>OW119922.1:19496276-24296276 GCA_933210815.1 Meta bourneti | reverse complement strand
TTGTTTATCAACCTTCTAAAGAAATAGGTAGAACATGTGCTCGCAGCTTCGTGTTATTTCTCTCGATCACTCGGTTTGAAGATCCACGGACCAAAGTCACGTGGTATTGGCAGAAAGCTCGAATCCTAGTGCAAGACTAATAGACGAGAGAAATAAAAGATACTAGTTTGCGCATCGATAGTCAATTCCCAAGTCTACACGTCCAATACTTCTGACATCCTACGACAGCGACTCCACAAGCATGCTCCATCTGTTTCATTAGATGGCCGATGGGTTTGTTTTTTATGGATTATATTAATATCTATATAAAAACAGTAGTCCATGAAATGACATCTTCATTCATTCATCGACTTCCATTTCGTAACATCGCACAGAAAAGGAATGCTATTCTTAAGGCATAATTTGGTAGAAATCGATTAAACCTACCACACAGGAATTAATGAATCGATATCCATTGCTCCCGCTTTGTCATCAATAATAGTATCAAGGGAAATCAGCAAGAGAGTTATTTGCTTTTTTACTTCCCTAATAGAAAAGGAAAGGGACTATCCGCCATTATGTCAACGAGCTAATTATTGCTTATCGTATTTCTTTTAAGGGATTCTTATATCGGCAACTAAGGTAGCCTTGTATTTATGAATTCGATTTACATTCCTTAATAATTACTTGTTGAGCACCCAGAATAATCTTATGTTCCCCTTTACCGGATCCTCTTATATTTAACTGATTGATGACTGTTCTTAAAGAATAATGCACGTTGGCGTGGTGTGGAAGTTTGGAGAGTGGGGTGCCAGCTCAGATGTGACCGTGGTTCAAAATTACGTGGTGCTGTCCTGTGTACTTGGATCTTTCCCTTCGAGGGTTGATCCCGGACCGTCGCCAATAGCCCTAGACAAGTAATTATTGCACGAACTATTATTAACAAAACGAAATCATATGACATACCTATATACTTCATCTCGTAAGTACTATATAGCCTATTCCTATGGTGAAAACACATCTCTGGTATCCTCATCGAAAAAGTGAGTAAAGGCACTGAACTTCAATTGGTATAAATAGAAATTTCCGCACTATTGTTATGTGATCCTCTTGTAAGTTGTAATCACCTAATTGTTAAAATTGGAAATTCTGGAGCCTTACGGTTGTTACAATAGTAATTTTAAAAACTCTTTACTAGTTAACTCAGAATAATTAGCTAGTGCCATTCCTATAATTGAAAAATAGTAATTAATCTCCACTCTGTCTTAACCCTCGACATTTCTGAGCGTGTTGCTTTTACCCTTCATCACCATTTAATGACTAAATAACCGCTTCTATATTGGTTGAAAGAATTTTAAAGAATATTTTATTGGTTAGAACTAGTAAGAAACCATGCAGGGAAGACTGCAGGCATAATTTGGATATATGCGTGTGTAACGGATATATGCGTGTGTGCCCTCTAAGGTTTAAAATACATAATGATTAATGAAATGTATTATTTCAACTAATTGATGAGACAACAAATTTATTTCAACACTAACTCATTTTGCATTAAAATAGCCTTTTGCAATGCGCATGTAGGTTCTCGAGTGTATATGTTTGCTTTTTGCAGTAGAACAGGAGAGTTTAAAAGTTAATAATTTTATTTGAACAAAATTAACATACCATTAGAAAGTTGCAAGAATATTTTCGTACTGCATATGTATTTGCAGTACGAAATTTTCATTCTATTGCCACACAGCAAAATAATATCAAAAATAAATATATACATGAATTCAAATTTAATAAAAATCGTTTTAAAAACATATATGAAATTTATACTTTTAAATAAATAATTATCGTCTGATAAAATATAAATCAGAATTTTTACTTTCAATAAAAATCATTTGGTAAAATATATATCAGGTATTTTACTCACAACACACAATAATGTCTTTTATTGGTCACACCATGGTTTGTCAGAACAAAATAATTGATAAATTGTTTCAAATAGAAAACATCCCTGCAGGTACATTTCCCATGATCATATATCACAGATTTTTCATTAAAAATAATTTACTCCCCTAACTCCTAATAATAACCAAGAGTTCATTTCATAATTAATAAACAATAAGCAGAGTGAAAATTTTATTTACTCAATCATCTTCTGAAAGAAACGAAACGCTAAAAGAACAATTTCTTTTGTTCTCAAGAATTCATTAAACATTTTTTTAGATTCATTTACCTTTCTCGCGCGAACAAATACTTAATTATTTTCTTCCGGTTTACGCTAACCTCGTCCCCAGTAACACGTCAACAGTAAATTAAGAATTACATGCGTTAATTACTTAAGTAATCTGGATCCTTTTTCAACTGCTCTATTTACCTAAATTTTCTTGGTAATGGATGAGGATAAAAATATATTAAGCATCCAATCGCAGGATGGTTCCAGAACACGTACTCGAAAGGAATATATGCGGAGACCAATCCGCATGGCCGAACCTTGAATCGATCTGGGCGATCCTTGAAAGAAAATATTAGGAGAGAGATCTCGATTAAGAGGAAAAGCTAACACCGGGGAACGAATGGAAGAATATAATGAGCGAATAGAGATGGGGATGAATAAAGCAAAGACAAATGCAAAGATAAACTTGAACGGAAAATAAAGATTAACAAGGTATTTTCTCTGAAGGGATACAACAAAAGAAGGAAAAACAATAGAACTAGTCTTTTATTTGGTAAAAATATTGGAATTACGCCCAATCAATGAAAATTAAAAGACTAGTAAAACCACAGCATTTGCGTTCAATGATGGAAAATTCTATGGAAATATTTTCTGTCTATATAAGGGCCGTGTTAGCCCAGTTGGAAGAGCAACAGATTGGCAACCGAGGGTTGCGAGTTCGAAACTCGGTCCAGCCACCGTCGTGTACACGGGAGCTGGTGCACGTTAAATCTGTCATGACCTCCTCACGTTGGCGTGATGTGGAAGTTTGTAGAGCGGGGTTTCAGCTCACGTCATCTGACCGGTGGTTCAAACTTACGAGGCGTTTTCCTTGGTCTTTCCCTTCGCGATTGATCCCTGACCGCCGCCAATAGCCCGTTGTGTTGCTCCAGTGCGAAGTTAATTATCTATCTGTCTAGCTAAATATAGTTAGAGGTAGTGTTTCTGGTGCGATACGTAATTCCTGAACGCATTCTGAACGTGACGTTACTTAGCTCGTTTTTCGAATACGATTTCAGCACCACCAGTAAATATTTCAAAGAATAAACTGTGAATTGATATATCGTCATTCAAAGTGCAAAAGGTCGTATGTCTAAAAGTTGCATTTTTCAGGAGAACAAACTAATTTTTTCCTTATGATTTGATTCCATTATTATATACTTTGGGAGAGGGTTTCTCTTCTTTTTTAATTATACATTAGAGATTTTGTCACCAGGCGGAAATCACAAACTGCCACATATAGAAATAATAAAAGAAAAATGGAATTTTTGACATACGACCTTTTGCACTTTGAGTGACGATATGATAGTTGATTGATCAACAGATAGATTAAACGCCAAATGTTGCCAAACTGGCGATATACATTTGAATGTAATCGCAATATACGTATATCATGCGAGAGCACTTGGGTAACGGAAGTAAAATCAATCTTCGATTTCCGTCGGGTTTGTTTATTTACATTAAAAATTCCCATATATTTAAGAAATTAATGAATATTAAACTTAAACCAGCTTTGGCCGTTGTACAAAATTAACACCTTAAAGAATGTCAATATTTTAATAAGAGGGAATTAGAATGTTATCTTGCAAATGTAAAATATTAGTTAAAATCTAGTTAATGGTACACCTTGAGTTTGGCGTTGATTGTATGAGAATTGAATCTCTGAATTCTGGTAACCCATTTATTCATCCTGTTTACAGGTGGGTTAAGGACCGTCTCATTCGAATAGGAGACAGTAAATTAAGGCCAAGCTCAAGGCCGTACACCTTCAACTATTAACCAAAATATTATTTATTACCTTTTTGACATTATATTTAATTTAAACAAATTTATAAAAATCTCATAATTGTCACTTATTGTCTGTCTTTTTCTTACCTCGTCTTTAATATTTCAGTTCTAGGTCGCTTACGTTAGAAAACTTTAATTAATTTGAGTGTTTATGAATGACGAGAGAGTTTTACTGACGATCGTATTAAATTTTCTACCATTTCAATATGGATACTTATATTACTGAGAAAATATGAATAAAGTTTCTGAAGTTTACGTAATGAATCTTTAAACCTGAATATAACTGCATGTAAGACAGATTTCAATTAATAAATTCATATACCATACACACGAACGTGAAAAGGAATTAAAAGTTACAAATTAAATTATTTGAGATATAATAGTTATTCTGTGATACACGTTTATATAGCTCATTGAGTAACATATTTTGGAAAATTATAACACTTTTATCATATTATTCGCACATAGCATTGTGATATTACAATGTTGGTTATAGAGGTTGGTTATCAAATAATCTACAATTTCAAAAATGAGTCAAAATCAAAATTTTACGAGATATATTTTTATATGGTTAATCTTCAATTTTAAACAAACCATACGTGCTGAAAGCCCTGTATTTGTTTCAAATTAAATAACTGAAAAAGCTGTATTCAAATTTAGAAGGTTTAACGTAACACGTTAGGTGTGTGTGTGCTCATAAAGAAATATGCTCAGATAATAAACTTAATCTATGTAAATAATGGTTTGTTTCGACCCATTTCAAGTTTTCTATCTGTTTTGGGCCCTTCTGATGCAAAATCCGTCTCTTGCGCGTTTGGTATCTGTCTGTCTATCCATCTGTCTGTCTGTTCATCTGTCTGTATGTGTGTGCCCGTGCTACGTCCAAACGGTTGAATATATTTTCATGAAACTTTGTATACTGTGAGTACTAACATTCATTTAGTGACTGACCTTAGTTGCTTTAGTCTGTCTGTCCGTCTTCCCGTTCTATGTCTGATTTTGTGTCTGTATGTTTGCATAAGTATCACTTTAATTTAGTGAATACGTTATTTTACATTTGCTTACATATTTAGACAAGATTCAAGCTAAAAAAGATCTGAGTAACTATACTTAAATCAACCATAATTTGAGTTTTGGAGTAGCTGGAAGGTATTATGAACATGTAATTACTTGGACTGTTTTACCAGTGCTGCTGAAAAATCAATTATCTTTCCAAAACTATTTTTATAGAATTTAAATTTTAATTATTTATTTATTTCGATCCTTATTTTTCTTTACAAAATATAAAAAAAATTCTGAATATTTGGGACAGACGATAAAGGGAATAAAACTATACAGAACAAAACCTTTTAAATAGGACTGGTTTCTAATATGGCAACCTTGGTATTTTTTGAATCGTTTGCTTTTTAAAATTTGTGTCCGTTGTATTTATTCCAAGAATCTATTTTGTAATGAAAAAACAAATACATTCATTGCTTTTCGTTCGAAGCTTTTTTAAAATCTGTTTAAAGATGTATTTCTGGATTTTCAATTTGATATTTTTCGTTCAATAACTGTAATCAAGATAAGTCTGGTTCAAGGTAATCAATAATGGTTTAATTAGTTTTAAAAACATTTTTAATCATTATTCATACTCTGAACTGTTCTGTGCATTCTGGGTAACATTGGCACACTCTAGAGACTTATTTCTTACTAAAACTTTAAATTCTACAAAAATGTTAAATATGACATTTATTTACATTTGTAAAATTGTGTATTTTACAAGTGTGTACATATATTAGAGTGTGGTAGTCGTTACATGTTATGAATACGAATTTCAATTTATTAACGAAAGCGGAAGTTAGTTAACCAATTCAACCCGAGTAACGCGGGGTAATTCTGCTAGTATATATTAATAAGAATAGAGTCTTACAAAATTCGTCTCGAGCGCTTGGTGTCTGTCCATCTTTCTGTTCGTATGTGTGTGCCATGTTACGTCCAAACGGTTGAATTTATTTTCATGAAACTTTGCATACTGTGAGTACTTACATTCATTTAGCGACTGAACTTAGTTGCGTTAGTCTGTCGGTCTTCCCGTCCTATGTCTGATTTTGTCTGTGTGTTTTCAAAAGTATCACATAAAATTTAATCAACATATTTTAATGCAATATTCTTTGTTTTATACATTTTATTTCAATTTAGTGAATACGTTATTCTACATTCCTTTGCTTACAAATTTAGACAAGTTTCATGATAAAACATCTGAGTAACTATACTTAAATCAGCCATAATTTGGTAGTTTTGGAGTAGCTGGAAGGTATATTAAGCATTGCAATTACTTGTATTATTTGGACTTGGACTGAAGATAAAGAGAATAAAACATTATAAATAAAATATACAGAACAAGACCTTTTAAAATAGGACTGGTAGCTAATAGAGGAGCCTTGTTTTTCTAAATTTGTGTCCGTTATATTCCAAGAATATCTATTTTGTAGTGAAAAAACGGATACATTCATTACTTTTCGTTTGAATCTTTTTTTTATCTGTTTTAAGATGCATTTCTGGATTTTTAATTTGATGTTTTTCGTTCAATAACTGTAATTAAGGTAAGCGATTTAATTAGTTTTAAAAACATTTTTAATCATTGTGTGTAATTTTGGAAACGCTTCTGCTTCAAATGACATACAAGGCATTTATATGTATACTCTGAACTATTCTATGCATTCTGGGTAACATTGGCACACTAGAGACTTTTCCTTTCTTACTAAAGATTTATATTCTACAGAAATGTAAAATATATTTATTTACGTTTGTGAAATTGTGTATTTAACAATTGTGTACCTTTATTAGAGTGTGGTAATTGAATTATGCTATGAATAGAAATTAAATTTATTAAGGAAAGCTGAAGTTATTTAACCAATTCAACTCGAGTAATTCTGCTTGTAAATATACAAATTCGCAGGGATATTAAAAATTGAGAATCCTATGTCTGGCATTATAAGTGATTAATCTCACAACCGTGTCGTTTCCACTTTAATTTTCAATCTCATTTCCGAAAAACATTCCCCAAAAAAATCTTTCCATTTTCTCTCGAATCGTCTTTTGCTTTTTTAAAGTTTGTTTTAAGGCGCAAAATTAGATTTCCTGAGATACAGGAAGTAGAATTTTCGTTGGACTTCATATTCTGAGTGCAACTGAGCCTTTTTTAAAAGAAAAAATTCGTAGGAAAACGCAAAACCAATTTTCCCCACTTTCCTGTGTTGGTTCGAATAAAGTGCATGAAATTTTAAAGAAAGACAGTTTCTGTGCTTACGGGAAATGTTGAATTCTAATTCTTTTTTAACTTTGTTTTCCAAAATATTTTTGAAAACGGAAGTCCATTCTATTTTCCTGAATTAAAAAGGGGTGATGTTATGTCTACTATGTCCTTTAAAAGAGAAAAAGGGTTGTGTCATGTTTTAGAAAGCCATTTACTACTTTTAATTTGCTAAAGCTGTTCACTAAATCTTAGTTAGAACATAAGTCACGTTAAATAAATAGGCCTTAATATTATTTGTAAATAAAGATTAATATAGATAATGGTAGTCGAAATGAATGAAAATGTAAACATCTTGCTTTTGCAATTATTTATTGTTCTAAGTGTAGGAAAAAGCTAAAAACTTCATTGCAAATGAAGCACTTTGATTTTATCGTGGAAATGTAAAACAACTAAATAAGGAAAGTAGTTGAATTAACGACGCTCTGATGTAACACAATGGGCTATTGGCGACGGTCCGGGATCAATCTCAAAGGGCAAGATCGTGCATCACATGTCGCCTTAGCAGTTAAGGAACGCAAAGGAATTGCTTCCGGCCAGCGAGAATGTTGATCAACTAAACATAACACATATTTATGACGACGAGCTGAGGGAGGCTCAATAGGGCCTATAATGTCCACATTAACACATTCAAATGGTAACTCCGGTCTGAAAACAGGAATTTTATCAGTCATTTTCTCTGGGCTTCGGAGTTGGCATCCTTTACATGTTTTACAAAATTCGGCGATTTCACTAGTCATGTGAGGCCAATAAAAACTATATCGTATTCCTTCATTCGTCTTTTTCATACCCATGACTTCCAAAAACAGATTCATGAGCTAATTTTAAAACTTGAGCTCTTTTGCGGTAAAATCAGTTGCTGAACGGTCTCTCCTAATATTTTATCTTTGTGGAATATTAATCCATCGATAAAAAAGAAATTTCCTTTTCGAAGTGATAAATTTTTTCTTACGTCTTTTAATGTATCACAGTTGGTTTTGTTCTTCACGAAGTCGAAAGCTTTCACTTTTGCACGATAGTATTTCTTTTTAAGGTGATTCTTGATCCTATTCATCATTTCCGGTTTCAGCGTAGACTAAATAATCTTTTTCTTTCACTGGAAAAACACAATCCAATCTCTTACAAAAAGCAAAACATGCTTCTTTTCCATTTTCTGTTGAGCATTTTAGTAATTCATAAATATTTGGGGGGTAGAATGCACTGACCTTGAACTTTGTCCGTTACTGCTGCAAGTATTTTAATCGGACGCAAAGTCTCTTTTCATCTTCGTTTTTTAATGAAACTTGGAATTTTGCCAATCCAGCTTCAATTTTTTCTCCGAATGCACTAGTTAAAATTATTTTTCCCTTTTCAGTTTTTGATTTGGAAATAAAATTTGAATAGAGCACTCGCAACCACGTGGTCTGACCATAGCAACGCCGGAATGACGTCCCTAGCAACCGTTGCTGTAGGACAAGCAATGGCTTCTGTTCCATTAGAAAGCATGGATGTTTCAGTGCGAAATCGCTACGATCAAAAAATATCTATCATTAACGGAATGGATCCGTATGATTTGGACAATCCAAACGCCTCTTCGAATCCTGAAGATTTTCCAAAGATCAATTTATGGTGTATTGGACATTATTTAGTTTTCAAAACTTCCCACTACATAAAACTTCCCAATGCATAACAATTTGTTTGTCCTACAGCAGTTAACAGTTAAGAAAAATAACTGATCATGACGTCACCTGCGAATGCTCTATTGGAAACGGATTTGAGCTCCAGAAATGATTAGGCTTTTCAGTTCTCGATTATCTACTAGAATGTTTACATATTGAAGAGAGTTCATAGGAACATTTATTTTTTCTTTCACCAGATGCTCCGATCGTATTTCAGCAGTCAATATTTCATCTTCTGGTTTCTTTTCTTTCTTGCTAATATTTGTTGATCTGCTGTATCTTTTAGGACAATCTCTTGCGAAATGCGATAAACCGCATATGTAGCATTCCCTTGAAGTTGTATTGCTTGTGCTTTGGTAATCTTCTCTCGTCTTGAATCGATGTTCTCTGATGTGAGGGGGTGCATATTTCCGGTCTATGGAATTTTTCGTTTCTTCTCTGTTGTAATTAAAATTCTGATGTTTAAACGTGTTCGGTTGATTCTCCTTCCAAAATGTTTCCTTCACTTTTTTGTTTACGCAAATTCGAACGTTTTCGTGATCACCTAGTTTATTTCCAATTTCTTCTGGTATTTTGAATCGAGACCATTCATCGATGAAATGATCACGGATTTCCGATGGCACTTTACGCTTAATCTGATCAGTAATAATTAAATCAGACAGTTCTTCAAAAGTCTTTACATCCAGTCCTCTTGTCCATTCTTGATAATAATTTTTCATAGGCGAAGTCGCACCACGTAATTTCGGGTCTCTTGTAGTGTTTCGTAAACAATTGGCGGAATTGGCAATTATTTGCGCAACGTCATAGGTGTCGGATTGATACTCTACCTGATTATTATCTTTGTTTTGATATATTTGGTAAGTTGCGAATGGCAACAGTCTAGTTTTTGTTTTATGTACGCAGAGAAATGGCTTTTGAGTTCTTTATCGTATTTTTTAGAGAGAATTAATACGTATTATTTACGCCATAAATGCTTCTGAGTGTTATTTTGTGATTTAAAGCAAAGAGTGTACATATTAGAACTGTAAATAAACTGTTTGTGTTATAAGGTGTTTTTATGGAACAATTGACTACACCAACTATAATCTGAGTACTTCTGATTCCGAAATTCAAAACGGAACAATAGGGTAGGAATCCTATTAGATATGACACCCAATTTTCTTTCTTGATTTCCGTTCGTTTCACTTGACGCTCGAAGAGAACTAAGTAAAGGCAAAAATCGTTAGTTTGGGGATCAAACTTCTGTAAAATACTTTGCAAGTCAAACTTCGGCTTCATGTTTACATCAGTTTGTCGACTTCCAGACCCGTTCTTAAATCTTTCGTTTTCTAGACGCATCTTCTGCAACTCGAATTCCATTTCTTCTTTCCTTCGTCTTTCTTCAACTTCTTTCCTTCGTCTTTCAACTTTTAATTCTTCCTTCCTTCGTCTTTTTCAATTTCTAATTCTTCTTTCCTTCGTCTTTTTTCAACTTCTAAGAGTTCCTTCACGAACGGTTCGTCATAGTTTTTATTTCCGGTTATAACTTTCTTTAGCTCAATTACAACCATGATTTCGGTATTCGATATCCCCATTTCGGTAGCAACAGTCTTTAGATCTTCCTTTTTTTTGCTTTCGCTAAGGACGCCATAATGGGATCACGAAACAAAATTGTTCGTTTAAAACGAAAGTTCCACAATAAAGTTCCGAAAATCAAATTCAAAATTCACCTTGAAGCCATTTCAACAAAAAATCTCTACACCATTTTTCAATGTTCTTCAAAAAGTAGTATTTAGCAGGAAACACACACAAATATAAAAGTTCACAACAAAGAGTAGGACTCACCATGAAAACCCCCGAAAGCATATTTCCTCATTAAAATCCTGTCAGCGGCGCCAATGTCGTATCTGGTTCTATTTAATGGGTTATCAGTGAAATCCCAGGCAATTATATGACAAAATATTTACAATTTACCAAGGAGCGTCCTACACGACCACATCATCCGGATATATGATTGTTCTAAACACAATCTGACGGTGCTTTTAGCGCCATCTGTAGGGTGATTGAATCCCTAATACGACAATTACTTAATCTCAATTATTTATTTTTATCATTTGTTACATTTACTTTCTTTTCTCATTCTCTTTCACAAATACTTGGCAATTCTTTATAATCTTAATAATTAAGCTCCAGGTATTATTCTTACATATTTGTGCATCAAATACATGAATAATATTTAATAAATTCTAGTAAAGTATTTTGCGCCAGATTTAAAGTTTTGATAGTTATTTAATAATTAAATATAGCAATCCATCGTAAACATTTAGTAAATAATGTTATACAAAAAAAAGTAAGTTTAACGACGACAAAAGTGTGAGATATGTTTATAACATTTTTAGTTATAGTGGTTTAAAAAAATAGATCCTTACAACACAAAGTTAAAACTACTCACTTTGCTTCGACATAGATCGTTTCTAATAATTAAACTCGTAAATTTATAGACTTGCAAATCTAAGAAAGATCGTATATTTCGATTAATATACCGTGATATTTCATCCATAAAACCTTTTCCATTTTCTCTCAGAGTATTAGATGAAGATGAATACGTTGCACAAATGTTCACCAAATCAGCAGGAAATATTTTGGCACGAAAATTCGAAAAGTTTCTGGAAAGCCCAATCGAATTTTATTGGATTTACTGATGGAAATGAATTCCACAACGTCGAATGATTCTTCCTAGAATTTGCGATCGGAATTTTTTCAATTGAAATGGTGTTTTTCCATTCTGTTCTGAGAGGGAGTAGAGAAACTTTAAAAAAAAATAATAAACAGGTAGAAAAGCCAGTCCATTTAAAAAACAAAGCAAAAGAGACGTCGCTTCCATGGCTGTTCAACCGGTACCAAATATCGCATTCGTTTGGAAATTGCAAATTGGAATCTGCGTTTACTCCCAGTCGAAAAACCAAAAAGGTAGATTCAGATTCTGAAACTTTTCTTTATGCTATTGATTTCTGAATTTGCAAGAATTCTTGGTCGAGGAGGAAGGCACAAATTCGATGAAGGATTCTTTAGACTTTGAAATTCGGGAGTTAGAATGGAAATATTCTTTTCAACTACTGGTTACATGCATTGATATCGCACTACTTTTTGCATATTTTTAGCCTCGCATTCCGAAATATCAGCAAAGAATATGTTTTGCTGTAAAGTGTGTTAATATTTGTTTTGCTATAAAATATTAAATTATAGACGTTGAAAATGTCATTATGGTGCCATTTTTATTTGTAACATTTCTTCATTTCAATGTTTTCTCAAATAGTAGAAAATAGTACTTCCTAACTTTGGTTTGTTTATGAACAAGTTTTTCAGTCAAAGAATTACCAATGAAAGAAAAACTTCCTGTTCCTTACCTTACCTTAAAATTTGAATAATAGCCTTTTTGGTGGTAATTCCCTCTGATTTTAAATTATTTGTGTATATACATATATATATATAGAGAGAGAGAGAGAGAGAGAGAATTAATTGCAGCCAAACTTCATAGAACAGCCATTTTCACCCTTTGAAAATTCAAACAAGTGTTAAGTTTATTACTTATTCTGTAAGTGACATGTTGAAATTGCATTCGAGTAGCATATAGTTACGTCACTTCTAGTGGAGGAAAGTGAAAAATACGTACTCACTCTAAAACCTTCACTTCTCAGACTTATAACTTGGTTTATAGTTAATGACCAGAAAAGGAAAATATATTAATGAAATTCTCTTATTTAAACTGAAAAAATAGCTAAACATTTCACAAGCAGTAGAACAAATTTTTTACTCGGCTTCAAATGATTGTTGGTGATACTGAAATAAGGAGGCATAAAATTCCATGTAGAAGTAAAGAAACTGTCGAATTTATTGGTTTACAAACTTATTCCGGTTACATAGAGAGAGCTGAGGTACTTTGTCATCTTTATTACTCAACTGGAATAATAACGAGGACATTCGAATAGAGATTTAATGAATAAATATTCTATTCCCTATAGTTAGTTTTTTATTACGTTACGCCATAACACAAAGGCATCAAGTGATTCTGGTTTTAAGTTTAAAGTTCGGCTTAGAACAACCATCACGTAACAAAAATAGTTTTCTTGTTCCACTCAAATTTTTAAATACATTACTCCTTAGAAAAGTTTGTGAAGGAAAATACACATAATAGATTCAGGTCACCAATTACTTATCAATGCCGAAAAAATTATGTGATTATCATTCCAGAAAACTCCCTTTCTTTAACTAGCAGAATTCCCCGGCGTGTTAGTACAGTTCCGACAAAAAGGCAGTCGACCTCGGGTCAGTCGATTTTTGAATAGGTGTCAAAGGCCGTTAAGAGAAGGGATGCCATAAGCATGAATAGCGATCGCCGTGTATGGTTTCCTTCGACACCTTATTATCCTTCTATCGCTTTGGCACTGAGTAATAAACTTAAAACCAGAATACTGGCTAAAGATGTCAGTTGTGGAATATACTTTGTTTACGTTCCAACCTTAAATCATCTTTAAAGAATAGACTCGTTCAAAACCATGACTCCACTGCATTCTTGCGGGAACTGGTCTTTACTCGAGTTGAATTAGTTAACTGTAGATTTAAAATGTGACCGGAAAACTGAATCACTTTTATCTTCCATAGAAAAATGCAAAAATCATTTAAGCGTCAGGAAAACAACTTTTTAAGAGTTTCGACATTTTTATAATTTCTAGAACAAGGCAAATCGAATACATATATATCCATCCATATAATACATTTCACACCCCTGTAGTATGACAAAACTAGGAAAGAAGATACTAAGGTAACTGAGACAGATGCTGATTTTGAATTTGGGAGTGATTATGAATGACCTTTCTAAGTTCATGTAAAATTGCCGTAACCCAAATCTCAAAAATGACGAATCGATGGTGAATAGTCTTGCTACTCGAGGTATTTTCCTATCAATATTTTGGATTTGTGGCAATCTTGCATTAGGGATTCTATGTTTCCGAATTTCATCATATCTAAGAACATAATGGAAAATTAATTTGATTCTATATTCGGGTCTAATTTTTTAAGCAAGTACATTTTATTTATCTTATTATTTATCTTATATTAAATATTTATCTTGAAATTCCATTAAGTGACGTTTGAAATAATAAAGTACTTATTTCAAACCTGAATGTTTTTTTAGTATAAACAAAGCAAAGGTAACCAACTATCACTTTTAAAAAATGATACAAAATTACGTGGTGTTGTCTTCGGACCTTTCCCTTCGGGATTGATCTCGGACCGTCGTCAATAGCCCGTTGTGTTGCTATAGTGCGACGTTAATTAATTACCATTACCTTCATTACCATTAAAAAATTGTAGTTTGATTTGACGACGGTTTTTTTAAAGAAAATCACTGTTCAACAAATGTTTAACAGATAATATGAGTTGTTTAAGAATAGCTTCAATTCATAAAGTAGACAACCTGAACCTTCTATCACTATGGCAAATAACTTTGGATTTTCAGAAGTCCTAATTTGAACATTAATATTTTTCCAAGATCTCAAAGCGCCTTTTAAAATTTTCTTTACTCTAACTTATAGTTGAATCCGAGCCCTTTTTTCAATCCAGCTTCAGAATGGAAACCACTTACCAGTTCAGAATGACAGTGACGATGTTATTTGCTTATTGAGTACAATTTTCAACAAAACCAAAGAATATAATTTGGAACGAAATATTCACGTGCCATCCAGAAATGTGCGCGGATAATTTAGAAAAATTAAATTTCTTATTCTTTGTCTATCATCTGTCCCAAATATTCGGAAATTATTCATATTTCTCAAAGGAAAATATAAGATCAACACAAAAAGTATTAGAATTTAAATTCTTTGGAAATAAATTTCCAAAAAATTACCTTTCCAGCAGTATTTCTAAAACAATTTGACTTCAACCGCAATCGAATGCTCAATTTAGACCTCAGCTTCTCCAACAATTTTAGGTTTTGGTTCAAGTAAGATAAAAAGTATGATTATTCATCTGTTTGAGCGTAAAATGTATGAAAATACAGACAGATTCTAAATAATTTATTCACTGTTTTATATTTTTAATAAAATACCTTTAAATTTCATGAAAATATACAGAACTGATTTTATGATACTAATACAAACATACAGACATAAAATAGGAAGACACACAAACGCTGTCAAGTTCAGTCATGAAGTTACTGTAAATACTCAAAGTATACCAAATTTCATGAAAATATATTCAGTCATTAAGACATAGATTGGGCACATACGCATACATAACGACAGACACCCATTTTTTAGACACTCACAGAATCACTTATTTTGCATTAAAATGGCGCAAAATATAGCAACTGTCTATTTTGACACAAAATTTCGAATCTATGTCATAATTTAACTTCAGATGCCAAGTTTTATGTCATTCATGAATACAGAAAGTTTATAGCTCCTAATTTTAAATCAGTTTCCCAGATTTTTATGGATATCTTCCTAAATAATATTCCCATAGTGCTGATATTTTGTAGCATGTTGTCTATTAAGTTACCGAAACAAAATATACATAATGTTTTAGCTTTTAAATAAGTTTTAGTTTGCAATATTAATTATTAAATTAATATTCGAAAAAATTATGAATAGAAACCTTGATATATTTTGACAGAAATCGATTTAGACAGACTTAATCTTACTATAAAAATTTCAGCTTTTGCCTCTGGATAGTTTTGCGCTACAATTAAATTTTGTCACTAAGCTGATTTTAGGGGGCATTCTAAAAGTTGAAAAAATATGACAGACCTAAGGAATGTGTAAATTTCTGAAAAATGTTTGAAAATATCATTTTTGTAATCTAATGGGCATTGCCTTCTACCTGTCCTGTGTGGTACAGCTGAACAATGATCAATTTATCTGTAGAGATAGGCAAAACTATGTTTTACGATGTCTTAACTGCTATTGCTAACTTGTGATAACAGTTATTATTAACTGTTATTATGAAAAGCTTATTTACTGAATATGTTTTACTGAAAGCTTATAATTACTGAATATGTTTTACTGAAAGCTTATAATTACTGAATAAGTTTAACAGTTATCATTAACTTTTAAAAATTGAAGTTGACGATGAAATTAAACTGTAAATATTGATTATCATTCTGTCCAAATTTCTTGTCCATCAAGATCTGATCAATTTTGCTAATGACGAGATACCTTGTCGAGACAACCACCAGGAAGGTTAAGGTTCTTTGTAATCTTCTTTTAGTTAAGCAACAAATGAACAGTTCCCGATTAACTGCAAATAATCTCGATTTACGAATAGCGACTTTCAATATGGAGATGATCTCTGAAATGGACAACAATGGACTCTGAAATGGACTTTAACATTGAATATCTCCGGATACAATGATAGTAAATTCATGAAATCTCATATTTAGACTAATTTTGGCGATGTAGAATCTGATTAAGACACCAAAACTTGGTATCGCCATTGGAAATTTTGTTGCTAATGCACAATTTGATTTGAAGACGACCCCTTATTCAAAGATTTTGAATTTGTAGAGGACGTTATGAATGATATATTTGAATCTGCTCTACTATGGATAGTGCCGGAAATAAAGGGGATGGTTCTGGTTTTTTTCCGCGACTGTACATGCGAGGGTTGAATGAAAAGTAACGCCTCTAAAAGAATTACTCGGGGTTGAATGGGTATATTTTAATAAATGAAGCCCAAAACTTTTCCTTAGAATATGCTCTTTAATTACATAACATCAATTTTTAACATGTCGCCAGATAACATAGTAAAATTCGAACGATGAACAAGTTTAGTGAAGCCGTCACGGAAGAACTCCACCTTCTGTTTCCTCAACCAACTCCCGACGGCTATCGCAATTTCATCATAGGAGTTGTGATTTCCACGAAGGCCTTCCTTCACTTTAGGGAAAAGATGGAAAACACGCAGTGTCAAGTCTGGACTGAATGGTGGATGCGGAACTGTGTATCGAGTTTTAGCATCATCAGCTCTTCGGATGGTGTGTGGCCTAGCATTGTCATGATGCAGCAAAACATTTTCTTTCTCCCTTCGAATTCTCCTTAAGCGTTTGTTTGGAGATCGCCGTTTCTCCCGAATCACTTCGTCCACTAATTTCTTGTTAAAATCATCGGTTGCTGGCACAGGTCGACCAACTCTTTGTTTGCTACACAATTCCAATGTTACAGCTTCGCCATCTTTGTATCTGTTAGCCCAGATCCGCACAGTCCTAACATCAACAAATCCATTACAATAAACAACTTGCATTCTTCAATGAATTTCCACTGGAGCAACACCTTCTGCTGTCAAGCACTCAATGAAGCTCTCAAGCGCGTTGCTTAAAATGTATTGACGAGCTTCCTTCACAAGATTCCATTTTTGCCACAATAACAAAATAACCTTTCTCAGTGATAGCTTGACGTTAACTGAGGTTGTAGAGGAAACACTACAGAACATATTAAAAGATGTTTCGCGACTGTGCTACCACCTCTTGACGAAAAATGCATGGGACGGCATTACTTTTCATTCAACCCTCGCAATTAATGAGTCAACATTAACATATATTCAATAAGCAATTGTTTAGAACTTATAAATATGAATATAAGGATATCTTCATTTGTCCTCTAAGGGTATCTCCAAAGGTAAAAATATCTCCAAGGGTTTAGTATGCTGGGTATATGTGAGATACCTCCGACGTTAAGCAGGAAATCCTGGACCACTTCTTGTAATTGAAATTCCATTTATGTGCATTGCACCATAAAACTCAACTATAATCCATCTTATGTGCCTAACTTAAAGATCTGTTTGCACAGTAGAGAAATAATTCACTGAAAACGAGCTTTTAATCTTAACACTATTACATCATAAAAACGCCGCGTCTACTAGTATAAACGTATCATGTTTTAAAAGTTATGTACTTTTATCAAAACAAGCTTTTAACGTAATACGATGATTTTTAAGTTGTTTTGAATTTTAAACAACCTTTCTTTTCGTTCCGTTTTTTCTGAGTGTGTCACATATATCGACCTTCTAATGAAATTAACCGATATGCGAGCGCAAATTCGTATTATTTCCATCGATCGCTCGGTTTGAAGATCCCCGAGACGGTCACGTGGTGTTGGGAGAAAGCACGAATCGTATTGTAGGTGTAATTACAGATCGGTTGATGAAATTATCGAGAGTGATCAAAAATACTACTTTGCGCTTCGATATCCAATCGACCTAAGTTGATTCTAATCCCACGTGACCGACACTTCTAAGATCTTACGACAGCAATTCCGCCTACGCGGTCCATGTATTTCATTAGAAAGTCGATAGTCACATACACAAAGCCTTCTCACCATCGACCAACTAATGAAATAGACAGAGCATGTGGGCAGAGTCGTTGTCGTAATGTCTCAGAAGGGTAAATCATGAAGGCTTACGAATCTGCTGGGATCGATTGGCTATCGAAGTGGAGGCTAGTGTTTTGAATCACGTTAGATAATCACTTTAACCAATCAATAATTTGTCCCACATTAGGATTCATGCTTTTTCCTTTACCACGTGACAGATCTTCAAACCAAGCTATCGGCAGAAATTGGAGAGTCTGTATATGTAGATAGAGGTGACATAGGAAAAACGGCAGTCGTTTTTCGACCGTTGCTGTGCCAACGCGGACGCTATGCAAATGGACGGTTTCATTAGGGTTGCTAATCAAGTTATTTTGATATGAAGACTTCGGATTTGGCGTCAGTTTGGCGTTGGATATTAAATACTGATAAATTAGACTTTTTCATGGCATAAGAGCTACCTACTCATTTAGACCACAGACCAGTTTATAAACCAGCAATATACAGGACTTAATCTGGCTTGGGGGGGGTCTGAATAAAAAAAGCCTTTTTATAATTTCATACATTGAGTTAGATTTGAAATAGGAACACTTGAATGAAATTCCAATGTGGGGCAACGTATTTTGCCCTGTAATTTTCCGAATAAATTATTCATATAAAATATTTTTTCATAAGAAAAAAGAGCTTTAAATCCTTAATAGTAATACAGTAAAACTCCAATTATCACGACTGAGTGCTGGACGTAATCCGGATATGCAAAAATCCGGAGAATTGGGAGTCATAACAAACGGTTATGTTGTGAAATAAAACGCGAATATTGTTCTAAAATAATTTGTGCTTATTTTTATTACGAGAATACAGTATATTTGAATGGTAACTTAATAAAAAGAAAGTAGGCCTAATGTACTGTATTTTGAAAGTAAGGTAAATACTAAGTATTTTAAATATCCATTTTTCATCATTCAAATATTCATAAATTATTTATATTGTGGAAAGAAATAAAAAAATCATTTTAAACATAATTAGAATTTTAAATTGTTTAAACATAACGTTTCGGAAAAAATTGTTTTTCGAGCAATACTAGTAAAACAATTTCGCATCGTTTGGAGACATTTTTCTGGTTTGGCGAGAATGGTCGACGGAATTTTACACATGTACCTTTGCTTCTTTTTAGTTGTCTAAATTAATGTTATCAATAGTTTACACCTTATTTTGTTCATTAAGTGGATAGGTTGATTTATACTAAATGAAAAAAGCGTTCTTACATTCAAAATTATGTAAATTACAAGTGTATCCAAACAAAACTTCCAAAATCGCAATCAGCAACGTACTACAACCGCCATGTTGAACTGACCTAAAGTTTTCATATCTAAATAATGATTTATTTATTAAAATATAAGCAATCTGTCTTGTATGTCTGTGAGGATATGCAAACGGCTGATGATCGACTTAACCACACGTGCAGATGTCCGCTGAAATCCGGTGACTGGTAGATACTATTTTCCTGACTCAGCGAGAGTGAGTTAGAATTGAACTACTAACTGAAGGCTTCCACGAGCAGGTGGAGCGAGCGCAGTTTTGAACTAGTAACTGAAGGCTTCCACACACAGGTGGAGCGAGCGCAGTTTTTTACAGAATTAATGCAAGTGGCAGCGTGTAGGCTGTTCCATGAATTTGAGATAACGGTTGCTGTACATAGTTTTTAGGTAGAGAAAAAAATTGTGTTAGTCCTAATCTCCGTATCACTTCGTAACACCCTAGCGATCGGTCCAAGGTGTAAGTTCAGACGATCAGCTCGGATCTCCACACTACCTATCCCGACATAAGATGGTGGCAGCGGTAAAAATGATGTACCCGGAGTGGTAAAAATCGATGTACCGATAGCGGTAAAGATTGATGAACCGGAAACAGTAAAGATTGGACCAGAGACGAGAAATCCTGAGGAAACGGACGGCGAGGCTACGCGAAATCCTGGTGAAGCAGACGAACCGGGTGAGTGTTGTTTACCCTTTCTTTTAAGAGAAATAATCAGGGATCCATTGCTAAATAAATGTTAGGTGAAGCATATTTGTTTGTTAAATGATGAGGTGTAGTTGAAGCACGGCAGTGCGGGAAATACATCCGTATTTCAAATTTTAGAATTGCGCGACAGCGCAGGTGACACGTCAGTGTTCTTAGCCAAAAGTGCTGATTATAGTTTCTCTTGAAGAATTGTGATACACCAGGAGTGGCAGAAGGTATTTTTAAAGCACGACAGTGCTGGAATTTCAGAGTTACGAATTGAGCGTTAACTCATGTGACACGTCAGTGTTATTGTTCACATGTCATCGTTATCAGTTTAGGGTGAACCATTATTTTTCTCTTTAAACAATTGTGATATATGCTAGGGGTAGTCAATCAGTAGCTGAAAAGGGTTTTTATTTTAATGGTCTTTTAGTTAATACCAGTTAGAAAGGAAAATATATTGGTGAATATGGCTTTTTTGGGAAAATATAAGAAATGCGATCTATTTGCATTGGAGTTAGGGGAAACTCCTGATCCAAATATTAAAGTTATAGGACTGAAAGATCTCATAACAGGAAGTAAGTCATACGAAGTCGAATTCGTGATGGAGATGCTTGAAACGATAGTGAGTTCACGAAAGGAGATGGAAGAGAAGAAGGAGAGAGAAGAGAAGGAGAGAGAAGAGAAGAAGGAGAGAGAAGAGAAGGAGAGAGAAGAGAAGAAGGAGAGAGAAGAGAAGGAGAGAGAAGAGGAAAAGGAGAGAAAGAAACAACAAAGAGAATTTGAGCTAGAAAAGTTAAGGATAGAAGCAGGAATAAGGATAAGCAATGATTCCATAGAAGGAAGAAGTAGTCCTACCGATATACATGTCGACATGACGAAATACATGCCCAAATTCCAAATGAAAGAGGGTGATATCCTTTTATACCTCTCCCTGTTCGAAAGTCAAGCTAGGCGGAGGAAAATTGATGAAAGAAATTGGGTATCATGTCTTTTGACCCTAATGCCTTTGGAGATAATAGAATTGATTGCGAGGGTTTCGGAAGAGGGATTAGAAGATTATGAACACATTAAAGACCTCTTGTTAAAGAAGTTTAAGATGAATCCAGAGGGATTTCGCCAGAAGTTCATTCAACATCAAAAAAGTCCTGACAAAACTTGGCAAGATTTTACTCATGAAGTAACCAATTATTTTCAAGGATGGATCGAAGGACTTGGTATCTCCGATTTTGAGAGTCTGAAGGAATTGATGATAGCCGATCAAGTCAAGAAAAGAGTGCCACAGGAAGCCAGGGACCATTTTATCGATGAATGGGGGAAAATATCAAAACCTTCATTGCTGGCTGAAAAGATAGACGAATACGAATGTGTTCGTAGAACATACAAGAGACAGCCAAGTACCACCATGAAGACAAATTCGGGATACAAGACCCAGTATGATGCAAGAGGTTACGGTGGATACCACATATCTCAGCAGGACACCAAACGAACCTATCACAGAACTCAACCACAACCGGCGAAACATAATTCCAGGCTTGTTTGTTTCTCATGCGGAATGGAGGGACACATGAAGAGGTTCTGTCCAAAGTCGGATAAAGGAAGATCAGATCACGATAATAGAAGGAAAGCGAACGTGAATAGGATCATAACTGAAGAAAGCGGTGTGGGGGATGAGAAAAGGACACTGAATACTGGCGGAACGGCGGTGGTAGCTAAAGTTGTATCCTTTAAGGAAAGATCCTGGCGAGACAATCTTTGCCCTTTGGAAAGAATCTTAATTAGTGTTGACGGGAGGGAGGCAAAAGCCCTAATTGATTCTGGGACTGAAATTACCGTCATACGGAAAGATATTGTACAAAATCTGTCGCTGGAAGAGAAATCGTCCATCTTTATTAAAGGAATCTTCGGTCCAGCGGAGAAATGCCCGTTAATGAACGTTCCCATAGGACTGATCATAGGAGGTAGGGGTGATGTGCTTCACCAAGAAGTCCTCTGCGCAGTTGCTCCCTCATTGGTGGAAGATGTGCTGTTGCCACCAGATATCCGAGACATGCTTAGAGGAAAGCAGGAATTAATTTCCACCGATATTGGTAGTGGAAACATCTTGGAACCACCTACAAAAGAGGGGAACACAGAAGGGAATTCCGTTGAAGTGAATAAGGACACAGAAGTGTTAGTGGTAGAAAGCACCGACGGAGACCAGGAAGAAGGGATATCGAAGACGGAAAGCTTCCGTAAAGAGCAAGAGGAGTGTAGAGAGCTGGAAGAGACCAGAAAACAGGCTAAGCAAGGTAGTGGAGGATTTTTCTTTAACGATGGTTTGGTCTTTCATAAAGACAAGATTCTTGGAGAGAATGTATGTCAATTGGTTCTTCCTAAACGTAGAAGAAAAGAGGTTCTTAGATTAGCCCACTGCTCAGTGTTTGGGGGACACATGGGAGCGAGGAAGACAATAGAAAGAATTAGATATTCGTTCTATTGGAACGGGCTATCAAGAAACGTGAGACAGTTTTGTTTAGCATGTGAAGGTTGTCAGTTGACGAGAAGGGTCAAACACAAAGATAGGGCCCCAATAACTCCCGTTGCGCGGCCAGAATTGCCCTTCCAAGTGGTCAATGTGGACATCATAGGACCGATAGATCCTCCAAGTTCTAAAGGACACAAATTTATCTTGTGACCAACATACAAGGTGGGCTGAGGCGATCCCTTTGACGAGTCTTACAGCCAAAGCAACGTGTGAAGCTTTATTATCTATTTTTATGAGGACTGGAGTGCCAAACGTAATTGCCTCGGACAATGGTACAAATTTCAACGCTGAATTGACTCAGGAATTTGAAAAAAGAATGGGTTCAACTCCACGGTTCTCCACACCATTATATTCACAATCAAACGGGTTAGTGGAAAGATTTAACCAAACTTTAAAGAGTATGTTACATCACACCATTAAGGAAGAACCACGGACATGGCACACCAAAATACCGTTCATTTTATGGGCATACAGAGAGGTCCCGAACAGTACAACGGGTGTAGCACCTTTTCAATTGCTCTTTGGTCGGAAGCCAGAAGGTCCTTTGTCGATTCTAAAGAATACCTGGACGGGAAGACACGAGGGTTTGCAGCTGGATACAACCCCAATACATGTCTATCTGGAGAAGTTGAAAACCCGACTGGAGGAGGCCGCAGAGAAAGCCAAGATAACATCTAATATACAACAAGAGAAAATGGCCCATTATTATAATTTAAGGTCTACAAGAAAGACTTTCAAGCCGGGAGATAAAGTCATCGTGCTCTTGCCAGATTCTACAAACAAATTATTGGTCAGATGGCAAGGTCCCGGAATCATTGAAGAGCAAAAGAATGAACATTCTTTCATTATAAAGATGCCAGACAATAGGATGAGGCACGTTCACCAGAACAAGATAAGGGAATTTGTGGTCGGTTCCAACGCGGTAAATGTCATTTTTGAAGGTGAGGAAGAATTTGGTAACATAGAAAACGCTCCAATTGTCGAAGCAAGAGACAAGTTCACCCAAGAAGTGAAAATGATCACGACACCGTACTTAAATCCTAAACAGGAGGAAGAATTGAAAAGACTCTTGTGTAAGTTCGAAACACTTTTTTGCCGACCAATACAACCCGTGGGAGTAAGTCAGCACAAGATTGAATTGCTGCCTGACTCCATCCGGAGAAAACCACAAAGTTATTGCATACCAATAGCATACCGTTCAAAGGTGGAATTACAAGTTGACCCATCGCCCTGGGATTTATCATCAGGGAGCTGATGCTCTCTCCCGCTTGGAAAGAGAGGTCGATCAATAAAGGCTTGGTAGCATATTTGGATGAGATTGTTATTTTTTTATAACTAAATATGGAGAGTTAAGATGTATATTAAATATAGTGTAAATAATGGTTAATTTTATATGTATGGTGTTAGTCGAATGTTATTTTTGCAATACTTTAGGTTAGGTTTTGTAGATTGGATCAATTTAGAATGAAAAGGTATTGGAGTTCGGGAGTATCAATATTTGATTGTTTGTGGTGTAAATAGATATAGCATTTGGATGTTAAGATCTAATATTAGCTTGAAAAGTGGTTGCAAAGTATAAATGTTCTTATGCATAATTTTTTTTTGGATCCCTTGATTTCTCTTGGGTTGAGAGGGTAACCACTCCTGATCTGACCGGTTGCCACAAATGTTCGGACTATATTATTAGTAAAACAGATTTTTTTGGAAAAAAAAATCTGTTTTCCTCTTGGCGGCGGCGTGTGAGGATGTGCAAACGGCTGATGATCGACTTAACCACACGTGCAGATGTCCGCTGAAATCCAGTGACTGGTAGAAACTATTTTCCTGACTCAGCGAGAGTGAGTTAGAATTGAACTACTAACTGAAGGCTTCCACGCGCAGGTGGAGCGAGCGCAGTTTTTTACAGAATTAATGCAAGTGGCAGCGTGTAGGCTGTTCCATGAATTTGAGATAACGGTTGCTGTACATAGTTTTTAGGTAGAGAAAAAAATTGTGTTAGTCCTAATCTCCGTATCACTTCGTAACACCCTAGCGATCGGTCCAAGGTGTAAGTTCAGATGATCAGCTCGGATCTCCACACTACCTATCCCGACAATGTCGATAACATTTTGTTTTAAATTTAATTATTTAGTGATTAGTTAGTAATTTATCGATAAAGCAATTTTTATCTTAGAGATACACTGTTCATCTGCATTGTGAGTTAAATTCGTTTTATCTTGATAAACCCTGCAATATTTCAATCATTGAATTTACTCATTATTCTGAAACACAATTTATTTGATCCAAAATAGAACATACAGAAATCTAAATTAATTCAATCTAAATATTATCGCACATTAAAATGAAATTAAACTCTTCCTAGCAAAAAAGTTGTCATTTCCATAGCAGCTAAGATGACAGAATTTTTCAAATCAACATTTTGAAATTGTTAGCGAAAATATAAACAGTTATCAATAAATATTAAAAGAAAACTAATTATATACACAACAGTTAATAAATTCAACTTTAAAATTTCATATTATAAAAATAAAAGTTGAAATTACTGACAATTTAAACAATGACTAACTGTTTAAATTGGCCGTTAACATCAACAACAGTTCTAACAGTTTTCATAACTGTTCAATTTATTCACTAACAGTAACAGTTATTAATTGTTTGCAAAACTGTCAATATCAGCATTTCACTGAGGCTTCGCGTCCATGGAAGCCGGCATCCCCTGATAAACAAAATTTGTTAATTTGCTGGAAAAAATTCAGCAATCGATAAAACCTGAAACAAAAACAATTTTCTTAACATAAATCTTAGTGAGACATCAGTTTCCGTTTTAACGTCCTTGATTTTCACCGCAAAAAGCAAACCAAGGAATGCTGATGTTCCGTCTTTGAATCCTCAAATGCTTTCTTACTATGATTGGTTAATGGTGTTGGTTATATGCGCAATTGGTACCTTCAGCACAGACACCTTGCTTCATACTGAAACTAGTATCAAGTTCAGATAATACGCGCAGTGGGTCCTAGTGCATGATCTATCATTATCTCTTCATTTTTCCGCCATTGTAAGGGCGTGGTGGGGAAGTTTGGAGAGTGGAGTTCCACAGCTCAGGTGTTACCTCGTTATCTGACTGTAGTTCAAAATTACGTGGTGTTGTGTCCTCGGATCTTTTCCTTAGGGATTGATCCCGAACCGTCGTCAATAGCCCGTTGTGTTGCTCTAGTGCCGACGTTAATCAAAATACCAACCTACCGCCATTGTAAAAGACAGAGTTTGGATTATCCGTACTTAGCTGCCAGGACTGACGCGATTGCACATTTTAGGATCTTTTTTAACTTCGTATAAATAATATTTGTATTTTATTGCCTTTGCGGTAATGAAACAAAGGTGAATCGAGCTTGATTGCCTTAAGTTAAGCCGATCGATCCGATTTCGTATGTTACGCTTCACTACTGGCAGTTAATGGCTGTTATTTCAAATTAGCAATAACCTTTAGGACTGTTCTTTAAAAATAACAGTTTTGCCCATGTCTACTAGCTGTATAAATCCTCCGCGCAAACAAAAAACAACACCCTTTCCAACTTCAAACTCAATTTAAGAACTAGCCATTCACATTCTTAAATGGAACGCACAAGGAACCGAAACAGCAGCTGCGATTTTAAGTGTCGTTCGATTACCTCTGGGAGCTTTTCGCGAGAATCTCTCGAATTCAATTTCAGTTCCGACAGTCATAGCGTAATCTCGTTTACTGCTACTCGCATTTAGAAAACATAAAACAAGTACACCACACGCTTTTGAAATATCCGTTTATATATATCACGAAAAGTGTTGAGAGACTGAGTATTAAGTGAATGTGTTTTCCGTCTACTCTTTTCCCACCTCTCTTTACGTGAAACGACTTGCAAAGAAAACGAGTCTAAGCAACAGACATGGATTGGAAAAGAGCTTATATGAACAGAAAATTGACATATAAAGCCCTTAAAGGAGAATGAAAGGAACACGTAATCTTCCCTCATGAAAGAAACCTTTTTAGAGCTGTTGGTTCTGTTTCTGCAATTTGTTGGAGGTAGGAAGTAACTGGGAATAAATCCAAATATACTCTTGGAATTCTTGGCTTGAGTAGGTACTTTAGAGGCTCTAGATGTTGGATGCTATTAGAGAATTGAGCACAAAAATGTGGTACGTGTTTTTCTGGATTGATTTATCATCTTACTGATAAAAAAAAATATCGATTTTCGATATGAAATTTGACCTTTACCAGGAATTATTTCTTGTAGAAAGTGAATGCAGTACTTCTTTCCTCGCTTTTCATTGAAAGGGATTTTCAGTGTTAACAAACCAGATGGAAAACAGGATTTTATTCTGTTGATCAAACTCTCGTATGGTAGACAAAGGGGTTACTTTAAAATGTAGTTTACAACCATTTTGGTGACGTTTGGCATTTAATCTAATATTCGTTGATCAATTCACTATTATACATCAGTTCGGAATTCATTCTTTGGAATTTTCATGGTGACGTGCTGAAATCATATTCGGAAAAATTTCAAGTGCCGTCACATCTGGAATTCGCAAAAACACTACCTCCACCTACATTTAGAATGGTGGAGAAAGTCTATCATATTCAGAAGCGTTGCTAAACGGGTCGACAGGAGCAGTGCCCAAGAGCGCCAAGTTTTGAGATTTCTTGTGTAAAAATATTGTGTAATTTTAAGCAATATTTGTCCTTGTCGCAGAAGTATTTTCCAGTGCTATGCGTGTAAAGTGGTGCTTTCATGCACTCCATCTTTGAAACGCAACGTTTAAAAATCGGTCATTCTTTTCACGCAGGTCCCTGCAAACATAATTATTAAGAAAAGAGGGAAGAGGCTAAGTAATAATACAGTCACATTATTATGACCACCGCCTACTTTTAACGTGAGCAGCGCGTTGCCAATGAAATAAGGCACTTGTCGGGAGCTGGCTTGATTGGTTCATAAGGTGAGATATAAACATTCTGAAAAAAATCAACCATTGCTGTCATAGGCAATACCTGTGATTGGGGATGATCATTGACTTTCACGGCAAGTGTGACAGTATTTTTGAAACAGTCCAATTTGTGAAGTGTTCGAGCGCTGCTGTGGTAAAAGCGTACAGTGATTGGACAAACGGCACCACTGCGAACTAGCGGCATTGGAACTTCGGAGGACCACTTGCCATTGATGTCAGAAGGTGAACCTCGGCTTGCGAAGGTGTGTGAAACCGACGTGCTTCCAGTTGAACAACTCACAGCCCAAACGAACCAGGAGGCTTCCAAACGTGTGTTTAAAACGTCTGCACAGCGAATCCTGTTGCATAATGGAACTTGGCAGCAAACAGCTGGTCACTGTATCCATGTTGCTGTCCCGGCTGCAATTGGCACGATAGTACCGAAATTGGACCTGTTCTGATTGGCAAAGGGTTGCCATCTCTGACGAGTCAGGTTTTCTGCTCTAATGAATGAACGGACGTTGGCGTGTCAAGCATAAAACCTCCGAGAACAAACACTGCAATCATTGTTGGAAGAACACAAGCTAGTGGTAGTTGCGTTATGGTTTGGGGAATATTTTCCTGGCATTGTCAAGAAAATATTTCCTAAACCTTACCAATCTCCGAATCTTATTGACTCTCACTACTACGCCGACTAGCTGCTGTTAGTGTTGCACACGGTGATTACTCTGGATACTAGCTGGTGGTCATAATAGCACATGACTCGACTGTGTATTTTTCGTCTCTAACGTCTAGAGAACACGAAACAAGGTAGGGGCTTTTCTTAGGCTCATTAACAGGTGCCATTAGCAAAACTTGGCCCTTTGCTAGTTTTTGTGCAGAACGAATAAAAAATTTCAATATAGAACTAATATTAATTAATATAGTACTAATTAGCCCCTTAAATATGTACAGTTTGTTTCAGATATTAGGTGGCATCAGTCTCAGTTGCCCCAGATTCCAAAATGTCCAAGTTCTCCCAGCTGATATTCTAATATTAATTCTTAAATCAATCAAATAGCATCATGCTTAAAGACGTACCGTTTGTTTCAGATATTGAGAGGCACCAGTCTCATTTGCCTCAGGTTAAAAAATGTCTAGATTCGCCCCTGCTCATATTTCAAACATCAATGGTGCTTCTGTTTATTACATTGACTGTTATTAACTTTAGTATCAGATTTAGTAAATGTTTGAAACTTTTAATATGGGCACTTCTATTTGCACATGCCATTCTTTGTTCACAGAAATTATTTAACAAAAGAGAAAATTATTTTAATTTCATATTGAAAAATAATGTCTTCTGAACTATCAACAACTAAATACAAAAGGTAAAAAGAAACAGAATTCAAGTTGGAGTGAAAATGAACATTTATTTACATGTACTCTTAAATATACAAATCTTATAAGTAATATATCTTATAAATAATAAATATAATTTACATATACATAAGGTTGCAAAATGAAATCGTAACGTTTTAATCTTTGTGGACTTTTCTAAGGAATGATTTGATTTTAAAATAGTAAAAAGATTTCAAAACGTTTACATTATATTTTTGTAAAAAAACTAGCACAGACACAAATATTTATCATTCTTAGAATGAAGTACATAAATACTCTTATTTTGATGAATCTTTTGTTAGTGTGTATAAATTATGCACTCATTTGCTGAATATCAAGGATATTCAAAGGTTGTCACGAAAATTCGATCTTGCCACGATAGTGCGACTTTTTGAATTTCATTTGGTCCTTTATCTGTATTATATTTATTAAAAATTACGTGCTTATTCTGCTCGGTAAGTTATCCAGTATTCTATTATCCAAATGACCAAATTTAGTGTTTACTCTTCATATAAAATATTATAAATGCTTTATTCTGGAATATCTAGAAATTTTCTTATTTAAATTTGAACAAAATAAACTATTGCTTTTCTTTCTGAGAAATTTCGAAACTTTCACATTTCACAGAATTTATTTTTACAAAGAAATATAATATACCATAATTTAAGAATTCAAAAAAAATTACGGATGGAAATTACCTTAGAGTAATTCTTTAGATTAAGTAACTTTGTGTAAAATATCTCATTTTATAACAAAAATCATTTAAGTCATTTTGTAAAAATAAGCTAACGCTTTTTTGCCTTACAATTAAGTGATACACTTACCAAATTGGAAGTTAATTTGATTTGTATGTATACAAACTATTATAACATAATTTTGACAACACATGGGAAGATAAAGCACATGGACCTGTGAATTTTTGCTAATTTATCAAACTTTTTGACCAAATATTATGTTATAACTTCCGCACAACTTAATGTTTTTGACCAAACTATATATTAGGTAGGTAGGTATTTAATTAACGTCGCACTGGAGTAACACAATGGGCTGTTGACTACTGTCCGAGATCAAACCCAAAGACAAAGATCCGAGGACAACACCACGTAATTTTGAAGCATGGCCAGATGACGAGGTCACACCTGAGCTGGCACCTCACTCTCCAAACTTTCACAGCACACCTACGAGGAAACTATATATTAGACATTTTAGTATTAAAACAATGGGATAACTTCAAAGGCTTGTTTTGAAAGTCCACCGTCTGCTTAATAGTTACTTTCTCTGAAGAGACCTGATTTTTTTGGTTTTGGTTTCGGTTTGTCTATCATTCGATTTGTCATATTTTGCAACACGAGGGCTAATTAGACCGGAGGCTACGGATCTCCTGGCTCCTCCAGTGTCGGCAGCTAACTTTTTCTTGTTAGATTGCACATTGGTGTTTTTCTGTGCAGTTCTTCGGATCATCGTGATGTCACTGACAGTGTATGCCTTGCTGAAAACCACTTTCTGTTTCCGCTGAATTACTCCAGAAGCTCCGAGAAGTCGGCATTGGATGGGTAACTGTGGTAAAGTAGAAGGCTGAAGAAAGGCAATTTTTGCCGCACGTTTGAGGTCAACACGAACTGTAAATGCTTGACGAGTGGAATGCAAAAAGGTGCAATCAAAGTCAATTGATATTCCCGCCAATGGTAATAGCTTCTCGATGCCTTTCTTACTAAACACGCTCTTACCAGATTGAATAGCTACATCACAAACTAGTGGCAAATCTTCCTGTCTACTACACCAGATGAAGGTCATGTTCAGTACATCTTGGTAAACTGGATTCTTGAGTGTTATTTCGTACTTGATTTCGAAACTGGTCACGGCTGACGTGAATGCTTGCTTCTGCACGTTGTCCACCAACTGCATGGGTAACATCTCCAGAAGTCCATATCTGGGCCCATCAAGGCAACACCAACCAGGAAGTCTGTGCACCATAGGATTAATCAAGTGGGACATGATGGCCGATTGATCCTCGACGTCCAAGAGACCGTGTTTCTCTTTGGTGAACTTACGGAAATCGTCTCGTGCGATGGAAGGGAAGTGAATGTGAGAAAGGAGAGGCCGGATCACTTCTTGCACATTCTGGAGGTTCCATTTGGCGGAGTTTTCAGCCCAGTGCGTCACGAATTTCAAGACTTCTATTTCGGATACTCTCAGAAGGGGAAGTTGCAACATAAACTTGATGAGTTGTTCTGGGGCTGAAAGAAAATCATCGACCTGGAATACCTTTCTGGCATTTTCTATTAAGAACTCGACACTCAGCCGCGGTAAATCTCCCAAAGGGAAGTGATGAGAAAATTCTAAAACAGTCCATAGGTTCTCAAGTGATGGCTTCATCTTCAAAATCTGGAAACTGCACAGTTCTCTTAGCTTATCAATTTTAAACTTTTCTGCTACATGAAAAGTAGAAAATACTTCTTTATCGGTAGAGAATGTTGTATGATCTTCATATAAATACCTAAAAGAAAATATTTCAAAAAGACATTTTAATAACATAATGCTCGTTTACTTTTAATGCAATTTTCAATATTTAATTTAGCATAATTGAGCATTTCTAAAAATTGGCAGAGAATTCAAGGTTTAGTTTGGTTTGATGATCTAGTTTTTTGCTCACGATCTAAGAAAAATAATCCAAAACCAGATAGAATTAAACCGATCCTCTATGTATTATGTATTTACTCTTGAAAGAATCCATTGTGACCCCTCCCAAGAACGACCGGAATAGCCTGCTTCCGAACTTTGACTGAACATGATTACCTTCAGTCCCATTTGCATTGTATTGGACTGAAGGTAATTATTGGACTGTCCGACACTTCGACTTGGAGATGTCGAGTGTGCAGCTCTATCTGTTTCTGAAGTGATTTCTCAGTTATACCGGACTGAAAGTCATCGCATACTCAAAAGAGCAGCATTGGAGAAAAGAATACGTGTAGCTTACACAAAACCTTTCTTAACTCTTTAGGGTTAGGTGGGTTAAAAACTGTCCCACCTTTTACTTAGCTTTTTATGCATGGTGGGATATTTTTTAACCCACCTCAAAAGGTTGAAATTACTCAGTCATACAGTTTAATATTTTATTTAAAGTTTTTCATTGAGTTGGCAAGCCTACGAACTAACGCTAAATGTGTAAATAACTGAAAACAAAAATGTGCACTTGTCAAAAGTTGTTGACACTGTTGTGATTAAGATTGGCGAATTGGGTGGTGCAGTGAATTTTTGTATTTCATAACGGTAAATGTTGCTTTTTTTTGTAAAAATTTATAACGAGTGAATACATTATTTTATAATAAAAAACCATTTCATTTGATGTTTTATACTAATTGTGAAGCTGAATAAGTGAATAAACAATTCTATGCAACTTGTTTTTTTCTTTAAAATCGTGTGCCTCGAAGAGTTAATACACACATCTTAGCCGTTACTCATATTTATAAATTAAACTTTATTCCAATCAAACTTCACACGGATCCAATTTATAACCACCTTATTTACGAGTTATTGTTATTTTTAGGATTGCGTGACGGCACAGATATATAACTAAATGAAATCACCTTAACATAAATCTAAATCCAAGTGGGTCAACATCTGGAAACTTGATGGGGTGTTCCAACTCCGGAAATTGTTCGAAAAACATGCTCTCGAACTCCGGACTTCCTGAAGCCAGGATGAGTTTGTGAGCAGAGTAATGCTTCGGACTTCCACTACCCACCAGGAAATGGACGTCTGTGTGATGGCCAGCTTTCATCATCCACGAGAGACGGGAAATCAGAGATGGACACTGGTCGCGCCAATCGCCATTGCAGCCTGATGGGAAAGAAATTAGATTTGTGACATTTGTGTAAGTCGTGAATTTATGATCAAAATGGACAGTTTAATTAACCCTTAAATATTAACGTGGGTAAAATTTCACCTCACTTAAAGTTGATTTTTTAACATTTCTTTGATGATTGAAGGTTAAATATATTAAATAAAATATTACTGATTAAAGTAGTATTAAATAAATTGTTATCACATATCAGTAGAGTGGTCAAAGAGGTTATGAGGGTCATAACCCCTAACTAGACGATAATTTTAAAGCACAATTAGAAAAAAACAAAATGCTTATTAATAGAACGTATGATTTTTATCAATCTTTTTTATTTAAATTATGTTGTTTTGGTAAATAACTAAAGGTATACACACATACATAATTGCAATTAAAATAGCACTTAGTCAATCGAAGCGTCGGACGAATAACAAATCTGTTATATTTCACTAATTTAACAGGAGATACATTAAAAGCTCAATAATATTTCTGATGTCAATGTTACATGGGTAAGTACCACATAAACCCTTATTCAATTCATGGTTTTGTAACTTTAGCTATGGTGGTTGAGGTGATTGACTTAACATGGAGAAAGCTTCACCTTTTCTTCCTCCTTTCCATTGACCTTCTAATGAAATGGACGAAGTAAGGGAGCGCAACTTCATGCCATTTCTTTCAATAATCTTTTTAACTGCATATGTAAAAGAAATTGGAAGAGCTGCAAAGTCATACCGTTTGTATGAAGTTTTCAAAATAGCTGCTTATTCCGAATCATTATGAGGTAAAGTCTATGTTATTAGTTTTCCCTTTTAACACAATTTACTACATGAATGTCTGTGCTGATATTAACCATACAATGTTTCTTTATCCGTCCTAGTGATTGTCTCGACGAGGTTTTTCTTATCATTTGGAAAACTGACCAGATATTGACGGACAAGATACCTCGTAGTTATAAGAAAACTTTCCAGAACTTGATCTCGTCATCATAAAAATATCTCAATGACGAGATATCTCTTCATTAGCAAAATTGATCAGATCTTGATGGACGAGATATCTCGTAGAAACCACTTGGAGGGTTAATGAGGGTTTTTGAAAGTTTTCCGACGGCCACCCCCTCCGTAGGAAACTTTTGGTTTTGAAACTGGCTCAGATAGTAAAACACTAAATCTTTAACAATTAAGAAATGTATTTTGCGTCCAAATCTAGTTTTAAAGAGTGCAATTTTTATAGGATTTAGAGGAATTAATGAATTGTCTCTGGGTAAGAGAGTATTTAAGACATCAGGAAATAAAAAATAGTATTAAGACTAGCTCATTAGTTCTTTGTAGATTTGTTGCAACAATGAAAATTCAAAAATTAAGATTTTTTAAGTTATAAACTAAAACTATTGTGAATTTTTTCGATTTTATATTAGTCGTTCTAGCTGGGAAAAATATACGAAGAAATCGTTCTTTATGTGCCCCAAACTCGAAAATGACAATTTTTGAGTTACGGCGTTATGACAGAAATTGAGTGATAAATGAATTTATTAGGCATTTTAGTCTCGCTAAAAATATTTTTAAGACCATTAAGGTGAATATAAATTAATGTAGTGGGTGGATAAATTTACGGGATTAACTGTTTTAATACTATTACAAACATCAAAATGAACCAAGTTATTTTATCGAAGTGAAACGAAATAAAATAATAATTTATTGTTGCCTTTTAAAGATCAGATTTAACGTGATCATTCGAAATATATATAATTACTGTTAAGACGAAATATGGAATTAAAATAAAATTTAAGTCCTAACAATTCAGGCAAACATTCCCCCAAAAAATAATATCAAACGACATTAATTCTATATAAAATCTTTAAAAGGTCTACTTGATGTACTAATAAAATGTAATATTTATATTATTCCTTCACTCTTCATAACTTCAAGACAAAATATACAATAGATATCCCCTATAAAAATAAATTCTAACGATACATATAATGACACAAAGAACAAGCTTAAAGCTTTGTCTCATTTGAATTTCTAAAAATTTCACTAACCTGCCATTTCCCCTGATTTCCTTTCCAATGCTTTCAATCATTAATGCTGCAAACATGATCATCACCCTTATAATCAACCTATTGTGTGTGCAAAGAATAGGAGAAGCTCGTCTATTCATGAAATCAATCTACTGATAACTTGACAATGATAAGTTTACTTCATTTTCTACATTTTATCACTTCATTGCTTAATCGGTTCTCTGATATCACTTCCGAAAAACTGGTTGAATAGAAAAAACTTTGGAAACGAAAACGAAAGGACAATGACTGAATTTGCTACATAGTAAAAAAATTTTGTTTCACTCATATTTTTGAAGTGATTCAAACAAATATGTAAATTTAGTTCAAGATAGATAGTTATTTAAGAGTTTAGTTAGATAAGATTTAGTTCTTTTGTATTTTTTTTATCATATTTAAGCCTTAATTCACTTCATGAGTTGAGAAAACATGAAATTACTGATATGCATAAAACATTCACTCATATTTTTAACCATAGGTCAACATACACACTCTGTGCCAAAAACATCAAAACTCCTTGAAGTGAGTGTTAAATAGAAATGCAATTTAGCGTGTGTGATGCATATGAAGAGATAAGAAATCTGTCACCATCGTGTGATACGTCGAATAGCATCAAACAATGCTGCAAAATGGAACGATTTGGGAGGGGTCAAGTAGTTACAGTGATTAAATATGGGATGAGTGGACTTCCTGGCATTGATCAGAGCATTGGGTATGAAACTGGATTTTATTGGGGGTGGAGCAACCGATAAAGTACAAAGCTGGGAATCTTTCGGAGGAGCACCAGAGATGTGGAAAATGCTTAGAGTGGATGACGGGAAAAGGACGAGCTCATCGACAAACCAAAGTGAAAGCTAAAAAGTGATTCCTGGTCCAGTAACATCGTCCTCATCTCAACATATCCATACCCTGAATCAGCGACTAATGACAGAACCAGTCGGTGAATACCACTCTCTTGAATTTCCCATCTACACATATTTAACACCTCACCCCATACCTATCTATAACCATGGTGCTACCTCCAGTATTAGTGTTGAGGTACATGAAATGTTCGCGAACTTAGTGCTTGTATGATCAGGGTGAAACTCAAATTAGATTTGTATACGGCATCTTTATTCGATGCAACGACAATTTTCTGTACATATATGGATATGCATAATTTGCAAATGATTAAATAAATTAATATCTAAATTTACAACGCCCCCCCCCTATTGTACGCCTTATTATTATAAAATTACATCAGAAAAATCATAAATTAATAAGTTGTAAAGCCTCCTCTGTCAGCTATACGTGACGATTTACGGCGTGGCATGAAGTCAAATGCAGTCGTTTTGCTATCGTGTGGCAAAATATGCCAAGCATTCTGCAGCTGCTACCTCTTAGTTGGGGGCGCAGCCCCTCCGCCCTGACAAGTGCCATTACGGATTATAGGGGCAGGCCAAGGAAATTCGACAGTAGGTGGTCTCGACGAGTGGAAGGCGAAACCCAAGAGAACTTTTGATCTTAAGATCGCTTCGACGGTGCACGTCGACCACAGGTCGACGTGAAATAGAGCCATGCCTAGCAGTGGCTGGGAGGACGGCAGGAGCTCCCTCCCCATGCCGCTTCCTCTAAGGATGGAATAATTATAATTTACGGTGTTTCGTGCGAAACAGAACGGACACATTCGAAGGGCGGACTGCACTGAATATGAACCTAAATATGCACCTAACAGTTTGCACCTGAAATGAAATAATATGAATGAATTGCTAATGAAATAATATGCACCTGAAATATGCACCTAACAGTTTGCATTAACCTAACATGCAAATATGCGTGCTGGCTAGAAAAGATAAAGTACAATGAGATTTCTGGTTTGGCATCTCTTAAAATAAACGGCCAATAACCAGTCTCCTGGGCGCTGCCTTTACGCGGAAAGGGAAAACCAGCAAAATCTTCCATGGTCGGGTGAGCAAGGACCAGGGGTATGCTCCGGAGCAACGCTTCACCGCGCGCCAAAACGAAATTTGGAAGACCGCCGACGACCTCTCCCCACGCTTAGGGGTCGTGTCCTACCTCACGAGCCCAGTACCAAGTACTTGGCCCAAGGGGACGTGTTCCGCCAACAGGTGACGAGACTCTCTTACGTTGCACGGAAAGGGGTAACCAATCCACTCAAAGACAGCTGGGGCTGTTCCGTTGGCGGGGAGATGCCGGCTGACCAAGCCGAACAGAGCTCCCCAATAAAGATCCTTGGAGGAGCAGCCATCAACGGTCCACACATCACCGACGCCATGATGGTCCCAGCAAAACCACCGCTTTGACCATCCGCCTCCGCCCCCACTGGGGGATCAAAGACCGCCGGAGAGGGCGGTGCTCACCCAGGTTGATGAGACCTGAGTTCTCAGTGCTTACCCATCTCCGACATGGCCGGAACGAACGGGGGTTCACTACGTCCCCATCCGCCGGCCATCCCCAGGACCACCGGACAAAATTTCGCATGCCGACAGGATTTAGCCCGGCGGAAACCTCGGTCAAGTGATTCCAACCCGTTACCAGCAACCGCCACGAGGAGGCACCTGTAGCTTACATGACCCGAGGAGTAGCCCATCAATACTACTATAACTCCCGGGTCCGCCTACGTGAGCTTTCAGTTAATGAAACGCTCATGCACCCCAAGCTTACTCACTCACTATAGGCTTGGTCGCCATTCTGCAGCTGCTGCTCCAGATCCTTTATATTCGGGAGATGGCATATTGATAGCCTAACACACATAAGACATGCTCAATGAGAGACAGATCTGGGGCTCTTTCTGACCAAGGAAGGGTTTCAACACCACGGAGGTACTCCGAGGATAGGTGAGTATGGGGTCGAGCATTATCGGGCTGGTAAATAATCCCTTGGTCCCGTGCCATGAAAGGCAAAACAGGTGGTAGATTTTGCTGGATGTATCGCTGCACTGTTAAACTACCTCGCACAACTAGAGGGAGACCGACTGTCGTAAATAATGGCTCACCATATCATTAAACTAGGAGTTACAGCGCTTTTATCAAATCTAAATTTTAGATTTATTTTAATAAATTTCAGGTGGGTATTTTAATTAACGTCGCACTGGAGTAACATAACGGGCTATTGGCGACGGTCCGGGATCGAACCCGAAGGGGAAAGATCCGAGGACGACCCCTTGTAATTTTTTCAGATGACGAGGTCAACACCTGATTTGGAGGAGCCGTCGTGGCTCAATGGAATTTTGCGTAATTTTGAGCCACGTAATAAATTTCAAGTTTAAGTCTTGATAGAATTTGGCCAAAGAGTGCATAAGTAGCCTCTTGGCATATGTAAAGATGGAATTGCATATAGAAACATTGGTATATAAAATGTATAATTATTTATAATATGCACTCAGTTTAAAAATTATACCAACACCTGAGCTGGAACCCAACTATCTAAACTTTCACACCACGCTAACGTGAAAACATTTGAGGTCACGACTGATTTAACGTGCACCAGCCCTGATGTTCACAAAGGTCTTTGATTAGATCGAGTTTCAAATACTCCGGCTGCTAATTTGAAACTGTACCAATTGGGCTACGGCGGCAAAGCTGTCAGGCGTGCAGCACTGTTTGTGGTCACCACTTTTTTTCACATATTTGCTGTCATCCATTTCTACACTTTAGTTTTCCTCTAGCAAATCCATATGTCTCCTACGGACGTACCTTCCTGTGTGAATGAGGTTAAACCTCTCTCTCTCTTCCATCTTATTTCGTCCAGAAATCAAATAAAAATGAAAAATAAATTTTTTATATATATTGTGGCCTGTAGAACAGCTTCTGAGCCTATTAGCATTTAATTAAGAAGAATTTCTGTTGTTTTTCTGAATATTGTTATATATTTCTCTCATGCAATCGTTCTAATGTTCCGTGCTCTGAATATCGGGATTTTTTTACAACTTTTTCCTATCAGGACCATAAATTTTCAACCCCATTGTCCTGAGGTGTATAATTGCTTTTAAGGTGCTTCAGAAACTTTAGTGTAACTACGAGTATTTTTGTTCTGTACCACTTCTCTCTTTGTGGAGACGTCATCGATAGACACAAACATTTGACTCTACATCCAAATTTTGAGTACTATTTTAAAATATTTTCTTCAATAAAGTTAAATATTTTAGTTTTCCGTGATTTCATCGATAAAAACTAAATTTCTAATCTCTCCAACCAGCGTATAACCCCATAAAAGAATCCAAACATAATCAGATGATTGGGAGGTCTTTTTTTAGTGCGCTTGGAAAACGGTTCTCTTGTAGAGTCCTGATAATCCATCATCGACCATCACGTCGAGGAACACTGATTTTACTTTCTTTAACAAAAACTGCGCAATAGTGTTAAAGGTGACCGATAATACGTTTATCAGAACCCTAAAAGTGAATAGCTTTCTAAATACGCTATACCCACTCCCAAGCATGGAGAAGTAAAATATTCTTAAAGATTTTCCATTTTCTTTGGCTTCCCTTAATATATACTCTTATTTATTTTAAATTATTTTTGAATTGCTTCACTTTCTTTCATAATTATACTAAAGCAACATTATTACATTCAAACATTGGAACAATTATCTCTTCAAATTAATCGGAGTAGCCCGGTTGGATGAGTAACGGATTAGCAACCGGAGGGTTGCGAATTCGAATCCAACCAAAGACCGTCGTGTACAAGGTGGGGCTGGTGCACGTTAAATCTGTAGTGGTCTCAAATGTCCTCACATTGGTGTGGAAGTTTGGAGAGTGGGGTGCCAGCTCAGGTGTGACTTCGTCATCTGACCGTGGTTCGAAATTAAGTGCTGTTGTCCTCGGATCTCTCCCTTCGGGTTTGATCCCGGACCGTCGCCAATAGCCCGTTGTGTTTCTCCAGTGCGACGTTAATTAAAATACCTACCAAAATTAATCTGATATCCCTCTGAGGGGGGGTATTTCAATTAACGTCACACTGGAGCAACACAATGGGCTATTGGTGACGGTCCGGGATCAATCCCAAAGGGAAAGATCCGAGGACAACACCACGTAATTTTGAACCACGGTCAGATGACGAGGCAACACCTGAGCGGGCACCCCACTCTCCAAACTTCCACACCACGCCAAGATATCCCTCTGAAGATTAAAACTAAAGTAAGCGGTCATAAACTATCTCCGCCAGCTACTTTCCATGTGCTGTTAAAATTCATTCACTCTAAATAATGAAAATTGGGCATCGCGTTTAACCTGGTGTTGCACAAATTCTTAGGGTTTATCCATTGTTGATTTAAATATTACCAACAAATATTTTCGAAAACCTTGTAAAAGTCTTGCATTTTTAAATAATTTTTTATTTATTGTTGTTATATATCGATGGAAAGGTCTTTATCTTTTACAAAATATAACTTTCTGACACCACAACTGGTACATGTTCCCCTATTAGAATTTACGGCTAAACCTTTTCATCTGTATGTAGATTGAGAGAATCTCAGGATGTTACTAATTTTTAACACTTTCAGAAAAAAGGTTTAAAAGAAGCTTTGTAATATTCTAGGCATGTTAATTCTAAGGTATTGTCTCATTTAATAATATCTGAAATCAAGTACTCTAGAGGGGCGATGGGACAAGCTTTATTACAAGTATTCAATTTTGTTGTGTGAGATATGCGTTCATATTGGTAATAGATCTTCACACCATACCATTTAACCCCGAAAAATTAATAAGCGAAGTGCCCACAAAGGGTTACAATTTTTATCAGCTGTGGATATAGAAAATTCCATGGTTTATATTCAGTGACTTATGTCACTGAAATATTCATAAACTTTGTTTCAATTGCCTACCTATGATTGCCTTATTTTAATGTGATTAGATCAAAATTTGATTGCCTGATTACGAATCATGTTTTATCGGAATAACGTTTCATTCTCCTCAAAACTCCGATCTCCGTTATCTAGGTTCGAAGCGCGGATGCACTTAAGTATTCCAAAATTTGGGATGCTTTCTGTGAGAGCGTGCAAGCAATCCGTGAATTCAATTTTTATTGAGCGCGTGCAACTGCTTCTAGCGCATTTTAAACTGGCTGTGTGAATAAATTACGAAGCCCATGGCCCCCAAAGGGGCCTAAATTTCCAGTACCGAACATAGGGCTTGACGTGATGGATTTTGTCTTGTTGAGAATGGTATTAAAATTAAGGCAAAAGCTTACAAAATAACTACATTTTAAAAATTAAAAAAAAATTAACAAAACAATTCTTAGAGAAAGCTAAATCAGAGATTTCAGCTGTCCAGAATGGCAGCATTTGTAAACGCCGTTGTCTTAATCTTTTAAGCACGAGCAAACTACGATATTGTGAATCCAATACTTATGCACGTGCAAACTGTAACCATGATATGGAATGTGAAAAAATAATTAATTTGGAATTAAGAATTGGATGCGGAGCGAAAAAAGAGTTGATCGATGTTCTACGCAATTTTGTAACGTCTTTAGTTTTTTTAATAAATGTCTAACTTTTCTAACAAGAGTTCGTTTAGCTGGTTCGTTCGAAAAGCTGGTTTAATGCAATCGTATTGATATTCTGATCATCCCAAGTGAAGAGTGAATCTTCATCTCCAAGTGAATTAGAACCGACTCGGATCGGGCCGCGGTAGCCCGGTTGGAAGAGTAACGGATTAGTAACCGGAGGGTTGCGGGTTCGAATCCAACCAAAGACCGTCTTGTGCAAAGGGCGCTGGTGCACGTTAAATCTGTCGTGGCCTCAAATGTCGTCACGTTGGCGGGGTATGCCAGTTCAGGTGTAACCTCGTCATCTGACCATGATTCAAAATTACGTGGAGGTGTTCTTGGATCTTTCCCTTCAGGTTTGATCCCGGACCGTCGCCAATAGTCCGTTGTGTTGCTCCAGTGTGACGTTAATTAAAATACTTGCCTATCGACTGGGTTCACCACGCTGTCACGATTTAAATGGTGATGGGGTGGGACCGTTTAAAATCCCGACAAAAATAAAATGGTGGTAGCGGTGGGATATTGTACGATCCTACCGCTGTCACCATTTAAGTCGTGAGATAGTGTGGTGATCCGAGTCGGTTCCTAATTCACTTGAATTCAGAGAACATGCTGTGCGGATCATCAATGGATCTCCGTACATATGCCACTCTTAGTATCCTCTCCCTACTCTGGAGAACTTTTAATCATTAGTGAATCTTAGGTACATGTTTATACGTATGTGTAATGCAAAACATTTAGACAGCCATTTTGCAATACTGATAACACCACTGCTTCAAAAAAATTCATTTATAATTTCTTCCCTTGTGTAGTTTTTGTAGTACACCTATCCCGCATAATAAACGTCATTCTCGACTATCCCTAAGTAATTTCTGACCACGCCGTTGCTGAGTGGTTTGCTGGGCGTGCATTAGCACATGATCGGAAGAAATTCGGGCGGCTGAAAGTAATAAACCTTTAGCTTTAAACCCCAAAATGGTTTCGATGAGATATCTCGTCGATTTTGCTTGAGATATATCGTCTATCAAAACCTGGCAAGTTTTGCAAATGACGAGACAACGCGTAGAAACAAAACTTCCCTATTATATCTTCATCTCCATTCCCAACGGAGGAACATCTTCAATCCCCTTCCCACTTAAAGACTATATGTCACTTAAAGACTAAGCCCCTGGTGAGTCGGTCCAGGGAAGGTCTATAATCCCCTCCCCAAGGGGATTGAATATGCAAGTAGGAAAAAGAAATTATCCCTTACCTACATTTGGTGAGTTTGGAATAGGTTTATGCATCAGAGTCTAGCCGCTACCGGGTGGTTTTGGACGCAAAGGAAAAACACCAGGGGGGTAAACACATGTTCAGAAACACAAATGTTCCATTATTTTTATACTTATTCGTTCTTTGTAGTTTCGTTTTGCGATTGTGATGATACTTGACTATATTTTTCTAATTTACATTAGACTATTCAAAAAGCACACAAAACAAGGATGTAATCAAGGGAAAGTCCACACGGGGCTAGAATTCTTCCCGAAATGGTTTCGGAATTAAAAAGTTATGAAAAATACACGCCAGTAATTTCTGAGTCAGTTATTAAAGAAAATGAGTTTCATAAAACACACAGGTGAAATAACGTCTGAAAAGTTGATAAACGAATTAAACGCAATGCTCAAATATTTCACATTATGGTATTGAGAGTATCGGGAGAAAGGTAAAGACGCACTGGAGCAATACAGCAGGCTATTGACGATGGTCCGGGATCAATCCCTAAGGGAAAGATCCAATGACAACGCCTCATAATTTTGAACCACGTTCAGATGACGAGGTCAACACTTGAGCTGGCACCCCTTTCCAAACTTCACCACGCCAACGTGGATATTTGAGGCCACGACAGATTTAACGTGCACCAGCCTCCGTGTACACAGCGGTCTTTGGCTGGACCGAGTTTCGAACTTACAACTCTCCGGTTGCTCTTCCAACTGCGCTACAGCGGCCCTACCTGGAGAAAGACATCACCGGAATTACTTTCTGAATACCTGCTTGATGAAAGGCGTTCTTCGAGAAAATTCAAATGATTTGGGGGAAGAGATGAGCATTTGGGTTGCTAATACTTCAGGAACGGTTCGGATTAGAGATGCTATTTTATGTGCAAGTTTTCTAAAATTGCCGCATGAAACCCGAGTTTACTAAAGGGCCCAAGGACTAGGCGGCAGTTTGAAAAATATTGAACATGAAATTTATTTCCCCTTCATAATTAATCTACTTAAAAATTAATAATCTACCTTTACAATTTGCTTTTGTTTCATTCTAACACTTTATCTCGAAGAAAATATGCATGAAATGATAATGTTATCTAATAAGTCAGATAAAAGTTAGAGATCTCCCATATCTGTAACTCTTTTTTTGTGAAGTTATGGTTTCATTCACATTTTTTTACAGTACTTATTTGGAAATTTAGATTCCAATCAAAGAATTTCTAAAGTTGGTATTCGGAATTAAAAGTAAAAATTAACATCTTAAATACAAAATAAAATTTTCTCTTGTCCGTATTTGAATAACTAAAGTACCACTCCAGTACCTGTTAATGCTCCAAAACTTAGCCAACTTCTGAAGATATATGAAGATCAATACTATGCATAAGATCAAGTGAAAAGGGATCTAGCACATTGGAGAGCAAACATAAGGTATTTCCAACGTATAGCTGTTCAGGAAACAAGAAATCTAACATGAACTTGAATGAATTCATAGAGGTAAAATTATACCTATCTGATACTGTGAATTGATTTAGGCATGTGGGACAAATTAAGGATAATGAACTATCTCCTTGGAGAATTTATTCAAAAAGTATTTGCGATTCCATATTTGCATGAACATTCTGAAAACTAAAGCTACTCAAACTAACATGTTAAAAGATTCTGTTCACTTTTACCCATTCAAAGCCAAAAGATGCGAAAGATTGATTGGTTGGTTAGTTGAATTTGTGTGCACAAGGGCCATGCTGCACCAAACACAAGACAGACAACCTCAAGTAATGGACATACACAAGGAAAGGTTTAATGACACAGAAGAGAAATACACCCAGGGAGGATTCGAACCTGAGTCGCCTACCAACTCGAAGGTGGCTACAAAAATTAAGAGTGAATATTCCAAAGAAAATGACACAATTTCCTTGAAGAAATATGTCCATTTTATTTATATAAAATTACATATAAAATCTACAAAAAGAACATAATGTAAAATAGACAATTTTTGTACTCATCCAGAGATTTTAAAGAAATTTTTACCAAGTTAAATAACCTGAAGCAATTGTCTGTAGCACAAAAATGGAATGTTACATAGCTTATATAAATTATGTTTTTATATAATAACGTATCTTATTTATAAAGTAAAATTCTAGGTAGACTAGTTTAAATAAAACAATACAAAAAAATAAATATATATACCCAGTCTTCAATACAGACACATTCAAAACCATATATAAAAGGTGATATTTATAGATAAATCACATGCACTTAAGTTACAAAATTAATTTGATTTATTTATTAGGAAATAATTCAACAATGCATCTACAAGAATTAAAATTAAAGAATTTATAAACCTACAAGAATTAAAACTACACACGACTCATAGCAACTCCAAGAAAGATTTACATCCTGCTTTTATAAGTATAATAAAAGAACATTGGAAAATTTGATTACAAAAATACAAACCACCTGTTTTGTGATTGCTATATAAAAGATGAATCCTGTGCATTGAAAACTGGGAACATAGGATTTTGATTGATGAAAAACAAGAATTGAATACAATAGTTTTTGTTAATGGTAATAATGATATTCGATCATGGATAGAGTGAAACTCTGTATTGGTTGTCATATAGAAATACATGAACTTCAACAAAATATAACAATAACAGCACACAAACAGGTTTTCCCACCCTTAGAAAAATCTAAATATAAATGTACAAGGGACGGCTGTGAGTTTATATGTAAAATGAATAAAAAGTTACTAATAAAAAGAACACATTAAAATATCACAAATACAGAACCCCCCCCCCCCCATTCAACCATACCTAAAAAAGAAATTTTCCATTACTTCAAACACAATTTAAAGCAGAATCCCACTCAAAAACTCAGATTTAATAGTACACATTTATTATATAATCTTGAAATTTTATATATACTCAATGTGATTCCGATAACTAAACTATATACAAAATATCGACTGTTCAGACGAACAGTTACAAGTTCAGAAAGAAATGGGTATAACATTTCAGAATATCTTAAGGCAGAATAACAGTGAAGGTACTACAACAAAACTGCACTTATTTTACAAAACTCAAAACTATGATAGAGAGACATAACTTTTAATGGTATGTATACTTGTTGGTTCAGAAAATATATTAAATATATATTTCTGTACATTTATTTAAAAGAGGAAATGGTCAAATCTGAAATTTAAATATCAAAGAAATTTTATAACTTTTGACCGAAATGCATTTTCTTATTCCTGGGTTACAGAAATCATGAAACATGTCTCACACCTACCAACCTCCAAGATAAATTCAGAAGATATTTTTGCGATATAAAAACAAACGAAAAATGCCTAAAAATTAGGAAATAGAAGAAATTAAAAACATCAAATTAGTGGAAATTGCACAACACGGACATAACAAAAGCAATTCAAAACAGAAAATGTAACCCTGATCTCTGCTACTGTTATGTGCTTCATGGCAATTCGAACTTGGCGAAACTGATAATGCGGCATTTAATACAAAATGACACCAAATATATACAAAAATAAGCAATTAAATTTTTTCTTGTGTTTTAGAGGTTTGTTTGTAGTTTTTCTTGAAAATTTGTGCCAAAAGTTTTTATGACCATCTAGCAGGCACTGATTGCGATGTTTTTTGTCCGTGGTTGCCATTGGTATTCGAGCCAAAACTCTAAATTGCAGTCACGAAAATTCTCACAAAAGTAAAATCCAGGAAATACTTTTACCTTAATAAATTATGAAAATATGTATTTTTATATGGAAGACTTTCGGAAAAGTTGTCATGTATGCAATATCACTCCTTTATGGATTGACCAGACATGGCGCCAAATTCGGTGTTATTTGAAAATTTCTCACATTGAAAAGAAAATCGGCAAGATATTTTTCCGTCCGGAAGACCAGGAAAAAAGTGGGCTTCTGAAATACTTGGAAGAGTTGGCAGGTATGTAGTCTAATTAGTTTCAAATTATTTAATTGATTTTTTTAATATTTATGTAGAATATGTCATACAAATTATATCCATCATTAATTCTTGATTTGAGTTTACATTCTTTCAACCCAGAAAATCAATTTCATAATTCATATTTTTTCAAATTGTCAACTTTCTTCTACGCAAACTACAATTTCAAACAAAAATTTACACAATTGAACACTATATAAAACTGATTAAAATAATGTGCACTTTATGAAATTTCATGTACTAAAAGGATATAAAAACACAAACAGATCTAAAATTTCCACTAACCGACAACATTCTCATCTATTACCTTATGAATCTAAAGATTATTGTGAGTATGGAATGATGTGTTACAAACTATGCCAACTACTTTCCAATTCGAAGATAAAACAGGCATTAAGTTCTTCAATAAGAAAAAATCTACATCTGTATGACAAATAAGAACTGATTAGCAAAAAATTGATAAAACAAGAAAATCAAAAATAATTATTTAACCATTTACAACAAATCACCATTTGACCAAATTTTTATTGATCCAACTCACGAGTGATTTTCAGTGGACATATATTTCTTATAAATTACATTTGAATGTAACTGCATTCAAACGAGTGCATATTCTTATAATTTAAGGCTAAAAACTTGTTTATATACATGTCATTGCTAAAGTAGGCAAAAAGCATGAGATGGTTAGTTACCCTTTGCTAATATTCAACACAAAAATCGATTTTTCTCAAACATAAATCTAGATTCTTTAATAATTCACAACAGTTGTAATTGATAAATCATATATGTATACGATAAAAATGAAAAACAGAAAAATAATGAATTTAAGTCATGTGACTGTTTCATGTCTTTTTTCTTTTGAAATATAATTTTAATTTCTGAGTATTCAGCTTTCAGATAAATTCCTCTAATGTAAATTCGAGCCTCAAGAGAAAAGTTCAAAGAATGAAATATATACAGATATATGATATGACTGAGATTCAATGTAACAAGGAATGAGTAAAAGATAAATGTAATAAAAGGAGCAACAATGTTATCGAAATTGCAGATCATTCATTCACCGGAGTAAAAGTTTTGAGTAAAATTTAAAATGCAAGAATTGGCATTTTTCAGTCAAATATACTTCTCTTAGCATCCCCATAAATTTCACACATTCTATTTTTCAAAAATATGAAAAGGTATATATAACTCCACGAGTAATCTACTAAAAAATCACATTAACTTTGAAAATAATTTATAAAAAGCTGATGTTTCAAACTTATTGTGTATGAAGACAAGTTAAACAGTGATGTATCTAGAATTTAGCTGTTATTTATCGGCTTTATTACATTAAATTACTTATAATAAAAATTTGATAAGAAATACTAACATGGAGAAAAAAAAGGATTTTAAATGTTCTTTGTTTCGTTCAAGATAAAAATTCATCAAATACTTTGAAAAATTAAGCCATGTATAGAATTTAGTATAATAATCCATATATCAGCAAATCAATATGCAAAACACCAAAAACCATATTGATTGTTAAATAATTTTTTCATCATAAAACTTGTGTAAAATATATAACAATTTAAGGCTTGAGAAATAAAATTTAGAGCCTATATTTTTTTCAATATACAAATTCTCCATAAAATATCTTGAAAATTAAAAAGTTATGCATAGAATTCAAAATAAAATCCCACACATCAACATGCAAAACACCAAAAACCATATTGGTTGTTTAACTTCTTTCATAAAATAAGAGTAAAATATGCATCAATTTCAAGACTTGAAAAATACAGTTTAGAACCTACTACATCCCGAAATGAAATACAAAAACACCATCTTACACTGGCATTGCCAAAACTTTCGAAACAATCCACGATGTACAAAGCCTAAAAGACACTATATAACAGCACATTACACCAGTAGAGAAATATATGTAACATGGCAGTATAACAAAAATCATCAACAAATCAAACATTCTATACAGGACTATAATATAGCTGAAAATAAAGAAACTGTGTGAGGGAAGGAAAGAATGTGACTACATGTGTACTATAAAAATAAAAGTTCAAAATAGAAAACTTTCTTGATACCTAATAGAGCTCAAAAAAGTGAAAGCAAACACTTCTCCCAATATAAACATTTTCATACTTTACACTGTCACATCCTGAGAAGATATTGACTTTGAACACACACAACCAATATCACATTATTTAAATAGCAGACAGACAAAGGAAGCTGCTCTTTTCAATAACGCTGTAACTTAACCTTTTCCAAAATGAAATGTGTTGAGCAAGGCAATAAGATGGACCCAAAACTGGGTAGTGTATTTTAATTCATTGTACTTCGCATTTTATTAAGAGTAACTTTTTAATTGCTATTTTCCTCATATAAACCACTCTTCTTTCTTGGGTACACCGTGGCCAGTTTTACCTAATCGTACAGCAGTATCAGCATCTGGAGCATCTTTAGCTCCAGTATCTTCATGGGTTTTGTATTCGCCTTTGTGTCTTGACATGTAACGTCCAATTAGAATAGCCATCAGAATAAGAGCAATAAATATCAAGGCCAATATACCTATAAAATATAAAACATTTCAGTCATGTTCAAAAATAGTTCTATCAAAACTATTGGCTAGTTGAAATAAGTGTTTGAAAAAGGATTAAAAAAATTCTAATATAGATTCTACTAAAACTAGATATTTTAACAAATTACTTTAAAACTGCATCTTTTCCCATATGAGAAACTTTGGAAAATACTTTATCGTCTGCTTAAAACAGATACTATTTAACTGATATTTTTTGGAGACACTGAATGCTGATTTTCATGATGACGAGAAATACTTTGTCATAATCTAATCAGTTTAAAAGATGACTCCCCAAAAGTAGTCTTTAAACAACTGGACAGTAAAATATTTATTTTGTCAGTTAATGAGTTTCGGTTCTAAGCCGACAATATTTTATTCAGGAAAGTTAGAAATTATCCAAGTAATCACAATACTTAAGTACAATTTAATCAAAATTTTTTAGACTAATTGATATTTACATACCAGAATCTATTTAATCCAGACATTCTATCTCAACTGATATTTAACATTCCGTAGAATCTGATGGTGTGCATTTCAAAGTTCCATCAAATGCAGAAATATATTTTGAACTTACAATTCATACCACAAATTGAATGTAATTATTTACAGATTAAAATAATAAGAACAATAAGTATTTACAAAAATAATTATAAAAGATTAAAAAAGATGCAGAATGGAAACCTACACAACAGCGTCAATACTTAAAACAGCACAATGAGAGTAGAAGTATGATCAAAGTAGCTAACTAATTTCTGAATGTTAATATCAGTCGGAAGAGCATTCAAAAGAAGAAAATCTTGAATTGATATTACTAAACTTATTACCCACTGGAGGAAACTTTTCAAAAACATGATGCACCAAAATATACCTGACATATATCTAAGACTTAAATAATACAGTAAGGATAAGAAAAATATACTTTTTGAAATAAAAAGGCATAACCTATGCATTAAAATTAGAAGTTAAAAATAAAATCGATGGAAAAGAAAACATTTAAAACATTGAGGAAAGTATTTAAAAAAGTGCTAAATAAAGTAGCATATCTTTTAAAACAAAATTCCTTTTTATCATTTTTGAGATACCCTAATCTTTGTAACCAATTAAGTATAAGATATTAAAACAGGTGACATCTGAACTCTCAGTACTGACAGGTTGAAATTTCTCCGCCCCCAACCGAAAATTCATGGGGGTAAATGTAAAAAGCTCCAATATAGACAAGTGCAGGATATATGGAGGCATAACATAAGGAGGGATTACTTATAAGTTAAATATAATTTGCAATTACATATTGTATTATTAATGCTGCGGAATAATAGTTAAAAGATCGTTTGTTTTGTAAATTTAGAATTGCACCGATGGCAACATGCATTGTCATTTTATGCTTCAGAATGTAAATAGTATGAATGAAAGGAGTTCTTGTTCACAATTCCTTGGATCGCCTAATAGCAGCGTTTTGTTTTATGTTCTTTTTATAATTCTTTAAGGAACTTAAACTGGTGAGTTGCTCAACATAAGAATATACGCTGCAGTGGATATTGAAGCCTACATTACGCACAAATTTTGGGCATTGCTTGTTACACAAAAGAAATGTAATCAAAAATATTAATTCTTATAAAAAATATCTTCTTTTACAGTGGATATGAATGTAATAAATTCAATACATGAACATGCTTAATAAATTATAGTATTCAATCATTAATCTGTTCAGCTTCTCAATTTGAAACTTGAATGAACAATTTTTTAGCTTTTGAATTTGAAATTGAATCAGTGCACAGCATACTGATGTACTGTCTATCTACTATGAAAACTGCTCCTTCCACGAAATCTGGATGGTGGTGGTTGCTATAGGAACAAGGCCTATTAATTTTGAGTAGGAATGACAGGAGGATGTCTTAATTTCATTTGGGCAATGTTGATGGCAGAAAGAGGTAGTCTACATACCAGGTATGATCATCGCAGCAACAAGTAAAAACCATAACAAATATAATTTCAATTTGTCAGTAAATGTGTCAATGTGAGAAACTTTAATGCATTTCTTCATGCAACCCCAACTTTAAATGGGATAAGGCCCATTACATTATTAGCAATAGACAAGCAGACTCAGTAGGGGGAGCAGTGCCTGTGGTACAGACAGTACATATAAACAAAAATACATGATAACTAGACACATAATGTTTAAAGTAAGACATTCAAAAGCAAAAGAGAGTATGTACTCTACAATTGCCATTCCTATTTAATTACCTACTTACAAATTCATGTGATTGGCAAATAATACTCATGAATACCAATGTTTTGTAAATACTAATATAGGAAATGAAAAAAATTAATATTTCAACTTGAACAGTATTTTTCAATTATCACTCTTTCAAATGGTCTTCTAATTTGTGGCACAATAACGTTACATACTTTTAATGAAGAATACTTTTACTTTATATTTCTCTGAAAAAGGTCACATATTTATCAGGATTAAGATGCTTTGAATAAGTTAAAATTTACGATGCACACAAATTACCTCCAAGAATCGCAGAATCATCGCTGCCAGCAGTAAAAGCTTCAATGCTAACACCTGGAGGTAAGGTTGGTGGTGGACGTGTAGCTCTTAATTCAGGTGGATGTGTGACAGGTTCGATTCCGCAATCATCTTCCCTGATGTCATCAGGAACAGCCCAGACATTTGATCTGCGGCTCTCCTGGAAGAGTCTTCGGAGAGGAAAGTGATCGTCAAACTGCACACGAGATATGCACCCAACAAATCCTTCACCAGTGCCCATAGACTCTATAATACAAGAACGTTGATCAGTGATTAACTTTTTCAATGTCGAAATCCTTATGTTTTATAACTTTCATTTGCCATTAGTTATTTTATTTGATAACCAGGTGAACTTTATGAAAAATGGTCTTTAATAATACATTATCACTTAATTTAAAGCATATAAGAACTAATTGTAACATCTATTCAAGTCTTATTTCGACCCTTGAGACTGTTCAAGTACACAGAAAAAAATTGTGTTTTTAATCCTATATAATAATTTATTTAAAAAATTTCTTTTGTTTAACTTTGGTTAAATTATCATTTCTAATATTAAATATGTGGTTATGTCTCTCTTTACATGCTTGCTTATACCATATATAATTCAAGAGTCTTATAAATGAGAATACATGGTAATAGATGAGTCAAGTTATCTTAGAGTAGTCAGGAGCTAGGCTTTCACCAGATTATCAAATTAGATGAAATGTAACCAATTAGTGTGTAGTTTTATGTTGTGAAAAAATGTGTTTGATGTTACTTTAGGTGTGTGGACCCATCACAGGATATGAGTATAGTAATAATAATGATATAATCATAGCAGTCAATCAGAGAGTACACATTAAGGTGATGAGGTTGGGGTATTTTCATGAATTTACGATTTCAATTAAAATTGAAAGGTAAATGATTAAAATTTGTTTCGTGTAATGGAGAATTTAGTAGCTATGCTGACTGAATATGGCATTAATTTCTGCATTACAGGCAAATGCAGAAAATTATGAAATGATAAAAAAAGATTTTCATAAGTCTGCCATTAAAAATATATCGAAAATATTTTTATCCTAACCTACTTTCGTTGGACACAATTGCTAAGACAGTTTTCTTAAATTGCCTAAATATCAGTACATGAGAAAGTAAATATACTTAAAATGGCACATCAAATGCTATTATTTTTCACTTCTCAAAAATGCAAACTTAAATATATTTCTAAGAACTTTCTAAACCTTTTAACAGTAGCATGCTTCAGAAATAACTATTGGGTCGGTGCGAATGAAATGTCCAATGAGAAATAGCTTTGGAAATAACCCCCATACAGCTAAAAGTAATTACCTACAAACTTCCAGCATCTTACGTCACAGAGTTACTATAAATAGCTATCACGCGTGTGAAGTACGATCCAGATTTAAATTGTTTCGGTATAAGGTACTTCCAAATTTGACATGAAAAACTCAGATTTGAGTCATTCTGGCTGCAGTTGCTGCTCGAAACATTAACACAGCACTCGGGGAGAATACAGCCAATGAACGAACCATTCGAAGTTTCAAAGTGGAGATATGGACCTGAAAAACGAACCATGTGGTCACCGAGGAGTTGCAGTTTCTGACGATGTTCTGCTAAGTCTGGTTGAAGCTGAACTGCGGAAAACACGTCGTGAGATAATGGCAAAGCTAGGTATCCACTACACTACAATTGTTCACCGTCTCGCTGCACTGGGTAAGGTCAAAGATGGATTCTTGGGTGCCTCATGAATTGACAAGATGAGGTGTTTGGAAGTCTGCGCATCGCTCCTTTCCAGGAATGAAAGAGAACCTCTACTGCAGCAAATTTTTACCTGCGACGAGAAATGGGCCCTTTATGACAATCGGAAACGATCTGCACAATGGTTGAGCAAAGCACAGCCTCCTGGACACCATACCAAGCCACCCTTACATCCCAGGAAGGCTATGCTTCTTGTATGGTGGTCTACAGTTGGAATAATTCGCAGTTTCCTGCCAAGTGGCCAAACCATCACTTCAAAACGATATTGTGATGAATTACGACAGATGCACCGGAAATTGATGGTGAAACAACCAACTTTGGTGAACAGGCATGGCGTTCTCCTCTTGCAAGATAACGCCCGTCCTCATGTCGCACAGCGGACGATGCTGACACTACGTGAGTTGGGCTATGAAGCGATTCATCATTCCCCTATTCCCGACTTGTCACCCACAGATTTTCATCTGTTTCGGTACTTGGATCGCTTTCTGTATGGCAAACGGTTCACCCAAGATACGGAGGTTCACCGTGCAGTTGATGGCTTCTTCGCATCCCAGCCACAAGACTTTTTTTGTTTTGAGATCATGGCCTTGTCAGACAAGTGGCAACAGTGTGTTCCAACAATTCAGAGGGAGATTATTTCGAGTAGGTCAGGTACTGCATTTTTCAGTTATCGCCATCGAAGTGTGATGGTCATTTTCCAGACATTTCATTCGCACCAACTCAATACTTAATTGAGTGAGCTCAGTCAAACACTGAACAATTTTTTTCTAAGTAAATTATCTAAACATGGTGTAAAGCTGTGTTCCAGAAAAGTAAATGTGTTTAATTTAATACTGATAACTGTTTCCACATGCATACTACCCCAGAAAACACTTTAAAAACTCATTTCATAACTTGCTTTACATTAATAGAAGGTAAAAGCAAAAACATTAATAATTAAAAGCATGAAAAAAAAAATTTGGGGGTCAATTTTTTTTAAATTCCATTTAAGCATGCAGAGAAATATGAAGAATTTATAATAAAATTAAGAATTCTTTATACACTGTAGTAGGCGATATAAAACTGTTGTCACATACATTAATTTAAGTTAGAATGCATATGAACATCTTCACAGAAAACATTAAAAAGAAAACATACTGAAACTATAGAATCACTCTAATATAATTAATATATTTGAAAGTAAAACTTTATTTTTTCTAAGATGAAACTTACCATTCCGTCCAACATAAATGCTCTTAAGTCTATTAAATTGGGCATCTGCCTTTTCATCAATTTTAAAAGTATGAACAATTGGTTCATAGTTGTCCACCTGATTAGAAAAAAATTACATAAATGTATAAGGTACAATAATGAAGAGCAGAACAGTTTCTGTTTATAATTGAAAAACTTAAGTTTCAAACTTACATAAATAGTTATTTTTGCTCCTCGGTCAGATCTAATAATTCGAAGATCGTGATGTTGTCCCAAAGCAAAATTTTCATTCTTAATAATTATTTCTTGCCTTTCAAAACCAAAATCAAAGACAAGACGCAAATGACCTGAAATGGAAGTTATCTTAAGAAAATGCTACAAAGGCATATTTTCAAATTGTATGTTAGAATTTTTTAAAATTAACACTAACAGTATCACTGGTATGAAAATATAGAACATGGCAGTAACTTCATTTCATAGAAAAATATTCACTGTGAAATTCAGTTTACTTAATATATAAATGCCACAAATTATAGTCAAAATATATTTCACAGAAATTTATAAACAAATACAATGTTTTAGAAATAGGGGAGATTCAAATGCTTACCACTATTAGACATCATTAAATTCAAGTACTCTTCACTGTATGACGACATGCCAACAATCATTCCAGATTTATCAGTAGTAGTAAAACCAACACGGATGTATTCCTCGAGGGTAGAAATGGTATTCTCAAAATTATATCGAATGTAACTATCGGAACGCAGATTTACACCAATTTCTGTAATGAAAATATAGCTGATTAAAGATAAACATCAAAATACTTTCAATCTATCAAGCTCCGTATAATTTTTATGAAAATAAAAAAGAACATAACTATTTTTCTCCATAGACACAATATTAATAGCATGCATCTCCAGAAAATGACTAGAAATACAATTAATTATCGAAACGTTTTTTTGAAAACTGATATTTTAACATGTAATTTTATTTTCTAGTGGTGATACATTGTAAGATTTAATTAAAAAATGTTAACAGTTTGGAGAATTGTACCTTTCTTACCAGCATTTGTTTAAATTCTATAGGAAAGCTTACTCCAAATAGATTTTTTGGACAAAAACAAACAGGAAACTTGTGGAATGAAGGAATGATCTAGCAACTTAAAATTGTAGTACAAAAGGAATTGTAAGTGATAAATATATATTTTAATAAATAAAATTAAATATCCTTAATTTAAAATCTATTGCTAAGCTAGATTATATTTTCAACATGATCTTACAATGTTTTTGCTTGTTAAATTTTCCAAAATTGAAAATGGTTTAACATTTGGAGAAAAAGTATTTCAATTCTTGAATTAGATATACCGCAATTAATTTTAATAAACAAGGAACAAAAAAGTTTTTCCTTCTAGAACCATTTTAGAGTACTCTTATTAAAAACAATTTTCATTCCCTGCTTATTAAAAACAATTCATCATTAAAATTCTGGTTTCAATTGTTCGTGGAAGTAGAAATCTATTTTACATTTTACTAACAGTAACAATGTGAAATGTTTTAACTAATGAAAGGTTAAGAATATAAGGCACAGTAAACAAAGATAAAAATTTAAAGTTCGTTCATAAATTAACAAATTCAACATGACGAAACATCAAGAACTAATTCTAAGAGCTGGTCTAAAATACAATGTAAGTCTAAAAATATATAAGAACTAATTCTCCAAATGAATTGAAACAAATAAAACTGAGAAATGCTTTAAAGCCGAATACATGATTTTCCTAAATGTTTCTAAATAAAATAGAACTTACCATCTGCACAAATTGGGCCCTTGAATCCAGTCCACTGACAGTCACAAACATAACTTGAATATCCTTCAATACAAGTACCATTATTCAGACAAGGGCTACTCTGACACTTTCCGACGCAACCTTTATCAATACCATAATTATAATCCAAAGCCATACGCTGCAAATCAACAGTTGCACCATTTAACATGAAAGCTCGTATGCATCCAACAAAGCCTTCATGGTAATCAACAGTAGCACCTGGAAAGAAAATAAATATAATTATAACAAACAAAATCTGAAACGATAACAATGGCGGCAGGCAATAGAAAATAAGCACAAAATCTTATTCTGCAACCCCTTGTTATATTACATATTTGGTTTATTGCTCTTTTTATATGTCCCAAATTGGTTTTTGAAAAAATAGAGCGATCTGTTTCCTTAGAATTGGAAACTCAACCTCGTTTCAAGTAGCTATCTTAAAATGAATTAATTAAAAATATTTGTGTCCAAAAGAAGGAATATCTGTTTTAAAAAATAATCTATCCTATTTACAATACTTTAAAAGGTTACATCATCAATTTTGTGTTTAACTTTTAGTTTTACAGTTTTAAATAAAGAATGCACAATTTATGTTTTTTTCATTTCTATTAGTACTTTTTTGCTCTTGCTCCCTTCAAGAAAAACAATATATTGAGGAGTTACTTTTATATCAGATTAGATGCAAAAGAAATTAATAAAATACACAAATCACTTATCTGCAAACTTTACATAGCAGATTTTAGAAGAAAAAATAAGATAAAATACTTATCCTAAACTTTAGTATGATGCAGCTAGTAACCACATTTTAATGATTAACATACAAAAGATCAAAACTACATTTAAAATGATGAAACGACATCAATCCTTACCTATGACAAGTTTACTAGTAAGATACAGAGCACGGACAGGGCCAGCTCTTTCTCTTATTTCTGCACCTAAACTTCCATCAACAACCACACGAGCCTCTTTCCTATTGCGCTCCACCAAAACTGAATGCCAGTTGTTATCATTTAACTTGTAAGATGTTTCAACGCTCACGCTCAAGGGTCCATTGCCAGCATGATACTGAAATTGTATTTGGTCACCTTCTGCAAATATACGAAAATGCATTTAGTTAGATCAAATTCAAAGAATTAATTAGGGATAGTGGTCTAAATATACTAAATTTAGGAATTGGCGATGCATAATACTGAAACACAAGTATCAAACATTAAAAGGATATGGACACATTAACATCCACTTAATTCCAAAATATATAAAAAGTTAAACTGGAAAAAGTGTAATTCTTTGCATAACCTGACTTCATTTTCTTTTATGATAAAAAGCAACAATCATCCAGTGAATCAGGGTTCCCACTCTTCAGGCAAAAGAAAAATTAGGTCCTTTCCAAGACTTATGTTTTTAAGCTACATTTCAGACTGGAATAGACTAGTCTGGTAGATATTTTAATTAACGTCACACTGGAGCAACACAACGGGCTATTGGTGATGGTCCAGGATCTATCCAAACAGGAAAGATCTGAGAACCACACCACGTAATTTTGAACCACAATCAGATGGCAACACCTGAGCTGGCACCCCATTCTCCAAACTTCCACATCCCACCAACGTGAGGACATTTGAGGCCACGACAGATTTAACATGAAGCCCTATATACACGACAGTCTTTGGTTGGATTTGAACCCTCCGGTTGCTAATCCGTTACTCTTCCAACCAGGCTATTGTGGCCCTAGATAGATTAGTTTGTGAGTGCACAGGTTGAATAAACTTTCATGAGTGCTAGATTTGGGTCTCAAGGACCAAGTTTCAGGCAAACCTATTATGAAAAGAACTCCAGAGACAATAAATCAAATATTGAATTCGTAAAATAACTACAGTATAGCACTTTTATTGCTTATCCAATTCATACCAATACATAAAAATAGCAAAAATATGGAAATAATTTTTTCACCACACGCTTGTGATGTCACTAATAATAGTAAAAAGTAGAACCACATAATACTTACCTACAAGCATTATTTTAATATAATCGGTTGGACCTCTGCTATTAAGTAATACACCATTCTCAGCAGTAGTTTTGAACTGAAAATAAATATCACCAGAATGACCCATATCAAATGGGGGAAGATCTATTGTTGCATCTTCATAGTAAAATGTCACTGTGTTATCAAAGAGAGCTGTCAAGAAACAAGAGAAGGAACATTTAAAAATTAAAAAGGTAAATAATAACCATAGACATAAAAGTATGCACTTGCATAATGTAAAATAAATATAGAACACTAGAAAAACACAGCAATTCTATACAGAATTATATTAATCTCAGAAAATGATATTTGTATTATTCTTTCATAGGTAGTCATTAAATTTGATTAAATTACACAAAATATTTCCAATGCTAAAAATTTTTCATTAAAAGAGTAAGTATTAATGTTTGCCTTAAAACACTTACATTACAAAGAATAAAAGTTATAATTAAACCAGTAAGTCTTAACTTATTAAAAAAGTTTTAAATTATTTATGACCATATAAACAGACAAGTAGGATCACTGCATATTTCTTTCTATCCTCAAAATTCTTGATTTTGTTGAAATTTACATCCAAATATCACAATAAAAGTGGCAGATATGCTGAGTTGTTAAAAAATTGTCAAGACATTTACTTAAAAAGAGCCAAAAATTTTAGAATGTGTATTAATAGTAAGAATTGAAAATTTTTTCAAATTTGGTATCTGAAATATTTACTTAGATAGATTTCTAATATTTGTTAATTTAATCTGATGTCTCTGCTGCAGTTCTTTCTCTTGCAGCAATATTATAAATATAAACTATGCCAGCAACAAAATTAATTTTTAAAACTTTTCTAGTTTTCTTATGATACAAAATTAAAGTATATCCTGAAATGGATCCACAAAATGCTAGAACTATAATCATCCCAATTAAAAATTCTATAACATATTTTAAAACTTGATCAGAAGGGGGAGACATCTAGCAGACTACTAAAAGTAATATTTTTCTAACATTAAACTAAAGTAGCAATGAAGTGATCCAATTTGAAAAAGAATATGCAACATTATCAATTTTCATTTAAAAAAATGAATATCACATGAAGATGGCAATTTCTATTTTTTAACCATTAGTTGGTAGAACTACAGTAAAGTACCATATATGTCTTTGAAGGGACCATGTAAAAATGATGTATAAACGAAACATTCACCACCAGATGGCAGCATGCTAAGAATCAAAACTTGAGAAAGATCTTTATAAACATAACTCAAACTTTTTAACTTTCAGCATACATAAAATGTTAACTTTACTGAGAAAACATATCAACCCACCTAATTACTCACAAGAATAAAAATATTTAGTAAAAAGTTAAATTATTTTTTCTTAAAAGAACTATGGGAAAACAATCAGTCATAGTGGTTTGTCGTGGAGCCTCCTTTGAGTTTTAAATAACATATTTCCCAATTGAAATATTCTTAGTTCTGTTTCTTGAATCAAAAAAATAATTATGCAAAGTTTCCACACAAGAAACAGCTTCTCTGAAAGTTGGCAGAGGGATCAAAACTTCGGTGTAGTCGTCGTCACTGCTACTTTCATTTCCTGCAACTTTCGAAGTAACCAACTCATGAATGGTTAGGACATCAGATATAGATAACAGAATGTCACAATATGTAGTTTTCAAAAGAAAAATCATTATTCAAACAGCTCCAGTTGCAAACATCTACTGGATCAGTTTACAAGAATAGAGGACTCTACCTCTGGGAAAAGGAAGTCAGCTTTAATGAAACAGTGTTGAATGGTCTCCTGCTGGACTTTATTCCATGCAGATGACATTAAAGTCATTTGTGCGATGGGGGTGTCTATTGTGATTATTGTTACCTTTTTAAGAAACTGGGCTTAACTGAATATAACCAACTAAGTAGTAACAATCACACAGTGAGTCAAAAAGTATCCTTCCATCTCACATTTTTTCAGTTTTATAAGGATGTAGTCATAATTACTATTCAAAATTTTACCACATAAAAGCTCTTTTAATTTTAGCCTCCCATCAAAATAATCGAATAATTATTAAAAGTTTTGTTTCAAATATTTAAAATGTAATGTAACCCATGAAATAAAAACACAAAAGTATTCAGCCACCTACTTAAAATGTACTAATATTAAACAAAATTGTGAAAATCAATGTCTGATTTTTTGCATTTTGTCTTAAACTTCAGATTATTTTAAATCTAAATATTATTATAAGCACTAGATTATTTGGTTAAACTGGAACACATTTCTTTCTAGTCAGCTTCAAGATATATTTTCACTATTTCTCTTTTTATATGAAAAAAGTGACTTCTCTGGATTTCCTCATACCAATAACGATAGGAATCTTTTAACAGAGGTCATATTTTAAGTACTTTTTCTCTTACAATTGCAGACCTTTTATGCAAATCACTACTTTGCATCCAAAGGTCTGTATACTTCATCGAATTACTGACTACAGGTCAATATACTTCACTGAATTACACTAAACTCTTCACTTTAATTGATATTTACTAACAACTTTCAAATTTCTTTTAAAAAGATCAATAATGCATTGATAAAGATCAATTGCATATTGAGAATTAGTACAAATAATAAATTCAAGTGCAATCTGCTCCAACACCCCCCTGATTATTTTATAGTACCTCTGAATTTGACAACTGAGCTGATAGTATAATGACCAAACTCTGATTTGAGCATCTTTCACTCAATTTTCTTCTTGTTGCTTCTTTTTAAGCTTAAAGATTTGCATTCTATTATTTCCTTTATAAAAATTCAAAAGAAATCACAATTTTTGTCATAAAATAGTGAAATCCTTTGAAAATATATCTTGAAGCAGGCTAGAATGAAATGTGTTCCAGTTTAACCAAATACCTAATGCAAACAATGATAAGCAATCTAAAGTTTAAGACAAAATGCAAAAAATCAGTCATTGATTTTTACACTTTTGTTCAACATTGGTACTTTTACAATGTGTAGCCGAATACTTTTGTGTTTGATTTTATGGGTTACATTGCATTTAAAATATTTTTAGCAAAACTTTAAATTATTCAATTATTTTGATGGAAGGCTATAATAGAAAGACAGCTTTTATATGGTACAATTAAAAATCGAAATTTTAACTACATCCTAAGAGAATTCAAAAATCAGTAAAAAATGGGTGAGAGATTAACTTTTGTGACCCACTGTAGATAGAAAAATAAAAATACATAGAATAACATACTATCTCCATCACAAATGAGGGGTCCAAGATAATATCTGCCCTTTTTCTCATCCATGGTAGTTCCTGTATCACCAATACGCAACTGCCGTACAGGTAAGTACTCCTTCTGTGTTAAGTCTCCTTCATCAGACATCCAACCTTCTTTGTCATAACCTTCAGAATCACAGTTACACCATTTACTAGGGTCTTTGCAAGTTCCATAAAGGCCACAGTTGCATTTACGAGAGCCTGGTAAGGATCCACCCCAGTAATCCATTTGTCTATTATTCCGACTCACCCACCAAGAAGAAGGATTAAAAGGAGCTGGCTCAGCAGCTATAGAGAACAAAACAAAATAATTCAATGTTTCGGACAGCTTCATTTATCTTGAAAATTCTATATTAAAATGTAAAAATATTAAATTTGAATAACAGACGCATATATGTACAAGTCTTAGTGCTGCATTTCGCAATTTTTCATTATTCATACCATGAGAAATATGGTCATACACAAATAATCTAATAAATGTAATTACCACTACATTCATTCACTTTAGAAAAAAAATTACAGCACATTCATTTCATTATAAAATATGTTATAGCAGCTATGAAGATAAACTATTTACTTCAAAAATAATGTAGCTAAATCCAGAAGGACTTTCTTAAAGACCAATCTTTCCAGATTTCAAGTGGAACTTGCACCTGTTTTGTATTACTTATACTAATATATTTCAATTTATCAAAAGATAGTTCCAGATATTTTGTTGCAATTGAAAATCAAATGTTTAGTTATAGAATTCTAGACCTTATTTCCAAATTTTCAGGGAAAAATCTGGATTTAGGATTTTAGACAGTACTATGAAATTGTAGTCAAGTGTAGTCACTATTTTCCCAGATTTATAAAATCAATTAAACAAAAATTCTATACACTGCTGGTTTGTTTGTTGGGTTTTAGGGCCATATTTGGCTATGCTATGCCAGACACAAGACAGACAATATCAAGTAATAGACATACACACATCCATACACTGGCTGAAATTGTAACAATTTTAAATATAGAATGATAGATGCTAGATTTTCATCCAATTTTTTCTACACAATTAACTAGGAGTAAGTAGGAACAGGGTATAGCTAAGGAGATTGGTTCTTAAGCTCGGCAAGTAAGAAATGTATGCAACTTTCATTAAAGTAAAATCTTTACTTGCAACAAACTTTTAATGCATTAGATTGATTTGATCACAATAAAATTATTAAAAACTTAAAATGCATTAGTATAGGTACTACGAAAACCGAAGTGAAAGTTCCCCTGCATTATTTATATGCTTTTCAGTCTGATGGAAGATTCAGAATTTAAAGTGCAATTTATTACTCTATGGAGAAATATGACATCCCCTGTTGGCCACAGTACCAAAAATTAACTAAGGAATTAAGATAAAAAAGAATTTAATATATTTATTACTTAAGCCAGAAAAGAAATTATAAAGAATGCATATTATTTCAACACAATTTAAAGAATAGGTATACCTGGTGAGTTGAAAAGACGGGCCTTGTAACATTCATAGCGTAAGTTTTGTCTACAGCTGTATGAACGATTGACAAGTTGGATGATTTGTTCCATTTCTGCATTATAAATAATGTTTTGAATGAAACTACCAGGTTTGCTGAACCCTTTCACATCAGTAGGTCTTTCATTCTTGTGATGTAAAATAGTAACAGCAGGACCTTCGACTGTAAATAGCAAAATGAAATTTCAATTTGACAAAAGAACTTAGCACAGGAAAATTTTAAATGAAATTTATAATTTGCTTCATTTCAAACAGTTTCATAACTTTTATCAGATAAATTGTTCTCAAATAAAACATTGAACATTTTATTTATAATAAACAGATCAAGTTGCAAGTACAACAAAGTCGACTAATGTGTAAGTCACATAAATATGGTGTTGTTAAATTCAAGCATTTTTAAGCTATGCATATATGCAGACATTGATCATTACAGATATTGCTTTCGATTTAATCTTATTTTGTTTCTTAAATGAATTGCTGTCCTGTTGGTTGAGTGTTTAGTATTCTGGCTCAACATCCACTATGAACATCCAATTTTTAAACATAAGATTGATCAAAATTAATCATGATACATGAATCTTTCTTTTGAATTTTACAACATAAGCAAACAAATGGAAATTGGGCTGTCAGGTTGAAATATAATGTGATCGTATTATTATATACAAAATTTTATAGTTAAAGTAAAATGAATGCTAGCAAAACATGACTTGTCAAACAAATAAAACGATAGGACAGATACAATCAAACATTCTATAATCTGCAATACGTTTACATTAAGTGCAATCCTATAGGCAAAAGAAATTATGTTTGCAATTAAAAATAAACAGTCAAATGCTTTACTACCAGAATTATATACATACATGGATATTCACAGGTTACAGGGAAATTATCCAATGGACCACTTCCGTCAATGTCAATATTGATATCTACTCTTCTACTTTTAGGAAAGGAAAGCTTATATGCTTCACAGGATAAAAAGTTCACCGCTAAAGCAAAAATCAAAACATTAACATGACTGTAATACAAACAGAGTGCAACATAACAAACATCACACTACACTTACGTATATGACAAACAGCTCCAGAATATCCAGTTTTTTCACAATCGCATTTAAATTCTTCCCAATTCTGCTTGCAAATTCCACCATGCTCACATGGATTGGGGTTACAACTACAAAACATTATGAAATGGTGTACTTCATTTTAAACAAGGTAAAATAAGATATATATTTCTACAATATTTGTCAAAAAACCTAATCTAAAACTTCACTATAGGACTCATACTAATTTAAATTTGTTACGAATTTATGATTACCTCATATTTTTAGAGTATATTTTGATCTTGTGATGGTTAACAAATGAGAATTGTTTTGCAAATCAAATTAAACTTTACTGAATTATATAATCTATTATACAATGTATATATTACTGTACAAACTATTGTGATGCATGTACATTACACTTGCATACCAATCACATTAAAAAATGTTCAGAATATAATCAATTTAATTGAAATGATTGTGACATGAGACAGATAATACTTTTAAAAAGAGAAATTTTACTGACTAAAGCAAAATTAGATTAAAAACTGGCAAGTAGTTTTAAGAATCCAAAGTATAAAGATAGTTATTAAGATTTTTTTTTCAGGTGATACAATGGAAACACAATAGATAGTACCATGCTTTTATCACCCATTTAAACACAATGGTTATTATGTAGAGCTAAGTCTGATAACTGCTTACAACAAAACCCAAATTTGAAAATAAAACACCAATGAAATTGAAGAGGAGTTGCTCAAAGGTAAGTTAAATAAGAATTATTTTTTCTAATTAAATTCTAAAATAAAAATATCAATACTATGTATTTAGAACAAGAAATATCACTAAATATATATGTCTATACATACCGGTCAGTCATTTGACAAGCATCAAACATTACTCCTTCAGCTGAATAACGATGGCTTGGCAAGGAAGTAACCCTAATGTAATGGCCTTCTATATGAATGTATCGCATGCATCCTACAAAACCTTGGGATCCATAGAGACCACCTGTAGAAAAGTTTAATCAAAAGCTGAATCACACCCAGTGTAAATATTATAAAAGAAATTAGATTAATAGAAAATCGTTACAGCCGAAATAATATACAGCTATCACTTTATTAAGTGATAAACACAGAAAGCGTTTTAATAATATTGGAATAAAGTAAATAAATTTTGATACATGGTTTTTAAAATAAATTATATAAAAAATCAAGTTGAATCAATAAAATACTTTTATAACCAGGTTAATTGAAATTTCAATACCTTTGTAAAAGCGAACAACTAAGTATAATCAATAAATCAAAGACAAGATGTTTACCTCCTATAAGATATTCATCTCCAGTAAGCATAGAAAACTGCCGAGTAGTAATGCTAGGTTTTTCATCAGTATGCAGCTCAATTCTATTTTTTTCTAAAATCAACATAATTCGATGCCACAAGCCATCACTTAAGTATCCTGCAAAAATGCAACAAGATATAAGTGGCACAATACATAAGTAAACGTCTTACGATAAAATGAAAAACATGTACTTACTATCAGATGCTTGTGTAACAACCTTTGGTGTATTTTCACCTTTTAACTCTATTTTAATTTTTCCCTTTTCAATATAAACCTATTAAAAGAAAGAAAAATGAGTTAGAACTTATAAAATAACAATTTCAAAAACGATTTTTAAAAATATGTTCAACAGTTATTCCAATCTGAATGTAAATAAAAATAATGTAGTATCTTAAAAAAAAAAAAAAAAAACCTGAGACCCAAGAGAAATTATAACTCATTATTTTATAATTCAACAAGCTTATCATAAGAAAAAACTTGACAAGTCTTTTATAAAGTTGTATAGGCAAACATAACAACAAATTACAAGATGTAACCATCTTAAAATATTAAATATTGCTTTTATGAAAAAAGCTGCAATTTATGAATGTTTTTTTAAGCAATGATTCACAAATGTTAGCAGTCAATAACCCTATGAAACAAAAACAAATTAGGGTTATTCCATGTAAAATGAGCACATTGTTTGTGGTTGATGTGTCACACATTTTAATGAAAATCAATTAGAAGTAGATCGTATATATAAATGTGCAAATGCGAGACATTACATTTCAGAATAGTGTATTTTATTATTATCCACTGACATTCAAAGTTGAAAGTCACAAAAATGTAGACTTTCTTAGCAATGAAAGTGGAATGCTTGTAGCCCTATGTTTCAATAAGTTATTGATATGAATTAAAAAAATTTATATAGTAATGTACTTTAGAAAATTATCACTTATGAAGAGTCAGAATAAAAATTTAAAAAGCTTAAGTGTTAAATCTGATTGACAAAATTTGAAATCTTATTAATTTGCTTCAAATTTCAAATTGTGCTTCAGCTCTAGTAATGGAAAGACAATATCGAAAATAATTTATAATGAAGAGCTACAAATATCCATGCCTTACTCTGGATTCGAACCAGGAACCTTTTGACCCAGAAGCTAGCTCTCTGGCCACTAGACCTATGGTCTGCACTCATGCAAATAAATTGTTTCATTTTCATGGTAAAAAAAGAAATACAAATTCTCAAGTTTCGTGGTTTGATGATGAAATTTTGTAAGAAAGCTATTATGTAGAAGCAACTAGTTTAAAAGAATTTTCTGAGCTTGTAGATGGAGGGCAGAGAACTATTGCATTTGAGAATGGGTAGATGTGTAGCAAAATTTATCTGTTTGAATGTGTTTTTGATAGAAGTACACTTATTTGGAAATTTGTTGTGGATGTTTTTTACAATTTACTCTAATTTAAAAATTAATTTGGCATTCCTTTCAAATGGCTGTAATTTCAAGCTCTTGCTACATGTACAGAATGTGAATCAAATCTTATTATTTTTATTTCAATTCTGATGCTTTAGGAAAGGCATTTTTTAAATGTTGTTTAACAGTATAGGCTATTAAACTGCATTCCAGTAAAATACCATTCACGTGTGAGGTTTCCTTCATTTTTTGGCTACTTAAGAGACAATTTATCATTTTTTAGTTTTTGAAAGCAATTTGAGTGGTCAATTGTAGAAAATATATTGTAATATTACATTTATTAACACGTTTATTAAAAAGTTTTAAGTGACTGCTTAAATACGGTAGGGGAAATAAAACAAAACAAAGATTAACTATATAATTCAGATACCTTTACAAATCCATCTTGAGAAAACTTATTGTACAGCAATAAGCCATCTTCATCGAATGTTCTAAAATCAAAACTGCAATTCATTACAGCCTGTTTGTAGCCAGATAGTTTTAGATGTGCTTCAGATGTGAGGAAAGTAACAGGTATGACTTGTTCATACTAAATAAAAGAGAAATGTTTAGTTATAAGAGAAGTTAATAGTTTACTTAAAATTCAAATATTAAAAACAAGCCTATGAAAATTATTGAATATAAATCTTAAATAATTATGTAACAGCAAAGCCTAAAAGATAGTTGTTTCCTTTATTCTGAAAAGTATGTTATCATGTTCGTATATAGCACTGTACATTTCAAATATTCACAATCTAAACAATAACCAATTGTATTTAACAAACACAGAATACATTTTTACTTGAATCTGTATTTAAAATGTTTTTTTTTACTGTGCTACCTTATTTAAAAATATATCTTTCAAATTTAAATGGCATGAGTTGGGGAAGCTAGGGTTCAATCTTACTTTCAGAAAAAAAGGGTAGGTCACCGCTTAGCAAAAATCTGAAGATTTTTTCGTATGATCAGAATTTCAATTTTATTAATAAAATCAAATAACTTGTCAGCATAAATTAACTGTCATAAAATGCATATAAATATAATATCATTTGGAAATATAAATATAATTTAATACGAAAAACAAAAGCTAAAATCATCATCACTGAAAATGTATTAATTTTCTACGAACAAATGTCAAGTTTTTAACTTTGCAGAAATATACTTAAAAATTATAAATGTAAGTTGGTGTTTGCTAAAAATTAAATTTATCCCACAACAAATTTATTTCGAGATTTAAAAAATTAAAAACACAAATATCACATTCAAAACAACATTCTGATGCAATGCATAATACCTAGCTTGTGTTATGACATACAATGGTTTAACCTGATCTATGATATTGATATTCGAACAGTGCTTATAAACCCTCTCGTTTTTCCAATATTTTTAGTTTTTACCTTGAATTATTCTATTCCTTGAATTATTCTTTTCCTTTATGTGTGTGCTCAAGTTTCATTAATTCTTACTTGCTCCGGATGAATGATTTTGGATAAATTTCTGACCAGAATCGTGACTGCCCATTACTTTATCAACATCAGAATCTCTTCCCTCAAGGAAAATTTTCTTTTTTCGACCAAAAAAAATCCGATTTTGTATTTTTCACATAATTCTACTTTTTAGGGTCTTACCAACATGTGCGCCAAATTTCAAGTTTTTTGTAGTTTGAAATTCACAAAATTGGCGCAGTTATAAGCTGTTATACACACAGATGTAGACTTGGACCAGATGTAAAATTGAAACGAGTTTTTCTTGGAACAGCTTGTGCATGAATGATTGACATATGTATAAAACCATCAAATTGATAGACTTGAAATTTTTATAGCATGTCGAGCAACTATCCTTTTATTGTTAGATAAACCAGAAAAGCGATGTTACATTTTTATAATTTATAGAAAAACTCAATCAACTTTTTTAACTATCGGTGATTTTGGATTTAACAAGTCAAACCATTTCCTCACACATTTAATAGGTTTTTCTGATTCATCAAACAATAGCTGAATGAGTATGAAGCACAACACAGTTCAATTTTATACGTAAATATTCAAAATATGTATATAAAACAGAGATGATGCTACTTACCTGACAAGTAAATGTTATATCGCCATATTGTTTATATTGCTGATTTCTTTCTTTTAAATCAGAGATGAAATTAGTATTGTTGAAAAATAGATTTTCGATACAACCAGTGAAATTTTTAGTAACAACAATTCCAACTTGATTGAAATTAGGAACCCCTCCAATGTGAATCTAAATAAAAAATAATTTAAACAGAAAATAAGGAATCAAATAACAAACTTACATCTTCATATAGATACAGAACTTTTTTTAATTAACAGTATTAACAGAAGTATTTTAAAGAGATAATTTTGGAGAAAATACAGTGTACACATAGATATGTATTATTTTGGGGATAAATCTGTTAACAGTTAGGTGACTTCATATGCTTTGCACTTTAAACAAGAAATTAATTTACTATGTTGCACTTTTATAACGAACTTACGTTGTTTTAATAAAATAATAGATTTCTTTACACTCCTTTTCATTCTTAAAATTTGAATTTTTGAATATTGTTATTCCAAATAAAAACTCTCAAATAAAGTCACTAAAGAGATGACATGTTTGCCTTTCTGTGCTTAGAAACCAATCAGTATTTAGTAACAAAATGAGAACTTTGTCTTTGCGCCTTGACAAAATCAGCAGTATGCGTTGTGAAGTATAGAGTGAAGTTTTTAGCCTACACATGACAAGAATTAGCCCAATAACTATTTTTCCGATATCCTATTTAGTTTTTTAATTATATTTATATTGACATTTGTAGGAACTGATTTAATATTAATTGAGTATTTAGTTTTTAAACTGTGCTTGTTGCATTTCTATTTCAATGTAGAACACATATTATGGACATATATTTAGATAATTTGAATATTTTTAACTAGGTTCATTACTAAAAAAATGTTAGCTGTATTGAATGTTAACTAGATATAAATAAATGTTAACATCAAAAATTAATAAATAGTAATAAAAGAGCCTTTAATCTAAACTCTTAAAATTATAATATTTTCTCTGCAATCTAGAAGAATCCTTTCCAACTTTCTTATATATTAGAAATTACATTTTTAAATATAGTGCAGAAAATGAAATGCTATATAACCAATTTAGAGACCTATTCACTTTTTACCATTCATTCAATTTGCCACATTACAAAACATGTTTTATCTGTGTAGTAGAGTATATTAGAAAAACGAAACATGATAAATAGACAATTACCAAAACTAAAGAGCACAATTGAATTGTAAAAACCTTCCTGCCATTAACTTCAATTATTTAGATGAAAATTACCATTGATGTCAAAATTTTTTTAACAAATCTAAAGCTATACAGTAATTAAAAACATAAATTTAACAGAACTAGTCAGATAACAAAACTCAGAATAGTTTTAAAAATTTGACAAATATTAAGAAATGTGCATAACTATGTTACCTCTCGTTTTATATCCAATTTTAAGAAATCCCCACGGATTTTTGCTGGTAAAATAACTCTATCCACGGAAAATGTAATGTCCCTGTTACGCCGAGAGATGTACACATCATGCCACATATTATCATCTAAAAGACTGCCAACTGATACACTAGTGATTATTCCTTCACCACCTTGAGAAAAAATTCAAATGATTAAATTGATTCTTGTGTAGAAAAATAACAATAAAGCAACAAAACAAATTGCAGTTCTATTTTTTAAATTAATGCCCATAAAGTTCATATTTCTCTTCATAACACATTCATGAGTTATGATGAACACATTCCATGTGTTACAGCAAAAATTAAGATTAATTGGCAATTTAGCTCTTGTAGTTCAATACCTGTATGACAAAAATATTTTATTCCCATAGAGTAGATCGACCCACGAAGTGCCTTAGAACCCTAACTGTCACACTGAATAGCTTTCAGCTTTTACATAAAATTGGGTAAACAGATTATTCAAATTAATTTAATTTTACAAAGTACAATTGTATGTTATGTGTCAAATATACTTCAGATTTAATTGTTACAAGTTATGAAGAATATTTAAATATAATTGTTTTCTCAACAAATATCATTTATGAAAGCAAACTGTTAAAAAAACATGATTTACTATTTGAAATTTATGGCAAGTTTATCTTTATAACAATATGTACATGTTCATCTAACAGTATTAAGATCTGAAGTCGATTATAAGACTAATTGCACAACATACTTTAGAATTAATTCACAAGATATCCTTTAACTATTACTGTAGTAAAGCATTGTTCATCCTGATAACATGAATCAACTACTTTAAAATGCATATTATTTTTTTCACACTAGTGTTAATATTAAAAAAATCTTGGATTTACAAATATTTTAAGCAATTACTATGGGAACTTTTTATAGTTAAGGCTCCATAATTAAATTTTTTAAATTTATATTGTGTCTTTTGAAATGAAATTTATTTTACTAAATCAAAAGTATTTTATACATAAATCTCATTTGATAGAAGATAAATAATTTCTTCTCAAACATGTGTAAATAAATAATTTTTAATATTTTAAGACTTGAACAATAGCAACAAGTTTTTATATTTTATAATACATGAAAAGTAAATAAATTACCTAGATCAATATTTAGAAGAAGTTTGTTGTGAATTAACTGCAAAGCAAAAAAGTCTCCCTGGCTACCCCGGCTGTACAAAATAATTCCATCAGCATCATTTGTACGAAATCTAAATCGTATCATTTCATATTCACTTGATATTCCGTAACTCAACTCTTTGGTGAAAAAACTCTGCCCGTTAAAGTTGACATTTTCACTCACTGTAAAATAACATACATCAAATGTAAGAAATTATTTAATACGCATTATTTTATGTTAAGTTCAGTGGAAAATTCAAATTACATAGTTACAAGAAATTACTATGAGGCTAATTCAAAAAGTAAAGACAATTCCGATGTGCCATGACCATTATTGCAGATAAACTGAATGTGATATATTTGTAAACACATAAGACAAGTCTGATTGTGTACCATTTGTTATGCCAGTATTAACTGCATTGAACTCATTAGCTTGTAGAGATGGATTCTCCACTTATTGGTTGCACTGTTCATGAACAGTTTTACAATCAGATTTTTGTGGGCAGAGGCGATGAAACCTGCTGAAATTCATTGAAGATGGTTGCAAACCATTGAGATGGAAACAGCTGTATGTGTTAGAGAAAAGTAGAACAGGTCTAATGACGAACATCAATCTCATGTACCGAGGATCACGTAATAAGTTGATCCAATGTCAAGACCAATGTATTTCGGTTGGATAACAGAAGGTGCGTGCAAGATAGGTACTAACAACTTACCAACTACACAAACAATGGTTGGACATTGCAAGTCAATTTTTATGGTGGAATAGATCCCAGTGCTTTCAAGAATAGTCAGAGATGGAGATGACCTCATTATGAACCCAAAAACCATATAATAGAAACACCCACCTTTTCCGACCACTCAAAGAATCACTACATGGACAAAAATTTGGTAGTGGTGAGAAGGTCAAGGTGTCGGTGCATGATTGGTTTAATGACAAGCCAAAAAATATTTATTTGTGAATTTGTAACCTTCTGTATCACCATAAAGAGTGTAGCAGGATGGTTTTAAGGCACAAGGGCCATATTTGGCCATGCTGCACCAGACACAAGGCATACAATATCAAGTAATAGACACACAATGAAAGTTTTACTGACACAGAAGAGAGAAATACACCTAAGGAGGAATGTAGCAAGATGGATGTTTAAAAACAAATTTTCAAATCTGCATAAACTTGTGTATTACATATATAAAAATAATATTACCTTTACTTTTTAATAACTCTTGCAAATTTTCTTAATTTTTTTATGATATGCAGCCTTACACAGGCAAGAGAAATTCGGAACAATCAATGCATAGAAGTTTTATCTGCCATTTATAACTCTTAAATCTTCTCTAAAGACAAGGTGCAGTAATGAACAATGAAAGCATTATCTTGCTGTATGAAAGCACACAAAAGTATCAGCTTATGAACCTAAATTCAACACATATATAACTTTAAAATTTTACCTGCAACATTTTACAAATTCTTCAAGTCAGTCAGAAGAATAGATCCTTTTCCTATCAATTATCTCGCAAAAATAATTTCATAGTAAAAAGACATTTTAGTACATTTCTAATTGTGTATTCTGATATCTTATTCCAACTCCAAAGAAAAGATGTGAAAAAATTAATGAAACTGCACTGAACATAAATATTAACTTTTAGTGCAAGAAAATTTAAGGATTTTTGTGAAGGTTTTGAGCACATAAAAACTGTTAACAAACTTACCATAGTTACATCCGTAAAGTTCAACTCTCATGGATATCCTGTCTCTCCATCTGGTTGGGTTTATTCTGATCCATTGAGCAATGATTGGAGTATCAAATTTGTTAAATTTAATTGTGTCCCCATCTGCATTTCCACTGAAAAGCTAAACAGACAGAAATACATCTAAATATTTCTAACAAAAAGGATTTAAATTATAAAAAATTATATTTATTTCTCACATTAGATTAAAACCGAATTATGAAGAAATTAAAACAATACTTGATTAAGAAGTGATCTAACACAATGAATAATTTATAGAATATTTAAAAAAATTACTTTTAAAGTGCCAAACACAATTTATTAACCCTTTGTAGGATATTATATCAAAAATACTTTTTTGGATCTATCACCTTATATCAGTGATTTTTAAATGGTGTGCCTTAAGAATCGCACAAGTTTGCCTTACGAATGGTGAAAGGTTTTAAATTATGTGAGATTTATTTCATTTCAAGAATGTCAAGTAAATGGACATACACACACAAGGGAAATACACCCAGAGAGGAATTGACCTAACCTTCTAATTGGTCATACACCCATATGAACTGGCACTGCCTACAACTTGCAGGTTGTTAGTGCAGTGGGCAAACCCACTGAGATTCCTTGCAGAATTGTGAAACACTTTGCCCCTACATATCAATTTCTCTCTGTAACATATTCATAACTCTTTCACTTTACTCTAAAACAATCATTAGTTTTATCAATCAGGTAAAAGTGGAACTTTTGAATACTCTCAGTAAAAGTGAATGTGACTTTTATTATTCCAATTTTATGCATCATAAAAATACGCACTGAATAAATTATTAACTCGACTCGTAATTCCTTAACTAAGGTTAGCAAATAGTCATAGTATCCAAATCTGAAAATAATTTTACCCATAAAAACATTCACTCTTGTTCCAATCAAAAATGTATCAGTAAATTTAAATCATGCTACCAAGATATTTTCAAAAGCATTCTTTAATTGAATAAGTGAGTGCAAAATCACAAGAGTTAAAAATGTTTGGAAATTGATTTTACTGCATAAATAGGCTTGTCTAGGGTCGGCACATATTGTATGAGGAAATCACATTAGTCAGTGGCTTCAGTAAGTAAATACAGGGCCATGAAAAAGTGCACTGGGTGCAAAAACCACATGTCAATGATTCATGTGGTTTCTGCACCAATTTTTCTTAAATTTGAAAATGGGACCAATGAGATTTTTGCACTCACTGTGATTCAAGTAAATTTATAAATTACTTTATAATTATCTTTAAAGGAAAGTATATCTCATACTGAATAGCAAGTAAGAGTTTAAATAAGCATTTTTACAAAATGTTTACTTACTTGCATATATCTTATATAACAAAAATAATATGAAGCAAAATTTGCATTACTAAAAATAAAATATTGATAATCACAATATTGGAAAGATATAATACTAGAATTAATAGATTTGCAACAAAAAAGTATCTTAAACACAAATTATCAATAACAATATAGATCAGAAAAGAAATATCCTTGATGAAAACAATTTATAAGAAGCTGTATTTTATTTCTAATACAATAAGTGCTCATGCAAACAAAACAAATATTTTCTTTGTTTTTATTTTATAAAATAGCATCAGAAATGCTGAAAAGTAGAAAAGAAAAATTTGCTTGGAAAAGTTTCAAAAGGCTAAAATGTTTTTACTTTCTTTGATAAATTTAAAAGCAAATGAAAAAATATTTTAAAACTTGTGCTTCAGAAAATCAATAAATGTGGGCTGATTTAACAAATAAAAAAAGTCAAACACAAGAAAAATTAACAATCCAAGCGGGAAATTATATTATTCCAACCTGAGTATCACCATCAGTGGATGTGTAAGTTCTCCAAGCATCGCCATCATTGCTATATTGGATACAATATTCAGTAACAAATTCCATAGTATATGAATGTCCTTGTGTAGCTATAAGGTGAATAACTTTTCTACTACGTAAATTAAAAGTTAAATATTGAAAATAATCATTATAACCTGCAGTCCATGAGTACAGACCTACGAAAGACAATTTAAATTAAGCTTGAAAATTGCAATTAGTAAATTATATTCTGGAAGGAAATAAGTTTTTAATTTCAATAAAGTATAATAGCATGTTACAGTGAAAGCAATAGAGCATTTATTTGCACTGAAATAGCAAGTGTATAGAAAACTATATTGTCATTACTTACTTTTAAAGACTGATTTTGTGAACATAAAAGACTACCCTATGTTATGTATGTGTGTCACTATATAATAAAAGTAAAATTTTAGTGAAAAGACTTTTATATTGCACTGTCTAAATAATGTGCACTTTTTAAAGTAAAAGAAATCAAAATTAGTACTTTCATAATTATGACAGCATACAAATTAGAAATCAGTAAAAGCAGTAGAAAAAATAAATCAATGATTCAAACACAAATTTTCAATTTTATAATACCACTCAAAAGTAGTACTATGAGAACTTGGTAGTATCCTTACTCAAGCATTTTCATAGTATTACTCAAAACAGCAATCTACAAAATGTTTATCACTTTCTTTTGTTACATAACAATTATGAAAATTTTTGGCACTCAGAAATAAATGAGTTAGAAAGGGTCATCAGCAAAAGCATAAATACAGCAAGATTAGAATAGAACATGAATTGAGAAAAGGAGCAACCTGTTCACACTTGAATTTAATATGAGTAAGATAGTAAGAAAGATAGACAGACTTCTTAATATCATATCAAGGCTGAAATAGAAATATTTAAAGCAAACAATTCTTTATCAACAGAAAAGGAGACCAATCACCATCAATCAAGAAAGCTTTCCAAACAGAAGGAGGTTTTAAGTGCAAAGCTAAAATTTTGTAGCAGAAATATTTAAGATAAAAGTTCTTTTCATTCAAAGGAACTACTATGAAGCAAGACCCAAGAAATCAAAAGCACCATGAAAAATTATGAAATAATCAGAATTGCAGGGGAAAATAGTAGATTGACAGAAGTCAGGAATGTCTTTAAGAATGATGAAAACAGAAGTCTTTTCAAGATCTGCCTACCCTTGTGTGTCCTTCACGATCTTTGTACTCGGAGTAGTCCATAGCTTTATTGCCATACTCAATACGATATTCTTGAACAAATTCAGATGTAAATGGACGGCCTTGGGTAGCAATCGCTGTAATGTTACGCTTATCGCGCAAGTCAAAAATAAGATACTGACTAAAATCAGATGATTTAGCAGTCCATGCTCCGTTTCCTGAAAATGTTACAACTCAATGATCAGATATTAAAATAAATTGACTCAAAACACAATCTAATTGGGAAGAAAGGTTAGATGAAAAATATAATGTAGTTTGAGCAATGTGTATGGTACAATATAATGAAAGAAAACATGTTTCACAAAATGTGTATGTGATGAATAAAACAGCAGGAATATATTTTATCAAACAATATTTATTTAAAACAAAATTTTTAATGTATTCTGTCAAATGATAATTGTTTATTCATTACTTATTGAAATTCCAATATTATTTTAGCAAACAATATAATTCTTCACTTTTATTTCATAAGTTTAAGAGATAAATTAATTTATCTTTATTGATGTTTGTTTTCCAAATGGCCCAAATGAAAAAAACAATAAATCAATAGTTTCACTGAGGTTGGTGTGGCAAAAGTTCTCATCTTATCTTCGATTTTCAATTAAGAAATACACAAAGTAACAAGTGGCGACCTTGATGTGATCTTAATACAAACCCTGCGACAAGGCAGTCGAGTTAAAAGTAAAATATTAGGTTACTTAAAACCGAATATTTTGATTCATATTTTGTCAAATGATATTTATTTATTTGTGAAATTCTTTCTAGTATACAATTGCTTATTATTATGCAGATGTATAATACAAAGTAAAAGCATAACATGAGAATTTTCAGAGAAACAGACAAACTAGATGGAAAGCACAGATTTTACTTCTGCAACCCAAATGTTCTTGCATATAATACTTAATGGAGATTACATAAAAATGTAGTTTATTGCTGCTTTGGTGACACTTCATGTTTAATCTAATAAGCATTGGCCAATCACATCATATATCAATTCAGAATTCATTCTTTGGAAATTTTACTGGCTATGTGCTGAAATTGCGTTTGAAAAACAAGTCACAAGCAATGTCCCATTTGGAAATGCACTTTTTATTGCATTTTGCCGACTCACATTTTATTACATTTTTACGACCAATATTTAGCTTGACAGATTGCAATAACGTGTATTTTGTGTAAAATATTAATCAACTTCGAAAATGCATGAAGTAGCAAAATTTAGAAACACTTGCTTTTTAAGTTGTAAGTTTCCTCAAGTGATGAAATCTTAGAATAAGGTGCAGTTGTCAAACATATGCAAATTGACATCTTATCAGATGTTAAGCATTATCATTTGCTTGATGATGATAAATTGAAATCACAATTTTTCAAAGCAATCATGATATAAACTAGGATTTTATCTCAAGTTTCTGATGAAAAAAAAAATTTTTTTCCGATATATTAAGTCCATTTTCATTTCATTTTTTATGCAAAAAGCTTAGAGTGTACCTTTTACCGAAAGAGTCTGTTTTACCCCTTCACTAATCTTGTCTCTATGTTAAATTTAGTTTGATATTAATTATTTGATTATACATTACATAAATTATTGAATAAATTGTCTGATATCGTATATAAGATTTTACTTACCATCTAACCTGGCTTTATCAGGACTACGATCATTTGACATAGAGGATGTGGAATAAATTTTGGCATTTTCAAGAAGTGGCTCGTTGCATTCATCTGAAAAATATTTCATATTGAGATATAAAAGCGAATAAAAAATTATTATTTTCTGCAAGTAAAAGTAAAAATATTACGAAAAAATTACTAGAAATATTGTGATGACATCAAGAAGTAAATACATAGAACAATTTGATACACCCTCCAAGAAGCAAGCACAAGAACAGTTTGCACAGGTTTTTCTCCTGTGGTGGATAGCAGACCCAAAATATTTCAAGCGAGATATCCGAGAATTTTTTCAGGCTGTAATTCAAACCGAACTTTCTGAGCTGTTTCCAGGTATGCCACTAGAAGGGTTAGAATTTATCATTTGTCTCAAAATCAATTTAAAGAAAGACAAAATTTAGGTTTGTTTGGTTTTGGGCTTTATGGCACAAAGACTATATTTGTCCAGGCTGCACCAAACACAAGAAAATGTCAAGTAATAACAAAATTTAGGAAAAATAAAACATTCCTAAATAGAAGATATTGTTCAATTCCTTTGCTATTGCACATAATGCAACAACTTTTTTCAGGCTTAATTTTCTCAAATATTCAGCAGTGAATTTCCAAGTTTTGCCAAGACTTAGTTCAATAAGAACTCTTCATCTTTTAACAATTTATTTTTCATAATTGCAATTGAGACGAATTATATTAACATTTGTATAACCCTCCAGCTTTTATTTAATAAAATTTAATGTAATGCATTGTAATAATAGAATCTTTATGCCAGAGGTTATGCTTTCAGACAGGAGTGCCCAGAAATATATGCCTAAATTTGACTCATAGGAGCAGCGTTGTGGACATATATCCTTTCACATGCCATCAACTCATCAAAGCTTACCAACCAATGGATTTAATTTACATATACCTAGTGTAAACACATAATTTCTGTATGCAGTGTTTGAGTCTAAGCTACTGCGAAATGAAAAGTCCATGCAGATATACCCTGTGATGAAATGACAAAATTCAAAATTTTGGGGGTTGAATACATATGATTTGCTCGAAAGATATTTGCAAAATTTCATGGGTTTAAAATAAAAACCATGCAGAGCCAAAAAATTATGAAAAATTCAAAATTAGTCCAGTTGCCCAGGAAACATATAATCCTGGCAGAGTCTCAGTGCTAACTGCCTCATATTGCTTTAAACCAGAACTGAGAGGGTTGGATTGATGACCCAGGTTGCTTATGCATCCTATGTGAATTTTCCAAGACCATTTGTTTTTGTCACAACCCTCATCAAAGAGCATATTTCAACCCACTAGGCCATCTAAGGCCAAATAGGGAGTATCTTAAACACTACACACCAACTTATGCCATATAAATAAATTCCAATTGGGATTTTACCTCATTAATATGGGATATGCTAATCATCCTTTTTAAAAGTAGACATTGAAACAATCAGCATCTTAAAAGATAGTTTACAATGAAAATTAAATAGGCCAAAAGGAAAATGTTTGTTTACATTCTTATATTTAAATAATAAACGGATATGAACAAATAACTTCACTAAGCAGAATACCACGAAATTTTGTGCGTTTACTTCAGTAAATTTAATCACTATTTTTCGGTGATTCGTACATTAAATTATGCATTTTGGGCTTTTTATTTTACTTAAACTGTGTTAAAGACAAAGTCTGCAGTTTGGCTGAGATAAACTGGAAGATTTTGTGTTGTGTTCAGTAACATTTTAGTCATGGATTTATGCAATTGAATTATAACAGTGTGAGATTAATATCAAAAGTAGGAGCATCAGTAAACGCAAACGAAGGAAATTTCAATTGTTTCAAAACGGAAACCTCTTACTGAAATAGTAATACAATAAAGATTGAAAACAAAATTTAAAATTCGGTTACGTACCATCGGCATTTAAATATGTAAAATGAACAATAAATATAAAAAGTGGAATGAATGAGTTCATTTTGGTCGTGATTGAAAAGTTTTCAGATCTGAAACAGAAGTTCAAAGCACATATTTTTCACACAAAAATGATTATCAAAACAAATGTAAACACATTTCATTCCAAATCAAATCAAAGCATGTTGTGCTTCCACAGAGAACACACCCTAAACAGGATGACGAACCGCGAAAAATTCCTTTACGTTGGTCAAAAAAAAAGAAAACAAAAACTCAACGTTTCCCGCTCTTCATTGTGCAGTAAATCAGTCTCGGAAAAGTTAAATTTTGATTATCAATTGTACTAAAATTCAAAACAACACAAAAAACATTTGTTTTAAAAGTTTCTGACATTTATAAATTAATAATTAAAAAAATTATTTTAACCAATTGAACTCTCTAACCGTGACCATACCACATACGGCATCTAACCGGAAGTACTGTATGTAAATATCACATAGTAAACATGGTCCTTGGGAAATGTGGCATGTGGGGGTATAGCTCAGTGGTAGAGCTTTCGACTGCAGATCGGGATTGGGAAATGTGAATAATGAATTTTATGTAGAAAGCGAGACATTCCATCAAGAAACGAAAATTTCCCAGCATCTCAAAGCGGAAGAAAAGGTAAAAATTTATCTTAATGTTACCATTAACTAGGGTATGCCGACTTTTATAACAGTTCGATTTAAATCAAGAGATTTTTATTTAAAAAATCATGATTTGAATGAAACTTATAATTTTTTTTCTGTATTGAAGTTCAGTAACATTGAAAGTAAAATGACTTTGGATAGGATATATGCTCTTTTACTCAAATAATTTAAAAATTCTTTACTCATTAACACCCCAAGAATGATCCTTTTTCAACTGGAATTATAGCTTTCAATTTTCAGAACACGAGATAATATTGATTGGGATGCAATGGGGAGGAACAAACTTGGAGAAAAGGTTGGGGGCTTGAGTAAAACACCACATGCTTCCTGTCTAAGAGTTTTACGGAATTCTTTATTTTGCTTACATAGATAATTACCAATATTATTGGTATAATCGTAATATTTATCTCATGTTGAAGAGGGCCAGGCCCCAAGCATAAAAATATTCAGTCTCTAGGTGTGTGGATCTTAAGGACTTTGTACCCCTTCTAATAAGTGAGACTGCTTCACTCTGTCTATAAAACCTTTGATTTCAAGGTGGCTATAGTCAGAGACCTGAGTGTTGGCAGTTGAGTCACATGGTTTTGAGCAAGTCTATTAGTTAAATTAGGGGACTGGTGGTAATACAAACAAATCGGCTTCAGCTTGGATTCTGGTTCTTAGTTTGTTGCTCAGTGCTGGAAGCAACAATAGTGATAGCACTTTGTCAGGGGTTCACAGCAATCGCTATTCATATTTTGTATATGACAGTCTTCTAAGTAGTTTTCAGACTTTTTCAAAAATCAACTGACCTGAGGTTGACTGAAATCTCGTTGAAGCTGCACTATACTTCTGTTAATCAGCTAATATGTTGGTGCATTATATTCATTCCAATTAGTGCACTATATTCGTGGAAAGATTCCACTTGAACTAATTCGCAATTGCGTTTGAAAGATACTTTGTATTTCGGAAGGTTGGTTATTAAAATTAGCAGTCTCCTAGCAAGGTCTTATATTATCTCCTTAATGTAACTGGCTGGAATATTAAGTTGCTATGTAATAGAGATTTCTGCCACATTAATTCTGTGGATGTCTGAAAATCTCAGCCATATCTTTAATGTGTTTATCATAAAATTTTAATATTCTTTTTTCTACAAAACATTCTCTGAAAAGAATACTGTACTGTTCTGTCATGTGTAGTACATACTAAGAAAAATCATTCTTATAAATATTTTTATATTTTTTATTCCTCTTTTATAGAAAAGTGACTTAAATTGATTTGAAGTGTCTTGAACATCTTTCTAATGTCCAAGGAAACAGAAACTCTTGCTAAAGAATGGTTCCCGCAGAAGTATATTTCTGGAGGTCTGTTTTTGTACTTATTTATACAATCTTCCTCATTTTCTTTTCAATATTTATTCACAATTTTATAAATAAAATGTATGCACTTCATTTATACAATCTGTCGCATTAAGTACAGCAATAAAAGTAATTTTTATTGTAAAATTATGAGAAAATTGTTCTAATCTTTTTGTTTGATTTTTATATTTAGACTTGTATTAATACTAACTATTGCTCAAGATTTCTTTACTTATTACAAGATATGAACCAGTTCAACAAAATTGAGAAACATTCTTGTGAAGAAATTATGTGCAAAATCATTTTTGACTGAAAAACCTAAGCATTTAAGGGTTAAATGCTGAAACTTTGAAGTATAATACTGTATTTTCCCGTTTCTGATATAATTAATAGTTTAAGTAAAAATTAAAAATGACAGGCCTAAAAGTGCAGCTTTTTACCAGAAATTTTATTCAGTCAACGTGTAAAATTGTGATATTTCTATATGAGTATGACAACTGGCAATTATATTTTATTCTCTAATTCGATTTCAAAACTAATTACTCTATTTTTCTTTCTTTTTAGAGGATCCTTTTGTTTTGATGGTTTTAAATCAACCTCTTTATGGTTCACAAGAAACATTTGTGAAGAGTATCTGGAGATCTGGTATGAGTACATTCTATATTGTACTAATGTTTTTGATGCCTTCCATATTTAAATCAGAATTTTAATACTGATTAAAATATAAAGGAAATCCTAGTTTATTTTTATGCTAATGGTTTAACCTTTTATCTTTTAACTGCACTGTTGCATACTATTTATCCAAATCTGGCATAAAATAGCTTTAACTGCTATTGAATAAGTTTTTTATATTTATTAAATAGATAAACATTTAATACTTTGAATGTGAATAAATATTTAACTTTTTGTTATTGTGCACATTGACGTTTTTTTTAATTTTCAATGGCAGGCAGAAAAACAAAATACACAAGTTAGTAACAAAAGTATACACAAACAATACAAAATTTATAAGAAAAGGAAGACAAGAAATAGAGTTAGCTACCCATCTGTTCTCTAGCCTCCCAGTATCAGCTGCTGAGGTCCAGACTTGCGAGCATAAGCATAATACAAATTTGCAAGTAGCAGGGGTCCATTTCTTTTCAATTAGTACAATGGGGGCAGCAGAATTCTTAAGACTCAAAAATTTTTAGGTGGTATAGATGTTTAGCTAAACAATTTTTGACTCATCAGAAATCAGGTTATTGCAACAGCTTCATGCCTGGAGACATCTGGTATGTATTTAGTTAATAAGCCTAGGCTTGAGTTTCTAACAATAGTTCTTGATAGAAAAAGTTCTTTGATAATTTCTTGGTATATGCTTTTGTGAAATTAAATGAGATGGGTTTACTTGAAAACTGAACAACTGCAATACCCCTCTTTGCTAAGTAATCCCATGGTTCATTAAGATAGACTTCACAGTAATGGAACCAACTGTAGAATTACTGTTGTGTTTTCAGTGTCAAAGTACAGATAAGTGAACAACATTAAATTGTTTCATATGTCTTGCAGCATTTTGTAGAGCCTATAGCTTCAATAGCTGCTTGGGAATCAAGCACATCAAGACAGTTCTTAAATTTATGTTAACATTCAGTTGGTTTAATGCCATACGAATATCATCCATTTCTCCAACAAATGCAGGTGCATAGTTTCCAACAGGGATATATATAAAGCAAAACCTTCATTGAAGACTCCTGTACCAGCATTCACAAAGTCGTCCATTCTTGAACCATCAGTGTACATATGTACCCACTCATTTTCTAGGTACCTAAAATGGTTGTCTCTAAAGCAAGAAATTTAAGAACTGTTTGATCTGCCACTCTTCAAGACAAGCTGTAGCAAATCCAGATGACATGCTACTGGCATAACTTCACTTGGGTTTGTTGCCAATGGAAGCTTTTTTTAATGAGGATTAAAATGTGTTAGTATATTTTGATGCATTGGTAAAAATTGAAATATTTCATATTTCTTTTTAGCTGTGTTTCGTGTAGCTGTTGATGGAGGTGCTAATGAGTGTAAAGAGGTTTTTGGAAATGACACAGAATTTATCCCTGATTTGGTTTGTGGAGATTTTGATTCTGCAACTCCTGAAGTTTTAGATTTTTACCGCCAAAATGTAAGTTACTTTTTAATGAACCCTCTAAGCCAAGGGTGCATAATAAGTGCTTAATTAAGTGTGAAATTATATTAGTGTTGCATAACTTCATGATTTCAAGGCCGTCATGACTCAGTGGGAATGTCCACTGCGCTAGCAACCTTCGAATTGTAGGCGGCGCAGGTTCTATTCCTGTCGGGTGCATTCCTCCCTGGGTGTATTTCTGTCTTCTGTGTCAGTAAAACTTTCATGTGTGTGTTTATTACTTGTTGTATGTCTTGTGTCTGGCACAGCATGGCCAAATATGGCCCTTGCATCATAAAACCCAAAAACAAACCAACTTCATGATTTCAGCAGCCTGGATGGTGAAGAAAGCAACAGTAATTCATTTTTGGGGAATTATCTATTAAATATCCTTGACATATTGTATTTTTTCATTAACAAAGCTTGCAGACTGGAGTTTATCCTCAGATATCCTCAAAATTCTTCGTTTTTAAATTAGACAGTAATTTTGATTCATCAAAAAAGTTTGCTCACTCACAAAATTACTTCCAAATATACTTAACGTTTTCTAAGCAGTTGCTATCAAATTTTTAAGTTTAGTTTTCTTTTGTAGAAGCAAGCAAAATTCCTCAAATTATGACTTATGGGTTATTGAAGATCAATTATCTCTAGTTGGAGTATGGTGTATACCTGATCTGAAAAATGCTGGTCCCTAGTCCTAGGAAAATATTTTTTTCTCCTATATAATGTAAGGGATGTGACTTAGAAAACTTGCAGCTTATTTTGTTTCACCAACGTTCTTGTATCTGCTTTTTAGAAAATCTAGTCCACTAAATGTTTTTTAAAATCGATTCAAATTAAGAAATTTTCTCTAGTCTAGCCCTGTGTAAATATATTTAAGACTTCCATGGGATATATTCAGACCTGCTCAAAGCATAATGCAAGTTGTATTCCACTCTGCAACTTGCTGTTTTATTTGTGACCCCCTATCCAGTGTTAGCCTTGACTAAGCAAAAATTTCATAGGATTCTTTCAAGCAATAGGTGTGGCAACTTAACTTTAAAGTTACCCTTTTGTAAGCATTTAACTTTCATGTTTTCTATTCAGGATTTATTGTTATAAATTTGTTTCTAGGGTGCTCGAGTTATCTGTACTCCTGATCAAGACGAGACAGATTTCATGAAAGCATTGAGATTGACAGTGGACTACTTAGAAAAGGAAAACATAGAGGTATATTTTTGTCTTTCAGGAGCTAATAGTTGCAAATTTAACTGATTAAACTGATCACCTACTTTTAAATACCTGTCATTTTGTTTTCTTTAGTGAAGCCTTTAATCTTTAATGACACTTTTCTATGGCAGTAGAAAATTAAACATAAGACATGTTGTAAAGTGTGACTCCAGGGAGAAGGCAGTCAACCTTGGATCAGTTGATTTCTGAATAGGTGTTAGAAGTCTGCCATACATGAAGGCTGCCATTAATGGGGATTGCTGTGCATGGTTTCCTCCTGCCAACTGGTTATCACTGCTATCTCTTTCGGCACCAACTGATAAATTAAGAGCCAGAATCCATGCTGAAGACACCAATGGTGGAAGTGATTTGTTTACATTATCACCAGTCTCCTAATTTAACTTATAGACAGTTCAAAACCACCTGACTCGACTCCCTTCTCCTGGAAGCTGCACTATACAGCAGTGTAATATTCTTTTAATGCAATGCAAAGCAAATGATGATTACCTATTTAAATTTAATTTAATGGTAGACACTAAATGGTGTGAATTAAATTATATTAACATTGCATAATAAAGATCCTTGTACTAGTTGAAATTGCTTAAGTGGATACAAGCAAAAGTCAAATTCCTTAAACAAATAAATAATTTGTAGCTTTCAATATTAGAAAGAAATGGAAGCAACTTGTATATCTTTTGACCTGGTCTGGGTGAAGCATAGATCTGATTCCATGCTTTGGATTTCAAAACAAAAGTATTTTGTTGTGACATGTCTTAATTTTACTATTCAATTTTACCTTGATGTTCCTCTGATTCCTGTTATAAGTATTTTGTGTTGAGGCCATGTAGCCCCCAGGATGCCCAAACGATCTTTCTCTACTTTCTTGGTCTAACCAAAGATTGTATGCAGGGGCTGGTGCATGTTAAATCTGTCTTATCCTCAAATGTCCACACATTGACGTAGTGTGGTTGTTTGGAGAGTGGGGTCATCTGATCATGATTCAAAATTACGACGTGTTGTCCATTGATCTTGCCCTTTGGGATCGATCCCAGACCGCCACCGATAGCCGATTGTGTTGCTCCAGTGTGATGCTAATTAACTACCTACTTTTCTCTATACTTTCTGCTCTCCATCCTTTCTTTTCACAATTATTTGACACTGTCTTGTGTTTGGAACAGCTTGATCAAATATGGCCCTTGCATCCTAAAACCAACCAGGCTATGTAGCAGGGTATGCTGATTTTATATATGTCTGGATTAAATAAATCTGGTGTAGTTTTTTGGGGAAAGTAGAATATGACACTACTGAAAACAAGATATTTGCATTCTAAAGTTAAATCAAATCAACTTGAATTCTGTATTTACGTTTCCCTTTACATTCATACTAGGGATTGAGGTCCCATATTTTTTACTTTGTGCCATAAAACCCAAACATCCAATCCAATCCCATATTTTTGTTGGGAAAGTTTTTCTGAGTTCGGAAAAGAGGGAGGTGATTTGACAGGTTTGCAGGTAGTGGTATTGGGAAATTTCCCTAAGTAGGGAAAAAGGGAGGTGATCAAATGAATAATTTTGAAAATGAAGTAACCTGGAATAGGATGTATGTTATTTTATATGAATATGTTTTAGAAATTGTTTCTAATAACACTAAGAATGATCCTTTTTTAATATTTATCCCTCTTGGAGGAAAATGAGTCCTAATCATAAAAGTATTAGAACCCAAGGTACCTAGGACTTTGTTTCCCTTCTGATGAAGTGACCTAATATTTGAGATTAAACCACTATGCATATTTGGTTCCTTGTATTATCTGTATGTTTGTAATATTTTTTACTCATTTTTGGGGTCTCGGGCCTCAGCCATAAAACTTTTACAAGGACCTCTTGGACATGACAAGTATTCTCTTTTCTTCATACCCTCCCTTCCATACATGTATTCTGTTCATTTCACTATAAACGAAAATCTTCATTCATATCTTGCCAGTACCTTCCTTAATCAGTAGATTTAGGCTTTATTCTGAAGACTAGCTGTGAAGTTTGTTGAGACAACGGGCTCTAGAAATCAATTATTGCTATTCAAGTGCTTATTATCTTTTGCTGAGTACTCGTAAATGATGAGTGCGTATCAGCTTATCAGGGGCATTGTGAAACATGCCCCTGATAAGCTTCATTGTTCATGAATATTTGCAACTCAAAATACTCAGCCAATTACTAAATCTCAACTCAAAAATACACCTCAGTATCAGCAATCTCACAAAAACTTAGTACTACAGAACTTAATTATACAATTAAACTCACAGCTTAAAATTACATCTGAATTAAAAATTCTAAATGAACTAAAAAATTAAATATATTAAGGAGGCATTGACACAGAAAAATATATAGTCATTAATAATTTTAATGGCATGCACATTTTCCAGGGTATGAAAAGATCATGATTTTTTAAATCATAAAAATCGGATTTATTTTTATTTAAATCAGATTTTTTTCATTTAAAGCAGATTTTTTATGATTTTAATTAATCCTTGCCCATACAAGTTTAAATTTATTGGATGAGACACGTAAATCACTGAGCAGTTTCTAGATAGTTTTCATTTATGTTAAAAATTTATATTTATGAATAACATTCATGTATTAGGAAATATAGTAAGGTAAGTTTTTGAAAGATTAAAACGCGATATATAGGAATTAGCAAAGTTAATCGCATGATAGAGTAAATGGAACAGAACAAGAAATACCATGCATGAGCAATGTTTCCCCATCTGGTTCTTGAGCAGTTTAGATTAGTTTTATTTTAACCCACAGCCAGTGACATAAAATTTTTTAGACCTAGATAAATAAGGTTGCGGGATCCCACTAACACCGTACTATAAATTTTTGAATAACATTGATAAAAAATCAGGCAAATTTCAGATTTCTTTTGCATTATGTATTTATGATATATAAATAAAATGTTTTTAATTTCTTTAGTTATTTTTATGTAAAGTAATTGGTTAAAGACTTGTTTTTGAGGAAAAAATCCTGTCACCAATAGAAAATAAAATTAAAGGAACTTGCAACAGAATTATGAAAAAATTCCTACTTTTCAATAATATGTAGCTTGCAAAAAGCACTTTTTTTTGGGGGGGATGTCATGTTTGGGGGAGATAAGACATGAAATATATACATAAATTGAAATCAAATATACCTATTTCAAATTTTCTCTGAGCAGTGATAAGCATTTCAAAGTTATATTCCAAGCAAACGAAAGGTGTTATACATAACAAACAAGAAAATGAAGCTGTATGAACAGCATGGAATAAGAGTAATAGCATTCTCTCAGAACATGCAAATTGAGTGGAATTTTGAGCTTGCAATAAAAAAACCATCATAATCATTAAAATAGCTTTCTGCTTCAATGCATAGTATATTTTGTTAACATACTCACTCAATTATCAAATGGGTGAATTAACTTTTACATTCTGAATTTCAATTCCATAAATACGGAATAGTTATGCTAGAAGTGTAAACAATTCCTGGGGATCAATGCATAAAATTTCCCAATTGAATTTAAATAAAATTAAGCAACATTTTACACAAATCAAAATGAAAATATTAGCATTCTCAAGTATAAAGATTTATGTACAAAAGATGCTTTTGTGATACTGCAAAAAACTTTTTCTTTGTGACTAAGTGTCTTTTTTTCATAAACAGACTACTTTTCTTATCTGATAGTTAACTTATTTGAATAAAATAATATGTATCTTGTTCAGTTTTATTTCATTTTCAATACTAATAAACTTAATTCAGAAAGGGAAATTAATTTAAAATTTTGATTTAAATCCTGATTATTTTTAAAATAAAAATCACTTGATTTAAATTGGCATACCTTGACGTTTTCTACTATTTTACTATAAATATTATGTTCGTTTCATTTCTTTCATTGCTTGTTTTCTTACTTCTATGTGATGATTTAATATGTATTTATTGTGCACAAGCAATTTCTACTGAAAGTATTTAAATATCACATTTAACTCTAACCATGATTAGGGATAAAAGTTATCCCAAGTACCAAAACCATTGGCTTTTGGCATATATTTACTTGTCAGTTTGATTATTTGTCAATTCATTTATCATCTGGATGTGCTTTATAAATGTATTTAGTATCTTGCTATTCTGTTCTTAAGAGTAGGAACCATTGTAAAATTGTACATATGCTTTAGGATTAAAATGTTAATATATATCATTCACAATGAAATATTCTTTGTTCATCATGAATTAAGGTATAAAAATTCTAAATTGATTTATTTTACTACAAAAGTTTCTTAAAATTAGCACTTTTTGTTGTCTATCTTATCTACATATTCAAGAAATTTAGTGAAAAATGTATAATTTTTTAGGCATCTTCAATTATAGTGCTTTCAAGAAATGGAGACCGACTAGATCATGTGATAGGCAACTTAAATACCCTGTTTTTAGCAAAAACCTTCACATCTTTGCCAATACTTATATATGGAAATGGTTCCTTCACCTGGCTTTTATCTGTAGTGAGTATCATTGCTTACAATCTATGTGTTTCACTTTCTTGGTAATGTCACATTTATTAATAAGCTCAGTTTTCGAATACAATATTTTGATAATCCAAATCTAAGGCTGTTTGTTTTCACTCCTCGGCAAAACGTGTGCAACCATCGGCCCAAGATGCCATTTTATCAAATGGAAGATTTCACATGTAGCTTGCAATGAACTCAACAAATCAGATGCTGCAATACTCTCTATGCTGCACCTGTCATTTCCTGCTACTTGTTTATTTAACCTTAATGTCAATGGCATTGTTTATTTTTCAGATTTTTGTATTTCAATAAAAACTGTATTCAAGGATTTCTTTAAAGGAATACATGCTCTCACTATAATATCCTGATGCTTAATACTAATTAATAGAAAATCAAATGCATTTGTACTCATACGAAATTGAAGAATTTGGACTGATCCATTCAAAATTTTTCAAACATGTAAAAAATGCCTTGCAAGTCAGTCAATGTATACCCAGTATTGTCATTTGTATATGCCTCTTCAGTACTTCCTCCTAAGGTAAAATAGCTCAAGGAGATAATGTCTGTTGACAGCAGTAAACATCTTTCTTTATCATAGCTCAAAACAAACAAGTTATAGCCCCTGCAATATGTGAAAGATGGCAATGGAATCAGCCAGTGGCTGCTCTGGTTTTGCCATCATGTGTCAAAATGCCCTAAAAGTGAAATTAATCTTGTAATCTTATTCATTAACTCTTTATTAGAAATGAAAGAAATAATTATCTTCTCTCCCTGGAAAATATTTTATTATATAAATAATAAATGTAAATATATAAAACTTTCTGTAACACTACGCTGGATTATTTCGCATTTGCCTAAAATAAGACTTCTATTGCTGTATTCATTTATTTTATTAATGATAAGATTGCTTTTGCACCTTAAAACCCAACCAATCATTAATAGTAAATTAATTTATTGTTTATTTGAAAAGATTATGTTTCCAACTCATATGCACACTGTCATCCACTGGGGAAAAAATAATGCAAAAATTAAACATATATAAAAAAAATTAATTAGGTGACGAATCGTCAGGAGACTGGAAGCAGGCCAGTCTCAAGTGCAGATTGCTAGAGACTTGAATATAACGCCCAGCGTCATATCCAACTTATGGAAATAGTTTAATGATACCGGATTCATAGAGAAACCCTGGGCAAGGTCGTCCCCAAAATGGCCAATGAAGATCAATATTTATCCATTACAGCGAGGCATAACAGGAGTGCAATAACTTCTCAGCACTCTCGTGACCTTTATGCAGCCACAGGAAGTCGAGTTTCAAGGGTTACTGTTTCCAGAAGGCAACGTGAGAGGTCTGTTCGCAAGACCTGCTGTTTGAGTTCTGCACACAGGAGATCCTGTTTAGCATGGTGCAACGAACATCGACTTTGGACCACGGATCAGTGGGGGACCGTTCTATTCACTGGTGAGTCCCAGTTCAGCCTAACCACTGATTCTCGACATACGTTCATCTAGAGAGAACTAGGAACCTGTCAGCGGAGGTATCATGTTGGATGGGCACACAGACCTCTATGTCTTTGACAGAGACTTTGTGACTGCTATTGAAATTCAGATATAGGGATGATATCTTGGAGCCCTATGTTTGTCTTTTCAGGGATACAGTTGACCCTGGTTTCATTTTTATGGATAACAATGCTGGTCCACATAGGACTCATCTGGTCGACGAATATCTGGAAAGTGAGGATATTCGCCAGATGGATTGGCCAGCCAGATCTAAACCCTATAGAGCATATCTGGGATGCTCTTAGGAGGGCAATTGCAACTCGCCTTCCCCATCCCAGAACTATCCAGGACCTAAAAACAGCATTGCTGGAGGAATGGGACCAATTGCCACAGGGACTCGTAAACTGCCTTATTTCCAACATGAATTCACGTTGTGAGAGTTGTATAACTGTAAGAGGTGACCCTACTCCCTATTAACCCATTTTTAGTGTCGATATTGTAATCTCTGTTTTGGACCTTCCTACGCTGATGAGTCTTACTCACGATCATGCGTGTGTACCATAACTCATAACTGTTGTATGGTTATTTTTTTGTATTACTTCAACCTATGTACATAACTCATTTCAATATGTCCAGTAGTTCTGGAGATAATCGCCCAAAAGTGAAAATTCTCTTAATTTTGAACACCGGTGTATGTATACATTTATTCAAACAATTCAGCAGACATTACAGAGATTATGCAAATTAAATAGAAAGTTAGCAAGGCATTGTATGATAATTATACAAATGTATATAATAATCATAATGTTATATGATTTGTATATGCTAGCACATTGCATTTTTTTTCAAAACTAAGAACATATTATCACAATGATGGCCCTATGAGGGATTTTTGTTCATTATCCTCCAATGTCAACATAATTTTGTCATTAAAATAATTGCTTAAAAATATAGAAATATCCTTTCAAATCTCTTAATTACATAAACATTTCATTAATCGGTAACCAAAAGTTAGTTTCTTTTATTATAGTGTCTGATGTATACTATAGAAATGTGTATGAGGTTTTGCCGTGACTTATTGATCTTTTCGCACCTCACTTCATACCCAGAGATAAACTTTTTTGAAGAAACATAACTGATCATCTCTAAAGTTTCAATACAAGCAGTTTTTGAATTTGTAACTGCTTCTCAATATATAATGGTTAAAGTCATGTACAAAATCTGTTATTTAGCAAGCCTGATTTCGAATAGTGTTGTCTGAATCTGACTAGTTTTCATGATAAAAATATTTTTGGTATAATTTTAGGGGTGTCATAAAATTCATGTTACTGAAAAAATGATGGATTCCCATGTTGGAATATTTCCATTAGGCAGCGAATGTAAAGATGTGTCCAGCACTGGACTAAAGTGGAATTTATGTGAGTATTTCCATATATTTAGCTTACAATTAAAAGTTTATGTTTGAATCTATTCATATTGGCAGTCAATAAACTCTAACTATTGATGTATTCTGTGGGATAATTTTCAAGGTTAATTGATTGACAATAAGCGAATGATACTTTGATTTTAGAGTTTGGGCTTGACACCTACTTTAAGTAGCTGTTTTCTAATTTCCTTACATTCATCTGTAAATAATGTAAAAACCTTCATTAATTAAACTACATGACGTTGATTATTTTTATCATTGAGTGTTAATTATGTTTGATAAGAAACAGAACCATTAGAAGGCAATGCATTTTGTCACATTTGTAGAGTACTTATGTTGTGTACCAAAACATGGTTGAAATGCACAGGTACAGTTTAGGTGAACTTCTTGATTCACTGGCAAAAAGATGTGCAACAGACCAGAAACAAAAGTTCACCCTGAACTTCTGTCATTTCCATTGAGATTGACCAAGGCCAATGGGATTGGGGAAACTTTTAGTAGTGGCTCTCTGAATTTCAATTTATCTATGGATGATTGTGCACAGAACTGATATTTTGATCCCCATTGAATTCGATTTCTGATACACATTTGGAGACTCCAAGAAATCTACTCAAAAAATAATTTTAAATAAATCTCTTGTCAACAAAACGTTGCCATTAAAACTATTTAAAAGATACATTTAAATATTTATAGTTAAATAAGTGAACAAACCGCATTTTTCAAAAAATTGTCTAAATAAAATTAAATTTTTGTTTTTAAAGTTTGATTTTATTAATTTGCTATTTAAAATTTACAACTTTAAATTGAAAGAACACATTGAGCAATGCATTTATATAATATAATCGATTTAAGAACATGTTTCTAGGTAGTTTAAAGTTCTGTAGGTAACAGTGATGAATTGGAGTCAGCAGAAAAGTGAAATTCTTGCTGTAATGCACAATTTAGGGTTTCAGATAACCCTAACTAGAAATATTTTATCAAATCATTGTAACACTTTTTGGAAGTGATTCCACTAACAGAAAAAAATGAGATTGGCAAGGGCGGTCTGTGTGCTCTATCAGAAAAAATTAAGACAATAAAACCTGGTATTTTGCACTAGATATTTTCATACATTTCTAATATTTTCAATGGATCCTTGAACCAGTTTGGGAAGTGCTGCTCCATTTCAATTAACAGTTTGGAAATCCCTAAATGACATGTGATCTTTTGTTTTTTTTCTGTCAAGTGTTCAATTCCAGCTTTCCCAGTGTCAATGATTCACTTAATAACCAAGCATATTAAGAATTTGTTTTACATTGAGCGGAAGATCAGGGATTTTTGACTCAAAGTAACAGATGAGTCCTTTGTAATCTGTTTTGTAGCAAGAGTGAAACTGAATGAGATTACAGCTAGGGAATGTTTCGATAAGCATGTGATTGAAACTCGGAACCAAATGCAAACATTATGCTGAAACTCAAAAATTGACTGAAACGTCATAAAAAAATCTCAAAATGGCTTATAAATAAAAAAATACCAAAAACTATGTATCAAGAATCAAGAGGAATTTCTATCTACATGGTTATTGTCTATGAAGTGCTAACAAGATGATTCAACAAAATCAGGGCCCTGGTCATTAAGTTTATTGCATGGCAAAAGCTAGTATTTTTGAAAATCTCATGAAACTTGGGGTTAATTTCAGATTTATCGCATCTCAATTTTTTTGTTGAATGAGTTTCTTTTTATATTTCCAGCTCACCACAAAATGAGCTTTGGTGGCATGATCAGCACATCCAATATGTTTGATGGTAGCGATGTTGTTATGGTTACAACAGACACTCCTCTCATATGGACAATGGAAATTGGAATGGGCTAATAGTGCTATGCTATAATATCAGGCAGTCTCACTTAAAATATAATTAGTACAAAGTGCTTTATGCTTGAAAATTAGTACTTAACTGTGATAGGTAAAAATTTTATGTTTTTTTAGTAACCAGTTTAGGTTCTGTTTTGATATTTTTTACTATACAGTGAAACCTTGTTAAGACAAATTTAATGGGACCATAAGGAAATTTGTATTAACTGTAGTTTGTATTATCTAAATTCAGAAAAAGTATTATTTTTCAACAATAAAATAAAATATATGGTATTTTTTTTCACGAATATTATAGATGATTCTTGATTATACAGATGATTCTTGATTATACAAATGATTCTTGATTACACAGATATTTCCTGATTATGCAATTTTTGTCTTCGAAATAGTTTTGTTATCAATCTTTGTGTTTTGTTTTTCTCTGGACATTCTTTAAGAAAATCTTTGATGCAGTCAACGCAGATGAATCTTCACTGCCTAAAAAAGCAGTGAACAGTTTCTAAGTCAATAGCTTCTTTTAAAGAAGGCACGCGCTTATCCTTCATCTTCATAATCTTCATCCTCTCTTCCACAAATAAATTTTCTTTAATTTCGGAGTCACTTAATATTTCTAATGCTATTGAAAAGAATCTGTTTGACCTTAAGTTTCGAAAATTCGTTCGTCTTAACCGGAGATTAGTCTAACCCAAATTTTTAAAAGAATGAGTTAACATTTGAATATGCATTTTGATGGGATCGGAATTTAGTTCGTATTATCAGTAATTAAGCGAGTTTGTCTTAATGAGGTTTGACTATTTCCATTTAGAATGTAGGTCGAAGTATTCTCGAATGAGAGAAATCATTTTTGATTTTTTTTTCTTCTCAAACCTGTTTATTCAAGATGTATTAAATATTTATGGCTGGAGTACACATACAATTGGTATTAATTACTGTGATCATTCTTTTACAATATTGTATTTTGTTATTAATCTCTTGAATAAACCTGTTTATTCAAGATGTATTAAATATTTATGGCTGGAGTACACATGCAATTGGTATTAATTACTGTGATCATTCTTTTACAATATTGTATTTTGTTATTAATCTCATAAAATAATATTTTATAATCAAAGGTTTTGTATTTTGAAAATTAAAATGCAAATGTGATCTTCATGGTTTATTGTTTTGAAATATTTCTGGACACAAAATAGAATTAAGCACATTTTACAATTCTGAACCAGTTTCCAGATTAGAAAGAAAGCAGCTTCAACTAAACCAGTGGTTTCTTTCTGTCACTGCCTTGTCACTTATCAAAAGGATGGGGCATAAAATTAAATTTATAAATATTGCTTAAGTTTACATGTTGGAAGCTATATAAACTGAGAGCCACTTCAGTGAAGTCTCATCCAAATGGTTCATACTTGTCCATCTTATATTTTATCTCTGGCAATAGAGACAAACTACAACTAATCTTGGAAGATCGTAACAAAAGCTTTCAAAATCATTGGCCCAATATGCATCAAACCAGATTTCAAAATAAAAATAAGCAAATCTGGAAGAGTGTTAAAGTATAAGTCTACTTAAAAGTTTAACAATTCTCAAAGACGAAATTTTATGCTAATTTCAGTACATGTATTTAATGTTTCTGAGTATCATTTCTGAGGCAGTGCATACAAAAATAGTATATGCTACGAGAGGAATTTTCATTGTAAACAAACAAATCAGACGATCTGCAAAGATTTTACTTCTGTCCAAATGCTCTTGTATGATACATATCAGTTACCTTAAAATCTAGTTTAACTCCATTTTGCTGATGTTTGGCATTCAATTTAATTGCTATGAATCATTAACTATCATACAATTTGGAATTTTTATTGGCGAAGTGCTGAAATCATATCCGAAAAACAAGTCAAGTGACGTCACGTTTACAATAGGTACAGGAAGTATTTTCCACCACAAACACTACCTATATTCAGCTTGACAGAAAATGCCTCATGGAGTTTGGTAAACTTATGAAAGTTGTTTATATTTTTGTTTCTCGTGAGCTTGAAACTTATTTATTAATAGTTCAAATATTAAAACTATAAAATGCATAATGTAACAAACAAGTTTTTCATATTGAAAATATACAATAAAACAGAATCCATAAAAGGACAGCTTTGCATGGGACAGGTAATATACATTTTGAATGCTTTTTGTTTATAATCGAATGCAAAGATGTATTTTATAAAAACAAAGACAAATATGGTTGGTTGAACAATCTTTACAAAATGTACTAGTCTGTTTTGTTGCAACTCTTGCGATTTTACTACAGAAATGCTTTTCATCTCACTTATAGCAAGTGCAACATTGTCTTGCAGCTGTATTGCCATTACCTCTTTAATCCATGACATTGTCTAGTTTGCGATGTGGCAACCTTCATAAACCATTTTGTTCTCATCTTAGCTACAAAAATAACCAATTTCTAGTTATATTCTGAAATTGAAATAGGTATAGGGTGTTTGCATTGTTAGAAAACTACATGCATTTACAACTATATTCAATTAAATCCAGTAATAGTAACTCATCACTACACTGTGTGCACCATTGGAGACACACTGCTTTAAAATGCAGCATATAACAATACCCAAAAGTGTTTTTGCACTTTTATCAAATACAATATCACGCTGCAAATCAATTTCAGCCTGTGCTGAAAATGGTACATGCACTGGGGTATGTCAATTTAAATTATTAAAATATTTCGATTCATTAGTTTTTTTTCTTAATGTTTTAATAATGAAATAACCTAGGACGGGACGTTTTACTTATAGCAAATTTGTTTTTACTCCTTAACACCCCATACTAGTATGACCCTTTTTCAACTGAAAATAACTAGCTTCTTTGGACACTAGAGATAATTATATTGAATAGGATGCAATGTGTAGGGAGACACTTAATACACCGTTTGCTTCCTAAATGTTTCGGAATTCTATTTTGTTTACATAGATCAATACCAATATTATAGATATATACACCTGTCCCTCGATTTGCACGGTTTCTAAATTTTATAAATTAAAAATATATAGATGTATTTGATAGTTTTACATTGAACGCACTCATTAATTATCTGCAACAGACGTCACAAGTGCATTGCGTCGCGTTTAGCATTGGCGTCATTAAAGTATGTAGATTTTGTTTCATTTCCATAGGGGAAGGTCGGGAAGTATCAGACAGCGGCTAGTATCAGACAAGCATTGTTGCAGGCATTTTGAGTGAATTGGATGCAAACCCTTCACCTCCTCTACCTGAAGCGTGGAAAAATTTTATATTAAATTGTGACACGTGTTGCTTCATCTGTTGCCGAGATAAAAAACAACTCTAAATGCATGCTGGAAAATCGTTTGGCCGGAAGTAGGCGAAAGGAATGTTACGTCAACTGAAAATGTGTTTACCAATATCATAGATCTAGCTCATTCTATTGGAGGTGAAGGTTTCAATGATCTTGAAATTCCTGATATTGAAGAGGAAATTTCAGATACAGATCTAGTTGAATTGATTAGTACAGGTGCCCGATGACACAAAGGAAATCAGTTCCTACGATAGCAGTATTGTAGTAGAAAAATTTACTGCTAATGTAATTGGTGAGGGACTCCGGCTGGGCCGAGAACTGCACACATTTTTTGAATAAGGACCTTAATATTCCAAGAAACATCGAAAATGCGCTTTGTCAATATGAAGAGTTATACAAAGATCTCCGTCAAAGCAAGCAGCTACTGATCACGGATTCCTAACATCAACCACCAAACCTAAAACTGTTAATTCCGAAGCCGAGAATGCAACCAGCAGTTCAACTCATGAAGTGGCGCCCATTGAAGATATTTCTATTAGCGACTCGGACAGTGGATTTTATGCCACATTTGACGAAAAAACAAATGCTAGTTTGCGAAAGCTCCGACGAAGAGTAAAGATTATATTTTTATTTGTTTTTTCAACAGAATTTGTATGAACTGTTGTATTGAATTTGTGTTTATTTAAATAAACCGATTGAATAAGTACTGTAGTGATGTCTTTTGCAATGTACATATATAAGCACAACCGAGCTTCTACTTCAACACCAAGCATTCAGTAATAACCAATCTTCACTTCGGCATAAACTCTTTGTGCACCGACACTTGTTTATAATGAATGCTGTATCTTGTTTTACACGATTTGTCGTGGAACGCACCTACCGTGTAAATCGAGGGATAGGTGTACTTGTATTTCTCATGTGAACCCCAAATGTAAAAATATTAGGAGTGTTCAGGCTCCTAGTAGGACATGATAAAGCAATCTAATAAGCAAGATCAAATCACTATTTGGTTATATATTACCTGCAATATCTATCCCTTTTGTTTGAATGTCCTAAGCCCAAACCAAATTTTAAGGGGTTTGGGCCACTAGGACTTGGCATGCCTGGGGTATTTTTTAGCTTATTTGGTTACTCCTTGGAAATATTTCCCTCCGTTTAGGAATCCTAGAGTTCAACCCTGAGTCATAGCCCATGTTGGGATGACAATGACAATTGACCAACAAATTTCTTTTCTCACTTTAAACAAGTATCGCTCACTAATCTGTTTATCAGCAGGTAGATAGTTGAATTTATGTCGTACTGGAGGAACACAATCTGTTTATCAGCGCATATATATATGCAGTGGGCATTGCATGTATAAATGCACTGAACAGTGCAATGCATGGACGGACCAGTCCATACATTGCAGTTTTTAGTTGATTTGACATTTCCTATGGAAAATAAAACACTTGAACTGATATCCTAACTGATAAGGGAATCAGCACTGTTTAACACTTGTTTTCAGTATGTTACAAACAAGCACTAGGTGTTTCTCACATCCTAGATTACTTAACCCTTCCTGAAGAAAATCATACGCAGGAAAGTGATTTTAAGCAAATTTATGGATAAATTCTTCAATGGTATTAAGGACATTCAATACCATTTGGTCCTTAAGTAGTCAAATAGAAATATCAACTGGATAATGCCTCCTGTCATGCATCTAATTCTACTAAAAATTTATGAGAAAATTGATGTTTTAGGTCAGCCAAGTCAAAGTCCAGATGTAAACCTAGTGGACTCTTTGAACGTAGTGTAAGCAGAAAATAGACATTCTCTTTAGCAAATGAATTGTAGAAACTTGTGAATAGCACAATATATGTAAAATTGTAGTACAAAATTTGATTTTATGAGAGCATTTGAAGGTAAGTGAAAATATGAAGTATTTTTTTAAGTTTTCATAAACTATTTTTGAATAAGGGGTCTTAAATTTCTTTAAAATATTTTCCCCTTATCGTATTAGCCAAACATGATATGCCAGTTTTTATAAAGTATGTCATACAGTATTTTAAATAAAATTAGAATATTTAGTTTATTTTTAAAAGGGCAAAATATATGTGGTCCTTAACATACTGTAATTAAGAATTACTATAAATTGACATTTTTACAACAATGGCAAAGTGAACAGCCCTATTCCTTGTTCTACTTTGCTTATTCTAAACTCTTGAATTTTTTCTTAACTCTCCTAATATAATTTGTAATTAATAAATCGTTAATAAAACAAGATTTATTGGAGAAAATTTTCATATCTCAAATTTAATAAACTATATCTAAAATGGGATAAAGTAAACAAATAACCAGGATGCAATGACATTTATTGACATGTAGGGTATCAGGTTTATAACAAATAAAATAGTACACATGTTACAACAAACATTAATAGATTGCTTCTTGAACATAGTAAATACTGAATATGTAAAAGTAAAAAAACCAAAACAGTATGATCACAAAACATTTTCAATTGTTGCAACATATTGTACTTGAGCTTTAAAACACATACAGTAACTGTTTTAAAAAGAAATTAGTAAAATAGCAATAGCTTTAAAATTTTGATAAATAAGTGTTGACCTTATTAAAAATAGAATTTCTCAAATAAAAATATTTAGATGTTATTTGAGAAGTTATATTATTGTTAAAAGAAAAGTTAAATAAAATATTGTACAAAGTGTTGAGATCTACTTAAATCTGTTATGTCAGTCTAACTTAATTGAGTATGCAAGTTACAAGAGAATGTAATATTTTGAATGAAAGCAATAATTGAGATTTTAGGTCGACTTTGTAGCAAGTACTGAAGAAAAAAACCTTAGATTTAAGAAATTATACTATGAATTTAAATATTAAATTATAGTGATTCACATATTTCAATGAAGTGTAATAAATAACTAGCTTAGACCTCAATTATGATCTTAGCATTCATTTTCTACACCTACAATGAATGAAAACACTGACTTACAGATGTTAGAAAACACCAATATGTACTTTATTGTTTTGTGAAACTCATTTAAACAATTGCATAATATAATATATCTGATATAAAGTTATTTTAGGTATAAATATTATACTTCAGTTTAACAGCACAGATATCATTTTATTAGATCCTCTTACATATTGGGAACACTATCACTCTAAGATTTATTTTATTGTTCTGATCTCGATTTTAAGTAGTAACACTAATTGCTTCAATTATTACTCTAAATTTATCATTAGCTTCACAGGAATCAAAATTACCAACACTCAACACAAGAATTTTTCTGTTCCATGGTTTATTACACGTCTATTCCATAATTATCACAAGATTCGTATATTTTTAATTATAATAGATTAACTTTTAAAGCAGTACACATAAAATGCAATGCTAAATAAAATTTTTGGGATAAAGCTACCTTAAATTAAGTTCGAGTCAAGACTCCCTACAAAGAGGAAGTAGTTTTTAAATGAACTGGACTACAATAGAACAAATTTGCAACTGAGAAAATTTTGTGGTACCTGCCTATAACTTTCACAAATGGTCCTAATGAGAATACACAAATAAAAGCACTCAAACATAACATTACGTATGAACACGTCATGGCATGAGCTCAAATAAAAGTTTGGCAAAATTCTTCAGCAAATACTATTAGACAGTTAAATATTAAAACGTAATTGCAATTTATGATCAAATATAAAAACAGTGGATGTGACCATATAAATTATTAGGAATTAATTTCTGATTAAGAGAACGAATTAACATTTATTTATTGCAATTAATGCAGTAGTGAATTTGTAATCTTATCTATAACACTGCCTGCATTATTCCCAAAATTAAATTATATATTTTAAGATTTAAAATATAAGCTCGATCTAAAGAACAAAATATAAGTCAGTTCTGCTCCTTTTTCCTTCAAGTCCATTCTCTCAATCTGATTCATACATCTGACACAAAAAAAGAAATGCAATAAAAATCGTAAATGTACATAACTAGAAATAAATAATCTCAATTGGCAAGGGAACATTCTCAGTCATCAGCACCAGCAGCTTCAAGTATGGTGTTGAAGGAGAATGGGACAAACATATAACCAGTACCAGAATAGAACTTGCTTTGGAATTCCACCCTGAAAAGTAACTTAATTTGAAAAACATGAAGATCAGGGAACAATTAAAAGATACCCGAAATGAATAAAAACCTTTTTTCACAACATAATAAATAAAATATAATATTTGCAATCTTCATGTACAAGGACTGTCCAGAAAACATCCAGCCATTGTAAATACAATGAGAACAGTTTGTGCTGCATCAATGTAACTTGGCAGCTAAGGAGACGGGACATTGATGTGCATGTGTGTGAAAAGTCATGAACCCATTCATTTAATAAGTTGAGTACTAGACACCCTTGAGTGGGTGTAATGTTCTTGGAGATCGCATTTACAATCACCAAGAGAGTAGATGAAATTTTAGGTTCAACTTGAAAATTCATCCATGGAAACTAAGGCTTTTGGGCGCAATGCAAATAAAACTATGGTACAGCAACCTCAAAGATGACTGGCAATCTGTTGAAAGTTATCCATATTCTGAAAGGTCAACAAGCCGAACAACTGAGAATGTTGAACGTGTACAAATAGCAATCCATAAAGATAAGCAACAGTGGAAGTTGAGTTAGATTATCTGGGGATTCCAAAAATTGGATTGTGAAGGATCTTGGCATAAAACGTAAGGCAGTGCCCATTCATGACGTCTTGTGCAGGGTTTTATGTCAAAACCCTGCACGAGACGAGAATAACCCAGGTGGTTCAGCCCCTACAGCTATGATTTGGTTCCCTGTGACTTCTAGCTTTTCCGAAAGCTAAAATCACCTCCGAGAAGAGAGATTTCAGACAAGGGATGTGATTCAAAACACAACGAGGCAGCTGAGGTCAATTCACACTTTTTGAAAAGTGGAATAGATGCTGGGGAAGGTGTGTGAGGTCTCAAGGAGCCTACTTTGAAGACTATGTGCCAAGTCCTAGGTGGAATGTGTCTTTAATGGCTAAGCAAACAGTTAAATGATAGATAAAAACATGCAATGAATAATATACATATCTTTTTCATCGGTCACTTAATAAAAGGTTTCAGTCAAGCATTTATGGTTAATTTTTTCATAGTTTAACAAAATTGCAAACTCACCAATGCAAACGTAAAGCATGCAGAAAAGCAGATAAGCCTTCCATGACTAGCAGAACTCCAACTGTTAGAACAGCCCATGCTGCAAATGTCATGTACAGGAGAAAACCTCCACTTCCTCCCAGACCAATTCTTAGAACCATAGTCCATAACACTTCCGATAATTCTGAAGAGAAAAGTATAATTATACTTTCAAAATAAAAACTGAAAATTTACTCTTCTCATCAATTTCCCAATAAAAACTTATCTATATCAATAAACAGTATGTTCAATAGTGAATAAAACACAATATTTAGATTTCAATTATGATTTATAAGTAGGCATACTTTTTCATTAAACTGTAGTAAAACACTTGAATCTTAAAGATCTTTATTTGTTATTTATATTTCTTTAAAAATTTTTAAACTAGTTACATTCATTATGTGTTAAATTTAACTTCAGAAAAGCTATTGATATGCATACACACAGGATTGCAACACAAAACTAAATATGAATTTCCTTTAGGCGAAAGGAAGAATATATAGAAGACATTAATGAAATGAATTGAAACTGGTCTTATTTCCATTTTATTTTCCATAATTCTTTTTTGTCTCCAGTTTTTAACTAAAATTTAATTCTCAGAAAACTTTAAATTTTCCCTGAAAAACCTATATTTTCTTGATATTCAGGTAGATAAAGGACCCATATTGTTCACAATGTTGCCAATTGATTTGAAAATAAAAAATATCTACTGTATTCTTACGTGCATGAGCTAAACTAAGAGCCCAAAGTCGAAGGTACGAAGCAGTATGAGATATAGATCCTAGACAATATTCAATGGTATGAATTGCTTGATGAATGAAGAGTTCCCCAAAATCGAAGTTTTCCGCCACAGCGCTCTCTGTAGGCTGACATTCTTGCACCACCCCATCTCCTATATTTCCATCCTCTGTTACACCCTGGTTTCCATTCATCTGTAATAAAAAATAAACTTCCATCAGTCTGCTCCATACAGTTAGCAAGAAAATGTTGAGATTTCATAAATACCTAAAAAAGTTTAGTCTTATATCCTTAAAGATTTTGATACTGAATACTTTTTCTAAGGGAAATAATTATGAAACATCTGGTTTTTGTACACATTTAAATCTGAAACTACAAAGCTACAATGATCATCTATTTGTCTGTCTATCATTGCAAAGTGTAGGAATTGTCTAGAGCCCCTGAAATCTCAGGGATTGAGGTTGTTCTGCAATAGATTCCCTCAAACTGTGGTGTCAATGACAATGAGATACTAACACAAAACAAAAAGGTGGGGAAGTCCATTTGTGACAAGTACCCTACTTGGGGTCCTCATTGGTGATGGCTTTCAGATTATTGACAGGTCATGATTGCCTGATCAAGCATTTGCATCATTTTGGCATCTATGGTAGCCCAAAATGTGTCCTGTACAGGATGGCTGACATGGACTGTAACCATCTTTTGGAATGTTAGGCATTATCAAAGCAAGGCATACATGCACGATATTAGAAGAAAACTTTCGAAGATATTTTTATTACTTTTAATTTTATTCCATGCTCTCACTTTATGTAACACATGTGGTTTAACAGAGATGTTTGTCTATGTTCCTTTTCAATAAAAAATTGTTTTTAGTTAAACTAATGCTATTAAATATCTGGGAATTATAAAAAAATACATACATTTATCCTTTTCATCACAAATTTGTAATATTTGGAATTATTTTTGAATCCCAATACCTTAATTGTGAGTCTTGATATGATATTGGCTGAACAAAGTTAATTTTACATTTACTTTTCAGTTGCAATTGCAAAATCAAAATGTTCTCAAATGCAAATTATGACATCAGACAAACATGCCATATCCTTACTATATAAACTACTCAGTTATGCCCAGATCTATACGTTAAGAACATACATCTAGAGCATATACTATCACAGAGCATTAAAATAACTTACAAGAACAGGTCTTCTTAACCACTGTCGGTACATCATGTATGGTTTTGAAAGGAGCATCCATGGAATGCATAACAAAGCTATTACAACAAGCATACCTTGGAAAACCGGCTGTAAAAATAAACAAGAAATTTTCATAAATATAAATATTTTTATTGATTCTGGCTAATGAGCAATATCACTGAAGAAACTTAAGAATGAAATTGGCAATAAAATTTAATCAACTTCAGCAATTTTGTTTTATGTACATAAACCGAATCACAATAAAACAGGAAGTATCGAATTCAATAGAATGCAAAAGATAATCACAGAATTTTCTAACTAATACGCAAACTTGACAATGATAAAATTAGAAAAATCAGCTTGAGTAGCGAGATTGAATAATGGTTTTTAAAATATTCAATCTAGATATTGAGCAGTGCTGCTATGCAGGTTATAGTAAATTAAAAATTCCGACATTCAGCTATCACAATTTTAAACTAATTGGCATTGCAAAAATGAATTTCAATTATTAATATTATTTTTTAGTTAAACATGCTACAACTTTAATCCTATACTGTACAATTAGAAAAATATGAGTGTCTGATTTCAATGTATGATTAGATTGTAAGACTATTTATTGCACAATACATAATTAAATAGATTAAACTATTGACATTAATTTTTGTGCACTTAATATCAAAAGAAATTTTCAAAAGCAAAATATTTTATGACCTTTAAACAAATTCTATCTCAGATAAGTTAACTTCTAAAACATTATAGCATTATATATTTAATACATATTTATACTAAATGTTAACATTTTAGATTAGCAGACTTCTTACAGTGTTTTGACAGATAATCCAGCAATTAAAACTCAGATTGCCTTTTCCAACAAGTTATATTTTTAATTCTCTTCTATAGTATTAATGAGATATCTGACAGGGCCAAATCTTAATAGCGTTACAACTGGTCATTGAATAGGATGTAATCTTTCTTTTCTGTACTAGAAATGACTTGCATTTCATGGAGATGTTAACAAAACTTATACAGCCTTTATAAATGTACAACAGGGGAGGTTACTGAATTTTATGTTCTCACAAGAACAAGAATTAAGATTTGGGCAACAAAGCATCTAATACTTGATTTCAACGGAGGTATGACAAGTTAAGAAAATATAAAGCTTAAGCTTACCTGGCCTGCATACATATTTTTTAAATAGCAGGGTTCTGTTGGATACTTAAAGAGAAACATGTTGATGAGCATTATTAGAAGACTAGGTGCACATCCAGCCATGGTTGCGTCATAGTTGGTCCATTTTGAAAATATTAGCAGCACAAGGTATCCAAAAATTGAGATCAGAAAGATGAGTTGGGGCACAAATTCACACATAACATTCAATGGCTGCTTGAAATACCTGCAAAAAGGAGGTGAAAACAAGAGTTAAAAATTAGTCATCAAATAAATATTTTCAAGATAGAAGAATTGTGAATTCCTGATCAAGATACACTGTAGCAATAACTTTTCAAATGCCAGGAAACTCTATTAAGTACTAATATTAACTAAACAATGATGCATTTGGATAACAAAAGATAAACAAAATCATTGAATTTAATAAACAAGATGTGTTCTGAAAGTAAATAAATCATTCAAACTGTCAAAAAAAAATTTCAATTGTTCATTTACACTCGATTACTTTAAATTATGCACCAAAAGTTATCGAAATGCTTTACAAAAGTAAAATTCCAAAATCTTTTAAATATTAATCAAATGGCGTACTGACAAAGAAAAGCGATTTTTAGCATCTCTGACTAGTTTTCTCATGAAAACTGTTGTTAATTCAGAAATTGCCTATTTTATTATTTGATGAAAATCCAAGCAGTTTGTTTAAAAAGAACATTTACTTGTATATTGAAACTAAAATAGCCATGACAAACTGTGCCTCTTAAAAACAGCATACTGCTATTCCGTGGTTTAACTTTTTAAAAAAAATTTCTGAATAATTTGAATTCATCTTAAAATTTGCTATTATGCCATCACAAGAAATTAAAATCAAATCCATGATATTTAAAAATGAATTTACTATTACAAAGCAATAACTAACATGCTGTTTTGCTTTAGTTACAAAATTTTAAGCCGAGAAACTCTTCACATAGTAAAAGATATAATATGTGTAAGGATTGGATGTTAAGGTTTTATGGTGCAAGATCCAAAAGTGTGTAAGGAAAATTATAAATAGAAATAACTCTTACAATATCTTAATGATATTTTGTTTAAATATTTTATCTGTTATGAAAAATGAAATTTAGCATATTTCTATTGATACAATGAAAATAGTTTACGTATGATGAATAAAAGAAAAAAACAAATTATAAGGATAGGATGACAACTGGATAAATTTAAGATAGAAACAAAAGGCACTGTAATTTTCTTTTTCGTTTACCTATGATTCCACAATCCAAGTACAACTCCAAATACCATTTGAGATACTCCTAGAATAACAGATGCCTTCATCTTATATGAATTTAGAAAGAGTATTTTGTTTGATGCTATTTGCCACACCTAAAGGAATATCAAAAATTACCAACAATGCGAAAACAAGATATTGGGACATCCGACCATTCACAAAACACATAAATGCAAAACATCTACACCAGACGTTTCCATCCTTTTTGACTCACAAGAGTCCTTTTTAGAATCAATTTCTATGGCAGAGCCCCTTAGGCCTACCCTATGTTTTACAAGTTAACGGTGTTTAGAAGTAGTGTTACAGAGGAGGAAGAGGGGATAGATAGTAAGGAGATATTTATATATAGTCAATGCAATGAAATTATATTTTATAAACTGAAATTTACCATAATATCTCAATTACCACCAATACACATGATATTGTCAAAACTTGGCCAAACATAAAAGTTCTTCCAAACTTCAATAAATCAAATCATTTGCATTACAGCAGATTTTATATCATTGGGGAGAGCAACAATAAGGTAAGCACAGGATGGGAGCCACTGATCTACACTATCTAATTATAATAAATCAAAATACAACAAACATCAAAATAAAGCAACCCTCAAATCAAGTTTAATCCCTATGCATCAATTGTTTTAGACACTTCTCTACCTCCATAACAACTGAATTCTCAACCATACTAAATCCAACACATACCGTAACATCAACAGCAACAGCTTGGGGTCAACACCTGCAAGTTTTCTACTGACAACAGGTAGTGCATCTCAAACCATCTACCGAGGTCTCTGTCTCATCCACATGGTTTTAACGTTCCAAGGGGTTTTGATGAGTACCTAGTCCATACAGATTTGACCAAATTTGCTAATGGCAGGATATTTCATCAGGGTATTGCCAATTTCTTTAGGATGGCAAGATCATTTCAGTTTTAATGATGACGAAATCAAGGGTCAATTTTCTTCTAATGACGAGACATCTCATCCATCAAGATCTGGCCAGTTTTGCTAATGACGCGATACCTCATCGAGACAACCACCAGGAGGGTTAAGGGGTGCACGACAGCCTGTCTTTAATTGACTGTCCCTCAATGTCAACTGGAGGGACAAAAGAATATTGAAGATTTCAAATACTCGAACTGTGTGGAAGTATTTTTGACGTGCGGTTGCCGGTCATTTTGAGTATTTTTATTTCCCTTTTAGTGCCCACAACTGAGGGACACAAATCCCTGATTAAGTATAAATTCCTGTATTGAAGAAATAGACATTTTATTGGGTTGATGCAAAAATTCGTCCCGTTTTTGGAACTAGATGGCATTGCATCGCAAAACCGAAGTGTTATCTACTTCACACGTGTGAAGTTTTGATATTGTTTGAAAGAAGGAATTTCAGCGAATACTAGGGGAAAAAATTGCGTTATTTGGTTGTGTTTTTTAAATTTTGTTAAGCATTAAAAACGTCAGAAAATAAGGAGCATTTTCGACATATTACGCTTTTTAATTTCCGAAAAGGCAAGAATGCTTCGCGGACGCAAAAGGAGATATGTGTTGTGTAGGGTGTGGGTGCCTTTGACGATTCCTCGTACCATAAGTGGATCAGAAAGTTTCGTCACTTGGATCAGTTCTTTAGCCAGAAACCTCAGAACTTCTGAGTGCGGGATTATGCAGCTACCAGAGACGGAGAAAGGTCATCGAACAGAAAGGCACATACTATATAGATTACATGCAATTTTTAATAAAATATTTCTTCAATTTTTGTCGAAAAAACGGGACGAGCTTTTGCGTCAACCTAATAATTTTGTTTCGGCTGTGTCATAGCACACCACTCGGCCCACAACGTTACAATGCCCCAATGGATACCTCTTGAACCAGTGCCTGTTCCACTCCTTCAACATCAGTGACTTCTGATCTGTTGTTATGCCAGGCATATTAATTTAAAACTCCCAATTTTTACTAGTCATAGAAATTGAGAAATTGGAAGTGCTTCAGTGTGTTACCCAATGCGTTAAACTCTGAAGCCAATCAAATATCAATTGTTTTAGTAGAATAGGTATCTTAAAATCTGCAGAATATTTTAATTTTATAAAGAGGTTCGCACAACTGAGCCTTTTAGTTTATAAATACCATTACTTTTTAATTTAAATGCTAGGTGTCTATAAAACTATTTAAGCTATAAAGAAAATATTCATAGTAACTTACAGGATCAACTCCAAAGGGATATGGTGTACCCATATAATCAGTGTTGTTTGTAGGATCAAGTTGATAAAGCTTGGGCAGCTGGCGGTTATCACTAGTAAAATAAAAATGCTTTAAAAACACTTTAAACCATACATAAGGCTACACCTTTAAATCATACATCAGTCTACACTTTAATTTGAAATTTTTTCTTCATTTAGAATTTAAGGTTTTGAAATACAGTCATTTATCAACAGCATATAACCTTTGGATCCAAAAAATAAAAATCATTAATGAAATATACAGTAGATGAACTTGAATTAATTAGAAAATATAACTGTATTACATGGTACTTGAATTACAACATAGTTACTTGACTTAATTAGAAAATTTAACTTACTATGATGAGTTAATTAAATATGCATGTTAGTTGAATATAGCAATTGCTTTATACTTTCTAATGTTTGATCGAATATTTAAGAATCCTTAATAAGTCAATTAGATTGGATTTATGGTAGAAAGTCTGAAAACAGGCCCAAGCTGCACCAAGTACAAGATAAAACAATAAATATGAATATAAAAGCTTAAAAAGAAATTGGGTAACTAACAGCCAAGTGCAGGATATTTATAGTATTGAAGATAAAATAAAAAATTTAAGAAACATGTAGGTCAGTATCATAAAAGGTAGGTAAACAAATTATAGACATAAAATAAGAATTTAATTTGTTGATGAATTAAACATGGTTGTTGACCCCCAACATGAAAAGAATTAAATGGTTAACGTAGGAAAATATAAAGGGATGATTGAACACATGTTCCACAATATGCAGTACAACATAAAGAGAATGAAGGCGGTGAAGGTAAAAAAACACTAAATAAGGTTAAGAATCCAATAGTCCTTAAGAATGGGAAAAGACCCAGATGGGATTTCTCCCTTGACCAATCCTTAATAAGTGTTCATTTGTAATTAAAAGTATATAATCAGTATAATAGAGAGAGAATTAACAATGATTTACAAAACTAAAATACTGAATTAAAAGCTTACCATCTAATACTATTAATTTGCTTTTGAACAAAATGTAAATGAAAAAATATTGGTTTTAATAATTTTATCAAACATGTTAAAACCCTTTACCTACTGTCCCACCACAAAATGTCTTGAGTAATTTTTAAACATTGCAACTACACAACCACACCATGAAAATATGTCTACATAATTCATTATTTTCATATTTCATATTAAATAACTTACAAATTCACGCTAGGATACCACGATGATCCAAACAAATTGAATGCTTTGGAGAAAATATCATTATATATAATACCAGTGTAGATAGAAAACGTTCCCATAAGCAATATTATGTATCGGCCATTGAAAAAGGTTAACCAGATCTGAAAATAAGTAACGAAATTAAAATGTAGAATTTCCTAAATATTAAACTTTTGTAAAATATGGGAATATAGATAAAAAATTCAGTCTAATAACAATACAATAGAGAAATTTATGTTGGCAACCACTTCCCCTTGTTATGCAATTACTTGTATATAAACACAATTGTCAACTTAAGATTTTTGTGGTTTTAATGGGGATATATCCTATAGGTCAATACCAGCGAATGACCATGAAATTTTGTTGATGTTTCACATTTAATTTCCCCTGCATTTGTTGACCAGTTGGCTGCAAAGTTGTTGGGAAAGAAAGTTACTCAAAGTATTGTGGAACATTACAGGACTTAACATAAAAAATGGATGTTTCCCTAAATAGGACAGAATGAATGCTGTCTAGGAAATTAGGGGAGGCATCTGAAGAATCAAACTGTATTGAGCAGTACATGTATATGTGGATGCAAGATCAATCATTGGTTGGTGGCTTAGATTCAGGTAGAACATGTAAACTGCAGTGATTATTTAAAAAGCATTGTGTATGGCATCTTTCATTTTTTTCCAATTATGGATAATAGAGTGCTAAGTAAGCAAAACTTCTGTTCAGCTACTCAATAGAATATTTTATATACCAATCATTTACTCTAATCCTATAAGTTAATTCATCCACCTTCAACATTGAAAATAGTTATCATGTGTCTTGGATATGATTATACAAGCTTAAAATTCGATAAAAGCAAACATTTAGATAAATTAAATCAGCTAAATTTAATCCATAAATTTTCATTGGTAAGTAAATAAAAGCAAGAATTTTGAAGGTGGATAAAGAATCTCAAGCATTAAATACACACAGAACTTGAACCAAAGCATGTGAATTGATTTTACAACAATGTCAATTTGATATCAGTGGCCAATGCAATTTCCAATTTGCACTTTCTTTGTTTCCTTTTGTGGCTTGATTCTTCAGCAAATGCGAAGATAAAAGAAAGTGGCTTCCATGGCTTTTGAAGAAATATAAAAGTGATTTCCATAACTTGAGGAATGTTAAAAATATAACCAAAGTAGTCATTCATTAGTAAAATCAATCTCTTTATTAAATAATTTAAAGGTAGACTATGTTACTGCTAATGTTAAATATTTGTTACCCAATAAAACTTGTTATTGCATAAAAAATATATATACAAAGATTTTTTAAATTACATTGAGTAATGTTCAAATTTCAGATAACTAGCCATGTACTTTAAATCCATTTGGCATGACAAAGTCACTTGTATACCTGTGTTTGGAAATTAATTTTGAAAATTGAAACTAATTTCATCATGCAAGTTTTATTGCCCAAGCCTTCAAACATCCACTTTGATTGGAATCAAAATTCAGATGTTTTCTGTTTCAATTAAATTCTGAAATTACCTCATTGTCAGTTCTTTCAGAGGCAAGGCCTTTCTCTTTGAGAACCATCCAAACAGCAAAGAGAGTCATTATCATACCATGCCCAGCATCCCCAAACATGACAGCAAACAGGAAAGGGAAAGTTATGATTGTGAAGAGAGCTAAAATTAAAATAAAACATATGAATATAACAAACATAAATAAAAAATAAAATTTTTCCAAATTAGTTTGCATTACATTGTCATAACATTAGCATACCAGCCAATATTTCCATTCTGAAAACCTTGCAATTTTTACAGGATCTTGACATGCATAGGCTCGTGATATGGATCACATACAATTTAAAGCACCCATTTATACATAACAAAAATACTGAATACCAATTATTTTCATTTTGCTATATTTACATGTTTATAATGGCCACAAAAAATTTCAAAAGAGATAAATATTTGTTGATTCAAACTATGCAAACATGATCAAGAATCTTGTTTTGAAAATTTTGAGGAAGGGGATCAATGTATTTATTGATTTGCATAAACCATTGCCTGTATTGTCTAGGAGATTCATTTTGTTTAATACTTCATTTGTTACTCTTGGTTCATCACTACATAGCACTAATTAAATTATACCTAGACTTTGTTTTATATTAAGAGCTGTCAATTGCAGAACACAACCCTCCAGATATAGGTTTGCAGAACCTTTCCAATGAATGCTTCTTGTTAGACACATGGTTTGAGAACACCCTACCTATTTGGTGGAAGTCGATCCTGTAATTATGCAAAATAGCTGGAAGCAAAATTTGTTTTCTGTTGTAGAACTTTTGTTTCCCGTAGTATGGATTGCTTTTTTACGAGAAGCAGTAGTTGTCAGCATCTCTATAAACATGCCACCAACCTTTTTAGAAAACAAAATTTGAGATTTGTTTGCAAATTTCATGATAAACCATACAGTTATACCATGTATATACAATTAAGCCAACATCCATACATATTACAGCCTAAAAGTTGGAAGGTATATTTTAGCATAAAGCTCTTGACTGGAATTTAAGCAAAGTTAATTTTATTTCTAACATTGAGTTTATTTAATATCATTTATAAAACTAAATATATATTGCAAAACCGAAAATGTACATTAATTGAATGCAAAAATTAAAGGGATTCCTTTGAAAAACAAAATTAACCAAACTAATTTTGATCATTTATATCAAAGCTTCGTACATATGCAAATTTTTTTTAGAGATGAGTTTTGAAAGTAGAAAAATCATAAAATAACTTTTAGTAAACCATTTTGAACTTAATTTGCTTTTCAAGTGCTGACTTGAGTTTCGTGACAAGCTGCAAGACCTAATTCAAACTAAAAATACAATCTGAAAAATATTACTTATTACAAATAAAAATCAAATACAAACGTGACTTACCTGGATTGACTTCACGATAGCTGGCAACACCATACGCGTCAACAATGCTTTGAAATCCTTGACTGAATTTATTTGTGCGATTGAAAGTTGGTGGTATTTCACCTGTTTGCATTCGATGGAGAATAGAAGGTACACTTCCTCCACAGAGTTCCTAGTAACGAGGTATATAAATAAGTAAGCAACAATATAACAAAATCCAATGCAAACTACCTAATTTTAGGAAATAGTATTTTAATTACATGTTTCAACTAATTAAGTTAGTAAAGATAGAGTTGATAAGGTTGAGTTTTATGGCACAAGGGTCAAATCTAGCCAAGCTGCGCCAAATAACGTCAAGTAATGGACATACACACACAATGAAAGCTATACTGACACAGAAGAGAGATACAACCACGGAGGAATCAAACCTTCGCTCCTACACCTTGCAGGTTGCTACTGCAGTGGACAAACCCACAGTAAAAAAGTACGGATATAAGATTAAGGGTTGATCATTTAAAAAGGTAAAAGATCCTTTGGACCTTAGGTATAGAGAGGTGTTTTTAGATATCACTAGGAAGGCAAGAGATAAAAATATCCATATGAAAACACTGGGGGAAATGGATACCAAATTGATGGTATAAAATATTTGTACAATGTTGTAGCAGAAATGTATTATTATTTATTATAAGTATTCTTCTAGTTATAGTCTGATCATAACGAGAAGAGAGTTGGCACATCTCGTAAGGAGAATTCATTTCACTCTAGGTAGAATTCCTTTAGGGTTGCAAAAAGGGAACCCAGAAATATTTTCTTTACCTTTCTGCTAGACCTGTTCATATCAATAGTCATTCTCTATTCAAGATTAAATGGGATGCTGAAAAAGTCACAAAAGATTTAATAGAGCAACAACCTGCTAAAGCTCAATTGACTTGCCTGAAGAAAGTCAAATCTGTACTCTCATAGAAGGGTCATGTCTCTTCTCATATGGTAGTTGTACTATGATCATATAAAAGAAACATTTTTCATAGGGCCAGTGTAAATGTATTGTATCTACATAATCACCTGTAAAATTATCAGCTAATTTACTTTTTGAAAATTCTAATAAGACAGAATTATTATTATTGTCCAACAGCACTACCACTTTAAATTATGTGGTTTATGCCCCTGCTAAAATCATGCCCTACTATTTTCATTGCTAACAGTATTTTTACATAATCAATGATTTCATCATGTTTGATAGAATTTTAGCTAGAACACCGAAGCTACATAAAAATGTGTGAAAATAAAACAGCCATTGAAGAAAAAGATGGTACAACTCAGTTACTGAACATGTTATAACTGACATTTAATGCAATATTCAATATAAAATTTTGAATCGTATAAATGTCAATAGGATGATATGACTTGGAATAAAACATCTAGGATATTATAAGTTACCCCATAACAAAACACCAATTTTAGTGCTGTCACAACATGGTACGTATTTTTAACGGGTTTTGTTCAAATCTGTTTTTCTTGAATGGAAACAAAGCACAAAATTTTAACATATTTCTAGGAGAAATTTTAAATAGTCTTGTCACTATAATCTACTTTTGCAATTTGCCGTAGTTTTGTGTATTTTTCATTTGACAAACAAAAATCACAAGGTCAGTACAAAAATAATGCCTTCTAAATTTGTTTCCAAAACAATTCATTTCCAAAAGAACTATGGCTTTTGCAAACAATATCTTTAATTTTTACTTGCGTACTATTATTTTTCACTACTTCACATAATTCATGCAATATATTAAATTACTGATAAGTCTTAAGAATTTGAATTAAAGTTTATTAAAAAAATGTCATACCGTTCCTCGGCACAAAGCCATCTGTATTTTATCCAGATCTGAACAAGCACACCAACATTCAGCAATGAGGCATTTCTGGGTGACATCCAAGTTGAACAAATTTAGGGTATGATAGATTGCCTTGATTTTTCGTACTTTTACAAACCAACTTTTGATATTTTTTGCAGCTGCTACAAGAACTCTATAACGATGATCTTGGGTTTGACCAAGAACCTGAAAGACGTTTCATTCAAAATAAAAATATCAATGCAATATTTCAACAGTTATGACACTGAAGAGTGAAACTAAGAACATATTTTGACAATTAGTAATGTCTAAAAATATTCATTTTTACTATTACATAGGTAAAGGAAAATTGAAAAAGTGTTTCTATCTCAACTAATTTGAAAACAATAAGCAGTAGTTGCTTTTACATTGAAATTATGGAAACACTAATATACTATGCTTCAGAGCATAAATTAAAATTTCCAACTAATTATTAAAAAGACAAGTATTTCAGGCAGCATCTGTACATTGTTAAAAAAGAAACATGAGAAGATGTCCATTATGTACGTTTTTGGTAGCAGATCATTTAGTAATTATAATTTTTATTTTTAATACAGTATACAAAAATACTTTCCAATGTTTTGATACTTTCATAATGTATTGACAGCAGGTGGAACTTTTTTCTTTCATAACTTTGATTACCTTGAAGGGATTTGTGAAAACTAAAATTCAGCGAATTTGGATACTGACCTATTTTCCGCTGAGATGCAGATATATTTGTCTGAAACTAAAACTGGACAGTATCACATTTAATAAATTTTTTCTTTAAAACACTTTCTAAATTCTAATTATTTCAAAAGTAGCCAAGTTTTGGTTCCTGTTGTGTTTTTTGCACTCTACAAACTATTGAGTTTTGGATCCTGTAATTTTTTGCACTCTTAACAAGCTATTGAAATATTAGATTCCTGTAGATTTTACACTCTGTTTACAAACTATTGAAAGTTTTGGTTCCCATAGTGTTTTGCACTCTACTTACAAACTATTGAAGAGATACTTAGTGAATGAATGCCTTAAAGCTAATTTGGGATTTCTTTTTATTGAAAGGTCTTACTATCTTTTTGTAAATATTTTAAAACTTTAACATTAAATTTCATCCTGTCTTATTGATTGGTCATTTGGAGAAACTGGTGATCATGGAGTAAAGATATGAACGATTGCTTTCATGGAATCTACTTCCCAGTGCCTTTCATGTAAAATATTGTTTGAATCATTGAAAAAATCAACAACATATAATTTACCACTTCACCTGATATTGGACAAGATCTATGTATCAATTATGACATCCTCTGCCCTTAATTTGTCCCACTACGAACTTATTGTTTAAAAAATCCTGTTTCTTCACAAGATGAGGTATTGCATTCAACTCATGTAAGAGCCTTTTGTTTTCATTGCATTGCGTTCTTAAGAGAGCAATGTTTTTAAAAGAAAACCAAAAATTGAAAAGCAAATACAAAAAAATACCAAATTATTTTAATTCCTTTCTTCTTTCTTTACTTAAGAATTAATTGAACTCACAGTATTTAAATCTTCAATACGAGTCATCACGCCTATAGACATCTCCCTTCTGTCAGCAGGTGTCTCAGGGCACGGATATAATGTTGCGCGAAACCTAAAAATAAAAAACTGCTAGTAAAACTTTTTCAATAAAAATTGTTTTAAACAAATGGTATGTTGAGCTGGAAGTTTTCAACTCTATTATAATGGAGTCCTTTGGTGGTGGCTATTAAAATTTCATTGAAAGTGCATGTTAAGATTAAAAAAGTGCATAAGTATTAGCAAAATTGCTGTGTTGCTTGCAAATTCATTGGTTATAGGATGTGAATTGAATTAAATGCCCTATGTTCTAACTAATCAGCTTTGCAGAAAACTTGTTTGCTCTTTAAAATTACTTCTTAACATCAAAGATCTTAGGAAGCATGAATAAATTACAGAATTAATTTTTTTTTTAAATTTCTTAATTAAGGATTCCTAGCAATATATTTGTTTCAAATATATGCCTAGATTTCAGAAAGGAAAAGTTCAACACAAAATATGATTTCAAATTAGGTCTTGATAAATGTTGCAAAATTCGATTCAGTCTCAATTCAAGAGGAAAGTTGTTCCATATAAAACAAGCACAAAACAATCATTTAACTGGAATAAGGATTTGAAATCTCACATATTTTATCTCATGCGAAACTGATTTCTTAGACTGCAGAAATGCAAGAAATGACAAAAACACACTACAGCTAATGGGGTTTAAATTTGGAGTATTGTTTTCATCAGACTTGTTGGGGACACGGTACCCTTTGAACAATTTTTTTTGTTTTCATGTGTAGCACAATTTTTTAGTATACTATATTGAAAAGCACTTAAAATGAATATTTCAGGCAAAAAAATTTAATTTTACAAGAGCAATAATTCAGAAATTTAATTGTTTTGAAAAAAAAATCAATATTTTAAAATCCCTTGTTCAATATATATTGCAAGACAGAAAATAATGGAAATCATTAATTGAAAGCAATGAAATTTGTAATGTCTGATGGGCCACGGTAGCCAGGTTGGAAGAGTAACGGATTAGCAACCAATTTGGCGGATTCGAATCCAACCAAAGACCGTCGTGAGCATAGTGGACTGGTGCACATTAAATCTGTTGTGGCCTCAAATGTCCTCACATTGGCATGGTGTGGAAGTTTGGAGTGGGGTGCTAGCTTAGGTGTTACCTAGCCATCTGACGTTGTTTTGAAATTAAGTGGTGCTATCCTCAAATTTTTCCCTTGAGGATGGATCCCGGACCATCGCCAATAGTCCATTGTGTTGCTCCAGTGCGACGTTAATTAAAATACCTACCTTGTGATATCTGATGAACAGAATGTCAATCTGGCTATTGCCTATCCACACGCAAATTTTCAGTTAATGCATCAGCCAAAATGTTATCAGTGAGTTGATGTACGATTTCAGTCAAAAGGATTGAACAATTAGACTAAGGATTGTGACATTTGTAAAGCACACAGAAGAAAATCAATATCATTATGTTAATTAGGCACATTGTCTACCTACACGTAAAATTTTAAGCTAATATGTAAATTGATGGTTGAGTAACAAACATTTTATTTTTATATAGTAATAAGGATTAATTTAGACTCATGCTGTGCAAAATATTCAATATTTTTCTTAAAACATCTAATACATACCCTTCGCATATTTTCTTTACTCTAGTCTTCAACTGATCACCTTGAAAAAATATTATAAAAACCGATTTGTATACCTGGTCACCCTAAAAGAATACAAAGTTACTATTAGATTGACACTTGAAAGATAAAGCACATATAATAGATGTAAAAATGTACTCAGAAGTTGTACATTCTTATATTCAAAATATTTCTTGTTATTGACAAATACACTGAGAAATAAGAATGCTGTTTTATAATAGTCTTATTGCAGTTTCCTACAAAGAAACAGAACATTTTCTTTTCATTGGATGGAACTAACTGAAAAGGTAATTTTTCTAATATTTTTTTTCAAGTAATCAAAATAAATCCTTAATTGAAATAAAAATGTATTTATTGAATTTATGACAAAGTGATCAGAATTTAGAACAAAACATTAAAAATTGATTTAAGCATTATTTTAAACTTGTCTGTTTATGAAATTTTAAAAAAAAATCAAACATTTTTCAAGTAATAAAAGTAAAAACTATCTGGACAGATATTTTTCACTGCTCAACTTCTCTTGCCCATAGCATTAAGTAAAAAATATTAAAATAAAAAAAACATTTCACTGCAAAGTGTTGTAAGAAAAACAGCTTATCTTTTGTGTGTGCATTTTTCATAAGATTTAGAAGCACTGGTTTAAATGATACTGGAATCATTTCAAAGTTTAAAAACCTAATGTGTGCTTAATATGAAAACTTACAGTTACAGGATCTTCCAATGGTGTGTCAATATCCGCTTGTCTCAGAAAAACATTACCATGACACACTCTCCATAACATCCTCTCGAAAGCTGGTAAACGCTCCCTCAAAATCACACCAGCAACAAAGCTATGAAAAAATGTTTTTGAATTGGTGCAAATTTTAATAGCCACTTTTCCAAACTCAAAGTAATTATTTAAAAAAAATTATTACCCCAGCTTCAGTGCTTGTCCACCAGATCTGAGGCCTTCTTCTCCAAGCAGGTTGACACTTTCTTCTTGCATATTTGGGTCGTGCATCTGCACATGATGAAATTCTGCCTATTAAGCAAATTCTACTAATTACATGCAATCGGGGCCCAAAACCAAGAGGAAAATTAGCATGCAGAAGTAACAAAACATAATGTAGTATAAAATGATAAAAGAATGAAAACAAAAACTGAACAGAATTTGGCAGCTGAAGCTGAAAAGCAGATTTGTTAGCGCTTTATTAAAAAGATAGAACTGATTAAAAGTATGCAAACTAAAATATAAGGCCCCAGTCTATCTATACAATGCATGCATTTACTTTTATTTCTTATAAATAACAAAGCAAACGGCATTACTGTCAATACAACAGAGACCGGGCTTCTTCTAATTCAATACAAATAATTAAATTGAATTTTGTTTTAACTGACCCAAGTTTTGAGTGAATCTTAGATTCAGAATATGTGATGTTGTTTATGAATAAGTAATGTGGATAATTCAGTTATATTCAAATTTTATACTGTGTTAAAATTTACAAATGGTAATGAGTAATTAAGAAATTTAAAAACTTGTTTATCTAACGAATCGCATCGTAACACACAAAAATTGATTGACAAATTAATAAACTGCAACAAAAATCTGAGCTCAGAAATAATTTCAGTAATAATTCCGATAAATTTGAATACAATACTTGAGAGCAAAATCATTTGTACAAGAAAATTTCAAGGCTTGATTTTGTTAGCATAGTTATGAAGAGTAGTCTGTCAAAACGATCTTGGTAACTTTCAAGTGATGGTAGTTTACATTAAGATTATGTTTGTAAAAATATATTTTTCAAAGTACTAGTATTTTCATTTGCCAAATAAAGAGGGAAACAATATAGTACTCATTACCTAATCATGCAATCATGGAGTTTTCCAAAATACTTTGTAGCTTCCATTGATCACTAACTAAATTAATTTGACCTGTGTCGTATTAACAGATAAAAGCAAATTTATAGCATTAAAAAATATAAGTAAATCACATTTTGGAACAAGTCTTATTACCTCATCAAAAAATTGCTGGGTTTTCCTCAAAATATGTTTCAATTCGGTCAATTCCAAATACGTTTTCTTCAAAGCTTCGGCATTTGTATTTACTTCACGTAATTCATTTTCTAGTTTTTCAAAAGTAGCCTAAAGATCCAGTTAAAGAAATCATTAAAATTTAGAAATAGTTTTAAAACTTCAAATATAAAACATAACAAACTTTATACACATATAACATATTTTATAAATAATTTCACAATATTAATTTTTAAAGAATTGATAATAGTTAAATGACATTTGAATTTCGTTTTACTGTATAAGAAATATCAAAATCAATATGGCATAATTTAAATTTTAATAACAATTCCTTTATGTCTTCATACATTTACATATTATTTCTTCGTATATTTACAATCAGTGACGTATGTTCTCTACAGAAAACACTACAGAAATTAGAACTAATACTTCCATGTTCATGAACACATAAAACAAATATATCTAAATATGAAGTTTCCAACAAGCAAATTTTGATTTTATACATAAACATATGTGATACTTTAATATTTTTAATAATTTTCTCATAACCCATTTTTTAAAATAGTGGCTTACATTTCATTTTAGTTTTATGGGATTATAAAAAAGGTCTACCCCTTTTCTAATACTAAACTTTTCACAGGGTATGCTAATTTAAATAATGATTTAAATCATGATTTCTATTTTTAAAAAATCATTGATTTAAATCGTTATTTAAAATAATGTCTGTATTAAGTTTCATAGCATTGAAAATGAAATAACTATCAACAAGATTAATGTTATTTTATATCTATCCAAATAAGTTAAGATCTTTGCTTGTAATTCAGATTTCCCAAAATTTGTACTTAAAATCATCCACCCCTTGAAAACACTAAATAACAGTATTCGTTGTTAGGGATCATAATTATCATCTAGAACCTACACTTTGATTTGGTGTATATGTCCAACAAATTTAAACTTATAGGGCAATGAATTTATTAAAATCATGAAAATCTGATTTAAATCAAATAAATCTTATTTGTTTTATATTTTATCATAATTTTTTTCATACCCTGCTTTTCCACAACCTTCATTTGATAAAGTGCTGAATCTCTAAATAAATTAAACTGACTACCTAGTTTTTAATATTTAAATATAAAGTAATACTTCACTAGCCAGTTTTAATATGTTAAGCCAGGAAATTATAGATAATGTCACTTACACTAAATCAAATATATGCTTAGGTCTTGCAGTTAATTTTTTGAAATACTTTGTTCATTTGTCATCCCATCCATTTCATTGTCTCATTTTCCCAATGTATCATTTTATAATTACATACATTCAGAGTTGTATCTATATTTTACCCAATATTTATTCATTCAAAGTGTTATGGCTGACATTGTCATATGTAGCAGACATAGCCAGCCATGAAGAGGACAATGAATGCATAAACCTGTGCAAGTGGCTACTGATATAAACATCATGCAACTTGGGAGCCTCTAGAAGGGTGATTAGTGTGAATACTCCAGCTAAGCCCAATCTTATCATGGAATAGCAGCACTCACATGATTAGTAAATTAACCAATTGAATCCACATGGGTCTCGCCTGAAATTAATTTCTCTTCAAGCTCAGTTGGGGTGGTTCGAACCAATTCACTTAGCCTAGTGAATCTGTCATGCACAGCACCTGCATGAGCATGTCCCCAAAAATGGTAAAGAACTGGTAAGCAACACAATATTTATAGCAGCCATGCTGTAAAAATTGTGTGTTGATGATGTAAAAATTGTTCATGTGCTGTCTTGTAACTGGTAGGTCAGAACTAAATATTGTGCATTCAAGGTGAGCCATATCAACCTTCTGAGGAGTCACAGAATCTGTGGGATACTAACAAACAGTTAACCCCAGACCAGCATTGTAGGGTAAGAGCCATACTACACTTCTCAAAAATAGTGTGATGCTCAGAGGGTTAAATGTTTATAAATTTATAGAATTGTTTAATTTTTATTTAAAAAATACCTTTTAATAATCTAATATTTGAATCATATATGTAAGCCACTGTTTGACATATTATTCATTTATTACCTCCAGATCTATCATTTCCCTTGGTTGTGGAGCTTCTGGGTTGTCGCCGAAGCTCATCATTGCAATGCCATCTTTCTTAATTTCTTTTTCCAGAAACCCTAGAGAAATGTAAACAAAAGAAATCAGTCATCAGGGCTTCTTTCTGCTGGAAATTTTATCTCTACAGGCACTCCTCACTTAACGACTGAATTTAGTTCCTACGAATAGGTCGTAAAGTGGATTAATTGTTAAGCAAGAGGCTTAGTTTTTATTTACCCTGAATAAAATGATTTTCAAACACAGGCAATGATTGTGTCAAAAACTAGTTTATTTTTGGAGACTATACAGAAGCTTGGTGCTTGCGAGTAACCATAACAGGAAATGACAGGTATATGGTAAGCAAAACATATTGATCACCAGCAGAACATGCAAAGAGACCACTCCGACATCCAATTTGTCAAGTTCAAAGTCGGATGCATTCGCAGGAGAGCTGGTAGTAAGTCCAAGGAGTTGTGAAATGAGGAGTACTGGTATACAAATTATAAATTTTGATCAGGTAGGTCTTTATGAATTGCTTTTATCTCTTATAGTATATACCTGTAACAGGAAAGATTATTCTAAAACCATCTGTTTTCTTTAGTATTTTACTTTATTACATGATTTTTACTAGTAAAAAAATTGATGCATTGTGCAATTGTTACTGAAGTCAACTTATTTATTTTTAATCTACATTCTGTTAGCTTTGGACATAACAGCTTAATACTAAGTTTTTGAATTTTACAAAGATTGTGCCTACTTTTTGTGACATATTACCCCTATACACTTATTAAAACTTAGATTTCTTACTACAATTCTTGAATAAATTAACAAGTAATTTAAATATTAAGTGAGGTAATTTCATTACATGATTTGTGTTCACCCTGAAAGAATTGCAAATGTTCCAGGGAGTTCAGTGTTTTTGCATTGATTTCTTCTCTAATTACACAATTTTCAACATTAAGAGGTCTAAAAATCATAATAGCAATTATTCAAACAAGTATCTAACAAGTTAATAAATCAAATACCATTCATCTATCAGTCACAGGGTTCATACACTTTCTGTAAAAACAAATGCCAGGAGTTCTCAAGGAGATAACACTTGGATTAATATATCATAAATACTTTCAAGGAATTTTCAAAGATCCTTAAATTTATTTTCAGTTGTATGAACAGTTCATTCAATTCTTCCAAATAAATTAAACAATTTCATTCCAAATAAATTGCATAGAAATTTTAATTAAATCAAGCATGCAACCTCAAAACAATTGGTAGGTGTTGTAATTTTAAGTGTTCAAACAAGAAAACAAATTATAGCGACGTTAGGACATTTTTCAGATTACTTTAATAAAAATCATTTATGGATAAAAAAGTCCTCTTGAGCGAATGATAACATTAAATATGAAAACATCAATTTAACAACAGAAATAGTTTAAAAATTACTTAGTTTTCTTTCCATTTCATCACATCTTCTCACTTCATTAACAAATTTTCTTTGAAAAGCATTAACATCAGGATTGAGCTGAATGAAGGAAAAAGCTTTCATAAACATAAATAAAATTTCTTGATATTGTATTGAGCAGATAAAATTTACACTTAAATTCATAAAAATAGATCAAATGCACAAGTTTAAATTAAATAAGCAAGTTATGTTCATTGAAATACTTTGAAGCTCCAAATATATATCCAAAGTATATAAACTTCTATGCCTAAAAAATAATCATGCATGAATAAACAATTTATAAATATTCTTAGTTACAAAAAAGTTCAAACTGTTGGAGAAATTTAATCTCATAACACCGAGATATCATATACATAAAATGACAACCAGTTCTAAAATTTTGTAAACACAAGTGGCCTATGTATACACCTTTACAGCCATGGGACATTTTCTGGATCAAATATTGGGGGCCATTTTCTGGGTCTGGTTAAGGATTAAATATTGTCCCCTTTTTTTACAGCAAAATGCAAGTTGTCAGATGTCAGCAATTTCTTTTTGCTATCAATGTTTTCAAAATTCCATTCCAAGGTATTGATAAATTTGGGGAAACAAAGCCAACTATTGTATTTTAAAAAGCATGGAATTATTTTGCTGTGTGTGTGATTCATCACCCTTGTGAAAAATATCTTTCAGAAACTTGAATTTTCTATTCGTTTAAATAAAATAATACATCACTCAATTGATTTAAGATAAATATGAATACCACTGTGATGATTGCACTGCTCTACCCTGTTATGAAATTTCACAACATAATCATTTCCAAAACAATCAAGTCAGTAGCTTCAGAATTAATAACATTAATACCATTTTTACTGCAGAAGCTTTAACAATTTGTCAAGCAACAGACTTAACTTAAAAAATACGCTATTTTCTCTGAAAGTAAATCTGTTCTAACAGTGTTGACCAACATTAACATTAAATCTCCAAAAGTGATTCTTTGTTTAAATCACAATTAAAATCAATTAACATCACTTTATTTTGGATACCATGCCACCGGAATATAGATATTAATGAAAAAGCGGATAAACTTGCAAAAGCTGTGAATCATGAAGACATCTTTTTAGATTGGATATCTCCAGATCTGACAAGACGAATAATTAAAATCAATAAAGAACTAACTAAAGAATGGATAACTAGCAAATATCACTCGACTTTAGGAAATATTCCTGATTTACCAAATATTTGCAAATGGTCAAACAGAAAAGATGTTTTATTAACAAGATGCAGGATTAAAATGTCAATCACACCCTCATTATTCCGATTCAATCTCGAAGAATCAGCGGAATGTTTTACATGTAAAAAGGAAGATTCATTAGACCATGTTTTACTAGATTGCACAAAATACAGTAAAGAACGGAAAAAATTCCAATCCTTAAAACTTCAAACAGCATATACTGATAACTTCTGCAATCTGATGACCCGAGCATTTGAAAACAAAGCAACAACTAAAGGACTAATCCGATTTCTAATCTCTATGAACAAATTCTAAACTCAACAACTACACTCTTCTGACTACCAATAAACAAAATCAAAGACTCAAGCAATAGAGGCAAAGGTCGACAACGTCGCAACCATAAACCTCAAAATACTCAACAATCTTGAATCAAGTCAGTAAGAAAACTCATTTAGTAATATCAAATGCAAAATATGTAATATATAAATTTTCTTGAATCGATTCATATCTAAAGAACATTTAAACATGTATTCCCCTATTTTGTAGGTATTCCCCTATTTTTTAGGATCTTAAATCAGTTTCAACAATTAAAGTGACTACTCCAAAATGCTATGATTGAAAAGCAGATCGAATATCATGAAAACTGCTTCACTGAATAACATTTTTTGAGATCCAGAAAAACCAAAAAATTTAAAAACTATGAAAACAAAATAATTGTATAGTATTTAAACAAGAAATTTGTAAAGAATTTTTTATTCTTCACAGATGATATGCAGCTGTTCTTGTTATGTTTTTTAATAGAAATCATAAAAAGTTGAGTCTTACACATGTTTATAAAAAAATATAAGTTGTATACTCACATCTCGAAATTGAACAAGTCCCAGCTCTCCAAGTTCGGAAACACATGCATAAGCTGCTTCTGATTGCAGAAACAACTGGCATAATGTCATTTCTTCACTACGAAATAAGGAACCCATATTTGAAGTCGGAAGATTTCACGTTTCAAATAAAAAATCAGTCATACAATTGCGGCCCTACACATCGTCTGCAGCGACGGAAAAAGTAGCGATAAAATGTTCCACTGAAAAGAAATAGTTTCCAGGCAATCGTGTACAAATAAATATATGAAGAAATTTCATTCAGTTGGAAAGGAGGGCACTGAAAGTGATCTCATGAAAGAGAACCGAAATTAATCAATAAAAATTGAACCACCATGCACCAATTGACAGTTACAACTTCACCCTGAACGGATATGACGTAGCGGATATGAAATGCTACTCCTTCACCGATGCATTTGAAACGGTATTGGTATTGGTATTTTTCAATTAACGTCACACTGGACCAACACAAAGGGCTATTGGTGACGGTCCGGTATCAATCCCAAAGGGAAAGATCAAGGACAACACTACGTAATTTTGAACCGTGGTCAGATGACGAGGCAACACCTAAGTTGGCACCCTACTATCCAAACTTCCACACCACGCCAACGTGAGTTTGTGGCAACAGATTATTAATCTTCTTTGTTCCGGGCCGCGGTGGCCCGGTTGGAAGAGTAACGGACTAGCAACCGAAGGGTTGCGAGTTCGAATCCAGCCAAACATCGTCGTGTACAAAGGGGGCTGGTGCACGTTAAATCTGTCGTGGCCTCAAACGTCCTCACGTTGGTGTGGTGTGGAAGTTTGGAGAGTGGGGTGCCAGCTCAGGTGTTGCCTCGTCATCTGACCGTGGTTCAAAATTACGTGGTGTTGTCCTCGGATCTTTCCCTTTGGGATTGATCCCGGACCGTCACCAATAGCCCATTGTGTTGCTCCAGTGTGACGTTAATTGAAAAAAAAAATACCAAAAAAAAAATACTTCTTTGTTCCTCACTTCTAGGTTCTGTCCCTAAATTACTTCCCTCTGACAATGGTTCAAAATTATAAGGCGTTGTATTCGGATCTTTCCCGTGGAGATTGATCCTGGACAGTCGCCAATAGCCCGTTTTGTTGCTCCAGTACGACGTCTCTTCCTTCCTATCTACGAAAATTATTTCACTCATTTTCAAAAGTCAGTGCTTGAAGGTAAAGAATCAAACCAGAAGCAACAAAGCTGGTTCAATCTCCAGAGTTCGCATATCCTTTGAAAGGGTACTTCCTGTAAAGTAAAGTTGTTTCGCTCGTGTTTTGTTCTAGCGTGGGAGGGGGGGTTGCGTATTTCCTATTATTTCATTCTTAAGGTGACGTAATTTGCTAGATTACTTGAATGCAATTTCACCATGTCACTTATGAGAGGCATTTTTTTAAGCTAAATTTAGGCGGCGGTAGTGTTTCTCTGGCGGAATGTGTTTCCTGCACGTATTCCGAAAGTAAGGTCGCTTGGCTTGGTTTTCTAATTAAATTTCTTGGTGGGGTGTGTAAGTTTGGAGAGTGGGATGCCAGCTCAGGTGTTGCCTCGTCATCTGACCGTGGTTCAAAATTACATGATGTCTTCTGATCTTTCCCTTTGGGATTCATCCCGGACCGTTACCAATAGCCCGTTCTGTTGCTCCAGTGTGAAGTTAATTAAAATACCTACATACCTACCTAAATCGCTTTCAGAATCGAAAAGAATTGCAAAGAATAAATTCCACATCGATATTCAGGGGATCCAAATTTAACAGGAGGTGTTTGGACCTCTCTGTAGGAAAAACTACTCTTTAAATCGCTACCATATTTGATATACATACTTTCCAGAGTATGTGGTTTCGATTTCTGAAGGATAAAACTGGGTTGCACAATACATTCGACAGCAAAAGTGTCACACAAAAGTGTGTCACATGTTGCATTCTGTCTTTTCAGACAGCTAAGTCCAGAACATCTCCTTGATAAACGAAGTTCTTGAATTAGCCCCCCAGCCAAAAAATCATAGGGATTCAAATCTGGTGACCGATGTGGCCATGACATTGGAAATTATCGGTTAATCACTCTGTCGACCGAAAAGTTTTGCCGTAGTAAGGCTTGCACAGGTAAGGAGATGTGAGGGGGTGCGCTATCCTGCATGAAGATTGTGGTGTCAAGATAATTCTTCTATTGAAGGGATGAAATTACAATGTTTCCAAACATAACTGGAGCCTTTAACAGAACGTGTCACTGGTCCTGAGTCCGTGTTTTCTTCAAAGTAAGGACCAATGATACAGAATGGCGTGAAGCGACACCAAAACATTACTTGTGGTGCATGCAATGGACGATGTTGGTGAACATGGAGATTTGTGTCAGATCCGATACGACAGTTATGAGTGTTTACAGCCCCATTCAAATGGAAATGAGCCTCATCATTCCACAGTATTCGCCAAGGCTCTGCATCATCCACCGCCATCCGAGCGATGAATATCAAAGCAATTGTTTTCCGCGTATTATAATCATTAGAAAGCTGCTCTTGAGTGGCGATATCATAAAAGGTTGAAATTTCAAGACATTGCGCAGAACTCTCTCCACGCTGTCGTATACGGCACATCCAACTCCAGTGTATCGTATGTGCACTTCTGCTACCATGTGCATTTGTTATTTCCTGCTCCACTACAGCAGTTGAAATTTCTGTTCTCTGCAGTCCAGTTGGCTTGCGACTTCATCCTGGTTTTACAGAAAAAGTTGTTGTCTGTTAAAAGCGTAAGATATTCCGAAGATTAGAAATCGTCAGAGGACCTCTACGTAAACCTTTAAACTGCCAAAATTCCTTAAGTCTAACAGAAGCATTTCATTCCGCCCCGTTGTGTGTTTGTTCTGCCTCCCTGTCTCTCTCCCCGTTTGGAAGTGTAACGGATTAGCAACCGGAGGGTTGTGAGTTCGAATCCAACCACTGACCGTCGTGTACAAAGGGGCTGCACGTTAAATCTGTTGTGGCCTCAAATGTCCTCATGTTGGTGTGGTGTGGAATTTTGGAGAGTGAGGTGCCTGCTCAAGTGTGACCTCGTCATATGACCGTGGTTCAAAATTACGTGTTGTCCTTGGATCTTTCCCTTCGGGATTGATTCCGGACCGTCGCCAATAGCCCGTTGTGTTGCTCCATTGCGACGTTAATTAAATTACCTACTTACTATAGTAACAAGTAATTTAATCGTGAAAAAGGATTTTTTAAATTCCGAAGAATGAGTTCCGAATTAGTGTATGGTACTTTGGGGTACGACAGTTAGATTAAACTGTCATCACGATTATCAAATATTTGCTCGATGAAAAAGCTGTTAAGTTAGTCTCCAACATTCCTTTGTCAAATAACACCGTCGATAGAGGAATCAGTGATATGGCTGATGACTCGAAAGAGACACTTATCAGTCGCATCAGGTGCACCAAATTCGCACTACAAATAGATGAATCGCCTGGCGTCGCCAGGTTGTCGGGTTTAATGGTATTTGTTCGTTATGTTTACTAAAAAAGCTATCAAGTGGACCTTCTTTGCAGACCACTACCAATTAACACATCAGGGGTTGAAATATTTAATATTGTGCATAAATTATTTTCATCAAATGAAATACGGTGGGAAAACTGCAGACATATGCACTGATGGTGCAAAAGCAATGTTGGGTCACAATGCGGGAGCAATTGTAGAAATTAAAGATGATGCAAAGTAATGTAGCAGCAGCCATTGCGTTCTTCATAGCCTTGCGCTATGAGAAAAATGCTTTCTGAGCTTATGATAGTGTTGAATGATGCCATAAAAATAATAAACTATATAAAATCGCGACCTCTTAAAAGCAGGCTCTTCAAACTAATCTGTGAAGATATGAGAAGTCACCATGAACCCCTCCTGCATCACACTGAAATAAGGTGGTTGTCTCGCAGAAAATTTTGACACATTTGATGGAACTGCGTTCAGAGGTATAAACATTTTTGATGGACCATAACACTCCATTGGCTACGGTTTTAAATGATGAAGACTGGATGTGCAAACTGGCGTATTTGACCGACATTTTTAGCGAAATTGAATCTATCATTGCAAGAAAAAACTGTCACAGTTTTTGATGCAAACGACAAAGTGCCTTCTTTTAAGAGGAAACTTATGTATTGGTTGGAATGGGCGTGAAATTAAGATATCGATTGCTTACCTTATACAAAAAGCTTTTTGAATGGAAATAACAGCAAAATTCAAGAAAAAAATACAGAAAAATATTCAGGCGTATCTCCAACCTATGAGACTTGTTTGAACATTATTTTCCGACAGCTCAAGAGAAAATGCGTGATGACTTTAAATGGGTACTGAATGTATTCTGCGTGAAAAACCAACCAGCTTAAACTCATCAGAATACGAGGTCTTCATAGATTTACATCTTACAGCGAACTAAAAATCGCCTTTCAAAACCAAAGTGTATCGGAGTTTTGGCAGCATTTACAAAAAGAATTCAAAATCTTGTCAGAGAAAGCAAAATTAATATTGCTGCCTTTCTCAACTACATGTCTCTGTAAAGCGGGATTCTCTCCGCCTATACAAACACCAAAACAAATATAGAAGCCTCTTAAATGCAGAACCAGACATTCGTCTGCATTTATCATCAATTTTACCTAAAATAAGAAAAAAACTGCAAAAAAATGCAACCACAAGTGTCTTTAAACGTTCATACGTTATTTTATGTTATGTCTTAATTTAGATCTACTGTTGCACTACAGTACTACACAGTACTTTAGTAAAATTAAATACGAATTGTTTTCTATAATGCATAATAAAAATTTCGATTAACAAGTAATGAACGAATGTGTTTGAATTGAATTGGATGTAATGATTAAATTGGGTTTATTGTATGGACTTTACTGTTGCTCTCACCAGTAATACAAGTTCTGTTGTAACGCAAATGTGATTTATTGAACTTTGGAAGAACTTTTATGTATGCCAAGTTTTGACACTATCATGTGTATTGGTGGTAGTTGAGAATAAATTGAGATATGATAAATTTCAAAGTTTCTAAAATATAATTTAATTATTGCATTGACATTACGCAATTGTTTAAATATCTCTTTACTATCTATCCAACCTTCCCCTGTAACACTATTCCTAAACATCATCAACTTGTAAAACATAGGGTAGGCCTAAGGGAGAAAAATCAAGTCATAGAAATTGATTCTAAAAAGAGCTCCGAGTCAAAAAAGTTGGGAACCTCTGAATTAAGGTAATGGTTCTGATAGTTATGGTGAAATCCAACTGCAAAACGCAAGGTAATGTAGGAAAACTGAATTTTGTATTTAGACGGCGGATGCTACTATGACAACAGAAGTGTAAAGGAAGAAGGCTTTATATGGAGACGTTATTTAAAAGTAATGGGAGTTGTGATCAAATTCTTTTGCAGTAAAGGTTCATTGTGGAGATAGATACCGTGCTTTTGAAATGGGAGAAGACGTTGTTAGTTATTGGTTACATTGTTTTGAACTCAAATGTGATCAAATTGAAGTCATCGCTTCTAAAAAATTTTATTCGAAATTCATAAAACTTTCAATGCGATTTTTAAATTCATTAAAGAAAAATTTAAACAATTCAATTAATGAAATATAAAACATTTGATAAGTCTATTTATTCTATCCTTATCATAAGTTAAGTTTACCGTGTTGTCAAAATTTTATTATGACCGCATATATCAGACGCATACTCCTTAATTTGTATCACCCCAAACAATAACCAAACTAATAGCATATTGAGTCCATAAATTTCTTTGCCAGTGGGTAAACTTACTTAAATTTTTACTTTCTCGACTATATTATGTTTTTCTTTGTAGTATAGTGCTTTTTGAATTAAAAGTAGTGCGAGAAAATGTCGGAACCTTTCTTTAAATAACTTACATGTATTTCTAAAATAACACAAGCATACATTTCCATTTTACACGTGATAGACCACATTCATATCCCATAATTAATATACAATTAAGAACTAGATAAAGTTATTCTGATAATCTAATGTGTTCAATCGTTTCAAATTTAAATAAAATCACTACTGACAGGAAGCATAAAGTATTGGAAAACGTTTTAGAGAACAACTAAAAGGAAACTTACGAAACGAAATCCATATAAAAAATTATAACGAACACACAGTTAACGAACACACATGCGTGATACGTTTCCCCTGAAAAAATACAAATCTGCTCTACAGTTAATAACAGACGCAACATCTGAATGCTTTGATATAGCTCTTTTCAGATTAACCGTTTTTCATTCTTGATATCTGCCAATAATATGGCATAGTAAAACCATGTATAAGTAAATTAAAATAATTTTTTTAGACTTGAGATATAGTTGAGCTAAAGTAATGGACATATTTTAAGTATTTGAGAGAAACTAAGTTGCTTCTATACAGCGTTGTGTAAACAATATTGTGCATACGATAACGTCTTATGTAATTAAAGTTTTGTTAACAAAAGCGGAAAACCGATATGAGCGCAAATCAGTAGCGCAGCGTAACATGTCGTGATAGAATTTGTTCTTTTATGAACAATACGCAAATAAAAAGGGGATGACCCGATTTCCTCCACGCAGCTGCATATCTAGTCAGTCAAGGGGAATGTCTCATGTCATTATAATAGAATGACAGCCTTTGATTGTTAATGAAGTGTATCTGTCGGGACGTTCCGTGGTGATCCGAGCCTAATTTTCTTTGGAGATGGAAACTCACTCTATTCACTTTTTGGATGATACGAATATGAGTTCGATTGGTATTAAATAATTGTAGATAGGCTTTTTGGTTGCATACATTGAGACGAACACTTATAAAAAAAATCAACATCTGTTAAGAAAACTAAAGACGATGTAAAATTATAAAGAACAACTATCAACTCTCTTTTCCACTCCGTCTCCCATTCTAAATTCTAAATTAATTTTTTATCACATTCCAATCAAGGTTACAGTTCATAATATAATCGTTTGCGCTTTTATAAGAAACATAATAATATAACAATTCACTGATCGCTTGCATGCTCACAATAAAAATTAAATTCTCGTATCGCTTATATGCGATCAATAAAAAATTAAATTCTCAGATAGCTTGCACTCGCTCACATGATTTTTTATATTTTAACAAATGTATTTGTTCGAGGGATAACTGACTTTAAAAATGTGACATAAAAATCTAATACGAGTACAATTTTTCCGTTACCAAAATATCTCATAAAATTACATTACTAACAAAATATTAGATAAATAGACCATAAGTAAAAAATAATATTGCCTGCAACTCGACAAATAAATATTTAGCAAAAGAGGAAAGACTTTGCTTCCAAGCGTAGCAGATAGATGACAGCACGCTGTTTTGAAGCTGAAACTTGATAAAAATGTTAAATTTAAACTCTGTTAAATAAGTTACATATAAGACAAAAAAATTAATTGTACGAATGAGTAGGTTTTGTTATGTCGCTCTCTACCACACAAGGACTAATTTTACCTGGATATAAATGAATGAGCAACTGTTCTGTTTTATAGCTCGTTCATCAAAATCATCTATATTTCTTAAATGGGTCCATGGAAACAATTGGAAGCAACATATTTGATAACCTGGGGAATGGTTGGGGATAAACTAAACAGCTTATAAGATAGACACACATTTGGAATAAGAATTTCACACACCCCACAAAATTTCATTCGTCAGTGATCAGATTTATACGAATGACAAGTTATAATAATAAATTATCCAATAACACATCACAAGCCGGATTTTGGATTATGAGTTTTTTTTATTTTGAATTACATTGGAGAGTTTTTTTAAAATGATTTCATAAATTAGTCTAGAAAGTGCCTTTAAATTACAGCTTAATTACGTTTTAATCTCCATTTTCAAATACTAAGTGCTTTTCTCTTTTGTTTTACTGCTTCAATTAGATACTTCGAAAAGTTTGAAACAAAATTCCAAGTGAAAATTTTAAGACTTGACAAGAACTATTAAACTTCGATCATTATAATGTGATTCAATTCCGTTTTTAAGGTGACTTTAGGTGACTTTATAAAATTACTATCAAAATCATTTCCATCTTACATCTTCCGTTAGGTGACTTTATAAAATTACTATCAAAATCATTTCCATCTTACATATGACTTCTTTGAAACTAAGCAAAACCGATACGATATTCGCATAGCTTGATACCGAAACAAGCTGTAACATTTTTCGCAGTATCCAAACGAAATAGACACTTTTTCAATAACAAACACTTAAATTACAAACATGAACATTTTAGAAGTTCAAGTGACATCGTCACATTAAAAATCTAATGTTAAAGGAATGTGGAATTTATGTATAAAAACGCTAGAGCGATCCCCCATTATGACATCTCTCTAAAACTCAAATAATAATTTCCTTCGAGGTAGAAATTATACTATCTTGTTTTCAACCATTACTGCGAATTATTTTTTAGTCGATAGTTGCTATGCAAGTCCCAAACAAAAGTAGAAAAAATAACAAAGCGCCAAGTAAATGCCTTCACGCGACAAATGAAAACACTACAATCGAACAGATATTCAGACTGTGTTTTGTTTGAGGATACGTGCTTGTATCCTAGAGTGACGAAATAAAATGCATTTTCATTCCTGCGAAAGATCCTCGCATAATAGGCACACTTTACAGACCTCCAGTAAACAGTACAGGCGAGGTTCGATTTTTGAGACCTAAAGAAAATTGGGCTGAACCGCCCTTTGTCCAAAACAAAATTTATGTATTTAAAATAAAGATAAAAGATAATTCTATTTAAATAATTTGTATAAATTTACTACTAGAACTTTATAAATTTATTACTATATTTTTGTTCACAATGTTATTTTTGGATCGTAATTCATTACTGACCACCGAACCATCAAAAAGTCGAACTAGACCTAACAGGAACTATATGAAAGGAAGAATAGACTTTTCAGCGCTGTATTTCAAAGATGAAGTGTATGGAAGCATTTACTTCACACGCATAGCACTGGAAAATACATCTATAACAATGACAAAAGTGCTTAAAATTATAAAAGTTTTCCAAAAAAAACCCTTTTTAATAAATATTTCTGAAATAACTTCCCCTTGGGACGCTGGTACTCGATGATGCCACCCTGCGCCTTGGCCCCTCCCTTAAATATGACACTGAGTAACAGCTGCATGAATGAGCAGTAAAGAATTAAGTAATGTATGCATGTTGAGACTAATAACTGTGATTTGTATGAGAGGAAATTTAAACATTGGCTTTACTTTTTTTGAGTCTTTTCGAGCATCTTTTTAATGGCTCATTCAAATGCTCACATTTTCAGGGCCCCCATATACACACTGCTTATCCCAGTACCAAATTAGATGTTGAGCCCAGGTATTAGGTTCGAAAATGGGCCTCAGTAAAAATTAACCTCTTAGGTTTCACATGTATATATCCGTTCTGTAATATGCAATCTTCACTGCAGGACCAGTCAGTTTTGAACTTCACTAATAAAATATTTCCTAGGTTTCTTTCAACCAACCTGTGTGATTACCTATTTTTTGTGTCTAGTGGGGTAAAAGCAATACTACACACTAGGCAGAAATCCTGAGGCTCAGAGGGTTAATAAATATTTTAAGTATTTAATGTGTAATCTGCACAACACACTTAACAAATGTAAAATTTTCCTCTTCACCTCTCCTCCCTTATTGTACAGTTTTATTATAAGCCGCAATGAATAAATAAAATGAAACTAATAGAATAAATACAATAAAACTACCCCCCATTTCCCGAGATAAATGTTTTCGCAAAACTAGCAAAGAGTAATATCAAGAGGTATCAGTAGTTCACCTAGTTTTTATACTTTAACATGTTTGCTGATGTGGTTTGAAAAAGCAGAGTTTCTGTTGTATTTGAAGCAAGTGCATAAGTATAGTTCAAGTATCCAATAAACGAAGCAGATTTTTCTTTCCGTTGACGGGTGGAGTCAAAAGTAAGCACTTTGTGATGGATTTTAAAATTTCTCAATTCCTCACCCCAAAGCTCGCCCAGCACCCTAGAATTTCGACATTTTGCGAACCCCCTTCCCGCGCTCAGTGGGCTTGCGCACTAGGTCATATCAGGTGCTGACATCCTTTGTCTACAACACGCTATATTTTTCTTCTGGATATTTCTCCTATCTGAAATCGTAAAACAAAACAGTTGTAACGCTAGACTTCTCATATCTGCCCCCAGTAGTGTTCCGATTTCAAAGACGTATTCACGTCAAAAATTCACGATGAAATGTTATTTAAAAAAGGAATACTAGAAAGGTGGACACACTATACACTTGAAAGCAGTAAGAAAAAATTTTAAGTGGCACCATTCGGTCAGAAAAGTCTAACTCCTAAATCTCTATATTTCTTTTTCCTTACGTAGCTACTATAATCAAGCGGGAAAACAACATTTACAGATATTATTCGACGGATTATTATTAGGTCGAGTCATAAGTAACTTCCGTTTTTTTATCAGACATTTATTTTGCTTTCATTAAATAACAAAGCTATATTCATTTATTATGTATTCCCCACTATTATGTATGACCTTCTCCCATCTTCCTGGCAGCTTATCAATTCCTTCCTTGTAAAATATGGTTGGTTTGAACCGGAAGAAATTTTCGACAGCCGGACTAACTTGCTCTTCAGAATTGAAGGTTTTTCCATTCAAAAAGTTTTGCAAGGAACAGAAAAGGTGATAGTCTGTTGGGGCAAGGTCCGGGGAGTAAGATGGGAGTAGTAAAACTGACCATCCAAGTTTAAGAATTTTTTCTTGAGTCGCCCTTGCTGTATGTGGTAGCGCAAAGAATGATGTTTTTGCGATTGACGAGTGTAGGATGCTTTTCATAGAGTTTTTCTTTCACTCTTTGCAGCTGCTGAACGTATGTATCCGCAGTAATCGTTGAATTTGACTTCAAAAACTCGCGATGAATTATACCTCGACAATCCCACCATACACACAATAAAATCTTTTTTCCATGGATGTTTGCTTTCGGATCTGGTAGGGGTGGTTGATCCTTATCAACCACCACTACAGATACGATATTGTCATAGATATTAGAGGTTTTCAAACTATGCGTAACGGCTTCCAAAGCAGTCGCGAAAGTTTGACTACACTATGATAACCTCTCATCCGCAAGATGGTTTAAGTGTTCCATATTTTAAAAATAAAAGAAATCATAAATTCTTAGTTGTTGATAATATTTTCTTAATTTTAAAACCAACCGGCAGTTCTATTCGAACTGCGGTTAGTTATAAAGCCAATTTCGTTGGTTGAGGTCACTGTCGGGATAATCCGAGGCAGATAACGGCTGGCCACCAGTCTTGAAAAATTGAAGAATGAACTGACATTGGGATGAGACATTTCAATTTTCGTTTAAAAGCAACTCTTAAAATAATAATTAAAAATATAATTGTAAATGGAAAATTTTAAAAATTGAAATGCCATTAATTTAATACAATTAAATCGATTCAATGAATTTAAATTTTCATTTTTATTTTTTAATTTTGTAATTTTTGATTCAAAGAAATGCCAAATTGAAATGTTAAAAATTTAATATAATTGAGTTGATTTAATTGATTAAAATATGTATTCAAATTTTTTTTATTTGTTGTAATTTCTCAAAAATGAGCCAGTGAACTTGTAGGTTTGGGTAAAAGGATTCGCAGGTCAAAAAAGTTTGAAAAAAGCTGCCCTATACATTTTTAGAGAGGTAAAACGACGAACATTTTATGAAATGTGGTCAATGTCATTCTTAACATTTCAAACCAAAGTAATAAAAATTACAAAGGAAAATTCTATTTTTGTACTCATAAATTTAACCAAAACCACGCGAATACGATAACCAATAGATTCATGTTTCGTGCAAAATAACCGAAATATGCTGCTTGTGATGAGCATTTGTTTTGTAAATTTATGCATTAATTTCTATATTTTCCTCAGTTACATAGTCTTTATTACGTTAGAGAAATAAAATATTAACTCAACCGAAATTCCGATTTTTGCAAAATTTTTACTTTTCTATCAGTTTTCCTTCTGATTGACCCATTTGAGAGTTGATGATTGTTAGCAATAGCTTAAATATACTATGAGATGAATGGTATTAGTTTTTAATTAATTTCCAGAAAATGACAAAAAAAGAGAATTTTTCCTAAAAATCTCTTTAAAATAATAATTTTTTCTTCACAACTGTTAAAATAAATAATTGATATTTTTTACCCTCTGGGCGTCACGACATTTTCGAGCATTTCTTCCTCCAAATAACACACATAATGACTACATAATTACATTTATCGGTTGAAAAATTCGAAGGAAAATTTCTGTCAAGAAAGTCAAAATTGGTTTGAAGTTAGGCAGGGAAGACTGGAGTCTATAGAAAGCATATATGAGTGTGTGCCTCTTAGAAGGTTAACTAAGTTTCGATTTGCGAAATAGATTTATGGCGAATCATACAATGAGATCAAGTAAAATAATTTTAAAATAATCAATATTAAGTTCGTTTGGGTGGATTCTTAACTGAAGTTAGTACATGTGGTAAAAGATGATGTATTCCTATCATCACTCTTAACCATTAAAATAATTACTCTTTACACTTAGAGAAATCCAAATACTTTCTCATGTTAAACGGTAACCCTTGCCATTCTTTTCCTCAATCAAATGTTAATACCCCACCCAAGCCCACAGCAAGGAAATTAGGATTTAAAAATAACTTTACATTTTCCTATACTGAAAAATAAATCTTGCACACTGATGGATAGTTTTACCTCTATTACGTGGAAATCGCATTCAGATAACCATTTCGAAAGACTTTTTGAACCAAATGAGTGTTACGAATTTCGCAGTTTAACTTTACTCTAGCAGTAAAGTGGAAGTCCAGCGCCGAGATCCCCTGACACTTAACTTTACCCTCAAGGGACATGATAAAGAGATTGCGATTGGAAATATTAGTGGAAAGAGGCGTTGATCGGCTGAGTAGTAATGGAAAATCATGAAAAATGATGGATGATCGGTCAGGGACTATTGCAAGTCACAATTACCTATTGTGATTTATTGCGATAAGGATCAATAACAATCTTTTGACATCGGAAAAGGGCTATTTTTAAGTTTAGTTTCGTAAACAATCGTATATATAGAAACAGGATTTTCTGCTAAGCCATTAAGGAGAGTCGGAACCGAAAATTTCCAAAAATATTGATTTTAAGATTGGTATGACAGGAATTTTCAGTGAAAACAAACCAGACGGAATACGAAGATTTTACTTCCGATATCCAAATGTTCTCGCTTGATACACATCGGGGTTATCTTTAAATGTTATTTATTCCCGTTTTGGTGACATTTGGCATTAAATCTAATCGGCGTTGACCAATCAACTATCATATATCAAATCGAAATTCATTCTTTAGGATTTTTATTGGCAAAGTGCTGAAAATCCTGTTGAAAAACAGACCAAGTGATACCACGTTCGAAATACCTACAGGAAACCCTACCGCCATTTGCATTTAGCTTGACAGAAACCTCTCATAGTTTGTTTTACATTCTTTCAAATAATATTTCATTTTTGTTTCAACTGCCATTAAAAGATTAAAACTTATAACAAAGTCAGTAAAATAAATTCCAATTTTTATCTTCAAGGATTTGAATGAACAGTTTTTACTTTTGATGACCTTTAAAAAGCTACTTTAACCACACACTTAATTTTCCCAATATAGTCTACTGAAATTATTTCGTTATAGAGTAACTATTGTTTTATAAATTTTTTAATAAAAAAGATTTTGATTTTCTTGTTAATTTTTCGTTTTTTTTACACAAAATAGAATATATTTACCTTATATATTTCAACTAAAGTTGTTTTGTTATACGTAGATTAATTTTTTTAAGTGTTAAAGACAGGCTTTTCTAGTTAATTTTATATACGTGTTTTTAAAACGATGTGGCAGTATAAAATAATCCTAACTTTAGTATAAAAGTAAATGACTATGAGTATACACTAAAAGTTTCAAACCAGTGTCTTTAGCATATCCTGACATGGAAATTGGCTACATTAACTTTGTCGGTATTTGACCTCCCAATATCCCTTACAAGCACCAGGTTACCTATTTGTCATTCATTCAGTTATATTTCGTCAGTCGCACTATTTAATTTAAGCTTGACGAATTGATTTTTCATAGATATAGATACATTTAAATACATTTTTATGTGTGTAAATGAAACAAATATTTTCATATGTATAATGAATACATTTTATGCACGTTAACAACAGTCTCTCTGACATGAAAACAGTTTCTTCTACAAAGTCTGCGTTTGTTTGTTGCCATAGAAATGAACCTTATCCCATTTACCACAAGGGATTCTTAAAGAAATATATGAGAGTTTGTTACATTGGCGCACCTTAATGGCAAATTGGACATTTATTTATTATGACTTATACTTGTTGCCGAAAAGATAAGCTGTAAACTTCGGCTGCAAACATTTGCCCTTAAAATAAAAAAAGCCCTCCTCCAAAGTCACCCTTATTCAAAATTAATGAGTCCTGTCCCGTCAGTTACGGTCACCACCCAGACAAAGTGGCGGGAGCAGTTTTCGTGATAGGTAAACAATACACAGTTAGTTTACGCACTCACTAAATAGTACAATTAGTACAATGAGTTTGAATTTTATACCAAAACGCATGGAAAATATTGAATAAAAATTAAGATATCTTAATTTTTAATTCATGTTTTGAATCCAAGCAGGATAACTTATCTTAATGAAAAGTATCTGCAACATTCTACGGTTTGTTATAGAAATTTAAATTTATTTCTTTTTAATTAAATATGCTGTTTTGTCCAAAAAAATGAAGTAACTTACTTTTACTACATTTTTGTTAGGTACCCAAGAAGCGTTTTATTTTCGGTAAATAATTTCATTCGCATCAATTTCGTTTATCACTTTTATAGTTTGATTATCATTTCCATCATTTACCAATGTCAAAGCTCAATTTGAGTTGTAAAAAGATAGTTTGTTTGCCGGTGTAATACAAAATCATTAAATCGACACTTTTGCAAAATCCATGTCGCTTGTAGGCGGCCAGGAGTAATTTTATTCCCTTCAACTAGAAATTAAAGTCACTCTATTGTATTTGTTTGCTACACGAGGACTTAAAGGGCCAAGACATACAGCTTAAATCCGAGTATTTGAAACTTGTATAAAAATTTCCTCCTGATAATGCACTATTCACATTGTGTGACGGAAATAATAAAATACCATTAAATAAACCTTCTTACTGGCAGCATAATTTAAAAAAGATTTTAGAAAGTAACAATTGTTTAAAAATAATCCTGTGATGTCATGTGATTTAACAAAAGATACGTTTATACCTTTACAGATCTGTTGTTACACTTTCGTTAACTGTCCGACAGTAACTTCCAGAGATTGTTTACATCTGAACATATTTGTCGTGACAATTCTGTTTCATGCAGATAATATTGATATCTTTGAATAAAATGTACAGCATGTTTATACTGACTTGAAATATTTGTCATGCATTTATATCTGATCGAACTTCACACAGTATTTAGTATGCCTTTTGCTTGATATGTTGTATTCTTAATATTATGTTTTTATTTATGTTATATTTTCCTTTATGTACTTAAATGGATTACATATATAGACAGAAGATATATGCATCAATGTAATTAGAAATAACTACATTTAATTGAATTAAATTTGTGTATTTATCTTTGTTGATGTTCGTTTGCTATTTAAGCGATTAATCAATAGATGATCCACAAACATGTAAGTGCAAAAATTATCAGAAATTTGTTAATAGAATCTTAATGATAATCTTTATCCCGTTTCCCTGTGGTTCTATTGTCAAAGATAATGCATGTAAGCAAGAACTTACAAAATAATCGCAAAAATCCAGCAAAGAAATTGGAAGAACTGTCATACACTATCAGAAAAGAAAATAGTCGATCAACTTGTTACAGAACTGTTCGGTAGTTACAAAAATGTCTCTCAACTATGTTTAGTACATAGACTAGCGCTTATAGAACTATAGCGAGAACTATCCAATAAATTACTAATAATTGTCACACAGAAATTCCTACTTGGTTCATAATTGGTTCGTCATCTGACCATGGTTCAAAATTACAAGGTGTTGTCATCGGACCGTTTCCTTCAGGATTGATCAAGGACCGTCGCCAAAAGCCCGTTGCGTTGTATTGCTCATGTGCAACGTAAATTCAACTACCTACCAACATTATTGGATATACTGTCTGATAGAACTGTAGCTAAAGATCTATACAGATGTAAACGTGCCTCGACAAACAGTGCTTGTTATCTTTCATGGCAGCGTAAATGTGAGACAAATCAGTTAAGGCGAAACCAAGCCTTTATTTGGAAAGTAAGCACAATACATTTCTTTTTACAAAAGACTAAAAAAATTTCACTAGAAAATTTAAAAAAATTTAAATGGGGAAAAACGTTGACCTTCGATCGAAACAAAAAGACTTAAATAAGATCACTGTTTTAAATAAGATAATTTAGCCCATCGTCCTTTATAAATTAAAAAAATAGAAGCATCTCAAAATACAATAAAACCCCTAAAACTTCTTTCGAGCTCAAACCCTAAAATAGAAACGACTAGTTTAAAACTTCCCGACGGAAAAAAAGACTGATTGGCGAGATAGCTTGTTGACATTGCGGTAATTTCCATCCAACATGCTTGATTCTACTCCTCCTCTTGTCATCGGTGGCTTTTTTCTCCCACAGCGGTCACGTGATAGGGTACGTAATTTCGTATCCAAGCAACCTGCGTGGCGAAATAGCGTTCTTATATTCAAGTCAATATCCTCTTTCAAACTCACAGACGTGGGACCACTTCAACTGACCCGTACGCTTTCTTTGAGAAGAAACTCAGGTAAGATCAATTTTAAAATGTGCGTGGTATGTGTAAAAAATGTTTCGTAAATTAAGAACGTGTGTGAAACACACAAATAAAACATCAAATTAAATGTTTTGGTATAGCTTGCATTGATTGTCTTACACTATTTAACAGTTATGCAACATGTCAATCGATTTATTTTTAAATTTATGCTTTCCATAATATGCACTAAATCATTATTCTAGTGCTTAATTTGTTTGATTTAAACTGATTGACTAAACTATGCAATAATAATACGTTTATCTTAAATTATAAAACACCATATTTAGGTATTTTTTTCTTTCCCTATCCAGTGTTTTCAATCTAGCATCTTAATTCTTTTCATTGTAATAAAATTGATTACACGATAGGTCATTTTATTGATAGTATTTTATAGCGTCGAAACGCTAGTGATTTGAGAGAAAATCTTATTTATTTAAAAATTTGTAATTAAATCATAAATTTGTAACTAAATTATAAATTTGTAAAACTAATTTTAACGATCCAAATTTTAAGTCTATCAAATAAAATCATACAGACAGCACCAAATATGCCTCTACATACACTTCTGAATTCTAAAGTTTTATATCAATCCAAATGTAGTAAACAGTATGGACTGTTACAAAATTGATATAAGAGGATTATCTTATGGTCCTTTATTATCCTTTTCCATGCTTCTTGAAAGAATTACACCTGAGAATGAAGTCGGAAATGGTATTAAGTGGCCACTACAAAAGTGGCATTGACCTTTGGATAGGGGAAATTAAAAAGTAATTGCTAACACGAATAAAATGCTTAACATCATAAGCACTTTTGTAGTCTTTAGATAAATATTTTAAAGACTCGTATTCCTTGTGAGTAATTAAATATCCAAAATAATTCAGGTTACTACAATTCAAATATTTTCAACAGTGGATATTGCAAAACGAAGTTTTGTCGTTGCAACTAATTTTTATTTTAGGTAAGTGATAATATTAGTTTTAAAAATTATATAAATATACCAGAAACACATGTAATATTTGCATAAATGTGTGTAAAAAAGATTTTAATCACGCATCTAGTAGCGATTTGAATATATGGTATATTCTAGTGAGTTTTGTTTTATTCCCACCTGTATTTAAAATAGTAGAGAAAGAAAAGTAAAATATAAAGCCGTATCTCGTCATAATCTTGTATTTCTGTTTGTCATATTAGCAGCTGATATAAGCATATGAAAAGTTGACGGAAAGTTTCTTTTGATTTCTTTTGATGAAAAACTGCATGAACTAACTCCCACAATACTTCCATCTATATTCTTCATTCTAAAGTTCTTCTGTTAAACGAGTTGATGAAATATTGAACCGTGTTCTCTATTTTTTGTGCGAGAGATGTTAATTTTTCTTGTTTATGAATAAATAGCGCAAAACTAGATTGTTGCCCAGTTACCTCTAAAGGATTACTGTAATTATCGCTGACATTAGATTTTTGTGTATAAAACTTGGTAATTTTATTTTTCCACTTTGTTTTGCGTAATATATTCGTTAACTTTTTTGTTTTAATAAAACAATTATGGTTAAAATTTTTTTATCCAATCTATTTATCTCCACAAATTAGGATTTTAGCAATCGAAGAACAAAAACTGAAAACATTGCTTCGGCTTGGAAATCGTAGTTGTCTTACTTCCGCGACTGCATGACAGATTTTCCATGCTGTGCGGAAATGCACATTTTCCATGCTGTACTTTCGGTTTCTTCTTTCAGCGAAACATTTTTATGAAATGCTTTTTGTTCTAGTCTATAACCTTTCTCTTCATTCAAAGATTTTTACAAATCAGAAATCATATGGAAATTTAAAAAATATCTTCTTTTTCTGTTTGAAATTCTAAATCATGTATCGTCCTTATTCCATTCATTTATATTTTCATTGTATTCTTTTTTCAACTATACTTTTGCAAAGGCCAAAACTAAGAACTAAGATTTTCAAATTAAACAATATAACTATATTTATATCTTCAACGAAATACGTCGTAAGTAGGGTTTAAAAAATTTATTACTTCCCGGTATCCTGACCTGTTAGTCGTTCTGATCCGATCAGAAGACAAACTTTGATGTGGCATTCTTTTAGATATATCGGTCATTGCTTCCCAAAATGCAAGAATATTCGTCTGTTTCGAATGCGTTTTGGTTATAGCCTTAACCCTAATCCTTACAATGAACTGCAGTATTTATTTTTGTTTGCAGAAATTTTCCCGTGAATTGCTACAGAGGAACAGGGACGAGTATTGTTGCTAGTTTGAATGAACAACAATATTACTCGTTCCCCTGAAACTAAAATATCTTCAGAAAAACTACTGAAACCGATGGTAATTCAGTGGTGGATTCTTTGAAGTGACAACTGTCAAAGCATTTTGGTCTGCAAACAGTAATAAACTGAGAACTTCCAAGCATCGCAGTAATTTAACTTTCTACTCTAATGTCATGTTTTCCACACGAGGAAAAATCAGATCGGGATCTAGGGATTAAAGTGCATTCTGTACCACTACAAATATCCATGCCTAGAGCCTATGGAACCAGGGTCAAATCATTCTTTGATCAAACCATTGAATAAGTGCTTCGATTTAATGGGAAAATATGGTAAGCCTACTTTAAAATGTTTCGGCTTGATAGAAAAACAGCATCGTAACCCTAGTAAAAAGGAGTTTAATATCGCAATCGTAAAAACTTTGTGTGCTCGATATAACTTTTTGATTCATCGAGAAAGTTTGGGGTTTCTTATGTTGAACTACTTGCTCAAATAATTTTGTGTGACACTTTTTCATTCCAGTAAGAAATAAATAAATTCCTCCATTATACATCTAATGTAGAATATCCAATGCTGATAGTATTGCCAATGAAATCTGTCAAATATTGAAAAAATGATTAAAAAAAATGCACATAATTAGCTTAAATCGGTTGCACTTGTCACACAGGTAAAATACACGTAGATATATTTAAAAGTATTTAAAAAGTCATTGAATGAAATGTTCATTTAGCAATACCGCCTTTCGATTTCGGCGGTTTTTCGACCAACGTTTGGAATAGATAACAGGGAAAGAAAATTGAGCCACCTCCAAAATTGTTTTCTGAATACATGCCTGTTATCAGTGGATATAAAATAACATTAGATATATAATAGAAAATTCTTCCATTATATCCAATAGTAAACTCTTCCATTATCAAATGTAGTATGTGCACTGCTATCAGGCACTTATAAAGAAAATAATTTCGGTAGGTAGGTAGAGGTATTTTAATTAACGTCGCACTGGAGCAACACATAGGGCTATTGGTGATGGTCCGGGATTAATCCCAAAGCGAAAAAGATCTAAGGACAGCACCACGTAATTTTGAACCACGGTCAGATGACGAGGCAATACCTGAGCTGGCACCCCACTCTCCAAATTTCCACACCACGCCAACAACGGATTTAACAGACACCAGCCCTCTTTGTACACGACGGTCTTTGATTGGATTTGAACTCGCAACCCTCCGGTTGCTAATCCGTTACTCTTCCAACCGGGCTACCACGGCCCCGAAAATAATTTCGGAGATCAATATAAAGCATTAAAATAATTTATCCTTTATTTCTAAAAGAAAATTAACTCATTTTCGGTGTAAATGGTTTTTCATAGACAAATTTAAGCTTAGAAGATATCAGCTTAAACCTAATACTCAAAGAAAGGCTTTTTTACTAAGTAAATTTTAAGTACATAGAATATTTTAGTTTTATTAAAGGTACTTCGCGGATTAAATAATTAGAAGTTATGTAAATAATTAATTATTAAATAATTTGAAAAACAAAGTTCATTTCTTTTAAAATTTTTATTCACTTTCCAAACGATAGAGTTTAGAGATTAAAATTAATTATCTAAGTTACCCAATAATCCGGAGGTTTTTATGTACATATCTTTTTTGCAAACTTTAATTTGATTAAGCAATTTTTTTAATTAAGTTCTTCAATTTTATTAATTTTTTCGAATTAAGTTCTTCATGCGTGGTAACAAACATATCACTCTAAGCGCTTAAGTTTCAGAACTTACATACGTATTTTAAAAATATTACAGAATTCAAGTTTCATTTTTTATCAAACGGAAATCTTACAAACACACTGTAAAATAATACAAGGCCAAAAGGTCTTTTACTTTTTGCTTATTACTAAATACTTTTTTAAAATTATAAAGGAACAGGGGTAGGAATAAAATAAAATTCTTTCTCAAAAAGTTCACAAGCTGCATCTGTCATTGCATTTAGTGCAATCAGCTGATATTCAAGCAATGTATTGTCCAAACCAACGAGCCATTCAAACAGATTCTGTAACAGATCCTACTGATATCAGGGTTCTGGATTTATCCTTTTGCCGCCAATAGGTTAACGAAAAATATGTCGCCCGTATTTCAGAAGTGGTAGAAACTAACGAGAAATGACAGTAAAAGAGGATTCGTTCTACCAGTGTTGTCATAGATATTACTTGCCATACGTACTGACGTAGTTACACAAATATACCAAGGATTAGTGCTACTATTTGAATACAAAATTATTGTTGTTTTGGATCTGCTTCTTTTATTGAACTTCATTGAATGAACTAATTTGTAACTTTAATGTGTTTTGCACATTATATTTTAATTTTTTTCGTACTTTCAAACAGATTACTTCAGTTACATGACAACGAAATAAGATCAAACGTAAAGAACATGCAACAGACAAGCGAAAAGAACCGTTCAATTATGCAACATAAACTACGTCATATAAACACAAAACAAAAAATACATAGAACGCGAAACTTATGTTTTAAGAAAAAATCACTATCGAAACAACCACAGAGAAAAAATCAAAATCTCTGTTTCAAATGTTAAAGTTATAAAATTACTATAATATATCAAATCGTCAAAGTAAACATCAGGGCTTGGGGTAAACTATTGATCGTTCTGATATATTGGGCTATATTGGTTGATTTTTCAAATAATTTTGACTGAAAAAAAGTTTCTTAAAAAATAATTTTATTTACGAAATTGATGTATATTTTTATATAGTATTGATATAGTATAGGAGTATTTATTTCAGTTGCAAAAGTTCCCATAATTTGGGGCTCTATGTTCCAGCCTATTCAATCTATTTAGAACTATAGCATTGATTGGCATTAGTCATGAGGTAGGTATTTTAATTAACGTCGCACAGGAGCAACACAACGGACTATTGGCGACGGTCCGGGAGGGAAATCCCAAAGGGAAAGGTCCTAAGACACCACCACGTAAATTCGAACCAGGTTAGATGACGAGGCAACACCTGAGCTGCACCCCACTCTCCAAACTTCTACACCACGCCAACGTGGCATTAGTCATGAATTGTCAGTTTCTCAACACCTCACATTTTTTAGATACATGGAATTTGTCTTTCCCTTGTCATCACATCACATAAACTCAGAAAGTGCGTCGAATGAGCGAGAAAACAGATTTTATAGTAATAGAATTTATGTCAAAACCTCACCTAAAATAAATATATTTGCCTCTGGAGTATGCATTTTGTCACGAAAGTATTCATTCCAAAAACAGAAGGCAATTTTTTAAATTTGAGTTAACAAAATCTAGGCATTGCGTCACCAGTCTGATATAGTTTTTAAATACATCTTTAAAACGCGTCAAGCATATTAGAGCGGGATCATGTATAGGTGCATTATTGTGCCTCGTGAGCACTCAATATTTGTGTATTTTTGAATACTTTAAACTCAACAATTTGGTGTGCGTATATATGAATAAACTATAAGCACTCCATGTGTATTAGACGGTCTAACTCATCCTCATGTAACGGAAAAGGACTGTAGAATGTACAGCGATCAATCAAACCTCATGGATTTTAAAAATTGCAATTTTTTATAGGCTTTTCAATACAATGAGCGTGAATGGTTTTTGTTTTCAAAAGGAAAAATCTGGAACTGGTGATTTTACTTTAATGATGATGATATTGATATTTTAAAGTATTATTGGGGAAAACAGCATTACTGCAAAATCTCCAATTTCAGCCTGCATTGAATAGTTCCAGAAAAAACATAAAATTGTTTTCTGTTGCAAAGTGGTTCATCTGCCACAACCCTTTGAATGCTTCAGCATTTATATCCCCATAAATAGATAATGAAGTTCAAAAGAGCCATTCTTAATCATACGATTCTGATATTATCAGAAATTGATTTACCTTATGCTACAGATCGTATAATTACATAGATCGCGTAAAGATCATCTTGAAACGTTTGTATTGTTTAAGAAAATGAAGTGACCTACCAGATTTCATTCGCACTAAGCTAATCTCATTTTGGCTAGATTTCTAATGTCTTTATTGTAAACGTTCCCTTATTGTTCGGTTCCCTTGGCTGAGTAATCCGATAAACGTGCTCCGATATCTGTGACCTTAATAAATACCCATGACCTACTGATTCTTTTTCGATTTCGGGAGATGGAAAAGAGACATTTTTAACTATTTGTGCAGAAACGGACGGAAATTGAAGAAAATAAAGGAACAGATGTGCTCTTACAGCGAAAGAGATTAAATTCAGACCAATGCCACCAACTGGAAGAAATTATAATAGGGGAGGGCAATAAGACCCAGTTACTTCACATACATGTATATATGCTCTAACCAACACGTGGCCTTGCGAGACATATGCTACCCGGAAAAGTCATATAAAAAGCTAAAAAATAAATAGAAATAAAATAATTGAAAGGCTTTGGACAACATAATGATAAAGCGCCGAATTAAGTTAAACAAATTACAAACAAAATATTCACAAGAGGATCAAAAAATTTCTGATTATTTGAATGAGTGCGTAATACTTGAAAGTTTAAAATAACGTGATCTCTTGAAGAGTGGATGAACCATTACAATTTTGGAGTCTTTTTAAACTTGAAAATTGCTAGCATGAAAATTTTGAAGTGCTTTTTTATGATTCCCGAATCCCTTCAATTCAGGCATATGTGTATTAATAACTGCAGTAACAAATTACCTTCCATAACATATCCTAAGACATGCATGTATGTCCCGGTCTAATTTACCTTCGTGTAGCAAAAATGACCGTAGAACGACAAACCATACTTAAGATGTACTGAATCGGAAATACATAAATCAGAATCACATACTGAATCAGAAATACATAAGGAACTACAGTTTTAAATTTTAAGCGTTTTCGTTATACTATCGTGGCATAAACACGAATTTATTTATCAGTTATGAATAGTTATATTGTGAATAGTGACTATTCAATAACTGAAATGCCTAAAATCATATCTTTGGAAACGAAACATGAAATTTGCATAGGTAGGAAAGTATGTCCCTTTTTCTGCTTTCATCTGTTCTAAATTTGTCAGAACTTCTTGCCTTTTTGCTTTTTAAAATGAAATAGAAGAAAGTTTCTGAAGAGAAATCATGCAATTCAGTGACTATTGAAAGAGACCTAAAGACGCAAGGAAAAGCAGGCATCTCATAAATTTAAGTAAGATAGTAAATGAAACCAAATTTTACATTATATCTCGTCAAAGAGGCTTGGAGAGTCGTATGGAACGCGGTCTGCCACGCATGTACATGTGAGTGCTTTCGGAACAGTTTATTCTGTTTATAATTTTAATTACCAAGTGTCATCTGAAGTAATACTTATCCTTAATGCTTGTGGGAGACAGGCTCAACCATTGAAATACTAGGGGGACCAACGGTGATATAGTGGCCATAAGATCTTATAAGATCAATTTACCTGGCGTATAAGGCAACTTATATTATACATATGTATCAAGACCGAAACGGCCTCAACTTGGGGCCAATGCAGTCGTATAATTTTCAGTTCAGAATTCAAGTATTCGCATTTCAAAAACTATTTATTAACTATGATGAGATAAAATATATAACAGATGGAATATTTTCAAAATTGATAACGAACATGGTCTGCCTACTACATGCGAAAATTCCGATGTTCTAAAGTTAGAAATAATGATTTTCCCGCTCTGCTTTGAGCGTTTCCATCGTGACCAGAACGTACGAAACTCCAACCAATTAGAACATAGTGACCAGAACACATGGAACTCCAACCAATTAGAAGATCGCTCTCGGAATGCGAAAACGATTAAGTGATCTAAGGAGAATGGGGAAGGCTTTTGCTTTTCTTCCTTCACATACATATATATGTAATGTTTATCCCGCATATTAATGGGAGGCAGACTTCAACCACGAAAATATTAAGGGGGCTTAGGGGGTTGAATTTCTAGGAGTTGTCGCCCCTGTCTCTTTTATACTGACCATACGACATAATGAGTTAAGTTGATTTATCTCACATGTCAGGAAACCCATATTAGAAGTATATTTGTAATATTTATGTTTGGGGCTAGCCCCAACCACAAAAGCGTTATGGGAGTCCAAAGGATTTGGGCCCCTAAAGTTTGAGTTCCTGTTTAACACACCTTTTGGCTTTTGATATCGGAAAAATCAGTGATATATTTTAGCACTCCTTTTTAAACAATGATGTCTTCATAAGGCATTATTAAAAATTTAATGATTCGTATGTTAGCAAATAAAGAACATTAAATTTTATTAAGTATTCATACTATTTAATTTTTATTGTTTGTAATTTGTTGGGTGTGGGTTCTCTTTCCGAAGATGCATCTATTACTTCTTAAATAAAAATATATATATATATATATATATATATATATATATATATATATATATATATATATATATATATATATATATATATATACAGAATCTTTAAACGAAAAAGATATGAAAATAAAAATAAAAATGCTTCTTTTTTTAGTCTCAAGTCCATAAAATTCACAGTTAAAGTGAATCAAAGCGAAAATGAACATTTCAAAGAAAGAAAATCTTTTTCTATTAAATCCACTGAAATTGCTACATGGAAATTATTTTTTAAATACGAAACCTGATATTTGCAATAAAAAATTATCTTAAAGTAAAAGTTGGACAGTTATAGAATTACTTGTAGAAAGAGAATTCCTGTTAGATGCTTGATATTTATAACACAAGACAAATGAGAGCTTGACTTTCATGAGGTTATTTTGTTTATTAGCTATATTTAGAGCATCCTTAAATTTTTTGCATACGATGGGTTGACATATCAGAAGTGATATCCATAAGCTGATTTTATTTTATACATGTTGAACACTTGAAAAGCTGCGTAATAAAAGTGATGTTTTCAGAGAGCAGGGAATTTGTATAGGTATTTGTATCTTGAAATACTATATGACTATTCTGTAGTAGTGTATGGAATGCATGTGAGCGTTTCACTGCAAAACATTTATTTACAACACGACTCAGTATGCTAAAGACAATTTGGAATAATTATAAGATTTCATCAGTATATTCACTAAAATGTTATCTACTTCCTTCAAGTGTATAATCCATGCCAGCTCCATGTGAACGTTTTTAGGATCCATATGTGTGAATATCATGTGCATAATAAGTTTGGGGTCCCATGGGAATTCGATTGGTTAAATTGATTACCATGTAAATGGTGCTATCCTTTGATTGGATCAACCTCAGTTTAGAGATTATGTATATGCCACCACTAATCATCTTGTCTGAGAGTGTGTTCGTGTTTTTTCTCTTTCTCCATATCTGTTGCTTTTATCATCCTCTTATGAAGTTTGAAGTGGCTTTCGGAACTGAAACCCTTTCAAATTCAAGATGACTAGTAGTGCCATTTTTCACATCAAGTGATTCAAATGTTTTGAACTGAAAATAATTTACCCAAACGCTAATTGGGTTCATTTTACGATTTAAGATGAGCAATTTCCCCTACATTTTAATGAAAATTCCTCTACTATATTAAACTCAAAACGTTCTCAATAAACGAGGTAGGTATTTAATTAACATCGCACTGGAGCAACACAACGGGCTGTTGGTGACGGTCCGGGATCAAACCCTAAGGGAGAGATCCGAGGACAACACTACGTAATTTTCAACTACGGTCAGATGACGAGGTCACACCTGAGTTGGCACCTCTTAATAAACGAACTGAGAGTAAGACGAAGAAAATTTTCATTGAAGTGGATGAACGTTGTATGGCAAGAATTTAAGAAAACAACGATGTTGACCGCTCTGAAAGTTGACTTTCTTTTAATTCTAAGAAAACAACTCAAGACATAATCAGAATTATCACCGGAAAATACGGGTTTACTGACGTTGAGCGATTTGAAAATCATGATCTTTTGGACGTGGCCTAAGTTTTACCTTCACCAAGAGGATTATTAACAGCAACTCGGGTTCAATGGAAGAACCGCTAAACTCATGTCCGAATACCGAAATCGTACAATACATACATCACCGAAATCGGCAAGCAAAAGCGCTTCAACTTCGCAAAATCGCATGAAAACAGGTTTTCATTACAGAAATATTTATATTTACTAACAAGAATAAATTTAATTTGATTGGATCTGGAGAAAAGTAATAACCTGATTGAAATCCAACAAAAGCTAGGGCCATTAACCTTGAAACATACTATTCAACATGTTGGTAGGTAGTTAATTAACGTCGCAATGAAGCAACGTACGGGCTATTGGAAAGATCCAAGAGCAATGTCTCGCAATTTTGAATCACGGTCAGATGACGAGGCCACGCCTGTTTCAACATGCTGTAGGTTCTGTGATGGTATTTCATCTTCTGGAGTAGCTAAACACCATGTTATAAAAGGAATTATGGATTAATAAATGATATTGACTTTCAGAAACGAAAATTCGGAATTGAATGCGACTTTTGCCAAAATTGCCTTCAAGTTAGAAATACTCGAGTCACCATACCTTAAAGCCGTCGAACATTTAAAACATTCTTACGAACTCATTTCAGCAAAAAGTGATTTAAAAATAGTTTAATGAAGTATTGAACCAAAATTAAGGGATCATCTCACTGTAAAAAATGATTTGAATCATTGCTTAATAAACTTTTAGAAGTCTAAAAATATAAGGAATGCAGATAATGCAAACATTAATCATAATTTTTAATTTAACTCTCCGCTAGTTGCATTGGTGCAACTAACGGGGGGGGGGTATTTCAATTAACGTCACACTGGAGCAACACAATGGGCTATTGGTGACGGTCCGGGATCAATCCCAAAGGGAAAGATCCGAGGACAACACCACGTAATTTTGAACCACGGTCAGATGACGAGGCAACACCTGAGCTGGCACCCCACTCTCCAAACTTCCACACCACGCCAACGTGAGGACATTTGAGGCCACGACAGATTTAACGTGCACCAGCCCCCTTTGTACACGACGGTGTTTGGCTGGATTCGAACTCGCAACCCTTCGGTTGCTAGTTCGTTACTCTTCCAACCGGGCCACCGCGGCCCGCAACTAACGGAGTGCACTAACCTGACAAGTGCACGGTAACTTTTTCAATGTTACGCAATGAAAAAATATACTGAAAAAAGGTTTAAATAACGCATATTTTGCAGTTATTTATTTTTTACTATGTTCTAAAATATACTGTGTAATACTTAAATGAATAAATTATGAGAGTGAAACTAGAAAAGAAAACGCCAAGCACCTCATAGATGCACCGATATTAACGGAGAATTAGAAAGCGTCTAATTTAGTTAGGCCTGCAGAATTTTTGAATTATATTTATTTAGAGTTTATCAATAGTATTAATCAATTTCACTGTTAGTTTTTCTCTTTGATTCGCTGAATATTTTGTTCTCACGTTGGCGTGGTGTGGAAGTTTGGAGGGTGGGTTGCCAGATCAAGTGATGACCCCGTCATCCCCGTGTCCTCTAGGGATTGACCCCGGACCGTCGCCAATAGCCCATTGTATTGCTCCAGTGCGTAACGTAAAGTCCGACTACCTAACCACCTTCGAGTTGTAGGCGGCGCAAGTTCGATTCCTGTCAGGTGCATTCCTTCCTGGGTGTATTTCTCTCTTCTGTGTCAGTAAAACTTTCATTGTGTGTGTGTCTATTACTTGATATTGTGTCTCGGGCAGCATGGCCAAATATGGCCCTTGCGCCATAAAACCCCAACAAACCAACCAACGGTCTACCTAATCTAACCAAATATATCGCAAAACGTCAAATTTATTCCATTAAAATGCAGGATGAAGAATGGAGAAATTATACCATAAGTACCAAATATACACAGTGAAATACGTTTAGGATTCTGTGAGCATATTTTTAAAATGTATTTTCCTCAGCAATTTACTCCTTGTGGACTAACCCATTCTCATTTCGCTTTGCAGATAATAGGGTATCTGAGAAGAGCGAAGACGATGGAATTTTCTCCTTCCCTATCAAGAGCTTCAGTAAAATCAGTATCTTCCGCTTACTCCGTAGAAGAGCTTCAAGGTAAGCAACCTTCAATGGTGCAGGCTGCAGAAAAAAATCAAACCATCCCTCTTTATTCCCGGATTATTCATAGTAGAGCAAATTCAAAGGTATCCTTCCGAAGGGAATAACATCTTCCATAAATCATGAGCATAACATTTCTTCAAGAGGTCGTCTCCATAATAAATTGTGCAGGATCCCATACTAACACTCCGTTTTAACACCAAATTTATAATCTATATCAAAACACTTAACCTCGAATACCAAGTTTCAAGATATTTGGCCTGTATACATATCTTGAACCAATCTTCTATTGGTTAGAGGTAACGCAAAGCTTTGAATTGGTCAACTTTAACTATGATCACCCTGTAAATTAAATGTAAGCTACTCGCGTACAATGGCTTACAATCCATGCGTCCAAACCGGTCTTCCGCCAAGCATTTATATAAGTTGTTGATCATTCAAGTTAGATAAAAAAAAATTATGGCCAATGTGTAGTGCTTGTTCTAATTTAGTTTTCAAAACATTTGCGCAATACTTGAATCCAAGAACATTAAACTATTTGGGTTATTTAACAAAACCATAGGTCTAGAATTTAAAACACAATAAAATTAAGATAATTGTAATACATAATAAAATTGTCAGGAGGGTTTTACGTAAGAACCATTAACAGAGAGCACATTGCTTCTAACCAAAAACCCACACAATTTGCATTTGTACAGATTAAATTATTGTCCTTTATCTCAGAAAAAAAATATAAAAACATTTCTTTAATGGTAAAACAGAGAGTTTGAACTTTTACGGCATTCAAAGTAACAAGAAATACTCCTTTTATTGATCGAGTGTCGGGAAAGAAACTTTCGACAATGCGCCAAAAATACATTATCCAAAATATAAGACCTTGATTATCTTCTTTAACCTTCCGAAGAAAGTTTATTTTTAAAGAAACTTTGACATTTAATGTCGACGAGAATAGTACTAATGACCAAACTTTTAAACAAGAAGCATATATTAAGAAGCAGAACACAAAAATGAAACAATATATGTCGAGTATGAAAAATGTCTTTAAGAAATAATAAGATATATTTCATGAAATAATATACCTATGGGTGAACTTATATTTTGCTTCAGATGAAGTATTTTTACTGAGTATGGGTTGTTTTTAGTATGTTTTTGAATCATTTTTCTGTTAAAAGAAGGTAATAAAGTTATATCTGGTTGCTTGGAAGTCAATCTCACGAAGTTGGTTTTTCATTAAGAAATATAATTTTAACACACTTTTTGATTTAATATCTGTACCTCAGAGGTATATTATGTCACAAAAATAAATCTTTTTCAGGAGAGCAGTATAAATTTTGTTCTACTTTATTCTGAATTAATCGCTTTTCAAAGAGCCAGATCGTCTTTGTGTATTGAGACTAGATAAAGTGTTGGATATCATTATAAAGAGCAAAACATGCTGAACCAAACTATTGTAAAAAGTCTATTTTAAAAGAAATCTGTTTGTCTGAAGCAGTAAACATTCTCAAATGCTAAACTTTGGCGGCATGAAATTTTCCCAGCTTTTTTAGCCTGGAATTTCTAGATCAACGCCTTTATTTTCAGTTCGTTGCGTCGTTTCCTCAGAACCATAGAACCAAAATTTATTTTAGAACATTACATAAGAGATACCGATTTTTAAGCAAATTCGAATCAACACAAAACGTTAAAAGCTGCCACGAGCCTAGCAATCGGAAGAGGAAAGAACACAAGCACTTGAAACGGGTAAAGGTCAGAAAAGCTGTTCGATGACGCAACGAAATTGCTGAGGAAACAGGCGCGATTCGGTTTGCCTGAAGAGGTTCGATTCCTGTGAGGTGAATTCCTCCCTAGGTGTATTTCTCTCTTCTGTGTCAGTAAAACTTTCATTGTGTGTGTTTGTCTTTTTCTTGATATTGTATGTCTTGTGTCTGGCGCAGCATGGCCAAATATGGCCCTTGTTTCATAAAATTCCCAACAAACCAGGAGGCAAGCTAGTGTAACATAAAAACAGCATTTTAAACAGCCTTTATGATACATGATTTAATACATGATTTTAATCTTGTCATAAAAATTAGTTGCTTAGAAGTTTCTCGTTCCTAATAAAATTCATAGTTATGATGATTATCATTATGTCCTATAAGAATTAATACGCAGTTCTGGTTTATAGGAACTTTTCTTATCCTATGCCAAACCTCAGCTATTATGTCATAAGTCTCTGGCAGCCCAATATAAAACAGAAATAACAGAAATAAAATGTGTTACTTATGGAGTAGCATTAGTCACTGCAATGCCAAACGATCATATTAACTATTGAGGCGGGTTCCTGTCATGTCAGAAAGAGAATACAGGGGGTGAGTTGGAGAGTCTTGTCCTATTCGGTAGACATGATTTTGCAGGTAGTCGTGTCCAGAGAGAACGCGGAAACAGGCAACTCCTACAGCTCTCGAACCTATGCCATAAAACCCCATCCAATCCTACAGCTATCGGTAAATCCTGTAGCAACTGAGACCTCTTCAAGGAGTTGCAGTCTTTCTCTTTAGTTATATCTTTTCAAACATTAAGTTAGGAAAGTTTGAATTTTGTGTATTTATAATCTTTTTTACTGATGGTATTCAATTGGAGGACATGGCTGGGGAAATTCAGAACCGGCCTTAGCTAAAGGCCGGTTCTGAATTTCTCCAGCCATGCTCTCACCAATTCGTTGCCGTGAACGATTGGCGGATGGTTTAGCTAGTTAGAGAAACTAGTTAACTTTAGCTCGTTGGTTTGTGTCTGTCATTGAACTATCATAGTAATTCAAATTTTATTTTAATTTTCAGAGAAAATTGGTGAGCTGAGGAAACAGCACACGCAGAACGTGGGGGAATTCCTGAAAGTGCAAACCATGCAGAGAGAAAGGATGATACAAGGACTGGAGGAGAAACTTGCGGCTCGAAGAGACAAAAGAGAACGGAAAGTTGAACAGATACCACCTGTTTCTATTTAGACTGGAAGGACCGGATAAAGTTTCGAACTCAATATCCGTGTTCGAACTGACAATAGAATGTTCCTTTAAACTTGTGTAGGTGCTGGTGGAATCAGAAGTGATTCTATTACACAGCATGTAACATATCCCTGTTGGGATGAAGTTACAGCGAATTTTGAAACTTCGAACAGAAAGAGTAATGTCACGGAACATGTTTTATGTCAAAGTAATCCGGACGTTTTTAATACGGTGGATGTTTCGTAGGAATCCTGTGTTTTTTTGGAAAGAATCTATTAAATTACATTTGGAACCGACTGAGAATAATCGATTTCAAAGGAATCCATCTAATCATTCAGCCAAATAATAGTGTAGTATTTAAAGTTTAGTGATAAGAACTGAACGGTTGGTGTTTACGAAGATGAATCTTATTTTCGCAACAAGAGTTATAAATTTTTGTTGAAAAGTACGATGTAGATAATTAAAACTTCATTTTTATACATCGTTTAGAATGCTTTGTTTGCGCAGAAACAGAAGGGAAGCGACAGAAAATGATGTGCCATTTTGGAAGTGAGTGAATCAATAAATGTTATAGTTTGTACAACTACTAGATTCATTTCAAAAGTTCCTTTGTGATTTGCTTTCTTTGTGTGTGCTGTTATCTTCAATGATTGATTTTTCTTTGCTGAAAGAAGAAAAACACAAACACTATTCATTATTTACAAGAGAAAAACGCTACACGTTGCTGTGGGCATTAAATGCAATGAGGGTCAACTTAGCTTTTGCTACTGTTACAGCATTTTTACTGCAATGATTTGAAAAGTGATAACAATCTCTGCTAGTGAAGGCAAATACTCAATTTCAGCTCAAATATTGAGCTCAATAGCAGCTCAAATTTTTAAAGAAATCATCCAAACAAATTCTACAAGCTACAAATCGCTGTTATCTAATTGGCTAAAATTTCAAAAATTACTTGTAATAAAGATATTTAGAAAACAAAAATAGTCTATATATTTTGGCAGTATTATACGACGACCACAAAAAAACATTTTTTGATCCTGATATCGGTGGGCATATAAAAGGAGGTATATGTATTTGGTATGTATGAATTTATACATGGATGGATTGACTCTTGAAAGTCATCTTGTAATTTATAAAAACTGAAAAAAACTCATTGGTAAAATGCATTTACGTGATATTAACGACCTTGCGAGAAAACATGTTTAAATGAAAGAAATTGAGATAAAATAGAAATTTTTAAATTTTCTTTGTACTTTTCCCTATTTTAAAAATATGTCATTTAATTTTTTCCTAAAATGCACCACCAATACTGTGTCAAATGTACTTTTTAAACTATTACTAAAGCCATACTCACATTATTTTTATGACGGCTGTAAGTCTATCATTAGAGGCAAAATCAACTGCCTCTAATATGCGGTATATATGCTGTATACATTACAAGTTCATATATGCGGTATACATTACAAGTAACCTTTGTAAGAATAACAAGGTAAGGTTCCAGCTTAACTTAAAAAGCAATTATCCAAATTCATGCAAGATTAATCTTGCATGAATTTGGATCATTCAATTATTCTTAATCCTAAAAAATCATCTCAATAACTTAATCATAATTTCTGTTTTATACCCCCAGTGGTAAAATTGGTAAGTAGCTTATTGAAAACTTTTGGTCATTGGCTGCTTTGGAATACCAACAAAAATATTATTCTTTCTCTCTGTATCATTCTCACACATAAAAATTGGAAGGCAATTGTAAACACGAGTTTCAGTCACATTGTTATAAATTTTTCCACATCATGAAGCTAATTGTATTCAAAAACTATCTTTATGATAACCGAAATAATGTAATAAGTCAAAGAAATGTCAATGTTCATGTAACTGCAATTCTGTGACACATAGAGAACTAAGAAAACAGTATACCAATTGCTTACAAAAACATGAGACATAACATACGGAACCCATATAGCATAAAATACAGCGAATATATAAATACTCTCTGACTGGAAATCCCTCACTTCAAATTGTATCTTGTCTGCGGGTATGTCCAAGAAAAATTCAATATCAGACAAAGGTCACAATCATGTTGTCGATCCTTCAGACTTATATTTCTTTGGCACATACTTTAACTAGCCTTGAAACATGCAGAAAGGGACTGTTCTTGCATTATATCAGACATTACTATGATAATTATATTGCAGAAGGTATTTATCTTGTATCAGATGTTACCATAGATTGTAAGATTGCATTGTATTGGGTTACGAACCATAGACAAATTCTTCTTCAAGGCATTTGAATCGTTTGTTTTCAAACATAGCAGGAATACTAACTCCTGTAGACCTAAACACAATACCTACTCCAATTATTTGAAACCGGAGAGTTTTGAGTTTGAATCCAACCATAGACCGTCTTGTACAAAGAGTGCTGGTGCACGTTAAATCTATCGTGGCCTCAAATGTCCTTGGTGTGGAAGTTTGGAGAGTGGAGTGGCAGCTCAGTTGCAACATCGTCATCTGACCGTGGTTCAAAATTATGTGGTGTTGTCCTTGGATCTTTCCCTTCGGTTTGATCCCGGACCTTCACCAATAGCCCGTTGTGTTGCTCCAGTGTGACGTTGATTAAAATACCTACCCCCAATAATTTTATGACGGGAGCCCGACCCCTCCCAAAATCTGGCGGTTCGTTTGTGTTAAATTGCACAAAGTCCAGAAAGAAAGAAAGTTGCGCCAAAAACATAGTATTACAAAAATACTATCAAAACTAGCCGGCTTGTTTAGATTCAATGTCACAAGGTCCAGACAGAGAACAAATTGCACCAAACGCATAATAAAACGATAAAAGTATTTCCAAAACCAGACAGATAACTATTACAAATATACAGGTAGTATAAGTTGCCAAACTTCACTGGATCTTATTGGTAGTACGGTTGCTATATATCAGGAAACAAGAGCGCCAACTCTTGGGAATCCTTAATATTTCTATTTCTTTCCCCATAAAACCTGAGATGTCACCAGTACAAACATACAGATAATACCGAGTAGCCAAACACTCATATAATACACTAGAAGAGTCCGCTCCTTAAGGGAGATGATGCTCTGCTTTTATACATTATTATATTATAACCTATGAGTGTCCGAGCGGCTAAAGGCTAATTCAAAACTGGTAGACTGAAAGCACGAATTCGAATCTCGTATGTGTCGGAATTGGGTTGACTGCTTGAAGTTTCCAAGTTTCTTCAAGATCATGCGTAAATGCGATCTAGCTTCCCCAAAGTCCTCCAGATAGGCCCAGTTCACTGTGGGGAGATATGGCAACACCTCCTATGATGCCTCTGGTCAACACTAAGACTGCCATGTTGAAGGACTATACATCCAAAAGCTGTCATTGGAGAAAAATACTGTATTTAAATTATTTAAGGTCTTGAGCTCCTGAGCTGATACAATGAGTTAAAACGTCTAAATGGGAACTTTGTTATTCATCGTTGTATATAACTGTAAAGAGTCTATTCATATTAAAGCGTAGAAAATATTGTGCTTTAGCTGTTTAATAATGGTTGCCAAAGACACTCATCATGCTACTCTAAGTCACAATTTACTCCCTAAAAAGAAAATTAGCATGCCAAAACAAGTCAAATGAAATCGATGGTTCAAAATCGAATTATTTCCTATTTCCGGTCATTCTCTATCGTCTGGTTAAAGTACTCTTTTTCTTTAAATATGCAAATGTTCATTAAATATAATGTTTGAAAACCTTATTCTTACTTTGCGTGATTGTGTTTAATACATTAACAAATAAGCGTGGTATATAGATAGCGATAAAATTTCGTACATACACAAAATTCTGCAAAGTATATGCAGCCTTATTAAAATATTAATATGGACGAATAAGATAAAAAATGTGCAGACTACACACGCAACCATTAAGTGCACGATCTACAGAGGATCGCTGGAAAAGCAAATAAGCACAAAATTGAATATATTTCCCCCAACTAATATAAGACACGCATGGCAATAACCAACAAAGGCGTCTGAAATGCTGAAAGGGCGACAAGAATGTACGAAGGTTTTGAGTACGACTGTTAAATTATTCAAGTCTCATTTGAAGACTTTTCACACCTCAGCCGACAATCTTTTCTACAAACGCATTCTAGAAGATGTGCAGTTTAAAAACGTTATACTAAAACTGAAATGATGCAATAGAATAAGTAGGATTTTTTGCATGCAAATCAGTTCAAAACTACGCTGAATCTTGAAAATTATGAATCGTTTTCATTTGTATCCAAGGGGGAAACGATCGGTTATCTTTAGACACTGGTTGTTTGATATGAATAGTTTATTCTGAAAAGATGGCAATCGCGTACCTAAAAACATTTGTTTTCAAATTTAATGCAAAAAACGGAAGTTTTCGCATTCGTTTGAGAAACGAAACAACACCCACTGAAGTACATTCATCAGAGTTAATGAGTCTTCGTTTATTTGCCAAACACGGCGTGTTCCGTTGTGAATGCAAAATATACTAATTTATATTTCCCTGTGTGTGTGCTTGATGGTTCTTTATTTCATTTTCAAACTGTCAGAAGAAATAGGACGAAAATGGGCTTAGAAGCTTCAACGTTCAATATATCCAACTTCAACATGTGCGGTTTATCACAGTGACTCAGTACAATTATACGATTTCATTAATAGGATAAACTGAACTGGAATTTCATCCATATATCTAAGTGTCGGAATACGAATAAAATTACCTATCACTACTGAAACCAATCAGGTCTGAAGTATAATCGACCAGTAAGATGGCTTAGAACAAATTTTGATTTAAGTATGGTAAGCAAAATCGGAGATATTTCAGAAACCTCTGAAATTATGCAGAAGCATTTCCATGCTGCCTATATTGTATGTTTATTTCAACGGGGAAGAAGGAGCACATATTTCCATAATGTTTTGTTCTCAATACTCATCACATTTAATCTAGATAAGAGTTTATAGTGCATAACCTTTTGAAGTATAAATCATACATTTAAAGACGCTATCACTCAAATAATGAAAAGTTTGGTGATATTTCAATCATTCTAATGTATAACTGAAATTAAATATTTTAATCTCATACAAATCGGATAACGAAATATTAATCTTTTTTGGTTGATTGGCAAAAGGGAATACTTGTATTCCTTTTTGCCAATCAACCAACGCTTACAAAAGGGAATACTTGTTTTCCATAATGTAACATATTTGTTTTCCATAATGTAAGCGTTGGTTTTGTAAGCATTTACAAAAGGAATACAAGTATTCCCTTTGTAAATGTTGTAATAGTTGGGATACAAATAAAACTAGTTGCAAGGCAGATGAGGCTTTCCTATCAATGCTCTGTTTGTTCGATGAAGCTTAGAGAAAAACATCCTAATCAAAATCGATACCAGATGGCATATAAAAGGAAGGAAATGCTTATCTTGAAGTCATTTGAACTGCAATATCTGTTGCTCCTGAAACAGTTCACTCAAAAGCAACAGGGAATGACGATTACTGAGAATTTTATCTCTGTGTCCTTGGTTACAATCTCTTTTATGGGTGATGAGACCTCTTGAAAATTAAATGCAGCGGTTTTTTATTTTGATGGCTGCGGTTTCGATGATAAAAAGAGCAGAAACAAAACAAACTCTATTACATTGCAAGAAGAAATCAAATCCATTCAGGCAATAACTGTCTCATGGTAGTCAAATTTATATTCCTATCATGAAAAATTTAAAAATGCCGTTTGATAAAAGCGTTTTGCGAATTCTCAATACTTGACTCAGAAAGCACAAAAGTATTTAGATTTAATTGCTGTGGTAGCCAATTGTAAGCCACTGAAACAAGCAAGGTATATTAATTATTGCAGTTTAAGGGGTGTACTCAAAGGGGTGACTGAGAAGTTTCAGCCATACCCAAAGTAATAATAGAAATTTATCGTTCATCGACTTGATATCATCAATTGTAGTTTAGTAGATTTTTCTAAAAGATTCTACGCCAACCTCTAATGAAAGGTTCGATTCATGGGTAAATTTAACTTAACTGCACGACAGCACTTTCATGGCCTAGCGGGGTTTTTTTCGCTGATATTGGAAACAGCAAGAATAGGAAACATAAAGTTTATCATGAGGGGGCGATTCCCCCTGTTTCAACGGGGTGATATTTCACCCTTTTCTGTAACGTCGAACTCCGATATGCAACAGAATGTGAAGGGTGTGAAACAGGAAGTAACATGAGTCGTATGTATTCTTTTAAAGATACAGGGCTCATTTTCATATATATAACTATAACATCCGCAGTCTTAACCTTACGTCGGGCGTAATATGTTGACCGCTGAGCTCGGGCGCAATGTGCTTGATGGGCACTCATTCAAAAAAACATAATAAACGCCTAATTAAGTTCATTTATACAACTGCCAAGTGATGAACATCATTATTAGGGATGTCAAAAGAAGAAAAATACAAAAATTTCTGCAAAAAACATGTATTTGACATAAAACTAGTCGAACAAATTTTAATGAAATCTATGACCTACTACCAAATACCGTAAATGAGGTAAAGTTAGAAAATCGTAAAGTAAAAAAAGTAAAGTTAGAAAATAGTTTAAAAACATTCACAGTATTAATATCTATTCAGTCATTCTCGGAGAGGGGGTCTGTACCTTCTACAGTGAAGTAAAGTAAAAAATGTGACGAGTTCGGGCGCAATGAGCTTATCTGAACAAAACTTAATACTTCCCATAGTGAAGGTCGAGGACAAACTAAGTGAGAAGGTTGCATAGAGCAAGTAAAAAGGGGCAGCTTGGCAGCGCCAGGTGCCAACGCCGCCTAGCGGCGGGGCAAGGTGATAAAATGGCCGCGCAGTGCCTGTCAGATCAAATACGCCCGACGGAAGGTTAAACAGATAGGGATTGCGGTCTGTTAATGAATGTTTCAGCTTTGTACATCATGAAATGCGAATAAATGTTTCACTCATAAGTCAAATATGTTTTAATTTTTCCTAACCCACCCATGTTCTTACCCTAAGCGGTAGGAGAACTATTTAAACAGGGAATAGATTGTAAAGTCTGGGAAAGGAAAAGAAATTCGCAAACTTCTGAAATGACTATATGAATAACATGACTATGACTACTATCTCAGCTCATCGCAAAGAAAAATTCTGGATGAGCATGTGTAATTTTGAATCGTGAAAGGAAGGAGGCAAAACACAATATACATATATTGAAAAACACTTGTAATTTCCCTATAGACGCAAGAGTGAACATTTCTTACTGAAGATGAGCTTTTCAAAGTATATAAACAGATTAAAGCCTTGGTCATATTGATAGTAAAATTTGAAAACCCTTCAAAACAACTACTAATAACGATTTCAAAACTTAGAAAATATCGAAAATGACTATTTCGATGGAACAAGACGTCACTATCTTAAGGGCAGAAGTCACAAGAAGAAAAACGCGAGTTTAAATATTGTTCTAGAATAGGTGCTGCCCAAGCCTTTCCAGACAGCATGTAAAGGCGGGGAAGCACTAGCGTCATTCACTTAGTGCCTTCACTAGTGAACATGTCTTTAAAACAAAATGGGCCATGGTAGCTCAGTTGGTAGTGTCTCGGATATCATCTAGAGGGTTGCGAGTTCGAAATTTGATACAACCAAAGACCATCGTGTACATGGGGGCTTGTATACGTTAAATCTGTCGTCTCCTCAAATTTCCTCACTTTGACGTGCTGTAGAAGTTTGGAGAGTGGGTGCCAGCTCAGGCGTCGTCTTCGTCACTGACCGTGGTTTAGAACTTATTTTTTCTTTCCAAAACATAAAATTTCCGAACAATTGAAAGGTAGGTAGGTGGTTAATTAATGTCGCACTGGAGCAACACAACGAGCTATTGCGAAAGTCTGAGATCAATCCCGAAGGGAAAGATTCAAGGACAACTCCTTGTAATGCGAATATTTGACAGATGATTGAAACATTTAATTTCGAAAATTTCATAGGAATGAGAATTTATTTTAAAGATCAAATTTTACCACAAATACAACCACATTATAATACAGTCAAATTATAGGAAACGAATATTTATTTAATTAGAAAAGCGCAAAAGAAAAACTCACAGACGATAAAAGTTTAATTTAGCTACTCGATATCTGGCAGTGTCAGATATAATATTTCATTTTTAACCTGATTCAGTATTATGAGTTTATACATCTGTGTTAAGATACAGTGAAATCGTTCCTATTTGAGCATTTCTATGTAAGAAGGGAGTTCTAATTTCTTGGTGGTATATATATATGTATATTTCGACCAACCTTACTCAAAAGTTCTTGGTTAAACATAGTGTAGAATTCTGTTTAATAAAAAGAAATAAAATATACATAATAAATATATTACAAAAAGATTGCTAACTAATATTTCGGGGTTTTTTCTTTCAGTTTTTAAATTATTATATAGGTTTCCTTTACAAGACGTTTAAAATCAGTAAAATTTATTTATTTTTCCTGTTTCAAATTAAATTATTGGGTTTTATTGAAATATGTACTCAACAGTTAAGTAATTAAAAATATAATTCTGAACAGGTACGTGATTCCTATTCAGAAACCGAATCTCCGAATTGAAAAAAGTGCCATAGGTAGATAGGTATTTGAATTAACCTCGCACAATGGCTATTAAAAAGTGCCATAAGAATTCAATTTGAAATTGCATGTCAGATAGACTATAGAAAATTTTAATGAAACTTACCGATTTTAGAAGATTATTAATATTAGATAGCATCCAAACAAGGACTTTTTTCAAAAATTTAAAATTGTAAGTCGACAAGTAAGATTGTAAGACAGTAAGTCGATGTTACTCCCTTTTCGGGTTGAAGCTATTCTTACACAGCTTACAGTTACCTATAAAACGTTTTATTTTCTTTCTATAGCTATCAAACGATCGACCGCTGTCTGAAAAATTATAATCAAAGCAAAGGTAAAATAAATTACCTTTCCTTTGTCAAGAGAGATTTTCAGTGTAAACAAACTACCAAAAGATAATTTTACTTCCGTCTACACCATACGAAACGAGAGGAATTTTCAATACAAGCTAACAAACCACCGAAAGACAAGAATTTTACATCGGATTACCCAGGGGCGTACGAAATACATACAAGGAGCACGTTATACCACAAAAGCACTAGCGCCATCTACATTTAGCTTTGCAGACAAAGCCTCTTGTATGGAATACATTTAATGGTAAAACAAGCTCTTTGTTATTTCATGAGCGGAGTTTTTAAGAAATGTTCTTTAAGAGAAATTAAATATAAATATTTTATCTAATTAATTTGTCATCATTTCGTTAATGATGGTACGATTCGGAAGTATCACATCCCTGATTCAAGAGTGCCATAAGTCAAAATATTGATAGAAAAATTGAGTGCAAGACTATTAGAGACTCCGTAGTTTCGTAATTTAAATTAGGGTTTTCCCATGGAAGGTGGTAATTTTTTCACGGGTAATATTCTGTTATTTTGCTATTTTGTAATATTTATTACATTGGGGTGCAATCATAAAATATCTAGCGGTAAATGGATTAACTCTTAAGAGTTGGTGCCCTTTTCCACAAGACAATTGCAATTAGTAAAGGTGGGTTGGTCAAAAGAACGTTTTGGATTGTCTACATCTGAATAGCAGATCCGACGACACGAAGGGGACTTGGTATTTTGATCTGGTATATGATGCGGAAAAGGATGCAGCTATTTTCACTTTCTTGAACTTTATCATTTCCGTCCAGATGCTGTTTGCCGCCAGATACTTTTTTGTTTGCATAATAAATCATTACAACGTTATTTTGCATCATTTTTCCACATTGACAGCGGTTTACAGTCAAATGAAATTACAATTGAAATTAAACCAAAAATATCTAGAATTTTTATAATTAAATACCTAAATATTACATTCTTTTCCTTTGTTAATCAACTCCGCCAGTCTCAGCCATATTTAGATAACCCTCGCTAAACCTCTTATCAGGAGGAAGTGCGATCGAATGAAGCACTGAGTTCGAAACTTTATCTGTTTCAGTAATAAAAACATTTTCAAAGCGCTCTTTTGGTTCTGCGCCAATAACGTTATCTTTCAAAGTTCGAAGGTTTCTGCGGCAGTTTTATGATTAGAAAAATTTCACTCGAAGATTTAATTTATGCTGTCTGCAACAGTTGTAACTTTCTCCGGAAATCGAACTAAAAAGTGTTTATTGAAGTTTCGTACGTTTCCATTACACTGGGTAAAGTCTTCAGTTCTTCAACTGCGACGGAAGAAATGGCAGGAAATTCAGGTGTTTTTATCCGTTGCAATCGTCGCAATGATCGTGAATGCTTAAATGCGCTACAACGTTTGATGAAACCATCTGAAAAGTTCAGTTGCTTGAAAAGGGATGACACTTACAGTGGTCTAAAAGTATTCTTCAAGGATGCTTTGACAGTTCGGAGTATTTTAAGAGAGCAGCATCTGTGGATCTCAGGAAAGATGTTCCCTATTCATTCAATGACGACAACTTTGATAGTCCACACAGAGCTCTTCGATTTCCGCCAAGACTTTGAAGAGGTTCTTCGGAATGGGGTGCAACACATAGGGCCCACACTTGAAGTATCCAGAGTTCGTTTGTTTGATGATATGCCGGACTCTTACACTGGCGATTGGAAAATTGTATTGGATGTTCCCGAAATAGAAGACCTTGATGTTTTCCGTCAGTTTGGTTTGCCGAATAACATGATCCTGAACCTGCCTGGTTTTGGAAGCGGATTCAGAGTGACATTCTGCTGCTCCTTTTGTGACGAAGACGGGCATACCCTGAGAAGGTGTCCCGTGATTGGAAGTGTTCAAAATACACCAGAAACGCAAGCCGTGACCCAATCGAGCAACATTGATTCCAATGAGGCAATTAGGGAGCCAACACCTATATCCACGAGTCAAAGAGCTTCTGAATTCCGAATTCGCGATTCTGAAGAGAAAATTAATGCAGAAAAGAAGCCTGCGATTCTGCCAGACCATATCAAGACATGGGCTAGAAAAATTGGAGAAGAAAAAGTTATGCAGGAATTTATCAGTCACTCATCTAATACTTCAACAGTAATCAAGAAAGAATCTGACCAGGATCCGGAGAATAGTCGCCCGTCCAAAAAGCGGACTCTTGATGAAAACAGTGATGGAAATGAGTATAAACCATCTTCCAAATATCTTCGCGAGCTCGATGTAACCCTTGCTACAACTAGGTTTGATCCTTGTGCTTCCACTTCGCATTTTGGGGATGTACAAGTAGTTTTTGAATCAAGGGACGCAAGCCGAAAAAATGTTCCACTGAATTCCACCACTGAATTTCCGAGATCAAGTAAGAACATGATTTGCTATTAGAATTTTAATTTGTTATGATAATATTGATGATTTTCATCGAGAAAGAATTCGCTGAACTAAATAGAAATTAAATTTGTTGCATACATCTAATATTATTCTTTCTAAAATTAAAATTTTCTGAATCTCCTAATTCTTAATTAACGATGCATTTTCTTTTAACTATTACATACAACGTTTTCCAGGCGTAAGTGGTGGTCTATATCGCGTTGGTTTTATTAATATTCGTAGGCTTTGTGTGTGCGGTTTAATATAAATATAATATTATCAGGATTATGAAGTTTTGCGTGCGCATTTTACACAAATATAGTTTTTGTAAACATGGAAGCTCTGAATATAGTTCTACTACAAATAAGAAATTTTTATTGGGATACTTTCAGAGAAAAATATACGTACGAAACCAGTCACAAAACATGTGTAACGATGCAAGCGATATAGTGTGCCACAGCGCTTATTACGTGCAGTTAGAAAGTGTGCGAAGCGGGATGGCTGATTAAATAAATTAGAAGTACAGCAAACGAAAGGAAAAGCTCGAAGAAAATGTAGTTCAGCGATTTCATACAATATATTACATGAATTAGTTTAATTCTATTTTGGTTTGGTCTGTCATTCTACTATAGTTTTTAATACAAATAAGCAAATTAGACAGATTAATTCAACTTACATATAACATATTGGTTGTTAAATGAACAATTTAATCTAAGTTATTCATTGTATTACAAATATAAAATCATTCTAATGCGTATTATAAATTGTGGAAAGAGTTGAAACATTCTGGACTAAGCGAGGGAGTGCGTATGGCATTAGCGAATATCTGCTATATTCATGTCTAATTAGTCCTCGTTATGAAAAACAAAATGACCACAGAACGACACACCCAAACCTACAATCGTATTCAATAACAAGTTGTTTACGCCTAGTAAATTCTTATCTATTTAAATAAACAACCTAAGATTGTTTAGGCTTTAAAATTGAAAACTGCACGGAACATAATTACATTCATTAAATTTTCAATCGCATTTCTCTACTAGTCTAACAGGGGGATTTCGTAGTACAACTTTTTAAACCTAATATATTTCTTGATATCAATTATTATAGTGTTTCTATGTCATACGCAATTTTTGCTTTTATTGCAAAGTATATATTTTTATTAAAATGTTATGGAAACATAACTTGCATTATAAATAGTATAAAATCTTTTGAATGTTCATGTTATCTTCGTGTCTTTTATGTACATATGTATGTTGGCTTCATGAGAATATGAGGCTAATATTAGTTAGTACTTTTTAAAGTTTAAAATACTATAAAGCATGAATCGCGCGTAAATAAAATATTTTCATGACGACTTATAAAAGTCATAAATTTATCGTTAATTTTTACTTTAATAAATGTTTTAAAACTGAACAATTAAGAGTAAAACTTCAATCTTTAAAAACGGCTTAATTCACAGCACACTTCCATTTCATGTGACTCATGACATATACAGAGACAACAGAGCTGATTTTAATTACCATTTTTATTTTTATAGCGACTTTTCATTTTGTTTTCGATTTAAAAAAAATACCATCTTCGGTTACTTTTGTACATTAGTGTAGAAATGCCCTGCTTGGAGTAGAAAAGAAAATTATTAAACCTACTCTCACTAGCAACTGAAATGTTTTTTCCAACATTTATAAAGAGAAGAAAAGAAGAAATATCCTGCCTGAGCTGCATTTTTTAACTATAAATTGGAAGGAGTTAGTGTATAATCTCTTAAACACCACAGCATTCAAAGGCATCAAATAGAAGAAATTACTGAAGGAGGGAGCAAGTAATACACAGTTCATTTTCCCTAATTGTACATTCGGAACTCTTCATTTGTTCAGAGATCATTACAAAATAATCGGGTTTTGTAATATCTACCCCTTATATTAGATTGGTTCCCAGACCACCAATCAAAAACGGTGTTCGGGTCCCTGGAATGTGGCGTCCATGTATCCTGGCATAGTGGTCAAATGATATAAAGTATGAAGTTCGGTTCCCTTGCATATTTGATTGCCTATATTAAGTATATTTGTAACATGTAACTCTCATGTTTGAGACCTGGATCCAATTATAAAAATATTGGGGCCCAAGAAGATTTGCGATTTAGTGCCCCAGATGTTGATACTTTGCTGAAACAATATATTTGGTCAACAGTAATATCTTAATATTCATCTCGTTTGAGGTAAGAGAGCAAGGGATATAGGCTTCTGGGAGAGTTCTCCCGTGAATCACATTTGTCTTCTATAATTTACTTTATTTTTTTTTTACATTTGTCTTCTATAATTTGCTTTATCCTTTTATTATATTTGTCTTCTATAATTTAATTTATCGTTTCATTAATCTGTACTAGCAGAGTTGACCCCTCTGTCTGTTCTCTATACAAATCTACACCATTTGACCAATCTACACCAAATTTGGTACACATTCTTTGGAACCCTGCGGGTAACGTAGGCTACATATTAACTCCCTTTCTATTTGTCTTGGGTGTGCAGAGGGGTGTAACGTCCCGCCATCCTGGACAGAACACTTGCTGGAGGGCGCTCTCTCCCGGTCTGGCTGTGCAGATGACGTCAGTGTTAACATCTACAGGAATCGCCTCTCAAGATGACCTTGGAGGTTTTTTTAGGATCTTAGAGTATAGTACAATCGCAGGTGGGTGCGGTTGCGCTGAAAATCGGTCAATATCATATCGTTTATGTATCCCGTCTGTAAATTCTTAAACTGTAGCTTTATTATTGGAATGTAAATTTTTATAACATAAGATTATTAAAATAGAAATTGGTCTTTCTTTTAATCGTCGATATGGTACAGGGGCTAAAGACAATTCGAAATCCTCATAGGAATAACATTGCGTATTTATACGATCAATGCCAGACCAATTCCCACTAAATATGGTACATTCATCCTGTAGAATTCTGAGGAACTCATAGGCTATATATTAACCCCGTTCGAATTGTCCTGGGTCTCCAGGGGACTAAAAAATTCGAAATCTCCATAGTAATAATATTGAGTAATATTACGATGCATTATAAACAATTCAAACCGAGCAACACCCTGTAATTCAGCTAGTTAAATATAAATTTGTATTTTATGATAGCATTTTCTATATCCTAAGGTAACCAGGAGGACGCTGGTCAAGTCCCAACTTCAAGTCGACCAGAAGTCTATGGCACAGTAAAGTCTGAGTTACCGTTGACAGATGACAACGAATCAGATTCCAACCAGAATCCGCCGCATGCTGCTGCCATTGGCCATCAGACACCTCGGAGAAGGAAACCGGCCCAGACAACTCAGATTAAAATCCCAGAGGGCATCAAAATCATAATCCGCCAAAATTCCGGAATCCTGGGAGAAGAGCGCCTGGAAGCCTTCTTCAACCACGTCAAGAAAAAGTCATGTCCCAGTGTAGTGGCCAGGCAGTACACGGAGGAAGTTCAGGGCCTCAAAGCTCAGTTGCAAGACATCAAAGACCGATACTACAATACGCCCCTCATCCATTCTGCCGATGAGAAATATTTCATGAAGTGGTTTGAAAATGTTTTAACACGATTTGATCGCAAGCCAACCAAAAAAACTAAAAATACTAATTAAGAAGTTTGGGTTGACATTTGACCTGTCCAAAACAAATGTTTGCTTCCTAATTTTTTCGTATGTAAAATCCAATGGTTTTACAATATTCTTGATTACTCTAATACTCTTAATTACTCTAATACTCTTGATTACTCTAATACTCTTGATTACTCTAATACTCTTGATTACTCTCTATACAATGCAATATTCTTGATTATACAATGCAATATAAATGCAATATTCTTGATTATACAATGCAATATTAATGCAATATTCTTGATTATACAATGCAATATTAATGCAATATTCTTGATTATACAATGCAATATTAATGCAATATTCTTGATTATACAATGCAATATTAATGCAATATTCTTGATTATACAATGCAATATTAATGCAATATTCTTGATTATACAATGCAATGTTCTTGATTATACAATGCAATATTCTTGATTATATAATACAAATTTCTTGGCATATATGATAGTATCTTATTTGCGTTTCAGATGTTGAGATGGGTAACACGGTAGATGCGTAATTTGGTTGTCTAACCTTTACTGGAGGGCAGTAATTATCCCACAAACTTCTGCTCCATGTTTGATTTTATTTAAAAAATAAAGGAAGACTCGTTTATGTTATTTATATTTCAGTGAAAAAAGTTTGTACTATTTTAGAAATCTGGGATAAACAATAATTTTTCCTCGATACAATTTAATTATCCGTGCTTATTTTCACCTTCCATCGTTTTATGTAATGATTGAAAGTAAATAGAAATAAGCAGATGTTTTACGACTTTTTTAATAGCAAAACTTTAAATAGCTATACTTAAAGTTGTTTTGAGTTCTAAAAAGCGATATGTGTCTGATATCTCTTACATAAACCTACATCCATTCATCAACTTCGAACACTGAGAACTGAGGAGGTAATATTTTCTTCAAACTTTAAGAAATAAACGTAATAGCGTGTGCCCTCGCCCCTCAGATGTTTGTTGTAATGGCAAGTTGGAAATGATTAGTAATCTTCAACTGTTTTATAAAATTTACTGGGTCTGAAAATTGTCCCATAAACTGAAAGTATCGTATAGATTGACGAATTGAACGATTACCATGTATAGACTTGAAATTACTATTTGTTCCCTGTTTCGGAAATTGGCTTTTGCTCCAATATAAAAACTGGCCTTCACATGAGAAGGATTTTCAGTGTAAATGAACCAGTCGGTCTGTAAAGATTTTACTTCTACTGTCCAAATACTCTCGCATGATACATGTAGGGGGTACCTTAAAATGAAGTATTTTGCCGTTTAGGCAACGTTTAATCAAAATGTCGTTGACCAATCAACTATCATATATCAATACAGAATTTATTCTTTCCCATTTTTATTGGCCAAGTGCTGAAATCAAATTCGTTAAACAAGCAAACTGGCGTCACGTTTACGTACAAGAAGCACACTACCGACACCTACATTTAGCTTGGCAAAAAATGTAATTTAAGCCATTTGAAATTTAGCTCACTATATATACTCTATCCTAGATTGGTTTAATTAATCCTTAATGTTATAACCGAATTAACATCAAACATCACGATTTTTGTCAACATCGAAGTTATAAGTGAAAATAACAAATTCTATTGATTACACGAACAATAAAAATATGTATTAAGACCAATACATGCTAAATGTAGAATTGCTTTTAACATTTGTACGACCTATTTTTAAATTAATGACTGCCGGTATGAATAAAAAACTTATTAATGAATTCAGGAGACAACAGTTGATGTATTGATTGTTGTAATTTTGTATTAACACTCTCATATATCCAGATATCACAGCTAAACTTCTGCAATTACTTTCCAGCAGCAAAAATTATCACTTCGAATCACTATAGCAGAACTCTGGTCACAGTAATGAATGGTAAATTAATCTCTTGTAACATAGGGCTTGTGGACTAATTTTAAATTTAATAAAACTGTCAGTGAGCAAATTAATTTGTATGAAAAGCAAAATATTGACAATTAAATACACAACAGCAATAAAATGAAACGTCCCTAGTACTAGGCTTAAAAAAGGAATGAATTCCCTCTCTTTTTACTGCCATTTAACATTCTAAAAAGTAAAGCATTTAAACTTTTTATTATCGTTTGCAAGATAGTCACGCTCTACCAGATTTTCTCAAAAAATTCTGTCACATAAATAATCTGGACGAGAAAGCCTATCTTAAGTTGTAACATTCCTTGTATCTCATAAATTAATCCTATGAGCTTTCACCGTCAGCACAAGTTCCACATTGTACATCCTTAAATGTACAATACAATTTGGAACCTTACAAGAATGTCCGTGTCTATTCATTAGAAAAAGTAAGTTTATTTAACACTTTCATCAAGGTGCCGTGTCTTGTTTAATACCCAAAAGCTCCAAAGATCGATGAATGGTTTACACTTTCAAGCAGAATACCAGGTTAAATATTTTTTTCGCTTATGGCAACCTATTCTATTTTTGAACCCAGTTCAGTATGCCTGACACGCGCAATCTTATGGAGGGCGTAGTCACTCACATGTTTCTGTAAGTACAAGATAGTTTTCATGATGAACTAAAATCACGGAATACTAAAAAACCAGTCGTTCTTACATCAGTTCAAAACTCGAACGAATATTACTCTCAGTCACGGTAATTTCTTGTACGAATCGTCTGGGATGGCAAAAACGGTATTCTAGAAACAGGGAGTAAACGTATACGTAATGAAACACATAACATACACTACTGTTTGTGAAAATTGCAACCCCATGAAGGAATCATGCAAATTTAACGAAACTTGCAGGAAATGCAAAACAGGTTAGGATATGCAAATGATTAGAATTACAAAGCGATCACGCATGTGTGGGTCTATAAACACCCTCTATACTTCCAAGTGAGCTGTGTATAAAAAGCACTGTAGAGGTGCGTTAAAATGTGTGTATCGTCGTTTGACTGCTGTAAATGATTGATTAGAAGTCAATATGCCTCGCCAAAAAAGCAGTGCCATACGAGCAACTAACGGAGTTCAAAAGGGGCCGCATGATCGGCCTCCGTGAGGGTGGACTTTCGTATCGTGAAATCGCCACTCGCACGGGGCGTAATGCCCCAACAGTGATGCATGTGTGGAAGAGATGGACCATGGAGAACCGGACAAGTCGAAATCCCGGTAGTGGGCCAAGCAATATGAGGTCACCACCAGAGACGTAATTAGAGGGGGGCAGACGGGGCATCTGCGCAGGGTTGGGGAGGCGCTAAATTGGACGAGTATTTTTTTACTATAGATATTTACGTATGATAAAAAATTAAGAGGAAAACTTATTAGTTGACAACAAAAACCAAAAACTATAAAAGGAGCTAAATGCAGAATGTGTGAAGAAATAGCAGGAAAGCTTAACCTAGATCCTCTTTTTAAAGAAGTACGGAGGAGGAAGAAGCGGATGTTTGATGAGAAGGGCGAAGTTGAAAGCTATGAATTCTCAGAAAAAAGGTTCAGATTATTGATTATACAAATAATAGATCGGATTCTGAATGAACTGAGGCAAAGGTTTCAAGTCATTCAAAAAAAACATGAATAGTTTATTTGGTTTCCTCAATGGAGCTCGGTTTGAAACAATGAATGGAGAAGAATTGAAGAACCAGGCACTTGAGTAAGCTACCACATATAAAAAAGACTTAGACAGGGACTAGCTGGCGATAGAAGTGGAGAGTTAAGTATCATGCCTTGGATTTAAGCCCTAATATGAAAACGGCTACACCATCAGGTCTTCTGACGTTAATATACAAGAACGGACTTGAAGACGCGTCCACCAACCTAACGACAGCGTTGAGAATTTTCCTCACAAGACCAGTCTCAGTCGTCTCAAATGAAAGGAGTTTTAGCAAACTAAAGATCATAAAAATTACCTCAGAAACTTAACAGGACAACCACAACTAACCAACCTGAGCATCATATCAATAGAGCACAAGTTAGCTTCAAAGCTATCTTTTGAGGACATTGTAAAAATGTTTGCAGCCGAAAAAGCCCGTAAAGTTAAGTTTTAGTTCAAGCTTTCTGTGTTTAAATTAATTTTTTTCACATTTTGTAAATAGATTAAGTGATTGTGAAAAATGTCTAAGTATAATATTCAAGATAATAACTTGAGTAAAATCTGTTATTATTAATTCTTGTTCCACAGTTTTCCAAAATCCTTGAATGGTTTTCGTTCGACGTTTCGATATTTATCTTTTTAAAAGTCCAAAAGCACAAAAGTCCATGGGTGAGACATCTGGAGATTTAGTAGGAATATCAGTAAAGGGTATTTATTGACTTGATACTAGTTTCTTGTTCCATTTTTTCTATGAATTTAATAGTGGATTTAGATGTGTAGCTGCTTGCTTTACCTTGATGCAGTTCTACTGATTGTTGGCACTTTGGGTAAAGATATAGTATTTCTTTTTTGAATATTGGGGATAAAATAGGGTCTTGATAATATGTGGGAGTTGATTTTTACATTTCCCCCTCCTCTTTACTTTTAATTTTCCATTATATGCAAAACCAGCAACAATCATAAATCTCTTAGAGAAAGTTCTCATGTTAAAGTTACAAAGTTGAACGACGTTTTAATATTTTTCTCCTCTTTTATGATAATAAATTGTTATTTTTATTGCAATCTTTTAAATACACCCACGCCTCGTCTATTGTCACAACATTTTTCTATCTTTCTCCAGCTAAATACTTCTCATACAGAATTCTGCAGCGAGTTCTGCTTTCTGTAATATGTCGTGGAGATAGACGATGAACATTGTATTTTTTGACCATTTTAAGATTCAAATCCCTGTTAATTATTTTATTTATAGTTGAAACTGAACTTTTAATGACTTTGTAAAAGTCCTTTGACCTGGCGGATTCTTTTTTAAAATTAAAGAGCTTACCTTACAAATATTCTCAGAAATTCTTTTCTTTTTTGGATACGTAATTGGAAGTATTTTTCCACTTTTACGCGTTTATTCCTTTCTCATTAATAATATTACTTATCATATCTTTAGATACAGAAAAAACATGACTTTTACAGCGTTTTTGAATAATTGAATAAGCATAATTCTCTTCGGAAAGAGAGGAAACATAGCCTTGCATCCATTGCTTATTTAAAAGCGCCATTTTGAAAGTAAACAAAACTCTGAGTTAGCAGACGATAAGTTATACTTTAACTATTTAACTGCTGCGAAAATAAAAATATCTCGTAGCATACAATTTTTTTTTACAGTTCATCAAAATTATTCAAAAAATGTCCGAACAGCCTCTGTATTTATCATAATTAAATATCCTATTCTAAAGCATCAGTCTGTTGATTTTGATGCAGCCCACACATATCCCGATATCATTTGATAAAACCTTTTCATTTCATTTGCAGCGATTATAAGTATAAAAGAATGTACCAAACATGCTGCTCTTAGATTATTTGTCAATGAAATATCGTAGAATTAATTAGGTATTTTATCTTGTACTAAAAATGGAATTGCTGCAAATTAATCTATTTACCTTTGAAATCAAGGGGTTTTTAGCAAGGCAACGTAAGGCAGATTTGCAGAAACTCGCTTATGAGTTAGGTATCGACTTAAGACCGAATAATAGGGTGTTAGTTATAATCACAAAGATATCGGAGCACCCACAGTACGACGAAGAATGGGTGAAGGCTCAGTTGCAGGTTATAGTAGAGGAACAGGAGATGACTGAGAGACAGGATAGAGAGGAACGGGAAATAACTGAGACAGGCTAGAGATGAACGAGAAATAGCCGAGAGAAATGCTAGAGAGGCGGAAGTGCGAATTCGAATGTTCGAGTTAGAGAAACTCAGGATTACGCAAGCCGCTGAAACAAATAGATTAGGTTCGGCACAAACGGATAATTCTAGACCAACGAAAAATTTGAAATCTGTAATGCAAAAATTTGACCCGGAAAAAGCAGACATGGCCCTATTTCTCACCTTATTTGAAAGATAGGCGAAAAAGATAGGAATAGATGAGGTTGATTGGGTGACTCACCTTCTTTACTTACTCCCGATGGTTATCACCGAAATTATCATGAGAGAGCCCCCTGAAAAATCAGAAGATTACGATCATGTTAAAAGTACCCTCCTAAATAGATTTAAATTAAATCTGGAAACATTCCGAACCAAATTTACCCAGCATCAGAGACGACCAGGAGCGCCCTAGAAAGATTTAATATTTGAGTTAAGGAGTTACTTAAAGGGATGGCTAGATGGAGTCAGAGTGGAAAATTTTGAGGCCCTCAAAAACCTAATGTTAACGGATCAAATTAAAAGGAGAGTTTCCCCTGAGATTAAGAAGCATTTCATAGATCAGTGGACAACCGTAGTAGACCCCGAAGAATTAGTGTTTAAATTAGATCAATATGAAGCCGCTAGACGCACTGTTCGGAAACCTCTCACAGCTAAGTTCCCAGAAAAACGTTTCCAAGATAAGCCTAAACCTGAAAACAAACCTGCAATAGTGAGGAAATTTGAGTAAGAAAAGAGCGAACGCCCGAATTGGAGGAACCCAAATCCTAATGAGTAAAAGTGGAGGAAGCGAGAATTTGAGCGGCGAACGGCGCAGGCGTGTTACATATGCCATTCGACGGATCATCTTAGACCGCAATGCCAAGAAAAAACCCAAATCACAAACGCGTGAATCATTTAAAGATTGAGGAGAATTTCGCACCTTCGTTTGCCCCTTATCTGAGTGAGGCTGAAATAAATGGGATAGATACAGTGATATTGAGAGATAGTGGAACCAGTTTGGATGTATCTCCCAACCACTTAGTAAGACCGGAAGACTACACCGGAGAAACCGTTTGGTTGAAACAGGCTCTGGAAAATCATTTACCTGTAGCAAAGACAAGTTTAGAAAATGAGGAATTCGGAAAGATAATCACTAAAGCAGCGGTAGTATAGATAAAACGGTAGAATTGAATCATTATCTTCTGGGAAATTCGACCCACGAATTGCTCGAGGAAGCAAAGAGAAACCCACATTTAGTGAACGCCGTTGTGACGCGTAGTTAAAAAGGAACAGGGAGAGGGGAAAAACTCAAACCACGCAGCAGCGTTAGCGAAGAACCACCCCATCAATCAAACAAATAGGAGTGCGATGACAACACGATACAATTGCCCCCAGCTGAGGAGAGTGCAACTTCGATTTTGAAGGTAACCATCCAGGAATTTTCTAAAGCGCAAAGAAATTACTCTGAATTGAGCACGCTGTGGGAAAAAGTGGAAGGAAAGCGAACTCAGGAATATAGGAGTAGTATGGGGGCACTATACCGTTCAAGATGGTCGCCGTTTGTTCACATTTTGGCGGAGGAACAAGATGGCGTCGGTTTGATAAAGAGAGAGGAACTTGAAGTAGATGAAGGGTGAGATAACGAAGAGTTTGTTTACATGTTGGAGTTGTGTTGCCATGGTGATGAATGACTGGTTTTGCCATCTGGTGGAGAATTTAGTAACCATATTATTTTAAATTAAAAAGTAATTTCTTGGATTCGAACCGGGACCACGGGATCCGATGTCAAGTGCGCTACCACTGGGCTATTGGGACTTAGATGTTAGTGGTGAATTAATGTAGTGTTTGCTTCTCTCTTTTGAACTTGTATTTTTTCTTAATACTAGGAATGTGCTATTTTTAGAAAATGGTTTGTATAATTTCATGGGGGTTTTAATAAATACTTTTACAAAATGACTAGTAGAGCCATCTAGTGATTTCAAAATTAATTAATCTAAGGAACGAATTGATATTTTTTTACTTTATTCATTTAAATTGACAAGTTCTCGCATAAATTTTCTATTTTTGTTAAATGACTGGTACTGCCATCTAGGGGTTGATTTTGAAACGAATGTATTTTATATTTATATAATAATATTGAGATTTTGTGCATAGGTTAACATTTTATTTTCTAAATTTATTTTTCAAAATGACTGGTATCGCCATGTATTGATGGAATGAATTAGCAACAGAATATTCTTTCATTTAGCTTTTCAATATGACGCGAGGATATATGTATGAAAACACTTGGAATAAAATTAAGGATTATCTTAATACTCTAACGTTTGAACTCGTAAAACATAAGTAATTGAGGCCAACCGATTGTATGCGAAGAATTTTAACCGTTTGAGCACTATAGTAAGATAGAATTTATAATACGGAAACCTTTTTTTAAATTTATATTTTAATGAATTTATATACAGCATGTTCTTGAAGAAAATGTGCATGCTTAAGGGTGAATGTTTTGTCGGGAAATCATTATTACAACTTGAGTGGAGGACTTTGAGATATGAATAGGACACACAGGCATAACGGTGTATGAAACATTACATTTTTAGGTAAATAAGAGGCAACTAGCCAAAGAATTTATCGTATACATATTATATTCGATGATAAAAGTATCAGATTGATATTATTAGAAGCTTCTGGAACTTGGGGTAATATAATTAAGGAATGTATGTGACAAAACGTGGGATATTTTTGTTTTGATTAGATGCAATCTTAGGCAGATAACCGACATTCTATCAAAGATTTTACAATATATATACTATTATTTGTGATGGTAAAATATCAGATTGATAGTCTAAAAGCCTCTGGAACTTGTGAGAAAATGACTACGGATTATGTTTTGCACGTGTAGGTTAATTAAAATAATAGAAGGGACGGATTTAAACACGGAGTCACAGATAACGATAGAAACTGGTAATACTATTTGATAAATAAGAGGCTTTTAAAAGCATAATATGAACTTATGTTTCTTGGGTCTTTGAATTACTTTGCTTCTTTACCCTTCTACTGTTTTTAAATAAATCATGGATTCTAGTGACATTAGACCTGCAAAGAAAATGCATACAGACAAAGAACAGTGTTTGTAGAAATAGTGTAAAGATTTTTTATGTTATGAGTATGGCAAATTGTTTACAGATCGAGAAGGCTGGGTATATTTCCGTCTATTGGAAAACGAATTAACGTATTAAAAAAAGAGGAAACTACTATAGAAATTTACGATAGAAAATATACTGTGGCTTGACAACTTGTAGCATACGAAAACGAAAGAATAAGCTATACCTTTAGCGGATCTTGTATCGCAGCCAAGCCTTGGTCTCCCTTACTATTGGAAATAAAGGGAGAAATGGAACGAATAATTGGTGCAAGATTTAATTTTGAGTTCGTGAACCGGTTATAAAGATGGTAAGAACTGCATAGTGCACATAAAGACAGCGAGAAGGACTTGGAACTTTATGCACCCATAGCGTCTGTTTCATTTGGGCGGAAAAGACAATTTGTGTTTTCTAACTACAATTCCTTAAAAATTATTCTGGAAAACGGAAGTTTGCTTGGGATGAAGTATCCAACAAACCAATTTTTGTTTCACAGCTTGCCCGTGGGAATGCATCATACCCTAGAATTAACTTAATGTTTCGTAAAATTCTTGTGTAAATAAGCAATAAATCATTTATGTACCCCGAACTGGAACTCAGTGTTGATAGGGATGTACACTAAACGGCATTTGGAAAACGCTACAATTAATCTTTGTGCCTTTCTGAATGTTATTTATATAAATTCTTACATCTTGCTATTTTAAATAAACTTTTCCGTGTCTTACCACATACACTGTATTTTGGGTATTTTCTTTTTTATTACAGTTTTATAAATTGTCTTTTAAAATGCAAGATCTAAAATGAAATTTTCTTTGCTATAACGACTTGTTTTTTTAAGTTAGATGTTTTTACTCAAAACTTAATTATACATTAGATGCTATAACACTTATTTTACTGCAGAAATTTTGTTTTAAATAATGTACGCTTAAGTAAGAATACTTTGAAACTTTACAAGATCCAACTATGAATATGTTTCCTTGTACATTTGAAGAAGTTATAATAGTATAAAAACCATTTATACTATAAATCTAAATTAAATGTTATTTTTTAATTAATCTTTCTTTGCATATTATTTTTTACTTTGAATAAATCTATATAATCTAAATTAAATGTTATTTTTAATTGATCTTTCCTTGCATTATTTTTTAATTGAAATAAATCTTCCTAAATTTTTGTGATTTAGTTTTTATTATATAGTTTTACAAACTGTTTTTTAATGAACTTTTCTTTGATATAAGGATTTGTCTTAAAAGTTAGATGTTTTTACTCAAAAATTAATTATATATTAGATACTATTACTCATATTTTTAATGTTGAAGATTTTTAGAAAACATTTTACAATTGAAGCATACATATATAATATCTTATACAGGCGGTCACGCCTATCGTAGCAATACATGGTTCGAGTGTTCCTAAGTCATGAAAATTCCTACAATTCGAAAGTCAGAGTCGTTTCAAAATTTTATAGTCACTGTTCCTCATTTATAAAAAGGAAGCTATTTATGGTACTCCTTCGTAGTAAGTGGGGGAGAGTGCAAGTTAAATTTTTCGCGGCTTCACGTTGATGTGATGTAGAAGTTTGAAGAGTACCAGCTCCGATTTTGATCTCGTCATCCGACTGTGGTTCAAAATTATAAAGTGTTGTCCTTCGATCTTTTTCTTTGGGGTTGATCCCGGTCGGCCGCCAATGGCTCCTTGTGTTGCTTCAGTGTGGCATTAATTAACTACCTACCTACCAACCTACCTTCGTGGCACCAAAGATTAATTACCAAAGGAATGTGTGAAAAGAATTACTCAATTTTTCTTTTCCATTCGAAAGAAACAACTGCATCAATTGGGATGTAACAAGTATAGTTAGATTGTTCATAAACCTACCTTACAACGAAAGAAAATCTAAAAACTGAAGCTGCAAAACAATTGCAACCCTCTGTACAGAGATATTGCTTTGTCAACGCTAATTAGTATTGAAAGATAAAGACAGACTCAATGGTGGACCTCAACATCATTTTAATACGAAAAAAGTATTTAAGCCTTCACTTTGTCGTACTAGACAGCAAATTCAATTGAAAATGAGTCCCATATACAAGTAGATAATCCGGACTTTACTATCCAAGTTCTTAAACGAAAGAAGTTGTGAGCACAAACAAAAATTCGGTGAAAAAGGATGCATTCATCCTAAAAAAATAGTGTGAAAATGAGTCCCATATACAAAAAGATAAACCGTACTTGAAATGCGAGTGCTTAAACGAAAGAAGTTGGAGTGCACGCAAAAAATCTGTGAAAAAAAGAATGCATTCATCCTTCAAAAAATAGTGTGTAAAATAAACTCTTCATAGTTGTAGTTAATCAATTTGAAATTTTGAATATCCATATATTTTATAAATTTTTGCTTTGCTTGGGCATCGACCTCAGTAATTCGAAGTTCCATAAATTTTAAATATTTTGTAAACTATACAAATATCAACTGCCAACTTTTAATGTCATGAATTAAAGATCTACATGTTTTCCTTTGAATAAAACTAGATTGCTATTTACAATACACTTTGATTTACTATTTTCATTCGTTACAGATTTCCAACTTTTTCGATATCAAAAATAAGGAGTACAAATATCTGAATAACATTATGGAATATTAAGTTACTAAAATTAAATCAGTAACTTCAAAATGCAAATCATCCTGTGGAAATGAAGATGCTTCTGGTTGAAAAGTTTTATATTTCTAATATCAATTTTTTAAAAGAAATAGTACAACCCATAAAATTGGAATTTTGCAATAAGTTTTCTAATTACATTTGGCATCTCAAGCCTCATGCTCGTGGTGTAAACGTGTATATATATATAAATATTCTGGATTCAATATTACTTTATATTTTTATTTCGCCTTACAGATGCATTTTTTGAACCATGGAATGCATACATATTCCAACACACGGAGCAGTTATTGTTTTAGAATCTAAAATCTCTCCCTTTCCATTGCTATTTCATTATCTTCCTGGATAGTATAAAATTTCACAATTCACCGACATGCTTTATACATTCAAAAGTTATCAGAATTGTTATTTATGTGCCCCCGACACACTTTGAATTTAGAATAAAGTATCTAACAATAATAGACATACAATAAAATAGATTCGTCTATAATTTAAATTTTCCAATTTAATTTTAATCACCTACATTAAAATACTTTTGTAAATGAATTCAATCCGAATAGTACTAGGTCCAGCGGAAGACCGTCGTGAACAAGGGGGCTGGTGTATGTTAAATATGTCGTGGTCTTATAATTCCATAAACTTTATAAACTTTCCATAAACTTTCTGTTAGAATATGTTTATACACTGGCCGTTTTATAAAATAATGAATATAAACGTTAGTATCAGGGCAATTTATGAAAATTAAGGACTGCTGAAAGGCTTTTTAATGAGGTAATATCATTATACCTAACGGATGTACGTCTTATCTTATTGCTATAAAATAGACTTGAGTTAACGTTTGTCTTTTCTCTCTTGTACCTTCACATTGATTAACTTATTAGAATTTTCATTTCTGGTAGACACGTCTGCTTATTTCAATCCGAATAGTACTAGGTCCAGCGGAAGACCGTCGTGAACAAGGGGGCTGGTGTATGTTAAATATGTCGTGGTCTTATAAATTTTCCTGGTCTTATAAATTTTCTTTTAAAATGCAAAATCTGAAATGAAATTTTCTTTGATTTTAAGATTTATGTTTTACTCAAAAATTAATTATACATTAGATGCTATAGCACATATTTTATTGCAGAAATTTTTTAATATTATACACTTAAGTGAAAGTAAAATTTTGGAAACTTTACAAGACCCATATTATGAACATGTTTCCTTACACATTTGAAGTAGTGAAAAATAGTATTAAAACCATTTATCCTATAAATCTAAATTAAATGTTATTTTTAATTAATCTTTCCTTGCATTATTTTTTAATTTAAGTAAATCTTCCTAAATTTTTGTGATTTAATTTTTATTATATAGATTTACAAACTGTTTTTTAATGAACTTTTCTTTGATATAAGGATTTATATCTTAAAAGTTAGATGTTTTTACTCAAAAATTAATTAGATTTTAGATACTATTACATATATTTTTATACTGAAAATTTAAAAAAAAAAACAACATTTTACAATTGAAACATACATTAGATATTATAAACATTTAAATGCAGATTTGCTTTATAATTTTTAATTTTAAAATTAAGATATTTTTAAATGTTTGATTCTTAAAGAGTGTTTTATGCATAGTAAAGAAACAATAATAAAAAACCCCGCAAGAGTAAAAATATTTTATACATTTATTTTGGGAAATTTTGCAAGACCCATACCATGTTTCCTTGCACATTTGAAGTAGTGAAAAATAGTTTATTAAAACCATTTGTCCTTGAAGTTCTAAATTAAATGTTCTTTTTCTTTAATGCTTTTGCAAACCACACATTTTACTAAATATGAACTTCCATTTATTTATTTGAAACCTTATGCATATCTTACAGTTTAAATTGCACGGTGTAACGTTTCCGGTCTCTAATTAGGCGTAAGACTGTTTACAGCACAATAAATATTTATTTCGTATAGAGAAATTTAAAGATTATTTACATATAATACGATTAATTGAAAAGTATGAGGGCACAGATGTTAAACATCGAATCTGCCAAGGAGCCAGGAGGCTCGCCAAAATCTGAGTCTGAAGGATGCGACTGCTCTTTTCGTGGTTTCAATCTACTCTGATCTTTTGAGGGGGGAGTTCATCTCGATCTTCGAATGTTAATCCCGGTGTTTCCACACCATCTGCAACGGAAGGTCATGAGAACCTCCACAGCTTCCCGACCCGAGGACAGATGTAATGTCTCTCTGGCCTGGGCTTCCACAGAACTGTAAACAAGTGTTTTCCTGGGGGTGGTCCGTCTGCATTCCTCTCATGGAGGGCCCAAGATAATTTAGGCGTTGACAACTTGTTTTGCAGTCGAGGGAGATCTGAATTCCAGATGTGGGAATGCCAGACCGATCGGTACAACAGCAAAATACCAATGCTGTACGTAGTTATGAAGTATTTTACAAGATACTTCATAATGTTCTCTTAATTTTACATGTAATTCATTGCTACGTTAAATGGATATCATGTCATTTTCTGTTTTGAAAATAATGTGGACATTTATGTGCTGCTAAGCAAATTAACTTTTGCCATTTCTCGATAGTTAATGCATAATCTGAAGATTTACTCACACCGCTGAGTTTTACCCATGAGTAATATTAAATAACTTAAAATTTTGAATATTAATGAATTTTAAAATGAACAAATATTATTGAAATAATGGATTAAATCTGAATTCTATGTATTCTCAAAACATTCTCTGCAAGAAAAAAAGACACTTCTAAAACAGATTCAAGGAAGCCACACGGAAACAAAGTTAATTAAAAACACTTTTATAGAAAAAACATCATAATTCATATATTTTACAAAAATAATACGCAATGCAGTGTAAAAAAGATTATTACTTTATTTTTTACATACTTGCATTTTTAAAGAGACGCATATTTCCGACAAGCCTTATTCAATGCCGCCACCTAAGCTTTTGGGCAATGCAAATTATTTTTGTGATGACCACATTATAGTTTTTGGATATCTTTGTTGCTACTTAGAGCACATAGTGCATCGAATTTGGGACACCCATATCGTTCCAAGCTGATGTTCGGAAGTCAATGCATCTAAGCGTTTCTTCTCCACATGACCACCTTTGTAAGCAACTAGGTACTGAGTGGCCCTCTTGGTCTGCTCGTACAATTCTAAAAGCTTAGAGTCTAGACTTTCTAAGGGAGCACAATTTGTCATGTCATGGGACAGAAATGAAGTCCACATACGTAATTTTTAACATATCGCACAGTTGTACGATCTTTGGCACTAAGTTTATGCTTATAAGACAATAGGTTACTTGAAACTACTTGCGATTTTACAGCGATGTATCCGTATTTACGTACTAAGAAACCTTCTTGAGTTTGAAATCCATCAAAATCCACAATTGAACAAATATTAAGCATTGCTATTGAAAAGCGTTAGCTGTTCTTGGAAGAATAATTGTAAACTGGAGGCACGAAGAACTGGACTATATAACACCATACACTTACTAATCAGTAAAGTTAAAATTTATCTTCCGCGTTCCATAGTTACTCGCAAAAGATAAGACCAAGTGAAGAATGTACTCAGAAAACATGTGTTTGTGATAACGCGCCAAATAAAATTTTGTGTTGTAATACAAGATTTTAACGAAAGGATATACTTAAATGTGCGTGTGATTTTTTTTTTACTCTACCACGTTTATGCACTGAATTCAATTCAATTCTACGACTAAATTTGAGCAAGGAAAAAACATAACCATATATAATATATAAGAGAAACGTATTTTGACTTTCTTTAAAATAAGAACTTTAAAGTATACTGAATTCTCTTGATTCTGCAGTGTTATTTTTTCTAAAATTACATCAGCAAATTGAATTATTTATTTGTGGGCACACACAAGTCTTTGCCTTTGTTGAAAGGAAACTAGTATCTTTGACAAGTATTAGATTTTTAAAAATTGACGAAGAGAAGAACCTTTTTCATGGGATTTAAATCAATCTGCACCATAATTTTACACTTAAGAGTAATAGAGCATAATATAGTTTTAAGGAAAATGAATAACCATTATGCAAATTTGAAGGCAAAAGTTCCAAGCATGTCTATGTACAATAAACGTCCCTCTACGTTTAGAGATTGGCCACGCACAGACGTTGACATTAGGGACCTAGCCGAAAACGGATTGTATTATACCGGTGTCTCGGACGTGATCAGGTGATATTGGTGTGGCGAAGGGCTTGAAAATTGGTAAAAAGATGAGACACGAACACAAAGTTTTATCCAAAATGTTTGGTAGCCCATAGATGAAATTGTACAGGTGTTGGATGAAATCAACAATACCAATGGTTTTATAAAAACCGATGTAGTTTTACCCCTTATACAACGACAAGGACAAACAACTTTGTAAAATTTGCAAGGAATCGGAAATGGATGCTACTTTACAGCCTTGCGGTCATCTGGTGACACGCATGAGATGTACGAAGAGTCTCTCAACGTGTCCTATGTGCCGAACCAATATTTTACATAAAATCAAAACGCACCATTTGTTACTAAACAGTCTATTTATTAGTACATGTAGTAGATGCAATTTCAAGTGATATACTGAACATGGTGTGGAAGAAAATCCAATTGTAAAAGGGTGGTATTGAGTTGAAAGTCACTAAATTGGCACAAGTGCTTCAGCAAAACGATTGGTAAGGAAGTTTGAGACTAAAAACCATAACTCTTTATTAAGGACTCCGTGTGGGAGAAATCGTGTAGAAGAGACTTATACACCCTTATATTGCCTATTTTAATTATAAGTTGTTTGTTCATTACACATTAAACCTATTTACTAAAGAATTTTAAAGTACCTTAAACAGGAGTTACTAAATGCTTTAGAAAAGATGTGTAAATGTACTCTGTAATGCAAGAAAGAAAGCTTGAATTAAATATTCATTTTGAGCGTTTCTTTCTTTTAGTGTGGGCTTATTAAAACTTTTTTTAAAGCATTTTAAAATATTTTACACTTTAAAAGAATTATTTATATTTATTTTTATAAAACTTTTTTACTTTATTTTACTGAAATTTTTTTATTGTTACTGCTTAACATTTTTTACTGTTTAATTTTTTCTGTTTAACTTTTCTTACTGTTTAACTTTTTTTACTGTTTTAACTTTTTTTAACTGTTTTTTTTACTGCTTAATGTTTTTTCTACTATAAAAGTAGGTCTGTAAGATTATTCAGGATGTTTCGAAAATCCTTGTGAAAAAGAATGTTACAAAAATGTTTGTTGAAAAGAATGCCTGGATTTCAATATAGTAACTTGAAATAAAAATATTATTCTTATGTATATTTTTGTCCTATGATTATATATTGTCCTATGATTATATATGTCTAAAATATATATTTCGAGGTTCATTACTCGAAACATGTATTTTGATTGGTATAAACATAGATAACATTGATATAAACATAGGTATTGACATATTTTGATTTAGAAAAGTGAGAATTCAAAAACACCGAGGATAGGGAGGATAAGACCGATAATTAGGAGAGTTCAGAGACAGGAGAAAATTACTTGTTTTCCTCCTATCGGTCTTATTATGTGGTCGTTCTTTTCGGCGCTTGATCGCCGGCAAGATTGTCCAGTTTCCTTACCTGCCTACTGATACATTATTCTCCCTTTGGAACAGAATAACTAAATTTATTTATAACTAATAGCAAAAGATTCTTAATTCTTCGCGAGCCAATACATCAATGCACGAACGCAAACGATAACCATGTGGCAACCGGGCAAGTGGACCAGGCATGTGCAAACACTCACAGTGGAGATTTTTTTTGTTTGGAAGACAAAGTTGTCTTTCACGCATCTCGCTCAAGTATGAAAATTAAGCAGGCTATTCGCTGGCGTCGACCTCCTAATGAAATAGAAAGAACATGTGGGCGGAGTTAGCTGTCGTGAGATCTCTTAACGTCATCAGTACTACATCGACCTTCAAAGTAACTAGACGGACCACGTGCGCGCAAATTCATGTTATTTCATCCGAGCCTCGACCTTCAAAGTTATTTTGAAAGTCGATGCATTGTTATATCGAATAGTTTCCTTGAAAACAGGTTGATACAAACGCCATTTCAAAGCGCTCTTTTAGTTCTGTGCCGTTAACATTATCTTGAAATAATCAAAGGTTTCCACGGCAATTTTATGATCCTTTTCTAGTCCCCTAATACTGAAGAAATGGCAGGTAGTTCAGGGGTTTTTATCCGCTGCAATCGTCGCGATGGTCGTGAATGCTTAAATGCGCTACAACGTTTGATGAAACCATCTGAAAAGTTCAGTTGCTTGAAGAGGGATGACACTTACAGTGGTTTAAAAATATTATTCAAAGATGCTTTGACAGTTCGGAGTATTTTAAGAGAACAGCATCTGTGGATCTCAGGAAAGATGTTCCCGATTCATTCACTGACGACAACTTTGATAGTCCACACTGAGCTCTTCGATTTCCGCCAAGACTTTGAAGAGGTTCTTCGGAATAGAATGCAACACATAGGGCCCACACTTGAAGTATCCAGACTTCGAATGTATGATGATATACCGGACTCTTACACTGTTGATTGGAAAATTTTGTTGGATGTTCCTGAAATAGAAGATCTCGATGTTTTCTGTCAGATTGGTTCGCCGAATAACATGAGACTGAACCTGCCTGGATTTAAAAAGGGATTCAGAGTTACATTTTGCTGCTCCTTTTGTGATGAAGATGGGCATACCTTGAGAAGTTGTCCCATGATTGGAAATTATCAAAATACTTCAGAAACGCAAGCTGTGACCCAATCGAGCAACATTGATTCCAATGAGGCAGTTAGGGAACCAACACCTATACCCTCCTCCAGTCAAAGAGCTTCTGAATTCCCAATGCGCGATTCTGACGAGAAAATTAATGCAGGAAAGAAGCCTGCTATTCTGCCAGACAATATCAAGACATGGGCTAGAAAAATTGGAGAAGAAAAAGTTATGCAGGAATTTATCAGTCACTCATCTAATACTTCAACAGTAATCAAGAAAGAATCTGAGCAGGATCCGGAGAATAGTCGCCCGTCCAAAAAGCGGACTCTTGATGAAAACAGTGATGGAAATGAGTATAAACCATCTTCCAAATATGCTCGCGAGCTCGATGTAACTCGTGCTACAACTCCGTCTGTTTGCAGGTTTGATCCTTGTCCTTCCACTTCACATTGTGGTTATATACCTGGTGTTTTTGAATCACCGAGAGACCCAAGCCGAAAAAACGTTCCTCACTCCACTGAATTACCAAGATCAAGTAAGAATAATCTTAGAATATATTTTATATTACTAGAATTTGAATTTCTTATACTATGAAAATGTTTTTTATCGTGGAAGAATTTGCTAAACTAAATTGCGTTTGGATGTTTTGTACAAATTAACATAATCTTTTCTGAACCTACTAATCCTAATAAACTAAAGATGTATTTTCTTTTAACAATTTATCTAACATGTTTTTGGGACGGAGTATTTTGTAAGTAATGATAGATATCGTGTTCTTTTTATTTACAATCGTATAATTTGGTAATGTAAAATACAATACTATCACAATTTGGAACATTTTAATCATATTTTACATCAAATAGAGAAGATGAATCGCTTTTTGTTAAAAATGAGATAATTTTACTAGGCTGATACTCTTACAAACAGAAAGAGAAAAATGTGTACATAAGTTTCTCTTTTAAACTGATACTAAAACATATGTAACAATCCAATTCAGTTGTTATTGAATACGGATATCAAACAACCCAATTAATCCAGCCTTAAAGATACTGATCTAAAGTTTCATAGAAATATTGATTTACTTGTTAGTGAAATGCGTGGCTTATGTTTGTAACAAGACTAACAGAAGTATTTGGGGTTGCTCGGGTTGAATTGGTTAAGAGTTGATTGAAAGTGATCCGAAAAATCACTTTTTTCTATCATAGAAAAATGCAAATATCAAAGGAAATGCAAATATAGGGGAAATGTGAGCATAAAATCATTTTTTTAATATCAGTTTAATACATCCATATCACATGCATTGCACTATAGTGTAAGAAAACTGCGAAAGGTTATAGTGAGATGTCTATTATGAGAGTCAATTTTGAGTTTTGGATTGATTGCGAATGCCCTTAGAGTTCATTTCCTGCCAAACGACGTTTTCCTATCAATATTTCTTGACTTGTATTCTTGCATCAGGAATGCGATATTTTCGAATTCTATCATTGTGAAAATCTGACAAATTATTGATACGATTATAATTATCAATTTCTTTCCAAGCACTAATATACTTTTTCTTGAAAATTCCATTCCGTATTTGAAATGAAAGCTTGTTTCAAAATGAAATGTCTTCAGTGTTTTTAAAAAAGAAAATCATTGTCTTCGACGAATCTTTTAGATAGCAAAGTTGCATAAGAACAACTTTAACTCGAAAAGTAACAACTTCGATTTTCTGTCACTGAAACAAAAACTTTCAACTTTTCAAAAGTCCTAATTAAAATATTTTTATGATATTATTCCAAGGTAAGTGTGAAGTTTTACTTAAAATTTGACTTATTCCAATTGGAATGCATTTTTAAATCGATTCTTTGTAGCAACTTTTTGCCAATTCCGATATCTAAATGGAAACTACGTACCTTTTTAGAATGATTGATTTTGTTTCTTGACTATTTAATGCAGGTTTCAATGCAATATAATATAATTTGAAACTAAAATAAGTACAAGTTTTATTGATTCTAATAGCCTTTTAATAGAAACCCAGGTCAAAATTTTAAGTCTTTGAATTACAATGCACATGGTTACAAGTCTTATTTCAACATTAACTGACTTTAAAATAACTATTTTAGTATCACCCTCTTTTCAAAGACATTGACGCCTTTTTTAAAGGTTTTGTTTAGTGCGCTTGATTTATTTTTATGAAAAGAAATTCTACAAATCACATTATGTATTGAATCAAGGAATTCTATGAAAATTTCTTCAAAATATACACACCGCCAAGAAATGAACCCATGTCTTTAACAATATTTTGCACAAAATAAATATATATAAATTAAAGAGGAATGTTTGTACATTGAATATTTTCGACCCATTTCAAGTTATTTATCAGTTTTGGGTCATTCTAATGAAAAAACCAGTTTTTCTCGTTTGGTGTGTCCCCATCTGTACGTATATACGTTCCTGTACTACGTCCAAACGGTTGAGTAGATTTTCATGAAACTTTATATACTGAGAGTACTTACATTAATATAGTGACTGAATTTGGCAATGACAGTTTGTCTGTCCTCCCATTTTATGTCTGTTTTTGTGTTTGTGCAAGTATCACATAACATTTACTCAATATAATTTCCTAAAATGTTAATATTTTATGAAACACATATTAGCTCAGAGAACATTATTTAAATATGTCCTTTGCCTACATTTTTAGTCATTTCATTCTGAAATGGCTGAATACTTGTTTTATCAGTACAGCTGGAAAACAAATTGTTTTTCTCAGTAATTATTTTTATGGAATTTAAATGTATTTTGTGACACTTATTTTTTCTTTGCGAAATATAAAAAAATTCAGAATGTTTGGGACAGACGATATAGTGAGAATAAAACATTCAATTTTGCACTAGATGAAGGTAGAAATTAGACATTTTAAGTCAAATATAGTTAAAGATGTGTGTTCATTTTCTAGAAGGCATAGCCATTTCTACCAACTTTCCTCGAAAGTCCTTGGTTGTAGAATTCTGTTTCATGAAATGAATTAAAACATACAGCACAAAGCCTTTTGAAACAAGACTAGTAGAGAGCTAATTGAATATATTCAAAGTATTTTAAAATATTGTGACATAGGTTTCCTTCACAAAACAATTAAATTCATTACAACTTAAGCTTCAATAGGCAAGTAACACCATCATTCTCATTCTAAACATGTATATGGTCTCCATTTAAAACTAAATCTCTGAATTAAAAAGTGCTTTAAAGTGCAACGTGTGATCAATCAAACAAAAACTCGTGCAGAAATATTGTTTTCTGATTTTGTTCGCTCAGAATCAATTTCGTATTTTTTTTATTTTGTTCTATTTTTAGTGAAATCATGAATATATATATATATATAAATCTTTAGAACTGTTTTTTTTCACCGATTTTTTTACTTAGTTTTTATTTCGCTGATTTCTGTTGTGGCAAATTTAATAATTAATTTGTTTAATTACAATTCTTATTCAGCACACACAATAAAAACCCCACGAAGGATTCGATTTGGAAGTGTGTAAGCAAATTTTAAATAGAACTTTGACGATATTGAAAGAATATTAATTTTAGAAAAAATCCGAACTAGTACTCAAAAATTATGTCTTGGTGACAGGAGGGCAAGGTTACCCACTTCAATCAATCTTTCAATCTCACGAGTTGAAACTACATTTAAGCAACTTATATTTGTCAAAAGATTGTTAAACGATTGTCTAGAAAAAACGCTGTCAAATCAACTACAAAATTTAAATTGTAATACTTTATTTTGTGGGTTTCTATTTAAAACTGAATCTCTCAATTAAATGAAATGCTTTAAGGTGTAGGTATACACTAGAAATCACGAAAATCTACAAGAATATCGATACCTTTTTTATTAGTTCAAATATTGTCGAACTCCTTAGCTTTCAAACGATACCAAAATCTTGTAAATATTCGAAATAATTTTCTAGTTACAAGGCTTTTCGTTAAGTACTGTCACGATATACAAACATGTGTCCAAAACTTTAAACTCCATTTCTGAGGAACTGTGTTTTTGCAATACGATGCTTTGTTGAAATAGTGATAACCCGACAATGAATTGATCTATAATTACTTTGTGTCATTATAATCTCTATAATACAGTGGATGTTTTGACCCTCAGTCAAAGTTATTAGTAGAAAATTAATTTTAGTTGATTTTTAAATGTTAAAATTCATGAAAAAGTCTTGATTTTTTAAACTTTCTTGATGAACCAAAATTATCAAAAAAAAACTATTTTCACTAGCAACTTGATGAAGAGTCGAAATATGAAGAATAATATTAGGAATAAAACTTTTCTGACATTGAAAGAATATTAATGTTAGAAAAAATCGGAATTGGCACTTTTTAAGTATTGAAAATTATTTATTGGTGATAGAAGGTCAATATTATCTACTTTAGGAGTTAAAGCTATATTTAAGCAACTTATACCTGCTAGAAGTTCGTTGAAAACAGCGATTTTCTTCTAAAAAACCACTTTCTAATCGATCTACCATTTTGGAAAATGGTAATGGCTTACTTTTGCTTTGTATATGCTGAAGATATTCAGTTTTAAAACAAGTTCTTTGGTTATACGTGCCAATAAATGGAATCATGAAGTAAAATGTACTCGCTTGAAAGAAAAAGATTCGTCAAGAATATCTTATGCTTTCGATTCTTTGTCATCCTTTCCTTAACGATAGTGAAATTCGAAAATGTCAAATGGCCTAGTGCTAAAGTGCCACAAATCCAAAAAATTAAGAGGAAAACTATGGGTGCTGGAATATTCGCCGCAGATTCGTCATTTTTAGCTTAGCTTAGGGGAGCTTAGGGTTCCGACCAACCAAACAAATGTATAGTAATTCTGATAATTTGCGTTTTAATTTTGCCCAACTCACTTAACTTTTTGCCCAAAATGGAAGGTCTAAAAACATGGGATCTATTGGGAGTTTTGACTGGAGAAAAAATCCCTCTGTAGATTATGAACCGATTTTCAGCACCTCCCCTCAAAAATTCTGGGTGAGCTCTTTTCCTATAGCAAAAGTCTAATATGACATCAAAGTAGCTAAATTATGTATTACGTTATATCTAACTATATAAGATATAGCAAAAGGCAGACTGGAACTTCTAACTAAGGTCTCAGTTGACACAAGGTCTACTGATAGCTATACGAGTCACTTAGTTTCGGGTTCTCACTGGACACTATTACCTACAAAGTCATCTATACCTGACGTCGCAGTGCTAATAGAGTTACATGACTTATAGCAAAAAAGCTAAGGTCTGGCATAGGACAAAAAAATATTTAATCTGATAAAAAGTATTTATATTCAGGGATGGAAGGTTTAAATAAGGTCAAACTTGTAATTTGTCACTATTTCCTAAGGTTACCAAGAGGACACTGGTCAAGTCCCAACCTCAAGTCGACCAGAAGTAGTCTGTGATCAAGTAAAGTCTGAGTTACCATTAACAGATGACAACGATTCAGATTCAAACCAAAATCCGCCACAATCTTCTGCCACTGGCCATCAGAAACCTCGGAGAAGAAAACAAGCACGGACAACTAGGATTAAAATCCCAGAGGGCATCAGAATCATAATCCGCCAAAATTCCGGAGTTCTATGTGAAGAGCGTCTAGAAGCCTTCTTCAACCATGTAAAAAAAATGTCTTGTCCCTGTGTAGTGGCCAGGCAGTACACAGAGGAAGTTCAGAGCCTCAAGGCACAGTTGCAAGGCATCAAAGACCGATACTACAATATGCCCATCATCCATTCTGCCGATGAGAAATATTTCATGAAGTGGTTTGAAAATGTTTTAACACGATTTGATCGCAAGCCAACCAAAAAAACTAAAAATACTAATTAAGAAGTTTGGGTTGACATTTGACCTGTCCAAAACATTTTTTCCACTTCCAAATTCATTTGAAAAATGTAATGATATTTATGCATCGTGTGGTATATTTTAGTGTGAAAAATTTACCATAAACTATTTAAGAAATCTCGATTAACAATTTTTTTCAATATAATTTGATTACTCATCTATTTTTACTTTCTGTCATTTTATATAATTATGAGTGAATAAAACTAAACAGAAGTGAAAGAATTATTTTAATAACGAAAATTTAAATAATTATACTTATAATTTAGTTTTGAGTTTGAAAGAAATGGTAATAGTTGTCTCTTACATAATACCAATTATTTACCAAACTAAAAGGACTGAAGGGGTAATATTTTAAGACAATAAGGAATAAACATCAGCATGCATTCACTCTACAGATGTTTGCTGTAATTGTTTCAAGTTACTAGTGAACAGATTGGTAATCTTTGACTGTTACACAATTTACTGGAACGGTTCTGAAATTTATAATCAAATCAATAATCTTAAAGCATCATGCAAACATATAGGCCAAATACCATGAATATGCTCTTAATTGCAATTTTCTCCACGTTACATGGATGTTAGTTTCAGTTAATCCAATTAAAAATTAAAAATTGACAGTCAAGTAAATGTGGATGGCAGAGGACCTTCAAAAAATAATATTTTTGGACAGTATACACTTTTATTTTACAGCATACACTTTACTTTCACTCTAAGATCACACTAGATCTGTAACTGATTTTTTAAAATAACTTTCTGAAAGGAATTAAAGTTTTAGCTCTGTTAAATCAGCCTATATTTTTGCAAATATATATTTATTTTCTTCATTTATTATGCACATTTATAGGAATGAACTGAACCATTTATAATTGCCAGTCTAATATCATCTTCATTTCTCAAAGTGGCAAGTATGGTGTAAATAAAGCTAACTGTCTTAGCCAATAAACTGCATTACAATACCAAACATGGTAGACCTTTAAATTTCCATTCCATGGATGCCCATTGAGAGATCAATAAGAGTAAAAACTAAACTCTTAAACAGAAGATTTTCATTAACTTTATAATATTTAAGAGTACTACTGAAATACAAGAATATTTTCAGCAACACACTGTTTTCTTTCCAATTTCCAAATAAAAATTATATAGGTTGTGGAAGCAAGATGTGAAACAATTTAGAAAGGGGCACATATTTTTCAGGTGAAACAGAGTGTAGGCAAGTCTACAAAGTATGCTATACTCGGGAAACAATTTCAGAAGACTCAATGACATGATTTGTTACACTGTTTGCACAATACCACAATAACATGTAATGGAATAAATTGAATTGGAAAAAATTAGTTTATTGAGATTTTTAATATATTGCAGTTAACTATTGCATAAACCAAGTCTTTAAAATAGTTAATTTAGTTTACTTTTATCTAACAAAACACTTGAAACTACACTAAATGCAGACATTAGTCAGTTAAAATAAGGTAAATATTACCGACACATGCTTCAGAGAAAATTAATTTTTTAATCATGGATTATTCTTTTTTTTCTGGAAAGCAAAGAGCTAGTATGTCATTACAGTGTTCTTTGGCTTCTTCATATTCACCTTTTGAATCATACAATTTAACTTTTGCAAGAAGGATTTCTTTTAAATTATAGTTCTCACCACGGCACTGTACTCTGGATTGCAAATGTTTTGTCACTTGAATTCTCAAAGCACTGAGCAAGTGTTCTGTGCTCAAGTTTTCAGCTCCCTTCAATAGTTTTATAAGAACTCCAATCAAATCTGCTTTGTAAAAAGCCTCTAAAAGAAAAATGATAATAGTATCCTATAAGTTGCATAAAAATTTATAAAATTAAATTCATAATTAGGTATTAAAATCTATTCAGAACATGTATAGCAATCAAGAGCATGAGAAATGAAAACAACTAAATCATTACAATCCACTACAATTAACTTAAAATTCAGTAGCAGTGAAACCACATATCTTCACCATGAAGTACTTTTTGGTCAAGAAAAGTTGCATTGCCTTTCAGATGTCTTGCTAAATTGGTGACTGGTGGATGTGATATGAATACACACATTTTCAGAAATAAGCCTGATGGTGTTTCTGACAAATACAAAATAGCATTCATAAACATTTGCATGCCCTTTGATGGATGGTCCACATTGAACAGTTGAATTACCAACATGTTCCCAATCACTTCCAAAAACTGTCTGAAGCCCTGTGATAAGATAATGCTTCTATTCCTATCACAGCATCATTCTTCATTGCCTCTTCTTCTCTTCACATGACACCTAACATTCGGTTGTTAAAAACAACACAGGATAGTCCATCGTCACAATCATCTATTGCATGATCATGCAAATGGAAGTATACCCACGGTCTTAATACAGCTACATCGATGGGGTTTTTTAAAACATTTTGCCTGAATATTGTGGTAAAACCTACAAAACAAATTTATGCATCGATAATTTCTAATCGATCAATTTGCTGACAATCAAGACGTTGTAAAAATTCCAAGCCTTTTCAAGGCAGTTGTTTCTTTTTTTTATTGTTCACTTATTACTATGTTAACTGCTATCTTTGGATGAAAAAATGATATTGAAGGGTCTATCAAACATTAACGTCTGAATATTACAGTAAAACTTTCACAAAACAAATTAATGTTTAGTACCTTGCTGGTAATCAAGGAGTTAATGAATAAATTGTAGCCTTTTCATAACTGTTTCATTTCTATATTATTGTCAGTTCACTTTATCAATGTAAATTGCTATAAACATTTTTAAATGTTAACTAACTTCTGCATTTCTTTTTTGGTTCTTGAATGCTAGTATGTGGACTAACTTTGCAGTACGAAAAAACTAAAAAAATTAATTAAAAGTCTAAAACAGCTTAACACTCTTAAAACCTACCAAGACCCAATGGCATTTAAGCACCCTCATTATAAATTATTGCTCCATGGTACAATAGTGTCTTTGTTGATAGACAAAAGCATTCTGGAACGTGAATGCTCATGAGAATAGAAATACACTTAATATAAACATTCTAAGCCTCATCATGATACATCTGAATTCATCTAATAAAGGTCAAGATAAAATGGTCATGAAAAAATAGACCTATACAGATCATCAGACTGTTGGACAGACCAATTCACATCCTTGCCTTTCAGAATGTCTAAGCAAAATAAATACACCTGTCCCTTGATTTGCACGGTACTCGGTTTACACGGTTTCACTTTTACACTGTTTCTAAATTTTATAAATTAAAAAAATATTTTTATTATTTGAGTGTTTTACATTGAACACACTCATTAATTATCTGCACAGACGTCATAAGTGCATTGCGTTTAGCATTGGCGTCATTAAATTAGATTTTGTTTCATTTCCATACTGTCATTCCTAGTGTCTAGTTTTACACGGTTTCGATTTACATGATTTGTAGTGGATGGAACGCATCTACCATGTAAATCGAGGGATAGGTGTATCTTCTTACTGTTAAAAAGTTATAGCAAACACATTTAAGCATTTCTGTCTTAATGGCTTGACAGAATATAGACTTGTATTACAATATATAATATAATACCTCTAGCACGACTAGGAAAAATAGCACCTAGGGCTTATGTTGCTTTTTAATTCAATTCTTATTTACTTATTCCTTTTTATTGTCAACTTGATTGAAAAGATAAACTATTGTTTGAAAAAATTTCTAGCCTCCTAGAAACATGCCTCCCTGTGCTGTGCCTTTAAGTCTTTAACAAACGCAGTTTCTTGTAGGATAAATGTCATACAAAAATGGCCATAAAATCTCACATTTTCTTCTGGTATCAAATAATACTCATACAATTACAACATTAAAAATATGTTGGATGAATTGAAACAAAGAATAAAAGAATATTGTTTGCAACTAGACAATAAAATATTTAACAAATGAGCATAGATTTGAACTTGGTTTCAAGTAGTGTAGACAGAATACAGCACGCTGCACTGAAACTGGAAGTAGTTTTTTGCAAAGTGTGGATAAAATTTAATAGATTATATGCAAAGGCCAACTGCATATATAAGCTGAACTGTATGCTACTAGTAGGAGGCATGGGAAAAGGAGGAAAGCTTGTTGTTAGGGCATATAAAGCTATGACAAGCACTACTAATATACACATCATGATGCAGGTATCATCAATCTTTGTCAAAAGAGTATGTATTTTATCTTAAGTTCCAAGCATTGCAGATAGAAGATAGAGAAATGTACTGTCTGTCAACCACGAGAACTGATTCGAACAAAGTCTGGTAGGTGTTGGTTGCTATAGAAACAAAGATAATTCATTTTGAATAGGGGTGACTATAGCAGAAGATGTAATGTTATTTTGTTTTTCACGAATGCTGGTAGTAAAAGCTCTCGGCAACAAGTAAAAATCTTAACAAATATATTTTCAAATTGTCATTAAGTATGGCAATGTAACAAACATGAATAAATATTTCCAAACATACCCTACGGAAAAAAGATAAGGCATGTTTCTATGGTAACAGACAGCAGACATTGTGTCTGGAGCAGTTTTCATGGTAGACACAGTACTGAAACTAGAAGTTGATTTTTATAAATGCGAGTGAATGAAATTTGATAAATCATGCATGAGTATCAACTACACATACAAGCTGGATTGTGTGCTAACATTTATGAGAGGATTAGAGAAGGCATGAAAGTTTAGCATCTGGGGTATCCAAAGCTTATGACAAGTACTACTAATACACACACTGAGATGTAGATACCATCAAACGTTGGAACAATCGGGCACAAGCATAGTTCGGTTATGTAACAAGTAGCATGCATAGTCATGAAGGTAAGAATATAGGTGGAAGTACATATTTGAAATCAAAATTCATGTCTCACTAAGATTTATATAAGTTTTGCTTTCAACATCATTTCCTTCATTTAGTTGTCGATTTAAAATATTTTTAACAGGAAATGCTAGGTCAGCCTTACATACAAGCATCATCACTTGTTTCCAGCACTGTATTTTTATCAAATGATACAAATAGAAAGATAAATTGATATTTTGTTTTACACAATGCAGATTTCATAATTTGGCACTTTTAGTTTTTCTCTTCCTAAAGAGTGATACTAAAAATATTTGGTTTTAGTCTGTCTTCTATTGAAACTGATATTGGTGCCTCCCCTTAAGTGATACCCAGAGCACATATGCTGTTAGCCCCACAGTTAATATGCCACACCTTTAATATGCCACTAATTTCTTGCAACACTAAAGAGAATTTTTTACCTCTAAAACTTTCATAATTGGATAAATGAGATAGAAAAAATGCTGTTCTTGCTGTAAGTTTTTCATCTGATTCTTCAAGTATCCTCATTATTACTGGAAGAATACCCGTAAACTCCAAACATTTGACAGAATCTTCATTGTGCCGACACAAACCTATGTGGAAGAATTTCATTTTAAAATGTGTTTAGAGTTGTTATATCATCAAATTCAAAAGAAATACAATTACAAAGAAGCAACTGAATAATCAAGATCAATGTTACGTTCAAATTTTGTAACAATAGGTTTTTAAATAATTTAGATTTTTGAAGTCATTTTAAAACCTCTTAGTGTGTGCACCTTCTTTGTACTCCCGATGCTTTAATATAGATCCCACATTGAGGAAACAAGAGTCTGGTGTTAAAATAATTCAATTTTTTATGCTATTTATTACTAATGGAACCATGAGTGGAAGATAGAGGGCTATATTTTCCCACTGATCATCCAAGCCAATCCGTCAGGCTGTAAATCAAAAAAGTTAAATTCTTGAATTTAATATAGCATTTGGAGATCCTTGAGACTAAATCATAAATACCCACAACAAAAATATACACTTATATTCTCCTGCAAGATACAAAAAGTTTACCATTCAGTAGTAGAAATGAACGAGTTTTACTTTAAACCAATAGTTGAAATATGTGGCCAAGTTCTAGGTAAAGGACTTAATTAAATATGAAAGAGTGATTTTTCTACAAAAGAAATATATACATTCAAAATAGAGTAAAATGCAATAGTAACAAAAATAGAAATACCAAAGTAAAATCGAATTATAAAATAATAAAAAGTAGTTCCTAATGTGTCATTGAGAAAAGAAATACTCAAGAGAGTCCTTATCATCATAAAATCTGTAACAGGAATTCAAATGTCTAATTTTACATAGTTATGACAAGTAAATCATAGCAAAGAATAAAATTAAAACCTTGTAAATATCCCTTTCTTATGGAACTATAACTACACTACTTTGTTGTCTCATTTATCAATTTAATTTTAAAATCCTTTGACTGTTCGCCAGTTAATTTGTTTTATTCTACAATTATCACAATACAGAGAAAATGTAAGGAGTCATCAGGAAAGTTCATTTACATAAGATGATTGGCTCTAATTCCTAAAATATTTCTTTAGTTTTGATCGTAGTGTTGGTTACAAGTAACATATCTTGGAAATGAAAACTACTGAGCAAAACTATAAGTTTTCAAATATGCAATATTTTAAAATATTTTACTTATTTTATATTAAAAAATGTTTAACATATAAATAATTTCCATTCTATATATGAAAAGAATATAAACTTTTTAATCAGTTATTCTATTTAGAAAGAGATTAATATAATATTTAAACTGGATATTTTCACTTAAAATGTAGTTAAATGCATATATCCATGATCGTTTTATGTTGAAATATACACTTGATCTAGATATGGGGATGCATGGACTGGAGAACTCAATGGGTTTAATTGTATGAATGGGGTAATATCTTGTATACCATATTATGGGCAGTGCAGACTCGATTTGTCAATTTCGATTCCTCCCTACCTTTCTTTCTAGTGTCAGTAAAACTTTCCTTGTGTGTCTATTACTTGATATTGTATGTCTTGTGTCTGGTACAGCATGGCCAAATATGGCCCTTGTGCCATGAAAACCCAACCTAACCAACGATACATATTATGCACAATTCTGAAAATTATCAGATATTTCTATGCAACCATTTTCTTCAGAAATCACATTATTCCAAAAGCACAGATAGAAGACATAATGAAACACTTATTCAATTCCCAACTGGATATGCTATATCACAAGCAATGGAAGAAAACATATTTTTACTGTGATTACTATTATATTTTTATTCTTTTATATATGTATGTGTCATGCCTACAACTTTTATCTTTATTTCAACGTAATTCACTTAGTATTATAGTAATTTCATCTTTTGTTTCTTCATTCTCACATTCTCTTTGTACCTTTTCACTTGAATATTACTGTCTTGAGCACTAATTGTAAATACTTTTTCAGGCTCTCTTCACTTCTACATTCTCAGCCCCAGACATATCATGAAGATATCTTTTATTCTGACCATGACCATCATCATGTAAGACTCAAATTCAAGCAGTCTTCTATATCTGGGTATGGACTCTCAAATCGATTTATGACTGTAAATTAATGTCTTTAATAAAATGTTCCAATTTAAATTTAGTCATGTCTTGTTTTTAAACATGATATATATGTACAAGAAAAATGTACTTACTTGATATTGCGTACAGAGCTTTTGAGCGAACTTTAGAGTCTGAATGATTTTTCAGTAACTCAACCAATGCAGGCAAAATATTAAAATCCAAAGTTTTTGATTGACAAAAAGTGTTATTTTGACATAAGTCTGCAATCAACTCAGCCGTAGCAGCAATAACTTCAGCATTCTCACATGACAGTAAAGGCAACAGTTGATTAAATCCCCCAATTTTGAAGAAATCTAAAAACGCAAATTATGTGGATGAAAAAACTTGCACACATCACATTCCAAATATGCTTTAGGTTGATTTACATTTGCATGGAATACTATTTCATAAGAGTATAACCAAAAATTATTTCAAATTGAAATCAACAAAAATCTAATGAATTTAAAAAGTATATTATCAAATTTAAGTAAAATAAATTATTAAAGCTAATAACTGTAGTTCAAATTATAAGATTTGCATCACATTTGTCTAATTGTATAACAATTTTTATTAAGTTGAATCAGTGTCTAAAGAGGCATTTTTAATGAGATAGAAATCTCAAACATGTGAATGTGAGCAATTCAAACACTCAAGTTTTTAAATAAAAAAGAGTTTAAATATTAAATTACTGCATTTGCCCCTGTAATTTTGGGAAAGAATTTGAAAAACAATAGGTAGTAGATATACTTAGAAAACCAAATCTTATCAGGAGAATTTATTCAGATTTCAAGAAAAATTTAACCAACTAAAATTAATTGCAAACGAAACTAAAAACATAATAGAATTTGAGTGAACAAACCATTTGAGTTATCAAGAGAAAGAATAATTTCATTAATAGCTAAAACAGCAACTTTAAGATTCTCAAAAGTGTCTTCATTGGCTGTTCCAGTTTTGATATCTTGCAAGAATCTGTTGATTTTCACAATTTCAGCTTTTAATTTGTCGACATCTGAAGGAGGTAGAATCGGTTGCTGTTGATCAACACAGCACAACTGCATGCTCATCCTGAAATAAAATTTGAATTTCAATTTTAAAAAACACAAGGGTATAATTATCTTCTTCGTTATATAATCATACACTAGATGGCAGATACTATCATATACTAGAGTGAGTTGTTTTCCTGCATGGTATAAAGCTTGTTTGGAAGAAGTTTTTCAATCAGTAGGAGTGCACAATTTCATGAGTGCTGTAGGTCGGATTGTGAAGAAAGTGAGTCACATGTATTAGTTTGAAAGGAGATGTTAGTGATGTGTGGTTTAAAGAGAAAAGAACTAGCAACAATAATCCATTTAAGGGTAATTATTTCATCAATGTAACAAATTAGTGTTTCAATGACAAGACATAATCAGAGTTACTCCTGTTGTAATACTCCTCAAGTTATCTCCCAAATTCTCATTTTTAAACTAGCCAGTAATTTATATTTATTTTGATTCATTATTTCAAAATGTTTTCTCACACAACTGTGCTTTCAAAGATGATTAATATTTTCTGGACAATTGCTATCAAATTTTTAAACTCGCCCTTTTCAAGATTTTATATAGATCAATGAAGAAAAATCCTTTAAATTATGTTATACATCATTGAACACATTGTAGACTTATTATATCCACATGGAGATGGGTATCCCAGACACTGGCCCTTAGTCCCTTAATGAAAAGAAACAGCTTTTTTTCTCAGATGTGTAATGTAATGTCCAGTCTGCATCTTAGAACTCAACTTGTACATTTTCTTCTTAATGCATTAATATTCTTATATTTACCTTTTAAAAAATGTTACCTTTTACAAATGTTATAGTAATTGCTAAAATATTTGCAAATGTTTCAATTTGTATTTTATTGAAAAAATAAATACTAGTCAATTACTGGATGTATGGTAGTCAATTACTGGTCCAATCACTATTTTGAACTTCAAATTAAAAATTCTAAAAACAATTTTCTGGTGGTAGGCAAACGTTAGAAAGTGAGGGAGCGGCTTTTCCTTTCTTTTGTTTCGAATTATGTCGGGATAAGCAGTTTTTTTTATTTTCTTAAGGAATCAGGATTAATTAAATCGTAATTATCGTGCTAAAAGTGATGAACTAATTATTTACCAATAAAAAACATGTTTTTCAAAGTTCTGTATTATTTTCCGCAAAAGTTTAAAAATTCCCGTTTAAAAAATTTTTTGTAAGATTTCCTTGGCGATATAAAAAGTGCGCCAAGAGTCGTTGCCACCGGACGCGGCGCTAGATACAGCTGTACCAAACTGGTAAAGTGTGCTCATTTTATTCATCATCTTTAGTATAATTGAGTAATTTCGTCTATAAAATTACGCAACTTCGCAAGTTAGCATTACAGCGAATCAACTAACATTTTGGGTTCATAGAAATCATCGTAAGAGGGACTGGATTTAAATGATTTATTTCAGTTTTCAGCGGTTCAATTTTTTCAATTTAAATTATCATTAAACGCTATACGGCAATTCAAAGTTGATTGTATTCAAACTTTAAAAAATACATTGAGTTAAAATGCGCATAGAAAACAGTTTCGTCAAAAGGTTGACACATACAAACATCTTTTAGCAAGAAAATTATCTTACTTGTCTTACAAATTTAGAAAAGCAAAACCGAATATCCTAAAAACCCGGTATTGAGCTGATGTTTAGTAAATAAATAATAGAATATTAACAACTCTGAGTTGAGGTGTACCCTTTCTAAACATTTTGTGGTTGGTTGGTAGGTAGTTGAATTAACATCCAACCGAAGATATACATCGGGTTATTGACGACGATCCAGGATCAATTCCGAAGGGGGGTATGTCAATTAACGTCACACTGGAGCATCACAACGGGCTATTGGTGACGGTCCGGGATCAATCCCAAAGGGAAAGATCCGAGGACAACACCACGTAATTTTGAACCATGGTCAGATGACGAGGCAACACCTGAGCTGGCACCCCACTCTCCAAACTTCCAATCCCGAAGGGAAAAATCCGCGGACAACACCCATAGGCAAGGTAATAGTAATTAATTAACGTTGCACTGGAGCAATACAACGAGGCTTTTGGCGACGGTTCGGAATCCATCATCAGGATGGCGAAATCCGAGATTGGTTGAAAACGTTTTCCGACGTATGGAAGGAAGCGGGGCCGATCCAAGGGATCAGGGGGGGGGATTTCAATTAACGTCACACTGGAGCAACACAATGGGCTATTGGTGACGGTCCGGGATCAATCCCAAAGGGAAAGATCTGAGGACAACACCACGTAATTTTGAACCACGGTCAGATGACGAGGCAACACCTGAGCTGGCACCCCACTCTCCAAACTTCCACACCACGCCAACGTGAGGACATTTGAGGCCACGACAGATTTAACGTGCACCAGCCCCCTTTGTACATGGCGGTGTTTGGCTGGATTTGAACTCGCAACCCTTCGGTTGCTAGTCCGTTGCTCTTCCAACCGGGCCACCGCGGCCCCCAAGGGATCAGGATCGGTGGTTTACGGAATAATTTTATCTTATTTAAGGTAAATTTGGCCTATTTCGAGCCACCGATCTAGTAACGGCAGGAACCTCCGCATGGTGCAGTCTGGTAATCGATATGATGTCGAGCCAATGCCTGCACTTTATGAATGGCGTTTCTCGGTCGTAGGTGGCCTGACGTAGGATCGGAGGGTGCACCGCAGTGAAAATGCACAACGGGTGAAGACTTAATGAGGGCCGCCTCATGTCCGGACCACTGCATTTGTTGCGACTCGCCTGCGATCTGGAGCTCCATTTATTGGAGTAGCCTAAATAAGGGCACTGGTCCGGCTTTATTTATTTTCTATGCGCTGTAAAGGGAAACTTCCCAACTTTTAATATTCTTTCTTTACTTGCACATGATGTGTATTAACACCTCTGGCTCATCAAGTGCCACATCAAAAGGAAATAAAAATCTTTTCTATCTCTACAGGCTCCTTTTTATTGTTTCTTAAAATTCCTGGTCCTGCCTGTGGCTAGATGACAGGATTTGACGATCACGTTGGAGGGTTGACGGTGGACTGTGCCCGCCTACATTGGCAGGAATGTAGCACTAACCCTGGGATAACACCTCGTGAGGGGTGCCCTTGGTGGGGAAACATCCTGGAGCATAAGCCAAAAGCTCAAAGGCTGGCAAGGGATGAATGGAAATGTTTGGATGGTCTTGTAGTATCATTCCCGCTGGCCCGGCGGTTAGAAAGGATGCGATGGGGGAAAGGAAAGTGCCGAGAAACCCATCCTGATGAGGTGCCACCTGCGCGAGCAATCCGTGAGGTGCGCGCACGTTGTTCATTCTCAAAGAATTCGTGGGCCTGGAATCCACGGCACGGACCTAGACATGAGTCATATTGCGGACAGGACTGTCTCGTGTCCTCCTGGCATGACGAGTGCGGATCGTGAGTTTGTAGGGTGACTACGTGAATGGAACCTGCCGTGTTGGGGGTGCCTCAGACTGCCCTCGACTAGACGTACTCCCGCTAAGGAGTAAGGTCCCAGTAAAAGTGTTAATATGGTCACAACCATATTGAATAAAACTTGTGCGACCCACAGCGAAAGCGAAATATCTGCTGTGTCTACTGATTCGTCCTCGGATGAGGGAGCTTTAAGGAAGGCAAATTTGGCGGAATCAGCTGTAGGTTAAAGTCTACAGAACAGACGTCAATGGCTCTCAGAAATTGAAAGGTAACCCGGCGGGTCCACAGACGGAAGATAGTTAAGAGTGGAGAAGTAGGTGAAAAATCAGTGGAAGTCGCAGGGTGTACCGGCATTGTTATAGAGGTGAGGGGCACCAGAGACCGAACCCCGAAAAGCTTATATAAGAAGGCTGGGAAGCAGAATGGAGATCGCTGTTCTCCAGTTGCGGATGCGTTCCCACCTCTACCTACACAAGGGAACCCCCCGGTAGAGCAGAGCCTGCCGGGGATTCGCAACGGAAGTAAGAAGCTTCCAATACGTAAGAAGAAGAGCCGCCCATCTTCATAATAATTCTCATTCGATATTCAGTCAAATCATAGGCGCATTTTTGCAAGTCCACCCTCTAAATGGGTCGAACACGTTGCACGAACACTAAGCCGATATTGTACTCCGACTGTCCTGGTTGGGTGGAAAAGAGGGTCGAGGCCTACTCTATCCTCCGATCTAAATATGACGTGAGACGCAATATTACTCTTCAGTCCATTTTAATGAGTGCTGACGAATGTCTTTAGACCTATTGACATATGAGTTTCGTCCTTGCTTTGAGAGACAACCTGCTGTAACTTTCTGGGGCCTCTCCCGCTACTCCGTAATGGCAATAGTCGGTGCGGAGGATGCTGCGCCCCCAACTAAGAAGAAGGTATCCCTCCTCAAGGGTAGGTAGGTTCAAGTTGTCGTGGTATGGAAGTTCTCAGAGTGGGCTGCCAGCTCAGGTGTGACCTGGTCATCTGACCGTGGTTCAAAATTACGTGGTGTTGTCCTCGGATCTTTCCCTTCGGGATTGGTCCCAGACCGTAGTCAATAGCCCGTTGTGTTGCTCCAGTGCGACGTTAATTAAAATACCTACCTAGTGAAGTTAGGCACCACGCCAATTTGAGGACATTTCAGGCCACAACGGTTGAACGTGCATCAGCCCCAGTGCATAAGACGGTCTTTGGTTGGATCAAGTTTCGAACTTGCAACCCTCCAATTGCTAATCCATTACTCTTCCAACCGAGTTACCACTGCCCTTTCCATAGACGTGGACTGAGCATTACTATTGAAGGGAGCTTCAAAAAGTGTGACCATGTCGGCTGGTAGTCGCAACAATTCAGATTATTTTTTAAAAAATTGAGTAAATATGGGTTGAAGTAGATTGGATTAGGTAGTTAATCAACGTCGTCCTGGAACAACACACTGGCTATTGGCGATGATCATGGATCAATTCCCAAGGGAAAGACCCAAGGACAACGACTCGTAATTTTGAATCACGGTCAAATAACTTGAAGTAGATTGAAAAATGACGTACATGTCACAGACAGTTTCAATCAACATTTTTGAGATGTGTGTGGGTATAGATTGCGAGAAATCCCTCGTCGCCCAGTGAACGCCGCGTCTAGACGTAAAGATGCCATGCATGCTCCTAACACCCACGCATGACGCACCGAGAATAGCAGATTTCCCGGCAAAATCAGTAGAAGAGAGGAGATGGATCAAGCAGGAGATCAGTAGAAGAGAAGATCTCATGCTTTCAAATCGCATATGTAAGATCACATTCCTCCTTCATTAAACCACCGATTTCTACCAATGAACTTTCTGATTAGATCTCCTGGTCCAATATATTTCTCTTAACCCTAATCTCTCATTGAAAACTATTCATTCTTTCACGAGCCTCTTGGACATAGAACCCTCAGAGCCGTTCCAAACTTCAAACCCTCAACAACCTCCACGTCTAGAGGGTGTAACTACTTGTCTATTGAATTAATAAAGAATTATTATAGAACTTTCTGCCTCTCCATTTGCGGAACCGCCATTATTCAATACAAATGGATCATTCTCTCCGGTTGCCTTACACGACTCTTGCCACTCTCGTCACGACTGCAGGCTTATAAGATCTGTTATTATGACAGATTTTAAAGCCGACAGGACGTGGTTTCACCTTGAAGTCCAAATTTTGAGAAATTGAATGAACTCTCATCACTACACCAAAATGATGTCTAATAGCGTTTATTCTAATTAGTGCTCTACAAAAATTATTTTCCTTGCCTTTCGGTGGTTAATATTTACACTGAAACCTCTCATAAATCAGTCATTTTTATACCTAACAAAAAATTGTTTTGATTGATTGAAAAACACATATTTCAACTTTTAGAGATATATTGTTCAACATTTTGAATGATTATCTAGTGTAATTAACTACTTCCACTATCCAGGCCAACACGAGGTCTGGATAGTGAAAGTACTATCCAGGCCAACATGTGGTCTGGTTAGTGTAAGTAGTAGTACCCCCAGTACCAAATTAAAAGACAGACTCCAGTATTATTCTGATATTACACGCTTCTCTTAGAAATACCAACATGTACCATAAGTACTCATTGTTTAACTTATATCAATGTAATCGTTATATTCCTTTGTATACTTATTGTAGCTTTATAAATAATATAATATAATAAATAATATAATAAATAATAAATAATATAATAAATAAATATATATAATAAATAATATATATAAAGAATAATAAAATGTATAATATAAAATAATATAAAATTATATAATATAAAAGTAATATAAAATAATATATAAATAAATATATATAATAATATATAATAAATAAATTGAAAAATTAACTTTTTAAACAGAAAATGAATTACGCATTGTAGTTCAAGAACTTTATAAATAAATTGAAAAATTAACTTTTTAAACAGAAAATGAATTACGCATTGTAGTTCAAGAACTTTATTTCATTAAAGGATCGTCATCCATTCTGATCTGGGGCCTGCTGTTTCCACAGTGCTGGGGCCCACAATGTAAATGTGGTGTCCCCACCCTCGACTCGTGTCATGTATTGCATCACAATTCCTGTTACGCAAGGCATTGAAGAAGGCATTGCCTGTGACCAATGTTTTGTGTGACATCCGCAGTCTTGTTACATAATTTTGTTTCCTAGAATCCTTCCTGCATTTTGTTAGCGGGGCAGATTTAATTCCTATAATTTGCCCTGGGTGAATTTCTCTCTTCTGTTCATTACTTGAGCAGCTTGGCCCAATATGGCCCCTGCATCATAAAAAAACCTCGAATCTTTCACATTATGATCTGGGATACTCCAATATGAGTGATTTCCGCAGAGACCACTCATCTCGATCGATCATGGGTCGAGCCCCCGATGGGTTCACTGGAATATCTCCACCTGACTGGTCGGTACACTTAGACTCAAACCCCTGTAACAGGTTACAGGGGCTTGAGTCTAAGTGTTGCCCCTCTGTGAGGTTAAAGTAGCAGGTCTTAAATGACCACATCGCGCAAAGTAAAATCTACTGAACCCTCGATGCTTCATATTTCTTGATTGATCAAACAATTTCAAGCCACAATTTTTAATGTCAAACACTGGCATTAAAAATTGTGCTGCATCATGGAAACCACACAATGCCAGTCTAACGTCATTCGATTTACACCTTGAAAAATTAGGGATTCGTCTCGAAAATAAATTTTAAAATATGGCCCTCAGATTTCAAACAATAGTTGTTTAAGTATCAACTTCCAAGACAAATGCTTTGTTTTTAAAAAAATATATAACACTTGATTTAACCTGCTTAGCAATTAGAACACTTTCTTCAAATTTAACGGATTCTTTTAATGTCATTTACATATATTCCGACCCCGATCAAACGGTCAATTTTAAACGAGCATTTTACTTTCGTACATGTCAAACCGCACAGAAAAGGGTCATTTTCAACCCAACCCCCTCTAATTATTTTCAAACGTGGCTAATTTGTTTCCCAGCCGCGTATAAGGAATTCTGGAAATTTTTATATTTCTACTTGCAATGTGTATTATTTATGTTAATTTTAAGTTTGAAAAATTGAACAATTTTTCTTGCTTTTAAACACTAAATCCCTGTATCCCTGGACCTAGTTATCCAATCAGGCTGAACGAGAGCTTATTATGTTGTAAAATACACAACCTTTCGAACGATATATCACATGACCTTTTTAATTTCAAGGTCATTCAGTTCAACCTACATTACAGAACGTATATGTGTTATTTTTTCTAAAAATATGTGTGAAGGTACGCTTCTGTCCGCTTTCTAAAAGTAACATAGTGGGACACGCATGGATTCATAGTTGAAAAATATTCGAATAAATGGAATGATGTTATTAGTCACTTGTATCTTTTAACCTGTTTGTCCAATCGAGACGAAATATATTTAGAATTGAAAATGTTGTTCAGTCAGTTAATTTAAATTTATTAGTATACGAGAGAGAGATTAAAAGTGTTTCGTTTCCAAATATAGGAATATTATAATCTAAGGATGACGATTTTATACAGTGGCTAAAGAAATTGAGTATACACCATGAAGAGATTTCTTTAAAAGCCCAAAACTGTATTAAATAATAATTTGAACTTAATTTTAATAGGAATGGTTAAGTATATACAAATATTTAGGCCATAAAATAATTCCATATCTGCTATATTCTTAGATAGGTTTTAAATGTCAAATTTGTAAAATTCTGGGTCACAAAATGGAGTATACAACTAGCCTATTTTGTATAGAAACACAATAAAAACGTAAAATAAAGTTTTGTGGAACATATGTTTACTTGTAGAACAATTTCTAAAACAAAGGGCACCGAATTAAGTAGATTTGTGTTCTGAATATTTTTGCCCACTTCTCGCATAATTGTTCTTACGTCCTGTGCTCTGAATACCGTGATTTTTTACCACTTTTTCCTTCTAGGTCCAAAAATGTTCAAGCCCATTATGGTCCTGAGATTATGCTAGGGTGTATAGTTAGTGTTTAAGGTGGTACATAACCTTTAACTATTTTTTGTTCTGTACTTCTCTCTGTAGAGCGGTTTATTATAGACACACAAATTTGACTATAAATCCAAATTTTGAGCACTTTAAAAAGAATTGTTCTTTAATAGTCAAATATTTCTCTAATCCATGATTTCATCAATGAAAACTAAATTTCCAGCCAGCTAACAACGTCACACAAACACCATACATCAATGCTTGGTAATGGGTTCAATGTGCTGAGGAAGCTATTTATTTTTAGGGTTCTGAAAAGCTTATCACAGCTATATTACCCCGAGAAGCGTTGGATTTGCTTTTCTTAGCTAAAAACTGTTCGATGAGTTGTTTTTCAATTATTATTTATATACGTTATGTTTCAAATTATTATTTATAACAGAGCTTTGGGCTTTTAAAAAAATATCTTCGTGATGTGTACTCAATTCCGGGAGCCACTGAAAATGAAAAAGTTATAACCAAATTTGAGTGACAAAATTAGTTAATAAGTCATTATTGGTATAATTATACACTCGCTGTACAGCAGAGCAGCCGAGTCTGTAAACGAAAAGAATATTTTGCACTTTTTTACTCATTCTTTTGTTGTGCAAGAATTTTAAAAGCAATTATTGATTTGTACAAAATAACTAATAACTATATGCGAAATAGTATAACAATTTATCCATCGTTTTCAAATGCGAGATAGTGACCACTTCATCAGCAAGGTGTATGTATACACTAGAAATCACGAAAATGGACCAGAATAATGATATTTTTATTGCTTTAAAATATTTTACAGCTCCTTAGCTTTTAAACGATACCAAGATCTTGTAAATATTCGAAATAGTTTTCTAGTTTCAAGGGTTTTCGTAAGGTACTGCCACCATATATAAACATGTTTCCAAAACTTTAAACTCAATTGCTGAAGAACTGTGTTTTTGCACTGTGATGCTTCGTTCGAACAGAGATAACTCAACAATGAATTGATCAATTATAATAATTTTTTATATCGTTCTAATCTATAATACAGTGGATGTTTTGACTCTCAATAAAAGTTATTAGTTAAGAAATGAAGTTTTTGTTGATTTTTAAATGTTAAAATTCCTGAATAAAATCTTGATTTTTAGAATTCCTTGGTGAAAAAAATTGTAAAAAAGACCTATTCCCTCTAGCAATTTGATTGAGGATCAAAACATGAAAAATAACATTAGAAATAATTTCCAATAGGAATATTATTTCTGACGAAATTAGAATTTGAAATATCACTGTTCAAAAAACATGCTAATTAGCTAATTATATCTAAATTAGATCATTAATGATTGGCTTAATTATTATTCAAAAAATTAAATCACTCAGTAACCAATCGAAAGTTATTTTTCCTCCATTTAGTTATATTATTCAATTATTAATCTGGATTTTTTACACTGAAATTAATGTAAGCAGAAATCAATGACTTATATCAAGAAAATTGAATTTTAAAGTAAAAATTTTGAAAAAATCTAGTCCGGTTTGTTCCAAACCGGACCGCTGTTTGGACAAAATTTTCCGAACCGCAGCCAAATTGCGGTCCCACTAGATCGTGAACCTTTAATAGTACAGGATTTTTTGATAGTTTTCATGTCTTGGATTCTCAGAGAAAAATATCCCTCGCTTCACAATCACGTCTTATTAATGTTATCGCATTTTGGCAGTACTATTTTCAAGGAAGAAGCAAATGAAGAGTACCGATTTTAGATCAAATTTTCTGACGAGTACCTTGAGAACTCTAAGAATTGGCACCATTTTCATCGAAAATGACACTGATGCATTAGTTTTATGGAAACAACGTCAAATATCGAACTAGTTTTATGTTGCTGTTACCCTCTCTTTTAATTTTATAATAAAAAATATAAAAAGTAAGGAAATATGCATTAACTATAGTATATTTTTTACAAAGCTGAGACAATTTATTTTGACTCAATGCGGCTCAGGAAAGCCAAATGGTTGGATACCTCTAGTTTAACTTTTACATATAAATTTCGAAATTTTCATACGAAAAATAAAATCACTCAGTAAGTAATCGAAAGTTATTTTTTTCTTCATTTAGTTACATTATTCGTTTATATAAACAAAGTTATATGAACAAAGATAAACTTTGAGTGATTTGTATTTGCTTTTCATTGTCAAAATACTGAGAATATTTCAGACAAATGAGAAAATTTTCATACGAAACCGGAACTTCTCTTCTATTTGGGCGAACTCGGGAGTTTCTGTACGTTCTTTGAACGAATATCGGATCACTTTAGTACACGAACTGAAATTACGAAATTCAAAAACAACGAGCAAACATTTGCTGTGTATCCAGAAATTATACGCTGATTTTGGAATATCAAACATCACCCTTGGGCTCCTCGGCACACAAATTTTTGAAGAAATGAATAGAGCTGTATTGATAGTGTGTAAGTGCATTTTATACAAATCTTTGATTCAATATGGAGATAAAAAGTTCCCCAGTAAAAAAATGTCAAAATATCTATCGATCGCAATTCTTTTAAAACAAGGCTTAACTTATGTTGTATGTGCGAAGAAAATGACTTACCCACGAATATTGCTGTATTATGTATGCTTTATGATTAAAAAACATAATTTTATGATTAACTAAAGTTAGAGCTGGGAAGAAATAATGAATCTTTCACCTGAAAAATATGAAGATTTATAATAGCGTGTTTTTCAAAAGCATAACTGGTGTGGTGAATAAATTAAAAGAATTTATAAAATGTGTGTAAATGCATATTTTCAAACACTAAAGTTGCTTAGTTCATCATTTAAATACTAAAATTCTGTGATAATTATTGTTATTTGTATGTTTTTATTTGTTGAAAGTGGGTTCAATTTAATTTGCCTCGATACCATACTATTCCATCTCAGGAACTTTCAATTACGTTGAAATGTGGTGACTCGTCAATACCAGGCACGCATTAAGAAAACATTTCTGTTGTAGTCCATGTTTCTTCCCATTTTGGGTTGCATATTTTTGCTGTGGCTCTCATGCCTATTAGTGATGTTTTCGTTTTCAAGTGAAAGTTTTCTAAACGTGCTTTTTAACGATCATGGATGGCCAAATACACCTTTTGCATCATAAAATTCATCCCAATCAACCGATAGAATTACTGTAATGCTAAAAGAGCATTTCTTTTTCAGATATCTATTGATTATTTTTCTTATCTATTACGTTTTATCTTCTGATAGATCTACAAAACTTCTATATATACAAGCTAACTTTTGCATTTCTTTTGTTTTTGAAAATATTTCGGGGGTTATTCCATCTGTGGCAATTAATGCGGATTTTCTTTCTTTCAAGGAAAAATCGTTTTTGTATTTTTTAAGTAATTTTATTTTTTAGGATTTGAAGAACATGTATGCCAATTTGCAAGTCTAAATTCGCAAAATCGGCCAGTTATAAGCCATTGATAAACTCGACACGCAGATGTAGAATTTGGAGTGCACGATACATCATAAAGATTGATTAACTGACTGATTTACTGATTTACAACGATTTGTTATCAAAAGATGTCGATCACAAGATCATCCCTTATCAACACAGAACTGTATGGCACTAGTATAGAAGATTAGCAGGAAAATACTATAAGCACTAAATATGCATCCGTTAATTATACTGAAACTAAACGCGTTTTCGCGAATGGTTGGCATGTTATCAAAAAACTATTGAATTAATCGACTTGAAATTTTTACTGCATGTCGATAAAACATCCTTTCATCGTTTGATGAACCAGAAAAGCGATGTATATGCATGTGTATGAAGTAAAACTTCGTTCATTATTTTGCAATCACTTTGAGTGGAGAAATCATGCCAATCAGCGATCACGGAACTTCATGCGATAATGGTCCAGGAAGGTAAGCGTGACTCTTTATGAAAATGATTAAAAAATTTGTTGAAAACCTGGAATAATAATAAATAGACGTACAAAGTTTAGAATTATTTGCTTGCATAGTTTAGTACTTTATCCGGGAAGAAAGAAAGTTCTCCTTAATACTGACATTACAATTGTATAATGCTCCGATAGTCTCTATGAAATAGTTTCGATAGCCTTTATGAAATAGTTCCGATAGCCTTTATAAAGACATATTCTATAATTTATAATCCAAACTATTTTCTTACAATTTATACCCCAAAGACATTCTTACCTTTAGTACGTTTGCACATTTTTCAGTTTGTCTGTGCCTTTTGATCAAGGAATCTCTGTTCAAGAAGACAACTGTCGAAATTTCTGATGAGGAAAATGAAGAAATTGGCTCGTTGTCCTGTAAATGTGGAAAGATGGTCGAAGCCGCCAGAAAAAGGATAAATACGTAAGTCAACTAAGCTTGGGGTATATATATATTTTGATATTCTCCAACCAGAAGATGTGATCTTTTGAAATTGAAGAACCAAATAATTAAAATTTTCGTAAAGAGCAGATCCGAGACTACTTTATACTGCAAAAATCATGGCTTCATTCAAATCAAATTTAAAAAATGTACAATATACATGTTCTATACTTTATTCGCCGAAAGAAACTAAAAAATAAACAACACAATGTATAACTCGACGGCATTAATCAGGAGATAATGCAAATAAAAAAAGCACCGTGAACGCCAAGCAGCACCAATAGTTTTTGCTTTTGTTCTATAAAATAGTTTTGATTACTAAGATTTTAAACTATTGTAACGAATGAATTGTCAAAACAAGCAACCCAAACATAACATTTCCTTAAAATAATAATGAACAAATACTGGTCTGCGGACCTTTTAATCTTATTCGAAGAGTCGTATCTGGTCTGTGGATCGGATAATTCTATCCTGAAGGCCGCATATAGTGTGCAGGTCTGACCAAACCTATTCGCTACAATTCCTTTATCTTAAGCTTACGGGTTTTGTGCACTCTACCTGACTACAAATAGAACAATAGGATATACCCACTGAGTCATCCAATCAGTAAGGAATTATAAAGAAATTTGTCCACTGAAATTGAAGAAAAACACCGGTAAAATCTAATAATACTAAATAGTGCTTCTTCGAAAGTTCACATTGCTGTGGGTAAGAGCTTGTTTCAAAACCCGAGTGACATGATTTTTCAATTTTCAAGTAATAAGCCTTAAAAATAAGAAGTAAGCCTTATTTAAATTTCAATATGTGAATAACAAATACGGAATTTTGTTTAATTTTAGTGTTAAAAAATCTTATTGAAGGCGTTTGTGACGCAACAAAATACAAATTTTTGGTGATCAGAATGGGCTATGTCTATAAAAATCAGCACAAATTAATTTATTGATGTCGACTTGAGGAAACTTCAATACCTACAAGATTGCATCTGTCCAATGATTGATAACTGATTTAAATGTAATTTTATATTTGTCAACATACCACACCGTATACATAAGTGCACTAATACTCCGTATGATTATGCCATAATTAATACTTCTGTTAGTTTATCGTATGATCTTTAAAAAATTAGATAGCTATTTACAAATAAATTTGTTGAGACCGGGCGCTCTTATAAAAAAGGATTTACCTGGCCGCAGTCTTACAAAGGTTGAGAACCACTTATGTACTTTAACTTGCAGTCGAGAGGAAGTCATAAAGGGAAAAATATACGTCTTTGAATTCAGAAATTTAATTGGAAATGTACTACATATGTATTTCACAAAGAAACTGTCTGATGTAGATGTGGTGGATCTGACTGTATGTCGGTACATTTTAAAATTAATAGACGTGTTTTATTAATGAAATTTGTTTTCTAGGTTGCAAGCCAAATATTTGATTAGACAAGGAACTCTTTACCCTAATATCTTTGAACACGGCTTCAAAAATTGCTCAGTCTGCGAAATTTCTTCCACCCAATGTTATGGAGATCCTAATGTTTTCAGTCACTATACCTGCAGTAAAAGTGAGTTACATCAAATATTCAAGCTTGTTTTAGAACTAATGTACCGCTATAATTTAATGAGCGGTATTATAAATTGCTATTTCAGCTTAGAAAAATTCAGCAAAATCACGGTAAGAGCACGCATTTTAATATTCCAGTCGACGCTGATTATGACTAAGTTTCTAACTCGGCTGCAGCTTTCAGTACGTTCCAGTCCCAAAGAATTTTCAGTAAACATTACGCTTTTCTACGAAGCATTTGATTCGCAGATTTGTAAGTCATGTTCCCAATGGTGAAAGCATCGAATCCCGTCGGATGACCGAAGTCAGTCGAGGAGGATAACCTGTTGTCCCTCCAGGTTTGTGCATGTTAAATCCGTAGGCTGCAGTGACCGACCCCCGGGAAATTGAGAAATTCCCAAGTGGATGGTGCTTCTTCGAGGCCAGTTGGTCCCTCCAAAACTTTTGTCAAAACAAAAGTTCAAATACTTTTCCAATTAAAAGTAAGCAAAAATCTGTGTATTCTAAATCTTGAATATAGAAAATGATTTGTTGATTAATCTTATTTGTATATTAATTACACTTAAGGCAAATCGAGAGATTAAAATTCGTATTAATTCAGTTAAATAATTATTAAAAATGATTCGATTAAAAAAGACTTAAGATGTTCTTTTATTCTTTAAAAAATACTTTAAAATTTACTATCATTCTCTTCTCTATTTTTGCGATAATTTTGGAAAATATAGAATAAATGTTACATCTAATAAAGTGAAAAATCATTCGTGTCCATGAAAACTAAACTCATTCCACTTTCTCGAGTAAATGTTTTCTGGAGTAGGATGTATTGTATTATAATACGACTTACATACAAAGTTAATTTTTTAGTTTTCATTCATGCCATCCCTTGTGAAATAAGTTAAGCATCCAAGATATATGCAGTTTGTAGACATTCTAATTAAAAATATGTTTCAATGACAAACAATTAAAAAGATAACACCGCAAAATTAATTCCCAATCAACTCTGCATATTTAAACTACTTGATCTTTCAGAGTCTGTCACATTCAGAAAATTCAGAGGTGCAAACTCTTTCCTAGAAAATCCAAGTAAGTTGTTTCAAGTAACAAATACATATTTAACACTCATATATTTATTCTTTAAATATATTTTCAATCATAATCTATGAATTGCAAGTAGAATTCTGCAATATTTGGAGTATTTAAAACCGAAACATGTAGTCGGAATCAGTATAATATTTTATTATAAATTGTACTATTATATTTTAGTATTAATTATATAAAGCATATTATTATAATGTAATATAAAAATAAATATATAGTAAACTAATTTTAGATAACTTAAAAGGCAAATAGGGTTTAATTGTGTCAAGGAGTTGGTTTTTATCAAATATAAAAGCTAAATATCAAATAACAACGGAAATTAATTCTCTGATATTTTTTCAGTTCTAAGAGCTGTCAAAAGAATTCACGAAAAATATCCAGTGAATGTGAAAGTCCCAATAGGTAAGGAACATCTCAATATATTTAGAAATACCTGCGTAGAGATTATAAAATGTTTCTAATAATTAGGTGGTTATATTTTTTCATGGCTATATTACTTAAATATTTTTAAATCAAAAAGGAGTGACTTATTTACTGTGTGTGTGTGACTTAAGTTCATATATTTAGTCAATAACACTACAATTTTGTTGTGCAGATTTTGAAGGTTTGGTTTTTCCCTACGGCACAACTCGTCATCTGACCGTGATTTAAAATTAAGTGGTGTTGTCCTCGGATCTTTCCTTTCGGGTTTGATCCCGGACCGTCACCAAGAGCCCGTTGTGTTGCTCCAGTGCGACGTTAATTAAATTACCTACCTACCTATACCTTACGGCACAAGGGCCAGATCTAGCCAATGCAAATATTAAAGGAATTTGCATTTTAAAAATGCTGCAATCCAGTTTCCAATTACAGTTCAATTTTCTGAAAAATCATGATTTAATGTGGCTACAGAATTCCCACTCTTCAAGCGAAGGGGAAAATAGAGCCCTCTTAAGGCTATTTTTCATTTTAAGGCTACATTTCACATAGATCGCAACTGATTAACCCGCGAGTGCTCACTGAAGAAATTTTCATGAGTACCATTGACCTTGGTTTTTCAAGGAAGGTGAAGTAAAATATGCAGTGTTCTTGTAAAAAAACTACGCTTTTAAAATTTTTTTACGGACTTTCAGCAAATATTAAGGCTTTTTAAGGACCCTTAAAAACTAAAATGAAAATTCAGGCATTCTTAATGCTTTTAAAGACCTCAGAAAAGATAAACTAAAATGCTTGGGACCGAAAGTTCACATATGTGAACCTATATTTTTGTTTATTGAAATCTAACAAAGAGCAAAATTCTTTATTGTAACCACGGATTCACATTTGTGAATGTTCATTGAACATGTCAATGCGTGTGGTCAACATTCACAGTTGTGATTCCGTGGTTACAATAAAGAATTTTGCATATAGTTAGATTTTAAGAGTCAAAGGCAGGTTTCGTTTGCTATTTTTTTGTTGCACGAGTGCTGATCGACCTTCTAATGAAATTGATAGAGCATGTAATTGGAGTCGCTGTCGTAAGATCTCGAAAGTGTAAGTCAAGTGGGCTTACGAATAGATTTGGGTCGACTGGTGTCGAAGCGCAGACTAGTGTTTTAAAACATGCCGGATAATCACTTCAATCAGTAATTTGTCCCACATTAGCTCATGCTTTTATGCCCATTCATGCTTTTTTCCACGACCACGTGACAGATCTTTAAACCAAGCGACCGGAAGAAAGAGCATGAAGCTGAGGGCACATACTCCATTTATCTCATTAGAATGTCGATGACGCTAGTTTGAAATAAGGTTTGTAGAAAGGGAATGACCAGTACTGTTTGTCTACCTCAACTATTCCAGACACGAAGTCCGTTCCTGTCTGTTGCCATAAAACGAACCTTAACCCTATTTTCCATAGGGGATGCTTGAAAAAATGTTTCATTTGTCACATTGCCGCCCTTGATGACAAATTGGAAATATATTTGTCAAGATTTTATATTTTTCGCTGAAAAAAAATCTTGTAAACTGCCATTTTCCGCCGCCAACATTAGCGGAAAATATAAAATTAAGTCATCCCGAGTCACCCTTACTCGAAATGAACGAGCCCAGTTTCTATGGCGACCGTCACCAGTCTTGATGTCGGCAGCAGTTCTCATGGTAGGCTTAATATACGTACGGCTTACCTACGGCTATTATACCTACGGCTTAAAGCTGTGGATCTCAGGAACAAAGATGTAACATATTTTATATTCAGCCTATATCGAGATGCAACACTTGATATGGATTGCTATAGAAATAATTAATAAGTAACTTATTTGAATAGGATACAAGTCTAAATGGAATCGCCACCGGCGTCAAATGGAGTCTTGCGCCTATCCTACATCTTTAGAAACTTCAGAACTTGATTGCAAGATTTACCCATCCTCAGTGTATGTTCTTACTGAAAATTGATATGCTTAAGATGTTTGTTTTCTGTATTAATTAGCTTTTGTACAAAAGTATGCATATAAATTTGTCTGAACAACTATTTTATACAGAAAATGCCTACAAACGTGTGCTCTTGGATACAGACTAAGACATGGCCTATCGGTAGTGAGAACTTGCAATAGAAGGACGAAGATATGGCGACCAAGCAGATTCGAGGAATGCCGACGTAAGAACAGTTTTGTTGTCTGTAATATCCTGTCAGTGGTGTGGGCAGAGGGGGAACCCTGGGGTGCTCAAGCTCTCCCCCCCGAAAGTGTTCGTTTCTTATTTATATACCTTTTTACCAATCAATATTAAAAAAACGTTAATAATACTTTTAAAAACAATTATGATTAATTAAAAGTTTGTTGAATTAACCATTTATTAGGAAATATGTCAGTGATGAGATATTTCTTAGTAAATTAATCATTTAAATTCAAAGAGATTGTACCAACTCAGAAAGATTATATAAAGTTTATAAGCAAAAACATTCCGAATTAGACAGAGTGGTTAAAAAGTCTGCTAGAAATGACAAAAGAAATTACTTTTCTGCACTTTCAAAAGATGCACAGACAGCAGCAGACAAGGGAGAGATTAAAAGACTATATCAAATTGTGAGACAAATCAAAGGTGTGAAATACACTACACAATTACCTATAAAAAACAAAGAAGGAAAAATTCTTACAGAGGAAAGTGAAATTGAAAACAGGTGGATAGAGCATTTCAGCGAAACCTTGAACACCCAAACGGATGCCGAACATTTGTAACAGCTAGAAGAGACATGATGTTATTTAAACCCTTAACATTTCTGTTGAGGAAATCTCACTGGCTGAGATTAGAGGCTCTGAGAGCTCAAAAAACAGGAAAAGCTTGTGGAATAGATAATATTGCTGTTGAGATGTTAAAAGCAGATGAAAATACAACCTTGTATTACTTACATAATCACACACAATATGGAAAACTGAAAAAATACCGGAAAAATGGAAAGCAGTAATCGTTAAAATTCCAAAAAAGGTGATAAATCTAGTTGTGAAAATTGGAGAGGAATCAGTCTACTGCCAACAGCATCAAAAAAATTTGGAAGAATTCTAGTTAATGGAATGAAAGATGGAATAGAAAGCATTCTCAGACTAGAACAAACTGGTTTCAAAAGAGGTAGTAGTACAGTACAACATATTTTTACACTTCGATTAATCGAACAGACATTAGAATATAATGCTACAATATATTTAAACTATATAGATTTCAGTAAAGTATTTGATTCTGTTATTAGAGCCAAATTGTGGCAAATTTTAAAACATTATGGTATTCTACAAAAAATCATAAATATAATATAAGAAATGTATAGTAATAGTAAAACTTGCATTGAAGTAAACGGAAAATTAACAGATTTCTTTTTAGTGGAAAGTGGAGTTCGACAGGGTTATGTCATGTCAGGTCTTTTTAGTACCATTATTGACTGGATCATAACAACTTTTAGAAATCAAAGAATAGGAATAAGATGGAATTTTAATTTTGCAGACGATATCATCATGTTGTCGTCCAAGTTAAGAGATTTACAAACTAAAACTGATGTCTTTTCAGAAAATGCTAAACTAGTGGGACTCAAAATCAATCAGAATAAAACAAGTCCTCAGAATTAACGAAAAATCTAGCACTCCCATCAAGTTGCAAAATAACTCAATAGAAGATGTAAGCACCTTTTTATAACTGGGAGCAACAATAAACAAAATGGTGGTTCTGATGAAGATATTGATCTTAGAATTTCAAAAACTCGTAACTGTTTTAAGAATCTTAATAAATTGTGGAGAGCAACTAATATACATGTAAAAACAAAATTTAATCTGTACAAATCATTTAGTACTTTCAGTTCTCTTATACGGTTCTGAAACATGGAAAATTACCAAAACACAGTGCAATAAACTAAACGTTTTTCAAAATAAATGTTTAAGAATTATTTTAAAGATTTTTTGGCCATACTACATTTCAAAGGAAGAATTATTAAATAAAGCAAAATTTAATGAAATAGGAAATTAAATTAAATTTAGACGTTGGAAGTTTACAGGACACATTTTAAGAATGAACAGGGAGAGTATTCCTAATATAGCATTTACCTGGACCCCTGATGGAAAGAGAAGGCGTGGACGTCCCCGTTTGACCTGGTGACATATGATGGAACAAGAGAGAAGTGAGGCTGGATGGGGCGAGCTGGTATGAAGCTAGACTTGCTGCATCGGACAGGAAACTTTGGCGATCTAGATTGAAGACCTCTTTTTTATGTGCCCTTAGATACTACAAAATTTATGATGATGAAATTAATCATTTACTCGGGGATATTTCTGATCCCTAACAACCATTTAATATGGCGCATTAAAAGTGACAGAGCATTAACGCATTCAAAGTGAGAGAAATAAAAAGTGGATATCGAGAATTAGATTTAAATATTTGCTGTTTTACTGCCATGCATATTTTTGACAAACATAATCATTTTTAAATAACTTCTGTTGAGATGTCACTCTTTTTATGTGCTTATATAATCCCTCCTTATTATTATCAAGCGACGCAATATAAGATATAGATTTTTAGTGAAATGTTGAAAATTCATGGTAAGGTCCAGATCTTCACGTGGTAAAATAATTGTATTTCTAACTTTGGGCCCATCCGAAATCAAATCCTGGCTACGCCTACTGTTCTCTGTAGTCTAGCATACTGTAATAAAGTCTAAGAATCAACTCACATATTAAAATTAGTTGTCGAATCTTTGGTCTAGTTATCCTTGGGATCAAAAGTTCAATTCTAGTCTAAATCTTTTCCAGATCATTGAAATATCAAAAATAGAACTCAGAAACCATACAGTTAAGTTTAGAATAGTTACTTTTATTTTCGAAATAGAATATGAAGATATTAAGGTTTTTGTTTTATCATTTATACCTATAGAGCTTACATATATAGATTGAATCTTCTATATACTATGTGCACCAATTATCAAGCAAATTAAATTTGTAATATACAGAGGATTTCCTGTTATGCGGTGTACATTTCAATCGGGGTTTCCCCGTTGAACATATATGAATAGCACGTTTGCAATCAATTGGAAAATCATTTTCTTGTTAATGACAAATTCTGAACGAGTCTTCAAATTCCAACGCGAGCTGAAGAATTGAATGCCTGGATATCGCGAACTGTACAAAACATTAGTAAAATCATCATCGCAAAGTTTAATCACTGTCAGAGGAAAAATTCAGCTCAGAACTAGAATTAAGTTGACGCTAATTCTGTTTGTGAAGAACCATTGCTTTTACCAGTTCGCAAACGGTGCCGAACATTGTCAGATAGTGACGACATTTCTGATGAAAAAGTAGTCACATTTCAAATCAAATAAAGTTTAAATCTTACTTATTTTAAGTTTCATATAAATATCTTTCAGATTTTCAAAGGAACTTTTTAGGCATTTCTTTTTCTTTAATTTTTTGATGAACTTTTTCTATGCGATTTTAGGTTTAATTTAACTCATTCCCTTGTTTCATGCGGTTTTAGAAAATTATGGAACCTATTTAACTTTTCAACGTAAGTTAAGTCTTTTTTTGTGCGTTATTTTGTATATGGTTTTCTGTGGAACATATCTACCACATAAAAGAAACCTGACTGTATTCTATGAAATATTCTTGGAGACCGCAGCTCGGACTTCCAAAATTTTATTGTAGAATTTACCATTCAAGCTAATCTCATCTGAAAAATTAAGCACTTCTAATTCTGAGAAAACTGAATTTGTCTTTGTATATTATGCAATTATGCACAGGAAAGTTTACAACAACTTATCACCTGAGATGGCTTTTTATGTTGATAAGACATTCCTAAAATGTTATTTCAAATTACCATTTTCAATGCAAGTCAAGAAGGAAGAATCGCCAAGTTTGATCATTTTGGTTTGACGATTGTTACAAGTTGCGTATATAAGTATCTGAGTTTATCACTAGAAAACAATATAACTCAGTCAACTGTTGATTGAAGGCTTATTAATTTCTTGCGTTATAATGTATCAGATACACACTTTTATGCGTAGAACTTGGCAAGTCTTAAGCCGTGGTCAAATAGGAAGCGCAAGGGGACACGCGCAAACCAATCAGAACGTTTTCTTCGCTCTTGCCGGCACCTAATTGGTCTGCGCGTCTCGATTTGCTCTTGCTATTTGACCACGGCTTTCTTCTTCATGCCCGCATCTCCCGACTCACTATGTGGTTTAGAGCCTTTTTCAAGAGGCAGGGTGACCAAATTGAGTTCATATAAATCGATCTGCCATTTCTCCCCAACTATAGACACATCTTGATTTTATCTCGAATGTTTATTTAAAAATTATTTTCAAGCTAATTAGCCATGGCTGTTGGCTTAGTGATGTGATGGTTTTTGGTGTAGACGCAATTGGGAGAGGTAGTGGACTGCATCGCCTACGGTTTGTTTTATCTTAATCTGTGCAAATAGTGGATGAAGGGACTGAGACATGCTATATACCATACTATGTTCGTAATGAGGCGGTTATGGTCCTTGAAAGACAAAACTAGAAAATGCTTCCTTCTCGACTAGCACTGTAAATCTGATGTCAAAGGAATTAATGTACTGCTTTTTTGTCAAGCGCCTCTAGAAATTTAATACAATTTATTCTTATTTTCAGCTTATGTAGATTGTGGTTTGACACTTATATCTGGAGGGGCTTTTACGTGCACCACACCCATGTTGAGAAAGGAACCCGAATGTCTAATTAAATGTAGCCGCTTTGAAGATAAAAGCGCTGTACCTGAAAATGTATATACCTGTAACACCATGGCTCAATGGCGACCGCGCTTGCCACACTGCGTAGTGCCTGGTTCAGGTTAGCATATTTTCACATAGCTTCTTAAAAATTGACTAATATATACAAATGTTTAACAGTTTGGTTGGTTTTGGGGATTTATGGCGCAAGGGCCATATCTGGCCAGTTTAACAGCTTAGACTACCTTTAAAAATATTTTCGAAACTTCGCAGGCTTTCTAAAAATATATTGACATACATACAGCACAGTACTACACAAGTTATGAGACAAGTGGTTTATTTTATAACCAAATCTCCAAGCTGAAAAGAACATTTAATAATGGGTCTGCATTTCTTAAATGGAACAAAATGCATTGTTTTTCTTTTCGTTTAACTTTATTTTCGGTAATCTACATTCACGTCCTTTGCAAGTTAAATTATTTCTAGTGTGCTTTACGTGCTCTAAAATTATCTTTCTTTTCAGTTTGCTGAAGAGTTTTATGAGAAAAAACAACTGTTAATTGTTTGATAAAATATCACTGGTACGGCATTGTCATTCAGGAGCAAAACCTGTCATACATGTAGACGTGAAACTGAAATTGCTTCTCCGTCAATTCCTTTTAAGGGAAAAATTATCTTCCATTCATGTACAATCAGGAGACAGAAATTTATATTCTGCTTAAAATTTAGGACAATACGAAAACTTAAAAGTAATTGAAGAATTGCATAAGATAAGTATTTTAATTAACATCGCCCTGGAGCAACACAGCGGGCTATTGACGAATGCCTGGGATCAAACCCGAAGGGAAAGACCCGAGGTACCACCATGTAATATTAAACCACGGTCTGAGGTCACACCTGAGCTGGCACCCCACTCTCCAAACTTCCACACCATGCCAATGGGAGCACATTTGAGGCCACGACAGATTTAACGTGCACCCAGCCCCTTTGTACACGACAGGTTGGAATCGAACTCACAACCCTCCGGTTGCTAATCCGTTACTCTTCCAACCGGGCTACCGCGGCCCGAATTGCTTAAGGAATAAGTGTGATTTCTTTTAATGGATTTTCTTAGGAAATAAAATAATCCTTTTTATGATACAAATGATACTTAATTTAACCGTCCAGTGAAGTTATCAATTTCATGTCTTGCTTTTCTTTCATTTAAACACATATTAATACTTTCTCATAAAGACATAATATTATAGAGGTATGAAACAAAAAAGTATGATGTAATTCATTTACATATATATCTTGCAGTAAACAAATTTCGTATGAAATCAATATTATTCAGACAGATAAAGTTTGCTAAATTTATACTTAATTTATTTTGTTTTAAAAGAAATACACTAAAATTGAGTACTTCAAATAACTAAAATTATTTTCAAGCGAAATTCTGGTAAATCAAGAAATCTGAATGACATTTGCCTAATTAAACTTTCACATGTGAATAAATAAATCAAATTCTAATTTTGATATTTAATATTTTATTTTCAATTTTATGTCATGGAATTAAATTATTTTGACATGGCCTACTTCTATATCTAACCTATAAATTATGGCTTAAATAATTAAAGTACATGCCATAGTAAATAAGGCCTGTATTCATGAGAATCACTAAATAATATAGGAAACATTTTTATTCAATATTATTTCAAGGCGTTAAGAAAAAATACCATGTTTAATATCCAATCAACTTAAATCGACATTTACATTCAATATTTAATACCTATTTATTTTAATATGTGCTTGTAAGACTGAAATCATACAATGCTTTAACTTTCTCTCATTTGTAGATTACCAAAATTAGAATAACTTGAAATGCGTGCAATTCTGTAAAATTTAATACTTCTATTTTCAGGTTTACAACTTGTACGAAGGTATCACGGATGACATCTATTGTTTAAATCTACTACCTAAAAAAAGTGAGAAAACAAACATTGAAATTGCATTTTGAGAAATAAAGTTTTAAAAAGTAATTAATTCTTTGTTTTACTAAAGAAACCACATTAGAGTATGTAAATAATCATTTAATGGGATTTTGCACCACCACTGTATGCTTACACGTATTACTCATTTGCCCTTTTACAAGAAATGCTGATTTTGATAGAAAAAATAAGCAAGTTTGAAAGAAAAGTTTAGATAAAAAAATTAAAATATTCAGGATACATAATAAAAGTTAGATTAGTTGTGGCATATCATTACAAGCAAGTCAAAATATGCAAAATGTAGTCAATAAATTACCAGACTGATGCTATAAGCAAAAGTAGACCAGCGACAGCACTTAGTTGGCTGCATCAACTTTGAAATGTCCTAGAAATATGAAGTGGAGTCGTGGAAACTGACCTAGGGATCCAGCCAATGGACAAGCAGCCCTGGAAGAACTTGACAGTAACACTTGAAGTATTCAGTAACACTTTCCGGTGGAGGAAACTTGAGAAATAGGGGGTCATAGTTGATTCTGAAGACTATTTTGGGAAGAATTTATTTTGTTTATAGATATCAGTATTATCCATATATTTATAATTAAGCCATATTTAATGACCTAAGAATTTATTTCGTACAGCCTCCTAATTCTAAATACACCAATTACTAAAATTTATGCTTCACTTGTTAGTGAGTAAATATTACTTCATAGATAATGAAAAATTCTGAAATGTTTCAATTACAATAATTTACATGAAAATTCAAAATTTCATTAAGTTGAAAAATCTCAAATTTTGAATCAAAATATACTAAGTAACATTCTTCCCTGAATTAAGGACACATTATGTTCGAGGATTGACACATGAATTTTACTAATTGGCATTTTTAAATTAGGGGCCAAAAAATAAAATTTTAAATACCGTCAACAGGGGGTGGATTTGCCCACACTTTACATTTAAGTTACTGTATCCGCAGACTTAATTTCGTGAAGAAACAAATTGTTCCATTCGTGTGACGGGTAATGGATGCCATTAGTGATTTTAAATTTTATTTACATGTATTGCTCAGTCCGTAAAAAAATAAAAATTAGGTGGGCAAAGTAACTTCTACAAAAGGAGCAGCTTTGCCCACCCGCGATTCTTCTGTATTCCAGGGCAGAAAAATCCTTTCGGGCAATCGCAACCCACTGGGGTGTTAAAAGTGATCATTATAGAAAAGTAAGTTTTTCTCCCCCCCCCCCAAAGAAACATTTATTTTTCACAAAAACATTTAATAAACTTCAAAACATGAATGAAACATTAATATTCTAGTAAACTCAATGTAAAAAAATAATTCAGACTAGGAATTAACACAGAAATGAACAATTAAGGAACTTACTTGAACAAGACATTAAAATGCAAACCACTTAAAAAAAACCCGAAAAGTCATGAGAAAAACGAAACACACTCCTTTCCCATGGAGGATCAGCTTTAGTAACGACGTCCTGACTTTGGACGCTTGCCTCGTCCGGTCTTTCTGGGAATCTGAATGTCTTCCCTTTGTCTGATGTCCGCATCTTAGAAAGTTGAATAAAATGATCCGGGGGTTCTGGCGGCAGTTTGGCTAACTTCTTTAACCTGGTGACTCTTTTTTACAAAAATTGGGCAAAGCCACCCAGTTGGCGGCAGTCAAAATCCTAGTCCTATTAATCTTTATCCCTTATGTTGGAGGTTGGACCTAAAGATAAAATTATTAGGGGTCTCTAGTAGTTGGGCTCTCCTGTTTGAGGTAGTACCTATACAACCTAATAAGTCTCTGCAATCCAAATTATTTGTACATTTGTTAGATTTATCCCTTGATGTTTTGGAGATTAAAATTTTTAAAAGGGGTTATACCCCAGGATGTAGTGTCCTGACACCTGTGATTCACCCTAACTTTAGAGAATTTTCGTCCCTTAAGCTTCATATTTATTTTTTGAGAAATTGTTCAGGGAGTTTCATCTGGGTGGTTGAGAGCATGGGCTAGCACATCCGTGTTTTCAGGAGCATAAATCTGAAAATTGAGTTTAGCATGTGATGATACACTGTTGCATAGTGCAACCATTATGAGAAGACACTTGGCCCTCCCACCTTACAAGGTACTGGACAATTCGACTACCTTATTTTACCAAGTGTCAACTGAGTTTCAAGGGGATAGGCTGATCTATGAATTTTTCAGCATCTTTAGTCTGGTCGGTGAGATTCTTATTTGAAACCCTGGAAGGGTCTCTACCCAGAGTGAAATTAACTCTCCCTAAGAGCAGTCTCTTTGTGATGGTTGAACTAAAGCATCGACCTTAAAAGTAACTTACTTTAAAGGTCGATGAACTAAAGTAGAACACACCTACTCCTGTGACATATTGGGTCATCAGGAAAGTTTGCGGTTTTTCAAATCCAAGCGCGCTTTCTTATTACTATTTTGCTACGCTGATAAGGAGTGACCTTGATTGAAGCAGATGTGTAAATTCGGTCTTTTCTGCTTTCACTGCATAATTCTAGCTTGTGTTGTGGCACAATTTTTGTTTCACTGCAGTGCTAAGAATGGAGAACCGAAAAGTTCATTTTCGTCATATTATGTTCTTTTATTTTAAGAAAGGAAAAAATGCTAGTCAGACTGCTCGTAAAATTTGTGCTGTATATGGACAAAGTGCTGTTTCTGATGACACAGTTCGAAGGTGGTTTGATAAATTTAACATCGGAAATTTCAGCCTCGGAGATGATGCCCGTTCTGGACGACCATCCTCTGTAAACGAGGACTTATTAAAAGATGCCATCGCTGAAAATCCACGTTACACAGTTCAGGAACTATCACACAGACTAAATATTCCAAAAAGTACAGTTCATGATCATCTGAAGAAGATTGGGTATGTAAACCGCTACGATGTATGGGTACCCCATACTTTAACACAACAGAATATGCTTACTCGAATTTCGGCATGCGATTCTTTGCTGAAAGGAAATGAAGAAGCTCCTTTTTAGAAACGGCTCATTACTGGAGATGAGAAGTGGATACTATACAATAAAGTTACAAGAAAAAGAACATGGGGTAAGCCAAATGAACCCCCCAAGTAACATCGAGAGGGGGCTGCATCCCAAAAAAGTAATGCTTTGTGTATGGTGGGACTACAAAGGAATTGTTCATTATTAATTGTTGCCACAAAATCAGACAATAAATTCGGAAAATACTGTTCTCAAATGATAGTATTAAAAGCAGAAATCGAAGCAAAGCGGCCAGAACTGACCAATCGTCGAGGTGTTGTCTTCCAGCATGACAATGAATGTCATAGACTTATTGAGTATGGCTGGGATGTTTTGTGTCACCCCCCCCATATACACCAGACCTTGCCCCCTCAGATTTTCACCTCTTCAGGTCACTTCAAAATTCTTTGGAGACTGTCAAACAGCACCTCGATAACTTCTTTACAAATAAACCTAATGACTTTTAAAAAGGAATTTTTCAGCTGCCGGAAAGATGGCAAAAAGTCAGAACAAAATGGTGCTTATGTGACTCAATAACATTTTCTTTTGTACTGCTTTGTTGGTATTTATCATAAAAATCCCGCAGAACTTTCCGGATGACCCAATATTTGGTCATTTCCACCGAAGAAAGCAAAGTCAATACAATTAATAAAAATTAAACAAACCTAATATCGAAGATTTGATATCTATCCAGATACCTTTCAGCCATTGCAAACATAACAAGAACAGTTTGTGCTGCATTGATGTAACGTCAACAAGAGGGGACATTGATGCCCACATATGTGAAATCATAATCCTATTAGACTAATCTGTTGGGTGCTAGATGCCTTGAGTGAGTGTACTTTCTGTACAACCATTGCATTTGCAGTGACCAAGCAAGTAGAACAATGAATTTGGATCAAATTTTGCTTTAAACTTGAAACCACCCAATGGAAGACGTCTAGTTCTCCCTCCTGAAGTAGGCACAACATAGTCATGATTGTGAAGGTGTTGCCCATCAAGAGTATGTTCCACCAGGTCAAACAATTAGTAAGGAGTACTACATCGATATTCTTCGACGGCTGAGATGCAGTGCTTAGAAAACGGCCACTGCCCTGAGCAATTGGTGATTGACACGTACATCAGGACAAAGCACCTGTCTATTCATTGCATCTCAAGGTTTTTTAGGCAAAACATCAAATTATACAGGTGGCTCAGCCCCTTACAGCCAAGATCTGGTTTCCTGTGACTTCTGGCTTTTCCTAAAGCTAAAATCATCTCTGAAGGGGATGAGATTTCAAACTAGATGCAATTCAAGAGAACATGACAAAGCCAAGGGCAATTTCAACAATGGATTTTGCAGAGTTTTGGAAAGTGGAAGAGATTCTGTGAGCAGTGTGTAACTTATCCAAGGTGCATAATTTGAATTAACTAGGTGCAAAAATCGTAGATACAATGTATCTTGTTTCATATTATATAAATGGATACTTTCTGGACAGACAATTGTAGACCAAATTAAAAAAACAATCAATGAATCTATATAAAAATTCCATATCATTGAATTTAATCACCATTTGACTATTCTTGAAAGGCTCATCAAAATTAGCTTGTAAAATTTGAAACAAGTACTGCATACTTAGAAAAAGAATATATCCAAAATTAATTTCTAGCGAAATGAATCTTCACAGAATATAATAAAATCAGCTTAAAGAAAAACATGTAAAGTTTTACAGGAATAAACATAATTTAGTTGAAAATACATTTCTTTAAAAATAAACTAACTGTATTTTTTCAAAATAATTTTATTTTATTTACAGATATGTCTATACAAAATCAAATAATTTATGTACAGATGTCATCAAAATAGAAATGGACCACAATGATTTATATTCACAAGATCATGTTTTGATATTCAGAATATCAGACAATTCCAACAGTTCATTTACACTTTCAAAGTGCTAACATAACATCAGAATTAACAGAATTGGAATGAATTTCTTTGAAAATTAAATTCGTTTAGAACATTCAATACACACTACATTAGTGCATGCAATGTTTAGTAACCAAAAAATTAGTCTCACATCAATTCATTTATTTTCCTTATTTGGCAAGTAGGAAAATTAGCTTAAACTAATTACTGTCAGCAAAATTATTAGATTTCAATAAGTAATCTGATATGCATAAAGAATATGCTAAAACTGTTATATCATAAATCGTTTGATTTTGCTACAAAGAGTATGCATCATGCAAAATGAAAACAATTTCAGTATATTAAAATGTATTTCAAATTAAATTAGAGTATGAAAAAAATTGTACAACCCTTGAGTTTAAAAAATTAATGAGGCCACACTTAAAAATGATGCAAATAAAGTCATATCCCAATACAACTGCAAACACTTACCTTATATGTATCCATAGTGTCACAAGAACATAGTAACTAATCCCCACACCATCAAAATGCCCCCCCAATAATTCAGTAAAAAAAATTTAAAAAATTTCTCATCATTGAAACTGGTAAAACTATTCATATCATTACAATTGCAATAAACATAGCTATGAGGGATAATGGGACCTTCCAAGGTAATCTAATAAAAATTAATCAAATAAGAAATATTGAAAAAGAAAGTTAGACATTATATAAGCAAAATGAATTGTTTTATGCTGTGCAAAGGCACAAAATGCCCAACCTATAACTATAGCAAATATTCTGTAGTTAGTTATCAGAAATTGTAAACATTCTGTAGTTGCCAACATTGAAGGATGAAAGACAGAAATTTATTAGTTAGGGAAGTTTGCATACCACACACAACAAGTAAAATACATGATAAAATAAACTGCTATTATATTCAAATAATATTGACATGCTTATATGTGCTAAAGAAAGTGCAGAATGTAGTAAATAAGACAGTTTTGGGGAATATACACCAATATTAATCTTAATTATAAAAGAATTGATAAAAGGACGAAGTAAGAGGATAACAGATAAAAAATGGAAGTTAATCCAGAAATTTTGAATCACAATATTGTATTCTAACAATACAATCGTAACCTATACAAACTTTACTGATATACTTAGAAACTTATTTATTTTATATAAGCCTTTTAAAGTCTTTAGAGGAATGAAAAGCAACAGTTTTATTATCACAAATGAGAGTTTGATATATCTTAAGCTCTTTTATATAGAAAATCATTGATATAGATACACAATAGTTTTCTTAGCTAGGAGAAAGTTTGACAGGATACAAGTTTTTCAGAAGTTCATTACTTTCGTTTTCATATGCAGATTGAGGAAAACTGTAACCAGGCAATTTACTGGCAGAAAGAAGACCCCCAGAAAGATTCAGATTTAGAAAATCGTAAGATATGTCTTCAAATTTTAAAGGTATTGAGTTTTGTCCATCAACATAGTTTCTTGACTTACTAGATTCATTTTTTTTCGAAATCTCTCTGCCAAATACAGAATTACCTCTTCTCCAATCATCAACTGTAGGAGTCAATGTCTTAAACATGCCATGAGATCTACTAGAGGATTCAATGTTTGATAAAGGAGACGGATTGAACAAACTCTTAACATTTGTGTCATGACTAACACTAGGAATGGTGGAAAACTTATCATTTATAGACAAACCCTTTTTGTTTGCATTAATGCTTTCTGTGTCAATTAAAAATCTCTTATTAGAGTTTAGAATATCAGGTGTTGAAGTTTTGAATTTCACATTATGTGAGCTGTGGATGCTTGGGGTTGATGTGAATGTTTCTTTAGAGGAACTTTCAGAAGGATGCTTTACATTTGAGCGAGGAATAACGAAGGTAGGCAGGAAGCTTTGAGCAGCTTTGGAAAGATCATGAAGACTTTTCTCCGACATCTGTTGGTGATAATGATGTAGTGATGCTTCTAGCTTTTTAGCATGTCGCTTTTTAGATTCAATAGCAAAATCTCGAACTCCATCTGTAAAAATATACAGAATTATGACTATCCATACATATATATATTCCACTAACATACGTGGCACAGAAACTGACATTATTTGTTTATTGTCAAATGGCAAAAAATATAAACAATATAAAATAGACTGTCATAGAATTCATTCGGCAATTTTGCTGCTTAATTTAAATGTGCTTGATTTGAGTTATAAGTTGCTGCATAGTATAACTGAAACTACACAGAAGAGCTCATTTTAATTAAATTCTTCAGCAGTATGATCACAGAAAGCAATATCTGGAAGATAGAAATCAGTGCATAAAAGAAAATATGAACAAAAATAGGTTTGCCATCGAAAAATGCTGAATCCCATTTGTACAATGGAATGGGGTGAAATTGATGCTCAGAATCTAACCATAGTAACATGACTAAGGTGTTTGTTGCCATGCATTTCATTGAAAAAAAATTTAAATCATAAAAGTAAACGAAACCTTGTCATATATTTTTGAATTTTATTTAATTTAGAAGTATGAAATCCATTTAAGTGTATGGGGATGCTATATTCATTATAAATGGAAATAAGATATGAAATGAGAGTAACGACTCTGCTATTAATAGATATAAGCAATTAAAAATGTGTTAGAGCACGTGTCAATGAGATGATAGTTTAAAACATGTTGTCCAAAAAAAATTGATGCAGTGAATATTTACACAATGTATTTTATGATGCAAGTAATATACGATAGAGTAAAATCTATATATACAGAGTGTCCTAAAAGTTCCCGGACTGACAATTCGTGAATTTATTATACAAAAACAACAAACTTAAAAACAATTATTTTATGCTAATGGTGAAAAGCACGTTTAACATAACGTAGGGGAAAAATTTGCACTCACATTTATAATAAATGTTCAAAATGTCCCCCCTTTCCTGAAGGCAAAGTTGAAGTCATTTGCGCATATTTTTAGAAACGCGTTTCAAGATGCTGGGAGTGACTTCTTGTATCCTTTGAGTAATGGCAATTTTCAGATCTATTGTTTAGGGATTATCTTCATAAACATTTTGTTGTTTAAATATCCCCACAGAAAAAGTAAGGGATGCTCAGATCAGGGGAACGAGGTGGACAAAGATTTCTTGAGATGAGTTGATTGACAAAAAAATCTTGAAGCATGCCCATGGTTTCATAACTTGTATGGCAGGTTGCACCATCTTGTTGGAACCAAGAATCTTGTTCATTCACTTCTAATAATACAACAAATTGTTCGATAAGTTCTTTGTATAAAGTGCCATCAACAGTTGACTCGAAAAACAGAGGCCCAACAATCCTTTTGCGTGATACGTCACACCAAACGCCAATTTTTTGAGAATGTAAAGGTTTTTGCATTTATGAATGGGGATTTGTCGTCGCCTAAATGCGGAAGTTTTGCGCGTTCACATAACCGCTTAAATGAAACCAGGCCTCATCGGAGAAAAATGTTTTGTTCAAAATGTTGATGTGGTTGCGAATAAATCTCCGGAACCATCAGCAATAATAAAGTCGCTTCTTATTGTCTGGTGGCTTTAGCTCCTGTGACATTTTTACACGATAAACACGAAAACGCAAAGCTCTTAAAGCCTTGTGTCGATCCACATGATGTGCCCATTTGTTGTGACAAAGGCCTCACGGATTGATGAGGAGATTGCAATATCCTTCGTTGAGTTTCTTGCTACAGTCTGGTGTAACGACTTTCGGTCTTCCACTCCTGTGTTTGCCTTCCACTGAACCTGTCTCACGAAATCACAGAACGAGTTGATATAGCGTATCTTTACTCGGTATTGCATCATCTGGATATTTATGTCGCCAAAATTCTTTACATATTTCATATGATTTATATTCAAAATAAGCCTCAAGGAGAGCAATTCTCTGAATGTGTGATAAACTTATTTTGCAATGAAGAACAAAATGACATTAAACTTTATTATCGCACAACTTGAGCGAGAAGAAAACCAAACGATAAAAATTAAAGAATCCATAAAGTTATACGCACACGATAATATTCAATAATTAAAAAAAACACGGGCAAATGATTTTTTTAAAGTTACAGTACGGGAACTTTTAGGACACTGTAGTTTAAAAAGCCAATAGCATGTAAAAATTTTAAAATGTTTGAATGGGGTTTTTCCTCAATCAAGTCCCGCAATGTTAAATTAGTACTAAAAACGTTTCTGTGATGATTAAAAATAGGACATTCTATTAAAATATAATGGATGGTATAAGGAATCACACACAGGGACATTCTCTCCTAACAAAAGATGTCTGTGTGTGAAATGTGTGTCTGATGCGAAGTCTTGTTAAAATTTATTAAATTAACTAATCTATTCTAAGAGATTGTTGAAAAAGTCGAAGGGAAATAATGGGCTGGATTTTGTGCAGTTTATTGTTATTTTCGGAATTCCAGTCATGCTGAATTTTTAACTATGAAAACAAAACTGCTCCTTGGTTATTAATGTCCAGTTACATATTGAATATTTCCAAAACAATATTCTTGTGCTCAAGACAGTTAATTCAAAGAAAATTTAAATACTTAGCTAATCTATGTGAAGCAAACAGAAAATTAACTGAAACAGCTTAAAACTGAAAATGCAACAAAAATTTTAAAAGTTGATAAATTTCTCTTCTGTATATTAATGCAAAAAAGCTAATTTTATCAACTATAACAAACATAAATTACCCTTTGAGATACAATTAGGATTGTTACTAATATAATTTAAATCAAATTAAGACTCACAAAAAATTAAAACATTCCTTATTTAGATATCAACTAAGCAATTAATTCATTTAAAAAAAATTCAATTTGGGAAATAGAAGAATTTACTGCATACTTGATATATTTTTCAAGCAGTTGAAAAACTGGTCTTCCATATTCATGACTCTTTGCTTCGAAACAAATTCTTCTTGTGTCTAAAACAAATTCAATAGTAAATAATATTACTTGTTGAACAATAACATACATTACAAGTTGCAAGAACTGAATAAATAAATGAAATTATAAGTTTGAATAAATAATTTTTTAAAATAGGTGTTAACATCTCAAAGTAATGGTGATATAATTGATGAAACAACAAGAAAATTTAATAACAATCAGGGAGTGTCAGATAAATACAGTAACTCCCCAATATATAATGAAATATGTAAATTTATAAACATATAATAATTCAAGTAATGGAAATTTGAAAGGAATTTTAAAGGTGAAGTGAGTGGTGTTGGTGAATCAGAGCATAAGGGAGGAACCTGATTCAGACAACACAAAATTGTGTTTTCTACGTATGAGCAGCAAGAATGCTAAAAAAAATGCTCACACACTTCCTCAAACATCATTGTGGAGATAAAAGAAAAACAAGTTAACCATTTCCACAAAAAATTAACATGTCATGAAGACAATGTAATTTAAAGACCCCCTTCCTGATTATCTTAGATTCCTTAAATCCTCACTTCTGCTGATGCTACATGACATGACTACACATCATGCTCCTACTACATGACATATGTATAAAGCTACTTTCAAAAGTAAATATGTAAAAAGGTAATAATAATGATAATCTAATTATATAACAATTGTTTAAAACATCAAATTTTTGATAAATTTAATTTAAACAAAATTATAAGCAACTTAATGAAAATATTCCCCATCAAATTTCATAAAAAATGCTTTGAGCAGAAAAATATTTAATTACAACCACTTTTGTAGTAAAGTTGATCGACGTAGGGCGAGACAGGAAGGGATAACAGAGTGCTCTTGCAATAACAAAACTTATCGACCTTATATAAATGCAGGCTTGGGCCATATTGTAACTGGTAATCTTGAAATTACAGACAATGGATTACGAAAATTTATGTATAAAAGCAGCAAACACAGTTACTTGAAGTGACTGTCAATTCCAAAGAGACTAGTCAGAGAATTCTCATGCTTACACAAACTGAAAATTCATCAGGGGATCGATAAAATGAGCAATATAAATGAATGCAGAATTTAATGAGGGGCTACTGAAAATGTTTTTCTTCCAATGCTGGTCAATTGAATGTTAGGCACTACAAGGGCAGAATTACAAACCATTTGGCGTTACCCTGGTGCAATATAGAATGTGGGTTCACGCTACACCTAACATATACTCAAGGCACAACCCAGTTATAGAAGACACATCCATGCTTCACCCCAGATTCGAACCAGGAACCTTTTGATCAAGAAGCCTGACCACAAGACTGATTCAGAATATCCAAGCATATGGCATCTAAACTAATATAATCTAGAATTAAAAAATAAAATATAATTGCAACTCAATATTTAAATTGATTGAAATTGATACCTGGCTGCTCGAATTCTTTATCTTATTTTTGAATCTATTCCCCAGATCTGATATTTCTTGTTCAAACTTCTCCTTCATAAGCAATAATTCATTTTGCTTCTCACTCATCCTTTCTTCCAGACTAGAAAGCTGAGTCTGTAGCTTAGCCTGTTTTTCTTTATATTGTTTTTCACTAGCAGTAACATGCCGCTGGTATTTCTTAATTTTATCATGTAGCTTTTTCTCTGTTTGGTTCCAAGTAGATTGTTTGGATGCATATGCAGCCTTTTCTTTTTGCCACATCTCCTGCTGAAGCATAAAATCCTGATTCAGTTTCTTGATATCCTCCAGCTCTTGCAATCTTAAAGTCATGCTTTCCTAAATTTAATGATTAAAGAATTATAATACATTATTCACACACAGATGTTAGTCATACAAATATTTCACAAATATACATAACAAAAATTGCAATAATCTTCATAGTAATTTTACATACAGAAGTCACTTTCAAAATGCTCGACTTTAGTTTATTACTAATCTTTAAGAGCGTCATGTTAAAAAATTTGAGATTGCTTAGCAATCAATACAATATTGTATTAGTCAGAATATATTACAAGGTTTTTAAATTATTAGGAAAAACAACTGTAGATGTTTAGTATTTGGTATTTTGGTATTTTCAATTAACGTCACACTGGAGCAACACAACGGGCTATTGGTGACGGTCCGGGATCAATCCCAGAGGGAAAGATCCGAGGACAGCACCACGTAATTTTGAACCACGGTCAGATGACGAGGCAACACCTGAGCTGGCACCCCACTCTCCAAACTTCCACACCACGCCAACGTGAGGACATTTGAGGCCACGACAGATTTAACGTGCACCAGCCCCCTTTGTACACGACGGTGTTTGGTTGGATTCGAACTCGCAACCCTTCGGTTGCAAGTCCGTTACTCTTCCAACCGGGCCACCGCGGCCCTCTGTAGATGTTTAGAAAACAAACCCATAAAATATATATATTTGGTTCAATTAACTTTCAATACAGAAAAATCTCCATAACTGTAATCCTCAGTTCCAAGAAAAGTAGTAAAAGAGGTTTAAGGAAAACACCCAACAACTGGAATAAGAAAAATTCTTGCCAGCAGATGGTACCAAGGGAAAATACTTATTGATGCAGTGATTTTTATGTTTTCGAACATTATGTATTAAACTTTTCACAAAACAAAATATTAACCTTTTAATTACGAAATAATGCAAAAGTAACTTGAAAATAATTCTCTGAAATTACTATTTTTTTAATCCCAATAGCATATTAGAAAACTTCAACAGTTAATGTTAATTTTGATTGGATATTCATTGAATAAATTTACATTCCCAGATAAGAATAAATGAAGGATGAATGCATGGTGCTTTAGTGTATGCATGTTATAAACAGTATAAGGTCTTAAGTCTGGTTGTGCCTGACATTTCAAGATTTCTAGTTCCCATTCGAAACTAATCACAAATTAAGAAAATGTACAGTTAAACTTTAATAAAACATGAACTCCTCACTTAATGACCAAGTTCAGTTCCTACAACTAGGTAGTTATCGGTTGCTAAGCGAGGAGCTTAATCGTTTTTAATTATTCTGAATAAAGAAAAGGTTTAAATGGTGTCAACTACTTGTTTATTTTAGGGGACTATCCAAAACTTAGGGCCACTGAGTAATTATAACATGTGCAGGGTAAACAAAGTGTGGTAATCACCAAAGAACACATAATAAATAAGAACAATCCTGCATCCAAATATCTCAAGTTCAATGCAGGCTGCATTTGCTGGTGTTTGCAGCAAATCTGATGGGTCAGGCTATGTGTATAATCCTGCCTTAGATTACAATGTGTCCAGCGATGGTGTGGCATCAGTTTTGCTGGTGTGTCAAAATGACCAAAGAAAGGGGATTCCACGACTCAGGCTGAGAAGGAAATTCTCAACACTGGAGAGCTGGTCATATGTCTGAGCAGTCATTGAGTGAGAAGTACCTGTACACATTCAAATAATACACTTGTTCCAAAATATGTCTAGATTGCAACTACAGAATGAATTATGTACAATTATTTTAGGGTATTTACTTTAAACTACTACATAAGATTATTTGGTACTTAATCAAAAGTTCTAAATTTTAGGTTTCTTATACTTTTGGTCACACACTGTATTTGTATAACAAAAATATTTGCTAAAATCTCAACAAACTACAAAACTGAGCTGATCAAGTGGTACCAGAAAGGAGTTAAATACACACAACCTGATCAATCAAATAATAGGTCTATAAAGTCTTAATAGAACTATAACAAAATTTAAATGGTTAAAAAAATAAAAGCAAGCTAAAATTTTACTTTGGAACTTTTCATTTCATTTTCCATGCTTGATATCTTGCTTTCATATAGAAGTTTTGCGGATGTGATTTCATGTTCATAATGTTTTGTTAATTCATCCAACTCTTTTGTCTGTTTTGACTGCATATTCTGATTAATCTTTGAGTTCAACTTTTCTTTTTCTCCTTCATATTGTTTTCTTAAATTTTCAATAATTTCTTCATATTTTGTATGCAATTTTTCTTTTTCAATTTCTAATTTCTCTTGGATAAGGTTGTGCTCCTAAGTGATTCAAAAACACACATAAAATAATTTACATACATATGTACTGATATGCCAACTTAAAGCTTCAAAATTCATAACTAAGTAAAATAACTAAGTACCTTTCCCTTAGCAAATATTTAATCTAAAAGTATAAAAAAATCAACAATGTACTTATATTTATATGCAGTAAACAATCAAATAACTATAAAATCGTTATAACACAATAATTTAAAACATAAATTTTAAAAGAACATGTTCACTTTTGTTGTGCCAAAAACACAAAATGGAGTTCGAACTAAAACTTTTTGTAGTCAGCATCTCAAACTGTAGGAACTAGACATTTCAATACATTCTTTAACTCTTGAGATAATAGAGAAACAACCATTTGCCAAAAGGAATATGGTAAGGAAACTTATTTTGCATTATAGGGACACATGTTATAAATTGGTATAAAAGAACTTACTTTTTTCAGGCAATTTTGAAATTCTTCATCCAGGCGTTGTTTAGTATTCTCGATGAAATCTTTAACATCTGACATTTTCTCCTTGGTCCATTCTAGTTGAACCTTTTCTAGTTCTGTATTAAAATGTCTCTCAAAGTATTCTTTATTTTGTTTCATTAGCATCTCTTTCACTAAAAATTCACATAAAAATGTTGCATTTAAGTAAACAAAATAAACCACATTTTACAATAATCTCCAAAAAAAAAACTTTCAGATATATATCAACAAACTAACATTCTTAAGAACCAGAGACTAAGCAAAAGAATTCACATTAATTTGATGTTCAATTAAAATAATACAATTTTTATTTCTAATTGCACAAATAAGGTACAGTATGCATGTGCTATGTACACAATGTAAATAAATGCACCATTTATCACATAAATTTCGACTTATATAAAAATACTGTTTATTTTGGCTTAACTTTTTTCATTGCATTCTCCATTAAGTTTCCAATGAAAACATGTGATTAACTTCTGAATTAAATTTCAGAAGTAACATGAACGTTTTTGCTAGCTGAAATGAAATTTGATTATGCTTTGCTTATCATATGTTGATGCTATTGGTTTGTAGAGGAATTTCAAACTTCTAGACACACAAAATGAATGTATTAATTTAATTTGTCAATATTTTACATATTTTTAAACACAGTTAAAACCATGTAATAAGAAAATAGTTTCAAATATATTATTTATAAAAATATCAGACACTAGAACTCACAACAGAGTTGGCAAAATATTTGGAATAAAGGTACATTAGGTTGATTGGGTTTTATCGTGCAAGAGCCATATCTGGTCATGCTGTGCCAAACACAAGACGGACAATATCAAGTAATGAACATACACACAAAGAAAGTTTTACTGACACAGAAGAGAGAAATACACCCAGAGAAGAATTGAAGCTGACAGAAATCAAATCTGCAGTCTACAACTTGCAGGTAAGTTAAATTAGGATTTTAAAAATAAAAGTAAACCATAAATATAAAATGTTGAAGTAAAATTTATATTAAATTTTAAAATGTCAAACATATAACTTATAATGATAATCAGTTTAATGGAATTACATATTTTTAGATATAGGTACATCAGGAAAATCCTGATGTGTACCTATATCTAAAACAAGAAACAAGAAAAGCAAAGAATAAATATAAAATATTCAAAAGAATTTTTTTTATACAATTTTAAAAATGTCTAAAATATATCAGTTTACCTTGAAGAAATTTTTAAATGTTAAATTTAATCTGATATTAAAAGTGATATTCTTACTATAATTAAATTTTCTTTCGTACACCTGGTTAACCTCCTTTTCTATTTCTTCTCTTTCTTTTGGCTTTGAAATATCGTCTAATTTCGCTTGAAGATTTTGATTTTCCTCGTATAAGATTAGGTACTGACCTTTGGAATCATACAATCCATCTTTCAAAGTTTTTATTTCTTTTCTAAAAGAAATTTAAAAATAATTTGTTAGTTAAAAAAATGAAAGTAAGCTTTTGAAACATTCAAGAAACAATTAGTCAACAGATATGTTAATTCAATGCAATAGATCTAAGTGATATATTTAGTAACAAAAATACATAGTGTAGCTTATATCAATAAACATGATATGGAATGAAATCTAAAATATAATTACTGTTGGAGTCTGCAAAAACTTTTTATATATGGATAATAAAATTCATGGACTAAAATTGTTAAACTTACACACATACTGTTACTACCACACATCTGCATTTTGGTGATTTTCACCTAACTGCATTTTTCAAGTCACCATTTCATGTTCTACACTATGACAAAGCCACAAATCATCTTGATTCTTCGTGGAAATGATGATTTTCATGAGAAAACAATCCTTGAGTCGTAACTCGAATTTTTCCGAAGCATCAAAATTTGGAACAGGTTTTTGTAGTAATGCCAATTTTGCAGATATGTGCCTTTGGCATGGTGGTAATGATATAAATTTAAATAAAAAAGCTTTATTCGGTTTTTACGGCAACAAGTTTATTCAATGATGCTGTTAGTGATGTGAATTGAATTCTGTTGTAAACTAAGATAAAAATAAATCATGTCTTTATATTACAATTTAATTTATCTAGCAGTTTATAGTTATAAAAATAAATACATTTCAAATTAAAATCCATTAGTATTGAAACCTACTCCATTTGAGTAATCTTATTCTCGTATTTGATACAAACATTCTTCATTTCGGTTTCAGTCATAGATAGTATTTTCTGTTTTTCTTTCTTGATAGCATTTTCATGAAGCTCTAGGTATTTTTCACGGCATCTGAAATATGAATACATATCAAACAGAAAAATAGTATATATTCTAGCAATAAAGAGGATGTACTCATCAACTGAAACCTATGGAAAAATTTGACACTAATTGAGGGTTAATTAAACTTAGGTATCAAGTTCTCTGATAAATTGTTATGCTTTAAAAATTCTTACTCTTCCACAGCTTTTATCTTGTCTTCAGCATGCTTTTGAACCATTTCTGAGATGGCTTTCTGTAATTTGGCATTTGTTTCAGCGATAATCTTTTCATTCTGGGATGTTTTTCGCAATTTTTCAGCACTTTCCTGCCAAAACATAAGGTATATTATACATGATTAAATGGAATTAAAAAAGTGCATTGTTGAAAACTAAATAAAAAGCAATATGAGGAAAATGTTTTTCCTTTTTTCTAATTCGAACAAGTTTAAGTAATTTTGAATTTGTATTTGCAAAGAAACTAATTCTTTAAAGATTTAAGGATATTTTTTTAAATGAACATTCTATCAGTTCTTTGACTCAATACATCAAATTTTAACAATACATTGATGATATATTTTTTACACTAAATGAATGAAAATGTTGGAAAATCAGTACATATAAATTATTCTTAATAAAAAGCTTCAATGTAAGGTTGCATGAAGTAACCATAAAAAGCTTCCCCAAGTTGAGTACATATAGCCACCTATAATATCCACACATACCTGCAAATTGTTTTTTAGCTCACTTAATTCTGCTTCGAGAGATTTACATTTTTGTTCAAGCTGTAAGGTAGAGTTTGATTTGTCTGAAATCAGAGTACTGAGCTTCTCTTCCAATTCCTTTACACTTTTCTGCAAGATAAATTTACTGGATCAAATGAAAAGATAAAAAGAAAACTATAGAACATTTTAAGTATTATCAATGGAACATAAAATACTTAATACATTTGGACAAAAAGTATTCCTCATTAACTTTATGTATTTAATCACATCCCAACACAAGGAATTTAAATTCCTAAAATGATAAAGATCAACTATGATTTTGACTAAAACTGTTCATTTAAACATGCAAACCCCCAATGTTATCAATATGAACACCAACTTCAATATAATTATAAAAAATATTAAGGATGTTGAAACTGATTACATGTAGTCAAAACCTAAAAGTTTTTAAAAAGTGACTAATACAGGTAAAAAATGGTATGAACTGGTTTCTAGATATTTTGGTGGGACAAAACGTTTACCAACATCAGGGCTAGATTAAACAAAAGACAAAACTTGAGTTTAAGCAGAATGTCATTTTTTGTTCATCATTAAGTTATTTCATAAGTTAGTTTTCATACCATATTTAGTAATTGGACACTTTTCATGCTTTTAGAATTCGACTACCAGTTTGGCTAAGGTTTTTATCTTTTACTCTTCTTTTGCTTATGTCAATTACTAATAGAAATAACAAATGAATACAAAACACATACTGCACATTTCGTTTATAGGAGATAATGCTACAAATGTACCGAAGAATGAATACTGCATACATCAAACTGTACCATTATTCTTTAAACAGAAAGTAGTCATTATGAATACAGGGAGATTACTACATTTGCATCAATCTAACTTACTTCCGACTCAGTCCAACGAGATTCAAATAACATTGCATTATCTTTTAATGATGTCAACTCTTTAGCTGTATCTTTCAATTGCTTTTTCAATGTATGTTTTTCTGATCTCAGAGTTCTCACATTTTTCAACGAATTTTCTAATTCAGATTGTAAATTGATACCCTTTTGCCTACAAATCAATAAGAAAATAAAGTCAGTTTACGTTCTCCGGAATTTTATAAAAAAAAATTTCACATAGCACAGCATGTTAAGATGAATAAATATTTAATATACAAATTCATAATAATAAAAAAAGAGGAAACATCGAATTTTTTCATCAGTAGATTTTAGAATATAAGTTAAAAAATTAAGTCCTTTCTTTTGGGGAATGGATAACATTCAACACTTTTCATTAGTGATTTCTCTATGCATTCACAAATTTCAGATTATTTATGTAGGGTTGGTTTGGGATTTTGATGATGCAAGTGCTTGGCTAAGCTGAACCAAACACAAGACAAGCAACATCAAGTAATGGACATACACTGACAGTGTATGTACTTACTTTTATTGACACAGAAAATAAAAACAACCAGGGAGGAAGTGAACCTGTGCTGCCTACAACTAGTAGGGGTATTTCAATTAATGTCACACTGGAGCAACACAACGGGCTATTGGTGACGGTCAGGGATCAATTCCAAACTATAACTAGTAGGCTGCTTGTGCAGTGGGTGAACCCACATAATTATGGGAATCCCTATTGATGGAGGGTGTTTCAGAAAATGAACACTTTTAAAAGCATTTAAATTAGCAACTTAAATAGTCAACATTTAGGTATACACATAATAGTTTATTATGAATATATACAAAATTAAATTTAAAACTGCAGGTTTTAAATGAAATGTGTTGATAGTTGCAGGCAGAAAAGCATTTTTAGCAGTTGCTACTTTCTGCCCCCATTTCTATCATAATTATAGGGTTCTCATGCTTCAGACAAAAGAAAATTAGGGCCTTTAAAAGGTTATTTTTAATTTTTGAAGGCTACATTTAATATTGATTGTAATATATTAACAATATATCATGAGACCCAATTTTAAGAACACCAATTTATAGGCTACCTACATGTATCACTTGACCTTGGACAAGTGATCGTGATTTTTGAATGCAGGTGAAATAAACATGCATTGTTCGTATAAAAATAAGACTTAGAAATTTTAAAGACTTGCAGCAAATATTAAGTTTTTAAGAGCTCTTGAAATTTAAAATGAAAATTAGGCCTTTAAGCCTAATTTTAAGAGCCCCAGTAGGAGCCCTTAATAACAAATTATCCAATATTTTTGTAAGGGAAAACTACAAAATTAAATTAGAATATTAAGCAATTCATAAAACCATAATTCTAGACTAGAAACTTCAACTTACATAAATCAAAACTAAACATATCAGATCTTAAAAGCTAACCTTTCTAAAGAAGTTTGATCCTGAGACGCATGCACTTTGCTTGAAAATGCCAATTTCTGCAGTGCTTCAGAAGTGCTTAATTCTGCTTTCAACGATTTTACATCTGCCTGTTTAAAAAGAATATGGTATTTTATTGCAATGTAAAAGACTAAAAACTTTAAAGAATAAAAAACAAGAAACATGAATGGAAATACAATAAAATGTGTTTATAGCCACAAATGAGATATTATAAATACAGTTCTGACAGGCCTCCATCCTTTATAGGTTGAATGAGCTTAATCAGGCATTTTCCACATTATCCCTACATTGAAAATGGTTTTCAAAATACATTCTTCAAACATTAAGAATGCTTGGGCATCGAAAAGTTGCCTTTTAGTGTCCCGAGTCAGTGAAAAACTTTGTTTCGACACAAGTATCATTTTTAATTGTACATATTGTGGCCTTGAAATTTTACTCATCGTGCAAGCATAGAACATCTGACAGTGGCACAGGATAGGTAGGAATTTTTAATTAACGTCTCACCGGAGCAACACAAAGGGTTATTGACGACAGTGGTCCGGGTTCAGACCTGAAGGGAAAGAACCAAGAACAACATCACGTAATTTTGAACCACGGTCAGATTATGAGGTCACACCTGAGCTGACACCCCACACTCCAAACTTTCACACCATGCCAACGTGAGGACATTTGAAGACACAACTGATCCCCTTTGTACACGACGGTCACTAGTTTTTTTAATGTATTAGTCTTCACTATTGCAGTTACTGGTATCATGATACATTTTCATGAAATTGTACTTCAAACAGTTTCCTTGTCCACTGTAGAGATAAAGTTAAAAAGATGTAACTTTTAATCAACTATATTTGGTTAACAGAATGTCTTAAGTTATCCACCTCACTGATAACAAAATGTAAAAGCAATCGATTACAAAATAATTAAGTGGAAATGCTTCAATTTTTTAGAAATTCATTATGGTCTAACACATATTTGTCAAGGAAAAGTCATGAACTGATGAGATTCATTGATGCTTTGCTTGGCCAAAATTAGCAGGACCATTTACTTTCACATAAAATATTTCTAGTGGCAAATCAACTATTTATGGCATTACCATTTATATTTTCCCTTCTATGCCCATCCTTAGCAATATATACAACAAAATTATTCTGGGTATTATTAACATGTGTCACTTTATTCAGATTCATTTTTGTGCACACACACACAATCCAGTATCTTTATTTGAATCTAAATTGGAACAGGAGAGTTTATCACCATCAGATTCATTTACAGGAAGTTCTTGTAACGTATTTGTAATTTCTTCAGGAGAGATCTTTTCTGTGATTGTTTTTGTGTCAAATAAAATTAAAAAAGCTGCGAATAACTTTGCAAGTAGAAAAATGAATGCAGATGATGCACAAACCTAGACATAAACACACAAGTAAGATTGAATTAGGAATGAATGGAATGCATTGGAGGTCGGTCAAGTAAATCAATAAAGAAGGATCATAAAATGAATTGCAATTAGAAATCTGCTTGGTGTTAATAGGACACCAGCAGACTTTATATATAAGTGTAGCTGTAAAATTTCTCTAAAATAAGACGCACAAAAAAGTATATTTCCTCATCAAATAAAATGATTAAGAAGTCAAAAGGGATTGTCAAAATCCAACAATAAATGCAAAAGCAACAAACAACACTCTGGTGTCAATATAACACCAACAAACATTAAAGAGCTGACATACTTATCTTACTTACATAACTACTTTCTTTGTCAAGTGACTTACTTTTAAAGCAACATTTTCTTTCTCAGTGTTTAACTTTCCTTCTTCAAGCTGTTGAACTTGAAGCTTCAATATACTGACTTCTTCTATAGTACCTTTAACAAAACATTAACATAAAATTCGATTTCAATTCTCTTCCTTTGAGATAAATTGTATGTAACAAAAGATCTATCCTGCTTTTAACCATGACCTTTGCCCTCTTCCTAAATTAATGAATAACCTTTAACAGAGTTTATCATTTTACATTTAATTATTTCTAATTGAGGGCAGAAAAGGTGATAAGGGTTATAGTTCTACATGGCTAATTCAGCACAACCAACTTATTAAAATAGGCACCCAAGATATGTTTCCAACAATCAATCTCAAAATCACCTAACTGGTATAATGGTCAGTGTTTGTCTGCCACCCCAGATCCCAGGTCATAGGATCTGTTGGGTCAAATCCCAGGTCATAGGATCTGTTGGGTCAAATCCCAGTTTGTAAGTGCATGGGTGTTGGTGATTGTCCCTGATAGGAATAATGGTGGCTTACCCACTGAGTGTTCTTCCACAAGTTTCCCCTTGTATCACCAAAGGTCATAGAGATCAGTAATTAGGCTTTCAAAAATCAATCCCAAGTAATGGTTCACAGCTGTGGCATAAGATTGACTGCATTTAAAAGCAAATAGTGAGGTACTAATGATATAAAAAATAGTCTGAATACTTCAGTCAAGGTACAATATGCACTAACTTTGAGGCTATATTGATTGCAAGAGGGTTTTCTAATGTAACACTTGTGACAGTTCCAGACATCCAGAAACTTGAATGTTTTTATACACAAAGATGACTTTTTAAAGTGTTGTCATGGTCAATTATGTTGAGTTACTGCACAACATTCTAAACACATGGTTTATTGCTCACTTTTATTAGATGAAGCAACAAAATTAAGTTGGAATAATATATAAAGATCTTGTTGTTAGAACTATTGATTGTTTTTTAATGACGGACCATGATGGCTTCAGCCTTAACTATTTATTAAGTATTAGCCTTAATTCTATATTCCAATTTTGCACTGTTGAAATGAGTTGATTTTCTAGAACTTCTTGAGTTTCTTATCTTGTCATTGACACTAGTGACTAATGTCCTATCATTATCTTTCTTGAGCTTGACACTACAGGTGATGATGACTACAATGATTTATTGAATATATACCATTTAGAATGCTATGTTCAAGAGGAAGTCTGAACACACAATTTTCTACTTTTGAAACCACAGAACTTGTATTCTCTAAATAGCTGCCAATTAGTATTTTGTATTTGTTTTCTATAATCCACTAAGACCATCTAGAAGCAGAAGCCACAAACTAAAAACCATTTGAGCTGCTTTATAACTTTTAAACAATAAAGTTGGCATTTTCCTTGGTTTATGAACTATTTGTCATTGAAATGTGCTAATTTATAAACATCCTGCACATATAAATCATGCTGCTTTCAAAACACGAGGATCAACGTACTTTTATATACGTACTAGTTTAAATTTCTATCTCATGCATATTAGTAATTTAAAAACAAATGACATTTCCTTTAACCTCTTAGAGGGTGCATATTTCATCATATTGCTGATATTGAAACTACTTTTTGAATAACAATCATAGTTAAAATCATTAATATACAAGAAACTAATAATGAAAATTTAATTATAAAAGAATCTGCACCTGTTGAATAAAAATTACAGACCCATGCTATTTCAGTTAAACTAATACTTCTTTTATAACTATAAATCTAAAAAAAAACAGTTATTGTAGGTACTAGAAAATACACAAGTGTGATAAGTTTTGAGTTTAGTAGTTCCACAGATTACGTGTACTGAAATTGGTGTTGCTTGTGCCAAATCCAGGCAGGACCAAATGGGCACAGAACAGTTGTCTGCATGAGATGCTGGCATGACCAAAAGAGTTTAACGTAAATTATCACAGAACATTTCACAACACACTATGTGCTTTATTATGAAATTCTGAAGTAAAGGATTGGTTATATTTAGGAATACAATAGGTATGATGAATATAGTGTGTGTTTATGGTACCATTAAGCTTCCAATACTGTTATTTAACAAAACTCACCAGATTCCAGATACTGCTGACATCGTTTTTGGGCAGCTTCTAACTCATCTGACATTTTATTGAACTGGTGAACTTTTTCCAACTGCAACTGTTCAAACTTTTGTTGCAACTCAGAATTCTTAGTTATTAAATTTTCTGCATCCAGCACCTTTAAAACATTTGAAAAAGCATTTATTTCGCAGTATTCAGTAAACAATGGCCAAACGTATTTAAGAATTCAGCTTGAGAGCTATTTAATTTCATAACACAATGCACAAGACTAAAATAGTTATAATTGTTTGTAAAGAATCTGGCCTAATTTTAGTACAACTTGGTGAGTAAAGGAAAAATAACACAGATCTGCAAAAATTTAACATCAGTAAATTTGTTTGTATTTACTTACTCAAAAACATAAATCTTTCCAAATATTTCTATCATATCACATCACATCTTCACACAAAATCAGTTTCAAATTAGATATTCAATGTTATTTGGTGAAAAATGTTTTTATCCAAATTATCATTTCTAAATTCTTTCTGCCAATATTAATGTTTTTTTTCATGCCTAAGGAGAAAAAGTATAACTTGAATAAAATGTGTTATTTTTTCCTCACTTCTTGGTATTTTATTTTCAAAAGTGTTTAGTGCATGACATTTATACACCACTTCAGGTCCATCTCTGCAAATCACCCAACAGTAATCCAACATCATGCTAATATGTCAATGTCCTTGGTACCTCCTTTCCACACACACACATCCATAATATCTTAGTTTAACATTTCGCCATGATCCTACTACAAGGGGTGAACAGACGGTTATTTGTAAAGCATCAAATGGGTGAGCAGCCGCTACTCCTAACAAGGATAATCACCAACACCTATGCACTTACAAACTGGGATTCGAACCCACAACCTACTAGGTTGTAGACAAGTGCTATGACCACTATACCAGTTTACTCATAGCTCACCTCCTTGAATGAAATCTAGGTTGGCATTGGGGGTTTTATGGTACAAGGGTCATACTTGGCCATGCTGCACCAGACACAAGATATACAACATCAAGTAATAAACATACACACAATGAAAGTTTTACTGACACAGAAGAGAGAAATGCACCTGACAGGAATCAAACCTGCGCTGCCTACAACTTGAACGTTGCTAGCACAGTTAACATACCCACTGAGCCACAACAGCCCTAATGAAATTCAGGAGTCATGCTCTCGGATGTTCATGACCGCTTTGAACTCTGTATCAGATAAGTTTTCTAATATTAGTCCAGCAAATATTCCCTTCCTCAATTTCACATAGGATAAAACTGGAAACTTACTAATTAGGTTCAAAAAGCAGTTTCCATCCTTAGACAAGGCCTTGACAAACTGTTCCATCAGTCCAAGCTTGACTTGACCAAACTCTCAGTAAACCAAGCTTGGCTGTATTACATTCTTGTACCAGATTGTAAGGCTTGCCTGAGAGGCGATTCCTTGAATCCAATGTATATTCTTTGCTCAGCTATCACACATGCAGAGAAAACATGGATACTTTGTATTGAGAACCCATAAGCTCTGCTACATCTTTAGGAAGCCCAAGATCTTATTAAGTAATTTAGTTTGCTTTAATTAAGAGCTGTGATTCACATTACTTGAATGCTCAGGAATGAATTCTTTATAATCACTTTCAGAAATCTCTTCTAAGTCGCAAACAGTGGAATTCAGATTTGTAGGTCCTTGTGGCACAGGTCAAATAGCTTGAAGATTGTGTTAGAAAATGTTAGTCTTATTCTTTTAGTGGTGTATTTTTCATGAGCAAAAATAACAGTCACCCCTGCATTTCTTTGATACACTCCAAATGATTAGAATACCAAAAAGCAAGAGTTCAACACAAACAGCAGACTTGTAAAGCTCACTGTTTATCTTGATCATCGAGTTTCACACCAAACAGGCACAGTAAGCCTTTTCCACAAACTCAGAAATATTCTGCATCTGCTTCTGGATAACAAACTTTCATGTATAACAAAAAGAATTTGGACTGTTCACACAACTTAAAAGCCACTTTTGCTTTCTACCCCATAAAAACACTACAAAATACTCTATTAAGTTCAGAATTTTTAAACACAAAATCTTCACTGAAAAGAATATTATTCAAACAAACTGCAAGGGTGAAACTGAAAATGTTTTTTTGTCTAACTCAGGGTATAAAATTAATAGGAGGATGTTCCTGTTCAAACGTGCTTGCTGCTGGGACATGATGGCACTCTTGCTACACTATGACTCATAATTGCATTTTGTTACCGCTAATACTGCAGACATCTATTAAATTATTTGCATTCTCTAAATTGTATAATTGTTATGCAAACAGTCAAACATTATCTTCATAATCTATATAAAAGGATATATTTGTACTTAAAAACCTTAAATGAAGAGTATAATTTCAATTAATTACCCTATTGTGAAAAATCCTAATCTGATGGAGAAAAATTTCTTGCATTTCTGAATTCTACATTCAAAATTACATTAAACAGATAGATTTAGAAACAATTTTTTCACTGCCAGACTTATACTATTTTAAAATATAAAAAATTCTTAAATTCAGTTAGAATTTGCATGTTATTTTATAATTTGGAACCTTAAACATAAACAATATAAAATTTAATTTTGTAGAATAGAATTTTTACTTTTGCATTCAATTTTCTTTGGAGTTCATCAATAATTTCTTTATATTTCAAAACTTCTTTTTGCTGACGCAATTTCATTTCTTCAAATATTTTATCTTGCTGGTCACGAAGTCGGGAAAAACTTTCAGATCTGTTGAGTTCCCCAATTTGTTTCTCCAATGAGCAAATAGTGACTTCATAACCATCCAGCTTAGACAAAGCCTAAAATGCAAAAAAAGCTGATATCAGTTTATGGAATCAAAGCAAAAGTGAGGATTATCAATTTAGTTTTCACACTTGTTTCTGAACCAGATGGGATTTTAAAATATCTCTAAGCTTCCCCTCAATTATAAGATATTTCAAATGTATTGCTATGACTGCAAACTAGGAATCAAATGTTAATTTCTTACTAGACATATATTCATGCACCAGCACATTATATAGCATCAGAAATTGATAATACATAAAATGAAGTAGAAATTTGTAAATTACATATGACCTGACGAGGATTTTCCCTTTCTATTATGACATTTCAGTGCAGTTAAAAAAATGCTTCAATAAATATAAATCAAAACATAATAGCATACATCTTAATAATCAGGGGAATTTCACACCATCATCTAAATACAAAGTGCTCATTTGCTTGGGATTTACAATTTGTCAGTTATTACAATATAATACAAAAATTAATATTTTGTTGAAATGTTATACAAAGTCTAGGAACTACCTGTAAAATTAAATAACAATAATTACATTCAATTTGCTATATTTTAGACAGGGGCACTTTCTTCAATATTAAAAGTGATACATTTGAATATTTTTTTTATAATGCATGAAAGCTGAAAATCTGTTTTCTAAACAATTTCCTTTCCACAAATAACATATTTCATAACTATACTAGTAAACACTAATAGCATACATTACAGGTATTTTAATATACCTTTGTGTTAAAAGGAATTTTGATAAATTTTTAGGTTGCAGAATAGATGTGTAAGTGCAAGACATAGGAAGAAAAAGTATAAAGCATGAAAAGAATTGTCAAATCAGATTGACCTAGAAATTATGAAAGTTAAAGCTTGAAGACCAAATTGAAATGGTGTAGACAACATGCTACAAATTATCAGTCATTGAGAAGCAAGTGGGAACAAAACAGAATATTTTCATGTTTACTTTTAAGGAAAATGTTCATTTATTGATTGAAAATGGTCATTTGCGTCTTCCCAGTTCATTAATAAAGGTCTACGTTTGATTTTGAGGGACTGGGGATTCAGAAACTATCCATGAACAGAGTGCCTATTAAGTGATGTCTAATGATAATAGTGATGGAAATGTAAAGATTTTATTCTTATTGGTAATTTTTATTTATCAGTTTTAGAACATTTTGTCATTCTTTCCCACAAATGCAAAAATTAAAAACTATAATTTATGAATGAAATGCTGATATAAGATTACTAACAAAAATAAAATTTTTCAATGGAAATAAACTTTTACTTGAAAAATATGCAGTGCATGACCAGGCTCATTAAAGACAATTTTATTTCACCACTTGTAATTATTCAAAACATACTATGTATACACAATAGTATTCTAGTTGATTATATAATATAGATTGCAATTACCTCCTCTTTTGCCTTTGTCATAGCTGAAAGCTGTAACTCAAGAGCATTAACTCGTCCTAGTAAAACATTATTTTCATGTTTAAAATCAGAAACCAAATTCTGGGATTCCTGTAAATTTGAACTCAGTCTATTCTTTTCCTCTAAAAAGTGAAATACATAATTTTTATTTCACAAGGAACTTTTTATGCAATTAATATTTTTACAGTAAACAAATTTCATCTTTTGAAATTCAATGCACATTTTATCTTTACACTGATTTGTGAGGAAAATGTTACATTTTATGATTAAATTTTTTCCATGCAAATTCAAGCCCATGCTCATTATATTGCTTTAAGATTAAATATATATAGATAAATATGCATAAGTAATATTGGGTTGATGCAAAAGTTCATCCCGGTTTTTTTTTGACAAATTTGAAGAAAATTTTTATTTACTAAAAATTACATTTAATCAATATAGTATGTGCCTATGTTCGATGACCTTTCTCCATCTCTATGGTAACTGCACAATCCCGCGCTCATAGAAGTTCTGTGGTTTCTGGCTAAAGAACTGATCCAGGTGATGAAACTTTCTGAACCACTTACGGCACGAGGAATTGTCAAAGGCACCCTCACTCCACACAACACATATCTTATTTTGCGTCTGAGAAGCATTCTTGCCTTTTTGGAAATAAAAAAGAATATGTCGAAAATGCTAGTTTTTTCTGCCATTTTTAATGCTTAACAGATTTAAAAAACACAACCAAACAATACAATTTTTTCCCAAGTACTCGCTGAAATTCCTTCTTTCAAACATCAAAATTTTACACATGTGAAGTAGATGATACTTCGGTTTTGTGATGCAATGCCATCTAGTGCCAAAAACGGGACGGACTTTTGCATCAACCCAATATTTAACAATTCTATTAAAAGGATCAGCCCTATTATGATTAGAGTTTGCACAAATTACCTGACATTCTCAATACCGTAAATTACTGATGAAAATTTTCAATATGGGTTTTAAGTTCTAGTTTATCCTTAGTAAGCAGATTTTAAGCCCATTTCCATAATGTCAATTGCTCTGAAGGGAATAATTTACCAGTACACAGATTTTATTGATATGTAAATATTTACTTCCAACAAAAGATACCAAAATGATGCATTAAACTTAAACTAATTTAACGCAAGGTCACATTCAGATATTGAAAAGCATACCACGGCTGGTATACAACAGCATTTGCAATTACTTCCTTCACATAAATTTATTCCTGTATTACAATCTTAAAAAGAAAGTTAAAATAATAAAATGCCTTAGCAAAGGAAACTGGTAATGTTACAGTGGAGGTAATTCTCTATCTCCGAAACTGGTAATATATTATAGGTATTTAAATCTTAACCCCTTCTGGTAAAATGACGAGTCTAGCTTGTCATTGGTTTTTCATGCCATAAGGCACAATGACAAGCTACACTCGTCATGCGACTAAAGTTACTGTTGAAAATGTTCCAAATCAATAATATAATTTTAATTAAATCGTACCGGAAGGGGTTAATAACAATTGCTGAATTAAGATTTGATTGGAGCTTCCAATTAAAAGTTTTTTTAAGTAAGTGAAGTAAGATAAACAGGTGTAGTTTAGACATCTATATCATACAGATAATTCAATCAAACAAAATATTATCTGGCCATGTTTCATGTTTGGAGTTCATGTTTTATGTAATATAGAAACACTTTCTATATATATTTCTATACCCACTAAAAGTTGGACTTCTCTGTAGTCATGACATAGCAACAATCATCACAAGATATAATCCTGAGCGAAAAAATTAGTGAGATCGTGATGAACATTAAAAAGTTTTTCTACATTACACCTTAAAAAGAATTCAGCATAAAAAATTGAAATTAGGAAAAAAATAAACTTCTCTAATTCATTTTGGTTTGACTAGTCATTAATAAAAATAATTAAAATGGCACCATTTTTAGATCTTTAAATTTGAATTAACAAGTATAAGTATGAAACTAAATAAAAACTAAGAGATTAAAATATAAATAGACAACCTCTACCACAAGTCAGATTTTTATATATAATTTTCCACAGCTTTGGCTATGGTCAAAATTCCATACAGCTGTTGGCAAATGTAAAAACCAGGGACATACTTCAGCAATTGGCATGAATAATAAACAAATACTAAAAATAACAATCATTCTTGCAAGCTGTTGTTTTTGTTTTTAAATTTTTGTAAAAATATAGAAAAGTAAGATGCATGATTACACACAAACTAATTACTTTAAAATTGAGTGATTGCACATAGAATAAACAGAATTGTAAATTAAGGTAATTTAGCAAGATGCATGAAAGACAGTGCAACTTTTGTCAACCAAAAAGCACTTCAGGTCAGATTTGGGTTACACTGCTATATTGTATTGTAGGTTAATTTTTAGTGGTGACTGTTTACTACAGAAATAAAAGGACTATATATCGAGTGGCTCTGGTGAGATAACAGATGACCTTGGGGAAGTCCATTTCTAGAAAGATGGTAAACACACCAGGGGAAGGGCTCCTATATGCAGAATCATGTATGGGGTCACCAGAAGGTGATTATTTGTTTCTCTAACTCATAATCACTGCTATTGCTTCTGGTACTGAATGGTTGACTCATGAGTCAGAAACTATTCTAAAGACAGAAATTGTAGAAATGTATTATTTACATTTAACTAGCTCCCTAATTTATTGAGCAGACTGATTCAAAACCCAGAGAATCACATGTCAACTCAGCAGAGCCAGACTATGGCTTTAATTACTGCCATGCACAAAATGCTAGTTATCATTGGATAGCTAATATTATTAGTAACAAAGAGGAAATTATATTTTTGCAGGATTATATAATTTAAAGTTTTTCCCATTTAGTTCTTATCAATTTTTAAAATAGAGTCTGGCTCAAGCACATCTGAATACTAAAAAATTACATTCATAACAAAAGCAATAAAAAGATATCAGTTTACCTTCCAAGAGTGTTTGTTTTAATTCAAGGGTTCTAATAATTCGTTCTGTTTCCTTTTTATGTTTCATTTCTGCTCTTTTGACATTTTCTAGTTCACAACAAGTGCCTTTGTGAATTATTTGCAGTTTCAAAAATTCATCTTGTAACTCTGAAAAAATATCGAAAAACCCCAAGTATTAATTACACTTGAATGCAGTTATTCTTAACATGAAAAACTAAAACAAATTGAGTCAATAAATCAAAATGCTAAAGATAAGACGCAATAGAGAATTGAAAAAAATCACTTAAGGAACATAGTAACTGAAATAAATTCATTATCTGCTTTGACTGTAATCAAGAGAAAAACATTCAAAGAATAAATTTTTACAGAATAGTTACAAAATCAAACCTATTAAATAAATCACAATATTTTCAGGTTCAACATGTTCATTCCACTGATAATTTACAAGAGATAATTTACCTTCAGCAGGGTTATGAAAATGACTGGAGTTTGATTGATTTGAATCACCATTTTGTGAATCATCACCAAGTGCATTGTTTTCAGAAGCATAAATATGATTTTCTTGTTGATAATTGTAGCTTGTTGAAATAGCTTTCTCTTTTTGATAATCATTCTCCAGAAATGAAGTGCCTCCATGAAATTCAGAATTTTTTAGACTTGGATGAGAATGAGTAGAAAGAGATTTTTCGTCCTCATTATCGCTACCATGTTCATTACTGTCATAATGTCCATTACTCGTCACATCACTTTGTCTATAGTGATCTCTCTCTATGGATTGACTATGATAATCATGAGAGATCAATTTATCATCTTCACTTTCACTACCATGATCCTTTCTGACATAAGGTCCATTACTAATCAAATCACTTTGCTGTCCATAATCTTTCTCTATGGATTGGTCATAATTTAGATGCCCATCTTGACATACCTGCAATCATAACAAAATGTCTTAAAATGTTAGAAAGAAAAGAAAGAATTTCTGCTGAGTTAACAAGCTATACAACTTCAAAAATTGATGTAAAGAAATATAATTTTAATTTTTAAATAGAAAACTCTAAACTACAACTAAAAACTTTTGCAATAGCATCCATTTTCTTACCAAAGTAATGTACAGAATATGAAAGTAAACTGCAAATGCTTAGAATCATTTAATCTCTAATAAACAAGTGATGTTAGGCTGGATCAAAGGTAGATAATAAAATACATTATACTAAGTTCTTTCTTTGCTAAAACGGATAACTATCAAGTTTAGACACTCCTGCTTTGTCCTCTAGTCATCTTTTGCCATACATGGGCTAATTAGACCTAATTTTTTAAATGAAAACAGTATATCAAAATTGAACTTTTAACTAGTGATAGGAGTATTCAAAATACAAAAGTACTCGTGTACTTGATACTTAAAAGTATTCTTTTAACTCGATTTTTTTCCAGAGTATTCAGATACAAGTATTTGAATACCAAAGTACTCTGACCCAAGGTATTCGGATACAAGAGGACTCATCCTAGGTATTCGGATGCCAAAAGTACTCACCCTGTGTATTCGAATACATACCACAGTATTTATCTTAAGTAGCAGTTTCATATTGCATGGGTGTCCATGGTTCTCGTTAGTATTGTTTCTAGTATCAATTTTGCTTTTTCCAATTCTATATCTTGAAAATGCATGTGATGAATGAAGCATTGAAAAATTCCATTGATTAAGAGATTGGATTTGGAATTTACTGGAAGCAATTTCCCGAACAGGCGGGCTTAATTATCAGTAAATTACACATATGGTTTGCCTTTTATTTTTGAAAATCAAGTTGGAAGTTTTCTTTCACTTTTTAATTCTAACCATATTTTTTAATTTTAATTATTTATATTTAAATTTATTAATTAAAAAAAATTAATGCAACTTTCAAACTTTCTTATTTCTGACATTTAAAATATCTGCAAATAAGATAGTATAATGCTTTTCTTAAAATAATGTTATTTCATTCTTAAGATGGCTATTATTTTCTTTAAAATATCTGACAATAACTCGAATTCTCTTTTAAAATATTTGGCAAAATTTTTATTACGATAGTAAAATTATGAATATTTTTTCTGCTTTGACTACTTCTCACATCTTCTTACTCCAAACTGTGGTTGCACAGTTTGGGAATTAAGGGGAATTAATTTCCAGGAACAAAATTTGATTATTTAATGTAATTTATTTTGTAAATGTTCACGGAAACATTCCTGTACTTAGATCAACCTAGATGTGTCAATTTTCATGTTAAGTTTATGGAAATCATTTTAAGTTTCAGATCCTGGTATTAAAATAACAAAATACTTTTTATAATCATACAAACTTTTTAGAGTTTTTAAACAGTTTTGTATAAAAACTTTCATTCTTATCTTCCCTCCAAATAAAATTCTGGCTACATTTCCTGTTAAAAGTGATTATTAATGATTTCGTCAAAATATGGTAGAAAATCAAATCTATCCAATGCGAAAACTAAAATTTAAAAATCATGTCTTGTAAAATCAAGATAAAAATACTTGACACATATTTACAATTGCAGAAAATTTATGTATGACCAGAAAATTCAGCAATTTGTACATCAGATTAATTTTTGTTTTTCTTCAAAATACAATTTGTCTATAGTTCAAATAGATTAATAGTAGTTTTCATACTTAAAATTTTTTAAAATTATTAATAATTCAGAAAAAAGTTTAAATATAATTTAGATTTAAAATGTGAGTTTTATGAAAATAAATTCCTTTTTTAAGCACAGCTCGATAAAAATATTTAAGAAAAATGGAATAAATTTGATTGCCTTGTCAAAAACTATCATTTGCATAAAAACAATCCACCAAATTCTTCTTGTAGTGGATTCGAAGCTTGAACCAGTATGTTACAATTCCAGTGCACTAACCACTATGCCAAGGAGGTTTTCAGGTGTTATTTTAAAATAACATGATTACAAGGTAATATTTTAAAATAACAGCCATATATCGTAGTTATCTGATTCTTACTATCGATTAATCGTTTTTGTATATGCATTTGAACGCTCTCTCTTACTCAATACTTGAAAGTACTCGAATATCAAGTATTCGAATCTCGAAAGTACTTACCTGCGCAATTCTGTCCATCACTTTTAACGAATATATCAGACAATAATAATTTGTAACTTCATAATGTAATGTGGCATCAAGAAAATAAAATAATTTATGCATGTAATAACCTGATTATCAAAAGGTTTCTATGAAACATGACATTCATTACATACCTCAGATGCTCCAACAGAGGATTCATATAATTCTGATGTTCCTGATCTGAAAAAATATAGTAAATGAATATTTGAGGTTTTTAAAAACTATTTTCAAAAGTGAGTTCAGTAAATCAAATGGGCTGAGTCTCAGATATCACAATACATAGGAAAGACATGAATGGAAAAATTGGTTTTATAAAATCTTAGGAAATGAAAAATACTGATGTTAAAAAGGCATAAAGAAAAATAAATCTACAAGCAAAAACTGCAAGTCATACACAGCAGTAGGTTTTATACATTTCTACCCAAAACTCCACAGGACAACAAATGTTGGTAAAATCCTAGTTAATGGTGCAGCCTTCCTGTGATTTAATTTTTTTGCCATTAAAGCCAATCTCAAATGGTAGCGGTTATAGTCCGGTGAGTTGGCATTGTTATGTGGTTTTAGTCGGCTACATTCGTTAAATTAAGGAGCAGGTTTCACATAAGCAATGTGTCCCCAATTTACATCTTTAGCGCAGATTCTGATTTTGTCAGTTGGTGATGAAAGCAATATCAGTGATTACAAGTTGACAAAATAAGTAATCACCTATGATGATTGCAATACATGATTTTGTGTAAGGCTGGTATGCCAGCCTTTTTCCCTAGCGAATCTTCCTGCCTTCAAGAAAATGGACCTCTTCAAGGTCATCTGCCTTTTCATTGAAGCCGCACTATAGTATCACTGATAAGATGCCACCTAACCGCAACCACAGTATACTAAAATTTTACCCAAATGTCTATAGCAGCAAAATATGAATGTATTGATTGCAGAGTTTAACAATGCAAACCTAAATACAATTTTTATCCATACAGCAAGCCATTAAAAACAGCTAGAGAATGTAGAGATAATCATGTTTTTGTTCAAGTTTATCAGTTATTTTTCAAACGTACAAACATGTCAAAATGATAAGTTTTTGAACTTTCAAATAGTAACCACCAGAAAGAAGTTTTAATGCCAATGAACTTTTATACACTGAGTTGTTACATATAGCCATTAGTAAAAATTAGTCCATAGATCATTTCTACCTAAAACTACAGAGCATCATCCAAGAACCTTTCACATCACTTGCTTAGTTTATGTCAGGTATTTATATTTGCTATACAGAACTTTAAAAATAGTGCAAAAGGTCCATTCAAATAAATCAAGTTCAAAATTGTATAAATTTCAATGCGACTAACTAGTGAAATCAATAAAAAGAGAATAACAGATATATTACACAACTTTAAAAAATTTACATAACTGCTACTAACTGATAAAAGAATAAGTAATACCTAAAGTGTGAAAATTGTATTCCATAAATCAATGGACCACATTTTTACTAATTTGAGCTTATACTATTTACTTTTCTGCACAAGTCTTAGATTTATCTCCTGACTCCTCATCTGAATCATCATCAGTTTCTTCAAATTCATCTTCATCAGTCATATCAGCAAATGCAGCATCTAATTCTGCATCAATCTAAAAAACAATGATGTAATTATCAATATGAGAGGTTGATACTTTTAATCATATCACTGTAAAATGAATTAGAATGAAAATATTTGAAAATCACCAGTTGGATTCTTTAATTTCTTTCAACAATTTTATACATTGAGGTTTGAATTTCAGGTGGATCAAAAATTGCTTTTATTTCTACATTATGCAAAAGTAAACTTTGATGTAAGTTAGAATTGATTTTGATAAATCAGTTTTAATCTGAAATAAAATGTTACTTTTTAGGAAACATAAGGATTGGTTGGGTATTAAGGCACATGCTGCGCCAAACACAAGACAGGCAATGTCAATAGACATAAGCACACAATGAAAGTTTAATTAGCACAAGAGAGAAATACACCCAAGGTACAAACGAACCTGCGCCACCTACAACTCGCAGGTTGCAAGCGCAGTGGATAAACCCACTCAGCCACAATGGCCCTAGGAAACATAAGGGAATTACCTAGGTTATGCATAAACAAATTAGGTGATAACAATGAAAATAACTTCACGTTAACCAAAATATCTCATAGAAAACCTAATAAATTTCTAAAACTGAATTAAACTTACACAATATTAAAAAGTTACAGTGAGAAAGGCAGTACCTCTCTTTGATAACGTTCTTGATCTCTGCGGACAATTTCTAGTTCACGGCAGACTTTACTCTGAGGTACATCAACCAGCAAGCTACCTAAATCCAGTCCACTTAAACCATCTTCCATTTTGCCAGTTGCTCAACTGAAATAAAATATTATCACTACGAAAATCACTTAATTCAACTTTTATCAATACTGAAAGTATACCAACACATGCACCAATTCCGAATCTTGATTGGGATTTTACCTGTTGGAATCACCAAAATGTATACCTAATTTTGACTGATGGTAAGAAAGGCCAGCATTGTAGACTTATACCCTTTTACATGCTATGTAACCACTTTGAGACTTAACCCCTCCTTCATCAAATAGTACACGAATCAATTATGTTACTTTACATGCCTATTGAGCTTCACTGGGGTAAGTTGCTCTATTCAATCTTTTTTAGCACCTTATTTAGTCTTGAATAAACACAGTTGATACAAATGGCCTTAGCACAAAGGAAGGAAATGTCTGTTGGGTTCTCATTTGCAAACCTAGAGGAGTCTGCCCAGAGTTGAACTCTGAGATGAGCTTGTTTCTTCTAAAGATGGTTGGACTATATCCACTAAGAGCACAAAGTGGATCCTAGGACAGGAGGATCAGTGTCAAATTGTAAACAAACAAAACTCACCAAAATAAAATCAAGTTTTTAAGAGATCAAGGAATGTAAGTTAAAATTTCGCAGCAAAAAATTAATTTCCCAAGATAGATAGCTCATTTTTGCTTCATTAGCCATGAATACTTAGATGCAATCAAACAAATGCAGGGAGATTGACAACTGTCTTTGTCTGAAATGAACTTCATTCGTAAAGCTTTGGCAGTATAAGTACCTTTGTCCATCACTAACTCTACAATGGAAATTTCTCCTTAAAATGAAATCTTCAGTTTGCTCCTGAATTTGCCCAAGCAACACTAACTTTTAAGTCCTGTCCAAATATCAGATAATTTCCTTAGGGTGTATAAAGAACACTGAATACTTCAAAGAAATAGATCAACTGACAATTTAATCAGAAGACTAGACTTAATTTGATTAAAATTTATAAGGTTCCTATTACAATATGGATACCATCTGGGGGTTATAGATACCGAGTTTAAATAAAGATTAAATTACAGATATAAACCTTATAACAGCAGTCCAACAAGGCAGAAATGAGATATTTGTAATATATACATATATAAGAAAATCCAAAAATGTGATCTTTATTCAAAAATATTTTACCCGATACAAGTTTAGTTATACTAAAAAGATAAGTTCTGTTTTCACCAATGATATATATCATTTTAAGTTATGTATTATGTCTGATACAAAATAACACATGGAACGAATGAAATGTATGTATCAAAAACCAAAAGTACTGAACTACCTTATCAAACTAAGGATAATTTAAATTATGAAAGCTATAAATATGACAATAACAAACATTAAAATTTTTACATATCGCGGTATTCCGATTTCAAAGGTTACAGTTATCCTCGGAACATTTATAGAGTTTATTTATAAGCAGTTATTTGGAAATCAGCGAAAACGTTATCCACGCATCAAATTTGTATGTCTTACATTATTTTTTATTTCAACCTGTACATAGATATTTATTAAAAATCTATAACATTTAAGGATGATTTAATACACTTTTTGGTAAATAGCTAATTTTGAAGATGAAGTGAAAAGATTGCCGATTGAAACAAAATAAACAAATAACAGTAATCCGACGCTAATTACAATAATTTAGTAATGTAAAGCGGATTTCTATTAAAAATACTCGAAACTTGTGGAGTAACTCTTGCAAAAAATGACTTCGAATTTGCCAGAAATTCGAGTTTACTCGCCTTCAGAGAGAGAGAATAGTAGTGACAAATCAAATGTTTTCAGTTGGCACACTCCAAAGTTTGAGGTAACGTCGTCGTTCCCATCAAAAAATGAAAACCAACAGCTGCATTTCTTTGGCACGAACAATAGAGGTGTAAATATATACTTTAAGAACGACAAAGTGACCTCGGATGTATCGGATTCATTTCAAAGCTTGAGTCTTGTTAAATGGGATAATACTTTTAATATGAGGTCTTACAACCTCAATAACTTCCCTACGAGCACAACAAGCTATAGAACGGCTTATAGATCCCAAGCAGTCGCTATGCAAAGGGCTCGACTTGGATTTATTACTGGCACTGCCAAGTCGCTTGATATACTGAGGCAAAACATGCAGAAATTTATCAATAAAGAGATCGATGAAATAATTCAGAAATACATCGATAGATTTTTTAAACCTGGAATCGAAAACATTAAAATTAATAATGGAGAAAATTCTGTTTCTGACCAGCATCTTCATTCTGTTTGTAGGCAGATACTCGAGGAAGCAAAGAAAATGTACCAGAGCACTTCAAATCGAGGTACTAGTCCTGCTGAATTCACAGAACTGGAAAGCAGTTCATCCTGTGAACAGAAACCAAACACCCAGTTTTTAAAGACTTTGATAAAAAAGCGTAAGGAGTCTGACACTGATTCTGAAGCTAGCTTTATTCCAGTGAAGCCAGTTAAGAAGCGAAAAGGTAGACCACCTGCTTCTGGCCGTTCAACTCCTATGAAATTCAAAATTGAACAAGTGAAAAGAGAAGGTCTCAAGTGGGATCCGAATCGCCTTACACCCGATAGTCATTTTATAATGGGTGCCAAGGCAAACAAGGCTTTGGGACTTGGAGCTACTAGAGGCAGGCTGTACATTAAGCATCCTGATATTTTCAAATATTCTGGTGATCAGGAAGACAAACAGTGGCTGTATGATCACAACCTCATGCCGGCTACTGGTGGCAAGGCGTACATGCTGCTAGTTGAAGATATCAAAGAACTTGCAGAATCCGAAGAGTACAGGAACAACCCTGCTCTGATGACAGATGAAATAGTTGGCTTTACAGTTCCTGAAAACATGGTAAACAAGATGAAGCAGACAATGAGTGAAATGAGAACTGATCAGCCAACTAAAAAACGGGGTAGGCCTGTGATTCATGTTGATAACAGCTTAGACATCAAACTGGAGGATTTCACCTCAGATGAGAAACATGGCTCTGGCACAGTTTCTCCGACCGATGAACTTGATCTTTTAAATTCAGACATGCGTTCCACAGACCCTTCACCATTCAGTTTGGGTACAGGGTTTGAAGATGTAAGCCCGGCTCAACCCGAAATTTCTCCTGCTCCTTCAGATCTCAGTACCACTTTTGACCCACCTTTGTCAGCCCCATTTGATATTGGCCCTACACCTTGACATCATTGCTAGTTAGTTTATCTACTGTAGGCTGACCAGTTTTCCTTGAGTCAAAAACAGGATAGAGATTATGTAATCAGCATACATGAAAAGGATGATGATGAAAAGTTCTATTATGTAAAGTTATTGAGCTTACCATTATTCTTCAGTGACAGAACCTATACAAAAATTTAGGTAGATGGGAACTACTTTACCATGATCCATTCCATGAATATTTCTCTGATGCAATAACATTTGCAGCAAATTTCGGTCTTTCAAAACTCATCCTAAAACTTTTCGCTCCGTGTTTCAATTTTGTCTTACAACTAACATAGCCCACATTGTCCCAACACTTAATTTACGATTGTAGGTAATGAATAATTTATGATTGACTAATATTAAAGTATATTCAGTTTTTATTAAAAATGGGTCAGAATTGACATTTTTACTAAAACAACATGATCGGCTGGGAAATATGAAAAAGAAAACAATACTGTCCAGTTCAAAATGATACATATGGTCAGCCTAATCTTCAAGGATTACTGGTCGTTAGCATTCATACACAATCAGGTACAGCTTTGATAAACTCTTCAGGAATCGTAAATTTGTATCAACTGAGTAGGGAACTTAAGATAATATATTTCATAAATAGCTAATGTAACACAAATTGAAATAAATCAGGGACTGATTTCATATTGTTCACGAAGATTGGCACTTTTCTGGGGAAATCAATGGGAAGAGCAAGTGACACCCTGGTTGCTTTTATATATGAACATGTTTTCAGAACTATGTATTTTGTTTTTACCCATCATTACCAACAAAAAAGTATAATTTTAATATTTTTTCTTCATACTTGGAAGGGACCCTTGGAATTCGGGCCCTGGGACTTGATGCACCTGTCATGACCACATAATTTAGCTATTTTATTTTGCAATTGGATTTAAGTATAATATTAGTTTACAGTGCAACCTTGGCATGGTTTCAATGTTTTGTTGTCCAGCCAAATACAAACGGTAATGATCAGCATTGCTGATAAAATGCCAACTTGACAAGCTTTGATGCCCATAATGTATAAAAGTATCTAACCTTAAATTTAAATTAATCACTGGTGTTTCATTTTGTTTTATGTTTGAATAATTTTAAGTTGGGTAATTTTTAATTATCGAATAAATACTTAAAATTAATAAAATGTTTTCAATGTTGCCTCTGAGGAAAGCAGTTGCAAACTATAACATTGAATCCAAATGCAGTACTTCACCTATAATACAGATCCTGTGAGATGGCGATTGACCTAAGGTCAGTTAATTTCTGAATAGGTGTGAAAGGGCATGCTAGGAGAAGGCTGCCATATGCAAAACCATGAATGATGATTACAGTGGCTAGTTTTATTCCCAACAAAGCGTTATCAGTGCATTTGTTTTTATAGCAAACGATAAACTTAGAACCAGAATTTGCTATTAAGACGTCAATTTTGTGCTCTAATTTATCTAATAGACTTGTTCAAAACCATGCGACTCAACTGCCTTCTCCTGGTAGCCATACTATGTAATGGATGTCAATTTTTCTGAAAGTATAGCTTTGCTAATAAATTGTTTTAATGTAACTGTATTAAGAATTCTTAAAAAAAGATTTTGTGTTGAATGTTGTCTCCATGTCTGGTAAAATGAAGCTATTTCATATAGAATTGTTTATCTCTTTGGAAGTGTTTGTCTTATAAGACTATAAATTAATTATGACTCTTGGTAAATGGTTGATTGTAATATCTGGAAATACATTCCAAAGTTGTTTCTTCATTTATCTAATTGTTGGATTGTGCATATGTTTGGTCTCATTAACATAGTATTTTTAACTGTTAGTGATAGAATTTAAAATGTTATTTGTTAAGTTAATTGGAATGTTTTATGTAATGTAATAAATTTTTAAACTTCAGTACACATGCAGTGTTTCCACCCAGATTGTGTAAATCTTGTGTTTTTACAAAATATATATATCACTCTAGGAAAGCTAGGTGCAAGAATTTCTCACCCCTTTCCTAAAAATATAGTTGAAAACAAAATTAAATATCCAATAAGAATTTGTATAGTCTTTTAGCTGGATTATTTTACTTTCTCCAATGCATTTTTTATTTGTAATTTTACTATAAAAGTGCTGATTGAGAAAAAAATTTAGCTATGTTTATTATAATTATTATTTTACACCGTGTACAAATGGAAGTACACGGAATTCCTTTATGAATGCATTTTATTGAAATGAAGTATATATAGCTAAGATTACAAATTGAGGTTTTCTGGTTTAAATCACACCTCAGCTATATTCTGTATGAAAAAGTTATACAAAGCTTTTGGTGTGAGCATTCTTTGTTGTTATAAATGTCTGATGTTATGGTTGTGGACACACTTGTTAAATGTTGGCAAATAAGCCTGTTAGTCTCTTGAACTCCAGCCGTATTTAAAATCAATGATTACGATTCCTGAAATATTTTTCCTGGAATATATAAGAAAATAATTTAGAATTATGTTAATATTTCAACATGTCTTTCAGTACAAAACAAGGTTTAGATGGGCTGCGATCTAAACTGTTGTGATCTCAAATAATCAGTTTGACCTTGAAAAATAACTCTTGACATCAGGAAAAGTAATACTCAAGAAAGGAATTGTTTTAATTGTTTGGAGTGAAATATTTTACCTTAACATAGAAAGATGTTTCTCTAACTCCTCCAATGAACTTTGAATGACTACTTTTTTCACTGTTCCCTTTAGAAAGATTTTACTATTTCTTATGACAGAGCTATGGCTAAAATTTAATAAATATTGTTTTAGTTTTGAACATGTATTTTGGTGAAGATGCAGAACCTAGCGCATGCCTTGGTTTGATGCTAATTCTTATGCACATTTTACTTGTGTTATTAAAGAAACCAACTTTGAATAAACTAGCTATAGCATGCTTTTATTGTTTTTAACACCAAACATTTTATCAGGGAGGGGTTGAGTTGTTTAATATGTTCCTGTAAAGGTGTACTGGATTAAAAATTATTGTTACCATTTCCAATCTCCCTTTAGGATTTTTCTCCCTTATTTATTATCCCTTTACTAACCAAAATTTTTATCATTTTGTATTTATTGCATTTCATTAAATATTCACTATTCCTCAATTGTAAATATCAGTTTCACTTTTTAATGCTTACCATTTTCTTTGTTATTGCTTTACATTTTAACATCTGATGTGTTTTGATTGTTGTATTTGTTTATTTTTAATATGTTTATTTGCAAAGATTGATTTATTATAATGTTGCATTTCATTGTTTGCAATGATTGATGGAAAGAAATATATTAATTAATTATATTACTTATTTAATGGTTTAGACTTTATCCAGACTTAAATATCCAAATTTCTCTTGTGTTTCCATGTTCTATGTAATATATTTTATTTACTTTTCCAACTGTGATCAGAAATGTACTTATATTTGCGTTTTTTTTTTGTCTTTGTCTCCTTGTAAGTAAATTTTTTATTGTAATCCTGTTTTCTGCATATTCAGTTCTACTAAAAGATTACAGTTGAATAATAAAAAACATAAATGACTGAGCATAACCATCTTTATAAAGAAATTTGAATTCTAGAATAAGACGTAGAAAGCATTTTTTTTCAGTATCAATTGTCCTTCTATTTTTGTTATAGCATTGAAATTAAAGTCTGCTATCATATTCTTGGAATGATATTCCACATTGTTTTCTTCTGGTAAATTTAATGCATTAAGATAAAATGAATTTGTTGCATTTTAAAACAGGCTTTTATAATTAGATTTTAAGAACAAAGATATTTTTCTTTCACATATGTATTTAATTGTCCTAAAGAGTAGATTATTTAAAACTTATCTACTTGGAAGTGTTATGAATTCTGAATACAAATTGAAAAATTAAAATTGATTATTGAAAGTCATTTTGATTGAAATTTAACATATTTCATTCTTTTAAATTTTTTAATTCTCTATGAACTCCAATGGGCATCATAATTTATTAATTTCTTGCAAAATTCACTTTCTGTGTGATTTGAAAAACCAAGATTACGAAACTATGCTCTACTTGTAACAAAATAAGTTCTACAATAAAAGCAATATTGCACTGGTGAAAAATGAAATCATTAATGTATTGACTTGCTTCCAAGAAAAAATTCTATTTTATCATCATACATTGAAGTCATCACTGGTTGTGTAATACTTTTATTATTTAATCATCTATATAGTAAATATGTAACCAAATATTTTTTGTGTTTGTTGATACCCATTATTAACTCCATGTATTCTTGTATGTTTGAAATGTGTTTACTAAAAAAGCATACCATTTTGTTCAAGCCATAATTTTCTTTTATCAGTGTTCATGTGATAATTGCTCCTCAAATTGTGCTACAAATTTATTTCTTTAACAATTTGCACTGAAATGGTGTTAGAATAAGAAAAGCAATCTAGGTTAAACAGCCTAACCTATTTTCCATAATTTATTGTGAATTTCTAAAGGGGCATATTTTTGAAAGTCAACATTTTTTTATATTTTAAAAATATTTTTGTACACAATTTCATTTCTTTAAATGGACAAATAATGGTGTTAAAATATTGTATATGCATCAATAAATTTTAGAAATAGATACTAGTGTTTTATAAATTGGAATTTTTAAATTCCATGTATTACAAAAAAATGAAATTAATGTCTAAAACAGAGTGAATGTGCTCATCTGGAATTAAAACCTTCAGACTAGTTTTCTGCATGGAAAATCAGATAGAATAACACCAAATGCAAGAAGTACCTCTTTTCTCCATTTAACAATCTTAAATATCCATCATATTTGTTTTGCTAGAATTATTTTAAACTAGACTTATGGAAGCTGAAGTATGCACATGTCAATACTGAATTGCTTGTATTATGTTATAATCAATGCTATCGTGTCATGCAATATAGAATTTAACTCATAAAATAGCATTAGAGAAATAGTTTATCACTTTAATTGACAAAAGGGTTGGTAATTATCTGTTGTCTTTACAGCTAAAAGAAACATTGAAGCTTAGAAAATGATTCTTCAAAGTAATGCATCAATGAATACATTATGATGTACTACTTTGAAGAAAGTTATTGAAGTGTACTTGAATAACCTGCAGACATTTTTATTAATTTGAACAACTTAACCAATTTGTTTTTCAAACAAAATTTATATGAAATATTTTTCTTTCAGGTATGCTAAATCATTGTTAAACAAGATTCATTGACCACTATAACAAAGCTAAAATTCAACTCCAAGGATATGGGACTCGTTTATTTTATTTCAATATTAAAATTTCCCTATCTTAGTTTTTATACTTCATTTGAGTTAAATTTGGGAATTGTGTGAAAACCAGCTTTAAATTATATTTCTTTTGTATTGAAATAACTTGATTGTAATTTTCAAAGAATTTTTATGAATTTTAATGTTGATGCATAAAAAACGTATTGAATAACCTAAGAAATTTTTGACACACTTTCGATTAATAAAATGTATCCTTTACAAATAAATTATCTGAAAAAAAATTTCTCACCCGCAACTAGGTTCTAAAAATAGTGTTATGATTAAAATAGGTGCTTTTCACAAGTTGGAATAGTCTTCTAGAGAAAAGCAATTTGTTTGATGTAATGGTTTTCTATATCAATTAGGAAATGATTTTGAATATGAGAATTTTTTAGTTTTCTATGAAAGTTGAAAATTATGGGGGTATTTCAATTAACGTCACACTGGAGCAACACAACGGGCTATTGGTGACGGTCCGGGATCAATCCCAAAGGGAAGGATCCGAGGACAACACCACGTGAAAACTATGGAAAGAGTTATGGTTGTAAAAATGAATATTTTATAAATTTCGGATCCATGTTTGCGTAATTGGGGCTGGGAATATCGACAAATTTTGTTACAAACCCTTCCCTTAGAAAATACCAAAAAACGTGCTTGCATTTTAATCGAGAACTAAATGTGCTTTCTGAGTGAAATAAAGTGCAAATTTTTCAGTGTAAACGAAGTTTGTAACAAATTATCAGAAGATGAAATACTTCAGGAAAAAGAAATGCTTTAAAATGGATTTTTAGTCGTTTTGGCGGCGATTAGGATCAGTTCATTCTGACATTAAAATTATCTGTCATAGCCTCAAATGTCCTCACGTTGGTAGGGCCGCGGTAGCCCGTTAGGAAGAGTAACGGATTAGCAACTGGAGGGTTGCGAGTTCGAATCCAACCAAAGACCGTCGTGTACAAAGGGGCTGATGCACGTTAAATCCGTCGTGGCCTCAAATGTCCACGTGGAAGTTTGGAGAATGGGGTGTCAGGTGCTGCCTCGTCATTTCATCGGTTCTAAATTTCGTGGTGTTCTCTGATCTTTCCCCTTTGGGAATGATCCCGGACCGTCATCAATAGCCAGTTGCATTGCTCCAGTGTGACGTAATTAAAATACCTCACGTTGGAGTGTGGGTAGCTTGCTCAGGCGTTCTCGTCATCTGACTGTGGCTCAAAATTAGGAAGCGTCCTTGATCTTTCCCTTCGGGATTCTCTGATCTTTCCCTTGGGATCTCACACTGGAGCATCACAACTGGTTATAGGTGACGGTGACGGTTTCGGGATCAATCCCAAATGGGAGAGATCTTAGGACTACACCACGTAATTTTGAACCACGATTGGTTCTTTGAGAACGGCGTTTGTGATCTTGGGGTGGCACGTGTTCCCATACTTACCGGAAGTGAAATTCTCGTCGTCTTGTAATTGTTTACACAGGAAATTACTGTCATATATTGAAAATTTGACCAAAAGAGAAATATAATTTTTCTTCATTTTTATTTTTTATTTAATTTCGATTGGTAGGAAGGTAGCTAGTTGAATTGACGTGATATTGAAGCAACACAATGGGCTATTTTCGGCAGTCCGGGATCAATCCCGAAGAAAAAATCCAACTCCCCCAATTAAGAATCCCACAGTAAAAAAATGAGGACAACACCTCATTTTTTTGAACCATAGGCAGGTGAGTTTCGTTTGATTGGAGTGATCCCACAGTAAAGGGATTTGTAAATTGTCCTGCTCTTAAATCAAGCCACTTGAATTTTGTTGATTTTTTCAGTATTGGTTTCTTTCGGCAATTGTGTGGTAACCGCGCCGCGTGTAATGACTTGATGTCAACACGAACACGTATGTTAGTTAATACAGAGAACCAAAAGTTTTATAAATAAAATTTCTATTTTTTCGCTTTTTCTAATATTTTCACTAAATAAATTCTAAAACGGTAACAAACATGACTTCAGGTATGTTTGCGTATTGAATTTGCATGCACACTAAACAGTAGAATGAAATAGTTTGCTGTTGACAAACAAGTTTATTTTGTCTTAAGCTTGCAAACGAATGTAACTGCAATTAAAATGACATATTTTTGATCATTAATGTTCAGATTACAAATTGTATCACGTTGCTTTTAACTGTAAGCTACTCTGTTTTGAATGAAATGTTTTAAAATTTCAGGTAACGTCATTCAGGATGTTGATACCGGTCATTCTGATATGATAGTAAGTAATGCATTTCTTTTGTTACTTATTAATAGTATCGATTGACAATACCCGATATGGAATTTTAAGGGATGTTTTTAAGCGAAGTTTATTAAGTTTCCTTATTGTTATGCGCTTTGAACATTGGAGACATCATAATTTGGGTACAGCTGTAGTATAAATACTTTTTGTTTGATATTGCGAACTTTTAGTTTTCCACCACTTCACTCAAATTTAGACAAGACTTCCATTGAAATTGAGCAATTCTGTGAAATTCGTTTTTGGAAATCATTTTATAACATGGAGTATAGATTGTTTTGAACTTGAAACAAGTAATATTACTGAAAAATCATATCAGATAGGTGCTATTTCAAATTATGTTAGTGGTATGGATTTTAATTGCCTAATGAATTGCTAATGGACTTGGTGACTGTTACAGATGTTTCTTTAGTATATTTTAAATATTCTGAGGTAAAAATGGATCACTTTTACAAAGCTGAGATCCTGGGGAAGTTAAACCGACTTCGTAGCTGAGTAGTTAGTGCTTTGGCCCTCGGTTTTTTAGGTCCTGGGTTGGAATTCCAATATGGATGCTGATAGCAATTTGGAATCCACTCTTAAGTCAAGAATCCATTTAATTTGCCCTCATGTAGCAAAAAATGACCATAAAGCCACACACCATACTAATCCTAGTGAAGTTAAATGCAGTTTACCAAGTTTAATACTGCAGTTCTTTAAAAGTAATTGAAAATTTTCCATTTCCCCAAAATTTCTCTATTACAAGTGCACTTATTTGTCACCTTTACTTGAGTGAACTAAATCTGAGTACTGAAAATATGGCTTCATGTAGCAGAATATCTATTTTAGATGTAGAATCTGATATGTGTGAGATTTGTTGCCAAAATTTGGTTCCGTTATGTCTAATTTGGGACTGACGCATAATTACTTTCTTTAATGTGCTATCAGTTTGAATGTATAAGTATTTCTACAATGTGTATAATACAATGAATTCTCTGTTTATATGTACTCATGAAGCAAAATGTTTTGCATGATCCCTTATATTAAACAATCTAGCCATCACAGTGATTTTCAATATTTTTCATTTCATGGCACATGTAAACTAATATCTAAAGTTCTCTGGCCCACCAAAAAATATGTTTTGCTGATCTAACAAGAAATTAGTATGATTTTGATTGATTTGCAAAAAGTAATTATAATTATCTCCCACATTTTTATATATACTCCAAAGGGGCCTTAAAAACAATTTTTGTATGGTATAAAAAATAATTCTCAAAAATATTTATGCTGGTATAAAATTATAGGTATTGCATGGAATTATTTATGAACACACTTATCAAAAGCTCAGCTAAGACGTTGAAATTAAATAAATCTTATACAATTTAAATTGATTCACCATCTACAAGGTCCACATTCAATTGTTGTGGAACACCAGTGTGCTGCAGTATGCTAGTTGAAATTTGCTGATTTATCATGTTAAAATTCTCATATGCGGTATGGTTGCCAAAGTTAGCCAGGCTGGCGTTTTATTAGCAATGCTTCAAAACATTTTTTGGTCCACCATGATAAAAAGAATTGTTTTCAAACCGTCAGAAAGATTTCGAAGTTAAATTCAGGAAAGGTAGCACTCTCAACCTTAAAATTTTTTTGCCTTTCTGTTATACATCATATGTGTTTTCCATCTCCAAACTGAACTTGAATGTTTTGGCACCAAAATCAGTATAATTGGATCTATGTTTGAGGTAAAGGCTGATATTCTATCTCTCACTATAGAAATGTTTTGATGTGAGACAGCATACAACAGTTTCTCTTTGCTAAATATATGTATTGTAATTTCTTCACTACATTAATATTTTTTATCTGTTTAAAATGCAAATTTTTTCATTAGCACGATGCTCAAATGGATTATTATGGTATTCGACTAGCTACTTGTTCATCGGATAAAAGTGTGAAAATATTTGATGTCCGCAATGGCTCACAAAAGATGGTGGCATCATTGAAAGGGTAAATGCATTTTTAGTTGCTCATATAGAAACTGATGTGCGTAGTTTCAGTTTTTGATAGCTGCATTGTTAAAACTATGGATAGAAATTTCTGGTTTTAAATAGTGAAAACACTAATATCAATCTTTTATATTGTGTTTATTTTTTATTTTAAAAGTTCGTTTAATTCTTTGGAGACGGGAAGTCTGGTGTTTTTTTATGCTATTAATGTACCTAACAATTTTGTGAAATATATTCTCGTGTGATTATGTCATTTCTTATTTTGATGTGACAAATGGAAATAGTACATATTAAAACTTCTTAACTCGCTAGTAACTGCATTTATACTTTTTATTACTGCTTTTTAATCTATCTACAGTTTTGAGAATCTATCAAGGAAAGAAAATTTGATACTTTAAATTTATGTATTTGATAGTAAAATTGAAGAGTTATGATTAGGAACTTTGTATGTGCAAGGTCCTAGTTTCATTTCATGGGATTTAATAAGCCATTATATGTTGTGTGTGCCATTATTTTTGACAAACAAGATTTCAGTAAATTAATTTGAATTCCTTTGTGTTTCTTTTCACCATGGTAGTCTTGCTGCATGACATTACTTTGAAAAACATCTTGCTAATACGCAAGTGTAGTAATTGTAAAATTTATTTTTCTTTTGCACATTAAGTTAAAAGTTAAAAAATATGTATACTCATTTATTCATCATTACAACGATAACCTATCTTATAAGGCTCACTGTATTTAATATTTCAATTTTTTAATATCCTCATTATAAGATATCCAAATACTTACTTGAAAGTTGAAGTTTACAATTTTTTTATAGCCACGAAGCACCTGTTTGGCAAGTTGCATGGGCTCATCCAATGTTTGGAGTTATTCTCGCATCGTGCTCTTATGATAGGAAAGTGATCATTTGGAAAGAAACAGATGGCAACTGGGAAAATATATATGAATATAATAAACATGATTCCTCTGGTACGTTGGTATTTTTTACAGTGATATTCTTTATAGTCTAATTCAATGTATGTATTCCTATATTCTACAAATTGAATTAATAAAATTTATGTATACAGTAACCCCTCTATATATGTATTTCTTAGCGAATAAGAAAAAGCATGATATATTGAGGACTGAGAAAAACTTGCTTATTAGAAATAAAAAGGCTTAAATTGTACATTAATAAACACGCTTCTATTTAAAGCATGTAAAACTACACTTTAGCTCTCTGAGCTTCATGATATATCTGAGTTGTGTAGTGTTGCTTTCACCCCACAACCCACTTAATGACTAAATAACCACGTCTTTAAAAATAATTCATGGCTTCTTTCAACCTTTAGTAAGATTCTATTGGTACTTTCCTCAGAATAGAATCTTTCTTTGGGACGATTCTTTTGGTCCTTTCCTTGGAATAGAATCCTTTGGAACTATTCTATTGCCCCATTTTGTATAATAGAATCCCTTAGACTATTGGTCCTTTCCTTAGAATTTGTAATAGGAGTGATGGAATCATTTGGAAAGATTCACTCCTTTCCTTAGAATTAAATCCCTTGGAAAGATTTTATTGGTCTTTTCATTATAATGGAATTCTTTGGAAATATTCTATCAGTCCTTTCTTTAGATTGGAATCCTTTGGAAAGATTCCTTTCCCTATTTTCTTATAATAGAATCCCTTGAAAGGATTCTGTTGCTCATTTCCTTAGAATAGAATTATTTGGAAATATCCTATTGATCAAGGACAACTTGTTAAACATCATGCAAGAAAAACTGCTGGTTGCTAGGTGGAATTATGTGTGTGAACCCCTCATAGAGATTAAACCAAAATGCATGATAAAATCTTTAAAAACAATACTAAGTATGGAAAAATATTTATGAGAAAACTTATTCCCTTTCATCCACACTTTTTGGGTCGTGGCTCAGTGGGTATGCCCACTGCTCTAGCAACCTTCGAGTTGTAAGCGGCGCAGGTTCGATTCCTGTCAGGTGCATTCCTTCCTGGGTGTATTTCTCTCTTCTGTGACAGTAAAACTTCCATTGTGTGTGTTTGTCTATTACTTGATATTGCATGTCTTGTGTCTGGTGCAGCATGGCCAAATATGGCCCTTGCACCATAAAACCCCAAACAACCAACCATCCACACTTTTTGAGACACCCAAATCTCGCCAATTCATTTAAGGATAACTGCTTAAAACAAATGACTTTTGAACTCTTCTAAAGAAGCAGATTGAGATTTTCCCTAGTATTCACACATTAAAATTTCATTTGAGGACAACTAAAAGGGATTTAGTGAAATGTGAGATATAACAAGGAGTTATTGCGTTAGAAATCTATATATACTCATGTAGCATAATTTTAATACAAAAGCACTATTATATTGTATCAGTATATCACTCACTGCTAAGATAAAATTTCATGCATTATTGATATTGCATTCCACTATGACATTAATTGCATCCAGAACAAGTTGCATGAACTGAATACCCTGCTTTACAAAATTTTACTTTTGTTTTTTATACTTTAAATTATTGTTTTATTAATATTCCTGTTATTTTTTAGTATTGCAATTTTTTGGTATCAGTAATCTTGAGGAATATTTGTCTCCATTCACTACAAGGGTTCACTAGGTCCTATAAAATCTTTAAGACCTGCTTGGTTTTGAATCATTCTTGTACTCAATTATTTCGTAGCATTTGATAGAGTTTAGAAGACATGATTTCTTTTTAAAGATGTTGGATACTCATTTGTTACGAAAGAACACTTGGAATTTTCCAGAATGTTTTAATGTGTACAAACTATCAGACTTAATTTTTTACATCTAAATAGTTCAAGAATAGAAATTGATTAAATTTGTTGAATTACCATTAAAATTTTATTTCTAGTGATAGAATTGCCGCTCCATATACAATGCTTGTCTTATTCACCCAGAACCCCAATTTTTTTATTGCAAATGGGAAGAAAAATGTGGAATTTCTTTTCCAATAATTGAGATTTCATATTCCATCCTGCACATATGCAATGTTTTGAAAAGATGTCTGTTTTTGAAAACATAACTTAATGTTCTGGGAATAATATTCGACATACCCTTTTGACATTATTTTTATGAAATCTTTGTCATGAGATGACTTCTTTTTTTGTTATAATGTGTGAATAATACTATTATAATTAGATATTTTCTGTTAAGTTAAATAACACAACTCATTCATTTGTAGATCTTGTGTCATGTTTTTAATTTTGATTAATATTTTTGAAGTGTTTGATTTAAGTTACTATTTGTTGAAATGTAATTCTGATTTTTTTTTTTATATAGTCAATTCATTATGTTGGGCACCCTACGAGTTCGGCCTTATTCTTGCTTGTGGGAGCTCTGATGGGTCTGTATCTGTATTAAGCAGCTCGGGAGATGGCCGCTGGGAAACTAAAAAGATTCACAATGCTCACACAGTAAGTGTCTGGGGAATTATATTTGCTCATTGTAGTTCTTTAAATTATTTGAAATGTGTGACCTGAACTGTAACTTTTGTAGATTGGATGTAATGCTGTCAGTTGGGCACCAGTCAATGCGCAATTGGTGTATGCTGGAGTAACTGAGTATTCTGGATCTAATACAAATCTATCAAATGCTAGTTCTACAAAGCGCTTTGTAACAGGTGGATGCGACAATCTTGTTAAAATATGGAAATATGTGTAAGTCACTTTAATTTATTCTTATATCAGATATTAGTTTTGTTTAATCGTGTGTCAGTTGAAGAATAGTAGTTTCATTGTTCCTGACATCAAACCTAATTAATAAGGGCCTGGATTTTCTTGTATATCAACTCTTTGTTAGCACTTCATTGGCAATGTCTGTGTAAACAGAAATTCTATTTTAATCTCCTGATTCCAGATATGTACAGTTTTTATGTTATTTTAAAGATTTTTAGGTGATTAAATTTTTATGTAATTCTGATTTTTTAATGATCTTTTTTCATTTTACCCTGGATTTTAATCAAAATTGTGTTGAACATTCCCTGGTTGTAACCTTATTCTCAGTTTCATTTTTGCTACACAACATTACAAATTACTCATCCGTCAGCAAAAGAATTCTTGACCTACTGTTGGAATCGGTCTCAAACCTCCAATTATAGTGCTGTGTGGGGCACATCAATATGGAAAATTGTGTAAATCTTTGAATGTATAAAAGAGAGGAGATAATGTGAAGAGTATTGGGGATCATGATCTGATCAGACTTCTTGTTTTCTAAAATGTATGTTTTTAAACCATAAGACTTGGCTACGTAATAAAATTTATTTTTAATATATAAAACTCTGTCTTCAATCGATGAAACCCAACAATTGGTTATGGGCCTCAGACCTTAAGCTGAACCTGAATTCTGCCACTACCGGTATCCAGTATGATGGGTATTCAAGAAATGTCCATGTTTTCCTTCCCGAAGTTATCGGATTTCAACTATGCCACGTGGAAGACGGACATGAAGGTATTGCTAATGGACCGGAACTGCTGGGAATTTATCACTAAAACGGAACCTCTATTATTGGAAGATGCTCCAGAACAAGAAAAAAGAGACTATCGTTATAGGAAGCAGAGGACATACACAACTATCTACCAGGGTATAGACAGAAAATATCAAGTCTTAATTTCATCTACTGAGGACGGTAAGGAAGCCTGGGATATATTAAAGACCAACTTTGAACCAGCATCTAGAGCACGATTGGCAGGCCTTGTGGACGAGTTCTTTTCAATCCGCTACCAGCCGGAGGACGAATCCATTGGACTCTTCTGCAAACGAGTGCATGAGAAGCTGTTACAGATAAAAGAAGGTGGATTCGAAATCCCAGACCTCTTAGTTTGCTTTCAACTAATAAGACATTTGCCTCACGAATACGATAATCTGGTACAACTGCTATACAGGATAGATGACAACGAGTTCACGCTAGACAATTTGTCTAAACATTTAATAACATAATCCAGCCGGATCGACCTGAAACGGAAGGACGAAGACACAAAATTAAGTATCGTGGCCGATGCTTATGCTACAAGAAACAAGTCATCTAGATACAAGGAGACACGGGCGTCTACTCCTGATCACAGCAGATGCGTACTGGACCCTGAATTAATTCCTTCAAGCCCAAGAAAGTCGACAGTTTGTCGTATGGGGCCGCGACCATTCTGCAATTACTGCAAAAAGTCGGGACATTACGAATCGAAGTGCTTCAAGAAATGCAATCGGCAGAAACCTGGTGGTGAATTATTTTATATGGAGGACAATCCAAAAACTGATCTTCAACGTGCCTATGCAGTTTCAAATTTTCCAAATGAAAGACCGAGGGAATTTCTCATTGATTCAGCTGCAACTGCTCACTTCTGTAAAGAACGTGATATGTTTACGACATTCAGAAAACTACCACCACAGAAGATCCTAGTCGGAGACAAGGACAGCACCTCGGAAGTATTAGGTATGGGTGATATTCAATTTACAGTTTTAGATAGAAACAGAAATTATGATATAACTTTAAAAGATGTGTTATACTCGCCTAATATGAGAAGAAATTTAATTAGTGGTGCTCGTATTGACCTTGTGGGAAACCAAATTAAATGGGGAAATAACAAAATGATTATTTATAATAGTTATAATAAATATTTGTTTACTGTTCCCAGAATTGGAAAATTGTATATCTTGAAAGGTTATCCCAAGATTAAAAATTATACATATGTAACTGGTTTAGATCTAGAAAAAGCCCACCGTAGGTTTTGTCATGTTAACATGCCCTTAATTGAAAATATGAGTAAAATTAATTGTGTAAAAGGAATTGAAAAACTTAATTGTAAAAATATAGATAAAAATTGTAAGATTTGTGCTATTGCTAAATCCACTAGAATATCCTTAAAAAGAAACTATATGTACGAAAGGAAAACTAAAAATGTTTTGGAAAGGATCCATATGGATTTGTGGGGTCCTGCTCCAGTTAACTCTCTAGGTGGAAACAAATACTTTTTATCTATTATTGATGATTTTTCACGTAAAGTAACTGTTTATATTATTCGAAATAAGAATGAAGTTTTTGATTACTTTAAAAAATACTTGGTTAAGGCTGAAAGACAGCTAAATATTAAGTTAAAATGTGTCCGAACTGACAATGGTTTAGAATTTTGTCACAAAGAATTTAAAAAGTTTTTAAATGATCTAGGAATAAAAGTCGAAAGAACTTCAACTTATACCCCTGAACAAAATGGCGTTGCAGAAAGGTTCAATAGAACAGCCATGGATTGTGTCAGAGCTATGCTTCAGGACAGTGGTTTACAACCACAATTTTGGTCAGAAGCACTTTTAGCATTTATTCATACTAAAAATAGATGCGAACACAAATTAACTGAGGGTATATCTCCTAACGAAATATGGACTGGTTTCAAACCATCAGTAAAACATTTTAGAATTTTTGGCTCTTTGGCATATGTTCATATTCCTAAAATACAGAGAAATAAATTACAACCCAGAGCAAAACTTGGTATTTTGACAGGATATGGTTTGAAAACTAAAGGTTACAGAATATATGTACCAAACGAGAAGAGAATAGTTGAAACAGTCCATGTTCATATCGACGAAAATAAGAAAGCTGTTGATGTACTATTTGGTAAAAACTTTGAGTACGTTTCTTTCGATCTTAATTCTGATATTCCTATTTATCCATCAAATGAAAATATAAAAGTAAAATCGGAAAGTGAAACTCAAGTTTTAGATTCTAAAGATTTAGATAAAACTGAGAACTTAAAATGTCTTAACATTTCAAATTGGCGAAGAATCGAAAAACCTAGAAATAAAAGCAATAGGATAGATGTATACTATTATTCTCCTGAAAATTTGAGAATGAGATCTTTAAATGATATTAAAAAGTACTGTACTAAAAATAAGATTAGGTTTGATCCTGTAAATTTCAATTTTAAGCCAGAAACTGAACATCCTAATGTGGATATTTCTAATGTGCCATCTACTTCTAGTGATGAATCTAATTTTTTAGACCAACAGCTGTACGACATGTATGATCAGTGTTACAATGTCGAAATCCCCAAAAGTTATGAAGAAACGCAAGCAAGTAAGGATAAAATTAAATGGAATACTGCCATGAATGAAGAAATTCAGATAATGAAGGATAGGCAAGTATGGAAATTAGTGGACACACCCCCAAATACAACCATAATTGGAAGTAAGTGGGTGTACAGCATAAAAATGGACGAAAACAATATACCTAAAAGGTATAAAGCTCGTCTTGTTGCTCAAGGTTTTAAGCAAAAACCCGGCATTGATTTTAAAGATATTTTTTCACCAGTTGTGAATTTTTCTATTGTTAGATTATTGTTTGTACTATTGATTTCTATGTTGGGTTGGTATCACTGTCAAGTTGACGTGAAAAGTGCATATTTATATGGACACCTTAAGGATACTATATACATGAAACAGCCAAAAGGATTTGTGCTGAAAGGATCCGAAAACAAAGTATGTCTATTGGAAAAGGCTATATATGGTCTGCATCAAAGTGGTAGAGAATGGAATTTGGAATTAGACGGTATTTTAACTAAATTAGGATTTTCTCAGTTAAATTGGTGTAATTGTGTCTACAAATTTAAAGATGTAATTTTAATTGTTTATGTAGATGATATGGTTTTGTTTTCAAAAAGGGAACATTTGATAAATGAAGTAATCGAATTATTGGACAAAAAATTGGATCTTACAGTCCTAGGTAAAACTAAATATTTGTTAGGCGTAAACTTTCAAGAAATTGAAAATTCGATTTATTTACATCAAATTACCTACATTGAAAAATTAATGTCAAAATTCAAAGATCTTCCTAAAAGTTTTGTGAATTTACCTTTTAAAATTGGTTGTAACTTACCTGATAAGGTTAAAGAGGAAGAAATAATTGAAAATGATTTAATGAGGAAATTTCCCTATCGTTCCTTAATAGGATGTTTATCGTTTTTGTCAGATAGATCCAGACCAGATATTGCATTTGCTGTTAATATAATGTCTCAGTTTTGTAATGGTTATACTTACAAACACTGGTCTTACGTTGTTGATATTATGAACTATGTTTTTCTTACAAAGGATTTTAAAATTAATCTTTCCAATGTAGAAAGTTCAAATTTGATTGCTTTTTCTGATGCAAATTGGGGATGTGGTCTCACAAACAGACATTCAAGCAGTGGCTATTTAATTTATTTTGGTAACATCCCAATATCATGGAAATCTTCTAAACAAAAGTGCATAGCTCTTAGCTCAATGGAATCTGAATTTATTGCACTAACCGATTGCACTAAAGAAGTTATTTGGTTTAGTAGAATTATAAATGAATTAAGTTTGTGTGATTACATAAGACCCCAAGTATATTGTGATAATCAATCTGCTATCTATTTTTCAAAAAATAGTCAGGAAAATCAGAAAACTAAACATATTGATATCAAATACAAATTTATTCGTAAATTAATAAAAGATGAACTATTTAACGTAAATTATATTTCATCGGAAAATAATTTGGCTGACTTTTTAACAAAGCCTTTATTGTTAAATAAATTTAAAAATATTATTAGAAAAATATTTTGTTAGATTTATATAAATATATATATTGAATTGTAATACATCTGCTGAGGTTTTACAACCGATGGGGCCGCATGTTGGAATCGGTCTCAAACCTCCAATTATAGTGCCGTGTGGGGCACATCAATATGGAAAATTGTGTAAATCTTTGAATGTATAAAAGAGAGGAGATAATGTGAAGAGTATTGGGGATCATGATCTGATCAGACTTCTTGTTTTCTAAAATGTATGTTTTTAAACCATAAGACTTGGCTACGTAATAAAATTTATTTTTAATATATAAAACTCTGTCTTCAATCGATGAAACCCAACACCTACCTTTTCAACATAAAATAAATTCTTTACATTCTATCTATTGATGAGTGAATTATCAACACTAGAAGGATTGGCTGGAGGGTTTTTCTCTAGTCGTAACAGAAGTAAATCAAAGATTGTGTGTTTTACTTTTGAATCTTATTATCAGTCTAATGGTCAGGGTACTAATGGATTGAATGGTTCTAGATTCAAATCCAGGGAAGACAGATGTTTGTCTGGAATGAATGTGTGAGAGACCTCTATAAACAGGTTGTGCTTAGAATGTTTGATATGTAGGTGAGGTTAATGTGAATCCACTCCCTGTGGGGCACCAGGGTGATGCAAAGTGGTTGAAAATTTCGCCCTTGTAGTGCCTTAATGACTAAGGTTCAGTTGAAAGGGTATTGGAAAAAACTTTTGGATCTTTGAATTGTTAATTGAAATGAAGCAGCATTTCCCAAAAGTGGTCCACAGGCAGGTTTTAAATATGGATCTACTGAAAATGATAGAAAATGTCGTGCGCAAAAATGTGAAGAGTAATCGTATTGATTGCAATGGAATTACACCTGAAAATAAAATCTCAAAGAAATCTAATAAAATCTCAAAATAAAAGAGATGGTCCTTAAAGTATATAATGTTGCTCCTATGGCTCAGAAAATATCAAGAAAATGAATAAAAAGAAAATAATATTCAGAAATGTCATGTGTGAATTATAACACAATGTAATGGTGTAGCATTGAATAAAAATAAAAATGTAGTGGTGTACGATTTTAAAACTTTGTAGTTAAAATAACTCAAGCCAAGTACACAATTACTCCATAGATCAGGTAATGCCAACTAAAGGGTTTTATTTGTAGTTTCTTCTACATATAATAAAATGTGTGTAATGTATTCACTGCATTCATTATTTTTGATAGTTGGCAGAAATATTGTACTATATTGTCAAGTTTTTGGCGCAATTAGTTATTTAAAAATACTGACTTTTTTCTTAGGTGTGCTTGACTTCTACTCTTTTCCTTATAATCTGCATTGTGTGTATAGAAAATGCAATAATATCTTGTCATGTTTATTTTAGAGAAAAGGAGGAGACTTGGTGTGAAGAAGAAAAATTGGAAGCTCACTCTAATTGGGTGAGAGATGTTGCTTGGGCACCATCTGCACATTTTGGCCAAAGCGTTATTGCAAGTTGTTCCCAGGTAATGTAATGAAATTCTTTTTTAGTTACTTAATTGACTAAATTACAAATAATGATTTTAACCTTGCAAATTTATGTTACTTATCTTTCTTAACCAACTACATTTTTGAAAACAGACCAAGTACTTGATCCAGTTTTTCAGCATATTTGTAAGTAGTCTGGAATTGCATTTTATTGAATGAAATAACAGTAGTTTGTCATTTTCCTCCATTGTCCAAACTATTACCATCTATTTGACATCTGTTAAATTTGATGCTCGTTTCTAAAGAATTGATCTATAGGTAGAAGAAACTTCATAAACATTTCTTCAAAATACGTAGGAATATTTACTAAGTACCGAAAAGTAAAATAACTTGAGATACTTGTGTACTTGGCTCAAAACCAATTAACTGAACGCTTTTATTGTTATCCAAAGACTCGCTTAACAGAACTGCTTATTCTCCAACTTGCAGTTGGGCCACTGTAGCCCAGTTGGAAGAGTAACTGATTAGCAATCATAGGGTTGCGAGTACAAATCCAATCAAAGACCGTCGTGTACAAAGGGGCTGGTGGACGTTAAATCTGTCGGGCCTCAAATGTCCTCATGGCGTGGTGTGGAAGTTTGGAGAGTGGGGTGCTAGCTCAGGTGTAACCTCGTCATCTGACCATGATTCAAAATTACATGATGTTGTGCTTGTGGATATTTCCCTTCTGATGCCAGACCTTCGCCAGTAGCCCGTTGTTTTGCTCCAGTGTGACATTAATTAAAAATACCATACCTACCAACTTCCAGTCTTGCAGCGACATTACAGAATTCCTACCATTAGGTGAAGAGAGGAATGGAGAACTTGTTAAAACGTTCCATTAACTTTGGTCAATATTTGTATAGCAACATGACTAGAGTGCCAAACTAAACCTTGATCAATACTAACAAATAGAAATGCATATAAAATCATATAGACATGTTTTTACATTCCTCGTATTTGTATGTAAAATTCATCAAAGTATTATAATTTGGCATTTTGCACTTATCTAGTTATGAAGCATAAATATTTTGAAAGCTTTAAAATGGTATGGCAGGCTGTTATTTTTGTATTATTCTGGAAAAATTTTGAACAGCATACCAGTTAATTTCAGCTAAAAAATTGTCCCAGTGATTAGTCGTATGATTTAATGATGAAATATTTTATTTCCTCTGAATTAAGTTTTCTAACAGTAAAAAGTTATGTTTCCAATATAATAAAAACTAGTGTGGCTTTAGTGAAAGTAATTTAATTGAAAATATTTATTTTATCGATGATGTTTTGACAAAAGATTGTAAGTCACTAATGAACCTTAGTTTTGTTTTTATAAAATTATATATATTTCCTTTTGAAAGTATATATATTTGAAAATTGTGATACCAATAAATAGTATTGATTAAACAGGTGATATAAAAATATGCAATTAAATGTTGTATATAAATCAAATTAGGCAAAAACGTATTTCGCTTCTGAAAATTTTGCAGGTATGGGTTAAAACCTTTCGCCCAAACAAGGTCGATATAAAAAGTAATATTTGAAGCTGGGAGGGGGTATAACTGAGGCTAATGCAAACAGATGTCATGGAGCTTTTCATTGAAATTGTTAATTTGCAAAATTCATTACATTGTTATCTTATATTGAAATTGTGAGTGTCTGCTAGTAATGAATAGTCACATATTAATTTTATGGAGTTGAGTAAGTATAAAATTTTAAACATATCTATATGAATTCAATACTGTTTAACAAAAGGTGTTTTAATACTAAACAGTATTGTTCTGAGTAAAAATTTAATTACCCTTTATTGTAACTTTCTGTTGAGGAATGTATTTTTTGCTACATTCATTACATCAGTTTTAAATTTTTGTTAAGTTCTATTTAAAAATAGATTTATGTGTTATATAATCTTCTCTATCACTGTATGTTTATAATTCTGTTAATAAGTAAATTATGAAAAATTTCTAGGATAAAAGGGTTATAATTTGGACTAAAACCAAAGAGACACCATGGACTCCTAAAGTACTTCACACATTTGATGATGTTGTTTGGCATGTCAGCTGGTCAGTAACTGGAAATGTTTTAGCTGTTTCAGGTGGAGACAATAAGGTAATTTGTTGTATAATTTCATTTTATTTATAAAAACTTAGTGAACTGCAAAATGGATGCAAATGTGTTAATTTTCATGTATATTGTGGAATGGTTGTACATTTCATTGTCATTGTTGCATTTAAGTTTGGCTAATATAAGGTAAGTTTGACATTACTTTCCAGATACCCTCTAATTAAAATGTGCTTAAAAATAAAACAGGTTTCTTCTAGAAATCCTTGAAAACTGAAATATTCTAGAAATGCTATTTCTATTCTGAATATTTAATGTTGCAATAGAATTGTGTATTGAAGTTTCCAAATTGAATTTTAAAATATATACAACAAAAAACACCTAACTGAAAAAAGGAGGTAAACTAGTTCAAAATGTGTCCATTAGATGGCACCTTGAAGAAATATAAAAATTCAGCGGCTTTTTGATGAATCTTGAAATGTACTTAATTTGTCTCATCGATAATAAAAGTGAAGAATGGAAAATACTGCCAATTACTAGAGAGCTTTGATTTGCCTGGAAATAAGAGTGGTACTGATTTTTGTGGTGCTGATAGAAAAGGTGTAAGAGGTGAATATAGTACAAACTACTTTTCTCTTATGTCTTATTTCATTTCCATTTTCTTCGTTTTTTGAATGGTTTGATGAGAAACAGGACAGCTGGTGCCAATATATACTATACATGTATATGCAATGCAATATATGTGCACTAGACGTCTGTATACGTATAGAGAGAAATTGGTGAAATTAAACTTACGATTGTTTACCTCTATGGCACAGATATATATTTCATTAACGTACTTGGCAGAGAAATTGGCATTATTTGTATATTGAGGAATGATTAACAACCAATGATTATAAACAATATAAAATCACACAACCACTATTAGATTAATTCTCCAATTTTTCCCGTTAAGTTTTCTGGAAGATATCTTGATGCTCTAATGAAATTCTTCAGCAGTCCGATTATGGAAGGCAATGTGAAATCTGAGTGATAAAATTTAGCGCAGAAAAGAAAATCTGATCTAGGTTTAGAGATAAAAAATATTCAATCTCTTTGACAAGTGAATGAGATGCAATTGAGTGGATGTTCAGAAGCTAATTGTGGTAACATTAAAGTGGACATTACATTTGGAAAATGTGAACAAGATATCCTTTTATATTTTTGACTAATTTTATTTAATTTGGACGTATGAAATGTGCTACTGATATTCATCTATACATATAAAGCAGAGTTGACATCTGTCTGTTCCCTATACAAATCTACACCGTTTGACCAATCTGCACCATTTGACCAATCTACACCAAATTTGGTACACTTATTCTTTGGAACCCTGCAGGTAACATAGGCTACATATTAACCCAGTTCTATTTGTCTTGGGTATGCAGAGGGTTGTAACGTCCCATCATCCTGGACAAAGCACTTGTAGGGGGTGCTCTCTCCCAGTCTGACTGTGCAGATAACATCAGTGTTAACATCTTCGGAAGTCGCCTCTCAAGATGATCTTGGAGTTTTTTTAGAATCTTCGAGTATGATGCAATCGCAGATGGAGCGGCTGCACTGAAAATTACTCAGTTTTATATCGTTTATGTATCCCGTCTGTAAATTCTTAAACTGTAGCTTTGTTATTGGAATGTAAGTTTTTATGATAATATAAGATTATTTTCATAGAAAGTGGTCTTTTTTATCATTGATATGGTACAGGGGCTAAAAACAATTAGAAAAAGAAACTTAAGCACAGATGCTATGCGCAGGTCCTCTTGTTCTTCTGAATTACTTTAGATTTACTTTAGATTTGCCTTATGGTTTTGTTTTCACACTATATCACCACATTTCTGGAAGCTGCAGTTTCAATGAAACTACAATACTATCGAAAATTTAGAAGTAGGTCTGAAAAATTCCTTGAAAAATCTTTTTCAAAAAGATGTGTACCCTGATTAAATCTAGTTTTTGTTTACCATGAAAACATTTGTAGCACAGTAATGCATTTATCTGAGAAATTCAGGAACATGAATAATTTTTTGGGATTATTGTTGAAAATTTGGTCTTTAGTGAATCTTGGCAACTAAATAATATATTTTGTGTAGTTGGGATGATAGTTTAAAATTCGTAAACTGCAGTCTGATGTATTTTTGTAACTAGTATACCTACCAACTTCTCCAGATTTTCAGGAAGTCTTCTGGGAAATTTTTTTTTATGTTCCGAATGAAAAAGTACTTTTATGATTTTTCTTTAGAGAAAAATTCAAGTGACGCTGTTTTTGAAGTTTTGGCACTGAGTTGTGGCAACCTAGAAAAATGAACTAATGTACCTCCAAAACGCAAGAAAAAGTTTAATTCTTCATTTTTGCCTTTATTTTCGCCATTTTGTGCAGAATATTTACTAATGGATTTGGTCAAGTTCGATCTGCCATCTAACATAACACTATTAGAGAGTAGGGTTACTTTTTTATTTTGAGTTGCTTTCATAAAGCTCAATTTAACGTAATTGTTGTTAATTTGGTGCCCTCAATTATTTTTAAACTTAAGAATCTTTAAACATTTTCCATTTCTGTTTTGCAATGAATTTTCTGGTTAGCAGGTGTGAACTGTAGAGTTTCTTTCCTTGCATCTTTTAGTAATTCAAAAGGCTTATAGACTGAGTTTCCAAAGTGAAGTACTGTCATAGAAATGTATTACATGTTTAATAAATTGCATTGGAGCTCTGAAAAATGAAGATAATCAAAACACCTATTATACATTTTAAATCATTCTAATTGCATTTTCCCCATAAATGTTCTGTCAAATCAGGTACTTTTAAAATTCTATGGGGGAAAAACAAGTATTTGTGAATCTGAACCTTAGAATTAAATATTTTCTTATTGTTTCTATTTTAGGTCACGTTATGGAAAGCAGTAAATGATCACCAATGGGTTCGTTTGAATGATGTAAATAGAGGCCAAGAAGAAAGAAAATCATAAAACTTTTGATTCATTAAAATAGGTGGAATTATATTTTGGTTGAAGGAACATAAAAGTTGCATTACAAATTTGTTTGACATTTCTTGTTATACATTGCTCTAAAAAGCACCAGTAACTATTACAATTCCACATTTTGTTTAAGCTCTATTTAAAGGTCATGTTTTGTAAAAACATTTGATAAAACAATCCAGCAAGCTTTAACTATCATCAACAATGTTGAAAACAACAATGTTATTTGCAATATTTGTACTTGAAACATGTTTCAAGTACAAATATTGATTATTTTTTATTGGAAAATTTAAATTATCCAGATGGCATGAAATACTTTATATATTTAGTACATCTGCTTTCAAACCCAAGTAACTTCATAAAGAGTGACCTTTTCCACCTGATTAGTTTCATATTTTAAACATTCTTAAACAGGATTTTAGATCTTTTTCAAACATCTGTAAAGAAATCTATAATTGATCAAATAAATTCTTATTATTATAAGTATTTTTCATTATTTCATAAAGACATGGACATTCTTTTCAGAATTTGAAGATATTCAAAAAGTAAATTTTGATATTTTATCTAAATTGTTTTTAGAAGTATAAATATTTTTGAATGTTGTATAGACATGAGAGAAATATAATAGCTCAGTTTTATTTGAGTATTCAGTAAATCCATTTAGCTTATCCATTTAAATCTAACATTTTAGATACATTTGATTGACACTTTATATTTATTAATACATACTGTAACTATACCATTTGATCAAAAAGTTTTCTTTAGAAACATTTTACAAAACACAAAAATGTAGATTGCAGAATCATATTAAAAGAAATTTGTGGATATCAGCTTCAAATGATAATATTGAATTAACTATCTGAATTTTAAAATAACAATTTATTAGTAATGAATTTAAATGTTCATGCATTGCCAAATATAAATCAATACTTTGTTAAAGAACTCCTTAATTTTAAAATATGTAAAACTACAAAATTGAAAACTGTTTACAAATTTAGAATACAGCACAATTCTCTTTTGCTTATAAGGTGTGAATAAGAAGGCATGATTTTTTTGCTTATGCAAATAAAATAGATACTTTTTGGGCATTAATACAACAATTTTTTCATCCATCTTTTACAGATTATACATTATTTTCTATCATATGTGATCTCTAATTCTTGATGAATTTCAAAAGAAAAATTACACTACATACAAAGAACTAGAAGATATGCAATCTCATGAAACTAAGAAAAATGTACAGTTTAAAGTCTTCATAACATAACTATGGAATCTAATTCCATGCTTATAGTAAGCTAAATTAAAATATTTATACATTTTGTTTCACATTTTTGATAAACTTCTATCAATTTTTTTCAGTATTAAGTATTTACACTGCAGGGTCTTGAATAATTTTCTGAATGTCAAGACCCTTCATTTTGTATCACAAGTTTACATAAAAGTCAGTCCATTCCAATAGAAGTTAGAAATCTTTGAAAAGATTTAAATCTCTTTCTTTTACAGGAGTTGTCGGTTTATTCTTCTTTTCTTGATAAGTATCGAAGTACCTTGTATCTCCAGCATGACTCAGTTTTGGTACAAGAGGCGTCTAGAGAGAATAAGTATTTGCTTTATATAGTTGCTTAATCAATGAATTCTTAAAAATGTTAAAAAAAAACTTTCTCAAAATTTATTTAAAGTTAAAAAATCCTCAAAATTCAAGAAAGTAAAGGTTAAAAAGCAGACTATCGATCTTATCTGTGTTCCGTAAGATAAAAAGCATTAATCGAACTTTCCAAATTGTTCAATTAGATAGTATCAAAAACACATTTTCTTTTTCACATTTCATTGAATAATGTCGCTCCTTGGTTGATATGATCAAAGCATGAAATAATCTTTATAGAAGTTTCCTAGGACTTTTAAGTTTTTATAGCCTTTATTAACCCTCTTGGTGGTTGGCTCGATGAGATATCTCGTCATTAGCAAAACTGACCAGATCTTGATAGACGAGATATTTTGTCCATCAAGATCTCGTCTCTTGTCAGAAGAAAACTGACCAGATCTTGATCTCGTCACCAAAAAAATCTCGCCATTAATAAAATTATTCAGATCTAGATGGATGAGGTCGCTTGTCGAAACAACTTGGAGGGTTAAGCGTCGACCTTCTAAGAAATAGAAGCACTATGACAGAGTCACTGTCTTAAGATCTCTGAAGGGTGAATCACGGAAATTTGCGAATCGCCTTAACCGATTGGCTGTCGAATCGTAGACCAGTGGTTTTGATCACGGTGGGTTATCACTTTAACCAATCAATAATTTAGGATTTATGCTTTTACCCGCAACCACATGGCAGATATTCAAACCGAGCAATTTGAAGAACTAACGAAGCTGTGGGCACATACTCCGTCTTTCATTTTAAGGTCGATGGGGTTAAGGGTGTGATGTCAATCGTCTACTTGTGCCTCCTGTTTTCACTAAATGACCGACAGCTTTGTCACCATTTGTGACAGCCCAATTTTAAGAGCCAAAATAACTAGAATATGAAGAGATGACTGAACGACACCTAGACCTCGTTTGGGATATAAATAATGTTTCTCAGGACTCGGAATTAAATGCTACATGCTGGCTACATGTTTACACGGAAGGATCGGCTGAAAACGCCATTAGAAACGCAGGAGATGGAGTCTTCTCAAACAGCTTCAATCCTGTGGGGAAATACTGCAATATCTTCGATGGAGAGAATTGAATGTTTGGGTTTTATGGCGCAAGGTCCAAAAGCGGATAAGCTGCGTCATCTTCGGCGGAAAGATTGCTGCAATTTGCCTGGATGTGGACACAGTCGAGATCTGTCCTAAAAACAATACTTTTCGTCGTTTCTCAGGTAATAGCTCTTACCAGCTCTAGTCAAAATGAATTATTTTGTGCAACGTTGTCGAGAAAAACTAAGCCACCTAGGAAATGTTAAGAAAAAAGTTGCCCTACAGTTGATCTCAAGTCACTGGAGTATTCAGAACAAGCTGACCAATTGGCTGGGGTTAGAGCACAGTTGCCCCAACCTTACCCCCTACGTAACATCGAGAGGCTTATATGGCTCGTCTATAAAGACAGACTCAATCTACGAAGAGATGTCTGCAGGAAAGAACTGATTTTATTGAAGAATTAAGTTCGTATCCTAGATTCCTTGTCCAGAGCTGTAGAAGTCGCTTGTTTTTGACTTCCTACCGTACATGAATCACCTCCAAAGACATTGGAGTAACGAGATCAGCTCTGCGAACTGGAAGAAATCACTGGAGACCACCTAAAGGACTGCCCTAAAATTCCTGGCAATGCAAGTAATGCTTAGATAATGCTTTTAAACCATATTTAATCTCTTCAGACTCCTATTAAGCTGCTCGTCTACTGATGGCCGAAAGGCCGGAGACGGGTGTAGGATAAAATAGCCTTTAGCAGTAAATTAACTTGTGTTGTAATTTGGTGGAGAAAGCAAGTAATCGGAATAATATTTATGTGTATAGCTAATCTTTTTTTCCGCTAAGTTTGTTAAAACTGATTTCACCATTTTTGTAAACGTGGAATTTTTTTCGGACTACGAATTCATTTTAGAGTAGTCAATTGTATCAGGATCTTATTTATTAACTGTTTACTGTGAATTGTAGACTGCTGGAGGTAAAACATAGTGTAATTCTAAGCGGAGACAAATATTTTACACCATAAGAAGTGGCTAAAAAATAGCCATTTTCATCTCATCGAAAAGTTAATTATATTCAGACGAGCCTGCGATTATGCTATGGAATAGGGCTCGCATTTTTTATTTTGGGTGGCATACCAAAATTCAGTCTTGAGGGGGGGGGGTTGGTTGTTTGGGATGCCTTAGTAACACTGACAAAAGCATCAGATATGCTGTAACATTCAAAACCTTCTAAAATAAAAACGGATAGAAATCAGCAAATTAGTTTCACTTATAATTTCACATTTTAAGTGTATTGTTTGACATTTTATTATAGACAATCTAATTCATATTGGAAATTATGTCATCTACCCTACTAGTCATGTTCATGCATGCTGTTTGGGCAAAATGTTAGGTTGAGGATTTGCGTTCACAGACAAAAATGATTATTTATTAATAATATGTTTACGACAAAAAACACGCAAATTCTTTTATGATTGGCGACGGTCTGTCCGCTTATTCATTCTTCGTTCATTTGCATTCTTGAGGCCCTACTTTTTTCTTTCTAACATGAACTGGTTGGACAACAAAGGCAATGGACGAAACAACCAGTCTCGTATTACAATCAGTCCTGAATTCCAAATACTCAATAGATTTATGGGTCAGAATGCAAGAGTGATTGAATTCTTGAAGGTCAATTTAGCGAGTGTCATTTTCTTGAGACCAACCGGTTCTTTGCTTGATACCGAACATAGTGCATCAATCCCAAGTGAAAACTCGAATATGTTAAGCAAGAGAAATGAGTTCAGATGAGTCAGGACATCTGACCCGATTGTCTGGAAAGATATTTCCATCCGCTTTGTCATTTGAATATCAGCGAGCTTGAATATATCGGGTATCTTTTCTTTCTAATCTTTTGACTTCTCTAAGTAATCGCGGAGCCACAAGATTTCCTATTTCTGTAATTGAAAACTTAGAAGCTCTAAATACAAACAGCGCTGATTTTTCCATTTAAATTTTTAGGTTGGTTGAGTTTTACGGCACAAGTTCCAGATTTGGCCAAGCTGCGCCAACGTCAGGTAAATGGTCGTAACCACAACTAGGAAAGTTTTACTGACGGAAGAGATACACCCAGGTAGGAATCGAACCTTCGTCGCCTACAACTTTCAGGTTAGCCTCAGTGAGCCACGGCGCCCCCTTCAATTTTTGTCAAGTTCAAGAGATTAACGGCGAACTATCAAAATTGTTGATCAAGGGCGCACATAAATATAAGCATATGTGATTATTTCGGATTCAAACCGCGACTGCTGTGTCATTTCTTCCTTATCGCATACTCATCTCGACAAGGATAATTTTTCCACATCGGGCGAAATGTGTTGATCAGTTCTGTCCATTCTCGGCTAAATGCTGTGCGTTTTTCACACACTACAAAATTCGCGAGAAAACTTCCTATGAATTTCCTAACACTTGATCTGTATTTGGCTTTTCGATATTAAGTGAGAGTACTTTGGAAATCTGACACTATCCTTCTTTGTATCATCACATTTTCATCGCTTCACAAAACCCAGACTCGTGCGAAATTCACACAAAACAACCCAGACAATGCATTTGTGTAATTCACACTTTCTAATGGGGTTGAAGAATTGATTATTGAAACTCGGATAATTATGTATAGCTCAGAACACTGTTCAAAATTGTTCTCAAATTAATTTTAAAAGAATTGAGACATTTTTGAAATTATTTTTGTGGTGGCCCAGCCGACCCTCTACGATGTGAGAAACCCACATGGGCGCCCTTACAATGACTTCGCCGATTGAGGGGTGTGGACTTGGGATGAAGATTGCGTGCGTCGTAAAATGTACTGTACTTGACTAGAAAAATTTGAAATGGTTTTCTTACCCACGAAAGTTTCTTTTTGCAAGGACAAATATTAAAATCTATTAAATCGCATTAAAATCTAACTATGAAAACATTTGAGGAAAACAATTTAAAATTCGCAGTTATCTGCGTCGCAATTGTCAATCAAGAGATACATTATAATTTGAAGGGGCTTGAGAAATATTTAGGGCCAAAAAAGACAAGGCCACTGTGCCCATGTGGTGGATTTGAAAGCTTGAAACAGAAGTCGAAACTTTTTGACGTGCAGTCTAATCGATTGCTCAGGACAAGCAAATTAACTTTTTAATTATGTTTTAAGAGACTGACAATTGGTGAAAATCAGCTCTCAACCTTGGTAGTGGTATTCTCACTTTGATTTGAACAGTGCAGCATCAACTATAAGAATCGGACCTAGTCCAAGCTAGACTACGTTAATGAAGACGAGTAAACATATTCTAGTAGCAATTTGCATTCTCATATATCTTTATAACGTAGTTTCCCAAAGCTGAAGGAATCTTGGGGATAATGCTGAACCCTGGGGAAATAAGGGGCATTGAGGAAAAAAAGTGGGTAGTAAGATGCTAAAAAGATTTGTCGCCAAAAAATGTTTCGAGCTAACACTTATCCCCTTGACCATAGAGACACGCTCACTACAGTGATGCGTTGGCATTGATTCTTTTAACTGAAAGGAGGAACCAAACTAAACTATTTAACTATTCCAAAGTTAGCTATTTAACTGCATATAGTTAACTGGAGATTTAGGGATGCTGGGAGCGAAAATAAAGCCCAATATAGACAAATTGGTAGTACACCACAAGCTCATCCTTCTCAATAGTGATTATTTTTAATTTTACTGATTTGATTCAAATTAATGACTAATAAGAGAGAACAATATGGTGTGTTTATGAAAATTTATTCTTTTATTTTCATTTTAATAAATAGCTTTATAGTTTCAGTTCCAAGTTGTTTAATTTCTAAATTAGACTTGAAATTACACAATACAATAGCCTTATGTATTGCTTCAGTGCACTTTAAACTCAACTACCTACCTGAAATTATACACACTACAAAATATTTTGGTGAAATTAAAAAGTTATAGACGCAATCAACACTTACAATTTATTAACAGAATTAGTTTCTCAGAGGAGGGGGTTGGCCGAAGAAAATTGTCTTTGTAAAAGGGGGGCTTTGTGCGAAAAGAGTTTGGGAAGCTGGACTATATGAACCGATTCAAATCGATGTCTTACATCGATATTTTCATCTGAGAGATGTACCGTACTAACTTTTGGACGCATGTTAGGCTCCGCATTTCTAAGTTATTCCTCCGTGTCAAAACTTCCCCTGTTTTGACCGAAGTCTTATTTCTCAGTTTACGTGTATGGAATAAGCTAGTGCCTCAACGGAATGCTTGCTGATTACACACGCGTTTCTCCTGACAGATTTCTGAGTGTGCAGAATGGGACGGAAAACACCTTTCTCCCCCGAACCAATTGAGGGAGAATGGAAACATGAACACGCTCTCTGAATATACAATTGATGGATAATCCCAAAGCATATTTTGTATGGGAGTGAAAGAAAATAGGATGTGTATTCTTCAATAAATAAATAAATCGACTTAGAACAGTGGCGGATCAAGTTCTTTTGAGGTCTTAAGTGCAGTTAACTTTGAGGCCTCTTGTGCATAAATCTAGGATTTGCTGATCGGAATATGTTGAAATATTTTATTACAAGAGTATTATCAATTTGTCGTCACTTTAACAACAAAATAAATAATTTTTATTACAATTATTACGAAATTATAATTGAAAAATCATTAAATACATTAGGAGCGTAATATTCTCCCCTTTTCCTTTTAATCGTTGAAAATAATTAATTCTGAACAGCATTAAAATAATTCCTTAGATATTCTCTAATGCATATCAGTATTATTACTAGCAACCTGAGAGTTGTAGGCGACGCAGGTTTGATTCCTGTAACATTTTATGATTTTTGATTGTTTACAGACATGTCTACAGGTATTTTACCTGTGTAATAAACGGAACTTCAGTTTACGACGATTAAATTAGCTTCAGTGTGCATTTGTGATTGTTCTTTTAACTTTTAAGTATTTCGTGGAGAGCCTCGAGCCTTCCTCTAAATACACTCGTGTGCAAAATTAAGAGAATTTGCACATTGTGTCTATTTTCACAAAAAGTACTGAACCAAAGGTACTAATTAATGCCACCGAAGAAGAATGCAAATATTCAGTGTCGAATACGTAAGCGTACACGTGTGTGGGGGCGGAGGTGTGACCGCGGAGGGGATGATAAGCGCACGAGGCGCTTTCCGCGATTCGTGTGCTCGTACTCCTCGGCGACATTCGCTGGTGTTTCTCGCAAGAGTTGGGTAAATTTTATAAGCTATCAGGTAAAATGAGTAGCCACGAACGTATGGATGACGGAATGAGATGGAGAATCGTCGGTAGATTGGAGGCAGGGCAATCACAAGTGCAGGTGGCTACAGAGCTCGATGTAACGCCCAGTGTCGTCTGCAATGTGTGGAAACAGTTTCAGGACACTGGATCCATATCGAGAAGACATGGACAAGGTCGTCGTAGAGCCACGACTATCAATGAGGATCGTTATTTGGCACTTTCAGCGCGGCGCCACAGGACTGCTACAGCTTTACAGCTCTCAGGCGAGCTGCAGGCTGCCACTGGAACCCGAGTTTCCAAGGTTTACTGTTGCCCGAAGGCTTCATGAGAGAGGGCTTAATGCCAGAAGACCCGTTGTTTGCATCCCGCTCTCTGCAGCACACAAGAGAGCGCGTTTAGCATGGTGCAGACAACATCAGCCTTGGACCAGACTTCAGTGGAGCACCGTGCTCTTCACAGATGAGTCGAGATTCAGCCTGGACACTGATTCTCGACGTACCCTCATCTGGAGAGAGCCGGGGACCCAATACCACCCCTCCCACATCAGGGAAATTGACCACTTTGGTGGTGGAGGTGTCATGGTCTGGGTAGGCATCATGTTGGACGGCCGCACACCTCTCCATGTGTTTGACAGAGGGTCCCTGACTGCTATGAGGCATACAGAGGAGATCTTAGAGCTCTATATTCGACTTTCCAGGTGCGGAGTTGGCCCTCGGTTCCTGCTCATGGACGACAACTCTCGTTCACATCGGGCTCACCTGGTCGACGTTTATCTGGAAAGTGAGAATATTCGGCGTATGGATTGACCAGCCAGATCTCCTGACCTAAACCCTATAGAACATGTCTGGGACACTCTTGGGAGGGCAATTGCATCTCGCCATCCCCCTCCGAGAACCATCCCGGAGCTGAAAACGCGTTGCTGCAGGAATGGGACTGACTGCCACAGGGACTCCTCAACTGCCTCGTGTCTAGTATGCCGTCGTGCTGTGCGACCTGTCTGACTGTGAGAGGGGGCCATAACCCATATTAGACTCATTTTCGGTTCGATCTCGCAACGTGGATTTTGGACATTCCTGCACCGATGAGTTTTACTGACAATCATACGTGCGTACCATGACTTTTCTATGGTACATCTCTTTCTCTGCTATAACTGTGTATTCATACCTAATTTCATTAAAATCTGTTCATTAGTTTTTCAGAAATTCGACATAATGTGCAAATTCTCTTAATTTTGCACATGAGTGTATATCCTTAGACGCGTATGCTTAGGAGAATGTACAAGAGATTTTTCTCGTCTTGTCCAATCTCTTTCCATTCAATCACAATCAATTAATTTCAATCCCCTATCACAGCGATTTTCAATATTTTTCATCCCATGGCACATATAAACTTATTACTAAAATTTAACGGCACACCAAAAAATTTTTACTGATCTGACGAAAATGGGTACAATTTTGATCGATTTACGAAACATACCTACCTTTTTTTTTTTATCCAAAGTAGCTTTGTAGCTTTTAAAAAATCTCTGAAACAACTTATTTTGTCCTTTGTAATGAAATTACTGAAAATTTTTCGTACGGGTATTACTTGAAATTATTTGTAAATACGCATCCATGTAAATACGCATCACCCAGTAATAGCGGAGCTTTCCACCAAATCGGAGAAAAGGAAATTGATCAGAACTGATGTTTGAGAATGAGAAAGACGATCGCTAAGATGTGCACTAACTTTAATTTTTCGGGCATAGACTGCTCAACCCTGTCAATCCATCTCGTTTTTATAAATAATCTGTATTTAGCTCAAATAAATTCTTTTTAATTAAATTAATCTAACTGAATTATGGTCATTGTGTCCCACATGGATCTATTCTCTGACTGGATTGCAGTAGAACCGACTATTGATTCTTGAATACAAAAAACAGAGGCAATCAGCGAAAGTGTCGATGGAAACTTTATTAATCTTATCACAATAGCAATGACGTGTCTCGCAGTAATCTTTCGAAGGATCGTATATGTACAGGGCAGAAGGAGAAGTAGTTTACAATCTTTTTAAAAGTCCTCGAAGATATTGAGAGAGTCTTCGTGGAGGATGGAGGGGCAGGAGTTCTCGTCTCTCTCCGGATATTCCTCGAAATTTCTGGTGTCGCCGTCGTAACTCACCTTGGGGAGGATGGGAGGCTGCACAGGCAGAGGGAGAAAAGGGAAGAGAAAACAACAGATTAGAATACCACCACCAAAAGTAAGAAAACTTAAGAAATGTACTACATATTGAGAAGGAAGTAAAATAAATGCCAAATATGATCTATTAATTTAATTTCTGTATTCCTGCTGTCACAGAACGGATAGCAAGCATATTTACAAATGTGAGAGGAATTTCTATGAAGCTAAATATAGGCAGTGATATAGCGTTTCTGCGGCGATATATTTCCTGTGCGTATTCTGAACGTGGTGTCAGTTAACTTGTTTTACGAATACGATTTCAGTACTTCACCAATAAAAATTCGAAGTAATAATTCTGAATAGATAATTTTAGGTTAAAACCAAATGTAAAATTCAAAACTTTTACGGAAACTTTTAAAAAGAGGTCTAGAACATCTATTTTAAAAGTTGCATTTCTAGCTTTGGGCCTCCTCCGAAAATAAATCCTGGCTACACTATTTTTTGCCTTAAGCTGATATTGATAAATATGTAAAGGCTTATTCCATTTCGCTTGTGCTTTCTGGTCGATGAGATGTCTACTTTGCATTATGTCGAAATCATCAAATGGAATAGCGTGCAAAAGTTAAGTTCTACGAAATCTGGTTACTACTTGAATTGACATTACAAGTAATGAAAATAGCGTACAGAGACGAAGCAATATCTCATGCACAAGTGTTCCAGTCGTTTTTATGGTCAAGGGATGACTTAAAGAGAGATGATTTCCACTTCCAGAAATGATTGCGAAGGGGGATGAACTGAAGAAGTTGGGCAGACGATTGACTCTGACAAGTACAAACTGGTTCGGATAATGGATTCAGGAAAATGTAGCCATCTACCAGCCTTGGGTGGGGAAGACTTCAGATTGTTTAAAGTATAATATATAATTTAAAACAATTTGACTCCTTATAAATTAGAAGATGATTTCAGCAATATCAATTCAAGGAAATAACGACTTTCAATTGCAGCAGAAAAAAAGTTGTAGTCATTTTATGATCAGATTTCATTGTCTACCCTGTAACAGTTTACTCTTCTAATTGGAAAACACTTAATCTTCTAAGGGGTTCACACCCATAATTCCACCCTGTAGTTTTCTCTGCATGACTTCTAACCAATTTTGACCTTCTTGACCATTAGAATCTTTCCAAAGGATTATATTATAAGGAAAGGAGCAATAGAATCTTTTCAAAGGATTATATTCTGAGGAAAGGAGCAATAGAGTATTTACAAAGGATTCAATTCTAATAGGCCATTAGAATATTCCAAAATGATTCTAATCTAAGGAAAGGACCAATAGAATCTTTCTAAAGGCTGTAGGAATCCACGCATTCTTTAGAAAGGTGTGGTTATTTAGTTATAAAGCTTGTTGTAGGGTAAAAACAACACTACAATACTTGCAAATCTCGCTAAGTTCAGAGAATTTAATTACTGTATGAAATAAACTTTCTTTCTCTAATGCCACATTATTTTCATATTGAAAGCCCTACCGTCCTTCTAGAAGCACCGAGTTCTCGGGAATTTCCCGGTGGACCTATCCATCTCTGAACACTGAACATGATAGAACAGGAAAGCACACAACCAACACCAGTATCGTTCCTGTGCTTGGAGATAAAGCTCATCAAAGGAAACAATTTCGCGTCATTTTTTACAATAGAATTTGAGCAAGTGGATGGTTTGTGCAAAATTTGTGCTTCAAGTTTTGATGTATACATTAAAAAGCAATGTCATGTGTTGGAGACCTTATTTCCATTGTGACAAAGAATTCAAATGCTTTGGAAGATTTGAATCATACAGACACAAATAAACAGGATCTTTTGTTGGTCAAAGCCCCTTGAGGGCCTAGAAACTTGAGTCTCAAGTAATGAAAAAAAGAAAGCAACAATATTTATCAATAGCAGGGGAGAAATCCATACGCACAAAATTGCAGTGTCGTAGTTGTATACTGAGATGTCATGTAGCAATTTCGAAGAATTTGTGTTCTATTGAACAGCACGGACGCCGGAGTATGTTGATTTGACTTCTGACAATTTCTTTGATCCCTAAATAGTGCGGCTACGGTGAGAAGGCAGATCATCTTGGTGAAGTCCATTTATTCAAAGGTAGTTTAGCTTGCCACGAGAAAGGACTTCCCTACGCAAAACCATGCATGGTGACCATTATAAGAGATTAATTGTTTCGTCAACTCGTAATCAGTTATCGCTTCTAGTACTGGAACATAAAATTAGAGCTAGAATCCGAGCTAAAGACGCCATTGTTTAGGTTAATCCAACCTCCGAATTTGACGAATAGGCTCTTTTAAAGCCACTGGACTCAAATGCCAACTTGTTGGAGACGAACTATACATGCAGCGTTGTTTGTAAAGTCATTTAGGACCGCGATCTCTGCTTGTATGTTCTTCTTTCTCTTGGATCTGGCTTTTGCGATTTCACGCTCTTCTCCAGGTTGATGACTTTGAATTGAAATCCTTTGAAGGACATTTGCAGGCATTGTTGACAGCAGAATTTGCAGGACAATCGTTCGATGTGTTCAAACAAGATATTCGAGTCTTGTAGCAATGATATTTGTATTTTAAGGAGCTCAGACGAGATGATGTTAACGAATAGAATTAATTTTTCTTGAAGTCTTTGAATTTTATTAAACCAATCTAGTAATTAAACTGACAGAATGCACGTTGTTTATAGATTGAGGTAGTACCACAAATACTGACTTCCTAAGTCGGCTACAAAACTACGGGAGCACTTACTGTAACGTTTGAGCTTGATACGTCAGAAAATAAAATAAAAAGCTATGCTTGTGCTTTTAACTTCATAGATTTCAAACATTTCATTTCACACTTCTTTGATATTTTTAACGATCCATTAAAGCGAAAAATTCGAATTTCAACACTGGTTCAGTACTTGATAAACTTATAGGTAGATAATGGACAGAATACGCATGAAGTATGTGCAAATTCAATCCGTTGAGATAAATTCAACTTTTTAAAAAAAGATTTAGATATGAGAGATATGATACTCATGTGACTAATGCGATTGCTGCTATGCGACTCATTCACCTTTTCGACGTGTTTAGACTCGTTACATGCCAACTTAAATCTTTTTGTTCACTAGAATAACTTTCAGAATAAGGACTTGATTGTCACCAAAAGTTTGTCAAAATAATAGCCAGAAGCTAAAAGAAATGTTAAGCACAAAAGTGACGTGTCTCTTGCATCTCTACTTTTAAATGTTAGTACTATATAATTTTACCTGAGAAAACTTGAAGAAAAATAACTAATAAAAGGAATTTTATTCTATTCTTTAAAAACTAAATGTCTAAATGTACTTGAAATGTTGAATTCCTTGACGTATTGAAACCAATGAGATCCGCAAATTTGGTGTGTGATACAAGGAATAAGATAAAATGAATGCAATTGGAATGTTACCCTTAACATAAGATAACAGTGAGTGATTTATAAAGGACTATTCTTTCACCGAGTTAGAATTAGGAAATGTGTAGCAATTTACTCTTTTAGTCAACTTAGTATCGTGATATTTCAATAGATAAATTTAAGTAAGGTTCATATTCGGATTTCCTCCATTGGAGGCTTTTGTGAATCATTTAGTCTTTTTGTTCTTAGTTACATTGCTTTAAAAATTATGCTTTTTTATCTGATAAAATTAAAACATCCGAAGAAAAATCTAATTTTATTTATATCTCATCATACACGTTCAAGCTTTTAATTTAAAATGATCAGTTAGCAACAATGAAATGAATCACAGTAATGAGAAATATGCTGTAGTATTTACCTGAACTTTCTTATAATAGACGTCTTCCCATAAGATATTTTTAAACCATCGATGCCTCTTTACATCATCGGCGCCATGCTGCAAACAAAGAGAAAAATATATATATAAGCGAAGCCCCACACACATAATTTCTGACGCAATTTTACATGACGTCAAAAGCCGCACATTGCGTTGATATGTGACAAACGACTGATTGATAAACGCACGCGTCAAACTCTGTTTTCTCTGCAAATACAGAATGCGCATGTATATTTTGGGTGTCGTTATGGAGAGCAGCTTTTGTTATACTTTAACCTGATTTTTAAGACAAAAGTTTTAGTATAACTATATGTTATTACTAAGGTACGAATTTGTATGCCCTGCGTGTGTTGATACTTAAATGTACTAAAAGCAAACTTAAAAATTCCAAACACTCTACTAAAAATAAAAAGAATGATAATTTCAAGGAGCTAAATTTATACCAAATATTCCGTGGGCTACATCGAATTCTGAACTTAATATTAAATGAAAAAATACAAACTGACAAATAAAAAGGATTACATAAATGACTAATACATTGGTTTTATTATTTCGTACCACAAATTTCATTTTACATTAGTTCATCGGAAATGATGTTTGCAACAAACTTGCAACTCGGATATATTTTGCAATATCCTTACCAGCAGAAATTGTTCTTACAGCTTGGAATTCTTTCTCTGTATATATATATATATATATATATATATATATATATATATATATATATATATATATATATATATATATATATATAGACCAGATTAATGAATAAACAAATTAAGAAAGTGAGGCTCTGTTTCCTACAAAGGTTCTTAAATAGACCACATTTGAAATTACAATAAATGGATTGTGTTTTTCTAGCGGAGGCCAGAGTTTATACTTCTTTTGATGTTGGATTTGCATATACCCAAATTAGTTTATCTAATTATAAAGTACTTCCTAGACACTAGATGTTCCGAGAATGCAAATAAAAAATGCAAAAAGAAGCTGAAAAAAGTAAACCGCTGAAATTCGTTTCTCGAAATTGCTTTTCCATTCAACTTAAAGCAGGATTAATTTTCGTACCATTGTCTTAATTCAAAATAAAATGATGGAATACTTTTTAATTTAAAATATTTTTAGTTACTCTTCTCAGAAACTGACGCTGAGCAGATGAAAAAGAAGGTAAAGTACCAATTGGAAAAGAAATAAAACGTTGAAAGAAGTAAATTAAAATTCAGCAATTTTTCCGCACAATCGTAATGAAGCTAGTTTTTATAAATTGTACGAAAAATTCTTCGGAAAACCGTCATGTCTGCAAATGTTTTTTTTACTCAAAAGGATTTTTCACTTTTTGTTTGTAGAAGATAAAAATGTACTTACTTTCATATTTCCAAGCCTTTTTGCACGGTCAGGCACCAACAATTTCTTTATTAAATCTCTAAAAGAAAGCACATTTAATTAACTCAAAACTATTAATATTGTCTATTTAATATAAAATAGTAGAAACGAATTTTAATAAAAAATGCTATAAAACAGTACTAAATGTATTTATTTTAAGCTGCAAATCATTTGCATTACGATCAGGGCAATTAAAAGTTTTTGATTTCTTTTCATGGAATTTCCTTGACTTTCATTATATATGAGTATTTTCCGCATCTTGATATTAGACCATATCCTTATATGATAAATCTGGAAATAGCAATTGGATTTTTATTTGATATTTTGCATGTGGTCATTAATATGAATACTTCAAATCGAAATATTACCTATTCAATCAAGTATTATAAAATTTAATTATTGACAAAACTCTTTTAAAAAAGGTTCAAATTGTATTTAAATACATTTCCATGAATAGTTACACATAAAATGCTACATAATACATTTGAGATCAAAGCAATACTTTCAACATTGAATCAAATGGAAACTTACTTAGCGATTGGGTCTATATGTTTGGGCCAATCAATTTTTCCAGCTAATATTTTCTCATATATAGCAAACGGATTCGTATCAAAGAAGGGAGGGAACCTATAACAAATAACATTCAATAAGGTATTTTACATTTATATTTTGACTTAGAATTGCTTATCGTTAATCTATAATTCTAGTAATTTTCGATCTTTAGTCAAAATAGATCTTCTCGAGAAAAGTGGCACAGCTCAAAATTGAATCATAATGCTTACAACCACAAGAATTCTAAATATGAACAACTATATAATGTCGTTTTACTATCAAAACCTTTTGAAGTTCAATTTTTTTTGTTCAACCCTCCAAGTGGTTTCGACGAGATATCTCGTTCATTAGGATCTAGTCAATTTTACTACTGACTAGATAACATCAGAATATTCCCAATTGTTTTTTGATGATGACGATATCGAGATCTGGTCAGTTCTCTCTTCTAAGACGAGATATCTCGTCCATCAAGATCTGGTCGGTTTTGCTGATGACGAGACACTTCGCCGAGAAAACCACCAGGAGGATTACGAAGTATTAATGTTATTTGGCTACAAATATACCCACTAAACGACTCAAAAACTCCTCTGAGAACATCAGTTATAAAAACTCCTCGAATCTTTTAAACCTAGTCTCTCATAACTCGTCTACAATTTAGTGTCTGGCTTTTATACTTCCTGAAAAATTTTGATTTCGAGGCTTACGAGGTTTTGATAGTAAAACACAAATAAGAAAAGTTTTAATAAAGGTAAGATAAAATTCTGCAGATTTAAATAGAAAAAAATAGAGTTCACTTTTTGAGTAATGTCACTATTCGTAAGAAGGCGCTAAAAATAACTATTTAAGTTCTTGTTAAAATGCATCTTCTCGAGACAGTGGCACAACACAATTGAATCATAACGTTTCTGACAATAAGAATTCTAAATTAGAAAAATTCAAATCAGAAAATATGCTTCAAATTTTTAATAAAAGTAAGGAGAGAATTCTACAAATTTCAAAAGTTAAATAGGCTTCACTCTTTTGAATTGCTCCACTTTTCTTGAGATGGTGCAAAAAGTTTAATAAATATTCAGGTTCAAACATAAGACAGATGATCAATACTAAAAAAATTAAGGAAAAGAAACTTCACCTTAAAAGAAAAAGCAAGTACTTATTCAGAGGTATCCCGGGCACAACCGGAATGTTATTGATGTTAAATAAATACTGAAATTAGCTGAATCTATGTAAATCGTTTTTGTTAAATCCAAGTAATGAAGATCGTCGACAGGTTTGAAAAAAGTAGAATATATTTGCACAAACGAAATTCTCGTTTAGTACTTTAGCAATTTGATTGGTAGCTAAATCAAGGGAATAATTCATCAATGTGCTAGGTGACTGAATGGGAAGATTGGAAAAACTAGAAAAGTATCTTGTCTTTTAGCCTAGATACGAGTGCCCAAGGGTGCATTTAGAGGAAGAGCCCACATGGCTCGGGGTCTCCCCGAAATATTTTATGCGTTAAAAACAATCAAAAATACACACTGAAGCTAATTTATTCAGCTTAACGGTTTATCGTAAGCAGATATGAATAGATTAAAATAAATTGCTAGGTTGTGTCGAGGACACAAACCGTAGTTTTGACGTGAATACTCGGACCTGATGTTGGATTGATGAAGCAGACATGGGAAATTTGAACGATTGTTTATCTGTGTGTGAATATTCAACAATTAATTTACAGTTTGAACGATTCCAGTGCAGTTTGATATTAATATTGAAGGATAACTTTATCGATTAAAGGCTTGTGATTGTAGCTTAGTTCTGTAGCTTTCCCCAATGATACCACTTACGCAGTCTTCACGCAATCCAAAGATACACTGTCCCAAAGTTCGCACAGCACTTTAGAATTTCGACATATTGCGGACCCCTTCCCCGCACTCAGTGCGCCTGCGCACTCGGTCCGAAGGTTATATCAGGGGCACGGACATCCTTTGTCTACACGATATACTATATTTATCTTCTGGATGTTTCTTCTAGTTCTGAAACAATAAGATAAAACAGTTGCAACGCTTTTCTATAGCGCTCAACTTTTCATGCATGCTCCCAGTACTGTTCCGATTTTAAAGACGTGTTCACATCAAAATATATGCAAGCCGAAATGCTCAATTAGTGTTACAGCAATTCGATTCGTTGTCCGCTAAACCAGTGGTTCCCAAAGTGTGTTCCGTGAAAAAATTTAGGGGTTCCGCGTGACAAATTTTATTTCATTAAAAAAAATAAGAATGGTGTTTAATGTATTCACATTTTCCTCGGAAAGTTTACAATCGACCACCAAATTGAATTTAAATTTTTTAAATAACGCGACTGAAAACATAAGCATCGGTAGCAATTTGAACACGAAAATTTATGTATTTTTTTGTGCAATATACCGGTGTATTTGCGCCAATGCTATTGTGCCCTTGTATAATTAACGGTAACTGTCATTCCAACCAGAATGTTTTTTTTTGAGTTTTGTTTAATTCAATAAAATCTGAAAAAACAAAATAATATTTGTTTAATTTAATATCAGATATTAAATTTTGAAAAGTCGTTGTCGAAAAAATATTCAGGGTTCCGCGATCATTGGCAACAAATTTTGGGGTTCCACGACCAAAATAGTTTGGAAACCACTGCTCTAAACTAACTTAGGGTGTTTTTCAAGATGAAATCTAACCTGCTCGCAAATAAAAGGGAATTAGTGGACTTAACCAGCTTAAAGATCTCCACATTACATCCTGATACGAGTCCTGGGTATTTTTTTTTATTGAACAAAAGCAAACTCCCCGTGCACCATAGAAGTACAGCACTGGACTTACAGAAGTAAGTTGATTAAACAAAGAAGCAGTGGAAAAAAAATGTAACTAAAATTACAAGATTTGGTGAACTTAACAAGTGAGTAGAAAAGCAGATTAGATTTAACAAAAACATTTTCACTGGCCATGTTTTACCCAATCTTCTCAAATCATTTTGAAGGCACATTCTTGAATTTTCAAAAGCAGGACAACTGAAAAGCAAATACTCCACATCTTGTGGCTGCTTTTTTGAATACTCGCACATATCATTAGTCCGAAGATGAAACCTATTTAGATATTTAGCAAAATTTCCATGGCCAGATAAAAATTGTGTAATTTTGAAGTTTGCGGAGAAAAATAATTCTGAGTTTAATCTATGCTGAATAGTAGGAAAAAATTTTGGGTGTGGCCAGCTTTCTTAGACGAGACATACTCTTCGAACATGAGGCTTTTAAGTAACATTTAAGAATCCGGGTTATTAACGCTGATTTCAAGATCATCACATTATGGTCCAAAAGAGCTAAGATCTCATCTTGAAAATTTTGACTTTGTTGATGTAAGCCGACGATATGTAGATACGTTAATCACATTAATAAATATACTGCGAGGGAGTGAATATATTTAGATTGGACTACTCTGAAATTTATTTTCAGAATAAGTGCCTGGTACCTACGAATGAAAGAGATAGGAGTCAAAATTATACTATCAAACCATAAAATATGTAAAGTCACACAGAAAAACCGATTTTCTCAGAGCTTTCATTATTTTTTTATTGGATCAATGAATATTTTATCTTCCTCTCATTTGATTAAATTTTTTATTTGAAAGTCTGCTTGGAAGTAGACAAAAAGTGTATCATTATGAAATCATGATAGAAGTGAAGTTTCTAATTTTCAAATAATTACATTTCTAATTCTAAATTAATTCAATATCCGTTAAAAATCTATGCGATGAAGTAAAATAAATTTAATTAGTTAATTTAATATTGTACAGCAAAATTTGAGGCGAGTGTTCGGTTCATAAAAACCTCTTACTTTATAACTTTTTATATCACGAATAAATTGTTCAGAAATTTCTCAGCAGTGATCCAATAAGGTAGCGTACACATAAAACATTAATTTAATTCGGTTAAACGAAATCAAATGAGAATTTTAAATAATTAGATTTAGTTAATTAATCCTACAAATTAGAGAACAGTAGGTTATATTAAGGTTTTCAATTGAAGGACAGTGTAACATAAAATGACATTTTTCCTTGAACAAGTTTCGACTAATTTGTAGAAATCTGTATCAAATGCAGTCACATTTTTTCAATTTCGATAATGCGACTTAATTTTATTTAAATATTCTTAGAATTCATTGAAAAAAATTTGCCATATTGCGATAGTGTGAATTAAATATGACACAACATATAAATTAACATAAAATGTAGGATGATATGAATTGATTAAAGGTTCTATTCTAAGCAAATCTTTCGAATTTAATTTGTTATATTTTCAATAGTGGCTACATAAGGTAAGTTGGCAGTTGAATTTACGTCGCACTAGAGCAACGTAACGGGCTATTGGCGAAGGTCCGGGATCAATTCCGAAGTACAAAACCTCGTAATTTTGAACCAGGATCAGATGACGAGGTCAACAGCTGAGCTGGCACTCCACTCTCCAACCTTCCACAACACGCCAACGTGAGGACATTTCAGGCCACGACAGATTTAAGGTATACCAGCCACCACGTATATGACGTTCTTTGGTTGAATCCAGTTTCGAACACGCAACTCTCGGGTGCTAATCTGCAACTCTACCAACTGGACTACCGTGGCCCGGCTACATAAGATGTAACTCATCTGTTTTGCCATTAAAAATTAACCGTTTCGTTACATAATGAAACCCTTTTATGACTTAATTTTATATGAGAATGTTATTGTATATTATGCATGCACAATATGTTTTTAACTCAGCAATATCCTAGCATATTTGGTTTCATACTTTTCATTTCTTCAACATTTATTTCACACTGCGTTTTTATACTGCTACAAATAAAAATAGCGGAGAACTCAAATATTTTTCTCTTTGCTTAGCACAAACACACATTTTCATGTAAGAGTGTGTTGTTTTTAGATCGGTAAAACGTCGAGTTACGTAAACAAGAATTAATCAATTATTTCTCTGACTAATTAGTAAATTAATTATTCATTGTACAACTAGTGAAATCGAGGTAATGATATCCATGATTGCATTTGAGAGACGAGATGCTAATCAAATAGCTGTGTTTTTCCTTTTGTAATCTAAATAGACGACAACGAACCAGTTATTTTGAAATCAAGAGGAACGCAGAAGTATGCTTTTCTGAGTTCCATGTGTGATTGCCAGAAAGGTAATGAAAATGGAATTCTTAAACCCATTTCCTCGAAATGTTCACAATTGTCATTAAAGGTTCTAAAATGAAATGAAAGATTTTTTTAACACATCACTCCTTGCCAAGCACCTATTATTACTCTGAACTTAGTTGAGAAGCAGTAATATTAGAAGCGAAGCCAGGATTTAATTTCGGAGGGGCCTAAAATTAGAAATGTATTTTTTATGCCAAAAATCTAACCATATTACATTTCAAGAGTTTCGTTATCTATCTTCGTAGCTAGTTGGTCAAAAGACAAAATTTCAAAAGGATTAATGTAAGCATAAAATGACGCTCTGGTTCGAAGTTACGAAGTCATTTTAGAATGGTTGTATTCTCAACACTATTTATAACGACGATAAATACAATTAAGATGTTTATATCTTATTTATCGAAATTCACTTTAATTTTATTTCTTCTTTTGACACTTCTGAAGCGGCTTGCGATATGTAGCTAAGCGAATTAATTGTCACTGAAGAGAAAAAAATAATAACCTTTATACTTATACGTTTAGAAGTTATGATTAATGTTGAATGTTGTGTTACTCGTTATCTTTAAAGTCTAAAGATCTAGAGGTGCCGCGGTAGCCTAGTTGGAAGTGTAACGGATTAGCAAGCGGAGGGTTGGAGTTCGAAACCAGGTCCAACTAGTGTACGTGGGGGGGATGCACGTTAAATCTGTCGTTTGCCTCAAATATCCTCATGTTGGTGTGGTGTGAAAATTTGGAGTGTGAGATGCAAGTTCAGGTGTTGTTCTTGTTATCTGACCGTGGTTCAAAATTACGAGGTATTGTCCTCGATCTTTCCCTTCGGGATTGATCCCGGACCGTCGCCAATAGCCCGTTGTGCTGCTCCATTGCGATGTTAATTAAATACCTACTTAAATATCTATAATAGGCAATTTGCAGATACATGTCAAATCACGCTTTCGTGAGATGGGTCCACTTTGGTTACGTCACTGCATTAATGCATTATATCTACGAAAGGCAATTCAATTATTATAGATAATCTGTAATAAAACTAATTCTTTCCTAATGATAAGACAACGGTACACAAAAAGTTAGTGGTAAATAATTTGGTGAATTGTAAGAACTAAGTGGTTCCCATAAAATCAAGTTGCCCATTGACATATTGCTCTGAGTGGAAGACTAGAAAAAAGAGCGATGCGTCGACTGCCGAGAAAATTTCCTATTGAGAAACGAAAACATAATCATCTAGGGTGAGGTGGGGCAAATGGTGTTCGCGAGGTAAATACGTTCACTGAACGTAAAACGTTCAATCAATTCAGAAAATTGCTCCTCTGGTGAAATCGGCACACCTCTACGTTACATCACAGTCTGCCCCCTTACAGCATCATGGCATATGAGGACGCCTGCCGACCACCTTCAAATCGCATGGCTCAGGAACATAGCTAATACCAAGGGGTCGATCAAAATTATTAACATGGTGAGATTCATTGAGAATCATCAGGACTTGATTATCCAAAGAGACGGAAAAACCTACTTTTTTCTTCTCTCATGTTGTATATATATATATAGTGTAACTTAGTATGATAATATAGATGTAATTACTGTATAGATGTTATAATGTATAAAGGTAATGTGCTCTAAATTCTCGATAGACATGTCTCCTCGGTGGCATGCTCTATTCATCCCAACCACATTTATTTAAACTGGTACAGTGTCTCACGACACTAGGCACGGGAATGTGTGTTGGTGTTAGTTAGTTAGAACGTAAAACGTGTCTGTGATTAAAGTAGGAGCTGCACCATCTGGAAATGCTTCAAAGTATTCTATAGGTTAGCTTCATTGCTAGAGCGCTTCGAATTTTTCGCCAGGGAAGTCGCGCAGACCATAGAAAGGTATGAATGAAATTATGTGCTCACGGCCCCATTCTCAATACTACCACATTGCAAACAAGAAAGCAGCCCATGGTATACACGTTCCCCATCATGAAGGGTGCTTAAATTCTTACCCTATTTTTTTATCAAAATTTCGAGGCCTATTTCTAGTATAACATTCCACATACATAATTCCAGTAAGTTCCATTTTGAGGACGTAAATAAATACTGCGAAAATGGAATAGACTTACATCATTCAAAAAAAAATGCGTCATAACAAGTGGCACTTAAATGCTTTTCCCGCCTACTATGACGAATGAAATCTTGTTAATTGAATACCAGTCAAACAGGTCTGACCAAACCAAATCGTTCAACAGGCCATCTTAACGAGTTACAATTTTCATATCTGCCTCATAAAACATTAAGTGTTTTGAAAATAAAATCTCATATTATGCAATTAATGTTTGGAGAAATATTGTAATAGAAAGCTTTCGAATGAAGCACATTATAATGGTAAAATGGATACTTTTTATTCAGTTTGCTTCTCTGCCGATTAAAAGGAATCATGCTACATTGCATATCGTTACTACCACTCCAAAGGCACCAATCTGCATTTTTGCGATTTTCACCTAACTGCATTTTTCGAGTCACTATTTCATGTTTTATACTATGACAAAGCTACGAATCATCTCGATTCTTAGTGGAAATGCCGATTTTTATGAGAAAACAACCTTTGAGTCGTAACTCGATTTTTCGCGAAACATCGAGACTAGTTTTTGTAGAAACGTCAATTTTGCAGATTGGTGCCTTTGGCATGGTGGTACAGGTATCATTTTAGCCCACAAATGAGCCCAAGCACGTAATTTGCTAAATTTTATCACCAACAAGTTAAAAAGCAGCCCCAAAGGCGAAATCGGACTGGTTTTCTCTTAGAGCCTCACGATTTGAATCAACCAAATGAGATCACGAATCGGAACACGAAAATTTCAAAACTCATAAACGGTCTGCATGAATAAAGGGGGAAATCTAACATTTTCTTGTGGATATCTTTCAACCAGAACACTATTTTAGTAATTATGTTTCATTTTCCACAGGCAATAAAGTAACAAAAGGCGCCTCTATTAGAATATTTCCCATGATCTATTTTTAAGTTCCGATTCATAGGTTGAAAGCCCCTGGTCTAGATGGCCTCTAGATACCTCACGGAGAACCATTTCATTTTGTGGATCATAACTCATCAAGATTTTAAAGGCCGAAAATCATAAGAGATAAGAGCGGGAGGCGATTGTGAAAACAAATTACCCAGCAAGCATTTCATAGATGAGGATTCCCAGAGCCCACCAGTCGACAGCCTTGTTGTGGCCTTTGCTCTGAATGATCTCCGGGGCCAGGTATTCCGGCGTGCCGCACAACGTCCACGTTCTGAAAGAGAGAAGCAACAATGATTCATTTTGCGAACGCGCTGTGTTCATCATCGCTCAGTTTGTTGCGGGAGTAAAAATAGCCAGGGCCGCGTTTTGAAAATTTCGAAGATTTGTTTTGGTGTGTAAGTAATAAGGTAAACAGTGGTTCTTATACAACGAGTTCTGTCGTCGGAAGGACATTTAAGTGAATAACGATGAAGATATGGGACTCCATCAGTTGCGTAACCTGTATTTCTTTCGGAGGGGACCACAGTTAAGACAAAAGGGGCTGATGCACGTTCAATGTGTCGTGGTCTCAAATGTCCTCACGTTGGCGTGGTGTGAAAGTTTGGAGAGTGGGGTGCCAGCTCAGGTGTTGCCTCGTCATCTGACCTTGGGTTCAAAATTACGAGGTGTTGTCCTCGATCTTTCCCTTTGAGATCGATCCCGGACCTTCGCCAATAGCCCTTTGAGTTGCTCCAGTGTGATTTTAATTAAATTACCTACCTATACTAACCAAAGTTAAGAATCGAATTATGCCAAATTGGATTTATCATATTTTTAAAAAGTTGTCAAGGTAGACAGATAGTTAATTAACGTCGCACTGGAGCTACACAAAGGGCTATTGGCGACGGTTCGGGATCAATCCAGAAGGGAAAGACCCAAGGGTCTCGTAATTTTGAACCATGGTCAGAAGACGAGAACAACACTTGAGCTGGCACCCCACTTCCCAAGCTTCCACACTACGTGAGGACGTTTGAGGCCAAGGTATATTTAACATGTACCAGATCCAGTGTACACGACGGTCTTTGGTTGGATTTGAACTTGCAACCCTCCGTTTGTTAATCCATTGCTCTTCCAACTGGGCTACCGTGGCCCTAAAAGGCTGTCAAAGTTTAAGATATAATTTTTGTCATATACCAGACTGAACTTAAAAAGGATAATTGTATGCTTATAAAAAGTGGCACCGTTCGTTTGATCTCAGTACCCGAATATCTAGAATGGTTGTTTGGCGAACACTTACAAAATAAGTTAATGTAAATGGCATTGAAGGATCGATATGGATGCAATGATTTGTGACTATGTGACTAAATGGTCGGATCAGCGTAAAAATCATTCATAACACATTGGCGTGCAAAACATAAGGAGCGCCATTATTGGTAAAGGTTACAACCTCAAAATTAAACTAATTGAGATGTTGATTTGCATAACAGAAGATATATAGAAGAAAACTGGCGCATATTTATATTTTAAATTCGTGATATCAGAGGTTCCGACAGAGGAATGGGTAGTGCTACCGCATAAACCCATCCGCTACCTCATTCTTACTATGCAAACACAGTGTAAATCCTGCATCGGTGTTTGAAGTGGTCATCTATACATATAAAGCAGAGTTGGCATCTGTCTGTTCGCTATACAAGTATATACCATTTGACCAATCTACACCAAATTTGGTACATTTATTCTTTGGAACCCTGTGGGTAACGTAGGCTACATATTAACCCCCGTTCTATTTGTCTTGGGTGTGCATAGGGGTGTAACGTCCCGTCGTCCTGGACAAAGCACTTGCTAGGGGGCGCTCTCTCCCGGTCTGGCTGTGCAGATGACGTCAGAGTTAATATCTACAGGAGTAGTCTCTCAAGATGGCCTTGGAGTTTTTTTAGAATCTCGGAGTTTGATGCAATGGCGGATATGGGCGCTTGCGTTGAAACACGCTCAATATCATATCGTTTATTTATCCCGTCTGTAAATTCTTAAAATGTACCTTTATTATTGGAATGTAAATTTTTGTGATAATATAAGATTATTTTTTATAGAAAGTGGTCTTTTTTAAAGTCGATATGGTACAGGTGGCTAAAAACAATTCGAAATCCTCATTGGAATAGCATTGCGTATTTATACGATCAATGTCAGACCAATTCACACTGAATTTGGTACATACCCTGTAGAATTCTGCGGGACACATAGGCTATATACTAACCCCGTTCGATTTGTCCTGGGTCTGCAGAGAAGCTAATAGCAATTCGAAATGTCCATAGGAATAATACTGAGTAATATAACGATGAAATAAAAAATTCAACCCGAGCAAAGCCGAGTAATTCAGCTAGTAGTATTCTAAGGACCGCTTCCTCTCTTGATATTAGTTTTCACAGTTACCCTTCTGTCTCATCGTACCCAGTGTAGTTGCACACCACTTCAGTGCAAAAACTTTTTTTACTGTTCGCTTCTGTTATTGTTATCGCCTTGTTTTTACTAATCGGTTTGGTAACTTCCAATGTACCTTCTGTATAATTTTCTAACATACAGGTCACTTGACTGCAAACTAGCAGCAGAAATACCGAACTGTTCCTTACGTTTTGCACGCCCTTGCAATTAATTGCTTATACTTCGTGATGAATTTTACTTCATAGCGAAATTTGAAACAATATTGTAAAAACACGAGTTATTTTAAGGTTAAAATAAGTATTATTGAAGTATTCGTTAAATATAAAAAATTATTATTACATGCGTTCACAAAATTAAACCTTATAGAGATAGCTCAGAAACCAACACTTTCGGAGGGGGTAGAACCCCCTCTGGCTACAGAACTAACTGACTATCAGGTTAAAGCATTATTTTTGTTATGAAAAGGGCCCAGACTTTGGTGACAATTGTTTCTGGCCTTTTTGTGTCTTTTAAGTTCACCTTTTAGAGTTAATTTTTTTTTTTGAAATTTTGATGAATTTTCCTTTTTTGGAGCACTTTTGTTTCGAGTTTTCGTTTTGCATTTTCCATCACTTAACCCTCCAAATGATTTCGACGAGATATCTCATCCATCCACATCTGACCAATTGTGATAATGACGGGATATATCGTCATCAAGATATTGTCGATTTTTTTTATGATGACGAGATCGATATCTGGTCAGTTTTCTTCTAATGACGAGATATCTCGTCCATCAGGATCTGCTAATGGTTTTGCTAATGACGAGATACCTCGTCGAGACAACAATCAGGGGGCTAAAGATAATGTTTTTGATTGATTTTCCAAATTGCAACACTTAAAACTACATTATTTTATAATTATTACTCTAAAACATTTAATCGACGCTTGGGAATCATACTTTATTATGATATAAAAGGATTTCATTGTCTATCTGTAAGTGTACTGTCTTTCTAATCGGAAAAACATTTAAATTTTTGTATAAAATAAACTCTCCTTGTCTAATGACACATTATTTTCCTATTGAAAGCTCTACCGTCTTTCTAGAAGCAACATCTCGGGAATTTCCCAATGGTCCTATCATCTTTAATTGTATAACATACAGAAAATTAATCAAGAAAAACTTTTTAATTTAAAAGTGGCTACAGTGGCCCTTCATTAATAAGACGTTTTTGTATTATTACTTGTCGTGAAGTTTCTTGGCGAAGCCGAAATCTGTGATTTTGAGGTGACCGTCTCTGTCCAGTAGGAGGTTTTCGGGTTTGAGATCTCTGTACGCAATGGAAAGCTTGTGGAGGTACTCTAGGGCGAGAACTATCTCAGCTGCGTAGAACATCGACGTACTACTTGAGAAGCGACCAGCGTTTCGTAGGTACGTGAATAGTTCACCACCGCATGCGTACTCGAAGAGCATGTACAGACAGGAATCATCGTGGTGCGTCCACAATCTGTAATAAAAATAAGAATACATCAAGCATAATCTGGTCAGTCGTGCTTAACGTCCTTAATTTCACACAACTATGGCCCAAAACCTCAACCATTGTCCCAACATCCGTGCGTGCATACGAAAACACCGATATCTGAAATATATGATCGACATCTAGTGAACCGTTTAGGTATCAAATGAGAGAGCATAGATTGAATGATTTTATTATGGTAGTGTAATGGCACAATTTGTCCGCCATGTTTTTCACTTGTCAACTGTCAGTGCGAGTTACCTTTTGCAAAACATTCTGTAAACTATGGTACTATATCGAAATCTCTAAACTATGGTACTATATTGAACTCTCTAAACTATGGTACTATATAGAACTCCCTAAACTATGGTACTATATCGATTTATTAAAGAAAATATTCGATGGACTACAGTTGTGCACTTCATAATACATCTACGGTTCAAAGTTTGTCAAAAAAATTTAAATCTATTAACTACATATAGTATAACGAAAGTGTTTAACATCAATTTATGATATTTCTACAGGTAATATCAGCAAAAAATCTTTTGTGTGTAAAGCTTTATTTTCGAAGCTACAACGAAAAATCTGAGAAATGGGGTAATTTGGGGCCATGGTTGTGTGAAATTACAGTACCTAAAGGTAACATCGAGTTTGAGAATTACAAAGTTTAAAAATTATACATTTATTTTCCACTTAAAGACACAACGTATACTCATACCGAGAAAAAAATGTTCAGATTGAGGACTTTTGTTGGACGAAAAATAACACTACTATTATTTTTTAAATATATACTGTCTGTTACGTAGAAAGGAAAACAATTTATGTAAGAAAAATGTTGTCATGTCCATCAAAAATTAATTCCAGGGACTCGTAATGGGATCTTTAACACTCCGAGCGTCGTGAAATTTCCGAGTAGACTTTTAATCTACATCACATTTAATGCTAAATACGCACATCTATTGGATGAAAGAAAAATGTGAACGATTCTATAGGACAAAAAGTTGAAAATGGCTAGACATCATCAGGGAAGATTGCAAGTTGCAGAACGGATATATTCGTGTGAACCCCTCAGAGGATTAACCCTTCTACACGTCCGGTATTTGTCAAGCTTGTTTTACACTAGAACAACGCGGTTGCGGAACGGATGCGCCGGCCAATCAGGGACGAAAGAAGCAGAGATTCCCCTGTCAATCATGCTCCTTTCGTCGCTGATTGGACCGGCGCGTCCCGTCCGCATCCGCGTTGCTCTAGTGTAAAATAAACTTCAGATCGTAGACGAGAATTTGTAGACAACTATTTGCAATATACGATTGAAACCTATCTTCATTAGCCGTTTGCCTTGGAGAAATAATAGATAATTGACAGTAAAGCGACTTTTTAATTTTAGCACTGTTATCTAATAGCTTAGTTGGCTTGAGGGTTTTATGGCGGGCCATACTTGGCCTTGCTGCGCCAGACACAAGACATACAATATCAAGTAATAATCACACACAATGAAAGTTTTACTTATATAAGAGAGAAATACACCAGGGAGGAATGCACCTGACAGGAATTGAATCTGCGCCGCTACAACTCGAAGGTTGCTAGCACAGTGGACATACCCACTGAGCCACGACGGCCCCGTTATCTAATAGGTAGTACTCATGAAAGATTTACAATTTGTATCATTGATACAATGTTTTCAAAATAATCTTTTTAGAAGTCATATGATGATTTTTCAGCTATTTAAATTCAAACCAATCTTTCTTTTCATTCAACTTGTTTTTATTTAATCTGTCAGATACTATTGACTCTCACGTAAAGTTCACGATCGAGATACCTAAAATTTGAAACTGTAAATACTTAAATTACTAAAATGTAAAAAAATCAGTCTGTTTCAAGGACATTTTGTTTTCAATTTGAATTCTTCAGTGACTTAAATATTTCATTGAGATGAAAAAGTGACTGTATCTTAGAGATACACTACTTGCTGTAAGGAGTAACTGTGACACCTTGTTCTAACATATCTCAAACAAGTAACAATAAAGCTAGTCATCTTTACTCACAGCTCTATGATAAAAGGATGCTGAACTTGGACTAGAAGGGATTTTTCGTTTTTGACATGATCCACTTGTTTCAGTTGAATGACGTCGGCGATTTCGAGAATCTTCATAGCGTAGTACCTGCTGTCTTTTTTACGACGACACAGGACCACACGGCCGAATGAACCAGTGCCTGAAAGGAGGGAAATGTGAGATTAATAAAAACACACCTTACATAAATATGATTATACAAAGAACACAGAGGAAGAGCATTTGAGTTCAAACTATCAGAACTGAAAAGGAAGTTAGGGGTTCCATTTGCGTTTTTAAAGCTATTTTTAAGGTCTCTTCAAGAAACCGGACCCCCAGATAGCCCCTCGTCATTATAAGGATGTCCTTATAAGGATTCTGTTGGATTCTTATAAGGGCTGACTTTGTCTATCATGTACTAAGCGAGCTTGGAAAAATATGGACCTTGTGCAATAAAAACCAATCAACCTAATAAGGGTTCACCGGTTTGGTAGGCTCCCTTGAGAGCCGATTTGGTTTGTCACTCTACTGTCAATTTTTTGCTACAGGAGGACTAATTAAAAGTCTGAGGAATTCACACGCATATATCCGTCCTGAAACCTGCAGCCTTTTGTGAATAACTTCTCACCAGTTTTGACCATCTAGCTCACTGCTGTTTTTGAGATGTGATATTGTTTAAAAAGGATAGACAGGTAGTTGAATTTACGTCGCACTAGAGCAACACAACGAGCTATTGGCGATGGTCAGGGATATATCGAGGGAATGATCGAGGGAAACACCTCGTAATTTTGAACCACGGTCAAATGACGAGGTCAACACCTAGGCTGGCATCTCACTCTCCAAACTTTCACACCACGCTAACGTGAGGATATTTGAGGCCACGACAGATTTAAAGTACATCAGCCCCACACACATGAAGGTCTGGTTGCATCGAGTTTCGAACTCGCAACCCTCCGGTTGTTGTTCGGTGACTCTACCAACAGGCTACTGCGGCCCCTGTGTTCTTATAGGGAGGACGTACGATATTTTCAATGTGATTATTTCGAGCGATTATTTCAAATTTCGACGAGTGCGATTATTTCGCCCTCATAGAAAAGTACTCAGTGTTGTGAAGGAATGAGCAATTAATTTCGTTGTTAGTCGCATTCAAAAATTTATTTTTTTCGAACTACACATTTCTTATCTCCTGCACATTTACAACTTAACCGCTGAGATAGTTTAATGTCTGTCAAGTTTCGGAGAAAACAAAAGGGAAGATGTATAGAAAAATCCTATATTTCATTTTTGATGTTGTGTATATTTTCTCAATTTTTACTCTTGAATATGAGTCTTGAATCGTAATGATGAAAGAAATATTAACTTCATAAGAATATAAATTTACAAAGCATGAATAAAGAAATACAGTATTCCCTAAAAATTTATTGGCTTATAACAAGTTCAAAGTACACCTTAAATAAACGCTGTTGCAAACTTGGTTAAGACTAACTTTTCAATGAGGATCAACATGGATTATAATCGAAGTCATGCACAGAATTTAAGATTTGAGAAAAACTTCAATTCAATTTTGTATTATGTATAACTAGTTGAACTTGGTGTGTGGGAAGTCACAGTTTTGATTTGTGTGTGGCACCCTTATATTTTCAGGATAGATTTCTACAAAATACAAGTTCAATCTGATATTTAAAATAGTATTTAAAAAAATACCAACATTTAAACAAACCACTAACTAAAAATCGTTACAGTGAGGTCATTTGTAAAGAATAAGAAGACAGATTATTTTTTAAGAATATATATACTCGGTATTTTAGTATTTATTTTCTTTTTCTTTCTCTATACTAATGCTGCATCAAAGAACTTGTTTTGAGCAAATATCTTTCACGATCCACTGCACAAATAACAATACATTTTAAAGGTAAAAAACATCGCAAACACAGGCAAGACAGGTTTTGAGTTGATAGCATGCACTCAAATAAAATATTTACTGTCGCTCGTATAAGAAAAGAAATGAGTACATATATTCCCATTGATACAAAAGAAAAGATCCAATGACCGATGGATCTTCTGAAACAATGAAAGGGAAAAGATAGATTTAAAAGTTTGGAAAAAAGCCAACTATCTCTGCACACTTTCCAAATTCCCCCTTTTCAGGAATGGTTTCCATCTCATACTTTCAAATTCGACTTGAGATTCATTTCAAAGATCTTTTCCACTCTTAAAAAAATAGCAGAGGTTCGAGAAACATTTTATTTGAAAATTAGTTTTTTATGGTGACGTCTTAGTTTCTTAATTTATGAGCACACGGACACCAACTCATAGGGACCTGAATCCTTAGACGCTCCCAAATATTCTTATGATGGAGACCGGGGCATCCTAAACGGGAGAGGTGAATATTAAAATATTATACAATGAATAACGAAATAAGTTGTTTCAACACAACATTCACAACATAGTTGCCAATTCTTATGGGCCGACCCTCTTAGATTCCAATATTTTCATGGTTTGGCTATCCCTAACATAAGGATAGCGTATGTATATTTGTATTATACATACCCATAGCGTATGTATATTACAAATATACATACGCTATGGGTAAGCAAATATGAAGGGTGGCTAGATCTCATTCATTAGATCGTTTGATCACTATGTCAAGTGACTGGTGTGCCAAGCCCTAGGGCTTGAGTCCCAATATTTTTATGGTTGAGCACGAGGCCCCCTCCAACATTTGGGATTAAGAGTGCATTAAGATGGGCGAATTGCGCCCTTTGGGATAATTTTTACCTTATTGGGCGCCAAAATTTTGCATTGGGCACTTGGGTGCATTTTTGGGCTAGAATTGATATGCTATGCAGCATCAATTGTGTATCAGCAGAATGGACTTTCATAGGCGAACTGCATAAAAATATTGTATTTTATTATTTAAAATTTACTTTGAACATAATATACTTCACATGTTTGCTTTTCGTCTTCAGGTGGATTGATCATAGTTGCATCGAAAATAGCTCCCAAAGAAATTACTTTTTTTGACAAAAAACTGAAAAATTGTTTGGGAGTATTTGGGGGCTTTTTAAAAGCAAAATGGGGCGCTTTCTCCTTTAAATCTGCCAACTCTGGGGCTGAATATTACGAATGTACCATTGATATTAGTAATGATCTGTAAACTACAAACCAGATATCTGAAAACGAGCATATGTATGAAGCAACTGTGGTTTTATTTGGCCCCCGCCCAATAATTTCCCGAAGTTGGCGTCTCTGTATGTGAGTACAGTTATTTACATGACCTCGAATAAAGGAATTATCACTGTTGTTAAACTTCTGTTTTTAAGAGACGCGATAAATGGAATTTACTTTTGAGATTCAAGTAACATTTAGCACTGAAACTGTGGAAGTAAACACACTTAAAGTAACTAGCTTGTGAAGCGAGTTCATTGTAAACAGACAAAATGAGCTCAGCAAAAATGATGCGATATAAAACATATACTCTTTCATTTTTCACTTTTTCTGTTGGTGAAACCCTCTAAGCTTAGAGAAATCGAGATGTAAGGACAGGTGAAACAGACCGAAGAAACATTTGCTTTGATCGCCTCCAAATGCCAAACGTCTGCTGGGAGTCGGAATTAATTTATGAACATACTACACAGCTATGCTAATATTAAATTACCATATGCATAAAAATATAGATATAAATCCTGAAATCTGAATAAATTTATTATAGTGGTAAATCAGCTTCGGGCTTTTATGAAGACAGTTTTGATGAGTAATGTCGAATTGTCCAAATGTCTACTGGAAGGTCTGGAACTAGTCAATGACCATAGACAGCTAGGTAGATGTTTAATCCACACTAAATCCTGTAAATACATAGATATAAATCATATGAGTAAATTTATCATAGGGGCCAAATAATTTTCATTCACGTAAAACCAACTTAGTTTCAGGCAATGGTGATTTTATGCACTCTAGTTTGACACAGTTGCATTTGAGATATCCATCAGCGACATTGATAAACTATTAAATAAATAACCAAATAATAATAGCATTTAGAGCGTTTCAAGCATTTTTTGAGAAAAAATGCATGTATTCAAACGTAAAAAAAACATTCGAGTAATATGGCATGGTTTTAATTGATATCCGCAACCGAAAAAAGTGACCTAAAGACAGAGATTCAGTTGGTAGAATCGTGGATTAGCAATCGGAAGGTTGCGAGTTCGAAACTCGATCCAACCAAAGACCGTCGTGTGAGTAAGGCTGTGTATGTTAAATCTGCCTAGACCTCAAATGTTCTCACGTTGACGTGGCGAGGAAGTTTGGAGAGTGGGCGTGAGCTCAGGTGTTGATCTCGTCATCTGACCGTGGTTCAAAATTACGAGGTGTTGTCTTCGGAGCTTTCTGATCCCAGACCGTCACCAATAGCCCGCTGTGTCGCTCCAGTACGACGTATATTCAACTATCTATCTACCTACATACTACTTGATGCAATCCGAGCTTTATCCAACAACCTAAATTGCACTGAAAATCGGATCGTATTATAAGTAAGGCACGGGAGAAAGATTCCTGCAAAAGAATTTTTTCCGAAAGTCACCTGTATAAAAATATGAGCAAGCAATATGCATAAAATTAATGTTTTGAATTTGAAGATAAAGTGAAATTAATTTTTGAATTGCGAAAAAATTGTTCAGCATTAAAATAAAATTTTCTGCTTTATGTGCTTGTGCAATACATCAAAATAATCTTTGCTTCGAGACAGTCTTTGTTGTTAACTTACCTGTGAAAATTGCAATGCTATTCGCTTTTGTAACACATCGCTATATATATTCTTCTAACGGTAAATTTCGTAACTATTTTTTCAGAAATATCGCGGTATACAAACCATGTTTGATGCTTTTCTGGTAGTGCTTTCATAAAAAGGGATCGAGAGTATCATGGTACTGGAAAATGTGAAAAGTTTTTGAATGTGTAATCTCCAGAAAAATTATAAATAAATCTTCTCATTGAATTTTTTTACAATAAACTGTATAAGTATGGATAGGAAAAGAAAAATTATACATAAGAGCAAGTTAAACATTGAGTACATGAAATACTTTTAGTTTTCATTAAGGGCCCACCATCTAACTTGTACCATGTCCCGGATTACAGACGGGCTGAATTATTGTTCACAGATAGACTGGAGAACTTATTAAGAGACCCTCTGTAATATCCTGTAGGATTCACCAGTTTAGTAGGTTTCCCTGAAAGACTGATTTTATTTGTCGCTCTACATCATTTGTTTTTGCTTTACGAGGGTTAATTAAACCCTCATGGGAAGGAGTCAGCTTGGCTCATTTATTTGAGAGTATAAACTTTTTTTTCAGAGCAAGATCGTCAGGGATCTCACTGTGGTATTGGTACATAGATTAAGTGAAGGAATGCTTCGAGTAAGGAAACTTAATTTATGGCTACTTTGTATTTCTACTTACTTCAAGATGGTTTGGTTTATTGTTCTAAGGTCATGTTTTACCACACGAAAGCTAATTAAACCTAATTAAGCTAATTAAACCTCCATGGGAAGGAATCAGCTTCGTCCCGTTTATTTGAGAGATTAAAAATATATTTACAGAACAAGATCAGGATCTCACTATGGTATTGGTTCAAAGAGATACAGAATATTTCGAGTAAGGAAACATACCTATGGCTACTTGGTATTTCTAATTGCTCTTAAGATGGTTTATTACTCTAAGGTTATTTTTTACCACACGAAAACTAATTATACCTTCATGGGATGGAATCAGCTCCTATCCGTTTATTTGAGGAATCAAAAAAATATATATTTACAGAACAAGATCGTCAGATCTCACTATGTTATTGGTTCAAAGATTAAGTTAAGGAATGCTTCGAGTAAATAAACTTAATTTATAGCTACTTAGTATTTCTAATCACTTCTCCAAGATGTTTTGTTTATCGCTTTACGGTCATTTTTGCTACACGAAGGGTGATCAGAGACTGATGCCTACGTCTTCAAGGCGGAGTATGCCGGTTAAGAAAGAATTCAAACATTCAACTCCAGTGAGCGTTTTGTTCCAGTTTCAACGCACAAAAAAGATAAACAATCCCTTGTTATTGTATCGTCTGCGTAGCTAGAAAGGCAGCAAAAGAAGCGAAGTCAGGGTTCTTTCTTTTTTTCCCGCCACAAAACATACGTCCTTTAAGTGTTCAAGCGGTTTCTTCGAAACGCTTCCTATTTTGCTCCGAGCCGTGATGATTCAATGCCCAGTGTTTCGCTAATGAAGCCATTTTTCACCTCATCTTTTTTCGGAGCAGGAGGGAAACAAGACGCTTGCGTACACATTATCGCAGTCAAAATACATTCCGAACAGATGAGCGGGGCTGTTTTCGATTATGACCACCGGAATACATTTTTCACCAGAAAGCGAAAACGCTTCATTTCATCAAGTGCTTTCGTCTTGTTACGTTGATGCGACACTAGCATTTTCTTTGGACAGTGGTTGTTGATGCAAAAAGAATGCAATGCATTTGGAAAATTTGCAGATTGTCGGAGCCACAAGGACCCCACAAATGGGAATCACCGATATCATGATAGTGGGGCTCTAGATTCTAGCGGTTCCCCTCTCCAAAACAGAGAAATTTTTGAACTTTGTCTATTGTACCAAAAAGTTAAAAATTTCTTCATTCGCTATCTTCTCAAATTTTAAGTTCGCTGTCATGAAAATGGGCCGGACAGTGTTTGGTAAAGCATGGTATTTGGTCACCGAGAGGCAAAGAAGCAACTCTGCGGACTCATCCATTTCCTGTTGAGCCATGACTATGAAACGGTAGTAGTTATTTAATCTCTATAGTTAAATTATGTACTATTTTCAACTTTAAATTTTGTAGTTGAATATTTAACCAGGTAGTATGAATCGGAAATAGTTTTCAGATGGCCACCCTCCTGCAAGAAGGATTGCAATACAACAGTGGGGATTTCATTCTAGAAAACCCACTTCCTAAGGTTCTTTCCTTTATAATAAAGTACCCAGGAGGGCCCTCAAAAGGACAAGCTAGGGGACACTACTGGTAATAATAAATGTTCAAACTAAAGAAAATGAAGAAAAAATTATCCATTAATACAAATTCAGCATTGGGTACTCGGCATGCTTATTTTTATTTCATGAGGTCTGCCATCCATATCATAATAGGGAATTCAAATATCTAAGTTGATATTAGGACTCTAAGTACAGATGCTGAGGACCTGTTTGAGTCCTTTATGCAGTGCTCCAAATAAGTTGAAGAGAGAGTAGCTTGCATGAATATCAAAGTTTAGAAATTTAATTTTTTCTTTCAATTTTACTTTCTAAAATTGAATTTATAAGAGAGAACCATATTCAAGTCATATACATAAGTACTTCAATCCATTCGTATTTTTCAATAGTAGAATCCTCAAAATAGTATAATACTTATTTTATCGTGTACAGTATTAAAAACAATCCAGAATCGATAAAAGCCTTCACGTGGTTGATTAAAGTGGATTAATATTGTTACAGAAATTGAAATCGCTTCAAAACAAGAACATAAAGATGCATGACAATAACTATATGGAGTTAATTACACGCAGTTTTATCTAAACATATAGGTATGCTTCTTTTTACTAAAATCTTCAAAATTCACAGGTCTGCATGTAAATAATCCACAAATATGACTCAACACGTGAAATGTTAGCGAAAATGATTGCATATTCCAAACAAAAAGAATTCCCGGTTCATGATTACAAAAGAAGCCAAACCAGTTCTGTAAATTCGCCATATAGCGGCTCAACACAGATAAAATTCTTAAACAAAGTTGTTACTAAGACTTGGAACAACATGCTAGTTTGGTAGTGCATGAAGAAAGAAAAGGCGAGAGAATCGTAACAATCTTCCTTTTCTTTTCAGAAAGTTCACTCAGACATAGAGTGAAAGAAAACCCCAAAGTTGAAGGGGAAATACCACGGAGCGCAGAAAACTCGTAAATGGAAGACAATAAATAATAAAACCATTTTAAAAACAGATACTGCATTTCGAATGCAAAGGGCGTGAGACGGTTGCCTTCTAGACGCCACCCAAGTGAGGGTGGGCACCCTTTGTTCGAGGTCTCAGAGAGAATAGCTGGGACGTGAAATGCTTGAATCCAACATATAAAAGTGTTATTCTACCATCAAATTGAAAAAAGAAAATGAAGTCTTTGTTTTTTTGTGTTTCCAGGCTCTGAGGTCGATTACATAACTTTGCAAACGAAGGACAAACTCATCAAATTCATATAAATTAATTTTTTTAACGGATTACATAATGGTGGATTACACAGATGGAAAAGGTAGCCCAGTTGGAAGAACAACGGATTAGTAACCGGAGGGTTGCGAGTTCGAAATTCGATCCAACAAAAGACCATCGTGTACACGGGCTCTGGTGCACATTAAATCTGTCGTGGCCTCAAATGTCCTCACGTTGGCGTGGTGTGAAAGTTTGGAGTGTGGGGGCCAGCTCAGGTGTTGTTCTCGTCATCTGCCCGCGATTCAAAATTACGAGGCGTTATCCTTGGATCTTTCCCTTGGGGATTAATCCCGAACCATCGCCAATAGCCCGTTGTGTTGCTCCAGTATGACGTTAATTAACTACCTACCACAGATAGAAAAACTACATTTCAGTAAATTATACTGTAATCTAATTTCAGTATAAGGTTTTGATTGCTAGGTAGTTGAATTTAAGTCACACTGGGGCAACGCAGTTGGCTATTGGCGAGGCGACAGTCCTTGATCAAACCGGAAGGGAAATATCTGGATAAGGCTTTGAATTAGCTCAGTTACTGAGCAATATTGCAAACATTGTAAAAGTTGTGTTTCTATACATATTTCACTTATGTGAGAGGCACAGAAATCGACATTTTTTTGAATAGGCGAATGGTAACAAACGAAAAGAATCAATTTAAAATCAACAGCTACAGTACTTATTCACCAATTTTGCCAATTCACTGAAATGTACGCGATTTGAGTTATGGAGTCACAGAATTGCTAAAATTATTCACATTTCTAATTCATCAGTTTGATGACAGAAGGTAATGAGAAATCTATAAGGTAAAAATCAGCGTAGAAAAGAAAAGAACAACGTGCACGAGAACACGCTCAAACGTCAAAAAAGTGAATGTAATGATAAAAGCGGGCATTCAAAAACTAATTGTAGTAACTTGACTGACTGAGATGTGTACTATTTGCTATCGGAAATACGAATTCACACAAGTAAAAAGTACACGAAATGCTGTCTTTAACATTTTGATCATTTTGATTTCATACGAAGGAATGTAAATCGATGCTGTAGACACTGCAAATGGATTTAAGAAATGAAATGTACGAAACGACAATGCTTTTAATAAACATAAGCAATGAAGTAATTCTAGTGCAGATGCTATGTGCTAGTTACTCTATAAACAGCGTAAATACTTGTTTTCCATTATATTAGTTAGAGAATGTCGAAGTTTTGATAGACATCCAAGATATTTGTATCGTAATCTAGAATTTTGAGTTTGCATTGCGATCCTAAAGGTGCCTTGTAGCTTGCGATACATCGCAATCGATGTCTTGATGTCTCTTTTAATGTTGGGAAATTGAGAAATTCAGGCAGAGCTAAATCTCTAGACTTGTCTGAAGAACAAAACACTGTTCCAACCGGGCACTGAAAATCTATCAAGATGGCGGAGACTAATTTCGCTCTAAAGCTTCTTTAAAGTGCATACAACATTGTTTTCAATTTTTAATTTGGATATATTAATGTTATCCATATTGAATAGTGCAAAAATTTTGCGTTGCTTTATATGCAATTTCTATAAATTTATTAAATTTTATACGAGTAAGTTTTGTGTTGCATTTCTATGGCTCTTCTGAAAGTAAAGAATTTATTTTACGACATTTTTCGGCTCTTCTGAAATATTTTCTTATTGACCCCTGTCCAAGTGCTTGTTCTAAGAGATCTACATAAAAATTTCCTAGTTTTGTTTTTTTAACCTTTTCAAGCATATAGTACCTCGGCCAACTTGGTGAAGCGCCTACTGAAATTTCTATTCGATTCCCCGTTGAATATATGTGAACAAATTTTACTCTATTGATCGACAAATGGCGGTATTATAGAGCACCTATCACATGGATATCCGAAAAAATCGTTGTACAATTAGCTTAGGAATTTTGAAAGTGTGGTTTCGTGGTGAAACCACTTCACTTTAAGGGGTTAACCTGCTGTATTTCTTCAGAATAACTGTCCTCAGCCTCATCATATTTTCGCTACTGAGGAAATAAGGATTATCCCCAATTCATTTCAGATGACAAGGAAAATCGCATTAAGAGGCGACTATCTGTTAAGAATCATCCCGCTGCGTAGCCTCAACCGTTGCGTTAATTAATGTCTTCAAGGGGTTGGGATGCCAGTTGGGCTGTTTCCAGAACAATAAAAGTGAAAACTTTGAGATTACTTCTATAAATGGTTCCAACGTCCTCGGGAGGAAATTGGATAGTAGTGCTCATCTGACATGGATGGTCATCAAAAAATTTCATCGTCGTCATGAAATTTAATTGTGCCTCGTTTAATGCACTCTACTGATAACCCATTCAAACTTGGCTCACTTTTTAAAGGAACATGTTTAAACAAGACGTGTCCAACATATTCAAATCAATAAACTGAATAAAGAAACTTGCGCAATTCGCTTGTAACATTCGAGTCCAGATTAAGATTTAAATCAAAATAATTATTTTTTTTCTTTAGTTAATAAAATATGCACCTAAAGCAGTCTTGAAGAAATTTGTAATTCTACCAATTGATCAAAGCTATAAAATATTGAAATAACTAGCACCTAAAAAAATCTTAGTTGATTTAAACAGAATTTTCCGAACAATATTTCGCTAAGGAACTGTTAATATTATCGGCTATATTGTCCTCTTTTGTGTACGACGTGTTGTACTCGGATCTTTCCCTTCGGGATTGATCTTGGACCATCGCCAATGGCTCGTGTGTTGATCAAGTGCGACGAAAATTCAAACTACCTGCCTACTTTGTGTGTGTATGTCCATTGCTTCGCAGTGCCTTTCTCGCATTTGGCGAAGTTGGGCCAAATATGGCCCATGTGCCATAAAGCCCAACCAACTTAATCCAACGAATAGACTCATTCAGAACCACGTGACTCAAATGCCAACTTGACAGAGCCGCACTATACCCATATACTGATATTGCTTTCTTTGTTTAATGTTTAATTTGATGTTTGTATAACCCTCATGTTTTTTTAATGTACAGGGTGAGTCTAAATTGTTTTTACAAAATAAGAGGGATGATAGTACCCATCCAGACGAGCAATAATTACCATGGAACATAGGGTCGCATTCCACTCTGAGAGGCAGAAAAGAGTAAAGTCGAGACGTGTCGAGCATGAACAAGTCATCGCCTCTGACGTCGTTTTGTACCTGCCTACGTAGCACTTCTTGAATGCCACATATCCCGTACGATGGATCGGACGTGGCGGACCTGTGGCTTGGCTTCCTCGCTCACCGGACCTCAACCCACTGGACTTTTTCTTCTGGGGGCACATGAAATCTTTAGTGTGCCAGACGCCTGTGGGCTCGGTTGAAGATCTCGTAGCGAGAATCGGTGTTACCGTAGACAAAATTAACACAACACCAGGAATCTTCGAGAGCCAGTCATTCCTTCGCCGGTGTGAACTGTGCAACGACACGCGTGGCCGCCACTTTGAGCACTTGCTATGAGTTTTTCTCTGATCAATAAATCAGATTGTGCAACTTTTGATATCGTTCATTCGCTTTCCCAACACTGTTGTTAAGTTCATGTTGAAATTCTAATTTTACTCTTTTCTGCCTCTCAGAGTGGAATGCGACCCTATGTTCCATGGTAATTATAGCTCGTCTGGATGGGTACTATCACCCCTCTTATTTTGTGAAAACAATTTAGACTCACCCTGTATATAATGAGATGTATTCCTTTTAAATGAGCAATGATGTTTAATGCTTAATTTGAGCTGATTTTCTCATTTTTATTCAATTCATTATACGCACCCAGTGCGACGTAAATTCAACTACCCACCTATCTACCTACCATTGCAAGCACTTTTTATAGTCATCCTTCAAAAGCTCCTTAAATATTTTCATCAATATTATTCGCCAGTAGCATTTGAAAATAGAAAAAGAAATTAAGCAAAATTATTCGACATTCCCCAGATTGTTCGTATCAGTTCGGGTACACTATGCAGCATAATGATCGATTTGACAGAATAATTGCAATCGAAGTTGAATTGCAATTGACAAGATGGATGAGAATATCACGTATGTTAATCACGCATTTTTCTTTTAATACAAAACCGCACTTAATATTTATGATTTAAGCCTAAATAAATTACGGGTTTAAGTTTTCTAAGAATAGTCAACGTCAACTGTTTTTTGAAAGTTTGATTTAGAAAAGCTTGAACATTTTTCAAAAAACGATTCACTTTTGTGTTCTTAATCTCCAACACAGTATCCGCAGTATCTGTCAGATACTTCTTCAGCGTTTTAATGTGTTCCAGTGGTTGAGATTGAATTGCTAGATAATCTCTGGCGATATGCAATTGAGATTTCGCCTATGAGCCCCACTTCAGTAGCTGTGCAAAGTAAAAACAATAGCAAGTAAACAGTATGTTTATGGTGAGTTGACTTATTTATACTATTTCTTTGTATTTTAATTTTCAATGTTTTTTATAAATATTTTATAAAGATGAAAAGCGACTGTTGGTCTCAGATTTAGACCTCGTCTCCTAGTAACACATTTTGTCTCGTTATCTAAGAGTTAAACACTGTTTTGCTTTTATAAATGGCATATTTCACGTTCTCGTTACGGACTGGTTCGTGTGATCAGCCGGGGAAAAAGCAGCAATCAATCGAAAAAGTAACCTCAGGTGGATAAGGCGATTATTTTGGCAACATTAATTCAAGGAAAAAAGACTTTTTCGATTGTCATCCAGTGAAAAGGACTTTCGTTTTGTTTTAGTCAAATATATTGATTCAATATTAGCAATAGACATTTTACAAGAGTCGTACAAGTTAAGGCTAGGTAGATTTAACAAACGGGAAATATTTCTAAACTGCCGCGATATTTACTGTCGGCTAAAGGTGTAGCATATTTTTTGATGATTTCAATTCATTAAGTGGTTTCAACAAGATGTCTCTTCCGTCACGATCTGACCAATTTTGTTAATGACATGTCTCGTCATCAAGATATTACCGATTTTTTTATGATGACGAGATCAAGATCCGGTCAGCTTTCTTCTAATGACGAGATATCTCGTCCATCAAAATCTGATCAGTTTTGCTAGTGACGAAATACCTCGTCGAGACAACCACCAGGAGGATTAAGTTAAGGAATGCGAGTAAATAAAACTTGCTTTATGGTTACTTTGTATGTGTATTTCTAATTACTTTTCCAAGATTGTTTGGTTCAATTCTAACTGTACGGAATTTGATTAAACTTCCAAGGAAAGGAATCAGCTTGACCCGTTTATTTAAGACCCTTTTTTCTTGCATTTTTTGAATAATATACTTTTTTGTTCTCTGTCAATGATATTTTTCTGCAGAGAAACAATTGAATAAACAAATATCTGCGGCCTTATTTTTCCATAAGGTGAGGATTTTTTTATAACTTTTTTGACATTCAGAATCGCATTTATCACCCTCTAGATATGTAGAATCATTTGATCGTTTAAATCAACCCCAATCAGTCGTGCTTTAAACTACATCAGAAAACTAATGCTACAGTCGTATTATATAATACACAGAGCAAATTGAATTACTTGTCTGCAACAGTTTATTGTATTTAAAATTCGAAGCACGTTTTACTGTACTAATGCATGAAATAAATTGCTGCATCATTTTCCTATTAACTCCCCTGGTTGTGGTCTCGACGATGTATCTCTTCATCAGCAAAATTGACCAGATTCTTGATCGACGAGATATTTCGTCGTGATCAGATCGTGTCCTCGTCATCATAAAAAAATCGGCAATATCGTGATGGCAATATAGAGATATTTCATCATTACAAAAACTGGTCAGTTCTTGATGGACGAAGTATCTCGACGATACCACTTGTAAGGTTAAAAGCCCTACCGGTGAACCTGTCCGTTTCTACCCTGCTCCACTTGTCTCCAAATGTAAAATAACATTAGAAAAACCATCAAAAGTATTCGTCTACCTTGAGTCAAAAGCAACGCAAAATACTTTTCCACCTCCACTAAATCCGACCGGCGAGGTCAAAGAAAACAATCCGCTGCCATCCGCCAAATGACGGCGAATAACGTGACACACATATCAAGGTAGGGGATATTTCCCATGGCTCATTAGAATGCCAAACAACTAATTACTTTCCCTAAAGAAATTTAAACTGCTGGGAGCTCAGCGTGGCAGTTCATTTCCGCCCGACGCCGGTAGCGATGGCAATTAAAGTCTTGCGGATGGCCGCCCGAAGAAAATTTCGCAGCGAACTTTCTCTTAAAGTAACGTGGTTCAAAGTAATAATTGCTGCGGGCCAAAGCGATGTCATCTTTAGAATGGCAAGATGGGAAACCTTTCCTTCCGCGCAAAAGTGAGCGAAGTTATGGATGATTCCGATGTGGGAAATATGTCCTTGTTTATGAAAGTCTTTTGCAAGTGTTTTCCGTCTGTTATCGATCTCACACTAGCGGGCCGTGGTAGCCTGGTTGGAAGAGTAACGGACTAGCAACCGGAGGGATGCGAGTTCGAATCCAACCAAAGACCGTCGTGTACAAAGGAGGTGCACGTTAAATTTGTCGTGGCCTCAAAAATCCTCACGTTGGTGTGGTGTGGATGTTTGGAGAGTGGGGTGCCAGCTCACGTGTGACCTCGTCATCTGACCGTGGTTCAAAATTACGTGCTGTTGTCCTTGGGTCTTTACCTTCGGGATCGTCCCCAGACCGTCACCGATGGCCTGTTGTGTTGCTCCAGTGTGACGTTAATCGAAATACCCACCTACCGTCTGTTATTGATCTCACATTAGCGGTCCGTGGTAGCCCGGTTGAAAGAATAACGGACCAGCAACCGGAGACCGTCATGTACAAAGGGGGCTGGTGCACGTTAAGTCTGTCGTGGCTTCAAATGTCCTCACGTTGGCGGGGTGTGGAAGTTCGGAGAGTGGGGTGCCAGCTCAGGTGTTGATCTCGTCATCTGACAGTGGTTTAAAATGGCGAGGCGTTGTACTTGGTACTTTCCATCGGGATTGATCCCGGACCGTTGCTAATAGCACGTTGTGTGGCTCCAGTGTGATGTTAATTAACTACCTACCCTTCTAGAAGACTACTTTATAATTAATTATATTTTAGATCAAGCCTGCTGTTTTGCGGGGCACTAAAATTCAAAATACGGCGAAGAATAACAGATAGAAACCGATTATGAATTACCATTACGGAAACCAGTTCTCTTTAGATTTTATTAATATTTTAGCTTTAATTGCTTAATATTTTTAAGATCATTCGTGGACCATCAATTTATACTACCATTGTAGCGGCACACACACACAAATGCCCCGTCATAATGTCAGCAGAAACATTTTCTGAACAGCTATTTTTGCAGTGAGAGTTGTAAAGTTAAAATAAACATCAGTAAAAAATGCTACATCCACATAAAGCCATTCTCCTATATTTTTAGGGGCTTTCATGATGATTTATGTGAGAGAAGGATATTCCAAAAGGTTAAAGGGCAATTTAAGTTTCTTTTTGTGATTTGTAGAAGTATTTCTGAAAAAATACGTATTGACTGCATGTCGTCATAAAAAAATGGCATATTTTGTGCTTCTGTTCGTAATACACAAAATATCTGTATATTGTAACCACGGAAGTGAAAGGGATAGCACTTTTTTGCCTAGGAAAAATAAAACATTTCGTGGTTCACAAAATCAGGTTGTATTGTCGAATAGAAATCACATGGTAAGTACAGTTATAAACAATACCAATGCATAAATTACTCACAAAAATTCCCAATATTGATTTTCAGTTCTACTTTTCCCCGTAGCCGGAGACACTGACTGCAATTATAAGATTTGAACTAGGTACTAGTTCTGCACTATTGCATTTAACGTGAAAACAGAAACTCTATAAATACTACGAACCATCAAATATAATATCAAATCATATAATATAATGGGTACTATTTATAGAAATGGGCTGTATATGCTCATTGTGCAACGGTATTGTCTATGAGAAGGTTTTCTATAAAGCTGATGTGATGAAAGCAGAGGGCACTAGTGTATTGCAAATCTCTTCCGTTACTGATAGTGCAATTTGGCATGTCACTCGAATGGAATTTCTGCAAGTTGTTAACATTAAGTATTAACGCCAAACGTCGTCAAATAACAAAACAAAATTAATTCTTAACTGGAAGAATCTTTTTATTCTCGCGTTGAGAGAGTTTACTCTGAAAAACTCTTAAAAGCTGTCTATTTCTTAAGTAAATTGGACACGAGAGGGATTTTCAGTGCAAACAAACACAACAGACGGAATACGAAGATTATACTTCCGCCACACTCAAATGCTTATAGCTTGATACATATCGAAGTTACCTTAAAATGTTGTGAACCACCGTTTTGGCGACGTTTGCGTTTAATTTAATTGATGTTGGCCAATAAACACTACCAAAAACAATTCGGAATTCATTCTTTGGAATTTTATTGTCGACGTTCTGAAATCGAGTTTGAAAATCAAGCCAAGTGACTTCACGTTCAGAATACGTACAGAAAACATGTTCCACTGAAACATTACCGTCAACCACCATCTACATTTAGCTTGACAGAAAAAGCCTCTCATCACCCTTAGATACACTGCAATGCTTTTAGAAACTAATGATCGAATTCGATATGCGAATGTTGATAACAACACTGGAAATATCGCACAAATATAATTTATTTGTGAACTCCACAAGTCTGTAGTCGTGTCTTATTTTGTTAAATAAGGACACTACCATGTCTATCTATACTTTCAGAATATTGAATCGTATTCTAATGAATTCAATTTGAGAAGCATGCCTCAAATCCCACCTCGATCCTTTAAAACGGAAGGTATTCTTTAATTCAAGAATAAAACGAGGACGGGGGACATTTTTTCCCAACTTCTTCGCTACTATAAATAATGCATTACCGTAAAACCGATCCATAAACTAATCTAAATAAGATTTCGCCCCTATTTGCGCAGACGTTACTGAGGAAAACCTGCAGTTATTCGTTTTAGTGCTTTTCCTTTACCTCCTACTCTTACGAGACTAAACTCTGGTGTTTGCAGAGCGCTAATGCTCAGTGGAGCATTAGGTTGAGATACACAGTTTATTCTGCAAAATTTCACTTTCCCTGGTAGAATTTTTATCTGCATGCCCGACGCAAGTGCCCTAGTTGAACAGGGAGCTAAGCAAGTAAAGAAAGATGCTTACGTTTTGTAGCTTCTATTTCGCGTGTTTTTCAATGTAAAATATTTCACCGAAAGGGAAGAATTCTGTAAGTTTTAAAAATATTTCTCGTTTCTTCTTTCGTTGCTTTTCTAGCGTGTATTGGAAAATGAAATAGGTCATGAATAGGTTGTAATAAATTGAATTCTTTTCGACTGCAGCAATTATTTTCGCAGGCGTTGAGGATATACGGAGTGTATAAATCTGGTTTTTAATAACACTGTACATTATTCAGTAGCCTATCTAACCCAGTAATCTTGATGCTATGATTCTTATAGAATGAAATGATTCTCTTGTGGCATATGTTGAGAAACTGGGACACCTTTTTGAACAATAAATGATACTTGGCGGAATGAATGTGAAGAATACTTTTGAGAAATAAATTATTTGTCTGTGTTTGGGATAATGGTTAAACCTTTTGAGGCACTTGTGAGTAGTTTGTAATTATCTGAGGGGTAGTTTGTATTCTCTGTATGACTTAACCGGTTTTGACCTTCTTCACTAATAGAATCTTTCGCAGGTTTCTTCATTCAAGTGATCAGTTTATTTAGTCACTATGTGCGTGGTTATTTAGTCAATAATTATAATAACTATTAATTAATTAAAAATAGTTACTAAAAGAATAGAAATAAAAGCAAATTCATGTGAATTTTAAAATAACCAGTCTTTCAAAAGTTTACAGCAGAAAGTTTTGGAAGCCCGTCCGCCCCTGTTAATCAGAGATGCTTGAATGGAACATTTTAATGGGGCATGAATACTTTTAGAAAAAATTCCTCCATCTTTATTACATGAATGGTCAATGGCCAATATTTACTGCCCACGAGTGGTTAATCTTTATGGTGCATGGGTGATATACCGACTGACCGTAATGGTAGTCGGTCGGTCGTCACTGACTGAACAGAGAAAACGAATTTTTTATGTTATTGTTATACAAACGAATAATATAGAAAATACTAATCACAGGTGTCGAAATGTAATGTTCTACTGACCTCTTTAGAGGCATGGTTTTAGAAACTCTTAACCTGGAAAATGTCCCCTTGGATGTCTACGACTTGGAGAAAGAACTGTCAGCTTCACGCCTCGGAGTCGAAAAGAGATTCTGGTGGGAGCCGACTTGGCAAAAAAGGGGGATTACGTCAAAATATCACGGCGGAGGTAGACCAGGGGAATGACGATTAATATGATATAATGATATGAGGATAGTTCGCTTCAAAAAACCGTGTCTTTCCTCTTTTAGAAACGCAGTCAAAACACACGAGCAAACACTTTCTGAATTGCAATCAACCAGAAAGCCACAACCTCAATCAGCAGCGTAAAAAATAATCTTTCCGCTCTCTATAAATATCATTTTTAAGCTGGTGATGGTGGAGTATGAAAATCTTGAAAAATGGAAACCTGGATGAGACATTTCTGTCACGTTTTTCTTTTTGCTCTGCATCTTCAAAGAGTGCCGGAAACCTTTTGAAGGCTTGCCAAGACCTCTTACAAAAACAAAGCCCTAAAAAATTCAGGCTCTATCAGCTCCGTCTCTACGATCCTTCTCGTAGGGAGACAATTGCTTGTGATCTGGGCATCTAGGCATAAATCCAGCACTCTTTTTTTTATTTATTCTTCCCTTTTCATTCCATTTATTGCGCGTTTTCTTTCTACGTTGAAAAAGACTTGATGTTATGATGATTTAAAAACATCGTTGTTGTCAAATAACTTTTTGTTTGCATGTTAAGTTCGGTGCCAAATTAAAGGCAGCGATAGCAACTCCTTTGATACTACTTGGAAAATACAACTGCGATGTAGGTTGGTGAACTTATACGCTTCGGTGTTCACGTGATGGACTCTCTTTAACGTGTCAGAATGGAGTAACTAGGATTTTGATTCATTAGGTTTTTATTTTAAACTCGACGTTATGTTTCATTTGCAAAGGAAAAGTCCAAGTAGTACAGCACGATCCATGTTTTCGAATGAAGAAGAATATGATCTAGTTGAGGTTTTTATTAAGTGGTTCGTGAGAGTGGAGTTCAAAGACCTCTTATGCACTGTAAAAATGTGCAGAGCTTCATCACGTAAAAGTTGAAGATAAAGTATACGAAAAATAACGTATTTCATCTACTGCAAGCACCATTCGCACGATGTAACGAAAACAGGAGACCTTAAAAGAACTATAGTGATATATTATTCTAAAAATGAAGTTAGGTTCTACTCATGAAACGAAATCGAAGTTATAAAGTGTAAAATAAAAACATTAAAAACTTCCATGGATTCAAAGAGTAATGATCCAAACTATTTATTCAAACATTTTGGGAAAAAGTTGTCGAGTGTTTTTTGGAGAGCTTAAGTAGCCCAAAGAATAAAATCAAGAAGTTAATTTTGATGGCTTTTGTTTCTAATTGAGTTCTGAAGCTTTAAAACACGCATTCTTTTATTTGTAGCTGATTAGGAAGTATTTCGAAACATTTGAATATGTATATAAGCATTCTCATCTGAAGCCTTTTAAATGCCATTTAATGACTGATTTCTCAAGTGACTTTTCCATAAAAATGAATCTTTTTAATAAACTATCGAAGATAAACACTTGAATTTTTTATGAAATTTTCTGAGAATATTTCAGAGTGTTTATGGGTATTTAAATATATAGGTAAAATATAAAACAAATAAACTGAAAAATCTGGCAATGTGTCACATATTTTAATTGTACCACCAGAAAAAAATGTTAACAAAGCATCTATTTAAAATATTTACCACTAATTCAATGAATATATAATAAAAATATTGTGTCTATTGAGTAACAAGATATGGTACTATACTCATTTTAACAAGGGAAACAATTAGGATGGCGTTAAAGTAGTTAATCTCAAAGAAAGGTATTATTATTTTTTATTTCTAATGTCCGACCACTGACCTCTTTAACTTTTGTCACTAAAATAGGCGAACTAACGGCTATTCGTGAAAGCACATTCAGTAGACAAGCCACCGTTTCTCCTCACAAGGACAATCACCAACATCCATGCATTTGCAAGCATCGATTCAACCCGTTAGACAAAAGCTATGACCACATACAAGTTAGTCGGCTGGAATAGTTCAGTTGTTTCACTTATTATGAACCACATTGAAGTTGAAATTTTCGAAATGTATGGAAATATTATTGGAGTAATAATATGACATTAATAAAATTGTACGTTCGTATTGTCACGTAAAAATAATTAAAATATTCAAGGGAAGAAAATATAAAGGTTTGTTAGGTGAAAAAAAAACTCAGCAAAGCATAACAGAAGTGGATTAAATGATCAATAAATAATTATCAGCTTTATATATAACATCGTTAAATGTTTTAGAATCGGTTATAATAAACTTCTAGAAAGTTGTATGATGCCACTAGCAAAAATACAAAATAAAATGTTTGAATTTAAATAAAAAATATAGGGAGAAATGTCGTCTGCATCAAAGACAAATGACATTTTTGAACCTGGAACGCTTTCTACTTTCTTTCAGTTTATCGTCTACACAGTTCAGTACGTGGAAATATTATTTCATAAAACAATGAAACAACGGCATGTCTAGTGAATGTATATTGTGCTTTAACATACAATACATTTAAATAAAATTTTAACCACACAATGACTAACTGTGGGATGAATTTTTAAGTTTGTATTGTGTTATTCATTCCGTAAGAGTAATAAAACAAACAGTTAACCATACAGTGCCGAGATTCCAACATCCTAAATACAGACATTAACTTATTGACCTTAACTTTCTAATACCATAAAATAACATTAAACGCCTATTTATTCATGTGACCAACTTCCAATCTTTTAATTATCAATAATCGCTGCATGATGCCAGAATGGAACTGGTTATTCTGACCTGTCCACCGCCGACTCACTACAAATTACTAGACTATTCTGCATTGTGCTCCAGTCATTATTGAAATAAAGAATCAAGATGATGAGGTATTTTTAGGGTCGACCCTGACCCTTTTGTCAGTAAGGTCATCTATTTTCTTCATTTATTTTCGAAGGGATATTCTCCGATTACAGATTAACAATCAAGTTTCACAAGAAACCCTGAACGTAGTTCACCGCTTCCCTAAGCGACAATAATTATTGTTTTTTAGACAAGCAAACATTACCTGCTGACCTTCTATCACTTGAAATACCGACAATAGATAATAGTAGGTAGAGGATATGACAGTGATTTGACATCTAGTTTTAAGATCTGTTAGCTTGGCTATTGTTTGTAATGGAGGACACATATTACAATGTTTTTAATTTGCTTTCCTTACCTAACCATTGTGGGTGGCTCAGTGGGTTTTCCTATTGCGAGTTGTAGGTGGCGCAGATATGGTTCCTGTTATCCTGGACCCTGTTATCTTGTTACCCTGGATGTATTTCTCTCTTGTGGGGTATTAAAAATTTCCTCGTGCATGTCTATTACTTGACGTTGTTTTGCGTTTGGCGCAGCTTGGTCAAATATGGCCATTGCACAATAAAACCCAAGCAAGCAAATAATTTCGGGACTTACAACTATTTCTACAGTAGTCCACTTAAATTATGTATAATTGGCACAGATGTTTCGCATTAAAAAATATACCATTGTATATTTGCATTATTATTTAGAAATTAGTATAAGTTGTGTAAATTTTAGTTTGCGAGTTTATGCTGTTATACGGATAAAGCATGTTACAAAATAAAATGAAAAATTGAATAAATGTCCCAATATAGGAAAATAGCAGTCAACGCGCACAGCATATCTATTACTCTGACAAAAATAATCGATTTTACAATTAAAGATTACGACATATCAGACACATATGCGTATAAGTCCCATAAAAATGTTCATTGCCTATACATTTAAAGAAACTCTGTTTAGGATTTTATTCTTATCTGCGGAAGAATAAAATGTCCTTCAAGAAACACATAAGAGGGATATGACATTTTGATATGACAAAGATTTCGGTAGAGGCCAAATGCTTGTGGTTTCCTATTTCGGTCTGAGACAGGTGAAACGCTTTGCTAGATAGATGAGATAGTTAACATGGAATGGCATATGCCCCATCGGAATATAAGAATTTGAGGATCAATGGGTTCGAATTGGATTTCTTGTGGTACTAGAAGAAACTATTTTTAGATCATAGAGAGAGAGACCTTTGAGTTTTCAAAGCGTTTTCGTTTAAGTTAAAAAACAAAATAACACTAAAGTCTTTTGTTGATATTTTACATTATGTGTCACATTTTGATTGACAATAATTGTTTCAAACATTCTGTAGTAAATTTGATCAATTTCAGACTCCTCTACCTAGAATTGTACTGTGCATAACTCTATAAGAATCAGAATGATATTTTAGTACCCTTTTTATATAAAAAGCAGAAAGAAATAATTTAACAGAAAATGTTTGTACATTTTCCATACAAAAAGAAGAGCCTTCAAAAATCCCCAATCCAAACCAAAATGAGGTGGGTTTTTTTGAAGCTAGAGAAACAGGTATGTGCAATGATTTAAAAACTATAAATTTATATATACTCGAGCAGAATTACGCAAATTAAACTATATCGAAATACTGTCATTGCATCCTATTTAAAGGATAGAATTCATTTGAAAATTTCGTGAAATCCGTTGCAGAGTTCAAATCGATGTTTCGCTTGTATTGCAACATATATGCTAAAAATCTTTGACCCCTGTTTCAACTAGCAGTAAACTATGCTTAACTTAAGGTTTAGACAGTTCAGTCAGAACGAAGGAAAAATATACAATATACAGCAGAATAAAACACTTCCACGTGCATTATAGTAACAATACAATTGGATGAACAATACACACCGTATATTTATCTATGTGAAAACAATTGTCCTGTATCACGCATGCGTGGCAACCTAAATTATTTATCCTGGAGGAATTTCCTAAATCCAGAGATATAAAAGAATATTCTACTAAATTTGAAAGCTTTGGAAGGACATTACAAGTGATCTTCATTTTTAGGGTTAGATCGTAAAATGTTATGCTATGCAAGCTATATCAATCTTTATGTAGCTAATTCGTGTTCTAATGTAACTATGCGTGTGTAGGAAGAGCAGTATACTTTAATTTGCCATAAACCGTTGATTTGATCAATAAAAATTACATTCCCTTAGGGGTCATTGACTTTACCTCGATTTGTTCTAAAAGGTAATAGAAACGTGAGTTGCAAAACACTGCTGTTGTAAGACTAAATTGTCTTGTCTGAACGAATCGATTAGAAAATCTTTCCTCGCAATTTTCCTGCACAAAACACGCTAGTTTAACTTTCGGTTTTTCATAAACGTTCCAATTAATGGGCGAACTTCTTTGAGCTCATTTTCTGGTTGAACCAAGAGTTCTATGAAAACAATTGCTTTTAGCATAACTTTTGATAAGTTCATACCAAATATTAAAAACTCATGATTCCAAAAGGTCAGTAAGCTTTGGAGCGTTACTTTTAAAGCACATAAGTTTAAAGATGTTGGCTACTTATTAAGTTGTTAAGAGTTTATGAAAACATATTAAAGTTTTTCAGTTTTTATAAAACAGTTTTCGAAAACCTGGGCACCATTTCTATTTTGATATTGATCACTCTACGGAGCCAATTTACTGCTTACTTTACCGTAGAGTGTGGGTTTGTAGAAATTGAGAATAAATCAAGAGAAAACCCACACAAAATCACAACAGATGCCTTTATTGATTAATACTCCGCTTCTATACAAATCCACCCTCTACGGGGGTCATCCGTAAATTCCTTCGGGATCAGCTCCATAGGATGATGAAAATCAAAATATTGCCCATGATTTCTGTTTTCATAATAGTGCTCGCAATACCTTGTTTTTCATGAGCATCTTGTATGCCATCAATATATGAGGGGTAGGTAGTTAATTAACGTCGCACTGGAGCAACACAATGGATCCAAGGACAAAGCCTCGTAATTTTTGAACCACGGTCAGATGACGAGGTCAACACCTGAACTGGCACCCCACCCTTCAATCTTCCACTATATACCATGGGCAGTTTAAAAGAAAAGGTCTATTTTAATTTCATACAGGCCCATAACGGTCATCGGTCCGTAAAAATTTGAAACATTGTTAAAAAGGAGGGGGATGGAAATTCCTGGAGACCCGATCTCCTTGGACCCATCTCCAAATTTTGTTATAGAGGCCTTCAAAAACATGAATGATAAATTGAACGAGTAAGCAAATAATATGGGTAATAAAAAGGAAATCGTTCTGAAAGCACTCATGCATATATAACTGGGATATGACTTCTATTATTTCTCTGAGCTGACGACACATGCTCGAAAAGTAAAAGGCTTTCCATGACTTTCTCTGCGACATGAACTTTTGATATTGAAATCTCCTTATGGATTTCGAAATAGAAAAAGATAATTCTATTCTTGACATTGGGTCGCGGGCGTCTATTTTATGTCCTCGGTAATGAGACATATACTACGTCGAGATAGATATTGTTTTTCAAAGCCCGAATGACGAACCCTTTAGCACTCTTGCCAGAAAATTCTGCACAGAAGATGGATGCCCACCTCCGATCTACTTCTTTCTGCAGCGATGTTTTTTTTCTATATTTCTCTGTGTGGGTCTCGTATTGAGTACTCAACTCATGGTTAAAAGTAGAAAAGAGATCTCACTCTCCTCCCTACTGTTTGGCAACGACAGAGCGTGGCCTTAATTCAAGGTCAAGATAAAAAGTCGATGTGTCGCCTGATAAAAATAATTAAAATCGATTCTGCAAATTTCGAGTAACTAAATATGTCTCCTCCTGCCGACTTCAGAAGAAGAAAAAGCTTCTTCTGGAGGGCATAAAAGCGTGACTGTGAGTTTGATACATTGCTGTTGCTTTTGGAAAATAAGTGAAGCGGCACTTGAGGTTTGAAGATTTAAATTGAGCGACTACTAATTCAGCTATTCATTTTTTGCCTCGAGCGGTTTTTAATTGGAAACAGCTGTACAAGCAAAAAGCATCGAAGTTAAAACAAATAATCACATTGAAATCTAATAAGACACAGCTTACTAAAAGATTCTTCCTAAGGTAAAATTGAGGTACTTTCAATTTGCAACTGATATAACTGTCGCAATTCTTCACTGGACATTGGGATTTCAACGAATTTCTCCACGGATTTAGATTGTCTTCAAGTGATCAGTACAGGTGTAACAACAGCAGAAGTCACCATCGATCGATTCTTATACTGCTTGAACATTTTGAGCAAAGAACTCCTTAAAAAAGAGTTGAATTTTTTTTCCATACTTTGGCTTCCATTCCCTTCAAACTTGGTTAGGTCAAAGGAGGATTTTGTCGCTTTCTAAGCTTTTATATAATTACAAGTCAGTCACGTTTTGTTTCTTTTTATACTGTAATTATGATTTTGCATTTTATTTTACTTAGATACTAAATCCCGTGTTGTACTCTGTGATACAAGGAAAGAAACCTTTGTTCATAAATTAAAAAAAACATTAGATACCGAGGGATATGGTTAGTGACAGAGAAAAGAAAGTTAACAGAGTTGGTAGGAGATTTTCAACATGTATCCTCACGCTGACATAATTAACCGATCGAGATATAATTAATAGCTAACACTACCGACAAAGCAGAAAGGCTCTTTCAGCCAAATTACGCGTAGACAAATGTGATATTGATCGCATCTAACTACTTAATCATGATAACACAATTCACACGATGTTAACTAGCCCTTCCAATGAGATAGAGTATTGAGAATACTTCAGTCTGCATGGCTAAATTTAGTCTAAGGTAGCTTAATTAAATGATACTGGAAGATCTGTGGCGCACACCAAAGAAGTGTCAGATGGGCTTAACCCACGCTCAAAGCAATAGAAAACCGAATGTTCATGGATTTGAAAAAAACATCATTAACGCCTACAAGTGGTTTCAACGGGATATCTCATCCATCAAGATCTGATCAATTTTGCTAATGACGAGATATCTCGTTCATCAACATCTGGTCATTTTTACTAATACGTCGAAAAATACCTCGACGAGACAACCACCAGGAGGATTAACAGAAGTTTAGTGGATTTTTTAACAAATTCTACACCAATCTCTAATGAAAGATTGAATTCATGGGTTAAGTTAACTCAAGTTACAACGCATTAGTGTCAGTGTCTAGCGATTTATATTCGATTTCTTTAGATGTTTGACCGTTGGAAAAGGATCGAAATTAGGTGTAATTTTAAAAAGGCCGGAAAGGAATGTGATTTCTGAGTTAATGCAATCGCGCCACTAAGGTTGTTAAAGGAGATCGGGAGGATCGAAATTACTCAGTCTCTGACAAAAGTGTCTAATACGCTAAATATCCCAAGAAATATCCTTTCGAGATCTCAAATCTAGTGAAAGTTCCAAGAAATAGGTATGTTCTTCATCTATAAAAATAACTACTATACCTCTACGGCAGCGAGTTATCACAATATCTCTGAAAGACTATAAGGAGGTAGAAGAAACAAATTGTTCAGGAACCAGAAGGAGCTATAAGGACGATAAAATTTAACACACTCTTCAAGTTTCAAGAGATCTCTTTTATTTTATACAGCCACTGTTTTATATCCCTCTAATTTGCTTCATAACCACAATTCATTTTAAGGAGCAGTGAACATCATTTGAAGAGTTCTTTTTCTCGGATGATTCAGTTTGATTTCTGATTCTTAACTCACGATCATCTGAAGAAAAGTAGGGACAAGCTACAACCCTCTTTAATTTCGAAAAATAGCCATCATAGCCCCTTGACGGCGTATTTCACAATATGATCTTATTATTTAACATTACTTTCTGTTAGGTAGGTATTTAATTAAAGTCGCACTGGAGCAACACAAAGGGTTATTGGCAACCGTCCGGGATCAATTCCGAAGGCTACTTTTTGGACTGTATAGACGTATATATATGATATTCTCTATCAAAAGAGGAGCTAGAATAATGAGATTTAAGAACTGGTACACAATAAAAAATCGGATCAACTAGTTCGAAAAGGAAATACTTAAAATTTTGGCTCTTTTTTAAAATATACTTAAAGTTTTTGGAGGTTTGCGATCCATAAGCAACTCACGATTCTTAAGTATGGCACAATTTGTCCCCGGAGGACTCAGTTGCATAGCAACATATCCAATCCAATCCACGTCCTGAGCGAAGAGACTAAATCGAGGAATGATAATGGAGAAAAGTAAGCTCCAAAACAGTTTAGATGGCAAAATAAACAAAACACGAAACAAAAAATGGATTTAACCCCTTTTTCTAGTTGCATGGTTAATTCATAAATTGGGAAAAGTTTGCATTAGAAAGATCAATGCAGTTTGTGCGTTCTTTCTTAAAAATGTCGATAAAGCCCTTGAGAATCACAGGAATTTCTCAGTTTTCACAGTAAGGTAAAACTTTTTAGAAAGAGCAAAATAAGATTTGTTGAAAGGTAGACAGCAATGGTTGTCTTTGGAGACATACAACTTGAAATAGAAAATACGTATCAAGAAGAGTCACAGCCCTTTGGCGTTAAAAGAATTTCAATTGGCATTTTGTGTCACATTCAGTTCTAGAAAATACTCTGAGAAAGCCGTGGTCACGCCTTAGCTTCGTTAAACGACAACATCAACCTGGCTAATTTGGCACACGACACTGGCGAATGCCCATTAATTATTTTTATAGGTTCTGCTAAAGAGAATGGGAGCCTTGTTGCATTTTTTTGAGGTAATTTGTGTACTAACTATACCATTTCCTTTCCAAGGTCTACTGCGCATCTATATAAAACTGATTGAAGCTCGAAACGAAATCGAATAATCCGATAATTACCAGATTTCCAACTTTTATTCAGCTATTTTAAGTATTAAGGTACCAGTGAGATGTTTTCAGTTGAGTTGCTTTATGAGAGGGATCAGGACATAATGACTATTAATGTTTCGTACATAAAGCAGATGATGTTCTTTTAGGCTCAGAATTCGAAACCATTTGTACATTTGGCAATTAATTTTTAGAATGCGTTCATTCCTATTGAATCTTAATCTAAGGAAAGATAATAATGCATTACGAAATATGTGAAGTTCCGTTTACATGGAAAACAAACAGACAAAACTACTGAATACTACACCTATAAAGTTTTCAAATTTCATTTCAAAGCAAATGTCCCTGAAGTTAATACTTTGTTATGGCTTAGTTCAAGAAAAATAAATATGGAAAGACAGAAACGTTTTCAGCCAGGCTAGCTAATGTGAATAGTGTTCAAAAATCAAGCCAATGCCCAATTTACAAATGGGATTTCTTAACTGACAGTGCCACTTGACTACATAAAACGTTTTCATTTGGTAGCACATAGCAAGGTAACTAACGAACTGATATTTCACGAGTGTCCCTACACGTATACGATAAAGAATATACATTGTTAGAGCAGTAGTAACCCGCATATTCATAACAGAATTTAATAAGGAAGTTATCACACGACCTTTTCTCTTTTCTGCTCGATTCGACCTTCTCATTCTACTCAATCATAATTCTTGAGATATGGAAACAGTCAGTATTTAGCAATCAAGAATAATTCGTATAAAATATTTATTTTTGATTTCGAACCGTCACCACTTTTGTATTCTAACTCCTCCAATCATGGTGCTCATGACTCAATATTCTAGAATGCTTTTTGCAGAATAAAAATATATCTTTATGAAAATCAAACAAACGCAGATATTCAATACAAGCAACAAACAAATACAAAGTTACAATTGAAATTTTGCCCCAAATGCACTCGTATCGTTCCGTTATCTATAAAAAATATACACTATAGAACCAGTAATCGATTGATGAGAGAAATGCTCACAGAAAATCATGCAATAGGACAGTCTAACATTAAAATGAACTTCAATTCTTTTCGGAACTGATTTGAATAGGAGATTGTTAAGATTCCAAGCCTCAGCCAGAGTAGTGATTTGAAACCTTCTTCATCTCATAGTACACATAAGCTAATTACTAAAATTCTGCGATACACATAATATATATTTCTTTTCGATTTGGCGAATACAATAGGTATAATTGCGATTGATTTACAAAAAATATTAGTAATTACCAACCCCTTCTTTGCTTCAAAGTGGTTTAAAAATTAATTTTGAAACAATTTATTTATAATACTTGATTATAAAAATAATACTCAACATTATTTATACGGGTAACTAAAATAGGAGTATTACTTGAAAGTATTCGTATACACATTCTTCGAAAGTTCAAAACTAACTGTATAAATTAAATAAATCTCTTACACAATTTAAACCATTTAATCTCCATAAGGCACACCAATACAATTCTTGTGGGACACTTGTGCGCCGCGTCACACCAGTTAAAAATCTCTCGTCTAGACTAAATAACTTTAAATTTGGTATCTGTGGTACTTTAATCTTGGTATTTGTCTCTTGTAATTTTGATATAGATTCGAAATTTGGTGTTAGAATTAGGCTTGTGCAAGAATGGCACACCAGTTCTATTCGTGCCTGACAAAAGTGTGATGCGTCACAACAGTTGAAAATCGTTGTACTTGACTAAATTGCTTTAAATTTGGTATCTGAGGTTAAATTTTGATATATATTTTAAATTTGGCTTTGGAATTGGGTGTTCTGCAAGAATGGTACACCAGTGCGACGCGTCACACTGATTGAAAATCGCTGAACTATAGGAATTGCAGCGTCTTGTGGAAATTGGAGCTCTTTTAAAGCAAAGCGTGAGATAAATGCTTAAAGAACGACCATCGACAATCTGAGAAGGATTTAGCGGTTTGGAGACACCGATTATCACAGAAGACAAACTCGGAAGCGGAGCGGGTGTGGAGGATATCAACTTGGGTTCTTAACTCAGTCTGTTCAGTCCTGCTCTTGAAGCAGACAGAAGACATTGCACCTTCGCCAGCCTAGCCGAGAGGTATTCGCGATGAGTTGAAAGTGCAAGGTCTATGTTTGTTGTCGGAGTCTAAACGGGGAATCTAAAAATACACAACAAACCCGGAGGAGCCTTGGGATCTAGTCACGTGTACGTTCGGGGCCATCCCGATTCAAATTAGACACTTTGCTTCTTCACTCACATCTGCTGCCTACAAATGGTGGTTCCTTTTCTTTTATTTATTTCACGGGCTCGCCTATTGTCTTGTCGAGCGGTGTGAATTACATTCAAATTAGAACTGGTGAAGCGGAGTACCTTCAGACGTTTCAACTTCGATGGCAAGGCCATCGTTAGTAAGCAATAAAACTTCCATAATGTAAAAAGCATTACATAAAAGGGCACGATAAACGCCAGGGCTTCCGCATAGGGGTGGTCTTCTGTATCGTTAGTACTGGTTCCTGAGAGCGAGGGGGAGATTGGAAATGTGAAAGTGCTTGTATTACAATGTGGTGTTTTGATTAAATGGCAAGAATGCGGCAGTTAGTCAAATAATAAAATTTTCATCAGGGTTATAAGAACTACATAAAAAGACACGAAACACACCTGGACCACCACATAGAAATACTAGCCGGTACCATAGTGACAAAACTCGAGGGCGAGAGGTCTGGAAAATTTGGCACTCTAGATACTGTAATGTGGAGTCTATTTTCTAGATTAAATGGAAAGTCTGGCGCTTTCAGTTCACAGACTTTTCTCATGATTATAGGAACTACATAAAAAGAGACCAGAGTCTCTACATAGAGTGCTCACCAGTAGCACCGTGTCAAGTACCTGAAGGTACTTTCTCAAGTACCTTCAGTCGTTTCAACTTCGATGGCAAGGCCATCGTTAGTAAGCAATAAAACTTCCATAATGTAAAAAGCATTACATAAAAGGGCACGAAAAACGCCAGGGCTTCCGCATAGGGGTGGTCTTCTGTATCGTTAGTACTGGTTCCTGAGAGCGAGGGGGAGATTGGAAATGTGAAAGTGCTTGTATTACAATGTGAAGTGGCAAGAATGCGGCAGTTAGTCAAATAATAAAATTTTCATCATGGTTATACGAACTACATAAAAAGACACGAAACACACCTGGACCACCACATAGAAATATTCGCCGGTAACATAGTGACAAAACTCGAGGGCGAGAGATCTGGAAAATTTGGCAGTCTAGATACTGTAATGTGGAGTCTATTTTCAAGGTTAAATGACAAGTCTGGCGCTTTCAATTTCCAGACTTTTCTCGTGATTATAGGAACTACATAAAAAGACACCAGTATCTACATAGAGTGCTCACCAGTAGCACCGTGTCGAAACTCGAGAGAGGTCTGGGAAATGTGGCAGTTTTAGTACTACAACGTTCGGTTTGTTTTCTTGATCAATTGACAAGGCAGAAGCTGTTAGTTCAAAAAGATTTTCATCGTTATAAGAACTACATAAGAACACATGGAAAATACCAAGTAGATAGGTATTTTAATTAGCGTCGCATTGGAGCAACACAACGGGCTTTCGATGACGGTCCGGGATCAATCCCCGAAGGGAAGATCGAGGACACCACGTAATTTTATACCACGGTCAGATGATAAGGAAGGTCACACCTGAGCTGGCACCCCACTCCAAATTTCCACACCACGGTAACGTGAGGACATTTGAGGCTTCGGCAGATTTAACGTGCACCAGTCCCCTTTGTGCACGACGGTCTTTGGTTGGATTCGAAAAACACCAGGACTTTCACAGAAGGGCTCGTCGGTAAAGTTGTGCCGGAATCCGAATATCTTCATTGTATTTTTGTGTGTACAAAAAGTGTGGATGAGAAAAGAATAGAAGAAATGCACATTTTTGCACATATTTTTAACATTAAGTATTTAATACACCTATTGGTATTGGTCATATAACTAGGCCCGAGTACAGATGTGGGGACCTTAAGTCCAAAAGTCTGTACTCATATTTTCAACTTAAACACAAATGCAGAACTTTTATGAACGTCTTTTTAATACTTTTTCAAAATGTAATTTTTATTCATTATCGTAGTCACGAAAAAGGGAATTGCATAGACTTCCAAAAGTAACCATTTTCCCGGCAAACGAGTTTTAACAATGGTTTATGCAGGAGAAAAAAATCAACACAAGGCAAGCTGGATGAAGCTAATTCCCTGCAAAACGTGAAAGCCAGAATACCATCAAGATGCATGTGCGAGACTTACATCACAGCTTTCGCTGTCGTCTGGGAAGAGCAGGTCAGGTTCGACGATTGATGCAGCGCATGCTGTTTAGTTTTCAGTTCAGTTTCAACGTTTTTAGGTCATTCAAAATAAGATGAAGCATTCTGAAAATGACTACGCCTACATGAAATCAAATCATTTTCTCAATATTTACAATTTTCTTTAAAATGATCTTTCGCAGAAAAGTGGTGTATATGATGGAAAAAATTGGATGCTAAAAATAAAGTAATCTTCTGCAAGATAAAAAAGAGAAAAACGGGTAGGTAGTTCAAAATCTCAATTTCATGCATCGTCATTTAGACCACCAATCACCACTGATGAAAAGATATCGATACATTTTAAAACAAATATTTGTTTAATCGGTGCTCCGGCATGAACTTAGGGTCTTAATATCAGATCAGATGACGGGTTTTTCATGAAATAAAATACACGCATTCCAAATATCGTATGATTAACTCTCACTAATGTAATTTTTTTCATTTCCTTTAAACACGTGTACAACTTTTAATATACACAATGGACGGATAATTTAAAAACACTACCCATTATAGTACAAAATTTGTTCAGATCCCACTCCCCTATAGACCTTGGGCCCTAGTACAGCGGTACCAGCCACTTGAAAATGAATGCACGTCATTAACGTAGAAAAACTATATATCGAAGCCAAGTTTTGTTGCTTTTCGGGTTCCTCATCTATATTGTCCCAGATTTCAAAAGAATTACGAGGATTATTATATTTCTTCACAGTTGAGAAAAACAACTAATGTAGAAGACGGCGGCGTCTTGGTTTCATATAGTATGAGGTTGCCAAATTCTGATTGGTTATCCGGTGATGTCATTACTTCAAGCTCTTTCATGAATTTTCTGGTAAAAAGTCTTGTTCGATTGCACGGGAGAGAACATGTTTAGAATTCTCTTAAAGAAAATTTGTGATTCATCTATTCCTACCGTTTTTTCTAAATTTCATTTTATGAATATTGCTTCGTTGTTTTATGGAAGACATAGTGAAATCGGCATTAATAAGCCAGACTTATGTATCAAGATGTAATGCATTTTCTGGTGACTTCCAAACAGGACCCCCAACAAATGTCGTCTTTTATTTCTAAAGCGTTTATAAAACTGGAATATTTTAATATTAAAAGTACAGTTCTCATACTTTTTCTTCAGCAGTACTACTCAATTATAAATTTTTTAAAAACTCCTGTACTCAGGGGACACAATTGTACTTCCCTCTCCTCCTTAAAAGACTCCACTAGCCCCAAATGAGTGTAGAATTCATAAAGAATCTTCAGAGGGATCAGAGTTTTTATAAAAGACTACTTTTTTCTCGAGAATGGAAAAAACCGGAAAGAAACATGGTTGAGACTGACACACGTGAAGACCCACCTACGAGAAATGTCATGTTTACCTTATTTTCAAACAATAAAAAAAACTTTGCGGAAGTGTCACAAAGTGGTATGAAAAAAATAATGCGTCCTTCTCGTAGGTTTTTTTTTGTTTGTTTTCTCCCCGAGTTCAATTAAGTTCAAAATCTAAGGCAGACTCGTTATTATTATATTCTTTGCTTGCGTCGGCGTATTCCAAAATAAAAAAAAAGGTTTATAGTTCACAAACACGCCGACATGAATGACATGACTCAAGACTCGAACAAGAATAAAAATAATTATAAATTTTATGTTAGGATTTGTGCTGCACGCGTTGGCATCGGATTATTGTCTTATGACTTCGATTGTCTTGATGCTCAATGGAGCGTTTCAAACACAATGTAAGCCACTGGGATTCGAAGATAAAAATATAAGTTGATTGTTTATATAAAAATAGTTCATGACTCACACAAGAAAATAATAGGGATGATTAAAAATCCCCTATCCTTTATATCTGCTTTAACAAATCGATTAAAAACCAGAGAAAATTGAAATTTTGTAAGAGGTATGCACAAAATAAAAAGCAATAATATAGGAAACGTTGCAATAGGAAAGATTCTTTTAATTTCGCTAATATGCCATATGATACAGCCATTTTCATAACTAGAATTCGAGTATGCTTGTCCCATAGGTAACAGGACAGTAGAATGCCCCCTGTGCTGACTTGATAGCTGAATCATTTACAAGAATGGGAGTGGAATTAATTGAAAGATTGCATATTACTGATTTGCAACAAGAGGTTTTATTTTGTTCGTCAGTCTGCGGTCATTGTTTTTGCAATAAAGGATCACGTGCTTCGTACTCAACCAAAAGGCTGGTTTGTTTTTGTCGCTCCAGTCACTTTTTGCAACACGAAAGTTAATTAGATCGCGACCAAAAGACGAAATTGCATTTGAAAACAACGAGGCGAAGACAATTCACTCAAATCCCCAGTTGAGTTCATTGATCATTACAATTATTTCCCCGCTCATGACCAAAATCGAAAACGAATGACCATAAACAACAAACATCAGGTAAGTAACCATGGCACGAAGTCGTGAAGAAATACTCCAATCTCGATTTAAAATTGAGCTTCCGTGCTCAGTGGGCAAAAGAAGAAGGGACAACTCCATTACCAAAAGAAAGATTGTTGTCGTCCCGCGATGGCTGTTTGTAATAAGATAAAGTGTCTTTTACCTTGATGAAACAACCTTCTCATCTCATGAAATAAGAATAACTGTCTCATAAAATATATCCTTACATCGCTCCCCTTCCCTGCCTCTAGGAAGGGGAGTTTTTCACTAAAAAAGTGTCTTCTCTCCAGGAGTGTCCTATTTTTGCAACAAATCAACGGGAAATGATGATAGAGAAGAACGACCGAGACACTGAACATCAAGGGAAGGAGAAAACATTAAGAGTTTTTTATGCGTTATTTCCTGTATGGCAGGACTTGCATATATTTCATGCATATCCTGTTTTGCATCCTGATAGTGATTTTTGAGAACCTAACGTGGTTTTGCAATGTCTCTGAATTTTAACATCTCACAAAAATAAACACAATGATTGAAGTATAAATCATACAGTAGGATGTCGATCTGATTTACTAAGACGAGAGTTTTGAAATATTACATGTAGTCAGATATGCGATTTAACTGCCGAATAAATCAGGTATTTTTAGTTTTCTTAATGATGTGGACATCTTGCAATATGATTTGGATTTCAATCCGTGACGTACGAATAAAAAGAAACAGCATGGATTGAAATTGAAATTATATAGTGTCTCTCGATGTCTATCTCATTTACTAATACAAAACTTAAAAAATTGCATTCAATAAGATATTATTGGGTTTAACTACCAAATAAATTATATCTCTTAATGAGATAGTATTGACAAGCTGCGATAGATCCACGGCCGTTCTTGAGTGGTGTGCAGGGCGTGCATTTGCACAGTCAGAAAAATATTAGCGGATTTAACTTCCAAATAAATTAAATTTCTTAATGAGATAGCATTAAGAAGCTTCAGTAGATCCACGGCCGTTTCCAATTTGTGTGCTAGTCGTATTCTTGAAAGTAATCAGAGAAATAAGGGTGTCAGAAAAACAAGCACAGTGTGCCTCCAACTTCCAATAAACACGTCCAACAATACGTTTCTCGACATTAATTTGAAACTTATTAACTCTTTGTTCTTTTTACGATTGTCATAAAAACAATTATGAATCTGAATATTTTGTCTCTAATTTACATTATAATATATAAAAAGCACTCATCAAGGGCAAAAATGTATTCATGGGAGTGGGAAGTTCCACGGGGCTTGAATTCCCAACGAATTCGGAGTTGAAACTATCAAAGGACATGCTGAAGCTAGTTACATTAGAAATAATCATAGAAGTTTCGTGAATCACATAGGGAATCGCATAGCAAGTCACAATACGTCCAATAGTCTTAAAGCTGTCGAAAAAAAATTCTCATTTAACATCACGTCATTTAGGAAACCGGAAGAAAGAAGGCGGTAATCTGAATTTTTTCTTATGAATATGGATCAAAGGTGTTCTTTAAGAAAATCAAATTTTTTTTAGAAGAGGGAGCGCCTTGTTGAGGTTTGCACGTGGGAAGTCAATACCTCAGGAACGGCTCCGAGTAAGCCAGGTAGATCACCAACATTGGAACAGGGATGTATGAATGACTATGCGGAAGCTGGTGAAGGTTATAACCACAAGGCGGGAAAATCGTGTTTCTAGAAATACGTTCGCACTGAAACCGATAAGACACACTCATCTAATTTTAGAAAGCAAGATGAAAAGCTAGAAAAGTCTAATTCTTTTCAATGGCTTTAGTTTGGGGAACCCAAGTTAGGTCGCAGTTAGCTTGATGCACTTTCAATATGTGTGTTTTTGAACGACTTATGTTGTTTAGATTTCATGACCATATTGTTTGTATGTTAACAATATTAGTCCCTTATGTTTGGGAGTGCCGGTCCCCAACCATAAAAATAACGGGTATTCAAGGGGTCTATGATGATTCTCCTCCAAGTGGTTTGGACGAAATATGTCGTCCATCAAAATCTGGTCAGTTTTGTTAATGACGAGATACCTCGTCGAGACAACTAACCACCTTGAGGGTTAAGGATGACGCTGGTGCGATGTGCACTTCTCGTTATTTCGATCAGGTTAACAAATAAGTTCTTTAGACAAGTTATTTACACATTTCGATCAAAGGCAATAGTTCTTTTGGGTTGAAGACAGCGCAGGTTCGAATCCTGTAACTTACTGTGGCTGTATTTCTCTCTTCAGTGTCAGCCTTGTGTGTCTCTATTACACGACGTTGCCGGTCTTGTGTTTGACATAGCTTGGCTAAATAAATGGTTTTCTCCCGAAATTCTTTTTACACCCCGGACCCGGGTGACCGTCTTAAGCACACACCCCGCCTCCGTACATCAGGGATCAAATGGTTCCTTCCAGTTAACATTATTTCTTGTCTTCTTCGGAGAACTTCATATGCTCTTAGGAGTTAAGCGGAGGATTCTTTCAAAGATTATATTTATGGAATGAACACTAATTTCGTGGAAAATAATCCATTTGCTTCCTTTTCTCGTTTTACTTTTTTCGTTAAACCACTTGAACGTGTTGTTTTCTGAAGTAGTAGAGACAATTAAAACCCATGGGAGGGTTCAAACAAGCTTATTTCTCTGTAGACAATAGCATGTTTAAGAAAAGGAACCCAAAGTTGCGATTTTAATGGGCTGAAAGACATAGCTACCTATGTCATTATCATGCGAAAGTTTTCATTCATTCTTTTTAGAGAGGTTGTGGCATCCCTTTTGGTGAAAAGCTTATTTGCAAGATATGTAAAGCAATCACCCTTTTCTTTTATTAAATCTGTTGCCGATACATACACACTATTTTTCTCGAAGCTTCGTATTTCCTATCATTTAGACAGATATTTTAAACAAATCCATACACATCAACAAAACGTTGTAGATTATTTACTCTTGTATCTATTGACGATAAATCAATAGTTAAAATGCATAGTCTATATAATATTTGTATAAACTTGCAGAATACCATTCGCATTTAGTAATATAAATAGACATTTACAATCACTAATTAAAGTATATCTATGATTGAACGGTCATAGTATAGCTTATTTTTTCTGTATGACAGCGTGTAAAAAACAGTGAATTATATGGCATAATTTCAATGAATAATCTAATATTTAAAAAAAATTTAATGTCACATATTTGCTTAAATACTTAACTTTTATTACTAACTTATTAACTTACGCTTCTACTTTTCAATTTAATTATAATCAAGATGAAAAATATTAATGACAGAATGACAAATTAAACATTTATTGGTGGTATTCTACCTTGCAACCGATGTGTCTTGAACAGCAGCTAACTTCACTGACATGTGCATGTAGCTGCAAACAGCTAATAACAGATGAAATTTAGAAAAAAATAAATTTAAAAAAGCTGGACAAAAAACGGTTTTACTCTTCCTTGTCTTAAGCATTGAAGCTACATCAAAGGGTTGATAAGAACCCTTTGGACAATTCGAAATCTCTTCGACAGAAGCCAATTTTTGTATAGATTTTGTTGTACATAATTTATTTTCTTAATCTTATCCACAGTTCATTTATTGAATGTTTAGCTTACAAATACAATCTTTTGATTTTCAGTCAATAGAAACTTCTAAACGCAGTACTTTTATCGTGGGGCATTGCATGGAAACAGACAGAAGCTGACTTAAAGAATAATTAGTTTGGAAATATCAAGATGTTTCGAAATGTGCTTGGAGCAAGGCACTATTATCGAGTATCGGATTTTTCCAACTGCATATTTTAAATTCAAATTATTTTCGACAATGCCATTACCAAGATTAAAAAAAATTCTTGATGGTACAATAAAATGGGTACCAAGAGATTTATTCAGATTCTAAATTATAAAAACAAATACCGAAAGAAGAATTTTATAATATAAAGGAGTCTTCGGTAGAGATTCATTCAGAGAGGAGAAGGTTCACGGGAGGTACCCCCAAAATGTTCTTGGTGTTAGAAAAAAATGCAGAAATGAATTAGTTTAATCGATGTGTGTGTGTGTGTGAATTGAAGTTTTGCTGAGCCCATAAGTGGAAAAATCAGGGACAGGTTTGCTTAGAATGAAATATAGTATTTGCAAATGAAATGCTCATGTAGCATTATAGTCATTCCATCGGTTGCTACAGTAAACGAAAAATCCTTTCAGTTTTTAATTATATTTTGAATAGAGATCCATATTAGCAAAACAACATGCAAAAAATTAAATATTGAAACTCTATTTGCAGACATCGGAGAGAGCAGTCAAAGGAAATAGAAATATACGATAAAAACTGACTTTAAGTAAGATGAAATCTGCAACAGCCACTTACCGATAGTTTTGAGCATTTCGAAGTCCTCGAGTTTGAGATCAGGGAGATGGTTTTCATCAGGAGGCGGAGGCGGAGGTTCTTTTTTCTGGAACGACCCACTCCTTTTCAGTTTCTCACGACTCACTTTTGAAGAGGCCATGTCAACAAGTTTCCAGATCGCACTCTTTAAGGCACATAATTCGAAAAGGACTCCGATAAAAGAGTATACGAACGTCAATAGAATTTCGATTAATCTAATTGTTCTTTGCAGTACTTTCAACGATAGATGATTGAAAGGATTCACGAGATAATACTCACAGCTCCAGCAACTTTGCAAACTTTAAAAAAATTCTTAAGAACTGTTAATTTGTTGCCAGATTATAGATTAAGGTGACATTTTTATTTCCGCAAGCTGACGTTTAGTTTAATTTAGCTTTGGATTGGTTCCACGCGCTGAATAAACAGATTAGAAGTAAAAGGGAACCATGAAGAATTAAATTGTTGCAAGATTTAAAGTGTGTCTCACTTTTGCAAGAAAGAGAACCTTCATCGAAGGAATAATTTTGCAAGAAAGGCAAACACGCTTTGGCAGGTTCCTATCGAATTCGAACTAGTGCAGCAACAACTGGCCTAATTCAAGTCCTAACACCAAAGAAAAGGAGAACTTATAATTGGGTGATCGGTAATTAAAAACTTCCCAACGGTGAAGATGATCAGGGGAAGAGCAAGACGATATCGGTGTTGCCACTTCCGGGTTCACCTCCGAAGTAAAGTTGTGCCAAAAACTTGCTTCAGCTCTCCGAGTCCTGAGAAAGCTCGGTGATTGGTGAAGGATGTCACGTGCTGCGTGTGCCTTTGTTTTATTTTTCTCCTTTTTTTCTTCTCTTCCCTTCACTACTTTTATTCGTAAAACAAGGCAACCGCTGAAGGGTCGTCGGAGAACAAGTTTCTAAAACGGTAAAAGAAAAAGGAAAAAAGGCTTTGATAGCTTTTGGAAAAGAAGGATGGATAACCTGACCGATTCTCAGTACGTGACGCAACAGGAGGGATGGATAGATTTTTTTTCTTCTTCGTTCCTTTTTCTTTGGGTTTCGTTCTTTTTCCGCCCCTGCTGGAAGACGAAGCGTGAGTGTCCGTTTGTGTGATGTATGTGGGAGGTGATTCCAAATCTTTATTGAATGAGGATCTAGGGTTATCCAATGCATATCAGAGGTGGATTGTTTTTCAAAATTTGCCATGGAAAATTTCTTATGACCTTGTCTTAAAGTTTGCACGAGCCTGAAAAAAATTTCTTTTATTCTTCGAAATTTAATTAACTATTCTCTTCTTTTAACCATACCATCGGCTTGCAAGTGAAACACACCAAGTCAAAACTTTCAAGATATGAGTTCTGTAGCTTTACTAGACCAGAATGTGGTGATCTTTAGACTGATGAAGTGAGTGTGTGTCCCCTAAGTTATTTTTGCTTTGCAAGGTTAGATTTCTTCTTGAGGATCACACTTCGTGAGTAGAATATTTCTCCTTTCGTTTCCTTACAACTGTGTTTTGAAGAGTTTTATTTGTAAGAACAAGATATATACTAATTGTGATGGTCAAGATGCATTAAACGTTTTCAATTTGCATTCAATCGATTCACAGAATGTGATCTTTAAATTGGTGAAATCCACTGTCATTTTTTCTCTGAGTGAAGGATAGATTTCTTCTTGAAAAACACATTTGGGAGTAGAATTTTCCCCTCTTGTTTTTTTAGAACTGATTTTTGGCAAAGAGTGCTTCACTTGTAAGCCGACGATATGTGCTAATTATTATGCATTAAACATTTTCAATTTGTATTTAATCAATTCACTGATAGGATCTATTAGAAGATCCAAATAATCCATTTTATCGATATACTTTCTGTTGTGATTGGAAAAAATAAAATTTTATGTGTGTTTGTTATTTGCGAGTCGGATAGAACTAAATAGAATGACCAGATACAATCAATAGATAGATAATGTCGGCTTACAAGTGAAACACATTAAGTCCAAAAGCATAGTTCTGAAAAAGCTATGAAGTTCTACTTCATAAGCTTTGCTTAAGAGAAATATAATCTTTATGCAAAAAAAATAACTTAGTGGACAGTCTTAAGATCACCACATTCTGGTTTAGAAAAGCTAAACAAACTTATCTTGAAATTTTGACTCAATATATTTTACTTGTAGGCCGACAATTTATCTGTCTGGGAGTGTGGAAATAGTTTCTTAAGTTAATAAATAGTAATTTTTTTTTATTCCATGCAACAATGACAGGCTGGATAGAAATGCTAAATGGCCGAGAAACAATCTGATTTCACGATGTTTTCATTTATTGGAAAAATTAAATTTTGTAAATCTTCGACAGCCCTTAAGTATGTTGTTATATCTGGCCCTTAAATATACCGCCAATAGGGAATTTTCCAAATTCGCACAATGATGCATTTGGGGTTCTTAAATTTCATATAGAATGATTAGAACAAGAAAGTTGAACATCGTTCAACTTTCAATATAATGAACGAAAATGGAACTTATGAAATGCACACAAAACACTAATAAACATTTTAAGTGAAGATCTAGCAATTTTAAAAACTAATTTCATTGAGTCACTGCGAAAACCAAACATATCTAAAGACTAGAAAGTTTTTCGTTTGAAATCACAGAAAACTGCGTTAAATATTTTAAAACTACAAATATTTGAACAAAAAGCATTTATCTACGAAAACAGATATCACTTTTGTTTTCAACTTTAAAAGCATCTGATCGTTCCAACAAATAATTTCTAAATGGAAACACACAATCGTCCATTAAGAATTCCTAGTTTGGTTCCTTGATTGGTTGGTTTTGGAAATATTTATCTCTGGGGTTTGCTAGTTGGTTTCATAGCGCAACGTAATTTGGTTGGTTTTATGGCGCAACTCTGGTTGGTTGGTTGGTTTTATAGCGCAAGGGTCATATTTGCCCAAGCTGTGTGACAGACAGCGTCAAGTAATCGTAACACAAGGAAAGTTTTACTGACACATAAAAGGAAGAGAGATATACAGCGAGTGTAATGTATCACTGGGAATTTTGTTTATTTATATGTATATTGATGTATAAGGTACATATGTATGCAAATGTATTTAAAATTATTCGTATAATAGTACACTTATGAAATATAGTGTTTATCGGTCCATCGACTATCAGACCATTGATTACGCTTAACTGACTACTTTGTGCTTAACTTTCGGAGAGTTGGGTTAAATTATAAAAATTAAATTTCATTCGAATTGAATTATTTTTAGGAAGGATAGGTTAAATCACTAAGCCCTGAAAAGGCGTGCGTCATTATTCTGCGTTCTGAAACACTGATCTGATTTAACGCATTCGAAAAAAGGAAGGCTATTATTCGTTATTATAACTTTAAAAATATAGTTCACCGAATCCGTGTCCGGTGGTTAATGATGCGATTTGCCTGTAGCCCAAGTTTACGACACCGTAGTGACCTCACAAATGTGGGCTGCTTGCCGTGGCGGGATTAGGATTTTGTGGTTCTAGTCCAATTGTTGTGGCTATCCAACTGAACCAAATGATTCATTTGTTACTAATCATATGGAAATATGTAGGTACTTCGAGAGACTTAAAAAGGAACATAAGTAGCGTATGTAAGCTACATTTTTATAAATGCAATTTTCTGTACCAGTCCTGCAGAATTATAAATGTAATTTTCTGTACCAGTCTTGCAGAATTATATTGCTTTCTAATATCGAATATTCAAAAAATTCACGATATGCAGTGTAAGTGAAAAGCTTTTTTCAGTTTATTTGGTTATCCGATAAGTGATGCGTTTTACCATTGGTAAAAATGAATGATGCAGTATTGTACAGTCATTGCGCAATGGTACAATGTGTACGTTTTGTTGGAATTTGCAAGGCTTTTTAAGTTATTGTTGGTTTAAACTTTCGCAGATGAATTTCACTGGGAAAAAAATAAAAGTTATCACTGCTATCAAGCGTCATCTACATTATGATCTGCTTCCTGAGAAATCAAAATATCACTAAAAAGTTATATTGCGAACAATTGACAAGGCTAAAGCAAGCTATTTAGAAAAAGACCTGCATTAACTGACAGGTAGGTAGGTATTTTAATTAACGTCACACTGGAACAACACAACTGGCTATTATTAACTGACAGGATGTTCGTGTTGTTTTCATCATGACAACACACGCTCTAACACTGCAAAATCAAAGCTGCAAAAATTAAGACAATTTTAATGGGAAATTATGACTCATTCAACCTGTTCTTTTGATCTGGCACCGTCGGATTGCCATCTTTTACGAAGCCTTCAAAACCATCTAATTACTTTCGATTGAGAAGTTTAAGTTCAATTGTTCACACATTTCAATCACATTCAGAGGCTTAAAGTCCTAGTTACCCGACCTCTTACCCTCCAATATTTTAATCGTTGGGTTACGCCTTCCTCTAAAACACGAGGGATAAATATTATAAATATATTGATAATATTGATTGGTGATCTGTATAAACAAAATGCATAGTTCATAAAACAGTCATATATGTATGTAATGCAAACTCGAAACACTTCCCGTTAACACATTGAATTTGTATTTGCTATTCATTTCAATTCCTTATTGTATTCGTCTCTCAGAAGCCTGGGAACCAAATTCCTAAATTCGATGATCCAGCACCGTCCTCTCTCTCTGCTTGTCGTTTCCCCTGGGTCTGCTGTCTGTTATTCGCAATTCCTATTCATTGTATTGTCGCGTAGAAATAATTGAAAATTCGAAAGAAAAAAATAATTTAGTTTTATTTGGAGAAAGGAGAAATACAGAAAAGCCAAAGAATAGGAATAATCAGTAAAGAATAATCAACGATATTTAGAATACAAAGTATTGTTTGATGGCTTAGGATTGGCTACAAGAAGCTTCTAGAAAGTTCCATGATGCCATTTGGAAACGTACTATACAAAATGTTTAAATTCAAATGAAAAAATAGGTAAGGAAAAATATCGTCTGTGCAGTTTATCGCGTGGCATTACTCCCACACACAAAGAACAACGTCTCGCTGTTATGGTAACTTAAACTGCAGCTTCAATTCTTGCACAAGTCATCAGTCATCGGTCATACGTGGTCTTTTCCTCATAAGGATGAACCTCAGTTGAAGCACTACTTTGGCTGTTCTCAAACGCATAGTCATCATCCGTAATTTGGTCTTATATGTCTGAATAGTGGTAGGGTTTAAAACAAAGTACATGAACAGTGGTGTCCTTAGAATTCTGTTGTCTTGAAGTAGGATCAAAATATTCTGCATATGGAACGTCGGACAATCGTCATAAAATTTGTAATGGTTCGAAGTGCCTCTTCAGGAGTTTTTCAGACAGGTCTACTTTACGCATTGGAATAAAAAAATTCATACCAGGTCTCCAGGCTCATAAAATACCATTCTATGTCTGGAATCGTATCATTGGCAAACTTTTTCTTGACAGAAAGGTTAAACAGATTAGCCTCCATTCTTCTGCCTTAATAATTAATTGGCTAACGTAATAGTCTTCCTTATCGTCAGGACAAACCAAAAACAAGTGTCATGAGTTGTCTTGGTCTCACGTCTATGAAGTAAATAAAAAGGTGTGAATCCAGTAGTATCTGGTTTGGCGGTATTGCAGGCAAATACTACAAAAGGCAATAATTCGTCCCAGTCCTTTTTCTTTGACGTCAACATACATAGATAACATGTCCGAAAGAGTTTTGTTAAATCGTTTCGTCAGTTTGTTTAAGGATGATGTGCTGTTGTCATTCTATGGTTAACGTTGCACAATCGGATGAGATGCGAAATAAGTACCGACTGGAAAACATGTCCGCTATCTGTGATGATAACTCGCGGAGCACCTTGCTTCAAAAGGACATCTTCCATAACAAATTTTTGCTATTGCAGGGGAGGTAGCAGTCGATAGAACTTGTAACGACGTTGCCAGTTAAATAATCTACTACCATTACTACGATCCATTTGTTTCCTCGTGTAGATTTAGGAAGTCGTCCAAGAAGATCTATTTCAATGCAATTAAAGGGTGCTATAGCTGGAGGTATCGGACGATCTGGTGGCTGAAGCGGAGTAGCTTTTCTTTGACATTCTTGGCAGTAGGTAGCATATGTTCATACACCTCTATACAGACCCGACTAATGAAATAGGCTAATAATTTTCTCAAACGTTTTAGCAAATCAAATGTACCCGGCTGTAGATGAGTCGTGGAAATGCTTTAGGATGTCTAATCTTAGATATTTTGGCACAACTAAAAGTCACTTTCTTCCCAAAGAATCATAGTTATCTTTGTACGAGACACCGTCCAGTGTCACTTGTCGAACCAAATTTTCTTCTGATAGCATTAAGTTGCGTATCTTTCAGTTGTTATTCATGGAAGCTTACGATGGCAGGCATTCAAAAAAGGTAAGTCCTCATCCGATGCTCTGTTTATGACTATAGGTTTCTGGATAGACGATCCACACATCCTTGTGCTTTCTTCTGCTTTTAAAAATGATCTGAATGTCTTGTTCTTGTAAACATAAAGCCCACCTTTCCAATCGTCCAGAAGGGTCTTTTAAATTCAAAATTATTTTATTAAACTTGAGCAAAGTGGATGATAATCTGTCATGAATATGAAAGGTCGGCAGAAAATGTAAGGCCAAAACTTGTTTAAGGCCTATACACCAGCCAAACATTCCTTTTCGGTTGTTGAGTAATTTTTCTTGAAAGTTTAAAAGGATCGGGAAGCATACGCAGTGGGCTTCTCTGTCCCTTTTTGAATTGGTACGAGGACAGCACCGATACCGTATCTAGCGTCTGTATGAACCAAAGTTTCAGCTTCGGGTACAAAGTAGCCAAGTACAGGATCTTTCATGAACAGTGGATTTAAGATGTTCAAATGATATCTGTTCGTTTTCCCGGTTAAACTTTACATCTTTTGTAAGGAATTCATGCAATAGCTTGGCTATTTCAGCAAAATTTTAACATAACGTCAGTAGTAGGAGAGAATTCTCAAAAAGCTCTTCACATCATATATTGATGTTTGTAGTTGGAAATTTTTCGATTGCCTCGACTTTTTCTGGATCTGGATGGATTCCTTTTTCATCTACAAGATGGCCCAAAATGTCCGAAACAGCATTTCCGATGGTTTAGACTAAATCCAGTTTCTTGGATACATTTACATACTATTCTTGATCACGTATTGTTTCCCGAGAGTGTTTCACGAGAGGTAACCATACACTATTTCATACATCATCGAGATAACATAAACTAAACTTCAATTTCATTCCTTTCAAAAGTCTACCCATCATTCTCTCAAACATCACAGGAGCTTTACACAATACCAAAGACATCACCTTAAATTGTTACAGTTCATCACGAGTAATGAACGCTGTCTCCTCTTTATCTTGTTCGTCCATTTCCATTTGCCTGAAACCAGATTTAATGCCATAGAAGAAAATACATTCGCGCCAGATAGACTGTCTAACGCATTATCAGTACTGAACAATGAATGCACATCTTTTTTATTATTTTTGTTGAGATGGAGGCAATATACACAAAACCGCCCACAGTTTCATTTTTCTTCTTAACCAATACAACGGATAACGACCAAAGGCTCTGTGTTTTTGTTATTTCAGCATTTAATCGACTTCAACCTGGATCACACCAGAGCTACTCTATAAGGTTCTGATGAATAGGTAGAGATAGATGGGTGTTTATTTTGTATCTAAAGTTGCTGGAAACCTCCACTGGTTTGTCTCTAAAATCTAATACATCTAGCAATTTATGTCCTTCCTTCAGATGCTTCTCATCGAGTTTCAGGTTCCAAGAGTAAGCCCAATTTTTCTTCCGTCTCGTTTGTATCTACATATTTCGCCATCGTCTTTTCAATGTTCTCACTTAAAGATATTTGACTGTCTTTTATCTGTCACCTCGGCCAAGGAAATTCACGTTGGTTTTAACTATGTTCGATAAGAGCTGTTGGATATCCCTATTTCATCTCGTCCACTTTGAATTGAGACGATTGAGGCTGGTATACTAAGATCTCTATCCAGTTCAAATCCTTTTATACTAGTGACCTTAATTTCGCAAATTTGCTGATGTTCATCAACTACGGAAATGTTTCCAATGGAATTTTCTGGGATTATATAATCACTGACGGCATGCAGACGAAAAGTTTCATTTTGGGGTGAGTACTATGAGGTGAAGTGTCGCCAATTTGAATATCATTTATAGCATCTATAGCTTTGAAAATATCAATCCCAGGATTAGATCATAACTATACTGAGAAAGTTATGATCATAACTACATTAAGAATTGAAATAAATGGTTGTACAATTCCATTCAAGAGTTCATCCTTAATATCCATTGTCCTTGAACCCAATAGTTTTCCACTGGCAGTTTGGAAATGAATTTCTATGTGATAGTCGTTTCCTTATCGAGTAGTACTTGATAGAAATAGTCTGCTATTCCTTTCATCAGATAGGATATTTTCTGTTCGTCTGTCATTATTGTCGACATAATGACAAAACATCTTGAATATGGGATTAAAATGTCTCTAGGAAGTTGCGCTGTTGTTCGCAACTGCTTTTCGGCTGGGAATTTAAGATCTTCTGTCCAGTTAGTGAAGAATTTTTCATTGTCTAGCAGTATCCGGTAAACAGAAAATAATGTTCGCTATCGAATTGTACCATCTTTTTTATATCGAAATTCTTTTATAATCCCTTAATCACGTTTGAAGATCCTGAGCACTCGCCAAAAAACGTACAGGAATCTTGAAAATAAATTAACAGTTCTTTCATTAATAATATAAAAACATAATTATAAATTTGTTTTATTCATTGTTTCCACATAACCCAACTCGCATATAGTGTATGTACACATCGTATCAATTCTTTAAAAGTGACAAAAAGATAAAAAATGTATTTCAGGAAATAGGATTTGAATATCTTATTGGTACGTTTTCCCATTAAAACATTTGGCGAACTATTGAATGTGGTATGATCCAGATCTTAAGTGCAGTAAAAAATTTTAACCTAGTGTCCTCTTTGAATTAAATTCCAGACTACGCTGTATTAAAGAGTATTATACACATCCCTTTACAGATGGAATTAGTTTCCCACGCTCATAGCAGTCATTAATCTTAGTTATTTTTCAATTGATTTCTTTGTTCAAGTCTCACAGCATGTCCAATACAGTACGTTTTTTGTCAATTGAAGGGCTTCGTGCAGCAAAAGCCACTTTTTGAAATTTTCAGTACAATTTTCAAGTTTAAAAAAAATCCAAAATTATAATGGCTTATCCACTGTTCAAGAGGTCATGTTATCTTAAACCTTTAAGTTTTAGCACTCATTTAAATAAGAACTTCTTTGATTTTCTTAAATATTTTATTTCTGATTTTTTTCTTCACGTAACATATATCTGTCTTATCACATCCAACATTCAAGTACATCTATAAACTTTTTTTCAAAAACTGAAGAGGTGTAATTAGAATTCATTATTCAGCTCTTAAAATTTCCACATTTGCGCAAATATTTACCAGTTTTAAGTCGATCTGCAGCAGGTGTAGTAACGTTACATCGAGCTTGTCCGCATATTAGCGCAGACAAGCATTTAGAAATACACATTCAGTTAAATATTTATCTCTACCACCTTTCCGTGCTCTAAAAATTGGATGCACACCAGGTGGTTTGGGTGGCAAAGTTAAGGATCTGAGCGGTCTTCGGTTCAAGTTTCGGTTTTGGCAAGACGTCATGGCGGGATTCGAAATGGAGATTCAATTGGTGTGGGATCATTCAATGGAATAAAACTTTAAACTCGGTTCAAGGTGAGTTCGGAGTCGTTTTAATGCAGAATACTTTTTATAGTCGAGGTTTACTTTTAGTATTGCTGTCTCATACGGGGAATTCGAAAAAGGTTCTTGGCATTAGAATTTCTTTCGCACCTACGTTATTTAACGTTTGGAGCAAAGACATTCCAAAATACTGTGCTAAGTCCACATATAGATTAATTAGTTCTGCTAACTCGAAAATGTTTCAATATTCTAATCACACTTCTTGAAGTTAGACATGTATTCAAAAAATAATACCCGAAGGGCCCAATCTTCTCCAGATCTTTCTATTCCATCGGGAGACATCGAACATTAAGTGTTGGCTTTTTATTTTTAGAATATATATATATATATATATATTATATTATATATATATTATAATTATATTATATATATATTATATTTATATTATATATTATATTATATATATATATATATATATTATATATATATATTATATAATATATATATATATATAATATATATATAATATATATATATATATATTATATAATATATATATAATATAATATATATATATATATTATATAATATATATATAATATAATATATATATATATATATTATATAATATATATATATAATATATATATATAATATATATATATAATATAATATATATATATATATATATTATATAATATATATATATATATAATATAATATATATATATATATATTATATAATATATATATATATATAATATATATATATATAATATATATATATTATATAATATATATATAATATATATATATAATATAATATATATATTATATTATATTATATTATATTATATTATATTATATTATATATATACATATATATATATGAATGAACAAGCCATCGCCTCTGACGTCGTTTTGTACCTGCCTACGTAGCATATCTCCTAAGCAAGATTGATTGGACGTGGCGGACCTGTGGCTTGGCCTCCTCGCTCAGCGGACCTCAACCCACTGAACTTTTTTCTTCTGGGGGCACAGGAAATCTTTAGTGTACCAGACGCCTGTGGACTCGGCTGAAGATCTCGTAGCGAGAATCGGTGTTGCCGCAGACAAAATTAACACAACACCAGGAATCTTCGTGAGGGTGCGCCAGTCATTCCTTCGCCGGTGTGAACTGTGCAACGACACGCGTGGCCGCCACTTTGAGCACTTGCTGTGAGTTTTTTTCTGATCAATCAATCAGATTGTGCAACTTTTGGTATCGTTCATTCGCTTTCCCAACACTGTTGTAAGTTCATGTTGAAATTCTAATTTTACTCTTTTCTGCCTCTCAGAGTGGAATGCGACCCTATGTTCCATGGTAATTATAGCTCGTCTGGATGGGTACTATCACCCCTCTTATTTTGTGAAAACAATTTAGACTCACCCTGTATATATATACATACATACATATACAAATACATATATATATTCTGTGTGTTGCCACCTGCCGGGGTGCGATATGTCAGCAAGTGGCAACACTTTCGAGGTGTCACTTGTGGCCATATCGCAAACCGGCTGCAATACCGCCATAACTTAAAGGGCCGCGGTAGCCCGTTTGGAAGGGCGGCGGATTAGCGACTGGAGGGTTGCGACTTCAAATCCAACCAAATACTATCGTGTACAAAGGTGGCTGGTGCACGTTAAATCTGTTGTGGCCTCAAATGTCCTCACGTCGGCATGGTGTGGAAGTTTGGAGAGTGGGGTGCCAGCTCAGGTGTTACCTCGCCTTCTGACCGTGGTTCAAATTTACGTGGTGTTGTCCTCGATCTTTCCCTTCGGGTTTGATCGTCGCCAGTAGCCCGTTGTGTTGCTCCAGTGCGACGTTAATTAAATATATACCTACCTGCCATTAAAAAATGAATTCTAGTTTCATGTAAAAAAGACTGCAAACGCATGATTCTGTATCTGTAAAACTACCACAATTGTAGATTCTACTAGAGGGCAATTGTGTCAGTTTTGCAGCATGCAAAAAAGCGTGCTTTTGGTCTTTCAACACATAATATCCGAAATTCATTTTTTGAGTTATGATGGTATTGCAGGCGGGGGTTGCGATATGTCACTATGTGAAATCGTTTTAATTTTGCATTCCCTTCCTTCCCTTAAAGTCTGAACAGGAGGTTTTTAAACATTTTGTATTGTAGAAAGATTTGTGTATGGGCTGTTGAATTATTGTTTTTACGACCAACCGCAACCCTACTACGTCATAATGTATCCGTGATCGACCTTCTAATGAAATAGACAGAGCATTTGGGGGAAGTCTATTGGCTATCGAAGTGCTTTTGATTACGCTTGATAATCACTTTAACCAATCAATAATTTATAACATTAGAATTCATGCTTTTTCCCACAACCACGTGACAAATCTTCAAATCGAGAGACTGGAAGAAATAGCATGAAGCTGCGCGCACATAATCCTTCTATTTCATTAGAAGGTCGATAGCATCTATCCTATTTCAAAGCACAAAATTAATACTTATAAGAGGTAAAAGGAAAGATGTTTTTTGATAAACTAGGAAACTCAGGACTGAAATAACTGAACGCGTTTTTAATTTTGCCCAAGAGTGCGTAGACGTGAAAAGCAGTTTCATTAGCCGTAAGAAGTTGGGAAAGATTAAGCGGAACTAAGCACGGGTAATTTAGCTCATCCCTTCGTCATGGCTAAAAACTTTTTAGAGCTCGTAGGTGAAGTGAAATCACTTCAGGTGCCCTAACACAATGTCGAAAACCAATTAGCTAAATTGCCTGCTGAGCTGAGAACGTGCTGAAGCGTAAGGCGAGGGAAAATTGGGTCAGACCACCAATAAGAAAATATTTGTATTATGCAATTAATCAATCTTTCAGGAAGACGTTTTTGTGTACGTTCTTCAACTACATTTTCTGTTTGTAAAGTATTTCATGTTATAGTGTTTCTACTTAAGCATTCCATACATGGTGAATGTCATTGATCCATTACATTTTACATGTTTTCATTTTTCATTACTCCTAAATACTACATCAATTTCGTGTAGTTTTTAGATTGCACATCGTGTTGTTAAACAAGATATTTCAAATCACCGATTCATTAAGTTCATTTTTAACACCACAATTTTTTATGTTGTTCTTAAATATTTTTTAATTTCTAAAATCTATTGAAATCATATAGTTGCACAAAATTGCTTGTTGAATTTAACATTTCTTCTCAGTCTACGACTTTTTATATTTTGCTATTCAATTTTTGCGCTTTACTTATGTTGCATTCTCATTTTATTAATTTATCTGAACACTGGTTTTATTTGGAGTATCTATTGGATATCGCGTTATATCGTGAAAAGAGTTTTACCTTTTTGAAATTATTTAATTTTTACTCTATTCTATGTTTTAGTATCTATTGAAAGAATTAAATGCATACTTTGTTATTTTTATATATACAGATGAGAGGCGTATTTTCACTCAACCCAAATGTAGATGGTGGTAATGTTTCTGCGGAGGAACATGTTCTCAGCACTTTGTCAGTAAAAATTCCAAGGAATGAATTTTGAATTGAAATATGATAGCTAATTGACCAACGCCAATTATACTAACGCCAAACGTTGGCGAAACAACGATAAACTACATTTTAAGGTAACACCGATATGTATCATGCGAGAGCATATTGGGCAGCGGAAGTAAAATCTTCGCATTCCTTCTGGTCTGTTTGCTAACACTGAAAATTCCTCTCATTTTATGTCATAGTGGCAGACTAGAAATCAGACAATAAGGGTGGGGTCAGTAAACCCAGATCGATTGACTTAATATACCGACACTCACATTGTTCAAAACATTAAAAATTACGCTGGGGGTTGACTTGAGGAAGAGCTTCAAAACGAAGAAAATGTCAGTTTTTCGCTATTGGGGTAACCGAGATCATTCCGGAGGATTATGATGATTGGGAAAAAGCGTGTTCTTTTGGTGCTTTAAGAAAAGTGGAGACCGCCACCTCTTAGATTCATGGTAAGAGATCACCAAAAACTGAACAACGCCCTAGACACAAACCGGCGAGTACCGATCTCCTCAACCCTCCTGGTGGTAATCTCCACGAGGTATCTCGTCAATAGAATAAAACTTACCAGATCTTGTTGGACGAGATATCACGTCATTAGAAGAAATCTGATCAAATCTTGATCCTGTCATCATAAAAACTTGCAAATATCTTAAAGCCTAGATATCTCGCCATTAACAAAATTGGCCAGATCTGGATGGACAGATATCTCGTCAAAACTAGTTGGGGGGTTAACGAGGCACGAAAGCTACCAATGATCCTCCCGTAGATACACAGACGTAAACTTAGTTAAACTGGTAAAAAATTAAAAAAATATTTGCATTTGGCTTGGAAAATTCTATATATTCAAACTCTCATTTTCCTCTCTTTGTTTACTTCTGTCCTGATGATGGACATTTTGGTCCACCAAAAAAAGATTTGGACAGTTTTATCACCTGTTTAAATTTTTATGGTTCATATTTTGAAGTATTTAAACTTTTAACAATCTCCAGTAGTTAACACAATACTTCAGATACCTGCCCGTATGTAAATGAGCAAAATACATGAATCAGATACATGCTCATAACTAACACTGAGCGACTGCATGCATACATATAATTCAACGTGTTATAGATTTGTAAGAAACGTTAATTAATTGCTGGAATTCAGGTTAATCCTTAATGATAACTATTATACATATACTTTCAATTAACCCTCCTGGTGGTTGATCCTCCGTGGTAAGTAGTTAATTAACGTCGCACTGGAGCAACAGAACGGGCTACTGGCGACGGTCCGGAGACAAACTCGAAGGGAAGGATCGAGGACAACCCCACGGTCATATGACGAGGTAACATCTGGATCTCCCCGTGAAAACTGCATGGAATTTGCTAGCCTCTGATGCAAAAACCTGTTCCAAACTATTGCCAGTTCTAGGCAAAAAACAATTATGTTTTGTCTAGTTGGATCTTCATTTCCCTTGGAATAAATAATAGGGTTGTTTTGTCTTTACAAGAAGATATCTTGTCATTAGTAAAATTAATAAGTTCTTAAACGAGATATGCCGTTGAAACAACTTGAAGGGTTGAAATTGTGATATACTTTTTTGTGTTATTTTGTTTTCCATTTATAAGAGCACATCAATTTACTATTCCAGCCCTCAATTTACAACGCAGTTTACTATTCTAGACCATAGTTACCAGATACAGAATATCTGACCAAAAGGCATACGGATCATACAAAATGCACTGAGAAACCATCAAACATTCTCGTAAGAAATATTAAATTACGATAATGAACAATCGTGTGTGACTATCCGGAAAGCAGCGGGTAGAGAAAACAATGACCTCTTCTCTAGCAGTCATTAAAATCGGTCATAAATGTCGGAATTCATTACGCTGTATGGCAAGAAAGAATGAAAATCCGTTACACTAATTAAAATCTTTCGTTTTGCGCGTTCCAAAATAGCATCAGTTACTCTTTGTACAGCTGTTCCATTTTTTGTCCGTCGTTTATAAATTAAACTGACAACAAAAGCCAAGGTTTATTTACTGGTTGTTTAAAAATACAGCTTTGTAATTAAAATTGATGTCCTTTCATCCCAGTGTCGTGCAAAGTTAGTAAAAGATAGATTTCACGTATGTACGATTATGCTATTGTTAGAATCTCTAAGCGTCCAGGAAAAATTACCCAGGTCCCATTTTTTAAAACTTAATTTGGAGCTAATGTTAAGAGAAACGTGAATATAAATTCTATTACACACACAACAATAAAGAAACCCAATAGGAAAGTCTATAAATTTAGTTTAATCTATTCGGATGCTTCACTTTTTCAAAATTGTTTAACATTAGCCTAGCTCTCGGCTAGTTGTAATGGACGATCTGATTTTCCTTTTCGAGAAAATTGTTTTTCCTAAAACTTACCAATAGAATATGACAAAGGATAGATGGACTAAAGGATAAAATAGTTAAAAGATTTCTCGAATGTACAATTATTCTAAGAAACCCATTAGAAAAGGGCAATTTGAAATGAATTGTGGTTTCCAGGAGACTTCTAATGGACGATTTGACTTTTCTTTAAGGAAATGGTTTTCCTAGAAACCCTTATCATTGTAAAGGTTATGATTACCGTAAATTGTTAAGCGATAGCTACTTGAACTGATTAGCACCTTAACAAACAGGGTGGTTCACTATAAGCTAAACTAATTTTGGGAGATGATACGACTCAAATGCAGTGGCGTAGTCGTGGGGATGATGCTGTGATGGCCCAAGCCCCTTGAAAATGTTGGTTTCTGATTTTTGAATATTTTCACTAATAAAGTATTAAAATGCATAAAATACTTTTGTGATATTAAAATGAAGCAAATTATTAGTTATTCATTAAATGAATTGAAAAAATACGAAAGTTTGAGATCTTAACTCACTGACTACCATCTCACATCTACACATGTCAAAGCTTCAAAAGTAAGAGAAATAAATGAATATCGAGAAACCATATTAAATATTTGTTATTTAATCGTCGTCAGTGAATTTTTTGAACACGACCATTTTCCCCTCCGAGTGTAACGTTGAATCTTTCCCTTCGGTATCGATCCCGGGTCGTCGCCAATACACAGTTGTGTTGCTCCAGTGCGACGTTAATTAACTACCTACCTACCGAGCGTAACAAGGCTTCAGAGTTGTGTAGTATTGCTTTTTTTCTACATCATCGGTTCAATGAGACGAGTAACACTTTTTATGCTTATTTAGTCACTCAAGTGACGAAATGTAAGATATAAATGTCACCGTAACATGACGAATAGAAAATAGAAGCAGTTACATTACTGTGAGTATATGACACTTGGAGGGGGTCAAACAACCACAATTATTGACTATGGAATGAGTTTACTTGCTGACATTGGTCAGTACATTGATTATGAAGCTTGGCTTTTTATTGCATGGAGAAACTTGTAGTTTCTAAGGGGAACGGATCTTGTGAACGCCGGGAATGCATGACCGTGGTCATCGATTATGTTTATTCATTTTCTCCAGAACCCAGTAGAATCATCGTAGGAACATTGTAGTCGGAATCAACTACATCACCAACCGCACCACAGCGCTCAAATGCCACAGACCCAAAATTCGGTGATTACCTCTCTTAAAAACTTTCCGTCTATTCACAGTTGGCCCCTCACAAAACATATCCATCTACATGATATTTTCCCTGTTCAATCAATGGCATATAATATGGACCGTTGTCGTACAATGCTTCAATAATCACTGTTAGAATTCTGTTGAACATAAATTATTGAATAAGATATATCCTTCAACATTAACCTTCCAAGTGGGTTACATGTGATATCTCGTCCATCAAGATCTGATCAATTTTGCTAATGACGAGATATCTCATCATCAAGACATTGCCGATTTTTGCTGATGACGAGATCAAGATCTGGTCAGCTTTCTGCTAATGACGAGGAATTTCGTCCGTCAAGATCTGGTCAGTTTTGCTAATGACGAGATACCTCGTCGAGATTCACAGGATGGTTAAAGATAATTTTTACAGTGTATATATATAATTTGCATGAATATTTAAAAATTGACCTTTATCGTTTCGCAACATCTGTACGCGTCTATCACAATAGATATTTAGTGAAACGCATAAAAGTTCTTATCAGGTAAACTTATAAGATGATCTTCATCTGGTATACAAATTGTATTTCTAACTCTGGTTCCTCTCCGAAATGAAATCCTGGTTAGACTACTGGTACAAATGTGAGTGGTTGTGACTTTCCGGATATCCAAACATGCTCATGAAAAGATGTGATATCTTGTTCCACAGATGGTAATTGATTTTAAATTTGAATGTTACTTATTCTAAGGCAGTAACTCTAAAACACATTCTTTCGAATCTTTCGCCATTTTCCACCAAGAGAACAACTTAAATCTAAAGCCATTTCTCAGTGCTTTCTTTGTTGACGCTTACGATACCGATTCTGCTCTGAAGGTTAAAACTGTCTCCATGAAACGTCTGCATAGACAATCGTTAAGTTTTTCAGAAGAGCACAATTATGCAAGACTTCCAGAAAGGAATTTAAACGAGCCATAAACACAGGGTATTAGTTTTTCTTTACTTTTCAGCCGTACCCGGCCTGTACGGTTGTCACTAATCTGAGCGAAGTTTCGGGAAACTGAATTGTGATTACAGCCATTCAGCTGTGGAACGTCTCCTTTTATTTTCGTACTTTTTTGCCTCTGTTTCTGGCTTACTGCTTGATCAGTGAAGCATGCAGGGAGGATAAAAAATAAGTGACGTTATGTAACAAACCGTTTAACGAAAGTGGGTGTGAGTGGAATTTGGGGAAATTTTATGCGACTTTTCATTGTACTTTGAAGTACTATTTATTAAGACTAATTGAATATCTCGGAACTTAGATTTCGTTATTCTGCCGTATTATTCAAAAGGACAGTATGTATAGGTTTGATATTTCCGAATTGGCAGTTTATGCTGAGCAAGTTATATAATATCCGATACTCGTGTAGATACTAAACGTTTTTCAAACAGCTGTTGATTGTGTAAGCTTCTGTATTTCTAACGTAGTAGGTTAATATTACACACCACATATTAACCAAACGTTAATCCTAAAAACCAAATTTGGAGTTGCTAGCTGTGAGACTATCAGAACAAAATCGTAGGTGTATCGAAATTCTTTACAGTTCGAGCAATGTAGTATAATAGATAGATAAATTTGTTCGAGGAACAATATGTATTCAAAGTAACTAGCTAGTTGTACTGTCGCCGCTTCTATTCTTGCAACTTATCCTGGGCGCATTTTATTCTGCGTCAGTAAAACTTTCCTTGTACGTATGTCCATCACTTGACGTCCTGTGTTATCACGGCTTGCCCAAATAAGGCCCTTGTGCCATAAAACCCAGCCTCCCAAAGTAACGGCTACAGTTATGCAAACAAGAGATACTGTCTTTGTTTTAACTTAAAAGTATATATTCGATTACGCCGAACCAAAATGATACACATATCATTTCTTCTAGTTTGTCTATGCAAGCAGTTTTATAGAAATATGCCAAAAATTAGTGCGAAATTCAAAACTACTTAAGATTGATTTTAAAACTCAAACTGAATGTGTGACTTCGAACAACCAATCCCATATGACAGGAAAGTCAAACCAACAGGTTTTAAGGTCTGCTGGACGTATCGCTGTGCTGTCAAGCTACCTCGTACTAGTACTGGAGGTACCGAACATCGTCAGTGCTGCATCTAGATTGATGCCGTACCCGAAAGTCGTGGTGGGGCGGACATGAATGGCAGCTTATTATGTTTAGTGACGAATCTCGCTTCTATCTTGAAGCAAATGATCATCGAGTTCGCCTGTGGTGAAGACCTGTCCAGCGATACCATTCTTAGTTTAATGTCGAGAGGCACTCCGTTGTAACTACTAGTCTTCGGGATGTTTTGATTTTTTCGGCACAAAGGTACCAACTGGAGTATTACTTGCTCCCTCCCAATAATTACGCCAAATTCGTACCATTAGCTAATATTTCCCGAACCACTAATAACAGGTTTATTTCAGAAACAATTAATCAATCAAATTTAAAAATGACAAAAAGAAGCACGCGTGAGGTTGGTACTCCAGTCTAATCCGGCTCCCATGAGAAGGCAATTGGGTCACGTGGTTTTGAACGGGTCTATTAGTCGAATTAGAAGACTGTTAGAAATATACACAAATCCGTTCCTCAATTGGGTTTTTTAGTGCTGATTCTGGTACCGATTTTATAGTTTGATTCCAAGTTGGAAAGTTATAAATCATCTAAACAATCGCCTCACAGGTTTCTTGGCTTTTGCGAATGTAAGCCCTTATCCGAGACAACCTATCACGCCTATTAAGAAATCAACTGACCCAAGGTCGGTCGCCTTCTAGAGAGAGTCGAACTAGTCTCTAGTTTGTGTACTATCGATTATATTATTTAAGATACTTTTGGAAAAGCTCTACTTTTGGAACCCCATTCCTACTCTCTCTACCTTTGCCTCGCCACTGAGATATTATTTTTCAATAAATAAATAATCTTGCAATAGATGTACATATTAAGAAATAAAAACACATTAAGGGGAGAACTTATTTTTAGATTCAAGGGGGCGCCAATCAGTGAAAAGGTTAAGAATCACTGGTCTAAGGTAAGAATAATAGCTTCATGCTTAGCGCCTTGTTCATTCGAGTAGATGCAGCGAAGCTCCGTTGAGCTCAGTAAAATCTCCATCCCTCCTCGAAACATATTTTATGTTACACAATTAAAAATACACGCTAAAACCAGAAAAAGAAGATGGATAATACTGGATCGCCCCCAAATTTATTTTCTGAATGCGTGTCTGAAAAATATAAGTAAAACTTTTTGGTTATCCTAAATAAAGAATATTATACGCAGTAGCGTCACCTACTTAAAAGCACAATAAGGAACAAACAATTGGAATTCGAAAATTCCCTTTTTTTAGCCACACATTGCGTTTCGCATCGCTAACTGTTGCTCCATTTTAATAAATGGAAAAAATATTTACTCCCATTTATGCAAAAGTTAGAAAAAGAAACCCGCGATGAGACGAAAAGGGTTTTTGTTTTCCTCGCGTGATCAAAACAAATATGACAAAAAATAATCTTTTTATTTACACACACATTCTCGAAATCTATCTTCCCAAATATATGGTACATTCTTGTTCCTTGAAAAGAAAGCCAAAAAGCCTTAATTTGGAATCAGCATTTGATCTGTTATAAGAAAGTTTAGCAGAAAGCAGATAGAACCATGTTTGGGGATTAACAGCAGAAAGAATATCCAATCAGACGTCATTTCCGAATACCACAGCCAGAGTCTCCGGCAAAATGATGTTTCCTGTTGATCCATCCACAGCGACTGGCAAATTGGAAGGAATGACCGCAGCCAATGCATTCGATTCTTCGCTCTTCAGCACCAACGGTTACTTGATTAAATGCTCGCGAGTGACAGCTTAAATAAGAAAAATGCTCTTTGCTCTTCTGTTGAACAAGAAATGATCTTCTCTAAAACAGTCAGATAAACAAGAGCGGGCTTAATAACGGGCGAGAAGAATTATTTCAGACGATGACGAGGGTCAGATTGAATTAGTCTGGGTCTGAGGAATTCGTTACTTAAACTGTATTTTCATCCTGAAGAATTTGATTTGCATATTTTTTATTTACATCAAGATCACGCCCGTACTGTCTTAACGCATACTAATGTGTCTCTCTCCTTGTTGAAGATCATAATCGTCACTATAAGAGAAGATTAAATTAATCAGAGAAATACTTAAAGCACAAATAAGGTCGTTGAAAAGTATTCGTAGAAAAAAGTCGCCACCCAAGCGAGGGTGGACACCCTTTGTTCGAGGTCTCAGAGAGAATAGCTTAGAAGTTAAATGCTTGAACCGAACACATAAAATTGCGATTCTACCGTCAAATTGAAAAAAGAAAATGGAAGCTTTGTTTTTTGTGTTTCCAGGTTCTTAAGTCGATTACATAACTTTTCGAACGAAGGCCAGGCGTATCGAATTCATACAAATTAATTATTTTTTAACGGATTGCATAATGGCGTACTCAAAGATGGAAAGGGCCATGGTAGCCTAGTTGGAAGAGCAACGGATTAGCAACCGGAGGATTGCGAGTTTGAAACTCGGTTTAACCATAGACCGTAGTGTACGTGGTCTTGTTAAATTTGTTGTGACCCCAAATGTCCTTGATCCTTTCCTTCGGGATTGATACCGGACCATCGCCAAAAACCCGTTGTGCTGTTTCAGTGTGACGTTAATTAAAATACCTTCCTACCAATTTTGTGTGAGTGCATTTAGGGGTCTATGATGAAATACCAATATATATCTCAAGTACGTATTGTTTATCTTACAATATCATAATTATTTCACTACTCTCTTCCTTTCTACGCTTATTTCTCAGATTTATTCTTATAAATATAATGAATATTCAAAATTTCAAATGGGAAGTGGAGTACTCATTGGTTCTACGTCTGGAGACTGAAGAATGCTCTCTGAAGACTGAAGAAGCCATTTTTATGGCAAGCGGGCCGCGGTAGCCCGGTTGGCAGAATAGCGGATTAGCAACCGTAGAGTTGCGAGCTCGAATCCAAGCAAAGATCGTCGTCCAAAGGGGGTACGCGCGTTAAAGCTGTCATGGCCTCAAATGTCTTCACGTTGGCTTGGTGTGAAAGTTTGTAGAGTGGGGCGCCAACTCACACAGGTGTGACCTCGTCATCTGACCGTGGTTCAAAATTACGTGGTGCTGTCCTCGGACCTTTCCCTTCGGGTGTTGATACTGAACCGTTGTCAATAGCCGCTGTGTTGCTTCAGTGCGACGTTAATTCAAATACCTACATTTATGGAAAACCTGTGACGATCCACTTGCCGGTGGCCCTTAGAACTCGGAATAGAACCTGGGGAACTCGTAATGCTGCCAAACGTGCCGCACAGTGAAACAGAAGCAGTGCTTGCCAGCGTCAGTGCTGACGTCATGATTACCACGACGGAGTCATGGTACTTAAGCAGCAACGAAGCTTTCAGCTTTCTTCCTTTTGATGGCGCCACGGTAGCCAGTTGGAAGAGCAACGGTTAGCAACCGGACGATTGCGAGTTTGAAACTCGGTCCAGCCAAAGACCATCGTGTGCACGGGGACTGGTGCACATTAAATCTGTCTTGGCCTCAAATGTCCTCACGTTGGCGCGGTGTGAAAGTTCGGAGAGTGGGGTGCCAGTTCTCGTCATCTGACCCTGGTTCAAAATTACGATGCGTTGTCCTCGAATCCTTCTGATTCCGGACCGTCGCCAATAGCCCGTTGGGTTGCTCCAATGCGACGTTAGTTAACTACCTACCTACCTTGTTTGTGTTCCCACTTCCATGCCAAGCTGGCAGCGGATTGGACTGTTGTTTGTTTATAGGTTTGAAAGTACGTCGTCCCCTGGGTATGTACTGAACTGTACTTTCTGTGTGACTGACCTGGTCTGCATTACTAAACCTGCTTTTGAATAAAATTCTGATGTTTGGAAATTTTGTCATTTCTCCTTGCCACACACTACTACGGGAGTCGCAAGCCACACATTGGTACATCAGTCCTGCATTTAATACAGAGGCTATTTGGACATTTTTTGAACGATTTTGATGAGCTGTAAAAAAATTGTATGCTACGAAAGAATTTTATTTTCAGAGCAGTTAAATAGTTAAAGTATAACTTATCGTCTGCTAACTCAGAGTTTTGTTTGCTTTCAAAATGGCGCTTTTAAATAAGCAATGGATGGAAGGCTATGTTTCCTCTCTCCCAAGAGAATTATGTTTATTCAATTATTCAAAAACGCTGTAAAAGTCATGGTTTTTCAGTATCTAAAGGTACGATAAGTAATATTATTAATGAGAAAGGAAAAACGTAAAAGTGGAAATATACTTCCAAAAAGTATCCAAAAAAAGAAAAAATTTCTGAGAATATTTGTAAGGTAAGATCTTTAATTTTAAGAGAATCCGCCAAGTCAAAAGACTATAGCAAAGTGAACGTGAGAACTTTCTCTAAGAGATTTATGATTGTTGCTGGTTTTGCATATAATGGAAAATTAAAAGTAAAAAGGGGAAAAATGTAAAAATCAACTCCCACATATTATCAAGACCCTATTTTATCCCCAATATTCAAAAAAGAAATGCCATATCTTTACCCACAGTGCCAAAAATCAGTAGTACTGCATCAGGGTAAAGCAAGCTGCATCAGGGATATTCCTGCTAAATCTCCAGATGTTTCACCCATGGACTTTTGTGCTTTTGGACTTTTAAAAAGGGCATAATCGAAACGTCGACTGAAAGCCATTCAAGCACTGGAAAACTGTGGAGCAAGAATGGGACAAAATGCCACTGTCGATACTACAAAAGTCATTATTATCATAGAAATTAAGATGTAGAAAGGTAGTTAACAATAAGGGCTATCAAATGGAACATTTAAAACACAAAAATTTCATGTAAAAATTGAGCTTCAGTCTATTAAAATCATTCAAAAAAGTCCGAACAGCCTCTGTATAGTGATATAATCATGCGTATCGACATGTTTTCTGTACGGAAACGGAGTAAGCATGCGCATGTCCGATCAATGTGTTGCTTGGCATAGGTCATCTGGTTCCCCAATGAATGGAAGTGGGGTTGTTCAGAGAACGATCATCCGGGTGTGATAGTGTGTATCAAATTTCGAGGGGAGAGAAAAAAGGGGTCCCAAGGGATGGACGTCGAGTAGGAAAGACGTGATGAGAGTAACGAAGTATATACAGTTGTTTCAAAACTTCCTATAAAATCTTTAAGGTTAAGCAGGAAACACAAAATTAAACCGCATTCACATAGGTAGGAAAGTGCACTGGAGCAACACAACGGTGACGGTCCTGGATCAATCTAGAAGGGAAAAATCAGAGGACAATACCTCGAAATTTCGAATAATTTATTTTTATTATTAGCAGAAGAATGATAAAACACCATTTTGTGAAGTGGCTGAGAATTTTGTTGCATAACTGTTTACTCAAAGACATAAAATGTTTAGCCAGATGGACTTTGTTTAAGAAGGATGCGTTCAGAAATTTACTTTGTCTTTACAAGTTAAGATTCTGTCTTAGTGAATTCTATTAAGAGGCAGGTAGGTAGTTGAATTTACGTCTCAATGGAGCAACACAACGGGCTATTGATGACGGTCCGGTATCAATCCCGAAGAGAAATATCCGAGGACAACACCTCAAAATCTTGAACCACGATCGGATGAGGAGGGCAACACCTGATGTGGCACTCCACTCTCCAAACTTTCACACCACACCAACGTGAGGACATTTGAGGCCAAGACAGATTTAACATGCACCGACCCCATTTCTTTGTGAGGTAATCCATGCGTCGACGCTGACAAACGTGTATAACTGTTGGTGATCTTAACTTTAAGCATCTTCTAAGGAACTGTAAGGGTACAACTACTGTCAAACAGCAAAGTTGGTGCAAATAAAAATGATGACTTCATACTGGCTGTCTTTCATTTCTGTACTTCAGTGTATCTCTAGTACATCCGCATTGCGCAATAGATGCAACCACCAACACTATTACACGTCAGACACAACGACCGTGTAATGAAATAGATGGAGTATGCGCTCACAACTGTATGCTACTTCTTCCGGTCGCTTGGTTTGAAGATTTGTAACGTGGTTATGGAAAAAAGCCTGAATTCTAATGTGGAATAAATTATCGATTGGTTAAAGCAATTATTCAGCTTGATTTAAAACATTAGTCTACGCTTTGATAGCCAATCGGCCCAAGCCAATCGGACTTACCTTTCTGAGATCTTACGGCAGACATTCCGCCCACATGCTGTCTATCATTAGAAGGCCGATGGTCAAAGAGCTCCAAAGCATGGATTTCCGAATATACCGACCAACTACCACGCTGACGAACAGAAAATCCAAGTGATGCTAGTGGACATAAATCCTTCCGAACACGGTTTAATTTTGTGTATCCTGCATCATCTTAAAGTTTGCACAAGGGCTTTTGGAACACCCAATATATGAAGAAAATGAAAAGTAGGGACACATACCCTTCAAAACATCAGAGAACTATTTATATAAATTTATATATATACATATAATATATATCTTTATAACTTAACAACGATGGCTCAAATAACAATATTTAAAATGATTGCGTATGTACACTATTTTAAACTCGATGACTTAAAAATCTTTGAAAATAGTCAGGAAATCTTCGCTGAGGACTGATTGACAGGAGCACTCGGCTTTATCCGGATACTCCTTGTAGTTCCTTGTATCTCCGTCGTGACTCACTTTAGGAATGATAGGAGGCTGAACAAAATGGAAAATGAAAAATTAGTATTAACCATATAACAAAGCTTAAACGCGTACTCGATGCAACTGCAGACACTAAGTGAAAATAATGGTAGCAGATTTTAAATGAATATGTTTTACGATAGAGTTCAGATATGTAGATCACTTGCGATGATTGATCAAATACTTTTACAGTGCTTTTATATGAAAAGTAATAGTGATTAAAAACTGAAATGATGCCTTTAAAATGCGACAGATGAACTACTTTTTGAAATCGATTTACGATTGAGGCATTTGTTACAGTATCCCTATGTAGATCTGTCGCATAAAAATGTGAGCCCTGTTACAAATAATCGACACGCAATGTTTTTAAAAATTATTCTCCTGCTCAGTTCTCTAGAAGATTAAATTGATTTGCTTTCAATAAAGCTTTGATTTGTGCGTTTTGAAGTATAATTTTTCTTGTGTACTAGTTCAATTTCTTAAAGCAATGTCTTTTTGTAACGAAAGTATCTTTATAATAGAACATGAAACAAATTATTTAGATGCTTTCGATTTCCTTTAAGAAATTATTCCAGCATCTAAAACTATGAGAGGGATTTAAGGAAGGAAACAAAGTAACCAGACGGAAGACGGCGATTTTACTTCCTGTTACACAAATGCTCTCGTACAGTATATATCGGGGTTACCTTAAAATATAGTTTATCACCACTTTGGCGACGTTTGGTGTCTAATCTAATCGACGTCGATCAATTAATTATCATACTTAAATTGGGAAGTCATTCGTTGGAATTTTTATTGGCGGCGATTTTTTTCGTATTTGAAAAACAAGCCAAGTGACAAGAATACGTACAGGAAACACGGGATCCACAACAAAACCAATACCGCCACTTTCATTTAGCTTGATAAAGTCTCTCATATCTTGCAACATGGATTTTAAATTTATTATAATATATAAAGTAAAAAGTGGGCCATATATAAGTAAAAAGTGTTTTAGCATAGTAAACCTCGATTTTATCGCTTCTATCCCGTATTGTTCTTTCACTCAAATTTCGTGTATGAAAGTATGTAGAATAAAAGATAGTCTTTTGCATATTTTCTTTCCACGACCTGTTTAACAATACCACCCACAGGAAAAAGTATAACGTGGAAGAATTTCTCTTTAAATTCTTACGAAATTGAGATTAAGAGCGTAATCCCACTTACAGAAGCACGGAAGAGGTCAATACCCTTTATAATGAACAGATGGCTAATTAAAAATAATTATTTAAAACAAGCACCTTAATTCTTCTATTATAGACATCTTCCCATTGAATGGTTTTAAACCATCCATGATTTTTCACATCATCGGCTCCATACTGTAAAAAATAAAAAACTGCATTAATGAAGAAATCTAGAAAATTGTTTCAATTTTAATTTCATACTGTATTCAAAAACGTTTGTATAGGCTAAACCTAAGAGTAAGAAAAAGGGCAAAAATTTCGGAGAACATAAATTCAAAGTGTCTTCATTATTATAAGTTTATAAATTTTGCAGCAGTTAACAGTGTTTTCGACTTTTACTTCTGAACAAGAATATGACCAAGAACAAAGCTAATCGCGTTAATTTACTGACTGATTTCAAAAACAATAATTCAATATAGTTTGGATTACATTGAAAGTTTGAAAATTCACTCCTAAAGCAGGTATTATGCACATTTCACTAAGAAAGCATTTAGACACATTTATACATTACCCGGCATGCAGACCAATGGTCAACGTAGATCAGTGATTAATCTAGATAGACAAGTGACCACAAATATGTTAGTAAGCGATACGTAGAGTCAATTTGTCATTTACTTTGACACAAAACGTTTCACAAAAGTCTGGAATTTCAATATGCTAATTTCCCGTAGCTTCTTTTTTCCATAGATTTTTTACAATACAGTTGAATTATTTAGTATCAAATATGTCCAAATGGGTATATTGCAAAAATGAGAATAAGAATTCTAAGTAGATATAACAAAATGATATTTTTTGGAAAGATATCTTTCAATGTTTAGACACTGAATGTTTACACATGATGAAGATGCCATTACAATGATGACACGTGATGAAACGATGAAGTACATCTCGGGAAGTTCAGCAGAAAATACTAGAAATTATTCCAAATGCAAGGAATAAATTTGAAGATCATGGTATAGGATAATGAAATTGAGCTGATAGTTTAAATACTATCGTGTTTACTTTCGTACTTTTTTGTGTGTAACCTAACCAATGTATTCAGAGTTAGTTCCACATGTAAGTGCTACCCACCTTATTGTACACATTTAGAACCAGCTTTAGAAACTTGACCTCAAATTTTTGTTCACAATTCTCATACATTTTCCGTACACTGAATTAAATTCATACGTTTTAATGTCAATTTACTGCCACGTACTGTTTGCTGAAGTGTATATCATTCAGTTAATCGTTTGTTAAATAACATAATTATTATCTTAATGTTCATAAACTTGTCACCAGATGGCGGTGCTATTAATTTCCTAATCACATGGTTAAATGTCTGTTAGAGGAGGCCTCACTTGAGCTGCGAGGTTCAAAATTACGTGGTGTCCTCGATATTTCCCTTTGGGATTGATCCCGGACCAATAACCAAAGATCCGAAGACAACACCACGTAATTTTGAACCACGGTCAGATGACGAGGTAGCAACTGAGCTGGCACCCCACTCTCCAAACTTCCACACCACGTGAGGGCATTTGAGGCCACGGCAGATTTCAAGTGCACCAGACCCCTTTGTACCCGACAGTCTTTGGTTGGATTCGAACTCGCAACCCTCCGGTTGCCAATCCGTTACTCATCCAACCGTGCTACAGCGGCCCCATAACTCATTCGATCTGTTTACTTAGTTCCATGTCGAATATTTGTCGAATATTATTGAATTAACTGGTCCCATCATTTTCATCTTTCAAGGCACTCGGACTCGTCTAGCTGAAGAAACAAGTGACGGTGCAATTATGAAAACAAATTAAGGGCATAGTTTGAAATCATTTATATCACACTCCAGAATAATATCACGACTCAGAAGATTCACATTCTAAGTTAGGATTGAGTCTTGTCTGGAACAATAGCTTAAGGATATTTCCTTAAAGGAACGTCTAGAAAGCATACATCGTAATTCGAAATTGCAATAACTACATCACAGTTCAACGCAACGTAATTAAAATTGTTTCTCCTCTCTTGAAAATTTGTATTTTTGAATTCTAAACAGTGTTCTTTAAGCCCGGCCACACATTGGACCAATCTGAGATAAAATATACGACATGCGCATGCGAATACTGGTTCTGTAAAAGAGATGTCTCGGTACGCATGCGTAAGCATATATCAGCCAATTTAGTGTCATAGGACTGACGTTTGACCAATATGTGGCGTGATATTTTTTGCCTATATCACCTAGCGTCAAGGTATATGGTCGGAAACACTTTATAGACACGAATCTGCAGAAATCGTTACGAGAAAAACTAGTTAAGCTAGTTAAACTCCTAGGGAAAATGGTGTTAAAGTATAAATTTTGGGTGCTTAACTTTGGCATACTGTATAACATTGTATAATGGTCTAGAAAATATAATTAGAAGCAAAAAATATAAAACTTCAGATTAGTGTCTTCGGTATGTGGTGATGACATTGATAGATGGAAGTGTAGCAGAGCGTGCGAAGATATCAACTTCAGTCTATGAAAAGTATTTCATGGTTGACATTCAGTGCCCTGTTTTATCTACTACTGCATTGAAAGTCGATCATTAAAGTGGTGGACAAGTTTCACCATTAAAGCAAAAGCAAAACTTAAGCCTCATTTGGTTATTTCTAGAGGTCCTGGACAAGAAGTGACCAGCGCTTAACCAAACCACGTTTTAACCCTCCTGGTGGTTGTTTCGACAAGCTACCTTGTTAGCAAAACTGACCGTATCTCTATGTATCTCATTAGAAAACATCAAGTCTTGGCCTTATTATCATAAAAAAATCGGCAATACCTTGATGACGAGATATTTCGTCTTTAGACGATCTTAATGGACGAGATATCTCATCGAAACAACTTGGAGGATAAAGGCCTTTAATTATTTTACTTCTAAGATATGGTGAGATAAATCGTGGGAGCTTACTTTCATATTGCCCAGTCTTTTCTTTTGATCAGGTTCTAGCAATTTCCCTATTAAATCTCTAAAAAGAAAATATCATTTATTAAAATAATTTTTACTTTAATATATGTCAGATACAATTATTTAAATTAATACTTATAATTGCCTATTAATACTCGGACATTAAAAAGCGTGTGTGTGATGATGTTTTTAAATAATTATCACATATTTCAATAAATATTACGAAGATTAAAATGTTTTTATTTCTTTGTTTTTCTTTAACAAAGAAGTATGGTGATTAGCGTGTTTCTTCAGATTATCATTGATGCTGTTTTTGACAAAAATTTAAATAAATATGTTGATACAAATGAAACCAAAAGATGAATGTTTGCAGAGCTCGAAGTAGCACTTTATGAAAGAATTTTGTAGCATAACTCTTAATTCAAATACATAGAAATTTCAGCTGTAGAGACATTCAAAACTTTGTTTAATAAGGATATGATCATAATTTTACTTTTTGTCTTACTGTAAGTAATTACAGCCAGATCAAAAACAAAATAGTACAAGTCAATAATAACCCACGGGTTGCTATTCTGCGATTCTACCAACTGGGCTATCGAGGCCTATTTTATTAAAAGAAACCAAGAAGTAATATTTCTTCAGAGATGGCTTATTTTAAAATTTTGCTTATGTGTATTTCAAAATACTGTTAAATAACATCTAGACAGGTTGAGGTTATTAAGTAACGAAACAGAGTTTACTTTTTAATCAACTAATTTTGAAAAATATTTTCCATTCCAGTCCTTTGACTTCACGTTTTAAGTCATGGTCTAATTATCCCTCGTTTAACAAAAGTGACAGTAGAGTGCAAACAGAAAACCAAAATTTTACTTGTCGTTATCAGAAAAATATATTCGTTACATAGTTTTTAATTCGGTAGAATGGGATAATATGGGAGAACATTAGTTTCAGTACCAAAATTAAGTGGCATTAGACGGGGAGGGATTATTTAATACAGAAATTTAATTCTTTGCCACACGAGGGCTATTTAAACCGGGACGTACAACTTAAAGGGGGATCCCGAATTGCCATGAATATCCATACCAAGACCGGAATTTACAGACCGAATTTGGTTTTCCACCCTTGTGTCATTCTTTGCCTGAGGAAGCAGTGATAGATATGCCACATAAAAATGTTAATTCTCTAGTCTGATGCTTCTGGCAGGCCGGTAAGGCTTTCAGTACAAAAATAATGTGGCATTAAACTGGAGAGTTTATTTTATACAGTAATTTAAATACTTTTTCTAAGTAAAAAGACAATGCACTGTTGCATATAAACAATTAAACCAACTTTATAATACAGCTTATGCTTTGTGGTTTTGTTGTACTAGAAAACAAGGTTGATTTTGTTGAGTTAAGTGACCAGACGATGCTAAAAATCTAGAAGTCAGAAAAAGATTGAAGCGATGTGAGAAATCCCATGTATACGGGCATAGATGCACCTTTGGTTCAAAAATATAGTGTTCATGGCAGTTTCTTAGAAATAATTCTTATTCTATAAATCTGCCTAGTCTTAAAATCAAACTTGTATGACTATTATAATGCCTTTTGCTAATATTGAATCAATACATTTGACTAAAACAAATGTACAAAAGGTGGCAATCGGAAATGTGTTATTTCATAGATTCAATGTTGCTAAAATCATTACCTAAATTATAAAGTGTCAAATTGTTTAAAATTGCTTAGTTTAGTTTTAACACTTTAGCTATCTCCCACTTGAGGTTGCTCTTGGATTGATCCCGGACAGTCACCAATAGCCCATTGTGTTGCTCCAGTGTGATGTTAATTGAATATACAAATACCAATACCAATACCCACTTGAGGTTGACAGATAGCTACCCTTACCAAGGAACTATCATCCGTACCAGTTCATCACTCACACGAAGGTTGATTAGACCGAGACCTATGACATAAAGAGGATTAAGAACCACTACGAACATCCATGCCAAGACCGGGATTCGAAACCAGACCCCGTTGAACCAAGGCTCAGAGCGTTAAACAATCAGCTACCAGGTCTCCGACTGTGGAATGAATTTGATTGACCACCCTACTATCATTCGTTGCCACACGCAGCCAATTTGACCAGGATCTACGGTTTAGAGAATATTATGAACCAATACGAACATCCATGCCAATACCGGTATTTGAACCCATCACTCGCGCATCATTTGAGCTCTAATCACTTGGCTACCAGCTATAGTTTTTGGAATGGAGGGTTATACATTGAAAGTACAGTCTATCAACAGTGTTTCAAACAATGGGACTTTTTTAAAGTGGGTTTTATTTTGTGAGAGAAAAACTTACTTGGCAGTAGGTTGTATATGCTTTGGCCACTCGATTTCTGCTGCTATAAGTTTCTCGTACATAGCACATAGATTTTCGTCAGAAAATGGAGGAAACCTAAATGAAAAATGTTCGCATCGCTTCATCTTAACGTTATTACTTAAACGAACATAAATCTCAAATATTTTATGTAACTATTAATCAGTTTTCTTATACATAAAATCTTTTAAATAGTAGTTTCAAAACATTGAGATAAAAAGATATTACCTTAAGAAAACTAGAATTCTGACCTAAGAGAGATAGTAATACTAACTATAGTATAAATAGTAATACTATAATAAGAATACTAACTCTATAACACTATGCCAGATGATATGTAAGGTCATATTATAAATTTTCATTAAAATAATTTGGGTAAAAGACAATGCACAAAATAAGCTTAAATAAATAAGTGTTGATGCAACTTTTGATGGTTGGCTAGTTGTTTTTACGGTGTAAGAACCATATTTCGCCAAGCTGTGCCAAGTAACGTCAAGTAAATAGACATACACACAAGGAAAGATTTACTGATACAGGAGAGAGAAATACACCTAGGGGGAATTGAACTTGCACTGCCTACAACTCGCAAAGTACTGGCGCAGTGGGCTAATCCACTGAGTCACGATGCAACTTTTGAATCATGTATTACTCGGTCTGTCTTCAAACTCTAAGCAATCACGACGCATGCTTAGCGAAAATGATACTGAGTAAGCCATAATGGTCTCCGAGATCTTAATGCATTATTATATCGTTACGTATAGGGATTGGATAACATAGTTAATGATAACGAAAAAATGTTTAAACTGTTTTACTAAACTTTACAACTCGTTGATGTATCCGTATCCGTACTGGTGTATCATTCGATTGCAAAATATCTAACTGCTTTACTAAACTTTACAACACGTTGATGTATCCGTATCCGTACTGGTGTATCATTCGATTGCAAAATATCTCTTCAAATCCAATTCGGCCCACATTTGATTAAGAATTATCTCAATGATCGCATTGCGTTGATTTAATCTCACTAAATCTCAGGACAAAGATGCAACTCGACGCAAAGGATGTGGAAAACTACAAGCTGTTAAGTCTGGTGACTGAGGCTACTAGACAACATATGGTTGGTTATCGACTGCAGGGTTTGGAAATTACTGACATTTCCAGTACCGGTAAATTACAGTCGAAAATTCTCAATACTGGCTTTTAGTTTTACATGTACTTTTCGGGAGGCAATGACTGGGCGTGATCGTAGGACTTTGAATCAAGTACTAGTGTGTACTACAACATTAAATGAAACAATATCAAATTATTTAGTGTACTGCATATAGGAGCACCAAATTTGAAAATATCGGTGACATGCAGTTGAAACTTACTTCTTTTATATTTATAAGCCGCAGAAAAGGAAAACCAAAATAATTTTTAACGAAATAGGAATCCGTTTCTCACAAAATCTCGCTTTTTGGTGGATGGGAAACTTCCTTATTGGTGTTTAACCTTAAACTTCACGGAAAAAAATTCTGATCAGACTAGATTTCTGATGATATTATGTCAACCCGATACTGCGGTCATAAAAAATTGCCTCTGAAGTACGATCTTAAAAACAAAGCAAATAAAGGTATAATAAAAAAAATATATAACTGAAAAGAAAAATGATATTTCTGTGACAATTTCAAAAATCATCAGTTTTACCGGCTTTTTTCGGGGTTTCTTCAAAATCCCCAAACCCTATCTACCCATCAGTTGGATAACTTCTCATTCATTCAAAAGGTCATTTGAAAGTAAATAAATCCCCATCTAGTTATATGTAACTAACTCTGCATTTTTCTCTACTGTGTCAGTAAAACGTTTCTTGTGTACATGTCCATTACTTGGCGTTGTCTCGTATTTGATGCGCCTTTGACATATATGGCTCTTGTGCCATAAAACCCAATGCAACCAAGTTGAAGAAAAGACTTGAATACTACTCTCTATCGCTATGCTCTGCGTTTCTGTGCATCTTACTATTATGACTTTACGACGTAACGAAATCCTGGAGACTATTATGATACACTGTGCATTGCGCATTCGTTGTTCGCATTGAAGTAATTCCGCTCTTGGGTTGATATTTAAAAAGGTTGTTTGGTTGCTTTTGGGGTTTTATGGCTAAAGCGCCATATTTGGCCATGCTGCTCCAGACACGACAAACAATATCAAGTAATAGACACACACACAATGAAAGTTTTACTGACACATAAGAGAGAAATACACTCAGGGAAGAATGCACCTGCGCCGCCTACAGCTCGAAGATGTTATTCAAAAAGGAGTTGAATGAAAATGAACGCTGCCTTACCCAGCAAGCATTTCATAGGTAAGAATACCCAGGGCCCACCAATCAATTGCTGTATCGTAGCCCTTCTCAAGTATTACTTCTGGTGCAACGTATTCTGTAGTACCACACAAAGTCCAGGTTCTAGAAGAAAGCAGAAATCACACACAATGGAATCATAAAAACATTCGCGCAAACTTTGATTATAATTCTTGTTTTACCTTATTTGATTACTTGTATACCTACACCTATACCTATACGCTGAAATGCCAGAAAAACGGGTGCAGATTAGAATATGCAATAGAAGCAAAACACCTATGTACGTCATTGGTTGCGGCTGCCAGCGCATATAATAAAGCGATAGACATGTGGAAGCATCTAGAGGCAGTTTTCACAGTGAGAATGACAAGTTTATCACGATTTCAGCGATTTTCATCGCGGTTTAATAGTTGGATCTCGTGAGATGGGTCATCATGGCATTTCGGAGGTAGTGGAGAAGTTTGCATTTTCACGTATTACCATTTCAAGAGTGAACCGTGACTATGAAAATTCTAGCAAAACCGGTAACTTACGACATCAGTGTGGCCGTAAAACTCTGGATAAACGTGACTAGCGTCGACTGATAAGAATGGTTTCACGTGATAGGCATGCAATAATACTTCAAATAAAATCGAAATTAAATGCCCGACCCTCAACAAACATAAGAGTGAGAACTCTGCCACACTCTTAAAGATATGAGTTTTAAGAATCAACGTATAACTCTTATATTAATAATGCACATATAGCGTTCACTTGTCAGAGATATTTATAAATGTACCAGGGATCCCATTGGATGCCAACTAAACACACCCCAGACCATTACACAGCCACCACCAGCATGTGCTTTTGAAATACGGCATCCATGGATTCATGATGTTTTCTCCTCACACGAATCCTTCCAAATGTCAGAAACACTTAAGAAACTCGACTTGTCAGTTTGTGCCGAGTATTCATCAAGGGACGAATACTCGGCACACAGCTATGCGCTTCGACTGAGCCCGGAAACACCGCCGCTGACACTCGACTGGAAACGTGTTCCTGATCTTAAGTGTTTCTGACATTTGGAAGGATTCGTGTGAGGAGAAAACATCATGAATCCATGGATGCCGTATTTCAAAAGCACATGCTGGTGGTGGCTGTGTAATGGTCTGGGGTGTGTTTAGTTGGCATCCAATGGGATCCCTGGTACATTTATAAATGTCTCTGACAAGTGAACGCTATATGTGCATTATTTCTGATGAGTTGGACCCGTTCATGTCCTGGTTTGTTCTGACAGGTTTAGTCTCTTCCAACAGGACAATGCATCGACCCAAAGTCTTGACCCGTCAAATTGTGATTAGCGGGATACTCGTCTAGTATGTTTGGGGTCTTGCTATTCCAACTTAAGTCATTAGATCTCAATGTTATCGAACACATATGGGGTGACATTCAACGCGTTTTGGAACACAGAAATTTTACGCCTCGGAATACAACAGAGTTGTGATCGCTCTGCAGAAAGTATGGTGTTCAATGCCAACAGAATATTTCCTAAAGATCTTGGAGTATATGAAGTACTTCTGCAGATCTAGACTCCCGTATGAGGCCTACTAAATATTAGACTGGTGTACCAATTTTTCTGACATTTCAGTGGTTATAGAGACAAAATCGTTTACCACTAAACAAATTTAACATATTATAGTGCTCATCTGAATCTCTTGTCAATGTTATTGTTCAATATTTGTTCTAGATATTAGGCACAATAGAAAAAAAACAGTAAACTTTCTCCCAATATGGTATTTAAATATACAACTCTGTCCCAAGCTTAGAGTTTCTGATTGCACAAGTCTTGTACTTCGAAGTGTTTCCTTCAATGATTATCAGCTGGCACCAACGAGTATCAATATATTGTTTCAATATAATAGCGTACGAAGGAAAATTAATGAACACGCCTTGAATGCTGCTAATTGTTTTTATAAAAGTGTTTGCTCTACATTTTGGAAATAAATGTTTTGAAATGCCACAAAAATAAGTCATTTTAAACTTAATATTATTTCCAATAATTTCTTTTACTTTGCAAGTATCTCTACTAATTTGTTTGGAGTGGTGTGGAAGTTTGGAGAGTGGGGTGCCAGCTCAGGTGTTGTTCTCGTCATCTGACTATGATTCAAAATTACGAGGTGTTGTCCTTGGATAGTTCGGGATTCCCTTCGGGATTGATTCAGGACCGTCGCCAATAGCCCGCTATGTTGCTCCAGTACGACGTTAATTAACTACCCTACTAATTTGTAGTTTTCTTCTGATTTTAGATATCTAATTTTTTCAACATGATTAACTCACAAGTCAACTTTTCAAATTTTTTATGCTTGTAAATTAAATCTGTGCGTATAATTCCATTCATTATGCCGTCGGCCTTCAAATGAAACACACCAAGTCAAAATTTCCAAGACATGAGTTCTTTCAGCTTTTCTAAACCAGTATTCTTGTGGCGGACGTACTAGAATTCGGCCACAAATGGTCGCAAGACAGAAGAATTTATAAAATTTCCCACCAAGGGCATTTTATCAAATAGTCCACTAATTTCTTTCTTAATAGGACACGGTCCATATTTATCATATATATATACTTACTGAGATTCAAAATTAAGAGAGCTTCCCTCTGATCGTGCGTTGGCGTGGTATGGAAGTTTGGGGTTCCAGCTAAGGGTTTGATCTCGTCATCTGATCGTGGTCCAAAATTACGAGGCGTTGTCCTTGGATCTTTTCCTTTGGGTTTGATCCCGGACCGTCGCTAATAGCCCGTTATGCCGCTGCAATGCAACGTTAATTAACTACCTACCCTCTGTCCGTGCAGAGCGTAATGCGATTCTGATCATTGGCCGGTGTTTTCTCTAAAGAATTTTAAATGGTTACACCATCCAATTACGATATATAATTAATGTAGACATTAATAAAAAATTCTTAACATTCTCTTAGACATTAATTAATAGTTTAGAGAATCCGTACGTCAGGAGGGCCTCCTTTGCGGGGGGGGGGGTATTTCAATTAACGTCACACTAGAGCAACACAACGGGCTATTGGTGACGGTCCGGGATCAATCCCAAAGGGAAAGATCCGAGGACAACACCACGTAATTTTGAACCACGGTCAGATGACGAGGCAACACCTGAGCTGGCACCCCACTCTCCAAACTTCCACACCACGCCAACGTGAGGACATTTGAGGCCACGACAGATTTAACGTGCACCAGCCCCCTTTGTACACGACGTTGTTTGGCTGGATTCGAACTCGCAACCCTTCGGTTGCTAGTTCGTTACTCTTCCAACCGGGCCACCGCGGCCCCCCTCCTTTGCGGGATACTAGGTGGATTGATTTGATCCTATTCATGTTTTGTTTACTGCATTTAAATTGTATCTTTATTATATTGAATCTTTTATTATCTTTATTTAAATTGTATCTTTATTATATTGTATCTTATCTGTATATCTTTATTAAAATTGTATCTTTATTTCTTTTGCTGCGGGATGCATGAATTTTGCATTTATATTGTATTCCTTTTTGTTTTCTTTAAATAAATGCATCCCGGCCACCCTTTGATAGGCCTTAAGCTCTTTATTGGCAGACCGGGGGGGGGAGGAATCCAGAATGTGGTAATCCTTAGACTGGGGAAAATGCATACTAAGTCATACTCTGCTTGAAGGTTAGATTTCTTCTTGAGAAGCACACTTAGTAGAATTTCTTCTTCGTTTTTGACTTGGTGTGTTTCACATATAAGTCGACTATATGTAGGTTCTTTGAATTTTATCCTTTAGCGTTACGTTGCATTTTATTATTTTTCTTTTATAATCGTATACTTCTCCGTTTTTGGACCTTGTGTTACAAAGCCCAAAATCCAACTCAAGTGATTATTCCTTGTTCTTACTTGTCATGGAGTTCCTTGGCAAAGCCGAAATCTGCGATTTTGATATGCCCCTCTCTGTCCAACAGCAGGTTCTCGGGCTTCAGATCACGATACACGATGCAAAGGTCGTGTAAGTACTCTAGTGCCAGGACTACCTCAGCTGCGTAGAAGATGGACGCGTTACTGGAGAAGCGCCCAGCGTGTCGCAGGTATGTAAATAGTTCTCCTCCGCACACGTACTCGAAAAGCATGTATAGACAGGAATCATCGTGATGCGTCCAATACCTGGAAAGCGAAAAAATATTAGCATAACATAAATCTCAGATACTCTTAGCACTTGATGGTGGGTTGTGCTTTATGGCGTCATGCCCAAAATCGAACAAGCTGGGCCAAACAAAAGATGAAGGAATAAGAACAGCGTAAATATAAAATGACAACGAAAACAATAAGATTGTTAATGCGTGATGAAATTCAAACATGGTGGTGAGAGACTGTTCCACTGGGAGTAAGGGAATCCTAGTGTCACCTTGAGGATATATCGCTTTCTCTTCATTCGTAAATGCAAAATATGAGGCAAGATTTTGGTTGGTTATGGGGTTTCATGGCGCAAGGACCATATTTGGCCATGCTGCACCAGACACGACATACGATATCAAGTAATAGACACACACAAAACTTTTACTGACACAGAAGAGAGAAATATACCCAGGGAGGCATACACTATATATGAGGCAGGAAGGTGAGCTTTCGTTAACATTTGGTAATTGCATCACGTCTTTGGCATTCGCTACTAACCTTTCCTTCTTCAGTATCTCTGAATTTTACAATTTGAGGTCTGTATGTGGTAAGATTCATAAGAGGTGAAGGCACTAAGGCTAACTTGCGTTGGCATTTGATAATTGTATCATATCTTTCGCATCTGCAACTAACTTTCTCTGCTTCCAATGTCTCTGACTCCTTTTTTATACTTTAAACTTGTAAGGTTCACAGGCTGTAAAAGTCACAAAAATATACATGGATATATAAAAAATGGAGTCAGTAGGGGGAATCTGAAAAGGTGTTTACGTATGTAAGCTGTGACCTGTCACATTTAGGAATATTCATGCAAATAAACCTCCAGGACGCTTCCTAGGTTATTTAATAGCGGTTATCAGAGCTTTTTTTAATAGCTAAGCGTGCAACGAGAGAAACTGGTTAGTTTGTGCATGCCTAAGATGGGCAATGAGGCAATGCACAATACATGGAACGTTAAGTAAGGAGACGGATAGTGTGGAAGGTCATTGAAAAATATTGATTTTGGAAGGCCTTAGTGCCTTAGTAAATATGTCTTCTCGTTAATCACCGTCTATATGGTGTGTAAAGACACCTACTTCAAGATTACTGGCTCTGTCAAAAGCCCACCATTATGCTGAGACGGATTAAGGCACGTGTAAGCCACGGAGGGAACGAGTTGGCATAAACCTTAGAAAAGGGGGCTCAGAAAGTTGTCACAATATCTCTCCGTCATACTACCAGCCTCGCATTTAAAAAAAAGATGGAATGAATGTCACCTATGGGCAGGTGTACTGGGAGGCATTGGAAATGGGCAAATCTACGTACCAGCTGTTCTACCCAAATATGACATTCAGACCAAGAATAACTGACAGGCGGATGATACAGTTCAACACAGGCCATGTTCAGTTCTCGACCTGTTCCCTTAGGTTTAAAATTATGAGAAGAGACACTTGTGTCTGCAGCCTCAAAGGTTAAATCATCCGCAGAAGGTGGTTACTTGCTATATATAGATCTTCCGCTCATGGATCCCTTCCATCTGTGCAGCCCCACAACCATTCTCCCAATCACAATGACTCAACTTGGTCTCGGGCATAAACAATGCATGGCCAGCATTCACAAATTGATGAACACCATGGTAACGGGGATCAGGACTTGATCGCAACAGTGTACTTTGGAGACTTGTAAATATTTACCAATCCCCTTATCATTCCCAAGACATTAATAAATAGACTGGCTTTCCTTTGTGAGAGCCTGTAATACCATTATGAGAATCTGGCAATCTTTCTTTGTAGATTTACGTTATACTTTTAATATCCCAAAGAACAGGGCCAGAGTTGTCTCCTTCGCTGGGAAGCCTACAAAACAGGTGAAGATAAGGTGATAAGGTGGTTCGTAAGGGATAAGAACTATGGCTCTTTTGATAGGCGATTCATCTTTCACTGTAAGTAGTCAGTGATATGAGGGGTAATTGGTGTTGAGTTGTTAGCAACTAAAAGATTATGTATCATTGTGTTGAAATACAAAATCTACTTACACCTTAGGTTAAAAAATAAATCGTCGTTTTATGTTAAAAGATCTTTAGATTCACACTGGTAGAGTAAAGTCAACGATTCCTGGATCTTAAGAACCCTTTTACGGAAGTTACAGAACCTGTTACAGTTAGGATTCTGCTCAAGATGTAAACAATTACTGCTGGTGGCCTTCAACGGCAATTGTTTACATCTTGAGAAGAGGATTCACTAATTGAGGGGGAACCAGCCAGTCCCTGATCACCTACCAGCAATTGACAGCTTTTAAATATTTCTTATTTAAAAAGAAAACGAGTCCAGTAAATCAGTCATTGTTACAGCCAATGAATTACTAGAATTAATGCTAATCAACTCAATATGTTGGAACTGGAACTAGATGTGTTGTCAATTACTTGTCTAAACTATTCTGAACTTGGCAAACAAAATTATACTAAAGTGTCAAACATTATAAATTATATTATAGCACACTTTAATAAACGTCTTTACCAGGCACTACGTGCAAAAAATCTTTAGCATGCGATTACAAATTAGCTCCAGGGTAATGTTTTCATGAATAATAGCACTAATTACTGACTGGTTCAGCCTCAAAAATTGCCTAAAAAGTTGATAAATCAGCTACATGCATGCGTCTAAAGTTACCTGAAATTAACAAGAAAAGGACATTTAATTTTAAGTTTCAAATATGTTATTAAATCTTTCTTGGAAGGTTTTCTGACGATACCCATTGTTTAATGAAACAAATGCCCCACCAGTGAACATTTTAATAATATCTGATACAGTAAAATTTTATCAAATTGCATTTTGAGAATAGTTTTTATTCTTTTCAAATTCTCTACACAATTTTAAAATCATCACCGTAAATCCTAAACTAACATTAAAATTTCAAACATAATTCCAATTACATTAGGAAAGCTGTTCTACACAAGTGATAATTATATTTAATTCCTAAACTATTCACTAATCCTGCCTCCAGAGGTTGCTGGAATGAATGAATAATTTTTCACTCATCTTGTCAGATTAATTTTATGAAGGTGAGTATAATTTTCAATTGACCATTACACATCCAATGACTTTATTTCATATTGAAAGTTTATATAGAAAAGCAAAATCTAACATGACGGTTTCACATAAAATTTAATGATAAACACGTTTACTAGTTATCTGTGAAATATCGCGTCAGTTATAATTTTCAATACAGATTGCAGAAAGGAGTGTATTGAAATGTTATTTTTCCTGGTGAATTAATAAGAGTAGCCAGGACCCCCAAATAGGGAGGGGGACCCAGGAGGAGGTTTTGGATGTTCTGGGGGCCCAAAGTCTGAGAGGACCTCGGAAATGTGCAATGTTTCTATGACAGTCTGGTTTCCAGATTAAAAGTGTTGTGGGTCTTTTTTTATTGCATTCATAACGAAGATGTACATTTGTATTAAGTTTGGTACGGTTTCTGCCTCTACAGTAGTTTTTTCTTCACGAAGGATAAGTAGAATTAGTAGTATAAAGTAAAATAAGAGAAACATTTATACATCTATGCAAGTTGAGTACTTGGGATATATATTTTATTTAATGAGCCGTTCGCCATGTAACATTATGGGCCGAGTGGAGTCCCAAAAAACCACCGACGAGACAGCCAAAATACAAGTAAAACTTATTTATTTTTAAACAAGAATATACATTATGTGCACATATAATCAGGGATTTGTTTCCCTATGTTGTGGCGAAATGGTACAATTGGGACCGCGCACCCAAAAATACGTCTCCCTAGTTCGAGTTCTTAAAATCGTCTCCTTCTGTGTCGTTCCTCCAGTTTACACTGGTAGACAGTTAATCAACCTTCTTGGTGGTTTATCTTCACATCGAAAAATGCCCTATAGTGTCTAGCCTCCGGTGCTAAAACCTGTTACAAACTGCCTCCAGTTCTGGGCAAGGGACAATTTGTTTTCTTACTTGGATCTTTATTCCCCTTGGATGTAGTAGGGCAGTTTTATCTCAACGAGATATCTCATCAACACACTTGGAGGTTTAAGAGAGAGCAGTCGGGCACCCCTTTAAATACATCTGAATGGGAAAGAGATCTTCCCGATAGATTGTTCGAGATTTACGCCCGGGGGTCAGTGGTGCAGGTGTTGACCTCTGACCCCGAACCGTTACTATGGACGGTACACCATCTAAACTAGTGCTTAGATGTGGGAGACCTGACAGCAGCTGACGGATAACAAAAGTACAAACTAAAACAAACAGAAAGTAAAGTGCTCTAAATAAAGATATCCGTGTCCTTACACAAACACATTTGACGTCACCAAGGAGGAGAAAACAGCACGTGTTGCATTTAGTCGACAAGGTAGCCGATACGAAGACAAATCTGTGGCCATTAACAACGCAAGCAGAGCGTCACGCCGTTTTCGCTAGAGAAATTTTCACATTAAAGAAACAATTTAGCTATTTTTAAATCTAGAATGGTGATGCAAATGAGCGTCGCCTGTTACAACTAAAGCCTTTGGTTTTATTGTTACTAACTGTTCAACCACTTAAGATAAGAATGCAACGTACTCTAGAAATCTCTTATTGATATTTAAGTGCTTATTATTATGTTTTGCAGAGTAATCGTAAGTAATGGGTTCGCATTGAAACCTACCCTTGATATGCTTTAGTATTCATGGATGTTTACAATTCAAAATAATAATAGTAAGTCAACTAATGAATCTCACAACTCAAAAATACATCTGTCTAGAAATAATTTTACAGAAACTCAATAATACAGAATTTGATAATAATTCAGTTACACTCACAGCGCAAAACTACATCTCAATTAATTATTCTAAATAGAACTATAAAACTAAACATATTAGTTGCCAAATATAGAAAATTATCTATCAATAATGTGATTATATTGTACTATAGCATGAGCGTTTTCACTGTTTCTGTATCGCTTGTGTTTTTTACTATTTGATCATAAATACTTTCGGTTGAATTACTCGTTTCCTTACAACTATGTCACTATTAATTATTTACTGTGTGAGAGCAATTTCTCGTGAAAGAATTAAAATATTTTATTTAACTTTAAAACAGGATAGAGGACAAAAAAGCGATCAACGTTGACACAACTTTGCCTTTTATATGGTAGGATAAATGAATAAATATCATCAAAGAAATATTTCTATTTTTAGAATATGCATATAAATTTGTCACCTAAAACAAAGGAAAAATGGATTTGAATAGCTTTGAAAATTGATATGGCAGCTAGTCTTTAATTCTTTTATAAAATGTCTGATATGTAACGTTTTCTTTCAGCACACATACGAGATAAATAACGAAACGTGCTTCGCAGTATAACAATACCAATTGCAATTCATTCTAAGGAAATTTACGCGATGACAGATGAAATACTGAGGGCAATTTTGGATGTGATGTCATACAAGATCACATTAAAGATACTACGTAGTACGTATGGGTACATAATGATTTATTTTCCGGTTAGGATTGAACCGTTTTAGCCCAGTTGGAAGAGTGACGGATTAGCCAACCAGAGTTCAAAACTCAGTCCAACCAAAGACCGTTCAGTACACGGGGGCTGGTGCACGTTAAGTCTGTCGTGGCCTCAAATGTCCTCTCGTTGGCGTGTAGTGTATGTTTTTAGAGTAGGATGCCAGGTCAGGTGCGGTTCTCGTCATCTGACGGTAGTTTAAAATTACGTGGTGTTTTCGGATCTTTCCCTTGGGGATTGATCCCGTACCGTCACCAATAGCCCGTGTCTTCCTCCAGTGCGACGTTTACTAACTACCTACCTACCTTTTAGGATGTTACCAATTCCCGATATAAATGTTTCAACATTAACATGGTTTTCGTTAACGTTTTTCCAATTTCCTTTCTCCTCAGTGATAATAGTGTAAGTTTTTTTCTTGACATTTTACTGGTTTGCGTCATATTGAATAATATTAAGGACGTAGAAGTATTGACAATCATATGATAAGAAATGAAAACATTTCTGTTCGGAATGTTTGTAATTTTTGGCAGGATAATTAAAGGTTTTTTATCTGCTATAATTTTAAAGCATGTTTTGGAAATCGATTCCAGAATTGCCACTTAAATTTCCTACGATTTTAGTGTAGGTCAATGGTTGATAAATATAATTAACCATAAGACACACAAGAATGAGAAGTATGAAAATTTACGTGAGACGGAGAATGAATCAAATTACTTCTAAGAAATCGCATCCTAGAAGTCAAATCATCCGTGCGAATTCGAAACTCGATATAACCAAAGACCGTTGTGTACGTACGGGGTAGTGGACGTTAAATCTGTCGGGGTCTCGAAAATCCTCATGTTGGCGTGGTGTGAAGAAAAAGGTCGGTTAAGAACTAATTTGATTTTTTAATGTAAGCCACATGGCTGAAATTGGCCCTTGAATAACATGTCAAGTTGTACCACAAGAAATGTTAGCAAAAGAATGTCGGCCTTCTACATTTAGTTTTACTAAAGATCCATCTCGTGCATTCATTTTAGAACTATTTTCATAATAATCATTCGATTGCTTTGTGTAGTTCTGCCACTGCATCCAAGAATAAATAACTTTCATAAATCAAAAAATTGAATTTTAAATGATTAATTAAATTTTAAATGAATAAAAAATAAATTCAACCCAATTATCTACGTTTAAAATTAAATTACATTCCAGTCTGATAGTCATTACTGCAAACATTTTCAAGATAACCAGAAAAGTTGTCTCGCCAAAATGCATCAGAGAATATTTCAAATATTAAATTAAAAGCATTAATACAAAACTACAAAAATTATTTTAATATTGTACGTCTCACCGGAGGAACACAACGGGCTATTGGCGACGGTCCGGGAGCAAACCCGAAGCGAAAGGTACGAGGACATCACCTCATAATTTTGAACCATGGTGTCAGATGACGAGATGAACACCTGAGCTCGCACCACACTCTCCTAACTTCCACATCACATCAACGTAAGGGCATTTGAGGCCACAACAGATTTAACGTCACCAGCCCCACGTACATGACGGTCTTTGATTGGATCGAGTTTCCCTCGCAACCCTATGGTTACGAGCCCGTGACTCTACCAATTGGGCGAACGCAACCCTCAGAATCAAGCCTTAAAAACTATTACGAATATTTGAATTGCTCTCTTTCTTGGCGAATGTTTGCGTTTTACAATAAGTAATATCTAAACAATGCCAGGTTAGGGTTAATTCAAGTATGAGAGATTTTCATTGTAAACAAAAAAAGTAGACGTAATGCGATTTTACTTGTGCTGTCCAAATGCTCTCGCCATGATTACCACAAAATGTAGCTTATCGCCGTTTTGGCAACGTTCGGAGCTTAATCTAATTGACGTTGACGAATCAACTATCACATATCAATTCGGAATTTAGTCTTTGGAATTTTTATTGGCCAAGGTTTCATTAGAAGAAATCATTCAAGAATTCATTCATGAAATCATTAAAACAACAAGTCATCGACCTTGAAGTAGACGGAGCATGTGCCCACAGCTTCATATTATTTCTTCCAGTTGCTCACTTTGAATATCTGGGTAAAAGCAAGAATCCTAAATTATTGATTGGTTAAAGTGATTATCCACCGTGATCAAAACCACTAGTCTGCGATTCGACAGCCAATCGGCGAAGGCGATTAGTAATTCCACGTGACCTACCCTTCTGAGGTCTTACGACTACGACTCCACCCACATGGTCCGTCTATTTCATTAGAAGATCGATGGAACAAATCAACTGACGTCACGTTTAGAATACATACAGGAAACTCACATTGCCGCAGAAATACTACAACCACCTGTATTTAGACGGACAGAAAATGCCTTTCATAGTATTAATATTAAAGGACGGTATAACGGATAGTATTGAAATTCCAACTCACAAATCTATTATAAAGGGATGCTGAACTTGGATCAGAAGAGATTTCTCGTTCTTGACGTGATCCACTTGTTTCAGTTGAATGATATCTGCTATTTCGAGAATCTTCATCGCGTAATATTTGCTGTGTTCCTTTCGTCGACATTGGACTACTCTGCCGTAGGACCCCATGCCTGAAAAATGAATTATTCAGTGACACATATATTGTGAAAATGCGCAGAAGCGATGATGTGCACAATTTGCTTCGGCTGACTTAATGAGAAGTTTAAAATTACGATGCGGTTGGTCATTAATACTCATGAGATTTGTATGAATCTAATGAATACTGATATTGTGGATGGAACTACTAACTAAAATAGGCTCTTCAACGTGCATTACTCGTTACTAGAACTTAAGAACCGGTAATTACCAGTTTTGGGGATTAAAGAGATATATATCTATATATATATACCATTTTTCTTAGACATGGTATTTCATTAATATTTTTACTTCATGTTTTTAAGATCATACTCAAGGGATCCATTTTATCGACGGCAGTGCTTTGACTGACTTAACAACAAATTTAAAATTGTGATGCAGATGGTCAGATGGTCATTAATGCACATGCGAATTGTATTAATTGAATGCATATTGATATTGCGGATGGACTTACCGAATTACAACAAAATAGGCCCTTCATCATGCATTACTCTATACTAGGGTTTAAAAATGTTTTCTTAGTCATGGTATTTCATTAATATTTTAGCTTTATTTGCTTTATGTTTTAAGATCATATTCAAGATATTTAGACTATCATTGAATTTTGTGACGCTGAACTACAAGTAGTACACGATTCAAAGCCTATAATCACGCTCTGTCAGTGTCTCCGCTAATTAAAAAAATAGAACTAAAATCCGATGTCCATTGGTAATTTACCGGAATTGATAATGTTATTTTTCAAAAAATTACTATTTACCAACAAGTGTAAAATTTAATGATCAGAAATTAATTACTTGTAAAATTATCCAGTATCATGAAATGCGGAATAAAGATGAAAGTCTTAGCAGTAGAAGGGTAGTAAAATCTTAGGGTAGTTGATAAAAGCTCAAAAACACGAATAATAAAGATTTTAAAGAACAAAAATAGTCAATGGCCATTTTGGAGGGTCTGCCTTTCCACGAAATGAACATTAGAGAAGCCTTGTAATTTTTTGCCTTCAAACACACTAGTTAATAGTGCCAATGCTTCTTCGACTTTGCATATGACGTGCAGGTCTCAATTGAAAAAGGAGTGGTGGTAACACTGATGAGGAATAATATATTTAAAATTGTGTTGGTGGTAAAAATGCATTATAGGGGACGTTCAATTCTGCTTGATATTTGACGCCAATTTTACTGACCTATCTTCTTTCTCGCTTTATAGCTTCCATCAACCCTTTGGAATCGACGACAGTTTCACTAGGCAACAAAACGTCCCCCGACAATGCATCTCTGCCTTTATGTTTTATTTTGGTCCTGACCATGGCGGGCGTGTTAATCCACGGAAGTATCCATTGGCTAGTTTTATTTTCTTTATTAGTCGTTTTTGAAGACTTTTTATTTTTATCTATCGCGAAATGTGCTTTTAATGTCAATTATGGTTTTGGCATCAATGTAAATGGTTTAAATCAGATCTGAATTTGAAAATCTCATCTACTTACCGATAGTTTTTAGCATTTCAAAGTCCTTTAATTTGAGGTCGGAGAATTGACTTTCATCCGGATGGTCAGCAGGTGGTTCATTTTCATGGACAGATCCTCTCTTTTTCAATTTCCCTTGATCCACTTTGGATGTTGCCATCTGTAATGATATTCCGATCTCCCTCTTTATGGCACATAATTGAAAAATCAAGGAATTCATCAAATACAAGATCACTGGGTCTAGTATTTACACACCAAAACGTTAACTTCATTGGAAACGAGAAATTAATCGATTTTGTGAAGAAAAGTTATAACCCCCCCCCCCAACAGACTCAATCAAAATTCTTTCTTACTGTGTTTCTTATACTGCAGCATTAAAATATTTAAAAAAAAGGTAGGCAGTTATTTTACTTAATGTCACACTAGGGCACACAACGGGCTATTGGTGACGGTCCGGGAACAATCCCAAAGACAACACCACGTAATTTTGAACCACGGTCAGATGATGAGGCAACACTTGAGCTGGCATCCCACTCTCCAAACTTCCACACCACGCCAACGTGAGGACATTTGAGGCCACGACAGGTGAAACGTGCACCAGCCGACTTTGTACACTACGGTATTTGGCTGGATTCGAACTCGCAACCCTTCGGTTGCTAATCCGTTACTCTTCCAACCGGGCCACCGCGGCTGGAAGAGTTGGCTGTGTATAAATGTACTTGAAATCTTTGATGCTCTAGTAGCAAAAGAATGACAGTAGAGTGATAAACCAAAACAAAAATAACGCTACAGAGAGCACTTAGTCAATTATTAATTAAATCGTCATATTATAATTCAGCATTGTTGAGTATCAGATATTTATGTATGCAGCATTTAAAACCGTTGATCTAAATTGGCCAAACTTGGTTCGGTAGCTGAGTTGGATTTTATAGCCCGAGGGTCATATTTTGCCAAGCTGCACCAAATATAAAACATACAAGTAAATGAACAAACAAGCCTCTACTCGTAGGACAAACTTGTAAATGTTTCATTCTTGGCAAGCAGGGCAGTGTACCTTCGTGATTCATTAATAATGGAATGAAACCCTTTTTAGCGGCAAATTGATGCAATCAATTAAAAATTTATTGAAATGCAACGTTTTCAAAGAACAGGGAGCAAAAAGTCGAACGAAAGCCATTATTGCTAAAGTTTTTCAAGGTTCCCAGAAGCGCTGTTGAGAATTTTACGCATTAGATTAAAAATTATATTTCAATTTCGTTATATTTGTGTCACATTTTACATCTACGTACATTTTCGCTTTAGTTGAAAAAAAAACAGACTATTAGAGTGAAAGTGTCCCTTCTGGTTTACAGGTTAATTATGCTGCACTTAAACTCTTAATTGCAATTCCCGAGATATACTCATCCATTAAGTCTAAAAATTACGAGTGCAAAAAGTAACATTTTATGCATCTAATCAAAAATATCCTTTTCTTGCAACAACTTAGTCTTTTATAAGTAAACATCATGTCTTTACAACACAAAGTTTGGAACATTTTGGGGTACTGAAATAACCAAAATAAATCACATGTTGGAGATTAATAAATAAAAGTACCTTTTCAGACAAGAAATCGGTCTCCAGTAAGGGAATCGACGGCGCTTGGGAACATCTAAGCTCTCATTTACGGTGGTTCATCAACGATGAGGTGCCAACTGCTTGAACCTCCTGTAGCTCTGCTTCTAAAGAGCTACGTGAATGGCGAACGTCGTACCCTCCTGGTGCTTTAGTTATTAATGCTTTACGAGCAAGGGCATAAGACGTCACACTTGGCAAAACTCCTGAGCGTTTAAGTGTGCTCGAAAAAATTCTAAGTTATAAGCCGCCTTATCTGAATGTGTGTTTTGTCTTGTTGGTATTAAGTAATCTTTTATTTACAAACATATTCTGGCACTAATAGGCTGTTTGTGAACAATTGTAAAACAAAATAGGTAAATTAGATGAAGTTCCGTCGCGACACCGTATGTTATGAGAGCGGATTGAATAATTAAGTACAGTAACTTGATTAACCGAGTATCCGCGTAATGCTTGACGAAGTTGGACACCAAGTTTAGTTGCTTTATATTATTATTTTTTTAATTTTCTATTTAGTTCTTTCAGTAGTAACATAGTTTAAATTTTTTCAGTACTTCGGTATAGGCTACTTTGTGTTACTACGTCCATATTATCCGAGTTTCTGGTTATTTGAAGTAATGCTTAATGCTGTGTAGAAATTTTAATTTTATATTTCTAACCCTTCCAAAGCTATATTTATAAAGCTTATGTTAAGACTTAATTCGTTATTCAAACACTTTGGACATTATTAAATTATCTTCCTTTATTTTCGCAGTGACTGCGTTAAGTACTCTGGGGTACTTAACTTTGTTCTTGATCTTTCGCCCCACCCCTTTTGTACCAATTGTAAGATCTAATACACGTGGTCTAAGCATGGGTCAGAGTGTATTTTGAACCACCGTGACAATCCGAAGATCGTTGAGCCGAAAGCCACATTACAATGCTAGTTGTAAAGTGTCAAAAAGCTGTGTTTACTAAGGAATTCAGCTTCATTAAAGAAACAAAAGGCATATAACTAACCTACTTTGCATCTAAATTTTTACTAATTGTTAATCGCTTAAAATGAATAAAGGAACTACAAAAAATAATTCCTATTTATAAATACTGTACAAGTAGTTAGATACATGAATTTACGTCACATTGGAGCAACACAAGAAGCTATTAAATGCTGCACAGATTCAAAGCTGCTGTGAAAAAAAATCGAGCAACCCCTCTTTATTCACGCATCTTTCATTGTAGAGTGAATTGAAAGGTATCATTCTTTATATAGATAATCATCTCAAATAAATTCGTATGCATAAAATTTGTGAACGGAGTCGTCTTCACATTTGATTGCACGAAACATAATTTCCAATAATATTTTCCAATAAAAATTTAATCTTAAATACTAAGTTTCAAGTCATTTCATAGAGAAGTTTTGAATCTCATGTTTAAAATATTTGGAGCAATAATGCTAAATTAGTTTTCCAAACATTAATTTATCGCAAGGAGGAATCTTCACCAAAATGGAGACTTTTTATTTAATCAATTTTTCCATGACACTATTGGTAAAATCCAAGTGATAAGAAATGTGACAACAAAGCAAAACTCAAAATAATTAAAACTGTTTAATTTATAGCATCTGATTATAATAACGATGTCGATTATGGTGACATGTCAGGACTCTCTGAAGTCACGATGACGTTTCTGTCCCAAGCTTATGAGAAAAACATCGAGGAAAGCATTGTGGAAAACCTTTTCGACACTTCTCTCTCCTCTTTTAAAAATAAAACTACTTTTAGCTGAATTGCCATGGAGAAATTCCAAGAAATCAACTATGCTTTTGACTGATCCTTTTCTTGTGTTACTAGGCGTTGCCAGAGGGAAAAATTTTGAATTTATATCAGTTGCAGTGTCGATTTTATAAAGTGGCCATTTTAAAATAATTCGCATTGATTTGAATTGCTCTTGAGTATTGGAGAATATTAACAAATTATAAACCATACCAATTATTATTAATATATCAACGTTAACATGTGGAACTGGTATGTCTCGGTGGCGGTTAGAATGGTGCACCAGTTTTTCTGGCATTTCAGTGCATTCGACTGTTGGTTGGTTTTGGGGTTTTATGACGCAAGGGCCATATTTGGCCATGCTGCTCCAGATACAGGACATACAGATAAGTAATAGACAGACACGAATACTGAAAGTTTTACTGATACAGAAGAAAGAAATATACCCAGAGAGGAATGAACGTGGCAGGAATCGAATTTGCGCCGCCTACAACTTGAAGGTTGCTAGCTCAGTGGGCATACCCACTGAACCACGACGGCCCCAGTGCATTCGAAAGTGCCAAGTATCAAATTAGTTCTTATGGTAAGAAGGAGTGCGCGGTAGGCCAGTTGGCAGAGTCGTGATTAGCAACCGGAGAGTCGCGAATTTGAAACTCGATCCAATCAAAGACCGTCGTGTATGTGGATGCTGGTTCGTGTTAAATCTGTCGTGGCCTCAAATGTTCTCGCATTGGCGTGGTGTGGAAGTTAGGAGAGTGGGGTGCCTGCTCAGATGCTAACCTCATTATCTGTCCGTGGTTCAAAATGGCGAGGTGCTGTCCACTGATCGTCCCCTTCGGGACTATCGGACAGTCGACGATAGCCCGTTGTGTTGCTCCAGTGCTGCGAAAAATCAACTACTTAACTTTGATGTAAGAAGTATGGGTATTTATTTATGTCCAAGAGAGACTTATTTTAGGGCACAAAAAGTTTTCGTGCATCAGAGAAAATATAAATTTGTTTAAATAATCCATTTCTGTATCCGGAATATCAAATTGATAAATAAGCCTGGATATCCTGCACTATATTTATCCAACTAAGTCTGAAGTTCAGACTACCATATTTAGTATAAACTGGTGAAAAATGATCAAAGCACACACAAAATAGAATTTTTAAGAGCAGGAGTCGAGTTTAAAGCTTGGAATAGAATTAATACCTCTTATTTTCATTTGTGAGAGGGATTTTCAGGGAAAATAAGCAAACCAGAAAGATTTCCTTTTGCCTAAATACTCTCGCATGTTACAAACAATGAAAATTGTTTTCCATGTTGACTTAATTTGGTCATTATCATTACTATATTTGAGTTAATGGGTTGCACAAAAAACTTAAGCGTTTTTAACTTTAAATTTTGTTGTAAATCAGGATAAAATATGCCACCAGTGACATCGTAGACATTTGTCAGGAAATAGTGAAACAACTCAGTTCAGCAGGTGAAGTGTATCGATTCGTCCAATGACTAATTTTTGAGTAGCTATTTTTGATACTGACAAGTGTGGATGTGACAATTCAAGATTTTGTACCTTATGTTAGTTTTTAAAAAATTGGAATTGGAAACTAAAAGTGGGGAAATAAAAGTCGCGTTGGGAGAAAAAAATGCGTCATTAAAGATAAGTGTATGCATAAAGGGCCATGGAATTAGTTTTAAAACTCTTTCGCCATAACAAAAAATTTTAGATCACGATTTTCAAAAGGTTGCAAAAAAGTGTTACGAACTAGATGACGCTGTTGTCACTGGAATCGCATTCGACACTTGCAAAAAAGCTGCAATTGTGTTCAGCGAGTCCTCCTCTGAAGCCCAGAATATTCCTATTCGAAGACCATTTTCTACAATAACTAAAGTGTCTTAAGGGATAGGCAGCATGTGGTATGACCTCCAGATGGTAGTTTGTCATCTTTCGATAGACCTGTTTCTTCAAAAATCCCTGAACTGAAAATAGCATGCAGTGGCTCTGGTGATCGGGATGTCCAAGATATGGAATTAACAGCTGGCGATTCGTCCATCGTGAAGTGCTGCATAGGCTTAACTTTGAATGGGAGGGGAGGCACTATCGCATAAATATTGTATTATGAAGGCACCTGCTTATTGAAGTTGTAGTATTACAAAATTTGCCAACATTGCATATTACCTCTGTCCAGTATTTACCTGTAGTGTTGTTGACATTGCTATTTTTGTGCAAGTAGACATAATTTTGAAGATACTGGTTTGCCTTGTGAGGATTCATTGATGGACCCCTCATTTAATCCTCCCAGGGCAAACTCGCCGACAGAGTCGTAAAAGAACCAGACAATGCGTTTCCATCTCTCTGGCACCAGACGGTCGGGACTTGGATCAAAGATTGACAAAAGAGAATTCGTTCCGAAAAGCGCCCAGGTGTTTAGGAGTGCACCTGCCAGGTGATTAAATCCACATGCTAGGTAATCAAGCCCACCTGCCCTAAGTAGCTGATCCCATTTTACGTCAGACAGTCGCCACCGAATCAGCAACCTCAAAAGCGAACAAGTTAAAAGAGAACCAATTAAAAGCAAGAACCAATCAAGAGCGAACCAATAAAAAAAAACACCAGCGAACAAAGGCTGCGAGATTTCAAAAGGAAAAGAAGGAGTCGAATCGAGAGTTCTTGCCGGTGTTCTCGATCGAGAGGCTTGACTCAGCGACCCTTTGAGCGGTCACTCCTTAGGGAGAAAAGAATTGTTAAAAGACGGTTCTCTCACCCCGAGAGTACGCGTTCTTGTAGCCTGGCGTAGGCTGCCCATCTCGAGTCTTGCTTGTGTTCTCGTTCGAGCGGCTTGGCTCAGCGACCCTTTGAGCGGTCAGCCTCATTAGGGAGCTCTTATTAATTTGGAAGACGGTTCTCTCACCCCGAGAGGACGCGTTCTTGTAGCCTGGCGTAGGCTGCCTATCTCAAGTTCCTGCTTTGTTCTCGTTCGAGAGATTGGAACCAGCGACCCCAGCGGAGCCGTGCCTGTCTTGTGCTGACCCGACGACCCCATTGGAGCCGATCCCTGATTGTGCCGAACCGACGACCTGCGAAGAGTCCGGTGCCGACTTCTCGTCCGGCAGGGAACCTGAATTGACCCGTCATCCCGTGAGGATCCGGTTCTGATCTTATGTAATCGTCACCCGACGAGTAGAGTCTCATCCAGAGACCGTTGAGAGACCTTTCTCCCACTCAGAGACTTTCGTGCGTACCTGAGATTACGACAACCTGTCGCATCCCGTTAGCAGAGGCATCGAATTCGTGAAAGTGCCTTGTATATAGACCCTCATCTAATCAAGAAATTGTTCTGAATAAAATTAATGTTTATTATTTAAGCTAGACTGTTCTCTTTAGATTTGAATCTACCACGCTACCCAGAGAAATCTTTACAGTCTACTTAAATTATTGGTGGCAGCAGGTGCGATATTAGCCATTGAATAAAAAAATTGGCAACCACACCTTTTGCGTAGTAAGCCCACCCAGGAGTTATTACGTGAGGACATTAAGTCCAGAGACAAACTCAAGAAGAGTTGTGAAAATAAGCAGAACCATCCAGAACTGCTACAAAGTGAAGGACATCCTGTCCAGTGTTGAAAAAAAAGTGCTAGTGTGCCAGTGAAAAAAACGAACGCCAGTCTCACATCCCAAATAGAGGCAGAGACCTGTCGAAAAAGCAGAACCAGTCATCAGACAAGGTAAGCTTGGCATTCCTTTAGAGGCAATTTAATAGATTAGTGTTTTAAATTGTTGGAAAAAAAACGGTTGTGAAAAGTGTTTAAATTTTTAAATTGAATTAACTTAGATTGTGAAGTATCTATACAATTGTGAACTATACCTAGTCAAGTTGAATGAAATTTAGTAAACTTGTAGTAGAGATTATTATTGTGAATTATTATTTTATTTGTGTATTATATATATATATATATATTTTAAGGAAAAATCTTTTAATATTGCATTAGTGTGGAAAATAATTAAGGCTTAGGAATTTGTGACTGCATTGTGTATTGTTATTTGAAAATTGAAGTTCAGAATATTTGGTGATTGGATATTGTAATTGTATCACAAGAGTAGAATGTAAGAGTATTGTAAATAGTAGATGTAACTTGAAATTTAAGTGTTGAAATGTTAAAATTTTGTATATAATTTCTTAAAATTGTTGCCTTTAATGATATATCGAGTTGCCATGTCTAACCCTTGCCTTATAGATTTTGCCATACCACAAAATCTTTCTTAGGGGGAGGGGTTGTGAGGATTCATTGATGGACCCCTCAATTAACCCTCCTAAGGCAAACTCGCCGACAGAGTCGTAAAAGAACCAGACAATGCGTTTCCATCTCTCTGGCACCAGACGGTCGGGACTTGGATCAAAGACTGACAAAAGAGAATTCGTTCCGAAAAGCGCCCAGGTGTTTAGGAGTGCACCTGCCATGTGATTAAGTCCACCTGCTAGGTAATCAAGCCCACCTGCGCTAAGTAGCTGATCCCATTTTACGTCAGACAGTCGCCACCGAATCAGCATCCTCAAAAGCGAACAAGTTAAAAGCGAACTAATTAAAAGCAAGAACCAATCAAGAGCGAACCAATAAAGAAAACCACCAGCGAACAAAGGCTGCGAGGTTTCAAAAGGAAAAGAAGGAGTCGAATCGAGAGTTCTTGCCGGTGTTCTCGATCGAGAGGCTTGACTCAGCGACCCTTTGAGCGGTCACTTCTTAGGAAGAAAAGCATTGTTAAAAGACGGTTCTCTCACCCCGAGAGTACGCGTTCTTGTAGCCTGGCGTAGGCTGCCCATCTCGAGTCTTGCTTGTGTTCTCGTTCGAGCGGCTTGGCTCAGCGACCCTTTGCGCGGTCAACCTCATTAGGGAGCTCTTATTAATTTGGAAGACGGTTCTCTCACCCCGAGAGGACGCGTTCTTGTAGCCTGGCGTAGGCTGCCTATCTCAAGTTGCTGCTTTGTTCTCGTTCGAGAGATTCGAACCAGCGACCCCAGCGGAGCCGTGCCTGTCTTGTGCTGACCCGACGACCCCATCGGAGCCGATCCCTGATTGTGCCGAACCGACGACCTGCGAAGAGTCCGGTGCCGACTTCTCGTCCGGCAAGGAACCTGAATTGACCCGTCATCCCGTGAGGATCCGTGCTGATCTTATGTAATCGTCACCCGACGAGTAGAGTCTCATCCAGAGACCGTTGAGAGACCTTTCTCCCACTCAGAGACTTTCGTGCGTACCTGAGATTACGACAACCTGTCGCATCCCGTTAGCAGAGGCATCGAATTCGTGAAAGTGCCTTGTATATAGACCCTCATCTAATCAAGAAATTGTTCTGAATAAAATTAATGTTTATTATTTAAGCTAGACTGTTCTCTGAAGATTTGAATCTACCACGCTACCCAGAGAAATCGTTACAGCCTCTTAGTTGAGTAGTAATACAGACGGCACAAATTATTGCTATAACGTGATCTAGAGACGAGTAATAAAATCTAAGACGAGTTATAACTAATTCATCTATGTCCAACAGATGCATCCTATAAAATATGTGTGCTGAAATTTCATTTCATTATGAGCCCTAGAACTCGCTCAACGGTCTTCAATGAATGGATGCTTACTTTTTAATGAAACTCTAGTTTACCATTTAGAAGAGATATGAAATATATGATTGTGGTTTTATTGTGAAAGAATACAGACATTTTGTGGATGTAATATTGTTTTTATTTCACGTTCGTAATAGCAAGAGAAAAAGGAAGAGAAGACGAAATTTGCATGAATTGTGTAACAGTCTATTAAAAAAGCTCTTATATTGAAATTTGAAAAGGTTTTAAGAATAATAATTTATTTATTCACAAAAGCCACGAAGTGCATGGAAATAACGTCTTCATTCATACCCAACGTCGAAAAAAGCTCCCTCCTGTTTATTTGAAAGACAGATGTATAATGGATTCTCTCTTCACACATATAATTTATTTAAATTTATCCAAGTCCGCGTGTACCGCAGTTTAAACAGTTTTTCCTAGCATCAAGTTTGTATAAATAGGCCTCTTCGCTCACATGAATATGCCGAATGTTACACTTAAAAAGCACTCCAAAATATCGTACACTCATCGCACACATGAAAAAATGCTTCACTGATTTGCACAAACTCATCTTCACCAAGAGCCGACAGTTCAAAGCGAATGGAAAAAAGCGATAGAATTTCCTCTTTAAAAACTGAGTTAAAAGTATTTTAGTACTAGGAATCCTTTATATAGAATTGGGCTTTTCGCACTTTCTTATGATATTTCATGAACTGCAAATAGATGGTATAAAATTGTATATATCGAACAGACATTTCACGTATTTCAACTAGAAATTCATACACACCCAGAATTTTTCGCTTTAGTTTTCCAAGCTGGGAACATTCCAAGAAGAATTAAACAATATTTTTCTTCATTGAAACCAAAATTTCTGAAAGCTACGTACTGTTCGTATTCTATGGAACGGACAATGAAAAGAAATGTTTTCTACGAACTACTTAATGATAGTAATATAGTAGAGAAGGCCGCATATATATAAATGAATTCTTTTATACACGATCTTGATTTGGATTATTTTTTTCTTTATTTGGAATTATATGACCTGAGCCTTGTAGACAATACTGACATCATTCCCTTGGCACACTGCCACTGTTGCCAACCGTTTTAATTATATAAAGTACTTTTATATGAATCCATTGATCCTGACCATTATATAAAATTCACAATTATTTACACGATAATAATATGTTTTGGGGAGAATAGTTTTCTTTTAAAGAATCTGTTGGATAGATAATACATATATCTGTACATTTCATAAGCAAAATAATTTGTTCTTAAAAATTTAGTTTAAATAATGAGTATCATAAATAGAAGACTTCAATATCCAATGATGTATGTTTAGCAACACTTTTTAAACTTAGTTTTTAAAAATAAACTTAGATTTAAAAAGGCATTGTTATTAAGCAAGTTTGTTTTGGCACAATCAGTTTTCACAACATATTTCAACTGTTTTTATAAGTGCAATTTTATGTACATAAATAGGTAGTAAAAATTAAGACAAACCAAAAGAAAGCTTTGCAAAGTATTCATTGGACCAATGACGCAGATTTTATTACGTTGAATTATTGTAGATAAAAAATTTTGAGATGTAAAAATATATGTTTTTTGTATAATAGTTGAAACAGGCTGTTTTTTGTATAATAGTTGAATAGACTATCTTTAACAAGTGCATTGTAATTGAATCGCAATTAGGGATCAATATTTTACAATATAAATTTGTAGGCAGTTTCAATAAGAAATGTATAGCGTTTTGATTTATTTCTTTGCTTCTAATTCTTTGGCACGTATGAACGCTTACGTTTCATATTTCACGTATATCGAATAAACAGCAAAGTCCTTTATTCAGATACTTAGGAATTGAATTTATTTGACATATTTAACTTGTAAAATTATCTAATTGACTAGCCTTTACGTACTTTATTTGGTGAAGAAATTGACAACCAAATTCACACAATTTCTAATGTATGGTGTTAGTTAAACTAACGTGTTTTGGTAGATTTTAATTTCAATGTATTTTATTTATAGAGAAATAAAAGGAAGTTCATAAATTTTTATTTTACTTTTATGTTTTATCATTAAATTGTGGATAATCATGATATTAAAATAACCATACACTTCTCCTATTTTCCCGTTAATTACACAAGCATTTGCAAATGTTTCTGGATACAAGCTTTTAATAATTGAAAAAGCCATAAATTTTTAATTTCAAAAGTCGAAAGGAAATGAATTTAGCCTTATATTAAATACAAAGCTAGATAATTTAACTTATTAAGATCACTTGAAAGTTTTTCTCCATTATTTTAGACAACGATAATTTACGGAGGAATTTTCAAATTCAATGTTACAGACTAAGATATTTTTCAAAATAGATGTTGTATCAATCTATTGCTTTTGAAATACTACAATGATATTTTTAGCATGAACTCAGTATTGTGTTTCTTTGGATAATTCAGTATTTTTAAAAACTGAAAGTACTTAGTATTCAAATTGAGGAACTGTTTTAATATGATATAACTGTTGTGTGTGTGTTAAAAAAACAGATTTCTACAAATATATTAAAATTATATATGAAAATGTTTAAATATTACAAGATATGTACTTTTTCTAATCCGTGGTAATAGACCTTAAAAGAGTTTTAGAAAAAACAAAAGCAAAATGTAAACTTTATTTTTTTTTGTAATTTTAATGGTTTGATTAACTTAGTTTTTTTATCAATCCATTGTGGCAAAAAAATGAAGCCCCTTTTTGAGTTTTGTAGAATGGGTTCATGATGATGTTATAAAACTAATTACAAAAAAAATAGCCGTTTAGTGTTGAGCATTTAAAAAAATTAATTTTCTCTCACTGTCATAAATAACACTTCACAGTAGAGACGGGCTGTTATTCTGATAGCAGTTAAAGTAAAGTGTTATTAGAAACTAACAGTTTGCAGGCTGTTGTCGAAAATATTGAATGATTGATAAATGTTATCGTTAAATATCAAAAACGTACTTTGAAATGATTAAATTCAGCAATTAAATTAAAATAAATATATGACGTAAGTAGGTAGTCGAATTAACGTCGCACTGGAGGAACACATGGGCCATTGGCGACGGTCCAGAATCAATTCCGAAGGGAAAGATCCTCGAAATTTTGAACCAAGGTCAGATGACGAAAAAAAATTGTGAACAAATTGATAATAAAAGTTGAACTCTTACTTAGAATTTTTTTAATCACCAGCAATAAAGTAGTTAATTTAAGCAATCACTAGCTATTAAAATTAACCGTTAGTGTCAATAGTATCTGATGCATAGATAATGGACGTTTTGCTCCACCGAAATTGTTATTGACCAGTTTTTCGCCTGTTTTTACATTTAGTAATCATATTTTCCAGTTTCTAAATTTTGAAGTTTCTAAATTTCGATAAACTGTTACAGTTTGCTAATTTCCAGTGTTAGTTATTAGTGGTTATTATTAGCCCTTAATTATCACTGCTATTCAAAATTGGCAATAACTGTTATCGCAAAATAACAGTCTGCCCATCTCTACTAGAGAGACCTAGTTGGCAACGTGGCTCTTAGATTATAGACTCCCTGTTCCTCTCGAAATCATCTCCGCTGCCACTGCTGTTGGAAGCTGGGCCTGGGGCCACCCCGGCCAGCGGATTGCAGATGTGGAGCTCCAAGTCCGCCAACCTGTTCTGCATCTCCCACTTGCTCTGGCTGAGTTTGAGGCTCATGGACGCGTTGTCCGCTTCGAGCGTCACCACTCTCTCCCTGAGCCTCTTGATCTCCAAGAGCAGGTCTTGCTGCGTGAGTTCTGTTGGGACCCTGTTCCCGAAGGGAAACTGGACGTTGGACTGGTCCAGGATGAACGGACTGTCTGTGGTGTTCTGATAAGGCGATACAGGTCGAGTGTTCGTGGACCCCGAGTGAAGAGAGAGGTATGAAGAAGTCGGTTTGATATCACTCCCCTTGGGGGCCGGAAGGCGGTGGTTGTTGGTCCCCATTAGAGGGCCCACGGACAACCTGCGCGGGACCTTCTGGTGCTCGGTGGCGGAATGATGCGATGAGAAATGGAGCGGCTCCAGCGGAATGCCTCCCGCCAGGTCACCGTACTGGGTGTTGCTGCTGCTGGAGCTCCGGTGCTCGGTGAGGGAGGAGGGGTTCTCAATCCCCGCAGCGTCGTCGAATAGTGTACCGGGGTCGGCGGTTGTCGACCCCACCACCATGTCCTCCAGCTTGATCTTACCCACTGATTCCACCAGCCCTGGAGTGCTTCGACAGCGACCCATGGCGACTGAAACAGAAACACAATCGTTAGGCATTGGTACAACATCAATCCTGCGATACTAAATTGGCTGAAATAACCGGCGTATTTTCTGTACACATGCACGTGAAGCATGATGCTCCTGTACGTGGCAGGAGTACTGTACCATCATTCAAAGTCACACATTCCTCCCTGTCTTGTCCCATTTGCTTATGATGTGTGTGTGAGGAGAATCTTGACTGATATAGGGGTCACCAGAGAAAGACAGTGAATGGTCAGAGAAGAGACAGGACCGTCGAAAGAAGCGAATGCTCTAAGAAGTTAGTCTTAAGCTAGGTTTTTCAGATTCGAGAAATTCGGGGATTAGATGCCAATCAGATAGGTTTGTCAACCGTTTTAGGGGAGCCGATGCTTTGCTTAAATTTGAACGTACATTTGAATGATTTAAAGCATTGCACCTTAGCCTATGCAAACATTTCAACCGCCCGAATGCAACTTGATTCTCATCCTTGTACACAACTGTAAATAATCGTTATATAGTAAAGAATAACAAATTTTACATTTTGGCTATTTTACTATTTGCCCAAAAAACATTCACCATGCTACTAAGCTACAATGCATGGGCATGCTAAGAAAGACAGTGGTCTAGACAACTTACAATCCTTGCAGAAGTCATTTATAAATTTCAAGTTAACAAGTTCTATTAAGGGAACAACTGACCTTTTTTGGATGATAATTTTAGACTAATATATGATCGATGGTGGTTAGTTGGGCTTTGTGACGTATAGGCCATCTGCTCCAAACACAAGACTGAAAACGTCAAGAAATGAACAAACACATAAAGAAAGTTTGAATGACATAGAAGAGAGAAATACACCCAGGGAGGAATCAAACCGAGTTAGAGAATTTAGGTAATCTAGACTCAATTGTTACCGAAAATAACGACATGCCTGAAATAAAACAGAGGCTTAGTGCAGGAAATAGGAGCTTTTTCGCGCTACAAAAAATGATAAGATCTAAAGCAATTGTGAGGAAGACAAAGCTAATAATGTATAAAACTATCATTAAACCAACAGTAATATATGTATCGGAGACATGGACTTTGACTCAAAAGCATGAAAAAATGTTGATAACTTGGGAGAGAAAGATCTCGAGAGCCATATTTGGACCAATTAAAGAAGGCGACGTATGGAGGATGTACAATCATGAAATCCAAAAATTATAGAGAAAAAGATATAAATTTGATAAAATAAAAAAGAATCCAATGGTTGGGACACATGGAGAGAATGGATAACAACCGAGACACAAAAAAGATATTTAAGAATCAGTGTCAAGGTCAGAGAAAACCGGGAAGGCCGAGGTCGAAAAAGACCTCAAAAACATGAAAATAAAAAATTGGTTGACTAAGGCCCAAGATGGACGCTTTGGAATCGTATCGTTAGGGAGACCAAGGTTCAACATGAACTGTAGTGCCGGGGAGTTAGTTAAGAATCAAACCTGCCCCGCCTACAACTCGCAGATTGCTAGCGCCGTGGGCAAACCCATTGAGTCACGACGCCCCGATCGAAAGTGGTACCTTGCTTGGTGGGTTCTGTAGGGTTTTCGCTTTCATACATTAGCAGAACTTGGGAGATTTCAGCTGGAATAGTGAGAGTCGAGGTGAAAAGAAGGTCTTCTGCCTTGCCCCAACTAAAACAGAAGAGAAGAGACAGCGAGTGGAGGACCACAGTGGATTTTTTTGCAAAAACGGTGAGCTTCAACGACAGCTCCAGATGCAAGCCAGCGTCCACGCCGAGATCCTCGCCCTCTTGACCAACGAAAAGTGATTTCGGGCGTGACATCCGAGAAGGATTTCCATCCGTTCCTGATCCAACGGAAATTCCTGCCTTCTGCCAAAGTTCAACAGATTCCCCAAGCAAAGCCTATATACCTTTAACCTAACACCATCGTTGTGGACTGATGAAAATCTCTAATAGGAGCCACCAAACAACTATCAAAAATTTTTCAGCTCTCTACCATCGAGAAATAGTATTAACTGTGTGTAGTGTTTGATAAAAGGAAAGCAGAGTGAATGTTGTCACAACTACATTACAAAGAATTTTAATGCTGTATTTCCAATTAAGCTGACGTTGCAATCTAGAAAGACAAAATTTAGAATTTTTGTAACGAACAAATGAATATTTTAAAGTATTTTTTAAAACACTAAAATTAAATATTAGTTTATAACGATGATGTTTATTTAATACAGACCAAGACATATAATACAACTAGTATTTTAGCATAAAGAACCATGGTACAAATTTCTCGTTTATGTTCAGATTAGGAATATGGATGGTGGGTTGTAGGTAAGTTTGCATGTGGTAAAGAGGGTAATCTGTCCCTGTAGGTTTCTAAATGACAACTCATCAAAATGTAGTCTTAAAAGATGCTTCTTGGTTAAGTCATTGTGAGGTTCTCCGGCAAGACCCTGAGGAATGTTGGCCGGAAGGAATCATTTAATCCCAGAGGGACTTTGGCAGTGAAGTCCTTGGACAATCACTCGTGTAAGGGTGAGAAATGGGACTCAAGTGGTGGACTCCGACTAGGAAGGACGTAATGAGGGTCCTTCGATGCCATGTTAGAAAACACTTAAAATGTTATAAATATGTAGATAGCATTTATACCTTTAAAGTATGGATAAATGTATAGAAAAGGACACCATAGAAAGCGTCATTCTCAGTATTAGCCTATATAGATGGAAGGAAAAGAACACGTATTGGGACAGTCATCATATTAGAAATTCTCAATGAAACTTAATAAAAACTTCTGTAGCATTTTCTATTTGTTGTATGAACTAGAAACCTGTGACGGTACTTACTCTTTCTGAGTGGCTCCTTCTTGTACTTGTGCAGTCTCTTGACCGCGATAGCCTCTAGCCTGACCCTGGCGGCTGGGTAGTCCTTGAGCACGTCCCACATGTCCTTCTTGTAGAGGCAGAAGAGGTCCGAGTAGCCGAGAGAGCGGACCGAGGCGGTCCTCCGGTTACCCGCCGTCCCCATGTTGAGGATGCTGATCTCGCCGAAGTAGCTGCCGGCCCGAAGTGTGGCCAGCACCGTCCGCCCATCGTCTGCCACGACCTGGAGTCGGCCGCAGTTCACGATGTACATCTCCTTGCCCACTTCGCCTGCAGGGAAGTAAAACAGTGCAGCATAAAATAATCTTAACCCTCCAAGTGGTTTCGACGAGATATCTCGTCCATCAAGATTTTATCAATTTTGCTAATGACGAGATATATCGTCATCAAGATGTTTCCAACTTTTCGATAATGACGATATCGAGATCTGGCCAGTTTTCTTCTAATAACGAGACATCTCGTCCATCAGGATTTGCTGAATGGTTTTGGTAATGACGAGACATCTCATCCATCACGATCTGCTGAAGGGTTTTGGAAATGACGAGACACCTCGTCCATCAAGATCTGCTGAATGGTTTTGGTAACGAGGAGGCATCTCGTGCATCAGGATCTGATGAAAGGTTTTGGTAACGACGAGACATCTCGTCCATCAAGATCTGCTGAATGGTTTTGGTAACGACGAGGCATCTCGTCCATCAAGATCTGATGAAAGGTTTTGGTAACGACGAGACATCTCGTCCATCAAGATCTGCTGAAGGGTTTTGGAAATGACGAGACATCTCGTCCATCAAGATCTGCTGAATGGTTTTGGTAACGACGAGGCATCTCGTCCATCAAGATCTGCTGATTGGTTTTGGTAATGACGAGATACCTCGTCAAAACAGCCACCAGGAGAGTTAAGGAAATAAATGATGATATTTTCTTATTTGTCACTTGTTTTATTTGTGCATTCTTGTTTACTTTTAGGACCTTTAGTGACACGGCAAACTATCTTGCAATTAAATGTCACTCACATTTGTTCCAGCGATGCCCGGTTCACTGCCTGAGTTATAGCTGTGTAACACGTTGCTTCATTTCTTGGGGGAGGTGGTCCAAACATCTGGTGCTGGTATTATCTCATATTGTTTCACACAGCAGGTAAGTAAATATGAAAATGGCCAACATGTGTGCTGTTAAACCTCTCATTTAAATAGAATGAGGGGTTTAACTGCGATTTAATTAAAATGGAATGTACTCGATACGGACGAAACACCGTATTTCTCTAGAGGGGTGGGTCGAAATATCATCCGGTGAGCAAGTGACCAGGCACCATACGGCGGGTCGTCAGCAGTTGCACAATATATCTGCCAATCGTGTTACTTCTAATTGAAATAGACCAAAACGTTCCTTTGAGAGAGGTGGAGCGCCATTAAATTAAAGAAATTCGCAATATCTACAAAACTCAGACTCGCTTTATGTCACTGTGATCTGTATATATATATATATATATATATATATATATATATATATATATATATATATATATATATATATATATATATATATATATATATATATATATATATATATATTTATCAATCAACCAATATTAATATATTTATCAATATATATATATATATATATATATATTGATAAAATGTTAAATAATTATAGGCGTAGAGATATGGAATGCACCTTTTCTGTAGATATAGCCTCCTCGATAGGAGAAAGCGCGTTTGAGCCAAAGAACTAGTTAGCAAAGGAAGCTGGACTCTATCGATAAATGATGGCTGACCCTTGAAAACAGTAATAATGTGGTGTTATGGAGAAAGGGTTATCAAAATTTCTAAGAACATTATGAATCACGTGAGTTTTTATGAGTTTTTCCAGCAGAGACAGATCTCCAACATCGAAGGATATGTATTGGTAAAAGATTAAATTATGATGTGGTTAGAGATGTGGGACGTACTTTTCCCTAAAGATGTAGTCCCCTGCACTAGAGAGGATGTATCTAAGCCTAAGAACGAGTTATCAAAGGAAACTACTCTGCCGGTAAATGATGAATGGCTAATCAAAACCATGGAGACCATTAAAACTCAACCATGTTATGTTAGAGTTTTCCAGCAGAGTACCATCAAAGGCTATGCACTGATAAAATACTAAATGATGGCATGGGCAAAAAGATATAGAACACACCTTTACTGCAGATGTAGTCTTCTTGACTGCCGAAGACCAAAGAACGAACTAGCAAAGGAAGATGGACTCTGTAACGGTATATAATGGCCGGCTTGCCAAAATTATAGACTATTGTAACTATGTATGGGCATAGATATTCGAAAATCATGGAGTCCATTTTAACTCACCATGTTATGTTAGTCTTTCCCAGCAGAGAATATTCCCAGTCATCGAAGGCTATATATTGATAAAATCTTAAATAATGGTATGGGCGTAGAGATATGGAATGCACCTTTTCTGTAGATATAACCTCCTCGACAGGAGAAAGGGCGTTTGAACCAAAGAACGAGTTAGCAAAGGAAGCTGGACTCTCGGTAAATGATGGCTGGCCCATGAAAATTACGGAGACCATTATAACTCACCATGTTATGTTCGAGTCTTTTCAGTTGATAATAGTCCCTATCATCGAAGGCTATGTATTGATAAAATGTTAAATAATGGTATGGACATCGAGGCATGGAACGCACTTTTCCTGCGGATGTTGTTTCCTTGGAGAAGACGCATTTGTACCAAAGAATAAGTTAGTACAGGAAGCTGGACTATACCGTGCCGGTATATAATGGCTGCTCACCCAAATCCTGTAGACCATTATAACTCACTATATAATATAATAATTTATCCAGCAGGGACTATACATCATCGCAGGACATATATTGGTAAAAGATTAAATAATGGTATGAGCATAGATATGTGGAACGTACTTTTCCCTACAGTTGTAGTCTCTTTGACTGAAGAAGACGCATTTGATCCAAAGAATGAGATAGCAAAGGAAGCTGGACTCTGTGCCGGTATGTAATAGCCGGCTCTCCAAAATTCTGTAGATCATTATAACTCACCATGCTACAAAACATTTTTTCCAGCACGGACTAGTCATCATCGAAGTCTATGTATTGGTAAAATGTAAATTAATGGTAAGGGGAACTCACCTTTCCTGCAGATGTAGTCTCCTGGACTGAAGAGAACGTGTCTGAGCCTGAGAACGAGTTCACAAAGGAAGCCGGACTCCGTGTTCTGAAAAATCTCGACCCGCTTCAGGGTGTCCAGGTGGACGTTGATGGCTATCTCGGCCTTCAGTCTGTCCGGCAGGCAGCCGATGGACCGCTCTTCGTCCGAGCACTTCTTCGTCATCCATAGGTAGTCGAACCAGCGGATCACTTTGTTCTCGATGTGGTCAGGCACACGACGCATGCGCATGTACGTCTTGGTGGCATCCAGGCGTGCTGCAAGGACAAAACACACATACAGTACTGCTACAGAATTGAAAAATCAAAACTAATTATTGGAAATAAAAAATACAGTTAATAAATGATTTTTTTGTTTGAATATCTCATATCCATTCACACAATACGTAAATAAATATGAAATTTTTCAATAAGTGCGCTGCTAAATCTCTCATTTATGTATAAAAAGGAATGATTGCTAACGTTTATGGTCTTAAGAATTTGTCTAAACTATATTTGCTAATATGAGTCATTCTTAATCTTTTTTATGAATTTTAATAATGCTAGAGGCAGGTTTCATTTTCTATTATTTCAAGCACAAGTTCTATAGCTTCACCATTTTGGAATGGCTCAGATTTTAAAGCTGCGACGAAGTTCTAATAAAGATAATCATGAGCAGCAAGACGACAGAGAGAAAAATATTCATTCAATTCAAACCTTAAAGGTAAATCTGCTTCAAATGATCCAAACTGAAAACTTCTGCATCTGAAAAATGGCTTATTTCATATTACTAAATTAAACCTCTGAGCGACACAAGATTTCCAATTAGTGAAGTATTGTTTTCCCCACAATATACCTGGTGTCACAACAACCACATATATAGGTTGAAAAAATCATAGAAAAGATTCTATTGGTCCAAAAGGTCAAAACTCTTTTAAAGTCAAGCAACGAAAACTGCAGGTTGCAGCACGTATATAGGCGAGTCTCAAAGCAACACTACATCATATAAAAGGTTTTAATTTTTCTACACTAAACTTGATAATACAGCTGTTAAATAAAATTATTTCGTTCTTTTCTTCAATTTCGAATGCAAAATTCTAAAGCAGTCTTCAAATTGTGTTTTTACAATTTGAAGACTGCTTTAGGACACAAGATTTGGTATATACTGTTTCGTAAAATTGAAGTTAAAGTTATTCATATTTTAGAATTTACCTTTACCTTCCTTTAGCATATACTTAAATTATTTCATCCCAAGGACTGCGTAAAAGTCTTTTTTAATGAAAGGTTGTTTGTTTTTCATGAATAACTCGTAAACACAAAAAATGAAATTCTAGAAACAAGCATTTTTGTTGCGAGATGACTGTTTGCTTTCTCACTCAACATGGTCTCCCCAATATGCATTCTTTTATTCTAAAACAAAAGACGTTGCGCTTAACTTTTTTCTGACTGTAAACTGAGTTTGTTTTGGAGGGAAAAGAACAATTTTTTTCAGCATTCATAATTCGAAAAAAGTTTTCACCATCTGTTTTCTAAATGAAAAGAACTTCGCATCTAAAAACGTCGTGAAAGCACCCAATCTTGGAATGCAAAATAGGCATTTCATAATAAACTTTTCCGAAATGTAAATTGTGTACAATCGAAAAGCTACGATACATTGAGAAAATCGGCTACTTTCAACCGGTTGTGCTGTAAGAATGACACTAGTGTCCCTCACGGATTGTGAAACGGTTTAACTCGCGTAAGATTTATTTCATTTCAATGCTTTAGTTTTAAACTTTTAACAAGTGTGATCACAAAAAATTTCAAGCAATACTCATATTTTTAACGCCCGTTTAATAATTTCTGAATATTATCTTTTCACTGCATCATAAATAGATTGTTTTCAAAAATATTTTTAAAAGACGCTTTGGAGCAAAATATAATGGTACTTCTATTAATTTTATATAAATCAATGAAAATTAATCCATTTTTTCGTCAGATCGGCAAAAAATGCATTTCTTTGGGTGTGAAGCAGAATTTTAGCAATTAGTTTGTGTGACATGAGACGAAAAACGTTGGAAATCGCTGGAGAATACGATGGAAAAGATTCTATGCAAATAGAAATGAAAATGAAGAGAAAACATTAAAAAGAAACAGGTAAAGATGCACGTTCAATTTAGTCCGAACTAACACACACAGGTCTTGGCATGGATATCCGTAGTGATTCTTAATTCAATTTAAGGCGTCGGTTCCTGTCAATCAGATCTCGTGTAACAAAAAATAACCTTAGAACGACAAATCAAAACCAAGCCAACACATTTCACTCATGTTCATTCATTGATTACAAAATATGTTTTCATGTAAGTATATGGAGATACTTGTCATCTCTGTTGATTTTATAATGAAATAAACTTGCTGAGAACATTTCGGAGCAGTTGACACCATTATACATTTTTGCAACACATTAGAGATTTACAAAAGAAAAAATTTAAAATTAAAATAGTATGTTTTCATTTATTCTAGTATAACAAACAGGCTTAATATATTGTGAGTTATAATCCAATTCTCGAATTCAGTCTGTTGAGACAAAATTTAAATATGGTATTCAAGTATCTCATTCTAGAAACACCATAAATACTCGCAGGAACGTGTAAGTGGACTGATCATATTGTTTAAGATTAATTTTTAATTACTGGGGTAAATGTTTTGGGAACATTCATTTCAATTAAATTGATATTAAATCCATCATTTATTATCATTCTCTACCTGTTGATGACTCGTTGACTGCTGGTGCTTTTAGATTTTGGATAATTTTAGCTGGTTCGTGGAGGTCTTTAGGGAAAAAGCCCAACCAAAGTCAAAAAAGCCGGAAAGTATTGCTATTAAATCACAAAATTTGTCGAAATATGTTTCTCAATAACAGGCCTCAGTTCATGAGACAATTACTGCAAACGTCATCTTGTTTGGTTTATCTCTAGTAGCAAAGTAAATCTCTAGACTAAGGAATGGAAAACTGCTGGAGGACAGCGGACTCGTAATTTAAGTGCAATAATTTATTTGGTTTTGAAATCACAGATTTTGAGATTAACACAACCATGTTTCCACAATTTCTTGTAGCTATCCCGATATTTCAACTAATGGTCCGATTGCCTTCGCTACCACAGAAATTTCTGTCTTCAAATGACAAATACTGTTAGTCCTGAAAGCTAAAATGACCAAGGACGTCATTTATCATGAAATGGGGTAATGATATGATTACATCTATGTGTCAGCCACATCCACACTCCTAATGAAACAAAAAATATGTAAACCACGTATTCAACGTTAACTTGAATTAATGTATAAATATTTATCTTCTTGTCCTTTTCAAATCTTTCCATTGCGAATTCATCCCGGAAAGCAGCCAATAGCCCGTTGTGTTGCTCCAGTGCCGTAAATACAACTACCAACCAACCACGCTAAATATATCGTGGCTTCAAATGACCTCATCGGCGTGGTGTGGCTGTTTGGAGAGTAGGGTGCCAGCTCAGTTGCTGACCTCGTCAACTGACCGTGATTCACAATCACGAGGTGTTGTCCTCGAATCTTTCTCCTCGGGATTAATCTCGAAAAGTCGCCAATAGACCTGTGGTGCTCCAGTGCGACGTAAATTCAACTGCCTTTAATATTGTCCTTTACATAATTATAGAACACTATTATTTATCAACACAATGAAAATATGCGAAACTTTTTGAATCTGGAAAATAGATTGCACAATACAGCACAGAAGTGTTTTACACTTCCCTGGGGCCCCCCTTAGAACTCTGTACCATAGAAATGGTGACCACCCAACTGGGCCCTTTCCCCATATAAACACAAGTGCACTTCACATACTTTTTCTATTAATATTATTTGTAAAATTTGTCTTTGTTTTTACTTATCCCCTTGGTCAAGGTATAACCTAGGCCAAATCTTCCAGGATCTTTCTCACAGACACCAATACAATCTAAAACATGAGAATGAGTTGGTGCGGTTGGGGAGCATGAGATAAGTTGCAAAGCTATTAACTCCTCTCTTAAAAGTCATATCTTATGTGCCCGCTTCTAAATCTTGACAGAGCAGTCTGGCGCAGTCGAACCTTTAAAATGCAACGAGTGTACAAGGCGCTTTGTCAGATACCAAGAATGTGTTAGAGAAACAAACCATGTTTTGTGGTTTTTCTATTTGTATTTCGTCTCTAGATGGAGACACTGACTAAACAACATCCGAAGGGAAAAGAAATAAGTAACTTTTGGGGTTGGTTGAGAGAGGGAACATATTTTATTCTCGCATGTTATGATTTAACTCGCTAAAAACCTTTGTTTTCTGGTGTGGTCAACATTGTATTAGCAATGTGTGTGTGTTCAACTTTCTCTAAAATCTAGATAAATGGTTTCCTGCGGATCAACCCTCGTTGCACTATGAAAAGTTTCTGTTTCCCTAGGAGATAATCATTAAAACTAAAAGATTATACTGTAATTAAAATTTCAATGGCCATCATAAAATTTTGCTGAGTATTTGTAAAAACAGTTGAATTCCTTCGGTATCGATACAGGACTGTTTTAAATATTCGGAAGTGTTTTATATATAAAACATCTGTGTGCTCTCAAAATGAGTTAAATCAGATAATGCAGTTATTTATTCTCCATACAAAATATAAAGATCTAACCGTTTTTGTTCTTTTAAGAAAAGGACTTTTTTTCACATTGATTTTATTTTAATGGAATTAGTTTTAAATAGATAAAAAATTGAAAGTAAAATATCTTTGAATTTTATCGCTTGCTTTGCACTGATTTGCTTTTCAGTATTTTTTCCGAGGAATTTCGAATTAATTTCATAAATTCCATTCCCAATTGCGGGATACGGTAATAAGAAATAAAGCAGTAAATAAATCTAAAATGTTGATTGCAACGCCATCTCTTACTATCCTACAGTTATAAACAATTTATAAAAAGAAAGCATTTCTTTTTTATTAAAATGCCAATCAAACTAAACAAGTTCTACTACTCGCTCAGAAACGAATCTTTACCCTTTTTAATTTTCAATAGGCATTAAATGAAAAGCTGCAGAAAGAAAAATGTACTAAAGTAACGCAAATCGAAATTCATAATATGCTTACATTTATTAGCATTGGTTATAGCAGTTGGTTTGCTGAAAAGTTAAAAGCATACACATTCAAAAAATTTCCTTCAGAGATAACTATCATACATACTTATTTAAATATTAGATTGTATATAAATATGTATATATATATACATATATATACACTATATATATAGTTTAGTAGTATATATATGATATGTATGTATATATTTTTCATACATACATATTTATATATTAGATTGTATATAAATATGGATGCATGTATGCATGAAAAATACACTATTCTAGCAACATTTTCAAGTGATAAATACGAATTATGAGCTTAGTGATTGATCCTTTTCAAAAATAATTAAATTTAAAAGTAATTTATACTCATATATTTTACATCATTTTCTGATCGATTATTTGCAAACCTCAATTTAACAGAGAAGGAAAATTATATTAAATTTTGTAAGACTCAAGGGAGCAGAAACGATAGATTAACTAGCAAAGGAGAAAGGCAACGGTTTATTTTAGGAGGGTGATTTTTTCGATTGCCCTGCAGACTATCCTAAGCACTTAAAACATAATCGACTTTAACAAGTAATAAAACTTCCAGCCCCATCTGATCGCTATCTTGTGACAACGCGCTGATCAGAAGTGACTTATTCGATCAAACCGTTACAGTGAATTTACTTTGTTATAGTAAGTGAACTTTATAAAAGTTACTTGGTATATAAATTATTTCTATTATGTGCAACACTATATACTCTTTTTGAGTGTTGATTGTCGTTTGATCCTTTAAATAGGATCAGTTATAAAATTTATTTTTACCTCCTTCACTATCCAATGCCTAGATCTTCAAGTATTCTTAACACGGGGAAACTCCTTTTTATGCGTGCATGGGGTCTGTAATATGTAGAGCCTAATTTAAATCTACAGGCTTCCCATTTATGAACCTTTCTTCTGTCTAAAGAAATATGATAGAATGCTTATGCTTTGGTTTATTGCTCTACAGTTTTCTTTTGACAACGGCAAAAACTCCTATGGGCCCCAAACCATATTTATATGTTGGGCTCCTCATTAAGTAAAGGATAAAAGATATACAAAATATATATGAACTATTTATCAACATATCACACCCCCACTGCAAGAGTGTCATAACTAAAAAAAGTCTATTTTTAGTTTCTGAATGGTTATGAATGCCCCTTATTAAATCTGCCCCCTGTAAGATTTTCGTTACTCAAATCGTAAAAGCGTCAAATCTATGGCGATTAATATTTTAGCATTCAGTGCTATCTTTGGTTTCATAATGTTTTGAACGCTTCTACTGGAAAAACACATTTAAGTAGTGCAACTTTCGCAGGGGGAGTGTGATATATGCATGGAATAGTTGGGCATTCAGTCAGGCATCCATTAAGATGGGTGGTAGACAGGGTCAGCTCTAATCATGACCAGATCTGAAGAAGCCTCAAAAGCGAATTAACATAAAATGCCATACTTAATATTTTTAAAGAAAAAAAGATTTAATAAAATTCTACCAGAACTTTTGGGTTTTACAATACATGGTAGGAATTTTCATTACTTATTCATTTCTAAACTTGTAAATGTACAGTACAATTCAAAAGATAACCCTTTTGAACCATTAACACCAGCTTGGGTGTTCACTTCGTCATCTGACCGTGGTTCAAAATTACGTGACGTTGTCCACAGACGTTTCACTTCGGGATAGATCCCGGACAGTCGCCAATAGCTCGTTGTGTTGCTCCAGTACGATGTTAATTAACTACCTACTTTCTCATCTCATAATTTTTCTATACGCTCTTTGTCCAAAAGGGTAATTATTATCATTAAATACCTCGTTACATTGAATGATAGGGTATTGTTAAATCCAACCCATTACTTTCGAATAACTTATTTCTAGATATTAGCTTCCGAAGTAATCCCACGTTACAATCTTTCACTACTAGTTCATTAGATCTTTTACTGACCTCTGTGTTCAAACAAAGCAAAGTTGAATTCCTTCGATTGATATAACATAGTTCACTCATAACCTACAGCCTTTCACGACTAGGTTTTCAGGAACTGTGTCACTGGTCCTATGCATGCAATGCATGCAAACTTCATTAAAAGTTTCAGTTATTTGAATAAATGCATTGCTTTCTGCGTTTTTCTTTCACAAGTTTTACTAATTCTAATATAGATGCAATCTTGATTAGAATTAGTAAATCAAAATTGACTAAACGTTAACACCGTAGTAAACATTTAGAATGTTACCCATCTAAAGGGTAATGCAAACGGGGTATAATGTGCATTAACCAATCGGGTCGGAACTGACCAAAGTTTGTTCCTTCACCATCGATCTTAAAAATATGACAAGGATTTCTTTTTTACCAAGTGTTAACATCTATCCTAAATGTAAAGTGTGCAGTTGAATTTCATGAAATATAATCTCTTAAAGCAGGAATTCAACAAATTGATTCGGTATAATTTTAATAGATTTTAAAAGTAGTATTACAACATTTGTATTTGTAATTATACACCTTAGGTTTTACTTGTGTATGATATAAAAAGTAAACTTAAAGGCATATTTAATCTAATCAATATTTATGCTAAAATTTAGAAATTAAAGTCATCACCATTCTAAAACAATGAATACATTTCAACAATACTCGAAACAATTCCTTTTAAAACATACATCAGTATTATTGAGTATGAATGCTTTTCGAAAACAATATCTGAAACAATGCATTCGCACTGTTGAGATGATGCATAAAACGATTTTTCGTCAAATGAAATCTGTTCATTGAAAGGACCAGCACCTCGAAAATTTATTCCCTTAAAAGTATTGTGCTTAACGATTTAAACTAAGTGCGAATATTACCGCATTGATTTTTTTGTTATTTTCACATCAAGGAAACATTTAAGGCCGCCGAAATGATATTTGAGGTATTGATACTGACAGTAGGACTCATAATGTGAGTAGCAATGCCAATTATATCAGCATTAAAGAAAATTGTTTGACTTGAGAATTGTATAGTATTATTAAACTTAAATATTTCATCTATTTCCTGTTTGAATTTTTCTATATTCATTCATTTATTGGTACAGATATATCTAGCGCCTCGTTTGGTGGCAACGCTCTTGGCGCGTTTTTTTGGAGCACTTTTTATGTCGCCAAGGAAATAAATCTTAGAATTTTTTTATCTTTATAAATATAATACCTTTACAAATCTTTCCACTTGCCGAGGTTGCCATAAAAACAGGAATAATCTTAATAAAGATGGGTTACCTTCACCTGCCATAACTCGCTCCTAAAAGTGCGCCAAAAAACGCGTCAAGAGCGTTGCCTCCAAACGAAGCGCTAGATACATCCGTACCCATTTATTCATATGTGTTGGAATTGTCTATACTAAACATGCTTTTTGTATTACATTTTTCCGTGTAATATACTTACCACAAGTGTTACGGATTAATAAATTGAGTACACGATTCCTCTTAAAATTTTCTATTAAAATATGTAATAATTCATTTTCATACAAATCCTGTAATATATTTTAATGCGCAATTATTTGATTACGTGATATTACGGTTTCATATTTTCGTTTATAAGATACTTAAATGCATAATTAACATTTAAATCTGATTTTTTCATTTTTACCTGTTTTTAAATATTCTAATTTATTTAAATCTGATACAATAAGTGCTTATTTTGGGATGGGAAATACATAGTCATATTGTATTGGTATTTAAAAGATACAGCATACTGTAACACAAATATCTTACTATGCAGCTGTTTAACGACTTAGTTTATGATCTAAAATCTAATAGTCGTTAAACAGCTCTACAGAAAGACATTTTTGTTTCATTAGTTAAGCAATTTTTGCTCTTAGCCGGAGACGAAATACTCATTTTCATTTCACACATACTAGATTACATCTTAGACTGTTACACTTAGGATATTTAAATGCATTTTGATACTAGTTTATTATGTCTAATTTTAATTTCGTATCGAAAATGACTTTGGTAATACTTTTGAGCTTACATTGATTGCTTGTACATGTATCATACTTATAAGTGCGTTTTAAAGAGGCACTAATATGACATTTATAATTGCGGTACTTAAGAAATCGTTAAGATGCAAGCTACTGTTCAGAAAGGAATACAAATTTATTTGGAATTTTTTAATACATTACATTCTAAATAAATAAATATATTATTGATAGCATTGATATGATTTTTACTTTTATCCGCACCTCAATCTATTTTATAGTTTACTTTAATTTAACTTATTTAAAAAATAAATTGTATTAAAATATATTAGAATTTTCGCTGTTCGAAGAACTCCTTAAATCCACAAATAACGGTTGAAATTTCTTATTAACTCGTTGCGTTGCTCCAGTGCGACATTAATTAACTACCTACCTACCTTTTTAACTATATAGTGACAAAAACTCTAAACAAGGTTAAAACTTGATAAATTTTATTATATTTTTGTTAAAAATTAAACATATTTAATTGGCTTAAAAACCAGAAAATATCACTGTCCATATGTACAGTTTTTTCACTGAAACTTGAGATGGTACTCCAACATCGAACTTCCAAAACGTTTCCATAAAGCAATATAGTATAGGCTTTATAATATATTATATGGTATTAAAATTCCTGTGTGTGTGTGATTTTGTACTCTCCAAATTTTTCTTATTACTTTTGGAATCAACTATTCGAGAACCAGCTTTTAACAAGATTTTCCTTGTCGAAGATAAATTACTTTCAACGCATGATTCTGAATTCGAACCAACAACATCGGTAACGTTCAATTTTCACAAAAAGCTGGAAAATATTACTTCAATCTCCATAATTGCTCAGTGGATTAGTCTAGGAATCCGGTGTCCATTGACTTCATTCTGGTCTATATAGCTCATTTGATGTACAATAATTTGAAACAACAATTTGTACAATAAATTAATCCCTTTGAAGGAACATTTATTGATTACAATCATTCTCTACACGTCAAAATTAATCAACGCGGGTTATAGAACAGAAAATATATATTGAGTAAGATACTTCTTATATTGAATATTTTATTCATTATTAAACATGGTAACAGTTTTTCTTAAAATTAGTTCAGAATTGACTGAGTAATTTTCTCCTAGGTACGCAAACCCAAGAGGAAGTGGATCGAAAGGCGGCAAAGGTGAGTTACAAGAAGAGATACTGATAATTCTCTTACGGTCAATCACCTGTCATTATTAAACGCAGACAAAACCCTTGCCTTAATTTTAACTGCTAACACCAACACATGCCCCGGTATCTTGCACATAGGTTGCATTTTAAATTTCGGCCCTCCAAGTGGTTTCGACGAGATATCTCGTCCATCAAGATATGACCAATTTTGCTGATAAGATATCTCGTCACCAAGACATTGCCAATTTTTTGATGATGACGAGATCAAGATCTGGTCAGGTTTCTTCTCATTTTCGATATTTCGAGCAACAAGATCTGGCTAATTTTGCTAATGACGAGGCACCTCGCCGAGTCAACCACCAGGTGGGTTAAATAGCCGTAAGCAAGCAAAAAGCTCAGGCAACCCCCAAACATCTCCTGTCTGCCCCAACAGCCAGCGTCACTGCCAACTTGAAAAATGTAGCGTAACCAGCTTCTTATGTAGACGGTATTTGTACATTCACTTTACAATCAGCGCAAGGCTCAATAATCACAGCTAAATCCTGTTCAAGGTAGTTGTTATTGTAGTTGTTTTGTGGAGGCTTATGAACGAAGGAAAAGTGCCTAAACTAATTGTACTAAACTTAACTAACTAAACTAAACTCTTACCCAGATTAACAACCACAATTTCTTATCAACCTGCCTTTCGTTTGGTTGGCCCTAACACTTCCCCTAGTTTACAAAACATGAACCTAAAACGACAAACGAAAATCAAATACCTGAGATTTCCTTGCCTATATTTCTCCATTTAATATCTGCAAGCATATGGCATTACTGTAAGTGTGTTGAAAGTGATTCTGCATAAAATAAAGACTTATTTTTTACGAAATTATTGTTATTTTACTGTTTTTACAAATATAACCCCAATTTCCATTTCCCCAAAAAATTTAAGTTGTATTTTAACAGTTATGGTATACATTAAATTGAAGTTGAAGAATGGTGTTTCTGATTCAAATTCGTTGATAGATAATGTTTACCAATTTCGTCGAAGAAAACTGTTTATCATATGAAAAGAAGATGGCTCTTAGAAATGCATGCATATTACCTCTTTGAATGACTATGAACCTATGAATAACTATGAACCTATGAATAACTAGTTTATAAGTAGGGTGGCATTTTTCTAAGCTCTTTGAACAAATTACAGAATTAATTGAAAAACTATATACTCTTGAAGCGAACGTATATTATAATTTCTATTTTAAACATTGTCATATATCAAGGACTAGGTTTTATAAATTTGCTTCTGAAACCAATTCTTTTGTTATTTTCAGAGGAAATACCTGAAAAAGCTGAAGGCTCTCGATAAAGATATGATAAGAATGCAAGCCAAAATAACATCTCTGGAAAGATTGCAGAAAGAATTGAAGAAAGAACTGTAAGTCCTTATAAAACCTTAAGCGGTATTTTTATTTAAAACATTCCTCTCGATTCAAACCCATTGCGGAAGGGTTTTCTATTTTAGTTCTATTTTTTAGTTTATGTATTCATTCAAATTTCAAAAAAGAATGCTGTAGCATTATAACTTTTCCTAATTCACTTAGGCATTCAACACTAACTGTATACATTCTAAGGGATGTATTTTCATGTGATGACTGTACGCAACAGGAAACTGTTCATACCATTTGTTGTTAAATATTTTTATATTGACATTAAGAGTAATTTCCTCCATTAAGTCGTTTTTCTCGTATATCAAGTATGTTTGTTATGGTTCTAGAGCGAAAGGGACATATTTGGCCAAGCTGTGCCAAACGGGTTCAAACGTCAGTATTGGACATTCACGCACATGGAAAAGTTTACTGAAATAATGAGAAATACATCCAGCGTAAATTAGAAAATCGAGCTATTAGGTTGCCAGTGGGCAAACTCACTGAGTCAAGATCTCATACATAAAGAAAAAAGGAGTAATGTTATAATTCTAAACGACGGGTTCGATATTTCTAAACCTCAACCGTTTTACAAACATTCATAATGTGAATATTAAAACAATTATATTGCGATGTATTTTTCCGTCGGTGGACAGTACCCTGTTAAATGTTCGATAAATTGATTTCCTTACTGTGATTTGACGTCACATTTTATGGAATGAACTCCTGAGTATCAACGTTGCAGTTGTTATGATAGGATGTTACATACAACTAACTCTTAACTGTACTAGTGGAAAAGAGTTCCACAATCATTCATGTGGGGTCCGTGTGGATCACAAATTTAGAATTGTTTTAAAAGTGCTCCTGAAAGAGTAAAATGAAATTGTATGAGAAATCTTTAAATGTGCTCTAAATTCCATTCTTATGATGAATTGTATTAATTAAAATCTTTCACTCAATACAATATTAGATTATTCAGTACTTGTATATTTTTCACCTGTTATGCAGACAGTTTTAACTTTTCAGAACAGTTAGAACTAGAAGGAGTTATGAGATGTAAAGTATTTGGTACCGAAAGTATAAATTGTTTGACTCGTGCAAACAGGGTGAAAATATAAACTCCTCGGGTGATGAATAATCAGAGTCATCCCCATCAAATTTGAAAATATCTTCTCTTATATTTTTTTCTCACAATCTCTCAGTTCTTTTGCGTTAAATTTAATTCGCTTACAACCAATACAAAAGTTATTCTAAGACAATATAATCTTACTATAGCAACTAGCCTTAGTATAAACAATTTCACTGTGAAAAATTTCAATTACATTTTTAATTAGAATCACTTTTCGATGAATTTTTCTAATGGAAGGTAGTCCCTCATTCAGTGTTTCCTCAAATTTAGCTGGTTTCTCAATTAGGTTTATTGTCACACTTTACACTTCACGAAGTGGCACAACTTATTTACTCAATCAAGAGAAAAAGTGTTTTGAAAGTTATTTTGCCTTTTGTTAAAAAACATCAACGTGTACTGATAAGGTTCGAACCTTTGTTCTCATTCTAAAGTAAAATAACCAAACCGTATTTTTATTGATTGAGTATTATGTTTTAAAACACAAAAACACACAATTTCCATACACTTATTCTGCTGGTGAGGTTCACACGGATCTTTCGTTTAATAAAAATCAAATTTCTCGGTGATTATTTTTGAAATTACATATTCAGATTTGTATAACTTATAATAGATTACAAGGGCTGTCAGTGCTTTCCATTGAGAAACCCACAGGATATAGAAGAAAACATTTTCTGGGATCTCTCCTGATCCCACCATCATAGTGAACCACTAAGCACAGATCACCAAGAAATATTCTTACATGAGGTTTAATCTAAATATGGTGATAGTGTCTAACTTGCCTCTTTTTTGACTATTTTCTCGGGAAGCAGTAGCCCGGTTGGAAGAGTAACGGATTAGCAACCGGAGGGTTGAGAGTTCGAATCCAGCCAAAGACCGTCGTGTACAAAGGGGGGTGATGCACGTTAAATCTGTCGAGGCCTCAAACGTCCTCACGTTGGCGTGGTGTGGAAGTTTGGACAGAGGGGTGCCAGCTCATGTGTTGCCTCGTCATCTGACCGTGGTTCGAAATTACGTGGTGGTTGCCCTATCTTTCCCTTTAAGATTGATCCCAGACCGCCATCAAGAGTCCCTTGTGTTGCTCCAGTGTAACGTTAATTAAAATACCTACCTTGACTATTTTCTCCAATGGAATTCTTATTCAATAAACTTTTTTCTATAAAAATATTTTCATCAAAATATATCATCAAACGTAAAATAACAACACTCCATATCAGCACCTAAGCCAGTTTTATTTTCGCATCTTGAAATGTTTAATTTTATAAAGATAATTTTTTGTATGTATGTGTACTAATTTTAGCAATGACTTTTAGGGAAAAGAAAAATCATGCTATTGAGAGCCTTCGGCTTTTATACAGAAGAAAGTGCTTTGCCTTAGGGCTTGCGGAATTAGAGGTGACAAGATTGGGAGAAGGTAATGGACTAAAAGAAATATTTAAGCTACAGTATTTCCTTTTTATATTCATATTTGTCAGATATAAAATATACGTTATACATCGTTGGGCACTGTTCATATAAATAAAACATATTTATTTATCATTAAACTTAAAAGTAAAGATGATTTTCACTGCCTCAAACATATTTTGCTGACAGTTCAAATTTTCTCTATTTCTCGACATAGGGGACAAAACACCAGAGCCCAAAGGACAGACCGATAACATCTGGAATGGTGAGTACGAGAAATTTAGTGATTTGCTATTGTAGTTAACTTAATTTAATTGCTATGAATGGAATTTCTTCAGTGTTCTTTTCTTTTCAATTTGTTTTCATTCTAAAAACGACTGGAGGAGAAATAAAAATAGTTTAAAAGCTCTCTCCATGCCTTTAATTATACATATTCAACATTTACATTGATTTTTAACGTAAAACATTAAATTCCTCAATTTTCTTATTGGAAAGGAAGACAAAATGTAAATGGCACAACATCCATACAATACAAAGCGGTTCGAGGGTTTGAATTTAGTAATGGGAAATTAATTCTGCATACCAATTCTTCAATGTCCACCAGCTTTGCGAAACGGCTGTATGCAAGCCGTAGTTATGTGAGAACCGTAGGATGCTGTTATCAGCGCTTGATTGGTTTCCATCTGTGCAAAAATATGTAAGATATAACAGTTTGGATCGAACTTGCCTCAGAGTTTTTATACTTTATTTCAAATCAAAGGGGATTAGGCCAGGCGTGTGATAGAGCACTTTTCACACTCGCCGAGTAGACATCGGTTGCATCGTGACTTGTGGCAAGCGCTCGAACATTGCCAAGCAAAATGTGTTGTGCAAGGTCTCAATTTCTTCCTCAAAGGTGTACAAACATCCTTAACTTAGGGGGTTGAGGTACTCCATCGGTGGACTCCAAAAAGAAAAGAGCGGAAATCATGAATAAGCTACCGTAAATAAGCTATCGTAGTACAAAAATATTCTTCCGTGTTGTAGTTTTACGTGATTCTAAACAATAAAACGTGTGATGTAATGCATAATTTAAACTTTTTGCACAATTAAGTACACTGTCTTGGCCCTCTCTATTATTCTCGGATCTTACCCTTCGGGTTTGATGATGCCCGAAGATTGACAATAGCCCGCTGTGTTGTTCCAGTGCGACGTTAATTAAATACCTACCTACCTCTATTATTCTCCTCAATACATTGCTCTTTTTTCTTGTTTGCTCAAGATGCGCGATATATTGAAACGTATTATCGTACTTTTAAGCGTAGCTTACGTTAACTCCGTACTAAAAGATTATTTCGCAAACTGTTTTCAGATAAATTGAAGATAGAGATGGATCCAAGAAGTGATAGTGAAAGAGGAATGAAAGATCTGGATTCGGAATTAGAAGATATAACTCAAGAAGTCATCGCGGCCTTAAACGGTATGCTTCCTTTTCTCCTGTTATTAAATGATTTCAAAAACTCAAATATGTTCACAGCTGTGAAATAAATTGTAACTTAGAAACATTTTTGAATGAAATTTTCAATATGGAACTTCAATAGCTTGAAATGTTTCAGAATTTTCTACTTGGTTTTCATTTTCAAACCTAGCCAAGGTTTCGTAACTTGAAAACAGTTCCACATTCTTATTGTTAAGAAATGTATGGAATAAAATTTGCTAAGCATAACTTTCTCAATTTTTTATCCAGTTTCATTAAATGAATTTAACATGTTCTAAGCTATTTATTTTTCTCAGAGCACAGCTCAATTTCAAATTTCACAATGGTAATAATACACACCATCAACGAGCAAGTGACAAAAATTAATATGGTTTAAAAGTTTCAGTCTTAAATTCATCGAGCAGTTTAATCATTTTTCCTTTTAATACCCTTATTGTCTATACAACTTTAATCAGATATTTTTATTAGCAGTACTCAAAACATTTCGAAGGACCCTTATACATGGGAGCTTACCTCCAATTTCGATTTTTACCATTCTATGAATCAGGTATCAAATTGTAATTTCTGCTTTTAAGAAATGGAAAGATTATAAATAATTAGATTCTGCACTATGGTTTCTCAACCAATGTAATCTAAGGATTAGAATGCTCAATAGTCTTATAACTTATAAAATATGTACGTACAAAATAGCTCTAATTCATGTCTGTTTATTTCAGATTCGGCACAAGATCCAAAATTCAAAAACATCATTGTGAAGTTTACTCGTTTGTGATATGTAAGACTCTAGGGCGCGATGGTACGGGCATCTAAAATTACAAAAAAAAAAAATTATGAAAAATGAAACTAAAAATCTAAAATGAAAAATGTATGTGTCAACAAACATGTTTGTTATATATGTTAAACCAGGTGTGGGATGGATGCGGGATTTAAAAAAACAAATAAAAATTCGAAAACCAATAAAATAAAACAAAAATTATAAAACTAAATAGTTTACAAAAAACTACAATTTTTTAAAAAACTATAATGTATACAAAAAATATAAAAAACGAAAAAAACTATTATAAGTAGTTTAAATTATTTCGTGCCCCTTTTTTGTGAGCCTGTTTGTTGCATTTAATCAACACAAATTGATACCTATGTTACATTTCTAATAGACTTCATACATCATAATCGACTCCTTACACAATGTATTTTATATTTTGTACGTCATCCAACCGTGGTTCAAAATTGCTTGTTCTAGGATCTTTAACTTGGGGATTGATCCCGGACCGTCGCCATTAGCCCCTTGCACCAATGCGACGTTAATTAACACTACTTACCTCTATATTTTGTAAGTATCTCCCTCGCCACGAAGTACCATATCATGGAACACCACCCCTTACTTTGAATAATCAGAATTTTTTTTTTGAATTTTTGTGTCTTTGCTCCTGATCTCGACGATCAACGATCCGTTTCTCAAGCCGTTTAACTGTTATAGTTCATAGCGTTGCGCCATCCAGTAGGTCCCGGGTTCGAATCCCCTCTTGTAATCGTGGATGTTGGTGTTTGTCTCTGTTAAGAGTAACGGGGGCTAACAGAGGCACTGTGTGCTCCTCCACCAGTTCGCCCTTATAGCGCCGAAGAGGTCAGTCGTAGGGTATTATAAATGACAACTTACGATAATCCACGTGTGGAAGTTTAAAACACCCTCCCTTTTAAAATTACAACTTTACGCATTTTTACATAGGATGCATTTTCCTTCAAATTAGACTCCAATTGAAGGGTAACTACAATAAAATTATCGTTCATAATGGAAATGAACATCATCATATGAAATATAAACATTCCTAGTACGTTCCTTTTAGGATAGTTTCACAATGTTCAGAAACATATTTGCATTTAAAACGCTTTAAAAGAGAGAATATTGTATACGTGAAGTGAATGAATAAATTATAAACCACCTTATATATCAACTGTGAGGTTCATAAGTAAATTTGAATTTAAAATGTTTATGGATTTTAGGTATATTTTTCCTGTACTGCACACAAATTTCACGCGTACAAGTTTAAGAAAGTTTGATTCAATGTAAAACAGAGTCAGAGATTTAAGATTTGTTTATTTTCATTAAAGCTTCAGCGATGAATATACATGCATTTAGGTATCAAAATTTAACAGAACTGTTCAAGAACTTGAAAAACATTTTATAAAAGAAGTTAAAGTTATATATATATATCACAGACTTTAGACTTTTTGGTAGAAACCAAACAATCTGTGTAAATTTTATTACAAATTTAGAGCGCTTAGAGTTCCTAATATCGGCCTCATTTATGTGTTTGAAATTCCTATATTTTTCAGCAAATTTAGTATGATTAAATTTTCATACATACTTCGACACACACACACAAATGCTTTAATTAATTAAATATTCGTATATGCTGTCCATGAACATATCTGAATTTCAATAGGTTAACTGAATTATGGAATGTGCGTGGATATCTCATAACAATATAGAAGGCAAATGAAATGATAACAGGAGAAATACAAGGATCAAGGGCACTTGTGAATGAATGATAACAAAGGTTATTGAAGTTTGTTAATCGTTGTAAACTGGCAACATAGTAACCATCAATTTTTATTTTGAATTATTTATCATGAGTTAATGCCTATTTCAGATATTTCCCTAAGTTGAAAATGTAATTTTAAAAATTCTCCGAAAGAATGAGTTACGTTTTATTCTAAGATTATTTCTTCAAAATGAAGGAATTTCGAGTACTTTTTTATTTTTATTTATGACTAGCAGAATTATCCGGCCTTACTCGGCTAAGCTGGTTAACTATAACCTCCGCTTTCGTTAATAAATTGCAATTCCTATTCATCATATGTAACAACCACCACACTAATAAAGGTACACAATTGTTAAATACACAATTTCACAAATGTAAATAAATGTCATGTTTAACATTTTATATTTTTGTAGAATTTAAATTTCACTAAGACAGAAAAGTCTCTAGAGTGTGCCAATGTTACACAGATTGCATAGAAAAGTTCAGAGAATGCATATAAATGCCTTGTATGTCATTTAAAAGCAAAAGCATTTCCCAAAATTATCATACAATGATAAAACTGTTTTTTAAACTAATTAAACTATTACTTACCTTGAGTACAGTTATTGAACGAAAAACATCGAATTGAAAATGCAAAAATTCATCTTAAAACAGTTTTAAAAAAGCTTCGAACGAAAACTAATGAATGTATCTGTTTTTTCACTACAAAATAGATTCCTGGAATATAACGGACACAAATTTAAAAAGCGAACGATTAAAAAGTACCGAGGTTGCCATATTAGCTACCAGTAATATTTTAAAAGGTCTTGTTCTGCATATTTTATTTATAAAGTTTTATTATTTTTATAGTCTGTCCCAAATATTCAGAATTTTTATATTTCGTAAAGAAAAAATAAGTCTCAAAATAAAGTATTAGAATTTGAATTCCGTAAAAATAATTTTCGGAAAAAGTATTGATTTTTCATAGCACTGGTAAAACAATCCAAGTAATTTGAATGCTCAATATACCTTCCAGCTACTCCAAAACCTTCAAATTATGGCTGATTTAAGTATAGTTACTCAGTTGTTTTAACATGAAACTTACTTAAATACGTAAGCAAAGAAATTTCAAATAATGTATTCGTGAAATTAAAATATGGTGTATCAAATATAGAACAATGCATTAAAATATGTTAAATAAATTTTATGTGATACTTGTGCAAACACACAGACACAAAATCAGACTTAGAACAGGAAGAAGGACAGACTAACGCAACCAAGTTCAGTCACTAAATGAATGTAAGTACTCACGGTATGGAAAATTTTATGAAGATATATTCAACCGTTTGGACGTAGCACGGGCACACACATACATACAGACAGACAGAACCAAACACGCAAGAGTCGGATTAAAAATGGATAGAAAACTTGAAATGGGTTGAAAGTATTCAATGTACAAACACTCCATTCTTATTTGTATAGATTGAGCAAAATGCATATTCGGTAGTTTTTAATTTTTGGAAGTAGTGAAGAAGTCTTTTAGTTCTCTTTCTATATTTAGCATCATCCTTCTAACTAAAGAAAATTTACAAAAAATTGTACGTTTTATCGAAATAATACTCTCTTGATCAACCGTCTTAGTATCCTCTTGATCTGAGACAATACAAATGCTTCAGAAAAACGTCAAATGTCTCCTGATGAAACCTATAAATTAACCCTCCAAGTGGTTTCGACGAGATATATCATCCATCAAGATCAGACCAATTTCGCTAATGACAAGATATCTCGTCATCAAGATATTGTCAATTGTTCTATATCTTGAGTACGAGATAAAGATCTGGTCAGTTCTCTTCTAACGACGAGATATCTCGTCCATCAAGATCTGGTCAGTTTTTTACTGACGAGACACACCATTAGGAGGGTTAATGTAAAATTCAAATTATATATTTCATGCGAATTGCTATATTATGGCTAATATACCTTTGTTATAGAATAATTGACATTGTTATAAAATAATTAGAGCATCTACGTTGAAGAATCTATCGCTTAACCATTTAAATGCATTTTTTCACCTGACTGCACAATAATTTCTTTAGAAGTTCGAGTTACTTGTATTTTTTAATATTTTGTCTTTTCATGAGACAAACCAAATCACATTTGAGCGAAGGTGAGGGAATGACAATGAGTCTCGTAGCAATTGATTTAATTTGTTTAAAAACAGCTGTCATGTCTCAATATACAAGTAATGCCGATTCCTGTGCTAAGTATTCATTAGTGAAATATATAGATCATACAAAAACTACCATCGAACTATATTTTCCAAAGGAAAGAAAGTAAGTTACCCAAAAGGACTATAACAAGGATATTCAATGAGCAATAGAATATGTCAGTCTCCCTTGTATGGGAATCTAAGAGCTCTGAAGTGTGGGGGTGGAAGATGATTGAGCACGTGGGGGGAAACTTTCTGCATTGTCTCGTGGATGCTTTTATAAGAGCTCTATTTAGTTCCTCATAGGACAGTTGACGAGGTAATCGATTTCGTGATTCTAGGATGAGCAGCTGCCTAAAAGCTAAGCGATGTACGAATCGAAGGAACGGGAATACAAGTTTCTCATCAGGAAAAAGTTTCATCTCGAAGCGAGAAATTTCTGTATGTTATATTGTAAGCAATCGAATGGTATTGTTTATTAGTATGTTCATTTTATTATTGTTTAAAATCTGCTTCGCATTTGATTATATGTTATAGTTGATATATATAGTAGTTTGATATAGTTGGTTTCGTTTCCTCGTACTTTTATGATGCTATTTTATTTCTTCGCTTCACAAGAAGCAGTTATAATAAAATAGATTATGTTCTTTTTTTCTGATTTTTCATTCGCTTACCCCTCACAAATATTAATCCACTCAACTCTCCTGGTGGTAGTCTCAGAGAGGTATCTGTCGTCATTGGCAAAACTGACCAGATCTTGCTTGATGAACAAGATATCTCGTCATTAGAAAAATACTGACCAGATCTTGATGAACGAGATATCTCGTCAATAGAAAAATACTGACCAGATCTTGATCTCGTTATTTCAAAAAATATCGGCAATATCTTGATGACGAGACATCTCGTCTTTAGCAAAATGGCCAGATCTTGTTGGACGAGATATCTCATTGAAACCACTTGTAGAGTTAGAGGCCGTCAGATTGATTTGATAGCAGCTATATTTCTACATGTATAAAGTAAAGTACCCGGTAAGCATCTGTCTTCACGTTAATCTCAAGAGGCGCTTGATGAATTTTAATGTGGTTTCACCATTCAAAAGAACATTTGTCAGGAAAGGTTGAGATATACACATGAAAAGTTAATCTATAAGAAAACGGAGCCGAAATGATGATTTTACTACAGCAAGTCAAATAAGAAACTGTTATCAAAGCGCTTTCTTGACATCTGCCAAAGACGCGAGATTGCATATGTCGGTATGAGAGCATACACGGCGTTCGCCCTTAGGAAATGAATCTTTTGATGCGTGAACACAGTTTCCGTCTTAGGATATCTTTAATTTAATAGTGTAGGATCTTTATTTGAATAGTGTAGGATCTTTAATTTATAATAGTGTAGGATAATTTAAATAGTGTACCATTATGCCGAGACAGGAAGCGAATATAGGCTTAAGGTCAGACATCTAACATGGCTGGAGGTAATCTAAGTGAACAATGTTTTTCAGTGGACTGCTTTACCTGGCTCTTTCGCGTGCGACGTCAAAACGACATCTTTTCGTGTTGATGTCAAGAGGTAAAACGACTAATGCCATCTACAAGGAAATTTTGTAATACCTCAGTTGAAAAGCTCATCACCCTAAATTCAAAATTGCTCCCGTGCGAAGCCGGAGCGTGTTGCTTATTATGTATAAAATAGATTAAAATTTCTTTTAAAACTTTCAATTCAGCATGGTAGTATATGAATACAAACAATGAACTGGATTAGGATTCTAATCTGCCTCATTCACAGACTAAAATTCCTTCTGTACCATTCCATTTCTTTCAGGGGTGAATAAATTAAAATCTCTTTTAAAACATTATACTTAACATGCCATTTTTACAAACGATAAACTAGCTTAAGATTCCAATTTGCCTCATTCACAGACTAAAATCCTTTTGTTCCATTCCATTCGTTTCGGGGTTTGAGCCCCAGAAGCCCGTCCCACCTCTGCACAGCCCTACCTAGTACACCACCCCGGGAGCTCAAACACTACCTGCAATTGACAACAGCGCTCGACTTCCATCCATCTTCGAAAGTTAGCATTCTGAACCGAAAGAAGGAGGAATTCGAAGGTATTCTGAAATCACCAGGAAAGCGAGAATTAGAATTGGAGGAAAGAGGATAGGGCCAGCTGGATTATCATAAAAAGGAGAAGGAGAAGTCTCGGCGTGTGAAAGGTGGCAAACTCCAGCTAGGTACGCGAAATCGAAGGACAATTTGCATTTATCATACCTCTTGCCATCTACAGCAAAACGCTATTTGCCGCTAGGAGACTAGTTTCCAAGTTTCCACACCCTGGGAGATTCGGATATTTTCATAGATCTACATCTGAAAGGAGAGGGAATATTCACCATGTGCGGTTTCGATTAGGGTTGCGAAATTGTAATGGCACAATGCATGGAGTTAAACGCTATCAGAAGGTTTTTCTTGTGGCAGTTTGTCCTTGTATACAACGAACAAAAGACATATTTAGCATCGGAGTAACTGGAAGCGGGATGTTTTCAGTTAAAACTTGAATTCTGACACAAATAAGCTTTAAGGAAAAGTTTAATTTTATAAAGTAAAAGGGGGAATGCGCAATATTTTAAATGCATTATTCTTTGTTCATTTAAATAGGAGAGAATATTTCAACTATCTTGATTATTTTACAGCTTTTGTGATAAAAAATCTTCACTGAGTCCTAGGGAAGATTACTTCTCCCAAAACATTAAATAAACCTCTACTCAAACAAACTATTTTGAAACGCAATAGAACTAGCAGACCGCACATCGCATCTGCTCTAAAGTTACTTAATAGCTTATATCCATTGAGGATAATGTTGTTACTCGCATTTCTTAGTTTACTTAAATCCATTTCTAATGCTTGCGCCATAAAACCCAAATAAACTAACCAACCATTTATACTGAATATAAACTTCGAAATGCACATTTACTACCTCCCAATAAAATAGAATGTGTCAAAAATATAAAACCGCTTTTTGGGTACTTTTTACTGATGCTAATTCGTATTTTCAATGCATGTCAAAAGCACACCTCAGTCATGTTATCACAATTCGTTTCTGAACGTCCATTCAATTGCATTATATTTATTTGTTCCAAGGAAGTTCGGTAGTTAGTGACATCTAAACCTATTTTCGCTTCGGGTTTGATCCCGGACCGTCGCCAATAGCCTTTTGTGTTGCTCCAGTGCGACGATAATTAAATACCGACTTACCTAAACCTATTTTCGAACCTACTATTCGGTTGCACTTTTGTTTCGGCGCTGACTTTAATCTTACAGATTTTTCATTGCCTCCTGAAATCAGATTTCCCTGAAGAATTTGGTTTCTATATTTGACGGTACAGTCTTGACCTTGGCGTCACTTTGGTGATTGTATGGGTGATATACTCTTCATTATGGTAATCTGTCGAGCACGCAGGAAGAGTATCAAGATTTGGTAACCATCTGTTTTTACTGTGGCACTTTCAAGGCTTACCGTCAGCTAGAGATATACCAATAATTTCAATAGATCGGAGAGCTCTTTCGTAGTTTTAGCATTATTGTGCAGACTCATAGCTCAAATCAATCCTGTTGGCAAGTGAATATCGTAGCTGTTGATTTTATATTGTTCAAATCGGTTTATTGCCATTTGACATTATACATATAATGTTGATTTTTCTGTACGTAACATGGAACAGCATGAAATATGGAACACCACGATATCTCGAAAGATTAATATCAAAATTTACCGGAATTGGCATGAAATGCTTCTGTATTAGAAGACACTCATATCCTGTTTTGCGTCCGTTGAAATAAAAGCACTTTTGAATTTTTGAGCACTAAAAATATGTTTGCGGTTTATTTAAAAAGCCCATATTCTTGGAGAAAATAAGTTCACAGTTATTTTTATTGTTTGACTTATCATAAAATTCGTTTGTTAGTGAATGTTGAATACTAGTTTCTGTAAAAACATTTTTTTTTTCTTAAAACAAATGCAATTTTTCCATCGAAGCACATGCGTACGCAATATGAAACACTCGACTACGTGCAATATGGAATAGGTTTCATTTTGCAAGCATTTTCCATATTCCGAAATATGATTTGAAAATAATAGAATTTTCATGTTATAACAACATTATGGAAAATGAAATTTTTAATTAATTAAAAGGTATCTAATCAGCATTTTTCTCCCTAATTTAGAGAATTGAATTGGGTTTAAACACTATATCCATGGAAGGTTTCTAGACTACCGTTTTAGCTTCTTCTGTGGGCTTCACAATCACATACATGCATTGTCTTTTAGTAATATAGATTCTTCTACTGTACATTATTGAACTATAATATACTATGCAATGTAGCGCTATTGTTATTATTTGTACATAATGGAAAATCAAGAGTCACTTGCAAAAAGAAAACAACGAGACGAAGTATGGTTGTCCGGTGCTGATTAAACTCAGGCGCGAAACTGAACAATCAATATCGGTAAATACACCATTGGATACTAAACCTACATTGCCTGAGACTTTAGAAGCAAAGCTGGTTGAAGATAGTATTGATGTGGATAAGAGGTATTTTGAGGAAGAAGAATGGATCTTTTTTTAAGAATTCAAATGCCGTATCAAAAAGGAAAACATTCTGAACCCTTTCCAATGTAAAAAGGTTTGATGTAATTAAAAGAAGTGCTGCATAAACATTGAATGCATTTTGTAACGAGTGAACTACGAGCGCAGCGCCAGCTGTGGAGCTATAAACCTCAGGACTGTTGCCGAACTAAAAGTGAGAACAAAATAGCTTCACGCCGGCTGCGATCATGATCACACTCCTTTTCCCCCGAGATATTTTAATGTTTGTGTCTGTACTTGTGTATGTAAATTGTATGTTTTAACTTCTAAATTAAACTATTGTAAATGGTTAGAGCGACATGTTCATTCCATTACAATTTTTATTACTTTAAAACCAAATAAATATATATTTTTGATATAAAATATTTTTGCCCAATTCGTAAGGAAACCAACATCAGGTACCATATTTACTAATCGACAATTCTAACTTTTTAAAACTTTTTGATAAGTTATCTTTTGTTTTACATATGAATCTTATTTAATTTTGTTATAATTTGGCATTTGATTCATTAAACATTCCATCTCCCCAACTTTTGGCAACCTCTTAAAATCAGGTATTCCATATTATGTGCCTTACCCTACATACAGAACTTTTTAATTCAAATTTGCAAAGCTTCTATGTTTAAAATATTAGTATTTTGAAATATTAGCAAGCTAAAAAAATTGAAACATAATTAGTTATTAGCCTAAACTTTGTGATGCATTGAACCTTCGTATTATGATTTGTACATTTACAGCGTGACGTCGAGATGACGTCACTTTATGCTGTATGTAAATACTTTTGTGTCCTGTTAAGTAACTATTCTATTTGAGTCTCGCTTACGTTCATGTTTCGTCAGTGTTGACGTGTTCAAGGCCTCGAATAAATACGTTTACTTTGGTTGATCCGGCTATCTCTGTTCTTAGTAAATTACGACATAAACTTTATGCCTTGGTTTAATAATAAAACGTAAGGAAAGGTAAAATTAAACTTTCATACTTAAATATTCAAGGGCAATGCTATAAATTTTTTTTGAAAGATATTGCTTTTAATAACTAACCCTCTCACCTAAGTCAAGGTGAGTTAATAAATTTCGTTCCGAAGTCTAAAGTTACAAGTAGTTAAAGTGTCATGTTCTATCTGAAGCTGTAATTATCACTGCTATGTACGTTGCATAACAAAAAGATTACTGTAGAAATGAAAGGCAATAGCCTACTTATTTTCACATATAAGCAAGTTGCATCACCTTAAATAAATCTTAAGAAACAGGAAAATAAAATATGGTAACAAACATTAAGCTTTCTGAATAGCACTCTACATTTCAGTACATTTGCAATTCTCAATCTATTTTGGATTATAAATTCCTAATATATCTAGTAATAGTTAATGAAACTTTTTATTCTTATTTCAGCACCATCGGCGTTTTCACCCTCTCAAGAGTTATATATATTTTTATAGTTATTTCGACAACTTATACGCATAGTAAAAATGAAGTTTTGAGTAAAGAGTAGTTTAAAACAGTTTCAATATGGATACATATACAGGCGTGATACTAAATTAACAATTACGAAACGCAACGGAAATATGGTACTGAGTATTGCTATGAAGAAGATCTGAAATAATACTCAACTATGATGTGCTTCCAGTTATCAATATCAAATGGCTTTCTTTGGTTAAATAATGTTTGCCAAATTGTCTTGGCAGTAGTATGGGAGATTTTCAATGTTGAAAATAATGTACCAGAAAAGAAAAAAATACTTTCAGTTAAGAACTAATTTGATTTATCTTCGTTTTGACGATATTTGGTGTTAAATTTTGAAATAAGTGAAACTACTTTCGAGTAACATGCCATTCACCCCCAAATTTCGGAAGAGGTTAACAAAATACTACCACCCTCTGTATCTAGCTTTACAAAAATTCTACATATGAACCAATTTTCTTATTGAAGGGAGACTGTTTAGTACATTTTTATCAAAAATTATCTTTGCATGATTTGAAATGCCTTATGGTACCCCAACGTATGTGTGTAATCTCGCTTGTTTTCATTCAATCTGTCAAGCATTTTTAGTTTTTATCAAAAGATATCTACAACCTTTGGATTCAATTGAAAAATGGGGGAAAACGTTAAGAATAACAATATTTTAAAAATACCATCATAAATCGTCACTGGTACAAAATAAAATATTTAGAAAGTTATTCGCAAAATATCTGAGAGTAGTTTCGTGCATTGAAGGTTTTTCAAATGTAAAGATACTACACACATTTTAGAAAACGATTGAGGATCATCTGTGGTTAAAATTACTTTGTCCAAAACAAGACAATTCATCTATATCCACTCCCAAAGATATTTTAACATAATTATATTACAAGTAATGGAATTATTTTAACTTCTTTTTAAATATGCTTTAATAAATCATTTAGAGTAATTTTTGTCTCCATGAAAACTATTAAAATTTTTGTAAAAGCAAATTTAATAAATTTAAATCTCAAAATACTTCTATAGTATGTAATCGACATCACACTATTTAAAGTAGGATTGAATCAATTCACAAAAGTTCTGTTACTTTAAAAGCAAATTACGATGTTTATTACCTTTATAAGATTCCTGATTTATTTATATTAGTATATAATTACTAATAAAGATTTATAAAACTCTGAGAAGTAGGCCATTAGCTTCACTGTAAAACAAATATAGGTATTCGCATCCGAAAGGCGCACTCCTGAGGTTGAATAAAGTACTAAAATGTTCTAAAACTTGGCATGTTTTGCTTTGAATTTCCAGTATATTTCCGTTCTGTTTCGTAACTTGTGGTGGCTCTTGTGGCGATCTTTCTCTCTGTGCTTCGATTTGACCCTCCAGTCACGTTATATTTCTGATGCTGTAGCTCAAATGGGTGACAGAATTTGTCATAGTGCTCTTTCTAGACTTGAGAACAGGCACAGCCCATCTCTATCCTTTGTTCAAAGACAAGGTATTTCCAACTTACCAAAAATACAACACTGAACAAGCCTCCTAGTCATCTTCTGGCTTGCGTAAGTCTGGCAAGGGAGGCTATCTTACATTCTTGATATTGGAATTGAGTTGAACTTTATGAGCATATTCAGATTGATGGACTTGGCCTAGCTGATTAGCAATGTCTTAACGACAACGATAAGAATTTTTTATGTTTTTCAGAGCAAAATTTTGTCGTTGTTTTGTATTTTCTATCATTTTAAAATTAAGATTTGTTTGGATTATGTTTTGAAATCGCATAATTATAGAAATCACCAAGAACCGTAATTGCCATAAGATCGCGAAAAAGAACACCACGCTTCACAGTAAATTCATATTACATATACACACTATATTTGTGTAGACAAAAGTGATTGCACCGTCTGAAAATGTATTAACGAAATAACGAGATAGCAGCTTCTCTCCTATGATGTCCAAGTTTATGGGCAACCTGATGAAGTATTCTTGCGGAAACCTGTATATTAGTGGTTATCTGGAAGTCTTGTAATGGGATGTATTTGACGTGTCTATAATTTTTGCATTTTCAGTGTTCCACTTTCAAGGGCCTACCAGGCCGAGATGCATTCTTGCAATGAGTATTCTTCCTTGCATTAAAGACAAAAGGCACAGTTGATTTGGAAAACATTCTAATATCAACAAGGTATCTCACTCGTATCCTCAATCAAACTATCCATGATGGTCTCCTTTTCGTATACGGCTCGAAAACTCTTTTCTTCAAACCATTTTACTGTGGAAGTTTAGAGAGTGGGGTGCCTGCTCGGGTGTTAACCTCGTCATCTGACCTTGGTTCAAAATTACGTGATGTTGTCCTCGAATCTTTCCTTTCGGGTATGATCCCGGACCGTTGCGAATAGCCCGTTGTGTTGCTTCAGTGAGACGTTAATTAAATACCTAGCTACTTACCTACCAAACCATTTTATAGCAAATTATATGATCAGTGCTCCTGTCACCTTTCTACTTTCAGTACTGCAGGAGTTGATCATTGCATCTGAGTTGACGTGTCCAATAACCTGTACAGTATATATTAACATGTAGAATTGTAGCAACAACAAATTTACTGCAACAGCAAGTGAACGAAACAGAGATAGAGTAAGACTTTTTCGTTCCTAGTTATAAGTGCATTTCTTAACCGTGCAAGTGTTTCGACGAGATATCTCGTTCCAAGATCAGATCAATTTTGCTAAGGACGAGATATCTCGTCGAGACAAATCTGCCCTATTACTCCAAGGTGAAATGATGATCCAATTAGAAAAAACAAATTATCCCTTGCCCAGAACTGGTGACAGTTTGGAACAGATTTTTGCATCAGAAGATGGACATTACCGGGCACCGAAGGGTTACCGGGTTTCGACTCGAAGATAAACCACCACGAGAGTTAAAGCTAAGCTCACCAGGCTGAAGCGCAGACGAAAAGAAAGGCGGGCAGACACTAACGCTCAAGAGCAGAACGATGGTACGCATACGAGTAGAACTTAGAGACGATCTAGAGCTTCTTAGACTACGAAGACTGAAGTTTGTTACATCTAACCCTTATATATAGAATTATATAGAATGTTAATCACATATACACACATCATCATATATTACAATAGCACACAATTGTTAATTATCATTACATGTTATGTTGATGATCGCTGCACCTTGCTTACTTTGTACCTGTCATTCTGTTATTACTCAGCGACGCCAAATTTCTGGATAGTCCCCTAAAATAAACTAGTTAGCGACGCCATAAATGCCGGTGTGTATGAAAACATTTTCTTTATTCAGGGTAAATAAAAAGTCGTTTAACGACCTAGTCGTAGGAACAGAACTCGGTCGTTTGGTGAGGAGTGCCTATATTCATATGGAAAATTTGAAAAGGCAGAAATCCAAGCATGTGTAAATGCTAGTTAATAATCGTCCCTTACTTTTATCAACGATTTTAATTTCGATTCTCGTTTCCTTTTGAAAACATGTTTCTTCTGAAGTAATTCATTGAAACGGTTTGACACACAACCTAATCTGGTTTTCCGTTAACAACTTGATACTACTTTTCAGGCATCTGAAAACTTAAGTCAATTTCGTTTGGTAGGAGCTTTTTACCGCAATGGAAAGCACTATTTTCAACACTCTTGTTAACCTCTTTCATCAAAGTATTCAACTGAGCACATTTATGGACTGCAGCACTCGTCTTAAACAGCGCACAATTTAAGAGTTTCAAATTAACAAGCTGTTTACTAAGAGCATATAGAATTTGTAGATTATTATTTCCTTCGCCCGATGAATTAAACAGTGTCATAGGCTTTGGCTATATAGAGAACCTCTCTTCATACTTAGTGACGAAGTGTTTGCACACTGGTCGTGTTTGTTCGTCGAAATAACAACCCAGTATAGTTCAATCGCGATTTTTATTGCTCTTATGGAAAGACCTGAACGAGGGTCCAAATGAGGATAATAAAATATGTCTTTTATTATCCTTATTTACTTCGAGGATATGAAGTTGTCAAACTGGTGAATGACGTGGAAGAAAGTTAACAAACCCGTTTTATTTTTTGATGCAGGATATAATTTCTCCAGCTTTAGCTGTCAGGACTTTATGATTTATCTTAATTGGTTGCGTGAGGTCAAATTCAATTAGTATTCAGGATAGATTTCTTGATTACAACAGACTAATTTTCAGAGTTTATGGAGGAATGAATTTGAAATTAAAAGGATATTTGCATAACGTATTTCTCTCTGCTTAATTGGTATTATGGTCACAGCGTTTGTCTGCTACCCATTTGGTCCCGGGTTTCAATCCCAGATGGTAAACGCATGGATATTGGTGAAGATCAACAGGAGTAAATGTCTTTAAGAGTAATGGTAGTCCTGTTGGAAGGAACGATGCCTTACCCCATTGGGTGTTCCTTCTTCACAAAAAGACACCAGTTCGTTCCTTGTAATGCGGAAGGATTTTTCTCATGGCAGGAAGTATAGATCATGGCAGTTTGTTAGGAATAATTCTTTCCAGAATTCTATATAATCTTAAAATACAACTAGGACCAATTTTGTGATGTCTTTTGTAACATTAAATCAATATATTTGGATAAAATAAACAAATTTTTTCACAAGTTGTGAGAATCGAAAGGATGTCATTTCTTTGAATTAATGCAAAATCATCGCTGAATTTGTAAGACGTCAAATTGTTTAAAATTTCATGTTTTACTTTTAACAATTCAGTCTTCCTCCACCTGAGGACGGTAGATGGTTGCATTATCCGGACCGATCATTCGAGCCAGTCAGTCACTGACAGGACATGGGAATACACAAAACTGTTCGAAATGCAAAATGAGTCTGAAATTATTCTAAGAACCATGTCGAGGCATTCTAACACAGAGACTAAATACCCAAATTCAATTGGTTTGGAAAAAGAGAGGCTACTGTTATCATTCCCTTCTTCAGATTTGGTTGAATATGACTTTGTAATATAAGTAGAAAGAAACCGACTGAATATCTCAAATCGATGGGGCAGATTATAGCTAACTAAACTAATATCTGAAATCGAAGCCATTGATAGTAATCACAAAAGTTCAGCATCCCTCTAAATTGAATAAACCAAATTTGATGGATTTTTTTTGAGCAAGATGCCAACTCAGGTATTGATCTCGTCATCTGACGGAGGATAAAAATTGCGAGGTGTTGTTCTTGGATCTTTACCCTTGGAATTGATTCTGGACCGTCGCCAATAGTTTGTGGTGTTGCTCCAGTGCGAAGTAAGTTCAACTACCTACAGTGTTTTGCACAATCATCAACCTTGATACTCGTGCTACTTCACCTCATCCTTTCTATTCAGAGAAGTCACGTGCATCAGTAATTCTTGGGAGGTCTTAACTTGACAGGACAGGGGGTTTTAGAGAGAGACAATGAAAGGTCAAAGAGACCGAACCGTCGAAAAGAGCGGTTGCTCAAAGACGTTAGCGTCTTCCGCTGCTTTTCTTGGATATATAGCCTTGTTTAAGAATGCTCATTCCATTGTTCATAGAAATAGTAAAGTCTAACTTGATGTAATTATAGGATTGACCCTCCAAATGGGCTGTTACGTAAATACAATTGCAAATAATCACTGCACGCATCCTATTAAAGTGTAGTTAATTTTATGTTTAATTGATGAATTATTGTTCCCGAAACCACTTGTCACGCTACTGCGTCACAAGACCGACAAGTTCCCCACCAGTTGCTTATTTCCCGCTTCCATATTTATAATGACCATATCCAATGCGCCGTCTGTGTCTCATTTCCAACAAACGTGACAACATCTTTAATCGCAGGATTCAGAATCGATAAGGCATCAAATATAATGAACAAATACCAGGCTTTGGGGGCAGAATCCTACTGAAAATACTTACCGGAAAGGTAAAGTGAAAGAACAAAGTTCAACTCACATCCTAGGGAGAAAGTGCCTGAACTTAACGGAATAATCCAACCTTCGGCAGAGCGCGATATAAAATCGGGAAGAAAGTTGCTGCTTTCGGAATGCCCGCCACGGCTCTGAGTAATGATACGGGATGCGGACTTCGTGACTGGAATCCTGGCTAGAATTAGCAAGTTTTATTTCGCCTGTACAGCAGAGGGAAGTGCTAAACGCTGATGGGTAGCCGTACTCGAGTTGGTGGGGGAAATATTTTACGAGTGTGCGTGATTCTGAAGCCTCTCCAGTTGTTGCCCTCTTATCAAGTTAATAAAGGGAAAGGTGATGGCTCAAGAGCTATCAGTGAATGAAAGCTTTTTGAAAGCAGCCAGAAAGCGTGGTTTAGCTCCAAGTTCAGGTTGGTACATAGTTGTTACATGAAGGTCTAGACCGGGAACGGCGAATCTATGACACTCATGTCAGTAGATGGCATGCTAGTGTGAAGATAGGAACCTTAACCCTCCTGGTGGTTGTCTCAATGAGGTACTCGTCATTAACAAAACTAATCAGATATTGATGGACGAGGAATCCCGACATTAGAAAAATCTGACCAGATCTTGATCTTGTCATCATAAAATAAATCGGCATTATCTGAATGACGAGATATCTCGTCATTATCAAAAGGGATCATCTTGATGGACTAGATATCTCGTCGAAACCACTTGGAGGGTTAAATAAAACTTCGCTTTTTTTTTAAATAAAAATTTCTAAATAGCACGTCTTCGATGTGTTACGAGAATGTAATCAAATGGAATTTGAGGAAATTGAGTGTGCTGAGGATACTGATTATTCTACCCATAAGCCAGAGAAGCCAGGACAAAGATTAGTCAATAGTTTCTGGATGACTGATTAGATCAGGTTTGGAGAAATGATGACACTCGTGTCAGTCTATGGCACACGATTTAGATGTCATTCCCGAATTAGGTTGGTAAGTAGTTGAATTTACGTAGCACTGGAGCACCGGACTATTGGAGACGGTCCGGGATTAATCACTAAGGGAAAGATCAGAGGACAACACCTCGTAATTTTTAACCAGGGTCAGTTGACTACGTCAACACCTGAGCTAGCCCAGGACTCTTTAAACTTTCACATCAAGACAACTTGAGGACATTTTAGGCAACGACAGATTAAGCGTGCACCAACCCCCACGTTCAAGACAATCTTAGATTGTATCAAGTTTCGAGCTCACAACTCTCCGGTTGCAAATTCGAGGCTCCACCAACTGGGCTACCACGACCCTATACCTGAATTAAAACACACATCAACGTTAGATAAAACTTAGGTTTTTAAAAATAATTTCTTAAATAGCATGTCTTCAGTTAGCATGTTATTGTATAACCGAATTGACATATGAGGAAGTCGAGGTTGATACTGTGCATCACCCGCAAGCCAGAGAAGCCCTCAAGCACAAGTTGATCCTTAGTTGTTGAATGCCGAACTAGACCAGGAATGGTGAACTGATAACCCGAGTGTCAGTAGAAAGCACACGATATGCATGACATTCTGGTAAGAAAGCATTAATATCATAAAACTTGTACTCTATATATATATATATTAGCTGAATTTATCCGGCGTTGCTCGGGTTTTATTGGTTAAACGTCAATTGAAAGTGATCCAAAAAAACACTTTTCTGTCATAGATAATGCAAATATAGAGAAAAATAAGCGAGCGTAAAATAATTTTTTAAACAGATTTTTATAGCTTCTACAATTTACTTTAGATCCATTTCACATACCCATCTAGGTAAGACAAACCTACAAGACCTGATACTGAGATGACTATATACAAAAGTCGATTTTGAATTTTGGAGGGATTGTGAATGCCCTTTAAGTTCATTTTCTAAAACAAAAAACGACATATATCGTATTATTGCAGTCAGTTTTTTCTCAATATTTTTTTATTTGTAGCACCTTGCACCAGGAATGCGAATTACGGAATTACACCATCATTATGAAAAGCTGACAAATCATATTGATACGATATCATGATCAACGTTTCAAGCAATTACACTTTATGCTTGAAAATTCCATTCCGCATTTTACAGACGGGATACATAAACGATATGATACCGAGCGATTTTGAGTGCAACTGCACCCATCTGCGATTGCACCATACTCTAAGATTCTAAAAAAACCTCCAAGGTCATCTTGAGAAGAGACTCCTGTAGATGCTAACTCTGACGTCATCTTCACAGCCAGACCGGGAAAGAGCGCCCTCTAGCAAGTGCTCTGTCCAGGATGATGGGACGTTATACCCCTCTGCACATCCAAGACAAATAGAACGGGGGTTAATATGTAGCCTACGTTACCCGAAGGGTTCCAAAGAATAAGTGTACCAAATTTGGTGTAGATTTGTCAATGGGGTGTAGGTTTGTATAAACAGACAGATGCCAACTGCTTTATATGTATGCGAGTTCAAAGTTTGGTCCAGCCAAAGACCGTCGTGTACACAGTGGCTGATGCACGTTAAATATGTCGTAGCTTCAAATGTATTCACGTTGGCATGGTGTGGAAGTTTGGGAGAGTGGGTTGCCAGCTCAGGTGTTGTCCTCGTCATCTGACCGTGGTTCGAAATTACGAGGCGTTGACTTTGGATCTTTCCCGGACCGTCGCCAATAATGTGCCAATGTGTTGCTCCAGTGCGAAGTTAATTCTACCTTCCTCTACCCATATCCACCTCTCTCTCTCTCTCTGTATGTATAGATATATACGCATATACTATATATATAGATATATATCCACATACATATATAAATATTAATCAAGTCAGTCTTTGAATACGCCTTGGTCTTATAGAACCCTACATTCATATACGAGTATATTTTTAGTAAAACTCACGAAAACTATGAATGAATCAATTGAGAGAAACTATGAGAAGAGGAGTTAAAATAACAATGTCGCTACAAGTGAGTGTTCTGAAAATTTATTTTAAGTAGTTGTACATTCTCAACAGATAAAAAATGTTAATTTTAAACTAAATCTGCATTTGTAACGAGTAAGTCCATGTCGAAAAATAGGGTATCTTTATTAAAGTGTAATAAACTGCTGATGAAAAAATGATTCATCTCTGTGGCAAATGAAATTATAGCTGTGGATTTATACACCACTTTTCTCTTTACTAACAAAAAATGGAATTACCATTTTCTTATTGGTAACACTAAAGCTCAAACTTTTAAACTTATGAAAGTTTTTCAGTGTAAATCTAAGCAAAATACATGAAGATGAAAATTACTCCCTAGTAAGAACTATTCCTTTCTCTTGTGTAAGATGAATAACTTTTTTCCTTCGGTTTTACCATTAATATCGCCCTTTTCACATGTTTGGCGTTTATTTCCTTGTACCCCAAATTATTCGTGTGGAACATTGAGAGCCGATTATATTTTAAAATATCTATTGGGTATGTTCTCAATTAATTAAACAAAACAAGCATTATTAAATAATTATTAATTCTATGGGAGGTTTTTGCAAAGCTAAATATAAAGAGCGATAGGGTTTTTATGGTTGGTAGTACATATTCCCTGTTTCATTAGTCAGATGTAACGTAACTTAGAATGTTCGTCGAATGGAATTTCAGCACGTCTCTTAAATTTAAACAGTAAAAATAAGGATTGCTAATTGGTAAGTCAATGAGTGTCTTAATTTTTCAACCGATTTTATAGTAAATTAGCAGAATTACCCGACCTTATCAGCTTTAATTGATTAACTGTAGATTGAAAAAGTAACCATAATAATCACGTCTTTCGTAGAAAAATACCAAATCATTTAAATGTGACAAAAAAATTTAACACCTTTTTTATAACTTTTACAACTTACTTTGGAGACACATTTAACAGATGCATATGCATCCGTGTAATCCATGCATGTAATTCATGTAATTTCTCATACATCGCCCTGTTGTATAACAACATTACAAAATGACGAAAGGTTGCATTAAGGTAACTGCGACAAAAAACTTTTATGAAGGGGGTTTTAGGGGGTTAGGAATACCCTTTCTCAAATTCGTTTCCTATAAAATTACTGTAATTCAATTCGTAAAAATAACGAATCTACAGTGAATACTTTAGCATTCATAGTTTACCTATCAATATTGTTTTAGTAGCACTCTTTCACCAGGCATGCGATATTTTCACATTTCGCCATCTTTTAAGGGAAGGGCGACAAATTAGTTTGATAAGATATTCATCACTAAGATTTTTAAAGCAAAAACATTTTTTTCTTGAAAATTCTATTTTGTGGCACGTGCAATAATAAAAGAACTTGTTTTAAAATTGAATGTCTTTATTACAGACAAAGCAAAGGTAACGTTAAGTCCATTTTTTAAAACTGGCAAATCGATTTGACAGTGTTTTTTAATCGTTGTTTTCGTTGTTGAAAATCGTTGTTTTCAACAAACTTTTAACGTATATAATAAGTTACTTAAATATAATAGCTTCAACACGTAAAATAAACCACTTTGAATTTCTGTCTCTATGTGACAAAGAATTTTTATTATTTCAAAAGTCCTAGTTCGTATCTTTTAACATTAACTTTCTTTCAATAACAGTAAATTCCACTTAAAATTTGCTTTATTCTAACTTACAAGTCGCTTTAAATCGAATACTTTATGGTGGGTGATGAAAAGCCATTACAATTTATTAAAAAAATATTTTATAAATTTATAACAGAAAACAGCGAAAACACCTGAATTTGGCGGAGAGAAAGTTGTTCTGATGGTATTAATTCGAAATTCTTTTTTTTCGTAATCTCGTCATGGTTGCCACAACTTATACAACTAAAAATTGGACAAAATGTAAAATACGAAATTAAGTCCGACCGAAAAAAGCAGAAACTAGAGAGCCTATATAAAGACAGTGGACATACACCCGACATTTTCTGATTTGCTGATGCGGTCGGCAGTCATGTTTTTCCTTTTCATGTCAGTTCAACATGGCGGTTGTACGTTGCTGATTGCGATTTTAGAAGTTTTGTATGGATACACTTGAAATTTATATAATTTCGAATGTAAGAACGCTTTTTTTCATTTAATATAGATCAACCTATCCACTTAATGAACAAAATAAGGGGTAAACTATTGATAACATTAATTTAGACAACTAAAAAGAAGCAAAGGTACATGTATATAATGGAAAGCGTTTAAAATTGCGTTACTAGTATTGCTCGAAAACCATTTTCCGAAATGTTATACTATTTAAACAATTTAAAATTCTAATTATGTTTAAACTGATTTTTTTATTTCTTTCCATAATATAAATAACTTATGAATATTTTAATGATGAAAAATGGATATTTAAAATAGTTAATTATTTACCTTGCTTTCAAAATATAGTACATTAAGCCTACATTTTTTATTAAATTGACATTCAAATATACCGTATTCTCGTAATAAAAATTAAACAAAAATTATTTTAGATCAATATTGGCGTTTTATTTCACAACATAACCATTTTTTATGACTGTCCCAATTCTCCGGATTTTTGCATATCCGGATTACGTCCAACACTCAGTCGTGATAATTGGAGTTTTGCTGTATTTCTATTAAGGATTTAAAGCTCTTTTATCTTATGAAAAAATATTTTGTATGAATAATTTATTCGGAAAATTACAGGGCAAAATACGTTGCCCCACATTGTATAAAATTTAAAAAAATCTTTTTTTTTTATTCAGACCCCCCAAGCACACACCAGATTAAGTCCTGTATATTAATGGTTTATAAACTGATCTGTGATCTAAATGAGTAGCTCTTATGCCATGAGAAAATCCAATCTATCAATATTTAAAATCCAACGCCATACTGTCACCAAACCCGAAGTCTTCATATCAAAATAACTTGATTAGCAACCCTAGTGAAACCGACTTTTGCATAGCGTCTGCGTTGGCATAGCAACGGTCGAAAAACATGGCTGCCGTTTTCCATATGTCATCTCTCTATATAGGCACTCTAACAGAAACCATCACTGCACTTGGTCTACGAACACGAGTTTGTGTTTCGTTTCCGTTCGTTGCAAAATATCTTTTGTCCCAAATATTCGGATATTGTTTATATTTCGCAAAGAAAAAAAAATAAGACTCAAAGCAAAACATCAGAGTTAAAATTCTGTAAAGAACATTTTTGGAAAAATAATTATTTTTCAACAATACTGGTAAAACAATTCAAGTAATCCTAATGTTCAATATACATTCCGGCTTCTCCAAAACTACCAAATTATGGTTGATTTTTAAGTATAGCTACTCAGGGGTTTAGCATGAAACTAGTCTTAATAGGCAAGCAAAGAAAATTTAAGTAACGTATTCACTAAACTAAAATATGATTTATACAATATACAACACTGTGTTAAAATGTATTGTATAAATTTTATGTTTGCACAAACAACGAGATAAAAACAGATGTAAAACAGGAAGACGGACAGACAGACCGAGGCAAAGAAGTTCAGTCACCAAATGAATGTAAGTTCTCACATTATGCTGTTTCATGAAAATACATCCAATCGTTTGGACGTTGTAGGGGTACACACAAACCAAACACGCAAAAGAACATTTTGCATTAAAAAGGCCCAAAACGGATAAATCGTTTGAAATGGGTCGAAAATATACAAAGTACAAAGAGAAACACTCCATTTTTATTTATATTGATTAGCAGAATTACTCGAGTTGAATTGGTTAACTATGGATTGAAAAAGTGGTCAGAATAATAACTTTTTTCTTTCGTAGAAAAATGCAAAACCATTCAAGTGTGAGGAAAATAACTTTTTAACACCTTTTTGACATTTTTATAATTTCTACAACTTACTGGACCGTCACCGATAGCCAGATGTGTTGCTACAGTTAATTCAACTACTTACCTACCTTCTATAACTTACTTTGGACATTAATCCTATACATGCATATGCACCCATGTGATACATCACATCACTGCTGAATGACAAATCTATAAAATGACGGAAGGTGACACTAAGGTAATTACTACAAACGACGATTTTAAGGGATTTTTTAGAGGGATTAGGAGATTGAGAGGATTCCTTCCCTTAAGTTCTCTCCTGTAAAATTGTCTTAACTCAATTCGCAAAAATGACGAATCTATGGCGAATAGTCTCGTACTCAGTTTCCCTACCAATATTTTTTGATAAGTGTCACTTTCGAACCAGGCATGCGACATTTCCGTATTTCGCCATCGTTAAAGAAAGGATGACGAATTAATTTGATGTGATATTCACATCACTTAATTTTTTAGAGAATGCATTTTTTTTTAAATTCCATTTTGTGGCACGGTAATAATAAAAGAACTTGTTTTGAAATTTAATGCCTTCAGTACAGACAAAGCAAAGGCACCTATTACCATTTTTTAAAACTAGTAACTCGATTTGACAGTGTTTTTTCGGAAAGAAAATCGATGCTTTCAACAAACTTTTAACAGATACAATAAATTCCTTAAATATAGCTTCAACTCGAAAAATGAGCAATCTTAATCTTCTATCACTATGATAAAGAATTTTTAAATTTTCAAAATACCTAGTTTGGATTTTTTAATATTAACATTCTTTTAATAACGACAAAATTTTATTTATAATTTTTTTCTCTAACTTACATGTCGCTTTAAACGTAATATTTTGTGGCGGTGTTGTGTGTGATGAATAAGAATTACAATTTATTAAAAAAAATGTTTAATTAATTTATAATATAAAATAGCGAAATAAAACTAAAGTCAGAGGTAAAAAAGTTGTTTTGAAGACATTAATTAACGATTCTTTTTTTATCTCGTGATCTCGCATAGTTGCTACAACTTACAAGTAAAAATCGGACAAAATTTAAAAATGCAATGTTAATTCCGAGCGAAAAAGACAGAAAATAATATCACTGCACTTGGTCAACGAACATTAGAATTTCAGTTTCGTTTCCGTTCGTCGCAAAATATCGTCTTCCTAAATATTTGAAATTGTTTACATTTCTCAAAGAAAAAATAAGGCTCAAAATAAAGTATCGGAGTTTAAATTCCGTATAAATAATTTTCGGAAAAAGAATTGCTTTTTCAGTAGTAAAGGTAAAACAATTCAAGCCAATACTCAATATGCATTCCAGCTTCTCCAAAACTACCAAATTATGGTTGATTTAAGTATAGCTTACTCAGATGTTTTAACATGAAACTTGCCTAAATATATAAGCAAAGGAAATTCAAAAAATATATTCACTGAACTTCAATATGTTTTATAAAATACGTAACACTTTATTAAGGTATAGGAATAAAATGTGTGATACTTGTATAAACAAAAACAGACATAAAACGAGAAGACGGACAGGCACAGACTGACACAACGAAGTTCAGTCACTAAAAGAATGTAAGTGTTCACAGAAAGCAAAATTTCATGAAAATATCCCAGCCGTCTGAACGTAGTACGAGCGGATACTTACAGACACCAAATGCGGAAAACACCGATTTTGCAATAGGATGACCCATACGAGATAAATGAAATGGAACGAAAATATTCTATGTTCAAACAAACACTACTCTTATTTATATAAATAATATCGTAATTTGAGTATATTAGAATATATTTATTGGATTCAATATATTAGAATATATTGACTAGATTCACTATATTAGAATATATTTATTTGTTTCACTATATGAGAATATGCTGACCAATTTCAATGTATTAGAATACAATGACTATTAAAGTTTCTATTCTTCCACAAATAACACGATGTTTTCTGAATTTGGTATGAATAATGACTATAGAGCGCTTATACAAAAAATGCTTGTTTTCTTAAGTTTAATAATTTCGAGTAGAAAAGGATGTGTTAATAAAGGTAGCCTCAACTATCTTGCATCTAATTTAAAGAATCATGATTTCTAAATCAATTTTAAGTTATATATATTAATAGAAAAAAGTATCCATCCCTGAAAGCATAAACGAAAACTTACCCTATTTATATCAATCTCCTGTCTAAGAAACAAATGTTTTTAAAACTCGCCTCTAAATTTAACGTCATCAGAAATTTTAGAAAAAGTTTAGATCATTTCTGATGAAAGTGAGATTTCTTTGATACTACATTTTCAGATGAATGATGATCGGAGCACTTATTTCTCGTTTTTCATTTTTGGGCTTGTCCACGAAGTGTGGCAATAAAGTAAAGAAAAATTTAATATTAGTTAGTATTGGCATAGGCAGTATCATATAATAGTTTCCTTATTTTTGATCATCTTTATTGCTATAGAAGTTTTAGCATTTACGTTTTTGAAAACTTCGGTGGGTATGATAGGTATTTTAATTAACGTCTCACTGGAGCAACACAACGGGCTATTGGCGACGGTCCGGGATCAACCCCCGAAGGGAAGGATCTAGAACACTACGTAATTTTGACCACTGCCAGATGACGTAAAAAGTTCGAAAATTTGGCTGCTGCGTTAGTCAGGAACTTAGTCTTCAAGTTTGTCGTTTACAGTTGACAATTTTGAGAACTGCGTATATGAAAGGATTTCTGTCAAGCTAAATGTAGGTGGCAGTAGTGTTTTTATAGTGAGACGTGCTTCCTGTATGTGACGTCAAGGCTTGTTTTTGAAATAAGATTTCAGCGCGTTTCCAAAATAAATTCCAAAGAATGAATTCCGAATTTATATGTGATAATTAATTGGTCGACACCAATGAGATTAAACACCAAATGTCGTCAAAATGACGATAAACTACATTTTAAGGTATCCTCGATATGTATCATGTGAGAGCATTTGGGTAACAGTCGATTTCATACATAGTACCTGATACTTAATAACACTAAATAACAATATGATCACACAGTAAACTGTTGATTGTTTTTCTCATTGTTTCCTATCATTGTAAGGTATCGGATTCTTATGTTTACAGCATGTCTAACAATCGCAACAGAAGGAACCAAATTAGGGGTACGTCTTCTTGATTTGCATATCATTATGGGGTTGGTTCAAGCTTCTTGTCAAATCAGGTGAATGGGATTCAATATTAACACTCTGAGAAATCACATGCATTCGTTCTGCAACATGCAGTCTTTCCTGAATAAATTTGAAGCAGTTCTGACCTTCTTGATCAGTAGAATATTTCCAGTGATTCTTTCAACGAATATATGTGGTTATTTAGTCATTAAATGTCTGTTGTGGGAGGAAAGCAGTACTACACTTATCGGAAATCTTGTGTGGCCTCAAAAGGTTAAAACTTATTATTTAACATTTAAGGGGCACCAATGAGAAAGGATGTAAAATTTATCTATTTACAAACTAATGACTCCGCTATCGTTGTTGCTATGGAGACAAGGTGAGCAAACTTTAAAACAAATTTGCTTTGAAATGATACGTTATCGAAGAATAAAGCAAGATATGATATCTTTAGTTGCGCACTTGTTTTGAATGTCAACAATAGGGAACATGAAATTTTTTTAATATTATATCTTCAGTGAAAATAGTGGGTAGGTTCAGAGTTCTATGAAAAGAATTATTCAGGGAGTATTTTTCAAATTCAGAAACTTTGTACAGTGTAGATGTTTTATTAAACAATGAAATAAAAACGTTTCTATCTTTTAAAATTTTGTGTTTTTGTACAAATTTAGAAAAACGTTTTGCCAAACTGATGGAATGGAGTTTTACTTTTAGAGATATATCAAAAACTAATTATGCTACAACAAGGAAACACTTTCCACACATGTTATGTCCTTTAAAATGATCTAAGTGTGATGATAGATTTAATATTATTTAAGTTAGAAATTTAAAACTATAACCTCAAGTTGAAAATAAAGAGTAAGCATCTTCTTTTAATTTGGCAATTTTAAGAAAACGATTTTGAGAATAGCTCCTTTTATAGTATAAAATATGTTACCGTTAAAGCTCAAAAGCCGTTAATGTGCACATTACCTAGGTAATCTGCATATTAGCTGATTTGTTCCATTAAAGTGAGGAATCATCTACAAAATAAGTTTTCTTCAATTTATCTAAGTAATGTGCACATTAACGGCTTTCGTATCGTTAAAGTGTAAAAGTTTGTTTCTCTAATTTCCTTTCCCTCCTCCTTCCCTTTCTCTTTACGCTTCAACTATTCTGTTGATTGATTGATTCTATCAACTTGATTCTTTAGATATCGAAAAATAAATAAATAACATTGTTTCAACAATTGTCAGTATATTTTATTTCCATCTGCTGATTATTATATGAAATTACTTATAACTTTATGGTATAAAAATATTACGTGTTTTTCAATTAGTAGTACCTAGTATTACTGAGTTGTTTGAGTATTAATTTAAGCGTACAAAAACGTTACTGTTGTTCGAGTAAAGATCCTATTTTCACTTTAACGAGTGCCTAGTAAGTAATGTGCAGATTATCTAGGTGATCTGCAGATTACCTAGGTAATTTGAGAAATGAAACAATTTTCCGCACTTTAACGGATCGGCGTAGTTAATCTGCACATTACCTAGGTAATCTGAAGATTACCTGATTTCCGTACATATACACTTCGGTTAAAATATACACTTCGATTAAAATTAAAAATTAACATATACACTTCGATAAAATATATACTCCGGTAACATGTACACTTCGATTAAAATTAAAAATTAATCGAATAGATACATTTGAATGTGAGTTATCTTGCAAGTAATAAATTTCTAAAACTGGCATTTTGGAAAAAATTTCTTCTATTATTTCATAAACATAACAATTTAAATGGTAAAAGTTAAGTAATTCAAATTTCAACTAAAGCATCAAAGCTATAAAAATCTCAAATTAGTAACGATTACAATGAAAAATAGTTTTCATAGAACTTTAAAATTTCAACCCCTTTTACTGAAAATATAACTTTTAAAACTCCTGTCTGACTATCCTGTAGTAGCATATATAGAAAACATGTAGCAATAATATTCATATAGAATGTAATACTTAGCACATGATATAATTTCTTCATACAAGCTGTACAGTGTAAAGTTAATACACGAACACATAAATAATTTTATATGCTATCTTTGACTATTAAGAAACAATTCGATATCCGTACATGGAGGTTCAACCAGCCAGACCTAACCACCTACCAGTATTTGACCATTCCTCATATTTCTCATTAAAACAAGTAAATTAGTTTATTCCACAAGAAATTAAATTTATATTATTATAGACAATGGACTATTGTAATAAATGGTAACCAATTTGAAGTTGAATAGCTTGTATTTTTATTGATAAAAAGTAAAAAATAAAGTCAGATGTCAAATCATTCGGATCTATGGAATCACAGTATAGTGGACTTATCCTGAGAAGTGATGTCTCAATCTTAATTCATCTCAATTCTATTTCTTATTTTGAACATAGTAACATAGTTATTTTGCTCATCTAAATTAATTAATTCAATAAATATTGTGGTCAATCTAGAACAAAACGGGATGCGTTACAGTAATTGACTAAACTGATCAATTACTGGATTTTTAGGCAAAAATTTATTAATTTTTATTTATTTAAAAAAATTACTGGATGCGTTACAGTAATATTGACTAAACTGATCAATTACTGGATTTTTAGGCAAACTTTGATTTTAAATTTAAAGTTAGATATTTCATAATGATTTAGTGTTTGGCAATTGCTTGGGAAAGAATTAAATGTAAAAAATGAGCCTGTATCCAGTATTTGACCCGGTTGTCAATTATTGGGAGAGGTGATCAAGCACTGAGGAAAATTGCAGAAGCAATGGAATTTTTAGTAAAGAGTCTGTATAGTACCACAATTTGCACTAAGTCTCCTGTTAGTACTGTATTCTAATTCCAGATCATGTACTATACCCTAGTGAGTCCTACTACAAAAGAAAAGTTTAAAATCGAAAAGAGAAATTTCCCCATGCAGCTGCATCTAAAAGGTGGTTATTATATTGCGAAAGAAAGGATAAAATAAGAAAATAATCTAGGCAGGTTGCTTCAAACCAAAAGAGAAAATAATTTTAACTGATAACGGGAAAAAGAGGAAATACTTCCAAAGACTAAATTGGTGAAGGCAATGAATTTGTGAAAATGAGAAAGTAACTGGCTAAACGAAAACAAATATAGTATATAAGCACGTTCTGAAAATATGATAGTTACTGCAAAACATGTAAAATGCATTCCAAAAATATTGTAGTTTGGGTCGGATGATTCTTGTCTGATGACAATGAAGATGTCGATTTTTTTTTAGTTTCTTTATGAGAAGTTGGTGGAATTTCCATTGACTGGCTTTAGTTTCTGTTATACTTAATGCACAAAAATTCTTTTACAATGTTGTAACATTTATTTACTTGTTTTATATTAGTTTGTTATGTATTTGAATTAGTTTACTTGCTTTATATTAGTCTGTTATATGTTTGAATTAGTTTACTTGTTTAATATTAGTACTAACCAATATTGTATTTACCTGTTTAGTACTCTATAGTGTGTCTTTTAATTTTTACTCAGAATATATATGAAACGTTTAGTCTTAGCTGTAATTCAAATATACTATTGATCGCTAAAATATTTAAACATATATTTGAATTTGATTTTATTTGAAAAAGTAAATAGTGGTCAAATACTGGTTGAATCATTATCTGAAATTTGAGATAGAAATTATAAAAAACTATCAAACATTAAAAATTCGATTATAGCCAATTTTAATCACCATGTTTACAAGACATTAACTACAAAAAATCTTGAAATGCAATTCCAAATTAGCTGAAGGGAAATTTTTTTATGGAAAATGAGCACTAACTGGTCTATTACTGACTAATTGACCCTATTTGATTCTAACAGGTTGAAGGCAAACTCAATTTTTTAAAATTAATTCCTTAAAAGTCAAACCGTCCTAAATGTAAAGAATAAAATTTAAAAGATTAAACTGATTTTTAATTCGAACTATCAAATATTAAACTTGATTCTACAAGATAGTTTCGTTTATTCACATGTGTCTCAACGATTCATTCCGAAAATAGACATAATTTGGTAATCGCTGATAACGTTACCGATATCTCATACGGTTATAACCCTTTTTGCGTTCAGTGTTCGAGCAATCATATCTTCAGAAACAAGATTAAAAAAGACTGTTCTTCATTTTATATACGGTTGTTAAATATTCGTTTATCAAACTATTAGCCGTAAAACCCGTTGAGATGAAAAAAATACGAGCCCTAGAAATCACATATTGCTATTCAAGCGTTTATTACTTTTTCAAGGAGCTAGCATAAAAAATACGTGCACATTAAAACATACCCTTGATATGCTTCATCATGCTAAAAAAACTCGGAATAGTAAATGAATTACAAAATTTTAGCTCAAAAATATATCTCCTCTCGGTAATAATCTTACAATTCAGTAATACACAACTCAATTAAACAACATTTCCATAATTCTAAATGAAACTAACAAAATTAAACATATTACTGGTGTTTCCAGATACAGAAAATTATATACTTATTAATAATTTTATTATGCTATCTCATGCTCAATTTCGCTCGCCTTTTTTTTATCGCTTGCACGTAAAGTATTAGTAAAAGTAAAAAAAAGTGCGTTTAGTATTATCGCTTGTTCTACTCGTTTCCTTACGCCGATGCCAGGATTCAATATTTATTTATTCTACGCGAGCGATTTAACGTGAAAGTATTTAAATATTTTATTTAACTTTAAAACCATGATAGAGAGAGGATAAAAAATGACCCACGTAGTCGTAAGTGTTATCTTTTATACAGTAAGAATTGCGTTCGTCAGGTTACGATTGTATTAAAAGTATTGTACGTAAAGAAGCAATACGTTCTCTTGTTTCTTCCCTGTGTAACCTTTCCCACTTTCTTCTAAAGTTGCAAGAAATAGGGAGAAAAGGTTACGAGATACATGTTTCAGATCAATGACATTTCTATCGGCCAATGACTGCTTCACACACATGGGTAAGTGAAGAGAGGTGTGGGTACGGGCCATCACACAGGATTCAAAGATCGTGATTTATGAATAGGGCCTGGATATTGAACGATCATTCCTGAAAAGTTAAATGACCTTAAAATTCTTAAAACTACTCTTAAGCCTACAACGAGACAGGAAATAAATTATTCAATTCCGATCTCAATATATGGAGGAAATCAGCAAAATGTAAATATTTTGCTGATTTCAAATATGTTTTACACTATTATTTTTGAAAATTATTAGATGAATAAATTTGAAAAATAAAAATATTTACCAAAAGCCTTCTCTCTTTTGACAGCTATCGATTCGACGGTTTTCTCAAAAAGAAAAGTTTCAAATTTTAGATGCACTTTTAAAAAATATTATTGATTAAATTATTGTAAATTTTTCACGGATTGTATATTAACATGCATAGTAATGTGTTATACCACATTTCAAATTATTAAATTATGATTGGATCAGGATTGAAAACTAGGGTCAGTAAATCAAGTGTCAATGGTACCTAAACTTTTTCCTGTTACCATAATGCTCTACTTGGTACAATTTCAAAATGTATTTAGTTTATATTTATGTGTATAATGACTAGGGATAGAACTTTTATGACTATTTACATTTGATGAGAGCGTTTTTTACTTTTTAAAGATTTTATTTTATTTTGGGTTAATGTTTTGATTTTACAGATAGATATTATATTTACAGATATATCCGAGTAGTTTGATAGGAGGAATAAATGGGTGATTGGTCGGAATATGAATCATACAAGCAAAAATATTCAGAAAACTTTGCCGACAAAAATGACCGACGTGATCTAAAACTTCGGTCTTCAACACAACATGCAAGGGAGAATAATACTAGTCTAACGTCCGCTAATTTAAAACCTTGCTCTGGATTTATCTGAATAATTTTTTGCATTTAAAAGAAATTCAAGTAATTTTATTGAAATTAAAAGAGGTACAGTATCATTTCTAGACATATTTTGATATTCTATTGAAAATTTCAAAACATTTCATTCATTTTCTTGTTTTATAAATGTACTTGCGTGAAAGACTACTGTCATGAATATCAATATTTCAATTTTATATAAATATTTTTATTACTATATAATAAAATGTATTTAATTTCATCAAAAGAGTTGAATATTTTCTTATATAGCATCCAAGTTTGAAAGCAATATATTAATTATAAGGGCCAACAATTTCAAACTTTTTCAAAACTTGGGTGAAATAAGATTTTTTGCCTAATTTTGGAGTGCTGAATTCAAATATGACTGTAAAAAATCTTCACCACGTAGTTTTTTTATGTGTTAACAATTGCTACATTTCAAAATATGTTATACTCATATAATTTATTTTCTCTTTTTTTTTGTCATGCTGTTCTCCAAAAACCAGCAATAATCATCAATCATTAAGGGTTTCCACTTGCGTTGATATTTCTCCTACCTAGTTCGGAAATCTTGATGGAAACCTCCTTGTTCATCGCTGATAGCTGGCTTCTCAGTTGTCAGGAAAAAAATCCAGCCAAAAATCTTTGAATATATTTTTAAGGACATTAAATATCCAAGGTTTTAAAATTTCTAGATTTGTCTTGAATGGGCTATTGGTAATTTTCATTTTTGTGTTTCTCCATAAATCCGTTGACCACAGATATAAATGATTGCTATACCGTGAGCTCCTTTCCTTATAGCCTTTCTGTCGAAACAGAATAACTCATGTATTTTCTTATCTGAGAACCTACAAAGATTCCCTCTGTGAATTTTGCATCACTGAAATTGGGAACATTTTCTTTTAAGTACAAGAAACGTGGGTCAAATTTGTTCACAGTCATTTTCCTCATGTTTTCATAAGTCTTTGTTCCTACAGCATGTGTTACTGTGAATGTAAGGCTTTTGGTTTCCGCTGCACGAAAGATCAACTTTTAAATTTACCTTGGATGAGTCGATAAATTGACACCATTCCTTATGATCTTGATATATTCCTAAATCTGACATTAGCCTCGGTACATCTGCACATACCATCCTGAACATACCATCCTGCACATACCATCCTGCACATACCATCCTGCATTTCATAGAAAGAAAATAGAACCAAATTTCTTTTCTGAACGCAGAAACATGTGTACTCTTGGCTAGAAGATTCCACACTTGAAGTCTGGAACCTTAAAGTCACGGTTATTGTTTGGAAAGACAAAGGTCTCGATCATTTAGTTCATTTTACTCAATCAAGTGTGGCTCGTCAAAGTGTTTAAAAGTGTATGTAAGATAAGGTTCTTCAAATGCGCGTCCATATCTTCCTCTGATAAATTTGAATTTATCTCTTCATAGTTTCTAGGAGGTTTTGGTATAGGATGAGGAAAAGGAGGAACATTCGCGATGAGAAACAGGCATTAGGGCTGATGGCATAGTTGGACACATTATTTTACTTTTATTCTTTTGAAAAGCCACTAAGTTTAATTGAATGATATTAACAACCTTCCACGTCAGCTCATATCAAATCATCGGAATTACAAAAAGACATACATCTTATCATACATTTCAACAATTCGCTCTGGCTAACAAAGCAGGAAATGCATCAGACATGTGGAGCCCGTCATTTATTTTGATCTCCAACATGGCATGCAAAGTAGAATTGGTAGGGTTTCTTCACAATATTTGCAAATGAATAACTTTTCTATTTTTAAATATATTGCCCGCATACGTTTCAAAACTGATTTGGAATGTTGCTGCATCCTTGATGCTAATAACTTTGTCCCATTTTGACCAAAGTTTGCTCACAAGCATGCATCACGTGTTTCTCCTTCAAAGACAAACAAAACAATGGAGCTTCGGTTCCGGTTGCATATTCTGTGAAAAAAGTCAGTGCTGTCACCCATAAAATTTCATGTGGCGAAGTATGAAAATAAAAAGATCTAGTGCCGTTTAATATGCCTAAAAGCGCTAATTTTGAAAGTTAGTAAGTTTTAACTGCCCAATAACAGTGTGATGCAGCGGCCGCTTTTTTAAGAACTGATCCAAATTCTGCACCCAAAAATTAGTTAAAAATAGTTGTTTATATCATAAAACCTTGTAAACCACTGTTATATACGATTTTAAACCCACTTTTTAAATCTGAATTGTCCTGATCCATTCGTAGTTCAATCCCTTCCCAGTCAGGTTAAAAAGAAAAATTGCTCTTAAAATTGAATTAAAGAGAAAATCCCTAAAACGGTTTGTATTATTTGTTTTAAAAAATATGAATTGAAACAGCCAATTCAAGTACAAGAATTTCATGGGTTTTTTCTCGTTAGAATTTACATACTAAAAAACCATAGTATAGAAGAAAACGCACTCAAATATCTGTTCCTACCTCTCAGTTAAAAATCACTTTCAGAAATGGTCAAAGAGTATTTTCCTTTCCCAAACCGGAATGGTATTAAAAGTTGCCAATAGAGTACTACTGAATAGTTTTTGCCTAATTTTATTTATTAAATTAAGAAAGAAAATGTAATGTAATTACCTAAAACCAAAAATGGGCTTGGAAAAGAGTACCTCATAACCTCAAAAAAGCCTTCATAGAGAAAATAATTCAAAAATGAACAAATCTATGAAAATCAGGGCTTCATTTATCAAAATAATCCGCAGTAATTGTATTAAACTGAATATGTGAACATGAAGGTTCAGTCGGTTTGGAGATAAACTATACAGTCGTGTACTTCGTCTCATCAGGACGTTCCAAAACAAAAAAAAATAAATACTTCATTCAAACATTTTATTTTTGTTTGAATATTTGAATGCCCTCATTAGGTAATTTATTGATTTTTGGTTATTTGTCTAATGTAAAAATGAAATTTTTCCCTTGACGATTTTTTTATTCTTACTTTTAAAAGTAGAATTAGTGTTTATATCATGGTAGAGATGTATAAGATTCATTTAAATTCATTTAAACTAATTTTATGGGTATTGTCATTGAGTTTCAAAGTTCTTTGAAGTGGGAATGGAGATTTTGTATGAATTATTTGATACAAATTTAATGACTTAAACATTACATTTTTATAAAACTTATCAGATTTAATACAGATAAAATTTTGTTTTCGATAAGTTTTAAATGTATTTTATAATAAAACGTAATTAGCTTTTAGCCTAATGTTCAAATGTTAAAATATATAATCCAAAGAAGTAAAAACTACTAAGTATACTACCACAGATTAGATCAGGTATTAAAAATTAAAATAAGTTATAAGTTACTGCAACAATATAATATTAAACTTGACTGCAGAAATTTAAAAAATTATTTCGTTTTAGTATTCAAGTACTTAAATTATCCTGAGTTTGTCAATTAGAGCTAAGATAAAAAATACGAAGCAATTATTTTTACTCTCTTATGAAAAAATATTTTTCTTTCTTTCCTTGGAAAGAATTTTAATTGAAATGTAAAGTAAAAAATTTTGTCTGAAATTTTTTGGTATTTTAATTACATTCCTTGTAATTTTTAATTACCATTTTATTTTAACATAGACATATTTTAAGTACAAAGATTTGTATTAACCTAAATTTCTTATAAATTTTGTCTAGATGAGAAGTAAATCCGAAAGGGAAAATATTTCACATTACCCAATATTATAGAGTTGAGCTTATGGGGAAATAATAGTATAGATTATCATGAAAAAGTTGCAATGATTATATCATTCTATATTGTTACATTGTTGATCGTGAAATCGATCGATTTGAAAGTTATCGATTAAAAGTTATCTACATTAGTTTTTATATTCACAAATTAGTTATCTCTATGTTAGAAATGTATCAATTTAATTAGAGGAAGACATTAGAATAATATTCTTAGGTGAATATTTTATGTAAAGACGCTTTTTGTGAGACCTGAATTTTATTTAACATTTTTATAAATGCTTTAAGGCTGGAAGTACATATATAATTTAAAAGTTTCGCAAAGTAATGTCTCAAATTGAACCCTAAATCAGATTCCAAAAACTATCGAGCTTCAAATTTTTGTAGGATTTATGAATATGTCTGATAACCTAATATTTTATAAATGTATTTTATTTGTGAGCTATATATTTCAATATTTTCTTTAGAAAATTTTAATGTCCAAAACAGTTGTGTACGGTTAAAGAAAGTACTCTCAAATAAAATTCAAATTCTTAAAATCGATCGATTTAAACTCAAAATTTCATCTGTTTCTTTTATTAATAACAAATGTATGAATTCTAATTTGTATGTGTTTTGTATTTGTTTATTTAAAGTACAGGATGCCCAGTCACGAGGGTATGTGAAGACAGTGCACTTTTATGGTTGTTTTTCAGACCCGTATAGATGAGCAGAGCAACAAGTAAAAATTATAACCATCAACATTTTCTTATAAAGATTCGGCCAAGTAGGTATTTAATTAACGTCGCACTGGAGCAACATAACGGGCCATTGGCGACATAACGCCAAAGATCCGAGGACAATACCACGTAATTTTGAACCACGGTCAGATGACGAGGTCACACCTGATCTGGCACCCCACTTTCCAAACTTGCACACCACGCCAACGTGAGGACATTTGGGACCACAACAGATTTAATGTGCGCCAGCCTCCTTTACACGACGGTCTTTGGTTGGATTCAAACTCGCAATCCTCCTGTTGCTAGTCCCTTACTCTTCCAACCGAGCTACCGTTGCCCTCGGTCAAGTAGGACCACCAGAAAAGACTTTACTTGAATAGGGAATTACTGTACACATTTAAAAAAGAAGTGTGAACAATAGCAGCATGTATGATTGTCAGAGGCTGGCATAAACGTGCGCGAAATGTTGCAGACACCATAAACTGAAAATGTTTCAGGATCCTAAGAAATGGTCTGAAGGAATTGAGGTATGAGGTAGGTATGAGGAATTAAGGTATGATACTGATAGTTATCATGTGGATCCGTATCCTTCTTGATAATTCAACAACACTTACTAATCTTCCATAGTTAATTGTTTTTTTATAATTGCAATATGTTTCAGTAAAGATCATAGTAGTTTGCGCCTAATCCTTGATGATTCCTTTGACAGTCCCAAAATTTAAAAAAAAAATTATATTTGGGTTTTAATATTTGAATTTTATATTGGATGTATGTTTTTGATACCTTTCTTCTGAGTATTATGTATTTGTGACTATATTGTATGCCTCGTGATTTATTTTTCTGTTTTGTGCCCGTTTTTTCACTGAAATGCTGAATTCACCGAATGGATAGATTTATTTTTGTATATTCAATTAAATGTACATATAGATTTATTTGAATGGCAGAAATAAATAATAAAATGGCTGGAGACTGGACACTCTTGTATAGTTTAGCACTTTCTCAGGTGCGGTAGAACATATAGTGCTTGACCGCCTCTGAAAGGTTAAAACTAAGTTTTTAATATTATGGGTATATTACTGGGGCTAAGCACATCAATGTTGTCTCATTTAAAATTCCGTTGTTTTGGAGTGCTCTAGATGGATGGTGGTACATATGGTATTCCTCCTCTTAAAAAACTGAAAGTACTTAAGTTTCCTTATGTGTAAACTACATATAATTATGTAAGATGATAGATCTTCATCATAATTTTTTGCAAAATTATTAAACTATTTGAATATTCATCATAATTTTTTGCAAAATTATGATGAATATTCAAAGGATTTAAGAACTAAGAATAGTTGAGAGGGAGAGAGAAGAGAGAGAGACAGAGTACCTTGACTGAAAAGGCAGAATCACTTTAAAAATAATTGTGAAAAAGCATAAAAGATATTTTTCTCTGCTTTTTTTAATATGCTCTTGTTTAAGCTATTGGATTGGGTTTTTGTGATCATTATAGTCATGTAGTACTAAAGTCTCCATAATAGGGTATCACCTAATTTGCATATTCGAAATTCTTCAAGTTGAAACTTTTCTTCATATTCTTTTTAATGAGTATTTCTTCATATTATTTTTAATGAGTATATTGATGGTAGTCTGAGTTTAAAGTGCAGTAAGCTGGTTGGTTGGTTTATGGCGCAAGGTCCGAAATCGGACAAGCTAAAGTGTTGAAGGAAAGGAGGTTGAGAACTTTATGGGACATCTTGTATAGTTAAAATAGAGTGGAAAAAACTGTAAAAACTTACCTTGGAATTCTTTCCTTCCCGAGCTAATGTTTGTAACGATGTTGGATATGTGTCCGAGAACCGCAGCAAGTAAGAAAAGCCCGGATATGAGCTCTATAATCAGGAAGAAGTATTCGCCTTTAGTCCTCGGTCTCGGTAGGTCACCGATTGTGCTGAGCGCCAGGACGCTCCAGTAGAAGGCATGCAGGTACTTGCACATGTTGTCCTTGCAGTGGTTGTCGCTGGGGAAGAACCAGTCGTCCGACCCGAACCCACCGTTCTTCGCGATGATGTGGTAGAGGCAAGCGTTCCAGTGAAAGATAACGAGCACGTAATGAGTCAAGTTGAGGGCGCGAAACACATTGGGGTAGTTCGTGTGGCGCTCCGTCCTGTCCAGGAACGCCCAGAACCGGTAGATTTTCACCAGCCTGAAGCAGCGCAGAACCGAGTTGAAGCCGATCGACAAGTACAGGACGTCCAGCGGCAGCAGACACAGGCAGTCAATGTAGAACATGGTGGAGTTCATGTAGAACTGGCGGAGCTTCACGGTGTCCGTCTGCAGCACCCCTTCCTCCAGGTAGCCCGTTCGGAAGTGGAACCCTATGTCGAGGGCGTACAGGAGGTCGGCCAGGTAATCGAAGGTGAGCCAGATCCCGATGGTGGATCGGTTGATCTCCTGGAAGGCGAAGCGGTAGATCATGACCCAGAAGTTGTACAGGAACGCTATGCTCACCACCACCGACCAGTAGTAGCAGAGTCTGCCTGAGGGGTCGAAGACGAACGACCAGTTGCAGCGGTTCCTGTCGGCGCTGCCAGCGGAAGCGTCCCCCTTGTCGGTCTTGTCCTTGCGGCGCTGGTCCCGCGTCTTGCGAGACATGTCGAGGTCGCTGCTCACGTGGGCCCTGTTCACGAACGCCATGGTGGAGTCCCTGGAGCGGCGTTTCAGGGCGGTCGCCCCTAGGAAGCGGCTGCTCACCGACTCCAGGAGGGACTGCCTGGACCCGGACTTCAAGTTCTCACTGGACTTGGTCCCGTAGAGCGCGGGCGAGGCTGTGTGGATGCGGGTGTGGCTGACGCTGCGGCTCTGCAGGCGGTCGACAGTGCCCGTCGTCGTGATGATGCCGGGCACGACGCGTGGCCCGTTGGCCGTCAGCGACCCGCTGCCGTACTTGACGCTCTCCGGTGCGGCGTTGCTCACGATCGCGATGTCCTCCAGGTCGTCGTCCAGTTGCATGTCCTGCGGAGAGCAGGGCGTGTACTTGACAATCCCCCGCGTCTCGCGCGCACCCCTCAACGTCGTCGTCAGCGGGAGTTTCTTCATCTTTTAAATTCAAACAGCTAGATATAGATTCGGGATGGCATAGTTTTTATGCAAAAAATTTCTAGAGTTTTGTGGGTATGGACGATCACAAAAAGTCAGCACTTGATTTTGGACCCCGTCAGTATCTTCCATAAGTATCATCCAAACAATTTTTTTCAAAAAAATCAAAGGGAGAAACAGTGTATAGATATAAAGGTAAAGCGGTTTCGGATTATCTTTATCACATTCAGAGAAAGATGAAAATTTATTTATTTATGAAAAAGGAATCGTTTCTCGCGGAATAATGCAATAATAATAAATATCTTCTGGCCCACTCAACCTTTTCGATTTTAACCTGTCTAGTTTTCTAAATGAACTATGGTAAGCAAGACCTACCTATGTATTGTACCATTTTTCCGTAGAGTGTCCTTCCAATGCGCGCTCTTTTCGTGTTTATTGAGTGAGGGTGACAAGAGGGGCTGTGGAATCGGCGACGGCGGGTGGAGGTAGAAACCGCCACGAGCGAAGAACATGGTTCTTCTACCTCTCCTCACCCCAACCTCGATGAACCCAGGACCACCCGGACGGTCACCGAGACACATAGCTGCAGCTGCTGTCCGGTCCGCACGCTGTCCTGGTCTGACGCACTCGATCGCCATTGAGATCTGAAAGAACCTTGCGGCTGTCCATAACTAGCACGATGAAACCGACACACGCGTTCAAATTTCTCCTAGGCACATGTACGGGCTTCCGTACCACAGGCGTACGTCACACTTGCATGTTGCTCAATAAATGATAAGCAAGACGAAACAACACACACGTTGAAATATTCCCTCTACGGTCTGGACACCATGGTACATACTTCCACACCACACCCGTGGTGTTCGCCTCACCTTATGCTGCTTAATAAATAATCAAGATTATAAACAATACACTCAAATTTCTTCTAAAGAACGTCATGTTACTAAATCCATACAACAGATGTGGTCGACATACTTACATGTTGCTCAATAAATAATTTTACCACGCCGGTTGATTAATATTCACTGCGGAAAACTAATGGTACTTAAATCTTGCTTACAAGCTGGGTACTATGGATACACACTACAGACGTGGTGTTCGTTACACTTGCGTATTGCTCGAAACTTGTTCACACGCAATGATTTCAATGTGTCGTAGATTACTGTGGTTACTATATCCTGTTTATGGGATGGACACTAAGATAAAGACTACGGATATGGCGTGTCACACTTGCGTATTAATCAATAAAAAATTCCACCAAGCCCCTTGGTTAATATTCATGTGAGAACTTAAAGATTCTCAAATACACTTACTGACCGAACACTGATACACGTTACAGATTTGACGTTCGTCACACTTGCATGTTGCTCAATAAACATTCACCGCTCAGGTTGATTGCTATCCACTGTGGTAACTTAATGGTACTTGCGTTCAGCTTACTTATGATATACAATACAGACGTGGTCTACTTGTACGTAGCGCAATAAATGATTTCACCACACCAGTTAGTAACATAAGTGACACTTAAATCCTTCTTACAGACTGGACACTACAGACCCGGCTTTCACACTTGTATGTTGCTCAATAATTTCACCATGCCAGTTGTGATAACTTATGTGGTACCTAAATCCAGCTTACAGACTGGACACTGACACACATTACAGACCTGGCGTTCTTCACACTTGTATATTGCCCAATAAGCAATTTCACAGCTCCAGTTTAAAATTTTCCACTCTGGTAAGTTAATGATAACTTACTCTGGTAACTTACTGCTTACAGACTGGACAGCATGACACACCACAGACGTGATTATTCTGACACATGTGCGGAGCACAAAAAGCACTTTCACAGCGTCAGTTAATAATTTTCCACTCGGGTAACTTACTGCTTTTAGACTGGACAGTATGACACACTACAGACGTGGTGCTCGTGACACATGCATGTCTCAAACAAGCAATCACTCACTAATGTAAGAAACAAAACTTACATGTCGCCCGACTCGTTTCACAGACACTTCCGTCACACTTTCCAACTGTCGGTCGCCATCACTGGTGATTGCACTCGCACTTATCATGCCTGATGTTATTGCGTCGCGTAATTCCCTGCAGCGGCGGCATAGATCCGTGCTGGCGGCTCCTCAGATCACCCCCACCGCAAAGGCGGCTCGCTCGGCTGTACGCACGGGACAGAGCGGGTGATAATCCACTGCTGCCTGCGATAATCCACGACTGCGTGTAATCCGAAATCCACAACCACACCGGGGAAACGCCTGATATGTTGTTTTCCCGGCCTTGAGTGCCGAGAGAGAAATGGTGGCGGTGAGAGAGAGAGAGAAAATGTGCTTCGAGAGAGAGAGGATGGGGATGAAGGCAGCAGAAGGTCGGAGCGAGCGGCTAAAAAGATGCGGGAGATCCCACTCCGGAGCAGAGGGATGTGTCGCATGTCGCAGAGGCGGGGTGCTTTCACGGCGGCGGAGTCTGAGATGGGGGGAAAGCTGTTCGCGCAGAGGGATTTCGGCAGAGATACTCCTCGTGTTTCAAATATTCATCCGGAGAGCACATGATGTCAGGGAAATTTCAGAATACGACACGGCGGGTGATTCGGAAACTTTCGGAAAAATAAATTGTTATCGAGCGCTTTTTCTGTATCGCTGCAGTGATGGTTTGGGGGTATTTTTTGAAGTGATCGCGATTCGAAATAAATTGCACCGGTCGTTTTACTCTCTCAGATCTGTAATATCACGTTTTGTAGCTTAAAAACTTTTTTGGAGTTAGTTATTGTTTATAAGAAAACTATTGTCATGATCTTTGAATCGCTTCCTATAGAGATATATTTGTTTGCATGGTTTTTATATTTTAAAGTATATCTAACACCAGGCCCTGTACTCCTGTACCCAGTACCGTTTGGATTACCGTTTAGTTTGGATTATCGTTTAGATGAAGGATTTCTCACAAAATAAAAAATATGCTGTCCGAGTCCTCAATATACGAGAGTACTCGTATAAAAAATTAAGGATAATGCAATCGTGTCAAGTATCTATACCGAAGTACCTCAAATGCTAAATGAATATTCCGCAAGCTATGTGGAATAAAATAAGAACACACATGCATCGTGGTTCTAATGGGAATTAAAGAAAAGAATAAGTGGTTATGTGAACATAATGTAGGTTTCAGTTATTGTGGGAAAAAACATTTTTATTTGTTAAAAGTAACCTAATAGTTAATTTGCTGGCTTCTGACCCTAATCAGGCCTCAGAAGAGCAGACATGTTTTTCATAAGGCTGCCCAAGTAGTCCCATTCGCGCACTAAAGCACATGTTTTAACTTGTGAAGTCCTTGGTGGCGTTGTGTAATCTACAGAGATGTCCTAGAGCAGTGGTTCCCAACTGGTGGTACGCGAGAGCATTTGGGGTGGTACGCAGAAGGGTTCAATAATAATACAAACCAAAAGTACTGGGTTAAAACTTACAACTTCCCCCCGCTGCTCTTTTTAGTCAAACACTAAAATTTTTAACTCCATTTGTAACAACGTATTTACGTGAACGTGGGTTTTCAGAGCTAGTGTAGGTGAAAAACGAGTACAGGAATAAACTGTGCACTATTGACTAAAAATAAGCACTATTGAACCTGACATAAAAGCTCTAATAAGAAATAGGCATAAGGAACAGTAAGTTTCTCATTAAGCCTCCTGATAAAGACATTTTAAGGTTGGGAAATTGTATTTGCCATTTGTTAATAACAATTTACATATAAACGGCTTTTTCTAGTTTTATGGGTTTATTTTCTGTATTTTGTTTTTTATTTATATTTAAATACATTTTGTAAAGTGATTCATATGTGTATAGAATTTATTTGACGCCCTCAAAAATTTATAACATAACCAGTGGTACGCCACGATCCTACAAAATTCTCAGGTGGTATGTATAAAAAGGTCGAGAATCACTGTCATAGAGCATCCTATTCATGCTCTATTGAATTAAGATCAGGTGACCTTGCTTGATACGAATTCAGAATTACCTCTTGGGACATATGTGTATAACTTGCATAAATGTGTAAGTTTTCTTCCATATAATTGAGCTCCTTTACTATTATAAGAACAACAAAATACATTTCTGAGCCTTGGAAACTTAAACCTGCGTTCAGTATAAAAGTATTTCACCTCTTCTGTAGTTCTCTCAGACATAGGACCTCATGTTGGGAATCACCTAATTATTTCATTTTCACTGTAAAATTTGTAAATTTTGATTGTTTAAAGGACCTTTAACAGTTAATGTATCATAAATAAAACAGATTTAAATAATACCAGCTGTCTCGAAAAAAAGTATCTCAGTAAACTTTGTGTTAATTGCTTAGATCTATTAATGGCAAAATATCGTTACTTACATTTCAAATCTTATTCCAATCCATTTATAATGAATATTCTATCCGTATTATAAATGGATATCATACACCTCAATAAAATAAAATTATCCCAAAATATAAAACCACATTTCATTTACTTTTATTGGAGTTAATTCTTATTTCCAATAAAGTGCATGGCGAGAGAAAACACTTCAGTCATGGTACAACAATTAGATTTTGAACTTATATTTCAATTTCATTCCATTCCTTTATTCAAAGGCGATTTGGCATCTTTCGACTCTAAACCTATTTTCTTTTCAGCATTGATTTCAATTCAGTCAGATTTTTCATTGCTTTCTGTTTCATTGCTGAAGAATTTTATTAGAATGGTCAGCTTTTCCGTGTAGTTTTAACAATATTATAGAATTATCAAATCAAACAGATTTAATCTTTAAGCGGCGAATGATCTCGTTTAATTCGTTTTAATATTATCTATATCCGATGTTGCCATTCGACAATAAATAAAAAAACATCGATTTTTGTGCCACGTATAGTTTTTATTCCCCATAACTTCCATGTCTCCCTTCTCACCTTCTCAATAGGAAACTATCGGCTCTTTCATATCTTAAACCCGAAAGTGTTCTGGTTTAATTTTCTGAAAAAGCTTATTTTTGTTTGTGTGTATTAAGATTTGTGCTTCGCATGCTACTGCTAGAAATTAAGCGCTCGAGGCGTTGAATTATATTTGCATTATATAAAACAGACATCGACCTTCTAATGAAATAGACGGATCAGATGGGCGGAGTCGCAAGATCTCTGAAGGGTAAATCACAAGTCGACTTAACCGATTGGCTATGGAAGCGCAGACTAGTGTTTTTGATCAAGGTTGATAATCACTTTAACCAATCAATAATTTAGGATTCATGCTATTACCCACAACCACATGACAGATCTTCAAACCGAGTAACTGGGAGAAATAACATGAAGCTGCGGGCACGTGCTCCATCATTTTAAGGTCGATGAAAACAGGCATTTCGTCAAATCTCGGAAAGTTGATTTTCATATCCCTCGTAAATGGCGTCTCGGGATCTTGACGAAATCGGCCTGTACTGTACGGTAGGTAGTTGAATTTACATCGAAATGGAGCAACTTGGTATTGGTGATAGTCCGGGATCAATCCCGAAGGGAAAGATCAGACGACAACACCAGGTCATTCTGAACCATGGTCATGTCAGTGTTGATGAGGTCAACAACTGCATCCCGCTCTCCAAACTTCCACACCATGCCAACGTGGAGACATTTGAAAGCATGACAGATTTAATGTGCATCATCCCTTACCTACATTACGGTCTTTGGTTGGATCGAATTAACGGTTGCTAATCCGCAACTCTACCAACTGCCCTTCTATACTGCACAGAGGTTAATGTAAAAGTAAATCAAACTGAGTATTGTCTCTTAAAGAAATAAAACTAGCATATAGGTATTACATATTTTATCAGGTGTTTTATAAAAACCTGTCAAATGGGAAATTTAAAAAGAACCTATTTTAATTGCATTTGGCATTTTTCTGTCAAAATAATAGCTAGAATACTTAAAATTAAAATTTTCAAGCATTTAAAGTTTCGGAACGTGAAAAGATAGACTAAAAGTGCACGGAAATAAGCAATGCAGTCTATAAATAGAATTAATATTTCTATGTCCCTTAATAACATTAACTAACAAGTAAGATTATTGAAATGATTCATATAAGAGGATTTTTCTTAAATAAAATACTATTTCTGAAGAAACTTCGTAAGATAATATATAGGGTATTTTGGGTATGATATATAGGGTGTATTGGAGATAATATATAGGGTGTGTTGGGGATAATATATAGGGCGTATTGGAGATAATATATAGGCTGTATTGGTGATAATATATAGGGTGCATTGGGGATAATATGTAGGGTGTATTGGGGATAATATGTATGGTGTATTGTGGATAATATATAGACTGTATTGGTGATAATATATAGGGTGTATTGGGGATAATATATAGGGTGTATTGGGGATAATATATAGGGTGTATTGGGGATAATACATAAGCTGTATTGGTGATAATATATAGGGTGCATTGGGAGCCACTTAGAAGTTAGCGAAAGGAGAGAGAAAGTGTGTACTATACTGCAAGCAGAGCGCGTGAATGGTGTATAGTCAGCAAATTTAGGGGTTGGTTCATATGTTTCTGAAAGATGAATGTAATGACATTGAATAAATAATGTGTCTGCCGGAAACCTGATCGAGAAATTAATAGAGAATGTTGAGTGATTAACCCTCCTGGTGGTTGTCTCGACAAGGTATCTCGTCATTAGCAAAACTGATAAGATCTTGATGGGCGAGAATTTCGTCATTAGAAAAAGTGGCCACATCTTTATCTCGTCATCATAAAAAAATTGGCAATATCTTGATGACGAGATATCACGTCTCGAAACAAAAATTTATCAGCACCTTGATGGACTAGATGTCTCCTCGAAACCACTTGAAGGCTTAACCCCTTGAGGCCTTCAACCGCATATATCCGTTCTGAAACCTGTAGTCTTTCCTGCATTACTTCCAACCAGTTTTGGTCTTATTGACCAATAGAATTTTTCCTAGGTTTCTTTCAACCAGTAGATGTGTTTATTTAGTTGTTACGTGCGTTGTGGGGCAAAAGGCAAATATTATACTATTCGGAAATCAAGTGACGTTCAGTGGTTTAAAGAAAAGCGTTTCGTCACAATAACCCACCCCGAAAGAGTTCTGACGTCATCTCGCCATCTTTTTAAAAGCGGTCTGAAATCTATAAATAGTCGACATCTCTCTCATAAACTAATGAGAAGCTCTTCTAAATTATTCAAGACAAACGAACTAGATCTAAAAGAAATTTTCCACTTTGATTAGTATCATTAGAGATGACATTCTTCTCGACACAAAGGCATTAATTAAGGAATTATTTTTCCATCCTATACAGAACAGACACCTCGCTCACAGAACTTCGCCAGAGGTACCAGGTACTTCGGGATCCTTCGCTTGTAAAGAGAATTAATCCGACGAGTTCACTCAAAGAGATTAGAATCTTTTCAAACATCACTCGGTCCCTTTGGGATTGACACTAATGAGAACTCGCGAGAGGGAAAAACCCGTATTATTTCACGTACGCCTTGCAAAAAGCTCGAAAGTGGTGTGGATGTTAACAAGTTGTGAATAGATAACCGACAAAGCTGTGCATACAATCTCTCCCACTGGTGCCCTGCCGAAGATAGGAAGAAAGCTCTGAAGTACTCAAACTTCTGCAGTAATTAAATCGATAAAAGTTGTATTAAAACCTTCAATTAAGTTTAGCGGGATGAGAAATGTGGATATCTCAAAGGGTGTCGGATAGCCCAATTAAAAAATACAACTTAATTCAACGTTTCTGTCTGGTGTCGTGGGATGTAAAGGTACTAAATTAATTATTTGATTGAGATGCTTTGTAAAGGTATTTCGAAGATAAAACAGGTAGGCGGGAATGTGTTGAAATCTTTAGTCATAACAGACACCTCTTCGAAAAATTAATTAATTTAGTACCTTTTGTGGTCTGATTTCCCTGTGGCAAAATATATCAGCATTCACTGATCTACACAGAAAGTTGTTATCTTAGCTGAGCTGTTTGAACTGATGACATTTGAATTTATGGCAATTAAAATTAATTCATCCCTGATTGGATGTGGTGTCTCCTCATCACGCATATCAACCAATGAATCTTATTGCATATAATTTATTTTTATTTAAAATTACAGTACCCGGCCTATTCAACTTCCAATAAAATTATAAACATAAGAGCGCGTATTCAAAGTTTAACAATTCCAATCAATCATTCGAAGTTTAATAAAGTTTCCATTTTGTCATACATTTATCCTTCAAGTCTCACGTTATCGCGTTTCCACTGTGGAATCATAACTTTCGTTTCCATATTTAGTTATAATTTAACTCATATGAAAGTCTAGTCAATTACAGCTCGTTTTTGTCATCTTCCTACATCATCCAACTTAATTGTGGTTTGCTTTCGTAAATTTTGGCACATGGAGATTTTTTCCCGGAGATCCCTCATGTATCACTGCTTGTACTTATAGATTATCTTTTCCCAGTTCAGTGTTAACGTACTCTCAGTGTATTCATCTTGAACTGAACTTAGTGAACAGTGCATTTCAAAACAGTATCATACCAACAATATACCCACATGTTTTCAAAATTATACTTTAAGTACTACCATTTTAACATTATTTCAGACATTTTATGAAAATAAATTAAAGTTATTTTTAATAAAAAATATGTATTATGCAATATATCAACAATAGACCCGCATACTTTTAACATTATACGTTGAGTGCTATACTTCAACATTATTTTCAGATTTTTTTTTATTGACGTAAAAATAATAGCTCCTTTTTTCAAATAAAAATGACTTAATATGCGCTCCACTGCTGGAAGACTATGTAAAATACAACAATATAAATAATAGTAGTGAAACACAGCAAACAATTTATCTCAAACAATATATCAAAAATAGCCTCACATGTTTTTAACATTACGCCGTTAACACCCCCCCATAAGCGTATATTTCAATATTATGTTCAAAAAAGTTTATAATTAGTTAATTTTAAAAAAATTTATTTCTCAATAAAAATTATGTTTATGAGCTCCATTTCTACAGGACTCGTATAATGAGCTTCTGCATATTTTCTTTATTCTATAAAAAGATCTTTCGTTTGAAATATGACTGCTCTACTATATCGAAACATTTCGTGCAGGAAACCCACATTTACAGAATCGAAGAGACGTCACAACGTAACGGCTATGGCACTTCGCCAGAACATTTTATAAGACTTGATACTCTTATAGTGAGACAATCCATATTTTCATCATCATTAATTTAATTTAAAAAAATTTAATCGCTTAACACAATCAATACAGAACTTAACACTGATAGTCCTTAGGTTTACTGGCAGTTTGCATTTCCTCTTAATCTAACGAGATTTTAAATGTCTCCAATAGTTTCAGAGATATTTATTAACTAAACGAACCTTTATTTAGTAATAATTGAGAATGTAAATAAGTCTTAACAGAAAAGGGCACATAATAAATTACTAACCAATTTTATTCGCAATAAAAAAATATCAGTGATTCATATAATCAAAACTAATAAAATCAATTATTTTCAAATTTTGAAACTGAAAAATGTACGTCGACTGAAAATTGTGATTTACATGGATCGCGAACTACAAATAGAGAACTATTCTTAAAAAATATAGTATATGGGGATATAAAAAATTATACAGAGATAGTATTTGCTTTAATTAAATTTAGTAAGTTCAACTGGATTTTATGAAAGAAAAAGCAATACCATAACATGTAAATAAGTAGAGGAAAAGGACTCAATTGCCTATACTTACTGCAGCCTACATTTGCAGTTCGAAAAGTTTTACAAGTAATACGGTGGAAGAGTTAAAACAGAAGTTTAGATTATTCTTTCACATCTTTCGTGCCATAGCTTCGAGTGCGACTCTGAAAAGCCTGGTTGTGAGTTCGTTCCTCGTGCATTTATGTCAGGCTGGTTGATTCGAGTTTCCTGGATTCTTCAAATCGACACGCAAATACAGATCGAAATATGCATCATATGAAACGCTCGAGTCAATGAGCGATTTGTCATTAATTCTGGTAACCCCCTTCCTTCTCAGCTTATAGGTTTCGGTATGGAAACCCCAATTGGCGACAAAATACCTCTATTGTACATCTTTATCCAGAAATGTTTTAAAACTTCAGTCCTCAGCATTTTCAACTCACCCTACGCCATCGAGCTTTTGACATCGGTTCACAACTTGTTACTTTGATATGAAAGAGACTATGTGAATATTTCGAACGTTTTGCTGCCAAGTGAAGATATGTACCTAATTCTAAAGAGTTGCCACACCTAAAGATATAAAACACAAAAGCAGGCTGGACAACAGAATTGACGCTAAATCACTCGCAGAATTGTAGGTTTCTTATAGTGCATCTTTATCCAACATTTGTATTAACTCGCACTTTACATTTTGACAGTAGTTGTGCCCTTATAAATTCACAGCAGGGGTTCAAAGTTGTAACCAGCAACGGTAATGCACGAATCTTGGAAGACCGTCTTGTTTGTTTATACTGAAAATCCCTCTCATATATCTTGAGAATAAAGTCTGCTACAAACTTTGCGAATTACGGTGTTCAACAAAGCCATTCATTTAAACAAAGGCCATATCATATTATTGCGTCTATTGTTAATCTTAAACTGTTGATCTCTTCATTTCACATGGGTGAATAGCGAAGGAACTTGAAAGCAACACAGTAGATACTTATAATTTTTCAACAGCTATGAGGGAAAAGTTATACCTCTGAAGATTATCTAGCTGCTAGTGACAAATGAGTCCGGATAATTTCTTCGACAGATTAGGGCGTCATATCGGTTTCGTCTACAATCAAATAGTGCAATATCCTGTAGTCTGCATTGATTGCTGTCAATATTCTGATTGTTGGTGGTGGCGCCATAGCTTGTCGACACTGTTACGCCTGCTGTGAATTGTTGTGCCCTTATCAATTCACAGCAGGGGTTCAAAGTTGTAACCAGCAATGGTAATGCACGAATCTTGAAAGACCGTCTTGTTTGTTTACACTGAAAATCCCTCTCGTATGCCTTGAGAATAAAGTCTGCTGCAAACTTTGAGAATTACGGTTTTCAACAAAGCCATTCATTTAAACAAAGGCTATATCATATTATTGCGTCTATTGTTAATCTTAAACTGTTGATCTCTTCATTTCGGTGAATAACGAAGGAACTTGAAAGCAACACAGTAAATACTTATAATTTTTCAACAGCTTTGAGGGAAAAGTACCTCTGCAGATTATCTAGCTGCTAGTGACAAATGAGTCCGGATAATTTCTTCGACAGATTAGGGCGTCATATCGGTTTCGTCTACAATCAAATAGTGCAATATCCTGTAGTCTGCATTGATTGCTGTCAATATTCTGATTGTTGGTGGTGGCGCCATAGCTTGTCGACACTGTTACGCCTGCTGTGAATTGTTGTGCCCTTATCAATTCACAGCAGGGGTTCAAAGTTGTAACCAGCAATGGTAATGCACGAATCTTGAAAGACCGTCTTGTTTGTTTACACTGAAAATCCCTCTCGTATGCCTTGAGAATAAAGTCTGCTGCAAACTTTGAGAATTACGGTTTTCAACAAAGCCATTCATTTAAACAAAGGCTATATCATATTATTGCGTCTATTGTTAATCTTAAACTGTTGATCTCTTCATTTCGGTGAATAACAAAGGAACTTGAAAGCAACACAGTAGATACTTATAATTTTTCAACAGCTTTGAGGGAAAAGTACCTCTGCAGATTATCTAGCTGCTAGTGACAAATGAGACCGGATAATTTCTTCGACAGATTAGGGCGTCATATCGGTTTCGTCTACAATCAAATAGTGCAATATCCTGTACAGTCTACGTTGATTGCGGCCAATATTCTGATTGTTGTCGGTGGCGCCATAGCTTGTCGACACTGTTACGCTCGGTAAATATTATCTTACTAAATTGCAGATAATAGCTTAAACTTTTACTCGTAAATCTCTAGTAGGCGGAACGGCCTTGAAAGTGGAATTACTTTTTGTAGCCACAGCTGAAAGAGGCGGTTGCCAAATCTTGCTGCTCTGTACCTGCTTATTCGGTGGGTTACCAGAATAAAAAGTTCATCACTCATACAATCACCAAACTAATGCCAAGACCCCAAATCCGCATCGTTAACTAGATATTAATTCTTTTACTAGTTCCACAATATAAAATAAAAAACATATTTTCTATTATTATTAGAGGCATTGTCCATCAATTAAATATAGAGTGGCTGTAGTGTTTCTGCGGCAATACGTGTCTCCTGTTCGTATTCCGAACATGACGTCAGTTAGCCTGTTTACAATTTCAGCACGTCACCAATAAAAATGCCAAAGAATGAATTCCGAATTCATATAAATGATAATTGATTAGTCAACGCAATTAGATGAAACCCCAAACTTTGCTAAAACAGTTGCTAAACTATATTTAAAGGAAATCCCGTTATGAATAATGCGAGATCATGTAGACAGCGGAAGTAAAATCATCACAGATAGTCTGGTTTGTTAATACTGAAAATCTGTCTCATAAAGTATAAACTACATATTTACACTGAATTGATAATTCCTGTTTTTTTACCATATGCATTTTCAACACTCTCAGGTTAAGATTATCTTCTCAGAATAAGAGGTGCTTTTTCACACATTGCACTTTTATATCTGCAAAGGACTAATTTTATAGGGAAATATGGAGTTAATTTGAGACATAAGTCAACCCTCTGAGAGGCTGTCACGCATATTTCCGCTCTGGAATCTGCAGTCTTCCATGCTTGATTTAATAGCCCATTGTGTTGTGCCGAATTGCTACGTTAATTAAAATACCTACCTATCATGCTTGATTTCTAACCAGCTCTGACATTCCGATAAATAGAATATTTCCTATGATTCTTTCAATAAATAGATATGGTTATTTAGTCATTATGTGTGCTGTGGGGGAAAAGTAATATTATGTACTCTAAAATCTCGTTACACCTGAGAGGGTTAAACCAACTTTTTTCAATTTCACAAATTGTATTTAAATCTTGCGCATATAGATTTGAATACGATTAAGACAAAAAATACGTCTTCTAGAATTGATAAAGCAGACATACACCTCGCAAAATAAAGAGTTGTATTCCTAAGTAATTTTAAAAATTTCGAAAAGCTTTAATTTTCTCTTTTTGCATTCGACTTCATTTATATCCTTGTAAATGCTTGCTTCTGACTGAAGAACGTATTCTACCGGAAAGCCGAGTACCCCCTCTATCTTGTAGAATAACGTGTACCACGTTCTACAGCTTGAGATGCATACATAAAACATTTAAAGTTGGAAAAGAATCTACTGCTTTTAAATATAAACGTAATTATACTTCACTACCTCTTCAAGTAAATAAAAAATATGATCCATGCTCACATTCACATACGTAAGGAACTATAACTTGATAACTATTTTAGAAAGGAACTTAAAATGTTTCAGACCATACTGACCAACTCACAAAATAATCTAATTGAAGGAATTTATTTATGTAAAGAAATTGATTGAGTTTTAGTGAATTGTATTGGAATTTCTAGTGTATTTTCTATTGTAATTAATCTATAAAAATCTTCCATGGATTTATCTGAGAATTTAAATTTTGAAAAACAAGGGCTGTTATTCGAAAATACAGAATTGGTTGACTCATGTTGACATAAACATAGGTATAGTTTCTTAACCCTCTTGGTGGTTTACCTATGCGTCGAAAACTGCCCTGCAATATCCAGCCCTCTGGTATAAAAACTTATTCCAAACTGTAACTAGTTCTGGGCAAGGGACAATTTGTTTTTCCGACTTGGATCTTCATTCCCCTTGTTAAAAGGCAGTTTTGTCTCAACGAGATGTCTCTTTCTTAGCGAAATTGATCAGATCTTGGACGAGATATCTCGTCTAAACACTTGGAGAGTTAAGCAAGTTATAAAAGTTGTTTTAGCGGAAAAATATGAATTTTTCAAGATACGCTATTCCAAATAGGAAAGAATTTGTATTTTAGATATTCCTCTTCTTTAATAAGGTTACCTAAATTACAATGCTGGTCATCAAAAATGCAACACCATGACGGATAAGATATATCAAAGCCATATATATTAAACATATTACATAACAAACGTGAGTGAATTGGTTCGAATTACAGCTCCGTTCTATTTGAGGAACACGAAGAAATCAGTATTTTGTGTAGCCGCCATGGGCGGCAATAACTGCTGCTATATATCTCGTCATTGAAAAAGAGATTTTGTACGTGTGTTTGGGGTATGTCAGCTCATGTTGCTGCCATACGTTGCGAAAGTTCATCTGGTGTAGCCACTGATGGTCTGTGATGTGCCAGTCATTGGGCGATCGATCATCAACCAGGCGTGTTCGATGAGCGGAAGATCTGGTAAACGGATTGGTCATGGGAGAAGTAAAACCTGGTGGACATTGAGGAATTGTAATCCCACCTGCCGTCGCGCCTTGTCCTGTTGAAACTGGTCACAGGCAAGCCTGGGGATAAGGGAGCAACACACTCCAAACCTTCAGAGATGTAACTGTGGCTGTTGAGTGAATCGGCAATTCGTACTTCCAATGGAGGCCCGTATCGTAACTGCAGGTGATGAATCAGTATAGAGATGCATAATGCAAGAGTTATGCAGTCTGTCACCGCAATACCGCCAGTCTCACATGCGACCATCGTGGTGCTCAGGTCAGAAGACGATGTCATGTCATACGTTTGTCCATGTGCGGCGTTCTACTCACCATTACAGCCGCAGACTCTTAAGAGTAAAAGCTGCAAGTTCCATAGTGAAATAATACGTGCATGGCCCTCAGACGGTTAAAGCACATTTGGTATGACCTACGTAAATTGCACCACAAATGCAGAGTATGTAGCTCAAACCGATTCAACAGGGTAAATCCAAAGAGTAACTGAGCGAGTGCCGCAAGATCTCCCTCCCCATCCACATTCCGGGACGAAGGAACCATGTGGTGGGCCATGGTGTAAAGTTATAAAACGGACCCCTCATAAAATTCGCCACAAATCCAATTTCTCAATGTATAACTTTTAGTACAGAACCTTTCTACGTTTTCCAGGACCCCTCTGGCCCTTGAGCCGGAGATCCCTCATAAATTAGGGCCCTGTTGAGCTGCTGATATGTCTTACTATACACTTAATTTCTTCCATTTGAAGTGTTTTCAAGATCGTATGTGTGTTTATAATATTATTCATTTCCATTATGTTAGGGGTCCTGAGGAGGATATTTGTGGGGCTCAAAGAGACAGGAAGAAGCGAAGAAGGAAACGCCGTTATTATTCCACTAAACATCCATGCACGTCAGAATCTTCAGATCTCGTGAGCACTGTTATTGACATAGATTCCAACACCGAAAGCGAGTGCATAAGAAATTCCTTTTTGGCTTACGACCTACACAGTGAGATGGGAAACGAAAGTCACTCTAAGAAAAGGCTGAGGCGGAATCATAGGAAACCCGAAAACAGTCCTGTAAGCTCATCTGCGTCCACTTATTCAAAAAGCACTCTTATCGACAAAAAATCAAGCGAGTGTCTTGGAGATTCGACATCCTCAAGCACGTCCCTGACAGTCTCTGACACCAAAACGCGGAAGAAAAGCAAACGTGTGTCCTCAAAATTTCTCCATAGAATAATTCATAAACCTGAAAAAAAGTTACCCCACAGAAGTCCCTTCACTTACAATCGACACCGTCCTTGCGTTGGTCGACAAGTCTCCAAACAAGCTTCATCCACGCAAACCGAGACTAAAAGGACAGCTGGCATGAAAACAGCTGCAACTCAAACGAACAGTAAGCAGAATACTGCTACTCAAACCATCGACAAGAAACACATTATCAGCACACAGAACATGAACCGACATAATATGGTGAATTATGACCGCTTTGGCGATTCAAATGAATCGGAGCAAACGTGGTTCCATCCGTGGCGCAGACTCAGAAAGCCCTATGGTAGTCCACATAAAGCAATGGACTTCGAAAACCCTAAAGTCTACAGTAAGTGCAAGCATTCTTTTGGGAAAAGAATGGATTTTAGTTCGTTTCATCCTGGAATTGAACACCAGAAATGCTGTCAAAAGAATGATGGTATCCCTCCGAAGAACACAATATTTGGAGTATCTCTCAAACCTGTCTGTACTTCAGAAACTGATGCAAGGAATTTCGTGAGAAATCTCAGTCCAGATCTATCAACCTTCTCTGTTTCTCCAAGAAATTAATATGTATCTTTACTCAAAAATTGAAAAACCAGTCAAAGAAAGTTCTGTACTAGTCCAAGATCTATCAAACTTCTCACTTTCGCCAAGAAGAAATTTGTAGATATCTATTCAATTATTAGAAAACTAGAAAAAAGTTATGCACAATTCTGCCACGATCCATCGAACTTCTCTGTTTCTCCAAGAAGAAATTAATATGTATCTTTACTCAAATATTTGAATATCAGTAAAAGTTCTACTCTATTCTTTTCTGTATTCGGCTTTTTTTAAATATTGATTTTATTGAAATTATCAAAAACTCTTAGGTAGTTTCATTGATCATTTCCATTTTGTTTTCTTTGGATGGAAGAGTAGGAGCGATCTTGTGATCTTAAGTAGCCCCATAAAAATTAAGTAGAACCACAAAAATAAAAGACCTCCGGCAACAAGGTGTGGTGTAGATATTTTATCCTAATTATCTTCATTTTAAACACATAAATTGTGTTATGAACAGAGGAGCATCGGCCACATTTGCTCCAGGTCCTAAAAAATCTGCCTTCGCCTCTACCATCAATGTTTTAATGTTCATGTTAAGCCACTTGCCAAATGCATGATTTATAATTCAAGCATTCAGAAAATAATTTTGGGAATCTCTGTAGGGTCCCCTACCTCGATTAAATTGCCTTAATGTGTAAACGATCACTTCGTTAAATGGAGGTTTTTCGATTTTTTTTCCGATTTATACTTCGATTTACGTTGATAGGTGATTTATAGATATTTTTAATACCAAAAAATATTTCAGGTAGATCTGATGCCCGAGGACTCTCCTCCTGAATATGTCTTATATTTTCCTACCTAAATAAGTCGAAAGTATTCAAATTCCAAAAGAAAAATAATAATAAGGAGTCGAAATATTTTGGGGAAATCTAAAACCCATGTTTATGCATTATTTGTTATATCTTCATATCATTCCCAATCCAAATAAATGTTGAGAATGGTTTGAAAGTCCCCAACCTTTTCCCACAGAGATGAATTTATTTTTCAATTTGGTTACCATTAACGCTATTTTTTGGAAGAATCTAACCTCCAATGCTTCCCGGGCTTGAATTTAAATCAGTTCCACGATGTCCCCCTGTGAAAAATGCCCAAAAGAAGTCTCATGAATGTTCTTCCATGACACCTCGAAACACTACAGTAGGTAGTGGTGAGACTAGACATACAGTTACCTAGACATTTGGTATAGTCAGGGTAATTTAATTCAATTGGCATGATGTTGGTTGGACCTGCTGTCCAGACTTCCTTCTGAGGCATCTATTCTACATTAGATGCCTCAGAAGAATCGTGGCATCTAATGTAGAAGTATGACATTGCCCATATGAGTTAAAACATGGAAAACAGTCTCCAGGTTTGGAAACAGAGTTTACCTCATCTTCTAGGTATCTTACTTAGTCTGGCCCTACCCTACAAACACCTATCCGGCTTGGGATATCCAACAAGTTGAAACAACCACAGGCGTAACTCTCGGGATTTTGGTTCAATCAGGTTCCACCACCCCAACAGGGTGGAGATATAATGGAGTTCCTAAAATGTAAACATATTAATAGGTAACAATAGGTTTCAGGTTCCTTGGAGTGGAAACTCCAGAAATTATCATTATCCTTTCGTAGGAGAAATTGTTAAATGTGTGTTGCGTTGCATGATCAAGGCCATGGAGAAGGGGAGACCTATAGGAGACCAGGCACTCCTAACCATTTCTTATTTTTGTTAACAGTGTGGTTCCACAAGAATATCTTGATCATGATATTTAATGAACAAATTTCACAAAATTGTCAAAATATCTAGCCATTTTTCTTTAAAAGCCTTGAGCATTTCCCATAGAATTTTTTCATTCATAATTACGTTCAAATGTGACGTTTTTGTAATTTAAAACTGGAATCTTTGATAGTAATACTGCCCCTAATGCAATGATACATTTAGCTTTTCGAAAACAGATTTTAGTTAGCCCTTTTCCCGTAAACGTATTTGTATACATTTATTTGAATTCGTATGTTTTCACTTTATCGCTGTGACTATGGGTGGGATGTGCATACAAAATAATTCTAGAATCTTTCCCCTTCAAAAATAAAACGTATAACTTTTTTCGCCATCTCAGCTCCAGCTTATAACCACCTACGTGAAAGGCAATGCTCGTTTTGTTTCGTTAATTGTCTGTTTATTAGGTCTTTGTTTATTTCATTTTCCTTATCGTCAGCTATGTTGTAAATTTTGCTATTCTTTTAAATTTATATCCCATAATATATTTACTGGCTCAACAGTAAAAATATTATGGTGTTGACTTTTGGGTTTCGGTTCCCCTAGGAGTTGCCACCCCTAATATTATTTCTCGTCGGAGAAATTGTTAAATATGTGCAGGCTTGCTGGATTATTTAACTGAGTTCAATAAAAAACACTTACCCCATTTCCCAAAACTATAAATGTAGATTTACATTTAAATTTGTTATTTTTCCAAGCCTGGATTGAGGTGAGAAAAGTTTTGATTCAATTGCTAAGGAAAAATAACCATTTCTATGAAAATTCTGTTCCCTAGAAGACTTGCAGAAAACACTTTTCTATCTTTTTCATTAAAAGTAATTTCAAAAGATAATTTTTAGTTGTCAATTTTTACCATTATCAAAATTTGAAAATAGGATGTGCTGTGCTGCCATCTAGTGCGTTATATTGAATAAGTCATAGTAAAAAGCGTAAACTTTGCTGGTTGTAAAAATCCAAGTAAACATTTATTTTGAAAAGTTTACTTCAAAATTTAACTAAAAATCTTTTATGGTAAATAGATAATACAATATCTCTTTTAATGTTTTTTTTATTTTAAGCTAAAGCCAAAACAAGAATATTTAACCTCAATTTTTAGGATATTTTTCATAGCGTTCACTAACGAAGCAAAATATTTCAAATGAAGAAAGAAAAGAACACTTGTGTTGGGTACATACCGATTGTTTTTCAAGAAAGAAAAAGTGATTATTAACAAAGAGATGTTTTGTAATTCAAAACATTTTAATATTTTTCTACCTTGAAAGCATGATTAGTACCTTCAAGACCAAAAGTAAAAGATGTCTTTTTTTCGTTACAAAATGGAATGCTTATCCAAAAATATAGAATGTTCAAGGAGACAGACTTTTATAGGAAAGTAATTCGTGATGAAAGATAAGCATTAGGATAGGTAGGTAGGTATTTTAATTAACGTCGCACTGGAGCAACACAATGGGCTATTGGCGACGGTCTGGAATCAATTCCCAAAGAAATTATCTAAGGCAACACAACGTCATTTTGAACAAGGTCAGATGACGAGGTCACACCTGAGCTGGCACCCCACTCTCCAAACTTCCACACCACGCCAAGGTGAGGACATTTGAGGCCACGACAGATTTAACGTGTACCAGCCTCCTTTGTATACGACTCTCTTTGGTTGAATTTGAACTCGCAACCCTCAGGTTGCTTGTACGTTACTCTTCCAACCGGGCTACCGCGGCCCATAATAAACATTAGGGAAAATCTAAATCTGAAATTTAACACTCAGAAAATTTTTAGTTTACCCCGTGCAGAATTAACTAAAATTCATCATATCTGAGAGGGTTTTGCAATGTAAAGATGATGACTGGAAGAAAAATACTACTCATAAAGAACTTATTTGATTTACCGCCGTTTTTACCATATTCTAAGTTAATTTTTAATGCAAATGATATGGTGAAATTGCATGGTAGCATGCCAAGTTACGTCTCCTTTTGCGAAACTTGCTATCAAATCACTAGTGCCTTCTATAATTAGCTTTATTTATCACATTTGTAAGACATAAGATGCACGTGGAAATAGTTACCAAGTGAGATGGAGTAGTTGAGTAATTTAATTGTTGTTTCCTTAAATTTCAAGGGCTGTAACAAAATACAGAGTCAGTTTATTGATTTTTCTTTTCCAGTGATACCAGGGAGAATTTCAACAGTTGAATTCCATTCCACAAGTTGATAGGTGTGGCCGCAACAAAAATAAAATAGAAATTCCGGGGTTTTTTCCAAAATATTCTCGAAAATTGAATTTTAAATGTTGCAATATAACTTATGTAAAAAAAATTCTTCTCAGACATCCAGAAATGGTCCGACATTTTTATTAAAAGCGAGTTGAATAATTCAATAGGAATATATCAGTAGGAAATAGATGTCACAGCTTGGAAAGATTGAATCTTATTCCAGATACGTACTAAAGGGCAGTGTGGTAAATTATTGATAAGATTCAGATTAGCTCTAACAGAGAAGTCCTTTGTTCATGTGATCAGGACCGAGCTTCAAATTGAATTAGAATCGAGGGGAAATAGTTGTGGCTAACAAGATAGATCGTAAATTAATTACAACCGACCGAAATTATATGCTTGCTTCGTTAGATTATTTCAATAAAAATCCACTAGTACGATAAACAAATTTTTAGCAGCAATTGATTCAACAAATTTAATTGCTACCATTTACATAAGTTTCTTTCGTCAATGCTAATCGAGTTTTTGTAGTATTTGAAGTATAGTAATATTGAGGTATTTGATATTTTAAGTAGTATTTGAGGTATTTGTAGTATTTTGTAGTTAGTGAGTATCATTCACCTTCTAATGACACAGACGGAGCTGCTTCATTCTATTTCTTCCAATCATTTGATTTGAAGATCTGTCACGTGGCTGTGGGAAAAGCATGAATCACATAATGAGGATTGAAAACACTTGTCTCCGGTTCGATAGCCAATAGGTCCAAGTCGAGTAAAAGTATGCCCACGCGACTTACTCTTCTGAGATCTTACTATAGCGATTATACCCCTTTGCTATGTCTATTTCATTAGGTCGGCGGTCGAGACCACATTTAGTTTGAATGTTTCGTCTTTGAATTGGACGTACAGAAATTCTTACATAATCTGTGGTCAACGGATTAATGGAGGGTTAGGAATTTGGAAACTTTTACTAAATAATCCATTAGAAACTACTTTTGTGGGTATTTTATTGCATTAGATGCATATTCATTTATTGTATATATAATATGGGATTTACGCTTTAAACGTCTTTAAAAATTGTCGAATTCGTGCAAATTTTAAAAATTTCTGTTATGGATAATTTGGAATACAGTAACCCCTCGATATACCGCGTTTCTTGATTGACATGTAAAATGAGAGACATATCGAGAGGAGCGATGTAATGAAGATCGAGAAAACTGTTTTAAGAAATAAAGGCACAATTTATATGCATTAAACTACGCATGTGTTTTTATTTTAAATTATTTAAAACTACAAGTTAAACCCAAAATGCTATTCTAATACGGCGCTAGTATATTTTTAATGGTAGTACATTTTTAAACATTAAATCCACCTCATTCACACTTTCAAGGCAGCTAAGCCTTTTTTCTACCGATTCAAATTAAGAAAACTGATTATGGGGTACAGTTTTTCAAAAAACTTTTGCAATAATTATCCGATTGTTATGGAACTTGCAGACCGTTTTCTACTAAAAGGCTTATATATGAAATTTGGATAAAAATGTCATTCGGAAGTTATAACACAAAATTGGACAAACGTTTTGATAAATTAGTAAACATTGGTACGTCTCAAAAGCATTAATTTTCAATACATTGTCAAAATTTCGATTCACATAATAATTTGTATACACATAAATCCAACTAGCTCCATTTCGTAAGTGTAACTCGCTCAATTACAAAGCAAAATAATTTCTGTACTAAAACCTAAAGTTTTGCAAAAAAGGTTAAGCTACATTTTAAAGTAAAATGTCCAAATTTGAAAGCATGGGTGAATTTCTCATTTGATCTTAGATATGTACAACAGATTGCAAGGTTTAACCAAAAAACATTTAAAATAAATTAACTAAAACCAGTTGCGCTGAGACATTTTGAAATCAGAAGAATGTCAAAAAATCTCAATCGGAGAAAAATTAGTTTTTATAGTAATCTTAATATATACTTATCTTCTGTATCTTATTTTGTTGTATGTGTAACTCCGTCAAAATTATCGTAATAAAAAAATTCATTTTGCTATCTCAGAATTTGATATCAATTTATTTTTAACGCTAAAATCAAAAAATCGATTTTTCGATCAATTTTGGTGATTTTGGAAATCTACTGCCCCCTAAAACAAGTGACCTTTGCACTTTCAATTTAAAAAAAAAGTATTGAATTTCGTCTTGTGTTCGCCAATCACAAATTCATCAGAGGTAGAACAAGGGGTACTGCATTAATTTTTCATTATATATAGGGTAAAGTCATACATAAAGTAATGTGGAATCCTGATTTTAAAATATTGTCAAAAGTAGAGAGAATGAGTCTTTTTTTAATGAATAAAGTAATCATAATCAATCTTTTTTAATGAAATAAGTAATCATGATCATGATCCGAATCATGACAAAAGTAAATTAGATTCATATAATAGATAATTTATGAAACTGAAACATTTTAAGTAATAATAAAAAAAAGTAAAAAAGGTCGAAATCGTCTATTTAAAAAAATGGTGCCTAGTTTCGAACAATTCTCAAATTCATTTCATTGCAAATCCCTCGATTAAAATATATTTTTGAACTTATATTCTCTTAAATACGTGATGATTTTAAAAAAAGCCTCCAAAATATTTTGAGCATCTCAAAATAAAAAATGCTATTTAACAGATTCTCGACATACGCTCGGAATGGAATATAAGACCCTAACTCTGAGAGATTTTGAAAATTATTGGTCTAGATATCGAGATATTCCGAATTGCGTGTATTTACCTACATATAAATATAATAAATCATGTATTTGTTAAGAATTTGTTAACTGTGAGGATAGAAACCTTGGGCACGACACTTCAGAAATTCTTGAAATTTAAAATATCATCTTTCACGTAAAAAAGAAGTAATTTCCGGCTCCTTTATTATAATTTCTCTCGTTTCTACCCAGATTAAGGTTATTTTCTCTTTTCTGCCAGCATAAGCTTTCTTTGTGTGTATGTCCATTTACTTGACATTGCTTGGCCCAGTCCAACCAACAACCAACACAAGTTTTTGACTAAGAATTCTAATTTTTTTCCGAGTAATCCATGACATCATAACAAATCATCTCAATGTTCTCTATTGTTTTGAAAAAGTCTTAACTATTATAAGAACCATATCGTTTATGTTAATGTTTTTACTTTTTCTATTTGCGTATGAATTAGAAATAATCTGCGATATAGCTGGAAAGAGTGAGATAGTATTTCATAATTCAAATAAAAATAGGACAGAACAGTTCATGCTCATACTATGGCTAGGAAATATGGTTAGAGTGGTGAAAAAAGACTAGAAACACTAATTATAAAAAAACTATCGCAATGGTGCTTATGCTTGGTGGTATGCTTATCCCTCTACACTTACTTTTTGCTACACAAAGCTAATTAGACCAGCACTTTCAGCTTAATCTACCATGGTGGATTATATATGACCTAACACCACACAGCTTCTATCCAATATGACATCGATAAAACTCAAGTCTACAACTTGGTGATAGCTTTCAACGCATTTCAGTCACCTTGATGAATGTTTGATTGCTCTTGGTTACATGATCTCAAGTTTTCTTCCCCTAAAGAGGAAAAATATGAAGAAAGAACTTATGAAGACGACAATCCATTTGTGAGGAAGGTAATTTTTTGTGATGCCTCCACCATCCCTCACGAGTTTCCTTCCACTCACCTCCCTTACGTGCTTTGTGTCCCTCAAATTTCACCATTAATATTTTTGACAGTTGTTGTGGGTCTTCAGAGAGTCGAGTGTATTGGAAAGGAGATAATCCACCCGGAGATCGACTCGTGACAAATAGAAGTGTCCTAATTTTTTCCATCCCGTTTTACCGTCGTTATGATCAATTTTCCCTTCCTTATAATGACTGAAGAGTAGAAATAAATTGTCAAACCAAACTGTGGATGCATAAAAACGACTACAGCATTAAAACAGCAGGTTTTTATTTCACTTGTTGATTTGGAGGTTTCTTCATCACTAACACAACTTCCTCTTGCAAATCAGCAAATAATAACTGATTCTATGTACTGATTCGTGAAATATTGCAGTTGAATCCCATTATTTCTAGCCATGATATAGGTAGATAGTTAATTGACGTCACACTGGAGCAACACAATGGGCTATTAACTTAACTAAGAAACAAGAATTAAACAGATAGTTAACATAAAACATGTAAAATAGTAGAATAAAATATATACATTATTTAACTGTCTAATATCAGTGTTTCCTCTCTCATGCAAATTAAATAAATACTAGTTTAAATCCATGCAGACCATTCACATATAATGTAATTTTGGCTTTGCATAATTGCTTGCTCACTGCTGTTATGTGCCAGGCTATTTTGTTTTAGATGTAATTAGGTGCAAATTGGCATAATCCGTAGATCCCGCATTTTATTTAAGAATTCCCCACTTTTCATGTGCCCTATTACACAATTCAAACACTAGCTGCCCTTTGGTTTGGACCACTGAATATATCGTCATAGAGAAAATACTCATTGACTGATTTTTTCTTGAAGTTCTAAATGCTGATGAGAATCCACATTCATAGTGCAACATTATTAATATATATTTAACAGATAATCAAAATGCTTATAAAATTTTATTGTTTGACTTAAAACTTAATAGTTTGTCTTTAAATAACAGTAAGTAAAAAAATTCTTTTCTTAGTCTTAAAAATTCTTAAATTAGTTAATGACTTTCTGCCCTACAGTATTCAATTCTAACGTATTCTTAATCAATATTCATGTACATTTAAATTTTTTGTCTTCAAATGTATGAACTATTTTAAATAAAGAAAATCTATCTGCTTGATTTACAACAGATCTTTCAACGAGCCCATTAAAATTGAATTAGATTGCCATACTCTAGTATCGATACTATTAGATTGCCTTACTCTAGATTGTCATAATATTGAATTAGATTACCATACTTCATAACATTCTTTACCTAGGTAGTTCCAAACTTTATTTGCCTCTATCCCATCTTCCCAACAAAAATTGCCATATCCTTTTCATTTTTACAAGCTAACTTAGTAAATAATTTCTTAGATAATGAATTATTCAATAAAACACAAAAGAAAGAGCTGCAAAATGATATGAATTTTTGTGCATAACTATTTTGCAATCTTCTTTACATAAAATTAAATTTTAGAGATATAAAATCGTCATTTTAGAGATAGATAACAATATAGCATTTTGAAATATGTTTACATAAATCTAGTCCTACATTTCGCAGTCAGGCTGCAATACCGCCATAACTAAGAGAAAGAAATTTCTAGTTTTGTGTGCATGTATTTACAGAAAGACTAAATACATGCTTCTGCATGCTGCAAAACTGCAACAACTGTAATGGCCAGTTGAAACAACAGTAGAATGCTGTTTTTCAGTACGAAGTATGGATTTTCAGTCTTTCTACATATTAAATTAGAAACCCATTTTTTAATCATGGCGGTATTGCAGATCGATTATAAACATAAAATACGTACAATGCATCTATACCTATGGGTAGAAAAAGGGCCCATGTCCATTTCGCAAGTTTTTAGCAACAGCTTATTTACTAATTTTTATTACTTTTATTTTTAATACAGCGTACAAAAACCGCAAAACAACAAAAATGCTTTCCGATATTTTGGTATGTTCATAATGTATTAACAGGAGGACATATGAACATTTTCAATTATAATTTTCATTACCTTGAAGTGATTTGTAGACTCAAAATCAGCAAATTTAGACAGTGCCCTCTTTCTACCAAGGTACAGATATATTTAATTCAACATTATTATCTCTTGGTTGATCTACCGAAGTTTCAACGAAATTCGCATTGACCAGTTATTCAATTGATGACTGCCGCCTAACTGCTGTAGGGGGCCACAGTAGCCCATTGGAAGAGCAACTGGGGACTACGAGTTCGAAACTCAAAGACCTTCGTTTACACGGGGGCTGATGCACATTAAATCTATCGTGGCCTCAAATGTCCTCACGTTGGCGTTGTGTGGAAGTTTGAAGAGTAGGGTGCCAGTTCAGGTGTTGTTCTCGTCATCTGACAGTATTCAAAATGTCGAGGCGTGGTCCTTGGACTTTCCCTTGGGGATTGATCCCGGACCGTCGCCAATAACTCGTTGTGTTGCTCCAGTGTGACGTTAATTAACTACCTAACTGGTATTGTGGTAACTCACATAGCGCTTGTCTGCCACCCAGTACGTCGCGAGTTCGAATTCCCGTTTGTAAGCACATGAATGTTAGTGACTGTCCTTGTTAGGAATATGGCGGCTCACACATTGGGTTGCTCCTTCATAAGTAGCCATCAGTTCTCTCTCTTGTAGTACCGAAGGCCAAGAGACAAGTGGTCGATCTTGGTAAAAAACTTCGAAGATTCGACCTCAAATTCTCTTCGACCGATTATTCACTTTGTAGATTCGATTCGAATTCACTTCGACCAAGGGATAATAATGTTGAATCAAATATTGTTGTCCTTCATGTTTACTTATGAATTTCCTGCTTACGAATTTCGGTTGTACACTATTTATGGTTTGGTTAAACAGGTACTCTACATATCGCTTTTATAATCTCAATGAAGTATTTCGTTCAGCAGTAAAGTGCAATCGTCTTGATACTATCGTTTTTTGTCATCGGTTCGAAATTTAGTTTTATGAAAATATTTTTCTGTAGTAAAATCGTATTCACACATAAGTTATATTTTTGGTGATTGCTCCAGCCCCTTGCAATAACTTTGAGCCTCCACAGGAAGTAGAGCCCAATAGTTTGAAGAAAACTACCTTATTCAAATACATAAGCGCGAAATCCATTACAAGCGGCCAGTTCGGCTCGGCTTAGCACACTTGATCTCGGTGCTAACTCTTTAAGAACGGCCGGTTCGGTTCGACGTTAACACATTACGAACTGTTGATTCGGCTTGGCTCGATTCGGCACGAATCGGTACGCTTCAGCTAGGAATATATATAATATATATAATAGGAATAGATAATATATGTATAATAGGAGATTATTAATACATAATATGTAAGTATAATAGGAGATTATTAATACATAATATGTATGTATAATAGGAATATATAATGCATATATAATATTATAACACAGGAATTTTGATTCTTCTGTTGTGTTTTAATATAAAGGCATGCTGAGCTGGCCGAACCAAGTCTACCGTTCTCGTAATGGGTTACCTACCATAGAAACCCATTGTAAACAAATTGGCCCACCAGTGCTGAATCGAAACGGCCGTTTTTATTGGGTTACCTGTTTTAGTAAACCCATAAGCTGGAGTTCATTTGCTGTCCATAATGGTTTCATTTGCCCGCTTATTTTCTTGCTGTTCACCAATATGCAAGTAAAGATTGTTTGAAGCCTTGTGAATATACATGGTTAGATTCATTTCCCTAAAACAACGGAGAACGGAAAATTATATTGCATACGGAGAATGAAAAATTATTCTATTTGTTGGGACGTCGCTGGAGTTACTTCCAAAAACCATTTGTACGCACTTAATTTTCTGACGATCCCATAAAATATTCCATTCGTTTCCCCACGGGGCATGTTCAAGCACCCTAGATTCAGATAAACTAGGTGACCTAAGGACTTGAGGAGCATCAATGGCCATCGAAACTCATTGCCTTGATATCGGCCCGTAAGAGATTATTCTGTATAAATCGTTTTTCCCCGACCACGATTTCGTGTTATACCGAGTGTTTTTATTGCTTTTCGTAAACCACCTGCTGAATAATTCTTCAAATTTTGCTTGCCATCAACCGTAGTATATTCTACATTACAGTGACTGATGATAGTATTTATCAAAAGATGCACCAAATCTAATATGTATGTATCAGATGGATGTGCTTTCAATCCAATTCCAAGGAGATGCAGAAACCTCCCCACTGGAAAGAATTATGTATTGTTATAACCTGAATTATCCTATATATTTTCAAAGCATATTAAGTAATACTAATAAATTTAATTCCCGATAAAACATATTTTATGCATAGAAGATTGTTGAGATAAATATTTTTTGTAAAATTAGAAAGGGTAAATTTTTAACAGACCTCAATGCCCTAAAAGATGCTACTTAATTTTTGTATTTTCTGTTTCTGGTATTACGCGTTTGTTAATCACACTGGTCCTGACGGGTACACGGTGACTTTTTTAGGTGTTTTTCAATGTTTCGCAATGAAAAGAATAACTGCAAAAATGTATTATTTATAAATTTCCCTGTTACTTTTTTACAGTTATATATTTTTAATATGTCCTCTTAGTAATTAAAAAACTGAATACTTAATTATGTGTAACGTCTTAACGTCGAGCACCGAAATTTCATTTGTTAAAAAAAGACCAGCGACTAATTGAGTGTTAAAAGAGGCTAGTAAACTTAAATACTTATAGATTAGTTTAGGATGATTGGCTTTCTTGACGCAAGGATTGTATTTGGACAAGCTGTGCGAGAGATTGATAAAAAAAGACAATAAAGCAAGAAATTTGATGATTTATTAATACTTGATTCATGAAACTAAATTAAGCCATACACAGGATTATTCTGTTATATCAGGTTTGTTAGCAGTAGATTCTATAGTAATGGGAGTTATGGAATGACGTTTGGGTTGGTTGGGTTTAGTTTTTTGGCGAGGTCATATTTGGCCATGCTGCCCCAAACACAAGACAGAAAACGTCAAGTAATAGACATACACACTCAAGGAAACTTTTACAGGCACAGAAGAGAGACATGCATCCAGCGAGCAATCGAACTTGCGCCGTCTACAACTCTCAGGCATGACATTTGGGTAGGCGCGATGGTAGATATTTGTGCCACGGAGGTTAGGTGACTGTTGCTACCCCACTCACATACTGTGTCTCATCAGAAGGTTGACATATGCGAACATTTAAATTGCAAAGAATTATAAATAACAGGTTATTTTGAGGACACGAAATGCGAATAGTACACAAGTCCCGGCTGAATGGAAACAGGTTACCAACAGGTGGAGATTTCAGAAGATGCGACACCTATTTGTTAGGGTTTGGAAGCAGTGTGGTTGATTGGTTGGTTTTGAGGGTTTTATGGCGCAAGGACTATATTTGGCCATGCTGTGCCAGACACAAGACAGAATAGCAAGTAATAGACAAACACACGCAACGAAAGTTTTACTGACACAGATAAATATACCCAGAGAGGAATAGAACCTGCGCCGCTGGAAGCAGGGTGTGAAAAGTAAAATATTATAAACATCTATTGCATGAACACAGACGGACAGTTCCGTTGAGTTCTGTAGTTTTGTAAGGATTTGGGGAGATAAAACAGAATGGAGACTGAAAATCAAATTTGCATACTGGTATGTTATGCTGGTATATGTATGGTAAGCACAAAAGCAAACGACAGAATTAAAAGGGGAGATCAAGACAAATGTGAGTGGATGAAAAGTACAAAGCAAACTTCTTTGTGGCATCTGAATGTAAACTAGAAACGGATGCTGAATTCCTGCAATTGTTGTTCAGGCAATTAGAATGGCTCGATGTGTTCACTTGTCTGAACAAGTGAAATACGAAATATGAATTGTACCAAAGAAGCAGGTAACAGTCTTTCTGAGTTCTATAATGAAATAAGTAACAGCATAAAGTACTTTTTATACACCTAAGTGAAACAGATTACTTTTAGTTCAATTCATTGAAGATTGATTTCTCTTTCCTATCGCAAGCCGCGGTAGCTCGGGTGGTAGAGTAAAGGATTAGTAATCAAAGTGTTGTGAGTTCAAAAATATCATCGTGTACATGGGGGGTGCACGTTAGATCTGTCCTGGCCTCAAATGTCCTCACGTTGGCGTGGTGTGGAAGTTTGGTAAATGGGGTACCAGCTCAGGTGTGACCTCGTCATCTGACAGTGATTCAAAATTACGAGGTGTTGTCCTCGGATCTTTCGCTTCGGGATTTATTCCTGGACTGTCGCCAATAGCCCGTTGTGTTGTTTCAGTGCGATGTTAATTCAACTACTTACCTACCCTTTTCTATCGCTTAGCTTTTAGTAAAATATTCCAATTTTCAACGAATTTCGCAATTAAATTTGCGTTTTTAAGTTACATTTAAAGCTAGTGAGAATGTTAAGAAAAACGCTTCGACAATAAGCAGATAGTCAAGGAAGTTAAGTATTTGATATTTCCAAGATTATTTGTCTAAATCTAAGTGAATTCCATGTATCTTATTCTGTCAAATTTTACACAAAATGTTATTTAAGATATTGGATAAAATCGAAGTCTGTTTCTGTGTTCGTTTATTTTTAAACCTGAATGAAATCACGTATGTTGAGTTTATTAACTTATATTATCTTGTAATTACTGCATAAATAGTTAGAAGTGCTTGGTTCATTTCTGGTTATGAAATTAGTTGACATTTTCTTACATCCGTGAAGACCAAATTTGCCATTTTAGTTCCAGCTGAAACGCTACCAGCATGATTTAAAGCTTTTTTCTTCATTGCCAAGGTGCACATGCATCAATCTTCCGTTTTGCTTTTTTAAACCCAAATCTGAATCTGCAGTTGAATTTTGCACTTAGTTGGGTTTTCAGACACAATTAAACACAAAAAGCAACAAAATCAAAGTTGGTTGGGGACAAAATCCACATACGTAGTCCTCCAAAACGAAGATCTGCGTTACTTTCAACAAGGTATCAATCAACAAGACAACTACCCGAAAAGCAGAATTAGTCTAGCAATTGTGTAGATATCATTAACTGTTATGCTTTAATTGTTGCTAAGTTGCATGAAGCAAAACGTCCTTATTCTTTCTTCTCTACCACAAACAGAAAGGTAAGAAAGCAAATATCCCTTCCTCTTTTTATGAAAGGATCTCTGTTAATCCACAAAAAGTCCATGAACAGGATGTTCTTTTCCGTATCTTCCGTCTTCGTCTCTTCGATCTGAAGTGAGAGGCAAAGAGCCGTCGCTTCTTACTTTTGTCTCTCATAGCCAGGAGTATTGGATTGAAACATGTACCTAACAATTTATTACATTCGCGGTCTCGTATTTTCCATTTCAGTCCCAAGTTGTAGGCTACCCGTATGTTCCTATGCCGTAGTTTACTTTGTAATACTGAACCAACCAAAACCGTATGATCCCATGCCATATCTTACTTTCTCACACTGAACCAACCAACAAGACCGTATCCTATGCTTTATCCTACTCTCTAACACTATCAACCAACAAGACCGTATGATCCTATGCTGTATCCTACTCTCTAACACTAAATCAATCTACAAGACCGTATGGTCCCATTCTGTATCCTACTCTCTATCACTGAATCAACCAACAAGACCATATGATCCTATACTGCATCTTACTATCTAGCACTGAAACAACCAACAAGACTGCATGATCTCATGCTGTATCTTTACTTCTAGCAATGGAACCAACTATCAACTAGAACTACCCGAAGATTAAATCGCTCAACTGATCGTTTAAATCTCATTAACTCTCGTATCTTAATTGTTTCTAAGTTGCATGGAAAATATGTCCTTAATCCTCTCCTTCTCTACCACATGGAGGAACACACAAGAAACTTTATTTTTTCTACGGAAGATTCTGAGAGTCAGGCAGAATGTCTTCAACGATCTCCTTTTCCTTCTGTGTACCAACTCTGAATATATATCATCGCGTCCTCATAGCTCCTGTCAGTAACTAAAAAGCACCGTGCTGCCTCATCTTACTTTTGTATCGCATAACCAAGAGTATTGCATAAGTTACCAAAAGTTTTGCTACATTTGCGGGTCTGCATTTGCCATTTTAGATACGATTGTATGAATATCCGTATGATTCCATACTGCGTCTTACTTCCTATCACGGAAGTAAACAACAAAGATGGCTATTACTGTCTGAAAACAAAATCGGTCTACTAATTATTTAAATCTCATTAACTGATACATCTTAATTACTTCTGAGTTCCATGAAAAAGATGTCCCCAATCCCCCGTCATTCTTCTCTACCACAGGCAAAAAGACAAAAAGAACCAAACATTCCTTTCTTTTTCTTTGCTCATCATCGACCTCATTTCCTCTCCGTGAAATGCCTCGGTAGCCCGGTTGGAAGAGTAACGGACTAGCAACCGGAGGTTTGTGAGTTCGAGTACAACCAAAGACCGTCGTGTTCATAGGGGGGATGGTGCGCGTTAAATCTGTCGTGGTCTCAAATGTCCTCACGTTGGCGTGGTGTAGAAGTTTGGAGAGTGGGTGCCAGCTCAAGTGTGACTTCGTCATCTGACCGTGGTTCCAAATTAAGTGGTGTCGCCCTCGGATATCTCCCTTCGGGTTTGATCCCGGACAGTCGCCAATAGCCCGTTGTGTTATTCCAGTGCGACGTTAATTAAAACACCTACCAACCTACCTCTCCTCGCACTAATACTTCGCACGTTAACACGCTCACATCTCTCCGAGGTTCGATTCCTATCAGGTGAATTCCTCCTTGGATGTATTTCTCTTTTCTGTGTCGGCAAAACTTTCATTGTGTGTGTCTGTCTATTACTAGATATTGCATGTCTTGTGTCTGGCACAGCATGGCCCTTGCGCCATAAAACCCCCAAACCAACCAACACATCTCTCCGATCCTAAGTTTAAAAGCAAAGTTGTTTTTATTAGTTTTGGAGTTAGTTATAGCATAACCAGGAACATAGCATAGTTTGTCAAACATTTTGCTACATTTGCGAGTTTAGTTCCAGTAGTTAGGCTACCCGTAAGATTTCGCATTACGCCTTACTTTCTAACACGGAACCAACCTACAAGACTGCTACAACCACAGAATCGCTCTACTAATTGTTCAGATCTCATTAACTGATATATCGTAATTGTTGCTAAGTTACATGAAAAAACCGCCCTCAATCCCCCTCATTCTTCTCTGCCGCACGCAAGAAGACAAAAACCAAACGTTCCTTTCTTTTTCTATGGAAGATCCTGATAGTCCTCAGAAAGCCCATCAGCGGGATCCTCTCTTTCTCTCCAAGTACCAAATCCGTGTCAACGCGTCCCCATCTCTCCGATCAGCAGCCAAAAAGCAAAGATCCGTCGCTTCTTGCTTTTGTCTCGCATGACCAGGGGTATTGGATAACACTTGGGAAGCGCCATCCAGTCGATGTGACCCGGTTACCAAACCTCCACCGAACGCTTTGCTCGTCTTTTGTGGCTGACATAAAAGTTTCTCGCTTGGAGGACTCTGTGAGGAATGGCAGGTAGGGCATGCATGCTTCAGAACAGAGAGAAGGAGTTAGCAGACCATAAGCCCCGTGTTGTTATACGTGTGCTCGAAGTGTTTTTTGTTTCTCTGCTCGTTCTGTACCTGGCCGACGCCCTGTGTTCTCTCGACTTCCGTGTGTTCTTCTGCTACAGAGCCTTGGAGGAAGGCAGTTTTGGTTAGGTACCAATAAAAATATCTTTTCCCGATGGGTTGAAAGCAGAAAACGAAACAAAACTGATTAAATTTGTGCATTTCAGGTGACGCGAAACTAGTGTGAAGACAGATTAGGAAATTAAAGTTTAGGACACTATTGGATCGTGGAGCTCTAGATCCGAAGGAAATCTCAGTTCATTGAATCATATCTTTTTTAAGTCTGACTTAATCTATGCATTGGATGTTTTATAATTTCGTTAAAAGTAATTTAAAAGAATAGTTATCAATTTAAAAAATTTTAAAACATTTTTTTATAAAAAAATTCAATTGATGGCTTAATGTATCCCGATTTTCAGAATTTTGATAAAAATATTCTATATTAGATTTATACTACTGAACATATAGTCAGCTTAGAGCAGAAACTCAACTGATAAAAGGAATGTTTTACTGTAGGCTGTTTAAGAAATAACTATTAGCTTTTAGGTAAGAAATATAAATTATAAGCATTTTGACACTTATCTTTGAATTGATTACAACATGAAAATGTATTTCTCATCATCAAGAAAATAAGCATTTAGTGTCACCGAAAAAATGTCAGTTAATGAGTTTCTGCTCTAAGCTGACTATATGACAGAAAATTCTTGAAAACTGATTGTATTTTGTCTACGCTAAATCCTTTTGGTGTTCTTTTAGTCTAGTTACAGTGAATAAACAAAACCTTTTATACCCCCAATAATATAAATATGCATTTTACTTTCATACTTATAATCCAACAAAGTATTTGAAGGATAGTTCATATTACACTTTATATGTAACGTACACCTCTTAATTATAGGTATTTGCTTAAAGTATAGGAAAAAGAACCAACTGTTTAAAACATACCTTCTTCCTTATGAAGTAGAATATGCTAGATTTTATATGGGAAACCTTTCAAGTAATTTATGAAAAGTGTTTTTGTCTCGTCTTATTTTGGAAAAAACAATGGTTGCATATATTTAATTAAAAATAAAATGAGATTTTTAGAGAGCGAATTGTGATAATTAAATACTTTTTATTTTCTAAGCGTACATTTTTGTAGGAATTTAAGAACAAAGAATCTTTATACTTTATGTACAAAATTGTGAAAAGTTAAATTATGTCAGTTTCATAAGATCAAATATTTAAATAACCAGCCAAACCGCGTAGCTAAATTGCTAAAGATACAATGGATTATTCTGTCTATTGATTTAAATAGTATGTACTGAAAAGGTAATCATAAAGATCTTGATATTAGCTACCAATTTAAATTACTTTTCTCTTCTTACAGTGTCCGTTGTTTGAACAAAACCAATTCTGTTCGTAATGCGAAAAAAAATATTATATAAAAAAAAGAATAAACAAAAATCTTAAATCAATTAGATATTTTATTATAATTTTTATTAACATAAAGAAAGAAAAATACATATGTACAACAAATATGATCGAATTATCAAGAATTCATTACATTGAACACAAATAGTTTCCAGAACTACTTAATTAAGTGAAGGAGTTTAACATTTGTTCATTTTGTCACAGAATGTACAATTCTTTTTAAAGTATCAGACAGGTATCGAACGTACAAAATATTCCAGAATATCATAACACAAACCACTAACAGTGCTCAACAACATAGATTTGAAATGGCGCTTACTCCACTGAATATGTGAGGAAACATAATAAATACAAGCCTATTCTCAATAGAAAAAGGAACAGCTAACACCTAAAGTAGAAGCTTTGTACAATTTAAATACAAATGTGCATTTCTGGTAAAACTATATAGGTGTGATTTAGAGAGAAATTCAATATAATGTAGATTACAATTATATCAAAGCTCATAGATTCAAGACATCAAACAAATTCGATATTTACACTATTTTGTTACCATAAAAATTGGCAGGTCAACAAAAAATTACAAAAATACTTTAGTGCAGAAATAACTAAGCAAGAATTTTTTTATAGGAAATCGTTATCACCTTCAATGAACATTTGAGTTCAAAAAATATATTTAAAAATTGGACTTTGATACATAATAGCTCAAAGGCTCATAAATTCGAATGGACTTTTAAACAACCATTACCATCCACTTACCACATCTAGATGGTTCTAATACCCGCTGAGTCGAAAAGTAAAAGTCCATTCTGTTTTGAATGTGCTCTTCATATTTATTTACAAGCCATCACTCCTTTGTACGACTTAAAATAATCTATCCGTAGTATCGTATAATTATTACAACACGAAGTACTTTAAAAACATGTGCACTGCTCACCACAATCCAGTTCAATTCACCCTGCTAATAAATAACAATAAATATCGCGAGGAAGAGCGGTGAAATTGCTTGGAATATGGTAATATTACTAAGGATTGCTTCCTACGCAGAAGTGTTTGTCCTTTTCCACGACTTGTCTCGCTTAGACAAGTGGCGTAGTGGCTTTGCTTCTGCTGAATCTGAACCACTCAGTCGCGGCGAATGGAACACGAGGTAGTGTAGCACCTAGAAGCAGTATTAGTACCAATAAAATTAAAAAATATCATTGGAATGACTAATGTGTGTCTTAGTAAAACATTAAATCAATGTCTTGTCTCTAATGAGCCATAGGCACAGCCACTTTCAAAAACTCTGTGTTGTCGTAAGAGATGGAATTGTCCTCTTTTGCTGTGAGATGTTTCACTCTCATGAATAAAAATCCAGCCACAAGAGTGGATATGGCGAGCAAAAGCAGCAAGAACACTAAGCCAACGGCAAAGCTTGGCACTGACATACAGATGCCATCGCCTTCAGCTCTGCTGGCATAGACGACAGTTTCCTTCTCTTCGTTTGGAAGACTGAAGGCGACATCTCCAGGAGCCACGACTTGGATCACCTTCTGGGTTGGAATGTCCGTCATCTGTTCTTTCGCTTGACGTTTCCTCCTGTTGTGATCCTGGATAGAGCGCGGCATACCACCAGTGCCAGCGACGCCATAGCCACTTCCGATCTTGATGTTGTTTCCTTTGTTTGGTAATTGTTCGCCTTGTCGGTTGAAGAAGACTGGTCCGTACTCCTTGTCACCAACATGGACGTGGTCCGAATGGTGGTCGAGACCTCCATGTGACACAGGTCCTTCGTGTTCGGAAGCAGCCAGTAGTGCTTGGTGAGGATTAGGGTCTGGGTGACCACCGTCTGGGCTAGCGTAGGACACAAGCTTATTCTCTGTGTAGGATGGATCTCTGGGAGCGGGTAGGTATCCACCTCCAAGATCTCCAGCACACTGAGGAACTGGACACTCGTAACGGCAAACTTGTATGACGCACTGGAAATGAACATTCATGGAGTCTGGGAACTTGAAAGCCTGGAAGTAAGCATAAGACACGACTGAAGCAGAAGCTCCGAAGTTCTTCACTTTTTGAAATGGACTCATTATCTTCGGTCTAACCACGCATCCGTATTCATCAACTAGCTGAATGGGTTGGTGATGACCGTCATGGGCTATGCAGTTCCTGACCAGCATGTCGAACTTGTTCTCTTCGTCTTTAATGGCAAGCACCATAGTCATGGTCTGGCCGATTTTCACAATACCCGCTACTTCGCTGGCCCATGGTCCCTTTCCAACTTGAATCTGCATCCAGCATTGGATGTTGTCTCCCAAAAAATTTGCCGTCACTGCGTCCAGCATGTCGACTTGGAAAGGTCGAAAAGTAACTGCTTTTTCGTAGTAATCATACCAAGTACATCGTAGTCTTCTCGCTTGATCCCAAATTTCTTGCACTTGTGGGTCATACTGTACGATGATAGTGTTCTCGATGAACAAACCCGTACTTTGATCTGGTTGATTATAACCACTGCCTTGGCTACTGGTCATACCACATCCACCCAGGAAGATATCAAACTTCGCTTCCAGATGGCCTGTACCAGGAGGCAGATGGACGCATTTTGCATCGCTGTAATGCCCCTTGCTGAAGATCATTCCATAAAATGGTCGATCGAATTCAATATAGACTTTCATATGATTTTTCTCGCATTTGACGTTGAGAGCTTTGATCTGTGCCATGTCCGGTCTGCCACCAGGCCATGGGTCATGTCCATGGGGGACCAGGCCATTTCCGAAATCGCCTGCTCCATAGTCTCCTCTGTGCTCTGCCGGAAGGTTCACCGATTCTTCTTGCTGCAAATCTTGCGCACTGTCGATTTCTTTCGTCCAAACCTTCAAAAATAAAAATAAAATTAGAAAATGCAGACTGGATTCTTTTATTTGTAACTTCATTGCAATTAATTATGTTTTTTATGCACAAAAGTGACAGACAAAAAGGTTTTGCTACAAATTACAAGATATTATTTACGTAATATGAATAATGTAAGAAATTTTTTAATGATTTAAAAATTAAAAGTACTAGAGTAGAACAAGAATACGTCCCGTGCAAATGCAAATCCTTGTTATTAGAGCCATTTATATACCTGAATTCTACTAATATGGGCTAAATAATTGGTGACATGTATAACTCGTAGAAGGTTTCACATATGAATTATGTCTATAATCAGAAACTCGCATTTATAAAGTGTAATAGTTAATTATAAAGATGTAAAATAAATATTTAAAATGAAAAAGTAAATTAGTTCAAATTTACTTAAAAAACAATAATGCGCGATTAAAATTGTTTTTCTATATAAATATATTTCAACTACTTTAGTGTGAACGAAATTACAATGCATCGTGAAGAACAATATCGAATACAAAAATCATCAATTACGGAAACACTGAAAAGGTAAACTCGTACTGCGTTAATCAAACACAAGGTATATTTTCATCATAGTTATATAGATATCACTATAGATTATATTTCTTTAATATTGAATAAAAACCTATTAAAATCACTTTCAAGGAAAACAGATGTATAACAAATGAACATTTACTTTTGAGATATTAGACCTATCATGTTTTACCATTTAGCTTTCGTTTTATAAAATTAATGTTTATGTTTTACATTTAATCTTCAAATCATATCCGTGGGAATTATCGCTAAATGTACTATCTATTTTTATTTTCCTATTCTATCTTTTTATGAGTTAAGGTAGAGAGAGAGAGAGAGAGAGAGAGAGAGAGAGAGAGAGAGAGAGAGTCGCAGTTTAAATTTTATACAAATGCTAATTTTTGTAAATGGCAAAAGAAAAGAAGGAAGTGTTTTTTTAATTGGAATGAAATGCGCGCGCGGAATATTATAGTCAATGGTATTTAACTTATATATTAATTGATATTCATTTTCCAATATTTGGAAACTTCCCCAATATTATTACATAAAATTAATTAGAAACTTTTGCACATTGGTGTTTATTCAATTGTTATCTGATCGCTTCAATGAAACTTGTGAATTTTCTTCAAGAAAAACCATCTCGTTTTCGCTTTTTCCAGTCTACACAGTAAAAATTCCGAAAACTACACATTACTTCAATTGAATTAGCTGCTACGAGTATTAATATAATATCCCCTTTTAGGTTCCACGTGACCTACTTGAGTCTAAACATCACTAGGCAAAATTTTGACACCACCCTTTCCGAAACAGATTAAAAAATTATTTTCATTAGAACAACACGAGAAATTGGGTGTTCAAGGTGCGTTCAACTTCAATTTGTGACAAATGAAAAGTAGATCATCGAACGGCCTTGGCATTGCCACAGCGAAGGCGTGTTCAAGGATGCTTCCAACTCTAACATCCGTCTGAGCTCTGCAAGAAACAAAAACACAACTTACCTCAGGATCCTTTCTTAGCCCAGTGACCTACAATTAGCCTTCGCTCACCTACAGCCGAGGGCTCTTGTCTTTATTTATGCCATAACCGGTTACGTCGATCCTCCATTGTGCGAGCATTATTTTAAATCGTTAAAAAAGTATCTTCGTTTTTGTTTCAGTGAACCATAATGCGTGGTGTAATAGTTCGTCTATGATAAGCTGATGGAGCATGTCGAAACTTAAGGGTCTGTTAGCGAGATTAAGATTGCTTTCAACAATTGATCTTGGGATATCGGTTTTTCATCTTGGAATGGGTGTTTTGGGCTTTGGGGACGTGCTTCCTTTAGATAAATGGGATCTTTTGTTTTTGTACCTTTGACAAGTCATTTAAACTGGAAGCATTATTGAGCACTTTCAATTGGATCGAATTGTTCACCGCACCTTTAAAATATTCATCTTGACTTCCGTTCTAGTCAAGAAGGCAGTATCTCAAAGTTTGGGTCTCGCTGACGTGGTGTGGAAGTTTGGAGAGTGGGGTGCCAGCTCAGGTGTGACCTCGTCATCTGATCGTGATACAAAATTACGTGGTGTTGTCCTCGGATCTTACTTTTTGGGTTTGATCCCAAACCGTCGCCATTAGCCCGTGTGTTGCTCTAGTGCGACGTTAATTAAAAAAATACCAAATATTCCAAGTTTGGCGTTTAGGGTTAACGGCTGTTCAAATTCAGTATTTAAAAGGGGTAGGGTATTTCAATTTACGTCACACTGGAGCAACACAATGGGCTATTGGTGACGGTCCGGGATCAATCCCAAAGGGAAAGATCCGAGGACAACACCACGTAATTTTGAACCACGGTCAGATGACGAGGCAACACCTGAGCTGGCACCCCACTCTCCAAACTTCCACACCACGCCAACGTGAGGACATTTGAGGCCACGACAGATTTAACGTGCACCAGCCCCCTTTGTACACGACGGTGTTTGGCTGGATTCGAACTCGCAACCCTTCGGTTGCTAGTTCGTTACGTATTTAAAAGGATATACCTTATAACGTTCAAAACAGTTTGAGCTAACTCAATCAACAGTTGGTTGTCTTCGAGTTTGATATTTTAGGTTAACAGCTGTTAAAATACTGCGTATGAAAGAATCAAAAAATAAAAGGCCGTTTTGTCAACGATAAACCTAACTGACAAAACAGACATTAGCAAAGTTACTGGCTTGCTATGTAGGTAGTCTAATTAACGACGCACTGGAGCAACACAACGGGCTATTTACTGTCTTGGATAGCGAATAGGAAGTACAGCGAAACAGCATCGACCTTTTAAGGAAATAGAATGGGTATTGGGTATTTCAATTAACGTCACACTGGAGCAACACAATGGGCTATTGGTGACGGTCCGGGATCAATCCCAAAGGGAAAGATCCGAGGACAACACCACGTAATTTTGAACCACGGTCAGATGACGAGGCAACACCTGAGCTGGCACCCCACTCTCCAAACTTCCACACCACGCCAACGTGAGGACATTTGAGGCCACGACAGATTTAACGTGCACCAGCCCCCTTTGTACACGACGGTGTTTGGCTGGATTCGAACTCGCAACCCTTCGGTTGCTAGTTCGTTACTCTTCCAACCGGGCCACCGCGGCCCGGAAATAGAATGAACATGTGCGCACAGCTCCATATTATTTCTCCTGATCATTTGGTTTGAAGATCACAGGGTAAAGGTCACGTGATGTTGGGAGAATGTGGGACTAATCATTGACCGGTGAAGGCGATAATTGAGCCTGAAAACACGAGTTTGCGCTTCGATAGCCAATCAGCCCAATTTGATTCCCAAATCTACACTACCAATTATTTCATTAGAAAGCCGATACAAAACAGTTGATGAAATTCCAGCAATTTGTTGCAGTGAGGTTTAAACTGTTATTTTGGATTCAATGTCCATAAGGCAGCTTACAGTACCTCACAGAGTGTTACAATGGCCATGTAGTTACTACAAATAATTTTTGCCAGATTTAGACAAAACCTGAATATATTTGAGTTTCTGGATTTTTCGCCTAATTGATATCTATTTAAAATTAAGATTACGATTAGACACTTTTGTAAGACTATCCTCTGCCTGTCTAAGAAGTATTGTGAGATATTAAAAAGATATCTATAGTCAAAAATACTAAAGTACAAACCATTATAATATACTTAATTCAGTTAACCACAACTGTTGGCCATAAGATTGAAAAATATTTTTATATGTTAAAAGAAAATTTTAGATATCTTTTACCATAGGTTTTATTAGAGCTACGTAGCTGAAAAAATGAGACCATAAATTTTCGCTGAAACGATTTGAAAAAACGAAAATATATTTCAATTAAGTTTGTTTTATTTTATGACTTTGGGGTTTTTTGCAACACGAGGTCTAATTAGATCGAAATTGATTAAAATTGTAGCCGATCAAAGTTCGAGTTACCGATTTGTGAACAATGTAAATTATAGGAAAGTGCTTGAGGGATGTACTTCAAATTTAACTCAGCAAAAGGATCAAAGAATTTGACTGTTTTTAACATGTGCAATTCAGATTATCTGAAAGAAACTCGTTAGACTACTTCTAAGATACTTGTTAGACTATACATAGTAACAACGATCAATCAAGATTTTTTTGTTATTTCTTCCACGTTGGCATGGTTTGTAAGTTTGAAAAGTGGGGTGCCAGCTCGGGTGTTGACCTCGTCATCTCACCGTGGTTCAAAATTACGAAATATTGTCGGGTTGCCTTCGGGATTGATCCCGTCAGCAATAGCTTATTGTGTTGCTCCAGTGCTGCGTTAATTCAACTACATAAATTTGAACCACGGTCAGATGACGAGGTCACACCTGAGCTGGCATGTCTCTTTCCAAACTTCCACACCACTACAACGTGAGGACATTTGAGGCCACGACAAAGAAAACATGCGTTCACGACGGTCTTTGGTTGAATCGAGTCTCGTACTCGTAACCCTCCGGTTGTTAATCCTCAACTCGATTATCTGGGCTATCACGAATGAAATACCATAAGTACATAAACATGTAGTGTACCTATAGTTTCGATATAACAGTAATTCTCACCAATCTCGTAAAGGGCCGCGGTAGTTCGGTTGGAAGAGCAGCGGATTAGCAACCGGAGGGTTGCGAGTTCGAAACCAGGCAAAGACCGTCGTGTACAAAGGGGGCTGGTGCACATTAAATCCGTCGTGGCCTCAAATATTCTCACGTTGGCGTGGTGTGGAAGTTTGGAGACTGCGGTGCCAGCATAGGTTGTTGTCTCATCATCTGACCATGTTCAAAATTACTTAGTGTTCTGGGATTGATCCCGGACCGTCACCAATAGCTGTTGTGTTTCTCAAGTGCCTACCTACCAATCTCGTAAATACCGTAATTCATATAGTCGCCAATAGCCCATTAAGTTACTTTAGTGCGACGTCAATTAAAACATCTACCCGCAGTAATTCATAACGGGTTTTTAAACCCTACCTCAATAAATATTTTCAATGTGCTCCTCTCATGAGACCGAAACTTTTCTCTAATCAGAACACACGATGTCGGTTAAACTCCCGACAAATCGATACATTTTTAATCGCCCAAATCCGGCACGCACTTCTCCATCTTATTGATGAATTGGATCGGGTAACCTACAAAAAGCTACGATGCGCTTTTTCTCGTCCCGGCTTTTGTTGTGGAGAGCTCCTCTCGCGTAATCAGGAGAGCGGAAATGCGGGGCTCTGACCTACAATCTGGCTCATTAAATGCAGAATTATCTGTAAGGAATCCGCCCGTATTCATTTACGGAAATGGTAAGTAGCGGGGCCGAATCTCGATTCGGAGAGGCTCGTGGAGAAGGTACTGTTGAATGTCTTAGAAATTAGGGTGCAATTGCGAATGCACCTATTCATGTGCCTCCGCCTGGAATTTACGCCTACATCAGTAAATTAAAATGGTTTGTCTCGGCGTGTTGTGGAAGAAGTGCCATGCAGAGGCTGTTGAGACATTTTTTGAACGATTTTAATGGACTGAAGCTCAATTTTTTACGTGAAATTTTTGTGTTTTAAATGTTCCATTTGATAGTCCTTATTGTTAACTATCTGTTTACACCTTAATTTCCATGATAATAATGACTTTTGTAGTATCGGCAGTGGTATTTTGTCCCATTCTTGCTCCACAGTTTTCCAGTCCTTGAATGGTTTTCGGTCGACGTTTCGGCAATGCCCTTTTTAAAAGTCCAAAAGCACAAAAGTCCATGGGTGAAACATCTGGAGATTTAACAGGAATATCAGTAAAGGGTATTGACTTGATACCAGTTTCTTGTTCCGTTTTTTCCAAGAATTGAATAGTCGATTTAAATGTGTGGCTGCTTTCTTTACCCTGATGCAGTTCTACTGATTGTTGGCACTGTGGGTAAAATATGGCATTTCTTTTTTTAATGTTGGGGATAAAATAGGGTCTTGATAATATGTGGGAGTTGATTTTTACATTTTTTTCCTCTTTTTACTTTTAATTTTCCATTATATGCAAAACCGGCAACAATCATAAATATCTTAGAGAAAGTTCTCACATTCAATTTGCTGTAGTCCTTTGACTTGGCGGATTCTCTTTTAAAATTAAAGATCTTACCTTACAAATATTCTCAGAATTTTTTTCTTTTTTGGATGATTTTTTGGAAGTATTTTTCCGCTTTTACGTTTTTTTTCCTTTCTCATTAATAATATTACTTATCATACCTTTATATATCGAAAAACCATGACTTTTACAGCGTTTTTGAATAATTGAATAAGCATAATTCTCTTCGGAAAGAGAGGAAACATAGCCTTCCATCCATTGCTTATTTAAAAGCGCCATTTTGAAAGTAAACAAAACTCTGTGTCAGCAGACGATAAGTTATACTTTAGCTATTTAACTGCTGTGAAAATAAAATTCTTTCGTAGCATACTATTTTTACAGCTCATCAAAATCGTTCAAAAAATGTCCGAACAGCCTCTGTATTTGGCCAAGTTGGGCCAGACACAAGATAACGTCAAGTAAAAAATGTCGCGAGGAAGGGATTTTAATTAACGTCGCAGTGGAGCGACACAACGGGCTATTGGCGACGGTCTGGGATCAAATCCGATGGGAGAGATCTGAGGACAACACCACGAGGTAATTCTGAATCATGGTCAGATGATGAGGGATTTGGGCAGAGTAGTAGAATGAAAGCAGGAAAAGTTCGCTTGGGTATCCCGGGAGCGCGATACCGTGTTACTAAAGTCAGTAAACCCCATGGGGTAAAGAAAAGGTAATTAGAGTGCGGATCCGTACGTACCTTAAGGTGTGTACGTACCGTACACACCTTAATAAAATGTGTCTCTGAGCTGAAATTGCAAATGAACGTGCCAACAGGTTTCAAATGTTCTAATACCACGGTGTAAAATAATTTTGCAATTTATGACCATAATAATCATCAAATCAGGAATTTATTTAATCTTAGGGGAATGTCATTTTTGTTGCATAAAAGACAAAAGCACTTTACTACACAGAAATATTTTTTGACAGATGCGTATCAATTCTTTTTCGTTTTAAAGAAATATCGATTCGGTGACAAAGGAAAAAGGTTTTGTTCTGATTATTTTGATAGAAACGTATAAATGTAAAAGCGATATGGTGAAATGCTTTCAAGTAAGATGCCAATTTACGCCACAATTTACGAAAGAGTTAATCAAATCACTGAGATGATCTCTATTTAATTTTACAAAACTTCTCGTTGCAGGATATGTTATGCCTATGATCAATATCGAGCATGGACTGATTCTGATCTGAACCGTGATGTTTCATTCCAAAGCTTTAAAACAAATAAAAAGATTGATTTTTCATAAGTTCTTGTTTTAGATGGTGACTTGACTGATAAAACAGGATAAACAACGTCAAGTAATGGACATATATACACATAAGGAAGCTTTTACTGAGACAAGAGAAATTCTCCCAGGGAGGAATCAAACCTGCACCGCCTACAACTCGCAGGTAGATAGTGATTGGGAGATTGTATGGATGTCTAAAAATCCTTGTCACATTTATGGAAGGTTCCACTTTCTTAGTCCTTTTTAATAAACAACTATCTACTTTGTAACAATGAAGCTACTACAAGGCAGATAAAAGAAATTATTATTTTCTAAAAATTGTAAAGTTGACGAAATTCGTGCTCAAACATATGGGAAGTTTTTCTGTTAAGGAAAAGTAGATGGTAGTGTTTCTGCGTGTCACGTGTTTCCTGTACGTATTCTGAACATGACGTCGGAATATTTACAGAAAACTTGTTTTTCGAATACGATTTAAGCACTTACTCAATATACAAATTCTAAAGAATTAATTCCGAATTGAAATATAATAATTGATTGGTGAACGCCAATTAAATTAAACGCTAAATCCCTAAATAACTATGATAAATTACACGTAAAGGTAACCCGATATGTGTCAGGCCAGAGCGTTTAGGTAGCGGAAGTAAACTCTTCGTACTCAATCTGGTTGGTATACACTGAAAACTCCTCTCATAAGATGGTAGTTTTTTAATTACAAGAGTTAATTTAAATTTTTTAAATTAATATTTATGTATATGTTTTTAATAAATATTGATGATGTGCTACAATCATTTCGGTCGATAGCAACGCAGAATAGACTTTATGAAGTACATCAGAAGATGTTTTCTAAGACTAATGACATCAAACCTTTCGTGTTCCATCTAAATTCATGTCTCGTCAGCTAATCCTCCCATAAAGAATTATCGCGGATTAGAAGATCTCGAATACATCGAGAAGTCCGACACGCTCACGCTTCCAATCCCGATCGTTGTTGAGTCTCGTTAAAGACCTATTAATTGCTATCTGAATGAAAGGAAGGATTATTATAGATAATCTTATTCTGTATCCAATCCATTGTTCTCCTTCGGGCCTTGTTCTTTGCGTGGACAGTCGTGTTGTACAGGCAAGTACTAATTCAGATGATACACAATTGGCAAATTAACTTGCCTTGTTTCTTTTAAGAATATGGGTTAGTGTTATAACGAAGCTGGCCTTCAAACTGCATGGATTGTCCGTTTTATCTTATGTGTTTGCTAACATAAAAGAATGCCTTCAGAGTATTGTTTTAAAGGTGTTTTGCGTCCACACGTGTTTATTAAGATGTAAATCTGTCTTCACATATATTGGACTACATACAATTGTATTATAGTCTGTCTGATTGTAGGCTACCAATCCGAATAATTTTATTTTGATATACTGGTATACGTCTTGTATTACATTTTGTTATATTCTGACTTTTATTAGCCTACCGAGTTTAGTTATTTCTTGAAATATAACATAAAAGCATAAATTTATGTGAGATTTGAATAACAAAAATGTATTTCATTGCGTTTTTTACTGACTTCAACTTTTGGTGAAATTTTTCAAATATGCAACAAAAATTATAAATAACATAATAAAAAAAATACTTCTTAATAACATATTACAATTATTATTTTGACTACGCTGCTTTTTTGCTTTTTTAAAATTAAGACAAAAAAAACTGAATTTGTTCTTTTCGAAACTCAATAGATCCACGCATAGTATCTGAACCGAAATTTCTTGATTGCTTTTACGTATTGATGGCAGTGTCCTTACTCACATTTCATTCCTTATTATAAAATATTTGTACTGAATATAAGCATCGCGCGCGATTAGCACATTGCCTCCAAATTGAATAAAATTTGTTAAAAATATAAAAGCTTCGTGAACATTTACTGGGGTTAGTTCTCAAAAGAATAAAGTTCTTGGCAAAATGCTCCTACCTTAGTCACGTTACCACAATTTGCTTCTGATAAACGTCCATTTAAATTTCTTCTCATTCACTTGTTCAAAGACGATTCGGTACTCTTCGTCGTCAAAACCAATAACTGTGTTTGGGCACATTTTCTTTTCAGTGCTGATTTCTATATCCCAGATTTATAATTGCTTTCTTTTTATCTCCCTACTGAAAAATTTCATCAGAGTCGAGCTCTTCCTGTAGAAATATACTGCTCCATAGCTTAAATCAAGCATATTGAAATTAGGCGAATAAATCCTGTCGCAGTTGAGAAAATATCAGTGTATTGAAATTCGTCAAAATGTAAATAACGTCGATTTTTGTACGTTTCAGAAATATATTAATATTTTCATTCCAAAACAATTACTTTTCCACGGAAAATGTGTTACGCGATCGATAAATAAAAGCTTGTTCGAAAAGGACGTCTATTTACCAAAGCTGATAGAAAAAGAGCAATCTTTTATTCCCATCTTTTTTTACAACCATCCTTCTTTTCCCACACCGAAGTATGCAATTTATTTTTATTCCCCGTATTTTATATATCACGCATGCCCACTTTCATACGAGAGTAACTGAGATGAGCAATTTACGCCTACGTGAAATTTTCAATTGCCGCAGTGAAAATGGTAATCCGTGACCAAAATACTGCCTCGCGAACAAAGCCTTACCCTTCCAGCATCAAGTTTATTGATGGCAATCTCAACTTTAACCTTATGCGGGTTTCTATATTGATATCTGTGTCGGTAGGGTAAAGCGCTTCATAAACTGGAGGCAAATGCTCCTCCAACGAGCAGTATATTCTTTACAATACACCACACGTCCTTTGTTCTAGCTCATGAACTATTTTTAAAACTCATCTTATAAATAAAGCGGAAATCTGTCTGAAGCAACAAAAACTGGAACTCATGTTATGGCGTCTGGAAATTTCCATAGTTTATTTTGCCAGGTAGGTAAGTAGCTGAATCAATGTTCCACAGGAGCAACACAACAAGCTATTTGGCGACGGTCCGGATCAATCCCGAAGGGAAAGATCCGAGACTACACCTCGTCATTTTGAACCACGCTCAGATGACGAGGTCACGCTTGAGCTAGCAGCTCAAGCCCCACTCTCCAAACTTCCACATCACGCCAACGTGAGGACATTTGAGGTCACGATAGATTCAATGTGCACCAGCCTCTTTAAACACGACAGTCTGGTTGGATTCGAACTCGCAACCCTCCGTTTGCTAATCCATTACTCTTTCAATCGGGCTACAGAGGCCCTTATATTAACAGAATGTCTGGGGCAATGCAACTATTTTCAGCTTCCTATATCGTTCCATTAAGACCAAAAAAGTAAAATTTAATATTGAAGACGCAAGAGGAGAGCAATCAACACAAAGCGTCAAAAGCCACACGATCGGAAGAGAAAAAAAATACAAGACGGACAAAGTTCAAAAAGCTGTTCGATGACGCAACTAACCTAATGAGAAAACCAGAGGTGCGACTTGGTTTGTCTGATGCATCAAAAACTCTAACACTGAGCTCTGGCGTCATGACCATTTGCAGTTTATTGTGTCTTTTAAAACTTTTCAAAAAAGGTTCCTCTTTTAACAATATTATTGTTTTTAAACGCTATATAATTAAATTAATCAATCTAGGTCTTTTTGCTGTTTGAATCTTATTAGTAATTCATACTTGTTAAATGTTCCCCTCAGATGCAATAAGACCGATTTCCTGACTCTTCTTTCTAAGAAGGCTTCATTTAAAAATTCAAAAAAATCATGGAATAATCATGTGATTGTCATGGTAACTTTTTCTTCCACATATATGGACTTTTGATTTTGTCTTTTGATACCCCAGAGCAGACTTCTTTATTCATTGCAAATTCATTTCAGTAAGTATTCATAAATATGGATCTATGATTAGAACAAACATTTTTGCTTTTATTTGGGTTTCAAGAGGCAAAAGCAAAGGTGCACGTAGTATGATAAAACACGAAATGAAGAGACTAAATTTTCCCCCTGTCATTATAATTCATTTTTTATTTCAGTTTTGAAAAGTAAACTTACAACAAAATTATTGACTAGCAGAAAATCGTTTGTTTTTTTTCAGTTGATATATGCGCTTAGAAAGATTAAAATTTTAATTCTCAATCATCACCCATCTTCCGAAACATTCTACAAAATTAGTGCTTCTTAGTTGTAATACCATTCACTTTTCTAATCTGGGACCTCACAGTCAAAAATAATTCTAAAACCGAATGTCTTTGATCACCTGCATAAGTAACTGGAATTTGAACCCAATACGAGAGTTCAGTTGAATACGTGATGACAGACTAAGATAAGAATTCAAACTCACTGCTGGAACACCTTGTAAAAAACTCAGAAAATTTAAATAAAGTAGCAATAAAAGCAATCAACATGAATGATGCATTTGCTCCAGTTTCTAAACTACGTATAAACTCCACCACCGCCTAAAATAGAGTTTAAAAAGGAATTGATTGCATTCTTTTGAAGTTACTCCTTCAGAACCAACCTATTTCAGAGGATAAACAACACTTCAGCTGCACCAAGGGTAACTAGGCAAAGATGACCGACCTTTAGATATCAAAATCGTGATCGGACCTGCCTCGAAGAACATTTGGAATGGTTTGACCGACCCTACTTAATTTCATGATCATTAGAAGTTCGTACAAAGCGAAGTGAGAATTGGTCAGGTCTTGTGACGTTGGGTGCTTACTTCTCTCTAAATGAGAACGAGGATGGTTTGGGTTGCGTCTGTACTACATACCAAACAGAGTAGTTTTTCTTCCTGAAAAGGTTTTTTTTGTTGTTAATGAGACCTTTTGTTAAGTTTCTTGTATTCTTGCAGAAGAGAACTCGCAATTTAAATAAAGTACCGAATTCTGATACTTCAAATTATCTTACATGGAGTTTAAAAGGTGATTAACTGAATTCAAATTTCATGTAGTTTTAAAACCATTAAGTTGGGTTTTTAAACTTTAAAATACTTTCAATATTTCGGAAATAAAGTTAAGAATCAAACACTTAATCCAACACGGGTCAAACTATTTTTAATTAGAAATTTAATTGTATTTTTAACTTAATGTTTCAAATGCATACTTTTCTAATTTGAGGTAATCTTTATTAAAAACGATCTTTTATTGATACAAATGTAATACTTTAATATCATTTTGAAACTTAAAATTCGAATAATGTGGTTAAGGAAAATATTAAATTTTGTGGAGATAAAAATGAAGAGAATTTAGATAGCTGCTTCAAATGTACCATTGAAGAACAATGTGGTTCTACAACCAAATATGAATTTTGATTATTGAAAGGTAATTTTGCCTTAATTTTATCGCCAAATATCATAAACGACAGGAACATTTTAATTTATAAATAAGTTACATTACAAAGTTACAAATTTTAAGTGTTTTTTTAAGCAGCGAAATACTCTGTTTCCCTTGCACATTCAGCGTCTACGCTATTAAAAAACTTTTTTACGAAAGCAAGCCTGCTCTTTGAGATGCATCTCATATTTTCAATTATGGCACCTATAATAGTCCGAAACGCGCCCTATGTAGAGAATGTTTTTATGGACTGTGACTACTGTGATGAATTAATCCGAACTTTTGTTGGACATTAAAAAATAACATTTATTTTAACACAGACAAAACAATGGGTTTACAATGGACGCGCGAAACAAAAATGCTTATTTTCATATTAAAATTTACGAATTGCTACGAAGACGTCTCAACTAGACGGAGTCCGTGAGCTAACTGTTTCTCATTCTCCTCACATGCGCAAGCGCAGTATTGAAGGACTTTTTAACAGGAAACTTCCGGGTCTGCAGCCGGCCATTCTAGACTCTTAGGCGCTAAGATGTCACACTACCTTTTAGAATGTTCGGATTACCAGGGGAAGGAGTGCATGGTAGGCTAGAGATCTTTATTGATCTTTTTACTACATTTTGTTCTATGCTCAAACTTCATGTGTTGCATGTAGACACATGGAGGTTAAGAGATATATTTCTCTTAGTGCCTTTGCAATAATAAATATTTTCAATTACCCACATCTATATTACGACATATCTGTTCTATTGCCATTTTTGTTTTGTGTTTATATGATGAAGTTTATGTTGCATAGTTTTACTTTATTTTGTTTGTCAGTTGCATGTTCTGTACTTTTTATCTTATTTTGTTTCCATGTAACTGGAGTAATCTCTGAGAGTATGTATAAATAAATAAATATGACGATCTGTTCCAAATTGAGACCAACTCACTTTCAACTTGTTTGACAATCCATGAATTAAACATACCTTTTACTGCAAGTAAATTTCTCCTGTTTACAACTTTCTTCAATTTTTTATTAAATGTTTACTTTTCCAAATTACATAAGCTCCAGTAAATAAGTTTCACAATGTGCCAGGCAAGAATTGCCAAATAGGCTATTAACCTTCCATTCCAAGGTTAATGGAAAATGGATTATTTTTTTCCAGTAAATATTTCCTAATATTCTGCAACTTCAAGGAATTAATGTAATTAATAGAAGTGGGTCCTCTAGGCTTGCCTACATCTAACTCAATCGATCCCGATGAATTGACACGAGGGATCTGGAGAAGAATTTATCCCCTGAAATTGCTTTTGGCAACTGGTGGATCATCTTCATCGATCGGTTTAACTCGAAGCAAGTCTCAGTGGGTGAAGATGTTCCCATTTTTCCCCTTCTCCGTTAATTGCGTTTCTGAAGCCTGTTAGCCGGTTTTCCTGGATTTTTTTTCTGACTGGGAGGTACAAATGTGCTCCTGAAATCATGCAGTCTGAGAAATTTTATTACGCTTTTTATGTTTTGAATATATGTTATCACGCTGAAGCACGAACTATAAAATATAGCTCTAACACTAGAAATTCCAGTTGGGTGTTTTGTAATCTCAACCTTCATATATTTCCTTAGTATACTGAATCGAAACATTTTGCACTATAGTCTGCTCAAATAAGGAGACGATGCAGTTCTAATAAATGGATAACTACTATATTGTCAAGGAGTTCTACTTCAGCGCATAAATCCATAATTGGCGATTTTAATGCTTTTATTTCATCATGTATATCATCTGCTTTCAAGCGAGACACTCAAAAACGTAGTTCTGAGAATACGAAGTTGGACAAACTTCGTTGTTCCTCAAGAAGTCTAACCTTGCAAATAAAACAACATAATTCTATAAACACACACTTCAGCCTAAAGATCACCACATTCTGATCTAGAAAAGTTAAAAAACTCATATCTTGACATTTTTGACAGTGTATTTCACTTGTAAGCCGACGATTTCTTCTACAGTACTAAGCAAACCTAAAAGCAGTGTTTTAGATTCATTTTAGTGATTGACTCGTACTACAATGTTTATTCTTATGTTACTAATATTTTTTTACATTTTTCTATTCGATTTGAAACGACTTATCTACACAGAAATATCAATTAGTTTTACGTATTGGACGAAATTGAAATGAAAACTTAGAAATCATAAATAAGGTGTAAGATAAACAAATACCTGTGAGCAAAGCAGCATTACTAGGAGGAGAATGAGATGTCCTTTGGGTGTCATTTTTATACCTCCACCCATCATTGAATCACCTGAAATATTTAAAAAAATTAATAATTTGATCTTTCACACAATTAATCATGATTTTTTATAAAAGTAAGTAAATGAAGTTTTGTGTAACATTTTATGCAATAAAGCTTAGTACAATAGTACAGAAGGACGTTTCTAGTTATTTAAGAAAAATGTCTTATGTCCTGAATTATATTTTTTATAAATAATAGATTGACAAAATGGTTATGATCTATGTGAGTAGTTGAACGTTTGGTATATTACTCTCGATCGGTACAATGCATTTAAACTACACAAAGTTAATGAGTAATTCACTTTTTCTTTTTAAGCCTTGTTATACTGAATTAAGCTTAAAAATTGTATAGAACTATTATAGTGTTCCATAGAAAATTTTAAAATATCGAACTTCACATTACTTTGTACCTTATTACATTTTAAAATATAAAATTCTTCAAATCAATTTAATTCTTGTTTAAAAAGCATGAAAACAGTGTACTGGTGTTTGTTATATCATATAAGAATTATCCAGTATATTTGCACAAAACAAAAGTAAGACACCACAGGCTTTTTTAATTTTATCCTACCTTACAAAAGTTATATGCATTCTACATATGTTCGCGTGACCAAATTTACTCTAGTACGTTTAACTGTCATTGATGGAACTCAGCTTTACTATATTATCATTCTGTACTTCTAACAAGCCTATTTAATTTGATCCAGTGTAAAATAACCAAATATATTTTGCATGATTGATGATGTTTCTTTATGATTATATTCATATGTGTAAACAAAATAGGAATATATTAAATTAGAATCAGAATGCTAAATGTTTTTATATACAATAAATTATTTGCACTTTCGAAAACAGACTGTTTAAAAGCAAGTTTTATGTTTGTATGTGCGTTTAACGTTTCATAAAAATGTAAACCTTTACTTAAGTACAACTTCGAAAATATTCAATAATTTGAAACTGAATCATTGTATCATTGCACAACTTCAAATTTAATGAAACTGCAAGAGGAGGAACTTTGGACTGGATAAATGAATTGAGACACTTTATAACTACAACTATTCTCGTTCTGTTTCGTAGCAGTCCTTTCAGAAGTCCGTGAACTATGACAGAAAACTAGACTGAGGCTGTTTCAAACAACGGTTATAAGATTAAAATGATGCAAATTCTAAGTAAATCAAGTTACTGCTTTAGGTATTTTAATTAATTAACCAAGTAGTAGCACATCAACGTTTACTGGATTCATTCAGAGATGTCCATCTCTGTTCATCTGATTATGTGCATGTCCATCTGATTACGTGCACAACAATCTCTAAATAAGTAATATTTTCAAAAGTTATTTCATTAGAAGCGCATCCAGACTTAATTGGGAGGTACTGAAGATAGATAACGAGATATAATTAAATCTTGTATAGCTGACTGGATAATCATTTGGAAAGTACCAAGAAATTTAAATAAAACGAACACGAGTTCCTTAAGAAAACCCATGACGCTTGTTACTTTGCTTCATACCTCTTATTTTTCGATAGCGTACTTTTAAATAGTGGATTACAAATTGGTCTCCCATTCCACTATCCCATTCTGGTGTTATGCTTCCGAAAGTGGGTGGAATCTTATTGTCATGAATCGGTTGTTCCCATACCGTAACACACGTTTCCTATCTGTCATGTCAGGTACCTAAGAAAATCGAAAGGTCTACTTGGATGGTAGGTAGTTGTTTTAATTAACGTCACACTGGAGCAACACAACGGGCTATTGGCGATGGTCCGGGATCAATCCCAAAGGGAAAGACCCGAGGTCAACACCACATAATTTTGAATCACAGTCAGATGACGAGGCAACACCAGAGCTGACACTCCACTCCCCAAACTGCCACACCACGCCAAGGACATTTGAGGCCAAAACGGGTTTAACGTGAACCAGACCCCTTTGTACACGACCGTCTTTGGTTGGATTCGAACTCACAACCCTCCGGTTGTTAATCCATTACTCTTCCAACTTGGCTACTGCTGCCCCAAAAAGGCCAGGACTGCAGGTAAAATGCAACTTCTGCCTAAATCCGGTGACAACATTGGAAATTTTAATTAACCGAATTGTGGAGCATTAACGTTCACTACCTTCGTTCAGAGATGCCATGTGTAGTGTCTCAAGACAAAGAACAATCTGTAACGGTTATTATTCTGCGATTACAAAAAGGCCGGGAATCCGCAAGTAAACATCACCAGATCAGACACAGCATTCGGAGATAAGTGCTGAGTAACAATAACAATGCACTGAATGTAACCTAAATGATTTTTCCCCAATGAAAGGGGCGGATGACTTGCCTTTTTCTTCAGAGGATTAGTGGGACATCATCCACCACTCGAGAGCTTGTCGATGCGAATCGAAATCGAACTGGAAACAGCGCTCAACCATGCGAAAACGGGACTTTCTGAAGATGTCATTGTTCGTCTGAAAGTCTTTTTTATTCATTGCCATAACCTACTTGAAGAGATGGGAGAAGGAGCTGGCGACCTAATTTTCCATAGTGATCCATCCCTTATATAAAAAAAGCTTTCTGGGAACTCCCTTTTAAGTCCATACCCTGCTGTGTTCGACAGTCCTGACCTTAATACTTTTGGCATTTGAAATTGATTGGGTTCGAGCGTGTGCTGTCTGTAAGCAATTATAAGCAGTGGGTGTAGTTAAAGGAATTATGAAAATTAACCCGTTTCGTACATATGCACAAGAAAATGTAACAGGCCATTTGAAAAGGAGTTAATAATACGCTGAGTGAACTCTTCACTGAGCGTTTTCCCTGAATGGCATGTAACTAATAACTCAACACTGACTTCAGCTTAACAGGCCGTGGTAACCCAGTTGGGAGAGTCGCGGATTAGCAACTGGGTGGTTGCGAAAAGTGAATGGTACTGTCGTATTTCTCCAAACTTATCAGGTGTGACTAACATAGCAGTAAGAAATCATCAAATTAAAACAAAAATGCAACGACACAAGCTAAAACCTTAACCCTTTAAAGTTGACTTTGAGTGGAGTCAAAGCTAGTGCAGATACTGAAACTTTTCAAGTTGTGAGAAACAAAATATTTAAAAGGCTTTTGAAGCACTAAAACATTTGATTTGGTGACACAAATTTCATCTTGCACAAACTAAGTTCTAAGGTCATTAAGCCTGTGTGTGTCACGAGATTTCTGAGTGGTGGAACGTTCCTTTTATCCCAAAACTTTCAAAACACATCATGATTAAATAACCCCATCGATTGGGTGAAAGAATTCTAGAAAAGATTCCATTGGTCAAGATCTAGACTTGTTAGTATGCATGCAGGAAAGACTTCAGGTTGCATAACGGATCTATGCTTCTGATCCCCTCAAAAAATTAATCTAACATGGTTGTACAAGTACTGCTAACACACACAACTATAATGATTCCTTCCGCTGTTATTCTCCTTTCTTTTGACTCACCTGAACCTTTTCTCTTTTCTAGAAATATGATAGCCCATGAAAAAAACTTCGCTTTTTATTTCTTAAATTTACTAGCTACAGATGAATAAAGAAAATGTCTCAAATTCCAAATGAAACTATTTAAGTATTTTAGCACTTTAGAATGCCTAAAATAGATTCACAAGCAGAAGAGAAAATAATTAGCTTCAAATTCCAGAATTCTATTCCGGGAATTTTTCAATTAAAAATTTTACAGCTCTGGTTTGAAATGCCCGACTCTTTTTCTAGATCCACGTGCTTGATAAACGTGAATTATATTTCCACTGAAATCCGAAAAAATTATCCAGTCTTTGAGGGTAAAGCCCTTTAATCTTCACACTGACAATGAAATGAGCACTGCTTTTAAGATTGAGGAATTGGCAACAGGAAAAAATGTTTAAAACATTCCAAACTAAACGTGGGATTTTCTCGTGAATTCTAGAAGTTTCTATCCGACAATTGGATAGGAAATTAGATTTAGAGGCACACTTTTTTAGTGCGGTTCGTTATCATGGATAACTGTGCGGCACTCCCTATCTTTCTCCCTCACACTACACTTAGAAATAAATCAAATTTATTGATTTATGGGGTAAACGGAAATGACTTCTTCCGATGATTTCCCTTGGAGTTCTGTGTCTGTTTTTAGGGGATAAGAGAATTATTTCGAGGGAGGTGACGGGGGAATCAGGTTCCTGGAAATTCGAGTGTTTTTTTTATTCTAAAAGGAGATGAACTCTTGAGTAAAAAGGAAGCAAAGTAGGAAGTCTGTTTTCTGAAATAGATGCGCAAATGTTGCACCCAATAAATGATCTGTCGATGGAAAAGATAAACACCAAAAATTGTTTCAGTGCAAATTTTTTAATGTTTATTCACTTTTTGTGAAAAACATGTGTTTTGTAAGAGGCATTTTCTGTCAATCTAAATATAGGTGACGGTAATGTTTCTGAGGCGATACGTGTTTCCTGTTCGTATTCTGAAAGTGAAGTCATTTGATTTGTTCTTCAAATACGATAACAGCACTTCAATACAAATTCCAAATAATTAATTCTGGATTGATATATGACGATTGGTCAACGCCAATTATATTACACAACAAGCGTTACCAAAATGATGATAAACTATAATTTAAGGGAACCCTATATGTATCATGCGATTACATTTGGACAGCAAAAGCAAAATCTTCGTATACCGTCTGGTTTGTTGTTTTTATACTGAAGATCCTGTGTGTGTTTTTGGATAAAATGTTTGTCTACTGTTGCCTTTATGATAAGCGTTCACATAAAAAAATTATTACGTCCGTTCCGCATGCAAGCTTTTTAGAAAAATAAAGTATTCTTATCTGCATCAAAATAAGAATATTAAAACAGGAAAATTAAACGCGAGCTTGCAAAGTTCATAACAATCGCAGAGCAACGTAATACATTTGAATAAGAAAAAGTATAAAAGAATTATAAAAAGTTGATCCTAAAATAAAGGTGGTTGAAATGTTCTTCCTTAAGAAATGCAAACGATCTGTAATTACTTGTCCGACCGGCGTTGATACACATATCCAAATTTTTTCTATTTAAAACGAGCGTTTTATGTCCGTTTTTATATTTCCTATATTCCTTTTCACAAGTAGATTTTGTTTTTTATGTATTTTCTGATCGGTCATTTGCACATATATTAAATTAATTTTATACGATACCTGACCTAAAAGTAATTCTCTAGCTCATCTCATTTGAATATTTCATTTTTTTTATGAATTTATATCTCTGTAGAGGTATCATTACTTTCATTATATTCTATTGAATCACATTATCTGCTCATTTAATTATGATCTCCTTTTATATCAATTATATACATAAAAATCAAAGTTAATAAGAAGCATTCTTATAGAATTTAAAGAAAGTTACTGAAAACAGCTGGTTATTGGGGAGGAAAAAAATTATTAACATTGTCCTGTGAGTAACAATGTAGTAGCTTTTGCAAAAAACATTTTGTGTCCAGTAGACTTAATATTTTATTTGATATTTAGTCTCAAATAAATCTTTTCAAACTGGTGGGAAATTCTTATATAAGCAATAGAATATAAATTCTTAAATGAATACAAGTGAATTCACTTGTATTTATTAAGTAAGGGGGAACAGGGTAGACTTTTGTGGGAAGTGTTTTGTTAAAAAGTGTTTCTACAGTTTCTAAGTACAAAATAAAACAAAAAAGTTATTTGTTCATAGTCAAAATCTAGTTTCATTTTAATGGTTTTATAATACCCACTCATTCTCTCCTACTTAAATTGCGATGTTACTGATTTCATAGTTTCTCAGTATTTCAATAAGAGAGTTAGAAAATTAGCTACAATTGTCATTTTATACTTCCAATCTCTTTTCACTTTATCGACTTTAGAATTCTGTTAGACTGTTTATTATTCTAATATGATTTATAAACGTAACTGAATCCCTTTAGGTTACATTTATTTCCAAAAATTAAAGTTGAACAAAGAGAAGCCTTTTTTTTCCATTGAAAACAAATACCCGATAAATTCACTGCAACATATGAAATTCTAAAACAAATACATAAGTAAGTAATGTGTAATTTCATTCTTTAATAAAATCGATACGTTAAATTTTACTTTATTTTTAAAGAATCAAAAAATATTCTATAAATTCATTTAATTTTCCTTCTATTGAAAGAAGTTTTAGCCAAGCTTACGTCTTGTGAAAAGAATTGTGTAAACAAATATCTTATTTCCTTGGAGATATTGAATTCAAAGTTTAAGTTGGGCTTTTCAATGAAATACTTAACAAATCTTATTAGGGTTGACTTTATCAAAGAAACGAACACGTTACAAAGACTGTTTCTGCAAATTGAAACAACTAAATCCACCTTTTCCCCTCATAATTTTAATATTATTTAATGCTACACTGTTACTAATGTACGCCCTTCTTTTGAATGAAGCTACGAGTATTTACTGAGAATTGTTTAGAACTCGAATGAGAAAGATCTTGAAATCTTATTTTTCTAAATACGTTGTGCAAAATAAATGCGTTTGTTAATTCTCTCACAATTTATGTGTTCAGAAAAGAAATATAATGGTAAAAAGAAAATTTAATAATATTCAATCAACTAATTGTCTGTTTAGTATATTTAATAATAATTTGATAAGAAAATGTGTTTCTCTAAAAAATGCTTTACGTTACATTATTTTATTGTATTCCAGTGAACTCAAGAAACATGTTTTCGGTTTTACTTCAATTATAAGTTGAATGCATGTGATAATGCACATATGCGAGAAAATTTCATATTGTTGACTAACATCTTGGAAGCAAATACAAATTTTCATAACAATAATCAAGAGTGCTATATTCCTTTTATACGCTATCCACTTAAAAGCTATGAGATAATTTTCTGCCAAGCTAAATGTAGGGGGCGGTAGTGTTTCTGTGGCTCTACGTGTTTCCTGTGCTTATTCTGAAAGTGACGTCAGTTGGTTTGTTTTTCGAATACGATTTCAGCTATAAAAGTTTCTAAGAATGGATTCTAAATTAATATATGATAGCTGATTGATCGACAACAATTTTATTAAATGCCAAAAGCTACCAAAACGGCGATAAGCAACATTTTTCGATAACCCGGATATGTGTCATGAGAGCATTTGAATAGCTGAAGAAAAATATTCACTTTCAGTCTGGTTTGCTAGTACTGAAAACCCTCTCGAATCATGGAACGGAAGATGTTTCTTTTTATTATTATTCATATTTTTATTTAATTTAAATTAGTCGCACATTCAAATAATATAAATTGAAAAATAGAATTATACATATAAATTCTTTAAAGTGATCTCATAAAAACAGTATCTTGTCCTGATGCCAATGTTGGTACAGTGCAAGAATATTCGTCTTCTTTTTCTTCTAGAATTCGGTTGGAATCCATCTGTTTGTCAACACGAATCACGCTCTTATTTAAGTAGTAAATCAGAATTCGGGGAACCTGCTATCAGGAGCATAGTCAAAAACTTTCTTGATGACATGGCCGCAACATAAACAACGACTGTCGCGTTTCGTAACATAAAATACATTAAATAAATCGCAACCATCAATCCAAAGAAACTCAATTTTATCAAGAACACCAACCGAATCACCATGAACGACATATTTGCAATACTACATTGTGCAGTTTGGATCACGCACGGCCATAATTTCCGGCACGAATTTCAAGATCGGTTCCGAAACCGAAGAAATTCATTTACCGGGCTGGGGAAAATCGAGTTACATAAATCGCAGAAAAGGAGCCGTTGCTTTTCGGGACTCGTTTTCAGAATCTTGTTGCACATAAAATTTCGGAACAAGTCGTTTATTCGAAGGCGACAGAAAATTAAAGTTGGAACGGCAAACGCAAATCCATGGATCTCTGGTTGGAGATCGATGCACTCGCTGGCTTAGCTGTTCCGGTCTCGAAAATTGTTTGGCTGACGAAATTGATTAAATTAATTATTCTTTGAAGATTAACCGTATCTCAGATCGTGTGAGTAGATGAGGGAAGATCACTCTTTATGCGCGTAGATTCACGTTCTAAATTAAACACATTCCTTAGTTTATATATATAAATCGAATCGAGTTTAACACATGCGATTTAATTTTAAGCATCATAATATTAAATGCATTTGATGTTCTGTTCTAAAATAAGTGCTAAATCAATCTTTAAAATGAATTCTGTGCTACATATCGTGTTAAGATTCTCTTCGTTATTTTTAAATTATTTTCGTGAGAAATCAAATTGTTATTTTAGAGTATAATTGCATATAAAGGTAAGCCAAAAAAATGACGATTGCGCATTTTAGTATTAAAGCATTTTTAAAAGAATTTGTCTGTTTCCATAGATTTCGATCCAAAAGTACATTTAAGTTAAGTTAAATTAAAGCTTTTCTTATCGATTCAAGAGACTAATTTTCAATTTAGCTTTCTGTTGATTTAATATATGCCATATCTATATTACCATGCTGCTAATTAAAAGTAAAAGGTCGGAACCCTTATTTAGAAACTGATCGATTACTAAAACTATTTACATTAAAATACATTGATCATTATATTCAAATTACTTGATTTGGTACAGCTTGTCCGTTAATGGATATAGCGCCATAAGATCCCCGACAGCCATTCACCACATTGACTTTGTTTGCATTGTGTTTGATGTTTCCAGGCCAAATATGATGCCATAAAAAATCAACTCGACAATCATCATTTTCAGTCAAACGCTTGTGAATGTTTTAAATGTATTTAAACCATAAATGTCTTCATGCATTTAAATTGATAATTCATGACGGAAATATTATTTTTAATCAAAATATAAATACAGATATCTTTTCTCCACAGTAAATGATCGTCTGGAAACTTCTCTTGCAAACTTTACGATTTGCTGTATTCTATAAATTTAAGACTTCCATCAGACAGGAAATTTTTGTCTAGAAACGAATAAAAAAGGAAAATCCACACTTTTGAATTAAATACCAGACGCAGAAACCGTTCCACTTCGATCATTCTCTTTCAAGAAACGCGTCTGTAACCATGACATTGACCGTTTAACTGTCTTTAGAAGCATGGTCACGGTTACAACGCTACCTTAACAGTCGGAGACGTTCAGTCATTCTCTGACATAAGAGGATTCGAAGGTCGTAATCGCCTTTTGTTGATCAGATGTTATTTATTGGCATATATTTCATGAAATTTGAATTTCTAGAGTAAACATTCAAATTGATTTTCTTGGCATTAATTTCCATAATGACAGTATTTGCCGTTTAACCGTATAACTGTCTTTAGAGGCATGGTTACGGTTACAACGCTACCTTAACAGTCGGCAACGTTCAGCCATTCTCTGATATAAGAGCATTCGTAGGTCGTAATCCGCCTTTTGTTGATCAGATGTTATTTATTGGCATATATTTCATGAGATTTGAATTTCTAGAGTAAACATTCAAATTGATTTTCTTGGCATTAATTTCCATAATGACAGTATTTGCCCGCCCTTGGGCAAACTACTTGGGCATTACTCCTTTATATCAAGTTAATAGAGATAGCGTAAGTACGAGATTGGAAACATCGAATAAAAGAATTGCTCAAGGATCAGGAATGATCAGAGAAATAAATAGATGATACAAAAATTGATCCATAATTTATTCAAATTTCTATAAGATTTTGTCATATCAATCTGAAAGAATACTCAATAGTTTGACAGAATCGGTAAACTCGTCACGTGTGGAAAGGGAACTAAGTGACTTATAGACATGTATAGCTTTTGAGTCTATCATGGAGCTTCCTTTTAACTTAATATGAAAATAAGAGAAAGATGAACAGAGTATCATATCCACGTCTTCTAAAAATATATTTTTCCTAAGAAGAAAGTTATTTGAGTACTAAGAACATGCAGTATTCAAAAACTGCCCTCGCCAAAAATAGTATCAAATGCCACATAACCGATTGCGTCTTTCTAAAACTAAACATGCCTCATCCCTTGATATGAGAGGGTTCAACAGAGTAAACAAACACTCTACAAGAAGAAAATAGACTATTATTTAAGAACATTGTTGATTTATCGCTGTTTTGACAATGTTACCCTGAATGCTACCCATGAATGCTTCTCATGGATAGCGTAATCATTAGAATAGACATAAGTTGAAAGGGATTGAGCTTTAAGATAAGAATCCAATGATAAATGGAATAATTTGTATGGTTTATCGAAATACGATCGTGTGTTCAAGATGTTTAAACGATTTGCCGATTTTATGAACAAAAACCAAATTGGTTAGTATTTTTATGCTTCACCAACGCACGATAAGAGATACCCGTTATCCTGTTTCTAAACACCCCTAACTTCCTGTACGAACTTGAAGGGAGTAGTGAATAACACTAAATTTCACAGAGAACTCTAAGGTGCAAAAATCAGTCCTAAAAATAAACCTTGAAATGCGAATCATCTTTCCCCTTTGAGTGTCATGAGATTTCTAAATAGTGTTATTTTTCTTCTAATGCTATTAACATACATTATAAAACAAATAACCATATCTATAGATCGGTATCCTAGAAAAGATTGTATTGGTCAAGATGGTCAAAACTGGTTAGAAATTCATAAATATAAGACTGCTGGTTGCAGAACGGATATATGCGTGCATCAAAATCTCAAAGGGTTAGAAAAAAGTATTCAATTATGTTTACAAGACAAATGCTAACTGAAGTTAAATAATCAGGGCATTAGGTACAATGTTTACTGTCAAGCATTCTAGTTTTAATACAAAAGGACCCATAATGCTATATTAAAGGTTTTGAAAACTATACTGTAAATCACGCAATTTTATTTAATCAAATTCCATTATCACGACATTCATACTAGTGTTCTTCTGACACAAAGAGAAAAACGGCAGGGCTTGAGCTCCTAGAGCCCTCCCAGCCCCCTGTCGTACATTCCTACTTGTCCTAAAAACCACCTGTACCCTTTATTCTTGGAGAACTGACTTTATAGGATTGGGGAGTTTAATGAACGGTAAATGAGAGGACGGCAAATATTTATATTCCGCCAATTTTTCTCTGCCATAACCTGTTGCCAAGAGGACGGTATTATCTCAAGACGCGAGTCCTGTTTGACAAGTTCAAGAGGACTGACATCCTTTGTTCGCTCATCAGGAGGTATGACTTTTATTCATTATTCATCCCGTACGAATAATCGTCCGTTGTTTTTTATTTATTATTGGTTTTATTATTCTTCGTCTTCTGAACCAGATTCCGACGCGCGAAATGTGGGCAACGCGGTCAATGGCACGGCGACAATCCTGTTGGTCTTTGCGGTGTGCTGTTGGAAGGGATTTATTTGTTTCTCGAATGGCCGCCTGTGAAACAATCAACCACTTTTTAATCGATCTTAGGTCAATGGGAAAAGAGGGTTACACGTGGAAAAATGGCTAATAGTTTCATACGCGTGAATGGCAGTGGGGCAGTAAACAGTTTATGAATGAAAGGTTTTGGTAGTAATCTAGATTTCCTTTTCCTGTTTTGAATTGCTGCATTACAGGATGCCACGTTTTGGATGTTCTGAAATTGTCAGGGGTCTCGCTTGCATCAGCGATCACTTTACAGAGTCACTTTTGAATTTTCGTAAAATAGTAAAAACGTATTTCGAGTCATGTACTTTTGATGTTTTGCAATACTTTTTTACACATACAATAACTTTGATGGAACACTTGGATGCCCAGGAATTGTCTGGAGACGAGATATTCAAGTTGTTTTAAATATATACTGAAGACACAACAATTTGTCTGGAGACTGGGGTCTCGGGGTATCAGCTAGCAAATTAGTTTGAATTTTTATCAAAAAAGGACAAATTATTTCTTGTTATGATTATGATATTGTACATGACATTAACTTGAAAAATAATAAACTGATATGATATAATTTCATACTTAACTAAATGGCTACTCGACCACATTACTGGAATCGTGTTTTTAATATGAATGAGTGTTTTTTGCTAAGCAAGATGTAGGAATGTTTATCGCATTGTAACTCTTCCCAAAAGACCATATGTTTCGAATTTATATAAGTAAAGATAAAGTTGTATTGAAAATAAAAAGGTTTTGGGTTTTCAAAACGCGTCATCCACTTGCATAGAACGAGCACAGCAGTTGAAATTTACATCCACTTTCATAGAAAGAAGAGTTGGAGAAGAAAATTGCATTCACTTGAGAATTAAAGGATGTATTTCAATACTTTTGATTTTGGAAATGTCCTTCAGTTTATGCGCAACTGAAGTATAATTTCAAGAACTAATTAATGCCTAGAACCCATAAAAATTTCAGTAGTAGTCTAAAGAAATAAGTTAATTTATTATTGAAATACCTCATGGATGCTTATAATAGTCATGAGTGGTTTTAAAGAATCCTTTTACAGTCTACTTACCCATTCGCTTAACTAAACCCGTTGTATATATCGAATTTTTCTATGCGCATGTATTTTAATAGAGTAGTTTTAGCAGAGATGTGTTTCGATCAGGATTTTGTGTGTGTGCATAAGCTAAAAGTCACATTTATGTACCAATCACTAGAAGTCATGGAAGCCAAATAGAGGCTAAAGAGACAAGGAATGATTAAAACATTACTTGGTGACTCATTACACTCGTGAGTGATTTTGATGCAGTTTACAGTTTACTTGCACGTGTATTTCACACTAGTATTCAGTATCTTTCAAAGCCATCTTCAATTAATCCAATTATAATTTATAAGATAAGAAATTATAATTTATAAGATAAAGAACAAGTTTCTCTTGTTGCTGTATGTTTTTCGCGTGCCACCTTATCTCCCATCAAAAGCGTCTGCAGAATTAAGTCATGAAATGTTCGCTGGAAGAAAATTGACCCATTTTTCGAGCCGACAGAACAGCTAATGAGTTGGCCATCGAACACTCATCGAAGCCAGAGCCGTAATAACGAACTGTCAGATGACTCGGGAATTCGCACGCATGGCTAATTACGAGTTTATGAAGAAATAAAACAGGGTAAAGACACACACATCAAGCGAACCGAAAGAAATAATCTACATCTGTAACACATGTAACCATTCAAGGAAATTCTTTTACGAGTTAATGAGAAAAATGGTGTGTCTAAATCTCGCAGAACCAGGCTCTATGGTAAAAATCGGATGCGTTTGTAAGATGGAGTCCTCACAAAAACAGTATCCCAACACCTTCCTACAACATACAACCATTAAAAATTTCTATGCAAGTGCAATAACCCCCTCGATGTATCGCTCCTCTGGAGTGGCAAGAAAGAAATGCGATATATAATGGGAAACGACATAACAAGGGCTGAGAAAAATTTGGGCATCGAAAAATCCCGCAAATTATACATTATATTCCTCATTATTTATTTAAAGCCGCAATAGGGAATAAAATTTTTGTCTATGCTATATAGATCAGTGGTTCCCAGATTTTCCAGTCCATGGACTCCTTTGAAAATTAAAGATTTGTGAACCCCTGAAATTATAAAATTAAATAAACCATATGTAGACCTACATAAGACAATAACGATCTTTATTTTTCACTTTAACCCTCTGAGCGTCGTAAGATCTCTGAGTACTATTGTATTGCTTTTTTACTGACACATAATAATGCATCTATTGGTTGAAAGAATCCTAGGATGGATTACATTGGTCAAGAACATAAACGGCATACGGAGAAGACTTTAAATTGCATAAAGAATACAATGCGTGAATCTCCCAGAGGGTTAATAGGTAAACGTTAAAAGATCATAACGTTTTCCAGAACATAGAATTGGAAAATTATGGAATATTTTTTTTCCTGAGTTTTCTATTTTAGCGGGTAAAATATTGAATGTTTTCCGCTAAGCTTCCGAAACTTTGCCACGGACCACACTTTGAGAACCACTGCTATGGAACATTAACGATTTTTCTTCTACCTTAATTTCGGAATCTGACCTATGAACAACCACAAATCCTCTTACCTGACGTTGCCTGTAGATGCTCCTACGGCACAGGGAAAGGTTAATTTAACTGGTTGACATTTGAACTGCCAATTACGAAGACACGTAAGGAGATTTCTTTTGCTGTTCGCAAACTTATATTTTATGGGAGGAAAAGTAAAAATGAGCGATATAGCCGGAATAAGGCGATATATCAAGGGGTTAGAGTACTTTGCAGTCTGCCTGGGACGAATTCTCCTTCATAAATGGAATTTTATAAAGTTTTCAAATTTCCTCAATCCTACAAAGTTAAATGAAAATTTTTTATTCAAACCCAGACAAATATTAGTTTTTAAAAATTGCAGGTATCGCCATCATCTAATGAAGAAAGCATTATTACGTCTTAGAAACATTATAAATTATAATTTACTCAAATTCTCTCTTAAGTAACACTAATAAAACGGCAATTATAATCAAAAGCATTCAGAAAAGGAAACTGATTGTGTTTTCTTCAATTTCACTAAAAATGAATTTTGAATTAAGTTAAAATTAGATAAAATTTAATTTCAGTTTTACAAGCAAGGGTAATTCGAGGGTAATTTATTTAATCTGTACAATAAACTACAAATAAAATTGCATGCAATTCAAAAACATTTTTAACTCTTTCTCCATAATTGTTATTGAATCCCACAAAATAAAATTATCAAATTACATAAACTTGTCTTGAGAAGCTACATGTAAGGAAAATACATAATGTCGCATTAAAACAGACGGAATAAAATATAAAGAATTAACAAATTTGCGCACCTTGTAAAATTGACGCCTTTTCCTTAAAATATTAATACATGACATGAGGTTGTCAGCAGGAGATCTATGGAATTAAATTTCAATGTAATAAATGCATGCCTCGCTCTTCATTTGCAAAAGTCGTGACAGCTGTAGCACGATATGCTCTAATGAACTTAGAAATGGCTGTGAAAAATGGTAGAAATAATCGTTTTTCTTCCTATTTACTGATCACGCGTTTCAACCATTCTTTGAAGTTCCGCTTTGAATAATGATGGTATCTTAAAACCATATTTTTCTTTTCTCCCAAAACCTGCATTCTTATTTTACTTCTGTGTGCATTTTAATAATTATTTATCGTGACCTCATGACTACATTCGTACAATTTTGCTGCAATTTTATGAGACAAAGTGTTTGTTTTTTATTCTAACATTTCGTTTCTCTCAAAATTTTGCCGTTTCTTTAAGGGAAATCTTTTCGCATCCGTGTGTAACAAACTACTTTTTATAATTAGGATTCTTCAGGCATAATTCTTTTCCATATTGACATAGGGTTCAGTCAAAGATTTGCGCGCAAATGATGCACTATTCAAACTTCCAATATACACTGAAATCTCTTACATTTTTTATCAAATAAACTTTTTAAAAAACATTGATAATATTCCTTTCTTGAATAAACCAAATTTTGATTTATAAATCGTACCTTTAACTAGTCTAATAGAATATCTCTTAATTATTTTAGTCTAAATTAGACCTAATTGAAACCAAATTATATTGAATATTTAATTTTAACTCATTGAATGGAATAATTAAACATTGACCAAAAATAGGTTAAATTGGATTGAAATTTAAACTATAAAAACATTTTCTAAATTTTTAAATTATGTTAAGGAACAGCTTGAAAAATGCATGTGCCTCAAGGATAATAGAAACAAAATTAAACTTCGTGTCAAATTTTTGCCTGCTTTTAGAAATATAATTGTTTATTCGGGCATTATCATATACGAATTTTTTACAATTGGAGCAGATTATTAATATTATTTTTCCAACGTGGAAATTAACAATCATTAAAAGCTTAATTCAGTATAATGCAATAGCATCTGAAAGGTTACGCACCATCATAGTTATGAAATTAGCGAAAATTCTTACTAACGATACTATTGAGTATAACCCTCAAGAGTCCAGTATCAAAAATAATTTCAAACAATTATATTTTGACTCATTACATATGATAATAAATAATAAAATGATTTTTTTAGTTAAGTTATATTTTATTGAAGAAAGTAAAACAGTTTTTTGGCCAATTTCAGTCCTCGTGAGATATTTTAGTCAATAAAACCAAATTGCACAGTAAACTATAATTCAATTTCTAAAAAATTCTTCCAAAACGTTCTTCTGAATTAAATGTTCAAAACTATAGTATCCACAAAATATTCTGCATTTTTAAAACCCATTTACTAAAAATTTGAAGAAAAATCAGTAAAATCATAAATGAGAAAATTTGGAAGACTTATGAACTGAAACACATTTCGTGACCTAAATTAAGAGTAAATAGACGTAGAGGATATCATGGGATTTATATTAGGTCAATATATCTTATTAGGTCAAACAAGCTAAGAATGTTTCATTCCAATAGACCAATAAAAGTATCCATAGTATTTATAGAGAAGGAAACATATTACATATTAAGAGAAGGAAAGTTTGGAAAAATCGGTGAATTAATGAGGTCTTAGGTTACATAACATTCCGGAACACTAAAATATGACCGCAAGCATTGCAGGTGGAAAGACCATAAAAGCCTACCGTTTTGAAATATTTCGTGAGTTCAATGAGGTTATTGTTATTTATTTATAGGGATCTAAACATGAGGGAAGTTAAGAGCACAAAAATGAAGGAATTGTCGTAGGTTAAAGCAAACGTTGCAAATCGTTTGATTGATATGATCCTATGACATTTTATGTTATGGTCATCGTTCCTGTAGGCCATGAATTCGTGCATAAATTTTTGAATAGAACTTGGAAATTTTTATACGTTTTACAAATGCAAAATACCTTATTTAATCTTTTTATGGTTAAGAATTCATATAAACAGCAACAAAAGCTCAATAAAAACTGTAACTCGCTTAAGGTAAATTTTCATTTCATATTCTTTCACATATGCAAACCACATCTTTCAGTTAGTTCATGATGATTTTAAAAAATTTTAAAATAAACAAACAAAACAAATTTGTTTTTGGACAGTAAATTTGGAATTAAAATACAAAAGAAAACGCTTAAAAGTGACAAAAAGAGGCGCTTTGATGGTATAGTTAAGTAATATGGTACCGTTTAAAAAATTTCTTATCTCTAATATTAGCATATCTCAATAATATTCACTCGTTCAGTTATTTGTAGAAATGTTTTAATCATTTTTACGGCAGTTCCTCTGTGTTTTTTGTCTAGTACTTTAGAGACTACTATCATAACAGTTGCAATACGATAAGCTGATACTCTCATTGATTTTTGATTGGTTCGAGTTTAATGACGCAAGGGCCATTTTTGGTCAAGCTGCGCCAAACACGAGACAACGTCGTATAATAGACATACACACTCAAATAAAGTTTTACTGGCACAGGAGAGAGAAACACATCCAAGGTAAGTTACAATAATTGACCTTGTGATGACCTATCTACATATCGATTTTGAGAAAAATGAGACATTTATTTATATTGTACTTATGCTTAATTAGATCAGGAACAGAACTACTTTCGATAAGGTTAGGTTTCTCTTAAAAATACAATTTTGCCATTCTTTTATTATGTTATTACTCAAATATATAAACTGTAGAAGAATGATCTTTGCATTTTAGGGTAATAGTGAGAAGGGAAAACACGAAATCCAAAAGGTAAGAATCAATTCATTGAAGCGCGTTTTTAAATTTCGAAACTTGTTTTATAAAATGTCAAGTGGACCTAAAATTAATTCAGATTAAAATATTCTGCGGCATTCAAATGTGACACCACCTCAATCACGAGCAAAAGCACATGTATCCAAGAGTTCATGACTATAAAAGTTTCGTAATTAAACCACGCTGAGCGGTCACGAGATTTCCGATTTTTACCCTACAACACACATAATGATCAAGTAACCCATCTATTTGTTGAAATATTCTTAGAAAGAATCCCATTAGTCAAGAAGTCAAATTGGTTGAGTAATGCAGGGAAGAAAACTGGAAGTTTCATGGTGGAATTACGCATGCCTGACCATGAGAGGGTTAATAATAATCCCATCACTAAATAATGCTGTTAAGCCAATAACTACACAATTCAAAAGCAAATAGTTCAATAAAGAAGATAGTTCAGCATCGCAACGTCGCCAATTCATACTTTTCACAAAGATCACGACGCATCAATCATGAGTTTAAACTCGTGAGCTGAAGAGTTCGTGAACGCAAAAAAAAATTTCGTAAACAAACAACTGTTGATTATAATACCACTAAACTGAACGATGCTGTTAGGTCAATAACTGCACAATTCGAAAGTAGGTAGTTCAATTAAAGAATTTAAATCAGCATTGTACCGCCACCAATTCATACTTCCCACAAGGATCAATACTCCAGCCCATCAAGGAATAAGTAAGCGAGTCGAATAATACCGAAGAGACAAGAGTTGGGCTCACCTCCTTTTGCCGTTGCTTGCAGACTGCCCGTTATCCGTTACAGAAGAAAACAGGTGTGTGTCTCACGGACGCTCTCCCATCCTTAACTGAGGCGGTAGACGGTTCAGAGCTCGGATGATAGGGGTTGCGAAGTGGGTCAGATCAACCCTCCACACACCGCTAACTACGATCCTCTTTCTTTATTATTATTCTCTCCCGCCACTAACCTTCTTTTGTGGCAGCGGGCAACACACCCTGAAGAGTAATTCATTTGTCACTCTTTATACCATTATACCTCCCGTCTTTTTCTTTGCTTTTTGTTTCTGCCTCTCGCTGGCGTGCAGTGCATGTGGAACGCTGTGGGCACCCTCAGTTTTAATTTGGGTGTTAGTTAAGCGGAGGTGCCGAAGTGGGTCACTTTTTAACGGACTGAGGTGACTTCGAAGCATTCGCGTGGAAGTAGTCTTGTTTTATTTATACTCACTTTAACCAGGTTGCCTATATTTACGCGGAAAATAAGTATCGGTGGGCACTCCCGCTTTCAGAGAGTGGTTGCAATACCTCAGTGGTGATTTCCTTAGCCCTCCTGGTCATTGTCTCGATGAGTTATCTCGTCATTAACAAAATCGACCAGATCTTGATGGACGAGATATCTCGTCATTAAAAGAATTAGTCAGATCTTAATGGAGAAGATATCTCCTCGAAACCACTTGGAGGGTTAAGAAACTTCACTTTTTATTTTCTGTTTTTTAAAAACGTACCCAAGAGAGTCCATCCAATTGATAATTCCATCAAAAGGATAGAGGCGCTTCTGGTGGTTAACTGTCATATTTAAATGGCATTTACATAACATTGCATGTTTGTTGTAGTGCAGCTCTGGTGAGAAAACAGATGACCTTGGATGAGTGTATTTCTTGAGATGTAAAAAGCTCACTGGAGGAAAGGGCCACCATAAGCAAAATCATGCGATCGGCAAAAGCGAATATTAGTTTCGTTAACTCGCAATCCTTGTTTTCGTTTCCCGCACCAAACAATAAGCCTGGAGTCAGAATTTACCCTAGAAGCGCCGATTATGGAAACGCACTGGATATGTTTAACATGCTCCCTAATTTAACGAACAGATTCATTTAAAACCACGCAACTCAAATGTCAACTCGCCGAAGCTGGACTATACTCTTATTTTTATACTATACACAATGCGTACAGTTCAGCTCTGGCGAGTTAGCATTTGAGCCACCTGGTTTTGAATAGGTTCATTCTTTAAATTAGAGGGCAAGTTAAACGTATACAGTGCGTTTCCACAAGTGGTGTATTTAACGTGTTTTCTGACTCCAAGTTTATGGTTCGGTGCCGGCCCGGAAACGATAGTTACCCAAACTAATAATCACCCATGGCGATCGCCATAAATGATTCTTTATGGCTCTTTTCCCTATCGAGTTTACTACCTTTCTTGAAATGAACTCTACCTTCTCACCAGAACAGCATTATAGTACATGAACGCGTTATTTACATGGTATTCTGATTTGTACTTACTAAAGTTATGATACTTATATTTTTACATGGGGTACTCTTATTTTACTTACTCATGTTACCATTATGGTACTTATGGGTTCGGGGGTATTAACACTATCACATAGTATTTTCATTTTACTTAAACTTATTAAGAAATTTATATTTATGTGGTATTCGGAAGGCACTCTTCTGCTTTATAAGAGGTAGATCCCTCATTGGTTTCATTGTTTGTTCCACAAAATATGAAGTGAATGTATCACAAAAAATTGTGGTTGGGGCAAGGAAGACTCCTCAAAACTGTTTTTAAAAGGTTACTTGATACCAATCGAATGAGTATGCTGGGGTAATTTGGATTTCATTTTCGAGAAGCAACAAAGCACACATTTTAGTTCAAAATTCAAAGAAAAGAGTACATCTTCAGAAACGACTTTTACTTTGGTAAACTATTAAAATCTTAAACTTTCGAAACAAATTTTTTAAGAATGTTCCACGCACTTGTTCAGTGTTCCTCAAAATGATGTCTAGATAGCTCTAAAATTCCACTAAAGGTTCCTCAAGAAGGGATTCTCTAAGAATAACCACCCGATTCAATTGTATGCTTCCACTTAAGCAGCTCTTCAATGTATTTTGCCTAACATAGAATTAGCTTCACAATACAAATATTATTGGATTACATAAATTTATAATTTTAACATTCTATCTCCCTCAGCAACTCAAAAAGTGCGTTTTTTCAGGAAAACGTTTTGAAGATTTTGAAGACAGAAAACATTGGGTGCTAGACTTTTGGCACCATAGATTTAACACTAACGATTTGAGTGACGAAAATCTTACAGGAGATAGACTTGGGACGAAACATTTATAATCATTCAAAAACTCGAAATCGACTTTTTTAGTTATGCCACTCAGATAGCGGAAGTGCAATATGAAGAATATTAAATCAAATTTTGTATGCTTTATGTCTTTATCTTGATATTGGAAAGAGACTTAAATACCGTATTGGTTTGCAGGAGTTGGACAGATTCAGAAACAAGTAAAAAATTATCATCGAGTAGTTAGATATGGAATATTGTCACTGTAGAATTACGAAGAAAATCGATGGATAAGTTTGGGTAATAATTAATTATCACTAATATCAGATAGGTATGTATGTAGGTATTTTAATTAACGTCACACTGGAGCAACACAACGGGCTATTTTAATATCATCAGAAACATTTTCCTTGGCTGTTTGTTCAAATTAAATTAAACGTTTCATAAAATATTTAAATGTCTTACAAAAATTGGGATGAACTTAACATTGCTGGTTGGAGAGGATTACGTTTTCATCGTTTAAACTAAAAAAATTTCAGTAAAAATTCCTTAAGAAATTGTTTTGTTGAGGCTCTTAATTTGTGTTTTTAGAACATAGTATATATTTATAAGTTAATTTAGAGATGTATATTAGATATAATATAAAACAGAATTCTCGGAAATGGCATTATGTAATTTATACGAAAAGGTATGAGATTCAAGTGAAACAGAAATAGAAGAATCATAAATAAAAAAATAGTACAACTCACAGGATTTTATAGAGCATGAAAGAATTAGTTACTTTTAAAGAAATGCTTTCCATTAAATATTTATTTCGTTCCAATTACCTAAAAACATTGTTACTCCTTAAAATATAGAAAATCTAACGGATTGAAGACCACATTTTTAACAAGATTTCATAGGTTGGTAGTTGAATTGATGTCGCACTGGAGCAACACAACGGGCTATCAAGTTTTAATAGGATCTGTATAAAAATAACAATAAAAACTCATTGCCATTTGTAAATACTTTTTAATTCCTTGATAGGTGTAATTATGATGTTCATATTTTAAGGCGCAAAACTTGTCAAAATGTTGTTAGATATTTCCTTGTATAGCTATTTCTTTACACCAGCTTTAAAATCGATTATTTTTACGATTATGAATCGTCATGGCAATGAATACATTTGATAACATGTACAGTTAGTTCTAGAAAGCAATTATTTTATAGTGTAACTTGCGGTATTATGATAAATACAAGTAGATTAAAAGTAATGTAACTCTTAAGATTTCGTACGATTGTGGATTTAACTTAAGTAGTAACTCCGTAACTTAAGTAGTAGTGGAGTTAAATTACTTATTTTGAAAAAATTTTGAACTCTTAATATATTATTTAATTATCAGTTCAAATCACTTAAAACCGATTTTCTATGAAGTTCCTCACATGTGAGAATACACTTTCGATTGTTTACTTTAGTCTTAATTTCTGATTTTAGGCACTATCCAAGATTTACAGTAAATGTAATGTATAAAAATACAGGTAATTTAATAGAAGCATGTGCGTGTTGAGTGAATAGTTAAAGAACGATTAGTTAAAGAATGATTAGTTAAAGAATAGTTAGCTCTGCTAGTTAGAATCTATATGTCTAGTTCCTAAATTGTTTGTCTATTCATGGCACAATGAAACTCACATCTGATATATTGTTTGAATCCATCAATGAATGTAACCACTTACATGCACATTCTGTACCACCTAATGAAATAAAATTAATCAAAAATATAAAGATACATTAATATTTCTTAAAAGTGTTGATTCACATTTCTATTAATTGTACGGCAAAAAGCGTAAACCTAAGTCGAATTATCACAAATAGCTTCTCAATGTCTACTTCAATTTCCTCCAATTCCATTGTTCAAAGGCGATTCGACATATTTTGATACTAAACCAATATTTATTTTTATTTTCTTTTGTATGCTGATTTCTGTCTTGCAAATTTCTCATTGCCTTCTGAAATCAGGCTGTTGAAGAATTTCATTAGAATGACGAGTTCTTCAGAGAAGTTTTAGCAACATTATACAGCTCCCTATCTCAAATCAAGTATATTTAAGCTAAACTGCAAAATTTACGAATGGATCCCGGAACAGTATTTTTATATTGTTTATAACCGTTGTTGCCATTCAACAATAAACAATTAACGTCTATTTCTGTTCCACGCACGCTAGTGAACTATACATAGAGATTCTCACATACAAACATTAATAAGTGACGGACAATTTTCGAATATATTTGTATTTATGTAGGAAATCCTAATAGTAAGAAATCCGTCTCTTGTTCTTCGTAATATAATAATGGGAAAAGTAATTCTAAAATTCGTTACGCATTTCAACGGTAATTTATAGATAAGAAATTTGCGGAGGGGTTTTAAAGTAAGTGACAAATTAGTACAAATTAAGGAAAATTTAGAGCCCGTCAACTTAAGAAAGTTACGAAACTAAAACGATATTTCACAGCTTTGTACTTCACCCTCCAAGGAGACTACGAATGAAACGAAGCATTGACACTGAATTTCTGAGAAAGATAAACATTGCATTTCTAAATTTAAATTAATGAGAGAAATAGATCTAGTAAAATAAGAAAACAATTATTTTCGCAGGCCTAACGGAAAAATCAATACAACTGAATTGAAATCAATTTGAAATTTAAATATTAACATAATGAGTATCGATTCTAAAATTAATAATGAACGATTTATTATTTGAAAATAATTCCATAGTTGTAAAGTCAATACGCTTTTTTAAATCTCTTCTAAGGTGTTTTTTATAAAAATAGAAATGCCTTTCAATTTTAGAAATGCCTGTATAAAAATCTCCGAAAAGTAGATTCAGGACAATTCCCACTGTTTCGTTGCATTTCATTAAATTTGGAAAAACACCCTGCAAAATAAGACAGGAAGCGTAGATATCTTACTTCTTTGTAACGCAATAGTTGCACAGAAACTGACAATGCAAAAATGCATTCAAGTTATAACAAAATTGACTCCTGAGAGAAAATATGCATTAAATTCAGCACTTTACCTCACTTTTACAGTTATGAAATAGGTAAAGTACGAATAGAATTGCTTCAGGAAATAATTTTATAATAAATGATAGAGTATATAATGGTTGAATCATTTTCAAACACTAACTCAATAAAATTAAATATTTGTCTGATACTGTTTAGTACATCGCCTGGGATTATGTATCCTACTGATATACTGACAAAGGGAAAATGAAAAATGACAAATATCAAAAATTCAATAATATTACTCCATTCATAAATATTACTCCTCCAAATATAATAAATTCAACTAGATTACTCCATTATTATAAGAACAATTATTACTTTAAAATTACCCGATTCGTATCAAAATTTGCCTTGGTTAGATCTAAAATATATCTTTCTCCTAATTGGTATCAATTTCAAATATAAGAATAAATGAATCGTGATATATTTAAAATATAACAAAAAACAGACATTTAAAATTTCACAAAGCAAATACTTTCATATAAATATGCAATACAACAAATTAGCGTTTCCTTATGCACTAATGTAAATTTTTGTATCCATTATTCCTTTAAACATTAGCGAACGGTTCGGACACAAAGATAAGAAAATTTCCTCTTCCCCTTTTCTGGTGAAATAGACATTCAATCTATATTTCTAACGAATACTACAAGGTAACAGTACATACTATTATCTACCAAACTGATATTGGACTTCGAAAATCAGCTGATACTGAAACCAATAATCATTTAGAGAAACATTAAAAGTTTTTGTTTATAAAAGTAATCTTTTTTTTTTCTACAATCACAAGTTTAACAATATTTTATCATTTTAAGCATGTTAAAATTTTAGTGTCAAGACAATACTATCCTGATATCGACGGATATTTATAAATACGGAAATAGCTCAAATATTTCGAACGTCAAAGAATCTGGAGCAAAATTTGAAACTTGGACAAGATTCTAACTTATCAATTGACAGTAGAAATATTTGCTTCTTTTAGTTTAGTGAGGTAGATTATGCAAAACATGCCTCATCAAGTAAATTACTGTTTCTAATCTGACATGCAAATACACTTAATGAATTTTAATATTTCGTACTTTCATGGATTTCTTTGCCTATTCGCACTGAAATTTATATAATCCCTTGTTAAATCTTAACTATCTTGGCATTAGTGTTAAATTAAATTTCGTTCTTGTAAAATATAAACCAACAAATTAATTTTTTGGTGGATTTTTGATGGATCTTGGTGAACCCAACATCCATCCTAAAGATACCTTTAAATTATTTTCATTATATTTGTAAAACATTAACACCTCTAGCATACAAGTAAATAACCAAAAGCAAGACAAAATCTGTCATAATCCGACTAAGCACACAAACTCCTGCGAGAACAAAATACCTACCTTCTAGATCAATCAACAAAGTAAAAGAACCGCTTCTTCCTTAGTCACACACTATCACACGTTAGTCCTCGATCGCCTCTTCGCAACAGCTGCCGTAAGTCCCAATAGCGCTACACACAACACACCGTTCACCTCCACTGAAGAAGACACTTCGCTTCAAAACTGTGCCACCATGCCGAACCACACAACCGAAAACCTCTTCTGTCTGCCAACACCGGCGTAGAAATAAAGAGCCTTTGGGCGAAAATGGATCTTTTATAGGCAATTACCTGTGACCCACTTTCTGGTGGATCCTGGTGAGCCCAGGGCCGGATCTCGCCCCAAAAGGCCCACTTTCGCCTTCCCTCGCAATACTGTGTTCCACCCCGCCCCTCAAAACAGCGATGTTCGAAAAGACGGAGTCTGTCATCTGGAAAAGCCAACCTCTGGAGCCGTTGACACTGAGATGCGAACTTCCGTTGGTTTTACTTTTTAAGAGAGGGCTGCTTTTTTTCTGGAAAGTTCGTTGTTGCATCATGTGCCACGGTTTCTCCGTTTGAGGAAAAATTTGCATTGTTCTTGTAAGTGAAAGGTCGGAGATGTTTTAATAGTTTTCTGTTTTGATATAACTGGAGTTCTTACAATCTGAACATCGCATTATGTAGTTTCCCTACTTGGTTATTATTTATAGATGAAATAGATCAGTGTGTATTGTGTCGCTTATACCAAGTTCTGCGGCATTTTTACATTGATAGACATGGCAAGAAAGGATTTCCATGGAAGTTCCAATCTAGCGTTGGACTTCTTCAGGGTGTTCGGACTCATGAAAAATTCGCTGTTGAATCATGTGCCCCGTTTTTTCCGTTTGAGGAAAAATGTTCATTGTTCTTGTAAGTGAAAGGTGCTTCATCGGAGATGCTTTAATAGTTTTGTGTTTTGATGTAACTGGAGTTCTTACAATCTGAATATCGCATATTATAGTTTCCCTACTTGGTTATTATTTGTAGATGGAATATATCAGTGTGTATCGTTTATACCAAGATCTGCGGCATTTTTACATTGATAGACATGGCAAGAAAAGATTTCCATGGAAGTCCCAATCTAGCGTTGGACTTCTTCAGCGTGTTCGGACTCATGGAAAATTCGCTGTTGAATCATGTGCCACGGTTTCTCCGTTTGAGGAAAAAATTTCATTGTTCTTGTAAGTGAAAGATGATTTATCGGTATTGGTATTGGTATTGGTATTTTTCAATTAACGTCACACTGGAGCAACACAACGGGCTATTGGATGATTTATCGGAGATGGTTTAATAGTTTTGTGTTTTGATATAACTGGAGTACACTTCTTACATTCTGGATACCTCATCATTTTGATTTTTTACTTGGTTATTATTTATAGACAGTATATACATTTTGATTATTTACTTGGTTATTATTTATTATCAGTATGTCTTTTGACAGGAAAATTAAGTTATAATATATTTTCGGGCCGCGGTGGCCCGATTGGAAGGGTAACGGACTAGCAACCGGAGGTTGCGAGTTCGAATCCAACCAAAAGACCGTCGTGTACAAAGGGGACTGGTGCAATCTGTCGTGGCCTCAAATATCCTCACGTTGGCGGGGTGTGGAAGTTTGAAGAGTGGGGTGCCAGATCAGGTGTTGCCTATTCATCTGACCGTGGTTCAAAATTACGTGGTATCCTCGAACCTTTCCCTTCGGGGTTGATCCCGGACCGTCGTCAATATCCCGTTGTGTTGCTCTAGTGCGACGTTAATTACTAATTATCTAATATATTTTCACATTGACATGCATGACAAGGTAGGAGGATACTTATGGAAGACCTTATCTAGTGTTAGACTTTTTGAGTAGGTTCGGACTCATGGAAAGTTGCATCCCCGGTTTTTCCTTTTTAGAAAAAGCTTTCATTGTTCTATGTGAAAGGTGTTTTATAGAAGATCCTTTAATAGTTTAGTATTTCGATACAACTGGAATACACACTTCTTTCATTCTGGATACCGCATAATATAGTTTCCGTACTTGGTAATCAATTGTAGATGGAAGACATTCAGTGCGTCTTTGTCATTTATATTAAGTTGTGTTATATTTTTACATTGATAAGCATTCCGTTGTGTTGCTTCCAGTGTGACATTAATTAAAAATATCGAAATACCATACCCAGTGCTGCAAATAGTTTTCAAATTTGCTTTTTGGGAATTTACATTGTTGAATAACGTCAACCTCTGAAACAGTTTCTCTGATATGTGTACTTCCATTGGTTTTATTTTTAAAGATAGCTTCCTTTTCCTGAAAAGTTCGTTGTTGCATCATCTGCTACGGTTTCTCCGTTTGAGGAAAAATGTTCATTGTTTTTGTAAGAGAAAGATACTTTAGTCGACGCAGGTGTTTAAAATATTTAATGCGACTGGAATACTTATACTCAGAGTGCCTCGTGATTTAGATGTACTATTGGGATATTCTTAAGATGGCCGATTCCAGTAGGTCTCTGATAGCTATATTAGTGTTTCTGTCACATTTTTACATTTTGATTAGACGTGTTCCAGATGACTTATTCCTCACAGTTTAGTTTCTTGTGATAGAAAATCAATTTTGTAATAACATTTTTATTTACCCAATAACTCCTGTTTTGGTTTGGTTAGTCATTCTACGACCATTTTCTGACACACAAGAGATAATTAGACCATCAATAGCCTTTGATAATGAATGGACTTCCGAATTGCCATAGTTTTAAATATTGATTATTTTGAATGCAGATTGTAGCATAATATAAATATTTTCATTTAAATGGGAAGTGTTCATTAGTAAAATAGACATACTTTGAGATACCCTTAATATTCGATTTACTGGACTGCAAAGTTAATCATTCTGTACCTCAACAATGTGCTATTGCAATACCTTTTCAAGAGTCCTTTGGCTCTTAAAAGCAACATATGGAATCCACAAACATTGGAACTATCTTTCAAATTAAGATAATCGTTTTAAATTTTAAAGTAGTTTATTTTACTGAAAAGCTCATTATTACGCTCTGTCAGTTTCTTCATTGCGTGCACAAGGGTAATGTCGTGCGGAAATGCGAGATTGGTTCCAAATGGATCTTGGTTCGGTCATCAATTTTTCAGCAAAACGGCTTCACCTGAAGGCAGAATCTTGTCTATTTCAAGTTGCAAGAAATACAAGATCCAATAAGTCGTGATATCCCAATATATGTCAGGTACTCCTCTCGACCTGTGTAGAGGATATAGTGCAAGATGTCTATGGGGTTGTCGACCGTTATTACACGAATCGAATAACAAATAAGTAAATGTCGTCGGTGGTCTTCAAGGTTCTTACTAACGCTTCTTAATTTCGACAAGTGAATTGGAATTGTCCAATATCTCACTAGTCATGGTATTTACAAACAAGAAAGATTAGAAAGATTAAATTAATGCTTAGAAAGATTAAATTAAACTAGCATACCTGCGCATAGCATCTGCTCTAAAGTTTTCTAATATCTATTGATGGCAGTGTCATTATTCACATTTTATACCTCATTTAAATGCATTTATAACGAATATAAGCATCAGTATGCATATTTCATACTTCCCAATGATATATTGAAAAGTCAAAAATATAAAACTTTCGTTTACATATTTCAAATGTACTCTTACTGGTTAAGAATTTTATTTCTAATAAAATGCATAGTAAGAAGCTCATACATCAGTCATATTTCCAAAATTAGCTTCTGAACATCCACTTCAATTACATCTCATTCACTTGTTCAAAAGCAACTCGATGTCGTTTCTGCGCTTATTTCTTTTTGCTAGCTTTCTGATCGTCTTCTGTAATCAGACTGCTGAACAATTTCATCTGAGCAACTAGAGCTCTTCCATGCAGTTCTAGCGATATTATGCAGCTCAGCTCAAATTACATTAAACTTTGTGGAAAAATTGGCGTAATAGTCGATTTTATATTGTTTATATCCGTTTGTTGCCACATTCGCCAATTTACAAATAAAGCCGATTCCTGTACCACGTACGTTAGTGAATTTTCTTCTGGTTGCTTCTGCAGTGTAGTTGAGATCTCCCTACATGATATCCGAACGGCCACCTCGTGGCCAGTACCAATGGCCTTTACTAAAACACAACACCTTAATTTAAAGATCCGAGACTGGCCCGAATCCTTCGTAGATAAGTAAATTGGAAGTAGGTAAGTGAAGCTATATTATATAAGAATCGATATTATAATTATTTCGAAATCGAACATACCATGTGAATTAATGACGAAAGCAACGTGCAATATCTATAACCTATGTATTTTTATTACAAGCAAGTTTAAATAATATTCAAATAAAATATACTTTTAAATTGTGAATAACTACTTTTATATATAATATATATATTTATTTATTCCATTTGAAACCATAAACCATATTTGTTTAATGTCATCCTTGTGCCATAAAATCCCAATTCCAATCTATTGATTACATTTATTTTCATATATTAAATAACTTATCATATGTTATTTAAAGTATTTTATTTTCTGTAAATTAATATTTTTTGGGTTGTAGGAAAATATAAATTCGTATTTTTGATATAAAGTCTAAGTTTTGTAACTATTCGAAGCATGTATCACTTCTTTTATTACTTAGTGCTTTTTGTGTATTTAACTGTAAACATTCCATGCTGAGATAAAAAAGGATAAAAATTATTCCAAATAAAGAATTCTTAAATTAAATGGGAAAAGTATAATTACCTATCAAAATTTTACAAACACAGAAATTCTATCTTAGCGAAAAGAGGATCGTTTCAGCGAAACTACACAAACCGTGGCTAAAATTTAAAACGTGTATAAACATTGGTTTTTCAAATAATCATGTTATTTAAGCATCTTTTAAGTCAAATGTTATTTTACTTATACAGTCGGGAAACAATATAAGTTGAAACTGAAAAGTTTTTAAAATCTTTAATTTTAAAAGTGGAATTTTTCCTTTTATCAAAACAATAATTTTTTTAAGCTTTCAGTCCAAATACCCAGTAAAAAGCAATCGAAGCAATATACTTTATAAACTATACCAACATTAACTGAATATTGCGATTCGATAACTTTTTCAAACATGTAACAAAGACGGGAAAAACTATTTCCTGGTTTTTCATCTTATCGAACAAAAACAATGTATCATACATTCACAGAAGATATTATCAGTTCTATAGACACGAATAGAATTCGAAAATTTTTAAATTAGGTTACTTATGAATAATTTCAAGTTCAACAATGATCCAGTGTAAAGATTTTGCAAACTCGGATAGTTCTTATCTGCTTTCTGATCTGGCTATTTATGACTGTGGTTTTATGCATTATTCGTTTGAAGATGAAAATGATTCCTTTTTGGTGAAAAACTTTTTGATAAGTGTAATTTCGATAAGCAGCAAATTGTATCTGAATTCTTATTTTTGCAACTATTATAATATAAATTAACGTAGAAATAGTGTAGATAACTGGGTATTTTGGTTTAGGGCACATTTATATCTTATTTCGCGTATTGTGAGCAATTTAGACATCTTTCCATGCAAAAATGTTGTTTTTTACTTGATATATTCCATGAAATCAATTTGGAAACTGAAATAAAGTTGGTGTCAAAATGGTGGGACTGAAGTCAATCCGAATTAAAATTGGAAATCTCGAATTAATTTTTTGCAGGCTAATACAAGAAAATATTGATATAACACCTGATTACTGCCCTGTAAACCTTTATAATGGGAGAGGAAACAGCAATTCAGGTAGTGTAGTTGGTTGGAATATTAGTTCAGAAATCAGATTAGATAACTTGTTCTAGTGCAGTTTAGGTGAGAGGGGAGATGACTTTGGGGAATTTCATTTGTATAAAGATGGTAGGCTCGCCAGAGGAAATATCTGTCACACGCAAAACCTTGCATGACTACCAACGGGCTATTGGCGACGATTCGGGATCAACACCGAGGGGTAAATGAAATCATTTGAGACAAATAATGGGAAGGAAATTCTTTTCAGAGAATGAGCCCATCATAGAAAGAAAAATGTAGTGGACAGAGTTAATTTTGTTTTATTTGTGTTGACAGAAGAATTTCTATTTATTCAGTTCATAGATTAATATCTAAAACATCGATGTATCGAACAGAATCATCGATTTATGGTTTCTATTTTTCGTTGCAGGGGATCGACGACCTGCCTGCTTTCAACTAAAATTTTTATAATGTAATACGTGTTTCATTATAATAGTTTATAATTTTATTATCTTTTTCATCAGAAACGTTCTCCGAGTATTTACCTGTTTCCATCCAAAATTTCCTTCCTCTCGCTTATCAAACAACTATGGATTCACTTTTTAATTTATATACAGGTATAATTCATTTATTGTAGATACCCATAAAATATTTTAATACTTTTAATACTTGCAAGGGAGGATTTTACTGCATCGCTAGAAAATAGAACAATGAAATACACGCAATTCAGCTATGTATATCTATATTTTTCAGCTTCATCCATTACCTAACCAAATATCAGCTGCGCAGAAAAATCTGGAAACAACAGCGGAGTAAGTGATAGCAAATACTCGATTAAATAGAAGAAATTCAATCAATATTATCACGATGCCAGCAGCACTCAAGTATGGTATTAGCAAGGTAATATTACGATACAAAGACTATGGTGCTATATTTCAGTGTTAAATCATTAAGCTTGTTTCTTTGAAATTCGTAAATGAAAAATATTGCTTTGCTTTTATCTTAATAATTACATTTAAGGTGTTACATTTAAAATATACACTTAAAATCACGAAAATTGACCCGAATATCCGATATATTTCGTATTATTTCAAAATATTTTCCAACTCCACAGCTTTTAAACGATACCAAGATCTTGTAAATATTAGGAATGCTTTTCAAGTTACAAGGGTTTTTGTTAGGTAATGCCACCATATACAAACTTGTTTCCAAAACCTTATACTCAATTTCTGAAGAACAGTGCTTTTTCAATACGATGCTTTGTTCAAACAGTCACAACTCAACGATGAATTGATCTATTATAATTACTTTTGTATCATGATAATCTATATAATACAGTGGATGTTTTGATCCTCAGTCAAAGTTATTAGTTAAGAAATGAGTTTTTAGTTGATTTCTAAATATTAAGACTCCTGAAAAAAATTGTAAAAAGAATCTATTCCCTCTAGCAACTTGATGGAGGGTCAAAATATGAAGAATGATATTAGGAATAACTTCAAACAGGAATTGTCTTTCTGAACACATTAGAATTTGAGATATCACTGTTCAAAAAACATGCTAATTATATCTAAATTAGATAGTTAATGAGTAGTTAATCAGAATTTTTCACACTAAAATGAATTTAAGCACAAACCAACGACCCATTGTGAAAAAACTGGATCTTTAAATTCAAAATTTAAAACGAAATGTTCTAGTGTATACGTGCATTTTAAGAAAACAATAATTTCATCACAGGTTTTGAGTAACAAGTACAGGGAGAAGTTAAATTACATTTTGGTGACTTACAAGTGAAACTCAGTAAATCAGAATTTTCAAGACATGAGTTTTTTAACTTTTCTAGCTAGAATGTGATGATCCTTAGACTGATGAAGTCATATTTTCATGAAGTTTAGATTTCTTCAGAAAACGTTCTTAGTGAGTATGGAATACGAGTAGAATTTTTCTCCCCTTTCGTTTCCTCAGAATTATGCTTTCGGCTTGAATGCGTCTTTAAAATCGGAACAGTACTGGAGTATGCATGAAAAGTTGAGAGTTACAAAAGACCGTGACAACCGTTTTGTCTTATGTTTTCAGAACTAGAAACATCAGGAAAAAATATAGCGTCGTGTACACAAAAGATGTGTGTACCTTACATGACCTTCGGACCGAGAGCGCTGGCGCTTTGAGCGTAGGGAGGGATCCGCAGTATGACGAAGTTCTAATGTGCTGGGAGAGCTCTGGGCCAGTGTAATTCGTGGAGTGAGAGCTCTAGGCCAGTGTAATTCGTGGAGTGAGGAAGTGATGTCATTCGAAAGCTACCGAACTACGATACAATCACAGGCCTTCAATCAATAAACTTATCCTTCAACATTAATATAAAATTGCACTTAATAGTTTAAACTGTAAATTAATTGTTGAATATTCGCAATAAACAATCGTTGAAACTTCCTAAATCTTTTTAATTCATTCCGCAATCCAACATCATGCTCGAATATTTACGTCAAAATTACGGTTTGGGTCCTCGACATAACCTTTTTGATTTAGTGTGTTACACTTGTAGGGCGACGATTTGTAACATAAGAATTGCGGTATACCACTATTTTATTAATAAGCTAAGTTATGGTTATAAGTTGGTAGGTTCTTTTATGACACAAGGGTCAGATCTGGCCAAACAATGTTTATTCCGTCAAGTAAATGGATATACACATAAGGAGAGTTTTACTGACAAAAGAAGAGAACTACTCACAGATTAGTAATACGAATCGAGCCTAAATTATTGCTATGAAAAAGTTATATAGGAAACAATTACGAAGGTGTTGAATAATTCGTATCATTGTTTAATTCAGTGGAAAAGTATTTTTGGTGTAGAATGACTTTTTAAAAATTATTTCATCACAGTTTTTCAACTTGTTTACTTTTGCAAGAAAATTTTAGAAAATTTAATTACTTTCAGGAATTTTTTCCGGTTTAGTCATTTGACGGATTTTCTAATGTTCTATCTTGCATAAATCGATACTAAAATCGTTGATTAAAATGTAGTAATGTTGTAATTGGCGTAACTACATTTTAAAGTTACCTATAGTACCACAAAATGTATTTTAAGAGAATTGGCATTGACCAAGTACCTATCATATATCATATATCAAATCGAAATTCGTTCTTTGGAATTTTCATTGTCAAATTCTTTTCATCCTTATCGTTATTCTTTCCATAACACTCGCGCGATTCTATTACTTTTCAAGTAATCATTTCAAGTTTCAAAGCATTTTAGATAGAAATGTAAAATGATGATTGAAGATAAATTCTATTGGGGGGGGGGGTTAACGTGCTGGAATCGTTTTCGAAAAACAAGCCAAGTGACGTGACATCCAGAATACGATCGAAAGAACATTCCGTCACAAAAACATTACTTCCACCTACATTTATTTTAACACAAAAAGACTAAACCAATTTTCGATGAGTTTCGCGACATTTCTTTTCGTACCTTGAGTCTTAGAAATTTTTCACAATTTAAACAAAACGAACACCGCAATTTATCGCCATTTTGGTGACGTTTGGCATTAATTTTTAATATTAGTACCATGCCGAAATTGCTTTCAAGTATCAACAAGTTACGAAAAAAATTACGAAAGAAATGATCAAAACAATATAGCGCCCTCTGTATTTTAGCTTACAGAAAAACCCTCTCGTATATATAAACTTTTCAGAAACTCATCTCTTGATCAGAGCGTAATTTTAGTAGCATTTTTAAGCTCTAGTCACAGGTTGGTGAAATCATAACACGCACACGCAAAGTGGTAAAAAAGTCACGTCCTAAAAATACATATAATATATTAAGGAACTTCGTCAAATGTTTCAACATTACATTGTGGTAGTATCATGGCTGTTTTTATATTATCTTTTTTCAACCAAAAAAATATTCCTCAAGCTAGATGAGGAAGAAACGCAGGAAGTAATGTGTCAAATTGTCAAATAAATTTCTTTGGTAATTTTTTGCGGATGCGGTGAAGGGATAAGGTTTGAATACATAATCAAGTTAATAGTATCGGTGAGATAAGAATAAGTTTGTTATTTATTAGACAGGCAATAAAAAATAATAGGGACTCGGCATATCGATCACTTGATAATGAGACCGAAAGTTATACCTTTACTCATTGCGAACATTTTAAGAAATATTTCATTGGATAAAACACAAATATTTTAAACTCTTTGTGCTTATTGTAGTTTTATCAGAATGTTTTCTTACGAACGCAATTTTTTGAAAATTTTAATTCTGTAAAAATTAACGATTATAATTACTATCGATATTCTGTGCAGTTTGATATTCTGTCTGTCAATTAGAATTCCAACGAACTGAAAGTGTATCCTTGAATTGTAGGTAATGTGTGAAGAGACCTCACCCCACTACAATAATTAAATTTTGATGTATTAAAAATATAGTGGCGACGTGTCTGATCCACGAAGTACTATTTTGTTGCCTGAAATCGCACTGTATTCACACACTTTGAAACATTGTTGATCCGGACGTGATTATGAATATGCGTACTTTCAAAGAAGCCAGATAGCGCAATGGGCAAACACTTCGGTGGATGGTCCACGAAGAGCAGTTGAACTACCAATGCGAAAAAAATCCGTACAAAAATTGTCCTGTGATAACAGACCCTATGTTAAGTCCTGTAATAACAAATTGTTTCTACTCCTACCAACTAAATAGTTTGAAAACCGATTAAATTTAAAACAATTTTTTCTCTACTCTTGTCCAATGTTGATATTCTTAAGACCTTCCTGGGCCAGATAAGCAGCTTGCGGGCCGTTTGTAGAGCATCCCCATTTTGGACATCCCACACAATGATTCTCGAGAGCTACACGATGACTCAAACAAAAGATGGAACTCATTTTTAGCCATTTGCGTGCATCATAGTATTTTTAATTACAATTGCTCAACGCCAAATTTAGAAGGAAAGCAATTAATCAAGTCATATGTGAAAAGTGGATATCAGTACCACAGCGATTTCTGACACACACACGCGAAGCTCCACTCATCCCGACGGTAAACAAACGTTTTACATCCTTTCTTCTCATCCGCTTTCTAAATAATACGTTTCTTCTGTTTTCTGGACTGTGCTAATTACCATAAGCCTTAACGACTGCCATTTCTTCATTAGGAGCATTGTTCTCGATACGGAACCCACGCCTCCCAGCCGAAAAGGAACTTTGCATCCGTTATGAATCAGTAAAAGCACGCGATATAAATTGCATGGGCAGGAGAGATGGCCGATTCCTTTTCGGATGTCAAGATCAGGGCCATAGTTACACCTACAAAAATCGTCCTGCTTTTCCCACGTAAAGTGTTTCTAATCAATAGACTCGTCCGATGTGGGTCAGTGTTACGGATTCTTTTCTCTCGGTGGACAGTTTTTCTTGTTTTCGTTTCTTCCTTTTTCTCGTTTCTGTTGCTGTATCGCTGTGTGTGACTCGCACTGGTGTTATGGTCAGAATGTCAATGTCGCGTCGGGGGCATCCGAATTGAAAACACGTCGCCAGGTAAGGGCGAAGGTTTGTCTTTAAAAACAAGCCGTGTCCGCGAAAGTTGTTACACTTGGATCACTTGCTGAATTTAAAATGGTCTTAAGTGAAAGATAAAGACAGCGATATAGAATTTGCTCTTTCGAAGTTCTAAAAATACAAATGGATTTCTCATTTATCTTTATATATGAGAGTTGACCTTAAGCGCAGATGCTATACTCGGGTCAATCATTATGATTATGATAGTCGTTCTACAACAAAGCAGTGTATATTTCAACTATGTTGAAAGTCTAGCGCATGATTTACTTTTACGCATTCCAAAAGCCAATTACCTATGTAAGAGTAAAAATACCTTTAGAGATTAATTGTAATACTCAATCCATCTAAAAGCAACTCCAATTTAGTTTGGATTTTGTTCAGGTACTTTAACACGATCAGCTATTATAAAACATAATACTGTATTACAAATGTTTCACCAAACTGACCTGGCAAGACTAGGAGACGGGCACACAAGATACTTTTGTGAGAGGAGTAAAGAACTATCCAACATGTTCATGCTGCACAACCCCAGTAACTCATATTTCAGATTATTGATGTCTATGGGACAGCTAGATTATCAGGAGTTGATCGCTATACGATTTGTTCAACATAGCCTTTTATACTTTTTATGGGTTATACCTTTACCAAAGGTATTACTTCAACAACACAAATAAGGGTAAAGCCTAACATTGCTCATTTTAAGAATCACAGGACTAGATACTATTTTCACTTTAATAGTGACTCATTCTAACGTTCGAATGACGCACCGAAACTTCAAGAAAGAAATTAAGAGAGTAATTTCATTCTGAATAATATATTCGTAAGACTAAAGATCTCAATTCTCTAAATATATACAATTTATAAAACAAAAATTACCTTCTGCTAAATTTATTCATGTCTGATTGTTTTATATAGTTAACTGTAATTTGTTTGGAACTTTTGCATGCAATATACTATTTTATTTTATAATTGAATACATGAGTTCAATACGTGTCCAATATTTTAATAGCAAACTATAGAAAAAATATGTTGATTTTGATCAGAAAATGAGGATTCTGTTGTAAAGAACATTGGTGAAGCATTTGGTTTCTAAGTAATTTTTATAAAATAATTTCAATAATACAGAATTACCGAAAAAATAAGTTTTTCAAAGTTCGAAAGATATTTTTTAAGTTCCCTGAAACATCTGATGCCGCAGATAACATTTTTCAGATTCACCTATTCAAATGCAATAATTGATAACTTTTGACATTTATTCAACATTCAAAATATAAGTTTATAATTTGTTGACACTAACAATATCCATCGCCAAAACAGGTAAGTGACCTCTAACAAAATATGAAAAATCTAATCTATACTTTTATGGTAAAAATATCTCAGCTAAACTTAAGTACCTTTTATTCTCATACGAGTACTATAAACAAGAGATATTTCGATCCTATTTTATGCGGGTTTGCTTATTCGAGTTATTTGGATTATGAGTTTGGATAAAGAGGCAAAATGTAAAGTATTTGTGGTGAAAGTGTCAATAACGTTCAGCGCATGGGTATGTTTATGAACATAAAATAAAAATGAGTGACCCAAAAGTTTGTTATTAATTGTTTGTTAACTATTTTTAACACAATTATATTCGTGTTCAGTTTTTTCAGCTCTCCTGCGCCTTTTAGTTTCAATTTTTTTAAGTTTAAAATATTTTTATAAAAATTAACTTTATTTTTATATTAATCTTATTAAAATATTTTTTAATGTCGTTAGTGTTTTATTTTAACTTTAATTATTATTTTTTCAGATTTAATGAAGAAATTATGGAAGCCCTTCGTCTATATTAACTTTAAAAAAATTAGCTTACATATGCATTTTGCAATCAAAACTTTGTTGTCATCACAACAAAAGAGTAAAAGTAAAGTAGAAAGCAACTTTTGGGCCCATCCTTATCGTTAATGTTATCTTGTAAATATCCTTCCCTATGTAATAAGGTGCTCAATAATCTCTGATATGTGTGCAGTTGAATGGCGGCTAATCGAACATTTAAGGAATTGGAGCATTCGGATATGGCAGACCGGATATCAAGAAATACGGATAAAGTTACCACAAACGAAAGTTTTCCTCTTAAAACGAAATCCTTTCCCACTGCCACATATTTAGGGGTATTCCCACCATTAGATTTCTTTTTAAGTAATGAAAAAGTAAGGCTGTTGAACCACAAAACCATCAAACTCTCATTTACATGTATGACAAAAGAAACGAAGTTGATTTTAGATGGCTTTTTCTCCCTTTCTGCTTCAGATTCGTTTTTGAAGCATTTAAAGCGATCTCGCCATTTTCACCGGTCTCTCTTTCCACTTGTGTTATCGCTTATCAAATAATCTCCTTGACAAGAATGATAGCCCAGTTGGTAGATTCGAGGGACAGTGAACATCCAATAGTGATTAGTCTACATACAACAGTGGTTTCAAACTTGTTCGTGAGCGATGTGTTTATCTCTTACATTAATAGAAAAGTTTTACAAATAACGTAAACATTCAATATACTAATTTAACGTAGCTTCCTTTTACCAAAGATTTTTATGCAACCGGAGGGTTGTGAGTTTGGGACTCGATCCAACCAAAGACCGTGGAGAACACAGGGGCTGGTGCACGATAAATCTGTCGTTGCCCCAAATTCAATTACGTTGACGTGATGTGGAAGTTTAGAAAGTGGGGTGCCATTTCAGGTGTTGTCCCCATCATCTGATCGCGCTTCAAAATTCAAAGGTGTTGTCCTTGGATCTTTCCCTTCAATTGTCCTCACGTTGGCTTGGTGTGGAAGTTTGGTGAGTGGGGTGCCAGCTCAGGTGCTGTCCTCGTCACCTGACCGTGATTCAAAAATTCAGTGTTGTCCTCGATCGTTCCCTTCGGTATTGATCCCGGACCGTCTCCAATAGTTCGTTATGTTGCTCCAGTTCGACGTTAATTCAACTATCCACCTACCATTACTTGTCTTTCTTTGTCCTATATTTGGCGCAGTTTGGCCAATTATGGACCTTTCACCATATAACCCACCAACCAATTGTTTTACAATTCATTAAATTTAAAATAATTTTCTCTGCTCTAATCCAGTATTGACACATGAAAGACCTTCGCGGCGAAACATTTTCCGAGCCGTTTGTAGTGCATCTCTATTTTAAATAACCGCACAATGATTTATGAGAGTTGAGAGGTACTCGATGACTCAAACAAAATCTAAAACTTATATTAATAAAGTATGCAATTTTTATTAGTTGTATCTGATGTGTGCTCTAGTAATACAGTATTTGTTCTCACCAGTCTTGTAATATTTGAGATAGAAGAATAAGAATATTCTAAACTTATAAAAATCACACTTCTAAATATTTATGTTATAAAAGATGAAAGCTAACAGAGTTGAAGCATTTTTTAGATTTTAATTTCATAAGTAAAATAAAACGTTCATTGTAGTAGCGTATTTTCACACTTACGTTTGAACAATTTTAAATGGACATAGATTTTTCATTAGAAGGATAGAACATATTTGCGTTGTCTCAATTTTCGTATTTATAAAATTATTTAATATTTTAGATTAAAAAGCAAAATTTTCATTGTATTAACTATTAATTAAGTAATAGAACTTAAAAATGTTTCATAAATTTAAATGATTATTTTGAACTGTTAAGAGAAATTAATTTCTCTTAAATCCGTGGTCAATATGAAATTTATTCAAAACAGTTGCGCAGCCAGAATACGAGTTATCAGTTTTTGTTGAAGATTTTATTTTCTCCCATAGCACCTTATGCACTGACTAGGTCCAATACTTATTAAAATCTAATATATTTCATAATTAATCAAATTTCTTCCGTTTAATAATATTTATGAATACAAAAATTGAAAGTAAAAAAATCAGAGTACATTCTCGACAGAAAAATGACATCTGATTTTTAGTTATCGAAACAAAAAACCAATATCTTTCATCAGTCAATCTGAGATTTATGACTGTTGCGACACTTTCAAACGTCGTGATTAAAACCGAATTTCTTCTGATCATTATGGTGCTGTTGTTTAACAATTAAGCTAAATATCTTCGGCATTATACCATCCACCTTCTAGTCCCACTATCTCTGAATCGTGCAAAGTTCTTAAGTGCACTGCTCAAGTTTAAATGGTTGTCACAAAAAATACTATCATATAAAAAATCATTAAGGTGTATATACACTATACACTAGAAATCACGAAAATTGACCAAAATATCGATATATTTTTAATAATTCAAAATATTGTCAACCCCTTAGCTTTCAAACGATACCAAGATCTCGTAAATATTCGAAATAGTTTTCAAGTTACAAGGGTTTGGGTTAGGTACTGTCGCCTTAGACAAACACGTTTCCAGAACTTTAAACTCGATTTCTGAAGAACTATATTTTTAGAATAGGATGCTTCTTTCGAACAGTGATAACTCAACAATGAATTTATCTGTTATAATTACTTTTGTGTCATTATAATCTACGTAATACAGTGGATGTTTTGATCCTCAGTCGAAGTTATTGGTTCAGAAATGAATTTTTAGTTGATTTTTGAATGTTGAAATTCCTGAAAAAAAATCTTGATTTTTTAGACTTCCTTCGTGAAAAAAATTGTAAAAAATAACCTATTCTCTCTAGCAACTTGATGGAGGGTCAAAACATGAAGTATAATATTAGGAATAATTTCCAACATCAATTTTCTTTCTGAACACATTAGAATTTGAGATATCACTGTTCAAAAAACATACTAATTATATCTAAATTAGATAATTAATGAGTAGCTTAATCAGAATTTTTCACACTAGAATAAGTTTGAGCACAAACCAATGACCTATTGTGAAAAAACTGGATTTTTAAAGTCAAAATTTAAAAGAAATGTTCAAGTGTATACATACACCTTAAGTGACCGTGACTAATTGAAAAACGGAAAGCTCGTACAGCAGAATCAAAGACCGTCGTGTACGTGGGGGCTGGTGCACATTAAACCTGTCGTGATCTTAAATGTCCTCACGTTGGTATGGTGTAGGAGTTTGGAGAGTGGTGCGAAAAACGGATGTAACGAAATGTTAACTAATTTCATTACCAGGAATGAAGCAAGCGCTAACTATTTATGCAGTAATCACAAGATAATAAAAGTTAATAAACTCAACATCACTTGATTTCATTCAGGTTTAAAAATAAACAAACACACTGAAACAACCTTTGATTTTGTCCAATATCTTAAATAATCCTTTGTCTAAAATTTAACTTTAGAGAGTGGGGTGCCAGCTCAGGTGTGACCTCGTCATCTGACCGTGGTTCCAAATTACGTGGTGCTGTCCTTGGATCTCTCCCTTCGAGTTTGATCCCGGACCGTCGCCAATAGCCCTTTGTGTTGCTCTAGTGCGACGTTAATTAAAATATCTACCCACCTGCCTTCCAAAAGCAGGCACCTGTTCAAACGAAGTTTTGTATGATTCAGAACTAAACACTCATATCTAATCGTTTCACCATCAACATTCGTTCACGCAGCATAGACTTAATCTTGTGCCATAAAAATCAAACCATCTTATCTTATTTTTACGACGTATTGCCTCTTTAAGCATTTTTCATAATTATCCAATTTGATCATGCTCCACATCCCAAGCAACTCTTCCTCATAGTTTAGAATGTGTTGGTGTCTGGACAGATCCTAGATGACCAGGAGGTGGTCTCTGTGCGACTTGTTCAATAGTCTTTTGGACTTGGTTTAGGTTATAGCTTGAGCAAGAGCCTTTTTCCAGTCAACGTTTTCTGAACAGCATTTTTAAGTCAACGTTTTAAGCATTTACACAATTCAAAACATAAAACACTTAAATTAACCCCACCAGGGTTCTGAACTATGTCCGAAGACATACAAGTATCGTTGACCCTGGTGATTGGCATGTTAATATCAGTGCAACACTGGATAAGCCGAGGCAGTTAGTGACCCTTGTTCATTAAACAATTTGCGAGGATTAAAATTTTCTGGGAAAACATTCATGGAAAGAACTGAGCCCATCTGAGATATAGTGTGATTTAGTTTTTACAATTATTTAAAGTTTTTATTATTTCAATACTTTAGTTTTAAACTCGGATGCTTAAAATAGTTTGAAAGCAAGTATGGATCAAATCTACATCTTCGAATAATCCATGGAAACAAGCACGTACCTAAAATTCTTTCGGGGGTGCAGGCTGAAAAAGTGGTCATTGAAGGAATTAAATTTCTTTTTTTCCAACTTCACAATCGATCCCCTGATTCAATGGATGCTTTTTATAACAGGAAGATGTGTATATTGGGGGTAATAGATCAACTTTGGATGGGGTGGGTAAAATTTATACACACATAAAACGTCGGAGCATTCGTTCTACGTCTTAGACTGAAGAGTTGCATACAGTTGGAAACAGGTTCTGGTTTCTTGAAAGAATTCATATGACTCGGGTTTCTTTCTGTTTCACACCCCTTACTTTAGGCAGAATGCCACCAATCGACCACCCTAACCCACTGTCCTTTTTAGTGCTACTTTACGGAAAAGGGTGGATTTTTACCTCACCAGAACTTAGTGATCATCAACAGATCAACAAGAACATCCAGAATAAAGCTAAATAAAACCGCACGACAGTGAAACTAATGTAGAGCAGCATAAGTTAACTTTATTCATGAATTCAATCTTTTATTAGAAATTTTTGTTGAATGTTTCAGCGAATCTACTAAACACTAACTAATGACGTTATCAAGTCTATGAACATCAATTTTGCTATTGATTAACCCTCCAAGTGGTTTGATCGAAATATCTCGTCCATCAATATCTGACCAATTTCGCTAATGACGAGATATCTCGAAATCAAGATATTGCCAATATTTTAATGATGAGGATAGGATTTGGTCAGTTTTCTTCTAATGACGAGTTACCTCGTCCATCAAGCTATTCTAACGGTTTTGGTAATAACGAGATTCCTTACCAAGACAACCACCACGAGGGTCAAGAGGTGACTGGATAGTATCAGCTATCCCCTTGTGTGTTCCACTGCATGAAAACGTTTACAATCACACATCAAAACCTTCTGAAGTCTCCACTTCACACCTCTTACCCGATCAAGTTCTGAACGCTAACGAAAGATATAAACATGATTTAATGGCGATTACGTTTCAGCAATTCAATTACTAATCCCCTTTCTCGAAGAGCTGGCTGATTCTTTTAATAGCTCATTGTCCCATCTCTTGATTTAGGACATGGTGCTCGGAAAGGTGTCTGGTGAAAATTGACCTCTTTTGATGATCATTGTTCTTCGGCGCCTCATCCTCTTCTTCTCTCGACAGTAAACAGTAATTAACTCCTTTCTGCGAGGATGATGGGTTTGAGGGTAACTTTTAATCGCCCGATGTGGGCCACATCAATAGTTGCTTACGGAGAGATCCAATGGCATTCCTTCGGTGAGATGCTACGAATATCAGCTGAGAATTGCCGAATTTTGTATAAATTGCGTTTCGACATTGACTTCGGTGATGTAGTTTTAACTCTCCGAGCATTTTGATGAGATGCCTCGGTCCAAGATCTGATCGTTTTTGCTAAGGATGAGATATCACGTCGAGAGAAAATTGCCTTATTACTCCAAGGAGGAATGAAGTAGGAAAAACAAGTTGACCCTTACCCCAAACTGGTGACAGTTTAGAACATGTTTTTGCACCAGAAGCTGGATACTACAGGGTAGTTTTCGACGTGAAGATAAACCACCAGGAGGGTTAAAACCCAAAACTCCTCTAATGTGCTCCGGAAGAACCCCACACAAATAGTTGTATCTTTCCGCATATATTGTGTGTTTTTCAATGGATAACAGTCTATCGCCTATCTTTAGGTTCTAGTTTATCTGCATATAATATTCCGGGAAAAATTAAACGTGTATTATGATAGGCCTTAATCATTCCTCATCAAGAGAATAAAATGTCCAAAATAAGGCCTTCTGGATCAACATCGGATCCATGGGTTCCTTGAATTTAAACAATGCAGGAGACGACAACTTATCTTGGCATACGCTATTGCTACGATCCAGTCTCTTCAATCAGCCTCTGGCGACTCCCTGGCCTGTCGACTCAAGACACTCCCCCAAGACTTATTGTCTGAAGCAAAATGCGTCATAGAAGGAATGAGCAACGACGACGTTAGAACGACGCAGCGTTTTATTGGACCACACCCAATGAAGCGAATTCATAATGCTTAACAGACAATAAATGGATTTATTTTAATGAAATACCAGACTAAAAACCAAAACTACAAAACAACGTAATATGTTTGATCGTATGAACCATGTATCCTTCATTTTCAACGGGCCGCGGTAGACCTGTTGGTAGGATAACGGATTAGCAACCAGAGGGTTCCGAGTTCGAATCCAACCAAAGACCGTCGGGTACAAAGGGGGCTGATCCACGTCAAATCTGTCGTAGCCTCAAATGTCCACGTTGGCGTGGTGTGGAAGTTTGGAGAGTGGGGTACCAGCTCAGGTGTGACCTTGTCATCTGACCGTGGTTCAAAATTACGTGGTGTTGTCCTTCGATCTTTCCTTCGGGTTTGATCCCGGACCGTCGCCAATAGACCGTTGTTTTGCTCCAGTGCGACGTTAATAAAAATACCTACCTGCCCTCATTTTCACTCTTTTCGCATCCTTATTCATTAAGTTCAGTTTTCATAACACAGAAATGCTTCACAAAATTGCGTTGCACTTGCTTCTTGCTGTAAAAGCAAAACATCTCACCCAAATTCAATGCTAATAATAAACAATTTGGAATAAAGTATAAATGTTTCCAATTCACAAAATGATTCATTATTCTGTTTTTTGAAAATATGAAATACTTAATCAAATTTTGTATAGATATGAAAAGTCCCATTGCTCCATATTCCTAGTTTCGAAGAAAATATAACGGATTTCGAGTTCTCGAAGAATAAATTCTAAATTGGAATTTTTAATGAGAATAAAACGAACGAGAAATGAAACACTCTTCTGACCCCGATATCGCAATTGCAAACACATCCTTCACCCAAGGTCATTACTTTTATGTTCTCGTTTCTAGCCCCATTCGCACTTTTCTATATTCCTCCTTCCTACGAGATCAGATTTCGAATTTGGAGCAATCCGGAGAGCAGTTTTTCATTTCGTTCTTTTCGACAGGATTCTTCGGGATATGACCTTTTACTCTGCCAATGCTCCGCTTCTGTCAATGAAATTCCTCTGTAGCAGACGGCCTGATTTCGACCATAAAAGATTTTTTTCCCTGGAAAAAGGAAAATTATAATCATGAATATGTTCTCGTGATTCCGACAAGGAGGTAATGCTTGAACATACAAACACAATTGAATAGCGTTCGGTCTCACGAAAGGATCGAATTCCTAGCTGTAAATGTTATCTTCGATTGGAATGCATTTGAATTGTGATTTTGCTGGAGTTACGTGGATTGAATTGAAATTCGGATAATAAATATTTAGAATCAATGTTATATAGTCAGACGGTGGCTTTTGGAACCCTTGTCCCCCGAAATAATACTTTTAATATTATTTAAATAAAATAGTTGTGTTTCTCCAATATTAATAACAATATCTATATTATTTATTGTGATCCATACTTTCATATTTTGAAATGCGTTAAGCATTCATTATGATTAGCATGAATATCTTATATTCATTATAAAATGAATATCTTACTTTCATTATGGAACATGAATATCTTATATTAACTGTGGAACACGAATATCTTGTATTCTTTATGGAACACGAATATCTTATATTCATTATGAAACACGAATATCTTGTATTCATTATGGAACACGAATATCTTGCATTCATGTTTCATGCGAGAAAATAAATGTGAATATCTTATATTCATTATGGAACACGAATATCTTATATTAACGTGAAACACGAATATCTTGTATTCATTATGGAACACGAATATCTTATATTCATTATGGAACATGAATATCTTGTATTCATGTTCCATGTGAGAAAATAAATGTGAATATCTTATATTCATGTTCCATGTGTGAGAGAAGAAATATGAATACGAGATATTCATGTTCCTTCTCTCATGTTCACACATATCAGCGAATTGCACCAACCCTCAATTGTGACACAAATGCAAAGTGATTTGCCAGAAGCAAGATTCAACTACTTTTGCTCCAGTTATTTATTGTTATTATAATGTTTGCTGGGAAAACCTTAAAGTCATTTCCGTTCCCCCGAGTTATGTTATTTTATGCTTACAACAATCCGTTACTTCAATATTCATGGTCTGATGATCAACATAATAAAGGGTACCTTTTTAAAATCCTCTGATTCTGATCTTAGTTTTGCATAAACGTTTCTAAATTTGAACTCGCTCCGAAATAAAACCCCAAAGGTCGTCGTATACGTGGGGGATGATGCACGTTAGATCTGGCCTCAAATATCCTCACGTTGGGGTGGTCTGGAAGTTTGGAAGTGGGGTGCTATTTCAGGTGTTGACCTCGTCATCTGACCGTAGTTCGAAATGATGAGGTGTGGTCATCGAATCTGTCCCTACGGGGTTAATTCCGGACCGTTACAAACAGCCCGTTGTGTTGCTCCTGTGCGATGTCAATTCATCTTTACACCTCCGAAATAAAATCTTGTTTATTCCAATGTCGAGAATCATATTACTAAGGTAGGTATCTTTAATTAACGTCACACTGGAACGACACAACGGGCTATTGGTGACGGTCCGGGATCAATCCCAATGGGAAAGATCCAAGGACAAGTATTTGAACCACGGTCAGATGACGAGGTCACACCTGAGCTGCCACCCCGCTCTCCAAACTTCCACACCATGCCAATGTGAGGACATTTGATGCCATAACAGATCTAACGTGCACCAGCCCCCTTTGTACGCGACGGTCTTTTGTTGGATTCGAACTCGCAACCCTCCGGTTGCTAATCCGTTACTCTTCCAACCGGGCTACCGCGACCTAAATTTGGTTCATTTCGTATTCTCTTTGCCACCAATGCCAGCTTATGTGAGTATTGTCCTTCAAGCATTCCGTTGACGAGAAAAATTTCAGTGTCTGTTGTTAACCCGGGAACCATGGCAAATCTCATGCTGCCCTCGCCAATACCCCCGTTGTGTTGCTCCAGTGCGACATTCAATACCTATCTACCATCATGGTGCCCCATCGGCCCCACCGTGCACTGGGGGAAATATGCCTTCCTGGAAGATTGGGGAAGCTGACCCATATATGTAGTCTTGAAGAAACCAGGAAACTTCAAGCAGTCAACCCGACTTCGATACATACGAGATTTGAACTCTTAATCAAGTGCTTCAGTCTACCATTTCTTAAGGGCGACGCTTTTTTGCTTCTCGGCCAATGGTGGAACAATTTCACATACTAATTGCTATCAATTTAGTTCAAGGAAATTAATTTTAACAATCTTTATTCCACGCGGCTTTGAAAATTGAACTCACCTGGATATATTGTTTTATTCCTCTCAATATTTATCTGAAGCTTTATTATTGCTTAGCAATCCTACATCCTACATATCCTTTAAACATTCGTTGGCGAAAGCGTGGCAAGCTCAGGGTAAATATGGGCCACCAATGGAGGTGTTGTCACTGTGACTTGAGGGGGGGGTGCATTACCTTCGAGGGGGAGAACTTTCTGGCCGGCATTTTGAGAGACCAGTAAAATTCAAGTAGCCAACCCGACTTCGGCACATACATGATTCGAACTCGTAACTAAGTACTTCAGTCTACAAGTTTCTTAAGAGCATGCCTTTAGCCACTGAGCCACTGATGGCTAATTCATGTACCCGGCCATTTCACGTACTAATTTCTATTAATTTATTTTAGGAAATTAATTTTAATAACACTTATCCCATGAGGCCTTGAAAATTGAACTCCCCTGGATAATCATTTTATTTTTCCTATAAATTTTTTCTTTGAAGATACACGTTATTGCATAACAATAAATGCATTCAAAATAGTTCTGCAAAATACATACTCAGTCATTATATGGTTCATCCCTCGGATTGTTCAACCAAGATATATCTTGAGCTTATAACTATTAAGTTCATTGTACTTAGAAAAAATTTACAAATACTCGGCGGTGTTGAAAACCTAATAGATTCAAAAAGAGGACCCTCCTCTTCCAAACAAAGAAAGTGGGGTAGTCTGAAAGGAGGCTCCACCATCCAGCCCAATTCGAATGCCTATGCGGAACGCTACACTTCCATTGTTTAATTGTCTGAGAAAATTTTCATAAGAATTAATTGAGCAAGAGCGAGTGATCTAGAAACAAGAACACGCCGGAATCAACATCAATCTGACAGGAAAAAAAATCCATAATTTTTAGAAGACTCTAATGCATTGTGCGGGATGGTTCGATAATTTTGAACGATTCTTTTTCTCTTAATAAGCTTTGTTGGAACCATTGTCCTTCCATACATGCCTCGTCAACACGCTCGGCTCATCGAATGCACAATGTGAGACGATGTTTTCTGAAAGTGGTTAGCTCTCCTTTTGGTTAGTCCCTACAAGCAGTGGATAAAACCTCAGCGTGTAGAACAATGAGTGCTTGGAGAAGCAACATCACATTCATAATCAGAATTCATTGAGCTTATATGAGTATTGCCTAATACCATTTACTTACTACAAGGGAATCAAAGGAAGAGAGCACGTCTGCGACAAAATGTTCCAATGTTTTCAAAGAGATATTACGTTTGAATTGGAATAAAAGAAGGGGGTTGTAATTTAGACTGCTATACGTAATAGACAAGGCTTGGGCCACTACAGTTTTGAGGACAAAGATATAGTTTTTGAATGAACAAAAAACATTGGTAAACTGTTTAGCACGATACTTTTTGTGTTTAGAAGTAAAATTGGTACTGATATGGATTAACTATGTACTACAGTTTAAAAATATATAACCACTAGCTGAATTACCTGTCGTTACTCGGATTGAATTATTTATAATTCATCGTAATATTACTCAATATTATTCCAATGGAAATTTCGAATTGTTTTTAGCCCCCTGCATACCTAGGCTATATATTAATCCCGTTCGATTCGTCCTATGTGTCCCCCAGAATACTACAGGATGAATGTACCAAATTTAGTGTGAATTGGTCTGACATTGATCGTATAAATACGCAATGTTATTCCTATGTGGATTTCTAATTGTCTTTAGCCCCCTGTACCATATCGACGACAAAAAAAAAGAACACTTTCTATGAAAATAATCTTATATTATCATAAAAATTTACATTCCAAGAATAAAGCTACAGTTTAAGAATTTATAGATGGGATACATAAACGATATGATACTGAGCGATTTTCAGCGCAACCGCACCCATCTGCCATTGCATCGTACTCTAAGATTCTAAAAAACTCCAAAAGGTCATTTTGAGAGGTGATTCCTGTAGATGTTCTGACGTTATCTGCACAGTCAGATCGGGAGATAGCGCCCCCTAGCAAGTGCTTTATGCAGGATGACTGGACGTTACACCCCTCTGCACACTCGAGACAAATAGAACGAGGGTTAATATGTAGCCTACGTTACCCGCAGGATTTCAAAGAATAAGTGTATCAAATTTGCTGTAGATTGGTCAAACAGTGTAGATTTGTATAGAGAAGACAGATGCCAACTCTGTTTTATATCTATAGATTTGTGTTTCCCACATGTTATAGAGGGTGCTGTGTGCGCACGTGGGTGTTAATGATGCGAAAACGCCTGAGAGAAGAGCTTCCTTGGCCAGCAGGTGGTCCTTCAATCCCTTTGTTATATTTTCCTGTTATTTATTTTTGTTACAAATAATTGATTCAATAACATACAGTCCAACAACTGAACTATCGTGCCAACGTCATAACTTCTCACAAGTGCAATCCAGCAATCGCGTTGTACATCAAATGACATCTTGACTAGGATTTAAAGTTTCAGTTTATAAAAAAAAGAAAGTTGACAGGTACAATCTACAGCAATAAATATTTTTACTTTTGATCATTGTTTCCCTTTCGAGAATAATTTTTTAGGAAACCGGTTGAAAACAGTACGGAGAATACTATATTTACATCCACACAAAGATGCATGATAAATTCCATCGCAATCGGTCAAACAGTTTTGTAAAATTTAATAGTGCTTGTTAAAAGTATATTTTTGAGAAATAAATATACTTCAAGACTCGAATACCTATTGTAATGGAGTACTTTCGGCTAATACACATATAACGCTATAATAGATTCTTTTTTAAATGAAACCTCTTTTTTGCAGCACGTCTTCATCAGTTTTCGCATCTTTTGATATCTGCTCGCTTTAATGACCTATCAATGCGGTCTGTCTCCTTATTGTGGACAAAAATTATAAAGATTCCCATAAATTACATTATTTTCAAAAAAATATGTTCCTGTATATTTTAATAAAAATGCTTCTAAGTAAAAGTCCATCTTAAAGTGTCTAAAAGCAAAAATTCAGTCCAAAATGACAAAATTGTCGAGAACGAATTTTCTACTTAAAAATAATAAAATATCTTTCTAAACATTTTTGTATGTATCTATATACCTCGCCATTTCTTTTCGAAAACTTTTTTCGTTTCGCTTTAGTAGTACATTGATAGTTTCTGACTTTTCAAGCTATTTTTAAAGCTATTTTTTTCCTAAATCATTTTTTCCCGTTACATCTATAAAATGCTAAGGCTCTTTTAGTTTTCTGCTTTTAACTTTTCTTTGTGACGACTTTGCTCAAACCGAAAGCCTTTTTTTTCTTATGAACTAAACTTCTGATAACAGCTAAAGAGAAATGAGTTTGTCTTTTAAAATACTTGTATTGCTGATGGCACGCTTTTGCAGATAAAAATCATCATCAAATAATGCCAGCACCTCCTTTGTTTGATAATTTTGAAACCTTTTCTGTTTTCGTATACAAGCGAATGTTCGACAAGATCTTAATGCACTTCACGTTTCGACTGAACCTGAGTCACGAAGTCGATAAAAAAACAAAGCTCGCAGCAATGCCACCAAAAATACAAGCTCCAATCTCTGTTTCAAGATGTATGAACTCTTTGATTTCGCATCAGCTTGATTTACAGGGAAAAAGCCTTTTTGATGTAAGCAAACCTCACATCAAGCTTTCTTTGCCAGTTGCTAGTCAAATTGTTTCTCGAGATTTGATTCCTGCTTTCCAGCATCAAATTTTTAATTAGACTGCATGGAGAGTCAAATTTTGGAATTTTCAGCAACAGAAAGCAAATACTTTTTTAAATATTTTTGAATATTATTTAAAATCATTTCTTTAATTGTACAAAAAACAGTTCAATAACATTCTTATGACAAGGATTTTCAGTATAAACAATCAAGCCGACCTGAAAAGGGAGATTTTATTTCTTGTTACTCAAATGCATTTGCATGATACATAACAAGCTTACCTTAAAATGTAATTTATCACCATTCGGGGTTTAATTTATTTGGCGTTGACCAAACAACAAGCACACATCAATCTGGAATTCATTATTTGGATCTCTTATTAGCAACGTGCTGAGATCATATTCGTAAAACAAGATAAGTGACGTCACGTTCAGAATAAAGGACAGGAAGCACGTTCTGCCGCAAAAATTACTACCGCCCTCTACATTTAGCGTAATAGAAAAAGATAATTCGTATAATCTTCAATCAACTGTTGAATAAGTGCTCCTACTGTTTTCTTATACCTTTATACTTTTTTACCATTTTTAAAATTTTATTTTGAGCAAGCCCAAAGCCGTTTTTGGTAGGTGTGTTGGGCATGCATTTACACGTAGTCAGGAGTAAAATAAAGGCCAATTTTTAAAAAAGTTCATTTAATATCACTGCTTTTTTGCAAATAAAAAGCGGAAAGCATGCAATTAAGATAGACAGGATTTTCATGTTAGTTTTGTATTGCGATAAATGATACCTATGAGAATGATACCTATGAGAATGATACCACAGTGTATTTTTATCTAAAAGTTCATCCAAATTTTCAAAAGTGTATTTATCAATGGCGATTTATTTTTAAGATCAAAGCCACCCAATCTACCAATAAAGGGTTTAAGGCCAGGATGGCATGATACATAAAATACATGACTACGACATACAAGACACGAAACGAAAGCGGGAACACAAACTCTTCAAGCTTTATGTGATACAGATCAGGCAAAACACGATACACAAAGCATCCTACACGAGACATGCATTGGCAAAAATAAAAAAGGTGCAAATTCGTAAAAATTTCTTGACAGAAACAGAAAATATTTACATAGAAGGTATCAAACGTATAAACACAATGTAAAACACACTGAGCGTATATACCCAACTAGGTAAAGGATGTCCCAAAATTCACGCAAGATTTGAATTTTGCGCCATTTGTGCGGTAAAGTGTTGCCAACGAAAAAGAAAACAGTGTGACAGCTGACAGTTCAGAGTTATTAAAAATGAAACAGTTATTAAAAATGGACAGTTCAGGGTTATTAAAATGCGGCTGGTCAGGCAATAACAGTTAATGGTGCTCGCTTTCGCGACATGATAATCCAGTTTTTTGTGCCTAAATTGCAAGATATGGATGTGGACGACATGTAGTTTCAACAAGACGGTGCCACATACCATACAGCCCGAGAAACAATTCAATTACTGCATGAGTCATTTCCTGGTCGTGTAATTTCCCGTTTTGGTGATTGGCCGCCCAGATCATGCGATTTAACGCCGTTGGATTTTTTTCTTTGGTTTTTTTTTTTGAAGTCTAAGGTTTATGCCGACAAGCCCACGACCACCCACGCCTTGAAGAAGGAAATTGAGAGCTGTATCAACGAAATTAAGCCACATTTATGCAAAACGGTCATGGAAAATTTCAACAAAAGAGTGCGCATGTGCCAGCAAAGCCGTGGAGGCCATTTACCCGATATTCTATTCCATACATAACCCTATACTGTATACTTTATGACTCAATAAAAAATTTACAATTTTTAATTTATAAACCTGTGTTTTTTATCAAAATTACTTCTTGCGTGAATTTTGGGACACTCTTTACAAGAAGGGTGTGCCCCTGTCTCGAGTTAAGCTTTATTATACTTCATCCGCTGTGGCAGAGGCTATCCGGGCACACTCACGTATTCACCTTATTAAGATTTTGTAATTCGATTTATTTGAAACATGTTAAGGTTTGCAGGTGAGCAACCAATACCTCAGGAACAGTTCTCTCTGGGCCGTCACATTATTCTAAAAGGCCGAGCACCCATCGATATCAAATTCCAGATCACAATGCTGTAAATCTCATCTCCAATTTTGAATAAAGTAATTTGATAGGAAGTTCCTCTTCGAGCGATTAAATACCTGCCCTCCGTCCCTTCAACATAGCCTACAGGGTTCCTTTTTTTTCTGATACCACATCGATGGACTCATCAATATTCTCGACACGTCTAACAAATCACCAGTGCACCCAATTCTCCTCAACAACAACAGGCCCACATAACCTGACAACAGAATGCCCGAAATAGAGAGGCCTGCCTCACCAATCCCCTTTCTGGATAAATTGAATCGTAATCAGCACTCGGGAGTCGGTGATAACTCCTTTTCCGCTCGTTGCTCATCAATTCATATCGCGCAGAAAATCTCGAATTTGCAAATAATAGGAGAAGGTTTCGCCGAGGCGCCAATGGGGAGTTGCCGATCAGGAAGCAGCAGCTATAGGGCTCTCAGGAGGTCATGGTCAAAACGCCGACCCATTTTCGAGCCCATCTCTCTGCCTCTAGGGGTCCCGGGGCCATCCTACTTGCATGCGATCAATTCGTCAACACTGAAGAGATCTCTTTCGGACTTGTCGATATGGCCAATGGCTATTTATGCGGATGAATGATCGGTGTCACATCGTGATGGATTAATCCCTTCTCGATGGTCTTTTCTTTCTGCCAAGTGAAAGAGAACACGGCAGTCACTCCCTTTCTGCAAATATCGTGTCCGAGAGGAATTGGAAGTCTGGTAAATGAGATCCGCTTGATGAATTAATTTGAGACATGAGAATGGTCGCCGTTGCGGAAAATGGCGTCAACACGTGAACTGGTTCATTGTGTTCTTTCTTTTTCGTGTGTATGCTACATTTAAGAGAAAAACAGCGCTTGATAAAAAACAAATTGTATTGGACTATATCGACATTTAGGTGTGGTTTATCGATTTTCGGTCTTTGGGTTAGTTGTTTTCGGGGTTTCATGGCACAAGGACCATATTTGGTCTAGGTGTACCAAACCTAAGATAATGTCATGTATAAAATGCCGTGAGCGGAAAAAAAGGAATTGGGGAACATAGTGGGATGAAAGCAGAAAAATATCGCTTGGGTATCGAGGGAGCGCGACCCCGGTGTTTTCTAAAGACAGTAAACCCCATGGGAAAAGAAAAGATCATTAAAGTACCTCGCCCACATGAAGCCTGTACACACCGAAAGGAGATGTGCTCCTGTGGGCTTCGATCTTTGGGTAAACGAATTAAACCCAAACCAACTTCAATGTTTATAGTTTTATTCTCAAATCTTCCACATAACCTTAAACCTGTCACATAAATTGTATCTCCGTCGTTTCATTACCCGGTTTCCTGGCACATGAGAAGGAATTCGCATCAAATGTACCGGGAAATTGTCCTGAAAGCCTCGAGTCTTCCTGAATCGCAATGGAATTAGGATCCCTTACTGAATAGAAATTTTCCTAAAGTTCTAATGCACTAAGGCTATCTGCCATTAACCAGATTTCCTCTTCGGGGTTTCCAGTGGTTTTTAGACAAATCACGATTGACTCCAGTTCATCTCCATCATTAGAACTATTATTCGGGGTTTTTTTTGATAATTTTAACAGAATTCGGTAATTATTACGAAACCAGTTCAACAGATGGCGTTTCCAATTTGTTTCCATCAGTAACTTTTTTAACCTAATTAATCTTTTTTAATATTCCTTTTGAAATAACCGCAATTTCAAAGGGTAAATGCAACTTGAGTCAATGTATGCAAATAAACACTAGCAAGGAAAATCGAAACCAAACTTAAATCCCAGAAAAGTCTCGACAATTATAAGATAGTTAAGAAGATAGCAATCCAATATTTTATAAGAAGCGCTAGATATTACATAAATTTAAGTTAAGTAAATGAAGTTAGATATTACATAAATTATCTATGATTTTATTTGAAAACATGGAGAAAACAAACTCTAATGGATTCGAATAAATAAAATATCCTCTGACAATACAACGCAATTACGCAACATGAAAAGTACACATGAATCTCAATTATGTCATTTTTAAACTTTTATTTCTAATGTCCTGCCATTGACCTCTTCGGCTCTACAAGGGACGAACTGGCGATTATTTGTGAGGGAGAAACCAATAGATAAGCCGCCGTTACTGATAACACGGACAATCACCGACATCAATATACTTAGAGATTCAAACCATGGGCCTAGAGGGTGGCAGACAAATGTCACTTTTAAGCGTTTGTGCCTTTTGTATTATTTCTGTAAAGTATAAAAAATGTATTTATTTCATCGGATGACGTAAATATAACTAAAAAACAACTCGGGGGTAATTAATTAAGGTCGCACTGGAGCATTACAACGGGCTATTGGCGACTGTCCGGGATTAAACCCGAAGGGAAAGATCCAAAGACAACAAACAGCTCGTAATTTTGAACCACGTCAAACCAACTCGGCATGTAAATAAAAAAGACAGTTTTTAATAAATACGGATAAATAACATGAGAATCTCAAAACTGAGTATCACCTATTTAAAAACATCTGTATATGGATTATCTAAAACTAGTCAACCCGGAGTTCTATTGCTTGTATCTTTTGGTGGCACTTGTTAGGCGCATTTCTGCTCTTATGTCAGTTTTCGATTTAGTTAAAATAGCAATGGAAGTCAATCACTTGTGAATGTTTTGTTATCCTTTTGTTTTCATTGTGTTAGTAAATATTTTTTCATTATTAATAATTTTTAAATTATGAAAAAGCTTAATGATTTGGAGACAAAGTATGTGAACATTTAAATGACTAAATACAATTGGATTCGCAGTTGTAAATCTTACAATATGACAATCTATGCATCAACTGAAAATAGTGGGTGGAAAAATTTTAAATCGATACACATATAAATAGTTGAATCCAACCTATATTCTAATCACCTGACAATTTATAATGGATTCAAAGTACGCTTTTATTTTGCATTTCAAATTTCTTAATTAAATTAAATTTATTAAAGATTAAAACCGGCATTTTGTATATTTTAGTTTTTCAAATGTTCAATTCAAAAATTAAGTATGAAAAAAGCTGCACAACTCAGTCATGCTTTTACAATTACATTTCTGAATGTCGACCTTAATTGTACCACATTAATTTGTTAAGACTATTCACCGTTTCCAAACGTCTTGAATTTCAGCGTTAATACTGAGTAAACTTCAATTTTCTCTTCTGTGTCGACTGTCTTTTATCTTTTTTTATATTTATCCTTACCTTCCTTTCACCAGACTGTTGACGAGTCATTAGACTGCTGAGCTATCAGTGTTTTTAATAATCTTCAGGTTCCAAGACACATTTGAATGGAGCGGCAAAACTAACAGTGAATCTCGAATCGGTTGATTTTATTTGTTTATGAGAGGCATTTTCCATTAAGCTAAAGGTGGCGGTTTCACTGCACGTTACGTTCATTACGTTTTAGTAATTACGTCACACTGGAGCAACACAGCGCTTCATTATGTAACAGCATTTGTTTGTTTGTTTCGTTGGTTGGTTGCATTGAGTTTTATTATGCAAGGACCATATTTCGTCAACCTGCGCTAAACACAAGACAGACAACGTCAAATAATAGACAAACACACACAATGAAGGTTTCATTGACACAGAAGAGAAAAATACATCCAGAGAGGAATCGAACCTGCGTTGCCTACAACTCACAGGTTGCTAACGCAGTGGACAAGCCTACTAAACCATGGCTGCCTGCCCCAACAGCAGAAGTAAAATATTCGCAGACCGTCTGGTTTGTTTACACTGAAAATCCCTCTAATAGTGATTGCTGACATGCGGCAATAAACAAATAATGCCAATTTCTCTGCCACGTACATTAGTGAACTACGTGAACAATTCAATGAATTGCATTTCGGCGTTTTAGGTAGATAAATAAGGTATCTACCTTACTTATCTACCTAAAATTCACTTCATTGCCTCATTTATTGGAAAAGAACACCACAAAAAGTCCTCATTCGGGAACACAAATAATGTAGGATACCGATAATCAATTACGTCAAACAAACGGAAACCACAACCAACACGTGTTTCGCTACTATGTGTGCCATAAATGTATGAAAGGAAAAAGAAGCAAATCCGCTTTTAAAATAAGAAAAAAAAAGGGCGATATTGAAGAATCCACCCAATGACACCGACTTGCTCAGCGTAAACACCCAGTGTTCGATACATGGGTCGTTAACCTATATAACATCTGCGACACCACCGAAGATCCTCAATGCATGTTATTTGGCTTGACGAAAACAGTCATCTAGAGTGATGCGTCTTCACCTCGTGTAATTAGGACAGCTAACACGTAGTAGTGGGTTAATGGCGGTATTGTCAAACAAAGGAACTTCGTTAAGGAACAAGCTAGAAAGATTGATTTGTGGCTCTAGTGTTTTTAATGTCGATGAATGGCAAAAAACCGTGAGGAAGTTGTATCACGTGAAGACTGGCAAGCGCCAACGGGAAAGTGACTTGAAGAGAAATGGAGTCCCGGGTTTCCGATAAAATTGTTTCTTTATAAGGACCTAGGCAGCGGTAGCCCAATTGGAAGAGCAACGAATCGTCGTGTACGAGGGGGCTGGTGCACGTTAAATCTGGACCTCAAATGTCCTCACGTTGGTCTGGAATGGGGTGCCAGCTCAGGTGTTGTTCTGGTCATCTGACCGTGGTTCCAAAATTACGAGGCGTTGTCCTTGGATCTTTCCCATGGGGATTGATCCCGGACTGTCACCAATAGCCCGTTGTGTTGTTCCAGTGCGACGCTAATCAACTACCCACCTTTATAAGGCCCTCTGTTGTATTCACAAATTGTCTATTTAAGATCACAGCCCTGAAAATAGCGGCGTTGCTAAGGAGGCGAGAGTACCTAAAAGGTTGGTACTTCAGAAATCATTAATGGAAAGGGGATTCTCTAGGAAAAGTGTTTTATAATTCAAAGCCAAATTTTGCTCTCGTCACAGAAGTATCTTTCATTGCTTTGTGTGTGAAGTAAATGCTTTCATGCTCTTCATCTTTATAATTCTACGATTAATCCTCCTGGTGATTGTCTAGACGAGGTATCTCGTCATTAGCAAAACCATTAGCAGATCTTGATGGACGAGATATCTCGTCATTGGAAGAAAACTAACCGCATCTTGATCTAGTCATCATCGCAAAATCGGCAATATCTTGATGACGATATATTTCGTCATTAGCAGAATTTGTTAAATCTTGATGGACGACATACCTCTTCAAAACCACTTGGAGGGTTAAAAGTCCTTTTTGTTATGTGGTCAGCTGCAATCGTATTGTTCAGAAAAGAGAAGAGAAAAAGCAATAAAATTATCTTCTCACAGAGAATGGCGGTTATCTGCAGAGCACAACCAAGACAGAAGTCGCTTTTTCTGACTTTTATCCTGGAAACGCATCAACAGGAGTCATGAAGGCGACAAAGACCGGCTTTTTTCGTTTGTTGACTTGATGACTTCTTTGTTTTTTGCTAGTTTTTATGCGAATGGGAGGAATTTTCAGTGCAAATAAGCAAACTATCGGAAGACAGGAATTTCGTTTACGTTTCCCAAATGGCGGAGTACTTTCAGGAAGAACTTCTACCTTAAAAAACACTAGCGCCATCTAGATTTAACTTAGCAGAAAAGTTTCTCATGTGCATAATGAATGGCAATCAAAAATTTTGAAAATAAAGGTTAAGAAAATTAATATGGTTCAATTAGTATATTCTATACATATTATTTAAGTGTTTTTCTTTATCTTCATTTTCAATAAATAAACTGTTTCAATAAGTAAACAAAAGACGGCATCAGCCCTATTTGTAACAGGAACCCAAAAGTCTGACTTCGCCTCCGCCTGCAAAAAAATTTGTATATCCAGATTAATGCAATGAATGCACCATACACCATAAAGAAATCGCATAAGATATGGAGAGTATCTTTGGAGTATAGCCAGAGAGGTCACTCTTGGAGGCCAAATTTCTCGAAAGTGTTAGTTTCATATTTTTATATCTCAAATTAAATGTTCTAAAGTGGTCGTTTCATGTCAAACCGCACAAAAAAGGGATATATTCAAAGTGACCCTCTCCCTCTTTTTAAAACTCGGTGAATATGTTGCCCAGCCATATATAAGAAATTATGGAAAATTTTAGCTTCTATTTGGAATAGTTTTACGGTTACATTAATTTTAAATTTGAAAAATCGAACAATTTTTCATGATTCTAGAATTATTAACTCCCATATCCTTCAACATTGAAGATTCAACAATATTTCAACGTTTATTCAGTATTTAACCTTCAACTGTTTTTCAACGTATTTTTAATGTTAAAATAGCGGTTAACACCTAATTCAACAACTACAATTTTCTAACCATTTTCCAACTCTGAAAATCCGTTATGGGCTGAGAAATATTTTTACTCTGCACGAACTAATTTTATTTGCCACATCAACCTTCAGTTTTCGGTTCCCATGAAGCGTCAGTGCAGTCACACTGAAACAATTCTGTTGAGAAATAAAATGTATAAACCAATTCCATGTCAGAACAGGTTTTCTTAGTACTAGAAAATTCTTCCGTTTCGCTAATTTGCCAAAACATGACCGTAGAGCGGAAAACCAAACTTCCCATTAGTATGTATTAAACGAATTTGGAAGTATTTTTTTAAAAAGTACGTTTACATTTAGTAAAAATTCTGTTTGAATGTTCCCAAGACCTTGCAGATCTAGAACTCTCTTTTTTTGTTTCTTGAACTTCGAGTAGGTAAAGAAAACAACACACAAAACTGATTCTAATTTTAGAAATGTATCGTGTGCAGTAAATTTGACCTAAAAACGAATTCTCACCTTTTTTCAGCTCTTGTATGAATAATATGGACTTTTCTAACATGCAAATATAGGAAATAAGTTTTCCCACTTTTTGTAGAATGCAATTTCTTTTTTAAAAAATGAGCATGAATTTCATGATTTCATTCCATTAGTTTTGTTCCATATGTTTTATTATTTCGAAGTTAAAAATCATTTATTGAGAACAAATTTGTACCATTACAAAATGTATTGATGCAATGATTTGTAAGAATTCCTAGCATAGTGTACTGAATGAATCATGGATCCATGTTATTCAATTGCCACTGGTTCTTCGGTAGGCAGTTGAATTTACGCAACAGTGGGATCAAAACGACGGACTATTGACGACGGTCCGGGATCAGTCTCGAAGGGAAAGATCCTAAAGACAACGCCTTGTAATTTTGAACAACGGTCAGATGGTGAGGCAAAAACACCTGAGCTATCATCCCAATCTCCAAATTTCCACACCACACCAACGTGAGAACATTTGAAGCCACGACAGATTTAACTCACACCCAAGTACACAACGGTTTCGGCTGGAACGAATCTCGAACTCGCAACTCTCCAGAAGCAAACCGCAACTCTTCCAACTGGGTTACTGGGGCCGTTGTGGCTCAGTGGGTATGCAGAGCAAGTTATAGGCGACGCAGGTTCGATTCCTGTCTGGTTCGATTCCTCCCACGGTGTATTTCTCTCTTCTCTGTTAGTTTCCTTATGTGTATGTTGTCCATTACATGATGTTCTCTCTCGTGTTAGGCACCGCTTGACCAAATATGGCCCTTTCACCATAAAAGTCAAAACAACCAACTGGGATAACGCGGCCCTACCTGATTCTTAATTCATGTTTACTAATATGGTTGTTTGAGACTTTCTTATACTGAAAAATAGAGATCAACTTTCCTTTTCCATGACCCAAAAGTGGCTCGATGGGTATGCCCACTGCGCTAGCAATGTACACACAACCCAATCAAGCTTTTCCCGAGTTTAAATTTTTATCTACCCATGGATGATATCCTACTGGAGAAAATCAATCTTCCGTGAGCATGCTCAATACTGACCACCATAGCCAGTCATCGCTGAATTGAGACATTCTGGCACTATTAGTGTCTTAATTTAGCGATGGTTGGCTATGGTGATTAGTTCTTAGATTTAATTGGTGATCACTAAGGGATGAATAATTCCTTAAATTAGAGTATACTTCCCCGCTCGCTAACCTCCCAATATTGCCACAGTCGGCTCCATAGTTCCAGAGCCGACTATGGCAATATTGGGAGGTTAGGGAGCAGGGGAGGATCCTCTAAGGAATTATTCATCCCTTAGTGATCACCAGTTAAATCTTAGAACTTTTCACTATAGCCAGCCATCGCTAAATTGAGACATTAGAGCCAGAACTGACTATGGCAATCTTGGAGGGTTAGCGAGCAGGGGCGGATCCTCTAATCTAAGGAATTATTCATCCCCTAGCGATCACCAGTTAAATCTTAGAACATATCACTATAACTAGCCATCGCTAAATTGAGACATTAGAGCCAGAACTGACTAGCCAGCCATCGCTAAATTGAGACATTAGAGCCAGAACTAACTATGGCAATCTTGGAACGTTAGCGAGCGGGGTCGGATCCTCTAATCCAAGGAATTATTTGTCCCCTGGTGATTACCAATTAAATCTAAGAAAATAAATCCTTTCCCGCTGCCCCAAAGAAACAAATTTCCAAATGAATTCATGACTCCCACTTACCCGCATGTAATTTGGCGATCGTGAATGGTAATGAAACGCCATAAACAAACAACCGCTGCCCGAGGGAACAAGCGGAGCCAAGTTTGGCTCGTTATGCATTTTGGGTGATCAAATAGGACGCTCACGTGACATGTGCAGTGACCGACTCAATTATGCGAGTGGCCGGCAGCTCAGGAACCCCGATCACGCAGCCCGCCCTCCGGATATGTGTATTGAACACTTCGGCTTCTTCTTTTCACGTTCACGTCTTCTGCTAGCAAACGCCGCCTGTTCGAGAGCAGCGATCATCAGATTCGGATGCAGTGTTCAATAATCGACTTGGCAGAGCTCATCCAGATTTTTACTTTGACAGCAGCTGAAAAAGCTATCCTATTCATATTACAGAGGTGTAGTTATTGGGAGGGACACGATTAGTCTCCTTCCCTCTCGAAGTAGGCAATTAAATTAAAAAATCGCGTCTCTGCATTAATGGCTCACTTGATTTATCTCAAATCAACCCTATAAAATAGAGTAATATATAATCACCCCCAATTGAAATCCGCGGTTGGAAAAGTAACGGACTAGCAACAGGTGGGTTGCGAGTACGAATTCAATCAAAGACCGTCGTGTACAAAGGGGGCTGGTGCACGTAGATCTGCCGTGGCCTCAAATGTCCTCACGTCGGCGTAGAGGCATGGAAGTTTGGAGAGCGGGGTGCCAGCTCAGGTGCGACCTCGTCTTCTGAGCGTGGTTCTAAACTACTGGGTGTCCTCAGTCAGGGGGATGAGGCATCGCTTCATAACCCGACTCACGTAGTGTCAGCATCGTCTGTTGCACGATAACGCCCGTCCTCATGTCGCACAAAAGGAGAACGCCATGCCTGTTTACCAAAGCCGGTTGTTTCACCATCAATTTCCGGTGCATCTGTCGTAATTCATCACAATATTGTTCTGAAGTGATGGTTTGGCCACTTGTCAGGAAACTGCGATGAATTATTCCAGCTGTAGATCACCATACAAGAAGCATAACCTTCCTGGGATGAAAGGGTGGCTTGGTATTGCGTCCAGGAGGCTGTGAGTTTGCTCACTCATTGTACAGATCGTTTCCGATTGTAATAAAGGACCCATTTCTCGTCTCAGATAACGATTCGCTGCAATATAGGTTATCTTTCATTCCTGGAAAGGAGCGATGCAGGCTTCCAAACGTCTCATCTTGTTGGCAATTGTCAATTCATGAATCCCAAGGACCCAAGAATTCATCTTTTTGACCTTACCCGGTCCAGATAGACGGCGAGCAATTGTAGTGGGGTGGACACCTAGCTCGGCCGCTATCTCACATGTTTTCCGGGGTTCAGCTTCAACCACACTTAGCAGAGAATCGCCAGAAACTGCAATTTCTCGGTGACCACGTGGTTCGTTTTTCAGGTCCATATCTCCACTTCGAAACTTCGCAAACCATCGCCGAATGGTTCGTTCATTGGTTGTATTCTCTCCGATTGCTGTGTTTTAATGTTTCGAGCAGCAACTGTATCAGAATGTCTCAGTTTATATTCGTAAAGGAAGATGACTCTCAAATCTTAGTTTTCCATGTCGAATTTGGAAGCACCTTACGCCCAAACAAATTAAATCTGGAACTTTCACTTCACAGGCGTGATAGCTATGTATAGTAGCTCTGTGACGTAAGATTCCGGAAACTTGTAGATAATTACTTTTAGCTGTATGGGGGGGGTCTTTCCCAAAGCTATTTCTCATCGAACATTTCATTCGCACCGACCCAATACAATGAAGTTAATGGTTATATATATACATTTATTGTTATGCAACAATGTAGATTCAAACAAAATATTAATAGGGTTGGTTTGGGGGGTTTTATGGCGCAAGGGCTATATTTGGCCAGTGCTGCTTCAGACACAATACATACAATATAAAATAATATACGCACACACAATGGTATTTTTTTCTGACACAGAAGACAGAAATACACCTAGGTAGGAATGCACCTGACAGGAATCGAACCTGCACAGCCTACAACTCGAAGGTTGCTAGCGCAGTGGGCATACCCAATGAGCCAAGGTGGCCCTAAAAATTTATAGGTATGTAAGTAGGTAGTTAGGTGTTTAATTAACGTCGCACTGGAATAATAAACAACGTGCTATCGGCGACGGTCCGGTACCAAACCCGAAGGAAAAGATCCGAGGACAACACCACGTAATTCTGAACCACGGTCAGATGACGAAAACATTTATAGGGATAAAATGATATATCCAGGTGAGTTCAATTTTCAAAGCCTCATATGATAAATCTTAAAATTAATTTCCTAAAACTAAATCAATAGCAGTGTGTGAAATCGCATCACTAGTAACCCGAGCTCCTCGAGGCGCAGCTCTTTAGAAACTGGTATATTGAAGCGCTTGGTTAAGAGTTCAAATATCGTATATGCCGAAGTCGGGTTGGCTACTAGAAATTTCCTGGTCTCTTACTTCATGACGAAACGTAAATGCAGACCAGCTCCCCCAAGAAGACATGCATCTCCATCAGGTCACGGTAAGTGGGATGTGGCAGTACCTCCATTGGTGAACCCAGCGTTCACACTGAGACTGCCACGGTCTCGCCAAGGAATATGTCCATAAGATGGCATTCGAAAATAACAATGATTCGGTTTGGTATTTTGGGGTTTTATGGCACAAGGGCCATATTTGGCCATTCTGCGCCAGACGCAAGACATACAATATCAAGTAATACACACACAATGAAAGTTTTACTGATACAGAAGGGAGAAATACATCCAGGGAGGAATGCACCTGACAGGAATCTAAACTGCGCTGCCTACAACTTGAAGGTTGCAAGCGCAGTGGGCATACCCACTGAGTCATGATGGCCCCCAAAATAGCAAAGAAAAAGGAATTCCGAAATCGCCATCTGTCAAAGTTTGAATCTGTACGTTATTTATCTCTAATTGATTGAGCCCTCAGGGGCACAAGTCTTTTAGGTGTGCACGGGTTTCATGAACCACCTAAGTGATCTTTTCTTTTCCCTTGGGGTTTGTCTTCAACAAAAACATTGGATTTGCGTTCTCGGGATACATCCAAGCAATCTTTTTCTGTTTCCATCTCACTACGATCCCCAATCCCTCTTTCCTTCCACGGCATTTTTTACTTGATATCTTGTGTTTAGCACAGCTTGGTCAAATATGGCCCTTTCGCCATAAAACCCCAAAACAACCAATCGATTTACTGAAGTGTTTGATGCAAGTCGTAGCCTTATCGACTGGGACCTATGCAGCTGCCATACTGAATCATAAGCACCTACAGCTCTTACAAGTTGTCTGTGATGAGCTCGGTATCTGTGTATTCCGATCGCCCATAAACCTTTCAATCTCTCTAAAGCGTTACGCACTTCAAAACAATCCTCGTAAATCGTCGAACCCAATGAGGCCAATTTCATACCCTCGGATGAAAAATCGAACTGGCATCGGAGAAACGTGACCAAACTCTTAATCGCTCTCCGCACTGACCTTCTCTCTGTTCCCATTAACACAGTGTTTAGGCGCATTCTTATAAGAAACGAAATTCATCCAAACCTATTTTTTGCTCTTCACGGGAGCACTTAAGATGCAACTGTCGTTTGGTCGCCATTTCCACTTGCGCAGCCGAGAAATGACGTTAATGAACGATGTCAACAAGAATCGAAGCCTCGAACTTTTTTGCATGGAATGGAAATGGCGCTGATGAGACGGATTATTGTTTGTTTCTAATCAGGACAAATCGATAATTCGTGGTTTCGAAATGCGCCAACGGCAAGATTCAGCAGTTTAAATATTTGTTTCGAAGAATGACTCGGATGTGTTTTTTGCCATTTGAATTATCATCGTAGTGATTCAATTGACAAGTCTAATGATATGTATATTTTTGGCTCACAAATCAAGTAGCGGCTAATTTAGCTTTCATGTCTGACAGCGATTTCGTTGTAGGGATTTGAAAAGTGACAACGATTTCTATCGTACAGTAGGTAATTGCGCAATTTATGTTCTAATGTAACATTTAAAAAATGTCAAAACGAAGTACAGGCTACGAAGGACTTGATTTTCATTTAACACGAGGTTCTAATGATAGGTTAGTTAACGGGTTAAATCACTAGCCCATCATCAAGTAGAAAATGTGTTCTAAGTACTTAATGTTTGTTTACATTTGGAGAAATTAATAATACTCAATGTTGTCTCTTTTTCTTTAGTATAAAATAAGTACTCAGCATTGCCTGTCGAAGAGCAAAAACTAAATTATCCGTATTGTCTCTTTTCCTTTAGAATAAAATAAGTACTCCCCGTGTTGCCTCTTTTCCTTTAAAATAAAATAAGAACTCAATGCTGCCTCTTTTTCTTTAGAATGAAATAAGAACTCAATATATTTCCTCTTTTTTTCCTTTAGAATTAATCAAGTATTTAATGTGTTGCCTCTTTTCCTTTGCATACCTTTACAGTGCACAAGTGTGCAAATGAAAAATTTTATTGAAAAAACAAAACAGATTTATAAATTTTGATTCTTTAACGAGCCTATTCTGAAAAAGGAGCGCTATTGAACTTGAAGCGGAAAATTAACCTCTAGCTCATTTAACATTCAATGATATTTGGATTATTAAAAATCCTAATTAACCTTCCGTAGCTGGCAAAAATAGCACAAAAAAACAGAGAACACTTTGACCATGTAACCCACCAGATAACTGAACAGAAAACACTTGTTCTCAATACCGGTCCTGGTTTTAAGTCACTCTGAACATGAATGTTCGTAGTACTTCAGAATCCCCTTTAAGCAATAAATCTCTCTCTTATGAGCCCTCTTGTAGTAAACATTGACCACAGAGGGACGAGAAAATGGATCTTCCTGACATGCAAAGTTGTCCTCAAAACGTTTTACGGTTTATTTTAAAATACGTGACAGACACCTCTGTTTAAATCCTACATATTTTTTTCACCAAAGTACGTAGTACTGAAATCAACGTTATCTGTTTACTGTCGGATGACAATAACGTATTTTAATAACATAAAAATGGACCGTTATGAAATTCCTTCGCGCTAAATTTAAATATGCTTGATTTGAATCATGGAGTTGCATAATATTGCTAAAACTTAACGGAAGAGCTCGCCACACTAATGATATTCTGCTGTCTGATTACAGAAAGCAAAAAGAAAATTGGAAGATAGAAGTTAGTGCAGAAAAGAAAGTCTGAGTGAACTCGAAATCAGGTTTAGAAGTGAAAAAATATCGAATATCGCTTTTGAACAAGTGAATGAGATGCAATTTAAGTGGGCGTTCATAATCTGATTGTAGTAATACGACTGAGGTGTGAACCCTTTTTTGCCATGCATTTTATAGGAAATAAGAATTAACATCGGTTAAAGTAAACCAAATGCTGGGGTATATATTTGGGGGTAATTTATTTGATTTAGAGGTTTGAAATACATTTATGTGTGTGGATATGTATGCTATATTCATTAATAAATAAGATATGAAAAGTGAATAAGGACACTTTTCCATCAATAGATAAAAGCAATTAATTAGCACATATTCTATGCAGGCATTTTTTAATTAACATATTGGTGTCAAGTAAACTAAAAGTAATAGATATAAAAATCATAGATGTTAAAAGATTTCGAATCGAGTATCCGTCAAAAATTACGCAACCGCATATGTGGTCATTAAATATTTCAGCCCCAAATCAGATATGCATCAAATCCTTTACCATGACGTAAACTGATATTAAACGTCCCCAGATGTCGCTTTGAGAGACATGTAATTCGTTTCGTTACCCCAATCATAGCTATCATGAAAACAATTAACCTAATGCCAAGAATAAATCTTCTGATCTAGTAAATTATCCGTCAACGTTTTCAATTCCGCGTCATCCAAGCGACAAGAACACGCTCCCTTTTCTGCCAGGAGACGAAACACTGTTTCTGCACTGCTTATTAAACAAAACTTATTCAAATGAATCCCTCACTCGCGGCTTCTCAATTTGCATGTCATGACGACGACAGTGCATGAAGATGCCAAATTGAAGACGAAACAAGCGAAGGAAAAGAACAAAAAAATTCCAAATCGGCCGTTCTCGGAATACATTATAGAACAAGAAAAATCTAGTACGAACATAAATAACCTGCAATTTGTTATTCGGAAAATTGTTTGCTTCTCCCATTCCAATTAAAGTTGAGTGGTTTTGAGCTGGATGCACTTCGCAGGGTCTGTCGGCATTTGTTGACTTGGAGCCCTTATACGTTGTTAAAATTTAATCTGAAGCATAACGGAAAGAAACATGAATATTTTTACTTGGTGCACTTTGTTATCGTCGGATTTCCTAAAATTATCAGTCTCGAAAACGTAAGACGTAAATAGAGTGAGCGAAAACTTGCCTGTGGGAAATAAGAATTGAGACATTTCTCTTCAAAAATAAATTTAATCAAAGGCAATTTATTTATTTATTGTCTTGATATTTTTTAATTTATTTGTATTTATTTATTTAATTTATTAATGATCCAATTTCGATTGTTTTTGGCGGAAAAGTATTCTGAATACTTTTCAAAAGTTTGATCCATAAATGCACATATAATGAACAGTTGTCATTGATAATTGAAATTTATTTCTGACCAAGATATATTCGGAATGAATTTGTAAGGGTTTGTTGACTGCAAATTTGTTTTTTGGATAAAAATCTTTTAGTTTCTTGTTCACAAAAAGCTATGAATTTTATGCAATTTGATACCATTTTGTATAGACCATTTTAAGAGATTCTTTTTGAAGATCTTTCAAGAAAACAATTTCTGTCTCTTTTGAAGATTCAGTATAATATAAAAAATGTTCTGAATCATTTCTAATGAAATGTATTTATTTTTATTTTTTATTACTTTAAAACAAAACAAATGTAGTAGAACCTTGATATTATTTTCGGCAATGTGGAACGAGGCCACTTCTCATAAACAGAAACTTGAATAATACGGACTTAATAAAACAAAACATTTTATGCGAAATACAACAAAAATTATAACTGCTACTGGACCAATGGTATTTCGGGACCACCAACAATGCCTAGCAGGTTTCGTTGCATGTCAGGCCTAATGATCGTTGCTGTCATCGACTGAAGCGAAATTCTCGTGTAGACTGGAGATGGCAAGGGAGAATATGAGCTGTGTAGCTGTATACTTCCTGCCTATCCTCTGAAAATCAGATTCCCTCTCTGCAAGAAGAGTATTAACTCTTCCACATAACTAGAGGATTACCGGGACCATTATCAACATACCCTCTGGCCTAATTCTTTGGCATAGGTGGACACCACAGTTGCATTATACTCTCATAATCTTAGTAATATAGATTTTACTGATAAATAAGATTGAGTTATTGAATTATAATACATTATGTAGTTCAGAGTTACTCTTATTATTGTTTGCGCATAATTTCAAGCTGCATTTGTAGAAAATGAGACGAAATAGAATTGACGACAGTACTGGCTAAGATCGGGGTGGGGAAATTGAATAGCCAACATATTTAAATACACTATTAAGTATGAAACCAACATCGTCTGAGTTTTTAGAAGCAAAACTGGTTGAATATAGCATTGATATGCTTTAGAGGTCTTTGGTTTGATTTGAGGAAAATTGCTCTTGTAGTCATTTCAATAAAAAAAAAACGTTCCAAACCCTTTCCAAGATGAAAAAGTTTAAGGTATTTAAAAGTAAATGTAAAAACATGAGATGTATTTATATTTATTGATTTAGGACTAAATATACATTTTTTGTAAAAAGAGAAGTTTTTGTGTATTTATGACAAATTACGTTTGGTGTTCCATTATAAATACGGTTTTCTCAAATCAACAATTCTGACTTCCTTACTTTTTAATGTAACTTGAAAGTTTTAAATGTTTCATAAATATCAATTCACATGAATTGTTTGTCATTATTTGGCATCTGATTCATTAAAAAAATATTCCGCAACATTTGAATCATTTAAAATCAGTTGTTCCTTATTATGTACCTTTACCTCGCATGTTTTTAATAAGTAGTTTCATCCTTCTATGCAAAATATAAAGAAATGTAATGCCAGTTGTTTATTCTCGTTTCTCTCTCTCTCTCTCTTTATCTTCTTTGTTAAAATTGAAAAATTGTTTAATTTTTATTTTAGTCTTCTTATATCGCCTGAACCATTGGACATAAAAGTCCACTTACATCACCTCAGAATAAATCCAATTCTAATCAAGTCAAAGCACAATTTAAAATTTTCGCAACTATCATACATATGGCTTCAAATCTTCTAAGAGAAAAAATTGCTTTTTACTTTCTTGAAATACAAAGATTTGTTTAAATATATCTCCCTTTAATTGTTTAATTGAGATATGAGCTCTTTTTTATATTGTTTGAAAATTTTGCAAATAATTTTAAGATATATAATAAAATTAAAATCATAAACTTGCCTTTTTTGTAAAAAAAACTTCGAAACGTTTTCTAGCGAATTAATGCTCACAGCTCAAGTAGTTTCAACTGAAATACTTTGTCCACTTCCCATCTGAGTAATGTGCATAAGAAAAAAGCAAACCATTTCTCTTACTTGGAAAGTAAAAATACGAGTTAATTAAGAAAACGTACTGTCCCAATTTGTGTGTTCGAGAAAAGCCTTTTTAACAAACATTCATTTAAAAGCTTTTTACCTCATGCATCCGAAAAACCTCTTAATGTTCAATTAAACCCTGTTTCAGAAAGTAGAAGGTAATAATACCTAACGCTTTTTGGGCTTTATTCGTGACTGTGTGGCCAAAAGGACGGTGATACACATGAGAAAATGAACTATTATTCCCTAAACAGGTTCATTACGGCTTGCAAATACCCTGTTACAAACCTTTCTTTCTAATCACAAAAGTTGCCCATTCATGTTGACTTCCAACTTTCGCCTGATTCTTTTATCTGCGATGATCGGGAGTGGCAGCATATGTCTCTCTTTTACGAGAAGTCGTTTTAAAAGGTAATGACAGTTTTAAATAACTAATTAAACTCTCTTTCGGAAAGTCCGGACATGGACATGTGGATAATGGTACGTTTATATTTCTCTTCACTGCGTAAAATTTAACTTAGTTTCAAACAGTTTCGCTTTCCTTTGTTTCCATTCTAGCTTGTCTTTTCCCAGCTCTGAAATCATTCTTTATTGTTCATTTGAAATTCTGAGCGTTATGACAAAATGACATGTGTTATTGTGTACCCAAGTATGGTTTCAGTCAAAGTTTTCAAATTTTTTTAATATTTTTGTTTGGTGAAAAGAAATATTCAAATGGCAGTATTACTGAGCGCTTTGGAAGTAAAAGTTTATTAAACGTTTTGACATGAAATTTGAATCATCTGATCCTGCGTAATGTATCTATCTTTACAAGACGGGAAACGTATAAGAAAATTAGTTTTTGCGGAAATGTATTATGTTCAGTTATAAAGCAAACATTTTTAAGTTCCTGTGTCACTTCAATTGTTATCCGGACAAACAGAAGTAAAAACATTATATGTCGAATTTTAATTAACTTATTATTTGAAATTTCAGTGTCGATCTGAGTATATATACAACATGTAGGGATATTGGTCGAATATCTAGGTAGCTGTCACTACAAGTAACAATCCGTCTCCGGCGAGTTGGCTTTTGAGTTACATGGCTTTGAACATGTCTAGTCACGTTAAATTAGATTAGTTTAAAAGTAAACAATACGCTCCAGCAATTACCGTGTGCAGATTGGTTTCTGTCTCCCAGTTTATCGTTCATTGCCGGAATTCATAACAATATTTACAAGTTGGCGAGAAAAAAAATAGTCGCCACGACGATCGCCATTTATGATTTTTAGTACGACAGTCCTTTCCCTGCGAGTTTTACCACCTTTGCATAAATGGACTTAACTAAGGTCATCTGTCTTCTTGCCGTAGTCGTTGGACATTAATCCACTAGAAATCTAATCTGGACTGATCTGGTTAGGAAATACCACATCCGTAAAAAGCGATTCTAATCTTTTTTCATTGTTTTCATGATTTATATGAGAAAGTAACTACTATTCCAGAGCTAAAAAAATATATAACTTCAGTTTACTTTTTGGTGTGTACATATACTTGATGGAAAGAAGTTGGTATCGAGTGAATGTTACTGGAAAAAAATATAGTCATGATGATTCTCCTGTATGCAATACACGGAATACCATTTACATTATCCCCCTATACATTTGAAATTTTCTCCACTTATTTTTGCAGTACTAAACTAGAGCTGTGGTAAAGTCCAACTTCGAAGAAGGCAGTTAGGTCATGTGATTTTGAACGAGTCTATTAGTTGAATTAGGGGATTGATAGAAATCCCTTCCTCCATTGGTAGCACTGATTCTGGCCTCGAGTTTATCGGCTAGGGATAAATCATCTATGGCGATTACCGCACATATTTCTTTGACTTCTGCGTATGGCAACCCTTATCCGAGACAACCTTTCACGCCTATTCAGAAATCAACTGACCCAAGGTCGGTCGTCTTCTCGTGGGACCCGTACTATAATATCGTGTGATAGAAAATTTACACCCAGTCAGTATGTTACGGAAAAAAGTAAAACTAAAAACCGGTGTTGAGAATTTTTGTCGGTAACTTACAAGTATCGAGAATATCTGTAATTTGCAAACCTTATTCAGAGCATTATCGAAGAGAATGAACTTTTCCCACCAGAAGCTCACACAAGGGATCTTCGAGTTTAGTCGAACGGACCCTGAAAGGTGATCAGCTAATGTAAAAAAAGGAAGGAGACCTATTTACTGTAAGGAAGCCGTGACAAAACTTGATGAGATTCATAGAGCGTGGGAAAGTAAAAGACGAAATCAAATCTATTTAACTTTAAAAATTATGTGGAAACGAAAGATTCTAAGAGACATGAATCTCTAATTAAGTGAAAGAAATCGAAATTCAATCTAGGAAACTGTCGAAATAGTTTTGACAAAACCCATCAACAATCGCTTCAACAACTACAGAAACAGCCAAGAGCTGTGTTTTATCATTAAGGTCCCGCAAATGTCGGAGCACTTGTTTGCATTCCCGAGCTCACGCTACATACTTGGAATTGTAAATAAGTTCTCATGCTTTTTCATTATTTTGCACTCGGGAGCACTAGCAACAGAGTTAAAACCAATTAAATTGGAGTCAAGGGTCGTCAAGTCTACTTGTACGACCTGAAATTAAAAGAGCAAGTCTTTACATAATGCAATTTGAGAGTCAACTACTGCATCTCCCTAGCACTTTACTACTCCCTGGGAATATTTATTCACGTTAAGAGGAAACTTCGGTGGAATAACTAAAAAATATTAAAGGCATGGGAAATTTTGACTATAATTACTCGTCGAGTTGAGACGTACCAGATCTGCAGAAGTCAAGAGCTTGGATAATTAGCGTTCCGCATCATCGCGTCTTTTATAAGTTGAGATTGCTACTTTTTTTTAAGTTTTACAAGATAATGTATACTAGGGCAGAAACTCGATGAGCTGATGAACTCTTTCATGTTTCCTTTACTGAAAAACAGCATTTTCACGAGTTTCTGTTCTTCCTCGTATGTGCTGAACCAGTATTATTCGGCCTTATTTTATTGGCGTGGTGTTGAAGTTTTGAGAGTGGGATGCCAGCTCAGGTGTTGCCTCGTCATCTCACCGTGGTTCAAAATTACGTGGTGTGTTCCTCGGATCTTTCCCTTCGGGTTTGCTCCCGGACCGTCGCCAAAATCCAATTGTGTTGCTCCAGTGCGACGTTAATTAAAATACATACACACATCGGCCGTATTTTAACGCATTCACTGCCAACCAGGAGTATAATCATATTTGGCAGGATGTACGGGTTTGCCATCACGAATACAATCGTAATTGGTAGGCTGTTTGGGTTTGACACCATGAATATAATCGTGGATGGTATGAAATTCAGGTTCGTCGCCACAAGTAATCGTGGTTGGTAGAGTGTTTGAGTTCGCCACCACGAGTATACTGGATGTATTAGTGTATTAAAATGAAAACGCCACTAGGGACAAAATCAAATAATTTGTCTGGCAGCAAATGGGAACAATAAAACATGCAATGTTATCTATCTTGTTTTCAATTGATGAACACAAATTTTTCTTCAATTGGTATGCAAAATTTTTATTGACAAGAGTGGTGTAAATTCGTTTTAAAATTTCAAGTGAAGTTCCTCAATTTCGTTGTCAATGGGGGAGGGGCTATGAAGACTTCTTCACCTAAAGTGTTGCTTTCTTATTTTTCAAATACTCTTACAAATTAAATGCAATGCATAGAACACTTTTGTAACTTTCTTTTTTTTAAATAACTATCCATTACTTAAAAAATAATTATTCATGTTTATAAAATTCGTTATCAATGAATTGAATGAATTGTTCACTACGAAACATAAAGTAGGAAGATTACGAATTTTCTATTATTCACTGATATACACATCGTCTCACGTACTCGCATATTTGTATATCGTACTAACGCTTCAGTCGATCCAAAAGGGCAATTCAGGTAAGGTAATTGATTTTACGTCGCACTGCGTAGCAACACAACGGGCTATTGGCAACGACTTGGGATCAATCCCGAAGAGAAATATCCGTGGACACCACCTCGTAATTTTAAACCACAGTTAGATGACGAAATCAACTCTAAACAATATACACAATAAATCTGTCGTGGCCTCAAATGTCCTCACGTTGGAGTGGTGTGGACGTTTTTAGAGTGGAGTGCCAGCTCAGGTGTAACCTCGTCATCTGACCGTGGTTCAAAATTACGTGATGTCCGTGGATCTTTCCCTTCGGGATTGATCCCGGACCGTCGCCAATAGCCCGTTGTGTTGCTCCAGTGCGACGTTAATTAACAACCTACCTACTAAACCTTTAAAGTGGCTAAATTAAGTATAATTTCGATGTATCCTTAATCAATGAGGGTTTTTCCGGCAATAAAGTGCTTTTGGTACGGTCTGACAACGGATAATTAGTTCTATGAAAGTGAGAAAAATGTTATGTTGTTTTTCATTATTATGTTCTGTGTATTGTATTTTATGTAGTTTTTTTTCTTTATATCGGGAAATAGTTGAGGCACTGAGAGCAAGACAGCCTAACCAACAAATTTGAGAAAAGTGAGATATTTGTCATTACGATGTTATTAATGAAATAAAAACGACCTAAATGGGTCTAAAAGTAACTACGAAGATGTCAGCACACCAACCTTTCCTTGCAATTTCAGGTTTCTGCTCCTAATTTTCTTTACATAAAGTGAAATACTTGCGTTCAATTCCAAAGTATCAAAGATTTCAAAATTTTGGTCTGTATTCAACAATAGAAAATAGGGGAATTCGTCTAAATATACAATTTTTAAACTCTATAAAAAATGCATCCAAATCAGTTTCCATACTTCGAGGTTGATTGTAAATCCAAATACAATAGCTATTTTTAAGTAGCTTTGGGCATTCGGATATTTTCATTTGAGAACAGTGAATTTTTCTTCTCCGGTGGTTCGTTTTACACTTAAAAATCCTCTATTATCCGCACAGAAGCCCTTTTTCCTGTATGACTTCTTACCAGTTGTGACCTTTTTGGCCAATGGAATCCTCCCTAGGATTCTTCAAACCAATAGATGCGGCTATTTACTCATTAAATGTGTTGCAGGGGAAAAACAATACTATACTCCCCTCTGGAATCTCGTGACGCTCGGAAGGCTAGATAAATTGTTTCCCAATGATCCAACTTCCTGTTCACCCCGGACTATTTTCTAATCCCTTGATCCCCAAGACATCCCTGCTCTGTTTTCCTAGCCCACGGTCAAACATCCGAAGGCCGTGGATGAAAAGTTTCCCAGTCCGTGGCATTAAGCATGTATGTCTTTACCAAACACTTTGTGAGCGAAAAGGAAAAGTCCCGTCATCCGCCGCACGTTGGGAAACAGAAGAAAGTTCCGGTGAGAGAGCTCTGTGACCACCAATCCTCGGTGGCAATTTCACGCGGATTACAGTTCTTTTCTCTGCTGTTACGTCATTCGAAACGGTGGGGCCTCGGCGGAAAGGAACGGTTCTTGGGAAAAACAAAAGAGGGAGAAGAAGGGGGTTTCCTCCGTGACGTCAATCGGAAGAGTTCCGGATCCTCTTTGACACCACTGACCTACTTTCAATTTTTCTTCTCGGCCGTTGGTGGTTTTCGAAAAGGAACCGTCTCTTTTGTAGGTTGATGACCTTCATCCCACTGAAATTAAACGCAATCAATGAGGTTGGTTGGTGGCGGTGGGTTAGTTTCCGCTTTCTTCGATCCAGGGGATAGAGCAGCACCTGTTGTTGGGAGGCCTCTTGATGGTGAGGTAGCAATGGCTGCGTTCTGTTGTAAAAACTGTTTAGATTTCTATTTCTTGGACCGGTTGGCTTTTAACTTAACCTCTCAGTCAGTGATTTTTAGAGGCCCTACATAGGGGAAGAGTTATGGTACCTAGGCCAGTGGTCTAGCGTCCATGGAACCTCGGCATTCCCTCAAAAAATTAAATTTCGGTGTACAAAGCAATATTAATCGATAAAATCTGAAACAAAGGTAACGGTTTCTTAGCGCAAATCTGAGTGAGACGTCAGTTTCTATTCCAAAACCCTTGACTTTCACCGCCGAAAGTCCATGACTTGAACCTTCCCATAAATATATTTTATTAATAAACAACATACACGCTGAAACCAGTATGATCAGCGTAAATCGAAGTTTGATTTTAATCATACAAATACAACATAGGAACAAAAATTATATAATTAAACAGTGGCGTGTAGCTTCCATTGAAGCCAAACGTCCACTAATAAATTGTTTCTTTAATTCAGTGGACAAAAAATAATAAAAAAACCTGAAGCAAAACCGACGATTTTTTTTAATGTAAATTAGAGTGGGACTTTAGTTTCTATTTTAACGTCACTGATTTTCACCGCAAAAAGCTAACCAAGGATTGCTGCTGCCTCATTTTTCATTCTCAAATGGTTTCTTGCTGTGATTGGTGTTTGTAATGCGCGCACAATGGGTACTTTCAGTCCTGACTCTTCTCCCCTACCCCATGATCCCTACTGAGACCAGCATCCAGTCCAGGTAATATGAGCAGTGGTTCTTTGCTCGTTGTCTATCATTCTCTGTTCTCTCATTTTTGTAAAAGACAACCTCAAGCGTGTTTGAGTCATCCACGAGGAATCACCAGGATTGGGCTCAATTGCGCCTTTTGGACTCCTATTTTACTTTGGACTAACAGTGATTTGTATTTTATTGTCTTTGCGGAACAGAAACAACAGCAAATGGAGATGACTAATAAGGTTTCCTAAAGAAAAGCATGAGAATTGTTTGCTTTCGGTCCAATCTCGGCATCCCCAGTCAGCAATGGAACGCTATGCTGCTGACCTGTGCCCTAGGCAGTGGTACCTAGGCCCGATATCTAGGAGAGATGGCAGGAAATTTGAAGGGTTTTGAACAGTAATCTGATGTACTAGTCAAAAATTAGATACATTTAAAATTGGTCTTTCTGAAGACGAATTTACATACTTTATGCATAGGGATTTTCGAAACTTCCTACACAAATTATATGAGGGGGTGTGGAACGTGAAATGAAACAGTATTTACATAGGCGTGTAAGTTAGCAAATCTCACTCTGAGTTCTAGAGCATTTCGTATGCCATCTAATTTATATTAATTCTCATTTCTAATACAAAAGCACACAAAATGTGGATGCTTCAGTCATGTTACCAGAATTTGCTTCTGAGCATCCACTTGAATTGCATTCCATTCAAGGCCATTCCATTTTTTCAGATTTCTTATTGCCTTCTGTATTCAGACTGCAGAATTTTATTAGACCGGCAAGCTCTTCCGTGTAGTTTTTGCAATATTGGTGCATCTCCATAGCTCAAATTAAGCAATAGAGGCAATGGTAACCTTTTTATGGGCCCAAGATCATTTAACCAAAACCAGTAGCAACGTGACCCCGAAGACTACTTTAGTCTGCCTGGTGGAAACGAACATTCATCACCTGATTAGGCTGCGCGACATAATATTAGTAGACTTACGAGATTTCGCTATTTGTGTCGCCATGGTACAGTTGTATTATACGCCTCGTTTGGTGGCAACGCTCTTGGCGAGTTTATTGGCGCACTTTTAGTAACGAGTTATTTTCCAACTATTTCTACTAATTATTTTCCGATAAATAAACATGCTTTTTCCAAAGTTGTGTATTTTTTCCCGTTAATTACTTTCCACTAAAGCTTATTATTTTCCGTAAAAAAAAAACGATTTTTTTTCTAAGAATTCTTTCCTTGGCGACATAAAAGGTTCCCCAAAAACGAGCCAAGAGCGTTGCCACCAAACGAGGCGTATAATACAGCTGTACCGTCACAACTCTATAGAAATGCGCATTCACACATGCCCTGCCTTAATATGTTATATCGCCGAACGAGGCGAACAGATGCCAAATTGGCCAGTCAAGTCAATTTTTCACAGTACTCACGTGACTACTAGTCGACATGTTGGTCACACTTTTTTAAGCTCCTCTCAACGAAATTCTCAGTCTACTTATATTTCACGTCTATGATTTAATCAAAGCAGCAAAATTGGCGAATGAATCTCCTAACGTTTGATTTTAAATAGTTTACATCCATTTGTTGCCGTTTACCAAATAATAATGTCGATATTTGAACCACGTACGTGAACGAAATGGAGAGATTAGTTTAAATTTTATTGTTGACCTTTTCATTTCAAATTATAATCTACAAATTTCAAATAACAACTACAAATTCGAAGAAATTACATTTGAGAGAACTTGTGGAAATAGAGGTGCAAAAGTAAAAAGGGCTGAAAACTTCTGCCTTAGGTTGGCCACCATGGCTCCAATATAATAACAATTTAAATTCCGTGGCACATGACAAATCGACAAAGAAAAAGTCTCCGGATAACTCATTACATAGATCCTGGCAGAGCTCCTTAACAAACTAGTTTCGCAAGATAAATATTCCCGAGGAAAAGAAAAACCGCCGTGGATCTGTAATTATTCATACAAAATGTCATTTGATTAAAAGAATACATAGTGTTAAACGATACTAATTTAGGTTCAGGAACGAATGAAAAAGTATCTTCGCAGACCCTTAGGATCCGACCACATTTTTGTTCTAATTAGAACGTGTTAGTAGCAATGTCAAGAGTCCCACTTATTTGGGTTTCTTTCTTTTTGCCAACGAACGTCAGTTTTATCAAACTTATTCCTCTAATTTCTTTCATAAATCCATTAGGGAATTCTTGCGTCTGTTTTCTAAGAAGGAAGCACTCGAAATTTAGCAGAATAAAAAGCTGACCTCACATTGTAATTATTTCTGTTACAATTTGCCCTTGCATGAGTTTGAACCTTGATTATATTAATTACATACAATCCTTAGAGGTAATTTAAAAGCAGTTTAATTTCGTCGTAGAACTAATCAAATTTGCTATTTTACGATAACTTTCTTAGTTATTGCTAATTTGTGATAACAATGTTATTATTAACTGTTAATTTGTTAGTTTTTGATATCAGTGTTGTAACTGCTAATATTAACACTTTCATTAACAAGAATAACTAAAAATGACAGTTAGCGAAGATATTTAACATAAAAAACCAACCATTAAAAGTTGAAGTTAATTTAAACAGTTATAAAATTCAAATTCGTAATTAAGTTAATATTTTACAATTTGACTTTTGATTTTTCTATGAATTAAGTTATTTTAAAAGTGTTGCAGTTCAACATTTATATATTGACAATTGTTTAATATTTTGGATGTAGTTAACTGTTAATTTGTACTAACACAGTTATTTATCTGTTATTGGAATAACAGGTCATCTCTGTTAAGTAGAAAGGATTCGGCTTGCTGAAGATTTATAAAATTTAATTGTTAATAAATTGTTTTCGTGAATTTGTTATCTCTTTTTAAAAATTCAATACACGTTTTATCGTGTACTAAAATAAATCAATTTTAATTTTTTAATTGAAATTTATAAAAAAATATTTGCTATAAAATAAAAAGTTGAAATTACTAAATCTTTAAATCACGTTATTTAAACGGCTAATAACTGTAAAAATTAACCGTCAATGTCAATTTCTAACAGTTAATAAAAATCATTAAATTTAGATACTGTTAGTGTCAGTTGCCAAATGATAAAAATTTAATATTGACAGTTAGTAATAACTGTAATCACAAATTAACACAGTTTTCATAAATTAACGGTTTTTCCCATCTCTAAAACCGACTATTGAATTAGAACACAAAAGGTAAACGATCGAGGTATAGTTGTTCTGATTCTGGCAAAACGAACAACTTTCTTTTTGATCTGGCTTCGCTGTCTGTTAGTCACTGAACTCACAAGGAAACGCAAGCGCCTTGCAATCATTGCATCAGGCCGCCCAAGCATAACTTCCTCTCCTTTTTTACTATTAAATAATATAACACCTTTCGCCTCAGTGACGATTCGTTTTCCAAATCGAGAGAAAAGACCCGGATCCAAGAGGTCCGTTTCGATCGCAAAGAATGTCCGAATTCCAGTCATTGGCCTACTTCGGACGCAGTGGGGGGAATAGAAAAGGAAAAAAAAACGTTCATGACGTAAGAGGGCGTATATATTGTGCAAGAACACAGCTTAGAGTTCTTTCTATACTCAGATGCAATATAGAATAAAAATAAGAAAACTCTTCTTCAAACACAGGAGTCCCCAAGCCTTTAGCGGAGGTCCATATTTGGTTATTGAATGTGTTAAAAAAGAGAGATAGCATTATTCTATGTAAAAATATATCAATTATGGGTATAAAATAAGAGTACAGCTTTTAACCTTCAATGGATGCTATGCAGACCAAAAGTTAACAGAATGTTTTGAATAGTACATTAAATATATAGAAAAGACACGTTATGTTACACAGAATTCTAATAAACCTGAAAACATTCTCATTCTGATTCCCATATCATCTGTGTTGACATTTCTGCTTTCATCAATTGATGACAGTGTCGTTACTCATTTTGCATTCAGTGGATTTATTTAAATCAGTTTATGCTCGATATAAGCATTGATATGCACATTGCATACCTCCAAATAGAATAAAATTAGTCAAAAAATATAAAACAGCATTCCATGTACTTATTGCTGGGGTTAATTCTTATTTTCAATACAGTGCGTGTCAAAAAGTTCATACCTCAGTACACTTACCATTATTGGCTTCTGGTCGACTTCTATTGCATCCATCCTACTTATTTTAAAGGCAGTTCAGCATATTTTAACATGTAAACCTATTTTCTCATTCGATCGCTTTTTCTTCTCTGCACTGATTTTTCTCTTCCAGATTCTTCATTTCCTTGTGTCATCAAACGGCTGAAGAATTTCATTACAGCGGCGAGCTATTCTGAGTATTTTTAAAGGTATTTTATAGCTCCGAAGCTCAAATCAACGATTGAGCAAGTTAAACGAAAGGAAAATTTTGTAGAGATTGGTTTAATAAGGTTTACATCCGTTTCTTGCCACACACACACACACATTCACCAAAATACAAATAATATTGGTTTCTGTACCACGTACGTTAGTGAAATATAAGTATGTATATTTGTCTTTATTGTATACTTTTTAATATTTCACCAACCTTGTTTAGTCCATCTGAATTCCAATACTGAATTCAGCATTGTTTCATAGAATTGTTGTTTCTTATCCCCAAGGTTCAGGATAGGCCTGAACCAGGTCCATAAGACCATGCCGCTCTAAAAGAAAGGCAACTTTCTCCTGATCCAAGGCAAGTTGGCCCACGGAAACTCCGATGCAATCGATAAAGTGGGCAGGGGTTGCAAGGCTTGTGGAACAGGGACATCTGGAGAAGATCTTAACGCCATCCTCGAATCTCAACTCCTCAGTGTGGCCACTTTTGAGTCTCGCTAGAGAAGTGTTTGATAGAGTACTTCTATGTGTCGACAGTACCTTTCTGATATTGTAGATTCGAATTTTGAAATCATGTATGAGTTTTCACTGACACTAACAACCTTTTGAAGATGTAGCGTCTTTAAACTTAATCGGATAATTTTTATATTTGGTTTATATCTTCCCCTTACACTAAATACCATGAGAAAATTCAATCTCAAATACAAGTTTGGATCTTCTTAGACCAATATAATTTTTACAAAGAATCTATTCTAAGGAAATGAGTAATAGAATATTTCAAAAGGAATCTATTCAGAAGAAAGGACCTATAGAATCATTCTAAAAGATTCTATTCTAAGGAAATGAGCAATAAAATGTTTCCAAGATATTCTGTTTTAATAAAAGGGCCGATAGAATATTTCCAAAGCTATTCTATTCTAAGAAAAGCAACGATAGAATCTTTTCAAATGTATTCTATTCTAAGGAAAGGAGTGATAGAATCTTTCCAAAGGATTCTATTCTACAAAATGAGCCAATAGAATCGTTCCAAAGGATTATATTCCAAGGAAAGGACCGATGGAATCGTTCCAAAGAAATATTCTATTCTAAAGAAAGAAATACCTTTCTAAAGGTTGAAAATATTCATATGGATTCTTGAGAAAGATGTGTTATTTAGTCATTAAGTGTGCTGGGGATAGAAGCAACTCGGAAATCTCGCGACTTTCAGAGGGTCAAATAAACATTGTTACAAACAAGAAATAGCAATACAAATAAAAAAATTCTTAAATAAAAAATCTGATTCGATGCATACAATTCCGCGAACTGTCGTTACCGTTAACAAACAATAGTAGAACATTTGGATTGAATTGACAATTTCTCAGTAAAATCCGGAAAATTTCCTTACAGAATCCGAGAAATGCTTGCAAATTCCGGAGTTGTCTGGGTTTTTCCGAACGTCTGGTAACATGAGGTGACATAATAGTTTACTTGTTTATTTTATTTTGACACATAAGTTAACCCCGTTCCACCTATTCTTACAAGACAAACAGAGCAGATCAGTAATTAATAGAAGTCTTTCAGAACTGGAGCAACCTTTCTCGAATGTTAATTAGTTTATATATTTGTATTAATAGTTAACATGCCATGACTCATGTCTGAAGTTTAAGCTTCTGAGACGAGTTAGCAACTGAGACGTCTGTCTACGCGTCATCAGGAAGACATCCCAAATCCTTTGATCGTAAGAACTTTCTATTCTTCTCCAATTACAACAAACTAAAGTTTAGAATGTCTCGACAGCAAAGATTTTTAATGTCAAAGGGAATCCAGAAACAGTCCAGAATTTGAAACTGTTCCACTGCTGCCATCACTCGTATAATTTGTCTATATTTTGGGTATTGCGTTTTTGTTTTTCGTGTGTTCCGTGTCTTCCGCATTTCCCGGAAACTCCAGTATTAGAGCTAGTGTTTCAGGATCCTTCCTGGCTCCTGTATTGACCTTCTATTTGCCCCGCATATTTCATTAACAAACAAGATCGTTAAATTAAAATATATTAGTCCCGCCAAATACATTCTGCTATAAACTGCTATTATTATAGAAAGTTTAGACTACCCATCCATAAATATCGAAATTACTTATAACAATCACTATAAAGTTTAGTATATACTAATCGATAGCGGAATATCCGTTTCCAAATTGTTTACAGGAAGTATAGAACAAAGTTGGCACAATATTTTTTGTGATTTAAGAAACAAATTTATGTTCCAAACTTTAAATAAAATCATCTGTAATCTAAGGCTTTGTTTTAAGCATCCCAGGCTCAAATGCCCGTACTAAAAGAGTTTTCAATGAACTGATCAGAGTAATTAAAGCATCTTAGAACTAATCATCAAGTCAGAGCTAATGGTAGTAATTGATTAACTATAGTTGTAAACCGTTTTTGAAATTTGCGCAAGACAAAAAAGGCTTAGTTCTGCAGCATCAGTCAACAAATACATAAAGGTTTGGAATACAAAACATACTAATTTAAATTTTTATTCTACACTCTACATTTGACTTCAGAAAACTATAAGAAATACTTTAATACAATTGGGTAGTTAAGAACTAAGAGAAAGGAGTTATAAAAGAAGTGACAAAAAAACAATAAAGTTTGCATTGTTTATGCAAAAAAATTTTATTTTTATTACTTTATATTGTGTTGTTAGTACTCAAACGAGCTAAGTTGTATGCCTTTCCAACATAGGAATGTTTTCAAAACGTGATGTTTTGATCCCGGTTCTTATGACATAAAAATTCTAAAATATGTTCTCTTAAAAATTATTCAAAGATGCCTTTTAAAAGATGAAAAATGTCAAAAACAAAAAATTCCAAAATATTATAAAAAAATTTGCGGTTAGATATAAAGAGAAAGTTCCCTAACAGTTTGCGTTACATTTTTTCGAAAAACTATAAATTAAATAAATTCAAACTTAAATCATGAATTATTCGTGATTTAAGTTTGAATCATGAATTATTCAGGACTAATATCAATAATTTATCAATATTTGACTAATATAATGTTATTTTTAAAAATATTTAATTTTCCATAGCTTAAATTTTGTAAGATAGGTAGTTAACTATCTTCACACAAGAGCAACACAACGGGCTATTTACATTTTGTAAGGAAACGAGTCTATTTAATGCGAAAAGCGGAAACGAAAATCCACTGATAATAAAAGTGTTATTTTGCTACTTGGTATCTGGCAATGCCAAAAATAAAGTTTCATTTTTTTAACTTTATAACTTACTAGCAGCATTACCCCACGTTGCTCGGGTTGAATTGGTTAAACATTGATTGAAAGTGATCCGAAAAATCCCTTTTCTCAATCAAAGAAAAATGCAAGTACAGAAAAAAAATAAGTGAGGGGAAAATAATTTTTTAAACTCAATTTCGATATTTTTATAGCTTCTACAATTTACTTTGGATGAAATACGTATGCTTGCTTTATCCATCCATATAATCCATTTCACATACATCATACTGTTGGTTTTGAGTTTTGGAGTGTATGGAATGCCCTTTAAGTTCATTTCCTTTCAGTGTATTATTGCAGACAGTTTTCCTATCAATATATTTTGACTTGTAACGTTTCGCATTCTTGTACCAGGAATGCTATATATCCGAGTTCGCCATTATTATGAAAGGTTGATAAATCATAGTGATTTGATATTTATGATCAATTGCTTTTCAAGCAAATGAATTTCTTTTCTTGAAAATTCCATTCCACATGTGAAATAACAGCTTGTTTTAAAATGAAATATCTTCAGTACAGACGAAACAAAGTTAACTGATTACAATTTTTGAAAAACCGTAGTTCAATTTTACAGCGTTCATAAAAAAGAAAATCAAAGTTACATAAGAGCACCTTCAACACGTAAAGATCAGCAAAGTTTTATTAAAATTTTTTTTTACCCAACTGGCATACAGCTTTAAATCGATTCTCCAACTCTATCTTTAATCGATCGGCACTTTTTTTGGCAATTCAGAGATCCGATATCTAAATGGAAACTACATACCTATTTAGAATGGTAGACTTTGTTCCTTGACTATTGAACACAGCTTTCAATACAATCCAATAATATAATTTGAAACTTGAAAACCAAATTAAAGTTGTACTGATTTTAAGTCCTTGTAATTGAAACCTCTTGCCCTGAAGTTTCGAATTATAATATTGAATAGTATTGAAAACTGTACTCAATAGTCAAGAAACAACATCTACCATTCTAAATAGGTACGTAGTTTCCATTTAGATGCCGGATCTCTGAACTGACAAAAAGTGCCACAAAGAATCGATTTAAAACCTTTTAAGGTTACTCTAATATGTATCATACCAGAGCATTTGGGCAACAGGAAGTAAAATCCCCGTCTTCCGCCTGGTTTGTTTGTTTACATTCAAAATCCCTCTCATAATAAGTAGTATGAACAGCTTCAAGCGTTATTTCCTTTACGGTGTTGCTTCTACATTTTGATAATAAACGCATAAGTTTAAATTTAACATAATTGATAATAAAGAGCAATTCTTGCCACACTAACTCAACACTAGCAGAGAAATGAGAAACCTAACAATGCAGGTAAATGCAAGTGTCTTTCCTTGTTTTTCAATTTGGCTTCCTAAAAGAACTGAAGTGAATACGAAAAATAAAAACGAACTGCCGATTGTTGGGCTTTTGTTACGCTCCCCGAGCTTTGATGTACCCGCTCCAGAAACTCACAATACATAAATCGACTCTTTCCCGCCATTAACAAAGAGGCTCGTTTTGTTCCAACAAGTCAGTGTGATTTACATGTGAGAAGAATAAATAGAAAAGCGGGTTTATTAGTGCAAGAATCGGGTACAAGTCACGCTTTAGTGTGTGTATTAGTTGCCTCACGTGAGTTGGAAAAGATTAACAGTCCGCCTCAGAGAATCAAACGCATAATTGAATTTGGAAGCCGAAAAAGAGCGCTGTTAAAATGCACTTGTGTTCCTTTTTATAAATTCGGGTGTTTTTCCCCTCTAACTGTTTGATTCAATTATCTAGACCGCGTTTCTTGAATCGTAAATAGGCAGCGTTTTTATACTGCATACGAAATCTTACATTTCGGATCAGCGGGAAGTAGTCTTTTTTAACTTTGCCGAATTGAATTAGAACATGAGAAGGACTGTTCTTTGATGTTTCGAATCAAAGTTCTTAACTTCTCGTGTTCGAGAAAATGTTCGAAATAAGGTTTATGTAATAGAATATCTACCTCGGCCGCATATAGAGTATCAAAATTATATTTTATCGCCATTCTCCAAATGAAAGACATCCCTGTTTACTTTCAAAGAATTAATTCCGAACTAATGATTCCTAAAACAAATGTACACAATGTGTCCAACACCCCGTCTGCATTCCGGGCCCCATTAGCAAATTAAATGAAGAGTCCCCGAATGTATAAATTTTTATCTCTTCATTTCCTTCGCAAACTTCCTGCAGAACTTCATCAAAAATACGAAAAGAGATATAACATGCTGAGAGTATAACTTAACCCTCCAAGTGGTTTTGACGAGATATCTCGTCCATCAAGATCTAAACCAATATTTCTGTAGGTTGAGCAGGTTCGATTCCTCCCTTGGTGTATTTCTCTTTTCTCAGTCAGTAAAACTTTTCTTGTGTGTGTATGCCCATTACTCGGTATTGTATGTCTTGTGTCTGGCGCTGCATGGCCAAATAAGGTGGCCCTTGCGCCGAAAAAACCCAACCTGACCAATTTTGTTAATGACTAGAATCTCGTCATCGATATATTTCCTATCTTTTTATGATGATGACATCAATATCTGGGCAGTTTTCTTCTAATGACGAGATAACGCGTCCATCAAGATCCGATCAGTTTTTACCTAATATAATGAATGGCGAGATATCTCTTCAAGACAACCACCAGGAGGATTAAAAAGCAGTTTATCACATAACAGTGAACAAGCGTTTACTGTTGTGTGATTTCGCTGCCCTATTCTCGCACTCGAGCCTGGTGACCTCTCTAGGGGAAGGCCCTAGTACACAGCAAATCAAAAACAGTTTTCAAAACTCGTAAAGTCGATGTTTCTAGAGTAATTTCGCTAGTGGCAGATCTGGATATGTGAAAACTGTAGATCATTCTGCATTTGGTTGTGTTGATGGCAGTGGGGGCTAGTACATACGAGCACAAGAGCGCAAATCCCCCCCCCGTTATAATGATGATAGTGCCTGTGGAGTTTTGAGGGACGGCAGGCTCTATGGGAGTTAACATTAAGCAGTACACGTCGCTTTGTTCCCATTAGGCCATTCGGGGTAAAAGCATGCGAAAACCGAGCACCTCTAACACTGTCGCAACCTGACCAGACTTTTTGCTGAGAAGCCTTTCGGAGTTGATCCTACACCGTCACCAGTGGTCTGGTGTAGATCAATCTTCGGCGCCTGGAAGGCGCACACATCTGTTGCGCTTCGAGATCTATACGTTCTTCGGGGAGGCGAAGGCAGACGCTTATGTGATCGGTTCAAGTGTAGAACATTTAAAACTTTTTGAGGATTATCTATGCTTTTTCGTTTGACATATCGGGAGCCATATGTAAGTTTCTTTTATTAAATTATTTTTATATAAATTAGCTGTACTTTATTCTTTCCAGAAAGTAATTTCGGAAACAAATTCCAATCTAAATGAGCAGAGAAAAAAAAAGACTGGTAGTTTTTTAACGTTGACGATCTGTTATAAACACTTCTTATGTTTCTTCTTTGTATGTGAAGTTCTGTCTACATGTGATTATTTTATTTTCTATTGAATTGACACGATGACTATTCAAATGTTTATGCGTAAGATTTAAAATTGAATGATTTAAATTTGAAAAACGTTTTTTGCCTTCAAGTATGTTCGTGGCTCCCGTTTCCCCAAGCCGCCACTGAGATCGAGACATAAAACAACCATCATATTTTATTCCATTTATTTCAGATAAATTTATTGTGCATCCAAATCATTATTATGTGTTTTACATTTTTCTGTGAACATTCATCTTTTGAAAAATATTTCATAACCTTAAAAAAGTTCGGTCGTACTGAAACAGTCAAATTCCATAGTTCATGCAATGTATATAGTTAAATATGTTCAAAACGAGTTTTAGTATACATAAGCTCAATTAAAGATTCAGAAAAACACCAGGAGAAGCCCCAAACCCTATCCTTATGAGGGATGGGGTTCTCATGGTGATTTATCTGAATTTGTATTTAATTAAGCGTATGAATATTGTCGGCCAACTTGGTGATCCGAGTTGGCTTCTAATTCTCCTGAAAATGAAGTCTCTCTCTCTGGTCACTATTCAGGTGAATGGGTTATTAGTAATATTGCATTAAATAATTGTAGATGAGCTTTTTGGTTGCTCACATGGAGACGAAGTGCTCTTTTCTTTTCTCACACATGAGAAAAATTTATACATTTATTAATAAACTAAGAGAAGTGCAAAACTTCAAAACACATGGATCAACTCCTTTTTGCATTCCCCGACAAATCTTCCAAATTTCAAATAAATTTTCATCACATTCCATATTACGGTTACTAAACTGTGACCTTGATATGGAATGCACGTATAAAAAAAGTTCACTAATATGGTTAGCACGTTTATAAAAAATACATTCACTTTTTCAAAGTTTGAGTATGCTCAAAGTAATATCGAGACGCAACAACATTTAGAAGTACAGCAGTAACATTTGCATGTGCATCGTAAAAAGTAAATTCACAGGGAACGCTTGCTGTTCTTTTGATATTTCTTTTGGTCGCTCGGTTTGAAGATATCTGTCACGTGGTTGTGGGAAAAAGCATAAATCCTTCTGTGGGAGAAATTATTGATTGAAGTGATTATCCAGCGTGATCAAAAACACTAGTCTGCGCTTCGACAGTCAATTGGTCCAAGTCAATTCGTAAGCCCAAAGGACTTAACCTTCTGAGACCTTACGACGACTCCTCCCACATGCTCCGTCTATTTCATTAGAAGGTCGCTGGAAGAAAGGCCATAACATGACTCCAGCAAATGCACATTAAGGATATTCATGTTTTCAAGTCTAAACACAAAACTAGCAGCTCCTTTTTATAAAATAAGGTTTGATTAAACGACACATTAATTACATTGTACATTTCTTTTAAACAAATTGTTTACATCGTAATTAAAAATACATTGTTATGAATTTACAATAAATATCATTACAATTTTAATTTTTTAGAATAAAAAAATATCATTCGACTATCAGCTCAAGTCATTTTCAGTTTTTCAAGACTAGTGCCTCAAACGTTATCGGCTACTGATTATCCCGACAGGTATCTCAATCAACGTCATAAGTTCCATGACCAAATGCAGTTTTCAATAAAATATCCTCAACATCAAACGTTTATTATTTTTACTCTTGATATCATATCACCGTGAAACACAGGTCATCACTGCGTCAACTTCCACGGCTGCTTTGGGAGCTTCGAGGCAATTTGAAAACCTCTGGTATGTAGGAAAGTTCACCGTCATTTTATTACAAGATTATGAAACTGAAAATAAAGTTAGAAAATATTTAGGTAGGTAGTTAATTAGCGTCGCACTGGAACAACACAACGGGTTATTAAAAAATATTTAGGAATTTGAGATAAAAGTTGATATTTGGTATTTTCAATTAACGTCACACTGGAGCAACACAACGGGCTATTGGTGACGGTCCGGGATCAATCCCAGAGGGAAAGTCCGAGGACAACACCACGTAATTTTGAACCGCGGTCAGATGACGAGGCAACACCTGAGCTGGCACCCCACTCTCCAAACTTCCACACCACGCCAACGTGAGGACATTTGAGGCCACGACAGATTTAACGTGCACCAGCCCCCTTTGTACACGACGGTGTTTGGCTGGATTCGAACTCGCAACCCTTCGGTTGCTAGTCCGTTACTCTTCCAACCGGGCCACCGCGGCCCGAGATAAAAGTTGAACAATATAGGTCAGATTTTTAGACTATGAGTTAGTTTGGCAGCTCATTACTAGCAAGCACAGGGTTATTCACCATTGTATACCAAAAGCAGTAATTGAAACAAAAAGTGAAGTATCACTAAATTATGAACTGATTTCAAACAGATCGGAACGCATTACTTCGTTGATTTAATTAATCTGCACTACTTTGGATAACGTATCTTGAAATTTCTTTACGAACAGCTTTTCCTCATTTTTTTGCCAATAGGAAACCTAGACATGAATATTCCAAGCTAGGGCTCTAACAAGAAAACGGTTTTTAACTTTCTACCTTCAGGCCAAAAGAACTCTTCAAATAAATAAGCAAACGAAAAATAAGAGTTCGATATTGGAGAGCTTTCTCAACGTTCTGTGGGGGAAGAATATTCTTCGTTCTCCGAAGTTGTTCGTCTCGGTTCTTGAGCAACAAGGTTGGGAGCCGTTCGTCAAAAACGCGCTGTTTTCGTTTTCTAAACGTTCCGGACGATGAGTTTCGCGGTCTTTTATTGTTGAGACGGTGTATTCTGCACGCGTGATCAGCGCACGTAAGCGATAGTAGTTGAAAATCCCCAAAACTGCAGACGGTACGCAGATGAGAGGGGTTTTTCTGAAAGGCAGTGCGTCTGCTTGGAAAGTTTGTTCGTCTCGTTACCAAACCGAGCGAGAAATATTGAAAAACCTTGCTTTAGCAAATACGTTATTCAACGGAGCATGTAAAAATAGTATATTTACGAGATTTCTGTTCGGGAAATCCCGAAATAATTAAGATGAGCGTTTGTCTTGCGCTTAGGGCAGAAATTGCTGGAGTTGTGCTCGCTAAGAGAATGAGAACAGTTAAAAATATGAAAAATGGCGATGGGCTAAACTTATTTTTACGTTATTGCTAATTTGAGATAACAGTGTTATTAACTGCTAATAGTAACAGATTCGTTCACAGTTAATGACCAGCAGCTAGTGAATTCATTTGACAGTTGTTAGAAATTGGCGTTAACAGTTAATTTGAGCATTCAGGTTGGTTCTGGGGTTTTATGGCGCAAGGGCCATATTAGACGATGCTGCGCCAGACACAATATTAAGTAATAGACATAAACATACAACGAAAGTTTTACTGACACAGAAGAGAGGAATGCACTTGACAGGAATCGAACCTGCGCCGCCTACAACTCGAAGGTTGCTAGCGCAGTGGGCATACCCACTGAGCCACGACTACCCCTTGAGCATTCAGTAATTGCTTAAATTATACATAATTTCAACTTATTCTTACCAAATTTTTAATGAATTTTAATGTTTATTTTTGCTTTATGTTTGTAATTGAAAGTTTATTTTAATATTCTTCGATAACCTAATATTTTCAATAACAGTTTCATCTGTTAATTTATAATTACACTTGATTGAATTACTATCGGAATAGAATTTCCAGATGGCAAGTCCACCCCCTGTTTACTGGTAGGAAGATTCGAAACTTGAAATAATTGTGTCGATATATAGAAATTTTGAAAAACTTATTTTACTTTTTATATGAAATACTATTAGATTTTCATAGGAGGATTTTACTTCCCCAATAAGAATACGTAAGGAAGCACAAAAACACTAGCGTTATCTACATTTAACTTTAGAGAAAAAGTATCTCAGACAAAAGTTACAAAACTAAGCTTCTGTTTCAAAGCCTTTCAAAATCCTACAAAAATGACTTGCATATGACAATTTTGAAGGGAAACTTATTTAAAAATTTCAACATTTAAAATCTAATATTGTAAATCGTCGCTGAGGCATTTGTAACAGTGGAAGTTCGTGTATTGCTTTAATTTAAATTAAATATTTCACATAATTAAATTCAATCGCTGGAAAGATGTGTTCCCATATTATAATATCGAAATTACTCGCTACATTTATGTTCGACTTTTGGTTCAGAAATAAAATATTTAAATAAAAAAATTCGAAGTATTAAAAATAACCTAAAAGTAGTAGGGAAATCCAAAAATTTTATTTAAGAAAGGATATGAAACTACGATTGATCTTACAAAAGTAGATAATAACTTTACAAATATTTAATGTAAGACAAATAAAAGAGGAGCCTCTCTTTTCGATCAGTATGGTAGCTTAAAAGTAAGAACGAAATAATTCGAGTCTCCCAAGCTCCTTGAGTTCAGTAAGCTGTGGCATTCCATATTTTTTGTTTATAAATCTCTTTTATTTTATAAAAACTATCATATGTTATTAAAATTAGTCGATGAAAAAATACTTATATTATGCTTATAATAAACTTTCATATAAAAAATTCAGATAATTTTGAAAAGATGTCTATAAAAATAGAGGTATCGTTTACTTGCGATTGGAACTAGGTGCAATTAAATTAATTAACTCTCCTTTAAAACGTATCTACCCTGAAAAACAGCTTACAGCGTATAATACTCACAAAATATATCTGGCGTGGGGAAGAGTGTTCAGTAGAATATTACGCAGACACATGATTTAAAATGTCAACGCTTCTAACTTATATAAATGAGTTAATGTCTACGTCTAATTTCAGAACTCTTATTACGAACAGTTTAATTAATTTGTCAATCTAAATAAAAGAAAGCGTCAGCTTTTTTAGTTGCAACAGCATTTAATTAATGCTCTTTTGTTTGCTTGTATTAAAGGACATTGCTCAAACCACGCCATTTTGTTGGGCTGATTAATCGCGTGAGCTCCAAACCGCATATTAAAAATTTAAATTAACTCTCATTCGTGAAAAAATCCATTTATTTTCGGCAGTATTAAAACGAAACTAATTGCGAACGAAAGGAGTCTACTAAAATTTCATATCAGAAAGAATGCCAAAATGTTCTTATTGAACTTAATGAGTTCTTGACCAAAGTCAAAATAAAATGTTGGTACAATGTTTTTAACGAAAGTTAGTGAGAAAGAATTCGAACTACGAACATTTTGTTCTGTTAAATCATTTTTGAATCAAGATTCACAAGCAATCAGTCTTAATTGTAATGTGCTTGAAAACTTACGAAACGTTTACTTAAAATTATCAAAATTTCTTAAAACCCCTTAACTTGCTCTAAAATCACTAAGTGAGCATGATAAACGTCAAATACAACCCTTTATGTTGTAATTTATTTCTCTGAATTTCATTTTGTCACAAATATTCTAAATATCCGTCACTAATACTATGTTAGTTTATTGTTCCACATCCTTTCAAAAATTTTACATATCTATTATTATATCATTAAAACTTAAAAATTCCTGAATAATTTAGAATAAGAAAAATTGAGATTTTGAGAAGTTTTTATAATCTCTTAAAATAAATAGGAATTTAATAACATGATTTAACAAAGTAATATTATTATGCGCAGAAATATGCATTATTTTTAACAAACTATGCAAAAAGTATAAAACCGTTATCCACGTTATATATTATTCTCAATTATATTGTTGCCAATGGTATATCTGGCGATGGTGCAATATTCATAGAGTAAACTGCGTTGTATAGCAGAAATTCTTATTCTCTTATATAACGAAATAAAAATCTTAAATACATTCATAAAAGTAAATCCTGTTAAAAGAACTAAACTCTAAAAAAGTGCATTTCGCATCAGCTATATTTCTCTTCACAGATTTATTCAATGGAATTCATTTTTAAGACTGTTTCAGCACTCCGTTTTTGAATTGGATTCGGTCTGTTTTCCTCAGTTCTACCACACTACAGATAGCTTCATTAAAACCTAGGAATTAATAAAACTGAACAATCTTCAAAACCAAAAAATGAAAGCGCATGAAAACTGAATTTTAGGAATGGAATAATAATTTTATTTTTTTCTTTCGAATTTCTGGGTCTTTTAGTAAAGAATATTTGGATGAATTTATTATTCAACCCTCAAAAACGCAATCTATTAAAAACGAGAGAGATCAAGTGTTGAATTTAAATGTTTTCAAATGTTCTTTTATTCACTATATACAACGTCAATTAATAAATAACTATCCACATATTCTGTATACATTCGAATTTGTCGAATCAGCAATATCAAAAGTAAAAGAGAAATCAAAAACAAATGAGAAACATTAATGCAAATGCCAAACATTAATCAAGCATTGGTTTCGAAATCAAAATCCAATTTATGTTATTGAATATTTATATTTTGTTTTTTCCAGTTATGCATCGACTGGTAGTATTCCCGCGGGTCACCATCCACGCCATGTAACGACTCAGAACATTTTTTTTTCTTCTTTTTCGCTTCAAGTTGTCTGAAATGATAAATGGTACTCGATTTTCGTTTACTCAAGGTTGTGTATTCTTCACCGAGTTCTGGTTCTGCAAGTTAAGATGTGCGATAACGGAACGGGCGAACAGCATGTGTTATTGTTTATTAGCAGTTCTGTCATAAAATATGAACTCTTTAACACCTTCTTTCGTTCCGTCTTCGTGAAGGTCGCAATGTGAAATTCCGGGAGGTGCTTGACCTTGTTCTGTTCTGAAAGAGATATTCGTAGGCTTTCTCGAAGTTATAATATATGGTTGAGGTTAGAACATAAAATATGCTAATGCATTCCGCCTTTGGTTTCATGGCATTGAAAATCATCAGAGGTTACTGGCGGGAAATATATTGACGGCTCAGAGCAGAAACTCATAAGCTGACATTTTTTCGGAGATGCTAAATGCTTTTTATCATGATGATAACAAATACATTATCATATTGTAACATGTTTAAAAGATTTATTACACTATCAAAATTCTGATAATTTTTATTTTGTTGACCTAAAAACTAAGAGTTGACCTTAAACAGATGAACAGTTAAAAACAATTTTTGTCAGTTAGCTTTTGCTCTAAGCCGACGATATTAACATTTTTCAACTGTGCACTTTAGAACTACAGATAATCTGAAAATGTCGGGTTATGAAATAAAAGATTTCGGGATGTGGAAGAAAATTGAATTTTTTTAATATTTTGAAAACTGTTCGGTTGTGAAAAGGAACGAACGTATCCAGTTTCTGCTACAAAGCCAGCCTATTTCCACCCGATTAATTTCAAATCTGTAAAGAATTTTAACATGAAAAATATAACGGTTGAATAAAAGAATATTCACCAATTTATATTTAGCAATTTGCTATAAGAGAATGTTACACATAGGGGTACTATATTTCTCGTGAGGGCCAAAATAACTTACTGATCCAAACTCTATAGCAAAATAAAGATTTTTCCAGTATTGGCAATGGTATGGTCGTGAAATAGGAGTTTGATTTATGAGATTGAATTTCTTTTCCTTGGATATCAGACTTCGGGTGCATTTTTGTTTTTTAGATTGCAAGACTTTATTGATACACCAAATAATGAATCAACTAAGAGAAGAATTTTAATTAGGAGACTACAGAATTTATAAACTGAAATTGAATGGTTGTTTCGATAATTTAAAATATTGTGGAATATGATAAAACTCGACCTTTTATTCTTTTTGATTTAGCCAACTGTGTGACTGAATGATTAGAAGACCGATAGTTGTCGGTAGACCAGATCCGGTAATTTCGAATCCACATCTGGGCATGGATGCTTACCCGCTGATCAGAATCCACTTTAAGTAATGTAGTTATGGAATAATTAATCGTCGTGTAGCAAATAAATGGCGAAACACAAACTAAAATCAAACCTAAATATAGTACAAAATTTGGTTTTTAAATTAAGCTAGTGTTCTCTCTAAGCCCAGTTTCTAGCATATGATGAACAGTTATATCAGATATTCTGAATGTACGATATCTTTTAAAACTGTACTCAACTGTGCCTGAGATAATATGGAACATCAATTTTGTTTATTCACTGTTCCTTTATGTCGATAACTGACGACATTTTTAACCATTTTCTTTCGATTTTTTACCTCTTAATTCAACATAGTTCGCGATAACATGCGTCGCCAATTTCAATCAGAAACGAATCAATCTATGTAGATGTAATCGAATAGTCCGGTCTGTGAACGTCGCACAACTGTCAGCCGCAATTCATGGCTCATCTATCATCTGATGCTCTTAAATTTTTATGTTAATCGTATGGTTTACTCAAGATTGCTTCGGCCAATTCCGTGGGAAAAATTGGTCTACACCTGCGACTGTTATACCTGCTCCAATTCTTTTGAGGTATAACAATTGCATTATGTTTCAATGATTGCATTAGGCCAAAATAAGGATATTTCGAGATATATATATTTATAAATTGTCAATATTTATCACAAAATGCAGAAATTATGTCTGGAAAATATCTTTTCCTTTCATTTCGAATTTATTCCATAAGAAAGGAAAACTGATACCTCATATTGTCTCCCGATACATTACAAAGTTTTCCATATCGAAGGTTTTCAACAGATTTTTTGAAAGAGGACATGGAGGGTTTGGATGATCATACTGTGTCCAAAGTTGATGCTGTTTCTATAATCTTCAAACAGTATAGTATAGCATTAAGAATAATCCTCATTATGTCAACATTGTTGAAAAACGTTCTCCATTTGTTGGCAAAGAGATCATTTATGCCTTCTTTTCTACAAAGGTAAGTGAATTTGTGTTATTTGAGCATTGCTTTTCGAAAGCTTACATAATTTTAATGTGATCCAAGAGGAATGTGTTCAGTATTTACAAACAAACCAGACGGAAAGCAAAGATTTTACTTCCGCTACCCAAATGATTTCGAATAATGCACATGGTTACCTCAAAATGCAGTTTATCGCCGTTTTAGCAACGTTAGGCGTATAATCTAATTGGTGTTGACCAATAAAATATTGTATAATCGGCTTGACCAATCAAAGCGGCCCACACAAGCGCCCTGTGTTGCGTAGTTACTAACTAGCCAGTTGTAAGACGTACTCCCAGACGATAAGCTGTCTTGTTCAGATGTAGATGTAATTTCTATTTGTAAATAAATATATTTAGTCCTTCAGATATTATGGTGTTATGCCCTCTCCCAGTTATTATGATGTATAGGCCCTACAATATTAGATTATATCAATTTAGAATTCGTTTTTTGGAATATTCATTTGCAAAGTATTGAAATCGTGTTCGAAAACAAACCATCGACCTAATGAAGTAGACGGAACATGTGGACGGAGTCGCTGTCGTAAGATGTCTGAATGGTAAATCATGTAATCTTAAGAACAGACTTAGCCGATTGGCTATCGAAGCTCAGACTAGTGTTTGTGATCACGGTGGATAATCACTTTAACCGATCAATAATTTAAGATTCATGCTTTTCCCCACAATCAGATCTTCAAACAGAGCGACAGGGAAAATAACAAAACTATTCCAGAAGGTCAATAAATCAAACCGTCGACCTTCTAAATGAAACAAACCAACTGACGCCATATTCAAAATACCTACAGGAAACACGTATCGTCCAGTGGCGACTTTTCAGGGGAAGGATGGGAAGTGCCACTTCCCCAACATTTTTCATCAAATTCATTTTTCAAATTACATTTCTCTAAATAGTCTTTTTTTCAGTATTTCATATATGTATACATTTTCAATATTTCTACGCAAAATTTCTCTTTTTTCCTTTTACGATTTATAAATTACTAAAGTACTTACAAATATGAACGAATTGAATTTCGCAGAGCGCGTTATTCAATACACGTAAAATATCTTATTATGCTTACGACTGTAGACAGCGAAAGCTTAGCACGGAAGTTTTTGCTGAAAAATAGCTGCGCATATTCCTTAAGCCAGATGTTTGCTATGACAACACCGCCATTAGCAGCTAAAAGGCATTTAGCTGTCGGCTCCGAAGGAAGGCGAAGCTACAAACGCGATTCCCCTTCCTCTATAGAGTTGCCGGTTGAAATCTAAAAATAGATGTCCCTCGTTTCCCGTTGCGAGCATCGACCACAGAAAACTAATAGAGGGAGCTTTAGCGCCCAAAAGTCTAGCCAATCGCGCCGAATATCATTACTACATGAAATAGCACGTCCAACGGATTTATTGATGACTATGGCCAAAAAAGAAATTAAAAAGAGCGGTAGGTCGTACAATATTAGTTTTCAAGAGTGTTGGTTTACTCAGTATAAATGGCTATTGCAATAGTATAACCTCAAAAAGATTATTTTGTTGGCCGTGCTTGCTTTTTAGTAATAAACACTGTTTGGAATAAAGACTGCTTCGCAGACTTATTAAGCATAACACGAGCACTTCATTGGCACGATGATTCTGCTGAACATCTGAAGTGTGAATTAATGCTAAGAAATATTTTTAAAAATCAGAACACGATTGCCGATGCCCTGAGGGAGAATGCTAGGCTTTTTAAAGTGCATTTCAATGAAAATGTTCGTTTGAATAGACTGTTTCTACAAACAGTGATTGATGCAGTAATATATTTGAGCAAACAAGAAATGGCATTCAGGGGCCATGATGAAAGCAGTGACTCCATAAATCGCGGAAATTTCAAGAAATTACTACTAGGATTGTTGATATCAAAAGTCCTTTAGAAATTCAAAATCATTACAAAAAGATTAAAAACGTCTTCACTGGTGACTCCAAAACTATTCAAAATGAAATAATGGAATGTATTTCCGATTATATAAACGATCACGTCAAAGATGAAATAACGGGGCTAAATTCTTTTCTATTCAACTGGACGACACCACTGACATAAATCAAACTTCCCAGTGCTCCTTAATATTAAGATTTGTGAAGGCGTATTAGTTGAGCGATTTTTGGGTTTCCATGTTGACAGAACGTCAGAAATGTTATACACAATTTTGGATCCATTTGATTATCAACACAAATTAATAGGACAATGTTACGATGGGGCCAGTGTAATGTCTGGGCACTTGAATGGACTCCAGAAAAAAATCAAGGATAAAGCTCCTCTAGCCGTTTTTGTCCATTGTCTAGAACAGTGGTAGTCAACCTGGTCCCTACCGCCCACTAGTGGGCAATTCAAGCTTTCATGGTGGGCGGTAGGGGTTTTGTCCGATGCTGAAGCTGCTTTCCTTTATCACCGCTCATCTATGACTCAATGACAGAGCAGGTTGTACTGCACTGTAGTGCGCATGACGAGAGCGGGGTGTACCAGAGGCCGTAACTCAAGTTGTTGAGTTCGTTTCATGGTGGTGCCAGTACGTAGTTAGATTTGTGAAAGTAAGCACGTGCCTACGGCTTCAAACAAATTTTATAAATGGTGTGAAATATTGTGAGCCCATGTCTCAAAACAGAAATACGCTCGTGGCTATTTACCGTAGTATCTGAAGATGGGTTTCATCGAATCTGTTGTAAATAAACAACTTCCAATGTGATTACTGTGTCATAAAACATTATCCAATGAAACCAAGTCGATTACCAGAACATCTTGCTACAAAGCATCCAAAAGATAAAGGCGTTCATTGAATATTTTCAGAAAATATTTCAAAATCGTCCAACAATCCTTGTATCTTTTAAGAAACAACATGCAACGAACGAAGATGGATGAACTGCCGCTTGTTGCATTTCACAATTAATTGCAAAAGTGGTAGAAACTATAATATTGGAGAAACTTTAATGATACCCTCTATAAAAGAATTTATCTCAACAGTAATGCATCAGGATATACCTGAAGCTTTAAAAACGTTGCCCCTAAGCGATAGAGCATTAAAGCGACGAATTGAAGAAATGACAGTTAATGTTGAAAATAAATTTATAGGTATTCTCCAAAACTCTTCATTTTCTATACAATTGGACGAGTCTACCATTGCAGATAATAATGTTTTATTGATGACATTTGTACGTTATTTTGACGAAAACAATACATTACGAGAAGTGCTATTCGCAATAAATCTCATTACAGATACAAGAGAATTATCAATATTTAATTCTGTGAAATCATACTTTGCAAAAAATAATATACCTTTGAACAATATTGTTGCATGAGCTACTGATGGAGCACCATCAATGGTAGGTCGCTATCGTGGATTTGTTGCTTATTTGAAGGAAGAAGTGCCAAATCTTTTATGTATTCATTGTGTGGCGCACAGACAACATCTTGTAGGAGAACATTTAAGTACAAGTCTCCATTCATCATTAACTATAATAATTATAGCTGTAAATAAGATAAAATCCAATGCCAAACATGATAGAATATTTCGACATCTGTGCCAGGACAATAATGAGGAATTTCTTAGATTTCTTTTACACACAGAAGTTCGGTGGCTGTCAAAGGGTACATGTTTGTCTCATTTTGTAGCATTATATGATAGTGTCATACATTTTTTAAAAGTATTAATGAGATCAATCTCTGTCAACTATTAAAAACAGTAAAGAATGATGCCTTTTATTTGACAGATATTTTCAAAAAATTTAATGAAATCAATTTGCAGCTTCAAGGAGCTAATAAAGCTCATCAATTGCCAAAATATTGTGTCATTATTTATCGGCAAACTTGTTTTTCGTTATAATCTATTGAAGAGAGAATTTCATCAGGTCCCGATTTATCATCTATAAAAGATGATGTAACTCCAGAGGAGATTGAAAGATTCAGTAGCCACCTTAACGAACTTAAATTGGATATGAAAAAACGATTTGAAGATATTTTGAACTTGAAGATATATGACTGAATGAAAAATCCTTTTACTGCAAACATTGAGGAGGCTGATACAACTTGCCAAGAACTGTTGGAACTTAGATATGATGAAGAGAGTAAATATAATTTCGATAGTGGTGGATATGAAAATCTATGGCTAAATAAAAAAAAATGCCTGCGTTATATCCAAATATGTGGAAAATGATATTCAATTTATTGATACCTTTCCCTACCTCATATCTTGTAGAATCAGGCTTTAGTGCTGTTAATCATATTATCACCAGAGAAGCCGTCTGAATATTTCCGAAAGAAGAGACCTTCGTTTGGTCCTTACGAAAATTGAACCAGATATCAAATACTTAGTTTCACAGCATCAGCCTCAAGGATCTCATTAATAATTAATTAAAGGTCATTTAATATACTTTTATAGTAGGCGCTCTATCGATGGAGATGCAGCATCAAGTTAAATTTTCTGTGCACTATAAACATATTCAAAGTAGAAATAGAAAGATAAATTTAACTACATATTTTTACTAAACCTCCACTCAAAAATTACGAGTACTTTGCAGTTGCGCTAAATTAAGTTAATGCGGAACCGGTGGGCGGTAAGAAAATTTTACTACCAACAAAGATACAAAAGTGGGCGGTAGGTATAAAAAGGTTGACTACCCCTGGTCTAGCACATCGTTTCAATTTTGTATTGCAGCAAAGTTTTTCTAAAATTTCTAAGTGTCGAATTTTTTTGCAAGCCTCAGCGGCATTCCTTTTTTTCATCACTCGGCGAAGCGATCTTATGCTCTTACATCAAATTCCGCAAAGCGCATAACAACCACAACACAAACTCGATGGTCCTCCAATTCTAAATTAGTGAATGTGATTGTTGAAGATTGGGATAAATTAAAAGAAATATTCGAATTTATGACAAACAGCGAACATTCAGACAAAATAACAATTCTACTTGCAAAGGGATTTTTAAATGATGTGAACGATTTTGAATTTACATTTTTGGCAGTAGTATATTCAGCGAAATTTTTGCCTTACTGATATATTATTCGAAATTCTCCAGAAAAAATCACTAGATTTAAACTATTGTGTATCTCAAATAAAATACACTTGTGAGCTATTGAGCCGTAGAAGGGACGATGATGTTATTAAAACACTGTTTGAAAACACGCATAAAATCAGAAATAGTCCAATCTAAACGGGAATATGCCGCTCTTTCACTAGAAACAATTTCTCAAAATTATAAACAGCTACATTTTAAAATTTTAAACCATATTCTTATGGAAATAAACACAAGATTTCAAGATTGTGAAAAACTTTAATTTATTTGTCTTGCTGATACAACGAAATTCGAACAATTTAATTTACATTTTCCATCTCAGGCACTTGAACATCTTCAACAGTTTTACGGCGATGTGTTTTGTTTAAAAAGAACCAGCGCCTTAAAAATGAACTGTCTTATCTATGCCGATGGAAAATTCAGGAAACGACGCAAGAACTTCGAATGCTTTATGATGATAAAGAAATTTTCACAGAAACTTATAATTTGTTTTCTCTCGTCTTAACAATTCCATCTACAAGTGTATCAGTGGAAAGGAGTGTTTCTTGCCTTAGAAGATATTTACTATTTCGCAAGAGGGTCTTTCTTTAGCAAATATTTCTATTCAAAAAGACGTATTAGTGACGCTTATGAAGAAACAGCCATTTTACGATGACATATCGGACAGATTTGCAGCATTAAAGGACAGAATTGATTTAATTTACAGAAAACAGGTAAATCCTCATTAACTAATTTTCGGAAGTGCTATCTTTTCATATCACTGGCATAGCCAGGACTTAATTTCGGGGAGGCCCTTCCCCTATTTTTCCAACCACCGCTCGCAGAAACACTACCGCCACCTATATTAAGCTTGACAGCTGGTAGTAGATAGATAGGTGGTTGAATTTACCTCTTACTGTAGCAATACAATAGACTGTTTAGTTTGACAGAAAATGTCTCTTTTTGCTGATGCTTGTAGAAGTTCTCACAAAATTTTCGTTATGTTGCTCCCAGTGCGACGTTAATTAAAATACCTACCTACATACCATCCAACAAAATTTCACATTGTGGCAAACTGCCCACGGGAAAGGGTTAAATAACTGGTTGAAAAGGTTGACCTTTGACTCATTTAAAAAAATAAAATTGAGAATTCCACTGCTTTTCGCAAACTTAATATCCATTGAGGAACAATGAAAAATTAACGATATCGGGATGCGTTAAAACGTGGGATTATTCCATTTTAAATTTGTGCAATTTTCTATTCGAAGGAGTCGCTGTGATTCATATAGATAAAGAGAGGCGTGGACCATAAAAGTTTGAAAAAGACTGTCCTAGAGCATTGTGTATTCTCCATAATGGGCCACTGTAGAAACATCGATCATTAGCGAAAAGCCATCAAACTGAACAGGTTGAGTCGAAAGCTGTCATCTGAGGTCCAGATCCTTCCCAAACAAGCTCCTGCTCCAAATTTAGGTGTACACACAGAGCGGCGAGTGTAGGTAACTAAAGCGATGGATCGGTGCCAAGTTCGGTGCTGCCCCACTCTGCCAATTATATATCCGGTTCTGCGAGAGGTAAATAAGTCCGATTGATGAGCTGTACGCAATTCAACACTCGACGCCGCAAAATCGGGTTTCCTTTTTTTTAAGGCCACTCTTCGAGAATCGATCCGTTCCGAAACCGTTTTGTTTGCACGTTGACCGCGATTTAAAAATCTTGAAACAACTCGGATGCGATTTCTTTTGCTTGAAAAACGAAGTTATGTAGCGTAGTCAAATTTTTTCAAACGTTAAAAGGTTTTTTTCTTTGCGAGATCTTATCTCATTTTGAAAGGTATTTTTTTATTACTTTTGATTTATAAACTATGACCTTAACCCTCCAAGTGGTTTTCGATGAGATATCTCCTCCATCAAGATCTGACCAATTTTATTTATTGCGAGATATCTCGTCATCAAGGTGTCGATTTTTTATGGCGAGATTAAGAATCTGGTCAGCTAATGAAGAGATACCTCATCGAGGCAACCACCAGGCGGTATTTAAAAAAGAATAACTGTAGCACATAAAAAAGTGACACATCTCAGTTGATAAGTACACAAATGAATGAACGCACTGTATGGTTACTCCGTAAAAGAGTGACAGAGGCTGTGTCGTGGCTCAGTGGGTATGCCCACTGCGCTAGCAACCTTCGAGTTGTAGGCGTCGCAGGTTCGATTCCTGACAGATGTTCCAGTAGGTGGTTCTGGTTTGATCAAGACCGTCTCCAATAGTCCGTTGTGTTGCTCCTGTGCGACATAAATTAAAAATACCTACCATACCATGCCTTTAATTAAAATAAGTTATCCATTAATCATTCACCACGAATTATGAGTCTTAAGACAATGAATTTGATTTTACCGATTTCGCAAATCAACATATCGCATCGCCGTTTCAAATGTTACGAAAAATGAAGTGTACTAATTTCGAGAATCTTTGCTTTGTGCTATGTAGGTAGGTAGTATTTTAATTAACATCCCACTGAAGGCAACACAACGGGTTATTGGCGACGGTCCGGGATCAACCCGAAGGGAAAGATCCAAGGACACCACCTAACGAGATGTGCCCAAGAGCGCGAAAGTGACTTTGCATTCGGTTGGGTTTTATGGTGCAAGTGCCATATTTGGCCAAACAAAAGACAGACACCGTCACATAAATGGACACACACAAGACAGTGGACTCCCTCTTATCCGGCCATTTCGGGACCGGATAACGATTTGGCCGGTTAAACCATCGTTCCCTTAATAGCATTAAAATACACTCCCGAAATCGTTTTTATTAGAATAAAACTGTATATAGCCTACTTTATTGTAATATGATATGTATAATTAAGAAAACTTACCCTGGAAGAACTTCCTTTATTGGAAAAAACTAAACACATGTTACTGTATGTACAGTACATAATTGGTCAGTGGCACCCGGTTGAAAGGTGGCCGGTTAAGGAGTCCACTGGTAGTTGAATTTACGTCGCACGGAAGCAACACATACACAAGGAAAATTGTATTGCTGTGAGGAATATACCCAAGAAAAGTTAAAGGTATTGAAGGCTGCATCGCCTATAATTTGAAGGTTGCTGGCGCTGGGGGCAAACCCAATGAGTCACCTACATAATGCGGAAGATGAAACTTAAAACCATTGTTCTTCGCTTGTGTCCGTATTTAGTACTGATGCGTGAAAAGGTTAACATCCACAATCACTGACAGTGCAGCATATGGTGTCAGTGTTCACTTTCCGCAGAAAATCTAGCGTTCTTTAGACATTCCTCGTGATGGAGATGCAAAACATCTTGGATAGATAACGATGTTCCTGAATCACGCTTTCTGTAGGTAGTAGTTAATTAACGTCGCACTGGAGCAACACAAGGGGCTATTGGCGACGGTCCGGGATCAAATCCTAAGGGAACGATCCGAGGACATCACGTTATTTTGAATCACGGTCAGATGAGATCAACACCTGAGCTGGTACTTCAAACTTCCACACCACGCCAACGTGAGGACATTTGAGACTACGAGTTTTAACGTGCACCAGCCCCCGTGTACACGATCTTTGGCTGGACCGAGTTTCGAACTCGCAACCCTCTGGTTGCTAATCCCTTGCTCTTTCAACTGGGCTTCCCCTGGGTGTATTTCTCTTCTGTATCAGTAAAACTTTCATTGTATCTGTTACTAAATAGTGTCTTGTCTGGCGCAGCATTGCCAAATACGGCCCTTGCGCCATATAACCCCCAATCCAACTGGGCTACCACGATCCCCACGCTTTTCTGTAGATGTTAAAGCTTTAATTTCAATGCGGCAGGCAGTTCTTTGCTTGTATTTTCCACCAGGTTCTGTGCTACCTTTTAGAATTAAAGTAATCCCTTACTTTAGTGACCATATAAGATTATCTTAGCAAAGCTGCTTTTTTTAATGTAATAAGTCCAGATCTTCAAACGAACTACTATAAATATTGTATTTCTAACTTCGGGTCCCTCCGTAATGAAATTCTGTCTACGCTACTGGTTGTGTAGGAAATATTTTGAGCTTAGTATACAGGTAATCATTATAGCCAACTCCGGGAAATTTTTAGGAGGTGGGCAAGTTATATCTAATTCCAATCGCTTAATGTGCTTTTTCGGAACTTTCTGAGTAGTGTAGTGTTGCTTTTACCACACACTTATTGAGTAAATAAACATGTCTAAAGAATCCATGGATTCTTTCAATCTTTAAATTTTATTGGTCCTTTCATTATAATAGAACCTTTCTTTGGAATGATTATATTGGTTTTACTTGGAATAGAATCCTTTGGGAAGATTCAATTGCTTCTTTGCTTACAATAGAATCCTTTGGAAAGATTCCACAGCAGCGCCAAGATCCAAAAGACGGCATTTTAAAATTATTTAAATGTTTTATTTTCTGCAGTTTTTGTCCTTGTATATTCCAGCGGTGAGTGTGAAGTTCCAGGGCAGGCCTTACGAAGTGTGGGGCTTAATTCGATCGATCTGAGGCCCCACAAAATCTTAAAAAGAAAATTCATTAAAAGACGCTTTTTGAAATTAAATTATAATGATCAGTTAATAGTTTAAAACATTTTTAAAGTAAAAATAATCGTTTAACTCTCGCTAAATAATCTAGGAATAAAAGTATAATAAATCCAACTTTTCCCCAATCCCATTCATGACGAGGGCCCTTGGAGATTGTAGACCCCCATTAGGGGAATCAGCTTAGCACGGCTGTGCCACCTTCGGATACGTTTAAAATCTTCCTTTCAGGTAGTTAAAAAATTACTTTCATAAAATCAAGTCTGGTGAAAGCGAATTCTCCAGTGTGTGTATCATTCAAAGCTGCTTCAATATTTATCTTGTCATTTAATTTCTAAATAAATTTCATAATTACAATTATTTCTTAAATTCCAGTTGGCTCCCCATCATAACCATCTAAAAATTTGAGCTTTGTGAAAAGACATCAAAACGTGTTTGTTTACAATTATTTTATTACATTTAAATTTCAAAGCACATAATAAATATAATTTAAATATTTTTTACAGATCAGTTTAACATAATAATTAAGAGCTGATACTGCTGCAATTCATTTTGATTAAGCTTTAAAAAATACACATAAATGCCATAATACAAAGTTTCCCAAAAAATTAACTTCCAACACTCAAAAAAACACTCACGCATTCGGCAATGTCAACATATAACATGTATAAAAAAAATTTTTAGAAATGTTATTAAACTAACTCAAGGGCACATAAAAAATAGTGTAAGATTTGTAGGTAATGAAATATTTTTTCAGTTTAAGTATAAATTGAGGATGAGTGTTGGGAACTGTTATTTGAGAAACTTAGTCACAAATAAAAACTAAATGCATAATTCAAAATATAAATATTTACGTTTAAAAACAATATTGCATTTTAGCATTAACATTTTCTTTATAAAAACATAAATATTCGAAATCACTTTGAGCTGTGCAGAAGAAATTTACTGAAACGGATATATAAGCAAAAACTTCAACTCCCACATCTTTCACTTATTTTATATCGTTTTACTGAAAATTAATTTCTTATTGACTATTAGCATAAAGCTTTTGCAACCTTGTAAATTGAAGACTGAGAACTTATGAGGGTCAAGAAAATATAAACTGTAAAAATGATTATAAAATACCAATTCTTCCACATTTTTATAATATAAACATAATTACAGTACCTTTTGACATATTTACAAAAAATGATGCTCAGTTGAAGTTAAATGTGATTCCAAAGACTAAATACCAATTTCAAATTGAAGTTTAGTAGTGATAGTCAAAACCTGCTAGTGAATCTCGTAACTATTCAGGAAAAAAGCTTGATAAATTTGACTATTAATGTGAAATTCTTTTAAATTCTAAATAAAAATGTATTTGTAAGTAGGTATGCAAACGGAAACTAGCTAAACTGGAAAACCTGATTAAGTATCCAGTAATTGCCATCATAAACCGTATATGTGCATAATACTGATCTTAATGCAATTCTTGCAAATAGAAATAATTAATTTAAATTATTTCAGACTTAGTCATTACGGAAATCATTCTCGAAGTTTTAAACTGCTTGTTGAAATAGGGAGTTGCAGTAGATTGATAGTAATCCTGATGATTCACTTGGATTCCTCTGTTAATGTGTCTAAAAATATCTGAAGTAGAAATGAATTTATAGCTTTACCTGGAAATCAAACTATTAATTAAAAAGTAAAATTCAGGGTAAACTGATTGATAAAGCCAGCGAACTTTTTGAATTGAGAAAGGATAGCTGAAAGCAGTACATTTCATTGCACTTAAAATTATTTTGATGAACTTGCATTTGGTATAAATAGAAATGTTAGTTTGGCTGTCCCTTTAGGGAAAAAATGTCTTTGAAAATTGTTTACCAACATAAATAAAACATCACGTAATTAAAGCATCAAAACACAAAAATAATAATTCAAACACTGCACAGCACAGATAAAACATTTATACATATTCAAAATATACTTTTTGTCTGTACAAACACCTAGACAATGACAAAAATAATCTCTGAAAACTACTTTTTATGTTCAGATATTTGATTAAAGCATTAGCTTTCAGGAAAAGCTAACTTTTCAGATTTGAAATATTTATAAGATTACATTTTTATATTGTTCCATTCTCTCTTTAGACATGACATTGAAAGATTCAGATTATATACATTGTGATAGAGATTGTACAAAAACTTTTTAATTCCCAAACGTTCTGAGAAAATTACTTGAAATCCATTGTCTTCAAAAAATCTCCACTATGTACTTGAGTAACATACTTTCCTGGTTTTAAAAACAGCATTTTGTTTGCTTTTATAGAAGCTTAGAAACCATTGCCACATCCGGAGCTGAAGAATATAGATAGAGTCCTGCAAGAAGGCATTGAAGTCACAAGGTTTTGAAGTTCATTTTTTAAATTAGGTAATAGGTTGGAATGTAAACAGTGCTTCAATAATTGGCATCTTTAGGGATTCTGGTTCTAAGTTTACTGTTCACTGACAAAAGCGATAGCTGTGATGTATATATGAGTTGGCAAGAGAAAACCAACCACAATCATCCATTCATGCTTTTGATATGGCAGCCCTTCTTATGAGCTTTCACCACATCTGTCCAAAAATCGACAAACCCAAGGTCAATTGCCTTCTCATCAAAGCCACATTATAGATTCCTTTAATTTATTAAGTGATGGTACAAACATACCAATCTTTAAATCACAAAGTCAGGTTTACATATATGGTCCTTGTAGAAATTGTAATCGATGCATTCTAGAAATCTGTCCAAATGGCTTTTTAAATAAGTTGTGGTATTCACCCAAAATTCAGCCCTTGATAGGTAGGATGAACAGGAAGTTTAAATACTTTGAAAATAGAACCCATTTGGTGATTGGAAACAAAATCAGTCTTTCCTATCGCTTAAACGTGTTTCACTAATAGTTTAATAAAATAGGCTAATAACCAGAATTTTAATCCCGAAGCAGAAATGATCTGAAAACCTGTTAATCCATTTAGGTATAGCATGAATCACTGAAAAGATCATCTTTCTGATCATCAACTTAGACACTCCCAACATCATGCAATCTCCACCAGAACTACAAAGTAAACCTCAACTAGAACCGCAATGAAATATTTCAAAAAAGCAAGATTTCGGGAATTCTGAGACAGATGTCAGAATATTTTGGATCTGTAGTTTGCCATGCGGGACTGTTTTCCAGTCTGTTATTTGAAACGATTTTTCCAAGATGTGTTCAGGCATGCTTCTTGGAGGGTTAAGGGTTATAAAACAAATCTTAGTTTTAAGAGTCCATTGTCCACTAGGTAGTCCCTAGGGACAAGTACACAGCAACTCCAGCACTTTTTCCAGGAATCTCTGGAAAGGAAGTTCTCATATATATTGCACCTTTAACAATTTTGCAGGATCTTCTCTAGTTTTGAAGAGGACCTTTCTTCTTGAGAAACAGGAAAAGTTACAACCAAGAGACAGGAAAATAAGGGAGTGTTTCATGTTTATAGCAGGTGATAAGCTCTAAGAAATGAGCTGGGTGGGATCATTAATTTTAAAACAAATGTGTGCCTCATGGTTTAAAATCTTTCTATAAAATGCATCGAAAGGTCCAGTACATTTTCTGAAGTCTCAATTGAATATGGCTTGGTTAGTTAGGCTTTATGGCACAAAGGCCATACTTGGACAAGCTGCACCAAGCACAAGACAAACATCAAGAAATTGAGATACACATAAGGAAAGTTTTACTAATACCAGAGATATACACTCAGGGAGGAATTGAACCAGTACAGCCTACAACTTGCTGATTGCTAGTGCAGTGGGCAAACCCATTGAGCCACAACGACCCTGAATATGGCTTGGAGCAAAACTCATGAAAAGTTAGAAGGAAAATATGATTTCTATAAAATTTTTGGCAGGAGCTTGAGTTGGATTTCTGATATTTTACTAGATCATGTAATTGTTTACATAATTAGTTACTCTAGCCATGTAAGATTTTCAGAAAGAGTTATCTGAAAATTTTATATTAATTATTCCTGATGTTTCTCCCACTATCAAGAAAAGTTCCAACCCGCCCCATTAAACTACAATTCTGCTATGTATTTAAAATATGATTGTGAAATAAGGCATGAGAATTAATGCAATTTTTCAAAATATATACAAAACTTGATCATTCGTTTCTTTACTTTTATCATTCAGTTTTTCCTTCACTCTTGTTTATATTGGATTGATCCCAGACCGATACCAATTGACCATTGTAATGCTCAAGTGCAATGTAAATTCAAATACCTGCCTTTACTCTTAAAATAATAAAACTAGATCACAACAGCAAAACAAAGTTTGTTGTTCCGTATAAAAATAAATTACAAACACATTTATCACAACAGAAAAACCAAGCATTTCCTTAAAAATTCAATGTTCATAATTGATATTTTTTCATAATTGATTTTGATAACAAAAACTCACTGAAATTCTATTTTGTTTTGCAATATTGATTGTACATTACAAAGAAAAAATATTACATTTTTATAAAATTGAGTACCATCTGAAGCAAGAGTGATTACAAAAAAAATTTTAAATAACTTAATAATTCATTCAATAATAAAGTTTCTAAAAATATGGTATTTTGACTAAAAAAAATATAGAATGCTATTGAAACTGCAACTACATAAAATGATTAATATCTGAGAACTACTTATTGAGCATTGTTGAATTTTCATGAATCTCAATTTATTCAATTTTATAAGAATATTAAAAATACAAGGAACATAGTATATTTGATTTGAAGAATTTTTTAGAAGCTTGATATGTAGCCAAGTTTACAGCTGTTGAAAATTGCAAGAATTTCTGGCTATTGCTTTAGCTTAACTCTGAAAGAAAAATTCATAAAGTTGAAAGCAGAATTTAAGCCATCAATGAAGCATGATAGCTTGTTAAAAAAAGACAATTATAAAATAAAGGAAGTAACAAAATAAAATCCAGTTTAATTTTAGCAATATTTCTTATTTTTCATTTTAAGATTAACATTATAATAAAGGGGGAAATACAGTATATAAAGAACCAATTGTCTATGAATAATTTATTTGCAACTCTACACCTCTGAAAACTATTTAGAAAATATATTCTATTACACTATATACATACTCTAGAGCTGCAATTTTCAATTGATGTGCAGCAAGAATGACACTGGAGTGCATAGCAGATGGTGAAAGTTTAAATTTTGTGTTACATTTATTTCATTCCAATGGTTCAGTTTTTAATTGTAAATCAATCAAAACAATACATTTTTTGTCAGATTGGTAAAAAATAATTAATATTTTTGGTGCACTGCAGAATTTCAATTAATTTTGTGTACCATTAATAAAAAGGTTGAACACTGCTCTAGAGGATATGAATAAAATTAATTCCCAAACTTAATTTATTTGAAAAAACTCAGTTGAATAATAAAAGATCAAATAAATACATACCATGGCTTATTGCAAAATCAAAATTAAATATGTGAGAATGTATAATTATTTATAATTAAAGTTCTACTTGAGTGACTTACATGATAGATTTTGCATTTTCTGAATTTTAAATCAAAAATTGTTTAGCAGAATTTTTTAAGTGTTTGCTTGTATATTTAGGGCCAAATCCATTTTACTTATATAAATTCTTAATTTTTGGATTGAATAATTTATTTCTGACTTTTAGTTTTTCAAAAGAATTCTGATTTCGCTTTTTCCACAGCTCTTTATATACACATTAAAAATTTCAGATTAATACCAAAATATTAAAACTGTAAAAAAATTATGATTTTAAACATTATGATTAAAACATTTAAATCTCACGCACACTTAACTCTTTATTCCAAATTTATTTATATTTTAAGTATTATATATTTTTAAGTATAATAAATATTTTTTCATTCAACAGTTTCGTTTAAGTTTTCTTCAATGAAAAAATTTATGTAAATGTCATTAGTTCTTAGTTCTCTGCATGTGTATCCCTTTGGACACACACATTTGAAAATTAATTATTCATTGAAATAGAAGATTAAAGATTTATATGCCAAAACATAAATTCCTTAACTGCAAGATAGACAAAAATATAAATATTTGCTTTTCAAACACAAATCCAATATTGATATCTAACTAGTCAACATGTGCAGGCATCTGTGCTGAAAGTTCTATTGCTTATATCTACTGATAATAGTTGTAATAAGCACACTTCATATCTCTTGTATAAGCTAGTTTTGGATTTAGTTAAAATGGTAATGATAACTAATCACTTATTATTGTATTATTTTTTATTATGTAAACTTTTTTAAAGTAATTTGTATGGCTCATGACTTAAATTATGAGATATTTTTTCATAATTTGAAGACAAAATACTAACATTAACCCAGGAAAGCTGGAATTATATATATATATATTTAATTTAAATTTCTTTTTAGTATATTGTTTATGTTATTACTATAGTAAAAGTCAATTTTGGTTGCAAATACACCAGGAGGTCTTCCTTCACTCTCTTATAAAACGTCATTTGCTATCAAACTTGAAAAAATTGATATTCATAGGAAATAGTAAATTTCTGAACCCATTTTCACTGGTACCAAAGAGTACTGCACGACTTTTCCAGGTTAAAAAATGACTAAAATCGATTGGATTCATAGTTGTAAATCTCATGAGAAATGATAAACCATAACATATTTGCAGAAAAAGACTTATAACCTCTAACAAAATTCAGACAATCATTTTAATATCTAGAATTCCAAATTTCATGCATGTTCTTGTTGGCACATGATTACAATTAATTAAACACTCATGAGTTATATTTACAATATTTGCATTTCAGAAATTCTCTCCTTAAAAATTCAATCTCATCATAGATTGAAATTAACAGTAAATGCGAGCATTTAACCGTCTTTTCTCTCCAGACAAGATGTTAAAAAATACATTTGATTTCTATTTCAGTCACAAAAAACTAAAAACAAAAATACTTACATACAGAAATAGTGTTAATGTGTTCTTCAGTGGCACAAAATTATTCAGACCACTGCAGCAACTCTCTTTGAGCAAGCATTATCTATAAACAAGAAAATAAACATTGCATTTGAGTTATGTACAAAAACACCTTTTGTGGGGAAAAGGACCTAGAACAGAAGACATAATCACTAGCTGAATTTACCCTGTGTTGCTCAGGTTTAATTGGTTAAATGTCGATTGAAAATGATCCAAAAAATCACTTTTCTGTCATAGAAAATGCAAATATAGAAAAATAAGCGAGCACATGGAGTGATTGTGAATGCCCTTTAAGTTCATTTTCTAAAATAAATGACATACATCGTATTATTGCAGTCAGTTTTTCTCTTATCAATATTTTTTTTATTTGTAGCACCTTGCACCAGGAATGAGAATTTTGCAATTTCATCATCATGAAAGTCTGACAAATCATATTGATACGATATCATGATCAACGTTTCAAGCAATTACACTTTATGCTTGAAAATTCCATCCCGCATTTTACAGACGGGATACATAAACGATATGATACAGAGCTATTTTCAGCGCAACTGCACCCATATTCTAAAAAAACTACAAGGTCATCTTGAGAGGCAACTCCTGTAGATGTTAACTCTGATATCATCTGCACAGCCAGACCGGGAGAGAGCGCCCTCTAGCAAGTACTCTGTCCAGGATGACGGGAAGTTGCACCCCTCTGCACATCCAAGACAAATAGAACTGGAGTTAATATGTAGTCTACATTACCCAGAGTTCCAAAGAATAAGTGTACCAAATGTGGTGTGGATTGGTCAAACGGTATACATTTGTAGAGAACAGACAGATGCCAACTCTGCTTTATATGTATAGATGATAATACAAGTTGTAGTAGTTCACTTTGACAGGAATCAATAAAATGTAAAATTCGGTCTGTCATGAGTTTGCACTCGATCAAAGTTTTGTGACAAGTGTATTTATTTGCTAGAAAAATCTGGTAGAAACACAACTATTCAGATGTAACATTACCAGAGCAAAAAGGAATGCATGATCTCGTGAATCACTTTTTGAAGATGTTAAGAATATGCCGGCATATCACTTCACAACATAAGTGAATAAAGAGCATTTCCCTTCAGAACTCGACCGATCATTCATTTGGAGAACTATGAGTTTGCACTTGATCAAAGTTGCATTCCAAATGTATTTGGTAGAAACACAAGTATCCAGATGTTACATTACCAGAGAAAACAGCAATCTTGCAAATTTACAATCTTGTAAAACACTTTTTGTATAGATGTTAAGCATATGCAAGCATATAATAAATTCATCACCTATGTGAATACAAAGTATTTCTTACCCTTCACATTCATTTCAGAAATCACTTTAGAATTATCACTGGAGATATGGAAGTTCATTCAGTACAAACTGGCTAAATGTCTGAAGTAAGAGCCACACAAAGTTGTAGTACAAGGGACATGGTTGAATTTGGAAAAACATAATGTCTACCACAAGCAGTTTCATATGCTCATGCTCAATAAAAATAATCAACTTAACAAATCTTTCTTCAGATAAGGCATGATTTCATTTGAATAAATATGTCAACAATCAGAAACATCTCATTTGGGTTGTGAAAAATTTACTTTGCATAGCATAAGATCTTACTGCAGTCTTAGAAGGTTGTAATGTGGTGTTATTTATATGCAGCTATAAAAGGGACTTTTAATGCAAACAAACAAACCAGATGGAAGATAGAGATTTTAGTTCCTGTAACCCACATGCTCTTGCATGATACATATCAAGGTTACCTCAAAATGTAGTTTATTTCTGTTGAGGCAATGTTTGGTTACTTTTGAAAATCCATCACAAGATGAATATTCTTTGTATACATATACATCATTTCATATTTATAATTCTCTATTCCGAATTTTGTTGCATACAAATTGTAGTCTAAAGACCATTAAAACATCAATAGACTATATAAATACTTTAATAACATTGGCTATACTTTGACTCTCGCATACTTAATGTTGTAATCATTTTGATAAAATTAAAAAGCGAAGGGATCTTTTATAATTAAAACTACTAATCAACAAGACAAGTTAACAAAGACAACTAATAGGAAACATAATTGCAGCTTTAAGAATTAGAAGCAAAATCTAAAGTTTTTTCGTTTGTACACCTAAGAACGCTATTATTTTTTACTCTAATGCATTTTTATGACTTTGAGCAATTAAAATGCTTCTATCTCAACTGAAAATAATTGAAATTCAAAAGGTACTTACATCATCAATGAACAAGTTAATGATTCTATAGTAACCAAAACAGCGCCAAGTTTCATTATGTGTACCATACTCAAAAGACTGGAACCTCTTTAAGGAACTTCCACAATGCTATAAAAGTAATGTAAACAATCTTAAATTCAATTATGAACACAACATTTAAAATACTAACTCTGAACCCATATGCTTTTTATGTGAAAATTAATTTGTCAGATAATACAAAATTCAGGGTTATAGCTTGTAAGAAGTTCATGCTACAAATATTTCAATTCAAAAACCTTTATTACTAAAAGTAACTTGAAAACTGTAGTGCAAGCCTATTATATACTATTAAAAGATATAGCTCAATAAAAGCATTTTCTTAAAATTTAAAATTCAACAGTTTGAAAAGAAAATGCATAATATTGAAATACCTGATGCTTTTAAAATCGTTTTACTTGCATTTGCTGCACAGAAAATTTTCCAACAGGATAGTCAGTATAAAAATTTTTGGTTATGCATAGGCAATTTTTTATTATTAATTGATTTCATAGTTCTTACAAATGTACAATGTTTACACTCTAAACGATGAAGCTACAGCTGAGCACAACTTAATTTGGGTACTTCATTATGAAATGCTAGTCTTTGGTGGTCTTCAGATTTTTAACAAATGTTACAGAAATAATCTCAAAGCAAATATTTACATCTCTGATGCAATAATTATAAAATAAGGATGGAATTTTGTGTGGAGTTTCCCCAATTTATTCATGAGCATTTGTCAATATACAAGTTTCATTGATGAAATCAATTAAGTCATTGTTTGATTGCTTTAACCTAAAACAGTTAAGCTATGACTTAGTGGATTTCATCATTGAAAAAATTTCCTTTATGCAGGATACAAGACCTGGAATGTGGAAATTTTGGCTTAGTGTGTTTTTTCACTTGTAAGCAGCTAGCTATTATATTGGTGTATAAAGTGACCTTCTGTGTGACTTAAAAAATTGATAACATCAAAAATCAATCCATGTCCCGATCCATCCAAAAAGTGACAAGATACAAATCACACATTTTTATGCATGTTTTTACATTCCATCTCCCAGATTAAGAAAAAGTCATGATAGAGGATAGAAAGATTGATTGTCTCATAAAAATATTCTTGTTTTTCAACTGGTTGTTGACATAGATAATTAAAACTTCCTGTATTACTTTCTCAAAACCAAATTTATATTTTCAATCAAAATTGAGATTTCTTAATAGTTAAAAAATTATTAACATTCAACATAACTGTTACGGAGGATCATTGGATTGCTTAGTTACTAAATTCATCTTGTCTGTTTCAAAAGAGGCATCATCATGTTCCCAGTCTAGATAGTATTTCATTTTGAAGCTAAGGAGCCCCAAAAGAAATTTCTGTAGATTTAAGTCACCACATATAATTTTAGCATTGGTAGTATCCCTTTAATAATTAAATCAATCATTTACTTAATATCAATGTGAATTACAAGTGATAGTTAATATGGGCAAGAACAATTTCTTAAATAAAGTTCTATAATCAATCATACAGTACTGTTAAGGGGGAAAGCAGAGGTTTTCTGGATCAAGGATTCAGAGATAAGTGTTAAAAGCTCTTTTGAGCTTAATTTTTAAAACATCATCAAAAAAGCTAAATTAACTTTTAAAACAAGTTAAAATTATGTTTTATAGTACTAAAACAAGAAAGTAATGCACATAAAATATTCACTGCTAGAATAAGCATTGTCATAAATGCAGAGCAGGGCCTATATGTAGTAAATTACAAATTACCATATTTTGATATTTTAGGAACCTTGCATCAAATGAAAATACTAAATAGGATGTAAAGTCTGTTACATAATTAAAGTAAAAATTACACTCCTATTGCTTCACTGACATATAGTATAAACAAAACTAATTATAGTGAATTTAGTTAAGTCTATCACCAATATACATAAACTGAAACTACAGGTATGTTTCAATGCTTAACTCAGTTTTTCTCACACCAGCCAAAATTTTCTACCAGGAAAGATCTTTTTAGATTTAAAACCAATTTCATATTGAAATAATTGCTACTTACCTGGCATAATGCTTTCATCATGCTATCAGGAATTATGGCATCGTCTTTACCAGATACAAAAAGTGATGGTCTCTTTATTTTCTTAATTTTATCCAAGGATAAATACTACAATGAAAAAATACTCACTATCAAACTGAATCATTTCAAATTAATTATTAATCATAAAAACAGTATTTTCATACCAGTGTCTTGTTTACTTGCATAACAGAATTGAATTCAAACAGATACTAACTAATTATTGTTAATTAAACAAGTCAAAGTAATTATTCAATGATATCTGTACTTCATTCAAGAAATTTCAATTATATATTTTGGTATAATCTTATTGCCAACACTCATCCTGGGACCTCTGATAGAAAGACATAGTTTACTATATAAATCTTTGCCAAAATGTAAAAATGATAAACAATATGTCATCAAGTGCACTAATTTGACAAACTTGAATACATTTCTTCAAGCATCCTCCATAAAAAATGGATATGGTTTGCTTCTATGGTAACAGACAAATGTAGAATTTGTGGTAGGAGCAGTTCTCATGGTAAACAGCAAGGTTAATTGCTCTCAAAACACGGGGGATTTTAAAAGACTTCCATGAGGTTTGAGAAACTTGCCATGTGTTTAATTTAAAGAAATCAGGAAACTCCCTAGCAGACATCTTGACATTGGCCACAAACTCATAATCAAGTGCTTTAGTTAGTTACTCAGCTCTCCAAATTAGTGCTAAAATAACTCAACCAAAGGATTTCTTGAGAGTTGAAAGAAACCCCTTCAAATGTGGATAAATTCTTTTCAACCTCACTGTTTTTATTTAAAGCTAATTAAGTTTTATGCATTTCATACACAATAAAATAAAACATATGCTTAATATTTGATTAAATTATTTTACTTGATCAAATAGTCTAGATCAGTGGGTTCCAAACTTTTTCAATTGAGGGCCAGATTGAAAGATCCTGGAAGTCAGGCGGGCCAACAACACACACATATAGTATATATTGCATGCTGTATCGGCCGGGTTTCCACGGGCTGTAGTTTGGAGACCCCTGGTCTAGATAGTGCACCACAAATTCTGCCACATTAAATAATTATGGGACTATAGCCATAGACAGAACGAATTGTAAGTATTATGCAGACTAAGTAGAGGATGAAGCATAATACTTATCAACGATGTCATATCAATAATGAATTATATTACAATTCTAAATATAGGGGATTCTCACTCTTTTATCTCAAATGAATCAAAGTACTTTTCACAAGGACATTTTTCAAGAACTCACAAAAAAATTAAACATGTTAAATTTTCATTTTCAAGAGATTAAAACTGACGCACAAGACTAGGAAATTGAAATGTAATGCAAAAGACTTTAAAGTAAATATCATGAAGCAAATAAATTTGAATAAAATTCATAAATCAATCAACAGTATCAAAGAAAAGGAGAAAATGAATAAATGATAAGTGTTTGGTTGATGGCAAATTCTGTTTTAAAAACTATCCAAAGTAATATTTATGTACTTTGGTATTTTTCAAGTACTATTCCTGCACCCCATTTTAGAAAACAAAAGTGTAAGGACTTCAGAAAATCATGTAAATCTGAACATGTATATTAGATTTTCAACCGGTGAGCCACAAGGGCCTTGGTGTGCCTTTCCGATGGTGAAATGATTTAACTTGTGTAAGATTTATTTCATTTCAAGTCTAGTTTTGAACTTCAGGTAATTATGTTCACAAATAATACTTGTGTAAATAAATACATATATAAATAAGTCTGAGAATTGTATTTTATCACCAAAGTACCAAAAAAATATTATTTTATACTTTTTTAAAAGCAAATTAGAGTAAAAAGGGGTGTTATTTTTATATTACTAGATATTTTTTGTACTGTTTTATTTTTTGGTAAATTAAGCAAAATTATGCCTAATTATTTTTGCCAGATCAGCAAAAAATGTTATATTATTTGGTGTGGCACAGAATTTTAGTAATTAGTTTATGTGCATCATATCATAAGATGAAAAAGGTTCAAAATCGTAATATATAACAGAATTGTTTTTAAGAGAATAAAAATAACACGAATTACTATTTATAGGTAGGTAGTTCAAATATACGTCTCAATGGAGCAGCACAGAGAGCTGTTGGTGACGGTCCAGGATCAATCCCAAAGGGAAAGAGTCAAGGACACCTCATAATTTTGAACCATGGTCAGATGACTAGGTCAACACCTGAGCTAGTACTATTTACAGAATAATATACTTTGCATTATTATGTGCACATGTAATTTCAATATAAAAGCAATATACCACTGCTTATATGTGATTTAGTTGTATAAAAGAAAACACTGAGTATAATGCATAATGTAGTATCAATGGAATGGAGACATACCTGATTTTTGAATGCCCACAAAGGGAGCCAGTGAAGGAACCTCCAATTGAACATTTCTTTGGCTATATCTGGAATGCTGGTGAAAGTATTCTCAACAATGAGAACAAGAACATGCTTTGCAAACTCTGAATGTGTCACTAAATCTATAGCAACTGCACCACCAAGGGATCGTCCAAATACAATTATCTTGGTTTTGTCAATGTAGGGTAGCTGAAGTAAATATTTCATTCCAGCTTGTGCATCAAGATATAATCCTAAAATATAATTTTTATGCAAGAAAATTAATATTACATTTTGCAAAATTTAAATGCACAATTTTGCATTTTGTACATAAATCAAAAACCAGATAGATAAATCTCAACCCTTTATATTAACAAATAAAACTAGTCTCTCATTTAATTAATTCATTAAAAATTTTAATGACTGTCATTTCCACATGTTTTGGAAACCTTACAATGACAATTTGATTATCAAAAAATAAGAGGAATGGCATCTTTGATATTTGATAGTTCCAAACAATAATTTTATGTTGAGATATTGTCTATGTTTGACACATTATATTTGAATCCATACACAATATGTATATGTATTCAAGTATAATCTGTACATAGATAATATCTCAATACTTTTGAACATTTTTGACCAACATACTAAAAAACATTCTATATATACACCGATGTCTATAAATTAAGGGTCAGATATGATACACAAATTTGTGGATGTAGTAGTTGATGTTTCGTGGCGAAAAATCAATTACAATAGTGATAGACGTAAGAGATAGACACAACGATTGGTTGACCATAATTAACATATATGGAGTGACATAACAGCTTAAATTTCCTAAATTGTGATAAAAACTGAAGCAGCTTGGATTTTGAGGTTTTATGGCATAAGGTCCAAAAATGGACAAGCTGCACCAAAAACTTTAACGAGTGTCTGGTGACTGAATAATTTCTTCATGTGTTTATCTATGTTAGTTAGTTTCTATGGCAAGTGACACAATATCACTAAAACCACATCTCGATTATTTGCCAAGGATTGTAGCGAAATTGGAAGAATGTTCAACATGAGATGTAGCCAATGAATTCAGAGTAGGCCAAAGCGTAGTCCCAAGGCTGTGGAAACAATTTTCCGAAAGTGGAACTGCTACAAGACAACACAACAGTGGTCGACCACTGAAAACAACCCCAACTGAAGATTGTTATGACTGTAATAGTGAAAAGATGTCACAGTATAACTGCTGTGAGATTAGCACAAGAGCTTAAGGCAGGTACAGGACCATAATATTGCACCAGACCGTGTCCAGACAATTGAATAATGTTGGTTTGTATGTCCCCAAACCAGTACACTGTGTTCCTTTGACTACATCACACTAAACGCAAAGGTTTCGATGGTGTCGTGCACACGCCAACTGAAAGAAATGGGCCAATGATGAAAGTAGATTTTGTTTGTTGTCTGATTTGAGGTGCCAATATATCTCTGGCATGAATCCAGCACTGCCTAATCTTCCACCAAACATCCTGGAAACAGACACTTACAGATGTGGTGGAGTGATGGTCTGAGTAGGTATCATTATGAATTGACATGCCAAGCTTTACATGTTGGAAAATGGAACCACAAATGCTCAGTGTTATTGTTAGGATGGTTAATATTCCTCATATACGTAACTTCCGTGGTGTTGTGGAAAATGTCTTCATCTTTATGAATGATAACGTCTGTTGTCATCATTCTGTCTGTGTTAATGACCAACTGAACATCGAAGGAATATACCAAATAGAGTGGTCTGCGTAATTTCCAGACCTCAATCCCATAGAATATATATGGGAGGCACATGGCAGAATGAAATTTCCCACGACATACCAAAACAGCCCTGGTTATTGCACTGAAATAGGAATAGCGAAACCTACCTCAAGATTTACTGGACAATCTTGTGAAAAGCATGCTCAACCGACGCCATTTGCACATTGCAGTGAGGGGTAGACATATACCCTATTAAACTTGGACAGAGGATAGTATTCAAAAAGTTATGAATGTTTTGTTTCTGCTTCACTAAAGACGAAAAATGGTACATTTTGTTAATTTAGCATGTATTACCAGTACATTCAAATAAGTTTGTTTTTTATGTGTATAAATCTCTGTGAAGTCTGTATTTCTATTATACAGTCAGAATTTTGTTTTTATCTAAAAATATAACTGACCCTTAATTTATAAACGCCAGTGTAGATCAAGTTAACTAATTTTGGAATGGTAAGCCTTTTCTTGAGTATAAATGTATATTAGTTGTAATTATATTATACCTTCTTCACTTGGGGAGCCTTCACTGTGACCATAGCCACGATACTCCACTAGCAAAATATTACAACCACAACACTGATAAAGACCTTTAGCATTAGGCAACCTAAAATTAGAAATGGGACTACATTCACTTGCTAATTACATGGCTATTGCTTACCAAAATTATATACAAACATTTACACATAACCATGCTCTTCATTATACATATACAGCAAACTTAACTCCGTGGCACTAGTCCTCCAAGAAACATGGCCGGCGGTGCCCATCCTGCTTACGAGACCTTGGAACAGGAAACTTATCCAAAATGAATTATTCTTTCATAACAGTTTATCACTGTCTAAGCATAACAAGATTTTCAAGAACATTGCTTTTACACTACAACACATTTAATGACAAAAACAACCATATCTATTGGTTGGAAGAATTCTAGGATACTTTTAATTAGTCAAACACTGATTAAGAGCCTTGCAGATAATACTGCAAGTAGCAGTGTGGAATTATGTATGTATAATACTAAGATAATTAAAAAATGGTATCTAAAGATAATGGAGAAACTTGATATACTAACCTGTGGCCTATATTACCAGCATTGCCATGAAAATATAGAATTGTTGATACATGACCAATGATAGATGGATCTTGTTTGATGAAAAAAGCGTGAATTTTTACTCCATCAGCAGTTTTTAAAAAAACACTCTCTGCTGGCAAACCAAACAGCGACGGTAAGGGTACATACAAGCGAGACTGAGGTGGTTGATCAGGATGATACAGAAAAAAATCGCCTAACTGAAATAAAAAGCCTGTAGGAAAAAACACAAATCATGAGTTGAAATAGTATGGGTTTAAAACTGCCTGAAATAAATATCTGAGAATGACTACATATTTAGGAGACTGTGGTATTGTCTGTCTACCACAAGAACTGCAATGGTCTTGGTGGTGGCAGTCACTACAAGAACAGGGCTCATACATTTAGGGTAGGGAACACCAATTTTATTTTGGTGAATGTTGAAAAGAGCTAGTTTGGGACAAACCTTCTTAGCAATAAACACAATCATAACAAATTTACTCTGCCAAAAAAATCAAAATACCTGATGCCAGTGTGCAATGGAAATGAAACTTAGCATGTCTGATGCTCAGTTGAGATAAAGAAATGATTATATAAAATCTAGAGGACGTTTTATTGTAGAATTACATTAGAAAGGTCAGGGCCATTCCTGAGTGGTGTGTTGGGCATGCAATAGCATGTACAGGTAACCTCCGTATAACACGGGAGTTACGTTCCAAAAAATTGCCGTGTTATGCGAATCCATGTTATACGAAACAAAGAACTAGTACGAAAAGGGGGGTTACGTTCCAAAAATTAAAAAACATATTATATTCTCATAATTAAAAATTTTCTTAAGTAATACATATTAATATGAATTAAACAAAGTTTTCTTCGTCATCACTAAGTACTATTAACCGAGGGTGTTTTCTTTTTGGCAAGATATCCTCATCCTCTGAGTGACAGCTACGAGATCAGTGATGCCATTTATTTTTAAGTCCTTTTGAATCTTTATATTCTGTTCTTAACCTTTTGACTACGGCCGGGACAACAGTTGTCCCATATTCAGGTAGCGGAATAAAAATGCCGTAGTGTAAAGGTTAATTTGCATCAGTATATTCAAAAAGTACTCATCAAAAGCAGGATTTTGGAATTACAAAGCTGGACTATTTGAATTATTTTCTAAATTTGTGCTTGATAAAAGGTGTTCTTTTAGAAAATAAAATGTTTTTTGAAGAGGGACAAGATGCTGAAGTTTGCACAAGGGCAGCCCATGCCTCAGGAACTGCTCTGAGAAAGGCTATAAATTTTGTTTCATTCCAATTGAACACTGGCTTTGAAGTTTTGCTTTTTAGGGCAGAGTGTATACATATATATTTCTAATTTGTCAATAAGTGGGACAATGACAAATTTTTAAATGCATTTCTTCAAAATTTCCCCCCAAAAATGGAGAAAGGTCAATTTCTATGGCAACAGGAAAGCAGATTTTGTGACAGCAGCAGTTTTCATGGTAGACGGAGAGTACGAACTTCTTTACCTAAAAGACATTTCAAAATTTCTTTACAGGCAAATGAAATTATTCATGGCACATTCAGTCCAATCGATTCCCACATGGGCCTGAATGGCTGGAAGGGGAAAACGTATGGAATACATGATAATTCTGGTATAATTCTGGTGATACATGATAATCACATTAGTGGTTTTCAAACTTTAGGTGTGTGTCCCTTGTCCCCCATCCCCTTTTTTATATAAAGTGTCAAGCCCTTTTCCAACTTCCATAACAATCTAACTTCTCAATCATATTGTTTCTATGGACTGATAGTGTGTGTGAGTAGGACCAAAATTTCTTCATCTACAGGACAAGTGTATTTGAAATTTTAGGAACTATAGGTATCAAAAAATTTTCCAAATCTAATATCCACAGCTCTAGCTTTTTCATTAATGCAGCAACTTATTTTTTGCATAAGAGAAGAAATTTGGGACTTCATATTGACTTCTTTAATGTAGTCAGATTTCTAAATATTAACCCAATATGCAAGTTTTCTGAAAGTTTTGTGCCATGATACCAAGTTAGTTTCAGATTTATTATCATCAAATGGCAACATTGTAGTGAATATTCTGCTCCTCTACCCAAACACTACTTGGTGGGGAAAATAAAAGTGTATGGGTCTAGTGGTCAGAGAAAAGTGACAATGTGACGCTGAGAGGGATTTCAATTGTGGGTAGTCTGAGAGAAGATAGGGAACGAGAGAGAGAGGAAGTCGATCGGATGTTGTAAACCAGTCGGACTTTGTGAGGCTCTTCCATGAGACAAACATTGTCATTTGTTACAATTTGGCATCTTCAATGTTAATTCAATAAACGTATTGTTAAAGTTTAAAGTGTTCTTTTCCTTTGCCAACAAACTAGTTGAGCTAGACAAATATGATTACTTTTAGCTCATTCTTCAATGTACTTTCACATTAGAAGGTAAGACAGGAGAAAGAGCAGAAAGAAAGAGTGCTCTGTGTTCAACCCACACATCACACAATTTTGCAAAAAGCCTTTTTTATAGGACTGGTTTTAAAATAAATTACTTTTTAACTGCATGAACTGTAGCTTGTCACTCATATTTTTATAAGTAACTTACTGTTTGCTACAAACATGCTACATGCATTGCTTTAAATAAGGTGAATGCATGTCCATGGAAGTTGTTTTCAAAATTATATATTTGGTAATACAGGTAACCCCTGTTACGGCCAATGAGAATTTGAGCAAGAGGGCGCTGTGCGCGCCTCTGACGTTTTGAAGTGTGTAGAGAATTGGCCGGCGCTGTTGTGCTGAGAGATCATGAAATGATGATGTAACAAGTTAACTGTAAATGTCTTAATGTCTGTCCTTGTTTTGTGGTAATAAATGTTGTGGCTGTAGAATTCGAATGCTGATCTTTCCAAATGAATCCACATCAAATAATAATTTGAGAAGACGTCAATTTTGGAGCGTCACAACCCCCGTGTAACACGGCACTTCTATAGCACGGATTCACTCTAACACGGTTCAAGAATTGGGAACATCCCCGTATAACACGGTGCTTTTATGGAATGATTGGAACAACGATGCGAAAAGGGACAGCATTATGAAAGTTTAATTTAAACGGTGTAGCATGGGAATATCCTAAGAACTACACGTGAGGATATTATCTCGAGATAAATTAAATAAAAAGTAACTTAGCTTAGAAGAGACATGGCGTCTCTCGAGGATCCCCGCTCATCATCAAAAAGAAAAAATGGCAAGAACGCTTAACGCATTCTTTCTCACAAAACTGCAAGATCGTTGGACTGAGGCGAAAAAAAGAGCGTATTCTTCCTCTCCATGCTCTTTATCAGTTTTTCAGGGGGTCGCAAATCAGGGGAGATGGTCTTGTCAATCAAGGGAACTGGACTTCCTGATTCGTTGTTTTTAAACTAGCTCATCTGTAATTTGTTAGACGGACACACATGACATGGCATGACGTAACTTTCTGGAAGATTCTTAGCATAGTTAATGAGCGTCACTGGAGCGAGGGAGAAAACGGAATTGAGAAATAAAGGACTTAAAAATAAATGGCATCACTGATCTCGTGGCTGTCACTCAGAGGATGAGGATATCTTACCAAAAAGAAAACACCTTCGGTTAATAATGCTTAGTGATGATGAAGAAAACATTGTTTAATTCATATTAATATGCATTACTTCTTAAGAAAATTTTAATAAATATATTTATCTTAATTATGGAAATATAATAGCATGTTTTTTAATCTTTGGAATCTAACCCCCCTTTTCGTACTAGTTCTTTGTTTTGTATAACACGGATTCATTCGCATAACACGGCAATTTTTTGGACCATAACTCCCGTGTTATATGGGGGTTACTTGTACCTGAATGTGCCCCTTTCTTTTGATTTTGTCTCACCACCCAGCATACCACATTAGAACATGACAGGGATAAAATTGGAAATGGAAGGTATATTGTAAAATAAACCACTCCAGTTTTAAAGGCTTTATTAACCTTGCATTACATATGCATATGTGAGATATGTAAGTGGCTTCCTTTTAAAATGTGATAAATATTTTTAAATACATTTTTTTTAAAAATTTGTCGCATTTTATTAATCTTTGCATGCTTTGAGTTAAAACCAGATTTGTATCTGACAGATATGCACAGCATTCCATATAAAAGGAAGTGCTTATCAGAAGGTTAAGAATGAAATAATCACTATACAAAAAGTGCTAATCATGTTCAAATTGTGCACATCTGCATGAGATGACCATACTTCCAAAGACTAAAACATATTTGTCAGCATTTATGTAAGATATTCTGTTGTTACCCCATGTTCCATACGTACATTTTTTTGTTTTGCTCTTTCAACAATAAGATACTCTACATGTCAACTAAATTGTCTTTATTATATTCATTCCTTTCTGGATAAGAGTTCACCAATTGTTATGCTTTTGGGCCAAACAGTAATTTTAAAAAGATTTTTAGAATCAGTTAACTCATACATATGAATAACTACATTCTACATATGTTACCAGTAATTTTAAAATCCTTTCATTGATTTTTACAACTAGGAGTAACATGTAAGGTAACTAAAATTAAAGCACATCCTATGAGTGAAGTGTAAGTACCAACTTTCTGCAAAAATTTTGCTAAAATTCAAATTGTTGAAAAACTCATCAACCTGGCAATAGATATACAAAGCATTTATCGCTGAAAACTATCAGTTACAATGCAGCTCCAGTAAGTAGGCAGTCAAGTCACGTGGTTTTAAATAAGTCTCTCTTTAAGTTTAATGTAAACAAAGCACTTCCACAATTATAATTCTTTAGCATGGATTCATGTACAGGTTTATCCTTCAGTGCCGAAAGCAATAGCAGTGATAATGAGTTGATAGGGAGGAACCATCCATAACAATTCCCATTCATGCAAGTCCTTATCTCAAGCTTTAATGCTTATTCAAAATTAACTGACCCGAGGTAGGTAATCAATTAACGTTACACTGGAGCAACACAACAGGCTATTGGCAAAGGTCCAGGATCAAACCCGAAGGGAAAGATCTGAGAACAAAACCACGTAATTTTGAACCACTGTCAGATGAGGTCACACCTGAACTGGCACCCCACTTACCAGACTTCCACACCACGCAAGTGTGAGGAAATTTTTAGGCCATGACAGATTAAACATGTACCAGCCCCCTTTGTACATGACTGTCTTTGGTTGGATTCGACCTCACAACCCTTCAGTTACTAATCCATTACTCTTCCAACCAGACTACATGGCTAAACTGACCAAAGCACGACTGCCTTCTCTTCGAAGCTGCACTACACGTGAACAATCAAAAAGTTAGAAATATAAAAACATTAAATTTAACATATCAATCGTCGAAAAAATTTTCGCAATGCATTTACTTCAGTTATAACAACTGATCCTTAATCTTGACTATTCAAAATAATAATTTTTTAACTGAGATCACGTTTTAACAGAAAAAGGACACTAACTGGAGTCATAACTTACCTGTTATGGCAAATATAAATAATATGAGAGCAATGAATCCACCATAACACCAGTAAATAACGAAGATCACGAAGACCGCAGCACTGCATGACATCCAACATTTTTTTAAGAAAAATACTGCAAAGCTTCGGATTATTTGGAAGCCTGTCGGTTTTGTCCGATTTATTTCTTCTCTAGTAACAGGATTCACATTGACAGACACAGATCCAGTTTGTAAGTGAAACGATTCTGGCGAGTCTCCCTTCAACTGAAGAGTCTCTTTTTTGTCAGGTGTAGGTTTTATTTTTGCCATTATGTGGTTATGACATATCTGAAAATGATTAAAATTTACCAGAGTAAAACAAGACTTTTACCAGCTTCGTTCAACAAGAGTACGTTTTCAGAAAAGTTATTTGCAATTATTTATGCATTGCTTGTAGCATAATACATTGATTAATTGTGTTGAAATATCTGATAATTTAACAGGAAACGAAAGCTACAGCAAGCTTCTAAATTAGAAGTTCTAGTAAACAAAAACTAAGTGAGCTCTTCAGTTCCGTTCTGCTGATATACTTCAGAAAACAGAGGATTCACTGCAGGCATGATTTGCAGCGCCCCCAGTGGGGGGAGTGATCCTAATTGTTGGCGGTGTATTAAGAATTCTGTACAATTATGCTCTGTTTAATAAATTTTATTTTGTGCTATTCGTTGGGGATTTTATTTACATACTGTTTTTATGTAATTAAAATTGATCTTTTTCTGAATTATAACCTATTTTATGAATACGATTATAAAGATTTATGTGCAAAATTGTAATGCTTTATGCATACTTTCATAGAGTATTTGCAGTTAATGGTTTTTTTTTTTTGTTTGTTTTGTATTTCAATTAACGTCACACTGGAGCAACACAACGGGCTATTGGTGACGGTCCGGGATCGATCACCAAAGGGAAAGATCCGAGGACAACACCACGTAATTTTGAACCACGGTCAGATGACGAGGCAACACCTGAGCTGGCACCCCACTCTCCAAACTTCCACACCACGCCAGCAGTTAATGGTATTTGGTATTTTCAATTAACGTCACACTGGAGCAACACAATGGGCTATTGGCGACGGTCCGGGATCAATCCCAGAGGGAAAGATCCGAGGACAACACCACGTAATTTTGAACCACGGTCAGATGACGAGGCAACACCTGAGCTGGCACCCCACTCTCCAAACTTCCACACCACGCCAACGTGAGGACATTTGAGGCCACGACAGATTTAACGTGTACCAGCCCCCTTTGTACACGACGGTGTTTGGCTGGAATCGAACTCGCAACCCTTCGGTTGCTAGTCCGTTACTCTTCCAACCGGGCCACCGCGGCCCGTATTTGCAGTTAAGAATCTTGCTAAAAAAACTTAATTTTTTTTCTCCTAGGAACTTGAATTTAATTTTTCTCAAGCCATCAAGAACATAAAATAGCTGCACAGATATATTTTGTTGGTCGTATGATGGTCAAACATAAAGTAAAAATATTAAATGCATTACACATTAGAAGATAAGAATTCCAAAAAAATTGAAAATTTTTATTGTATATTTAATTTATATACATTCGTATTTTTTATGTTTATGTAAAGATCTAACAAACTTTTCCCTTTTGTGATGTTATTGTATAATTTGTTATCTGATGCAGGGAACACTATGTTCGAGGGTGCCAGATGCTCAAGTCATGTGAAAATGGAGCAACTAATGTGGATTTGGTGGTCAACTAAGATGCTATTGTCTGTCGAATTTCAGTGGAAAATCTGCAGGACTAAACTGACAAGGATGCATTGATGTCATCTTAACGTGTCGTTCTTAACGTCTTAACGTCATCTTAAGTTCCCTCTCTTCCTACATCGAAGTGGGGCCGCGGTGGCCCGGTTGGAAGAGTAACGTACTTGCAACCGAAGGGTTGCGAGTTCGAATCCAGCCAAACACCGTCGTGTACAAAGGGGGCTGGTGCACGTTAAATCTGTCGTGGCCTCAAATGTCCTCACGTTGGCGTGGTGTGGAAGTTTGGAGAGTGGGGTGCCAGCTCAGGTGTTGTCTCGTCATCTGACCGTGGTTCAAAATTACGTGGTGTTGTCCTCGGATCTTTCCCTTTGGGATTGATCCCGGACCGTCACCAATAGCCCGTTGTGTTGCTCCAGTGTGACGTTAATTGAAATACCCCCCCCCCTACATTGAAGTGCCAGACATTAACAAGCTGGAGTTTATATTCCGTACTACCCTTCCCAGTGGCCTGTGTTGTGTTGAGTAACTCAACGGTTTTTCAAGGTTCGAATAAAAGAATTAATTGACATTAAAACATTAATATATTTAGGAGTTAGCTGGAGACTACAAAAAATGAGCAGGCAATTTCATTGCAACATATTGTTTACTACCCTTATTAGTGTTCTAGCGATTACATAAGAGAAGGAAATCGCCTGCACGTGGAGGAACTGTGGTGCTTAGCAGCAGAAAAGTGTATTTTATTACTTACTTTTTCTTCTTTATACTCAACTGCAAACGATATTCAACATTCTGATTAGTTCCGGATATGAATACTTCATTTCTGTTCCTTTTTTAAATGGTATAATTTGTTCAAAAATGGATATACATATACCTGATCACAGACTAAATACCTGATTATGTGCGAATAAAAAGAATTATAATGTTCTTTTTTGCTCAAATAATTTTTCAGACTAGAGATCAGAAATCTTCTAAATAATAAATCGAAAGGGTTTGTTTGGGAATACTTTCGTATTTTTAAAAAGCCATTCACTTAAAAAAGAATCAACTAAAATTAAAGAAACAAGTCCACACATTAGTAAAATTTTATAATCACAAACGACTTTCATAAATTAAGATTGTTTTTAATTTCAGATGACATTAAAAAATCGCTATTAATTAAAACATTTATGCTAAAAATATATAAAGCATACTTAGCTTTTAATTCGAAATACAAAACAAAAATGCAGATTGCCTTTCAAATCGTAGAGAATGAAACAGCCAAAGTAAATAAACAGCTAACGGATGGGGATGTAATTAAATAAAAAAACTTTCTGCTTTATCGTATATTTAAAGCTTGTACTACAGTAGTCCTGACCCCATCTATTCCAGAATTAAAACAAGCAAATCTGTCGACATCGCTTGAATAAACAACTCCACCACTGTAGCTTAAACTTAAAATGTACATGCGAAAGAAATAAACAAACACCAAAACAATAAATAAGCGAGTAAAAGCACAGAATAAGTAGCTAAACATACAGAGGGATCACTGTCATAGGAAGCCTTGGTCTTCTAAATAACACGGCTACGAGTTGTAGACTGTGCAGGTTCGATTCCTGTCAGGTGCATTCCTCCCTGGGTGTGTTTCTCTCTTCTGTGTCAGTAAAAACTTTCATATTGTGTCTGGCGCAGCATGGCCAAATATGGCGCTTGCGCTATAAAACCCCCAAAACCAACCATCTAAATAACATGGGATATCTCATAGACGGTGGCGTCCTCTGTTGGGGGTGTCTGTCAAAACTACCATGGCAACCGATACAGCTTCGCTTCCATAACTGAAGTAGTTGAGGTTCGTTTATTTATTGTTTTGGTGTTTATTTATTTCGTATGTATATTTTAAGTTTATGCTAGTGGTTTAAGAGCAAAGAGCAGTTTAATGTGTTTAGGGAAGACAACGCTTACTTTGTTAAAACCATTTCCTTTAGGTCTAAGCCTTACAATCCAGCTAGTTTGTTTCACCAGGCATCACTTTAACCACGCAGACTCATTATATATACAATTTTAGTTCGTGACTAACATTAAGGGAATCTACCCAAAAGTAAACCAGATTGAGTATTGCTAAATGGCAAGCTAACTCAACAAAATTTAGTTTTCAGTTACATTCCTTCGCTCGGAGTTATAAATTAGCATTACTCTCTTCTCGCAAGCGAAAAAAGAAAAATTATCCAAATATAGCACCAATATTTATTGCTCAGAAAAAAGAACATTTAGAAATGTTATTTTAAAGCAGAAGGATACTATACGTGATACAAATGGCAAGAGTTACTGAATTGCATTTTGAAGAAAAATTGTTAAAATCATTTCAAAACTTACATTAGAGGATAAATTAGCTGCATACCAAAGAGACGATCTCATTGAATAGCTATTAAATAAAGAGCTGACTCAACAAAATGTTCCATTTTATTGTGCAACGCAGTTGGCAAAAAACAACATACTTAAATTTATATTGACACGAATACTTTACTTTTGGAATGGATTCCAATGCAGAAACAGGACTGGTACATAGCTTTACAGTGCTATACCGACATTCTGATGAAATTTCTCCCTATCCATTCACGTTCTGTGGGTGTGAAATGAAAGGAAAAAATAGCCCTATGCGTTGGCGATTCGAGGTTGGTAAGGTAGCCGTTGACGAGAAATTATTGCTTAGGGGATTTTTAGTCGTTACGATAAGGAAATTTCTCAACCAATCACAAAAGGCTGACGATTTGCACATACATGACTAGTAGAGGCTAGTGGGTTCATTCAAACGATGTCGACAGATTTGTTTAAAATCTGGGTGGTTTGTTGGGGTTTTATGGCGCAAGGGACATGTTTGGCCATGCTGAGCTAGACACAAGACACACACACAATGAAAGTTTTACTGACACAGAAGAGAGATAGTTATACCCAGGAAAGAATACACCTGACAGGAATCGAATTTGCGCCGCCTACAACTCGAAGGTTCCTAGCGCAGTGGGCATATTCACTGAGCCACGGCGACCACTTTAATTCTGGAATAGAGGGGGTCAGGACTGCTGTAGCAGAAGCTTTAAATATAGATAAAGCAGAAAGATTTATGATTTAAGATCATCCCCATTAGTTAGCTGTTTCATTCTCTACGATTTGAAAGGCCATTTGCATTTCTAATTAAAAGCTAAGTATTCTTTATATATTTTTAGCATAAATGCTTTAAATTAGCAATTCTTTAATGTCTTCTGAAATTAAAAAGACCCTAATTTATGAAAACCATTTGTGAATTATAAAATTTTACTAATGTGTGAACTTGTTTCTTCAATTTTAGTTTATTCATTTTTAAGTGAAAGGGCTTTTTAAAAACACGAAAATATTCCAAAACAAGCCCTTTAAATGTATTATTTAAAAGATTGTTGATCTCTGTAGTCTGAAAAATCATTTGAACAAAAAGAACATTAGAATTTTTTTTATTCACACACAATCAGATGTTTAGTCTGATCAGGTACATTATACAATTTGAAAAAGGAACAGAAATGAAGTATTCATATCCTGAATAAATCAGAAAGTTGAATATAGTTCGCAGTTGAGTATAAAGAAAAAGTATATAATAAATTATTCTTTTCGGCTGCTAGGAGCCAAAGTTCCTTTATTGTCTCCAGTTAACTTCTAAATATATTAATGTTTTAATGTTAATTAATTCTTTTATTCGAACCTCGAGAAACCGATGAATTGCTCAATACAACACAGATCATTGGGAAGGGTAGTACGGAACTTGAACTCCAGCTTGCAAATGTCTGGCACTTCGATGTAGGAAAAGACAGAACACGACAAGTTAAGACGACATCAATGCATCCTGTCAATTTAGTCTGACAGTTTTTCTACTGAAATTCTACAGACAATCGCATCTGTAGTTGGCCACCAAATCTAAACTAGTTGCTCTATTTTCACACGGATCGAGCCATCTGGCACTCTCAAAAATAGTGTTCCCTGCATCAGATAACAAATTATCTAACATCATAAAAGGGAAAAGTTTATTAGATCTTGACATAAACATAAAAATTACAAATGTAGATAAGCGATAAAATTTTTCATTTTTTGGAATTCTTATCTTCTAATGTGTATTGCATTTAATATTTTTACTTTATGTTTGACCATCATACGACCAACAAAATACATCTGTGCAGCCATTTTATGTTCTTGATGCCTTGAGAAAAATTAAATTCAAGTTTCTAGAAGATAAAAAATTCAGTTGTTTTAGCAAGATTCTTAATTGCAAATACTCTATGAAAGTATGCATAAAGCATTACAATTTTGCACATAAATATTTATAATTGTATTTACGAAATAGGTTATAATTGAGAAAAATATAAATTTTAATTACATAAAAACAGTATGTAAATAAAATCCCTAACGAATAGCACACAATAAAATTTATTAAACAGAGCATAATTGTATAGAATTCTGAATACCACATTTTCGTCAGTTCAATTACGATCGATTTTAATTAAATAAAAAATGCACTAATTAACACTTTGAAAAATTGTTAACAAAAATCAATAATCTTGGGCGAATAGTGTCGTAACACTAAATGGAACGATTTCGTTTTTTCTTCTATAAAACAATTGGGATTTAAAATATTAGCGTAATTCATTTAACTTGATTGTAAAACGATTTTTAAAATGATTCACAATTTTACCATTAATGGTTTTGTAATTTACAAATATATTTTATGAAAAACTAAAAAGAAACTTACCTTTCAAGAGAAGAGGGAAACATGAACAGATGTCTCCGTTTGCATCAGCAACAAAATGGGGGATATTTCAATTAACGTCACACTGGAGCAACACAACGGGCTATTGGTGACGGTCCGGGATCAATCCCAAAGGGAAAGATCCGAGGACAACACCACGAAATTTTGAACCACGGTCAGATGACGAGGCAACACCTGAGCTGCAACAAAATGGCTACTGATCTGATTGGAAGCTCAGCCTACAATTATGGTCACACACCCCCACCGAGGGCCCAGTAAGGCATGCCTTCAGTGAAGCCTCTGCATGCTTTACACTGGAAAAAACACACAAAATTCCAATCAAAAGTTCTGGGCACAGTAGCCCGGTTTGTAGAGTAACGGATTAGCAACCGGAGGGTTGCGAGTTCGAATTCAACCAAAGAACATCGTATACAAAGGGGGCTGGTGCACGTTAAATCTATCGTGGTCTCAAATGTCCTCACGTTGGCATGGTGTGGAAATTTCGAGTGTGGTACCAGCTCAGGTGTTGTTGTCGTCATCTGACCGTGGTTCGAAATTACGAGGTGTCCTTGGATTTTCTCTTAGGATATTCGCCAATACCGCGTTGTGTTGCTCCAGTGATATTAATTAACTACCTACCAATTAAAAGTATATAAGGCACACCAGAAAGAGTGATTTAATTTGACGTCTAGGGCCGCGTACCGAGTTGAAAGAGCAACCGATTATCCATCGGAGTGTTACGAGTTCAAAACTCGGTCCTCCAAAAGACCATCGAGTACACGGGGATGATGCATGTTAAATCCGTCGTGGCCTCAAATGTCCTCACGTTGACATGGCGTGGAAGGTCCATAATCGCCGAAAGGTCAACAATCGGCCAAACTGCACCAAGCATAAGACAGATAACGAGAAGCAATGGTAGGAAGGTAGTTGAATTTGCGTCGCAATGGAGCAACACAATGGGCTATTGGTGACGGTCCGGGATCAATCCCAAAGGGAAAGATCAAGGACATCACGTAATTTTGAACCACGGTCAGATGACGAGGTTATATCTGGAGCTGTGTGGCACCCCACTCTGAAAACTTCCACACCACTCCAACGTGAGGACGGGGCCGCGGTGGCCCGGTTGGAAGAGTAACGGACTAGTAACCGAAGGGTTGCGAGTTCGAATCCAGCCAAACACCGTCGTGTACAAAGGGGGCTGGTGCACGTTAAATCTGCCGTGGCCTCAAATGTCCTCACGTTGGCGTGGTGTGGAAGTTTGGAGAGTGGGGTGCCAGCTCAGGTGTTGCCTCGTCATCTGACCGTGGTTCAAAATTACGTGGTGTTGTCCTCGGATCTTTCCCTTTGGGATTGATCCCGGACCGTCACCAATAGCCCGTTGTGTTGCTCTAGTGTGACGTTAATTGAAATACCCCCCCCCCAACGTGAGGACATTTGAGGCCACGACAGATTCAACGTGCACCAGCCCCCTTTGTATACGATGGTCTTTGGCTGGATTTGAACTCGCAACCCTCCTATTGCTAATCCGCTACTCTTCCAACCGGGCTACCGCGACAGTCCGGGATCAATCCCGAAGGGAAAGATCAAGGGCAATGCCTCGTGAGTTTGAACCAAGGTCAGATCACGAGAGCAATTCTTGAGCTGGCATCCCGCTCTCCAAACTTCCACACCACGCCAACGTGAGAACATTTGACGCTACGACAGATTTAACGTGCACCACACCCTGTGCTCAAGAGTCCCGTTGCTCTTTCATCTGGGCTACCGCGGCCCTGGTATAGCCCGAAAACCCAGAAAACGATGCATGGTACGCTACAAGTTAGGAAAACGTGAGCCTTCCTAGTATTCCTATAAACCTCCAGTGTCCTAGCAATCATTGACTGTTTCGCCAAATTTCACGGATAATTTATTTTGCACATTTAATAGGGGCAGAATGACCCGATGTTGTTCGGATTGAATTGGTCAAACGTCGATTGAAAATGATCCGAAATGTCATTCTCCATCATAGAAAACGTAAATATAGAAAAAATGAGCTGTTTGAGGAAATAAACGCATAACGTCGCCAAAATAACAGTGGAAGTTAACCAATTCACCCAAATTGAAAACTAAAAATGGGCACTGCCAAATCTCGTCAAACCGATTACTTCATTGAAATAAATTGTTTACTACTTCGCTTTGTTTGAATCAATATTGATTCTTAGAAATTCCATTTCTTAGCAATTAAACTTTAATATTGTATATATATAACTCAATATCTGCACTTTTACATAACTTTATCATGGAGACTATTTTTAATTTGGTAAACGCACGTCTGTTCTGTATGAAACCAAAGATATAGGATTAAATTGAACTGTAATCCAATGCCGGACTGAGAACCGAATGATTGGCCCTACTAATCGAAAATTTTGAAATGTGGAAAACAAAATGTAATTTTAGAAAGGCGCCGATTCTTGACTTCCCATCACTATCGCATCTTCCTTTTTCTGAACCGAGGCTTCTTATTCCACCTTGATAGCTTTTAATTCAGTAATTATATCAGGATTGCTACCGATTATAATACAATCCTTGTAGGTTATGAAATCCAAAATTTCGTTAATTTTTTTAACATTATATTAATCTCTAAAAGCTAGTATAACATTTAAATTACTGCGTAAAATTTATTTTTCGTCTGAAGTCTCATTTTCCAAGACATCCGAGATCTAAAGGCGAGACTTCCCGGTAATTTACCGATTTCCTGAGGTGGGTTCGTCACTGGTATTATCCTAGTTTGGTTGGTTGGGTTTTATGGTAAAAATGCCATTTGGACATGCTGTGCTAAACATTGTAGACAGCTTCAAGTAATGGACATACACACAAGAAAAATTCATCTAACAGAAATACACCCATGGAGGAATCGAACCTCCTAGAGTTTGGAAGCTTAACCATACCTTATATTGCGATGTATGCGCTTTCATATAGTTAAAATATAGTGCATATTTTATTGAATTATGTTTAAGATCTCAAATGCTCCAACTTTAGATGTTTTATAATTCCTACTCTTCAATCAGTTAGATAAAATTATTCAAAAATTATATTGCAATATTTTTAAAAATTTGAGTCATTTTCACTAAGTACAAAGCTTTAGATTGAGAACCACTGCAATAAAATATAGTAACGTTAAGAACCGCCAACATGTCTTATTTTGATTTCTCAATGTCATGCAGCTTGTCATTTCCTTTAGTTTTTAGTAGTCTTTACTTGCCTTAACACTAGCAAAAAGAACTTATATAAACTTATTTTATCATACAGCAAGATTATAAAATACAATTTTATTTAAAACTTCATTATCAAGTTACATTTATGCACATTTTGTGCTCCCCAATTACATTCATAAAAATTTCATAAATTCTGCACAGTACATATAGCTTTTTAATAAAGTAATTACACATTCATAAAAAATTCTGCATAGTACATACAACTTTTTAAATCAAGAAATCACAGTAAATTTGATTATTCATAATGAATTTGATGGGGGATTAATTATCAAGGAATCCTCCCATAGGAATCTCTTGAGTAATTAAAGGACCTATAAGCATTGTATGCAAGGTAAAGGAAACCATCTTCGTCTTTTTCTTCATTAAATATATCTCCCATTCTTAAGCTAAAGGAAAAAATAAACGAATTAAATATAATAGACATAGAAAAATAAAAACGTGCGTAAAATAGTTTACAGCATTTATAGGCTTACTTAGAAATAAGTTGGGTAATGAAATAAACTCATTGCAGTCCTTTATAAAGCTGTTAAGCTTTATAAAATTAGGTCTTATCTTGCATGCAGAGAAATCATGTCGAAAAATTTGAAACACAACAATTCAACTCTAATCTCTGCCTTACAGTTCTAAAATACTAAGGGAAGAACTTAAATTAGACTTAAAAGCTTAAATAATTTTTAAAATTATTTAACTCTTTTCAGCTATTTTAGCAATGTTTACTGTCAGGAAAGATTTAAGATAATATTACTGTAACTAAAGAATGCAGGCATTTTGTTTACAATTTTTTCAAATTTACTTACTACTATTTGATGAACATTTAACATGTATCTTTTCCAATTTTAATTGCAATATTAAATTATAAGAAATTATCATGAGTTATTTGAATCAAGTTTAAAAAGGCTAGAATATAAATTACTTTAAATAATTATAGAACAAATAATCCATAATTTATTGACTTTGATTTGATAAGTTATAAGGTAGAGTTCACCAAAAAACTGAACAAATTGTTTGGTCATCAAAAAATCTATACCATGTTTGTACAGTGAAAATTTTAACCATATTCAAAGTTAACATCTTAAGGAATCAAGTTCATATTTAATAGAAGGTTGCATTTTTGAAAATGACATTTTTACCAATTACGGTTATATTAATATTTTTTTGAAGTTCTTTTACAAGACAATCTGACTAACTTGATAAAATTACAAAAATTAAAATTTTTTAGCTGTTACCTGGAATGCAGAATTTCCTTTTCACTTATCAAGAATACAGACATATCATGTTTTAAAAACATGTTATTCCGTACCATTAGTATGAAATCAGCTACACTTATGTTTCTAGGAACAAGATATTTCTCCTTCTGGGCTGTTGGTGTTCCATTATTTGGAGTCTTCTCCAAAATAATCTGTAAATATGAAAATAGGATTTGTGGATTTTAAAGTCCATGCTTGAAGTATAAAATTTAATTTCGATTTTCACATAAAATCCTCGTTTTTGAAAAAAAATTTAATCAGTCTTTAGGAAAATACAATTTGGAAATCCACACAAATATAGCAAGTTCCAAGTTCTATATTTCATTATGAGCATACTTCAAGATCGATGCCAAGGTTCAGTATATTTACACATCACAAAATAATCTTCAAAGATCAATGCTTACTTAATTAACATTTTCCTGGTATGATATATTTAAAGCTTTGCTAAAGAATAAAAATTGTAATACTTTTCATACGCGATTAGAATAAACAAAACATGCTTACTCATATTTATTGAAATTAATCTTATAATCAAAATTAAAAGCGAAGTTTAAATAGTTACGCTTGAAGTTATTTAGTAGTAAGTTTTAAAATTCACATTTTAAATACAAATACCCTGTTAACGTTATACTAAAAATTATAAGTATTTTGCAAGGTTTTGGTTAAGAAATAAATTTAAATGTAGGCAGTATTTCACAAACATTTGTTTTATGCTCGTTTCATACTTCTTGTCACCACATAATTATTAATTAATCAAATACTTACAGGAACACTTTCTGGATACAAACGACAGATTTCTTCAGATTCTTCCTTTCTGCTAGCTGTAGAGAAAAATGGATCTCTTAATGATACTGACATTTTCTGAATTAAACTTTTAAAGCAATTCCATAACACGTAGAAAAAAGGTCAACTCAAGCTACTGCTCGCTCAGAATTATTTCCCTCCATTGAGAATATCCAACTCCGTACGGAAACTTAATTATTTTTAGGCATTCGCTTTCATTTAGAATATTAACTTGCATTTTATTTCGAGGTAACAAAGCCTTAAGCATTTATAAAAGACAAATATTCACAATTTTCGCCATCTTTTCAAAATGCGAGTATAAGTTGTTTTTATTTAAAAAAACTGACGCGAGAATTATATTACAGAAATAAAGATTTGTTTCGCTTTGGTCAACGGTTTGTTTGGATAAAAGTTTAATTAAATATTTGCGAGCGTAAAAGGGTACTTTGTTCTTGATTTTAAACGAAGTCTTTCTGCTTGTTTTTATTTTGAAAAGCGAAAACAAAACATTCTTAACTGTTGCCATAGTAATTAAGTGAAGTTTTGGGAACATTTTATCCTTTTTCTGAAAGACATCAAAATAATATCTCAGAAAAATACAAGTAAAATCAGATGAAAAACGTACACAAGCAAACAATACTTTGTTATGCATTTTATCTTTAGCTGATGACCTCTATTTCAGTCTTATCTTGTTACCTTTCGCAAACTTAATATATACTCAAATTTGCTCTTCCTATAAATATTGAATGTTATACAAAGATTCAGACATTTGAAAAAAACTTTAAAAAAAGAAATTACTTTACCTAGAGATTTACGTTTCTTATACTTCCATTCAGTTTTTCCAACTGATGTGCAAGTCAAATCGCTACAAATGGATTCTTTTCTGTCGCTCGATCCAAAGGAACTGCTTCTGTCATCTAAGAAATAGTTGCTATCGGCAAGATGGACTCGCCTTGCACTATTATAACTCGAAACGTAAGACAGTTTTGTCGGATTACTTGACTTATGAACGAAGAAATTGAGCGCCTGTAACCACGAAGGTTTCAAGTCAGAGAGAAAATGATAAGATATCACCGATGAATTTATACGAGACAAGAGATAATAAACTCAGTTCAATTCATTTCAAAGTTTAAATGACGGAAAACAACAACATAGTTATAATAACTGTAAGCTTTTTTAGAATTTACTTATTTTATTTAAAAACTATTGAATATTTTAAAACTAAAAACAACGGTATGGTATTTGGTATTTTAATTAACGTCACACTGGAGCAACACAAGGGGCTATTGGTGACGGCCCGGGATCAATCCCAAAGGGAAAGCACCGAGGACATCACTACGTAATTTTGAACCACGGTCAGATGACAAGGTCACACCTAAGCTGCCCCACTCTCCAAACTTCCACACCACGCCAATTAAAAACAACGGAGATTCCATATTGTGTTCCGATTTTGTGTGTTTATGGAAGACTGTTCACATATCTTCAAGTTTTCAGCACACTTAAGCAATTTAACCAAAGCATTTTTCTATTTATAGATATCTCTATTTTAAGAAGTCACTCGGTTTTGAACTCTTTCGACTCGATCTTTTTTTGACATTACCACCCCCACACCAATATGTTGCCAGATATATGACATTCAGCGTCATGTTAGTAAACAAAGAAAGATGTCTGCTGTTCAGAAGCTTGTTTTAGTTTGATCGCTGAAACCTTGTATACGAAGCGAGTGTCTAAATATTTTTGAGATGTAAGATTATTTTGTTTGATTTTATATTGACATTTCATTTCTGTTCAGTTTTTGATGTGTATCATCTAATGACGCATTTTGTATTCAAGATAATGATGCAATCCATGAATCTATATTTTAGGAAATCTAATGCAACAGACGGGATTATTACATCTTGGAGTTTCCTCTGTTCTTGTTAACTAGTAACTGGAACAAGCAAATGCTTAAAATCTAGTTATTGATCTGCGTGACCGCGTTTTTAGTTCTAGGTATTTGTTCAACATATGTTCCTATTTTCTTCAGGTCAGGTGTTAGTTAATCATTGCTCTAATAATAAACTTAAAATTTTTTTAATGTGAGACATTTTGGAAATTTTCATTTATTGATTTCTGTAATTGTATAGGATTTCTTCTTATTCATTTTATAATAAACGTAGTTCAATAATTTAAATAAAAAACGATATAACAGTTTATGTAGGAAACAAGTTTCGTATAAATGTGAATCATGATATTCCAGATTTTTAATTGACCGTAGAGCGACAAACTAAACCAGTTTAACTTATGTAATTAAAGTAGTATATTAAATTTTTTAATTCAGACTTGGATAATATAACAACTAAACGGTTGTAAGAGATAAATGGTGTGAATAATTGGGAATGCATCTGATATTCGATTTTAAACTTTTTTGTTATTTTGGTGAATTGTAGAATTTCTAAATTTGAACTTCATAATTTATAAATTTTATATTTGTAACTAAAGTTTTTGTACCTCTTGATTTGTAACTTAATTTTTAAATTATGAATTGAATTTATTTATTGAAATTATTATTTGAATCATAATTTATTAAATGAAGATAAGTACAAGGCTCCAGGTCAAGATTAACTTAATTGTTTTTATCATTCTAAAGTTTTAAATTTATTTATATCATGTTTATAAATTTATTTTTTGTGAAATTGTGTTATGAAAAGTTTGTTTTTATGTTTTAAATCTTAAGAATATAATATTTTGTCCTAGTTTAATTCCTAAACCCTCATACATATTATTGTTTAATACAATTCAGTCCGAAGAAACTACTGTGACCTGACAATGAAATTTAAACAAATGAAGACCTCAAATGAATTTATATTATAAATTAAATTTTTTTTTAAGAAATCTGATTTGAATGAAATCTGATTAAAATTTTGTAAAGAAAATAGAAATCAGGATTTTGTATGCCCTGAATTTGATTATTGTAATGCATATGAGCATCAGAATTGAGGCTATTACCAAATTCTCAAATTGAATTTGAAACCTATTAAAAAACCCAAACTGAGTTTCAAATGACTTACTAAATTTTTCCTTTTGTCTGAACACTTCAGGTTGATTTGATGTATGAGAGATATTTAGAAGCTAAATTTGACAGAAAATAGGATATGGGTAACAAAAAGGGAATATTTTAACAGCTTGATTTTTTAACTAGAAAAATGATCTTGTAATGAATGGACAAATTTTTTTGCTGCAATATGTTCATTGTAATAAATGATTTCAATTAAATTTTAATAGCTCTTAGAAAAATCTTAAAACTTGCTTTTCCAAGACATGTGCAAACACTGATTACATCCCATTGACAAAACCATTGTTCATGTGTTTCATTCAAGCTTTCTTTCAAACAAATGGAAATGAATAGTTCACCATCTATCTTACCTTAATTGTATTTTATGACATATTATTCTCTATAATATATTTTCTAAGTGCAGAAAAAGCTACTCAAATAAATATGATTACATAAAAGTTATGTGTTTATTTTTCTTTTAAGATTTCAAATAAAAAATAGAAATGGAGGAATCTGATATGAACATTAGTGAATGGGACATAGTTAACTCCAGTTCTTTGGTGAGTTTTCTGTTACATTTTAAATTTAGAGTTTACAACTGTAAAAACTTATAAATTATGTAATTAATTAGTAATAATTTGTATTCTTTTAAAATAAATACATAATTTCTTTTTCTTGTTTCTGAATTATCAAATAAAATTGCACGTTGAAATGCTATCTGTTGAAATGACCAGAATCTCTTTTCATTCGAATGAAGTGAATTTTAAGTATGATTGTTTATCTGTAGCATTATTTTGTTCCTTAATTATTGTCTTTTCCTTTTTTTAAGAATAAACTGTTTGCATTTATTTCTGTTCTCTTAACTTAAAATATAAACTTTTTCAGGAAAATAAAGAACTTGAAGATGGTTCCGAAGATGCAATGATGAAAAACAGGTAAGAAAAAATTCAATGCCTTAATAGGAACAATATTTTTGGTCTCGATATTCAATTTTGACTTTCGTGCAGTGTTATTTCACATCGGATTACCTAACACTTGTACCCATGTGTTTGGAATTCCCACAATTTCTTGTATAGATTATCAATATAATTACTTATAATTTATGCAAATAAAAAGATGAAAAGTTCTGCTTTCGATTTTTTGATAATTTACGCAATGTTAAATGTTTTGCAGAAGTTCCATGATTAATTGGTACAAAAAATTTTATGTGGTGAAATGTAAAATTTTAAATTGAAAAAAAATTACAATTTATGTGTTAAAAAATGACTGGAATTCACAAACGATGCACTGAGTTGTGTTATGCAGAAGGGAACATAATTTTTAAGATCTAAAACACCTCTTGATTTTTTGGTTTGATTATAAAGAAATCAAAATTCAAACTGAAAAGAAAATTATCTATTTTAAAATATCATATTTTGAGTCATGAATTTCTTAAAAATATGAATATTTGATAAATTTGTTTAAAAATACCTCAGTTTTGTCCATAAAGCAGATGAAAAATTATCTGTTCTTTAATCTGATGCCAAATGTATTTTATTACATTTATTCTTAGATGACTTCTTATTAAACATTGCAGGAAAGCAAACTGCAAATTCTTGATCCTCTCACAAAGTGACCTTATACTTCAATTTTGTCGAAAACACAATTAAAAAATGATGAGTTTCTATACTTCTAAGTCTAATATTCATTAAGCATACATTATGCACTGCTTTTTTACATGTTTTGTACTCAAGGATTAAAAAACAATGATTTAAAAAATCAGTAACACTCCAAAGAGGCTTTTATTTTTTAAAATGTTAAAAAGCTATTATTTTATGTTTTTACTTTACCTTTGATATTAAAAATGTGATTAGTTTTATAATTGAACAATTTCTTTGTTGAATATGACTAATTAATGTAGTAATCACATCAAAATATCTAATAACTCTCCTAATTTTAAGTATTTATTTTTTTCTGGTCATGTCTCCTGATTCATTCCTGTAGCTGTAAGCTGTGCAAGTTTGATTCCTGTAACTACCATGGGTGTATTTCTCTCCTATGCCAGAAAAAACTTTCCTAGTGTGCGTGAATGTGCATAGCTTGGCCAGATCTGGCCCTTGTATCATTAAAAATCCAACCAACCACATCAAGTTTTTACAAGGGAAGGCAGGGATATAACTCAAAATCACCCAGCTGCTTTAATATAATATTCCTGCAAAAGCTTCAAAAGCACACAGTATTAACACATAATATAGGCTTACCCTCTTTTCAGTAACCATTCAGTAAAACATGAATAATAATTCAATGCAACTGAAAGAATATCGATAGAAAATGTGTATATAAATAATAAAACACCTGTAGTCCAATTCTGATGAGTTGGCATTTGGATCATGTGGGTTTGAATGAATCTTTGTTAAATTAGGGGGCTAATTAAATGTAAGCAGTGCATTTCCACAATTGGTGTCTTTAATACTGATTCTGGATCCAAGTACATTGTTTGGTGCCAAGAGTGAGAAGAGCAAACAACCATACATGATTTTGTGTATGGCAGCTCTTTCCTCTGAGAGTTTACGCCCTTTCTAGAAATGGACTTCCCCAAGGTCATTTGCATTCTCACCAGAGCTGCTATACAGGGTGAGTCTGAATTGTTTTTACAAAATAAGAGGGGTGATAGTACCCATCCAGACGAGCAATAATTACCATGGAACATAAGGTCGCATTCCACTCTAAGAGGCAGAAAAGAGCAAAATTAGAATTTCAACATGAACTAACAACAGTGTTGGGAAAGCGAATGAACGATACCAAAAGCTGCACAATCTGATTTATTGATCAGAGAAAAACTCACAGCAAGTGCTCAAAGTGGCGGCCACGCATGTCATTGCACAGTTCACACCGGCGAAGGAATGACTGGCGCACGCTCTCGAAGATTCCTGGTGTTGTGTTAATTTTGTCTACGGTAACACCGATTCTCGCTACGAGATCTTCAACCGAGTCCACAGGCGTCTGGTACACTAAAGATTTCATGTATCCCGAGAAGAAAAAATCCAGTGGGTTGAGGTCCGGTGAGCGAGGAGGCCAGGCCACAGGTCCACCACGTCCGATCCATCGTGCAGGATATGTGGCATTCAAGAAGATATGCTACGTAGGGAGGTACAAAACGACGTCAGAGGCGATGACTTGTTCATGCTCGACGCATTTCGACTTTACTCTTTTCTGCCTCTCAGAGTGGAATGTGACCCTATGTTCCATGGTAATTATTGCTCGTCTGGATGGGTACTATCACCCCTCTTATTTTGTAAAAACAATTTAGACACCCTGTATATACAATGTAAATAGAAAACAATAATATATGGGATGTCGTATGTTAGGAAATTGTACAATTTCAAGAGAAAATATTAAATTTAATATTTTCTCTTGACATACTTATGGAAGGAATTATTATGGATTCCTCCCTGTCATTTCCTTGGCTCAAACAAATCATTTATTGATAATTAGTTCGGAAGGAAACTAAGCATTGTTTATTTTATAGTTCTGAAAATGCTATTGAGAAAGATGAAACAAAAGAAGTTCCAAAAGGATCTTCTGTTGAAGATGTGGTGCAAGAACCGGAATGCCAGTGTCATTCTGATAGTAGCTGTTCCTCGAGTGATATTGATATCATTGATGAAGGTGCTTTGGACCTCAGTCGTAGTAACATATCAATTCCTTCTATAGAGTTATCTCTGAGTTCTCTTGGTGAGTTCTTGTATTAAATTCTTTTTATTAGAAGTTTCAAATATTGAAGATCAATGAAATGTAAGTACCACATTGAAATGAGTTATGCTGAATGGTGTATCCCCATATTCTCTTAGAATAACACATTTTGAATTTCTGCATTCTATCAGGTTTAATTTTTTCCATACATTCCAAATGAAGGGTACCAAACATAATTTCTGTAAACAGGGTATGCTATATTTAAATCACAAATTTAATCATGATTTAAATTAAGTGATTTTTTTAATTAAAAAGTCATAAAGCCACATGAGTAATGTAAGAACAAAAATGTGTATTTATTTTATTCTGATTTATAAAAATGTATTAAATTTATAAAATAAAAAAAATTAATCAATCTCTTTGGAAAAAATATTAATGAAAGAATAAATGTAACAGCAAGGCCCAAGGATAATTTGAATTGTTTTAATCTTTCTAGCATTTGCCTTGCTATATTTTCTAAACAATAATATATTTATTGATATCTAATATAAATCAGAGTACTGTCTAGAACACTGATTAGCATGTCTCATGTCCAACAAGTTTAAACTTATATTGGTTAAAATATTTTAAAAATTTAGTCATTTTTTTCACACCTTGTTTGTAAAATATATTGCATTTAAAAATGGAAGTGTTTTTAAGTGACTCGTTTATGAGTCAAAGTTGCAAATTTCACATCCTTGATTTCTTTAGCCTTTAATTCAATTTCTTTTATGCAATTATGTACCTTGTGTAATTTAAAATTATCAGAAGATATTTATTTCTTGTGGAATTTATTTTCTTTTACTTTTTTTAAAGTGTTTTGTGTTATATGAAGTACATACAATTAATTCCTGATTATTCACAAGCAGCTTATAAAATTTTGTTGCTCTCATTTTCAGACCCATAGCATAAAAATGATGACTTCAAGAGTTAAAAAGTTTATTCTCACTTATTTATTTGATCTATGAAGTGGCAAGCATCACATAGAAGATTTTCTCTTATGGAAATAGTCCTGAATATAGTACAAATGATGCTATGCCATTGACGGAATTACTCATGTTAATGAAATTGGTTCGTGGAGAAGAAAATACTGTAATTTATATACTTTAAGGCTCTACTGTAACATTCATGACCCAGGATTTGAGCATTTAACTGTTGGAAACGTTAAGATGGATAAACTGTTGAACAAGATGGATAAAAATGTTTTGCAGTAGAAAAAAGAAATAAGTAGCGAATTATGATATTAAGATTTGAACGAGAGTTGTTTTGCAGTGTGTATTTGTGTTTGTAAGAAATTTATCTGACCTGAATACAACTTAGTACAATATTAAGCATGTATTTGCAATCTAATTTACTTTTAACATTTGAATTACTTGCTTTGCTTATACAATCTATTACTGTGAATATTCAAGGGTTGCTTATTGTCTATGTTATCATAAAAATTTTAAATCTAATAATAATTTTCCTTATGTAGTGTGTTTTGGTTAGATATTGTGTTTTATTTTATAGAAAACAACTTGAGCATGTCTCGACCTGCTCTTCCGGAGAGTGAACCTATTCCGAATCTTGGAGCTATCTCCACAGTACAGTTCGACCAGCCTCCGAGGAACCTACATATAAAAGACTATTTTGTTGTTATTGTTATTGGTTGTTTGCTGTTGTTTTTCATGCACGTACCAGGTTAGGCAATATAAAATTTCCTTAGAAACCAAATCAACTGTAATATTTTGAATAATTTACGTATAATTTTGATATTTTTCTGAAATCAAATTCCAATTCTTGTAGACGTGATTCTGAATAGTACTTTATTCCTTATTTTGTTACTTGATATAAAGATTGAAATTTCCTTGAAAATATGTGGAATAACATCAAGCAACTGAAATCAATGCAGGAATTGTGTGTGCTATTGATTTTTTCTGATTTACAGCTGCAAAGGAATTTTCCAACTAAATGTCGTCTTACCATTTCACTTTTATTTTATTTTGTTGAGGTATTTAGTTTTGGTTTGGTAACCCTGGTTAGCAGTGCTTATCGAACTAAAGGACTACTTAAATAGTATACTGTAAATTTTAGTATTTTATTGAAAGCAATGTTAATTAAAGCAGTTAAAATAATTCAAGGTTTTATAAAAACAATAAACCAATAAAACTAGAATAAACCAATTCAATTAAGATGTGATCTTTGATAGTTGCTTCTTATTACAAGGCAATATCAAAATTGCTATTTATGCCACCTAAGTGGGACAGTGGTCATAGTATTTGTCTGCCACTCAGTAGGTCTTGAGTTCAAATCCTGGTTTGTAAGAACATGGAATTGGTGATTGTCCCTGTTATAGGAGTAATGACAACTTTTCCTCTGGGTGCTCTTTCGCAAATATCTGCTAGTTCACCCCTTGTAGTGCGGAAGGCTGAAGAGGTCAGTAGTTGGGCTTAGAAAAAAGATTCTAAATTGAGCAGTTAGGTCCTAGGTTTAAAAACTGGTTTTGAACTACCTGAGATTGGTGAGAATTATCATTGATGAAATGTCATTACCTGTTTCTTAGTTATGATATTTTATTATTTTTCTTCATTTTAAAGATTTATTTCAGGAATTAATTTATATGATGGCAGTAGTTGCAAATGCCATCATATATCTAGTGATATGTCTGGGTCATCCGCTCCATAAGTTTACTGATCATTCATGGTTTTTGGTATCTTCTGTTGGAAGCAAAAACTAATCACTACCCCATTTCAAACACATTTTTGGAAGGTAAATTGAGTAGTGAATTTTTGCAAATATATTAACAAAAATTGCGTCTTTTTGTCTCCTCAGTAGTAATTGATGTCATTTTGGAAATGTGATGAACTGGAACATAAAACCAGTGTTGAGAAATTTGTTGGTAAAGAGGGTGTTGGTTATTATCAAACTTTACTTCCCCTTTGACCTGCCTTAATGATATCATTTCCGAACAACCTAGATGAAATATGTCTGAAAACGAAAAGTTAACATTGAATTTTCAGGAGAAAATTCATGAAATCTTGAGCTGGTTGAATTTCATTCAAGCTGCAGGTAGTGCCATGAACTCTCATTCGTTGCATTACTCATTGCCTCCGATTTCTCCACATATTTATATGCAATATTAAATGTATGCCAAGTTTGTATTTATGTATTTATAAAAGTACTAAAATTATTTTTTAATTCTAGAAACACCAGTTGATGTAATCAAAGAAATGGAAACACGTATCATGGCATTGCAGGAAGAGAACAGGGAATTGAAGAGTCAAGTGATTTCTAAAACTGAAGATGATAAAGATGATAAACTATTTGTTGGTCTGGAGGAACAGATAACTGCCTTGAAAGGTGAAAATCTGAAACTCAGCCAGTTCATGCAAGATCTCATTCGTCAACTTGAAGAACAGAATATCATCTTCAAGAAAGAGAGTGAAATCAAAGGGAAGGAATCCTACCAAAAGGAAGTTGACAAACTGAAGGAGCAGGTCAATATCCTCCAAATTGATAATGAAGAATTGCAGAAGCAGCTCGTTCGAATGCGGTACGGTATCTATTCCCCTCGTGCTCAAGACCCCAAAACTCCCGACGCAGACCAGAAGAAAGAACCAAAGGATGATATTGGTGAAAGCAAAAATGAAAATTCTTCCGAGATCTTATCTGAAGAAATCAAAGAACTCCGAAAGAAATTATATTCTGAAGTGGAGAAGCTGAAAAATTGGAAAGAATCAGTTCAGCACCTCATGAAGGAGTTAGAAAATCGCCCTAAGGAATTTGAAAATACTAATGAAGAATCTAGAAATAAGTTTTCTCATGGAGCAAAACCTGACGATGAAGAATCTAGAAGGAAATATTCTCATGGAGCAAAACCTACAGCTGAAGAAAGAACAAAAGACAATAAATACAAGGGGATGCTTAAAGATTTAAATGATCATCTTAATGGGGCATTTGACAATATTCCTAATTTAAACATAACTGACATGGTCATTAGATACATGGGAGTTGACCAGAAGAAAGTGAAAGGTGTCTTTGAGTCAGTTGGCCGCTACTTTAAGAAAGCTCAACAAAAAACCAAGGACATTTTTGATGAAAACATGAAGAATGATATGTGGAACTTCATTGGAGGTCTCAGAAAGCAGTGGCACATGATAAAAAAAGTATATTTTCCAAAATATCCTAAAAAGGTTCAGTCTTCTGAGGATGACAACGATTATGAACCACATTTTTCAGAAAGATATCCTGAAAGTTCTCACCAATCAGAAACAAGCCCCAAGAATTATAAACCCCAGAATAATCCAGAAATGGTGAAAAAAGAAAAGCATGCCACACACATCCCACCTTCTGATGTTCAAGATGAATTCAAGAAAGAGCCAAATGCTAGGATTCGAGACACTTCAAAGTGGCAGGCTTACAATCAGAAGTTGGAGAACTCAGGTGAATCAACTGTTCCTGTGAATTCTTGGGTTTTTGAGAGAGCAGCTCACAGATCTGAGCTTCGGGAGAATGAAGAGGATGTCAATTGGTTTTTGAAAAACAGGAAAGATGTTTCAGAATCCGATAATCTGAAGCAAACCGAGCATGCAGCTGATCCCTATGAGAACATTGATGATCTGTTTGCAATTGATTAAAAATCATTATGTTTGGTGTTGGTAGATGAAAAAGCTACACCTTTTACCATTCAATTTTGCTTCAAAGTTTTAAAGTAAATTTTAACTCTGGATATAAATTTACCATTGAATTATTTTTTGGAAGCTTATTTTGTTCTTTGAAAGTTCTTTATTTTTTAACTTTTAAGAATCTTAAAACACAAAACTGTCTTTTATTTTAATAATCTTATTTTACAACAGAAACCAAGATATATATCCCTTGACAGATGTAAAAAAGCAACTTTATTTTAATATGACTTTTATAAATATTCTATTTTTAAATTAGAATTAGATAATGTAATTAAATTAATTTATTTTATATAAAAATCAAAAGCATTTAAAAGAGCATTAATGTTCCTGCTTTGAAAGTTTTAAAGCTAAAAACTGGAATTGGGAGAGGTTCACTTTTGTTTTATTAAAAAAATGTACTTATATTTTATTCCAACTGTAAGATAATATAACAATCATGATGATATTTACATATGTAAATGGATTAGTTTCTTGCTTTATAATTGTACATGGTATGTTAACACTATTGCTGTATAGGAGTTTTATATGCTTCTTAATTTCCCACTTGTTTGACTAGCACAACTTTATTTAGTGCATTTTGGCATTAAGATGTTCTAATGTCATACAAATTAATACTTATTGTTGATAATTCATCTTGATGTTTCATGTGCATTGTCATTTTAAAATGAACTGTTGCATATCTGTTGCTGTCAAATGACATTTCATTTTAATTGAAATAAGGATTTGGGTACTATAGCTGATCTCGGTTTATAATCTTGGAATGTTACCAGTGAAACACATTAGATTATGGACTTTTTTCTGTGCTGTGTGTGTGACTTTTCAATTGAATCTTATTTTTTGGTGTGTATTATCTGTCAGCATTTAACAAGTCTTGTATGTTCCTATGTTCTGTAGTTTGTGTACACTTGTATTCAATTTCTATGTATTTATCTGAATTGTGTTTGCATTTCTATACATGGTAGTGATGCCATCTGTGATAGAGTATGAGTATGATTCAACTTGTATTGCATCTGAAAAGAATGAAAGCAGTTAATGGAGAGCTCATCTTGCTGGTTTTATCATGTTTTGTTTTACAAATAAAAATTTTTAAAGTTTGTTCTGTATTACAAAATTTTTTTCACTCAATCATCTTTTCTTAAAGTTGGCAATGAGAACGCTTGAATGGAAAAAATAGTTATAGGATTTGAACTGAATGCAAAGATCAAACAATTATAAAACAAATATACTAACTGATCTGAGTCTATTTGAATGAGAGAAGCAATAATTTCGGGTGAGATTATAGAGTTAGCACAAACTTTCAAGCTTATATTGAAACCTATTTAGAATTATTGATGCATATTTTTATGTTACACAACTCTTGACAGAAAAAACTAAAAATTTTATATTTTTCATACATATTAAGTCCTATGGAATTTAGTGGTAGAAGATAATATAAATGAATAAAAGGAATTACATGTGTATGTGAATGTAGACATTGCGGCAGAAATAAGTGATGTTGAGAAGTGAAATGATTCAAGAGATAAGAAACTTTCCATAATTTCCAACTCTCCATGAAACATTTTTTTGTGCCCACATTAAGTTTTATTAGTGAACACATTCACTTCTATAAGTTAACAGATAATTTTGTAAATGAAAATAGTAATTTGATAATGTCAAATTTATTTTCTAGTTTTCCATCGAATTGTAAACAATTGGAATATCTTCTAAGAACTTTTGCTAACCTATAGATGTAAATGTTAACTAATTAATGAAGTATCAAGTGCAACATTAAAATCAATAGCATCCATAAAAATATCCAGTAATTTAATTTCCATTAAGTCATGAAAAAATAAAGCTTTAGAATTTAATTTTGATTTGTTTTACATGTGTACAAAGTAATTTAAACTAAAAATTTTAACTAAGTCAACTAAAACTAACATTTCAATAATCACTTAAGGTTGATTAGTTGGAGTTAAATTTAGGAAGTGTAACAAACCCTATATATTCTATGCAATAAAATATGATTTTTCCATACATGTCAGAGAAACATTTATTTTATTTCATTACAAGAGGATAGTAAGTTTAATTTTTCTATAGTCCATTGAAAATGGGCTGGAAGTTTTGCAGTTATAACCAGATCTTCTCCTCTGTACGATGGCAAAACAATGCTTCTGAGGTGAAGCATAGTAGGTATCCTGGAATGTCCACCAACACCTCCTGGTAATCCCAAAGCTTGAGACATCTTATCTGATAAAGGCTAATGAAATTTGGAGAAAATAATTTTTTAACATTCAATAATTAAGAGATCATTTTCCATTTCAAAAGATGTCAATTTATGCATGAATTATAAATGAGAAGAAAATACACAATGAGTCAGCATATACTTGAAACAAAACATGATATACATTTCTGATTAATGAGCTGCCTAACTGATATAGTGATCGTAATGTTCATATGCCACCCAGTAGGTCGAGTTCAAATTATGATTTGTAAACGGCATGGATGTTGGGGATTATCCGTGTTAGAAGTGGCAGCTCACTGGGTGCACTGTCAATTCGCTGCTTGTAGTGCAGCAGACAAAAGTGGTCGGAATTCGAAATTAAAAACAAACTTTAAGCCATCTAAGTATAGCATGTCCTGGGTTCGAATCCCCTTTTGTAAGAGCATGGATGTTGGTTATTGGTCCCTGTTAGGAGTAATGGGGCTTATCCACTTTGTGCTTTTCACAAATAGTCGTCAGTTTGCTCCTTGTAGTGCCAAAGGCCAAAAAGGTTGGGCATTGGAAATAAAAATATCCTTAATAAGTCTAAAACAGGTATCTAACAAGACATGGACAAGACAAAGATATCCAAATATGCCTGGGAGTATCAGTATTAATGTTACCAGCAAATTGTTAACTCTTGCATCATAGATTGTTATCTGAAATATTCAGAGGCCATGTAATTACTTAGTTTTTTTGTACAAACCATTTGTGAACAATTCAGGCAGTGTGGCATGATTTATTATCCAGCTGAAAGATCACACAAAGAGAAAGTCATTCCTTGATATGAATGCTTCACTTGCCAAATCGATTAACTCCACTTTCTGAATTTTAAAGTCAAAGCACTTGATTGACTCCTAACTGTATATATTCAAAATAAATTTCTCTAATAATAAGTATTACCACTAAATGACAAAATTTTTTTAGCCATTGAATAATAAATAATTTATTTCAGAAGCCAATCTGATTAACTCCATACTCTAATGTAAATCGTAATAAAAATTTAGTTAAAACGCTTTTTAACAAAGCAATTGACTACTTATATACAGTGAGTCAAAGTAAAAACCGAACACCATAGAAAATGAAAGGAATTTGTACATACAGTCCGAACAAACACAAAAATGACGGGAGCTCAAATACAGCTAACGAAGAAGATATCATTTATATTGCTGATGAATCAATTTAAACAAAGTAATAATACTCATAATATATGCAACAGTAACAGAACAGTTATTCATTTTTGCTAAAATCTTTAATAAAAAATGTATATAATGAAGTTTTTCTGTAATAAAAAAATAATTTGAAGACTGAATTTGAATTAATAATATTCTTTCACTTGCCAAATCGATTAACTCCCTTAATCATGCAAAAATAGTAATAATAACGATTACTCCAATGATATTCTATCTTATACTTTCTATATGTCGTTAGTTAAAAGATACATCTGCAGTAATACAGTCTACATCGTTTATTTGAATTTATAATTTAAAAGGAATTTTAAAAATAATATGCTATTTTATCATTTTTCTCAACTTTTTTTTATGGAGTTAATCGATTTGGCAAGTGAGGCATTCATATATCACTACTTGGGCTTGGGGACAAATTTGGGCTGGAAACACCTGCTTATTAGAAATTAAAAAGCACAAATTATGGATTATATTACCCCAGATTTCTTTTATAAGAAAGTATGGTAAAAAAGTATGGTTAACAAAGCTGAACGCAAAACTTTAAAAAATAATCGCCTTTGCATAAGGGAATCGGATGAAATTGAAGTGGACGTTCAGAAGCTCATCGTTTTATTGGAAATAAGAATTAATATCAGTAAGAACAAGGAATGCTGCAATACATTTCTGGCTAATTTAATTTCATGTGGAGTCATAAAATGTAAACATGGATGCTCTGTTCATTAAAAATGGATTTAAATAAGGTATGAAATGAGAGTAATACTTTGCCATCACACACACACACACAATAGACATGTAATTAAGAAAGTTTAGTGAAGATAGTATGTGCAGGCCTGCGAATGTAAAATAAATTGGCATTGGCTGAAAAGATTTCAGATTTTCTATGTAGATCTGGGGCTGTAGAGCAGCAGTTAATTATACTTGTAATTTATTTACATGTAATCTATTTACCTGCAAGTCAAAAGCCTGTGCTTGTTGTATATGTAGCTTGATTGGTGCTCCCAAAAGTGTATTCATTCTATTTGAATACAATATATCTCCTAATATACTTGCTATATGACTAGATGCATACACTCTTACAAAATGCCACTTCACTGAAAGGAAAAGCAAACTATAAACACTTATATTAGGTTTAGAAAAAGTATTTTCCTTAAAATGTGCTATTATTATAATGCTGTATTTCTTCAATGGTGACCTTGTTAACTAGTCAAATGAAAACATGGATTGATTTAGCTGTATATTTGCATCCATAAAATTTTTTTTATTCTGTAACCTATTACTACCCCATAGCTTTAAGCTTTCTATCCTAAATATAAAACTTTTTTAAATTAAAAAAATGCTATAAAAATTAGAAAAATTTAAAGCAGCTAAAATGCATGCAGCTTTAAGTATTGAAACCCAGAAAAAACATTACATTTTTTTTCTCTATACACAATTTGTCTCAGAATTTCAAGAATATTTCGTTTGGCTTTAAGTCTAGTATTTTGATCCAACACAAATTCATGTGATGCTCATAAAAATGTGCATTCATGTCTGTTTAGTAAATATTTTGTTGATAAGGATTAAAACACATCCATAATTGCAGCCTGCAAATTAGACTTGTTTTTCCCCCAATATTTAAATATTTTTGTTGGAAAAAGGAAAACAAAACGTTAAATTTACCTTTCCTTTTCACTCTTTTTGGTTTACATTTTAAATAAGTATCTCAACAAAAGCACATAGAAATAACCTCAGTGAACAATAAAAATAAGATTTTTAACAGGCAAAGGCAACACTGAAATCATATTGCAGAGTATACTCAATATTAAAAATGCAACAGAAATAAAATGCAGATCGCTTCCTCAAATTTGCACCTACCTAAGCAAAAACCATGATAGCAGATTACAGGTTAGCTCTGTTCTTATAACTATTAATAATAAAATGGTAATTGGTCATTCCATTGAAGGTTGTCTAAAATTCATTGACATTGGTCTGTCAACTTATTTGACATATAGTGAAATGAGACAGAAAAACATAGGAAAATTGTTAAGTGAATTCAACAATCTTTTAAATGATCGTTTTACATTGAAGAGTAGGCACAACTTAAACGTTAACATAAAATATTACATAATAATTAATTAACAATGCACTTTATTTAAAACAAAGCTTACCAGATGAAGTAGAAATTTCTACTAAGCTTGTATCTACAGTTTTATTAACAGAAATTACTCTGTACTGAACACGGACTGGATACACTTCTCTTCTCTTGCAAGCATTTTTAGACATTTCAGATACTATCACAGGCTACAGAAAATAAAAGTAATGATATTAAAAATAAAAGTAATAACCTAAAAAATGTTCAAGTGCAAAAAGTTATGATTTATAATAACATAAGTCAGTATCACATATCAGTGGAACTTAATATTGGACATAAGTCAGAATCACAAATTCTATTTTATTTTAAATAGTCATATTTTGTTCTGGACCCCCTCACTACTGTGCAGCCATTGTTACTCCTGACACACACACAATCACCACCATCCATCCAACCAGTTGTTCCCACTTACAAACTGGGAACAACTGGTTGGCAGACAAATGCTATAACAGGTAGGTAGCTAACATTTGAAACTGATAATTTGAAAGGCACAAAAACTAATTGTACATATGTTTAGTTTTGAATCTTATTAATAAACTTGAGCACTTGACAGCTTTTAAGACTGAGTTAAGGTAACCCGGAGTTTACCGCAACGCCCTATGTTTTCTATGTTAAATTTGACAATATTAAGGTACATTTTCTCTGTTCCTATTATACTTACAAACTTGGATTTTTTCGTAGGAATTATTTCAATACTTCTACATATTTTAACCAGTCATTTTAGTTACAGTTGCTTTACTTAAAAAAAATTTAACAATAATAAAAAATAAGGTAAAATTATGATGTTTTAAAAAGTTTGAAATTTTTCATTTTAATAATTTATTAAAATATCATTAAACCCTCTGGTTAAGTTATCACTAATGGTCCTCAGATTATGTAAAAAATGTTTCAAGTATTTGAGACAAATGGTATTTGAGAAAAGGTACCTTTTGTAAAAAAAGTCACCATTCTTAGAAATCACTATTTAAAGTTATTTCTTAATGCATTCCAGCACCATATGAAGGATCATCTGTATTTTCGCACTCTAAATCTTGCAGCTTCCTTTTAGATTGCCTTCTGCACTGCCTAGCTCTTTCTTCAGCCTCTTTTTCAGTTTTATTTGCATTTCTTAGCCTTTCTTTGTCAATAGCAAGCATTGACGAATAAGCATAATAACCTGGTGCAATACCCAAATCTTTGAGAATGTATGTCCAATTTTGATACAATACCCTCATTGAAGGATAACATTCATTTTGCAGAAGAATGCGCCATAATCAAACACTAGTTTATAATGTAATCCAATTTTAAACAACTAATTTCAATTACAATATAAAACGTCTATACAAAAATAGTAAATTATAAACATAAAACAAACTCGGAAAAATTCTGCCAAATGATTAGAATATAGAACTAGACACTACGGTTAAAATTAGTTATAAGCACTGTTGCCATTTAGATAAAATGTTAAATATAATTAATGTAAGAAAAACCTGAACAAAAATTAAACAGTAACAATTTAGTAGCAACCTCTACTTTTTTAAATGTCATTTAATGGCTTTGGAAACATGACAACAATATATTAAAAATACTTCTATACTTAAAAAAAAATTGATGCAGCGTTATAAAGCTTAAGAACTCTAGTATTTTTTAAAATTATAAATTCAAAATCGATTTTTTGAAGATTTTATTCTCCGGGTTACCTTAAAGTTCAGTGAGTTAAGACTGAGTGAAATACATACGCATGGCATTCATATTTTCCCTAGAAGACTCAAAGATAAAAGGCGTGATTATAAGGCCCACAATTTTATGAGCACATATCTAAGTAGGTAGTATCTACATACAAATCAAACGAGATTGATTTGATAAAAGCCAACATACTTAGTTTAGAGATTTAAAAAAGACCCATTATAACCAAAATTTAGTATACAAATACCTTTGTATAAACTTAAAATCTGAATTAAAATTTATGAATATGTATAGATTGACATAGCCCAATAATGTTAGTGTTTACAGTATAAAAAATACAGTACTTTTTAAAATAAAATGTAACATTTTTAAATAAACAAAAAGAATGAGTAACCTCATTCATTTTCACCATATTTACGGTAAAATCTTACTTAGTATTTAGGTTTATATAACACAGGTTTATACAACACAGGTTTATATAAAAAAGAGAAAAGTAAACACACTAACTTGCTTTCTTTCTATACTTTCAACTTCTAAAAATTTTATTCCAACTCTTTCTTCTTTAAAATTTACTACTGGATATCCCAAAGTTACCATCCTAGGGAAAAAATTATATTAGAGGACCTCATCTTAGAACTTTACAGTTTTAAGCATTATTTAACATTAACATAATTTGAAAATGAAAAGTGTATATAGTAACAAGTTCAAGTAAGGATACATTATTCAGATTTCTCCATAAAAATTAGGTATTTAAGAAAATGACTAATATTGTTAGGTAATATTGTTTTAATGGTTATAATGACCTATCATCCATCAACTGTGTTTGACATAAGAACTATAAACAATGGAGTTTAGAATCTTTTCTTCTATTCTTTTATACTTCAACACATTTCGAAATTTGAAAGTTATAGCAAAAACGAAACATGAATCAATTTTTATACTTTAAACTAAAAGTTAGCAACCTTCATAGTTGTTCACCATACCATTTTAAAGTGTTCCTTCAACACTAGTTTTACAAACTCAATTAAATTAATGTTGAAAAGCAAAATTTGGTGTTAAGCCAATGACTATCTAGTTTTAATCAGTTTAGTCATTTGTCTGGTGACAAATGTTGATGAAGTGTCAAAAGAACTAAAGATTCATTATAAACTGAACAAAATTAAAAGACTACCACAAATTAAAATTTTACAAAAGATTGTTCATTCCTTGTCAAACAATAGTTAATGAAAACCATAATATAAAGCAATGCACACAGATCTATCTTAAGTAAATAAACACATAAATTTAAAAAGAAAGTGCAAGATAGCTAATTTTGTTCATAAAACTTGCCATTAAGCACTCAATGACAAGTTTATTACAAAGCAATTTCTGTACCAGAAATAAAAATGTAGCCATGCCATATTTATTTTCTACTAGCAAATGCAAAAAACCTTTTATGAATACTTAGAAAAGATGCATGTATACTTGTGTTCAATTGGATTTACACACAAGTGTGTAGTGCCATATACATTTTGTGCCTTATAGAATATGACAACATTTGAATTAAATTTTGATTAATTATCAACATGTATGCTTCATTAGGTTCAGGCTCTGTTGAGTTGCCATTTGAATGACAAGGTTTTGAATGAGCTGTAAATTAGGTGACAGGCTTAATGCCACCAATGTACTTCCATGATTGCCGTCTTTAGAATTGTTTCTAAGTTTATCGTTAGAAGCCGGAGACGTTAGCAGTAATTACTAAGCTTGCAAAACAAATAATCAATTATGGTGATCACCATACATAATTTCATGTATGCCAGCTCTTTTCCCAGGGCAGCTTACTGCTTTTCTAGAATTGAATTCTCCCAATGACAACTGCCTTCTTACTAGAGCCACTATACTGTCAGCAGTCACCAAGAATATAAATATATTCCAGGAATTATTTTTATACAAAAAAAACTGTGTGAAATCTTATATTTTATAAAGTAATAAAATAACAAAATAGTTAAAATAAATATTTTATAAATTTCAGAGTATATATATTCATAGTAGAATATACAATGTTTCAAGCCTCCTTTACTAGTTAAGGTTAAATTGATAAATTATGTATGTAAATATGTTACAAAAGCTTTAAAGTAAAGAAATACCAGTGAATTAGATGGGATCTCTTCTGAATTTTAGCCAGATTGAAAGATTTTTTGACATCAGCTGTAACTTTTTCATTTGTACCCAGTAAAACAAGTCCACTTGTGTATCTAAAAGAATATTTACACAAATTTCAATTGCACTGTTTGATACTTAAAGAGAGTCAGTAGAATGGAAAAATCATTTGTACTAAATTAGTTTTCAAAAATATTCACAACTAATTTAAGTTTCAATAAAAATGAATCTCAAAATCTAAAATGTTCATATTTTAAAACAAAGCTAATAAATAGAAGAAAAAATCACATGATTCACATCAGAGTAATGAATAACTATATAATTGATCTTATACAGTTTGACAGAAAATAAAGTTATGAAATCATTATTTTATTCAAAATTAAGAAATCATAATTTTTCTGACACACTATTTTATTTTTAAGTGGGTAATTTCTTTACTAGTGAATGACATTCCCATAGCAATTGCAAGCATGACACTAGTAATGAGAATTCTATTTGTCTTTGAGGTATTAAGTAGGATGTTCCATGCAGCATAAAATGCTTGCATATTAAACTGTATACTAAAGCTGGTACAAGAGTTGAGCTGTTGTAATATAGTAAGCCATAGTATAAAGATGAAACGTATGTACATTTATAAGCTCAAACAATTTCAACTAACTAGTAACTGATCAAGACTACAATTCACAACAAATACAAAAGAGAAACTACTAGTGTTTGTTGATTTTTTTTTGCTGTATGGATGCAACAGAAAAGAAATCTGATGCAATTTTATAATTCATTAGGTTCACCACAGTATGCCCCAAATATGCAGTGTTGTTCAAAACAGCACCACTCATTAGGTTTGGAATTATCCTTTAATATGGCAAACAACGTAAAATGCGATAGTTACAAGATTGTGTCAGATATGAACGAAAAGTGTATGTGATGATGTCATAGTATTTGCTAACCTAATATATATTTTTTTATTGAACAAAATCAAACTCTCTGTGCACCATAGAAATACAACACAGGGCTTACAGAATTAAGTTGATTTAACAAAGAAAAACAGTGGGAAAAAATTTAACTAAAATTACAAGATTTGATGAACTTAACAAATGAGTAGAACCAAAATGAGGTAGTTCACCAAAATGTTAGATTGTAATTAGTACACAATTCGTATTTTTCCCACTTTCAAATGATATCCTACTTGATTACATCCAGTTAAATATTGAGTATCAAAACTTTTGTGTTTAATGGTTGCAAATACTCATTTTCACTTGATTTTAGTACGAATAAGACTTCCTATAGCTTAAATATCTACAACATATCTTTGTTTATATTTCTGATATCATAACTCTTAATATAATATAACTGCAACATAGCAATGCATAAAATGAGTTATATAGTGAAATTTCTAGGTGATGTACTTTTTGGTACACTATTGTATATATATTGGCAGATAAAATCTTAGAAATACTAATTTCTCTTGCTTGTCTAATGTCTTTTATCACATTTATTTGCATATTTTGTTCATTTTTTTTAAAGAAAATTTTGTTAAAAAATGGAATACAAATTAAAGAATCCACAACATATTAAAAACACTTTAAATATTACGAGAATACTGTTTTCAAGACTTGAAATTATTGGCACTTTTGAAACATGTTCAAATGTTACAGGGTTGGTATCAAAGTACATTAATGAAAGATTGAAATAACCTATTTGCAATGACAGATATTTGTTTGATGGTCAATACCTGAGCTGGCCCCCACTCTCCAAACTTCCACACCACGCCAACGTGAGGACATTTGAGGCCACGGTAGATTTAATGTGCACCAGCCCCCCTTGTACACGATGGTCTTTGGTTGGATTTGAACTTGCAACCTTCTGGTTGCTAATCCATTACTCTATCAACCAGGCTACCACGGCCCAGCAATCTTATTGCTATTCTCAGAATAGTTTCCATCTTATTGCACATGATACATGCAAATTTTCTTGCAATATAATTTGAAAATTTTTCCCATTGTTCGGCATGAAGTTTTAATGCACGGGCAACTTAGATTTTGAGTAGAGCATGAACTTCTGAAACATCAAAATTGTCTATGGAGCTCAATTTCCAATTTTTTGTTGATACAGAATGCAATATTTGTCATGTTTAGTCAATCCAGCTTAGTATCCTTACATTTAAGATTGAAAAATGTTCCTGTGTGCAGTGAAATATATGCAGTGAAAGAGAAACTCACTTTTCTGCTGATTTAAGAATAGATAGATGAGGAACATTTAAAAAGTCTTTTAAGTTTCCTAGAGCATCTTCAATTGTATAATCACATTCTGAAATTGCAGGAACAATAAACCGTTGGCCTGTTTTAGAACGAGTACCTGGAAAAACAAAATTACACTAAGAACATCAAGAAAAAAAATTCAAACTACTGATGTGATTGTGAGTGCATGCTAAAAAGGTATGAGTGCCTTGCCTTGAAACAATATTATTTGAACAATTTAAGAACTTGAAGAGAGAAAAATATATTTAGAAAATATTATTATTCAATAAAACATTTTATTTATATTCCCCATCCGGAATCTTGAACTGACAATTTTATGTTTAAATTCTTTGGTCAAGCGAGGCTTTAAATAATTACAAGCTTATCAGTGAAGTATTTAAATGTGAAAAACCTACCCAATAATAAAATAAAAATTTCCATACACCATTTTATATCTTATATAACTGTATTAATTCAGATCAATTTCAATCAATTTACAACCCAAGCTAACCTTTTAGTCAAGTCACAATAAATGACAAATATCTAAGCTAATATGAGGGTATGTGTTTAAAGAAAAGATGGCATGTAATAATGAATATTTCAAATTGAAACCTCAAAATCGAGAAAGAAATAGAAGATAATATAGATCAACCAAGCTTTTAGTTACTAAACTTCTTAATTCTAATTAATCAAATTTAGTAACTAAATAGCATTAACCGAAGCTTCATTAAATGGAGCAAAAATGTTTCTGTGACAGAATAAAACAGACATTAAAAGATACTTTTCTAAACACAGAAAAACTTCCTTTAGAACAAAATTATTTTTGTATAATTGTTTTTATTGGTTAATTTTAGGTATAAATATTGTGTAATTTGAATCCAAAAATTTTACATGTTAAAAAACATTTGTTTCAGTTTAGACAGTTACAATTGAGTATTCATGGAAAAAACTTCAATATTCTATTATCAATGCCTATATGCACGCATTAAATATTAGTTTCAGAAAAGCGTGGTGGTAAAACGTGATAATTGAGAAAAAGGCTCACAATACCTGGTTTGTCATGGCTATGAACTTTAATGCCAAATGGTTTGTTTAGTGCTATCAAGCCATCTGTAAAAAAATATTTGTGATAATGCATCATAATTTCAAGTATCAATTTACTGTCAAATACAATCGGGGGGGGGGGGGGAATTTCAATTAACGTCACACTGGAGCAACACAATGGGCTATTGGTGACGGTCCGGGATCAATCCCAAAGGGAAAGATCCGAGGACACCACCACGTAATTTTGAACCACGGTCAGATGACGAGGCAACACCTGAGCTGGCACCCCACTCTCCAAACTTCCACACCACGCCAACGTGAGGACATTTGAGGCCACGACAGATTTAACGTGCACCAGCCCCCTTTGTACACGACGGTGTTTGGCTGGATTCGAACTCGCAACCCTTCGGTTGCAAGTCCGTTACTCTTCCAACCGGGCCACCGCGGCCCTCAAATACAATCGGAATTCCTGCATTAAAATAATGCAAAACTTGCTGAAAATTGTATTCACGGAATTTTTTAGGGATTGACATACAAATAGTTCAAATAAGAAAAGGAGGAGTTCAAATAAGAAAAATAATTTTCAGTCTCAAAATGTCTTCAGTCAAAATGTAGAAAATGGTGTTATAATTCCTGCTACTCATTCTACAGAACAAGGAAGTTGAAGATGTATCTCATTTTTTCTGTGATGATGAAACCATCTATAATTTGTACATTCCCAAAGAGATTTGGGAATAACTGTCTTGGATCAGCCAACATTAGCATAAAAACCCCTTTTCGGGGGATATGGGAGCATATAAAGAAATTTTTTATCAAGGGACGATCGTTGGATAAGCATGCTGAGGATCAAATTAAAAAAAAACTCAAGGTAATATACCATTTAAAATATAAATGCAACAGAGTTTTATTCCATACATACCTTTATTATACACAATAGATGAAGTTATATGATTAGCGAAATCTGAAAAACAGTTCCATGGAAATATATTTTTATAGCAATGGACATTTTCACTGTATACTTTACTCTTGGACCGTCCAGTATTATTTTGCAATCGTGAATTGACACTGAAAAGTCGAATTTGTAGATAAAAAGTTTCGACAGAAAACCTTGTTTTCAACTGAGAAAAAATCATTTTTTCTCCGATTCAAATAAATTTTACACAGGTCTGTTTCTGACCGATTCACTTGAAATATAAACAGAAGTAAAAATTAAACTTTCAAGAGTGAACAAATATGTAAAAAAAGTGATGTTTGGAAGCAAAAAAAATGCACACAAATCGCAAAAACCCTTTTTTTCAAAAAGATGCAAAAAAATACGACTTTTTCAATTTCGAAAATTAAACAATGTGCCGATGGAGTAGTTGTTTATATTTACATTTGTGCAAGTAATGGAGAATACTTGCTCCTAGAAATATCTTCCACACCTCTATTAGCCGTTTATCACTTTGTAATTACCATCAGTGATGGTAGGTAGGTAGGTATTTAAATAACACTGGAGAATTACAATGGGCTATTGGCGGCGGTCCGGGATCAGCCCGAAGGGAAAGATCCGAGAACAATACCACGTAATTTTGAACAACGCTCAGATGACGAGGTCACACCTGAGCTGGCGCCCCACTCTCCAAACTTGCACATCACACCAGCGTGAGGACATTTGAGGCCTCGACAGATTTAACGTGCACCAACCCCTTTGTACACGACGGTCTTTTGATTGGATTTAAACTTGCAGCCCTTCGATTGCTAATCTGTTACTCTTCCAACCGGGCTACCGAACCATTTCATAAGTAATGGAAAAACATTTAGTTAAAAACTTGAAAACATTTTACGGGATTGAAAATTAAAAAACCTCATTAGTTTCCGTAAAAAGTTTTCTGATCAGGTTGGTCAAATAAAGGGCTCGTTTGTCAACGCGAATAAATCGCACCGGTTGTACAAGTTATTCGAATCGAGCGTTCCAAGAGTCTCTCAGATTTTCTAATGTGAAAAACGAGCCGTTTCATAAGTCACTGGAAACGAAAAAACCTTTGTAACAAACTGAGACTGTGGTAGGTTTTATCAGTACAGAAGTTGGCGTCCGAAAATGTAGATGTGAATGTTGTAATGCATCTCTACTCGTGTGTGTGGTTTAGGCTCACTTTCAGATTGAATTTATCAAAACAAATTGCCAATTGCATGGCGAATGAGGCTAAAAAACCTAATCGTTCGTAAATGCAACTTCAGAACTGGTGAAACGGAGATCATGTGACGGAAAACGTTTTGGTTTGCACTTTTTTCAGAGAGTTGTTCACGAACGCGGCCAAAGTTAAATCGATATTCATTTTGCTTTTCCAGAGCATGCGCAGGAGACATGGATTTAGTTCCATTTTTCTACTGACAGATGATTCGCACGAAATTTTCGATGGATTTTTAAACAAGATGCGGAAAAGGCCCTGTCTTGGAATGTAATTTAATTTCTTATTTGCTTAGGATTTCTATTTAAAATTAAGAGAATGACGAAGATTTTTCAAATTTTGATGCGATAAAACCATACCTTTCTTTGTGTTAACATATTTACTTTTCCAAGAAAAAATATCGAATTACTTTTCCTAAATTCGTGCCTGCCGTTGCGTTATTGTTTAGTTGAATATAGTGCAATAATTTATATAAATTAGTCAAAAAGTACAAGAGAGTAGAAGCGCGTTTCACAGGTCGACCAAAAGAAATAATAATCTTTATTTGAACCAAAAAATTACGTTTAGAATGTGTGTATATGGATATAACTTCATACTTATTATCCTTCTCGCATTGAAAAAAGGTCATAGTTCATGGCCAGCTATAAAGTTGCGCTTAACACAATTGCAGAATTTTGTCTAAGGCCATGTGCGCACATTCAATTTTTAAACGTACGGCGCCGCTGTGTCGCCGTAGCCAACTATGTGAACCAACTAGTGCAATGACTCCTGTTCTCATTTGGCCGCCAGTTGCGATGGATGTCTATCGAAGGAAACGTGTTTGTTTCACTTATTTGGTATGCAAAAAATATATTTTGAAATAAAACAGACATTACTGGATGCATCTATCTAGTGATTTAAGACTTACAAGAGGTAGATGTTACACACACACATCTTTACGGATTTACGAGAAAACCCAGATAAGTTTAAGCTGTTGAGTAAGGCCAAAGGAAGTCACGCCACGAAAAATGCAAACTAGCATTCAACAAGAACGTAAACAGAACAAGCATTCTGACTCGGAACCGAAATTCTTTGAGGCCACTACGGAGTCAGTCTTGCTGGAACGCTGAAAGAGGTCGGACTGTAAGATTCGTGCACCCACTACAAACCAAACTCTAAATCGCTTAATGAAATCTCTTGTAAAGGATACAATTAAACCAGTTATCAATTGTTATCTGGAGTTCGTATTCTTTTGCGTCTAGTATTTTATTCTTGCCTCTCCATATCGTTTATCTGGGAAATAGAGTGCAAGTTCCCAATTTAATCTATTCGTATTCCAATTCGTATGCACATTCGATTCATATTCTTCTTCGTGTTTTATAAACTTAAAGAACAACTATAAAAAATATGATCAATTCATGTAAAATAATGCGCCGCCAGGATTTTCATATTATGCTGCAACCAAATCAAAATCCAAAAACAGGCACGACGCTACATCAGATATGAGAATTTAACTTTCTGATACCGTGCCTAATCAGAAAAATTTATAATTAAAAGACCCCAAAACATCGAAGGAACGTAATTTTTAAAACATGTATTCGCTAGTTTATTTCATTATTTTTATGTGTGTTTTGTTTTAAATAATTAACATTTGAGGATAAGTATTTGCGTTCCTTTACGTTTAGATTTATTTATTTAATTTATTATTTATATCTACCTACCCTACGAAATAACCAAAGTGCTCCGGTAAAATTTCAGGATTTGTGAAATGTTCCGTCTTAGGGAACGTTTGGGAAACGCTGATCTAGGGAATCATCTGAAACTACTGGCCTCCATGCTGCACCAAATATTCAAACTTTTCCCAAAAAAAGCAGACACAACAAAGCCCTTAAAATATGAATTAATTTTAAAATTAGCTTTAATTTTTTAAAATTATGTATTAAGTATATAGTAGGTTAGATTTTTGTAAAATAACATACATTTTTAAGTATATCTAATTGAAGTTTGCTTGAATGCGGCCTTATTGGATTACACCTAAATTAATATATTCCAACATGAGAAGGTTTCCCACCCCTGTTTTATTCGATGCAGATGAGCCTGTAGATAATTATGCCCAGTAAGGATGCTAAAACGTGTCACTCCGATGGCTCTAGAAAGACCATGCTGCTCACATTTGTGCTTATCAGTTAGGCAGGCCCACTTCATACTCATTCAGAAATAAAATATGGTAAAGATTTTCAATTTTCCTTTGGCTTTCTTGTAAAGTTCCTTTTTCGAGTTAAGGTACTTTTGAAGGTTTGAAATATTGCGTAAGCATACAAACTGAAGACCATTTCTCCCTTAAATACTTGCAACTTTTGTGTAAATGTGGTCTCATACGAAATCACGTGATTTCATAAATGAAAAATAATTAGGTGTACTTTGTAAGAGGCTCTTATCAATATAGGGGATTGAGACCTTCTCAGATCTGAAAGAAAGTTAAAATATCCTTATTTGATTAATGATTTGTTCTTTAAAAATCGTGTAGAATTCTATATATTATAACATAATCTTTCCAATAGATTGCATTCTATGGAAAAGACTAATAAAATATTTCCAAGAGATTCTATTCTAAGGAAAGCATCAATAAAAATTTTCCAGAGGATTCTTTTCTAAAGAAAAAACCAATAGAATTTCATCAAAGGATTCTATCTAAGGAAAGGATACGTGGAATCTTTCCTAAGGATTATATTCTAAGGAAAGGAGCTATAGAATATTTTTAAAGGTTGAAAGAATCTTTCAACCAATAGATGTGGTTATTCAGTCCTTATCTGTGTATTTTGTAAGGTAAAAACAATAATACACAACTTGGAAATCCCTAGATGTTCAGAGGTTTAATAAAAGAATTGGGCATATTTTGCCTTCAGTACACCTTCAATCCTTTTTGTTGTAAAATCACTCCAAAACTTTTAAAGTAGCAAGCTCTAAAACTATTTGCGTTTAAAAGAATTGCTTTTAATAGTCATGACGTACTACATTTGTGGTTTGCTTGGGTAAGCGTTTTAATCATTTGAAATTTCAGCCTCCTACAAAAAATAGAATAGGTACTCACAAAAATAAATCGATGTAATACGATTTTGTTTCTACAATATTATCGATTCAAAAATAAATATAGCACCCTCCAGATTGATATCCAGGGCGCGCCCCTGCTTTGTAGGATGATGGTTATAAGCAAAACAAAGATTTTTATGTAGCATTTTTTTATTAAATAATTTTTATATCAAGAAGCAACAAAATCAGTCTGTCATTAGCAAAACAACTTAATGTATAACAGTAAGAAATATCTATGTATATATAAAAAAAGAAATGTTGCAAGCAGTATTCTATAAGAAATTAAAATTCGTTGTTTAAAGGAACTCTAAAAAATTCATACCATTTGTGGAGAAAAACAAAACATGAAGATCATAGACCTTAATATGTGGCTAATAAACCATAAAACCTTAATAACTATTTCATGACATTTTATATTATTACTACATTTTGAAAAAGAAACCCTTATCTTTCTTGAATACCAAATATTGCATAATCAATTTGAAATACAGAAAGCAAAATAAAACAGTATAATATTATTAATTCTCTGAGTAAGTTATCTTTTCGAATTGTTAACCAACTATTTCGTATCAGGGTATCCTTTAATGGAAACAGAAAAATATTACAGTATTTTTTTGTTTTTGTAACTTCCAAACTAAAATTTGTGGATTTTGGAACTTGAAAAATATTCATATGAGGGCTCCCTTTCATTGTAACAAGTACGCTTTTGTCCTAGTTAATAAAGTTCAATCACAACTCTTTAAAACCAAGCTTATGCGGAATAAAAATGAAGAAATTCAATTTATATGGTAAAAGATAAAATTTTAAATCGACATCAACATATTTTAAAAGTCAATTTTTGCTTTAATAAATGTTATTAACGGAATAAGTAATAAGAGTAACCAACAAAATAAAAGATAAACAATTTAATGTAAATATCTAGGACGTTTTTCACCAAAATATTTAGTGTTTTGACGAAATGGTTAGATACAATGCAATAAGATAACATTTTTGTGGGTGAAATTATTAAATCATAAAACACTTAATAATTATGACTTTGAAGATGATTTTAATACATTATACTAATTACCATTAGTCATAAAATATTAATAATATCAATCATACAATATTCGAAAATTTTAAGATAGTTTTATAACTTCCATAATTGTAATTTGAGTTCTATGTAAATTCTGAATAATAAATAAGAGAACTTCAAAATGAACATTTTCTTAATGAAAATGGGAAACATCGTCGGTTTACAAGTGAAACACACTACGTCAAAGTTTTCAAATATGAGTTTCTTAGCTTTTCTAGATCAGAATATGGTGATCTGAAGTTCCACTAAGTCATTTTTTCTTTGAATGAAGTTTGAATTTCTTCTTGAGAAACACCATTAGTGAGTTTAGCAGTGAGTAAAAATTTTCCACTTCATTTCCTCAGAATTATGTTTTTTGACTTGGGATGTTTCACTTGTAAACCGACGAGATATAGTAAAGCTTGATTTTTCAACAGAACTTTTATTCAAATACTCTTGAAATGCAAAATATATAAATTCAGGACTAAAATTTTAATCACTCAATTTTCTCATGATTCTATCACGATAATAGACTGGTGGGTTTTATAAGAAATCATATATTTTTATTTATTCAGTAAATGGAATCATTTTGTAATATATAACTTAAATTAATTACACACAAAATCAATATAATTCATTATCACATGATTTTCGTATATAGCATCCTTTACATTTAAACTTTCAAAGGTTATATACAATAACGAATTTTAGTTATTTTGCAAACTGTAACACATTTTAATATCCGTTTTAAATAGAACAATTACCTCAACTGAGCACCTGGTCATCAGCCTGCTTTGTAATTCCCCCACGGACTTAAGGATACATATATCAAATACAGGATAAATTCAATTCTAAGCATTCAGCTCAAAGTATAACATTTCTACAAATACTGGATTTTATTGCTGTGTAGAAAATATTCTAAGAAATAATTCTGACTGCTTTTTCGTTGTCTAGATTTACTCAGTTTTATGAAATACTCAAATAGAATATATTTTCATTACGGTGGTTCATTACATAATCAAAGCATGAACAATTAATTTTGATTTTATTACTCCTGGATTTTCAACACGTGCTTCAATTCGTCCTTTTATTGTATTCATTAAACCATAAAATTATAATGAAAGTTTGGTTAATTTTTCTCAGTTCAATAAAATAGATGGTCTAAATCTATTAGGCTTTATAGTTATAAAACCAAATAAGGTAAAAGTTATTTTATCTTTTTCAGAAATATATATTGACTTCTTACGGATAAAAAATATGGGAACTCACTATACGAATGTAAAACGGAAACAAAAATATCTAAAATAAAAAAATTGAAATAGGTAATTTGAAATACATACACAGCACAGAGAGCAAGAACAACAATTTTACTTCATAGGTAATATTACCGATTAAGTTATTTAATCAAATGCGACGCATAATTTTTTCTGCGTTTATTTTAACTAATTATTAGGGATTTAAACTAATATGATTTAGAGTTTTTAAATGCACAAAACTAAATCATTATTTGTAGTTCTTTAGAGTAGCAACTCTTGTAGTAGGTTACATTTATTAAATAGTTTATTGAATATGAATACAAATTAAGTTTTTTCACAAGAGCTATGTCATTGACTGCTAACTAATTTGTTATCAAAATTAATTATGCATCAGGTAAAGTTTTGTTTCAATTCACTAAATTATTTTCAAATAGTACAATTCTTCTAAGTCAACTCATGTTGCTCCTCCATAACTGAATAAAACTTAATATAATGTAGTTCAGTTTACATAAATTTTCCCATGATTTAACTTATAAAACAAATACATGGTTAAAATTTCACAAGAAATACACTATACATAAAATGATTGGATATCTGTAAAACATTTAAAGGTTGAATTGGGTAAGAAACTTTATGTTTGAGAAACGTTATTGCTTCATCTTTCACGGCTTTCATATAGTTTGAAGGAACAGGACACTGAAAATTCTTTACTAAGAGTGTTTATATGGCACACTCATTTGAGAAATTATTTCAAAACTAATGATTATTTATGAAAGCAGGAAAATATTTAATTTTTTGTGAAACACCAAGCTCACAATTGCTAAGCGAGAAATATCATGCATCTTCAATAAATTTTGGACTAAAATTCTGAGAATGCATGCATACAGACTTCATCTTATAAATACCAGTGAAATCTTTCAAAAATAACTCATAGCGAGATTATAGTGAAATCAATATGATTCAATGTATATTTTTCCACTTAAAATCAGTAACCACTATAATTTGTAGGAAATTTGAAAAAAATTCAGGAACGTGTGTCGTTTTAAATGTATGAAAATTAGTGAAATAAGTCGAAGAAATACATACCGAAGTGTGGAGTTTTAATTATTTTTTAAGGATAGTAATGGTTCGTATACGGAATTAAAATCTAACATCGTAAGCGATATCAAGATGTAATCGGAATTTATAAAACTAAAATAAACGAAACGTTTTTAAATGAATACGATAGAACATGGAAATAGAAACTTTCTTTTCATCTCAAGAGAAAAATATAATTATTGATAGTTGGGGCTTAGAATATTTATTTTTCTGTATCAGACAAATAATTTTTGAAACACTATCTATCAATTTAAGATTTTTTAAAATCAACCACAACTTAATGAATAACGTCAAAACTACATAAAAACACTCAATAACAATAAAAGTACACATATCAATGTTACAAAAGCAATGTATTCAATGTGGCACTGCTTTCAGTTTTCATAAAACGCTAATAATGTAATAATGATTGCGCTTAGAATAAAGTTTGGGTGTAAATTATATACGATAGACAAAGATTACATAGATTCAAATATCAAAATACAAAATAAGAGTCACTGCAATGACGAATGAGAAAGTCAGATGATGTTTTTCTTTCCAACACAGAAGACGAATTCGTGTTCTTGTTCAACAAAAGGTTCGGAATTTGACAGTAGTTATTTACGATAATAATCGTATTGGCACCATTTTTATTATTGTATTGGCACATTCAAGTGTATATATAGCAACTCAAATGTTGTGGAATGCCTTTAGTAGAAATGGTTATTCTAACAGACATGCAATAACATTGCCGATTGTAGAAAGAAGAATAACAAGAACATCAGGAAAACAACCAAACTCGAGTTCCGATTCACGTATATTCCACACTTTTATTCCACTTAAAAATCAAATACAGATGAATATCTAGGAGGGTCATTCTTGAGCAGATCATACTATATCTCTCAGCTTGCTTTCTTCGTTTGAAATTACACTCTTTACACTCTATTGAAATCAGAATCCCTACAAAAATAAGTGTCACATCGATGGCTGAAAAAGGCTAAGCTCATTACTCTGGATTTCACGCTCTAGAGTGCTACGCACTACGCAGATACCTAAAATAACTTCTATAGACTACAGATCTCTAACAATAATCTTTGCCCTCTCATTACTTCTCGTTTTTTTTAAGATTCAGCTCCTGCATTTTGAGAAATACCAGGCATAATCCACCTAGCATTTGCAAAACGAAGGAGAATTTGGAAAAAATTCCCTGTTTCGATGACGTTTCTTACGTACTTGGTGAAATACATTTCCGTCGTTGTAGTTATAGTAGTACAAAGGGATTATGTAAAGTTTTGCCGTTCGAATCCCAATTTTTGTGACTTGGAAAATGAATAGCTTTAGAAGAAATTTTATAAATAATCAGTTCAAACAATCTTTTTTTACTCTTTTTTCAAAGTATAACTAAAGAGAACCAAAAATTTGCGATTTCGAGACTGAAACTAGTACCTTAAAAACCTCGAGTGTTAAAGAGGATCTAATTTATCGAAAGAAACATGCTAACAAAACTTAAAGGTATCACTAAACTTTCTTTAGAAGGATTCCAGTTTTTCGCAGTCCATGCAACCTCGTCTTCTGATCTAATTTCATTTTTGAAATGTTGGTTCGAGTCCTACTTTTTTGGATTAGTTTCCCTCTATCCAATTTTTGTATGTTTCTTGTATGCAAATGTTTCTAGGCAATAAATTCACCATGTAAATTGTTAATACTATTTATCAATAATCTAAGGTTTATTAGTACTAAAAGATAAGCAACATGTTTTAGGGCTAAACATTTTTAGTAATCTAGGTTATTAGGCTAATTAGAAAGGATATATATCAAAACCTAATAAGATCTAGTTAATTTTGAGAGTAAATTAAATACGACCTTTGTCTTGGGTTACCAGACGTTCAGACAAGTTGTTATAAATTATCCAAATTTTTCAGAGAAATCATCAATTCAATTCAAACGCTGTATTGCTTGAATCGCTTAGTGTACAAAAAAATGTGTCAGTCATTAACGGCAGTTTCGTAGAATTGTATGTCGTCGGATTTTTTAACAAATACTTTTGTATTTGTAATACTATTATTTATTGTTTGTAACAATGTTTATTTGACAGCTTCCGTGGAAAAGCTTTTCTATTAATAAATACATCAATTGGATTTTCCCTGAAATGTCAGGAATTGCAATTGAATTTGCCAGAAAAATCCATTTTTAAGTCTGGTAACCCTAACTTTGACTAACTTATAATGTACTTTTTATATTTTCCTTCTGCTTATTCTTAAATGTAGTTTTTGAATAGTAAAATTTATTGAACAGTTTAAAATATTATGTGTGAGAGTCCTTTTAAGCTTCGATTCGTCATCAATTGCTCTGCTTTTGTATGTGTAACTAGCCGGTGATGTTACATACTTTTTTTAACTGTTTCTCTGAAGACATTATTTTTTATGTATTTATGTAAGGAGTGCAAAATTGAACCAGGGCCTTAATTATGTACTTTAGAATTATTCTCTACTTTTAAAATGAGAATTTTGTCTTAAAATTTTTTAACATGTTGTGAATTTGTTATTATGTGAAATTGAAAACAGAAGTAAATTTATAAATATTTCCCTCATACCTACTTTCAAAATTAAAAGAAACAATGGAAATTTTTGAGAGAGTAAATGTTTGTTCAATAAAAATTGGGGAAAACAATATGGTAGTCATGAAGTTTTGTATTTTTCAAACAGTAAACAATAAACTGCGAACATTTTTATTCCCCCAAAATAAATATAAATTTCGATCGTCATTAGTAACTGTAAATTTTGTGAATTTGAATAATCACAGCTTTTGGTTCTCATAAGGATCTATAGCCTTTGAAATAACTTTTGAATATTCGTCATTATAAATCTAATGAAAAGTATTGGGAATTAACGACGACTCGACGGTATCAATACATGTACATTTTTGGTCCAAACAAGAAGGCATTCTTTTAGACCATTTAAGTGATCTAAAAAAGATATTTTTTGAGCATTTAACACCAGAACTGATATCTTAAAATGGAAAGAGAAGTAATACGAGGCTTTCTCTAAGGCCTTCCAACGAGCTGGAACACAGCGGTTTACAACAAATAAACATAGTATCATTTATAATATTCTATCCGTATAAAAATGTCTTTGTCTATAATTCACATAAGTTCTTTTTTACAGAGCCGTAACTTGTCCATCGACGAACCGGCTTCTACGTTGATTGTGCATTACGTAAAAGTCGTGTACAGAAAAAAATAGATTCCTATACAATTGGCTATTTTCCTCTACTGCTATGTACAACTTGTCTCACAGATATCGTGTTCCTGTGACTCTTAGAAAGTTTTGCACCACCGAAAAGGATTCGTGCCCCACTCGGTCAATCACATTCTATACTCTCAAGAGCTTAGATCAAATATAACTCTATCACCTCTATAGGCCTTTTTTGTTTTCTCACCAGATGACAGAATTTTTTACTTCGATTACAACTAAAAAGCATAAGAAATTTAAAAGATAGGATGCGTATATGTACTATGTTAACCAAAAATGCTTAATGGGGATAGTTCTGACAGTATTATAATATTCGTATATTTGAATGGCCTTTTTTGCAGTCTAACAAGCATTCTCAATGGTTTGGAATATTCGTCTTCCACTAACTTCCACGATAACTAAGTTTTAGGAATATAAACTGGAATTTAAAGTATTCTGTTACCATAAAATTCATTAAAATAATAATTCCATGTACGGAATGAAATTGGAAATTTTAAAATTCATTAAATTATTTGTGACAGTCAAGAAAGTAAAAATTGAAATTTTAATCAATGTTAGTAAGGAAAAAATAAATATACAAATCCAGGTAAATTAGAATAACGAATTTTAAAAATTTCAGAAAAAATAAAAGAAGGTTAGTTACACTTAGATAAGTTATTAAACTATTGGGATGAAAATAAACTATTATAAATTTAACTGCATTCGAAAGAAAAAATTAGCTTTTCTAAGTTTCACGGAGTCTACAAGAAGAGAGAGAAATGAGCCGTTTTTAATTTAGTGGTATCTAAGGGGAAAATGAAATATTCTTAATTTAATGGAATTTAAGAAAAACAACTGTTTTTAATTTAACGGAGTCTAAGAAAAAAAAGAATTATATTTAATTTGACAGAGTTTGCATGAAGGAATTTTTTTAATTTTATGGAGTCAAAGAATAATGAACTATTCTTAATGTAATGCAAATCTGTAAAAAAAAGGATTATTTTTAATTTAACTGAGTGTGAAAAACGAACTATTCTTATTTAAATAGAATCTGTAAGAAAAAATGAACCATTCTTAGTTAAATAAAATCTGTAAGATAAATTAACTATTCTTAATTTAACAGAGTCTAACGAAAAAAGAACTTTTCTGAATTTGAAGGAATCTGTGGGATTATTATTTCTTAATTGTATGGGCCTGGAGGTTCTGTCATGGTTGGTCTGATATTATCTTCTCCTGCCACTATCTCACAAAAGGGACCAAGCATCCTCTCTGAGCTTAACGGAGTCTTACAAAGAAAGAACTTCTCTGAACTTAACGGAGTCTTACAAAGAAAGAACTTTTCTGAATTTGAAGGAATCTGTGGGATTATTATTTCTTAATTGTATGGGCCTGGAGGTTCTGTCATGGTTGGTCTGATATTATCTTCTCCTGCCACTATCTCACAAAAGGGACCAAGCATCCTCTCTGAGCTTAACGGAGTCTTACAAAGAAAGAACTTCTCTGAACTTAACGGAGTCTTACAAAGAAAGAACTTTTCTGAATTTGAAGGAATCTGTGGGATTATTATTTCTTAATTGTATGGGCCTGGAGGTTCTGTCATGGTTGGTCTGATATTATCTTCTCCTGCCACTATCTCACCAAAGGGACCAAGCATCCTCTCTGAGCTTAACGGAGTCTTACAAAGAAAGAACTTCTCTGAACTTAACTGAGTCTTACAAAGAAAGAACTTTTCTGAATTTGAAGGAATCTGTGGGATTATTATTTCTTAATTGTATGGGCCTGGAGGTTCTGTCATGGTTGGTCTGATATTATCTTCTCCTGCCACTATCTCACCAAAGGGACCAAGCATCCTCTCTGAGCTTAACGGAGTCTTACAAAGAAAGAACTTCTCTGAACTTAACTGAGTCTTACAAAGAAAGAACTTTTCTGAATTTGAAGGAATCTGTGGGATTATTATTTCTTAATTGTATGGGCCTGGAGGTTCTGTCATGGTTGGTCTGATATTATCTTCTCCTGCCACTATCTCACCAAAGGGACCAAGCATCCTGACTCGAGACACATGGCGCACAACCGAGTGAGGCACTCTCACTGCGATATCCACATAGGGGCCATTGTCTGAAGTCCAGAGGTGGTAAAGAGAGGCACGGTGGTTATTCATGGTCGCAGCTGGCTGCCGCTGTCCGGTGGCGGCGGCGCGAGGCTCGTGGACTGGTAGAAGGTCTCAGAGCGCTGCAGGTAGCTGGACTCGGGCCGGCCAGTCTGCTCCATGTTGTTGAAGCAGCTCTCGGACTTGGGCCTCGGCAAAGCGCCGAAAAGCGTCTTGGGCATCCCAAGCGACACGCCCATGGCCACGGAGTGCTTCTTGAGCTTCTTGTTGCGGATGGGCAGGCTGTCGTAGTCGTCGCTGCTGTCCGTGTCTGCCGGCTGGGTGGAGAGTATGGCGTTGACCGCCTTCAGGTCGTGCTGCAGGTCCTCGCGGTTCGAGACCAGGCTCGGGTTCTTGCCGATCTTGTTGAGGCGCTCGGCGGCGATCGACTCCATGGTGCGTCGCATGAGAGGGTACACGTTGAGGACGGCGTTGAAGTGTTCCACAGACAAAGAGAACAGGTTGCAGTACGTCTCTGCCCGGACACTTGCCACTCGCTTAGCGTTCGTTAAAAGGCAGATTTCTGCAACAAGAAACGTATGCATTTACCAAGTATCCTGATCGTTTTTTTTTTTAAAAAGGCTTGGTAAAACTCAAGAATACGGAGAATCACCCCCTCGCCAAACTGGTGATTTAAATTTTAGTTGAAAAGTTTGAATAAGAAGAGGAAAGATAGATTCTGACCGAAGCAACTAAGCCGACAAGGGCAGGTGGGTACACGAATTTGGAGAAAGTTTGAGATTCATGTCAACAAATGAAAACTAGTTGGACAAAAAACACTCGGCCAACCCCTCCCTATTATTAGGAAACGGTTTCTGTCACAATAACGGGACGAGTTGAAAAGTGAAAGACAATGTATAAAAGCAATAACCAATACATACCAAATGGAACGATTTAAGTCGTTTCCTGAATAAGTGACACCCAGCTCCCAATGACATCCCATATTCAATCATTGTGGCTGCTTGACCCCTCCCAATTTGTTATGTTCACAATGGCGTAAGTCGGTTCCATTTGGTATTGGTTATTGCTTTTAAACGCTCTTTCACTTTTAACTCGTCAGTCTTTGGGGACAGTTTTATTTCAGTAAAAGTGCTAATAACCACACATATCTGTCTTTTAGAAATGTGAAAAACAATTAAAAGAAACTATAACTCTGTATTGTGTGATCCGAGAACGATAGACCGACTCTCTCTCTTTACATAATTAGTGGAACGTAAAGCGGAAATAATTATATCTATCCTTTTGAAATCTATATCTTATTTATGAAAAGAAAATTGATTTATTTTAATTCTTTTTTTCATGAAAAAGAGTTAACTTTTAAGTATTTTGATTTCATTTTGGTAACAAGAAAGCTGTGCACAAATTGCTCTTATTTTATATCTTCCAAATATTTATATCAAAACAATAAATAACATATATACACAAAGGATAAAAGATTTATATCTTAATGCCACAGTCAGTTACACTTAATCAAAGATTTAGGACTTACCTTGTTTTATTACTGCACATATTATAAGTAAGGAAATTTACAAATAGAGATTAAATATAATGTAACTGATGACAAATTATCATTCAATATTTAATATATAATTATATATTAAATATTAATTTTAAGATATCTATATATAAACCGATTTAAAAACAGAGCCTCTAGTACTTAATACATACACAATTTTAAATTTTTATAGCGCAGAAACTATTAATAAAATATATTAATTAAGAAACATACGAGTAGATAGACTAAATATTAATTTCAGATTTAAAAAGTTACTCGCTGACTTTGTGGCTTCAATTTCAAATTCAGATTCGAGAAACATCTTTTAATAACTGAATTGAATTAGGTATCTGGTCGAAGTATTAAAAAATGATTGCTCGTGTGAACCATAAGACCCTAAACTTTTTTTATTTATAATAAATCTTCAGAATACACTGGTCTGCAAAATTATTGTTTAGAAAAGTTGCTTAAAAAGTTTATTGAGAAATATTTTTACTTCATACATAGACACAATAAAAATACTTTTCAAATATTTCTATCACGTCACATTTTTGCACAGAATAGGTTTCAAGTTACAAGTTCAATATATTTGGTAAATAAACGCGTAATATTATTGAGATTATCATATTTCTGTATTGCTTTTGTCAATAGTACTTTATCAATACAGTTTCCACATTTATTCATAATTATGAATAAATGTGGAAATCTTTTACATAAAATACCTTCTTGCTAAATAACTTAATTAGACGAACATATAATTTTTTTCCTGTATGTATTTGAGGCTCTAAGCTAAAGCATACAAATCTCACATTTTTAGAACTATTTTAATTTAGAATATTCTAGCTTCGTGGTAAATTTAGAGATAAATTAGCTGTGATACACATTCATAATTTTATTCTTTTAATTATTTGTGACATTCATATCTCTGAAATGTATTATGAATTTACTACGCTCTTTTCACGAATGTCAAAGAAATACTACTTGGCACCAAGCCATCGCCAAACGTGCTGTCGTCTTTTCATTTCATATGCTTTTCAGTAGATTTTAAAATCATGGAAGTTCGACAGCCTTACTCTCATGCTGAATATGAAAAATGATTGAAAATTAATTTTTTACAGATGTTACAATAGGATATACTTCTTTTCTCAAGCTATTCAAAGAAACATCATAAATGCACCTTTAAAGATGAACACATTTCCAAGCATAAAAACATAAGAATTAAGGAAAAGTTTTGTTTTGTTGTGAGAAAACGCCATTAAGAAATAAAGTACCTCCGAAGTAGGATCCGTCAGAGAGGCTGGTGGCAATTTCACCGTTGGACATAACAATATCGACGATTCCTTCTTGGATGAAATACATTTTGGTTCCGAGAGTTCCTTCCTTGATAATCACATCTCCCGGCTGGAAAACTTCGTACCGAAGTTTGGTCACAACGTCGTTCACGAAATTCTGGTCTGCGTTAGCAAAGAAGGGTACAGAAGCCACCAAAGAACGACAGTTGTAGTTGATCACATCCTGAGGAGGAAATAGCTAAATTTTAAAACGCAGGAAACCAAAAACAGCATTTTCTAGAAGTCAATTTTTATTTCCAATGGCCACAGGGGCAAGATACCAGATCGATTAAGAAATACAACACTATAACACAGACTACTACAATACAAAACTAATATACAACACACAGACGATTTCTGAACCATATCATAAAAAATAAAAGATAAAGATAAAGCAGCATAAAAAGTTATCACCCTAAAAGTTCTCTCTTCAGTATCGGGAAATCTTTCACCATCAATTGGTTTGCAGTGAATCAGGGATCTGTCCATATGGTCTGACTATTTACGAAGTGGGCAAAAAGGCTCAGAAATACCAATTCTATGCAGTAGGCGGCAAGACAATCATTTCCAGCTATAAGGCGAAAGGTTTCCACCGCATCACGCTGTGGTTTATGAAGCACCTCTTCAAGTCTATCACTAGTCTAGTGTTTTGTAGATATTTTACCTTGCAGTTCTATTCCAGAAATTAATCTTTTTGAAAGATTTTTTTTAATGCACGGCCACTGACCTCTTTGGTCTTCGCCATTACAAGGGACAAACTGACAGCTATTTGAGGGGATCACCTAGTAGGTAAACCGACAATCATCAACAACTATAAGCTTGCGAATCGGGATTCGAACCTGGGCCTGAGTGGCAGACAAAAGCTATAAACACTATACCAGGTAGGTGGCAATCATCTTTTTGAAAAGCAAAATGGGACATACTGCAAGATATCCCATTATAAGTATACAAATAGGTGCTTAATATTAAACACCTTTTCGTACACTTGTATTTACTGTATTTGCATTTGTATGTTTATTGTAGTCTACAATCACTTAATGTTTTTTTACTGTTTCGTAAAGTATTTGAACCACGGTTCTTGAAAAATTTGATTACATTGTTTATTCTGGCCACCTTTATAAGTTTTAGATTATAATTGGAATAGCTGAATTTCAGAATTCATTTTAACTGCTGGAACTGAAAGTGTTTAAATTTTTATTTAGGAATTGGAACTTCCCTCAAAATTAATGTTTCTATATTGCTAAGCATATCTTTTCAGAACCAATACTTAGCATTTCATTACTTGCATACATTTCGGTAGCTTTTATGCGTTCGTCTCTTCCATTAGATTGTTTCTAAGTTGAACCTTAAATAATTTTACTATATTATGCTTAAAGACATGAATAGGTTTTAAATATATAATTTCATTAAAGAAATTAATTTTGCAGTCGTGGGTCCAACATTGGAATGATGGATCCACTCCCCGTTACAACAAGCAGCTCATCTTTGAACTCCTCACATGATGGTGACCACAGTCAGAAGGATGGCGAAGCTAAGGATGTAATAAAAGAGAACCGCCTGGGAAAATATTTTTAGTCTGGGTTTAATTTAACAGTTGGGCAATGGAGAAGTGACATTTATTCATGAATTGCTTGGTTGGATTGGGTTTTATAGTGCAAGGGGCCATGTTTGGCCACGTTGCGTCAAACACAAGTCAGACAACATCAAGTAATGGACATACACACATGGAAAGTTTTACTAACACAGAAACACACAACGGAGGAATCGAACCTGAGGCACCTACAACTCGCCAATTATCGTTGGGACAGGGACATAAAGGGAAAAACAGTTTCCAACCTAATACCTGTTTCATAATATTTAGTTTCAATGGGGAGGAAGAAAGATTAAATGAAAAGCTTAAGTAGATGCAATGCTAAAGAGGATTTAAGACGACTAAAAAGGGAAGAGGTTTTACACATAAAAGTATGACATATCGTTACCTGAATGCAAGAACTTGTCAACTCAATTCTTTGAATTTGGAGGTAAAGGGAAAAGCAGTTTCCTCCCTAATACTTGTTTGAAAAACCTACATTTTTTCATTAGTCGATAGAACAAGAGGGGTCATGGTAGCCCAGTTGATATAGTATCGTATTAGCAACCGGAGGGTTGCGAGTTATATAATAGCGAGTTATATATATAATAGCTAGAAATATACATATACAGATTTTCATACCGCCAATTTGAAATTTAATATTAATTCAAGAACAAAATATTAAAAGTTAAGCGCACACATATTTTTAGATAATACAGAATGCTCTATTTTAGTTTCAGAAGTTTCACAGCATGTTAACACACAGGGAAACATTAGTTTATCAGGGTTCATTGGTGTATCACCAGTGTTACGGTGAATAGTTTGATTAACACTTATTTTCATCGTACTAATAATTAAAATCACAACCATATTCTCTCATACTTCTTTAGAATACATGAGATAGATAATTTTTACCTCTCTGAGTCGTTCGGAGAGTTCAGATAGGATTTCTTCTTCATTGAAGAATTTTCCTTGGTACCTGTGCTCGAAGTAGGTAGTAATTCTATGCCTGAGATTCCTCGGCAATTTCCTATATGCCATATACTCTTCCACTTGCTTTAGCTATTGAAAATAAACAAAAGGTTTTAAATTAGAAAGTTATCTTTATTGACAATTTATACAATAATATCAGTCAAAAACTCAAACATTTGAATGTTTTACAAATAATAAGAAATCAATGCATGAAAACTAATTTAGAATATGAAAACAAAACAAGAAATTTGTGGTAGAATGTGCTTCCTGTACATTCATTCGAAAATATAAATATAATATATATATATATATATATATATATAAAATTTTTGAAGTCCATGGTAAGAGCTTTATCAAAGTTTTTTTAATTGAATTTTTTATATATTTTAAAGCTACGTTTCTCTCTTTTAGAACGCAACCAGCTCTAAAAGAAAATGTTCAGAATGCGATATTAAAAAAAAATTATCTCGTGTTCTGATTTCAAAAGTATAAGCAGACGATAGTAATCGTTTTCTTAGAATTATTTACTTTGACATGTGTGTCAGTTGTATTAATCTTATACATTAAAATATTCCTTGATTAAATTTTCCTGTTCTAACTATTTCAAAAAGGATAAACGATATATATATATATATATATATATATATATATATATATTTGAAAGAAGAGAAGAAAGGTAAGTATTCATTTTTGTGCATGTTTCTGAAATGAGTAATATTTTAGCAAGTATAATTTATAGAATGCTCAGTTATGTTATAGCACAGATGTGTGTGTATTTTTTGCTACAAGTATTGTAACCGTGTAGTGAAATATGTACGTAAACATTATTGATTATTCTTTAGATATTTTTGAATTAAATTTTCTAATTATTCTAAAAAAGGTAAGCAAGGAATGTTCAAAGGAATAGCAAACTGAGTCTGTGCAAGCTTTCTGAAATTGAATGATGTCATACAGAACATATACTGATTAAACGTATAAGTATTTTACTAATGAAAATATTGAATTAAGTTTGAATTGATTTAAGAGATACATCAAATATTTTTCGATATGTAACTAATAATAAAACTCCAAATTTCGAATACAATTATACTTTATCCATACAGATAATATCGTTGACTTAGAGCAGAAACACATTAACTGACATTTTTTCGGAAATACTAGATGCTTATTTTCATGATGACGAGAAAAACATTTTTATATTATAATCAGTTTACAAGATATAACACTGTCAAAATGCTTATAACTTATATTTTTATACTCAAAGCAAATAGCTATTCTTCAAACAGCTATACAGTAAAAAATACTTTTGTTAATTAATGAGTTTCTGCTCTAAGCCGACGACATGAGCAATGCTTAAAGGTTCAGTGATCAGAGTATAAACAGGACTGCAGTGAGAATCGGTTAATAGAGTTGATCATCTCGGAAAGTGTGATAGCTGCGAATCAGTTCTTCTATAAGTAATTTACTTATATATCGAATTATTTTTCCAGATGAATAGTTAAATATAATGAACTCAAGGATATAAATACTGGTATGGTTAATCGTCGTATTTGAGGGACTTAAAATACGCTAAATATATGATTAACAAATTAGTGTAATAAGATTTAAACTCCTATTTGCTGTGTACTGTAACGTCTTGATTCACGGGTAGCTTAGACTAGTTACCATTCAAAAGTATCCGTTTCTAGACTAATGAATTTATTTTACAATTTGTACAAAAGTCGCAAAAATGAATGAAGAGTTCATTTAATGTTAGTTCAATGAAAGTCCAAAGTTCTATCGAGGCACTTCTTATGGTTGCTGGCGAGCCTCTCACAAATTGCTCGGAGGAGTTTGATTCAGGCTATGGCGAGCCTTTTCTCAATAAAAATACTCCGATGAGTATAGAGTCCCAGGACAGGATATCTCAGTCTTTTCCAGTTCGGATGAGATCAATCTCCACTACTCGGATGAGCAGTCGCACAGGTTTCTAGGAGGAGTCTCCTTAACGGCTACGGGCGAGCCTTTCTCAATAAAATACTCAAGCTAGTATAGAATCCCAGGTCGGGATAAATCAGCCTTATCAGTTCTGGTGAACTTTAGATCTCGGTGAAGTCTCCACTACTCGGGCGAGTAGAGACACAGGTTTATAGGTTCCTTAACGGCTACGGGCGAGCCTTTCTCAATAATATACTCAGTCGAGTATAGAATCCCAAGGCGGGATAAATCGGCCTTTATTAACTCGGATAAGCTCTCCCGAAAGATGGCAATCTTTCGCAGACAGTGAACGGGTGTTCACTTCTCTCTCCAAAACGGTCTCTCTCTGACCTTCTCTCCCTCTTCTCTTTCCTTTCAATCCTCCTCTCTCTCTCTCTTCTGTCTGCTCCTCTTCTCTCAAAAACTATATATATCGGGTGTTTCTCGACTCCTCCTTTTCGTTTCGGGTCGGCCTCTCAGTCGGTGCTGGTTGGCTGTTGAAAATCTCACCATCTTCGGACCTTCCCGAATGGCTCTCTCACGTTGGCCTCTCCCCTTGACTTTTACGACAGACTTCGGCGGACTTGAAAGGGGACCGTAAACCCTTGTCGGGAATGGTCATCGTAATTCATCTCCGTCCTTTTTGTCTCGAAATGTCATAGAGAGCGACAGAAAGGCGCCTGCCTTTTGTTTCGAAGCCACCCACGATTTCTGCCACCTGGTGCGTGGTACTGCAGTTAAAAAGATGTTTTCGGGTGGTCTTTTCCTTTCGGCACGATCCGCCGGCAAGATGGTCAGACCTCCTATCTCGACTGCCGTGGTGGTCGTTTTCCTCTTCGACGCTTGATCCGCCGGCAAGATTGTCCGTTTCCCTAGCCGCCGTTACAGTACATACCACGTGACAGAATGGGACAAAGATTTCGAATTCTGTTTTCCCTTCTTTAAGAAACATGGCAATTTTTGCTATTTTAACAGATTTTATATCCCATTTGATGTGTGTATGGCTAATTTTTTAATCATTCATTAGTCTTGAATTCAAGATTCAGTCATTTTAAACCAGTACACACTTTGGAAGTGGATGTTGTGTACTATGTGTACTAGGAATGAAATAATTTATTTCGGATTTGCTTCGGTTGTGTGTGTGGTTGTTTTAGGGTTTTATGGCGCAAGGGCCATATTGGGCCATACTGTGCCAGACACAAGACATACAATTTTACTTCGGAAAAAATAAATTCACCGTTGCACTAGTACTGATGTGTGTCACACCGATAATAATGATTTGCTTTGTTGTGAATTCTACTTTATACAAAATTTCAAAATTAAAAAACAATACTTTACAAACTACTAAATTCTGTTAAAACTGAAACTCTCTTCGTCTCTGAAACAGTTACAATTTCAAATTGTTACGAAATTCCTTGTTTCATCAGTATGTCTAACATCAAGATGGTAGATAGATGTAACAAGTTTTATGTTAAATACACTGCACTTATTACTTGTGATTTAATCCTTTGTCCCTATAATATTTTTGAAAATATCACAGAAAACATAAAAGTTTTGCTTTGCCAAATGGCTGATTAAAATATTATGTTTTGTTTAAATGGCTGATATTTATGATTTAAACAGACACAATTTAGATTATTGAATTGATTAAAGTGAGAGAACAGTATTAAAAAGACTTAAATTTGGAATATTTTCTGTTAAAAGATTTTTGGTAGCTGGAATCTAATTTATTTAATTTTGAACATATATATTTTGGCATGCCTTCCGTAAAATTAAAATTGTAAATTACCTTTTCTCTGTACTGTCTTCTGGAGGAGTCAAGGGATTGTATGAGGTTTGTTGTATGCCCAAGAAATAGAGCATAGCAGGTGGCGCCACTGATCATACTCAGGAGGGTCAGCCACATGTCTGTGAGACTTTGTGGCGGAAACCTCCCGTAGCCGATGCACAGCATATGAGACATTGCTTTGAATAGGGCCCAAGAGTATTGCTCCAACCAATGAGCATTCTGCAGAAAGTTGAAATATGAGTTAAGCGAGAGGAAAAAATAGGTATATAGTCAAGTACAACTTTTTACACTTTGAATCTTATTGTTTTCTAGTTATTAAAAGAGCATGAGTAATGTAAGCTTCTAAGAGTGAGAAACGGAAATCAGGATAACGATTGATTCAGTACTTTTATGATTTAAATAAGAAACAAAATTCCTGGGAACATGAATTTCTATTAACTACTGCTAGGAATTTAATTCACTGAACTGATTTTATTACAGAAAGTATTTCTAGTTCGAATAAAGTTTTAGTTGATGGCAGAAAAATATGATTTAACCCCCTGAGGTGTGCACACGCATATATACGTTCTTCAACCTACAATCCCTGATCTACTTATGACCAGTTTTGAGCTTCTTGACTAATGGAATCTTTCCCAGGATTCTTTTAATCAATACATGTTTTATCATGTGTTTGTGGGAAAAGCAATAATAAAAAAAGGAAAAACAGTAAGCTACACTAATCGGAACTCTTATGAAGCTCAGACGTTAGAAAGGTTAAAAATAAAGATACTAAAGGGATTGCAGTAAAATCCGTCATAGGTTTGCATTGTGTTTTCGATTTTCTTTAGCTTGATGTATCTTTGTGTTGATTTAAAGCAAAATAGGGAAATAAATTTACCATTCATGTAGATGTAAATAAAAAGTTGCTTTACTGCTAAATTTTAAATAAATAATTTTGTATAATGAGTCTTTTCAAAATAAGTATTTCTTACTTTAAAAACTACTGTTCATCTAATAAGTTGGTAAAGCTGTGTTGAATATTTTTCGTAATTTTAAATTTTATAAAAAAGTTTAAGTTTATAAGCGTATTCGTTTTGATTTATGCTGACAAAAACTTGAGCCACAGTCTTCAACAGAGTGCATGCATGCCTATAATTTGTTTTAATGCATAATGTATAGAAGTTCTGGAGATTAAAAAGAAATGAATTTCTTGTTTTGAAATGTTTTATCTCCCTTTTCTGTATAAAATACTTTCAACAGGTAAGGCTATGAAGTATTTTATACCTTTATATTGAATTACCTGTAGTTCGTTGATAGCGACCCAAGAATTGGGCGGAAATCCTTGCAGCATAGGTACAAGGAACTGAAGGCAACCACTCCAGTGACCGATCAGCAACATCATGCAGATCAGGTTGAAGATCTTCATGAATACACTTGCCATGTTCAGGAACTGAAATAAAACAATTTTATAATGGTTCCGTTACATAATAAAAGAAAATATTGAAATAAGTAGGAATAAATTTCAAGTTTGCGTTTTTAAAATTTTTTGACCAATATACGAGAGTGCGTTTCATTGAAAATTCTAGCATATGATTTTCGCGCTAAGAATTTTCAAATTAAAATCAAACGCTACATAAAGTTTCATAAGCTCTCGTGAGATTAATAATCTTATGAATCATTTGTGTAATGCGAGGAGCCTCAGTATATTGTATTATCACTCGTTACGATGGTGACGTGCTTAGAGCTTGGTATATTTCAATGTACTACTTCTACAGAGGGTAGCGCAAGCCTACTCCAAATTTCGGGTTTTGCGGTAGCTGGGCAGAATTGTTTGAACTCACCTTGGAGGCACAAGGTTCTCCGCAATTACTGATGAGGTACCTGTAGAGGCCGACGGTGTGGGTAAATGTAGCAATACCATCCATCTAAAGAAATAGCGTACACTGAATGAAAACCGTACAACTCACTTGCAATACCAGTAACTTCTTCCTTGCATCTTCGACACTAGATGGATATCTTAAGAAGCGGGACACGCTTTTACCGAAATATGCCCATTTAAAATAGACAAAAAAATGATACTGCAAGAACGCATAACGAAGAATCGAAAGCTAGATTTACCAAAGGATCAAATACTAGAAGAATCCAAGACTAAATCTACCGAAGAATCCTAGACTGAAGCTACCGAAGAAGGCCAGACTAAATTTACCGAAGAATCCAAGACTGAAGCTACCGAAGAAGGCCAGACTAAATCTACCGGAGAATCCAAAACGAAATCTATGAAAAACGATGGAAAATAGAGTATGCTAGACTTCTAATCGTTTTGCTTAGTATACTCCAAATTTTCAAACAATTCAATGTAAACAAAATAGCGATTCGATAATCTTTAAAACATTCACAAAGTTCCAGTAAGTTATATTTTCTGCATTCTAACTGAACTTGATGGAAATGCGTTGGAAAACAACGGTATCAAGTTACTTTTTATACGACTCCCAAAGTTGATTTGACAGTTGTTAATTATATTTTCGTTTTGTAGTATTGACCCCTTGTATTTAAACACTTATAAAGTAAGTTAAAGTATAGTTTCCAGTTTACCCAGATCATCTGCCAACCTTTCATGTCATTAAGCATAAATTTCGGAACAACAAATTAAGATAGGGAAATTAATGTATTCACAGTGCTTCTGAATCCATTAGTCATAGATCCCGATCTAATTTGCCCTCGTGTAGCAAATATAACCAAAAATTGACAAACTACCAATCACATTTATACTATACTCGAATACAAAGTTTCAAGTCATTTTGGTCCAATCGCTTCTATATTATGAAAAAGTTTGGAGAGTTCCTTATATTAAATTATTTACCAGACTTGGTCAAAACTTCCAAAATAATCTTCTTATCACCACATATTTTTACTATGCTACTATTATGAAACCAAACCAAAATCTAAGTGATATTTCTTTCAAAAAATAATTTTTAGTACGAAGTAGAATTAATATTCGAAAAATATGTGAACATCAAGCTTAAGATACTTTGATAGAAATCTATTTGACTTATATAACTATGTATAATTTTAGCTCTTCCTTTCTTGTAGTACTTTTCTCATAACTAATTTAATGATCACTATAGTCCCCTTTCGCAAAAAGAAACTTGTAGTAGAAAATATCTGAAATTTTGTAAATATATTGTCCTGTCAAACAAGTTTGACGATGCAAAGGTTTGGCTTCTCATATTTCCATAAATAAATGGAAATTTATTCCATTTATTTGTGGAAATATGGACATTTATTTCCATTTCCTCATTCCCGAATAAAATTACTTATTTTAAATAAATATTATGTTAATTTTGTAAATATATTAAATAAATTAACTTTACCAGGATTCCCGTTCCTAGTATGTATTTTAAATGTTAAGATGGGCATATCGAGAGAAATATAATTTCCTTATGTGTAATGGCAGATGTGTGTCGATAAATATCGCGTTATCTGTTTAAATAATATTGAAAAACTTCGCTCATTCAGGACCTTAATTAGACTTCAAATCGAACGTATATGCGAATTGATAATCTAAAAGCATCATCATGCTTATACATTATCAATTCACAGACCAAACAGTTAATTTATGTATATTAACAGAAAACGTATATTGATACTTCGTTATAAAGAGTTTTGGTCAGAGGTGAAAAAATGAGTCAAAATATGCTATCAACAACTCCAACGTTTATGAAATTGCATGTCTGTTCATGCTCGAGACACAAAATATGAAAAATAAAGAGAAAACATTTTGCTGAAACGTATTATTCTATATTAAAAAACAATATATATTCGATATAATAGTATTTATTTATTTAAAATGATAATGTTTTATTAAAAAATGTACTCTCAGTAATTTTATGGAAATAATAAGGAGCCTTGTCTAGTGCTTTTTGAGCACCGTTAAATATGTTTGTCAATACTATTTATTGTGTAATATGTTATCATTATATGATAGTTTATCATAACTAATAGTAATGATTCGAATTCTATGGATGAGTATCATTAAGACCATTTACATACAAAATTACATTTGAAAGCATTAAATGACATGATCTTAATATTAACGTATGTAATTTAGAAGCATTTAATTACATTTTAATGCATGTATTAGTTAATATATTTATTCACAAACACAAGGAAGTACTATTGTTAATCAAATGTAAAGCACATGAAGTGAATTTGGGACTGCTGATACTTTTCTGACTTTCACATCAAAAACAATAAAGCATGTATAGAGTTTAAGTATGAATTAAAATAGTTCTTAATTTTTCCTGAAAGTAGATATTTGTGTAATTGAATAAATTTTAATGTCTGTGGAACAAGTAGTTATACATTTGACATTTTGAGAGAAGTTTGATTTTCAATTACATTGGTGAGAAATAGCCGATTTATAACCTCTAAGAGGTAAAAATACAAAAGAATGGGCAGCATGGTTATAAAGCGATTGAAAATCGAAGTTATAGAAAGAAGTTTAATATCAAAAGAAAATTGACAACTCTTCATGATGGTAAAATCAAACAGTTACTGAATCTAAATTAGGTATTTAACATCTTAATATCTCAGAATACTAATGAATATATTAATTCTGTAATTGTCTTTGACTAAGAAACTAGTGTTATGATGTTATGCACATTATCTTGCACTTATGTTATGCACATAAATCCTGAAAAAATTCCAAAAAGCGTAAATCACGACAGGTAAGCATCACTTAAGATTTTGAAAGGTTTCGGTGTTATTTACAAAGCTGAATGTATGGTTTAATTATACAATATAGTTCTAAATGCTATTAGATATGTTTTATATGTAATCCAAAACAGGACAATCGTGCTGTACAAAGCGTCGTCATAAATGTTTTAAATAGAGCAAATGTAATAAATATATATTCTCTGTTAGGTTTAAACCTTCGGAAAGCTTGCAAGTGCATTCCTTCGACTTCAATGAATTAAGAGTGACAAAAATCAACACAATTTACATACGATTAAAATTGATTAATGCCAAATATTATCTGATTTTACTTAAAAGGTAGAAATTCTGGAACACATATAGTAGATATCTCCATGCTCGTTTCATGGTTTTTGTTCATTTAGTTTTCGATTACATGGAGACTCACATTTTACAGTTCTATTTTTATTTTCTATCAATACTATATCAATATAAAAACGTTCATCCCGTGGTGAAAGAACCAGTTCCCGTCCTGTCAATCAATAGTTTCAATGTATGGCTGATATATTACACCAATTATAATCTTATGAAACAATATTAAAAAAATGAGGAAGGCCCAATTTTGTGAAATTAAGCAAAATTAGGCACCTTTCTTTGGAAATATCCTAATAAAATGTTCGAACTTCATTAAATATCACATTATGTGTTATATTACCTAATCCGTATTTAATGAAGATAGTGTATTTAATGCTATTTGTTTTATAAACAGTGTGTTCTTAAACTGATAATAACATTCCTCAAAAGTTAAATTCAAATGTTTGAAACTCGTGAATTTAATAGTGTGTGTATAACAATAGTGTGTGTATATAAATATCATTTATTGAGAAATCGAATAAGGGAAACACATTACACGTAGTTTAGAATCAAAGACTTGAAGGTGGGGAATTCCTTAAAACTTTATCCTAATTATAGAATTTCGATTAAAATATGAAAATTATGATAGATTTTAATGTAAAACTGAAAAGCAAAATAGTGAAAACAGTATTCTACAGAAGAATTAAGAGACTGAATACCTAAGTACCTTTTCGTTTGATATAAATATCTGAAGTCGATTTTAGCACGGTCCAGAATTACCATCAGCTCTTTCTTTTAATCAAAATATCACTTGAAAGTTCAAAGTGACTGGATGTTTGGGAATAATAAAGGTATGTCAAAAAAGCTAAACAATTTTTATTCAAAAATGTTTTTTTATACTTTAAATATTCATACAAAATATCTCAAAATATTTGAACGCTTTGAAACATGTAATTTTACTAAAGTACTCAGACGTGCAACAATCATGTTTTTCTCCTATTAGAATTGAAATATGAAATTATTTTTGAAAGAACATGAGGCCTAATGAATGTTGTACAAGAGCTTTGATTAATTTTTAGCAAAATAGTTTACAGTAATTTCAATTATTTCATTTGATGATTTGAAGAGTCTTGTTAAACTAGACATCTGTCATGAGTTTTACTTGTGTTAGGATGCAAAGCTAAGGATTTCGAGTTTGATTAATCATGATTCTATTCAGTGAACTATTTTATACTATAGTTAGAAAAATTAGAATTGAAAAAGACAAAATCTTTTTATTTTTATCTAGAGTAAAAATATTATATGGTTAGTTCTCAGGGTATGTAGATATTTTCTGAAATTTTGTTTCAATCAAAACTAACACAGTACCACTGTGTCATTGTTAAATTGAGAACTGGCATTGAATGATTTATTCTTATCAAAATGTTACGTAATGTTCAGAAAATATTTGAACTTTTATGTCTCTAGAGTATTATAAAAAACACGCGAGTTTCCTGCAAAAATTAATCTGTAAATTCCCTGTAAAGTGCTTCTAGTTTGTTGAAAAACGAATTCGTAAAACTTCTTTAAAAGGTTTGATAATGATCCATTCAACTAATTTTGTATTGGGTAGATAATTTAAGTCATACTCTGAAAATTGCAAAATCACAATACTCCTATGTAATTTATCTCACAGTTTATTCATCTGATAGTAAATAACCTTTTTTATAGATCTATAAAAATTTGTCCATTTAAAATTCAGTGTCACGTGAATCTATCTTGGGTAGAAATAACAGCTCTAGCTCAGTTATTACATGGAAGATAATCATATCGTCATAGGGATAGCCTGTCATGCAGTTTTATAAAACTTCAAAGCTCCTTTGTAGATGCAGGAAGCGCTTGACGAAACAGTTGCCTAGATACAGAAACGCCAAACAGGGATCCCTGTTTTGGAAAAAGTTCAATCCAGAAAAGAAGCTCTATCACCTGTGCATGAAAGAGGTCTTATACTATCCAGTTATATATGGACGAGCTTATATAATCGGAGTGCAGCGCCAACATGTATTATGGAGAGACACCAGATTTTCCCATTTCCCAGAATTTATAGCTTCAGGTGCACATCACATGTGGCAATATAGCGTTCGGGCAACTCAAAGGAATGGTATCTTATCTCTAAAACATTCCTGTTGCCTCGTTGGCTGTTGAGGATTTTCTGAATTCGTATCAGAGATATTACGAATGAACCCCCAAAACATGAATAACATTATGTCGGTATGATACTATAAAATTCATGATGAATGCTGCCGTTCATCACAATGATTTTGAACACATCACATTGCTCTTCAGGCTGAATCATGAAGCGTGGAAAATACGGCATGTTCTTATTTAGCACACTTATATCTGAGTTCGAAATCCCATTGAAGTATTTCTTTGTCCTAGCTAGTCAAAGAAATTCGCAAAAATGGAATGCGATCAGACATTCCTCTGTTAAGACGATTATTGGAATTTGCCGTAGGACAAGGGACAAAGTTTGATTTTTGACAGAGCACCAATGTTGTAAAAATTACCGCTGATGTTGTGAGATCTGTCATTGAATAACGGTAGAAATGTCTGTCATACAGTTCTGTGTTACGATCCGTTCCAAGATTTCCGTGCGTCCAGATTGCATGTCCATTGTCATGAAATGGCAGGTCTGGTCTGGCATTTTCTCATGCACAAATAGCAATTTTTCAGTTCAAATATACAGCTTCTGTCATTCTAATAATTCTTCGCTCCAAGTTTGTTAGGTGTTCAAAAGGCAATTGTTTTCAGTAACCCCCAGGCAAATGGAGACCCAAAACACCTTTTATACTAAATATAGGTTCTTCATTAATTATCAAGTATCATGAGTCACTTATTCCGGAGGCTAAGAAAATTCAGAGGGGCTTCTCTGAAACAACACGTGTTTTTTTATAGACTTAATGATAACTTTACAAATTTGTGCGACACATCCTGAAAGTTTCAAAGGTAATAGTGTTACAATTTTCACAAATACGAATATATTTTAATTTTTCTGAAACACCACGTATTAATAAAAATATACTATAGTTCAAAATTAACATTGTAGGTTACACAGTGTCCTTTTTTGTATCAGTGACGCAATATTTTAAATTATTTTTGAGTGTCAGGTATAAAAGTTCTTGCGTAAGTATTTACTTTCTTTTCATCAAATTGTTTTTATCAGGCAAGTTTCTGTTTTAAATTATTTGTATTTGACATTGTATAATTTAATATATATGTTCTGTATAGGACACAGCCTGTTACCTTGTTTTCAATACATTATTAAGCATTTTTTATCCAGCTTTCAAAAAATCTAAATTAAAATAATATTTAAAAAGTCCTAAATCAATATAATTTTATTAGTCCCTATAGAGCAAACATCTAAACAAAATGTATGATCAATTTAATTTTAAAAGAATATTTGGTTATCCAAGCTATGGGGTAGAATAACTATGGCACGATTACGTTTTTTTTAAGATATTGAAACCAAACTTGTGAGTTTTAGTGCATTTTAAAAACTATTTAAACTTTTAAAGAGAAAAATCAATGCATTTGGAATTATTTAAATGAAAAAGGATTGTAAAGTGAGTTGCATTTATTTTGATACATAGTGGTAGAAGCAATTATTGATGTGTTTGAAAAGAAACCATGATGAATTCTAAGAGATCTACACTACCTACAGGAGTATGTAACTTAATAACTAAAAGAATTTCAACAAGCTAAGAATAAGTGTTTTTCTCATCAGATGAGAGAGAGAGATTAAAAGGTACTCCGTAGACTTAAAGTTAATATTACTATATTTACTATTAAAAATGCGTTTTCAACTTCTTTCTACCATTGCATAATTTCCCCATATCTAATCTCATTATCAGTCATCCCCCAACTTACTTTTTGATACATCTATCTTAGTTCTTACTTATTACCTCAAGAATTTTAAAAGAAAAACTTCAAGAAAATTGATGTTCGTTTGGTCAACATACACTTGGTTTCATAAATTTAGGAACTAAGTTATAAACACATATCTCTAAACTTGTACATGGCTCCTGATAATATCTATTTGCGATAGGTACCGAATGGGTTCCGTACTGGAAGGATGGTATCAGCTTTCATGGTATGCGGAAAGTTGCTTGGAGGTCTCTGTGCTCAACGAGGTAGACGAGTGTTCCTAACTTCCGACAATGAAAAGTACATAGCATGAGAAATAGAGTTCAAAAAGTACTATTACGCTCTGTACTATTTATGCACGGATCGAGTTGCATTTTGCAGAACATTTCTCGGAACTTTCAAATGAAAAAAGCCTGATTCGATACCTATCCTCTAATAACAAAGAAAATCATATAATGGAGGTGAGACGCGGGTATGGAAAAGAATCGCTTTAGGCGGTAGTACCTATCTTCGTGTGCTGCCAAATGGAAATCAGGACTGTTAATTTGCTGCAATCGTAACCCCCTTTTATCCCTAATGGAATCACGATTGCCTACACATTTCGACTGCAATCGGATGAGTGTCTTCTTCACCCAGCATGGTTGGTGCAACACAATCTCCCAACCCTAATCCACAAATTGTGCGTGGATGATATAGAAGGGCTTTGCTAGAATGACGTAATGATACCCTTAAGTCCATTGAACGCTATAGGGCTTCGAACTGTTTTTGGTGAGTAATGAGCATAGCTACCCATGAATCATATAATTAGCATGGAATATCGCTATTAATCCTAGATGGCTCTTCGGGATGACCACACATCTAATATAGAGATTTTTCCAGCCAAAGGTTTACGATATTGACCAATGAATTTTTATTTTTATAAAAATATAATTTGTAGTTATATATAAAACATTCTTTTGATAATTTCAGTACTAACGCTACGATAAAAATCCTTCACACCGAACTTAATTAGAATTCGTTGGACATTTTTTGTTACAATCTATTTGTACCATAATTTATGGAAACCAGTGTAGCTGGGTATGATGTAAATTTCTTCGAGTACTATCATTAATAGGAGAAATGATAAGTTAATAAAATTTTACTACAGCTTTGCTTAAAAATTATTTTTATATATCGGGGAAATAAGTTGTGTGTCATACATGACGCAGTTTTGATTAAAATCAAATCGTGTGCAAGGTGAAAGAGACGAGAAAGAGAGATAGAGACAGAGAGAAAGATAGACAGAGATAAAGAGAGATAGATAGATTAAATGGCGCATTTTTATGAGTCTGAACATGCAGGAATTCCACACTTTCTAAAGTAACGATAGGTGAAAGCCTTAGAGATATTACAGCAGGACACTGTGTTAACTATTAAGGTCATGCGCCTCCTTTAGGACGTGCAGGCGAAGCCTATAGAGTATCTCATTGTGTGTTAGAGGGTTAAGAAAGAGTGCAGAGAAGTAAGAGTGTCGAAGATGCGAGCAAGGAGAGAAGTCTCTGGTTTGGTGATGGTGATTTACTTTCAACATAAACATTATATGGCCAGCAAACGTGCTTTGGAAAGCGTTTAAAAGTGTGGAGGGTATGGGAACAGAAACACTTAAAATAGATATGCTTAATTTGTGCTCGATGGGGCATTTCATTGCTTATTGATTATTTTACGTTGTGATTGCTTTCAAAAATGCATCTTGGGTTGCAGTTCTTTTTTGATTACATCAAATACGCATCTAATTGTAAATGTATGAAAATAGTCTATGTATTTCCCTTACAGATGCACCTCAAATGAAATTTTATCTTCAAAACTACATGAATTTAATTTTTTTAGTTTAAGTGAAAAGATAAATGTTATTACAAAAAATGTCAATTAAAATAATTTTATTTGATTATTTTTTTAAAAAAATTGATCTTTTCACCTAAATATAATTAATCTAACATCATCGTAAGAACTTAATGCAAGATACAATTTCTGGAGATGTAATTAAAAAATTCTAGTCAGAGTACTTTTTAAAATTAGAAATTTAATTTCTGTCTTGTGTTCAAATCGTAGTGTTATGCATCAAAGATACTTTTTACTTTAAGAAGCCTTACTAATTACAGATAGAAAATAATAAAATTGCTTAAAATAAATGTTTTTCTCTTAACATAACTTTATTTAACCGCTTAACCATAGAAATTTGCTAGTAATGAGTATTTGATTCAGGCACAATATTCTTTTAAAACGCCATTTTCATCAAAAATTATTCTAAAATAAAATTCTGAATAGCTGTAAACCTAAGAATTAGAACCTATTTGGAAACACATAAATTAAATTTTTTCAGTATAAAATGTTTCACACTAATACATTTATCAATGATAAACATGTAAAATTAAACCAATAAATCTCCGAATATTTGTTTTTGAATATGATTAACCCATTCACATTTAGTTATATATCAGTAGATCCAAATCAAAATGTTATTTAAAAAAATGTTAACTAAATACATGGCTTTCATTCAATGCTTTAAGGAAAATACATAAAATTTAAAAGATACATTTTTGCGATCTTTCTAAGCAATTTCTTTTTGTAACAAAGAGCAATACTTAAATTATCAAATTCTATTTTCTCAAAATATCTTTTAGTTAATTTCTAGTCTAGATAGACGCAATATTAAAAAGGTTGACAAAATATCTCTCTTTAAAGAATTTGAAAATACAATAATCACGAATTTCAATTAATTTAGCATATTATTCATAAAGCAAGGTACAATGAGATCTTTTTTTCATAATTTTACTTCTCACTCTCAGTCATTTATAATTTTATGAAAACCTTTATAAAATTCTCGTAACTAGAGCCTCTGCTACATAATTTTATTTTGAACTGAACCAAACAAAATATGGAAAAATTCAATCGTAATTTAATACGTATGAAATTGTTTAAGTAAAATATGTAATTGCAATATATTTGTAAATTTTAGTTTAAGATTATCACTTTAAATAAGAAATCTTACTCTTCTGGTATGGTTACAAGTCTTCTATAAATCCTATTAAAACATTCTTTTATGGATGCACAATCTTTCATATTTTCGCGGTTCATTTCATTAGATCATTGAAGGTAAAATAAGAAGTTTGTAATACAGATATTCAATATAGTTTAAAATAAATGTTTATTATATTATATATTACAGAAAGGGAGGGAAGTTTGCTGGCCAATGAATTAGTCTGTGCACAATTACATACAATTAGATAAGAACTTTATACAAGCAAGGTATAGAAAGATTGTGCAAAATCTAATGTTTTGTATATAGTTAGCTACTTACTTACCAGCAATACACAATTTCAAACGAAATATTTACAAATAATTCTATTACTCACATTAATTAACAACACAATTCATGTTAAACAAGCATCGATTATGCATTTTTACTTGAAATGAATGAAAAATTTCTACGCATTCAATATCAACATTTACAATTAGCATGCAAAAAGAGAATGAGAAAAGGGAAACATAGAACATGCAATGCAGAATCTGAGTAAAAAGTACGAATAGCATCCATACACAGATTAATTTTCTTTCATTTCCTTTAGCAAACAACATTAAAACAGTACAAATATGTTTTACGTGTATTTTACATTATTTATCTAAAAAAGGATTAGCTTTAGGTTAACGAGTAGGAATGAACTTCATAAAGGAGGTACTTGGTTTTTGCAGTGAAACTCAATTTGATTTCAGAAATACGTTTTTTTGCAAAACACTTTTACTTTCACAAATTTGAAAGGTATTCTATAATTATAGTATTAATCATCATAAATGTTAGTATGAGTTATGCTAAGGACGAAAAGTAATTGTCAGTCTTTACATTTATATATTTTATGTATTGGCAATTTGATAAGTTATAGAAAAAATGAAGCCATTTCCCTTATTTCTTTCAAATAGCTCTTAAATACTGATAACATTTTCCATTCTAAATTGTGTATATATATATATATATATATATATATATATATATATATATATATATATATATATATATATATATATATATATATATATATATATATATATATAATTATATATTATATATATCAAACTAAGAGAACGAACAAGGGATAACTTTCTGACTGAGATTTTGCCATAAGTATTAGGTTTTCAGATAAGTTAGACGCTAGTTTTTACTAATACGATAATTTTACTAATCAGATAGTGAGACGCTAATAGTTACGGGATATCTATCGTACCAAGTAAAAAGTGAAACTCGTCATGGATATTTTACTGAACACTAAATATATGGCAATATTTTTATAGTTTTAGTTATTGATGAAAAGAGCACCAGGTTAACTTTAAAAAACATTTATTTATGAACATAACTATAAGAACTACTGTTACCAATTCTTAACTGTTGTTATTTTTATACTTTGAATTAGAAAATTTTGTAGTCAGCTTTAAATTGTGTGCCCTATATTATACGTACTATGTATAAAAACAAATTAGTCGAAAACACGTGAAGATAACAAAAATCTACAGATCCTTTGCGATTTATTTAAAATGGTATTAAAATGCTCTACGACAGACAATAAATAAGTAGACAAGGTAATAACATACAGTAACAACATGCTCTGAAATTGCGATTTTTTGCGATTAATACGTGCTAAAAATTTTTTTGCAATGACTGCAAAAGTCAATTTTGCCTTAATGAGGGATAATGAGGTATTTGATTTTTGACAGTAGTTTTTAATAACAAATATTGGAAAAGGCATAGTTTTCCCAAATTAAATGTGATTAGAAACTGATAACTATCTCCTTCATTTCCCTTAAACTTACTTCATTTCCCTTACACTTCCTACGAATCCCTTTAGCGTATTTAAAAAAATCTCATTTAAAGGTGTAAAATGATGATATGAAGTATTAATATTTTATGATCATATAAAAATATAAATAATTTTTATTTGCTCCTTTTTATAGGATATTTTATGATTGGTAAACCACACACATGGACTTTATGAGATGTATCAACGTTTAAATAATTACTTTGACTGTTCCCACACTGAATGAACAAAATTCGATGATAAAAGTTTCTAACAGAAAATTCAGAATAATCTTTCCATCAAAAAAATTTCTTCAATTGTTTTATTCGAGTGATGTACTTAGTTCACTCCACTATACAAGCATTTCTAAAGTTTTCACTCAATTATGAAAATAATCTCTATTTAACAAAGATCGCGTTCGTAGGGGTAACCAATTAAGGGGACAGTGGACTTTCAAAACAAACTTTTCTATGTATTATCCGATTATAATAAAATTTGCACAACCTGTGTGTTTCCTACTAAAAATCTATAAAGTTTGGTCTAAGAATATTAAGTTACGCAGAAGTTATTACATAAAACATGGTCAAAGATCTTGGTCGGTCCCTTGAGTATTAATTTTCTATGTATTGTCAATACTTGTGTACAATATGCATAATAGTTTATAAAAATCAAATTAACTCCATTTGGTAAGTGTAGCGCTCGATTGTAAAGCAAAAAAATTGTTTAAAAACACCTAAACATTTGAAAAAGAAAGCATAAATTAGGCAACATTTAAAAACATTTAGAAGCACGATAAATTTCTTATTTTGGATGTATACAACAGAGTACAAGGATTATCCGAAAATTTTCAATTAGAACCAGATCAGCAGGGGACACTTCGAAATCAAATGAATATCAAAAAATCTGAAAAGTAGGAAAACGCGTTTTTGTAGTAGACATTATCTACTATATGTTATATTGCCTATATATACTATATATAAGTAACTGCCAAAAAAGATCGTAATTGAAAAATTTGTAAAACATTATTCCTGTATTTACATTCGAAGAAAGTGATTAAACATTAGCAGAATACAAACTCTGTGTGTCGGTTAATATTTGGGTACATTTTTGTTGTCATTCGTCAACTACAAAAAATAATTTATAAAATAACCCCCAAATGTATTTAAAAATTCAATACTCCGATCACTTAAAAAAAGCGATTATTTCACCTATTCACCGGATCATTTATAAAAACGTGTGGAGCGATAGTTTTGTTTGAAATTTGAGGACATTTATAATTATTTTTAAAATTGAAAACATTGTTTTTCCCTATCGGACTTCTTTCATTTGTAATACAATATTCTCGCACTTTGACATCATCAAGGTGGTAAGAATCCGATGGCTCAAATAAGTAGAATTATGTGATCAGATATCTTCCGACTCTATTTTTAGTGTATACTGGTCAACAGGTTTTTTTTATATTTGGTTTGTCACACGAATCAAGATATGGGAAACTGATAGTATTTTCGCTTCTAAATTCACACAAATAAGCATTTATATATATATATATATCATCATTCTTTTCGAAATTTTCTTAAATTTCTTAATTTTAAAATTTTTGGTCTTCTCTTTGTTTAAGTTTGTAATTTTGAATTATATATATATATATATATATATATATATATATATATATATATATATATATATATATATATATATATATATATATGTTTACGTATGCAAACAATAGTAGAAGTCCGCAAGCGTATTTGGAATTCTTTGCCCTTGATTTAGCTTCTAAATAGCAGAAATTCCCTTCCCCTTAAGTGTATATGGAAATCGCTCACTATACTCATGATTAACTACTCTGATATAAACAGGGAGGATGTATTGGTTGAAATACAAAATATAAGCTTTTAAAGGGGTATATTGCATCCCATGTTTTTGTGACTTCAAAAGAGAAATCGAATATAAAGCACCCACAAATAGAAATAAAACATTTTTGGTAATTTAAATTTCAATATATTCAAACAAGAAGCATTTACATGACATAAAATGGTGAAGTAACATTAAGTCTGGTTGATGGCAAAAGTCTGAGTGTAGATTTTAAAACTGTCCACACCAATGAACAGAAACAAACCTTATTTATTCTGTGACAAATTCATTGTTGAATTATTTTTAGAGGATTTACTTTAAGCCTTTTAAATCAAACATTTTAAATTCTGCCATATAAGCGTGACCTTACAACTTATCAGGAAGAACATTGTTCTCAAATTTCACAAAATTCATATTGTAAAGTACAAGTTAGATCGTAAATTGTTGTAATTTATTAATAACATAAGAAAACAATTTAAAGTACGTAGTGAATTAAAAACAGTGAATTAAAAACTGTATGTTACATGTGAAACCGAAGTAAAGCAACTCAGGTTTGCTCGTGCGTGCGTGTGTATATAGTATTTATATACAGGTTATGTAATAAATGAATTCTCGATTTTTCCATGGAATCGAAGTGAATATAAGTAAATAAAAGTTTTCCCTGGTGTGTCTTTAAAAAGGGTTAAGAGACTATAACTGCTAATACATATCAGAGATAGAGATAGTTGCTTGTCAATATAAGCATTAACTTTTATGAAACAGCGTGTTAGGATAGGAGGAATTTTTCAAACAACGAATCAGTTATATTATTACGTTCATTGCAAGATTTTGCCGAATTATGGTGTCAGTGATGTATTCTTTTTTCTCTGTTGCATATTTTTCTGTCATTTAAAATTACAGGCCCATCTAGTAAAATGTTAAATAAAAATATTAAGGTGTGATCTTCAAAAGAGGACTATTCTAAATGAATTATTATATATATTAATATTAAAATACGCCCAAACTGAGTGACTCTCAGAGTATTTACACACATTGAAGTCAAATGTAAAATGGAGCTATCATATGCCCTCAGAAGAGTTAGTAGTGTTAGTGAAACAATGAGTGAGATTGGAAAAATAATGAAATTTATTACAAAACTTTTTCATTATAGTATCAATGATATATTTTTAATTGTTTTTACTCATGTATTTTTATATGTACTGAGAACACACAATTCTAAGCATAAATCCATCTAACAAAACGTAAAATACAATGCACCCATTTTAATACAGTCATCCTATTTATTATTTTGTATAAAACTTATGAGCACTAACAAACAAATATGCACAATAACATTTCAATTAATTAAACAAATAACAAAGTTTTCTACTTCGAATGATAAAATATTGAAAGGATTATATTTCGCATAGAAATACACACAATATATTATCCAGTGCAATTTACTTAGAGAAGTGGGAAAATATTGTAAATGAAAAGGACTATGCAAAACTTGTCATCAAACAAAAAAGTAGCCAAAAGATTCAGCCAAGCAGCATGTTTTCGAAAGCGTTTTCCACAATATGCAGATAAATCGTGCAAAATAGAATTCAAAAATTAACATCCATCAGGCAAAAATATAAAATCTAAATTTGATATCGTCAAATTTCTCAATAATCATTTAATTAGAAATTTATGGATAGAAAGTGAGCAATCGAGTTTCAATAATGAGTTGTTTCGTAAGCAAACTGTTTCCGTGTTTTCAACATGGAAAAAGGTTTTTGTAATATTAGTAAATTGTCAACTAGAATAAAAATTCTATCGAAAAAACAATCTTTCAATTCAAATGGAATGCGTTTTTAATCATGGATACGTTTTATTTTTGTTTCATCTTTCTCAGAAAAACGAGTAGTCAAATATTGAAAAGATCAAAAGTCAAATATTGAAAGATATCTACAAAAGTTTGTTACATCATTATGATATATAAAGTCACTTATTGAATATATTTAGTTAATGCATAATTTAGGTAACTTTTATTAATTGTTTACGTAAGCATTAACATTTTAAGAACTTAAAGTTGAAATTATTTTCAAACTATATCTATATTTAAAATAAGCATAAAGCACAAAATATGTTATTTTATCTTTGATAAATACATTTATCGAAAAGAAATGATTAAAATATTAATATTTTCAGAATTGCAAATTTAAGTTACTTAAAACTAATTTCAGAAATAATAGTTTTATGCAATACAAATTGACATATAAGAACCAGTGATATGTGTAATTAGATGTTAGCTTACGAAACAATCTGTTAAATTATTATGAATAAAGTAGCTATGTTCCAATTGGAAAAAAAGGATGCAAATCAAGATGCAGAATATTTTTGTAATGATGCAAAAAAGTTCGAAACAGGACCCAATATTAAGGAATGCAAAACAAATAATTTAGAAAACAGTTTGGTTGCAAAAACGGAGAGGTAATGCAGCTGTATCTCCATCATGAATAATGGCAATGTAGCACTAACCACTATTTCTAATTTGCTATCAATAGCATTCAAAATTGAGAATAAGCTAATTAAATGATATTGTGATCTTTATTCTAGTTCTTCACTTTGTTGTCTTTTTAATACTCATGTACAGCCTAAAAATTCTTAAAAATACAAATAGATCTTGAATTTTTTATATTAGATTCGAATTTATTTTTAAAATTCCTATATGTTAGATTCGAATTGATTTTTAAAATTCCTATATGTTAGATTCGAATTGATTTTTTAAATTCCTGTATGTAAGATTCGAATTTATTTTTAAATTCCAATGTTAGATTAGCAAATATCTAAACCTTTTTGTCTTAGATTCGAAAAGATCTTTTATATTTACGTAAAAAAGCCTGAATAAGCGATTTCGATCGCAAATGCAATTGTTGCCCAACATCTTTCACGTTCTGCATTACCACTTCGTGAACCCATAGTGCATTGGCATTCGAAACAAAGAAAGAACTTACATAAACTTCTTCCCACTGGCTGACGTATCGGACCAACCTGGATAACCTGAGCAATCGTAGAAGGGAGAGCATCTTGGCCAACCGCAAAATTCGCAGAGCTCTCCCCGCGTGCAGTAGCTGATAGTTTTCTTGGTAGTCCTGATTGAAAATGAGAAAGATGTAGTCCAGAGGGATGGAGCTTATTAGGTCGAGAAAGAACCAGGTTCTCAGGTAATGCCTTGCGATAAGACCAGGATCCAGTATCACCTGTTCCGAGTTATCTTGGTTCATGATACCTGAAATTGGAATGAATTTTCAATACATGATACACTACTGCAGCACGCATTCCAGTGTCTAGTATCGTGAGACACATTGCGCTTGGGGGCCTATTTGAGCGTCTCAAAATTTCTGAGTAATGTAGTCTCTTTCCTCAAATTGTTAACTTTTCCCCCACAACACCACACACATAATGACTAGATTACCACATCTATTAGTTAATTGAATTCTAGTGGTTACATTCTAGTGGTTAAGAAGTTTATAATTGGATAGAAGTATGAAAATGAATCCCTTAGAGGGTTAAATGAGTGGGATGAAGGGAACATGCCTCCGAGGTGGCATGCCAATCCAGAATGCTATGTTATACCGTATTAGATTACATCGTATATAATATGTGGTACAATGTCGCGTTACATTTTCAACATGCACACTAGATAATCAATCACTTCAGATTACCAAGTCCTGATGAATCTAGGGATCGCTTTGGCCCATAAGTTTTGCCCTCTGCGCTAGCAACCTGTAAGTTGTTGGCCGAGCAGGTTCGATTCCGCCTTTGGTGTATTTTTCTCTTCTCTGCATTCCTTGTAAGTATATGCCCATTTACTTGATAATGTTTGTCACGGCGGTCCGTGCGCCATAGAACTCAATCAACCAATCCAACGAATCTCCATGAATTTCATCATGACAATAATTTTAACCCTTGAGTCCTTGTTAGAAGCAATGTTTCTGAGTCACGCGATTTTAAGGTAGTCTGTAGGTTTTTTATGACATGATGCTGTTGTGGGGCAAACTGTGATACAGAGCAGAGGTGTGCCGAGTATGCCACAGGAGTATGTCCGACTTAATTTTTTGAACTTCTTCAGAAAATGGACCATGTCTTGAGAAGAAGAGTGTATTCCCTCCCTGGTTCAACCTTCTGTTTTTATAGGACATAAAAAAATTGCAGAAAAATGTACAAAGGGAGTGAAAATGATATATTTAGGATCAAGCTCCATTGAGTTTGAGAATAACGGAAAGTGAGCAAGATATTTTCATCTAACGGGAATCCAGTTTAGCAGATGTTTATTCCTTGTATTGTCTTTTGTGTATCTATGTAGTAGACCTAAAATTAGAAATATTATCGAATTAAATTATATAATTTAAGATTATATAAATTTGAAGATTACATAAAAGATCAATATGATAGTCTGAACTATGTACCAAAAGTTAATTTTTGTAGTTTCGAATATAGTATTAGAATAGAGTAAAAGTATTATAATAGAGTATGGTAGATATAATAGAGTACATATATTATAATAGAATATAGTAGGTATAACAGAGTACATATATTATAATAGAGTATAGTAGATATAATAGAGTATAGTAGATAGAATAGAGATTACAAGTCTTATAATAGAGTACAAGTATTATAATAGAGTATGGTATTAGAATAAAAAAATGCCACTAAACTTTTATGGATTTATTGTTAATTCAAAACGCCACAATAGAGACTCATTGTTGGAATCCAATAATTTCTGATTGCTCTTGTGGTGTAGAAATATTTCTATTATTTACTGCAGTATGTGGTTCTATGTTAATGTGGTGCTAAAAATTACTACATTAATAATGCTAAAATATTTTTTATTATCTCTATCTTCTATATCTTTATCTATCTTCTGACAAAAATACCTTTCAGCATTTTTGTCAGAATAATAAATGTTGATCGTTTGAAATAAAGTTTTTGAGAAATAGAAGGGTAAAGGGAAGAAAAAAGATTCATCATGGTCAGAACTAGTCGGCCTGTTAGACGGTTAGACCTGTTAGAAATTGCCTGTAGAACGGCATTTATTAAGGGTATCCATAAATAATGTCATTTTTTATTGTAAGATGTAAATTTAGAATATCTTAAAATGCGGCATTTAATCAACTATGTAGTCTCCATAGCTTTCTATGATCTTTCCCCATCTGGTTACCAAAATTTTCTATCCCAGCTTTAAAAAATTCTTGGGTTTTGGAGTCAAACTACTAAACCAATGCTTTTTTGACCTCTTCGTAAGAATTGAATTTTTTCCCAGCAAGAAAGTGCTGTAAGGATCTAAAGAGATAATAATCATATAGGGAAAGGTCAGGTGAGAATGGAGGATGGGGAGAACTTCCCATCCGAGATCCCTAATTTTTGTTGAGTGATCTTAGCAACATGTGGTCTCGCTTTATCATGTTGGAGGGTTGCACCTTGCCTGTTGATCAAAACAGGATGTTTTTCTACTATGGCTGCTTTCAATCGGTCAAGTTGATCACAATAAACGTCTGCAGTTACGTTTTCTCCGACATTAAGCAGCTCAAAGTGAACTACATCATGAATTTTACATCAAAATATACGTATAATTACAAAGTTAAGCGTTGGTTATTCTAACAAAGCTTTCATTTGTGAATTTGTCTTGGCGTATAGTTAAAGCTGTTTTAGTATAACCATTTTTCATTTTTACACGCATTATTTTGTTTAATAATAATAGACGTCGATCACGATGTGACATTTTAGAAATTCAATACCCCGTTCTAAAATGGCGCGATTGGATTCGCATCCGAAAGAAAATCGGTTCGAAAAACTGATTTCAGAAACAAGCATTCTGAACCGTGTCTACCGCGTAATCTCGATAGTATCCATGACGTCAGCTGTGACGTCACAGACCGTGATCAGCTGACAGGGAAGAGAGAGAAAACGATCGGAAAAGGTCGTCTCCCACTCAGATCCGGGCATCATTTGCTCCGCAATTCTGCTCGTGGTAATTCTTCCTTTTCCCTTTCAGCTTCTTACAACATTTCGTCGGTTTAGTCAAAGAGGAAACTCTCAGTTATCTTTTCTTAAGTACTTTTCAAAACATTTCTGAAATAATCGTTAGGTATAATAGACATAACTGGAGTTCTTCATTTAATTGAGAATATACTAATTAATTTGTTAAGAATACAAAAATGAGTTCAACTTTAAAGGTGGAGAGTTTCTAATAAAAGTGTTTGTAAAAAAGTTGTCACGCGGGCAATGAAATTATAAATCACAACAATATGAAATGCCATACAATTTACTCATGTCCATTTGCTGAAATATCTATTACTTTTTGATAAAAATATGGAATATTTTTCATCTCAATCCAATATTTACGGATTTATTCATGATTTTTTTTATTTATCTGTGTTCAAATTAAAAATTTTTCTGCAATTTGACCTCTCAATTTAAATAGTTCAACTTTTATTTTTCTAATGCCTTTTAGTACTTTCCCTCAAAATATATCAAATAAAATTTTAAATAAAAAACAAATGCAGAGAAGTAATTGGAGTCATTGTATTTTCAATATTTCCATGGTATATTATGGCTTGATTAAATACTTCAAATTATTTAATATGGCATTGATTATATAAAACAGAAGTTTGGTATAAATATCAAATTCGCAAAGTTGCTTTTTTACATATCTCATAATTTTCTAAAATATAGTGGAATAAAAAGAAAATTAATAACATTTATTAATTTATTTAATACAATTTTTAAATTTATTATTTAGTTTATCTTTCGTTTATTCGATAACGTAATTCAAATTAATATAAAAGAAGTTGAATGCATCTTAACGATCAGAACTGCTCGTACTATAGGTATTTAGAATTTCAAATTGACACGTTCAGGCCAATCTGTAAATGTGGTTTCACTGATATAACGGGCTCACTGTTCAGAAAACAACTTATTATTCAGGATGTATGAATACAACCGGCATTTGAAAGCTATATCGAAACCTGTTATTTATATTGCAAATTGACTCAACCACAAACTTATTTGATTTTAAAATGTCTGTCACTTAGTTTTAACATATTGTGCTCTTATTAATATACTACTTTACCAGGTAACTTTGAATGAAGGAAATGAAATTATCATTTCACATGTGCACCTTAATCTGTAAATGTAGTTTCACTGATATAGCTAGTATACTGCCCAGAAAACAATTTACTTATAATTCAGGCTAGATGAATTCTAAGTCGGCATTTGTGAGTTATTTAAAACCCTGTTATGACGGACCCAACTACAAACTTTTTTGTTTTAAAATGTTTTACAGCACTAAATTTGACATATCTTCATCATAATGATGGCGATTTACTTAAATAATTCTTAAAAACAAAACTTAGCTTAAAATTTTCGTTACAATAAACAATTTACTGTGATACAATTTTTATTCCTTTTTTGAAAAGGTTAAAAGGTTCCCTTATCTTTCGCAAGATAAAAGTAATTTCTAAAAGTGTCCCAGGGTTATAGTACAACTTTCTGGTATGACTATTAAAAAATTAGTAATGACAATGAAGTGAACTGGCGCATATTTAAAGGGGCCAAATAATGCATTTTTCTAAATATTTAAATTAATTTTTCGGATTTTTAAAATATCGTATGGCGATATTTATTAGATGGGAGACGATATTTATATCTTTCTAATCTAAAATCTCACATCATTGCTATGTTTTTCTGGTTGGTTTTGGGTTTTACTGCCCAAGGGTCATATTTGGTCAAGCTGCGTCATTTTTGAAGAAAATTGCAAATTCCCTGTCCATGGTTTTCGATTTTAAATTCTGATTAGTCAGTATTAAGCAACTAAAATCGTGTTGGAAAATTTCGATCGTGGAATTTTATATGAAGAAATTTATATATAGCGGGAAGAAATTTTGTTTTTAACGGACAAAACCAATTTTTATTTACAAAAATGGAGATGAAAAGTACTTAAAAAACATAGATTAAATGAACTTATATAGATTCATGGATAAGTTCCACTGTATGAATATAATTAAATTATTTTACAATATATTAAGTTCTAATTACATGTGACATCTTTGTTTCATTGTTTCATTAAATATTTAAAAATTATAAAGTTCTGAATTGTTAAAAACAAATTTAAATTCGTTAGAGATAGAGTAAGATATAATAGAATAGGATGTAACATGGGACATTTTAACATTTTGAATTTCGCACCGATTAACTTGAAGTCTGGAAAGAAACTCCAAATGGTCAATTTGTTGACCGTTCCCTCTAATACCAATTATGAAACTGCATGGAATACGTGAAGCTCATTTCTTTACTATTTTATTGTTTCTGAACCAGCAAAATATTTTTATTCATATTTGTTCAGATGCTGACATTTCCTTTAGTGTTAATATGCTTCAGATATAATATTATAGTAATGAAAGCATCTCATTGTCCACATATTGATTTCAAAAACCTTCATTAAGAAGTTTCAGCATACCTGGAATTTCTCTCGAACCTTTGCTTAACCCTACTGAGCAGTGTTGCAACTTTGCATAGTATGCAGCGTAATACAGGTTATACTCATCCCTAAGTGTTTACAATGTTATGGTTTAAAAATGGGTAATGAACTACTTGCATTTCTGGTTTTGGAGAGTGGCAAAAATGCTATTACCGAATTACTAACCGTTTTCATAGTAATATTTTATTATTACTTTAGAGAGAGAGAGAGAGTGCGTTGTGTACTTCACGTTTTTAAGATTATATTTGAGGGATTCATTTATACGACGGCAGTACGGCAAATTCCGTAGGTTTAGAACATAATGCCGTCAGAAATCTAATCTGAATAGCGATTTTGCCGAAGGGTGGTCTAAGGTTAAATAAACACCAGTAAGGAAACGCCACATCCCCAAAAGTTCTCGTACTCATAGTTCTTAAATATATCTTTGATTTTTCTAGAATCGTTTAAAATAAACTTTTGAAATTGCAAATCCAGTTTTGAGGTTGCATTGGGAAATTCTTTGCAAACTGTTTTTCCAGCTCGCACGTGGTTTCGAAGTTCAAAATTATCTATTAACCAGACCATTGTGCTATGCGTATCTTTCAAGTGTTGTGCGTGTTAACCAAGTACTGATATAATTTTACTTTACAAATTTCAAAATTTCTTCATTGAATATTGCAGTACGAAACTAAGTACCTGATTACGTGCAGTGCCTCCCACTCAGGAAAAATGTACTAAACTAACTAAAATGTACTAATGTAAAACTAAAAACCAATTCTTAACCCGTATTAAGATTTTCCGTAAGTAATTTATCGGTATTGGGAAGGAGGAATTATTCAAATTCTACACCATGCTTAACGATTGTGTTACTATAACCTCTAATTATAAATCAAACTTAAAGATCAAAATTGTAGATTTATTTAGAGAATAACGTGACTTCAACCATCAATTTGAAGAAAAAACATAAAAGCTACCAAGAAAAATAAATTTGCGATTTATTGAATAAACCAAATGTTCTAGAATGAATAAACCACGCATACTAAACTCTAACTGCTTTAAGTTAGTTGCTCTCAATCACGTGTTGCACTGTACATTTAACATTAACAAATATCAGTTCGACATACATTTATAATTAAGTGAAATACAATGCGTTTATGTGAACAAAGACATCTCGCTTTTTAACCATTGAGTAATAACGTGTTTAAAGAAAAAGCATTTCATTCGCTGCATAAACATGGGAGATAAACTAAAAATTTGACCTTGTTTTACATTGTGTATCATCCTCTTCTGTAAAAGATAATATTTATCATCATTACCAGAAGAATATTTGACTCGACTAATGTGAATGAATTCATAGTAAATTTAGAAGGTTTGACATTCCACCAGGGAGACCTCGTGACTTGCGATAATTTACTTGTTTAGTGGACTCTCTTGGGAGCTGATCAGCACAGATTCTAACCAGCATAGATTTACAACTGGGACTTTTTGAGATGTGGCATGAAAGCAGATTATTATTTGCGTTTAGGGCTTTAACTTGTTGCTAGGAAGTCTCGACCTCAGGAAATGATATAAAATGGCAATCATATTGCTTATTTTCTATGTATTTTCCGTGTTACAATATGCAATTCAACAAAATATTATAACGTAACAAATGTCGCCACTAAATAGAGAAAAACTGTTCTCACCCGTTCTAAAATTTACAAGTATGTCCAGAAGGAAGACGGTATCCGAGAGGCAATTGAAGGCTATCCATCGGATGGATAAGTCATCGTTGAAGAAAGAAATGGCCACCGGAAGGACAATAAGGTTGGCCACGAGGAAAAACAGCATGCACAAGTCCCAGTATAACCTATAACATTAAAATGAAATGTATATGGAATAAACAAGCCAATAAATACAAAATCAAAAGTGTATCGACAAAACCATTTTTTATATCATTGCCGTTGAAATTTAAAAAAGTATTTTTATGTGATGAATCAATTTCTTTTTATAATGTTATTAAAGAAACTCAACTGTGAAATTTGCAAAAAACCATAAGTTCAATAATAAGATCAACAATATTCAAACTGAATTTAAACATTTTAAATTATGCACTAAGAGCCCGAAACCACTTTAGCATTAGAATGCATAAGACCTCAAGTATTGGTCACACGAGAGGTTAAATTACAGTATTAATAGATACATTTATAAAAACAATTTTGTTTTCTGAAAAATGAGTATTCTAAAATCCTACTAGCTTCAGTTATCGAAGGAAAATAATTTTAAATGAATGACATTTTTAACGTGTCCATACTATGAAATTAACCAATGTTTCTCGGGTATATTAGAATAAAAATAATGTCACCAAAAATATATTTGTAAGTAAATTTAATAATCTGTAATATTTACGTTTTTATGACGTTTTAAATAAATCTTACTTTGTTTTTCAACATTTCGAAACACATTCTAATTTTTAAATTAGTTATTTTAAATACAAAACCATGAAGAAATTCGATTACATTTCCTTATTTAATAGTATATCATATGTCCTCTTCATAAAAATTAAAAAATATATTAACTGTTATAATTTCGTACATATGCCACTACAAGCAAATATACAAGAAAAATAGTCTTTCTCTCTGGAAAAACAATACATTGAATGTGTTAAAATAATCGAATATAAATGTATAATGTTTACTAAATTTAACGAAGTAAAATAAACCATAGTTGCTTAAAATTTAAATATAGCGGTTTCAGAACAAAAATAAAACTTGAGTGATTCTTATGCTTTAAGATCTTACATGTAGCTTACTAGGTAAACACATTAACTCAAGTTAAGAAAATGCAATGGATAAGAATAATTCTCCAACCTCTTTGATACACTTGTCTTTTTGCTGAGGTGCAGAATTTTATTTTAGGAAGCTGATTATAATCTTGAAGATACAATCACTTATTTTGCTGGCCTACATGTTAGACTACCTTTATGATAAAAATGAAAGGGAAATAAGAAAAATGAAAGGGTATTCTTCAAAATTAGCAATTTTGCTCTGGACTGAGGGAGCATATTAAAATTAAAAAACATGTATTTATAAATTCGTATCTGGCAAATTGAAGGCGTAACACTCAACTCTTTTTGTATGAAAGTAGTTATTTACTAATTATTGTTCATTAAATTACGCATTTTCTAGTGGAATATGACACCAAGTTCAATTATGATAAGTTAAGAAAATGGTGGTTTAAAGATAATATAATAAACAATCCTGCTTCGAGGTAAACAGCTTAATACATATATGGCAAAAAAGGAGTATGCATACTTTTCATGTGTTTAAACTCAGTTTTAGATCAATGGAATTAATATTAATAAAAACTAATTTTATCAAAATATATACATAGAACCCCGTAGAGAAAAATAATACAATTCAGCATTACCACAGTATAAAATATTCCGGGAAAGTATGTTATGGATTCTATACTTCGAAATTACTATACATTTAAAATTGTCTCTGCTCATACATATTTGCTTTCAGTAGCAAATCGTCTAAAAACTTACAACAATGAAAAATAAAGGATAAAATCGAGATGATAAAACTGGTCTATAGCTATTTCGATGGATCAAAACGTTCGCTATGACCAAATCTAATAAGAGAAAAAACACAAGTACAAATGTGTTACATTTGAATAGTGTTGTAACCCCTCACTCTTTTAATCACTCTTTTAAATAATAAAGAGGTCTTATCCACTTTTACCTTATCTGACTGAATTACCTAATGAATGATAGTAGTACTTCCCTTTCTCTTTACACATGGTCAGGAATGGCCTAATTAAAAAGAGCGAGTTTTTCATTCTCGACGAGACGAAAAACTCGAAAAAACGAGACGAAAAACTCGAAAAAACGAGACGAAAGTTTTTCCCTTCTTTGTTTTGGTCCTGATGATATTGTGAGTTTTGTTCCACCGAAATACCTCTATAGACCATATCTATCATATTTCATTTATCTACTTTATTAATAACTTTTTGTATGCAGCTTTATGACTGTTGACTACTAATTTGGGAGCTGAGGTTTTCATCCTATACTTTGTATTTACTTTTAATCCGGGATCATAAAATAAGCATTCGGATTATCAAAATCAGAAATGAATTGAACGAAACACACCCCATTAAAGCAATCCAGAAAACTAATAAACTCATACAACGTATCTCTGTAATCTATAGTTGTAATATGTGTGTAGGATGTCGAATTTTTCTCGCTTCAGTGACGAGCTCCAGGGTTTCGATAAATGAGAAAAATAAAGGACTACAAGATAAAAGAATCCTATAGAAGCAGTAAAAAAGAGTCCCTGGATACTAAGGTTTGATTAATGAAAGAGTGAGAACAGATACAGTAGTGTTGATAGAAGGATTAATACTTTTTAAATTTCTCCCACCCGTACCTTTAAGATCTTTTAGCTACTAATGGATTGCTGCAGAATACACATTTTTTCATCGTGTATTTTTTTCTTTTACCGTTTCTGCCCGTGTGAGGTATTTGTTTAGCCGGTACGGTTAGATTGCTAGTTTTTTGTCCTTTTAGTTAGACGTATACATCCAAATCAGTCTAATTCTCTGACAAAGACCTACTATTCTGAGATAGATTCTTTTGAATTTTGTTTTAACTGCACCTAGGCTGCGTTTTAAGTTTCAAATACAACTTTTCTAATTTATTTATACAACTTATTTTATACTAGAGTAGGGTAAGGTGGAACACACACAAGTACTGACCCAAATCATCAAAGCTTATATTAAACTAACTACTACATCCCAGAAATTTTTAAAATTTCGTATATTTATCAAACACTTTCAGACCCTTTACTAACATTTACACTCTTATTTGTTTAAACGTACCCTTAATATGATTTTGTAAAATACTTTCCAGAGATATTTCATGGGGTCGCATCTGTCCCGCAGTATGGATCAAGTGCATTCCAGTTTTTTTGTTTACAATGCGATAGTATTGTAAGTGATGCAAGAGCATATAATTTCATTCACGCCTTTCTTTGGTCTGCGCAACTTCCTTGACGAAATTTGGAGAGCTCTAGATGCGAGTCTAATCTATAGAACTACTTCAAGCATTTATAGCCAGGTGGTAGCCCTTACTTTAATAACAAACGCTTTTTATATTTAGTGGACGTACTCCTCTTGCGAACGCTTTTGTCCCACCTGACTAACGTTTTAAGAAACTTCAATTAAGATGAATACAACACTGTCATTTGGATGACCCACGTGCTGAATTTAAAGACCTATAAAAAGTATTTAACGATTCAACCGTAATCTGACACTTATTTACTCCACGCGAGACTACTTTTTCAGAAGGGTTTACCAAATGATCGTGATTATTGCTTAATTTTGGTGACAGTCAGCCTCGATGATGACTGTAATTTATTTACTTATGTATAAATGCTGATTTAATTTATATTTATTTGGCGAACAAGACCTAAATTTGGGATTAAAAGTTTTTCTCTTCAGTCAAGAAGAAACGAAAATGATTTAATTAACCACAAATCTATTTATACTATTTTTAACGTTGTAGAAGAAACGATATTTTGACGTGTTTTTAGGCAATCACAATTAAAGCGGAACGATCGTTTCAAATATTTCTTTTTGAATTCATCCAGAAATTTATTAGTTTTAATAATTAAATTTAAAATATTTAAATCAGTGAATTTATCTCTCCCAATATTTTGCTTAATGATTAAATTAACTACGTCTCACTACTTCATACTTGTGAAAATATTTCCGTTACATAGTGTATTGTATCTTTATACACTCTGGTCCAAAAGAAATCAAAGGGGCAGTAGCGGCTCAGTGGGTATGCCCATTGCGCTAGCAACCTGTGAATAGTAGACGGCGCAGGTTCAATCCATCCTTCTATTATTCCGTTATTTCTCTCTTCTGTGTCAGTAAAACTTTATTTGTGTGTATATGTCCATTACACGATGTTGTATATCTTGTGTTTGGAGCAGCATGGTCAAATATGTCCCTTGTGCCATAACACCCAACAACCAATCAATCAAAAAATTCAAAGCGCTTCGAAACCAGATTTCAATCGGAATGAAACTTAGCATATGTGATGTACATGAGATAAAAAGTGATCACAATATCAAACCTAGAGGATTCTTTATTATTGTCGATGTACACCCGAAAGGTCATAAATTAGTAATTTGTAAAGCCCCCTCCGGCACCGATAGATAGTATACCACGGAGTCAGATGGAGTCCTTATGTTATCCTATGACAAATTATTCCATGCTATTGTTCCAGATACCGTATATTCCGTGTATGGTGGAATTGACTGCATAGCATATCCCAGACATGGTCAATAGGAGACAGATCTGGGATCGTTGATCAAGAAAGGGTTTCAACAACCCGGAAGGCACTCCTCGGAGAGAAGAGTCGTGCGTTGCTGGGTGTTATTGTGCTGGTAAATAGCCCTTTGGACGTGTGACATGAAAGGTAAAACAACAGGTAGTAGGATCTGCGGAACGTATCGCTGTTCTGTCAAACTATCTCGTACCACTGCTAGAGGGGACCAACTGTCGAAATTAGAAAGTGATGGTTCCCCATTACAGGTAAGAGTTACAGTGGTGTGCCGCTCGACAGTAAACTCAGAATGGTATAGTTGATTGGGATATATACATTACACTACACTACACACGAATATGGTGATCATATGCCGCAAGGTAGAAACATTATTCTTCCCTAAACAAAATACGCTGCTATTCCATGCCTGTCCACAACTCTAGGGCACGACACTATTCCAGACGGACGATGTAAGATAGCCATTCTCAGTTTACTGTCAAGTGGCACACCGCTGTAACTCCAAGTGAATAGTGAGAGGGGAGTCATCACATTAGATAGCTGTCCCCTCTAGTAATGGTACCAAGTAGTTTGACAGAACTGCAATGCATTCCAGTATATCCTACAAGCTGTTGTTTTGGCATTCATGTCGTGTTGTTTGAGGGGCTATTTACCAGATTGATAACGCTCGGCCACACATGGCTCGGCCCTTTCAGGAATGCCTCCTTGGGGTTGAAACGTTTCTTTGTCCAACGAGATTCCCGATCAGTCCTCTATTGAGCATGTCTGGGATATGCTTAGGGGTCAATTACACCAACACCGGAATATACGGGATCTGGAGCTGCAGCTGTAGAATGCTTATTTGCTACAGGATAACATAAGAACTCCATGCCATGCAGTATATCGCCGCCAGGAGAGGCTTTGCAACTTACTAATTTATGACGCTTCTGATGTAATTCTACAATAATAAAATGTTCTCTAGATTTGATATTGAGATCACTCCTTTGTCCATTCATTTACATTGCACATGCTAAATATCATTTCGACCGAAAACTGGGGTGTTTCGATGTTTTTGGCATAAGCTACGTCTTTCATTAAATACTTTCATTAGCTTTATTTTTCTACCCAATACGAAATAAGAATTTAAATAAGAGATGATAGTTTTAGAAATATACCTTATTGTGTGTCTGTGAATAAATATATACCGCTGCCCATCGAAAATACAACACCATCGAGGACAGGAGATATCAAAGTCATACTTATACAGATAACATAAAGCACAAGGTGAAATGATTGAAATTACAGCTCCGTTCGACTTGCGGAGCGGGAATAAATCAGTAATTCGTGTAGCCGCCATGGGCGGCAATGCTGCTACACGTTCGGCATTGAAAGAAAGATTTCGGATATGCCTTTGAGGTATATCAGTTCGTTCAGTCCATACGTTGTTGTCGAAGGTCATCTAGCTGAGGGTAATCTGTGGTGTGCCAGTCGTTGGGCGATCATCCATCAAGTGTGTTCGATGGGCGACAGATCTGTCAAACGAGCGATGGAAGTAGTGAAACTAAGGGATTGTTACGCGTTGTATGCCATGTACGGTCTTGTTGGAAACTGGTCACAGGAAAGCCCTGAAGATAAAGGAGGACAACAAGCTCCCAAACTTCAGAGATGTAGCGATGGCTGTTGAATGCATGGCGATACGTATTAGGTGCGGGAGATGAATCCAGTGGTGTCTCATTCCATAACGCCGGGTGACGGTCCGGTATGGCGATGCATAATGCAAGAGTCGTGTAGTCTGTTGAGGTTCGGATGCGACCATCGTGGTGCTGTACACGCAATAGAGAATCGCCTGAAAGGACGATGTCATGCCATTTGTTTACACACGTGCAATTCTAAGCACCAATGAAGCCTGAAACGCTTGAGATGTAGAGTCAAAGGTGGTCAGCAATGACGCCTTGAAACATTCTCCATTGCTATAGACGAAGTCGAATTGTACGTCCTGACACAGATTGTCGTGCAACACAATTCTTGAGCTAGAATTCTATATGTGCGGTACGATGCACAATAATCATGCGTACAGGATGTCTGTCCTCTTGTTAGCTGGTGTGATGTGGCTGCCGCAATCGTTCACGTAGGTCAGTTCGTCCAGCCTGCACTCACCAATTCTATATTCTCATGAATGTGGCATGTTTTCGTCTAACACGAGCATCAATTAATAATTCACAGTGTCGATAAGTCACAATTCTTTCTCTGTCACTCAGAAGCGTGTTCGCATGACTAATTGAGCTTCCTATAAATTAATATCCTTGCTATAACAAGAACAGTGAGAGAAAACACAAATCTAAACAGGCTCTAGTTCTCCTTTTTATACTGCTTAAAGCGGGCATCACTGACACATGATTTGCACATACTCTGCAGTGCTAATCCTCTGTATATCCTCCGTGATCGTGCAAATTTCGAAGCTATTGGATGCTTCCTTCAGGGTGTTGCATTTTCGATGGTCAGCAGTGTGTATTTATTCCACAGCTGAATGCTTAATAGTACAACGAAGCTTGAAATAAAAGTAACCTTGTACACAACTACATTTTTCTACTTTTTCTAGAAAAAGATGCGAGTTTGTAAAGGACATTTAAAATCATTGACGAGTAAAATATTCTATTTAAAAAAGACAGATGTGCAACAAAGAAATAAATAAAAGCATCCCAAACAAAAAATGACTCCCACTAGACTTGATTAGATTACATCTCTACAAATGAGTGCTAAACACGCGGTTATTAAATCATAACCCTATTTTTAGCAACTCATTAAATCAGCTAGCAGGTGAAACTTTTTTTTGCATATAGGCCCATCCACCGTCGAATTTATTTCGGTCTCGTGCCTCACTTTTAGCAAGAGCACGTCTTCCCGCAGCATAAATAATAAAAGAGGGAATTAATTGAGTGGAGAGAGTGAGTGGTAAACTTGTTTTTGATGACGCTAATCGAGATTAGAAACCTAACCTTCTCATGTGTTTTCAGGAAAACATCGTTTCTATTTCGGTCCTGTGTTAACAGGTAGAGATCTCTCTCCGGCGGCCACTCACCCGTCCTGGTGGATCGATAGCCCTTTCACCATTGGTCTATCCTTGTAAGTGACCGATCCCATTTAGAGAAGGCGTTAAATTTTCATTGCAGTGGGACTTTCGGACCCCGCACCAATAACATAATTTTTAACGCCTGCGGTTAAAGAAGGGAAGAAATGTTCTTGGGGAATGATGGGGAAGAGGACTGGAGGAACTGTTAGCGAGTACAATAGGTGTCTATTTCTATTCTGTGTTAGAGTGATAAACTATGCTGGACAAAGATGCAGTTGGTTCTAATCTGTCACGTCTCAGTGGATATGACCACTGCGCTAGCAATTTGCGAGTTATAGGCGGCGCAGGTTCGATTCCTCCTTGGGCGTGTTTCTATCTTCTGTGTTAGTAAGACTTTATTGTGTGTATATCCATTATTTATTGTTTTTTGGCGCAGTATGGCCAAATATGACCTTTGCGCCATAAAACCCAATTAACCTTCGTTCAGGGCCATAAGACACGTCTGATTTGTCCAAATTATCAGACCGAACAAGCCTCCCCAAGTCATCTTCTGGTCTGTGTCTGATATCGGAGTAATGATCTAGTGTTGGACATTTTGAGCTTGTTTGGACTCTTGGACTTGGTCTAACTGCTAAGCTAGGTGTTAGTCTAGTTGTTAAAATACTATAAAAGAGGATAATTTAAAGGTAGTCTTGTCTGTTTTGAAGTTTAATGGGGTTTAGGCAATAAGCATTTTTATGGCTAAAAGTTACGTTTGTGAGTTAGATACTCTGGCGTCCCATTGGGAATTCCCTACCGAATACCGATGAACGGATGTAGCTTATTTAAGGCCTCAGAGTGGAGTTACTGTTACAGCCCATCGGAGTGCAGAGATTTGGAATTCCCTTTTCCCTGATCCTTAGAGTTACAGTTTAATGATTAAGATTGTGGAAGAATAATAATTTTAGGGAACACGATTTGACTCGAGTTTCAATTTCTAAAAAGTCCTGGGTTCGGATTTGTTTTGGGGAGCGTTGGAACGTAAATTTCTGTTTCATTAATGATGGGATTGCTAATATTATAAGTGAATTAAAGAACTTGGTTGAACGTTGGGCAATGAATTTTCTTGCCGTTGAAAGTTTAAGGGAGGATATAATGTCTTTATTACGGTAGAACCATCGAGCTTTGATTTTTGTTCTAAAGGTATTATTTTGGAGGGTTTCTATTTTTTGGATGTTTGTTTTGGTTACGGCCCCCATATAGGTGCTGCATATGTTAGAGGTAGGTAGGTAGTTAACCGCCGTGCACTGGAGCAACACAACGGGTTATTGACGACGGTCCGGGATCCATGCCGAAGCGAAAGATCCAAAGACAACGTCACGTAATTTTGAACCACGGTCAGATGACGAGGTCACACCTGAGCTGGCACCCCACTTTCCAAACTTCCATACCACGCGAACGTGAGGACATTTGAGGTCATTAACGTGCACAAGCCCCCTTTGTACACGACGGTCTTTCGTTGGATTCGAACTCCCAACCCTCCGGTTACTAATACGTTGCTCCTCCAACTGGTCTACATCGGCCCATGCATAATGTTAGAACTTGGCAAAGATAGTATAGGCAAACTAATAATTTGTTTTGTGTGGAAAGTGAGGAGCTTCATTATATAAAGTGGGAAAATCGCGAATATTGCTTTTATAAAATTTAGTTTGTATAGACGGGATGCGTGTTGTTAAGGTGCTTGTCTGGAATAACTCCAAGGTATGGGGACCTATTCTATTTGTTGGCGATAAATTGTACATGGCATATAACAATCGCTAATCTATGGTAAGGGATCCTTCACATCAATAGAATTCGGGACAATCTGGATCAATCTGAATCCAGTAAAAACGGACTAACATGGATTAGGGTTCACTGAAGCGGAACGATCAACAGTCAGGCAGTGTGAAAGATTTTAAGACGAACAAGCTATTGCTTATACAAAGCAACGACCTTAAAATAAAATAGAAGGAGCATGTGTCCGCAGCTTCATGTTATTTCTTCCAGTTGCTCGGTTTGAAGATCTGTCGAGGGGTTATGGGTAAAAGCAGGAATCCTGAACTATCGATTGGCTAAAGTGATTATCCACCGTGATTAAAAACGCTAATCTGCGCTTCCATAGCCAATCGGGTAAGTCGATTTGTGGTTTACCATTCAAAGATCTTACGACAGCAACCCCCCCCACATGATCCGCCTATTTCATTAGAAGGTCGATGTGGTTTTACGAATACAATTTCAGCACGCCCCTAGTAGAAATTCCAAGGAACGGATTCCGATTTGTTGTATGGTAGTTACTTTGTGCCAATTAGATTAAGCTTCGAAATGCTGATAAACTATATTTTAAGGTAATCCCGAATATATGTATCATTCGAGAGCATTCTGTTGAAATGAAGTAAAATCTCAATATTCCGTCTGGTTTGTTTGTTTACACTGAAAATCTCTCTTATATTCGGGATCGCCGTGACTCAATGGGTTTTCTCACGGCGCTAGTAATCTGAGAGTTATGGGAAGCTCAGGTTCGATTTCTCAATGAGTGTATTTCTCTTTCCTGTGTTAGTAAAACTTTTGTGTGTATGGGGCCGCGTTTGCCCATTTGGTAGATTCGGGGATTAGCAACGGGAGTGTTATGAGTTCTAAACTCCATCCAACAAAAAACCATCACGTACGTGGAGGCTGGTGCACATTAAATCTGTCGTGCCCTCAAATATCGTCAAGTTGGCGTAGTGTGGAAATTTCGAGAGTGGGGTGCCAGCTCAGGTGTTGACCTTAACATCTGACAGTGGTTCAAAATATCCTCGAATCTTTCCGCTCGAGAATGATCCCGAATCGTCACAAATGGCCCATTGTGTTGCTCTAGTGGACGTAAATTCATTTATCTACTTTATGCGTGTCCATTTACTTGACGTTGTTTCGTGCAGCTTGACCAAATATGGATCTTGAGACATAAAATCCAACCCTCTCATGTTTTTGTAGACCATTTATATGTTTTTCAAATTGTTTTCAGGTAGGTATTTAATTAACGTCTCACTGGAGCAAAACAACGGGCTATTGGCGACTGTCCGGGATCAACCCGCGAAGGAAATTGATCCAGGGCGAACACCACGCAATTTAGAACCCCGGTCAGATGACGAGGTCACACATGAGCTGGCACCCCACTCTCCAAACTTCCACACCACACCAACGTGAATACATTTGAGGCCACGGCAGATTTATTGTGCACCAGCCTCTTTGTACACGACGGTTGGATTCGAACTCGCAATCCTCCGGATGCATTAATTTCTTTTTCCCCTTTCACATCTCTCCTCTAAAGAAATATTTGTTAATCACGCCTTTATTTAAGAGTGCTTGATAGCACTGCTTAAATTACGTTTTATGTACGAATTTGAAACATCATCATATTTTTATTTTTTCAATGCGGTGAAAAGGGGTTTATCACGTGATGCTTGGCCTTTTCTGTCAAGCTAAATGTGGGTAGCGAAGGTGTTTTGTGCTTAGTGTATTCTTGTACGTATTCTGGTTGGATTCGAACTCGCAACCCTCCGGTTGCTAGTCCGTTATCCTTCGAATCGGGGTACCTAATTTTCTGGTAGCAAAATATTTTCTAAATTGCTACTTCAACTATTAAATTTTTAAGTCTTTTTTAGGTCACTTCGAGGTTGTTTTTATGTAATTTTTAGGTCAAAAGAACCTTGTGGGAAAGGTGCATAGGGGAAAGACTATCAGTGGCGACCACTGAAGAAACGACCTCTTGCGTTGCTCGAATTGCAGGGACCAACGACGGATTAATTCGTCTTACTTTGGTGACAATCCATTTGAGCTGCGATCAAAGAAGTCTGCTGCAAAACACAATCGGGTGCAATTCGCGAAATTGCGCTTGTCACCGACGGAGATTGAAAAATTCCGGAAGGAGGCGGGGAGAGAGGCGGCACACTTAATCGACAGCCCCTCAATCGCACGTCGCGGTTTCGCAAGATATGTCCCCAAACACCCTTCTCCATTTGGTTCTAATTTCGTCCCCTGGTGATGCGGAGGAAATGGTGATCTCCTGGCACCGTGCCAACGGCCTTCAAAAGGCGACCGTGCCGTCTTTACAGAAAGTGCATTTTTCCTATCGGCTCTTCCACAATTATGCAGAACACGCTCTAACGCCTTTCCCTCAAATGCTCGGGACCAATTTTTTCCGTTCCCTTTTTATTTCCCGGCCTCCTCTGCGCGAACGTGGAAAGTGTCTCCTTCACGGCATGCGCGCCGTGTGATCATTTAACGACACGGCATTGATTTAGAATTGGAAAGGGAAAACAGCAGAGATGAAGTAAGCCGTGGATTGGTTTGGAGGCAGTGACGTGTGTGCCGACCTATTGGTGTGTGCGAGGAAGGGCTTTTCTTCTTTTCCTTTTAGTACCGCTTCGTTTATTCATTGTTGTGTTGTGATTTTTATTGCGTGTTTACGAGGACTCTCGTCTCCGGAAACATTTTAATCTTTTTATTCGATAGCGGCGAGGCATAATTAACCAATGATCTGTGGTGGGAAAAAAAAGAGAGGACGGGTGAGAAAATAGAGGCATTTGTTATGACCGCGTAATTTGCAAACACTGCGGCTATCTTTTATGGACGCTGCGTGTCGATTATTCATTTTTATGGTGCGCTCTCTCTTTCTCCAGTTGTTCTAACTAACCAAAGTGCCTACTCGTCCTTCATTGAAGAGGTATGGTATTTGAGGATGTGAAGGGCTATTGGGAGTTTTATGAGTGGTGTATAAACAATGTGTTGATGATGTTAGTTTTAATATTCTGCTACTTGTTTTACTTAGAATGCTTTGCTATATTTCATTTCTGGAATATTTTATTACTTATTTAATTCATTGGCAAACGCGCGCCTTTTCAAGAAGCTTAAACTAATTCCTCTTAAAAATGATTTCAGGATCTGATTGGGTTTGTACCCTGATTTTCCAGATTAATCAAAAATTGTGAAACAGTAACGTGTTTCAACCGTCATTGTAAAAACACTCTTCACCTATTAACCTTGCGTTTTAAATTTAAAAAAACTAATTTCGTGCGAACGTTTTAATTTGCATTAAGATTATTTAACGAATAATTCACTACTTTAATACCTATTTCCCATAATCCTTTTGTAAGACGAAATTAACTCATTACAATGAATTCAAACTATTGTTTATATAATTATTGTTGTTTATGCAAAATTTTGTTTTAAGTGTTTATATAAACAAATACATATGTAGTATTGTTATAGTTTTTTGACACATTTCCCCAATACTCCAAGATTTTCTTTATTGAAGAGGTATGGTATTTGAGATGTAAAGGGTTATTGGGAATTTTATGAGTGGTGTATAAACAATGGCATGTTGATGATGTTAATTTTAATATTCTGTTACTTGTTTTACTTAGAATGCTTTGCTATATTTCATTTCTGGAATATTTTATTACTTATTTAATTCGTTGACAAGCGCGCGCCTTTTCAAGAAGCCTAAACTAATTCCGCTTAAAAATGATTTCAAGATCTGATTGGGTTTCTACCCTGATTTTCCAGATAATTAATCAAAAATTGCGAAACAGTTGATGAGTTCTCGAACAGTTGATGAAATTGCGAAACCTCTATGGAGTTCATATAATTTGATTCGGTCATTCATCTTAATGATAGGAAAGGTTATGCATTTGAACCGCTAAGTGAAAAGCAACTTATTTCCATTAGAATAATATAGTTAAAAACCTACGAAAGCAGAAGCAAAAAAAAACCCGAGTAGGTTTAAAGTTTTTATGTGCCCATTACTTTTACAGTTTTCAGATTAAGTCTGTTTTAGGCAAATTTCCCCTTTCATTCCACCAAACTTTCATAACAGAACTTACCTATATACAATTTAAAAGCCAAATATTTTGTGTTGAGCTACACTTTCTATCCAAAATACCTTCGTACATATTTGTTAAACAGTAGATATGAAGATACATAATCCAGAATGCATGAAAAACTAAAACGCATTTAATTTACGCCGTCTCACAGATTGGTGGTGTTGGGAACCAGTTTTAGACAAGCACATAGCTAGTTTAGATTCGATTTCACCAAATCCATTGGATTAATCAAAGTTCTTATGTACTAAGTTGCAATTTCATGTTTAAAAACAATAAAATAACAAAGCATGAATAAATTTTGTCTTACCTGAACTTACTGCATGGATGTATGACCCAGTGGCCGGCAGCTTTCTGCCGTATCCTCTCCTTCATGAGAGCCTTTTTGCTACCGAACAGTTTCATGGCCAGTTTGTTGTCGGAAGGCTGGAAGAGGGCCTCCAGCTGACTGCGCATGAAGGAGGCCTTCGCCTCGCCGATTACAGGGCCTAGCTCCTCCTTGGGGGTTCCGTACAGTGAATCTCCTTCTGCCTCCTCCTTGCGAGAAATAACGAAAATGAGCAAATGTTCTCAACACCAGAAGCAACAACATTCACAGGGGATCAGTCCTAAACTCGCTTTATGATGAGACCCTACACTTATAGGTCATCAGACCTACCTATTGCCGTAAGGTACTACAAGGGGATTGCAGATAGGGTTTACGACTTGCCGATATTCTCGGTATTGGTAAATTACCGACGAAAATCCTTAAATGTCTTATTTTTTTTCTTCGGGAAGAGTTTCTAAGCACATTTCTCCGAAATGACAACAATTATTGTTGTGGACACTATAAGATGCAATTTTTGTAAACTTGTAAATATTTGCAAAACATTTTCTACATAATTTATATCCTTCAAAAAATTCGTTTGATATGGGGAAGCACCAATTTTTTCTTTCGACAGAGTATAGCAAAAGATTAATTAAACAAGGGTCCCAAAACTTATTAAGCGGAAGGGCTACAGTTGTATATTGAAAATGTGTGCCCTAACGGTATACGATGGCATTTCTATTTACTGCCGTCATATATATTAATCACTGAAGTATTGGCAATTCTCACCAAACTCTAACCAACTGCTATAGAGGAAAAGTATATAGATGATTGTTTAAATAACAAGAATAGTTGAATACTAACATATAGGTAATAAAATAAAAGAATTGAAAAACATACTCTCGTAACATTTTAAAATTTATAATAGTTGTTAATGAAAATGATTCAAGCTCTCAGAATTTTTTCAAAAGTATATGCATGCGACGAAACAATTCATTTTTGAAATGTACTGACTCTTACAGGTAATAGGAGGCTGAAAGGAGGGAAAGGGGTTTCATCAGTATGTTAAAAGAGATAATATACAAGCAATATCGTAAAGGATGTATGAAAGGAGATCTTTACAAAGATATACACAGATTGAACACGATATTGAAAGATTACATGTACTTTATTTTTAATATAATATAGGTCAATTTAACAGTCTGATATAACTAAAAATTTTTTGGCTCTCAAATTTGAAGAAAAAAACCTCTCTAAGAAATTACGGTATATACAAAAACATGTGTGTAATTATGCTTAACAATGCGACCTCGTTTACATGAGTCCTGACCAACTCTAATCGTTCCAGGGCTTTCGTTTACAAGCTGCAATTATCTCGCGCCCCACATCTAAAGTAATGTCTTAAAAATAATATAAAAATTGGTTTTAATCACTCTCTTATAAAGATGCATCAGCGTGTTTACTTGAGGATTATTTTTAGATCAACTTCAGTAAAATGACTATATTTGGAAATATACTTTTCAATTCACTTTGAAATGGTAAAAAATCGAAGCACGAAAATAATGACAATTTTAGAATAATCAAAAAATTAAATTTTCTTCATATTTTATAAATAGTAATACCTAATTTTAGAAGTAGCACTTTTACAAATAACCTGACAGACATCGATGTTTTTAAGCAACCATTGTTTCCAAAGATAGTCACTATCTGACAAATATTCCTCATTTCACGCTTGAACCAAAGTAGTTACAATTAGCTATTCCGTCGAAATTCTAATTGTACTTTGGGTACATGTGATTTGGTGGGCATCAAAAGTAATATGTTGGTTTGGGTTGGTCCATCCTGGTTTAGATAGGAAGAAAACTAAAATCTGAGGTAATCCTGAATTACGGATAAACGTAGCATAAAAATGGTTCTAACAGCCAAAAGAATTAGGTTGCAAATTCAGAAATTGAACTGATTTTGTATACACTACATAAACTTTGAATCCCCAAATAAAATCACTTTAATACTCACTATCCAAATAACAAAAGTTGGTCTCTCACAAAAAGCTAATACCATACGATGAGGAGAGTTATGCTCAAGTCGAATGTTATGCACTAGATTTTTGTTTGCGAAACGTTGAACTGGCTCCTGGTTAAATCTTCCACACTCGAAAACTTTCCCCTTTTCATATCAGTTTTGGCATGCTCCTCAGACAAAACAAACAGCGGAAGTGGTTGGTGCATATTGAAAGTTAAGACTTTCGCTACAGAATAAGAAATTACGAGATTCTTGTGTAAAGTATGTTTGTAATTATTTAAAAAATAAATTGATAATATTTCGATAGCATATAGGGCTACAAGAAAAGTTCAAATAACGATTTTCCCGGTGAATTCAGGGTTGTTCCGAAAAGCACCAAAACAAGAAAGAACTGTATATTGCACATTGAGTACTACATATGTGGAAGAACACTGGGTAAAAACTTGTAAAGATGCGGTCGTCCTAAGACAAACGTCTCGGTATATGGCCATTAATACGGAAATTGGTCTAAGTTAGATCGGATTAGACTTGATAATATTTGACACGAATTAGACTTTCTAAAGCGATTGAGGAGTTTCTACAAGTGAAAACCATTCTTTTAGGTGAAAAACTCCTTCACTGGAGCAAGTTCAGACGGTGTTCCGCGGAGAAGCCAAAACACCAGTATTTCAAGCCTTTCATCGCAGGTCTCTTCATTAAGGTATAGTTTTTGAAAATATTAACATATATGTTCATCTAAGGTGGACAAAAACCTTTTTCACTATTAGAATTTGTTCTGGTAAAATTCGATTTTTTCGGCCCGCCCTAACACACAGAATTTAGTCATGAAAATGTCAGTATCTTTGATTATTCTTTATTAATCAAATGCCTTTCGAACTTAACGATCTCTCAACAAGCACGTTTACCTAGATTTTTGGATTTCGTTTTGTTCAACACAAAAGTGCTATTATTAAACCGTCATGTATGGGACATCTCTAGTCGCATTGAGATGTCCCACATGGGACGGCTTGATATTACCTTCTTCTATAAAACATGAGATACACACAAAAATTTGGGATAAGCGTATTTGAAGGGACGCTAATCTAAATTCAAAAGTGTTTTTTGATTAATAAAAAGGATTAAAAGATACGGCCATTTCCATAACTAAAATCTGTGTGTGATTGTCCTATACCTGACAGTGGAATAGCGAAGGAATTAAATGTGATTTTTAAATAAAGTAAACTTATATGATACACCAAGTTATCTTTCTTTCACTAATATATTTCGAGAATAAGTTATCCTTCACTGATATATTTCGGTGCCTGATTTTCTTTAAATTAAGTAAATACAAGTCGAACCCTATTTATTCAAATCAAAAACAATTAAAATATTTTCAATATGTGGAAAAGAAGTTATATTTATTTTGCTATTTTATCCTACATTTCCTGCTATTCTTAAATCAATTGGCAACAACGAAGAGAGATAGAGATTACCAATTATCATTTTACGTAACAAATTCTTCCATTTGCCATTTTCAATAAAATCTAACTATTTTTCTAATATCTATAATACTATCAAATAAAACCTATAGAAATGAAAATGGAGTGTTTATACATTGAATATTTTCTCCCCAATTCAAGTTATTTATTCGTTTTGGGCCCTTCTAATTCAAAATCAGTGGTTTACACGTTCAGTGTCTGTTTTATGTGTGTGCCAGCACTTCATCTAAACGGCTGGATATATTTTCATGAAACTTTGTATACCTTGAATTTTTACACTAACTTAGTGACTGAGCTCAACAGCATCAGTCTGTCTTTGCTATTGCAGGAGCCATTAAATGGAATTTTCAAGATAAAATGTGTTTTCTTAAAACATTCTCTTAAGTCATTAATATATTATCAAATTAATGTGTCATCTGTTCCTTAAAGGTAATGACATTCAAAATGTCGTATTCCTGGTGCAAGAGTGCCACAAGTAAAAAATATTGGTTGAACAATTATGAATGTCAGACTATTCACCGTATTTTTACGAATCGAATTACGGCAATTTTACAGGAAATGATTTTGCATTCGTTATTACCCAAAACTCAAAGTTGACTTTTGTAGTAGCCATCTTAGTTTCGCCTTTCGCTATTGTGTCTTACAACAGAGATGGGGCGTATGTGAAGTGGCTTGTTTGATGGATATGCATGAATACATTTTGCGTCCAAAGTTAAGTTGTAGAAATTATAAAAAATTGTCTAAGGGTGTTAAAAATGATTTTCCAAACACTTACAGGATATTGATATTTTCTACGAAAGAGAAAAGCGATTATTCTGGTCACTTTTTCAATGTACAAGTTAACCAATTCAATCCGAGTTGGGTCAAGTAATTCTGCTAGTATTTAATAAATTTATGTTTGTTCAGGAGTTTACACACAATCAACTAATTTAATTTGGTTATAGGTGGAACAATGTTTTTTATTATATTCTAGTGAGAACATTTAAAAAGTTTTTACAGTAGTGTTATAGTACCTAAAAATGATTATTCTAAAGCTTTTATCGTTTGTGTGAATTAATTGCTCAAAAGAGTTATGCAACAAATTCGTCTGAGACAATCAATGTAATGAAGAAATAATTAAAGCCTATTTTGCGGATAGAACTAAATGAAAACAATGCATATGGACAAAAAAATAATTCAATAACATCTTGATTTTAGAATAGTAAAACAAGGCTAATCTTGAGTATTTGATATTATACGATTCCTTGTGAAAGGCCAACAAAACCACTATTAAAATATAGCATATTGTTTTTAAAACATTAAAATTGTTAACCAGAAGGAGGATAAAAGGTATGATTGAGGAAAATATACTAGTTTATTATCGAATGTATGCTTCCCTATTTAATAAAATGTTCCTAGACCAAAATATTTTCTCTGGATGATTAAAGTAGCATTATTACTGTTTTCGTTTTAATTTTGAAATAAAAAGAATATTTCGAAATATTAACACTCTAAGGAGTGCCGGCTCTAAGACCAAAATATTTTTTATAAAATTATTCCAAATATTTTTTATTTAAGAGTTTTAAATAATAATCCATTTTTAGGTTTTCCTATTTTAAACTGCTAATTTTAGAGTTCCTTAATTTGAAAAAGAGAAAATTTTCCACATTTTCATCCACTTTTTTCAATATTTCTAATCGTTTAGAGTAATTTTATAACCAATTTTTTTTATTTGAAAATGAAAAAGAGTATTCAGCACACGTTACGATTATACAATTAGTGTGATCGTGAAATTAGTTCGAATCTTAAGTCAAAATAATTCGATCTAAAATTTTGTTCTAATTTTAGAGATTTATTTTCATAAGATGACTTTTAGAGTTTCAAGTAATTGTACTCTTTCTAATCGTTTATAATAATATATTTTATACTAGTAATTTCAAAGTTTCCTTAATTTTACTCGTGAATACTTTCCCATTTTCTCTAGGTAATTTCTAAATGATCAAAGCAACTTTATAACCTTTTTCGTTTTAAGAGAAAAATGTATTTATTCAGTATACATTATCGTTGTACAATCAACTTTGTTAAAATAAGCTTACAAAATTAATCTACCGTGAACAATTTTCAATTCATTAGGAAGCTATTCAGTTAAATAAATTACACAGAAAATTTTTAAACCAATATAAAAGTGTATGTATTTCTAAGTGATTTTTAAGGTATATATAGGTATTCTATGTGAACTATAATAAGTAAAAGAATAAAAGTAGGCATATTTAAGAGAATCATAAGTAAAAGAAGAAAAGCAGCTATTCTAATAAATTATATTAATTAAGTGAAATTAATTGCAGGAGGAAAACTTTAAAACTAATATAAAAATATAAGTATTTCTGAGTGATTTCTAAGGTACCTCAATTTTGGGGCATTCTAAGTGAATTATTTTATTAAATAAAAATGAAAAGCTGGTATTCCGAGTGAATTGTATTAAGTAAAAGAAAAAGTAGGTATTCCCAGTGAATTACATTAAGTAAAAGAAGACAAGCAAGTATTCCAAGAAATTATATTAATTAAAAGAAGAAAATTAGGTTTTCTATAAGTGAACTATATTAATTAAGTGAAATAAACTGAATAAGGAAACACTTTTAAACAAGTAAACAATATTTGAAAACACTGGGTAGTTCTAAGTGACTTTTAATACATATTTCTAAGCGAACAAAGGAACTTTACAACCATTTTTGTTTTGAGATATATAAATAGAAGAGAATAATAGAGAGAATGGAAAAAATAATAGTTCTGAGAAAAAGTATTCGGCGCACATTATTATTGTACACTGGTTTGTTAAAATAAGCTTACAAAATCAATCTAACCGCCTAGTTTCCTATTATTTACGACGCTATGCAGTGTTACATAAATTGCACACAGGGAAACTTTTAAACTCATAAATTAAAAGATTGGCTCGCTCTCGCATACTTGGAAGAGAACTAAACAAAACAAAAGCAGCCGCGTTTTTCGTCTCCTCTTTTAAAGGTCCATAACTACACCCCGAAGAGCGTTGCCAGGAAAAAGGAGGTACGAGAAGGAATTAAAAGACTCACCTTCTTCAGGCTGATCTCGGGCGTGATGTAGTCGTTGACAGGGTCCCCGAACGCCGTCACCACCGAGTCTGTGCAAGTGTTGGTGTTGTCGATGGAGATCTTGATGGAGTCGTGGCGACACAGGGGCGGTACCATCCCTTCTGCCACAGACTCTTCCGTCCCACTGTTCACGCGTCCGTTTGCAAGGCGGAGGAAGGGCCTCTTGCCCCCCGGCTCCATGACACTCAGGCCCCTGCAACAACGACACATTCCGGTGAATATGACTTCCTCTCTTGGCAATCCCGCTCGCGCCCTCAATCAAAACAAACCGCAGGAATGCTTTCCCGTGAACGACCCCCCTCCGAGAAACCTGGAATGTACGATTCAGATCTGTGATATTCAAAGAATAGCTTCGGAAATGACTCGGTAAGTGGGATAACACCTTCAGTTCACATTGCGTGTCCTATATTATTTTTGTTCCCCGCATTTCTAACTGGTATTGTTGCATTAAACACCACATTTTCTGTTTTAAATAGTTCGACAACGAATTCCACTAATTAAGAATGCTTTGTCTTAACCCTCCTGGTGTTTGTCTCCCCGAGGTATGTCCTCAAAAGCAAAACTGACCAGATCTTGATGGACGAGATATCGCGTCGACTTTCGCCATTAAATGAAAGCTGACCAGATCTTGATCTCGTCATCATCAAAACATCGGCATTGATGGCGAGATATCTCGTCGACTTTCGTCATTAAATGAAAGTTGGTCAGATCTTGATCTCGTCATCATCAAAACATCGGCATTGATGACGAGATATCTCGTCGACTTTCGTCATTAAATGAAAGCTGACCAAATCTTGATCTCGTCATCATCAAAACATCGGCATTGATGACGAGATATCTCGTCATTAGAAAAACTAGGCTGATCTTGAAGGACATCTCGTCGAAACCACTTGGAGGGTTAAGAAGGACCGTCACAACTGACAGGATAACAGCGTGCCAAGTCCTGACCACGTACTGTAGTGTTTTGGGGTGTCACGGTTGAACATTTATGATGTTGCAAGACTTCCATTGGAAGCTAAAAAAATTGTGTGTCCTAATTTATTTTGTGTTTCCGACATTTCTTGCTACTTATTTCTTGCATTACAATATCGCATTTTCTGTTTTTAATAGTTCAATAGAAACTCCGTGAATTAAAATTTATTTGTCTTAAGAAAGACTGTCACAACTGTCAGAGCTAATCCTGACCACGTACTGCAGTATTTCGCAATATCGTGGAAGGACAATCAAGATGATCCGAGACTTTTTTTGGAATTATTCACAGGAGGGAGATATCATGTAACTGATCTCATATTGATCTCCAGATAAGAGAAAAAAAAGAATTCTTTAGACACAACTTTTTAAAAAATAAGCGTTTCAGAGCATCTGAAACTTCATGAGTAATAAAATGTATGAATTGGTGGAAATACTTGATGCTAGAACATCTGTCAAAGTTTTTTAATTCTGTCATTGTGAGACGATATGTTTAATTACAAGGACAGCAAAGACCACAAAATTAAAAATTTATCTCTTCACTGATGACAATTGTTATTAAGTTAATGCGATATTATAAAGAGCCATCTTTTCCCCGTGAATACTTTTTTCAAAAGAAAAATTCGTATAATCTTTAAAAACATTCATACATCAAAACTTACTTATTTTTTCGTTTTTAAGCAAAAACTTTAGTTTGAAAAATATGAACTACCAATCAGATTTTTAAAAATTGGGTTAAATTTACAAAGACCCAAAGTAATTTTAAGTTTGAGGTAGAGGAATATTTTTTGGCTGTAAACGCAGATGTGTTGCAATGAACGAATTGTATTTATATATTTAATTAATTAATTTTTTTGTTGTTGAATCAATATTTTCAGTTAAAATAGTAAGAAATATTTTGAAGTATATACATGAAACATTATTATTGTAATGAACTTCATTCAACAAAAAGGGAATATAACTGATTTAATTACTTAACAAGCATATTAATAATTAGTAATACATAAAATAGAACCATAAATAATGAAGATATAGCATACGGGAAAATAAAACTTTTTCAACTAAATTGCTTATATGTTCAATGACAAAAAAATGAAACACTACTCAGTTTGCTCTTAAGCTCATTGAAAAGTAAATTATCGCCTTTTGAGTTAATTTAGAATCGGATACGATCTGTTAAATTGGAAAAATAACTCTTAACGGAGCCTACCCTAAAATTATCTCAGGTTATTTCTTTAACACAAGCACGTGAAATTCATTTATCTCTTACATTCAGAACTTACATTTTTCCAACGAGAAAATATAAATATAACCACGGGCTCTTCAATCTTGACATCCGGTTGTTAGCAACAGCTTCATCATCACTTTTAAACGTTATATAAACTCACTCACTTAATGTCTTTAACATGAACTCATTCAGCAGAGAGAAACGTTCACAACTCGAGTTATTTTAACATCCCTCAACTTCCTCCAAGGCAGTTTAAGTTAACGGCGTTTTTACAAAAAGACCGACCACGGAAAAAGTTGCTCTTGAACGACTGTTGTGTATTCTTTGAAAGTGAAAGGTGCCGATTTCATGTTATTCCTTTGAAAAAATAGGAACAGAATATTTAAGTTAAATGTCCATTATAGACAAAACAACTCTTCGTATCTCACCTTCACATAGCGATTTTCTTCCAACTCTTTTCTAATAATTAAGTTATCTTTTTTTTAATAGACCTTAAATTTTCCTTACTAGAAATAAAAATATAACTACGGGCTCTTTAATCTGAACTGGACTCTTTAAGTGTATTGGCTTTCAAAGTTGGCAGTAGAAAATTTTTGTGTGGTCCATATCTTAAAATATACTTATATTTCTCATTTAAATAGTAGTTTTAACTATTCATTTCATATTGTAATAACATATTTTTATTTTTTACTTCTAAAAACGTGGCATATAACAATCGCTAATCTATGGTAAGGGATCCTTCACATCAATAGAATTCGCGTCAATCTGGATCAATCTGAATCCAGTAAAAACGGACTAACATGGATAAGGGTTCACTGAAGCGGAACGATCAGCAGTCAGGCAGTGTGAAAGATTTTAAGACGAACAAGCTATTGCTTATATAAAGCAACTAAAGCAACGACCTTAAAATAAAATAGATGTAGCATGTGTACGCAGCTTCATGTTATTTCTTCCAGTTGCCCGGTTTGAAGATCTGTCGTGGGGTTATGGGTAAAAGCAGGAATCCTGAATTATCGATTGGCTAAAGTAATTATCCACCGTGATTAAAAACGCTAATCTGCGCTTCCATAGCCAATCGGGTAAGTCGATTTGTAATTTACCCTTCAGAGATCTTACGACAGCAACCCCCCACATGATCCGTCTATTTCATTAGAAGGTCTATGACGTAAAGGGCTTCCCCGAATCTTCGATTCTGGATTCAAATTGATCGGATTCTGTTAGTGTGAAGTGACCCTTAGAAACTAAAGAGAAAGTGCCTTCTTGACTGGTGTGGTAGAATTATACTATGGTTTTTAGCTGCTTTAATCTTATGCACCCTTTCATATAGCTGAGCACGTGCTCTGGTGTACGTTTTCGTGCATCAACGGGAATTTTCCGATGGCTTTCCCAAAACACTTTCCGATTCCAACACCCGTCTTTCCTAACTTGAGTCAACTGAAAAGTGTTGCTGCGGACTCAAAAATGAGGCACACTGAGAGGGGAACGCTGCCCGGTATTTGCTATTAAAAATACTTTCTTGCGTGTCGCGCAGAATGTTGGAACACGCCCGGTAATGATAACGGACGATCTTGAAATGCCTGTGGCGGGTGCTGAGTTAACCGCCTTCGTAAAATATGGCTCTAATCATTCTCCCTCCCTTCACTTCTAAAGATCCCGGACTTCCGTTCACCTAAAAGTTTCGCTTGCCATCCTTGGCGAGTCTTTCAGGCAAGGAATTCATCCGATAACCTTAATTTGTCGTCCAAGACATGCTGTACGATGTCAGATTAACAAGAAAGGGTAGGGAGTTTATTTTTTACAAGCTGTAAGGCGCGTTGAAATAGGAATACTACGGGACTCCAGAAACCATTTATTGCTGTTCCAGTGCTTATTATCTTTTACGGAGTAATTTAAATAATGATTTCGCATTGAGACATATCTTTGATGTTCCTCATTGTTCATGCATAGAAATTTGGAAGCGCAATATAATTCAAAATACCCAGAGAATGTAAGTCAATTAATAAATCTCACAATTCAGAAATATGTCTCCCCAGTCTCAGTAATAATCTCACAAAAACCAGAATTGAATTAAACTCACAGCTAAAAATTACATCTCAATTCTAAATATAACTAAAAAGATTATCGCTTACGTTACTTGTTTCCTTACATCTATACGATATGATTTATTAATTTATTGTGCGCGAGCAATTTCTCGTGAAAGTATTTAAATGACTTTAACCAATGATAGACCAACTATAAAAAATTACTCACGTACGTGACTTTTGCAGTAACCTTCTGATGAAATAAGACAAGCTCCTTGGCTTTAATATTATCAGCTTCTTTGTTTTAAATGGAATCAATAACGGAATTGAAAACCATTAACCGAAAGCCATTATTAATTGAATTTATTAACATTCTACAACATGGGCTACAACGTTTCTTTAAATACCCCAGTACAAGGTAAATCGTAGCATAAAATTATCAAAAAATCAATTAGTATTTTTGATTAAATAGTTTTCAAGCAACAAACGATAATATTAATTTTCTTTGTATTTTAAAATGTTTTAATACTTGAAATATGCAAGCATTCCAATCATAATCTTTCGAATTCGCTTCAATAGCTAATTTCCCCAAAGTGACTTTTTTGCCACATAATGTTCCTTTAAAAAACAAAGGTAAACACGAAATTTTTATGTAGTAATCTTAGGATTCCAATACACATTTCTACTAGACATTTTATGGATAGTTGATATCTATGCAAAATTTAAGAATTGCTTTTTAGAAATTGCTTTTTAGATTTTTTGCAATTAATAATTGACAGTGTATCATATTTTGATTACAACAGCAGATAAAAAATAGTAACAACAATTAACATCGTAGTGGTTGAATTTATATTGTTTATATCCATATGTTGCCATTCGTCAATATAAAAATAATACCGATTTCTATCCCACGTACATTAATGCTGTACCATAGAGGCAAACAGTCGTTTTGACAATCTCTCTGCAGTTTTTTGAAAAATAAAATATTAAAATGAAAAATAAAGCTCGTATCGCAGGTTCTTTGCCCAGAGGATTTAGTCAATTGATTTCTACATCTCACTGGACGTGACTACCTGCAAAAACACATCATATATGATTAGAGAGATAAGCTATCTATCCTCTCTCTTTGTGAACTAGAAGAAATGACTGGAGTCCACCTCAAAGACTGCCTTGAAATTCCTGACAATGCATTTGACTATCTACAGTAATTGCAAATATTATAGATAGTGTTTTTAATTTAACATATTTTATTACCTCAGACCTCCATTGGGCTGCTCGTTGACTGATGGCTTAGAGACCGAAGAAGGGTATAATGTAAAAAACATTTAGAGAGAGATTAACAAAATCGGAATTACGACTGTTACCTCTACAGAGCGACAAACAAAAAAAGATTCAAAATAAGTGTTCACTTATTAAAATTAAATAGTTTGCATCTAGTCTAAAATAATGAGTGTTATAACAATTAATAACCAATAGGAGATTGGTAAAAAGAAAAACAACTTTGAAATCCGTCTGTATGCAAACAAAAGGGCAATTAATTGAGAGTCGAGATATTTTGTTAAGCTGCGTTTTTCCTCTCTACTTTGAGCTTTGGAGTCCTGTTTCATTAATTACCGAGGTGCCGACTTCGTAAATCAGGCTAAACGAGTGATGAGGAATTCTTTTGTTGATACGCAGATTTAAAAAAGGAAGCGTTTGGAGCAACTGCATATAAAGACGACATAAAACTATCCCTCTATTTTTTACACCCCCTATGAGCCATAAAATTATTCGACGTGAAAAACTAGGAACAGGGATAAATGTGGAAATTTAATTAAGATTCGTACGTCGTAAAAGCGGCATGAAGAGATCGATTATTTACAACGTAAATCATTCTTTGTGAAGGGAGAAAAACAGTTTTTTTACGACTGCAGTGCTGTTGGTTAGCTTTGAAGTGTACATTAAACTAATGTGAAACATTCACTGCTCAACTACTTTTTATTTATTTATAGTTATTTTGTCAAATGAATTTTCTAGACATTTTTTTAATTTGATAGAGGCAGTATGTTCTGAACTCCATTACTTATGAAAAAGCAATCTGATACTTCGATTAATGTAGGATAAGGTTATTAATTCAGGTTTATAATTATGATAAACCAATAAAAAAGACTCGATTTTATAATTTTTTATGAGAATCTGTTATTAAATGTAAGTATATTATTAAATGTGCTGATATCGTACTCTTAAAACTGAACAGAACAACGCCATTTTTATAAAGTCAAAATAATTAAAATTATGTTTTACAAGTGTGCTATATTTCAATACAAAAATACTGTAATTGAAATTAGCACTTTCAAATGGATTAAAATAATTATATTTTTAATTACTATTGAGCAATAGTAATCAAAAACATTATTTTAACAGTTAACTTGAATATAATTAGGTTTTAGTGACAGATAACATACACAAAGGAAATTTTTTTAAATTGGAAGTTTGAAGTTTACATTTGGTATGTTAATTGCTTCTCTATGGAGCTTATTTTCATGTATCTACGATTTTTAAATAAATGAGCAATAAAAGAAATAGAGCTCCTTAGAAACTGGTGAATAAAGGAATAATCGAAGCATAAGTTTTTAAGCATAGCTGTCATACTTTTTAAGAGGAAACTACGAAATTAGAAATTTAGCATCGAACTAAATTTATTTATGGTACTTTACTCTCTTGTCAAAAGTATGATGATCCTAATCACTTGCAAACTGTTGATAGAAAACATGAATAGGCATGGATGTATAGAAAGATTATAAAATTATAATTCAACAAATCCACTTGTACCACACAACATGTTTTTAACTTCATCATAAATAAAATTATGAACATAATAAATAAAATTATTTTTGTAGTTAAACAATGCATATGTAAAGATAACACATACCATGGAACTAGATATCCTGCTTAAACACATGATACATGGATAAGTTTTATCCACATAATTTTATTAAAGAAATTAGTTTTGCAGTCGCAGATCAAACATTGGAATTGTGGGTACATTCCCCTTACATCGGCTACTCTCTGTGTACCGCAAGAAAACAAACATATTTTAACTCGATATTACTATGAGGTTGAGGGTGTTATTAAAGAGAGTCTGAGAAATTATTTGCATGTATTTGAGAGCACAAGGAGGCCTTATTTGGTAGAAGGTTGGTTTGAAGAAGGTATTATTAGCACTGAGAAAATACTAGAGAGTGTTGAAACGGAGTGAGAGAAGAGGGTAATGAGATGCAAAAATAGATATAATACTAAAGGATTTAAGCTAAATAAAAGAGGAAAGGTTTAGATGTATAAAATAGATACGAAACATCAAATCTGTTTTCCCCTGCAAGCGTGCGATGCCTTAAAGCGTCATAATTAATAAAATATCATACATCCCTCTACTAATTATTTAGAAATGTTTATCTAAACTATTCTCATTATGAATGTCTCACTTCTTCCACAATCCAATTAGTGTCGCCTCATGAAACTCTCTTTTGATGTATGGTGGAAAATTCTCCATTTCAAAATGTGGTGGGACATCATTCGTCATAACAATACGAGACTCGTATCTATCTTGCACTAACACGAAAAATTCCGAATAGCGAGATGAAGATTCTAACTCTCCACTATTCATTTCAAGGTATATAGGCCACATTTTAACATTTAAATGACAAGTTTTGTTGTTTGAGCTACGTTAAGGGTTTCTGAATTTCTTATACCTACTGATGTAGTGTTGTTACTATCATTTACTAACTGAATTACCAAATTCATTTATAATGGATATAGACATCACTATGCATGTTTCACGTCTCCAAATGAACTAAAATTAGTCAAAAATATAAAGCAGAACCGTGTTCTTTTTACTGGTATTAATTCTTTTTTCCAATAAAATTCCCTGGTGTACAACACCATATGTTCAGAAATTATTGTGTTTACAGTTAAATTCATTATGGATGTCCACTTCACTTGCCCTCCATTGATTTATTTAAGTATATTTGGTATTTTTTGACGTCTAAACCTATTTTCGAGTTCGCATAAATTTTCTTTTATTTATCTGATTTCTATTTCCCGGATTTCCATTGCTTTTTGTAACTTTGTAATACTGAAGAATTTTGTTGGAGTGATGAACAATTTCGTGTAGTTTTAGCAACATTATGCAGTTTTCTACATCTCAAATAAAAACATTTAAACAAAACGCCAAGACTGACGAATGAATTTTATAGTGGATGATTTTATACTGTTTATACCCGTTTGTTGCCATTTGATAATACAATAATAATGTCAATTTCTGTACAAAGTACATTATGTAAATATATAAAGAATGAAAAATTACTTTAAAATCTGGTTATAATTTTTGATCCTTTTAGGAAGTAGCTGCTGTTTTACAGTTGTAGTGAAATTTTTTATCGATGGTTAACAGTTTTATTTTATGAGTTTTACGTAGAAATAAATCCAGCACCAATTAGAAACTCCGTTACTTTGGAATTAAGTCCTTTTTTTTACCAGCAATAAAGAATACAATCTAACGTAAAAATAATTTTAAATGCTTTTTTTTACTTTAGATAGAGTCACAGTAAAAAATTAAATGAAATCAAAATATCATAACACGGAAAAATATCTCAGTTCAAACACAAGAAAAACTGCTTTTAAAAAGGTTGGTTGGTTTTAGGGTTTTATGGCGCAAGGGCCATATTTGGCCATGTTGCGCCAGACACAAGATATACGATATTCAGTAATCGACACACACAATAAAAGTTTTACTAACACAGAAGAGAGAAATACACTCAGGGAGGAATGCACCTGACAGAAATCGAACCGCTTTTGAAAGGAATGACTTAAAATTTTTTTTTTATTTCAATTTAAAGTGCATGGGAAAATAATTTGTGTTCAACATAAATTAACACATTTGTACAAGCTGTGTTAAACTCTAAAACATAAATAATCTTATCCGCCATTATTTTGTCACAATCGTTGGTACAAATCAGTTATTCAGAGTCAGTATAAAAGGATTCTGTAAAAAGCGCAGATTTGAAATGCATGGAAGTATTTTAAATATGCCATAAGAATGCTCTATTACCCTCACAAATTCTAATTACTTTATTCATTAAGGTAACTCTGACTTAAGGTGCATGACTTACTATCGAACGAAATAATTCGTCTAATTTTTTAAGACTCTAAATTATTCCATTTGATTTCAAACACGCTTCTCTCATATTAACTCAGAACTCAGACAACAAAGCTATCAAGATTAGACTTAAAAAAAGAATGCTAGCAATTCAAGATTACTGAGAAAACTACAAACGTTTACAATGGGTCTCGAGTTGAATAAAAATTAATTGGAATATTCATTTTTAGTCAGTCCTTTACCAATAAAAAACAGTAAACGAATCGAATAAGTATTAATTCCATACACAAAATGAAATATTCCGAAAACGCAATCAAGTTTAAAGTAATATTTTTCAGTTTTGTTAACTTATGCATTTGGTCAAAGAAACTTAGTATAAGTCAATACGTTTTTGTGCGTTTCATTCAGAAGAGAAGTGGAAACATAAATAACTTCCCACGTTTATTCATGACATGAAATAGTATAAAAGAAATGAATTCCTAATACTTCAAAGGGAGTAAGATGATGATTTGTGGAATGTACTCACAAATCCGATGTGCCTTATTAAAGTTCTACTGTATCGTAATGTTTGAATTCTTGAAACCCAGTTCTTTCATCAGTACATTAATTTGAAAGGCTTTTTCTGTCAACCTAAATGTAGTTGGTGGTAGTGTTTCTGCCGATGGAACGCATTCCTTCTACTTATTCATGTAGAGTGACGTCACATGGCTTGATTTTCGAATGCAATTTCCGTACTTCCTCCAATAAAGATTCCAAAGTATAAATTCCAAATTTCCAATGAATTTCGGATTGATACGTGATAGTTAACTGGTCACCGCCAATTCGATTAAACGCCAAATCCGTCAAAACGAAATTAAACTACATTACAATGTAATCACAATATGCATCGTGAGAGAGTACTTGGATGACGGAAGTAAAATCTTCGCTTTCCGTCTAGTTTGTTTGTTTTGCATTGAAAATTCCTCTCGTATGTAATTCGAAATAGATGCATGGCATGAAATATTTAAATATAGTCCATTGAGTCACGTGTTTGTAAATCGCATCCAGTAGAATTAATAGTTTTCTTCTTCAGTTATCGTTAAAGTCATTCTGTAAATAGTTGCAGGTGGGCACATACAACTTGTGACAAATTTTAATTCTTGAATCAGAACTGGATATTTGACTATTAGATCTGTCCCCTTCGCAATTTTAGAACACACAAGTTTGCCATTTGTGCTACCATACCTTATTGGTTATTCTGGTTACAAACATATTGGTTATATTTCCTAATGATAACTGAAACGGAAGCGTTCAGAGTGTCCTGCGTAGGTTAATAATAAATTAAAAGGAAAGCGAATGCATCATCGTTCAATACAGAATCTTATATAACATGCTTGAATGGTATCAGTTTGGTTTCATGTAATGTACATAACACGTTAAGCACATAAATATGAATGTTTTAACTATATCGTTTTATTAAATAATTTAGTTTTGTAGTCGTGTCAAACATCGGAATTGTGGTTCCATCCCCTGTGTTACAAGCAGCTTCTTTCTGAGCCCCTGATGATGGTCATGGCAATAAAGAACCCATTTTTACGCGACTAAGGGTATTATTGAAGAGAGTCTGGCAAAGTATCTGGTATGTATTTGTTATCACGATCAGGCCTTATTTGACGATGGAGAAATGATTATCGCTAAACAATAATATTCAAATGAGAGAACTGAAACGTGTGTAAAGAGGAAATACAAGGCGAAAATAGATATGGTATTAAGGGAGATAGGCTAAATGAAAAGGAGAGGTTTTATATATGTTAATATCGTGGCTTTCAAGTAAATATTTCATATTAATTTACCCATTTCGTCCTTGAGTATACATTTTCTTTATCAGATCAGATATGGGACAGAGCTTAACTTTTGATACAAAATTTGAGATTTTTGCAATGAAAGAACTATTTGTTGGGACGGGAGGGAGGCTTATGCTAGATGTAAGTTTCATTGGGGTTTTTAATGTGGTACGATGCATTTTATTAGATAGGAAAGATTTCATAAGCTTCAAAATATTTTATTTGAACCAAATCATTGAAAAACAAGTGAATCGATTAAGTAATTTAGAATACTGGTGGTACATGTATACCCTTCTGGACAAGAAGGTTAAAAGTATTAGAAGTTGGATATACTAGGCTTATCTAATGGATCAGACAGAAAATTAATCTGATTCTGCGACCATAAACGTTTCAACGTGACCTAAACGGAACATTGAAAACGATTCACTTAGTGGAAAATGTTTCATACTTCCGTTAGACTACGGTAGAGAAATGGAAATATTTCCCAGGAAGATATAAATGTTCCTTCACAATGTAAGAGGATTACACTGGATATTTTTTCTTATTTTCTCGGTGAATGGGGCTTCTTCCTCTGGCTTCAAGCCACATATCATCTGAAGTGCAACATGTTGCTCGTACGCATCATACTACTGAAGTACTTGGCACAAAGCCCTCTCCATTCACGAATTTCAGCTGAATGCACACTTTCCCATTCCAGACGCCACTTAATGCTAATTTTTTTCCTCCTGACTTTTTTTACCTCGATTGCGAGTAAAACTCCAGTTCTCTCTCATATTGAATGGAACAGGTCATTGAGTGCTCGGTTCGTTCACGTTCACACCCAGTGGGTGCAACAGGTAGTCAAAGAGTAAAAGCACTTTCGAGCACTTATCAATTCTAGTAACGTTAACGGAATTTTCTTTCGGAAGGGGTCCACATTTAGAATTTTAATGCTAAATCAAAAACTAAATCTGACTACATTTTAAATATTTTAAATGTGTATTGGGTTTCTAATGTCTTGTGTTTGCGTATGTCTTGTGTGGGTGTAATGTCTTGTGTGTGTATTGGATTTCTAAGTCTGCATATGAGAGGCGAATTTTCTGTACTCTAACTATACATGGCAGTAGTAGTATTTCTACGGTGGAACGTGTTTCCTGGATGCATTCCGAACATGACGTCGCTTGACTTGTTTTTCGAACACGATTTCAGAACTTCACCAATAAACATTACAGATGGAAATCCGAATTGCTATATGATGTTTAATTGATCAATTAGATTAAACACCAAGTTTTGTCAAAACGGCGATAAACTACTTTTTAAGATAGCCCCCATATATCATGCGAGAGCATGTAGGGATCGAAAGTACTTTCATCCACTTTTCATCTGGTTTATCTGTTTACACTGAAAATCCCTTTCATGTTTGATTTTCAGGCCATGAATTTCGAAGCAAGGCTAACTTTAAGTAAGCATAAAGTGACATAAATTTCAGTACGAAAAATACTTTAAAAGGTTATTCCACAAGTATTAGAAATGACAATGAATATCTCTTAACAAATACTCGGAACTCTTTCGTCGCGTTTGTGTCATTAATGAGGGGTTACTGCGATACATACATAAGTGAACATGAACGAAGCTGCTTGAGTCAGCACATAAAAAGCAAATTCCATGATTAATACATTCATAGCTCATAAACAATACTTAATTCATTACTAAATATGAAAATATGTATTATAGTGAATAAAATAGTTATCGTAATAAAATAATTGCATTTTATTTCAAAAGATATTAAAAAATAATTTTATACATTCTTAGTATTTTACGTGTAGAGTTGTTCTAAAAATAAACACTTTCGAGATGTTAGAAACCTCCATCTGTGTACATCATTGATCAATTAAATAGATGCTATGAGAATTTAAGGGACAGAAGTTTGAATTAAGATTTCATTCAAATGTGCAAATTTTTTATAGTTTAATGTAGCTATTGAAACTAAATTAACCATTTCTTAAGAACTAAGAGCTAATGACTTGATGTTTTCAGCTTGCAGAACGTATTTCATCTAGCTTTAAAAAGGAACTGAGTCTAACGTAAAATATTTTTATGCTATGACTTACAAATAATATGAATAATTTAATTGATCTAATTCACACGTCTTAAGTTATTCATTAACGTCTGCGGATGATTTTCTATAATAATTGAAATGTTCGGATTTTCTCTTAAACTTAATAACATTCTAAACTTTTGAAACTAGGTTACCAAAATAAAAAAATTACAATCAGTACAAATCAGGTTTTTTTGGTAAGTAATTGACCCAAATTCCAACAATATGACAACACACAAAATCTAGTTCTTCAAAACTACTTAAAATTGTTAGATTTTGTAAAAGAATTACATTAATAAATACTTTTCTGGGGAAGGAATTAGTATCATGAATGTGATCAGTATTTTTTCTTTTTGCGCATGGATATGATTAAAAATAAAAAATTACAAAACGACTGAAAATACAAATTAGGCTTAAGACCTATATCTCATGTGGAGATTTTCCAGTGACTAAACAAAAAGCAACATTTGAAGTCCAAATTGTAATTTCCTCTCTCAATTGACCCGAAACAATGACAGAATATTTGGGATGATTAGAATTTTGAGATATTTTTTGCAACTCGCAATTTGTTTTAAAAAGCAAAGCAAAGGAAAAGTAAAACATACTCATGTTTTAACCACTAAAAATGAATTGAAGATTCTTCTTTTATCTGCGATAGAATTATTTTTTTCTTTCTTACGATCTCAAGAGTTTCCTTTCAGAATAGGGTTATCAGATGCTGAAACGAAAAGAGGACATTCTATTTTAAAACTGCTTCACAAGAGGACATTTCAGAAGAAGCAAAATTTAAAGTATATACTTTTTTATTATACAGGAAACGTGTTTAGGATTTTAGCAACTACAAACGTAAACACTCGTGGTTATAAAAGCAGAACAATGAGTGGATGCTTCTTTTGTCATCCAGCATAGACTTAAGTTATTATGCAACATTGCAGATCGGCATGAAATCAGTTTACTTTTTCAGAGAAGAATTTATATTTTTTGACTTTAAAGCCGATGATGAACATATAATGTACCAATAAAGAAACTATATTTTAGCAATATCGTTGCGCACGTATACATGTGTAAGCAGTATAAACAAAATCGAGGACGTTAAAAGACCAATGGATTACATCATATTTCAATTGAAAAATGTCCCTATTTTGCAGATGAAATATGTGGACATTAAAAATATTGACTGAGAACGATGACAGTTACACTTTAAACATGTCCTCCTTCACAAGGTAATGAATATATGAACGGTTGAGCTGAAATATATGTTCTCCGTCAGCTCAAAGCAATATCCTCCTTTATGGTATTTAAAAGGAGGTCATGTCCTCATTTCAGATACCATTTATTAACCCTAATTCATAAAAAAATTTGCTGGTTCAAATTGACGTCGATTGACAAAGGATTTCGTGATTTACATGTTGTTTAGTGATACATTTTATCTATATATTGTAATATTCAAGAATATTGAGGTGATTGTCTCTGAGCAAATAGTGTCTTTTAGATAATTTCTTTCCGAAACTATAACTTTTGCTTTTCCATTCGTATGGGAACACAAACCATGCCGTAAACTTTAAATGATATCGAATCTTTGATTGAGATAAGTTGGACAGTAAAGCTCCATTGAAAACCACTCTGCTAAAATTTCTACATTCATCAGTCTATTCAGAATTGTGGGAGCATTGCCATTTACAAGTTGGTTTGGTCAGATCTTATTTTCAGTTTAAGAACTAATAGTCTTATTAAAAACATGTCCCACTTTAATATAATTTCCAAATAGATCACAATGTGAAATTTGCTTCATACATTTTCGTCCAACGACTTACGCATCATATTTGCTACATGAATTCAAGTAACTACATCAACATATTCAGACATCTAAAGTTCTGAGTATTCTGAAAAAATTAAAGCCGTATAAAAAATTTCAAGACGAAATACGTTTTAGAACAAATAAAAAGTAAACCAATTACTATAGAACGAAGGAATAAAAACTGTTGCCAGACGATGTTTACATTTTTCAGTGTTATTAAACAAATCAAATTTAGTATTTCACCAGCTCTATGTGAAATTTATTTTTAAAGAAGAAAGGTACATAAATCAACAAAGAAAACTTCTGGTTACTGAACCGCTGTTAAACAATCATTCGCATATAAATAGAAAGTAATTTACTAACAAAGCTAAAACAAACGAGGCTTCGATGATGAAATAAATTAATAAATGATATTTGGTCAAAAATATTCCATAAATCCTGTATGCTTGCATGAATAAATTGAATTGAACAGTAATATCATCTTTATCTTAAAATTAGCCTCTTGTTTACATAAACTTATAACTCTTGTACTTTGGAGAGTTCATGTTTATCCTTTCTTTCAAAAATATGACAATAGAAGCAAATTTGGATCCTACCAAAAACTTTACTTAACGAAGTGTCCTCTAATTTTCATTCACAATCACCGTTAATATAACTCTTTCAAATCCTTAACAAAATTATCACATTTATATAAAAATAAAGTTTAGTTTGTTAGTCTGGTCATTTTTAAGGAGAATTAACTCCGTGATAAATTTGACCAGAGCCTACGGCTTAAAATCGATTTCGAACCACTACGAACATCTATGCCTAAATTGCGATTCAAACCAGGGAGAACTAGAAACACGGTTATTAGACCGGAACACAAAATAAGTACTAAAACGGAAACAAATTTATATTTAATTCAAAAAAGTAATTTTAATCTCAGAAATATACGAGAAACTGAAACGAAGTGTTTACTAATAGAAAAATATTATAAAGTAGCTAAATGTATAACCTTTTAAGGATAGAAATTTAAAAATTAACAATATGAATTCTAATCGAATTTTAAAATTTTGACTGTCACATTTTTCTTGCTGAACGAGTGATTGAAGTAATAAAACCAATGATATATAGAAACGAGTTAATATTACTTGATTATTTCGTTGTCATCCTAAAAAATGAACTAAACTAAAATTGATGACTTAAACTTATATGTAAAAAATTTAATAATAAAATTTTTGGTAAGATAATTAGCACCCCCAGGTTGTAAACATTTACAAACCATCCGTTGAATATATATTCTGCCCTATCTGAATTATTTGTTTCTAGCTTTTGATATATTCATGTACTCATACGAAAGAAGTGCAAAAAGTAAATTAGATAAATAATCATAAGAAACAGAAATAGCCTAACCTTTTTCAGATCATTACGTTTTTAGTAAAGAAGAATGTGTTCAATAGGGGTTAGGCATTTCATAAAACCTAAATTTCGAAATTAGCATTAAAAAGTTAATTAATAATGGAAGGGGAAGCAGATATGCTTAAAATTATCCTTGAGAATGAATAATTATTGAATTATCTAATTATAACTCAAATTTTGTTTTGCTTCATTTGTGACATTTACTTCGTTACGTATAAATACACTTACAGTCAAGCATATTTAAACATAAACATGCTCACATTTTAACAGGTAACCAAACAAAAATTTTAAATCTCTTTTCTATGTACTTACACACATTTTATTGAACCTTCTTGGGTACATTTGAATTAGATACCTTGACTGGTATCTAATTGAAATTTTGCAATGTCGCAGAAAGTTTAAAATTTAATACTGTCAAAACATTATCTACATATTAAAGGTCCTTCTTCTAATGTTTTTGCTTTGACGATTTAAGATTCCAAAATCAAAATGGGTTGTGGCAAAAAAATGAAAGGCTGATGTTTTAAAACTCCGTTACAAAAGGAGTCTTAAAAGAGTACTACAAAAATTTCTTATGATATTTTGTGACTAGTAGCCATTTTTAATTAGTAAATAAAATGAGTATTAATTTTCTCAAATGTAATACGAAAATTTCCCATAATTTCACTTCTTATCCCTAAAAAAGCCCGGAGGATTTTATTTTAATGGAGATAAATCAGTACACTTTATAAAAATGGAATTAAAAAGCTTACTTATAATTAATTTTTTAAACTAAATAATATACCACCTCAGTAGCAATCAGTACATAGTAGCACCAGTACTTTTACCACTGCAGGCTAATGGAATAGATTCTTAAATATCATATATTGAGAATATGAGAACAGAGCTTAGATTAAAAAAAACGTTGTTGTTTTTGAACTTTTTGAAATATGGGAAAGGATGTTACACACAAGAGAGTAACTCCAGTAAATTCAGAATTCAGTCGAATTCCATGTTTTCGTAAAAACAATAAAGGGGCCATTGCAATCGGTTATTTTGAGGAAACCAATATTTCAAGTCGGAAAACTTAACGATGCTTAGGCAACCCGGTTTCTTTCCCGATGTTTACCAGCATGTATAAATATTTTCTCTTTGTGGTAGTGAGCCGTAAGCCGCTGTAAAATTGAGCTATCTTGTTGAAAGTGAAAACAGCAGATATGCTCATTTTGTGCTTGGTGTCGTTTTTGTGCTTGGTCCTCGTTTTTTCTAATTAGTTTTACCTTTACACGATAAAACTAATTAGAAAAAACGAGGTAATGCATGATTTTTTGACATGCCTGATAAATTTGCAAGATATGCGTTCTTCAGCATCAATTGATACTGATGGGAAAATAACTTATTCGTCTCCTGGTTAACAGAACAAAATTTAAAAGGGGTAAAGTTATTTGGGATTTAGAGTCAAGCTCAATGAATGCTCACAACTGAACCAAGTTTGCGTAATTGTATTAATTTATGTGTTAAGCACATGAATTTATTTCGCTTTCATCCGATGGTATGCCGATCATTCAATAGAAATCAAAGGTCATGAAGTTAACTCGAGTGCAACTCCCGAGGAAATGTTTTAATGACAGGATGTCAATATTCAATTTTTGTTTAAAATAATAAGATTGGTACTTAATATTTATGTATTAAAATCTAGAGTCAGAGATTACTTCTTTAAAATTCGATAAGTATCTTGAGCAGTTCTGTCGAGTGCTACATAATGCTTCAGAATCTTTTAACGCAGTAATAGAATAATTCTGTTATAGACAATGAGTACCTCAGGGCTTATTGTTTACGTATTGTGCAAAAATGTAAACAAATTATTGAAGCTTAAAGTAGACTTCACTAACAAGCTCCCAGACCCATTTAAAATAGAATTATATCGCAATAGGAAACGAGTAAAACGCATAAAAGAGTATCTAAGTGATTCGAAAACTTCTAAATTCTAAACTAGTGTTATAAATGTCAACTAAATTTTATTTTGATTCTAAATTCATATACTTACAGAGGTTTTAATAGAAAGAATAACATAAACTTTGATTTAATGAAATATTTGATTTGAGTTTAATAGAAAGTTCAGTTGTTAGTTTGATAATATAATTTTCTGCATATTTATACTATAATTATTGTAAGTCATACTAGAAGTAACTATTTATACTATAACTATGAATACTTTTAAAAGAAGTGAGACAAAATTTATGAAAACCTAATTAGGTGTAAATAACTTCTTTATTCAAATATTCGTCCCATATTTTTCGTCCAAAATCTTATTGTTCAAACACCAAGTTGTACAAATATTTCTGACAAACTGCGCAGTTAATACTAATAGATTAAATGGTCTTGCTTTTTGGGAGTTTTAAAATTGTATAGTAATTTAATTATTTTTCTTGTAAAGCATGAATACAATAATAAATTTAAGCTGTGGAACAGGTTCAGTTTATTTTTTCAATTTTATTTTAACGAAGTAAAAACAACGCGTGCAAATTCCAAAAATTAATTGCGGTGAAAGTAAATTTAAATTTTACTTAATATAAAGTTAAATACATTTCATAACATTAAACAACTCAACAAAAGAATGGGCAATACTGTAATAGTCACTTTTACGTATTTTGTTCATCTCAATTCAAGGATATACTCATAATTGTACTTCAAAACATTTTACTCAAATTTAAACACGAGTAAAAAACACTTAATCCAAATGTCGTACTTTTTGTCAAAATTAATTTATGTGTATCCATTTTCTTCAGCACATCAACTCAATCCATTTACTTTTAGCTATATTATTTAGCTAAACACTTGAAAATACCTATAATAGGGAAGATCTATTATTTGTATGTACATCCCCATTGGACTACTGAAACTACTTCCATTTGACTACTGAATTCCTTACTTTCAAAATATGAATTAAAATTTTACTATTTCATATGAAGTTAAATACATTTCATAGCATTAAATAACTCAACGGATAAACGTGAGATGTTATGACAACCACTGTTACTTACGTTGCCGATCTCAATTTAAGGATATACTCACCAAATGCTTTTTACACAAATAACAAACACGACCAAAACCATGTAATCCAAAACAACCGGTCCCAGATGACAAAATTATGTTTCAGTGTATCCTTTCTCTTCAGCACACCAATTCAATCTACATATCTACGTTCTATTAACTGGTAAAAATGCTTGAAATTTTCTGGACGTGGTGGTTCTATCATTTGAACGTTCATTTGACTACTGGGATCCCGTTTCGCCCAGCTGAAACAGATGCGAAAGATCACGACCTGCAACAGTTCCCCCACCGCGTCGGAACGAAGCAAACCCCAAAGGAAGACTCCTACCTTTCCTCTTCTTTCAAGGTAGATATCCGGCGATTTATTGGCCGAACGGGTCCGGACATGTCGCTGCGCTGTCCCGGACTTTGTGCCGTTTCTTCGACATCCTTTATACCACAGCCCGCCTGTGACCGACACAACGGTCGAATGCGCGTACGGAATCACCCCTGGAACCCCCTCCTCAACAGTGGCGAACGCACGCCACTGTCGAGAGAGAGAGAGAGAGCAGAGCATCTCTCCCCCCACCTGATCGATACGCAGTTTGTTTCGATGGAGCACCCCCGGAAGATGTCGAAACCCACCTAGGACCAGGTCCTTGGAGGAAACGTGTCCGAGTTCGAACTCACCTGGAAGGCTAGGCGTCATCGGAGAGGTCTCTCTGCGGAGGTGAGGTGGGTCTCAGCCGGGACTGCATGCTGCGTGCCCCGTTCGCCGAGGGGGCCCCTTGCCCTTCATCCTTCCTCCTGGGCCGTGAGATCCGGGAGAGAGAGAGGTCGCTCCGTCGGAGGCAGAGCGGAGGTGTGTTACTGCCCATGCTCGGCGAGGCGCCGCAGACACCCATTCATTCAGACGCCATTCAAACCGCCCTCACTCGTACTATGGCCCCTTCGCCGACGGGGCAGACATTGCGAAGGGTGGTCCAAAATCACTCGGGTCGTGGGTTTGTTTGAAGATCTGGAGCAGTTGGTGGGGGTAAACATTTGGTTATCTCGCGATGGATCATCGGATGTACCCTTTCCCAACCTCCTCTCCAAACGATTCTCTTTTTTCTTTCTCAGCTCCTCTCGTGTGAAAACTGTGTTTCTGACTTGGGTGGGATACTTTGAAGCTAGAGATGTGAAATTTTACTAAACAGTTATAAAGTTCGTTGAATACCAGATCCGTTCAATTTCTTTGGGCTAATCGAGATATTTTGTTGGTTTGGTTATCTGGCGATGGATTATATTGGACTAACCCTTCACCATGTTCGTTTCAAATGATTCTCCCTCTCAACTCCTCTCACGTGAAAACCATATTTCTGGCTACCATGAGAATTTTTGATGATGTGAAATTCTATGAAACGCTTATAAAGAAAGTTGAATGTCAGTTTGAGAGAAGATATGTTAAGTTCCTTAGGACTAATTAGGATAGTATGTAGGGATTTCCTTACCTATCGGACCTTTTCCCAACGTCCGTTTCAAATGATTTTCTCTAACTCAACTCCTCTCAGGTGAAAACTGTATTTCTGACTTGAGTAGGAAACTTTAAATTACATATGCGGAATTTTACTAAATAGCAATAAAGAAAGTTGAATGTCAGGTTTGAAGATCTGTCCAATTTCTTTGGCTAATGGAAATAGTTTGTAGGGACTTTCGTTACCTGGAGAATTATGGGATGTTCAATTTCATAACGTCCGTTACAAATGACTCTCTCTTTCAAATCCTTTCTCGCGAAAACTGCATTCCTGGATGGTATAGAAAATTTTGAAATTTCTAATGTGAAATTTGGAAGATCTGTTCATTTTTTATGGCTATAGTTTGTAGGGAGTTCCGTTATCTCGAGATGGATTATCGTTTCACAACGTTCGTTTGAAATTATTCTCTTTTTCAAATCCTTGCAGGCAAAAACTGCATTTCTAGCTGGGATAGAAAAGTTTGAAATTACTAATGCAAAATTTTACTAAATATTTATTAAAAATTTGAATGTCAGGTTTGAATATATCTGTTCAATTTTTAAGGGCTCGTGGGGATAGTTTGTTGGAAGTTTCGTTTCTGGCGATGAATTTTAGGGGTTAGCCTTTCTTCATGTTATTGTGAAATGGGTGCAACGACTCCTTTTGATCTTCTGTGGAGTGAACAAATATTAAGTGAAATTCGGAAATTATTGTTATAAGACTTACTTTCCCAATTTTACAGTAATTTTACAAACTGCAGTTTAGAAAATCATTATGTATTCGAAAAGCTGTTATAAGAAGCAGGAATAAGGTTTTGGTACCTGGGGAAAATGAGACTGGTGCCGCCCTCTGTTTAATACAAAATTTACATATTTAAAACGATGATAAAACATGTTATTTAAATTATTGGGTTAAATATACTAATTCGCACTATATTGCTTTCATAAATTAATTATTTTTCACAATATCAATTGTTAATTGCATTTTATTGTTGACTACATACAGAAATTAGTAAAATGCCAAGCCTTTGTTAATGGCTCTTGTTAATGGGTATCCAGGATGGAATTATTAAAGGTCTTATTTCGTGTTCTTCATAGATTTGTGTACAGGGAATATTATTGTTTTCTCTCTCTTCTGAATAGTATTACAAACGTAATACTTTCATCAGGGACTAAATGACTGAAGTATTGACTTTTTGCCCTCCAAGTGATTTGACGAGATTGTGAAACTATTGTGAAAGAAATAAGTAATAGAAAGCTGATTTTTTGAATCAGCAGTTTCATAAGAGTTTACATCTTAATCGAAAATGTATATGAAACGACAAAAAGCATATTAACACCCCATTCCATAACAGTCGATCTTTAAAGGTTTTATAGATTTCCAAAACTGGTTCGATCACATCATCGATTTATAATTAGTACTAAAGTACAAAGAAATAAATACCTTTCTTGTTTTTAAATTTATTTCTGGTTACATTGAACTCCTTTTACACATTGGGAAATGTTCAGAATATTTTCTTTACGCCATTTTTATAATAAATGTTTCCATCTCAAACCCAAAAGCCTCTTACAAATATCAATGCTACATTCGCCCCGCTTTGCTTCTAAACTATCAGGCAATGTAAGTTTCTTACCTAATGGGGCATTTACCTATGTTGGTTGTTCAATTTCCTTGTTCGACCTTAGGCAGCACACCGTGTCAATCATACTTTGTCTCATAATTTTTTTACAAGAGTTGATTGAACTTTCATATGCGTAAACAGTGATAAAATAAAAGCACTAAAGTACATAATATGTTACAATTGAAAAACAGTAAATCTGTATTATATAATGCATATGTGTGATATTATGGGGCACACATAAGAAATTGCTGGACATAGTATTGGAACTTTCCATGGACATAAGCCCTGCTCTAAAATAATAGATGCATTGAAGATATTGCATTTTTAGCTTGATTTCGAGGATGGTTGATGAAGATAGGACAGATGTAGAATCTTAATGCAAATGTGAAGTGATGTATGTTTAAAATGTTGTTAAAATATAGTTCCATGCAAATTTGGGAAGATATTTTAAACTTTTTGTAATTTTGTAACTTTCCTAAATTGATAGATCCACTTTGAACTATAAAACAGGCATGGAAATACCTAAATTTTATATTGCGTCAGGCATATCTTCGGTATCTGCTAGATGGATTGCCAATTGTTGTCACCAAATTTTAATTTATTTTGTCTAATGAACAAGGTAATTATTTATTAAGGTACTATTTATTAAGGGACAAAGTAAAATTTTGAGTACATTGAAACAAGGTAAAATAGATTATTTGTATAGAAAATGCGACCACAAGTATGTATTAGAAGCTTAGGATGTATTAGAACAAGATCATCTGAGCTGATCAGTTTACAAAGATACTAGCCAAAAGAATGACACATTTGTGTTTAAACAAGCCATTATGCTTCATGAGAAGAAATACTTATAGGACACTGTATGAAGGTTGCATCAGTAAGCAAGGTAACTTTGTTGGATACTAAAATACTTGTATATGTTTAATTCTTTCCCAAACTGAAGATGGGTCTATCATTTTGGGACAGAGATGAGTACAAAAATCAGAGTTGATGCTTTTTAAGTAAGAAAAAAACATTTTTATAGTTTTCTGTTAATAAATAAAACTAGTTATGCAACTAAATTAACAGCTTCAATTTTTCCTTGGGAGTTGTATGACCGATGATATTTTCCAGTTTCATTCCGGCTTTATTATTTTAGGACATTCCTTAATATTTCAGTCAAACTCAATTCTCCGAGTTTAGGAGCAAAATACTGATTAATCAATCTTCAATTATTTAAATGAAAATTTTATTTCCCATGGAGAATACAATAAAATGAAAATTCTATACATTTTTATTTTCAAAATATATTTCATATGGGAAATGGCAATGTGGATTATATCCCGTATTACGTATCCATGTGCTGCGATTGAAAAGTTACCCTTCTTTTAAGAAAAAGGAATTTAACGAAAACTAGTATAGAACATTTATGGACGTACTTTATGATGAATCGCTCAATAAAAATGCCTTTGGACATACCTCCTCTGAAATAATTGGCTTTTGAAATAACGCTCTAAGCTATTTTCAGCCCCTCTAAAGACAAAAATGCTTTTATTTAAACAAGTTATTCGCGATTGACGCTCAAATATGAATGCTTTCTCAGTAGCATAGGCAGATTTTTTTTGGTTTTCAGACTATGGACTACTAATGTAAGCTCAAAATGTGACATGCATCGGTTGATCTACATGAATGACTTTGTTTCGTAAATATTAAAACAAAATAAAGTATAGAAATAAAATAAATTACATTGAAAAGCATTAAGAATATATTCGTTGCCTTCTGGAAATTCACATTTTACTTTTGTTATTACTTATCACTGCAGGATTGCGATACACAGACATGCGAGAAAATTTTTGAGTAGAGCAGAAAAACCGAGAAGCCCATCATTATTGCCAGTCTAATTAGGCCTTGTAGAGAAAAAAAATGACCATAGAACATCCGTGGCAGACGTTGGGAAAGAGTGCAATTTCAGTCTACCAAAAAGTACTTTATGGTCGAGACTAATCGCTCTGTTATACGTATTACTATCATTTTTTGTTGGTAATTTTTAGTGGTGGCTACGTTCACCCCAACTCTCCCTCTGACTGAATTCGAAGGATTCTGCCATTGATTGGCTGATTGCAAATAGCGTGAGACCCTGTATTTCCGTATGGGTGGTCGTGCTATGAATGATTGTGATCGGTTGACTTGTCCTGAGTTGCCTTTAGCAGCAATTATGATTGGGTGTCGGTAGTTTTGAAATGAGGCGGATCAGCAACGAAGATGGAAGCTGTGGTAGGAGTAGAAGTGTCTGTTTTCACAGAGCTTCAGGCAGTTGTTGACAGATGCATCGCATTGGCAATTTAAATGTTCATCGTAAACATCCATTGAAGTGAGGGCCGATTATGGCTAGCGCTTGTGTTCATATTCAAGCCTGCCAAGTCACCAATGTGGATAAAGCTGGGAAAGACAGTGCAACTCCAATCTACAAAAAAAGTACTTTATGGTTGCGATCCCTTGCACTGCTATAAATATTATTATAGATATATTATTTGCTATATGTATTAACATTGTAAGTTAATATTTGTTGTGGTGTAAGTTATCCACGTACCAAACCAAACCCAAATTATACTTTTCATAATAACAAAAAAATGTAGTAGTACTATCTTATAACGGGTCACGACTGCATCTCAAGACGTCTACGGATCTCAAAACCTCTACATAGCATGGATGTAGACTCCTTCTGCAAGCTCTAATCTACAGGAAGAGATGGATGAGCCCTATCTCTCCCTTTGCTGTGGGTGTTCGGCAATGGCCCCCTCCCACTGTCGTATATATTGAAATGAGATGGCGGACCAACTGGCCAAAAGAAGGACACGTATCCTTCAGATCTGTCAACATGATACACCCTTTGGATCTGTAATTAGAATAATCCAAAACAAATTAAAAGGCAGGTAAAAATTCAGAGTGTCTGAGAACACCAAATGGTAACAATGTCCATTTAGGACTCTGCCTGTCCCCTGCTATATAGCTGGTGGTTTCTAGATTATTTACAGAGCACGCTTGCCTGACCAAGCACTTACATCGTTTTCACACCTACAGTATGTCCTGTGCAGAGAAATAGTTGATATGGACAATGACCACCTTTTAGAATGCTCGGCATTATCAGGGCAAGGCGTCTATGCACGTTATTGAAAGGATAGAGAACTTTCGAAGCAGTTGGACTCTTATTGATCTTTTTTACTACTTTTTCTATGCTCAAACTTTATGTGTTACAACGTGGCACTTGGAGATTAAGAGATGTATTTGTCTAAGTGCCTTTGCGATTAAAAAACCCTTGATGTAGAAAAGGTATTGGAAGGCGAGGCACCTAATGGCTTTATAGTTTCTACTTTTGACAGTTTCTTATTTTATTGTCTATTTTTGTTCTGTCTTCAATTGTCTTATGTATCCCACCATTGGAAATAAAAAGATTTTCAAAGAGCTTTCTCGGCTGTAGTACACATCCCAAATAAAGAAAAAACTGCAGGAGCCTGAGTTTTTACAGGTATTAATTACCCTCTGAATATATGGTGTGAAATTTTGACTTACAAGAGATATTTTATACTTTAGACCATCCATTATTTTGTTTAAGAAAAATAATAAGTACGAAAATGAAACCAAAGTGTACACGAATTACTTAAACTTCTGATAAATTATAAATTCCTATTTAAAAGCCATTTCCTTGTTCCCCCATTTATAAACCATTGCTATAGAACAAAACAAAAAACTCAGCAACACAAAAACCTCGAGGGAAAACGCAAACACAAAATACATAAAAATAAAAGAATTTTCGATTTGAGCTCTTAGTTTAGAAATCTACCGAGATTACAATCAGGTGTAATTTGTGGTAAAACATCCCTCCGCAGCTTTTGACAAAATGCCAACAGCACATATGATTCTACAATAGTCAAAAAGCGAAGTGAAGTGGAAAAAGCCTCTCAAAGGCAGCTTCGCAAAGAGGAAAAGCTTTAGTGGGAATGGATGATTCTGGGAGAGAGTTTTAATTGAGTGGAAACGGTTTGGTTATTATAACTAAGTTGAGGAAGTGGAGAAAAGCTTGCATTGTGAATTTTTCATCTTGTCGTTTCGCTTCGGTTGTTTCATTTATTTCTAACATCTATTTACGAATTACTTTTCTCACTAAAAGATACAGGTCTTGAGTTTCTTCTTTTGAATCAACAGGATTATTTACAAGCTAAAGTAACTATGTAGCATTTATGCAGTAAATAAATATTCTGTTAGTACTTAGTGCTTTTGTTAGCAAGAACTACTGCACTAAAAACGTATGCATATGCTTGATTTTAGCTATGAAGCTGATTAATATTGCTGAAACTACACGGAAGAACTTGCTAGTCTAATGAAATTACTCAGCAGTCCGTTATTGAAAACAATGAGCTATCAGGAAGATAGAAATTAGCGCAGGCAAGATATGGGAAACATGAACGAACGCGAAAATACGGTCAGTGTCAAAAAATACCAAATCACCTTTAAACAATGGAATGAAATGAAATTGAAGTGGACGTTCAGAAGCCAATTGGGGTAATAACTGACATGTATACTTTTTTGCCATTCATTCTACTAGAAATAAGAATTAACACCAGTCAGTACACGAAATGCCGTAATATACTTTTGGATATTTTATTTCATTTGGAGGTACAAAATGTGAATATGTGTACTATGTGCGAAAAATGAATTTAAATAAGATATATAATGTGAGTAACGACATTTCGCCATCAATAAATATAAGCAATTAAGAAAGTTTACCCCAGGTTTCATGCGCGGATCTGCTAGTTTATATTATTGTAAGCATATATTAAATATATATAATCATATTATAGAGCAATTGTATAAATAACTCAATGTCTGTGTGTCCGCTATAAATTTGAAGAGTGAAGGTAGTATTAAATAGTGAAAGGTATAAAAGTATTACAGAACATGACTTGTCACAAGAAAGTTATTGTATGTGTTTAAAATCGTGTAAACGGTTCTCTGGTGGCCAAATTTGATTTTAGCAGTTAAAAGACCCAAGCAAAATCCCACATACATATGCAATTTATTTCATGCACCCGGCTTCTCATGGCTAAATTCAAGATAATCGTTTATCAAGTTTTTCTTCTATTATAAATGCTCTTCTGCCTGACAACAGGACATGACTGCCTTACCGCCCATTTTCATCGCTTAGGCATCTCCACCGAACCTTGCTACCTGTGTTTCTGTAGAAGTAATGGACAGAAACCATCTGCTTCGTGTAGAAACCTCCACGAACTTTCTGACGTATCTAGGTATTGGGAGGCGAGAGGACTTTTAGAGCAATGACTTCTATCTTTTCTTTGTTTCTTCGTTGTTTCTCGGTGTGTGTTATATTAATCTTTCTACTGTCATTGTTCGTCGTTTTTCTTTGTGTGTTTTGCTATTATTTCTCTTTTATTATGATTGTGCCCTAGTCATTGGAAATAAAACAAACTTTTCGTTGAAAAATGAATTTTGAGCTATTAATAATTTTTGTAAAAAAAGGCACGATGTCTAAAAAATTCAATAGGCTGATGAAATTACCTACCAAGCATTTCCTCTTATATAGCATTATAGAAGTCAGCTAGCTTTCTCTATACTGGTTTAAGTAATGTTTTTGTGATAACACTGTTTCTCTCTTACTTCTTTCTCTTAAAGTGTCGCCACTTGGAATAATAGCGTCTTATTTATCGTTGCATATAGAGATCATCAACAGAGTAGTTAATATCCAGATTATCCACAGTAATTGATGGCTTAAATTACTTTATAATCCAAATGTTAAAAGGAAATTAAACCGCAATAACCACATTCCCAATATATACTTTTTATGTATCCAAACTTCCAATAGTTCTTTAAAAACAGTTTTCGTTCAAATCCTTTTTTTAAAAAAAAGCGTGGAAGTTGATCGTCATTTTAGACGCTGACTTCATAAGGGTAGCATGCATCACTTCACGAATGCTGAGGTAGCTAACCTGAAGCTTGCACATGGGTCATCTAACGGAAAACGAAGGCTCAAATCGAATCATGAACGTTACCCTGACAGACATTGATTTCCTTCTCTAGGGATACCACCAGGCATCGTGTACGAGACCACTATGGACTCCAAAGCCGACCCCATCGCGAAATTCTCTGTCGTGCATTACAATTGGCCACTTTAATCATCTATTGCGAAAATGTGTTGACAAATATTGGTCACTTGGCCGCTATACCACGTACTCTACAATATTTTTTCAAAGTACAATTAAAAAGCAATACGCAGAGCACTCGTCCACATGTTCAGCAGACATAGGCTATCCTAAATCTCACAAATTAATCTGGGGAATCAACAAGTCCTATTCGGTGGAGATGGGCCCAGAAACAGTCGTGTCCAGTAAGCAGTCTGAACTTGGAAACAACTTCCCGTCGAAGAGAGTCTGGGACAACTTATTGTGAGACTGTCATGTGCAACCATTGTGAAACTGCAACGTGAAACTTATAAAACTATAAACTTAGAGCAGATAAAAATGGTGTTAGCATGCTAGCTGTGGTTTATTTCTGTACCTTAGCCATTCTGCATCGCAAGCATATTCTGGTCACATTTGCAGACATACATCTTTTATCCAATGTGAATACGGTTTAATTTTGTGTTCCCTACCTGCCCTTGGTTTGTACAAGAAGTTTTGAAACACCCTGTATATATTTTTACAAGATAAGCATTAAGTACTTGGAATACATATTTGTATTTCATGCGGATCCGTCGTTTAATATGGTACTGGGTCCCCGTGTACACATGTGGTGGACGTGCTTTATTCATTAAATGAGTGTTCAAATACCGTGTTATGTCAGGGTATTCAGTGATAATTCAGGATTTATTTTTACTAATGCAGCTAATTATTCTGCTGGTGTGTAATTTCACTAGTCAACAGTTTCCATCAACGAAGTTTTCTCTACTTACTGAATATGGTCTTAAATGATTTCCGAGAAGCATGCAGCATCAAGCAGATTAATTCAAGAATTGAATTCAGTTTTTAAATTTATATCTAAGGTCCAATTTTTATTCAGGAGAAATTCAACTTTTTGCATGGTGTTGCTAAAAAGTTTTGTAAAAGTCTTCAACTTAGTACACATTTTGGTAACTTCAAATACAAGTTAATTATCAATAAAATAAATTGTTTATCGTTAGTTGCGATTTTTAGAAATTTAAAAGTTCAAGATTATATTAAATAACTTTAGGTATTTAATTGACGTCGCACTGGAGCTACACTACGGTCCGGGGTACATCCCGAAGGGAAAGATCCGAAGACAATACCAAGTAATTTTGAACCACGGTCAGATGACGAGGCAACACCTGAGCTGGCACCCCTCTCTCCAAACTTCTACACCACCCCAACATGAGGACATTTGAGGCCACGACAGATTTAACGTGCACTAGCCCCCTTTGTACACTGGTGTTTGGCTGGATTCGTTACTCTTCCAATCGGGCCACCGCGGGCCAATAAGTTCATGTAACAAAAAGATAAGTAGAGTGATGTAAACCAAAATTCGCAAAACGCAAACTTTGAATCAGTAACCAGCGGTGACGTGCCAATGAAGTTTTTTTTATATATTTTATATAAATATCAACTTACTTATAAGAAAATCAGTCGTAAAACGTTACAAGAACCAAGATCAGAATACTTTGCAGTTTGCACATTTCAGCCGAGTTGCCATGGTAATCGTTGTGTCGTACGAAGCAATCTTAGCAGCTGTTCTCAGAATAAAGATGAGTTTTGTCTTGCTTCAAAAACAGTTTACTGTACAACTCAAGTAGCAGCATTTCTGCCTGAATCTCTATTTCGGGAGAAAAGTGATTTACCCATTTGTTAATAGTTTAATAGCTTTTAAACGAGTTGACAGTGAGTTTGGAGCACATTTATCTGTTGGTTGCTTATGAGAGGGATTTTCAGTGAAACAAATAAACCGCCGAAAAACGAGAATTTTAATTTAGGCTAACCAATACGGGGAACACATACAGAAATCACATTTCACCACAAAAACACCAGTGCCCTCTACATTTAGCTTTACAGGAAAAGCATCTCATATGTACTTTATTTTTCATTTAATTCATGATCATGAAGAAACCAGCATTTTACATGATCGACGATTTTGCTGCTTCATAAAGAATCGATTTAATATGCAAAAAATATAACTCAGTCTTCATCATAATCCATTACTTTTAGATAGACCTCTTAAGGATCCTTCCTTACTCCCTGTCCCGTTACTTATAGTACAATCCGCCGTTCTTTCCTACTTTATTTCTGTTTGGATTCCACTTTAACCCTCCAAAAATGAATCAATACCCTTAACTTAAGTGGAAAAATAGATTCATTGCGTCGATCGTAAGGGGCATTTCCATGGAGGGTAAGGTGAGAAAGCGCATGACTTTGATGCATCTATTTAAAAATAGATGATACTTTTCGATTTCGAGTGGATTATTTAATACAACTCTTCTCTCACCTATTTCTTAAACTGCGATCCGCCGTTGTCAGTTGTAAGATGAAGTTTACCTGGATGTATTTCTTCTCTCTTCTATGTTTGGGTCGCTGTTGCACTGTTCGAAGAGTAATGGATTAGCAACCGGAGGGTTGCGAGTTCGAAACTAGGTTAAACAAAAACCATTGTGCACTTAGGGGCCGGTGCCCGTTAAATATGTTGTGGACTCAAATATCCTCCCGTTGGTGTGGTGAGGAAGTTTGAAGAGTGGGGTACCAGCTCATATGTTGCCCTCGTCATCTGACTGTGATTCGAGGTGTTGTCCTGGGATCTTTCCCTTCGGGATTTATCTCAGACCGTCGCCAATAGCCCGCTGTGTTGCTCCAATGCGACGTTAATTAATTACAAATTACAAACAAATTACCTATTTTTTAAACCGCGATCTGCTATTGTCAGTTGCGAGTTCTATTCGGAGCAAGTTCGATTCCTTTCCGGGTGTATTTCTCTCTTCTGTGTCAGTAAAACTTTCATTGTGTGTATTTCCATTCACTTGACGCTTTTGGAGTAGCTTGGCCAAATATGCCAAATTGCGCCATAAATCACTCGCCATCGCTAGCAACAAAAGTGCACAGTCGTGTGTTGCTAATATGCAGATTTCAACTCGAATGTTATGCAGTTTCATTGCACAGAGGAATTTTCCTTGGGTAGAATTAAACTGACCGATGGATCAAAAGCTCTCCCCCTCGTTTCTTTCAGTCTTACAAAACTAAAATTTCTCCATTTCTAACAACTTACAATAAAACATTCTGAGGTATTTTTAAAGTATTAAAGTGCGTGACTCAAATTCATCAAGGAAGAAAAGAACTCCTATCCAATTCGTCTTTTTGAAACAATAAAACATTGTTTTACAAATTCCGCGATAAGTTCGCAGGGTTTCGAAAATTAAATTAAGTGCTGGTAACTGGAAATTCTCGCGTAATAGAATAAGAAACATTTGGAATGTGGCCAGGTATTCGCGCGTTTCATCTTTTACTCTCGTGGATGTCATTAAATATTGAATACACGCTGAAAATATTTAAATGAAAAGACCAAAGGAAATAAGACGGGTTTGCTTGATATTTTAAGAAATTGCATAAAGAATTTTCAGTTTGAGAACAGCCTACGGAATCTTGATTTGTTTCTTTCGAATTGAATTCCTTGAAGAAGTTATCTTAAACTAAATTTGTAAAAAAGTTTGTGTAGGTTCAAGATAACACCTCGTAATTTTGAACCACGGTCAGTTGACGAGTACAACATCTGAGCTGGCACCCCACTATCCAAACTTCCACACCACGCCAACGTGAGGTCCTTTGGGGCCGCGGCATATTTAACGTACCCCAGCCCCCACGTACACCATAGTCTCAAATTGGATCAGTTTTGAACTCGAAACCCTTCGTTTGCAAATCCGCGACTTTTCCAAATAGGCTAAAGCGGTCCGCGGTCTTAAGATAAAATGATGATAAAATGATAAAAGTATAAATGATGTGATTGCGTTGTCTTCAGTGGTGGTGTTTTGCAACGAAACAATGAGTTTGCAGCATGAAGGATGTAAAGGGTGTCCCAAAATTCACGCAAGATTTGAATTTTGCGCCATTTGTGCGGTGAAGTGTTGCCAACGAAAAAAAAAACAGCGTGACAGCTGACAGTTGAGGGTTATTAAAAATGGAACAGTTATTAAAAATGGACAGTTCAGGGTTATTGAAAGGCTGCTGGTCAGGCAATAACAGTTAATGGTGCTCGCTATCGCGATATGATAATCCAGTTTTTTGTGCCAAAATTGCAAGATATGGATGTGGACGACATGTGGTTTCAACAAGACGGTGCCACATGCCATACAGCCCGAGAAACAATTCAATTACTGCATGAGTCATTTCCTGGTCGTGTAATTTGGTGATCCCGTTTGGCCGCCCAGATCATGCGGTTTAACGCCGTTGGATTTTTTTTTTTTTTTTTTGAAGTCTAAGGTTTATGCCGACAAGCCCACGACCACCCACGCCTTGAAGAAGGAAATTGAGCTCTGTATCAACGAAATTCAGCCACATTTATGCAAAAGGGTCATGGAAAATTTCAACAAAAGAGTGCGCATGTGCCAGCAAAGCCGTGGAGGCCATTTACCCGATATGCTATTCCATACATAACCCTATACTGTATGAATCAACAAAAAATTTACAATTTTTAATTATAAAATTGTGTTTTCTATCAAAATTACTTCTTGCGTGAATTTCGGGACACCCTTTAATAAAGGCATAATTGGCATAAAGGCATAATACCACAACGTGTATCAGATAGATGCTACCTTTTTAGATGCTACGGAAAAACCACCTCTTATGCTAGTTGAGTAGTATTACTTTTAGTTTTATCACCTATTTCGTTTTTACTACTGATCTTACACAATTTTAAATTTAGAATAAACGTGTAATTTAATGTACAATTTGTGCCTTGTTCTTCCTACGATTTTCTATGCTACCCCAGCTATGTCGTTCTTCGGTGAATCCACCTTCTTTTTAACTCCAAGAAGAGTCATATTATATCTTACACAAACTATGCTCAATTATATTAAATCTAAGCATACTATGCATCATTTAAATCTATTTTAATGTTTATGGCTATACTAGCTTTCCTACCCAGCTTCGCTCGAAAGTTTCTGCTGCTTCATACAAACCAAGTCGTGACTGTTTCCTTAGTAGTTTCGATGCGTCGTCGAACAATGTTTTGAGCTTTGTCGGCCTTATATTCTTGTGTTCCTTCCGATTGCTCAGATCGTGACAGTTTTAGATTCAGGATTTATTGAAAACTAGCAGAATTACCCAGCGTTACTCGGGTTGAATTGTTTAACTAACTTTCGCTTTCGTTAATAAATTGTGATTCCCTATTCATCACATGTAACAATTACCACAGTCTAATAAAGGTACACAATTGTTAAATACACAATTGTTAAATACACAATTTCACAAATGTAAATAAATGTCATGTTTAACATTTTACATTTTTGTAGAATTTAAATTTTCACTAAGACAGAAAAGTCTCTATAGTGTGCCAATGTTACCCAGAATGCATAGAATAGTTCAGAGAATGCATATAAATGCCTTGTATGTCATTTAAAAACAAAAGCGTTTCCCAAAATTATCATACAATGATTAAAAATGTTTTTAAAACTAACTAAACCACTTACCTTAATTACAGTTATTGAACGAAAAACATCAAATTGAAAATCCAGAAATATATCTTAAAACAGATTTTAAAAAAGCTTCGAACGAAAAGTAGTGAATGTATCTGTTTTTTCACAACAAAATAGATTCTTGGAATATAACGGACACAAATTAAAAAAAGCAAACTATTAAAAAATACCAAGGTTGCCATATTATCTATCAGTCTTATTTTAAAAGGTCTTGTTCTGTATATTTTATTTATAATGTTTTATTCTCTTTATCGTCTGTCTCAAATATTATGTTATTAAAATTTTTATGTTTCGTAAAGAAATATTAATGCTCAAAATAAAGTATTAGACTTTACATTCAGTAAAAATATTTTTGGGAGAAATAATAGATTTTTCAGCAGCACTGGTAAAACAATCCAAGTAATTGCAATGCTCAATATACCTTCCAGTTACTCCAAAACTACCAAATTATGATTGATTTAAGTACAGTTACTCAGATGTTTTAGCATGAAACGTGTCTAAATATGTCAGCAAAGGAACGTAAAATAACGTATTCACTAAATTAAAATACATTGTATAAATATATAGAACATTGCATTAAAATATGTTCGATAAATTTTATGTGATACTTGTGCAAACACACAAATACAAAATAAGATATAGAACGGGAAGATAGACAGACAGACTAACGCAACCAAGTTCAGTCACTAAATGAATGTAAGAACTCACAGTATGCAAAGTTTCATGAAAATATATTCAACCGTTTGGACGTAGCACGGGCACACACATACAGACAGATAGATACACACCAAAAGCGATGAGAAGAATTTTGCATCAGAAGGGTCCAAAACGGATAGAAAACTTTAAATGATTCGAAAATATTCAATGTACAAACAAACCCTTCATTCTAATTTATGTAGATTAGTCTCTCGTAATGTCCTACATTACATTTTACTTGTATGGTTCTAAGGTAAACGAGCTGAAAACAGTCACTTGGATCTAGAAATTCCAGACAGAATACATTGTGCAAATTTCAGGGGGCCAGAGCTCAGAGTTCGACAGTTTTTGATGCTTCTGATAAACCGAGAAGCAACTGTTCCCCAGCAATTTTTGAGTCTTCGCTGCTTAAGACAAATTAAGTGCTGTTCCCTCAGCAGTTTCCAAGTTTTTGGTGCTCCTCATAAACCAAGTCGTGCCTCTTTCCTAATCAATTTCAAGAGCTTTTGCTGCTTAAGACAAACCAAATCGTGCATGTTTCTTCATCAGTTTTGAAGAGTTTTTGCTGCATAAGTCAAACCAAGTCATGTCCGGTTCCTCATCAGTTTTAAGAGTTTTTGGTGCTTCAGACAAACCAAGTCGTGCCTGTTACCCCAAAAGTATCGAGAGGTTTTGCTGCTTAAGACAAAGTCACGTCTGTTTCCTCAGCAGTTTTCAAGAGCTTTGGTGCTTCACACAAACTAAGTCGTGCCTGTTTCCTCATCAGTGTTCAAGAGTTTTTGCTGTTTAAGAGAAACCAAGTCGTGAATGTTTCCTCATCAGTTTTTGAGTGTTTGTGCTTTAGTCAAACCAAGTCGCACCGACACTTTCTCAGCAGTTTCGTAGCCTCCGCAAACAGCTTTTTGGACTTTGTCCGCTTCTAGTGCTAATTTTTGTTTCCTTTTCTGATTGCTCGGCTCGTGACGGCTTTTGATGTTTTGTGTTGAGTGGTTTTCTTGCTTGATGTTATATAGCAAATTTTACCGTTATGATTCTAAAGGAACGACGTCGAGAGATGAAAATGGTTGTGTTGAAGCTAAAACTTCCATAATACAGAATAAGCTGTGCAAATTTTATAAGGCCAGAGCTCAACGTTGGAGAGTTTTTGCTGCTTCAGACATATTTTCTTCGGTATATATATATATACGCATAATAAAAACATTTATGGATATCAACACAAAATATTCGTAGAATTAAGCTGAAAAGCTGATTGTGGTATTTTAATAATTTAATTGTGTATGGTATCAAAACGAGCAAAAAAGTTTTAAACTTGTAGAAAATATAACTGAATTATAATAAATATTTAATTTAAAACCCTTTTAAAATACATACTCCGCTTTCCACTTATTTTCACACTACTCTAAATTATTACTTGTGACTTAATACAACTTTAGATAAATCGCAATATGTATTGCAGTTCTGTATTAGTATACTAAGGTTTATGGTACCGAATAAAAAATTTAGATGTCCTCTTTCGTCACATTCTGAAAATAACTATTCTTCATTGAATACAAACATTTGAATAGTAGAACAAATTGAAGATGCAAATAACAGTGACACATGTTTTCCCTCAATTCCTTTTAATGGAGTATTAAAAGGTTAACTTCCACATGAAAGGGGTGATTTAAGAGTTTGGAAATGAAAGTTCTTCATCAATTTTATTAGAATAAATGATAGTTGGGTTTGGGGGTAAAAGATTAGCTACTTAAAATAAGTTACGTTTGGCCGTTCTCCAAATCCTGACTTCATTTCATTTCATTCGATCAGTAATCTTTAAGACAAAGGAATGGACGAAATAAAAACTCTAGCTTCTTTTTCCTTCACGCATTTTAAAAATATTTGCTTTTATTTATGTACGTCTACAAAAATCCAATTTCGTGACATTCACTTCATAGGCTTAAAGTTAAAGATAATTGGCCTACCATGAACCTCTAGGAAGTAATTTTGCATCCATTCATATTTTAAATTATAAAATGGTAGAAAATGATCATACGTTTATCCCGTATGGTGAATTTAAAATGAACCCAAAGAAATGACGTTTGTCTACCCATTCATGTCTCACAATTGAAAAAAATCTGTTATTTAAAATATTTGTCGTCGTACTTTTTAAAAATAAGTACCAAATAAAATTAATTGCTGATCGATGTTTTTCGGATGGAAATATTGCCCTCTGTCCCTCCACCAAAACCGAACATATATATTGGGTAGCCCAAAATATGTGTGAGTGACCTTCGGAAATGATTAGAAATTATGACCCTAAAGAAGGAACATAAGCTTGTACTTAATGGTATTCGAAAGATAAGTAAAACGAGCATAAATTAAAGAAAAAGTTGCTTGTCGGATTTTTTAGTGACATTGGCTCAAATGATCGGGAAAAAACTGAAGATGGAAACTGAAAAATGCGCCGACAGTTATAAATACGTGGAAGAATTATTGCCTAAATGGTTCAAGTTAAGCTCGGAAAATTTCAGTCCAAAATCTGTACATAAGCGAACACCGGATACATAGCGTCATCTGACCGTGGTTCAAAATTACGTGGTGTTGTCCTGGGACCTTTCCCTTCGAGTTTGATCCCGGACCGTCGCCAATGGTCCGTGTGTTGCAACAGTGTGACGTTAATTAAAAATATCTACCTATTGGATACATAGATCATGGAAGGACATAACCTTAGAAATTGAAAATTATTTTAATGAATAGGAAGGATTAAACATAACAAATTCCAATCAACTTAACACTGCTTAACTCTGCAATTGATCAGCAGAAAGTAACTGTCACCATCAATTGAATAACGTTATACGCATAGCCTCATTGGGGCAACATACTAGGTTTTTCAATGCAGTCGGTTTTATCGGATCGGTTATATCGAGTATGAAGCTGTCAGACGAGGGAATAAAAAGTTTTTAGATAGAAAATTCGAAACCGATACGAGCAAACAACAGTTTTTTGGTTAATAACGACAAAGGTCGTAGAACACAACTCAATATATTCCGTTGAAAACCAGCGGACAATCCAAGGGCTGAAACTTGGCACGAGCTCTACCACAACAAAAGCAACTATTTCCAACGTCGATCGAAACAGTTAGAGACTCTCCACGAATACCGCTAAACAAGATAATTTCATAAACTCATTTGTTATTCATGTTGAAAAGAGTCATCTTTCTAGGGATTGCCTAATTAGATATTAAGGAGGCGCATAAGGTAGGTAGATAGGCATTTAATTAACGTCACACGGGAGGAACGCAAAAGGCTATTGGCGTCGGTCAGGAACATTCCCCGAAGGGAAAGATCGAGGACAATACTACGTAATTTTGAACCACGGTCAGATGACAAGTTCACACCTGAGCTGGCACCCCACTCTCCAAACTGCCACACCACGCCGACGTGTGGATATTTGAGGCCCAGACATATTAAACGTGCACGAACCCCTTTTGTATACGACGGTCTTTGGTTGGATTCGAACTCGCAACCCTCCGGTTTCTATTCCGTTACTCTTCCAACCGAGCTACCGCGGCCTGCAGGCGCATAAGGACATTTGATCCAAGTCGCAGAGGCCAGTATAGAATTCCAACTTTTGACAGAGCGCATTTCAGCCGATTTTTAATAGTGCTGAACAAAAAAAAAGCCAACCAACTTTTTTTCATCCTACCCCAGACTTCAGCCTTTTCGCCATAAGTCTGTTTGGCAGCTCAATATATTCTAGAAACAGAAATAAATTATAAAACTATCTCGGAACTATTTACAACGAAAGTCAGTAAGATAAGGGCAGCTATTGAGGTGGGGTCCTGACATGTCCAAAAAGTCACACAGAGGACACGTTGGAGAGTTTGACAAGCTGTTTTCTGTAAAGATGTTCTTGTAGTTAGTCGTATCCATTGAGAACACAAAAACAAGCGACTCCTCTAGCTCTTGTTAGATCCTATGGCAACTCTGAGACCTTAGCGAGGAGTTCCAATCCATCAGTGTCGATCAACTGAAAATCATGCCGTAAATGTGTACTAAGACACATTTAAGACAGAAGATACCTAGAATCCCCCATTTCCACTTAGTAAAACAATTCTAAGAGGGAACAGATTCCCGTGGTACCAGAAAACCTAACTGCTGGATGGCCTTAGCAGCGAAGAAAAAATTTAAATGATATAATTTGGAGAATGAGACAGAACCATTAAATTTTTTTTGAAATTCAGATTAATGATCCTCTTTATAATGTAGTTCTTGTATCGTGCGCCAGTGTCCACGAAATAACTAAGTGCATGTTCATGTACACAACTGCTTATGAAGCTCTTAAAGGTAGGTAGGTATTTCAATTAACGTCGCACTGAAGCAACACAACGGGGTATTGGCCATGGTCCGGGATCAAACCCGAAGAGAAAGATTCGAAGACAACACCAAATAATTTTGAACCATGGTCAGATGACGACTCACACCTGAGCTGGCTACCCTCTCCAAACTTCCACACCACGCCAACGTGAGGACATTTGAGGCCACGACAGATTTAACCAGCCCCTTTGTACACGACGGTCTTTGGTTGGATTCGAACTCGCAACCATCCGGTTGCTAGTCCGTTACTCTTCCAACCGGGCTACAGCGACACCGAAGCTCTTAAAGAGGGAAGGGAATACAAAGATAGCTGCGATTAAGTATTCCAGACTCAGAATGATGAAAGCTCCAGTAATGAAGATGAGACCAGACTTGTCATCTCTGAAATTGTGTTGAATCACTACAAACAAGTTGAAAAGGTTAACTAGTGATGAAACTGAGGATTCCTTCTATAATTGGGGCAACAAAATGAGTCGCTGAACTTGGGAAGAGGCATTCGTAATATATTGATTCATTTGGAATGCGAGGACGTTCAACAAATGGATCCTGCTCAACAACCCTGTGTGTAAACGCCACTTCTAAAGTCTCAAGATATGCATCCCGATGCAACCTAAGAACGAGGAAGAAATCGTTTGAAATTTAGGTTCTCAATATCATAACGTCATCATCGCTCAATGACTGAATGGCTAATGCGGTTGGGATCAGCAATAGCCATTCAAATTACGAGACCACCTTCCGCCCAAGTCCTTTTTAGTAACATGAAAAAATCTGAATTCCAAAATTAAACAAACTAACACCATTACATACCCCCGTACCTAGTGCCGTATGGCACTGAATCAGTTGAATAGGTATGGCCGGAAAGAAGCAGAGCCGACCATACGGATCATCTCACCCATTTAGAAAGAACCTTTCGGTCGACAAGTTATTTACTAAAGGTTAATTTATTTAGATTTTAAGAGATAAAAGGGAAAGCATTTTTCATAATTTCTAAGTTAGTTTCAGAAATTGTAGATATTGAAACATTAATAATAAAGACGGAAATCGATGGTTGGTAGTTGAGTTTATCACTGGTAATAAAGAATTGTTGAAAAGAGTTAAAAGGTCTCGTTCGAGGAAAGCGGTCCTACTTTTTTTTCATGCGATCAGTCTCTGAGAAGGACCAGTTCTTTGTTTTCCTCCAAGAAACTCATGCCTTCAATTTTGGTTCGCATGCTTATGGTCGTAGCAATGTCATTGACCAGTTTGTTAGCGTCATATGGTTTGATGATATGCCAGTTTGATGTTCGTACACAATCTGATGTAATGATTTATATCAACTTTGAGTCCACAAGCAAGCAGTTAGAATTTGGAATTAGTTTAAAGCGAGACAGATAATTAAGGCGGAGAGAGGGTACATGTCGGAGATCTGAATTTCTGCCCTAGTCTTGACGTTGGGAAGAGCTGTGAAAGTTTTCGTCGTCTCTTCCCATTTCCTTTGACATTCCGGTTGCCCAGTTCGTAGAGACGCGGATTGGCAACCGGAAGGTTGAGATTTCAAGATTCCATCGAAAGACCGTTGAGTACGTGGGGTTGGTGCACGTTAAATCAGTCGTGGCCTAAAATGTCGCCGTTGGAATGCGGCGACCATAGCCAATAAACCGTTGTGTTGCTCCAGTGAGACGTAAATTCGACCTACCTAGCCTTTATCTTTCCGCAAGGATCCAGCTCTTATTGTTTTGGCATAGTATTTATTGTTGTGTAAGGTTGGTTTGTGGGTTTTATGAAGCAAGGGCCATATTTGGCCATGCTGCGCCAGGCCCAAGACATAGAATATCAAGTAATAGACACACACAATGGTAGGTAGGTATTTTAATTAATGTCACACTGGAGTAACACAACGAGCTATTGGTGACGGTCCGGGATCTATCCCAGTGAAAGATCCGAGGACAACACCACGTGATTTAGAACCACTGTCAGATGACGAGGCAACGCCTGAGCTGGCCACCCACTCTCCAAACTTCCACACCACGCCAACGGGAGGACATTTGAGGCCACGACAGATTTAACGTGCACCAGCCCCCTTTGCATACGACGGTGTTTGGCTGGATTCAAACTCGCAACCCTCTTCTTGGTAATCCGTTACTCTTCCAACTTGGCCACTGCGGCCCGACACACTCAATGAAAGTTTTACTGACACAGGAAATACACCCAGGGAGGAATGCACCTGACAGGAATGGAACCTGAACTGCCTACAACTCGAAGGTTGCTAGTGCAGTGGGCATACCCAGAGCCAAGACGGCCCCTGTTGTGCAAGGAATTCACTCCTATTGGCTTCTCTAGCTAGAGTCCGCTTTTTCATTTCCAACATTACCAGCATGTGCTTTAACCTATTGGGGTTGAGGATATTCTGGATTTTTCGTACTTGTGGCCTCGTTTGATTTAGGGTCTGTTATGGCCTTGAGGCTGGACTATGCTCTTCATCCAGATTGCAAGTCTTAAACTCTCAGTCCTTAATGTAGATTGCTGATGTTCCTATACCTAAGGCCGGTTACAAACTGGAGTAGCCCACCAGCAACCAATACAAATCCTATTTCGGCTGTTGGAGAGGCATGCAATAAGGGCCGCTGTCACACATTGGGATGACGGCGACGTCGCAGTCCGCGTATGCACCGATGAATTGTTTGCACACTTCGGGTTTTCTCCAAGCCAAAATTTCCCATCAATCGCTTTTGATTAATCAACTAGCTGAAGACGAATCTGATCCCCCAAACTTTGTTTACCTCTTTTCAGTATTTATATGCTAGGATCGTAGTTTGGGCAATGATTACTAGTTTTGAAGTACGTTCTACGGATATTACCTCATTTCTTCTCACAAAATTTATGGTACGGGGGGCTTTACAGAGCGTGCCATCATAGTTCTTTTCTGTATTTAAAAGTCTTAACATTTATAAACTAATTTTGTTCAATATAAAAACTAGATGATTTAAAAAAAGAATCGGTGGAATACTGAATGTGTATGATCTTTTTATTTATGGTTAAGGCCTTATTAAAACAGAATAGTATTTTGTTGTGACATTCATATTTGTAAAACATTACTTCCAAGTGTGAATTTGCATTTATTAAATGTAGCAAAATTGTTTTACTTTTTGAATATACATTGGTATTTCAATAAGTATACAATTCACTGTTGGTGAAAACTCAAATATGTACAGCTATGGTAAATAGATCAAACCATCCACTTTATTCGAGTGTCATTAGTAGAGACAATTCAAAGATTCTGTTCCGTAATGACGGTAGGTGGCGCTCTTGCGCCAATCAGTTGAACTGTAACAATGGAAGCGTAATGACGCTTAAATATCTTGGCCGCATTATGAAGCGGAATTGTATTGTAATTTTAAATGTCACCTTATTAAATTTTTGTTAAGTTTTAATCTCAGTGAATTTATTGAAATTGGATTCATAAATCTTGACTCTGGACAGCAAAATTTGCAACCTGACTTTTGAAACAGGATATGGACTCTTGAAATCATTAGCTCTCCCACCCCTCCCACTGATTCCATTCAATAAGGTTATTTTTTATGGTGAAAGGGCTATATTTTACCAAGCCTTATTCAAAAGGGAACAATGTAAAAGTTTATAAGCATGTTTGCATAAGGGATTCTCTTATCAAATTACTCATAAACTTCATAATTTCTAATGATACAAACCAATTTTGACACTAACTTCAGATACCAAGTTCCGGGTCATAGGGTTTAGACGTTCCTGGATTATGAGTATAAAAATTTGGAGCAACTAATGTATAATTAGCTTCCCAGCTTTGTTTATATCTTCTGTGAAATAATTTTCCTGTTCCTGTATAATACTTTTACTGTTATTTTTAAAGAACCCAAACAAAATCAACATGTTTCTTTTGAAAGTCAATTTTCAATATGCAATACTGAATAGCCTGAGAGCAAGGTGGAGAATAAGCTGAAAGCTGCAATGGAAGCAGATACACCTCAAACTACGTGTGAATTAGCAGAAAGGTTTGAATTTACTGTTCCAACAATATTAAACCATTTGAAACAAATCGGTAAGGTTAAGAAGCTGGATTGATGGGTTCCGCATGAATTTAACGAGCATCAGAAGAGAAATCATTTCGAAACTTGCCTTTCCTTGCTGTCACGACATAAAGGCAGACCATTTTTATACTGCATTGTTACGTGTGATGAAAAATGGATTCTTTTCGACAATTGCAAGCATTCGACACAATGGTTGGATAAAGATGAAGTCCCAAAACGCATTCTGAAACCGAATATTCTCCAAAAAAGCTAATGGTGTCTGTTTGGTGGTCCAGCGCTGGTGTTTTCCACTACAGCTTCATGAGACCTGGTCAATCGATTACGGCAGATGTCTACTGTGACCAATTAGACAAAATTATGAGGGAGCTTGAGATTAAGCAGCTGAGATTGGTAAATAGAGACAGGCCAATCGTCTTGCAGGTTAATACTCGACCACATGTCGCATGAATGTTGCTCAAACTACAGGAAACTCTGTCACCCACTGTATTCCCCAGACCTTCCACCAACTGATTACCATTTCTTTCAGGCATCGGACCACTTCTTGCAAGGAAAAATATTTATCCCAACAAGCTGTAGAAAACGCCTTTTGCAATTTAATACCACTTGCTCTCCAGGCTTCTTTGCTGCTGGCATTAACAAGTGACGGTTAAGATGGCAAAACTGTATTGATAGTTTAGGAGCATACTTTGATTAATCATACTGCTTCTTGCTTGAGATGTAATAAACCAAACTTTCAGTTTGAAAGCAGACGTTTCATACTTATAATGTGTGTGACCTAATATATCCAATTTTCATTCACTGAATTTCATTTAAATACAAGAAAAGAAATTGTTTCTTAAACTGAAAGCTTTAACTTGAGAAATGATGATTTCAATTTTTATGAGTAATTTAATGATATAATATAAAAAAGTCTGTTATTGAAATAACTATCTAATGACAAAATTTTGTGCTTTAAAAATAGATACAATGAACTCAGATAATCATATTTCTCTATATCTCCTAAAATGTGAATGAAAACAGTTATTCAGCACTTTTTCTAAAGTACACCAAAGCTGTAAAAAATTATTGTTCTTTAGTTATTAGAATTGAATCATGGAAATAGTGCTTTTGTTTAATCATTGCAAACCAAATTACTTTCAGTTCATTTATAACAATATATATTTTGTAGACAATATAAAAACTCAGTCATTAATTTGCAGGTAAAATAGATAACAAATACCATAATTTTATAAGAATGTTTACGATGATATTAACATTTCTATTTTCAGTCCTTATATCAATTTTTCATACCACAGAATCAATATTTTCTTTGCACTTCCATAATTCTTTTTGTGAAAAGGTTAACATTGTAGTGATAAATCTGCTGAAGAAACTGTTTAAATCATTGTCATCAGTTCCATGTCTTCTAAATTTTGTTTTCTTTTTCTTTTTTGGAGTAGGGGAAGAATCTGCCTCCTCCTCTTTCAGATATCATCAATATCTCTGCTTCCAGATTTGAAGGCACCTCCTCAATCCCAGTAGAACAAATTGAATCATTCAAGTTGCTGTTGCCTGAAATATTTATGAATTACATTTTGAATTACTTCACAAATACAAGAACATTTTATTGCTCATCTAGTATTTGACTAAAACCATCTTTATCATTGACGGACTGGTTCGAATGATCGGTCTGGGAAAATGAAGCCATCTACCAGTCTAAGGTAGAGGAAGATTTGCACCTTATAAATTAAGCGATGATTTTAGTAATATTTATTCAAGGATAAAACACTGTAGATTATCAATTTATGAAAAATGTTTTAGTCAAATATATTTATTTAATACTATCAAAATCTATTGCAATATTGATCCAAGTTAGATTTTGAGACTAGATTTATGAAATGAAAATTATTTTTAAATATCATGGTCTATATTTTCGAGCCAAAGACATCACTACCATCCTTCTTCTGGACCAAGGCCTCTAGATTTCTAGCAATGTTTGAGTGCTTAATTCAAACCTGGTCAACATTGCTTTCAAACACAACAGAAACCCAATACTGCAGTCATATTGTGAGACAGTTGATTTCATTATAAATCAATAGGAGTTTAATGTCTTTATAATTGGAAGACATTTAAATAACTACAAAATAATGTCTTGTCTACTATCTCATTATTTTCTATTTAAAGAATTGATTTCCGGTCTCCTAAAAGCACGGGTCACTCTGAAATTTCTGACTTTCTGGTGGATCCATCATATTTTTTATGAATGTTGTGATGGGAGAATTAGTATTTTTGAAACTTATTTCAGATAAGTCCAATTTAACTGACTGCAAATGTTATATACAAACATCACCCATAAACAAAGGAAGTTTGAATAAATTTGTCATTATAATATCTCGATAGTAAATGAGTTTTACACATTGTAGGAGCAACTCTTAGATACACATTAAGCTAAAAATATGCAATTATGTAACCATTTTATCTGAAGGAACAAATCTTATTCAAGATTATTAGCTAATTTTTTTCTGGTACATTTATTTTAAAATATTTAATGAATGAATTTTATTTTACAGAAAATTTTTAGACTATAGTTTTCAATAAAATTGAAAGGAAGTGGAAATCAATGAAATACTCACATTCAATGCTTGGATTAAATTTTATTGTGCAGCAAGGTCCTAAACAGGACAGGCCATTTAAGGCTAGGTGAATGGCAAGATCAATGCCATATGCTCATTTAAACATGGTGTCCTTGATTTAGCTCCAGGTTCACTTTTGGTTACATGTCCTAAATGGCATAAAAATCTGTTCACAAATTATGCCAGCATCTTTCACACTTGTCAACTGAAAAAAATTAGTTATGAAATCTTGGAAGATATTGAAATATAATTACGAATTCTTAAATATTTAGTTCTTACTTGAAAGAAATTCATATTTTTCTTGTTTCACTTTCTCTTTTTTTTACACTGTAGGCTTTTCATTATCGAACAGATTATTACATATTTGTTTAAAAACAGTTGCTATCAACATGTTTTAAAATCATTTGTCAACAGAAAACCTGTATTTTCCCAATTTGGAATTTTCAAGTGCTAAATGTGGATTAATATTGTCATTTTACTGAATTCTTATGTGTTTTTATATATTATTAATTTCTGTGGATTTAAATCAAGTGATTTGTGTTTAAAAAATCATGATTGAAATCAAACTTTTAATTTTCTTTTTTCCTTTATTAAAGTTTAATAAAAAATATTGAAAAAAAATTAAATGAAAATTGGTGCAGGATACTTGTTATTTTATACAAATAAATAAAAAACTTTTGCTCAGTAACACCCCAAGAATGGCCCTTTTCAACTGAAAATAATGGGACTTCCTATCTTGAGAATACAAGAAATAAAAGTATTGATTACATCATTACTAATGTTATCGGTATATTTGTATGCATATTGGTGGCATGTTATCCTATTAATCATGAAAACATTAGGTCTCAAGGTGTTCAGCTCTTCAAAAATTTGCACCCCATCTGATAAAGCCTAATAAGTGACAATGAATCACTGCATATTTGGTTACTCATATTTATAATATTCATCCCTTATGTTTTAGGGTATCAAGCCCTAGTCATGGAAATTTTAAAGGGTTGCCTGTGTCTGGCCCCCTAGGGATGTAGGTGTTTTTTTGAACAACTTAGTTTCTCATAGGAAAAATTTACCTCTCCTGTTTGAGTAACACAAGATGTTTGGGCCACTAGGAGATATGACAATGATAATTGTCAGTCAAACATGGAGGATGACAATGATAACTGACCCCCACATATATTTCTCTTTTTGCTCACTAAACATAAGTGCCCCTCACAAATAGGTTTATCAGCAGAGGCTGAGTTTAATACACATGGGGCAGTTCATATAAGCATGGAGCAAGGGTCATATTTGGCCATGCTGCACCAGACACAAGACATACAATATCAAGTAATAGACACACAAAGAAAGTTTTACTGACACAGAAGAGAGAAATATACCCAGGGAGGAATGCCCCTGACAGGAATCGAACCTGCCCCGCCTACAACTCGAAGGTTGCTAGCGCAGTGGGCATACCCACTGAACCATGACACCCGAGCTTAAATAGAAATAATCTTTTAATATTTGCAAAAGGGGCAAAATATTAATCGAGTATCAAGCCTATAATAATGGAAATTCAAGTGAAAGATAACTTTTGTGGTTTCCACTTAGCAAAAACATTGGATCTCCGATGTCTCCTTTGGAATGGGAGAAACTCATTTAGATATTACTGTTTGTGTCAAAAACAAAGCTATTCATAAAGCCATCTTACCACCAGCTACTTCTGTATTTGTATTAAGAATGCTTTCAATAGTTTTAGTTTTTAGATTTGAAAAAGTTGGTTGATAAAACGGCAGGAAAATGTTAATTGATTTAATTATTATTTATAAAATTTAAAATTAAATGGTAACTCCTTATTAAAATAGTAATTTTTTCGTATTTGTATCAAAATAGAATTCAAATGAAAGAAAAAAGGCAAGACCGGATGAATAATTTTAGTTGTTTTAATCTTTCAAAAATTCGCAGTTCTTTCTTAAACCATCATATATTAACGTTTAACAAAAATCAATACTATTTAGAAACAGCACTGTGATTTGCATGTCTCATATCCAAAAAGTTTAAAGTTTCAGTTCATGTTATCCTAGTTAAAGTTAAGGCTGTCATGATTTCAATTTTTTGTCACCAAGCCACTGTTAAATGATAACAATGGATAGAAAATCCAGCAGCATTGTAATGCAGATAAAGCATGGATTGCAATTTTCAGATTTTTATAAGGCACCAAGTTTGGAATCCTTTGTGAAAAAAGGATGATAGACCTTCAACTTCATGATTTTTGGCAACTGCACTGATTTTTTCATCAAGTTCGATTTTCAGTAATCATGATCAAGAATCACCATCATGTTGTAATTAAAGGTGAGAATCCATCATAGTTGACATCTCTGTAAACTGAAGCAGGTTCTTCCGTGGTTGTAATGACAACTTGTCTGTAGTGAAGGAGGTCTACAAACATAGCTTTAATATTATTTGGACAGTATGGATTATGTATGTGCTTTCGATAGACTGATGAGTTCATTATAGAACAACTTCTTTGATGTTGATTGCAATTAATACCAATTTATTTCTTAATTCTTCAATTTTTTTCATAGGATTTAACACAGCATCACTGACTTTGGAAGCTGCATTGTTTTTCTTGTTGTCTGCTATGAAGATTTTGATAATACACTAGCTGAAAAAAGTAAGCAGTAAATTGCAGTAAAAGCCAGGCACCAAAATTTCTCTTTACTCACAAACCATTTGCTTGTTTAAACTTTATTGGAATTCTAAACAAAACAGAACACAAAATGTAATGTGATGAGCTCGGCCGCACATTTTGCAAGTCTTAAGAATCGCAAGTAACTTGTATATGTATTAATGTTAATAAATTCGAATGTCTTTAAAACATTGACACATGGATTCATTTCTTTACTCTGTGTCTGGCCTTCTCACATCATCTTGTGAGGATTTTAGAAAACTTCGAAACGGAAACACTAGCCTTTTGGTTATGAGTTTCTAATGTTTTCCCAATAGTTGGAAGTGTAATGGGCCTGTAGGAAGAAATACTATTGAGCTGTCATCCTTTCTTGTGGAAAAGAATTATGGAACCAAGTTTAAAATGGCACGGATTTCAAGGCATTTGTTGAAAAGAACAGTGGAAACTTTTGGAATGGAATGATTAATACTTTTAATAATAATTTTGTCCATACCATCAGGTCCTTTTCCTTTTCTTCAGACATTGGAGGCAACTCAGAGTGGTGACTACAAGATCCCTCAACACAATTTTTAGACATGCATCATACCTCATCCACGTTTTGGGCTAAATACTACTATACAAGTTTGAAAATCTTTCTCCATCTCAGACAAGGTTACATGCAACTTTGAACAGTTCAAAGGCTGAAGATGATGCTCAAAGCTTTTAGAACATAAAACAAATAAAGACTAATGTAATGAAGCAATTGATGAATATCCCCAAAAAGGACATTGAAAAATGCTGCCAGCAGTAGAATGACTGGTGGAAGTGGGTAGACTAAGGGTCGATTTTGAAGGGGATTAGGTTTGAACAAAAAATGTAGTTTTATTTTCTGGTCAAAGTTTTGATTATTTGTTTAATTGAGTTTTTATGGGGAACAGTGGACCACATTTGGCCAAGCTGTGCCGAATAATGTCAAGTAAATGGACATATACACAAGAAAAGCTTTACTGAAACAGAAGAGAGAAATACATCCAAGGTTGGTTGGGGTTTAATGGCGCAAGGGCCATATTTGGCCATGCTGTGCACCCAAGGAATTGAACCTATGCAACCTACAGCTTGTAGGTTGCAAGTGCAGTGAACAAATCAACTAAGCCACAGCACCCCACTTTTTGAGAGATCTTGCATATAAAGCAATACATATAACCTTGATATATAAGAACCAACAATTTATTTTTATCAACCTGGATAAAAAGCACTGGTTTGTAAAAGTGTTGATAAAATATAAACATTTATCAACATTTTTATATTAAAATTAAACTATAATATATTATTGAAAAAGATAAAATTATAACTAGTTTAAAATATAGACAATATTTTTAATATAGGATATCAAATGTTCATAAGTACAGGACTAGCCACCTAACTGGTATAGTGGTAACTAGTGTCATGTCTGCCATCTAGTAGGTCCTGGGTTTTAATCCTGGTTTGTAAGTACATGGATATTGATGATTATCCTTGTTAGGAGTAGTGGCAGATCACCCTCTGGGTGCTCCTCCATAAATAGCCATCAGTTCACCCTTTGTAGTGCAGAAGGCTGAGAGGTCAGTGTGGTTGCGCATTATAAATATATAGAGGACTATAAACACTTTCTGTATGATTGCAAGAGCAACATTTGAAGGAGTTATGGAACAAAAAGAGCATCAACTGCAGAAAGGCTATGCAATTTTTAATTCAAATGATTCGAAGAATAGGTTCATTGGTTCTTGCAAACTTGTGATAGCTACGTATAGTTTCAATCATCTTTAAATTAGATGACTCAACATTGTTAAAACTTAAGGTCTTGCTTTTCCCTCCTACATCAGTGGGTAATGTCTTGAGAAAAGGATTATTTTCCCTCTATAGTTGAGGGAAAAGATTCATAACACATTGGTTTTAAATAATGATTCTTAACTAGTATTAAAAACAAGTTGGACATTTCAGAAGCTGGAATGAGATGGCATGCCAGTGACCTCGAACTTCTGATTCTAAAGGGGCTGGCTATAAGAATATAATGACCAACTCTCCTGTATTTCCCAGTAACTCGACAGTTTAGACTTGGAAGTATTCATTCATAAATACCAACAAATTACCTATAATAACCAATAGAAATTTTAACATATACTAATCAATAGCAGAATATTGGTTTCTAAATAGTAAATAGGAAATATAGAACACAAAGAATTATTTTCAATGATGTAAGAAACAAATTGATGTGCCAAACCTCAATAACCGTAAGCTTTGCTTTTGCATCCCAGGCTCAAATGCCCATATTAAGTTTTTCACTGATGAGCAACAAGTGGACTGATCAGAAAAATCAAAGCAGCAATAGCATTAGATTATAGTTTTAAAGAGGTTTTGAAATTTTGCAAGACAAAATGCTTAGCTTTCAACCCTGGATATGCTATCTGCAATTTATGTTGTTACATTATGTCTCTAACTACTACTAACTAACACCAACTCACATTCCCGTGCCTAGTGTCGTGAGACACTGCACATTATGTCTCAATAAATCAGCTTTTTTAAGACTTAACCACTAGGCCCATGACTGCTAGGTTTATTTACTATGTGTATTTATATTTATAGTTGTTTGGCTCCCAAGATTTGGTAGTCAAGTTGCATGGTTTTGAACTAGTTTATTCATTAAATATGGCACTGGTGGTAATGTGAACAAATTACTTCCACAATTAGCATCTTTAGCATAGATACTTGTTCTAAGATGATAGCACCTGGTAAAACTAGTGATAAAGCTCCACACATCAACTTTCTAATTCAACATCTAAATTTTCCAGAATTCACAATGCATATGTGTTTTTGCAGACCATAATTGCAATAAATGTGCTGATCCTGATCATTACTAATTCAATGCATTGTATTAACAGTGATTATCATTTGTTGCCAAAAGCAACAGCAATGGTTATGCGTTGTCGGAGAAATCACCTAATACAATCAACATTCATGCTCTTGCATATGGGAGCCTTCTCCCAACAAGGTTTCACACTCTTTCAAAAATCAACCGACCTAAGATCGATTGCCTTCTAGTCGAAGCTGCACTATAGATGTTGTGACTTTTAACTCCACACATCAACAGATGGCGATATCGGACAATCACTCCTGCATATGAGATTTCAAAAGAAAAGCTTTGGCTTAACTGATTCAGTATGTTGAACTGGTCCTCAGCTGTTGATTATTTCATGTGTGTATTTGTATTTTGCATTTTCATTCAGTTTATTCATTTGATGATTTGATTCATCTGATTTTCAGATGCTGAGATGCTTTATAATTATATACAATCAGCAAATGAAATGAGAAAACATGCTGTACAGTCCTTTGAAAGTAAATTGGGATACCACAGGCACCCAGGGAAAACATAATTTGGCATAAATTATGTTGAATTCAACACAATTTATGCCAAATGAATAAACTGGATTTAATTTAATTACAGTATATATAGCTATCTTTATTATCAATTGTGAGGTGCTGAAACACCTGCAATGTCACTCCAAAACTTGACTCTTGTCAATTACGCCTGATATATATTCAGGGTTTTAGGAAGAATTAACATAGTTGAAAGAATTCAAGGATGCAATTTGGGAATACTAGAGACAAAAACATTGATTTTTTGTAATTTTTCTTTCTATTTCTGTTCCAATAAACTACTGATTTTCAGATGCTGAGATGCTTAATAATCAGCAAATGAAATGCATCTTGAGAAAACATGCTGTACAGTCCTTTGAAAGTAAATTGGGATACCATAGGCACCCAGGGAAAATCTAAAGGATCATGATAAAATATTTTTTGCAACAAAATATTAATAGATTAATGGAATTTTTTAAATATGCATAATAACTAAGGCAACAAAAAAGAATACATGTTATTAAGAGTAGAATAAGAATTTAGAAGAGATAATAAAAATTTGGTTTATTCATCAAAAATCCTGCAGTTTACTTTAAAACAGTCAACATAGATTCTATCCATCGAACTCTTTTATATACATGACACATTAAATGTAATATTTATGAAACATGCATAACCTACAAGATTATTTAATAAATTACACTTCAGACATTAAATAAACTGTATTGCACATTTACAATGTAACATACATATGAAAATAAGAAATTAATGTTTTAAACTAATTCCCAAGAGATAGTGCAGTGATAAAAATATAATACCTGTATTAAATACTGCCAAGAAATGACTGAACAATAAAAATCTTGCTTTTCCACCAATTTTTCCACTGAAAAGAAAAACAAATTACATATTTTAAATGTTACATATTTTTAAATGATAATTACATGTACGTACCAATATGTTAACAGAATAAGCAAATTTTATTTGTTAATAATATATATTAATCAACTTAATATACATTAAATAATTTTCACTCAGCATACATGTTTTGGAGAACTTTTTGAATTTTTCGATATTTGCATTAAATGAATGATAATGAAACGCGAGTAAACTGGAGATGTAGGAGCACAATTGTACTCTGTTTATGACGACTGCTCAGTCACCAGAAAAATTTAAGATACTCATATATTCGTTTCTCTTACAACACTCAAATCAGGTAATACTCGAATCAGTAAAAAGAATTGCATAATTCAAAACAGTGCCGAGTCTTACGAAAAATTTCATGTCTCCTAGCAGAATAATCACTCCTCATTATGTCAAAACATTCAAACACAAATCATTAAATATTCGAAGCTCAGAAATGGAGGTTATGAAACTGCTTTCCACTTTTCAAGAAACAAAAAATGACACGAAAATACATGACAGAAAGGTCAAGAACTGTGTGCATTGAAACAAAGACATGCTCGTTTGTTTTGTACATAATCCAGTTGACTTTCATCAAAAGGATTTCAAAACTCCCAATAAAGAAAACAAAAACAATCTAATATTTTAGTAGAGTTGAGTTGTACTATAGTTCTACTTTTCGAAAATGATTTAAGTAAAATGGTTATCATATATAGTAGAGCTCTCTTAAATGTTATAAATTTGTATTTTTCAAATATTTGAGAAAATTTTTAATGAATTTTAATATTTATTATTATGAATACATAAATATTTTCGTTTAGCTTCAGACAGAAGAAGCTGAATGCATTTCCATGTCGTCGTTGCTCCACTGATAAAATCGTTTGTTAGTTATCTATTTATCATACTACTTTGGCAACCGGAAATAACCTTCTTCAAAACCGGATGTGAGGCACTTCGAGCAGACTGAAATCGTTAACTGGTGCTCGAAAATAAAAAAATGATAATCAAAACATTTAGTCACTTTTGTAGCGTATTTGCTGTTTTATATCTGACAAGCAAAAACATTTTATGATTCTTTGACTCACCTGTCTCACAAATAATGCACGCACATGCTTTTGGGTGAACAGCTGTGATTGTGGAAATCTTTAGGATATTTAATTTTTAGTGAAGAAAGTTGTCTATTAAAATTCCATAATGGTGAGTTACTATTGACATGTTTACATTTTTCTCAATTTTGTCAAGAAATATCTGGCATTCTCACAACAGAAATGTCTTTTCAGAAAAATCAAACAGTTTAAATGAATTGTTTTCCCATCTTCGAAATGAATGAAAAATATCGAAATTAATATATCGCATCAATTTTTAAATGTTTCTTACATTTTCCTGAACAGTGAAATTAATCTGGATTTGAAATTTAAAAACCTATCGATGTTCACACTATTTTCTTATAAATCTGGAAAATAATTTTTTATTTCTTGAAGAAACTGTTTTGATCTTTAATCATACATCTTTGTACATTTTCAATGATACTTTTTAGAAAGCATATAGCGTATTTTATTTGATTTTTCAAAATTTTCTGATGACAAGCATCAAATTAATTCATGGCTTAGCATATGCGTGTTTGCACACATTAAACTTGTGGGAATTTTTACTATAATAATGCTACACATATTTGTTTTCTATACATTGTGCTAAAAAATATTCTTAAATGAAAGGAAAAAATCTGAGGGTTTTAATACTTTATGAAAAATTGCATTCTCTTGAAAGTTGGTATCAGTTTAGGTTACAAATCAGAGTTTATACCTTTAGCGAATAACTCTAGGAATTCTACTTAAATTGTTTGATTGACAATTCTATAAAAAACTGCAAAATATGTAGATTCATGTCTTTGATATGTTGCCAATGATGTGTTCAGATATCAGTCGAAAACTTCTTGAAGTATTGCGTTGCTGATAATTTAGGTTGCAACTTGTACACAGGATCGATCATAAAGTTCAAAATTATTGATTTTTCTGATGGCTATCTAACTGAATGGAATTTAATTCAATGGTCAAAACTATACCATCATCTTCATCACTCAATCTGTATTGAAACAGTATTTTGTCAATTGATAAAATTGACAAAATATTGTTTCAAATTGTAAAATTGACTCTGAATTGAGAGAAATCACTTTCTTGATACCAAAACAATTTCAATGAAAAATTCTTATGTTCAGAAGCTAATTACCAAACATGACTGAAGAAAACATGAAATTAAGTCTAGTGTGACTTTGGAGAGAAGCAGATGACTGGGGTCCATTTCCTGAAATGTGGTTAGCTCGACCGGGTAAGGCTGCCGTACCTAAAATCATGTAGGGATCCATAGATGATTATTTGTTCCCGCAGTTGGTAATCAATGCTATCACTTTCAGCACCAAACAATAAATTATGAGCCAGGATGCGTGATAAAGATTCTTACTGTGGGAATGCATTTCTTACATTGAACGAAGACTAATTCTAACCCATGTGATTCAAATGGCAGCTCATCACAACTAAACTTTGTCGTGCCAGTAGTCAAGAAATGCTCTAATACCCAACAATCTATCCTAGTTAATGGTGGGACCTTCGCATGATTTCAATTTTTTGTTTCCAAGCCAAACCAAGAGGTAATGGTTAGCTTTGCTGCATGTCATGAAAACTGCTCAAGGCATGGTCTGTCTCTGTCTATTGCTGTAGAAACTGATCTTATCCTATTTTCCATTGGGATGCTTGAATTGTATTCTAGTTTCTCGCATTGATGCAATTAATGACAATTTGGAAATATATTTGTTGAGATTTTTACTTGTCTCCGAGAAAGCCTATACTAGTAAAGTACCTCCTTTCCACAGCCAACTTCACAAAAAAATATAATTATTTCATCCCCCATTAGTAACTCCTACTCAAAATGAACAAGCACTGTTTCTATAGGTATCCAGATTTGGCAGGGGACGTTCTTGTGGTACAGACAGTACACACATGTCAACTTGGTAAACTTTAATGACTACCATACTAGGAATTTTTCCTTTTACTTCAAATAACCATATTTTCTCTCAAAAATGCCATACTTTGATTTTTGTTTTCCTCCCACCAGCAACACCAATTTGGAGAGGGGACCAATGAATCCAGTTACATCACACACGTTACAAGTGTGTTATCGCACTCCTGTTGCATAACATAAGCAAACAAAATAAATTCTACTTTCAGAACAATTTATTTTGTTTGTATGTATCACTATTCATGAATTATTTGTAATGTTTGTCGCGTGATTCAGCGACCAGGTCCATATCATAAGTCTTTGGATGGAGGTCCTAGGAGGCCCAAGGCGATCAGACCTCTAGGACTGCGATTTTCAATTGGTATGCTGAAGCACACTGGTGTCTTATGGATGGTGAAACAGTTTAAATTGTGCACAGGGTGCACCTACATAGGGGGCTATGGTGGCTTAACCCCTTCCAGACCATATAAAAAGCAAAAAATATCCTTACATAATTCATTGATTGCTTCGTTAAAAATCTTGTAGAAAGGTGTTTTGATGTTTTTCTCTTTGTGGTCAACTAATATTTATTCATTGCTTTCAGCTCATTCATGAAGATTTACTCTCCATTTCTTATTTACTGGGGTTAGATAAAAATAATTGAAAATTTTAATATTGTTCATTAAAACGTCGACACCTTTTCCCTTCAACACAGCTTCTATTCGTGTTGGAGTAGTCACTTTAAAATTAATCTCTCAGCTAACACTCCAATACTAGTCCCTAGGTAACATCCTCTAAAACTAGTATCTGATTAACACTAAAACTATTCTATATTTCAAAGAAATTTTAAAATCACCCCTTAAATAAAGAACTTACAGTAAAAATGTAGCCCCCTCCAGATTGATATCATGGGTTTCACCCCTAATTGTGTAAGATTTATTTTATTTCAGCAGTTTAGTTTTGAACTTTTGACAAGTATGCTCACAAATAATTCCAAGTCTCCCCAGATAAATAATTTTGAGTATTATATTTTTTTATTAAAAAGAATTATAAATAACTTGTTTAAAAAAATTTTCAAAAGCTACTTTGGAGTAAAAAGGGTAGATAATTGCTATTTTTTTTTTTAAATTATAGTCGTATTGAGAAAAAATACAATATGTAGTTTGGTGGGCTGCAGAATTTTAGTATTTAGTTTATGTGTGCCATGAGATGAAAAAAGTTAAAATTCACTGTTCTAGGAATTTGCCCCTGCCTAAATTATATAGCAACCCTAAAACCGCATTATCAGGTCCAAGATTCTTCCAACTTTTGTATTCTCTACTCCCTTTTTTACATAGGTGTCATGCCCACCCCTTCTAATTTTCATAATAATTTGTATTGGTATATTATTTTTAAGATCATAATTTAAATAAAAACAAAGCTTTTGCAAATATATACACGTTTTAGATTGAATTTTGTGTCATAAATCAAGTTTGTTTCATATCACTGAGAAAAGTGCCAAATTTGTAGCTTAAACACTTTTATACGTACTTTGGCACTAGAACACCAGCCACAGATGTAATATAAGGACAAGTGAATAATAAGAATATTAAAAATAATTAAGAATACTAAGGTAAATTAAAGAAAACAGAAAATGCCCCAAGTAAAATATTTTGGCAACTTGGGAAAAATGTTTTGGTGCCATTGATGCCAGACTTTTGTTCCTAATTTCTAATACCGTTTCTAATGTCTGTTATAGAATCGAAGGCTATTTTCTATAACAATATGTATTTGTAGTAGCATCATATGTACTTAAGATTGCCTTTTAATGCCCTTAAATATTTTGGAAATGCACTTGCTTAAAACTTGCATATAAAACGTGCTAAAAGGTTCACCTTGTTAACTAATTCCAATTGAATTCCAATAAGCGTATGTCTGGCTAAAAGTGAAGTAAAAACAAAAAACCATTAATGGGATGAATCCTAATTTTAAATTAGATAAAATATGTTTTGAAAGCAAATAAAATGTTTTTCGAGTTTTCATGAAATGAATTCATAAGGATACTAAGGTGGCTGATTTTATTGAGCTAAATATCTTTATGATTGTGCTTTTGAAACAGGCAGTTTCAAAAATAGAATTTTATGTGAATCCAATCAAATAAACCGTTAAAGTATTTTAAAATACTTTTTCTCAGTTTAGTTTTCTTCCTCCAAATGTCCTCCTATCTCTGAAAGCACATAAAGTAGCCCTTCTCATTTTGCTTGATTCTGAAAATTACAAATTTATTTTGAGTTCATTTAGCTAAGCTTAATTTAATATTTAAGTTAAAGCAACTTGTAATTCATTTTGCCACATTTGTCTATTAACGTTCTCATATTCTGGAGTTAATGATATCGCAATCATTTTTCATATTCGTTGAATTAAGATATTACTAATACCTAAGTACACCTTTTCCTACAATCGATTTATATATCACTTATCGATTTATATCGTAAAGACGTCCATTTCAATGTATGTGAAAGATTCAGTTAAATCGCAACGGTTTGGAAAAATGTAGGTAATAAATGAACATCGAGTACCTTATCGCTTCACCTTTTTCTGTTGCTGAAGATTCTATTTTGTGAGAATTAATGTTTCCTCTTCCTCGTTGTAGTTCCGGTCGGCAAACGATAAGTTATTATTAGAAAAGATGTTATATAATTTTATTGAGATTAAATAATCGTTTCGTCTAAATTGATCAATTTTAATCTAAGAAGTATTTGAGTTTTAACTTAGTCATTGACAAATGGAATTTTTTCCCCTGTAAAACGCGGGAAAGATCTCCTTCGATATTTAATGTGTTTCGATTTAATCTCAATTAGGTCTAAATTTTAAAGATTGTTTTGAAAATGTGCCAAATTTCGTTGTCATCGCTAACAAATGCCCAAATAGCATTGAAACAAAATTTGGTTAAAGTGCATGCAAATCAAGCATGTATGTATCGCTGTCTGCTTCAATACCTCTTTGCTGTCATATTGGACAAATCGAAATCTTAGAATAGTTGTATACAAAAATAATTTATTTTTACTACTGCGAGTATTAATAGTAACCACTCTAAGAACACGTTAAAAAATTGCTTTTTTTTCATTTGGGAATAGCAGTTTACTAAATTTTTCTAAGGAAAAAGAATGATTTGTACCTTAATTGTCAAAATCTGACCCAAACACCCTCTTTTCTAGTTTATTGCGAAAAACAAAAAAAAGAAATTACCGAATTTTCTTAATAAAAATAGGAACGTATATAAAAATCAAATCCATATACTCTTCAAATAGGGTAACAAGACAATTATTGACACCCTTAAGGCAATATTTATACATTATTATAAATTCATGGAAAAAAATAGTTAAAATAGTTCAATATCAAGTTGAAATTCATTGTAACTTTTCCTGAATTCTATACTTTAAGCTGAATAAAGGGTTTCATACAAAAAATTATCTCTGGAAGGTATTTTGCAATATATTGAGAATAAATAGTGCAAAATCGGTTATTGACACCCTATGGACGAGTAATTGACACCACAGTTATTGACATCCCTCCATTCTTATTTAGTTTATTTTTGCAGTATAAATGGACCCATGCAAAGGAAACTATGGCTAAACTATCTTACAAAACATGCTCATGCTCTTTTCTTAGCAAAAACAGAGGAAACCGTCCTCTTAACTAGTACCTTGTTTGTATACTTGATTACGGTTATATTATCTTTCTTGATGTTTACAGTTTGAAAATCTTTTAGCACAGCTGACTTCTATGATTCACAAGGAATATTTCATTCCTTTATTTGAAACTGAACATTGACAAGCTTATTTTTTTAAATTAAAGATTAGGGTGTCAATAACTGTCTAGTTTACCCTACGATCGCATGTATGCATTGGATACACCTACTAAAAATAATCTTTAATTACATTCAATAATTCTTTTACATTCAATAATTCGTCGTACGCTGAGTTTTGTATTGAAAATACTTTCTGCGTCTATTGCAGGAACCTCGATCTTCATAATTACCAATGTATTGAATCCTGAGAACTTAAAAGTTTTCTTAGCCATTCCCAACCCAATATTCCCGAGTGATCTTTCCTTTTCCCATAGGGTTTATTGTCTACTAAACACAGGGGTCGCGCTCCCGGGACACACCCAAGGATTTTTTCTGCTTTCATCCTACTACTCTGTCCCCAACCCTTTCACGACATTTTTTACTTGGCGTTGTCTTGCGTTTTGCCCAGTTTGGCCAAATCTGGCCCTTGCGCCATAAAACCTCAAAACAACCAACCTAATATTTAATTTAAAGCTAAGGGGAAACAATTTCATGTGTAAAAAATTGTTTGCATTTTAATGTTTGTGTTCAACGTTTCTGTATTTTTGCAATAACAGCATATTGGGAACATTAATACATACTGATAACAAAGCCATTACGGAATATGTCTTCGTTTCAGACCATCTTTGGTCCTGAATTTCCAGCTCTTGAAAATGTCTTATTGTGAGAAATAAAAAAAACCTCAATTTCCCGATAATTGAACAAAAATATGGCTTGCTTCACCCGCCGATTGTGTTGGTTTCTGATTTTTTGCTTCAAATTAAGTAATAATTATTTTAGTCTTAAAATAACTATTTATGAATTGATGTTCATTATACAACTGTATAGTGGCTTAGTATTCATTGCAAAGTATAAAAGCAATGATTATGGAGATTGTTATTTTTCGGTGATTCACCATCTCACTTATCTACGCATCGCATCAATCCCCGAACAATGATTCAAAAGTAAGAGAATTTCCAGGAACAGTGTTTGAATAATTTCTTAATCGTATTTAACGTAATTTAATTTGTAAATTTTATCTGAATAGTCATTTGTGTACTTAGATCAACCGAGATATCTCTTTGTGTTGAGCTTATGGTAATTCTTTTAAAGTGAGGTTTTTAAAGTTCGCTGTCTAGTAACCACAAATAATGCAAAATAACTTTTATAAGAATGTGATAAGACCTTAGCTTTGCATAAAAAAATTCCATTTTTAACTTTCGGCCCTCTCCGATATGAAATCCTGGCAAAGCTATAGTTGTACTCTTAGGACAGCGATTTTCAACATTTTTAATCTCATGGCACACAAACTAATTACGAAGATTCAATTGCACACAAAAAAATATTTTTTACCGATTCGACAAAAAAAAGCTGCAATTTTGCTTGATTTGCCTATTCTTTTTGCTCCACGGTCGCCGTGGCTCACTTGGTTTGTTCACTCCGCTTAACCTGTGAGTTGAAAGCTTCGCAGGTTCCATTCCTCCTTGGGTGCATTTCTCTTCTGTGTCAGTAAAACTTTCCACGTGTGTGTTTGTCCATTTACCTGATGTTGTCTTGTGTTTGGCGCAGCTTGATCAAATATGGCCCTGGCACCATAAAACCAAACCTTCTTGCTCCACAGTGACTTTATAAAACATTTGTTTTAAACAGTTTGTCTATACTCAAACGGGTATTTCTTAAAATTATTTTGAACATGCTTGTCAAAAGTTCAAAACTAAACCGTTGAAATGAAATTAAAAAAAAATTAAAATCATTTCATCGTCGGTAAGACGTTTAAGTTTCATTCTTATTTCTCACCGGTTGTCAATCACTGCAGTAAGAACTAGTTTGACACTATCCACTTTTGAAATTCTTACCCCGTCATCTCTAAGTCGTTAATGGCAGAAATCTTTCGTGTGCTTTATTTCCTCTTACAGATAAATATATCTTTTATTACCCAACTAAAGAGGAGTTTTAATGACCGAAAGAAAACCGTTACAAGAGTTTATTGTGCTGCTTTCTTTTATATTCCTTTTTGACTTTTAATTCTTCCTATTTTTTTTCACCTTTCGGAAGAAAGGAAAATGTCCAAAGGCCACCGTTAACCTGATTGTGTCAAGGAGAAGGGGCGACCGTGACATTCGCTGCATACAAGGTGGGATGGCAGGTTGCTAGCGCTTTCCGCTGCACAAGACTGGCCTGGTTCTCTCAGTTACACATCTCTTCCCTCACTACAAAATGGGTACAGGTGAAGACATTTTTGTGAGCGGGGATTATTTCATGGGTAGTTAAGCCGATTTTGTTCTCTCGCCTCGCACCGAAGAGAAGCTTATTATGAGGAAGAGGAAGCTTCGGGAGGTTTTATTCTTGTTTTCTGCTCTTCACGGCATCAGGGGAATTAGCTTATGTCTGGAACTGGGCTCGAAATATTGGGTGCCCGATATTCTACTTTTTTAATCCAAGTTTTTCCCCTTCTCCAATATCTGGCTTTTCAATACACTTGTCATGCAGTAAAAAGGACGGGAATGTTTTGGCGTACTTAAGCTTCAGACGGTATCAGGGTTAGAAATTAGGAGCAGGAAGACGTCATTGGCACCAAAATGTTATATTTTAGTATGATTAATAATTTAATTTTTGGTACATTTTTATTTTTTACATTTTTAATATAATTAACATTTAATTTTTTTGGTATAATTAACAAATTTTTCCTTCAGAAACCAAAATGTTCCACTTAGGTATAATTTCAAATGTATTTTGGATACGTAAATACTATAAATACGTATGACTAGGGCCTGCATTGCCATTTGCATTTTGAAGATCTTTTTTCTATCTGGAGCATTCGGGGTCGCCGTGGCTCTGTAGATTCGCCCGCTGCGTTTAACAACCTTCGAGTGGTTGGCAGACGCAGGTTCGACCCTGGATCCTCTGAGTCAGAAAAGCTTTCCTTGCGTGTGTATATGCAAATATAACCCCGCGCCATAAAACCCAAAACCAAACAACTCTTCAGGGCATTTGTTGTCTGAGTGCTTTGCATTTTCAGTTGTTTTTAAAGAAAATTTTTCTTTTGATTATGCTTTCTAATTTCAACTCAGAATCAGGATCAATAGATGAGCAAAGTAAAAACATTCTCTAGTATCTCACTCTGGGATTTTTTTTACTCCGAAACACTGTTTTCTGTCGTCTCCAGTTATGGGGAAATAATAGACATTCTTCACATTTGGAAGTGATTTTCAGGAGGGTGCGTTACTTTGTGGTTTTGTCTTAAAATTATATAAAGCGTCATGAAAGCGAAAAGTTCAGGCAGCAAAATCGACGACTGGATCTAAAACCACATTCGTCAAAACCAAATTTATAGGTGCAAAATGCAACAAACCATTAACGATATACTATCTTTGATCGGTTGAGTAACATTATTTTTCTATACGGATTGTGCTATTTATTTAGAATTGGGAAATTGATGGGAGACGAAACAAATTTTATCGGGAAAATATTTTATGACCCAGACCACCCAGCCTACCAAGAAAGGTTTAAGGTAAGACAAGGAGTGACTGGGGAGAATATATTTGTCATTAAAGTGGATAGTGTTATCTAATTTGCTATGATTTTCCGGAAAAATTGTTTTAAAAAAAATGTGACAAAAATGAAATGCCGCTTTTTGTTTTACATTTTATGATAAGAACTAGATGTATCCCCTTGACTGGGATTTCAGCTTATCTTCTCTGCAACTCAACCAAATTTGTGAATTGAATAATTTTGCATCCTTACTTGTGCATAATTTTAATGATGCTTCGAAAGCAGGAATGATACGTACTTCACCCATACAAGCACGTTCTTGATATAAAATGGAAACATACCGATATGCTATTCTTACCGAAATAGTTAGAAATTAACAAATTTTTAAAATTAGAAACAATCCAAATAAGATATTTTGTTTTTTCGCTGACATGGTTTTCCATATTGCACTCTATGTACTTGGCGTACATCTATTGCTGTTTTGATATTTGAATACTTTTCTCCCGCAACCAATTTAAATGAATCTATGCCGTAGCTTATCTACGAACAGCTGCGTTATGTCCGTAGTTTTTACGACTTCTGGTAAAGTGGTCTGCGGTAAGCATTACTGAAGCTATGAATTTTAAATTTTTGTTTCTCATAGCAAAGAAAACATTGTTTTGATACCCCCGAATCATGCCTTACTTTCAACTTCAATCTTTTTATACAATTAATTGTTAATTTTAAAGTATTGTTCTATGAAACTTATTTGCCTTTTGAAACATTTCATCAAATAATTATTAAATTGCAAAGATGAGAGAAAAATAAATAGATAAAAAAAAGCATATCTTAGGTTTTGTGGTTTCAAACGTGAAATTTTGGGATTTTTGTTTGCTGTGAACCGCATTTACCGTAACGCGTGCTTGCTCTCTGATCTCCAATATCATTATCACTACTTCATTTACAAATCGCATAATCTACAGAATTGTTACTTCGTTTATTACTTAATATAATTACCTGGGATCAAGAAGTTTGATTTAATTTAACACTTGTAGTAGTTATAACATGCATTTTAGTGTATTTAGCCGTCATGCAGCATGCTGCAAAAATTATCTTAGAGCGACAAACCAAAATCAAACTCTTAAGTATTTTTGTAGAAATAAAAGGCTTATTTATCATGAGAAATAAAAGCACTATAATTTTTATATTTGCATAAATATGGCATTTTTTTGGAAATTCCATTGACTTATCCAGAATCATTGCTTGATACACGTTGACCATATCAAAGCTGAATGTTTCTGGGATTTTAATCCTGAGTCCTGTTTATTTCCTTTTTTAGTCATCAGCTTCCTCAAAATAAAAATTCGTTTTTATAGATGTTTGTCTTATTTCTAATCTGAAAATAAAGACTTGATTTAGTTTCCAGCTTAATCGTAATCTTCTGAGAAAAGAAGACGCCATAAACCTCATTTTTTGTTTGTTTCTGGTGCTTCATTTGATTTTCAACGCTCGTCTTCCACCTTGCAAGCCCCATAAATTCTCGATCACGAGGAAGCTCACTCCCAATCAGCTTCATTTTGAGTTTTTCGTTAAAAACTTTCGTCTTGGACAAACTAGCGGGGCATGAAAAGTGCGCCAATTCCCTAAGTGTTGGAGGAAAAAATAACTAGAGCTTATCCATTAGTGTCCACTTCTGAAACTAAACTCTTGTACATACCCGTTTCGTCTAACTGCTGGTGGTCCAAATGAGAGTGGACAAATGGGTCGATCGCTGTCTCTTCTCCAAATAATAGATCCATTCCGCTAAAAGGTCGCGGAGGTTTCCCAGAAATTTCACTCACGTCAAAACGATAGTTTCTCTGAAAAGTTAGAGCACAGGGAGATGAATGACTTCCACTCATGAAGTGTCAATTAGCGGAATGACTAGTCATCGCATGTTTGCCGTCAGTCAATACGTGATACGATTTGAATGAAATGATTGATGTCTCGTTTTGAGCAGCGCATGTTTTGGTTTGGCTTACTTTTGACACTGCTCGTTTTCTGTTCCTTTTGATACTGAAATGATCTTGATTGTTTTCTTGTCGTATAATTACTAACCGAAACAAGGGTTTATTTTAATTTAACAAGCAACCTAAGAATTTTTACGATTGGAGCAATTCTGAAGGGTAATTATTTAGCGAAGAACAATTGGGTTTTGTAGTTTTAGTGGGAATACTAAAAATGTGATATTTTAACTATGATAAAATATGTATTGCACTTTTGCATTTAATGTCATATTCCCTCTTGGAAACTGATGCCTATGAAAATTGGATTTAAAACATAAAATGTCATTCTGTGTCATGTCCCAAGAAAAGGTTGTTACTATTTCGATTGGAATATTCTTGTTCTAAACCAGAACGAATGATAAATGAGTGAAACTTAACTCCCTGAGGGCATATACACACATATATCCGTTCTGCTACTCATTCTTCCTGCACCATTTCTGACCATTTTTTATCTTGACCAATAGAATATTTCCTACAATTAGAAATACCAATGGATGTTGTTTAGTCATGTATGTTGTGTAGTAAAATCAACGCTACGCTACTCGTAAATCTCGTGACGCTAAAAGGGTTACATTTCAAAGAAATCTGTTTGCCTTTTGAAAGCCCATCACTGCTGCAAAAAATTTATCCATTCTATTTTAAAAATAACGATATTTTAAACAGGAGCGGGAATAATTGGTTTACGCAGTTGTCATCGTCGTATATTTTATATACAAATTATGATTTTTGTATGTGCACTATAACTTTCAACAATTCGTGCCGAAAATTACAAATATTGTTTCTAAATCATTCCTAGATTGTCGAGCATTAACCGCAAGTCTATAGTGCTTCTACGTGTTCAACTATTAAATTCAACTGTTTTTTACTTTTAAAATTACATAAACTAATTTGATTTCAGGACCGACTTAGCTATTTCATTCCATAGCAGTAATTTGACATTGATGAGCTCATTGCCAACTTGCATTACTGCACCTGCATTCATATTTCTTCATTAAATGCTTTCTCTAGTTCGCATCTGATATGACACGTCTTACACGCTTCAAAAATCTGAACAGTGTTACAAACTTTATTCTAATAATAACCACATGTCTAAATACGTAATCATACTCAGATGAATTCTATATTGGTGCAGATAAATCCTCGTGATCTGTTTATTTCCCGCTTCGGTAAGGGAAGGAAAAACGGCTAGTTATAAAAACTGTCCGTTCTGCACCAGTGATTGTTCGAATAACGTTAACCTTTTTTAAGTGCACGTATGGTTCGAGTTATACTGCTCCTGCATCCACTTTAGTGATATGGCCGAGCGATTCTTTGATGGCGTCTCAAATTACATCATTTTGCGGTACGTCGGGTCGATTATTAGATGTTTAACCAAACGTCTTTATCAATCGGTGTGTTGCCAAGCAAGAAAAATGCAATTCCTGAAGTGCTAAGACACGTTCGTAAATCATATCTCTCACTCTTCCTGGTTGAAGGCGATCTCTGTTAGGAAGCGTCAACAACCTTTAATTGGTTACTGAGGTTTGATTTGCTCTCTAGATCAGATAAATCTCATTCAGATGTCGAGGTGGTCGTATTCGTCTTCGGTTTATTTTTGTCTTGCGGATGAGAAATAAAGCTTTTTCGGGAATTTATATTTCTTGACTGACAAAAGCTTTCGAAGTTGTAGATGAATGTTTCTCAATCTAATTTCCAGGAAACCTCAAACAGTTCTAACATGCTGAAGAACCAGGGTTCGAAATTATCAGTCTTTAATCGTATTTCGGGCCTTTAAGTTTTAATTTTGGTGACCTAGTTTTTAGATCGAATCGTCTGTTTTGACGTCTTAAGTTTTCTGCAGGTTTTCGCTTGTATGACGCAAAATGCGGTCAATGTGATCTGTTTATTTTTCTTCTAACAATCTTTAATTATTCCTCTTCGACAATTCTTATTTATCTGAAAATTTTAAAACAATCTGCTGTCTAAATGGAAAACAATGACCCCCCCCCCAAAAAAAAAAAAAAAAAGAAAGAGTCTTTAAGAGGAAAAAAGACCTAAAATGCAACTAGTCATCAAAGTCCAGGCCCTAACCAATGACTCAAACAAGATATGGTCCTTAAAAAGAAAGGACCCGAAAATGCGAATTTTCACAACAGTCCCTATTATGCTATGTGTTTATACATATCCACATTGTCAAACTGTATTTTGAAATTACCCAAGTGCAGCATTTTGGCGACTGAGAGAAAGTGTTTGGTTGCCATTGACGTCTTTGCTACTAATTTTTTACAATTCCTATTACATTACAGTATAAGTAAGTGTCCGCGGATAATTCACATATTGTTTACATAATTTGTACGATTTTTATTTCAAAGTTGGAAACGAAACTCGACGATAATGTCCTTATCTTCAGTAACTCTTGTAAAAGAAAAGTTTTGAAAACAATTTTCTCCTTATTGGTTTATCAATGATGATAAATGAATGGAGTTTTAGAGTCATTTTCAAAGCTCATGAATCGTGTTCGATTGGCTGTGGCAATTTTTTTGTTGCAAATGATCTGCTAACTTGAGAAACGGTAAATGTTTTTTAAATAGTTTAAGACTACTTTTTGCAATATGACAAAACGTAATGGTACTTCTGATAAACTACTCATTATTCATACATCAAAACAGTAGGTAACATTTAAACAGTAACTTACGCACTGATTAAAAACTCGTTAATTATAACTTGTAAATGATATGTTCAAAAAGTATTTAAATAAACAAATATTCTCTATTGAAAGCAAAGAAGCTGGCAGCAACCTCAGTTCTGCATTCGAACACAATACGAAATAAGTTTATGTTAAAAAAAACCGTTTGGGCCACGAAGTCTTTAACTGAAGCAAGTTTGAAGTCAACAATTTTTTTACTTTCTATTTTCCTAGACAAACCATTTAAAACAAGGTCGATAAATGAAGTGCCAAGAATTAGTGGCCAAATAGCCGAAAACTGTAAAAGGTTACTGCATAAATGATTGGGGATCTTCGAAAATTCTGACACTAGTAAAAGTTTTGAAACCTAAACGGAAACTTTTTCTATTCTAGGTAATTCTGTACCTGTCAAGTTTCATTTTCGGCCACAACACTACCCTCTATTATTGCAGCTTCATACAAAAAATGCCCACCTGGTTATATTTTCCTGTTTCGTTTTTAATTTTAATTTATTGAACCTCGGAATTGATTCCGATGTACAAATAATCCTTAACATTTCCCTCTTTCGGATCTAAGGAACACCCTTCTTGGAACTATGTAACTCCGTGTAATCCTCTGGCTAGAAATGTTAAACTAAGTGAACGAAAAGGCTCTAAAATATACGAAGCAAAAATATAAAACACGGCGTTTATGTGGTAACTCCCTCGAATTCGTCGTGGCACCGGAACATACTCGTTACTTTACGCGTCACACGAGACCACATCCTTTTCCTTTGATAGAAATCTTCAAGTTGCACCCTACAATATGACTTTTAAGGCGCTAAAATCGTCTCGTATTACACAGATGCTATAGTAAAGATGATTTCATCGCGCGATATGGTTGATGCGATTCAATATGCAAAGAAACAACTTAACGTATTATGTAGAAACCTATTTGTGATTTGATTTTAGGATCAAAGCATTTTGTTGCTAGTTTGAAACTTCTTTATCAGTTTTATCATCAATGTTTAAAAATCGGATTTTTTTAACAGTTTAGATGACGGGCCTCTCATGAAATAAAAATGTTTTCAATATATAACTTAAGGATGTGTAATTTTTTTCTCGTATACAGTTATACATCTTTACTATAAGCTCAATGCAAAGATTTATAACTTTTTGAACATAGGAAACGGACTGCCATTACAGAACAAAAACTTTTCACAAAACCCGGAGCCTCCTTAGACCCTGGTAGCATAGTACTGGAGACCTCATATGTTGGGGCCCTGTCCTGGCACTAAGCATACCACAAGTTGGGTACCGCTAGTCTAACAGCAAATAACAGAACAAATAAAAATAAATGACAGCAAAAGAAAAAGTCTGGACCCCATTCCATCCTTCGCTTCCCAGTTTCTTTCCCACATTCACCAGTAGAAGATAGCTCAGGACATAGGAGCAGGTGTGTACGTTTCATATCCTCCTGAAGGATCCCTTGCAAAAAGGATTGTTTAGTATAGATACGCGATGCAGGGTCCTAAAATTGGAAATCAATTTTTATGACGAATGAAGATCTAGACCTACATTTTTAAGTTTCACCGAATGTTTATAATAACAATAAATAACACCTTTTAAATATTTTAATCTAATTTCTCGAAATTTTCTTTTTTTTTATCTTTTTGTCACTTAAAACGCTGCGATTTTCTAATATGCGATATATAGTTATGTCTGAAGGAAACGAATTCATAATATTCATACTTTATTTCCTAGTGAATAATTAATTTTAGAAACTGTTAATTAATAACTGCAATATTTCATACATTTAAATTTGTAAAGAAAAAATAAGGAAATAATGCTTCCTGGGGTAAATTACCCTCTCCCCTCTGGCCACGCCACTGTTTCACAGTTCTTCTGATTACCATTATACCCCTCTATGAAAATTTAAGAATCCACTTATTTTGTACGTAATGCTCTTTCATCTTGCTCTTTATGAAATGACTCCTCCTGTGGCGACATTTTCTTATTATTTCCAACACCGTTAACTCCGTGTCAAGACCGGAGATGGCGAATTAGCTTCATGCCTCTTCTGAATTTATGACTCCTTTGTTCGTGCGTTCATTTTTGCGGATGGGGGTGAAAAAGGATCTATTCTCCAGAAAGAGCGCTGTTTCTTCACGGAGACGGGCTGCTCTCCTCTCGAAGCCATTTAGTGCACTTATCCAATCTGGGTCTTCTCGCCAGCTACTGTCAATTTAATAAGGATATAGGTCTGTGCAAGTTGCTTAAAATATTGTAACTCCGATGGCCCCAATTACGGAAATCGCCCGCCAATTAAAAAAGGATTGCAAGTTCGTGGGCCGTTTTCTCTACTATGAAATTGGAAGCTGCTTCGGTGGAATCCCGTTTCTTTGGATTTTGTTGTGCGTTTCTTCGTGTGAAAGTGGTTCGGCAATTTTGCGTGGAAATAGAGTGGGGTGGTGGCCTGATGTGTTGTTCACCCTGTTTTACCCACTCTCTTTCCTGGCTGCCACTGAAGGTGAAAGATCTGCAAGTCGGTATCAAAATGGAATGTGATCGCCCACTGCCATGAATGAGGTAGTAAAGTATGAGGCTTTCCCTGGGGTCTTTTATTCCTCGACTGTATTTCTCGACGTCCCACATCGTTCCTTTTCCCCTTGCTGTCTTTATTCCCACACAGCTCCAATTTAAATTTAAGTAATAAATTAGTTACTAATTATGTTTCAGTTTTTTGTTGTTTTTATTTGAAAATGTTTTCAACGTTGGCACCCGTCCATGGTTTTGAAATTAGGAGCTAAAGTCAGGGCGTCAATGGCATCAACCTTTTCCCTCACTCACCAAAATAATAAACGGTCCAACAGGGAGAATAAACAGAATTTGCGTCATACAAACAAAAAGTATTCGGACTTTTTCGGTTTAATTTAGATATTTACTAGCTGAGTTACCCGGCGTTGCTCGGGTTGAATTGTTTATAATTCATCGTAATAGTACTCCTATGGAGATTTCAAATTGTTTTTAGCCCCCCTGCAGACCCAGGACAAATCGAACGGGGTTAATATATAGCCTGTGTCCCGCAGAATTCTACAGGATGAATATACCAAATTTAGTGTGAATTGGTCTGACATTAGTCGTATAAATACGCGATGTTATTCTTATGAGGATTTCCAATTGTCTTTAGCTCCCTGAGCCATATCGACGATTAAAAGAAAGACCAATTTCTGTTTTAATAATCTTATGTTATAAAAATTTACATTCCAATAATAAAGGTACAGTTTAAGAATTTGCAGACGGGATACATAAACGATATGATACTGAGCGATTTTCAGCGCAACCGCACCCACCTACAATTACAACATACTCTTTGTGATTCTAACAGATTCTAAAAAACATAAAATATAAAAAATATACAATAAAATATACAAAATATAAAATACTCCTACCAATAACTCTTTCTATACTTTGCTTAAATGTTACTTGTTGCTCTTTATATTTTATTGTAATGCCTAGGGACAGTATATAAACACACAGATTCCAAAAAACCTCCAAGGTCATCTTGAGTGGCGTCTCCTGTAGATGTTAACTCTGACATCATCTGCACAGCCAGACCGGGAAAGAGCGCCCTCTAGCAAGTGCTCTGTCTAGGATGACGGGGCGTTACACCCCTTTGCACACCCAAGACAAATAGAACGGGAGTTAATATGTAGCCTACTTTACCCGTTCCAAAGAATAAGTGTACCTAATTTGGTGTAGATTGGTCAAACGGTATAGATTTGTATAGAGAACAGACAGATGCGAACTCTGCTTTATACGTATAGATTTGAGCTATACAGCTGTATAATATTGTTTTAACTGTACCGAAGAGCTCGCCACTCGAATGAAATTCTTGAACGGTGTGATTGCAGGAGACAATGAGAAATCTGGAAGATAGAAATCAGCAAAGAAAAGAAAAAATGAGTGGAAGTTTAGCGTCACAAAATGCCAAATCGCCTTTGAACTAGAGAATTGGATGAAGTTGAAATGGGAGGTTCAGAATCGAATTGGGTGATAGCATTTCATGATAAAAAAAACCCGTTAAGTTTAGCATTTCATGATAAAAAAAACCGTTAAGTTTAGCATTTCATGATAAAAAACCCAATTTGTTGAGCAATCAACAAAATAATATACTATTAATAAAATGAAATATTAAAAACAGATGTATATATGTTACCCGTCAATGTGTGAAATTAGAATTGTATATGATGCCTAGGAAATCTAAAATGCCGTTAAGTGGGACGTCAAAGTATGAAACGCTCAATATTTCACTCATTTCCTAGGCATTCTATGCAATGCAAAAGGTAATCCGGTAAAATATAAAATACTCTTACCAATAACTCTTTCTATACTTTGTCTAAATGTTACTTGTCGCTCTTTGTAATGCCTAGGTAATTGTATATAATGTCTAGGAACAGTATATAGCTTATTAAAATAACAGAAATTTCCCACAAGAATAAAAAACGTCACGCATTCTATATAATATTAAAATTAATTTAGGAAAAGTGAAAAACTGTTTCGTAATATGTTATTTTGAATGTTTTCACTGCAAACTCACACTGCCGTAGTAAAAAGTAAAAACTTTACATAGATTCTACTGAGGATCACGAAGTGCTATGATCCTGATCATGTTACGTGCAAAATCAATTGCGTCATGAGAAAGCTATCAATAAAATGTGTCTACTGTCTAGCTTTCTCTAATGTTTCGTTTTTGTTTTCAGTCCTTTACTGATGTTCAAATATTGACTTTTATAAGTAGGTCACTAGTTACAGAGACGATGCCATAAAGTGAGAATTTTGACCGCTATTGGCAAAACGTGCGTCGTATGTCCCACTTGGGAGAAAATAATTTAAAATTTAAAATCTAAACTGTTTCTAAGAAGGTTGTGTAAGTTTTTATGGGTTTTGAGATTATGTGTTTGGTATACGGGATCTTTGCCCACTTGTAAAAGGATGTGTCATGAATAAAAATGGAAATTAGTATATGATTTATGAAAAAATGTGTCACCGCCATGCCAGTCACGTAAGGAATATAATTAAATTCGACGTTTAGAATGTCACTAAATGTAGCTTATTTTTACTTAAATTCTGTTAGCATTCTGGTACTCAATATGTGGTTCAATGACCAATAAAACAAAGGGAGATAAGCATTTATATAGAAAACTCATACTTACACACTACCAATTAAACAAATGAATGCATGGTGAGCAATAAAACAAAGAAATTAACATTTATTTAGAAAACGCATACATTGACACATTTTAGCATAATTGCTAGAGTGATCTTTAAATCAATGTTTCCTCAAAACTGCAAAGCTTGTGACAATCACAAAGCAGGATGAATCTTAAAAATTTGGAACATCTTTCAGTAAACTTTTTAACATATAACTTGATTCTCTTATACATTTACGAAGTTTGCAGTAGGGAATGTATTAAAAACGTAATACTAAAATTTCTCCAAGAAAAAAAGAGAGCCAAAAAAATTAAACGTATTACATAAAGCGTTTCATTTTTCAATAAAACCACATGTTCCTCTTATTTTTTTAAATTCGCCCCGTTTTTATTTAGAATATTTATTTGCTAGCTTGATAACCGAGTGGTTAGTGGCACTGGCTCTGGGTTCAAATTCCGGTCTGTTTGTAATGGTTCGAATCCACTTTAAGCCGTAGATCCCGATCTCATTAGCCCTCACGTAGTAAAAAATTACCAGTGACAAACCAAACCCAAATACACAAAATATTGGATCTCGCTATTGCAGAAACAAGTCAAATATATCCCAAATCGCATCCATCAGTAAAGTACACTCCACTAGTTTATTTTTGCGTTGGCTCTCATTAAAGTTTTCCATTTTTTCGATGGTGAATCAAGTTTAAAATAAGTAGTTCTGAAAATTCTTAATTTGTTCCAGAAATTCCCCAAAATGGTTTTTCTTCCCCGTACTTTGCCATAGATGCACGTACCTAGATTTTATTCCATTTCTCAGTTTGAAATAAAATAATATTTATCTCTTCTACTCCCAAACCAGATAAGAAATGTTGTTTTCATAAGACTCGAATGGTTTTTCTATTCATGAATCATCCTCATAATCAGCTTCTTAAACAAGAATAAATCGTGAATTGAATTTTCCTTTTGGAATTCTGTACAACGTGTTTTTTAGTTGGACAATGGACTCTTCTGTGAAAAGTAAACATTCTGTATTTTGACTTGTTCGAAGTTCTTCGAAATGCACGATAGTTGAAAAACCTCTCTTGTCCAGCTTCACACTTAGAAAGTGATTACAGGTCAGTGTACGTCCATGCTTGTACACGGAATCCCGTCTAATTTTCATTTCGCGTCTTTTCTGTACTTCATGTACCACGGTAAAAAGTGAAATGCGCTTAACCGCCTTAAAGAATATTTTATTGATATTTTTCCATCAGTGATATAAACGGATTGATGACATAAAAAGATGACACTTGACCTTTTTCAAAATTGAATTTGTTCTTGTACATCGGTTGAGTTCGAAATTGAAACGGCTCGATTTTACCTCTGAAACAAACCCCCGAACGAGGATGGAACAAAATCTACAATATTTTAATTGCTATTTTGTTTTTTCAACCGATAATTTTTAATGCGCGGCTGAAACGCAAGGGTATAGAAATCATTCCTCATATGGAATCAGTTTAGAAGTAAGGTCATAGTGAATTGCGTGTTTCTGTAGTTAAAGAGAAAAATAATTCTTTTGCGTGATCTGTAATTGAAGAATTTTCAACTTTAGTTGATTTTGCGCGAATTCATTCAAATTGATTTCATTTATCATTTTATTCTTTCAATATTTACTATTCAATTTTCAATATTGTGAAAATTTTTGTTTGACTTTCGCATACACAAATCAACATTTTAATTCTTTTAAAATTTTCATAACGCATCTGTTTTTCCCTCTACGGATGGAGGACTTCCGTAGAGGGAAAAACCCCTCCCCCAAAAAATGACTATATGATGACCATTCTCTTAGACATCCCCTAAAAACTATCCTGGATCTGCAACAGTTTGAAAAGTTTATTTGACATTAGCAGAATTACCCGGGGTTACTCGGGTTCAATAGGTAAACTGAAAAATGGACCGGAATAATCACTTTTCTCATTCATAAAAGATTACAAATATTTAAAATCCAGAAAATACTTTTTTAATGCCTTTTCGACGTTTTTATAATTTCTACACTTTACTTTGGGCGCAAATCATGTCCATACCATATCCATTCATATAATCCATTTCACTTACATCGCACCCTTGCGAGGCAAATTTACGAAAGGTAATAAGGGGACTACTGGAAAAGTCGAGTTTTAGAGTGCCCCCTCTCATGCTCTCCAAACTCAAATCGTGAAAATACAAATGTGCGGTGAATAGTCTTGCACTCAGTTTTTCTATCATGTTTTGGCACTCTTGCAGCAGGAATGCGATATTTCTGTATGTCAAATTAATTTGATACGATAGTCATAACTAATTTTTTTAAGCATGCATTTTTTTGTGAAAATCACATTTAATGACACGGGAAATAACAAAGAACGTGTTTTATTATTAAATATCTTCAGTATAGATGAACCGATTACTATTTTTCTAATAGCGGTAGATCGATTTCACGGCGTTTTTTGTTTAAGAAAATCACCTTTTTTTAACAATTTTTGAACAGGTAATATAAGGTCCTTAAGAATAGCTTCAACTCGTAAATTAGGCAACCTCGACCTTCTATCACGACTAAAACTGTTATATTTCAAAAATCCTAATTCGGGTATTTTCGTCGCCTATCTGATGTAGTGGTCAGCGTCTGTCTGCCATGCAGTAGGTTCCGAGTTCGAATCCCGGTTTGTAAGTATCTGGATGTTGGTGATAGTTCGTTAGAAGTAGCAACAATTGCGCACTGGGTGCTCTTTTTCAAATAGCCGGCAGTTTTCCCTTGTAGTTTCGGGTTTTGATCCCGGACTGTCGCCAATAGCCCGTTGTGCTACTCCAGTTGCGACGTTAATTAAATACCTACCAACCCTAGTAGTGCTGCAGATCGAAGAGATCAGTGGTCAAGGTTTAAATTTTGTTTAATATTTTCTAACATTGATATTTTCTATGGTCGGAAAAGTTCCATTTAAAATTTGAATTACCTCCAACTTACAATTTTCAAATCGAATCCATAGAACTCTTTTCGATTCAGAGATGATTGATGAATGAGAATGGTGTTACTATTGAGTGCAGCTTCAAATAATACAAAAGAATTTAATTTGAAACATGGAAAACAGATGTTACTTTTAATAATCGTCTTGCGAGGGAAGCCGATGTCAATATTTTAAAAATTTCAGCCATGATAACATGTTAACGTTGAAACGCTTGAAAACACGTACTGTTTTCGATTTCATCTCTCACACATAAACATCGCATCTGCTTCGTTATTACATTTCATCTACGTCATTTTATGTTGTAGAATAAGGTATCTCAACTTCTTATTGTTGCGACCCAGTTTTCAGTTCTTACATTCGTTACTTATGTTCCCAGCAATAAATAGAAAAGGTTATTACAAACGTAATTAACAAAGAAGTAAAAATAGAATCATAAAAGAATCTGCATGGTACATGTCGAGTCACATTAAAACACAATTGTCCCATAAGTTGGTCAAACTAAACGGGTATTAAAACTTCATTAACAAAAATATGTACGTCAGAAACAAGTAAATTAACTAAGCTTTCGAACCATAATGGTCCTTATGAGTTTAAGAAATCTAACTTCCATCACCACCCTGAAATAGCATTTGCATCAGACCCCAGAAAGACACTACACGAGACGTCCAAGGCCACACTGCCAAATTAAAAGTATAATTGAGACTTAAACTCTTGCTCATGTCTCTTCCTCTCAAATGTTACGCTTCAAAAAGGTGAACCTGTTGCATTAAATGGTGTATTCGTTTATGTTACTCGTTCGTTATAACAGAAATTTCGTAAATGCCCACTTTTTGTATACTTCTTGTGATTCCGTTTCATAGTATATTTTCACTTCTGGTGAAAATGGGCATTTAAGATTCATCCTCGATCCTTTCAGTGAGTCGGTATGAAAATCAATGAGAACAGGACTTCTGCACTAGATGTGTTCTATTTGTTATGGGGAATACAGTCAAGAATTAAAATGGATCTTTATTTGAGAAAATTGTTTTGCTTTAACTTTGCCCTCTGTTAATCGCTCTGGTCCTGACAAGTGCACTGTAGCTTTTTTCAATGTTATACAGTGAAAAAGTATAACTAAAAACTGTATTATTTATAAATTTAAATAACATGTTTTTATATACCTATATTTTAGTATGCCATTAAATATACTAGCTATTTTTAATGAATAAGAAAAAGCGTGTAACAAAGGAAGGAAATGTCAAGCACCTCACAAATGCACAGCGATCTATCTCATTTGTTAAAAAAAGACCCATGATTAATTGAAGGTTAAGAACAAGCAATCTTCGTTTGAAATTTAACATCCATTCGCTCAATCTAATGTCGCCAACGATAGAATAAAAATGTAATTAATAATCGAAATATAATTAGTTATGGTTGCCATGGTTTCAAGAAATGTTAGATTCGAATTACTCAACATTACTTAAAATTTAAAATAGTAATTTTTAGAATTTGTCCAAAAATAAAAATATTGACAATTCTTCGACCATCACGGAGCTATCATGGCATATTTAAAAAAGTATTTTCGCATTCGCGAAAGTAGATGCCGGTTGCTGCCTTTCCGATTCAAAAAGGTGTAGGAGTGTGCCTCCTAGCGGAGGTCAACACTCCGTTTCGGTTTTATTCCAAGCGGCAGACGACTGCCGTAATTCCGAACCGTGGTTCTGTTGTTATTTTCACCCTCCGTGTAGCAGCAGACGATCGTGCGTCGTCGGCCGTGTCGGACGTGTGGATCAAAATTTCCCCTCGTCGCTTGTGCTTTTGGATTTTATCTGCTCTCGAAGTGGACTTGTTCTTTTTATCTTGTGTTTATCAACTTAAGGATGGTGATGAAGAAGAAAAAAGACGATGACTGTGATGGATACCGTGTCAAACAGGTGAGGGTGTTCAATTTTCGATATCGGAAGGGGTTTTATTGCTCCGAAGTGAGACGTGATTTATGTTGGATTGCCTTAATTATATACTAAATAGGACATTGTATTGAAAGAGTATTTCAATTTAAAAAGAAAAATATTAATGAATGTAATTATGTGATGCAAACTAGAAAAATATTCGAATTACTAGAAAATATTCCGATTGATATATGTAAACTAGGAAAATATTTCAATTGCTATATGTAAATTAGAAAATATTCCAATTAGTTTAGGTAAACTAGAAAAGTATTCCAATATATATTTAGACCAGAGAAACATATCCCATGACATTCGTAAAAATACTAAATCAGAATCACGTAAATATTTTTGGGTGTTTTTTAGAAAGATTCGGATGGGTTTAAAGAAGGAAATTTCTTATTTCCCTAATTCTTCGGACATCGGTTCTGTTCTATCGGGAGTTTTTTAAATATTTTTTCCCCACTGGTTAAAAATTAAATATATGTGTTACAGCATTTCGAAAAGCCACATTATTTTTCTTTGCATATCCATATTTTATATTGCCGACTTACATGTGAAACACTAGGTCTAAAGTTTCGAGGTATGAATTTTTTGTATAATTTTTTTTATATAATTTTTTTTCTTAATGCACCACAAAAGTATTGCATGTTTAGATCGGATAAATTACGAACAATGCCAAAAATCTATAAAGAAAAGTTATTCTAGAAACAAAGTTCTTAAATGTAGAGAAATAATTATTAGTAAGGAACAGATTGTACTGGAGAGGCTAAGAGTCTCCAAGAGAATCAGCATACCACACACACAAGTTGAAAGAGATATCTGATTAAGTAATGATCAATTAAAAGAGGACGTGATCGATGTCTTAAATAACAGTTGTTACAATTACAGAATGGTGAGGCGATGAGGTTGGAAGCGATGAAAGTACTTGTTGATTTTAGCATGACCGGAGAAAATTTCTGAGTTTGTAACATTGCCTAAAGTTTTTTTGAAGACGTATTCGTGCTTTTTTTAGACCAGAATGTGGTGATCCTTAGACTAGTGAAGTGTGTGTGTATAAACTAGTCATTTTTTCTTTGTATGAAGGTTAGATTTCTTGAGAAACATTCTAGTGAGTAGAATTTTTCCTCTTTCGTTTTCTCGGAACTGTTTTTTGATGTAGTGTGTTTCACTTGTAAGTCGACGATAAAAACTTATAATTTTATTTACAATTGATTGTTTTCTATTAAAGCTACCGTGTTTGAATACAATTATCTGACGTCCGACCGAATCTTATGAAAAAGAATAGCATTAATTTAATCCCTAATGCAACATAATTTCGTAATTACCCCATAGTTTGTCCTAAAGGTATATTCCAAGGATTCGGGTTCAGAAAGACGCGTGCCAAAACACAGTTATAATATATTAAACTACTGTTCCGCAACGAAATAGAACGAATGTGCAATCAGTATGATTCCGTGAGAAAATTATACAATCTCGTGATTTCGATGATTTTCCACGCATTTGCGTGAGAGGAAGAATGGAATGCCGCATACTTTCCAAAATGAGTTTCTCGACCTCATTTGCTTCATTTTTACGTAGTTTATTTTTCTATAAAATGTTGTAATTTCTAAATTTCAAGAAAAATCACTTGTTTATCTTTGTTGGTATAATGAAATCCATGCGAATCCTGGCATCTTCATCTTAAGTGTGCATAAATATTAATTCGTTATGCATGTCTTAAAAATGTGTATGAGCATGAAAACCTTTTTGGGGCCCTTTTCAATTTCCCAAGTACAAATGCTTACTTGAGTCGTACCTAAGAATATTAAAGTACAAGAACACTAGACTAAAATTCTGTTGTCAATAAATTCAAATAAGTATTTTGCTAAACTGTATTATAAAGCTAGGTAGGAAGCTGAATTTACGTCTCACTGAAGCAACACAACGAGCTATTTGAGGGATCCGTCCCGAAGGGGAAAATCGAGGACAATACCCCGTAATTTTGAATCACGGTCAGATGACGAGGTCAATAGAGCAGGCACTCTCCAACCTTTACACCATGCCAACGTGAGGATATTGGCTGCCAGGCCTGATTTAACGTGCAACCCTGTGGTTACTAAATCCGCGACTCTGCCAACTGGGCTAACCGTGGTCCTCGTATTACAAAGTAAAGACTAGGCAATATCATTATCTTTTAGTGAATTTCCCTTCTAGATGAGAGATTATATATCATGGGGTTGATTTGCACTTCGTGTGGCAAATAGGTATTATGAACTTGATTTGAAATATTCCGCGTGATGTTTCGAATTTTTCGTGGTGAATAACTTGAAATTTTCTTAAAGTACTGGGATTTTATTTTCAATCATAGTGAATTGAGTATTTTTTTCACTACGTCGAAGTATTGTTCTAAATACTCATACCTAATCTCGTCCTCAGAGCCGGACTGGCCCACCGGGAAAATGGGGAATTCCCAAGAGGCTGGTGCTTCTAAGAAGCGGAATTTTTCAATAGAAAAATAATGCTGCAAGGAGAGTTTATTTTCTGTATTAATTTAATATTTTTCCTATCACAAAGACCGTTAAACTATTGCATATAAACAGCCAAATCTATTCAGTATATCATAATACAACTATAATATGGGTTTTCTGTTTTCAAAGCAAATCTGACCGTTGTTGAATTAAGCTCTCAAACGATGCTAGAAGTTCAGAGGCCTCGGTTCAGAAAAAGATGATTCCCTCAGGGGCACATCTTTAAGTATGTACAGGATTCACAAACCATAGTAATCTATTATTTTTCTATGGGATTTACTGCCTCTGGTAAACATGGGGTTCAGGATGCCCTTGGATCTTTCATCTTTCTCATCTCCATCCTTCCTTTTCATAATAACTTGATATTGTCTGTCTTATGTTTGGCGCAGCTTGGCCAAATATGGCCATAAAACCCCAAACCAACCAAAAAAACAATGATGTGAGAAATTCTTACCATATTGATAAATAAAGGCGTTGATATTCCACCTTCATTTCAAAAGTACAAGATGGTATTTAGAAATCTAAGTTTTAAAATTTAAATTAGATCAATTTTGTAATGTCTTTTGCTAATATTGAATTAAATATATTTAACTAAAACAAACGAAAACCTTTTTTCACCAGGTGACATTCGTAAATGTGTTATTTTCTTGAATTAATGTTACTAAGACCATTGCCTGATTTATAAGGCATCAAATTGTTTAAAATCGCATATTTTGCTTTTTACAATTCAGTCTTCCCACCTGAAGCTTGTATATGGTGACATTTTCCCGGACTGAGCGTTCAAGTCAGTCCGTAGCTTAATGTTCCTTTCTCCCTATACCCAATTTCAAAAATGACATGCATTTTTACTCACCAATAAGCAGTCTCCTTGGCACCGTAGGAGTATCACACGTGATCTAACAGTTGTAAGTGAAATGCTACTTTCTTATTTAAGAGCAAAAACTCGAAAAGTTTGAACAATGAGAAGGCCAAAAACAAGAATTATAACTAAAAGTTTAAATAATGTACTCGTCAAAATAAAACATTATTTATAATTGCACGAGTAAATAAATTTAATGACTAAGAAAATTTTCAGTTGACAGAACTCCCGAGATTCACAGGCTAGTTTCTGCCCTAAACTTCAAAGCTTTTTGAGAGAAGTTCTGTTTTAGCTAAGTCAAACCACAGTTTATCAAGCAGAACTTTGGGGGTTTAAGAAATGCCTTGACTGGTATGCCTAGTCTGCATGAGATTGAATTTTAAAGATTCTATGTCAACCTTACGAACGATTGAAGCAGCCATAATAGATTAAAACTTTGTTAAAGCAATTAGACCTCATAACGGACATCTCTACTACTTTTTGACTTAAAGTAACATTTGAATTAATGAATATGAAGTTGCTTATCAAGAAGCTAAAGATGGTTGGGTTGGGTTTTATGGCGCAATGTCCAAAAACGGACAAGCTGCACCAGACGCAAGACAGAACAAAACCACATCAAAGGAAACTAAAGAATCATTTTTAAAAAGCCATCGTATATTCTTTGAAATGCTCACCCCCACGCACATTAAAAATATCACGAGAAAAGAAGCACTAAAGTTAACGCAAAAAAATACTTTTACAGATTTCTACATAGCTAAATAATCGCATCACACTGAGCTGTTGACCGCTTAATATTTTCTTGTGAACTGCAACACACTAGGAAAAAACACTTCCAAAATTCATTAGATACACCTATTTAGGAACTGGTCAAGAAGAGTAAGAGAACACGTCAAATTATACATGAGATGAAATTATATGAGAGAAAAAGGCAATTTTTTATAGAATCGAATGCTTATGTTTCACAATTGTGTGTGTTAAGTTGAGGGAAGGATATCGATTGTTACGTGGGTTCAGTAAAAGGTGAACCTCTCATGACCCTGTGATTGTGGTAGCGAAACTCGAGATCCAAACAGTGAAAGCACCCCAAGGACACTCTATAGAAATATTTGAGAAGGGGCACCCCACTCTATTCACTTCAAATCTAGCTACCCGAAATGCATGACATTCCATCGGGTAAAAAATGGGCGCTGTTCCACACACATTCTCTCCCTATTCACTACCGTTCCAATCTCAAGAATTGCCTTTCCTTTACAAGGATTCCAACGATTTTTTTAATAACTGGATTGATGTATGATTTGTTTTCGCACTTTCATTACAATCGATTGGCGTTTCGATGGGTTTTAGGTGAACTTGTGGAGATTTGATCACGTTCTCAAAGAACTATTTTTCTTATTTACTCTTTATCGTTTTTATCATTAGCTTCCCATTCGAACTACAGATCACCTTTTCACGTGTGCTTAATTGACACTGGTACACGTATATTTATGAATCCTTATCTTAATCTGAGTCGTCTAGTATCCGTGTACCCTGGCTTACAGATCCGTACTCTACCTGGGTGTTTACGAAAACTTTTGCTAAGATAATCTGGTTTAATTATGTGAACTGAAGTCGTCATTTATATGAAGGGCTCCGGGCAACATAGTGATAAGGCGCAGATATATGTATGTTACGCAATGAAAAAAAGTTAAAAACAAAATATTCAAAATCACAGGAATTTCTGACTGTTTGAACGAGTGGGTAATAAGGTAGGATAACATACTTCTTAAATAGTGGATAATAATTTTAATTTTGGAACTTTTTAAAGCATGAAAATTTACAAGTGGCCTATCCTTATGTTGTCCGGAGCCCTTCCTGTTTTCAAAATCTAAACAAAATAAAAATGCTTAAAATATTTTCCGTTTATTTCCTACGAAAATTGTTTCTATCGCTGAAGTTCTAAACAAGAAACATGGTGCTGTTTGGAATGTAAGAAAGTTACAAAACGTGTGAAAATGTTTGAAGTTTAATGAGAAATAATAGTCCAGGTTAAGTCTTCGGAACCCGATCGTTATGTGAAACCGTGTACACGGATGAAATCCGTTAATATCTGTTAAGAACGCGATTGTGAAATGAAATTGATGCATTATGGATAGCAAATACTCGAGTATTAAAAACACGGTTTTCTAATTCCCTGATACACGTGTACTTTTAGTGCACGTGCAAAACTTATCTCTAAGTTGAACTAGTTTTTTTATTGTAAGTGAACACTTTCATTTTCGAACCCTTTGTTTTCTAAGAAAAACTTAATGAGTTTTTGTATATAATCTTAGCGATCAAAGTTTATTTCCCCGTCATAGTGACGTTTATCTGTACTCAATATTTTCTTTATTTGGCTTATCTACTTGCTGGCTCTTCTGTGAATCCATAGCTTCTTTCGTAATGGAATGCCCATTCGAATATTTGTTTAACTACAAAAAGTGTTATCTGTTACCTTGCTCTTTAGGGGGCATTTTCAGATCGATTTTTTAGTTATCATTTGATGTAACTTTGTCAATCACAACCACACTAATAAATAGGTTTGAAACTGATTTCACTGTCAATTAGTCATTTCCTGTTTTAATCTCGTAACTGATATTCTTGGCAAAAATTGAGCAAATCTGACGCATTCCTTTCAACTTCTCTTTATTTACTTTTTCGAGCCTCTAGTTTATTGAATTTGTAGTTTCACTTTTTCCGCAAATAAATCATTACTTTTAGGCATACACAAAATCTAAACGACAATTTTGCATTATCAATAAAATAAATCAGATTTGACTGGAATACAAACTAAAAATAGTGGCGTCGGCTAGTGCTACGAAAGGTCTGGTTGTAACTTTAGCCGTGTTATATCAGAATTTAGGATAAACACAAAATTTATAAAATGATGATATATCATTGTGCTAAATTAATTTGTCAATGTATTCAATACTATATCTATAATTTGAAATTAAATCACATGACCAAAAAAATAGCGAGTAGGTGTATGTGAAAAATTAATTTGGAAGCGACCCTTCATTTAATTTTTCATTAATTCACATTTACACGGAAATTTTGATACTTTGAAACATTTCACAGGTCTTGTGATCTGGATGTTCTATCTCGTTTTATAGTTGATTGACCTTATGTAGCGTCTAATGCCGCAAATTTAACCACGATGATTTACGACAATGCTTCCGAAATTTTTGTACTTTTCTGTCTCGTTTCAAAATATTTCGTTTCTATAATCCACCGATCATTTTTCGTACAACAAAATATCCGTAGAATGACAAACCAAAGATCACAATCCACCTAGTCAGTTCGGCAATTAGTCCTTGTTTTACTAAATCATTCAATTGAACAACCGTATGCTTAGCAATAGTGTTACTTTGATATCACATTCAATTCAATGACTCATTTCTTGTTGCACTTCACTACGTTGTTTTCTCGTTCTAGATGTTTTCCTGTCCAAAACCGCAAGAGACCTCTGAGAGAGTTACCTCTGAATGATTAATCGGACATGATAATCTCGAATGAATTAAATGTGAGTGTAAGGCTCAGGTCTTATAGGGGTACGCACAGGTGTCAATTTTGACATTGTCCTTTGTTGAACTCATTCATCCTGAGATATAATATAACCTTTTATCTTCTATAAAACGAACCTGTGGTTTGGGTGATTCTTAGATGCCATTTCGATTGCGATTGATTAGAAATTCCAAATGTCTTAAGACATGGCTCATGCGAAATCATCACTCGAGAACTGATCGAGAATTTTCCGTGCGTGACCAAAGAATCAAAACATGCGTGAAAATCTATTACAATTTATATCTAGAAGTAGAAATAAATTGTTTACTGGCACTGTTCCAACTTCCTCGTAATAAGTTATATTTTTATTTCTGTAGTCAGTCCACCATTCAGTCTGATCGTCATTGACAGCCAAAATTGTCCCTCCATTATCAAGTTTAAATGAGATTCTACGCTTTTGCAAATCAAATTACAATAAATACATGCTTGTTTGATTGCAATTTTTTACTAAATTACACCAGTGAAAGTTTGCCTTCATTTTTATTTGTAACTTCCTAAAAGAACTAACGCTGAACAAGGAAATGGTTGAAAAAATTTTACTGGAGAAAGTGAAAAATAAAATGACCCTTTTAAGTGCTCAAGAGGCATTTGCATGTTCAAGTGCGAGTCGGGTTCGAGACAGGGCAAGTATTGAAGCAATGGCTACATTGGCCTCATCCTTAAACCGCCTTCAGTCTTATTCGCAGAATGTTTTATGGATAATGAACTTGTCAGGGCCCTCGCATCTACACTCCTGGCGCTAGTAGGAAGCTAGATGATGGGGCCTGGTACTAGGTTATACGGCAGGTGCCTGAAAAAACTAAATTACAAATACTCAATGTTTCACTCCCACAAACTTACACACTTTTCTCTTTACTTTTGCATCTTTGTATGAGGTACGAGGTCTGTCAAGCTAAATGTAGGTGGCGTTAGTGTTTTTGTGGCAGAACATGCCTCCTGTACGTATTCCGAATGTGACGTCACTTGGTTTGTTTTTCAAGTACGATTTCGGCTTGTAGCCAATACAAATTCCAAAAAGTTAATTTCGATTAGAAAAATGATAGTTGATTATTCAAAGCCAATTAGATTTAACACCAAACTACATTTTTAGGAAACTCCAGTATCTATCATGCGAGAGCATTTGGGTAGATGAAGTATAATCTTCTCTTTTAATCTTGTTTGTTTACACTAAAAATCCGCCTCGTAGCTTTATTATTATTAGAATGTTACTTTTTGCAGTTTGAACTTGGAAACACGCCCAACAGAAATTTTCCGCGTTTTCGGGGGGCCCCTGGACAAAAGTACTGGCGACCTCCCCCATATGTGGTGGACCCTGTTGGTCGCCCCAATTTTCTCCTGTCTGCGTGCAAGTGCGCGTCCAGCACACACCACTCCTCAAAAATTATCTTCCTTTTTCGAAAACTATAATATCGTGGTAACTGTTTCTCGCATGCTTTTAAACATACTAAACAAAACCTGTAAAGCCAAAATCTACGCTTCAGATATAAAGAAGAAAAGCAACCTCTTGGAACAGAAACCAAACACGTTGTAGACGCTGCTCCAGAAAACAGGTGGGAGGAGAATAAGGTCGTAATGACCCCACGCGAGCAATTAGAGGAGTCGGGCATTTTCGTTAAATCCCATATAAGCTCACATAAGCTGTGAATCACGACAAGGACAAACGAGGGAAAATCTTTTAACCATAACATAACCAGAACCACTGACCCGTTTTCGTCGTCTGCTTTATGGAAATAAATAAGCATTTTTGCATCTTCTGATGCGATTAAGATCGGCTCCTTTGCATGCAAAATCTGAGCCTCCGATGTAAGCTTTCGGTGATTGGAGGGGTAATTGCCAGTTGTATCCGTTTAAAGTGTAATCTCACCACAGAGAGAACACAATACTCCGTCGTTTGACGTAAAAGCGATGCTAATTTTGGTCTTACTCAATCCGGAAACCGGGCATGACCCGTTTTCTTAGGAACACAGTGAGCTCCTTGGTCGTACGACCTTGACGGGGAAAATGACTCAGGGACAGAAATCTTTGTGTCATGCTGTTTGTCTTGCACGCCACTGACGCTCCGCGGAAGGCCCCAACTGGTTTTCCTCCTCGTTTTCACTTGCGATTTTTCTCCCCTTTTGTTTTCCACCTTCGAGGTTGGAAAAGGTGAAGCATGCATTCAGTCTGCCATTGTTAGCATCCGTTCCCGTCTAATTGCTATATTGAAGAATGTGATTAGAGATTTTCTGTTCCGGTTGTCTACAGGCAAAAATCTTCTGAAATTTTTCTGTGAAACCAGGGTACGAAAGTAGCGGTCTTTAGTTGTATTTTGCGCCCATAAATTTCGTTTTGTGTTTTAAGATGCAGTCGTCATTTTTAACGCCTAACTTCACATTTTTTGGATTTATTACACTTTATAAAATCTATATAAATAAAAATGGATTGTTTGAAAATTAAGTATTTTCGTCCCATTTCAAGTTATGTATCCATTTTGGGTAATTTTAATGCAAAATCATTGATTTCTGCGTTTGGTGTTCATTTGTGTGCCCGCACCACATCCGCAAGTACTTTGAGTACATTTACAGTAACTTAGTGACTGAACTTTTACTGTTTCTGTTTGTCTTCCCGTTTTATATCTTTTGCGTTTGTACGTCTACAAATATCATTAATTTAATATATTTTCACAAAATGTTATATATTTTATAAAACAAATTCTGATTTAGTGAATGCATTATTAAAACTTTCTTTGCCTACATTTTAAGCGAAGTTTTACGCTAAAAAACAGCTGAATACCCCATACTTAAATTAACCTTAATTTGGTAATGTTGGAGAAACTGGGATTTAAATGAGCATTACGATTACTCAGATTGTTTTACCAGTACAGCTAGAAAAGCACTTATTTTCCAAAAATTATTTTTTAGGAATTTAAATTCGAATACTTCACTTATTTTGAGTCTTTTCCTTGCGAAATATAAATACTTTCTGAATATTTGGGATAGATTATATAAAGAAAAAAGCATTCAATTTTGCACTAGAGCTTGATAGAAATTAGTTATTTTATGTCCAAAATATTTCTGAAGACGTTCATTTCTTGACGACATGTACATTTCCAGCAACTTTCCTTGTTTTAATACACGTGGTTGTAGAATTCCGTTTTAAGAAAGTAAAAGCAAACAGCACAAAACCTTTTGAATCAAGAGAGCTATTCTAATTTATTCAAAGTATTTTAAAATGTTGACCATTTTCCTTCACAAAACGATTAAACTCATTAAAACTTGCATTCTTTTCCATAAAAAAATACAATGTTGATGTATTCTTAACAGGTACGTAGTTTCCATTCAAAACTAAATCTTAATTGAAAAAGTGCCTTAAGGATTTTATTTGAAACGGCATGCAAGTAGAGTAAATTTAAAGTATATTTTAAATAGATCTCAGGCCGATATTGAAAGAATATTAATGTTAGAATATATCCGTACTAGAACTTTTAAAATATTAAAAAATTATTTGTCATAGAGACAAAAGGTCAGGATTGAAAGCATAACCAAAAGAAATTTGTACTTTTTTTGAACAAGTGACAGAAAATGGAAAACTGTCCCTATAATCCAAGTGTCATGCTATCATAGTATTGCGTGTTAATCCATCTACATGACCAAAATAAATTTAAAACTGCACCTAAGTATAAGGACATTTTGGCTAATGAGGGAAAATGTTTAATTGACGCCTGACTGCTCCTAATCTTTAACCTCGTAAAGAACCCTTGTCTATAAAAGCGCAATCCGTTTCACCTTTAGAGGAGATCCTATTACATTAGAAGTAAGTGTCCGTAGATAGTTCACATATTTTGTGTTATTTTTATTTGAAAATTGGACACGAAATTTGAAAATAATGTTCTTACCTACTTATAACTATTGTGAAAGCAAAAATTTTGAAAACGATTTTCTCTTTATCGGTATTTCAACGACAGTAATTAAATTAAGTTTTAGAGAGTAATTTCCCACAAAGCTGATGAATCATGTTCGATTGGCTGTGGTTTTTTTTTGTCAAACTTAAAAATGGTAAATGCTTTTAACCCTGTGTGAAACACTTGACAAAGTTTTTATTTTATATTTTTATAGTATGAATTTTTTAAATTTATAAATAAAAACCATTTTCCGAAAGACTAGAATTATTTTGTTTTTGGAATACTGCTTTCAATCACTTCACGGAATTTCTTCAATGATGGTTCCCTTTGTTCTCTTAAATAAAAAATGAAAAGTGAATGCATCGGTGATTCAACCTTTAAATTTGTGATCCTTAGACAGTATTCACGGTAGATTTTTCATTCTTTGTTCTTCAACAAATGATGATTTGACTCGGAGCATGTCTTTTGTATTGTAAATTACTTCGAAGGACCAACGTCTTTCTGTTGTTAATATGGGAAATAGTATTTAAAGATATTTTTTTTGTTTCTCCAATGGTATCTTTAACTATCTTTATATAAGACCAAACTGTTAAATTTAACTCTATCTTAGTAAATAGTACTGACCACTTTGAGAAATTTTGGGTTTTTTTCATCTGTGTAAACATGTTACTTATCTCATTTGACATTAAAAAAAGGCTACCAAGTCTATTACCAATCTAACCAAGTCTATTTGCCCGTGAGACTTGACCCTTAAGAACCAGCTCAGGGCGGTAAACAAGCTGGCCTGAAAGACAGTCGAGAGAAATGATGTAAACATAGTTAACTTTTGAATCTCAGTACATTTCGTGGAATTAAATTTTTGCAGTTCTGTTCCTTGATTCTTATCTAATAAAAACTGAGTTATCCAAGCACAACCTACCCATCCTAACAGGACCCGGGGCCCGTCGTGGCTCAGTGGGTATACCCACTGCTCTAGCAACATTCGAGTTGTAGGTGGCCTAAGTTCGACTCCTGTCAGGTGCATTCCTCCCTGGGTGTATTTCTCTCTTATGTGTCAGTAAAACTTTCATTGTGTATATCTATTACTTGATATTGTATGTTTGTGTCAGTGCAGCATGGCCAAATATGTCCCTTGTGCCATAAAACCCAAACCAAACAGGACCATGCAGAACGACTGCCTGCAGGTTTAGAAATTATTAGCAGAAAGCCGGCGTCATTGGCACCTAAACATGTTTCTTTGATTACCAAAACGTTTTACTTAGGTACAATTTCAAATTTATTTAGTTTACATTACGGTGATAAACACACTATGTAAAGATTAGGGCGAGCATTGACATTCGCTTTTGGGCCTTTTTCTCTTTAAAGCATTTGTCTGGGGTTAGTTATGCTTATTATGTTATTTTTTAATAAAAATAAAATTTTCTTTTAATTAGCTTTCAAACTGCAACATTCAGATCAGAGATCAATAGATATGACCAAAGTAAAAGCATTTAATAGTAGCTCATTGTGGGAAATGTTCTGGAACACTATTACTATCCAGTTGAGGGGAACAAATTTACTTTCTCCACGTTTGGAAGTGATTTTAGGAATTTTCTTTTGAGGTTTGATTGTGAATTTTTTAAAGCGTCATACAAGCGAAAACATTCAGAGGAAATGGGAGTCATTGGGTCTGAAAACGCGAACATGAAAACCTTGAAAAGTTTATAGATGCAAAAAAAAACAACTAACGACCACTAATTTCGAACCGTGGCTCAATCGTTCAACTTCCTGTCTTTTTTATTTTATGTTTAAGTGTCCGTATTCAAGAATGTCTTGATCGTGATACTTGAAAAATGTACATGACATAAAATATTCAATAATATTTTGTTTAAACGCCTCGAATAAACATAATGGAATTCCTTTGTCCGTAGTCTGATTCAAGAGTGATCTGTGTAAGTTAAAATTGGAATGGTCTAGTAAACGCTATCCCTGATGCACTGATACTTTTTGCGAGGGCCGTTCCTGAGGGGTGAGTTGGGCGGACACTTGCAGGTCGCCAGAATAGGGGCGGGCAGAAGACGGACACGGAATGCTTCCAACTTTTTGCAAAAATGTTCAATAATAATTAAGATCTTGTTTGATTTCAACACATTCATCTTTGTTTCTCAACACATTCATCTTTATTTCTCAACACATTCATCTTTATTTCTCAACACATTCATCTTTATTTCTCAACGCATTCATCTTTATTTCTCAACGCATTCATCTTTTGTTTCTCAACACATTCATCTTTGTTTCTCAACACATTCATCTTTGTTTCTCAACACATTCATCTTTGTTTTTCAACACATTCATCTTTGTTTCAGTGTTCTTTTTCTATTGTAATAAGATTAAATATGCATATTCTGTTCTTTGGAAAAATCAAAAAGCATTCATCAAAAGCGGTTTTTTTTAATCAAATTTTTTACAGAAGTGACTTATCAAACTTTGGTGGTGGCCAGCTGATACCTAAAAAACGGTCCTGCATTTAGCGTTTCATAAGCGGTTTACCTTTTTGCATATGCTTATTTAACAGGGTTGGAAATTAGTTTATATGTTTCGTACTATAAGTGATTGTCTCACGATTGACTGTATGGGTGGAATATTCACACAAAATAGTTCGAGATTCAGTTTGGTGCTCCACAATCATTTTTTGCTACCCGAAGGCTAGTTATACCGAAATTTAAGATTCTTCTCCCATTCTAAATATGGGCCGCGGTAGCCCAGTTGGAAGAGTAACGGATTAGCAACCGGAGGGTTGTGAGTCCAAATCCTACCAAATACCGTCGTGTACAAAGGGAGCTGCTGCACGTTTCATCTGTCGTGGCCTCAAATGTCCTCACGTTGGTGTGGAGCGAAAGTTTGGAGAGTGGGGTGCCAGCTCAGATGTGACTTCTCCATCTGACCGTGGTTCAAAATTGCACGGTGTTGTCCTCGGGTCTGATCCCGGACCGTCGCCAATAGCCCATTGTGTTGCTCCAGTACGGTGTTAATTAAGATGCCTACCTACCCATTCTAAACATAAAACTCGATGTCCTTTTCTTCATTTCAGCGCCTTCTCCTAACCAGCTGTTAATGCATCTTACTGTAGGTGAAGGGCCTTTAGCATACTACATAAGAAAGTCGAAGTTTAACGATTGCCATGCCCTACAGAAAACGTATTACGTCATAAATGATGATTCCTTACAAGTCAGCTCGCTAAAAGTTACGTGATGTCGTGCTAAGCTTATTTATGTGTATAATAGATTGTAGACACGTAAAACATTTTAAATCAATTTAGAGGAAAGGTAAATATGAATAGCATAACGAAGTATCCACTCTCGAGAAGCGATGTATTCAAAGGGATAAGCAAGGTTGACTTTGCATGACCGTAACGAAATCACAGGTTAACCGAGAAAGGTTCAAGGTGCGTTCAAGTGGCTGAAAGCTCTCATTTATCCGATTATTTACTCAGAATGCGAGGGTAGGGTGGTCAGTAGCGTTTTTATGTCATCTTTAAGTATTTATATTACAGTCATATTGTTTGAAATCGGCTATTGTACGCTTTGTTGAAATAAAATTCGAGTTTTGCCGAATGTAATTTTTTGAAATAATGCGCTATTGTACTGGAAAATCTAGTTGTGAAGTTATTTACCTTTAAAAAAACTGCCGTCAATTTTAGAATTGCAGTTCATTATAATCGAAAATATATTTACGTTGCAATAAAAAGTAAATCTATATATTAATACTTGAAGAAAAAGCTTTGTACCCCTTTTTAAGCATATTGCGCGCACGTAGGAGTATGAGATTTGGCATAATTAAAGTTCATATGGAGAAGGAGTGCAGAAAGATAAAATTAATGTATAATATGCGTTACAAATATATTGAATTAAACAAAATAATATATTCATTGTTTACGTTCATATACTGTAATCTATATATTAATACGTGAAGAAAAAACTTTGTACCGCTTTTCAAGCACATTGCGCGCACGGAGGAGTATGAGATTTGGCATAATTTGCCACCACATAAGTTAGTATTGAAAGTTAATTGCATCGTTTTGCTGATCAGAAACTTAAATACAAAGGAAGCATTAGTCAATGGAACAAGAATGCGCATGAAATTTATGCATCGTAATACTATTGATTGCGAAGTTTTAACTGGAACCGCACGCAATAAGAGAATTTTGATTTCCACGTATAAATTTAACATATTCCGGAACTATTTTACCATTTAATTTTCAAAGAACTCAATTTCTAATTATACCTGCATTTGCGATGACAATAAATAAGTCTCAAGGACAAACATTCGAAAAATTGGAATTTTATTGAGACAGCCAGTGTTTACTCATGGTCAATTGTACGTCGCAGCAAGTAGAGTTCGATCATTCGATGGTTTGAGATTTTATATTTCAGAATATAACGGTCAAGGCATTTAGCAAACGATGAAAGAGTTTTTACAAAAAAAATCGTCTACACAGAAGTTTTGAATCATTGAATTCATTGTCGAACTATTTCAAGTTCAATGGACAACATTTATTTTTTTAACCACCCGGTTTTTTTTTGTTTCAATAAAAAAAATATTAAAAAAAATACGAAGCACGTATTCCTTATTTCATTTTTCATTTTTTGGATTTATTTTTTATTTAAATTTTATATAATTTGAAAAAGATAGGCAAATTAACTGTGTAGCCTTGGCGAAATCTGTGGCCAGTATAGCAATAAAAAAAACCCAAGAAAATGTCAAACAACGCGTTATTGTTTTTTAGATATGGCTTAACCAAGCTATACCCCATTTTTCCTATGACGTATTTGTACATGCTCGCAGCTTACGTAATAGAACAAAATTCAAAAAAATTATATGCAATGAATATAGAGGTATACTCTTTGACAAAAGAACCTTATTAACGTTCAAACTTAAAAATTGAATGAATTATGGTCGAATTTCGACCACTGGGCGACCACTAGTATATTTTAATATCCGATGTGCACATAATGACAGTGAAAATGCGTTTTTCATTGAACAAACCTTTTTCTTTCCAAACATACGATGCTTGAATGCTGATTCTTGAATGAGTCAGTTTTTGCCATTTGACCGGGACAGATACGAAACCCTCTGCCTACGGCTTAATTTATATTACAATGTCGGTTTGGTTTAATTTTTTTCTGTAAAAACTACACGGATGTTCTAGGATGATTCAAATATTCAAAAATACCCCTAACTTACTACCGTAAACAAACAAAACATAAATCTCCACTTAAGTATTTCAAACCTTTTTGCGTGTGCATTGTTTTTATTTATTCTTTCTCACTAACCACTCAATTGGCCTCCTCTGATTATCCCCAGAACTATCTTTGTCCCGATTCATAGTATTTATATTGATTTTCAAAAATTGACGAAGATATGTTTTATTTTGATAAAAAAAATGGGGATTTCAAGTTACACTCGTTTGCAAAAAAGGAGCAGTTCTGAAAAAGGCATGTTCTTCCATTTGAAGCTGTGCAAATGATTTCTAATGCATTTGGCATTTTTCCATTAACATTCTGGTGTGCTCATGTCTTAATTTTACAGATTGTGCAAACATTTGAATGATTCCCGGCCTCAATTACTGCTATTTTCTATGCAAAGGGTCACCATACGTTCCAGAAAGGCGTGCCCGATCCCGGCCTGTTGGTCGTTTTGCTCCGTTCAGAAAAAAACGTTGAGACTGCGTTCTTTTAGAAGTATCGATCATTGCTTACACGAGAAAATGTGCTTATTTGCTTTGAGTGTAACACTAGACTCCAATCCTTTGAAAGTACTGCGAAATTTATTCTGAAATTTTCCCTATCCAATTGCTGCAGTACTAGGTACAAGGAAGGGTTCTGATGTTATTTTGAATGAACAGATTTTTCGTATTCCAAAATAGAAATATCTGCATGAAAATTTGCTGGACCTATGGCAATTCTGCTATAAATTGAATCAGTAACTGCCAAAACATTTTGATCTTCAAACAGTAATACATGGAAAACTGCGATTTTCAATCATTACAGCAGTTTGGTTTACGGTCATCTTTTGTTACACAAAAGCAAATAAGACTGGTATCTACGATTAAAAGAAATGGAAGTGTGCCAGGGCCAGAGATTGTTCACCGATCACACCATTGCATGTGTCCCTGTTTGAACAAAAAAAATATGGCACGTTCTTAAAAATGTCCCGGTTTGAAAGAAAAATAATGTAGTAATCCTAGGCGCACCGAAACGACGAGCTTCGTATGCGCATTTCATCCATCGACAATGTCAGCCCAATGTGCGGCTTGTTTATGTTCACTACTTGAAGCTCGAATGTCTTTCTATATAACATTAACATTACTTTTCGGATCGTTCTCTTCATGTTAGAGCTGCATTCTATCGAAAAAGCGAGTCTTAACATCCGGTGTGCCCATTTTTCATGAAAAACATTTATAAAAGATCTTTAAAATTGTCAATCCAGTTTCGAAACCCAGATCTGTTTATTTGTCAAAAGATTAAATAATTTTCGTGATTGTAAAACATTTTTCCTCGTGTAATCCAAGAAAATTATTCATCCTGGTTTCGTTTTTCCGGGCTACGCACAACGCAAGCGTAAATCAACAAGGTTGGGTTTAGGGTTTGTTTGAATTTGACGTTCACCATGGCGTGACTGCAGACACGTCTCCGGTCAGTCATTCAGATCAGGTTAATATGTTTCGCCAGTTATTATTTGACCGATTATCTAGTTTTTTCTGACGCTTTCTCGAAAATACGACCTGTTTATGAAAATTGAAAAAACACGAAAATGCTGTTACAGTCCAACATGTTTTTGAATACATTGATAGAATAATTAATTTCGCTGTCAGGTTTGATTTTTAACCTAAAACTTTTCTAGTGTTCAAAACATTGCCCTAATTTCTGAATCGCCATTATGATTAACGCCGAGACTGAAACAATTTTCAGACAATTTCCAACAAAACACATTTCAGTTTTGAAAAACGCGAGATGCCAAGTTATACATTTAATATATTTTCATTAAAATGACAGCCAATTTTCGTAAATGGCTATAGTGACTCAACACAGTGTTAGGGCACAAGAAATATTAAAATATTTAATTAAAAATCAATAACTATTACACCAAAACTGAACTTTTTATTTCATTCAGTATCAAAGGATTATACTGAATAGACTGTAAAGCTAAAATCAAATTAATATAAAAAAAGCAAATAAAAATTTTTACCCGTTTTGTATTCATAGTGGGCAAAAAAGTATTGGGGCAGTCTGGAAAAATGCAATAAATAGACAACTTTCTGGGAACGCTATTGAACTATACTTTAAAAAAGATTTTAAACTCGAAATTGGTAATTGGTAAAAATGGTTTTCGTAACAAATTTGGAAGTGTGGCTCTGAAAAAAATTGAAGTTTTCTTTCGATGTTAGCAAACTTATCATTCCCCTTGGAAATGGTTAAAATCTATGAGATATCTTAAATATTAAATGCAAGCAAGTCTATTTACAATATAATTTTTAAGTCTCAATAAATAAATTTAATTGAAAACAACCCACGAATTGAACATCCACAGTGAAAATGAACGCGAAGAGTGGTGTTTCGTTAGGAATATCCGTTGCATCCTTAAAACTAGATAAATTAAATCGACTTTTGAAGTCCAACGTATATTTCATGTCTTATAATGCAAAAAGTAAGAAAATTCGACTTTCGTGGTCGAATATCTAGAATAAAGCCATACACAAATTAAGCGTATTAAACTATTTTCGCAGAGTAAAGAAATATCATTTAAGGAGATTACCTACATTAATCAGCTAGTATCAGAATTCTGTTATTCGATTAATCTAAATTCGGTATTTTTTAGTAATGGGAGCCCATAACCTCCAACTGAAACTCTTACTTCTACAATAAGACAGTGATGGTAGCATATGATTTTGAGTTGTATTAGTGCTTTCTTGGTTTGAGAATTAACATTTAATTGACTATAAAAGGGTCAAGTTTGTCACATTAAAGTATAATGATCCCACGCGTAATGTCAATATTTGTAGGTTATTAGACCCTATACCACGTCCTCTGACATCATAATTCTTGTAAAAAGTCGAGACTCAATCCTATTGAAAATATTTGGTATTATTTGCAATATAAAATCAACACACTTAAATTTTCCTATGAAATGAGCTTGAGAATAAGTCGTTAGAGCGGGGGGAAATGGAACCAATAATCAGCAAACGTAAAATATGTCCAAAAGGTATTAATAACTGTATTGTAAACTCATTTAATCCCAAGTGCTTCAACACTTTTTTTTTACCTTTATTTTTATTATCTATCAACACAATGTATACAAAGTTCCATTTTTTTTCGCTTTGTTTTGTTTAGTCCTAAGATATTTTATGCAACGAAAACATATTTACTTGCATATTTTTTTCATAAAATTATCGAAAGTTGATTGTGCTTCAATACTTTTTTGACTCGCTGTATTTACGAATGGGCTTCAAACTGTTTTCTGACAAAATCTCGATCCCATTATTCCTTTTGGATTTTCATAAACGACTCATGAAATAAATTAAGATCAATCATCTTGTAATTATGGTGAAAATTTACAATTTTATTTTCTGTAAATTAATATTCCATCGAGGAAATTAGTTGACCCACTTGTACAAACCTAACTGAACGTGCTTTTTTGAACGTTTGCTTTTTTCCTTAGTATGAAAGATTACCGTTCTCATAAAAATATCTGGAATAAGAATCGTGTTTCTCAGCCGTACAGAACAGTGTTGCTTGTTTTTGAGCTGAAAAGAAACGTTCTTTTCCACCTCCGATCCTGTGTACCAGAATAGAACACCGATTCCAACTTCCACCGTCTTTTCCGCAAGGTGGAAAAGAAAAGCATTCCTCCGACTCTACCTTTTTTGAACTTTTGTACGAACTCTTTATTCGTCATGTGTACGTTTTGAAAACGTATTATTTTCTGCCGCTATTAATTTTCACTTTTACAACGATAAACATCTCAACTCATCGCATCGCACGAGCGTCGAATGCTGCCTGTCGATTCGCAACAGCGATTGTGTCCAGTGAACCGTTATTGAAAAATTGTAGCTATCGCCATTCCGAACTCCATGCCGCATCTGCGCGACCTCTTTTTAATGCCAAGACTTCCTTCCGTTTTGAATAATACAATCATTCTACTATTTTGTGATTGGGCTTTGCGAAACCCTTTGTGCGGTTGTGCATTATCAGGTGTGGCCGACTGACTTCCACACTTTTTATTGTTGGTACTGGCATTGCGCGCTGTTGCGTTGATCTTTGTTTAGTTACGTCATCGCCGAAGAACGATGTGTTTGTGTTTGCAATTGGTGCTTGAACTCGCACTCGTTCTCTTGCCTATTTCGTAATAAAAACTAATTTAATAGCAAAGAATAAAGTATTGATCGGTTGAGCACTCAACGATTTTATTATCAGTCAGTTTATGATATTCTGACTCACACACAAACCGAATATTTTTCTCAAAAATTAAATATTTTTAAAATTATGTTTCAAAAATTCTGAAAAAGCATTAAATTGTATGAGTTCCTATTCGCCTTATTTTCTCTAACAGTTTCAAGTTGGAACACTAAAACATTTTAAGATATTGATTGAAAACGTTGAAAATGGCAAAATTTGGGTCATTAGGTAACAAATGTCGTAAATCTCAAGTTCTACTTATGTTAGAAAACTAAACTTTGGCTTATTTTAAATCCCATGAAACAAACTTCAAAGTGATGTTACAACCATGACTTTTTATTGAAAAAGTTTCAGTAGTCGAGCCACTTATTCTTTTACCTTGAATATTTAAAAATCTACATTTTAAAATTAAAAAATATGTATCCAATTTTTCAACATATGTTGAGCATTATATGTAGGTGTATATATTCCAAAAACTTTATGACTTGGGTTTTCAAAAAATATAAGGTTAACAAATACGAGGCTTGACTTTGAAACTTTTCTATAAGAAGCCATGGTTGTAGGATATCGATCACAAGCTTTCTTCGTGGGCTTTTAAAACAAGCCCAACTTCATCTTTCTAATATTCCTCACCTAATGTCACCCAAATTTTGCCTTTTTTCCCCATGTTTTCAATGACTTATAATTCGAAAAAATAGAGATATGTATCTCATTTTACACAATTTCATTTTTTGAGGCTACGTATTTACTAAATTTTATTGAAATCGGAAAAGTCAGGTTGAAAATGATGCTTTGGTGTTTGATTTGATCATGGAATGACCCTATAGTCTTCCCCTTCTGTAAAACCCTGGCCAATATAGTATATTTAATGAATCCGTTTTTTATTCCGTGGTCTCGTAGACAACAAAAGATCCTGTGTCTATTCCACATTTTTAGCTGCTCACTTTTAGGTTATAACACAGAAATTGTGACTCATTTACCCCTCCCCATCGCTGGTATACAAAAGTAATGAATGTTTGAATGAAAGGAGTTCACCAAAACGATCGTCGATAAACCACTGGAAACGTGTAATCTCAGACAAGAAAATACTGGCAAATTCGGAGCAATTGGTTTTCTTAGAAGCTAATTAAAATTTTTGTTTCACACGATTGGGCAAAAGGGGCAGGCATATGCAAAATAGAGAATCAGGAATGAGGGATGTGGTCTACTTCTGCTTGTACTTGATTGGAATTTATTTTTTGATATGTTACATGACAGTAATTGTAAGAATTTAAGTGTATTCGTGTGTCCATGGTATTGAAATCGGACATGAAGGATCCAGCAAAAACTGCAACGTGGTAATTAAAATTAGGAATAGGCAATCAGAAGAAATTTAAAAAAGCTTCTGGTTAGACGGGAAAATGTCTTTCGTTGATCTGTCTTTCTAAATAAGCTGGATAGGCTGCTTAAAGCTGGCAATTTTGGTAAATTTTACAGCGAAAAATACTTTTAAATGCCACCTTTAAATCAAAATATGTGCAAACCTCTACAAATGAGTTCATTGAAACAGCATCTATAACTCAGATAAACGTGGCCTGATTCAAAATCATGACACTCATCCGGCAGTTGTGATCAGATAGGAAATAGAGGCGGCAGGTTTTAGATTAGTCTACCAGAGGGATAAAGATTTATCCGGTGTGTCCATTTTTGTGGGAAAAGGAGACATTAAAAAAATTCATTATCAAATTGCTCTAATGTCAACTTCCTTGGTATGTTAAAGCATTTACATTTAGGAATAGACTAGCTGTTCTTTTTGAAGTCTCAAATAATCCACCCACGTATCGCATAGTTGCGCTTAGAAATGGTTTATTAAATATTTCCCCTACTCTATAAGGAACCTAAAACTGCATGTGCAAACTTTAAGGGAAGGTAAGAAATAAACTCTTGAACTGTATGTCCACAAGTTCCACCCGAATGTGTTAGAGGCTGCATTAAGGTGCGGAAATGAAAGCTAGAACAACATTTTTACTAGCCCTTGTTTTGCAGTTTGATTGTAGTCTTACAGCATTCCGTGGAATATCCTGGTTTTACATGAAAACCTAGTGCAAACGCGCCTCTAACACGCGTCTATTGAGATACCATTCATGATACCATCTCACTACGACTCGATGTTTCCGTTAGCTGATCCATATGCTAGGTGCATGTGAGACATCTCAGCGTTTGTAAAATGATACCTGTTACTCATACAAGGCCAGTGATGTTTAATGACGATTGCTCAATCGGGTCAACTGCCGAATAGTGCTCTAGCAAATCCAGATGGCGCTTGCGGACATACATTCTCATGTAAATACATTTTGATTTTGTGCTTAAAGTTTTTCGGGAAGTTTTGAAACAACCTGTATATTAATTTCCTGCTTGTGGGATTTTGTATACATTCTTCCAATTTTGTATTATTTAAATGTCTGCGTTCGAAGAACCATTTATCTACATTCCAGATTATTTAAATTTCCATGAAGCAGTTTGTGATCTTTCCCAACTTTTTTTGTCGATCCCCTTATTCACTGGAATTGAAACCTCGATATTCCTGCACTGCAGCTCATTTTCTAACAGTCCTCAGGGACACATCCCCTTAGGTGTGTGCGGGCTTCACAAACCCGAGGTACGCTAGGGATTTTTTATTTTCCCCATGGTGTTTACTGTCTGTAGTAAACATGGGGTCGCGTTCCAGGGATCCCCAATCTCGTTTTTTGCTTTCATCCCACTACTCTATTCGCCAATCACTCCTTTTTCTCCTTCACGACATTTTTTACTTGACGTTGTCTGCCTTGTGTTTGGCACAGCTTGACCAAATATGGTCCTTGCGCCATAAAACCCCAAAACAAAGAACCTTCTAACTTAGGATTCCCTCCGAAATGAAATTCTATCGAGTAATGAAGGCTATTTGAACATTTATTGCTAAATTTTTATTACTATACTTATATATGCCGTCTAACTGAATTAGTTATTATGATGCTGTGAAAATATGATTGATTCTTATAATTAATTCCATTTATGTCTTTATAGGTTTACCATTGGCAAAGCCACCACATCAAACACAGTGGTGTGGATGATATGGTGTTGCTCACAAAAATCACTGAACCAGCCATTGTTGATAATTTACGAAAAAGATACCTTGACGATCAAATATTTGTATCCTTACACTTTTCTGGATTCAATATTGAATATTAACTCATATTTTACGATTAAGTAACGATCTTTTAGGTGTAAGTAGGCTAGTTTTTCCATACTTTGAAATGTTGACATTTTGTTTATTTAAGAGTGTTTCTTGTAATACATTCATAGATATTGTGTATCTGAACTATTTACTGCTCAAATTGTTCAATTAAAGTACGCTTTAAAATGTGTTTTCCGTTAGCCTTAACTTTTCATAGACATATATTGGCCCAGTCCTCATATCTGTCAATCCTTTCAAGCAGATGCCATATTTCACAGAGAAAGAAATTGAACAGTACCAGGGTGCTGTAAGTAAATTAATTTGCTTATATCGTAGAACCATGTTAACTAATTTATTTTACCCTCACTTCTCAAAATGAATTTTACAAACAATTGAATTTTTATTTTCATAGGCTGCTTATGAAAATCCTCCTCACGTTTATGCTTTGTCTGATAATATGTATCGCAATATGTTAATTGATAATGAGAGTCAATGTGTTATAATAAGGTAAGCAAAAAATTAATTTCGTTTTTCAGAAATCTTTGTTCCTGTATATTTAATTAGTTTATGCATTAGAGCCTTTACTATTTTAAAAAAGATTTTGGTTTATAAATTATAAATGGGAATATAGTAAAGTTGATATCAACCTCTTGGGGTCAGGAGTCAACACCGGCATTTCTTCCACTGACCACCAGTCTTAAATTTCACCCTATCTATCTGGAAGACCTCCCTCCCGTATAGATAGTTTTAAGGGGTGTCGGGGGCCCACTCTTTAATTAACTGACCTGTGTCGAGTGGTGACGACAGAAGACTTTGAACTCTCGAACAGTTAGGCGCAGTCGCCAACCTTTGAGTTGATCCCCTTAACATCTTAATCCTTTTTTACTGCTCCCTCAGAGGCACATCTTTAGATGTGTACTGGCAACACAACCCCGATGTACCCGGGTGATCTTTCCACCCTCGCCTACTCTTCTGCTTTTTTTTCCTCCTCAATTTGTTGTCTGCCCAATTCCCTATATTCCATAGACTATAATTTAAAATTCCAATTTAAATAGAGTACAATTCTCTGTCGAATCGACATCTTAATTGTATTGTGACTGTTTCTTAGCAAACTCCTCGACCCAGTGCTTTACAATATACGCATTACATGTACTGCATTCCGTATTCTGCATAAGTTATCAACGTTTCTTATTTTGGTTTATTTTAATTAGTGGTGAAAGCGGTGCTGGAAAAACCGTTGCTGCGAAGTATATAATGTCTTATATTTCACAAGTATCTGGAGGTGGATCTCGTGTTCAGGTTTGTGAAAACATTTTCTCCTCTCTCTAATAGATAGATGCATAACTTGCTGAGAGATAGGAACTATAAGTTAGACAAATTGAATTCTTTTATAATTATCAAAGATCTGCATATGAGAGGCACTTCCTGTCAAGCTAAATGTAGGTGGAGTTAGTGTTCCTGCGTCGAAATGTATTTCGTAACCTGACGTCACTTGGTTTGTTTTTCGAATATGATTTCACCACTTCGCCAATAGCTAGGTAGGTATTTAATTAACGTCGCATTGGACCAACACAACGGGCTATTGGTGATGGTCCGGGATCATCCCTCGAAGAGAAAGATCCGAGAACACCACCACTTAATTTGGAACCACGGTCAGATAACGAGGTCATACCTGAGCTGGCACCCCACTCTCCAAACTTCCACACCACGCCAACGTGAGGACATTTAACGCCACGACAGATTTAACATGCACCAGCCCCCTTTGTACACGACGGTCTTTGGTTGGTTTCGAAACTCGCAACCCTCTGGTTGCTAGTCCGTTTCTCTTCCAACTACGGGGTCCGTTTCTCTACCAACCGGGCTACCGCGGCCCCACTTCGCCAATAAATTCCAAAGAATGAATTCCGAATTAATATATGATAGTTGACGGGACAACGACAATTAGATTGAACGCCCAACGTCTCCTGAACGGCTATAAACTACGTTTTAAGATAACCCCGATATGTATCATGCTAGAGCATTTGGGTTTCAAAAATAAAATCGCTTTTTGTCTGGTTTGTTCACTTTTAAAATGCCTCTCATAGAAAATGAAAAATGCTAAAAAGTGCTTTTATATATAAAAAAAAACTTGATGAAGACCTCACTTTATATTAATGTATTTTGCATGTAACAAAAATTTAGTTTTTTAAAGTTTTCTACATTTAAAGTGTTCATTTTAAAAATTTTATGTGCTTGAAATCTTTGAAATAAACTTTAAATGTGTAAAAATATGAAAACCATAACAGAAAAATAGACTGATTCTGAACTGCAAAAAATTAGAAGTCAAAGTTCGAAATTGCAAATATTTAATACAATAAACTAGTTTTGAAAATAAACTAGGCTTAATCTCTTTTCGTTTTTTTATTTTTAACAGAATATCAAGGAAATTATTTTAGAGTCGAATCCTTTACTAGAAGCATTTGGAAATGCGAAGACTGTACGTAACAACAATTCATCTCGTTTTGTAAGTATCACTTTGTTTAGTTATGTATAAAAGTGATGTTACGGTGTCTACATGACTAACTTTTTTTGTTACAGGGTAAATATGTTGAAATACAGTTTAGCAAAGGAGGAGAGCCAGAAGGAGGAAAAGTGTCCAACTTTCTACTAGAAAAAGTTAGTTTATATTTTGCTTCTTATATCTTGATATAAAAATATGTTTAATCTTACCCTGGTAGATTAAAACGAACATCTAGACAAATGTAAAGGCGTAACTAAATTTTGCTAGTGCCCAAAAAACAGAAATAATACAAAACTCAATTATGGATAAGTAGTCTAATTTTCAACACTCAGTATCAATGAAATTTACCAAATGTTGAACTTGAAACTACAGGGCTGCCAAAGGCAACTTTTTGCTACTGTTTTTCTAACTTGGTGACTAGTTACTTTTTTTTGTAATTACACAAGGTTTGCCTTACACAACAAAGTTAAGTTTACACAAAGTTGAAGTTTTTTCTCATCTTACTTTTAGTATAATTCTTCCCCTTTTCTTTGTTGAATATTTATTCATACTGTTTATTGTAATAACCAAACTCATGCAATATCTAAAGTAATTTCCTTGTAGAGGCTTTTATGTTGGTTATATTTCGAAAAGTTTACTCCATCATATTCATTTCTATCTAAATAATTTTTTGTATCTACAAAAGTTTTTTTGCAAGAGGTATGGCGTTCTTTTTAAAAAGTAGATATAAAATCAACAAAGGGCTTATCTTACTCTACTGTATATTATTCATCTTCCCTTCAGAGTTGTTACTTTAAATTTTTAGTTAAAATTTTGTTCCCTTGTATTAGTTTGTAAACTTATCAAGTTTTGTAACAATTTTTACATAGTAATTTTATATTGAAACAAAATATTACTTTTGTAGTCTCGAGTAGTGAATCAAAATTCAAATGAAAGAAACTTCCATATATTTTATCAACTGTGCTCTGGTGTTACACAGGACATGCAACGTAAGTTTTCTGGGTTTATTATTTGATTTCTTTAAGCTATTATGTTTTTCATCTAAAATAACTGAATAAACTGAACTGTTATCTATTCCTTAGTGAGTTTAAATTATTAAAATCAAGGATTTTGCAATCTAGAACAAAAAATCTTGAATTCTTATAAATGTAACTTGCATTAAATATTGCTTTCTTACTTTCAAATGTAATTAGTTACAGTAACAATAGTTGCAATAATTATTGTTTTTTTTCTCAACTCTCTTCTAATGAGTGTATTTAACGTTATTCCAGATCGCATTATGATAAAAATCACCTGTGCTTCTGAAAATTTATAAAATTATCAATTTACACACGTTTTAAAATTTTGTCAAGATCACCAAAAAAAATCTGGGAAAATCATAAAATTTTAGTACATAAAAAACTTTATTTTTTAAGTATATTAATTTCCTCCTAATCCTAAAGTTCCAGAAAACAAAGAATACTTATATTTTTATACTTTCCTACTTATTTATGTAGTTGATTAGTTTATGTTAAATGCATCAACTGTCTTATAATTAAGTTTGTTTCGATTCCTCCTTGAGTGTATTTCTTCTGTATAAATAAAAACTTTCCTTGTGTGTATTTACATTTACTTGAAGTTGTTTGGCACAGCTTGTTCAAATATGACCTTATGCTATAAAACCCAACCCACCAGAATTAAGTTCATAGATTGATTTCAAAACATACTTAACATTTTATTCAAAACATATTGTAAAGTAGATGATCTGAAAATGTAAGCATATTTTTAGATGAGCCAGTAAAGCACAACTTGGATTAAATGGATTCTTTTGAAATTAACTCATGTCCATTATTTTTTTACTTTGTATGTGTTAAATTAAGGTACAAAGTAATATAAATTACTTCGTTTCCTTTAGAAAATCTTGGAATAATGAATCCTGACTATTACTGGTACTTAAATCAAAGTGGCACTTTCAAAGTGGATGGCACCAATGATGCACATGATTTCCAAGAAACTTTGGTTAGTATGCTTAACTTTATGTTAGATATTTTTTATGTTTAAGTTCCAGATCAGAAAAATCTTGTTCTGAATATATTATAAAATTGTGTATTTAAATACTCAGCATTCAATTAGAATACTGCATTTATACATTTATTATATAACACTATTGAATGATTAGCATAAACAGATAAGGTGAATGCATGAATTATCGATTACTACAATTATATCTTTTAACTGTGTATCGAATTAAAAGAAAGAAGTTATGGGTTTTGTGATTGGAGATTTAAACAATTTGATTTAGTAAGACAATAATATGTCATTAACACATGGTTTACAAATAGCAGACTCAGGTGTGAGGCATTCGAACTGTGTGATTTAAGTCAAAAGAGAAAAGTATGTGTTAAACAGCAAGTAAAGCATGGGAAATGGCACAATCAACAAATTTGGGAGTTGATTCACATGCTTCTGAGAAATGCAATGACATTATATTAATAATGAATCAGTATCCGGATTAAAAAATGAATATAAATAGCCCCAATCACCTGTTATATACTAGTTTATGAGAAATCAGTTTTTTCAGAACAACTCCCACAGTATTTATATCTAAATTTATATAGCTTTGACTTTCAGCATTATGAAACTTATCTTAGCATTATAAAACTTAGTCAATGAGTGAATTTTCAAACTCCAATTTAAAAATAACTTTTCATAAATTGCTCATTTTAGTGGATGGGTGTTGTAAAAATAGCATGATACTGTTTAGTATGCATTTATATAAATGTTGACAAATTTGATACTCGGAATTGACAGTTGTGACATTGTCACTGAAATTAAATAATTAAAAACTGTTTCCTCTAGAAAGCCATGACAACAATGGGTATGACTGAAGAGGATCAAATGAATGTTTTACAAGTTGTAGCAGGAATCCTACACTTAGGAAATGTAACATTTGTGGAAAAAGGAAATTATGCTTGTGTCGAAGATGATCAATGTAAGTTTATATAAGTTTTGCCTTAATTTTAATGTAAAACAAACTATATTTGTGACATTTTATTAGAAGTATCCATAATATGATTATTAAATCCATAATATCTTTTTTAGATATTTTGATATCATGTATTTTATTTCTAATGCTTAAATTCAAGACTTCCTTTATTCTGTAGTCTAATTAGATTTCATGTAGAAAAAGTGACTACGGCTACAAATCAAACCCTTTTATTCTCTAAAATTATATATCCTTCATTACAAAAATAGTCATCTACTGTCATTAAAACATTACAAGTTTCTAGACTATCATACCTGCCAACTTGTATGTTTTGGCTGTATAGCTTATGAATTTTGTTTAAATTGTATGATTATACAGCAGAGTTGTATGATTTTTTTATGAAATTCACAAATGAACCTTGCAGTTTGTTTTCAAAAGAGAAATCTAGAGCATGCTTATACAGAGATGCCAATTGCAGGTTCTCCAGTTTACCAGGTGGCATTCTATAATGAGGAAAAAGTAGTTCTATAGAAAATAATTCAAAGTTAGTTTTTCTTCAAGCTGTTTTGTGTGATTACAGGATCGCCTTCCATTGAACAGATTGAATATTTTCAGACTACTTGATTAACAAGAAGCATTGGTGGAAAGGATTGGTGTACCAATTACCTATCTGTAATTGTCCATTACTAATATTACTTGATCTAATTACCGCTTCCCTTGTGTAGCAAAGAATAACAGAGCAATAAACCAAATTATTAAACAAAATAAATCTCCTAGACTAAACAAAGATGAAATAACTGCCATTGGATTATTTCAATTTATACATTGAAACAGCAGTTTTAAAAAGGACTGCTTAATGAATACTTAGAAAATGACTGAATACTGTAACTATTCTTTATTTGTCTTATTTGTTATGGGAACCTTTTTATTTGGTTATATCTCTGTTATTAATAAGATCCAAATTGTGTTTATGTAAAATATATTTAATATAGCTTTCTCAAAATTAAATTTATTCAGAAAAATAATAAAACGTTTTATTTAGTTTTAGCATTTCCTGCCTACTTGTTTGGAGTTGACTCTGAGCTTGTAAAGTCTAAACTAACTAGTCGTATAATGGATGGCAAATGGGGTGGACAATCAGAGACTATTCACATGCAGTTAAACTTGGAGCAGGCTACTTACACAAGAGATGCCTGGGCCAAAGGTCTATATGCCCGCCTTTTCGATCACTTGGTCACTGTAAGTTGTCAATTTTTATTTGTCCATAAAGAGCTATAGCTCTGACCTGTCATAACATGCTGAATTATCCATCACTTTTTATCCATCATTGATTATCCATCACTTTTTATCTGATATGGTTTGGAAATTACTGACATTCTCAATAACAGTAAATTATTAACGAGAATTCTCAATGTCAGTTTTTAGTTCTTTTACCTTTACTGTGGGATTATATAACTTGAATCAGTTACCGGTTCTGTACTGCAATGCACAATGAAAAAATATCTCAAGGTGTTTTGCATACAGTATACATTAGCGCCAAATACTGAAATATTTTTGTGGCATTATACGGTAGAGATCTGCCTATTTTTTGGAAGTATATGTATAAACTACTAGAAGAAAACTAAAATTTTATAACTCTGGAATAGAAATCCTTATCTCACATAAATTATGAAAACTCTAAAGATAAAATAAATTACTAAATAAATACTATACTAAAATAATCACTTCCTGGTGATGGGGCATTTCATTACTAATGTTTATTTAAACCTTATTGCTTTAATTACACCTCACAGCAAAAATTGATCTTCAGATTAAATTTCTGCTGACATGTCCCATTCGAATGGCATTTGTTACTGCTGTGATTCTATAAATTGATGTCTGAAGTATGATCTTATAAACAAATAAGCAAATAAATATCAATTAATAATAAAATTAAAAGAAAACCAGTAAAGGTGTTTTGGTAACTAGAAAATTCTCACCTATCTGCAAAACTGATTTTCACCAGTATTTAAACACTTATCTGAGTAATATTTTCTTCCTGAACTTGATGCTTTTGCAACTTAGATTTGTAATCATATATCAGATCTGTCTATTGAAGTATGTAACACCATGTTTTCAAAAACTTTGACTGGTGCAATAATTCTTTAAAACATTGCTGGAAAAGAAATAGCAAAAACGTCGTAAAAATTTTTCATGCAGAGCAAGATAGTTTGTGATGGGGAACTGATGCTCTAATCAACCAGTCTTCAACTAGTGCTGCTCAAGGCCTTAAGTTAAAGTTTTAGAGTTTTGTATCAAAAATTTTAAAATCGAATATTGTAGGGAGTGAACCTCAATTGGTGGGTTTTGCCTTTGCAGCTATTGTGATAAACAAAAATTACAAAAAACTTTATTTTGATCTTGTGTATTCTTTAACCCTTTCGGGCCTAATGGGCACATACGTCCCAGAGATTAGATTGGGTAAATAAATCCCACTTTTGAATGGGTTTTTACGTTTTCAGTGTTCTTAAGGAATTAGGGAATAAAAATATGACTAAAGAAACCTGGCAATACTTTCAGATTGCAAATGGCGGACTTATGTTTTTGAGCACAACCATTCATTCTGATGAATTAGTGACCGTGGTTCGGAAACAAAAAGATGGTACAAAATTAGACGTTAGTTGCCCAGAAGCCATTTCCCACTACAATATGTACATGAATGTAGTTGACCACTGTGATGAAATGGCTACTTTTTATGGTCATGGCAGAAAATCAGACAAGTGGTGGAAAAAGATTTTTTGGAAATTAGTTATGATTTCTGTTGTGAATGCATGGATTACGAAGTGTGATGTGGAACATAAAGCAGAACCACTATTATCATTCATGGTCCCCTTAGCTGAGCAACTAATAAATGTTGGAAGGGAGAAAGCAAACACAAAAAGAACGTGAAAGTACGTCGTCCGTCAAAAAAAGCAAAAACTTCTAAATTAAACTATTTTTCAGAGTTAAATTTTAATCATGCAAAAGTCGGGGCGAAAGGGTAAAACTGCATTGAGAATATTATGCAATATAATCCTAGTAACCTTTTTCATTTATAATTGTTTCTAAAATGTATATTGCCACAATGAATCATATTTGTATATGCTCTAAGTTTATTATTCACTCACATTATGCTGTATTAAAACCAAGTAGTCATGGTCCTTGTTGTGGTTAAGACAATCTTATTTATTGAGATAATATTATTGCTCCAGAGATTGAAATTCATCTAAAAGGAAATAAAAGATGTGAGATGTTTTCGCATCCTTTTTTTTTTAATCTTTACCCTCTTTTCTAGGGCTGGACAATCCGATCGAATTCATTGATGTCTTAATTTTTATCCATACTTTTTATTCATTCTTTCTTCTTTTATTGAAGCTTGTCTATTCATTAATACAATGAAGCTCTACCAAAATAAAGACATCCTATAAATTTTGCTAATCTTTAATTGCACTGAAATATATTTACATTGAAACAGAAGTAACCAGAACATTTTTACTGTTTAATACACGCTTTCCAAATCAGTTAAGTTTTGTTTTAGTCAAGGGAACAGTTACAAGAGCAAAAACATTGCCCAAAACTAGGTAAAAAAAATCTTGTAGAAAGATAGATACTAAAATTCTAAACAAAATATTAGCAACAAGAATTTTAAAAAAGTCAATATTGTGTTGCTATCTATACTGGGATAAAAAGACAAATTAAATAATAGTCTGAGTTTGTGACAAATATATAGCAACATAATTGAATTACGAATAGCAGACCTAGGGTTGAGCTGCATGAAAGTTATTGAAAGAAGAGAAAAATATGCAAAATGGCATGTGAAAGGTGCACAATCATCAAATTTAGAAGTTGGTTCTTAGGCTTCTGAGAGAAGACTGCAAATGCATTGATTTAATGAGTCTGCCTGGAAACTTGGGGGGGGGGAATGGATAGCAAATATATATAAATAGAATGGTTATAAGAAAGAGTTATGGATTTCAACCACTTATATGTAATAGATCTCAATTGAACCTTGTATCTATGATTTTCTTTCAATATTGTTTCATGTTCAGTTTTCCCAAATTTAAAAATACTTTTTCATTACAACTGCTTGCTTGAAGCCATGTGATAACACTACTCCTATTCCTATCACAAATTCATTCATGGTTTCGACTCAGCCTTCGTGTCACATGGTGACTCACACTCGGCTCGCAGGACAGTCAAAGGTCGTAATCACCTATTGCATTACCATGTTTATGGAAATACACCCTTGATCATAATTAAGATCTGACGGTCTTGCACAATTGGCAATCAGTCAACAAGTGGTAGCATCGAATTCAGCCACTGTAAAGTCTGGAGATGGTGGTGAACATTGTCACCACAACAAAAATTAACTTTCAATACAGTAGTATATAAAGCAGTTTAACTTATCTACACCAGGAAGTATTTTTTAGTAGACAAAGTTGCACTACTTTCACACCTCTTGCTAAAATCTCATTTGATTAAAGTTTTTCAAGTTTTCTTCTCTAAATTTTGTATTTTATCTCATTCTCAGGTTGTAAACTCAGCCATGAAGACAGAAATTACTGAACTAACAGTTGGAATTCTAGACATCTATGGTTTTGAAATTTTTCAGAAAAATGGTTTTGAACAGTTTTGCATTAATTATGTTAATGAAAAGTTGCAGCAGATATTTATTGAACTAACTCTTAAAGCTGAGCAGGTGAGTATTTCTGACAAGTTTATCTAAACATTTTTCAATAGATTACATGGATTCTTATTCTTCCTATATAAATGAAGTAAACATTTCTTTAATTTTTCATATAATATAAATATATTTAGTATGGTATTCGTTATATTGTTTCTATTTTTTATTTCAATTAGAATTGCTCTTATTGCTTTTTAGGAAGAATATGTTCAAGAAGGTATAAAATGGAACTCGATAGAATATTTCAACAATAAAATTGTCTGTGATCTAATAGAAAACAAATCCTCTCCTCCTGGTATCATGTCAATTGTTGATGATGTCTGTGCTACCATGCATGCTGTCAATGAAGGATCTGACAATCAACTTCTTGGCGTAATATTTCACTTATATTATAAAATACAATAGTAGTTGTGAAACAAATAAGCAGATATTCATTTGTTAATTTACAAATGTACATTTAACTCTGAAATACTGTTAACTGAATTTATTCTATGAGTGGGGCTTGCTTCTTTTTCCTTTCACATGAAATTGTGGGAAAATGAAAAAGTTGCTAAAATTATATTGATAATAATACAAATTATATGGATGAATAGATATTGATGACAATCTGTTTCTCTAAGTAGATTTTACAGAAATATCAAGCGTATATAATTACATATTGGATACTCGTAATTATTTAAGTGATAAAACAGACTTTATAAGTGCATGTTAAATTATTCAATAAAAGAATGTCCTACCAGAAAAATTCTTTAAATGAAAATTCTTACCATGTTTCATGTCTATTAGAAGTGAAAAAACAATGGTTGAAGTTGATTCGTCTGCTCTGTTTAAAAGTAGAACTACGTATGTCCTATCTTGTATCCATGATGGCGTGAATAAAATCTGCAGTGGGTTGATAATGTTTATTTATTTTGTTGCACTTATTTTTCAATTTCACCACTAATCTGGTATGTTAACATTAATTACATACCAAAATCAATGTTCAATCACCTTTAGTGTAGAAGTATTGAAATTGAGACAAAAGATATTACAAAATGACCATCCACTTGGTCACGCTGTCACGAACTGCCATTGATCCACTAGCCTCACCAATTATAATTTTCAGTAAATATCATCTACGTCCTGTCAAACTATACTAGTGCCGTTGTCATGTCCTTAATAACCCTGGGGTTATTGTGAGAGTTGAAATCGGTCACACAATTATGTCGTGTAGCATCCACCACTAATCTATCATACTATAAAACGTAGTTCTACATCAAAACATCAGATGTATTGTCTTCAAATTGTAAACTTTGTTATGTTTGAAATAGGTTTAGTTTTCTTGCAAGGCTCCATAGTTTGGCTTCATTTGCATCTTTGCCTTTATCATCGCCTTCTGTATTCCTCACTCTATCCATAAGATAAAATTACTTTGAGGCTTAATTCTTAAGAACACATTAGTTTTATAATTTAATATTTATTTTATGCTTTGTTTAAAATGAAGCTAGTTGGTTTTATGTTTACTTGATATTGTTTTCTACAGAAATTATCTAAAGCTGTGGGTGCGCATGCTCATTTTCAAAGCTCTGGTGTGGATTTCATTATTCATCATTATGCTGGTAAAGTAAGTGGATACCTCATACTAAAACACCATAACTTGTGATATCTAAGAAAACTAAGTTATTTTTATACTTGATTGGTCTGATAAGTCTTACTCCATTCTTTCTATACAAGTTAATTTATTTAGCATTTTGAATATGAAAAGAAAGCTTTAATTAGTACATTTTCAAATTTGTATTTTGTATGAAAACTCTTGAAAAGTTTAAGTTAACCTTTAAATTAAAATTTCTATTGAAAGGGAATACAAGATTAAAAATTGAACAGATAATGTGTGCATTATTCAATTTTGTCAAAAACCATAAACAGGCATTGGTTCTATTTCAATTAAATATTTTAATTTTTAAATCTTGCTGCATAATGGTTTCCAAATTGAAACCATTTATGCTAAATAGATAATTTTACTTTCTGAAAGATTCTTTAGTTCAGGACTATCACAAACTCATCAAATAAGGCATCAAGATACTTTGAAATGTCCTGCTGTGGTTTAAGATAAATGTGATCTGAGTTTTGTGTAACATTATTTACCATTTCTGTATTGCAAGTTAAATGGTTTCCAATTATACAATATTTATTTGAATGGAGTTCAATGAGGCTGAATTGAAGTATTGTGAACCCATCCCCATTGTTTGAACAGTTATATAATTAAGTCTTCCTTCAACTGACCTTCCTTGTGAACTGACCATTGTTTATTTGGTTCCCTTTTAGGTCACTTACAACGTTGAAGGTTTCTGCGAAAAAAATCGAGATGTTCTCTTCACTGACATCATTCAAGTCATGCAAAGCAGTGAAAAGTGAGTAAAAATTACAAAAATGTAAATAAATATTTTTTGTTGCATAATTTTGTGCTGAATTATAGCTTTTATATTGCACTTTTTCATTCTTGCTGTTAGTTATTCGTATTTAATATTAAAATATATTCTTTTAGCTCTCTTGTTAAAAATTTGTTTCCTGAAAATGTTTCTGGCACCATAAGAAGCAGACCTACCACTGCTGGGAGTAAAATCAAAGTAGGGTTCTATTTCAACTTTATGTGTCCTTTTATACTTTCTTTTAACTGTGAAGCCTCAGACTTGTCCAATACTAATTATTGCCTTTTCCTTTGCAATATATCTATCTTGGTATAAAAGTGCCAATGTCCGTTTTACAAGTTTTGGTAGCAGCTAATTTATTAATTTTTATTTCTTTAATTTATAATGCAGCATGCAGAACATACTTTCCAATATTTTGATTCATTAATAATGTAATACAATAAATTTATAATGTAAAAGTATCAATGTACAGGAGGATATTTGATGCTTTTTCTGTCATAACATTCATTACATTGAAGTGATTTGTTGGCATAACTTAAAATCAGAAAATTTGGACATTTGCCCTTTTCTAGCAAGGTAGCAAATTGTGTATTTCATGTCCCCATCGAATTCAGCATGTACATTCAGTTTTCAGATTCATTTACAACTTAGCCAGTGATGGACAGGTCCACTGAGAAATTGGGAAGTTCCATAGCCTGGTGCTGGATTGTTGATTATGCCCACTGTGCTAGCAACCTGCGAGTTGTACATGGTACAGGTTTAATTCCTTCCTGGGTGTATTTTCTGTTTCAGTAAAACTTTATGTATGTTCATTACTTAGTGTTGTCTGGCACGGGCATGGCCAAATGTAGCCCTTGTGTTATTAACGAACCAACTTGAACCTTTTAGGAGGTTGGTAGGCTTTCAATAAAAAAGCAATGGGGCAAGGACGATTTATTTTCTACAGTAATTTAAACATTTTCCAATTAAAAAGACAGTGAAGTGTTATTGATGAGTAAGGAAATCAGCTCCATAATATGATTACTGTAGCATTGGTTCTCTGTTTTGATTGAAAGCAAGGTTCGATTAAGTGGCCTAGTGATTGTAGAGGGGGCCTTGGTCTATATGTATATATATAGAAAATCAAAATTAGCACATAGTGGTGAATGAGAAATCAATACTGTATTGATAAAGAATAGATTTTCCACCCTTACTGAGTCTTACTACTGTGCTCATAAAAGCAATCAAATGAAGTCATAAATTAAATGCATACCATGGTATTTCTCAGAATTCTCATTTTATAATTCTACCTAGTCTGATTGTTCTAATTGGACAATTTTGTGTCTGACCGCCTATGGTATAGTGTTGATAGAGTTTGTCTGGCCACCCAGTAGTTGCCAGATTTGAATCCTGGTTTGTAAGTTCATGGATGTTGAGGATTGACCCTGTTAGGAGTAACAGCAGCTTTGTTGCTGAATGTTCCCTCACAAATAACCACCAGTTTGCCCATTGTAGTGCCAAAAGCCGAAGAGGTCTAGTGTTTGGTCGTTTGAGGAAAAAGTTTTGTGTCTTTCTAATTCTACATCAATTTTTTTGACTGAAACAATCAACCATTTTCACAAGATACCAACTAAAAGGGTTCATTTCTTCAATTTAATGTTGCTAAATTCATTGTATCATCAAATGTTAAATTGTGCAAAATCGTTTTACATTTGATTTTAGCATTTCAGTGCTCGTAACTGAGGCTGGAAGATAGGTTACATTTTCCGAGCTGACTATCCTAGCCAGTCTCTTTACTACCTATCAAATTATATTTGCACTTTGTGAAATAAGTTTATTTTGTTATTAGTGGAATTAGTTTACATTAATACGGTTTTCATAAATACCCATTCCTGCTAACTAATGAAACATGTTTTCAGAATCTAATGTCTAAGTACAGAATTACAATGTACAATACTGCAACAAAAGCTTCTAAAATTTATCATTATAATAACAAATATAAACTGCATTTACTTACAAAGTATTTACTTATATCTAAATATTTATGCTATTTTTAATATAATTTATCACCATGGTATGGCTTTTAGCATCAACAACAATTTGAAAATTTTACTTTACTTTGAGATTTTTAAAAATTAAGGGTTCAGTACACAATATTATATTCAATTATCAAAGGAAATTTTTTTTAAGTTCCAGCAAGGTTCTTAAGTTTGGCAAGTTTATCCTTAAGTATTTAATTAGTTGGTAATTTTACCATTTTATTTCCTTACCTACTTATTTATGGAATGTCAACTCATGACTTAAAATTAAATATAAGTAATTAAATGCTTAACTGTTAAATTTTATTAAAATGAAGGTAGATAAGAACCGATTTACTGGTATTTCAATCCATCTCTTAAAACTTCCCAACTTTCCTGTTATTGCCAATTTGTTTTGTCAGTGTCTTGACATAATATTAGTACTGTAAAAGTGCAAAATGAAGTTAACATTTTGTTACGTGTCAAGCTTTTCAGTTGTAACTTTTAGAAGTGTTTATTATGTGCTAAATGGTACCTACTAAGTATATGTAATTTTTTAATTCTGGCCTTCAAAAAATACTGAATTTTCTACATTTTATATACATTTCTTTACTTTTAGACACAAGCCAACTTACTAGTTGAGGCTTTAATGAAATGCACTCCTCATTACATTCGATGCATAAAACCAAATGAGACCAAGAAACCACATGATTGGGAAGAAGACAGGTAACCTTAAAAACAAATTTATCACTTGTAATTATTGCTTCTTGAAAATATGTTTCTCTTTACATGAACATTTTTAATATTTCAGAGTGAAGCATCAAGTGGAGTATCTTGGATTGAAGGAAAATATCCGAGTACGAAGAGCTGGATATGCTTACAGGAGACCATTCAAAAAGTTTTTACATAGGTAATATCCTAAGCTCTTCCATTGGTAACTATGCCAGGGCTATCAAATTACTAAATGTTTATTTTGTAAATGTGTTTCATAAATTCATGTTTTTTAAGTAAAATATACAAGGCATCCAGGTGAAATGTTTCTAAAATAAAGAAATTGTATCTTAAGATATTTATATCGGCATTTCTGGTCGACACCATTACAAAAAAATTGTCAGTTTTTGTTTACTTGTTAGTCTTACTGAACTTTGGAATATTTTTTATGGATTGAAAATTTTCCATTTCATTGAAATATGTAAAGACAATTGCTATCAGAGAAAGCTAACAATTTTCTGGTTCTGTCAAAATTGTTTGCTTTTATTGCAACGGATATCAATTGTATTCACTTTTTCCTTTTAATGGTTGCCTATTAACTTAAGTAAATTCTACATATCATGTTTGACAATACGTTAGGCCATTAGAAAGAAATAAGCTTCAGAAGCTCAAGTTACAAAATCTAATTTTTTCAAAAGCTCTGTCTACTTATTTCTTTGTAAAATGTTACTTCAGTTTTTTTTATGTTAATTTGTATACTAGTTAGAAATTCATGTTTAGTGTTTTGCTATTTTTTGTATTGTTTTATTATGGTTTTATTTACTTTAGAGCTAAAATATTCCAATTTATTCAGTACTATGTAAAAATTGGTCTCTATCTCTGTTACACTTTTCTCAAAGACCCGTTGTTCTTGTCTAAAAATTTAAATAAAATTATTGTTGTTGAAATATAATATCAATAAATAAATGAAAAATCTTGTAATTCTTATTAACCATGCATTCTGGGTCTTAACCTATAAATGTTCTCTTATCTTGGATATTTTAGATTTGTACTCAAAAAATAATGTTTGTTTAATTTTGTGAAAAATATTCAAAACACCCTATCATGCCTGTCTTATAGGTATGCAATCTTGACAAAAGAAACATGGCCTAACTGGAGAGGGGATCCCAAACAAGGTGTTGTTCATATCTTAAAGAGTGTAAATATGGATGATGATAACTACCAGCTGGGAAAAACGAAGATTTTCATCAAAGCACCTGAATCTGTAAGTTGAAATGAACCAAATTAACCTGAATTATAAAAGTTTTACCCTTATCTTTTAAAGAAAATATTAATAATACATTTAATTTACTTAATTCCAATAAAAGATTTGGGGTTGTTATTAATCTGAATAATTTTTCTACCAAATTTTCATTTATTTTACATGTGCACATGTATTGAATGCAAAAATTTCTTTGTGGATGTATAAAAAAGAATGTTTCATTACTGATTGATAATTTGTCAGTAGTGCTAAATATTTATAATAGTGTTTGAAATAAAATACCCCTCATGACTTATTGCAATAGTTATAAAAACCTCTAAAAATATATATATGGGGGGGGTGCTGGTTTGTGGGCGATTGGCAACATTACGAAAGTTTTAAAGAATAACTAAATTTAATGAGATTTATGAATATTTACAATGAATTTGGTTTAGACAATTAAAGTTAAGTGCACAGCACAGACATCATAAACTCCATCGGCGCTCGTCAACATTACACAGTTTAACGCTACGTCCGTCTTGTAGCTTCGTCGTCTTCCTTCTGTGTCGCTTTTGACTGCGTTCCTCCAATGCGCGGAATGGCTGTGCAGTGGTCGGAGATGACATCAGCGCAGAGGTGCCCTCTAGTGGCAGTCTGGGCACCACAGATTGGCCATCCTGGGTTCGACTGGTCCACCAGGCGTTTCTGAAAATATACAAAGAAGGCAAAAGCAGAAGCAAAGTTCCAAAATCTGTCAGTCTCTGTAAAGTAAATGTATCTAGGTTATAGAGCTCTCAATCGTCCTTCAGCTTTGGAAATGATTAAATGAGCCAAATCGTCTTCTAGCTTCATTTGTCGTCTTTAAACGTCGTTTCTCGTCTTTCTTTAAACGTCTTCCGTCTTCTTCGAACTTCTTTCGTCTTCAAACTTCTTTCGTCTTTAACTTCTGTCAACGTCTTTCGTCGTCTTCAAACTTCTTTCGTCTTTAACTTCTTTCGCCGTCTTAGCAAACCCTTAAATCCAATTCCACGGTTTAAGAAATTCAGCGCATGTTGTAGTGAGGTTGGGTCCTTCATGACATCCCTCTTTTACAACGTCGTATGTATTTCCTCTTTTAATTCTGGTGATTCTATAGGGTCCAAGGTACTTTGGTTTTAGCTTCAAGTGCGGACCAAACTGAGTTCTCTTGATGGCAACAAAATCATTAACTGCATAAGGTTTTGGTTCCTTTCTTCTTAAATTGTACGTCTTCTTATTTTCTTCTTGAATTTTAAAGATTTGTTGTTTTGCATGCTTCCTGAGTTCTTCTCTTTGCATTTCAAAATTTGCTTGAAAGTCAACTTCGATAATTTCTTTGAACTTGTCCAAACCCTTTATTTTCACTTTTTTTAATCTTCTATAGTCTATGCACACACGAGGGGTTCCATCCTTTTTCTTTACAATTACAACGGGGCTACAATATTTTGAAGAACTTGGTTCTACTATCCCTTGATCTAACCATTCAGTAACTTGAGTCTCGACGATCTTTTTCTCTGAAAATGGTAACCTACGTGGCTGATGAGATACGGGTTCATTATTTTTTACCAAAATATTTAATTCAACATTTGTTGTTTTTGTTTTGTGTGGTACATAATTCAAAACTAACTGTTGTACCTTATCCTTTAAGATATTTGGAACGTCAGGTTCAATATTTACATCAACATCGTCTTCAGTTGACAAATCAATTGGTAAAATAGACAAAGTATTTATTTTCTCAACACACTGGGATTTATTTTTCAGGGTAATTCCGTTTTCATTAATTAGTGTTTCGCCCAACATTAACACATTTAGTCCTATAATAGCGTCATAAGTCATAACATCATTTCCTACTATGCATATATCTGAATCTCCCTCAAAATTATCTATTTGAATGTTTCCTTTAAAATAGCCTAATGGTTTTACACGGCATTTTCCAAAACCAGTCAAAGTAGAATTCAACGGGCATAATTCCTTAACATTTAATTTGTCAAAAACAGATTTACGAATCAAAGTAGCTTGACTTCCAGTATCTATCAATGAATTAACACTTAAACCATTAATCATTACCATTTTCCTTATTTTCGATTCTACGCCAACATCAAAAATGGCTACTTCTGGTTTCGAATTCATTCCGCATTCCGAAGCCTTGTGACCAAACGTGCCACATCGAAAGCATTTAAGTCCCTTATCTTTATGAATACAAAATCTAGAAATATGATCTTTTGATCCACAATTAAAACAAATCTTATTGTTACGATTTTCTGAACTATTGTATTTCATTCTATCAAACTTGTCTCTATCTCTGTTTACAGTATCGTTTTTAGAATTAAATCTATTACTGTACTCATTTTTTGTTCTATCAAAAGAGTTAATTCTACCGTGATCATCATGTTTGGTTTTCATTCTATCAAAATTTTTATTATCATAATTAATCCTATCGAAATTCCTTCTATCGAAATTTTTTCTGTCGAAAGCACTTTTACCATATGCAGAATCAGCTTTCATTATTTCATACACTTTCAGTTTTTCTTTAAACTCAAAGACATTTTTACAACCATACAGAATAGTTTTGTTTTCCTGTTTATCATTTATTCCTTTAATCACATAGTGCATCAAAGCAGCGTCATCGATTTTTCCGCAACTGCACAATTCTTTCATCTTTAAAAAATATTCCTGAGTGGATTCAGAATCCCTCATTTTCCTTTTACTCAAAAGTTCATGTAAATTAGCAGAGTTTATCTCAAAAGAGAATTCGTCGATCAAGGCCTGTTTCAATTTTGACCATGAATTTATTTCTGGTTCTGTTCTAACAAACAAAGCAGCGTTACCACTAAGCGATCTCTTGCCAAAAATAAATTTTTGTAAATCTGACAAACAAAACAACTGAGAAATATTCTCGAAATGTTCGATCCAATGAAAAACATTTTCGTGCGGTTCTGCATTGAACTTAGTAAGGGTACTTTCGATATCAGAGTAATTTATACTGACATTTTGAATAGCATAATTACTATTATTCTTATTTCTACTTGTATGTACATCATCACACTGAGAAACATGAGTATTACTTTTAAAATCATATTCACCACGTTGCATAGAAAAATCATTACCATCAATCTTATTTCTACTACTATGCATATAATCACACTGAGAGTTATGAGTAACACTTTCAACATCACATTCATTGCACTGCATTGAAAAATCGTTTGTTTTGCGTATGTCTTCTTCTGATTCGGATTCAGACAGATCGGCGCGTTCGTTCTCGACGAAGCTTTCAAGGTTACATAACATAGATAGAATTCTTTTTGCTAGTTCCGTTTTCGTGCCTTCGGAAGAAATGCTTAGCAAACTAGATATTGCAATCAATTCGTTTAGAGAAAAGCTATCTTCTTTATTTTTTAATTTCTCGTCAAATTCTTCACTATCCGTTCCGAAATTAAAGCCAGAAAATTTTTTAACGTGACTTCTATTCGATCGATTGCCGTCATTTTTGAAAATGAATCTATGCAAAATTTTTATTTTGTCTGTCTTGCAATTTTTCAATGCAACGCTGACTTCTTTAATATCATTCAATATCATCTTGTATTATGGAATGTTCACGTACCTTTAAGATGCTTGGCAACAAGGAGCAGCTTGGAGACTGGAGAACATAGTTCGGTTGTTTTTTTTTAAATATCCTTTCGAAAATACTGTCTGGAATCTTACTAGGCGTCTATCCCGCTTCTGAGATGTGGGGGTGCTGGTTTGTGGGCGATTGGCAACATTACGAAAGTTTTAAAGAATAACTAAATTTAATGAGATTTATGAATATTTACAATGAATTTGGTTTAGACAATTAAAGTTAAGTGCACAGCACAGACATCATAAACTCCATCGGCGCTCGTCAACATTACACAGTTTAACGCTACGTCCGTCTTGTAGCTTCGTCGTCTTCCTTCTGTGTCACTTTTGACGGTACAGCTGCAGTCTCTGCCGCGCGCGGTGGCAACGCGTTTTTTTTTTTGGCGCCGTGTTTGGCACACTTTTTATGTCGCCACGGAAATCTTCCAACATTGAATATATACTGCATACGTACGGATGAATTATGTAAATCTGAATTAAACAACATTTTGACTAGAAAAACACTGCAAATATTGATTAAATATATGGACTTTTGGCGTAGTTATAAGCGACTGATGCCGGTGAGGGTAACCCATTTTTTCTCGAATTTCCAACAGTGAATCTATACTGTACATATGGATAAAAAATGTACATAAGTATAATATAAGGTATTTTAATATTTAAAAAAGACCCGCTCTCCACCGTGTCCAAATTAAAAAGAACAACCAATGCTGGACAGAACTGGACGCCGGCAAGGTTGCCATAAAAACAGGTTAACCCTAACCAGGAGAAAATTCGAGAAAAAAATGGGTTACCATCACCCGGCATGAGTCGCTTATAACTACGCCAAAAGCCGCGCCAAGAGTCGTTGCCACCGCGCGCGGCAGAGACTGCAGCTGTACCCTTTTGACTGCGTTCCTCCAATGCGCGGAATGGCTGCGCAGTGGTCGGAGATGACATCAGCGCGGAGGTGCCCTCTAGTGGCAGTCTGGGCACCACATATATATATATATTGTTCTTGTGTTCTCAAATATCTTATTTACTTAATATACCATGCAATATAAAGAGGTACTAAACTTTTTGAAAGCATCCAATTAAGCTTTGGAAAATTTTCCACTTCATTATTATGTAAGAAGTGTTCTTTTAAGTTAAATCGTTTCTTCAGCCTTAGAAATTGAAATATCTTTTGAAAATTTATGAGAGTAAAATTTTTCATGAAAAATAAACACACAATCCTGTTGTGCTGGGACATAGTCAGAGGGAGCTCTGCCCCCCCCCCTAAAAAAGTGTTGAGTTCTTAATTTTGAATCTTAACAAATAAAACATTAAAATGCATAGAATACTTTAGTGACATCAAAATAAAATATCAGTTATTAAGTTAAATTAAATGTCAATTAAGTTAATTATTTACAGGGATATATGAAATTGTGGCGATTATCAATTTGTTTCATCTTTACTTATATAACATCTATCTCACATATTCGCTCATCTACATATTATATAAACCCTTCAAAAAGAGCCAGAAAAGTGAATATCAAGAAGCAAGATTTAAATATATACTTTTTATTTATCTGTCTTTAATATTTTTGCCAATCACAAGCATTTTAAAATGATTTCTGTACTTGAAACCAACTGAGATGCAGCACTCTATGCTAACATACAATCCCCTCATTTTACTTTGAAGTTGATCTAGTGATCAAATATAAGATGCAGACTTTTAGTGAAACATTTTTATGCTAATAACACCCAAATCTTCATTTGATATAAAGAATTGTGTTTCTAATTTTGAACCTCTGAAATGAAATACTACTGCTGTATAGAATTTACATTTATTTTATGGCATGGAAAGGTGTTTCAAATAAATTTTCCTATTCCAGTTGTTCCTCCTGGAAGAAATGAGAGAAAGGAAATATGATGGTTATGCAAGGGTTATTCAGAAAGCTTTCAGACAATATTTTGCTAGGAAGCAATATCAGAAACTAAAAGAACAGGGTAAGTTGCTTCATGTTTACTAATATTGGCATGCTCTGAACAAAATATGTTTTACTAGATGTGATCTTTTAACCTCTTGAGTTTCAGCCACATATATGGAAGTCTCAAACTGTTAGGGGGAAATATTTGTTTATTTCTAAAAATTGAAAAATTGTTTGCTATGGTCAAAGTGACTATATTTATTATAAAAATATTTTTATATGTATTAACAAATCACCATGAAATAGTTTTAGTTTCCTTCATGATTGGTGATGTCAGACTTCTTGTCAATAGTTTTTCGCAAGATGTTACAAAATATTTGAACCGAACTTATTTACTGATAGCATTTAATGAATGGAAAAAGCATTCAAATAAGCAAAAGTTAAATGACCATACACAACATCTCAAGTGGCAAAGCAATTTCACTTCTACCCTTTCATTGCTCCCTAGCGAAATTAGATCAAGGTTGTTAATCATGTGTGGACTAGTACTGAGTTATATACTGGTCGCAAACACAACCAAACGAGAGGACACACAGCATGCTTCATCCTTTGAGTCAAATTTAAAATGTTCTCGTGCTGAGAGTCCCTTTAGGTTTCTCATTAATAAATTACCCTAGTTTTTTATTTACTCAGGAGTAATTCCTGATTACATGTATGAGTTTGAATCAAACTTGAATACAAACTAATAATGCATGCATGTTCACAATTAAGGTTCTTCCACATGTATAATAAAGCAATTTTTAATATCAATGTTCCAGATCTAAATGTAAATTTATTTCTCACTAACATACTTCATTCGAATGAAAACTCAAATTTTAAGATATTTGCATCTTAGTTTATAATGCACTGTTTGCTCTGCTAACATGAATTTAAATTGCTCTTCATCCCCTTTTAAAAATAAAAATAAATTTCTTTTCAAACAATTTTGATGAAACTTGATTTGCAGTTTTGAAATTTCATGCTCTGTAACTTCAACTCCTTATTTCTGATTGTACCAATGTCTGTGGGATAGCCCTTAGATCAACAATAATTGGTTGCTGTGCTACTTAAAAAATTAGGTCTTTTAGACTTGATATAGGTTTCACCTTCCAATTTCAAAAGTATTGTTATTTATCAAAAGGGGATTAATAACAATACTTTTGAAATAGTGCTAACGAAAAAATTGAATTTATTAATGCACTAGCAAAATTGCCTGACCTCACTCAGGTTGAATTGGTTAACTATAAATTGAAAGTGATCAGAAATTACTCACTTTCCTCTTTTGTAGAAAAATGCCAAATTATTTAAGTGTGAGTAAAATAATGTTTAACACCTTTTCAACATTTTTTATAATTTCTACAACCTACTTTGGACAAAAAATCCTATACATGCATATTTATCCATGTAATGCATTTAACATACATCACACCCCTGCTTTAGGTACACTCTTGAAACAGGTTTGTGACATTTTCGAATTTCGCCATCATTAAGGGAAAGCTGACAAATTAATTTGATAGCATATTTATCTCTAAGTTTTTTTAAAAGTGGGTATGTATTGTTTCTTGAAAATTCTGTTTTGCAGCACATGTGCAATAATAAAATAACTTGTTTTAAGAGTGAATGTCTTCAGTACAAAGGTAACCTATTACCAATTTTTTTAAATGGTATAAACAATTTGATAATTTCTTCTAAAAAAATCATTGTTTAAAGCAGACTTTCCTTACTTAAGTTGCTTAAGTATAGCTTCAATTCTTAAAATAAGCCACCTTGACCTTCTGTTGCTATATGACAAAGAATTTGTAATATTTCAACAGTCCTAGTTCAGATTTTTTTTAACAATAACGTTCTTTCAATAATGACAAAATTCCACTTAAAATTTGCTTTATTCTAACTTACATGCCGCTTTAAATCAAATACTTTGCAGTGGTGTTGTGTGTGATGAAAGGGAATTACAGTTTATTAAAATGGTAAATATTTCAAACAGAAAATAGTGAAATGAAACAATAAAAATTGGCGATAAAAAAAAGTTCTAAATATATAAATTCATGATTCTTTTTTCCTACTAAATTTTGGTTGATTTAAGTATAATTACTTAGATGTTTTCACATGAAACTTGCCTAAATATGTAAACAAAGAAATTTTAATGTATTCACTAATTTAAAATATGGTGTATCAAATATAGAACATTGCATTAAAATATATTGAAAACATTTTATGTGACACTTGTACAAACACAAAATTGGACATAGAATGGGAAGACAGACAGACTTATGAAACCAAATTTAGTCACTAAATGAATGTAAGTATTCACAGTATGCAAAGTTTTATGAAAATATATTCAACCATTTGGATGTAGCATGGGCACACACATACAGACAGGCACCAAATGAGCAAGACGGATTTTCTTCAGAAGGGTCCAAAACGGATAGAAAACTTGAAATGGGTCGAAAATATTCAATGTACAAACACTCCATTCTTATTGATATAGATTTATTATTCCTTTCAGCTTCTGATCTTTTTGTGGGTAAGAAGGAAAGACGTCGATACAGTCTAAACAGGAATTTTGTAGGAGACTACATTGGTTTAGATTACAATCCTGCACTTAGAGCACTGATTGGGAAAAGAGAGCGAGTCGAATTTGCTGAAACTGTGAATAAATATGATAGGAGATTTAAAGTGAGTATGTTTATTTAATCATTAGGAAATACTTGTATGGTTTTCTCAATTATTTTTTTAGACAGAAAAGAAACATTTCTATTTCCTTGAATTTCCAGCCTTACTTTAACAAAACTCTAAACTTTTAATTTTCATTACAACCTCCTTTATTTGAATTGTAAGGATATTTGGTGCAGTATTTTGCATAATGTGGTTATTGTGAATACTAATTCTCTGATATCTATTGAATGTTTTCAATTAATAAGGCATGAATGCTGTAGTGTCGTAAAGGCATTTCAGACAAAAAAAACTAGTTTTACAATTTAATCATTAATGTTATAACATCACATCATTTCTAGACAATTTTGACATAGTGTGGGTACCATTTCGGTGGTTTTGGCTGATCGCATGCAAGCTCCGCAAACTACCCCTTCACTCTTCTCAAAAGCATGATACACCAAATTAATCACCTTTGATAATGTTAATATTAAATGCCAGAATCTGAAGGGATCGGGTACCGGAGTGTGTGCTGGTGCTTTGATAATGCCTATATTTTTTAATTTGTAGCCCTATCCTGTAATTGCTGTTTTTGTTTCAATGTTTAGCATACAACAGTTATCTTCCAGACGTTCTTTTTTCTCCTGTGAATGCCAAATGGACCAAGGAACAACCCTGCAAAGATCTTCCATAAAACATCAATTTATTTTTCTTTGCTTTTTTTATTGCTCTTTTATTACTTCTTGAATTTAAATAGTTTTCTTGCATTGAAAAATTAAGTTTGGCATCAAGTGGTGCAGATCCTTACAATCAGTATATCTATTTTCGTAATTTACAGTGTTATGACCCTCACTTTGTTATCATTTTGTGACAATTTATACATTTTTTTTCAGGTCACTAAAAGAGATTTAATTTTAACTTCAAAATGTGTTTACCTAATTGGAAGAGAAAAGGTAGGTGTCTGTTTTGCTAAAAAATGTAATATTGATTTTGTTAATGCTTTATCCATTGAAACTCTTAAATAGACTGTAAATGTTGTAAGCATATTTCATGTGTTTGTATTGGGTTCAAACTGAATTGCTTCAATTTTAAAGTTTTGCTTTTCTAATTTTGTAGCATGACATAAGGATGCCATGTTAAAATGTGTAAAAATTGAAACTGTTTATTTTATGATGGAATTTTTTATTTTAGGTGAAAAAAGGTCCCGAGAAAGGTTATTACAAAGAAATTGTGAAAAGGAAAATAGAAATTGAAAATATTGCCCAGATTTCACTTAGGTAATTTCAATTGTATTTTGCTTGAAAATATAAATCTACAATTAATAAAAAAAAATTAAAAATTCCTAGAATAAACACAAATTAAACTGTTATTGTATAAAACTTACCTTGATTATTTGATTACTGATTGGAATAAAAGTTTAGAATGTTCTTTTTATAAAAATATTTTACATACTACTGTTTCATTCTTTGTAAAACATTATCTGGTTGTGTATATAGAATAAGACTTCATTTAAGGTGCCTGAAGTATTTTCTGTTATTAGTATTTGTGATTCAAATTTATATTTTCTTTTAGCACACATCAAGATGATTTCATTGTTATCCATGTAAAAAATGACTATGGGAGCCTATTGGAAATAACATTCAAGACTGAATTTTTAACTCTTCTAAATAAACGATTCCAAGAGCGAGCCAATAGAACTTTAAACACTCAATTCAGTGACCTGTACGTTTTTTTCCTATTCTCTATCATAGTAATACTCTGAATTATATTGTGAATTAGCAGTGTGATAAATTCTTAAAACTAGCAAATCTGCTGCTGCTAAAATTTCTTAACTACTTATATCAATTGGTGGCAGTGTGATTATTCTCATTTCATACCTTATTTAAATCCATTTATAATGAATGAATATGCATATTTCATACCACCAAAAAATTAAAATTGGTCAAAATATAAAACAGCATTTCACATACTTCTTACTGGTGTTAAATCTTATTTGGAAAAGTGTTAAATCGTATTTGAAATTCAACGTAAAAGGTTCCAAAGTCAAAGTGTTTTACAGTTGTTACAATATAATACAGTTCCATAGTTCAAATCAAGCATATTTAAATGAAGCAACAAAATCTTCAAATGAATCTCATAGCTGTTAATTTTATATTGCTTATTCATTGTCATTTCTCAGTGTACAGGTAGTATCTATTTACATGCCTCATGTGTTAGTGGGATATGTACATAGATATATTGCAGTCTGAATCTTACACTTGTGCATAATAGATACTTGTATTTATGAAACTCTAAACTCAAAATGCTCATAATTTAAAAAGCAGATTATTTTTAATATAACATCCGGAAATTTGGCAATCCATTATCTTAGATGTTTCCACTCCCCTAAAATTCTGTGAACTGTCGAAAAACACAATTTTTTAATCATAAACTCCTTATCAGTGTCTGAAATGAAATTTTATTTTATTGAGGAAACCAATAATTCCATTGATTTCATGGAATATATATCTGAAGTTTAGTGTGAATATCTGGAATACTGATGACATTGTCTTTTAAGTTTAATATAAATATTTGCTTTATGGAAATCAGATTACTTTTTGAACAAATTTCTCTTATTTACAATATTGCTAAAGGTAATTGAATACCCTCAAATATGTAAATATAGACATATTTGCATATGTAAATGGAGACACATGGTGTTTATTAGGTAATTTGGAAACAAATCAGAACAAAAGACTTCAAAAATTCAACAGATATCCTAATTTTAGAACTGATCAAAAACAAAAATAATAGAGAATGAGTCAAACGGAAACACGAGGTAATGCAATATGTTTTTGACGATAGCAAATAGGGGGTTTTCTTCCCATTTCCTGTATTGTATGTATGTTTCGTTTATTACATTTTGTATATTTAAAATTCAACTTAAAACTCTGCCTTTTGACAGATTACAGTTTTAAAAAATATAAAAGTGCATGAGATCACCAAGCAAATTTCAACATTCTAAACACTCAGCACTGAACTTAATATCCCAAAAGATATGCTTGTAGGATGCTACTTGAAGAGTCTGCATGAAATTGCTGGTCTTCTGGGTACCCTGAAACCAACATTGGTTGGCTGTTTTGAGGTTTTATAGCACAAAGGCCATATTTAGCCAAGATGTACCAAACAGAATACAGACAAATCAGGTTGTGACACATCAAAAATTATGAATGGGGGAAAATGTGGGATTGGGGATAGTATAAAAGCAAGCAAAGATTGCTTGAGTATCCCATGAGCACCTGTGTTTGCTAAAGACAGTAAGCTTCATACCAACAGTGGTATATGTCATTGGCAGGTGGAAGGATGGCGGTACCATGCTGAAGCAAAGCACCAACCTGGGAGGCCCCACACATTCAATAATCATGCCAAGATATGGTTAGTGAGGAATCAATAGAACAGTCATCGTTCCTCTGCATCGGACTTGGCTTCAGAGGTATCCCAAGCCATAGGAACTATCTGTTCTTACAATTTGTTGGAAAATGCATTCTGTGGCTGATCAGCTGCACACAAGCCCCTCATTACTTAGACTAATTCTTGAGGATAAATTCAGTTGTGTTTAGCTCGTTCATGGACGATAGAAGAAAAACAGCAATGAATAATCACACTTCTAACTTGTGCAATTAAATGGTCGATATGTTTGGACATGGTGTTTATCAGGGTAGCGCTTTCTTTCCGACTGCTTTGTACCAACTTTGAAAATCAGGGTATATATGATGGTCTGCACTTAGTTTCTGCTTGGAAGGACTGTTCCTTGATTGTTTTGCAGACAATTGTGCACTTCATACAATATGATAGACCTTCCAAAGAGAACCTTGTTCCTTTATGCCTAACCTGGCTCCATCCTAGACTTTTAGATTTGTTGAGGCCTGGTTTGAAGAATAAAAGATACAAAAATTAGATTTGCCAGATCAATGTCCTGATCTTAATATGATAGAACATTTAAGAGATGAACTGGATTTGTCTGAAAACCCTCCTATGAGTTCTCTGGCAGATGGTGTAATCCAGGAGTGAAGACATACCTGTAGATACCAGAAATTGAATTTAAAGCACGCCTATAAGAGTTGAGACTAACACCAACACACATTCCCATGCCTAGTGTCGTGAGACACCGTACCAGTTTAAATAAATGTGGTTGGGATAAATAGAGCATGCCACCAAGGTGACATGTCTATCCAGAATTTAGAGCACATTAGAGTCCAATGTATTGATTTTGAGAAATATACTTTTCTCCTTTTAACCTATTTATCCGATTACTTTGGGCAGTAAGATGTAGATGAATAAATATTAACTTATGTATAAAAACTATGATTTCCATTATGAAATAATACAATTGAAAATTATTTTAATAACTCATTTTGATTTTTGTATTCAGTTGATCCTAATCAGCTTATGTTCAGATTAGAATTCAAGCGTATTATGTTGATCCTAACCAGCCAATGTACCATGTGTTTCAGATTAGAATTCAAGGTTAAAAAAGAAGGTTTTGGTGGAGGTGGGACCAAACAGGTTAAAGTTGTGAATGGTCAAGATGATCAACCAGTTTGTAAAATAAGTGGGAAAATAATGACTGTTAGTATTGCAGCTGGACTGCCGAAAGAATCACGTAAGTGTTCACCTCCTTAAACACTGATCTCTTATTTTTAAAGTAATTTAATATAAAATTTGTACTTTAAAATTTATAACACTGAAGAATTCATTCAAAATAATTTGGGTCATTATCAAGAACATAATTTCTTTTTAATGACATAATTTTTTGCTTCAATTCACTTATGATTCACTCTTCTATATTTGAAGCTGTATGGTTTTTTGGCATTAGGCTTATGCGAATACAACCGCTAATTAACTTTAAAGGTATTGGAACTATGTAAGAAATAGGATGTTTATTTTAATACTAATAGTCACTGGCATTCAATTTATTATTCTATATACATTAGATCTTTGGTACAGTCAAAAGCAACGCACAGTTAATCCAATGGCAAGCCCTGATTAAATTTTAAAATTATTTCCCTTACCTAAATTGATCAAGTTCATGTTCTTACTAACATTTCTAAAATAAACAAGTTTTCAATTATGCTTAATGGATACATTACCTGTAGTAACTCTAACATCCAGTAGTATATAAATATGCATCAAAATAAAAATTGCATCTACTATTTCTTAAGACTATTTCAATATTTTAAAATATTTAAGTCTTTCAGTGCTGTATTATGTATTGAATCGCGTATTAGCTAACTAAACAGTTCCAAAGAGCTATTAAATGGTATTTGAAAATTTATTTGTAAATATGTTAGGATTGCTGTTTTAAGTAAGTTCATAAGAAATAAAATCGTTCAAGATTACTTCTATTTCCAGCAAATTTATGTTACCTCAGTTATCATGGCTTTAATTCCTCTTCTCTCTTATTCGATTCGAATGAAAAAGTTTGCTTTATTTGTGCCACTCAACTAATTTTTTTATAGTTGAAAATATATTAAAATCGACCTTTTTAATTGATTTGATTTTGTTTATTTAGTTAAAATTTTACCTGTTTTCATTTAGTAAAACCTTTGAAATATTTTATTTTCTGTGTTGCTCTGATAGTTATAATACATCATTTTCAGGACCTGGTAAGAGAGATCTTAATGTGAAAAATCGAAATTCAGTACGACCCTTAGTAAATCACAAATCAAGGTCATCTACAAGAATTGTGACTAGAAGATATGCCCCTGCACCACCTACTTCCAACCCAGCTTTGCAATTAGCACATGCCTTGGAATCTAGGAAATTAGGTACTTTCATATATGGCATTGATATGTACTCTGGGTTGCTAATAATTGTGAAGCATATAAAAAGTAAAGGGCACCACTTTAGCAGGTTCTTCAAAAATTTGAAATTTTATTCAGCGTTAGCTTTATTATACATAAGTTTTGACTATTTATATTTCTAAATCAATTTTAACTGTCATTGTTTCTGAAGTTAAAAATATGCTGAGTTATCGGATACAAAATTTGTCAATGCAATTTTTCCATGCTTCGTAACATGCAGAGTTAAAATTATAATTTGTAGTAATTAATATACAATCTTATCGTTAACAAATCGATGTCTACAAGAAACAAATATCCTTATTAAAACTTGAAATCTACCCAACTTACTGCATGAATGCTATCACTGCATGTCTTTGATGCCATTGTATTCATGGCTGTATAATATATTTAATTCAGGATTTGATCTTTCAATATTGTTGCAATAGAAACAAATTAAAATACAAATGTACCTATAACATCAAGGGCTTTTTAAAATTTATAAAACACTATCCCCTTGATATATCTTGTGAGTGTATGTCCATTGCTTGATATTGTCTGACCAAGTCTCCAACTGGCCTTTAGAAAGTCTGATTTTTCATTTTATTTAAAGGCCCTTAAAAAGTCTTAATATTTTCCCCTTAAGTCTTTAAAATTAAAAAAAAACTTAATTTTTCCAAGAACACTATATTTTGTTTCACCTACATTCGAAAACCAAGGTCAATGCTACTCGTCTGAGGTCAAGTGTCACTAAAAAAATCAATGGCATAATATTTATAGGTTAGCTAAAAATTGATAGTTTATATCTAGGTCATTGAGACTCAAACATAGCATTCTAGAAAGTTACTTCACATTTGCCCTAACGGTTAATCTATCAATCTGTGAAATATTAGAAGACCTTATTTTCTCTTGAAGAGTGGGAAACCTGCTCACTGTTTTCTTGAATAGGTGCAACTTTCATGTACATTGTCGTCTACATTTTTTCATGGCGATAATAGCGTGTATTCGTCCCTAAGCAAAGGAGACTTGAAATAGAGATTATTTGCGATTTTCCTACCTTGCCTTCAGGGTCTGACAAAAACCTCAACCCCTTGGCTCAACGGTTTTGGGAAATGTCGGTCTGGAATTTCCTATTGTGAAAGCAGATGCAATGCTGTAGAAGCTACTAAGATGACTGTTTGAAACAAGTAACCTTTGAGTCCCAATTCTAAAGAAATAGATTTGAGATTTCCTCTGCTGTTCATGAACCAATAACTCATCAGAGACAAAGGAAGAAGAGTTGTATAGCCTAATGGGTGGTATAAGGGGGTACTATGCATATATTAATGTTATACTTTTGTTAAAAATATAAACTTCATAAATTAAGTGAAGTAAAACTTCCCTGTGTATGTATGTCCATTACTTCACATTGTCTGTCGTATGTTTGGTGCAGCTTGGCCAAATTGGCCCTTTGCACTATAAAAACACTATCCACAATGCAATACAACTTCATTTTCTGATTCCAGAGCTGTTATGTTAGCACCACTTTCACTGTGTCTTCTATATACATGAAATGCAATGTGGTCATAAAGTAAGAATTGGAAAATATAAAAACAATAGGGAACAATAGTGTGAATTTCACAATTTTTTCAAATGTCTTCTGTAAAAGTTCTCTGCAGTGCAGGAAAATAAAATTTGCTCGAATGTCTTTCCATTGAGCTAACGAGGCAGAGTCCATAAGAGGAACCTGTGCCAATGAGTAACAATACGATGAATTCTGACCTCGGCTACAAATGTGGTTATAAAAACCCAACCATATATAAATAAAGTAAAATGAGCAAAAGCTATTTCTTTTTTAAATTACTGTTGAGTTTTCGATACCATTTGCTACAGTTACTGTGATATCTTTAATGTGTATGCTTTCTAGTGTAAACAGAAATAGAACTTCATAATTATGCAAAAATGTTTACTTTCCTTCTTATCCACTTATTTTGGTATTTGCAGCTACATCAGTCAATAACTCTAAAAATTCACAAAGGAATAGTGATAAAATGCCAGGTTTAACAAAGGCCTTCTTAGAAAAGAAATTGAGCTCTCAAAATAAAGTTCATGCTAATGGTGGAAACCCTCAAGATTTTCTGAAAACTCCTGAGGCAGGTGTAGCTGGGTAAGAATTACTTTCTTTTTCCTTCAAGTTTCTAATCAGTGTTTCAAATATATTGAGCCTTCATACGAAATTTTATGAATTGAGTCCTGATTGGATTTTGGATAAACAATATCTTAATTTGAAATAAAATTATACTGAATTTGAAACAATCTATTTTTATAAAGGTCTTTTTTTAATTATTTGTGTTGTTTATGTAGTATAAAGTTATCAAATGCACAAATTATGCTAGAAATTTAGTAAGATAAGTATTTTCTTTTAAATCAAACCTTTTTTAATGTTTCTGTTTCTAAATTCTTTTTAATTACCACTGTTTCTGAAGTTCAAAGTCTGCTTTGAATTATTATCTAATACAATTTTCTGTAGTTTGTAAGATGCAGAGTTAAAATTATAATTTTTAGTAATCAATATACAAGCTACGATTAACAAATCGATGTCTCAGAGGAGCAGATTTCCTTATTAAAATTTGAAATCTACCTAACTTTGAGTATTGTTACTGCGAGTCCTCTTTACCCTAAAGTTGATGTCAAATCAAATTTAAAACGTACAAATATAATTTTTATAGAAAACTGTTTATGTCTGAAGTATTTTCAAGGTCTTAATATTTTGTTTTGATAGTTTTTTGTAAATTTTTTTTAGTTTTTCAATCGTATTAACTCAAAAATTATTTGTAAAAAAATTAATAAAGAAATGGTATTGTATCTGTTCTAAGTATAAATTTATAACTTTAAGTAATCCATTTTTACATTCATATTTCAATTTTTTGTGAGTATTGATTTTTCTTTATTGACACTAAAAGTTTGTAATGCATACAAAATTTAGGGTCAAAGATTTATTTGGTGTTTTAATGTTCTGAGAACTTTCAATCTTTAACCCCGATTGTTGTCCCATTTTAAATAATACAGTATTATTTGGTTTGCTCATTTCTTTTTCACTAGGAATATCATGTACTGGAGAATATTTTAATGACCTGCAATTGTCACAATGTGCATTTTCTGAATTGAGCCCCAATCTTTATCAATCCTTCGTATTCAGAATTTTTCAATTATTAATTAACTTTAAAATTCGCTACTTTTAAACATTTTAAATTTTGCTGTTCCATGCGAATGTAAAAATTAGCCCTCATGTAGCAAAAAATGAGTGTTGATCAACAAACCAAAACTAAAAAGATATTACAGAAATAAATAGTTCCAATAACACTTTCATTTCAATAAAAGCGTTCATTTTCAAAATATGCAATGTTTCTGGTTATGTAGTTTTTGAAAGAATATGCATAATTTTTTCAAACACAATATTAGTAAACACAAAAGTTACGAATTGAAAACATTGTCTAAAACTATTACAATTTTTTAAGATTGAATTATATTAAATTTCGTTTTAATCCTCAAAAATATTTATCGTTATTGTTTGTATAAAAAATTAGCATTAGTATAATGGAATTTGAAATGGATCGAAATCGGTTTTTATCGTCAAAATGATAAATTTTGTGATACCCTTTATTTTTCGTTTAAGCCTTTTCAAAATGTTTTAATTTCCAATATTTAATCTCTAAAAGTTTGTTTTCATTAAAGAAGGTTTATAGAAATACATAATTTCATATTTTCAAGGATTCAAAGACTGAACACAAGACAAATTAAACCACCCCCTGGTGGTGGGAGACCAAAACCTCCAGCAAAACCTAAACCAGCTCTTCCTCAATGTAAGGCTATCTATGCATATGATGCTCAAGACACTGATGAACTGACTTTTACTGTGGACGACATGATAACTGTGATTAAGCAAGGTAAACTCCTCATTTTTATGCACAATATGTATGCATTTTGTAACTGATAAAAGAGTTCACATCAATGAAATCTCTTAGTGAACAACTTTAAGGAGCATCAATCCTGCTAAAAACTACGTTCCTTCAGGTAAAAGGACCCCATGGTAGTCTGGTTGGAAGAGTATCAGATTAGGAACTGAGTGTTGTGAGTTCGAAACTCGATCCAACCAAAGACTCATGTACGTGGGGGCTAGTGCATGTTAAATCTGTTGTGTCCTCGTATTGGTGTGGTGTGGAAGTATGGAGAGTGGATTGCCAGCTCAGGTGTGACCTCGTTACCTGACTATGGTTCAAAATTATGAGGTGCTGTCCTCCTATCTTTCCCTTTGGGATTGATCCCAGACCATCACCAATAGCCTGTTGGGTTGCCCTAATGTGACATTAATTTAAGTATCTACCTATCCTCAGGTAGATTTCAAAACTTGGATACAATGTTCAATAAATATGCATTGTAATTTTTAATTATTGCCATGGTTTCCTTGATTAATAATTTTCAAAACAGAAAAAAAATAAAACTGCTTGCAGAACAAGAAAAAATTCTTAGTTGTGACAACAGACTTTGCTTTGGAAAGCCAAAGTTATGCGCATTAATTTCCCTTGAACAGTTGTTATTAAACGTTATCTTGTCTTCTAGATGTTACTGCAAGTAGATCATTGTCCATTAAAGCTTTTTGAGTCCTACTTTCATATTCTGCAATCAGTTTTATTTTATTTCCGGTTTAAAGATTACAGGTCACAAAACCCATGATAATTATTTTGAATAATTTTCTTTGATATGAAAGCAAGGCTGATAAACAGCCCCAGATTATGTAGAAATAAAAAAATAAAATTTAAATTTAATTGTACTTTTTATAGCAAAATATTTTTTATTACAGACAAATAGTATGTAAATAAAATATGCAGAACTTTGATTATTCAAGGTAATGTAGACTGAGGCCTCCTTGGATAACTAGAAACTCTAATTACACAAAGGTAACAACATAAGAATGCCTAAATGAAACACAGAAAAGGTTACTACTGCTACTGAAAGATTCATAAAGCTAGGGTTAACAATAATCTATCTTCAATTCTCTTATCACAGTATGTGCTGTGATAATTTTACAGTAAATATGTATATGAGTTAGGTGCCTTTTAAACTCTTAAAAAAGCCTTTACTGTCTTCTGTTTCTCGGCACTTTCCACTCTGAACTAAGTCCACACTCCCATGCCAAAGCTTTATTTAAAACTAAGAAATTCAGTATTAAATTCGGCTGGGATAACAGACACTCAGTTATTCAGAGCTTGGATAATCAAGTTTCTGCTGTATTGAATTAACATACATAGGCACGGAAAATCGTTTCTTACAAAGGCATTAAAATCAGTGTTTGTCACTCAAGTTAGGATGGTTTTTTATCCTATGATGAAGATGGAAGGTTATCTATTTCCTTGGCATCCAGTAGAGGCATGAGTTTGCAGCCCATTTAGTAAGAAAGGTGGTCTCAGCAATAGCAGATAACTCCTCCATCTTTGAAATGATTGGCCTTCATAGTTGCATTGGAGTCACAGAGCTGATAGGATGCAGTGACCTGTCATCAATCTAAAATTGGCTGTAAAGTTTCTACTTGGGATCTCGGTTGGAATTTGACTTATCTGCTGGATTCTTTTGACAACCAAACCAAAAATTTGAGAGGATAAATGTTTCACACAGAGTAGTATTACAAAGTTCAATTAAAAATCTACTTTCTGAGCAAAAGGGATCAATCAGTGTAAATAAACCCTTTATAAGATTATTGTGGTCCTTTCTGGTGCAATACCGTTGCTGCAATCAATCAGAGTTGTGCTTACACATTTTTTGTAATACTTTTAGAGAACTGGTAATTTTTCTCTGAAATTAATACTGACCTGTCGACCATAATTTGGGAAATACTGTTTTAGCTGGGTTTTTTATATTAGATGGAATGGTTTTGGTATTATTAAACATTTTGATTAATAACTCAAAGATCCGGAAGTAAAGGGATCTTCCATTTACTTCTATCAAGATTAGGGACACCCTTCACTGTTCCTCAACCTCCTTTCAGTTTTGGTGATTGACCCACCAATAGAAAAGCATAAAAAGGTTTTGTTTTGCATTGAATGGTTACTCACAAATAGTGCCGAAAATGAGCTGATATGTTTGTAATGTGTTTTGTAGTAAAAACGAAACCAAGGATGAGAGATTACAATTTGGGAATGTTTCAGCTAAAGCTTGATTAAAACCCAGGACAAAACTGAAACATTTTGCTTAAAGCTAAAAGAAACATGCCCCAATAATGACCTAAAAATAAAATTTCCAAACAACATGTTTGGAATTGGGTCATTGCAAGCAAACTTTCTATCTATACTGGAATCGTCTCCAAAGTTCTAACAAGAAGATGTATCAACAGAATCCAGAGCTGTTAACAGGCACCATGGCTCAGTGGGTTCACTTACTGCACTAGCAACCTGTGAGTTGAAAGCGACATTTTCAATTCCTGTCTGGATGTATTCCTCTTTTGCTTCAGTAATACTTTCCTTGTGTGTGTTTGTCCATTATTGGATGTTGTCTGTCTTGTGTTTAGTGCAGCTTGACCACAAATATGATCCTTGTGCCATAAAACTCCAAACCAACCAACTACTGGTAAATTAATTGTCAATTTCTTTAAATTTCAGATCCTTCAGGATGGTGGTTAGGTAAATTGAAAGGAAAAGAAGGACTGTTTCCGTCAAACTACGTTGAGATAATTTGATAGAAAGGAGAGCACATCTACAATTCAAGTGTTGGCCACCTCAAACAAATGTCCTTGTGAAGAGTGCCCTATTGTATATAGCAGCAGTGTATATTATAAGAAGTATTGTTTTGCCTTCCTATTTTACTATACTATTATTTACAATACATTACTATGAAAACAACACAGGTTAACTAAATTAGTATCACCTACGATAACAATAAGTCGGAATATCCAGCAAATACTCTTACGTCATCCATAGGTGACTAACATAAATTTGTGTTGTGTGATGAGGTATATAAAGCAATTGAGTTGCTCTGTATAGAAAAACGAGTAACTGAAAAAGGGTACTGGTTGTGATTCATACATTGTCTTGAATAAATTATTGCTTTTCATATTGCATCTGTTCTAAAAATATCGTAATTTATTCTAAGAGCAGGAGGAATAAGCTATCCCCTTGCTTTGTAATCATTATCACAGCTATATAATTTTGAAGGAGTAATTGGGACTATAAATTGAGTTTTGGGCTTCTCTAGTTAAACATATCAAAATTTAATAATAAATCATTGGAAATCGATTTTTTTAATTATTTAGCTTTACAAGATTCCAAGACTTTCCTTGATTATAAAACTGCACATTAATCACTCATTCACAATTTAGATTGCTATTTTAAAATTATAAATGCACGATTTCCCGTCAGAATGCTTCATTTTAATGTTTAAATACTGTCCTAATATGTTTTATACTTTTTACCAATTTAAAAATGTTAAATTCATCAAAGTAAATTGAATATATATTATAAGTTACAGGTGCTGAGAAACTATTTTAGGTGCTATTATAGAAGTATGAGTAATAAATAAACTCCAAATATAGATAGATGTTTGATTCTAGATGTGGAATATCTTACGATTACTATATTACTGGCATTTTAATTGGTAATTTTTTATTAAATTGTACGAGGCTTTAAAGTTCCTACATTATAGTCTATGTGGATGTATTTTGCTAATGATATAGTAGAGTTGATTTTAAAATCCAGATATGGGTTGTATTTATTGAAAATTAGCTTTTTAACTAGTGTTTTTATTGCAATTATATTCATGTTAAAAAACACTGCTTAAGAAATATGAAGCAAAACAAAACTTGACTGTGATACTAATACTTTTAAATAATTTCAACATCAGTAATTGTTGTACATATTTATTCAAATTGTGTGTTGTATTATAACTGAAGGAGTATATTTGTGGATTGAGTGCATTGTTATTCATGTTGACTATATTTTAATGATGTAATTGTTATATTTTTCTAATCTATGTTTGACTAGCAATCACAGAAGTCATGTCACAATTTTTTAAATGCCTGTGGCAAAAACAGTCAAGCGTTTACTAAGAGCTTTGCGAAAACAAATAATGGTTACATCCTTTTCTAAAGCATATTTTCCTTTGTTTATTAATGCTAACAATTTGATATTGTTAGTTACTTCATAATGTTTTTATTTTGTACAAAAATGCTACTAGTCTGTAGAAGAAATAAATATTTTTTAAAGTAAGTTCTCTTTGAATCTTATGTTTTGTTGGTGGAACTGGATAAAAATACTGGAATACAGATGCTAATTTGTATCCTTTTTATTTTCAATAAAATGGACAAACTTTCCAAAGCAAAACATTGGCAAAGCTATGATAATAGATATACATTCATATACAATTATAAAATATGTTCACTGAAATCCTACTATTTGGATCCATGTAAATAAAAAATAATACAGTCGATGTTCATTAAAAATATTTACATGAGTTTATGAAATTTCATTAATGAACTCTTTATTTAACAAACGTTTTCCTCGTTCATTTACTTTTTGTAAAAAGTCGATATTACAATTTCATGTGTACTTAATTAATATGAATACATATGTATTTATGAATCATTTTAATCTGCAGTCAGTAGCATCCGTACTAAACGTGTATTTAAATACACGGGTATCAACGAAATTTATCTAATTCCATATTAGTCTTATTTAATCTAATTTTGGGAAAAGTGGTAGCCATTTATGTATTATTTAAAATGCAAACAAAATATTAAAAAAAGTTTAAAATATTTTCTATGTATTTCCTGTACAAATTATTCCTTACTTTTGTAACTAAAATGGTAAACAAGAAGCATTCAACTGTTTGAAAGGCTAGAAAGTTGCAAAATACATGAAAGTGTTAAAAGTTCAATGTAATTATGAAAATATTCCAAGTTAAATCCTTGAAACCCAGTTGTGAAGTGAAACGTGTAGACGGATAATAAAATCCATAAATATCCATGCTTTATGAATGGTTGTGAAGTGATATGTGTACACAGATAGTATTAAAAACAAAGGTTTCGAATTCCATAATATACATGTCCCCAATACACACACAAAACCCTGATCTCTAGTTAAAAGGAACATCAACTGTATTATGAACAGTCTTTTATTATAAAAGGCAAATGAACTTAAAACATCAATATTTTAAAGCTGGACTGTTTGCTAGTTAGTATGAGGTTTTGTGACAGAATGGTAAACTTTAGATTCTCTCAAAATTATTCATATTCTTTATTTATTCCACATAATCAGGGTTCTACTAGAAAATGAAATATTCATATATGAACTCGGATTTGTTTTGCTGGTCTTCGTTATTTTTCCCTCAGGGTCTTAGAATTTTTCACTGTCGAATAGTCTTGATATTCACCATTGTTTCGAAGTATCTGCTCTCTAAAGTAATATGAGTAATGTTTATGTTGAACATGGAATGCAAGTATAGTGTGGTTCTTGTTAGAAGGCAGTTGACCTTGGGTCAGTTGATTTCTGAACAGGTGGCCACTTGACTGAACTGCCTTCTCCCAGGAGCCATACTGTACTCAGGCATTGAACGAAAAGGCTACACATGGGGCATACTGATTGGTATAATAGTGTGAATCCAAAAGAATGCATAGTTATTCACTCGAGTAGTTGATATTCATTTATCATTTCATTGTAACCTTCTGTTAAACTGTTGCACCATTTCTCTTGGAGTGGTGGACAGGTAAATAAAAATCTGCAGTCTGCTCATACTGCATCTTCAGCCTCTGGATCTTCTCTTTTCCCACCATTCGATGAGTGCCTTTGGCCTCTGAATGGGACATCTTCGTCTATTTCTTGATAGTCTTCTTCCTCTTTGATTTCATGACTCAGTGAATGCATTTTCTGCTCAGGCACAACTTTATCCTTGGGTAGCTCATTTGACGACCTTTTCGGTTTCCAGAATCCGCATATCCCGCAATCAGTCTCTGACGTCGGAGATTCCTCGGAGGCTTGACGACTGCTTCCCGGAGATTTCGACATAGACCTTTGAAAAAAGGTCATGCTCCTCCAGCTGGTTTGTGACAGTAGGGTTCGTTGCCTACGGATTTCGATCTTGGGAATGTCTGCATTGTCTTGTGGTATAGCTGAAATGATAATTTTTTTATCTCTGCTGAGGATGTATGTCACAATTTCCTGATCATGCTAGTCATTTTCAGCTGATTTCACTGAACCTTATTAGAAAACTAACAAAACTAAAATTTAATACACTGTCAATCACGAGAACTGCTTCCAACTCCATGTCTGGCAGTTGCTACAGAAACTGGACTCATTCATTTCGAGTAGGGGTGACTCGGGAATAATATAATTTTATTTTGTTTTTCATGAATTTTGGCAGTGGAAAGAGGTAGTTTACTAGAAAAGATCTCATCAAGTAAAATTCTTAAATAATTGCCATTAAGTGTGCCGATGTGACAAACAAATACATTTCTTCAAGCACGCCCTATGGAAAATAGGATATGGTCCGTTTCTACGGCAACAGACAGGGGCAGACTTCATGTCTGGAGCAGTTCTTGTGGTAGACAGACAGTACGTTCCACTGATATTTTCTTCAAAAACAAGTTGATAACTATTAGCCAAAAAATATTTTAAAATCCAGTTTGTGAGGCAGGTTGCAATGCGTGATTTTGAAAGGGGATATAGCGGGCAACCTCCAGAAGAAAAACATGGTGTAGACTACTTGTCTATTTACCTGTTTCATTCTCGCATACAAAAAAATATTTTTTCCTACCTCAGGAAAAGTCCAGGGACTATAATTTCGTACGGGCAGCCCAGTATAAATTAGCCAGGCTAAAAAGGTCGTCAATTAAGATGTGATCGTCAGATAAAAAGTGCAAGATGAAAGAAGACTAAAAGTTAAAGTTCCCGTCGAACAGAAAGGGCAGTCAGGAGAAGCATGCACACCAATGCGCGCGGTGTAAATGTCCTCTTAAAAAGTCGTCCAGTTAGAATTCGAAAAATTGTAGCAAATTAGGTGGAACAGGGTCAAAAAAGCTTGCTCCATGTTTTGTTCATGGCCTTAAGCTCTTTCGATGGTCGCTGACGGGCTTATTTATCTTTCGCTCTACCAGCCTGCAAGCACAGAGAAGAGGGCTGGACTGCTGGGATAGAAGACAACCATTTTTAGCTAGCTTGTCTGCGCGCTCATTGCCTGGTATATCACAATGGCTTGGTATCCATTGGAAGGCAATGATACAACCAGAGTTCAAGAGAACAACAAATAAATAAAAGGTGGCAGGCCATCTCTTAGATCCTTTAGATGATTGGGCATCAACAGTTTAAATAACTTATGAGATTGTAATTGCCTAAATTGGAGAAACTGCAAAATCTCATTTTGTGTTGTCGATGGAAATAAGCAAAAGGGTTAAATTAAAAATTCTATGCTAATAATTTTAATCATGTAGTGTGTCTTGTTTAACACTCACAAAAACACCCTTCAAAAGTGAACAGTTGAGTAACGTGTCTCTCCTCATAAGTGACGAATTGGAGTTCAATTTTGTTCTTTTAATGAAACTTACTGCTTTCCTTATTCTGAATTCAAATGACAGTAATTTGTTGTCAATATTTCTTGAAATTGGTTTTGATTAGGTCTTTTCTAGTTTTGGAAAAACTTTTTATGCGAGCCAAAACAATTCCATGTATGCTGTGAAAAGCATGCAAAAGTCTAATTATGTATACATATAGATGGCAAATATTTTGTTAGGTTAATATTGTACAAGTAGTATTTTTAAATATTTAATTCTATGCATTAAAAAGAATAATCCATTGATTTTAACATTGAAACTAATTGAATTTAACATGAAAGTAAAAGTATATCGTAACAATTAATTACAGCTTTTAATGAAATAAAATAGCCTCTTAGCCACTTTCAGTTCTAGGCGCAAATTACATGTAGAAGAAATTCTTTTATAAGGGAGTATTCAATAATACTCTTCAATTTTACACTTCATAGTAAAATAATACTAAAAAGATAATGAATAAAGAAGAGTGTGAAAATAATTTTATGAAATAACATTAAAATGGAAGAGTAATTACTTACTAGTATTGACATTGGATCCTGATTTAATAGACCCTCTTGCAGATCTTGAACGAAAACTCATTGAGTTAACTAAAAAAAGTGATAAGGGTTTGTCATTAGAGATCATCTGCAATTTCTCACATTTTTACTTGAGAATGATTTGAATTAAAAGTTCGTTTTAAATGCTGACCGTATTTTTATTGTATTTCTTTTTCTTAAAAATGTATTCATGACTTAGATGTAGTTACAAAATATGAAAGGAACTATTGTAGATTTTTTTTGGCATATATGCTGCTTTCTGTCATGCATGGAAAATATTAGATTTTATTTACAAACCAAACCCTATCTTAAATTTAAACTTGTTTTTACCTTAACATTCTTACTCAAGCAAATATAAACATTTTATGAGTGTCAGTGTATTTAAATTATTAAATTGATGCAAATTTATGAATTAATAAACCATATTTCATCTGAACATAACAATTCAACTAGCTTTACTTTTCATCACGTATACGCTATTTCTTGATAATAGGGTTTAAAATATTGGATTATATGTTAGAAAGTATGTGTTATGGTTACCAAATAAGATTCTGTAAAGCCTAACAAGTAGGTTAATTGCACGCATTTTGTAGAAAGAAAATGCTAAAAATTGGTAGTTGCACATCACGTTCATTCCAATCATACATTTCTTTATTTGGTTAGTTTGAAGCTCTTGTTAGACATGCTTTTGCAATTTTATGAAAATGTTACCTTCACCTTCTCTATTCTTTGAAACTTAACTTGTCATAAGAAATGTACTGGATGCGTTCTAATACACATTCTTCAATGAATCGTACAGGACAACCCAGAATACTCGATAGAGGTAATGCAGTTCTATTCACAATTCCTTCTGTATATCGTTCGTTAGATCATGGTTGTGTCTGTTTTTTCTTAGCAAGTGCCTTCAAGTTTCATTGTTGGGCGTTGTTTATTTTTTCGAAACAAAATTATGACAGCCCTGATGTCAACAATTCATCCTGATTTTTCTTTGCTGTGTTGCTGAGGTTGGTTGGTTTTTCATGGCGCAAGGGCCATATGTGGCCATGCCGCACTGAACACAAGGTACAGAATCAAGTGCTATGTAGCTGAGAATTTAACTCATTTAACCGAAGTGTCTTGTATAGATTGGTTTGGTTCCTTGTACAGTCATATTTTGCTAGAGGAGTGCTAATAAGACCTGCAACCAAGCGCTTATATCAAAATTGTCAAAGGCAATGTTGAGGAACCGAATTTCAATTTTGAATTTTTCCTTGTGACCTTTTGTCAAATGAAATGATTTTGAGAAGCCGATATTGTACTAAGCTTTATTTTTCATTTATAAGCATTAGTTTTCGAAAATAGTCAATGAGTGTAGGGAGTTCGCGAACGGGACAGCCGTGCTTGTTAAAATTGAAGTAAGGGTTTAATAAAATTATTTTGATCAGTTGTATAGGTACTTGCCAGTTCTAGTGATCTTCCTCCAATGGTTAAGCATAAAAATTAAACATACAAAGTAAGGTTAAAATTGACGCTACAGCATATATTTTAATGTAAGTTAGTGAAATAGCTGAAACAATATCTGCATTTTCAAAATAAAATCAAATGAGATGTCATACGTGGACATATTCCTCAATTCAATCTCTACAGTGTATTTCAAAACTTCTTGTATAAACTTTTAGGTAGGTAGCTGAATTTACGTTGTACTGAAGCAAACGCAAAGGGCTATTGTCGACGCTCCGTAATCAAAGGAAAGATCCGAGGACACCTCGTAATTTTTAACCACGGTCAGATAACGAGGTCAACACCTGAGCTGGTACCCCACTCTCCAAACTTCCACACCAACGCAAGGGCATTTGAGACCACGACGGATTTAACGTGCACCAGTACCACATACGACGGTCTTTGGTTGGATCGAGTTTCGAACTCGCAACCCTCTGGTTGCTAATCAGCGACTCTACCAACTAGGCTACTGTGAGCCTCGCAAAACCTTTAAGAGGAGGTAGTGAATATCAAATTAAACCGTATTCACATAAGGATATATGTCCGCAAACGCCACCTAGATGTAGTAAAAAGTGCAGAACTGAATGACAGCAAGTATGTTTTCAAGTTTACAAAAGTCTAATTTTACAATTTGACAGTAGTTATACACTCAGTTTCACACACACAGATGTTCAAAGTTGCAGGTTAACAGTAGTAATACATTAACAGTGTCGATGTATAAATTGATGCCGTCCGTATTCGAAAGTTCCTGACTTTTGCGGACACTTGCGATGAAGTCAGATTCAGCGGGGTCTCATAAGCGATACCTTTGGGGTATTTCCAGAGGAAGAAATCAATGCATTGTAAATCCGATGGACCTGTTGGCCATCCGATTAAAATGCACTGATTTCTTCAAGTGACAGGTCAATTTATCGAACCTCCCTTGCAGACATGCATCCCTATGCGAAAGCTGCTTAATTTTGTGTTCCACACACCCCCACTAACTCGTAACACCAAGGTGAAAATCTGGCTCCGTTAGTGGTTGAGAAATTTGCTATTGTATCGAATGAGAATTGTGTCCTGATCAATGATTTTTCGCCAACCGCTTGCTTGCGAATCTTGAATCGCCAAAACATGGAGTCATGTTTTTAATTTCATTTGCCATCGGTAAAGCATGAATGAAGTGAAGCATACAGATGGCAAATGAAATTTTTAAAAATGGTTCTATGCTTTGGCGATTCAAGATAGCAGGTGGCGAAAAATCATTGTCCAGGACAATTTTCATTCGATACTATAGGAAATTTCTCAACCATTCACTAAGCCAGGCGATGCTGCGTTTCACGAACTAGTCGCTTTCCCTTAAAGTTTGTACAGGACGTTTTGAAACACCCTCTAATAGTTTACTCTGTCCTGGGTATCTTATTTGAGTTTGTTACAGAGAATAGTCGTACCCAAAACGCCAGATTAACTTAGGGAAATAAAAAATCACTGGCTCGAGTCAGAAAGTCCTAGGCTCAGAACTGTCTCAAGAAAACTAAATCGCTAATTGTTATTTGAAGGCTGAAAAAGTTCCAAGACACAGAAGAGTATAGGTCAATCAATATAAGGTCGCTTAATCACTCAACATAACTGGTATCTTGCATAAACTGCAAAACTATACGATGCTATTGGAAGATCTCTGAATTCAACAGCTGCCAAAGAAGTAAAAGAAATACGATACACTGCTACCGAGACTCAATGCCTTATCAGTGCCCTGATAGAATTGTAAAATGCTGGATCTATCAGACATACATAAGTTTGTATCTCGCTTCCCTCTGAGAACAAGAGAGTGTTTTTAAACTGGAATCAGGAGCATCGAAACTATTCTGATTCAGTGGGGAAATGAAATGGTAAGTTCGAAGTCAACTAGCCTTTTAAGAAGCGTTTTTTGTACGTATATATCCGTTCTATATAACCTGCAGTCTTTTTTATGACTTCTAAACAGTTTCAATCTTCTTGACCGATAGAATGTTTTCTAGGATTCTTTAAACCAGTATAAATGTGTTATTTGGTCATTAAATATGTGATGTAAGTAAAAAGGCAATACTACGCAACTCAAAAATCTCACGTGCCACTCTGAGGGCTAGACTGATTCTTGTTGAATTCTGGATAGAGATAGTTTGGAAATCCAGTTTACATCTCCAAAGTATCAATGAAAGTGACAGTTTCGTGGCGGCATGATGTCTACAGATAGTCATTGATTGAACACACAGAATTATCGTCATGAAAGTAACATCAAAGCAGTATGGAAACAAAACTCACTGAAATCTTATTTGTCATACTTATGTACTATATGCTCTGAATTTATATTAATCTACGCAAACATTCGTCCTTAAAGCCTAAACTTCTAGATGACTTACTCCTAAGTGAAGATATAAAGTAAATCCATCTTCTGCCTGCTATCTGGAACTATTTGATATTGCTAACGTTAATCAAAGTTATAGTCTCCTTTCGTCTAGCATCCTGGTTTTTCAATGCGACGAATCAATTTTAAGTTTGGTTCATTTTTATTTTTCTCTTTCCAAGATGAAATGACGTTGTGGTTTATTTTACTTATTTATATCAGAGCATTGAGGAATTTCTCTTAATTAAACTACAGATAACTCCCTTGGCCTTTTTATCTGCGACAGATTTGTTAGTGAAAGAGTTCTTCGTCGAGTACTGTTCGTTTCGTACCAGTAGCGTAACTCTGAAAAAGGTCAATAAAGTTATTCACAAAACTTTTAGTTATACTCTCTACCAATCAATGAAAAGATATAGAAACTACATTTTATTCATGCTTGAAGATTTTCCAAGACCCCATTATGTCCAGAAATTGAAAAAATGTACTTTATGAATGACAAATTTCATGCATCAACAATTTTAAATATAAATTAGATTTCTGGTACACTTATGATGAAAAAAATTATTTTCGAAACAAATATATCGCAGGAATCAAATGTAAACAATCAATGAAAAAAATTGATTTTAATGAAATAATTTTTTTAATTGAAACGTACAAGCCCTTCTGAACTCGAGATTTTAAATACGACCACTTCAACGTATAATTGACAAGCAATTGGTCAACTACAGTATAAACTTATTATTTTAGCGTATATAAAGTTTAACTGTCGAGAAATGTTTAACTTGAAATAAAAGTTCGAGAGTCTCATTTTTATGGATCAAAGGAGGAGGTTGAAATTCTTAGGGACACTTAAGTGTTCAAGTATTTTCACCGATAGTGAGATCTATTACAACATTTATGGGTAACTCAAGAATACTTGTATCCTACATTGGAAATTACTGATACAGTGAAATCAAATTCAATGGAGGTTGTATAAAACAAAAAAGTATTTCATTTCCATATGTTTTGCTATAACTGTATGAATATTTCTCACCTGCACTCAACTTCGCTGACGGGGCTCCGCACATTATTTCCTTGTAGCCTTTCCTGAAGGAAGGGCTCCTGAAGGCATAAATGATGGGATTGCAGGCAGAATTGAAGTACCCGCACCAGTACGCCTGAAACAAAAAGCAGTGAAAGTTTTGCTTTTGTCAAATTAGAGTTTAGTTTACCTTTATTGACAAGTGCATTCAAATCATGAGCGAAATTGGGACAACGATTATACTATAGTCCCGCTCCCGTGAGTTGACAGTCGAGTCACGTGGTTTCGGACGAGTCTATTTCAATTAGGTGATAGGTTTGAGTGGAAACTGCTTCCCCAACTGACGTTTCAAGCGCACCCTTCTAGCACAAGCTGTGGTTTTTCCGTCGTGAAAAGGTAACAGCTATCTCATACACGCCTTGAAAACAGAAATATACCAACAATTATGTCTTTATCACATCTTTCATGCCACGTGCTGCAAACGCAGCGCGTCGTCGCAAACCACCACCACTTTAAAGACATCACAAATGTATCGTTATGCTTCTATCTTAGTTTATGTTTCCATCTTAGTTTAAATTTCTGTTTTAAAACCAAACTATTAAGATAGCAGCGTTTAACCATAGCTTCACTACTGTTCATTAATTGAGCTCCATTGTCCACAACTGAGCTCTCCGTCTCATTCGCAATCTAAACAACGTTACTATATGATAGCGAGAAAAGGTAGTATGCCATTGAAATATGAGCGTCTTATTCGCGTACTTATGTGATACCTATCGATTATAGTCACTTTAAATACATCTTAATTGCATCCCAAATAAAAGTTTTATCGTCCGGTGCCGAAAGCGATAGCAGATCCGGGTGTGGAGGGTCATGGCAGTGATAACGAATTGATACCCCCGCCCACTGCGATCGCCATTGATGCTATTGCGTATAGCAGCCCTGCTCCTAACGAACCTTCCACACCTATTCAAAAATCGATTGGCCCAAGGTCGACTGCCTTCTCGTCGAAGTTGCTCTATACCACCATTCAGAACACCGGAGCACTTAAAACAATAATGTTAAAATTCCAAGACATAACAGGGAACGGGGATTAAGACGGAACAAGCTGAATGGCGCCAAAATGAAAACTAATTATTATATTAAGAGCCATTCATGGTGGTGTGGTGGGCGCGCACTTATACGATGTCACTAATAAAATAGGGGAGGCCAACTTAAATAAAAAATGTTAAGAAATAAAATGTAAACTCGTACTAAATTAGTGATATTGCTGCATGTATTTGAATAAGTGACGTTTACAAATCTATGGGACTCTAATATAACACTAAATTTACAAAGCGGGTAAAATTACCAGTTTTAAAACTTCGACTTTATTTAGAATATTTCATTTAGATTATCAACAAATTTTATCAAAGGCTATTTATTTTAAACATGCTTCGTAGAAAGGTGACATTTTTAGATTAGTACGTGGGCGGTTAATACCAAAAGCTCCTGTTGATAAGTTAGTAATGCACAGTATTCTAGAGTGAATAACTAATTCATAATTCTCAACACAAATTATGAGAATTCTTACATACTCTTCGAGTGACGAAAGATAAAAAAGTAGTGCTCATGTCAAATTCTAGATTCTGTTTCAGGTCAGAAAAATACTGCTATAGAAAGTAGAATGTGCACATCAGATTCATGAAAACATAATTTGGATCTTTTTTATTGGAAGGTAACCACACTACTGTTTGTGAAAATTGCAACACCATGAAGGAATCCTGCAAATTAAACGAAACTTGCAGGAAAGGCAAAACAGGTTAGGATGTGCAAATTATTAGAATTACAAAGCGACCATGCATGTGTGGGCCGAGAAACACCCTCTAAACTTCCAAGTGAGCCGTGTATAAAAAGCACTGTAGAGGTGCGTTAAAATGTGTGTATCGTCGTTTGACTGCTGTAAATGATTGATCAGAAGTCAGTATGCCTCGCCAAAAACGCAAAGTGCCATACGAGCAACTAACGAACGGGGTCGCATGAGGGTGGACTTTCGTATCGTGAAATCGCCACTGTTGAGATGAAGGTAAAAACATTTTCCACGCCAAGTCTGTTTCATATATACTTACATTTTTCATTACCTGATAAAGCTTAAGTGATTAAAAAAATTTCCTAGTTCTTGCATTAAATCCTGTGTGTGTGCGTCTTTAGCATAGATTCCGGCCCCCAGTTTATCTTTTGGTGCAGGAAGCGATAGCAGGTGATCACAAATTGTCGAAACAAATAGATATACGGCGATAACTACGTGATCGCCGTATATGATTTTGCATATGATGCTAACCCTTTCTTTTGGCGAGCTTACAACCTTTCTAGGCTCCACTAAGGTCATCTGCATTCTCATCAAAATAACACTATAACTTTCAGATGCAGTAAACAATGAATAACTAATGAGCACATGCTACTAGAAGTAATCAAGTGCCTTTTCCTGTGATGATTCCCGATGAATATTACAAAATCAAACATTTTTCTAAGGAGTCAGGAAAATAGAATCCACAAAATCCACTGCAGACTTTTTCTTTGATTTTGTAAGCTGATGTTAATATTTGTAAACTTAAGTTGGTTTTTGACTTTGTGTGTGCGTGCATTTGGGGGTGGCCACACCCCTTACACACGATTATGTTACCAATAAAACGTACACTTAATGTAACAATACGAGTTTAACAATATGAGTGATGAGAAATTATTTATGGATTTATTATCTACTTTTCGAATATACATTGACTATATTCTGGATGTATGTATATTAACTTTCATTTTACAACCCTAGTCAATAATTGTACCAGAACTATTCCTATAGTATTGCTGCACACGTGCAACCTCAACAACTTCTCAAAAACATTTGATGTTCCAAATATATAGCTCTTGATAAAAACAAAAACCCTTGTTGATAATTTAAATGAAGCTTAAAAACGCAAAATAGATTCATGGTATGATTTATCAAAAGTTTTTAGTTAGTTTACAGCATTTTATTTCTAAAATGGCTAACCTCAAACGGCCGCTTTATCTTAGTTAACTGAAACTTTTATTTTAAGTTGTCTGTGGCCGCCCCTATTTTATACCTGACTACGTAAAAGTGCATGTTCTCAAAAAAACGGCCATGGATTCTACTCATAACTAAAAATAGTGGATTGAAAATCTAATAAAATGTAAATCCCCTACTAAAGAAGTTTTTAATGTACCAGTAATTAGTCCGCAACATATCTAATTTGGTGAGAATCAGCACTAAAAATACGTTTTTTAACATATAGACCACAGATATAATACGTCAATTCACTGGTGAAAGCAGTGTAGAAAAATACGTTTGAAACCTAATAACCAAGAAATCTTCCGATTAGGGTAAAATCGAAACCAGTTCTGTACAGGGAAGATGGACTCAGCAAATCCAACAAGAATGGGAGAATATACCAATAAATTGGGTGTTTCGTGGTATTTTGTTCTTATCTTGGATGAGTGCAGCAGTGTTCGAGAACGAGAATGAGAACTTACCAATGGTAGATAGGCACTAGTTGAATTTACGTCGAACAGGAGCAACACAATGGGCTAGTGGCGAGGATCCGTGATCAATTCCAAAGTATAGATCCAAACTAAACCAATGGATTGAGTATGTGTGGAATTTGGTTCTTGTATTAGATGAGTACAACAATGTTCGAGTAGAGAATGTGAGAACTTACCAGTGAATTGAGTATGGTTGGTATTTATTTTTGATGAATGCAACAGCGTTCGAGAACGAGATTGAGAGAACTTACCAATGGATTGAGTATGGGTGGTAATTTGTTCTTGTCTTTGATGAGTACGGCCGCGTTTGAGTAGAGAATAAAAGGCGTCCAGCACAAAAGGAAACAGGAGAGCACAAAGAACAAAGTGGTGGCAACCTTCTTCTGCTGTGACACGGAGTTCTCCAAGTCGATGTTTGATGTCTCCCGAATTCTCTTCATGTGCACATGGATTTCTCTGAAGATTCTAGAGTAGCAGAAAGTCATGACGGCCAGCGGGATGATGTAGTTACTGGTGGTGATTAGCACTGAATGTGAAAGTGCGACCACACCTTTTGGCAAGGCTGGACCACACTGGCTGGCACCCTGGAAAAACATATTTACCAAAACCACTCAGTTTCTTAGCGGAAGAGGTTTACAAGTATAAGACACGGATTCGCATATCCATTGTTGAAATTTACCTTTTTATAAATGTTCTTGTTCCAACCCACAAGCGGTCCAATTGCGCAGAAGGAGGCCCACAGCCATGAAGCTAAAATTATCAGTTTGATACGCCTCAGTGTCATGACCCTGAAAATAAAGTTTTAATCAAAAGTATCTAAAATTCAATGTACGAGGCTCGTGCTGAGTTTTTTCCCTTTCCAATACAGCAGGTACTTTAGTCAATCATCCTTAGCCTTAATGCACTGTGGAAGACACAACAGAAAATACAGTACAAAATAACATTTAATCATTAAACCATCGGAATAAATCTGTAGGAAAAAGCAATTGAAAAAGACTACTAGGACAAAAAGTTTCTAGCCTCCCAATAACGAGAGCCGAGGCCGAACAGACGAAGAGGTGGTCAATTCGCCACATGCCTAGAGGGACTGATGAAAATTACAAATCTATTTAGATGAACGGCTAGGCAATCATGTCCTATCGATACTCTAAGAGTAGCCTCAGCACATTCTCTTGGACGATCAGACACAGTTGAAGGATACGTCGAAGTCAAAACCACAATCAGAGGATGAGGTCAACACCTGAGCTAGCACCCCACTCTCCAAACTTCCACAACGCGCCAACGTAAGGGCATTTGAGGCCACGACATATTTAACGTGCACCATCCCCCACATACATGATGGTCTTTGGTTGGATCAAGTTTCGAACTCGCAACTCTCCGGTTTCCAATACGTGACTACCAATTGGGCTACCGAGGCCTTCTAACTGCCAACATAACCAAGAATGTACCATTATCAAGACTGGCTCAATCAAATTTATCTTTACGTATTCTCTTAAATTAGTACTAACAAGTTTAATTCGTGTCGAAGTCTAATGATCTAACAAGTGAAATGAAAAAAAAAAGATTTACATTAAATCAGTATATTTGATGTAGTCAAAATCGATACTGAAATAAAATGCTACTTGTTGCTAACGTTTCGCAAAAACTGTGTTGGAAAAGAATAGTTGCAACAACTAACTAGGAGACAAAATATTTTTAAATCTATGAAAATCCTATTTCCCGATATCGGCAGTAAGGCTTTAAGCCTCACTGCCAATATATCTTTGTTGCATGTAAAATTCAGTGTCTAGGTAAAATTGAGTAACATTTTCAGATAAGTTTTGATTTTTATAAATAAGGTATAATTCATTAATGTGTATCTCTTGATTATAGATCCTTTTAGATTTGGGTTTTTCTTTTAAAAAGAGGATTTCATTGCATCTGCGAAATAAATTTTTATGCTAGTATAATTTTAATGCGACTGAAAAATGAAAAAGGTTTTAAATTTAGGTTTAAGGCAAAGGGTTAAGGTTTAGGTAGGTTTAGTATTAGTTCAAATTAGTTTAATATCAGCTGCTGTATGAATTTTTAAATCAATTATGAAAGGCATAAGGTTAGGTATTTTTAAAATAATTCTTATTAAAAAAAGATTGTATATCCACACTTTCTAGGGTATTAAAACTTTATTTTACGTAAGCAAATAATAAATTTAATCTCCATAAGATTTTAAAAATGGGAATGAGAATTGTAAACACTCCTACAATAGACTCCTCGCTTTTGAGATTATTATTCACTGAACAGGATATGTTGTAGGAATTTCAATTCCAATATCCATCAAAACTGACAATTGAATGAGAAATCTAAACGTGAAAGAGTTATCGTGATAAATATTAAAAGAATAAAATTATTTTATAGGGAAAAGTTAATTTAAAAGATATCCGAAAAATACTTTTTTTTATCTTCATTCCGAAGGACAGCACGTAAACAATGTAAAAACATATGTTATGATTTTTTATCGATATTTCTATCAAAACAAAGGCTACCTTTGTATATGAAAGATCGCATCGCCATGTTATCTAACTCACTCGTGATATGAAATCTTTTATAGCGGGTAAACATTTTGGACTTTTGACTGCTGAAAAAGTCAAAATCCCATTCGGGCTTTCTAAACTAAGCATTGATTCTCAGCGTTATGTAATTCTACGTTATTTATCCACCATTTTGTCTATAAGTCTCATGAAACTCAAAAGGAATCTTTCCAGACTTGTTCATTAAAGAAATTGCCCAGTTCAGAAAACCAAAATTTTGACTTACTAATTTCAACAAATAAATTCTAATTAAATTATATGTGCTAAGAGTATTAGTTAAGCGTTTACAGTACAACAATTGGAGGTTTCTGACTTAGAATTCAAACACGCTTGACAAAACATTTCACCAAATGGCGGTTATTTTCCAATTTTTTTATACATCCTCCTGTTTTCAATAAAATGCCTATTTCCCTGAGTTTTCTTGGGATAGTTTAATGTAATTTATATATATTTTTTAAGTTTTTCTTGGTTTTAAATGAATTATCTAGAATAATATACTGAACACACTCCTTATGTGGTTCCACTTTTCATTTCATGATAGAATAAATAATATGTATTACTTGTATAGAGATGTGCTTCTTATATTTATAAATGAATGAACCTGAATAATATGTTCAGACCCGGAAAATTATTTCTGAGGTGTCCCAGTCTTCTCTAAGGTTGTAACTGTAAATAAACATTGCAATGCAAATGAACATTGCGAACATTGATTTTTTGAGTGTTTCCAGACATATTTAACTCTCTTCTGATGACCTATCTTCGCCTCTAAAAGTGCCCTGTTGTGGACAACCTCTGATGCAAAATCCTATTCCAAACGGCCACCAGTTCTGGGAAAGGGACAATTTGTGTTTCCTACTTGGAGTAGTAGGGCAGTTTTGTTGCGACAAGGTGGCAAAACTGACCAGATCTTGATGGACGAAATGTCTGGTCATAAGCAAAATCAGTCAGATGGACGAGATATCTCGTCGAAACCACGTGGAGGGTTTAATGGACTAGTGGAATAATTAGTTTGCTTGGAATACTAATGTTAAATACATTTTATCTGTTGTACAAAATTTCACTTTATCCTGATTAAAGTAGCTCCAGTGAGTATTTTCAAATGTTTTTAGCGTTTAAAATATTTCGGGTCTTGTGGGTTTTTCCTCTAAATATGTGCTGGTCACTCAAGTCTCGACGAATAGTGAAGTGACTTTTCGTTTCTTGACCAATCCCTTCCTATTCACAGTCATCTTATAGATGTTTGTAGATAGTTGCCTTATTTTTAGCAAAGTCCCTAAACACGAATTGGTGTTTTCGAATCTATGAAAACTTTTTACTAATACTTTCGGATACTAACGTTTATATTTTTAATAAAATCATCGCAATCATATTCCGACACAAATCCGTGCATCTACCGTGGACAGCAAGAAGAGGATAACCTTTCATCTTCTGACAGGTTTAAAACTGAATCTAAATATCCATCAGATTAGTATAAATATTTTTAGCAACGTTCCTAAACATGAAGTTTTCGAATCGATGAAAACTTTTTCCTATTACTTTCTATCGCTCAAGTTAATATTTATAGTAAAATTATCACAATCATTTTGCGACACAAATCCGTCCATCTACTGTGGACGGCAAAAAGAGAAATGGATAACCATTCGTCTTCTGACTTAACAAAAAATTTTAATCTAAATTTCTATCACAGATTGGTATAAATTTTATTAGCAAAGTCCCTAAACACGAATTGGTGTTTTCAAATCGATTAAAACATTTTTTTCTCTTGCTTTGGAAGTGGCTGAAGCCCATCAGTCGGTTGAGCCACTGATTCAGACTATGTAAGGATCTGAGAAAAAAGAAAAAGTTAGGAAAAAAAGTGGTTTTCCGTTGTCTTGTGCGTCCTTTCCACTCGAGAGGCTCCGCATCCAAGTGATCAGAGGCTTCTGACTTTTGTGACTCACTTCGCATGTTCCAGATCTCGGGACACGCGATTTGATTTCGCTCTCCCCAGCTTTTGTTGTCTGTCACGCTGAACTCCGGGCCAGGAGGGTGTGGCGCTAACAAAATGTCGCTAAAAAAGACGCACGGGTACGTTTTTTGTGTGGATATTAAAGCTGTCGAGGTACATGTGCCCGAAACGTACTCATAAAAGACCTGGCTCAGGTTACGCAGAATTACATTTACATTTACTTCAGTTGATTCTGTGTGGAAAAAGTGGGCGAAACGTCGATAGCGGTGAACTGGAGAAATTTTCAGAGGAGTGCTTTTGGTTTCCTCGGGTCTATGATGTATTTCTAAATGGTCTGAGAAGGTGGCAGGCAGTGGCGTTGCCAGGGAGTGCCCTGGAGAGACACCCCTCCCCACCGAAAGTTTTAGTATCTTATTGTTATATCTCTACATAATTACAGGGTTATCTCTACAAATAACATTTTTGTGGCCGAATGGCAAAAGGCGTCGCTCTTACAAAACTGGTAGACCAAAGCACTAGGTTAAAAATTACAAATTAGCTCCGTGGAGTGACGTTTACTAAAATCGGGCCTAATAGAGAAAATAATTTGACACATTAACAGGTTCTGTGATCAAATCCGATTTCATTTGATATTAAGACGGCCCTTATCCACATTTTATGCATATACAGTGGACTCCCTCTTAACCGGCCTCCGCTTTAACCGGCCGCCACTGACCAATTATGTACAGTAGCCGACAGTAACATGTGTTTAGTTTTTTCCAACAAAGGAAGTTCTTCCAGGTTAAGTTTTCGTAATTATACATATCATATTACAATAAAGTAGGCTATATACTTAGTTTTATTCTAATAAAAACGATTTCGGGAGTGTATTTTAATGCTATTAAGGGAACGAGACGGTTTAACCGGCCAAATCGTTATCCGGTCTGGGTCCGGTCCCGAAGTGGCCGGTTAAGAGAGAGTCCACTGTAGTTTGTTCGTTGGGTTTTATGGCTCAAAGGCTATATTTGGCCAAGCTGAGTAAAACATAAGTCAAACAACGTCAAGTAGTCAACAATAAACAAGGAAAGGAAAGTTTTACTGATACAAAAGAGGAATACACCCAGGGTAAGTTACAGGAATCAAACCTGCGTCATCCACAATTAGCATATTGCTAGCGCAGTGGACAGACCAACATTTTATACAAAAGGTTTAAAAAAATGAGTCTCGGACAATGATTTCGTTGAATTTTCTCTACTCTGAATAAAGCACGATTAACGAAAGGTGATCGTTCCACAGCTGATGCCTCGCCTGCACTGTTTTAAAAATTATATTATTTTAAACAGATTGTGTAATGCGTATGTTTCAAAAGTGCTTAGTTATAACACAGAAGGTAAAATTTGGTTTTGTCATAAGATCGAAATATTAGTAAATAAAATCACGAATAAAATTTAAGGTAGGTAGGTATTTTATTAACGTCACACTGGAGCAGCACAATGGGCTACTGGGGACGGTCCGAGATCATTCCCTGTAGAGAAAGATCCGAGGACAACACCACGTAATTTCGAACCACGGTCAGATGACGAGGTCACACCTGAGCTGGCACCCCACTCTCCAAACCTCCACACAATGAGGACATTTGAGGCTCTGACAGATTTAACGTGAACCAGACACTTTGTATACGACGGTCTTTGGATGGATTCGAACTCGCAACCCTCTGGTTGTTTAGTCCGTTACTCTTCCAACCGGGCTACCACGGCCCTTTTCTCCCAGTCTTTGTCTCCCTATATGTGGTCAATATATCTTTCACCTTTGAACTCAAGCCGTCTCGTTAACTTGGACCTCCCACGGACTCTCCTGCATTCAAATCGCATATGTAAGATCACATTCCTCCTTCGTTAATCCACCGACTTCTACCAATGAACTTTCTTGTTAGATCTCCTGGTCCAATATATTTCTCTTAATCCTAATTCTCTTCTCTAGCGAGATCCCAGAAAACTATTCATTCTTTCAAGAGCCTCTTGGACTAAGAAGCCCTCAGAGCCGTTCCAAACTCCAAACCTCCAACAACCACCACGCCTTATGATGTAACTACTCGTCTATTAAAATAATAAAGAATTGTTATGGAACTTTTTGCCTCTCCATCTGTGGAATCTGCATTACACTCAGTACCAATGAATCATTCTCTCCGGTTGCCTTACACGACTCTTGCCACTCTCGTCACGACTGCAGGCTTATGAGATCTGTTATTATGACATATACAGGGTGAGTCTAAATTGTTTTTACAAAATAAGAGGGGTGATAGTACCCATCCAGACGATCAAAAATTACCATGGAACATAGGGTCGCATTCCACTGTGAGAGGCAGAAAAGAGTAAAGTCGAAGCTCGTCGAGCATGAACAAGTCATCGCCTCTGACGTCGTTTTGTACCTGCCTACTTCTTGAATGCCACATATCCCGCACGATGGATCGGACGTGGCGGACCTGTGGCTTGGCCTCCTCGCTCAGCGGACCTCAACCCACTGGACTTTTTCTTCTGGAGGCACATGAAATCTTTAGTGTACCAGACGCCTGTGGACTCGGCTGAATATCTCGTAGCGAGAATCGGTGTTGCCGCAGACAAAATTAACACAACACCAGGAATCTTCGAGAGGGTGCATCAGTCACATTCCTTCGCCGGTGTGAACTGTGCAACGACACGCGTGGCCGCCACTTTGAGCACTTGCTGTAAGTTTTTCTCTGATCAATAAATCAGATTGTGCAACTTTTGGTATTGTTCATTTGCTTTCCCAACACTGTTGTAAGTTCATGTTGAAATTCTAATTTGACTCTTTTCTGCCTCTCAGAGTGGAATGCGACCCTATGTTCCATGGTAATTATTGCTCGTCTGGACGGGTACTATCACCTCTCTTATTTTGTAAAAGCAATTTAGACTCACCCTGTATATATAGGTTTAAAAGTATGTACTAAAATGCTTTTGCTAAAATATTTAAAAGTAGAACACTCGATGACAATATACTTTGATGTGACAGGGAGAGGCAGTGCATTGGTTCAAGTTGAACACTCCCTATACAGGAATTTTGTGCAGCGTTTTCGCACTCACGTATAGTGAGAAAATCCAACCATCACACCAATATCATGAGAAAATTTTAGTTTCATTACCATTACCATGTGATATTTTGTTCTGTTGTGACAGTAACACAGTGATATCAGTATCTCCACTTTCTATTTCACCCACACGTGACTAATTACTTTAATCCATAGGTCTAAGCCCTCGTGGAGGAAAAGTCACCGGAGAATGGCAAACCAGTTTCCCACGTGTCGTATTTTGTCTTTTATTTACGTACGTGCTTGTGGGGGAAATGCTTATAAAATAATTATTACTCTGAGTAGTGCGGAGGATTTCGTTTCAGACGGGGTTTCAAGAATAAATTTTTTGACAAATAAAGATACGGATCTTACAAATTTCGTTTAAAGTCTGGACCACGCTAGCCAAGTTGGTAGAATCGAGGATTAACACCCGGAGGATTGCCAATTCGAAACTCGATCCAGCCAAACACAGTCATGCATGTGGGGCTGGTGCACATTAAATCTATCGTGGCTTTCAATGTCCTCATGTTGGCGTGATGTGGAAGTTTAGAGAGTGGTCCCAGCTTAAGTTTTGACTTCGTCATCCGACCTGGTTCAAAATTACGGTAAGTAGTTGAATTAACGTCGCATTGGAGCAACACAACGGGCTATTGACGACGGTCGGGATCAATCCCAAAGGGGATTCGAAGACGACATCATGTAATTTTGAACCACGGTCAGATGATGAGGTCAACACCCGAGTTGTGGCACCCCATTCTCCAAACTTCCACACCACGCCAACATGAGGACATTTAAAGCCACGACAGATTTAACATGCCTCCGTGTATTCGACGGTCTTAGGTTGGATCTCGCAACCCACCGGTTGCTAATCCGCTACTCTTGCAACCGGACTACCGCGGTCCTATTTTTTTAAAAGTATATCGCAAAAGAATCCTATGCAATTAGAGGTAGGTAGGTAGTTCAATTAACGTCTAACTGGAGCAACACAACGGGATATTGGCGACGGTCCGGGATCAATCCCAAAGGAAATCCGAGGTAAGCACCACGTAATTTTGAACCACGGTCAGATAACGAGGCAAAACCTGAGCTAGCAACCCACTCTCCAAACTTCCACACCACGCCAACATGAGGACATTTGAGGCCACTATAGATTTAATGTGCACAGCCTCCTTTGTACACGACGGTCTTTGGATGGATTCGAACTCACAACCTTTCGGTTGTTAATCAGTTACTCTTCCAACCGGGCCCCCCTTATGCATTTAGAATATTGAAAATATAAAAATAAGATATAAACTCTTTCGGTGGGGGCTTAGGCCCCCAGCCTCCCCCTCTGACTACGCCATTTCCATAAACACGGCACACTTTAAAGGACACCAAATGACTTTTGAATAGGTTTTTTAAAGTATGTTTACTGGACTACAAATAAAGCTCTGTTTCAGGTTACCTTGAGTCTTATATTCATCCGGCATCAACCATTATCGCTAAAACAAGCATTCGTCTTTTGCACGGCACAGGTAACACAGCGAAGTGGTTCGGATGTGTTTCAAGAAACTGCGTGCCCGTTAAAGGCTAACGACATTTCAATGTCTTTCGTCGTCTTTCATACACGGACATTACGCCACTTCGCTCATTAGTAATCGAGGTCCACTTTCAAGGACTCACTCGCGGAAATGACTCGCACATACGAACCGTCATCCCCTGTTTGTGTTTCTATGCCGCACACGTTCCTTTCAAACTCACTCCAATACCCGATGAACCGTGACCCTTTCGTCGACGAAAACACAAACAGTCCTTGCGGGATGTGGTTTTTAACTTACTCACACCTCGCACGATGACACAGCTCAAAATCTCATTCTTCTGAGTGATCCTGGAAGACTAATACACCTTTCTTGAAAGACTCACTGAGAAGAACATCATATTTCATTTCATCATATCTCATTTCATTTCATAACTCAAAACGTTGTTCTGAGTAGTAAGTTCCTTGATCCAGCGTGATTGACTAAAAACACGTTTTTCTTCTCTGTCCACAACTTTTTGTGTTGTTGTATGGTGACAATGAAGTTGGGGTGAAACTTTACTAACTCTTATTAACAAACATTACATCTGTAGCTAAATGAATTTCTAGTAGTTGAATCGAATACAAATGTTTCTATTAGCTTATGTCACATTTAAGATATTTACTATATGCTGTTCTATGCCGGTAGGTATTTGAACTTCCGTCACACTAGAGCAACACAGTGGGCTATCGGTGACGGCCCAGAATCAATCCTGATTGAAAGATCCGAGGGCACCTTGTAATTTTGAGCCACAGTCTGATGATGAAGTCAACGCCTGAACTGGCATCCCACTCTCCAAACTTCAACATCATGCCAACGTGAAAACATTTTAAGCCACGATAGATTTAATGTGTACCAGCGCCCCGTACAAGATGGTCTTTGGTTGGATTGAGTTTCGAATTCGTAACCATACGGTTGCTAATCCGCGATTCATTAATAATTTTCCATTCAAGTAAATTTCTGTCAGTTGAATCGAATACAAATGTCTCTGTATTAGTTTGTCATACCACCCCTCTTCATTCAAACAATTTGAACAGTAGCGCAAATTCAAAGATGGCATTCGACAGGGAATAGCGTCTTAAATAAATTCATATGCATTAAATTTGCATAAGAGGCCGTCTTCATATTAAATTCAGCACCAACATCATAATTTCCAACAGCAACCCCTATTTTGACATAAAATTTCGAATCTATATCATAATTTAACTTTAGATACCAAGTTTCATGTCATTCATGAATACAGAAAGTTTGGAGCTCCTAATGTTAAATCAGTTTCCCAGACTTATATGGATATCTTCCTAAATAATATTTCTATAGCGCTGATATTTTGTAGCATGTTTCTATTAAGGTACCCAAACAAAACGTACACAATGTTTTTTAGTTTTTAAATAATTTTTAGTTTGCAATATCAATTATTAAATTAACATTCGAAAATATTATTAATAGGAGCCTTGATATATTTTGACAGAAATCGATTCAGAAAGATTTAATATTATCATAAAAAGTTTACCTCTGGATAGTTTTTGGGGTACACTTAAATTTTCATAACTACGGTGATTTTAGGGGGCATTCAAAAGGGGAAAAAATCATTCTTTCAAATTTCTCGTCCATCAATATCTGGACAATTTTGCTAATGACAAGATATCTCGTCGATACAACCACAAGGAGGGTTAAGGTTCTTTGTAATCTTCTTTTAGTCAAACAACAAATTAACAATTTATAATTAACTACAAATAATCTCTATCTACAAATAGCGATTCAATGTATAGATGATCCCTGAAATGGACAACGGCCTTAACATTGAATATCTCCCGATATAAAGATAGTAAATTCATAAAATTTAATATTTAGACTAATTTGACGATGCAAAATCGGTGGTGTTTCCATTGGAAATTTTGTTGTTTATGCAAAATTTGATATGAAGACGCCCCCTTATTCAATGTTTTTGCCTTTGAATTTGTAGAGAACGTTATTCCCTATTGAATGATATCATTGAATTTGCTTTACTATGAACAGTACTCGAAATAAAGTGGGCGGTTCGTCTTTTTCCGCGACTGTACAAGCATCTTGTATCGCTACATAATACGTTGAGTATTATAATGTAATAAATATGTAATCAAAATATGGTAACCATTTCTGTACAAAATTATGTAGTGGCCTATTTCCCAATCATCCATGGAAGTTTATGTAATGGGCAGCAGATTTCCGATTATCTGAAAATTCATACGAAACCTCGGTTTATATAACCAAATGCTTTAGTCTCAGATAATTCAGGTTTTACTGTAGAGGTTTCTGCTCCATCATACCAATGAAACTGTCGGAGGGGCCATTATTTCGGAAACATGTGGTTAAGCATCTGTAAAACAGTACTGTATACTTCATTCTTCTACCGATACCCCAGCTGCACCAAAGTCTAAATCATTCAAACAAAATATAAAAACAATCAAATTTCGATCTCTGTGACTGACATTCATATCGATTGCAGTCTTCAAAATCATGACAGCTGAATGGATCAAAAATCGATGCATTTTTTTACCAGTAGAAGTCGTGAAAGTTTGGTACTTTTAAGTTTACTTGAAGTTACGGCAAGAGAAAAGACTAAACGAATGTGAAAGGTAGGATTTTCTTTTTCTCCAGCCAGAGGAGGCTAATATTTTACATATCACGTTCGCAAGTTTTCCCCGGAATTTATAGGTGCTAACTATTCATCGTGTTGTCTCTGACCATGGTTCAAAATTATGAGGTGTCGTCTGATCTTTCCCTTCGAGATTAATCCCGGATCGCCGCCCATAGTCCATTAGTTGCTCCAGTGTGATATAAATTCAACTACCAACCAACGTGCTGTCCGCGCTGTTTGGAACGGGTAGCATTCAAAGTATTTGGATTGATAAATATATTTCCATCTCTAAAACTGATAGATTTTTTATTAATATTTAAAAACTTATTATCCTGGTATTTTCAAAAAAATTTTGTCTGTATTTTATAGTGTTTTGATCATTAATATTTTTGTAAACTTTTAATATTTCATATCCAAAAATGTATTAAATTCATTTCTGCGCATTATTGTATATGCATTGCTATCTAGCACTACATGTATGAGAATTATATCTATTTTTTACTTGTGACAAAAAGAGATGCAATCATTACCATAATTGTGATATTCATCCCTCATGTTGGACGGCCGGGGTCCAGCCATAAATTATAGGGGGACTAGGAACTGCCGCTCTTGTTACCTGATACAGTAGCGATACAATCCTAGGAGAGAGGTCTAGAGATAGTCAGGCTCCGGCGAGTTGGCAATTAAGTCATTATAGTCGATTCGTTAAATTAGGAGGTGGCTTGAAGACAAATAATGCATTTACGCAAGTTTAGCTTCGATTCTGGTTGAGAGGGGCCGTCGTAGCCCGGTTGGAAGAGTAACAGATTAGCAACCGGAGGGTTGCGAGTTCGAATCCAACCAAAGACCGTCGTGTACAAAAGGGGCTGGTGCATGTTAAATCTGTCGTGGCCTCAAATGTCCTCACATTGGCGTGATGTGGAAGTTTTGGAGAGTGGGGTGCCAGCTCAGGTGTGGCCTCGTCATCCGACCATGGTTCAAAATTACGTGGTGTTGTCCTTGGATCTTTCGAGTTTGGTCCCGGACCGTCGCCAATAGCCCATTGTGTTGCTCCAGTGCGACGTTAATTAAAATGCTTACCTACCTCTGGTTGCGAGATTATCAATCGGTGTAGGAAGTGATAGTGGTTACGAGTTCGTGAAACAAAAAGTAGCTACGGCGATTGCCATACATGATTTTGTGATTGACAGCCCTTTTCCCTGGCTACCCTTACCATCTTTGTAGAAATGGACTTATCCATGGTCATCTGTCTTCTCCCCGCAGCCAACATATTTGGTTACATATATTAGCTGTATACCAAGTTTGAGGAGACGAGCTTCTGTGATTTTGCCCTGAGGCGTGGACTTCTACGAGAAAGGATACTTCAATCTTTTGAAACCAAACGACAAAATATCAGGTATGGTATTTTTAATCAAAGTCACACCGGAGCATCACAACAGGTTATTAAAAGATATCAGGAGGAACTATGTTGAAAAATAATGTAAGCATAACGCCCTTTCAATCAATAACGGCATTTCGTCTCTAGAATAAAATGTTCTATAGGTAAGTTTTCTGATTCGGAAATTGGTTTTCATCAAATCAAGAACAATTCCTTTGGGTTTATTGAGGAATTTTCAATGTAAACTTCAGTTACCTAAATGTACTCGCAAGGTTACTTTAAAATGTAGTTTATCACCGTTTTGGCGACGTTTGTCGTTTAATCTAATTGGCGTTGATCAATCAACTATCGTATATCCATTATATTGGTTGGTTGGCTTTGGGTTTTTATGACGCAAGAGCCATATTTGGCTATGCTGCGCCAGACACAAGACATACAATATCAAGTAATAGACACACACAATGAAAGTTTTACTGACACAGAAGAGAGAAATACACCTAGAGAGGAATGCACCTAACAGTAATCGAACCTGAGCTGCCTGCGGAGGTTGCAAGCGCAGTGGGCATACCCATGAGCCAAGACTGCCCCATATATATCCATTAGGAATTCATTCTTTAAAATTCTTATTAGCCAAGTGGTTAAATCGTATTCGAAAACATAACTGAAGTTACATTCAGATTACGTACAAGAAATACGCATCCCCGCAGAAATTCAACGCCGCCTACATTGAGCTTGAAAGAAAACTGAATCTCACATTGGACGAAAGTATCACATCTCAAACCTACATGTGTAGATGCTATTGTGCATATCAAGTTGTATTTTATATCGTAGTGCAAGTCGTGTTCGTAAACACATGTCCCGTTTCCGGTGACAAGAGCTTTCGTCTAGCCAATACATCTTCCATTTTTAAATAGTAACTAATTGTAAGTAAAAGAAATGGAACGCGCGTCGTTTGTTAATTATTTCAGAAACCTTCGCTCTGTTCGCAATCATTAACTGGGTCATTAATCAATTAACTGGGTCAAATCACTCACATCGATGGGTGCAATCAAACCCCCACGATGTTGGTTTATCCAGTAGACCATGTTAAGAATCATGCTCCTTAGTATAACGTCGGTTTGCAAGTTACTAAGTCAATAAACATGGTTTGGAAAAAACGTAGGGGATAAATTTCCATTCACTATATGCTATATTCACTAAGAGAGCGGATAAACTCAAGAGGAAATCTAACCTGCAAAGAAAAAACGACAATGAACACCAATCTAAAGGCCACCACATTCTGGTCTAGAAAAGCTCAAATTAACTCATATCTCGGTAGGTAGTTAATTAACATCGCACTGGAGCAACACAAGGGACTATTGACGACGGTCCGTGATCAATTCCTAAGGGAAAGAACCAAGGACAACACCATATAATTTTGAACCACGACGAGGTCGCACCTGAGCTGGCACCCCACTCTCTAAACTTCTATACCACGCCGACGTGAGGATATTTGAGGCCACTACAGATTTAACATACACCATCCTACGTGTACACGACTATTTTTGGCTGGACCTAGTTTCGAACTCGCAAATCATAGCTCGGAAATTTTGACTTCACAGGTAAACCGACGTTATATTTTTCCAAACAGCAATGGGGCGTAAATACGAGGATTTTTACTACCGAAAATAGAAAAACGAGACATGTGTTACAGAAAAAGCGCGACAGGTGTCCATCGCACCTAATACGGATAGAATAGCCAGGCTAACAACCTAAAACGCCTCCGGAATAATCTATTTCCCGCCCTTGCAACTGTGCAGCTTTCAATTACGGGTCTCGCTTTCTTCGCAGCCGTTTCAGGCAAGCGAAGGATTTAATTGAGTTCTTAGTCACCACCGAATTTGTGAGAGGAAACATTTCAAATTTCAACTTTCCAAACTTGTTTCCAAAGAACGCGAAAGTTAATCTGAAGTGTAGTGATAAGAGAGAAATGCAGTGAGAATTGGGGAAGGCAATTTTAAGTAGTTTTCTCTGAAAATGAATTGGAAACCAATCCGACAAATGAATTCGGAAAATATGATGGATCTCGTCCAAGATTAGATCACTTTTTCTAAGAACGAGATATATCATCGAGATATAGCGACACTATTACTCATGAAGATCCAAGTAGAAAAAAAAGCAAATGGTCCCTTGTACAGAACTGGAGCAGGTTTTTGCACCAGACGCCGACCACTACATGGCAATTTGGGACCTGAAGATCAATCACCAGGGGGTAATAAAAACATTTTACAACCTCCTACATAACAAATTTGACCTTTTTAGTTTCTTGTATTGATTGTAACGTCCCCATATATATCACCAGAAAATGTAAATTATTTTATGTTAAACCATCGAAAAAGAATGTATTACAATTTTGCGACGAATGGATATTTTAAACTGATCGTTCTTTCTCAAAGGTTGATATATTTTTAGTGATTTCATTTCAATAAGTAATCTACCTCAATGAAGTGTTTCGTTTTATCTCTTATCGACTTGTATTTTTTGCGTCTTTTCTTGCATTTTTTGGATGATATATTTTTGTTCTCTGTAATTGGATATTTGTGTGCAAGGAAACAACAACAAAAAAATTAAATAAATACTGTACAATACAAAGCCGAGTGAAAGACTCTCCCTGTATGACTTCTAAACAATTTTGAACTTCTTGACCAATAGAATATTTCCAAAGGATCCTGTTATAAGGAAATGAGCAATAGAATATTTCCAAAGGATTCCATTTCAAGCAAAGTACAAGCAGAATCTTTCCAAGGATTTATTCTATTTTAGGAAAGGGGACCAATAGTATCTTTTCAAAGTATTCCATTCTAGGGAAGGGCCAATAGGTATCTTTCCAAAGGATTCTTTTCTAATTAAAGGAACAATATAATCTGTCCAAAGTAATCTATTCTGAGGAAACAATAGTATATTTCCAAAGGTTGAAAGAATTCATGGATTCTTTCAACCTTTTCAACCAACCAATAGGTATGGTTATTTAGTCATTCAGAGTGTGTTGTATGTTAAAAGCAGCACTACACTACCCGGATATCCCGTAACGCTCAGAGATATCATGAAAGATCGAATAAATTAATTCATCTATAACGATTGGTGAATGTACTGAATTCAGTGAGAGAATTCTGAGAAAATACTAAGAGTCTCTTTCAAGAGACTCGGAGAGACTTTCTGTAAAGCTAGTTGTAGGTGTCGTTAGAGTTTTAGCGGGCGGAACGTGTTTCCTATACGTATTCCGCACCCACCACGTACGTACGACACTTGACTTGTTTGCGAATGCGATTTGAGAACTTAGTCACTAAAAATTCCAAAGGATGAATTCCGAATTGATATATGATAGTTGATTGCTCAACGTCAGTTAAATTAAAAGCCAAAATGGCAAAAAGCTATATTTTAAGGTAGCGTCGATGTGTATCATACATAGACCTTAAAATGAAATAGACGTAGCATGCGTCCGCAGCTTCATGTTATTTCTTCCAGTTGCTCGGTTTGAAGATCTGTCACGTGGTTGTGGGAAAAAGCATTAATCCTAAATTATTGATTGGTTCAAGTGATTATCCACTGTGATCAAAAAACATTATTCTGCGCTTCCATATCCAATTGGCTAAGTCGATTTGTGATTTACCCTTCAGAGATCTTATGACAGCGACTTCGCCCACATGATCCGTCTATTTCATTAGAAGGTCGATGGTATCATACAAGAGCATTTGGGTAACAGTAAAATATTTTTTTGTCAGTTTTGTTTATACTGAAAATCTCTCTTATGTTGATAAAGGGTTGGTAAAAAACATGTGATAGTCAACATTTCTATTTTCGTGTTTGGTAAGAGGTCTTGATAAATAATGCAACAAGTAAAACAAATATAGTCAAGCTAGTAAACTTTAGACATTTAAAACACTTTCATTGAGTACAAAACAAGTGTAGCATGAATTTCATTCTCTAGATTCAAAAATTATTTCACTTACTATCAATAGATCACGGAAATATAATGTAATTGTCATTAAAATTATTCAAAAGCAAAATGTTTTGTAAACGTAACTGTCACCATTGACAAAACCCAAAAATCAAGACAGCAAAAAAAATCATTTCACTCGTTTGAATTATTTGCATACTGAATTGTTTTTGAATTGCAATGCATCTTCCTGTTTACGTCTTCGTCTCACATCATCACATTCATACAGTTTATATTCGTGCAATTACCTACAATACCGATAACTTTACAAATAAGAGTCAGACTAAACACATAAAAATACACGAAATGTAAAGCTCACTGAACTCTGAACGAACGGTTTATGTACAAGTGTAAAAGTAAAGTGCATTCTAGTCATCAGTAGCAGACCAGGTGTTTTCCGAAAATAAAACTGGTGTGAAGGAATATTGGATTGAATTCAACCTTCCGATCTCAACTTTCCTTAAGCGTTCTCTGAAATAGGAGTGCACAACAACCGGTACGCGAAAGTCTTACATCTATTAAACACTAGACTAAACAAGAAAAATTATTTTAATTTTGAAATTTAAAAAATAGTGGGCTTAGTGTTATCTAAAAGGTAGAAATGAGAATGTCGGGGAAATAATAAGGTAACTATAGATATTTAATTAACGTCACACTGGAGCAACACAACGGGCTATTGGCGACGATCCGGGATCAACCTCCGAAGACAACACAACATAATTTTGAATCACGGTCTGATGACGTGGTAACACCTGAGCTGGCACCCCACTCTCCAAACTTCCACACCACGCCAAGGCCACGACAGACTTAACGTGCACCAGTTTCCTTTGTACACGACTGTTTTGGGTTGGATTCGAACTCACAACCCTCCGGTTGCTAATCCGTTACTCTTCCAACCGGGCTACCACGGTCCGAAATAATAAGTAAAGGAGTGAGTTTTGATCTAAGATGCAAACAATGGCAAGTAAGCAGTTAAATTTACCTCGCATTGGAGCAACACAACGGACTACTGGCGACGTCTGGGATCCATCCGTAAGGGAAAGATCCGAGGAAAACACCTAGTAATTTTGAACCATGATGAGATCAATACCTGACCTTTAATCTCACTCTCCTAACTTCCTCACCATGCCAACATGAGGACATTTGTGGCCATTATAGATTTAATATTGCACCAGCCTCCACGTACACGAAGGTCTTTTGTTTGGATTGAGTTTTGGATTCACAAGCCTCCGGTTGCTAATTCGTAACTATACCAACTGGGCTACGGTGGCTCTCGATGCAGACACAGCTAAGTTTTTTCTTTGAAGGACTAGGGACTAGTGTTTTTCAGACTAAGTGTGTACTGACTTAGAACTGGAGATAATTGACACCACCAATGTTCAACAATAAGTTAAAATTTAAAGGCATATTTGGCTTAATTCATTCCTACTTGATTGTACATCGCCTTCTTCCTTTCATTGCCATTGGACATACTTCCTACTTGATACTACATATTCTTGAAAAGGGTAAGTTTAGATATTTGATAGCGACTGCCCAGAAAATATATAGCATCTTTGGAAGCACATTTGTGTGACCATACTTTTTGAACTATGACCCCAAAATGAGTTTAAATAACAACATCCAACCCGGTAAGATCGTATCTCTATTAACACGGGACTAGACTACAGAAAATTATTTTAATTTTGATCTGTTTTTGTTCAATTTACCGGTCTAAAATTTTATAAAAAGCAGAAGCAAGAATGTCGGTGAAATAAGAAAATGTGTATGTTCACATCTACGAAAATGCAGACTTGGATTAAATTATATTATAAGTCGGAGAAAAAAATCCAAGTTTCTTTTCCTGGAAGGATTGGAACCAGCGTTTTTCGGACTAGGAATGCACCAACTTATTTTCAACCAAAATTTATTTTCAGTGCTTAACGTTTTCTTTCCTAATGCCTGGCCTATTAATTAAACTTTCCCATCATAGTACTACAAAGGGGAATTTGAGAACCACTTGGCATTACCCTGGTGCATCAAAGGGGATGGGTTCACAGTACATCTCGCTTTCTTACCATAAATTCTAGGCCCAACCGTTTATAAAGGCTTACATATTCATGGAAGACAAACATCCATGACTGTTCCCGGATTCAAGCCATGAACCTTTCGATCCAGAGGCCTGAACCTTGACCCTTAGACCTATTGGTCGACTTGTTTGACGTCAAATAAATAAAAATTTAAAGAATTTTGTTTAACCATCCAAGTGGTTTTGACGAGATACCTCGTCCATCAAGATCTGACCAATTTTGCTAATGACAAGATATCTGGTCTTCAAGATATTGCCGTACTTTCATGATGATTTTCATCAAGATCTGGTCAGCTTTCTTCTAATGACTAGAGTTGGTTTTGACGAGATATCTCTTCCATCACGATCTGGTCAGTTTTGCTAATGACGAGCACCACTTCGAGACAACCACTAGGACGGTTAATCGTGTTTTTACAAAATTCTGGAATAAGGTAAGTTTAAAATTTAAGAAACGAGAATTTCGAAGATATCTGGTCAGCTTTCTTCTAATGACTAGAGTGGTTTTGACGAGATATCTCTTTCATCACGATCTGGTCAGTTTTGCTAATGACGAGCACCACTTCGAGACAACCACTAGGACGGTTAATCGTGTTTTTACAAAATTCTGGAATAAGGTAAGTTTAAAATTTAAGAAACGAGAATTTGGAAGATATCTGGTCAGCTTTCTTCTAATGACTAGAGTGGTTTTGACGAGATATCTCTTTCATCACGATCTGGTCAGTTTTTCTAATGACGAGTCCCACTTTGAGACAACCACTTGGTTAATTCTGTTTTTACAAAATCCTGGAATAAGGTAAATTTAAAATTTAAGAAACGAGAATTTGGAAGATATCTGGAGGATTTCTACAATGGGATTAACTCCCGATTACAAGTTTTGTTAATGAAAAAATGTTTTCATGTCACATCGATATTAAAAAAATAATTCCCCTAAAAAGGAATTATTGCTGTTGGTTCCTTCCACACTCATACCTTTCCTCTTCCTCAAACTAAAACTCGAGGCCTACTTTCTTCAGAATCCTGCCCTCAACACGTACAACGAAGTTGTACACCCCAGATTCACACTTCTTAGATTATGTGTCACGAAGAACTTTTCTGTTATTTCTTTCGTGTGTTTGCAATACTAAAAGCTGTTTATCTTGCCTCTTGAGTGGTAAATTATATCAAATTCCCGTACTGGAGAGCCTTGAGTCCTTAGGAGTATGTGATCTGTTTGACGGCTGTACAAACTTGGACAGTCAGGCGAGCGCTTTGTTGATAGAAAAATGGATAATGTTACTATTAGACTTCAATTGCAATAGTGTCAGTTCAAGAAATATTGAGTTGAGCTGTTAAATAGTCTGGAATTTTTGTTTTATGAAACACGTAAATTGTTATATGGTAAAACCCTCGATTTACCGCGCTTCTTGAGGGACAAGAAACAAATGCGATATATCGAAGGGCAAATATATATATATAGGGTCGAAATAAACTTGTTCATCTGAAATGAAAAGGTACAAACCTTACATTAAAAGTAAGTGTTTCGTTAATTTAAAAATACGTAAAATTACAAATTAAACAAAAGTCTCTGGTATGAAACATTTAAAAATAATATTAAATACGGTTTAAAGTGAGATATTCCTTCTCATCCATGCATTCGATCATTTTTAACCACATATTTTTGTCCTTGCATGGGGAGGGGTATACATGTGTGCCGTTGCTCTAATGTTCTCACCAGATACTCGAAAGACGTTTGGCTATTGGTGGAGGGGTGTGGTTTTGGATTTAAAAGAGGAGTATTTATATTCGGAATCAATCGTCCACTCGAGAATATCTGCTCCAATCCACAAGCTTCGCCTTCCTGTTTAACATAGGTTTAACCTGTAATTTGCACAATCCGTGGCACATGAAGCAAGTGATCTTTAAGCTCCCAATTCAAAAGAAAGATTGGGATTTCGTATGCTGTTGGCAAACAAAAAATTCACCTGGGGACAAATACAAAATAGCGACATCTTATCTCGATTTATCTAGCATATTCTTCTACCGAAATTTATGTTTTTTCATGTTGATTAAGATAATTAAGAAATTCGTTGCTTTATTAATTCGGCATATTAGATTTTTTTGATTGAACCAGCCAATCCCGACCAACTACCAGAAATTTACCATTTAACCATATTTCTCGTTTAAACAAACTATTCTAGTCTATTAATAATCAATCAGTTTGGTATTCTTACAACTTATCAAAAACTAGAATAAATGCAGCCAAATCAATATAGTGGAACTGGAACTAGATGTGTGGTGATCAATTATTGGTCAAACCAATATTCTGAACTTGGACGGAAAAATTATATAAAGCAATCAAATATTAAAATTTGTATTATAGACACTTCCAATAAGACACTAATTACAAAATTCGGTTGTTGCTAATCCTCTTGGTTAAGGTATAACTTAAATCATCTCCAAAAGACCATATTTTATATATATAAAGACCACTTTTATTTGCTTACACTTTTCATTACGAAGTTGTCCCACAGACACCAATATAATCTAAAATATGGGAAGGAGTTTCTGGGATTATAGACTTGCATAGAGTATAGGGAGAAAATTGCAGCTTCGTTATAGTGAAATACCATAAAACCAAAGAAAAATTTATTTTAAGTGCAATTTAAATTAGCTCCAGGGCAACTTTCGTTAAATAATGTGCACTAAATCATCAACAGCAGACTGATCACCAGAACTTATGCACTAGATCGATATTGTGAATTGATATTTATAAGGATTGGTATTGCCTTGTAGCTGCGCTAAGATTTTTCACATTCGTATAAAAACTTACCTTGAAAATGGTCTTGTGATGGAAATGTACTTATGCACAGAAATGTACATCAACGTATGTATGGAACAGATCAGAAAGAGTGCCATCGTGAAGCCATTAAGCTTGCAGAGACCTTCACCGAACACCCAACGGCCTTCAATGATGGTAATCAGCGACACGGGCATGTCCAACACAGCCACCAAAATATCCGCCACTGCCAAGTTCACAATGAACATGTTAGTTCTCGTCTTCATGCCCCTGTGTCTCAAAATGGTCAGCACGACCATCACATTACCTCCCACGGCACATACGATGATGGCTACCATGAGCAGTGCAAGGGGCACTACCACGGGGTACCCGTAGAAGAGGTACTTGTCGTCCACCACCGGGTGGGTTGAGTTGTCGTTGAGCAGGGGCAACTCGAATTCGACGGTTAAGGGCAGATCCCCCGTGTCTATGGTGGTGTTATTGGCAGACATGGCGAGGTCACTTCAGTGTGAAATGAGCTGGAAGAGAAAGAAATCACTTAAACATCTTGACATTGTAACCGACTTGTTATCATGGTGTGCAAAAGAATGAATGTCAAGTACAATACTGCCTTAGAAATGCCTCTTATAAAAAGACTGCCATCAATCAGTTATAGAATGAATACAAGTAAAAAATAACGTTGTTCGAACCTCTTTCTCCTGACATACTGATATGGAATCACATTTTATGCTATCATTACTTTTGACAGTTCGCACTTATATTTCCACTGATGGTGACACATCAGATTTCTAGGGCAAAAACCTATTTAGTACATTACGAGTAGTACCTGTACATTTCATATTGGATTGAAAGACACTGCATATATTACTCTTCAGATTGCAGAATACTTTACAATTGAGGTCACCAGAATATTAACAGAGTAACCAGTCCATATATCTTCTTTTTGAGGGGACAAGACAATAAGTCAGGCCGACAAAAATGTGGTCAACTAATACTTCAGAAAAGCCGTCTACTACTAATTTAAAGTAGGTTGTTGAATTTACATCGCACTGGTGCATCACTACATGCAATTGGTGACGGTGGGGGACCAATTCCAAAGGGAAAGATTCAATGACAAAACCTCGTAATTTTCAAACACGGTCAGAACCCGGTTCTGTATAAAACCGCGCAACGTGAAACGGTATGCCCGGTTCCGACAGTGACAGACTGACTCATGTGATCTGATCGGGAAATGTAACCAGCTACCAGACTCGGGGATTCTGAATATGATAAAAATCAAATTTGCCGTTTTAATCAGTATGATGCTTATACATTAGTTTAATCAGGTAACTTTTATTCAAGAAATATAATTTTTGTTTTGTGACAATTATTTTGCACTTTTTATTAGACATTTATTCTATATTAGCAAAAATTATCATACAATTGGATAGAGAAACTGATAATAAACTTAAAAGTGCTTTTTTAGGAACATAGGACAATTTAAAATCTTAAACATTATATATATATATATATATATATATATATATATATATATATATATATATATATATATATATATATATATATAAACCCAAAAAAACCATGACATGATTCTATATTGCAGTTAAGGTTAAAATTGAAAGACCGAAAGTGGGCAAAGTTGTACGGGACAATAAATATTAACGCGGAAGGTAAGTAGTTAATTAACGTCGCACTGGAGCAACACAACGGGCTAATGGCAAACACTATTGGTCCGGGATCAATACCGGAAGGAAAGATCCAGGGACAACACCTCGCAATTTTGAATCACAGTCAGATAACGAGGTCAACATCTGAGCTGACACCCCACTCTCCAAACTTCCACACAAGCCAACATGAAGAAATTTGAGGCCCCGACAGATTTAAAATGCATCACCCCACGTGTACAAGACGCTCTTTGGTTGGACCTAGTTTCGAACTCTCAATCCTCTGATCGTCAATCCGCTTCTCTTCCAATTGGGCTACCGCGGCCCACATAATAACGAAGAAAATTAAAATGAAACATCAATCGCGTGTTCAAACTCGCACACTTCAACGATTAGAATACGTAGACTCTTGTTTACTTATTTTTACATTCTTATTTACTTTTTTAAGTAAGAAGTATCTAAGCTACTTAAAATATTTTTGGACGACAACCAGCCTCCTAGCATCAGCTTCCCAGGAATATCCCAATTTCCTGGGAGACCTGCTATTCAATGGGTACTGGTAAACCTCTCTGGAAAAACTTAGTGAGATCTACATATTTAGTGCAAGATTTCATACAAGAATTATTTTTCTAAAAATCCAATTGAATTTTGGAATTTCAAATCTCATTTTATTCCAGCAAATAGTATTTGAAATTATCACAAATGCTTGCACTAGTTTTGCTTTTGAAACAACGAAAGGAAATCCACAAACAGCTGACCCCAATATAAAAAACTCTGTCCGATTACTAACCGGATACAAAATTTTGACACCAAATAACTGTTGGCCTAACTTTCCGCTTGTGTGTTCAGACGTTAAAATAGGTTCGTTGAACTAAATATGAAACAACTGAGTTGTAGACATGCCAATAACGTAATCACAGGTACATGAAATGCATAATGAATGTATGATAATGTACAACAAAATATATTACATTATTATGAAATCGAAACGCTTTTATAGTTGCAGAGAAAATATCAGCTTTTCATATACATATGTATCTTAAGAAGGAAAATAACATTTCTGTTCTGCAATTTTTTAAAAGAACAAAAGATCGAGTATTTTAAAACTTAAAAAAAGAATATTTTGTAGATAATTGGTTACTCTATTTGGGAATTCTTACTTTCAGTGAATTTCCTTATGTAAAGAAGATTTGGAGATCATTCAATGTGCTCTATATGATTTCAATCATCTTAAACGAATACAACTGATGCGACTTCACGATATATACTGATTCTATTTCAGGCTGTTATTTCATTTATTTCTAAAATTTATTACTTTTATGAAAAAATAATACTTTATTTTTGTTTTTTATTAGCGTAGAATATAAGAAGTTTTTTTAAGATGTAACATTATCTTCCACTCATTAATAAACAAAACCAATATGCATGAAAAAGAAACCATAATATCTCTAGTTTTCAGGAAACCATTTAAATAGCCTTGGATGCAATATTTGATGGGACTTCCATTAAAATTCCGTTTGCATATAGAGAATTATCATAAATCATTCTTCAGTAACTATTGAATTCGATAATTTTTTAGTATGAAGTAATTTCTTACTTCAGTATCTACGATAGATAAATTGTCAGATATTGTTTGGTAATATAACTACCAATTCAATAGGTTTGAAATCAATTTCGATATCGTCTGTATTGCTGTCTTGGGCAAGAGACTATGAATTTAGGAAATAAATCCTTAATCATTAATTGAGTTTTGATTTATTTGTTCCTTCAAAAGAACACGAGATATGACACGGTGTCTGGATAATCCGATAATCGGAATTCCAGATTTCTTAGGAAATTCTAAGACGATAATTCATGTTGTGGAGCAATGAAAGTTTTCAGGCAGATAGTTAATTCACGTCGCACTGGAGCAACACAACGTGCTATTGACGACGGTCCGAGATCAATCTCTTATGGGAAAGATCCAAGGACAACGTCTCGTAATTTTGAACCACTGTCAGATGACGAGAAACCTGAGCTGGAACCCCAGTCTCCAAATTTCCACATCATGCCAACGTGGTGAAAGTTTTCAGAGCATCGGGAACTTAAGCTCTCGTATGGAAATGTCAAAAAAAATTGAGAAAATGGCGTCAGCAATTGGAAATGTTTCTGTTGGCTACTGGAAAGGAAGTCTTCGGATATAAAGAAAAATACCCATCCTTCTGAACTTGTTAGTAAGTGAAGGATTCGAAATCTACAACACTTTCAAGTTTGAAACGCCAGTCGTGACAATTACAATGAAATGCCACAAAAGTTAGAAAACTATTGCTCACCACGGCAAAATGTTGTATAAGAGAGATCCGAATGTTTTCGTATATCCAGCAAGAAGGTCGATTAATTGACAGTTAAATTACTCGTTTAAAAACGCTAGCTTCCACTTGTGAATTTCGGGATCAAGCAGAGATTCTAATTCGTGATAGAATTGTGCTATAGATCCGTGATAAAGGATTTATAGATGGTCTTTATCGAGAATCAGTACTAACTCTAGAGAAAGCTGTTGAAATCGTGAGGAAGTGAAATTAACAAAGAGCAACTCAGATCAATGAGGGAGATTGAATCTACACTAGTTGGTTAAAAAAGCAAGGTACATGCCATCAAGTAGAGAAAAATGTAAAAAATAACTTTTCCAAGCAGTTATTCGCAATACGACTGAAAGAAATGAGGAAGACGACAAAGACCATAGCATAGAGTCCATCTAGTACCCAAAAATTAAACACTATATTTCTCAATATATTCTGAGAGAAATTGGTTGAATTTTCTTTGCCAGTATTGGATTTTCCTACTTCCATTTAAAAGAGCGTAGATTGTATAACAAACATCTGAAAGTACATACCCGATAAAAATTCAACCGTTATCAGAGGTTGAAATCCGTCTGCATTTTTCCAAGAAGTTGCATTAGGAGGGACCTTTCTCTTCAGGTGTTACAGATCGAATTACTTTTCTGAGCATGCTTCCGCCCTTTAAGGTTCCCTCGGATATTTCATTAATAAAGCACTCGTGGAAATGAATTTGCATTAGACATGAATTTCCCGCAGCGACAATCGATTGTCGGCTAACGTCAGAGATTAAAATACAGTGTCAACCCGCAGCACGTTCGTTAGAAGTCACGCAACAAGTCCCTGAAGATGCGAACTTTGCAAGCGGCCACAGTTTCCATGACAAAAGCGGTGTTGGGCTGAATTAAAGCAGCACGTGTGAAAAATTCATTAAAAGGTTAATATGTAATTTTTGACTAAAAGTAGAAAACAAAAAAATAGTGAGTTGTGTGCATAAACAGAATGGTCTGGGACAGAGGCGTAACCAGGCGGAGGCTTTGGCTGTCCAAACACTTCCGTAATGTGGTTAATTAACGTCGCACTGGAGCAACACAAGGGACTATTGACGACGGTCCGTGATCAATCCCGTTGGGAAAAATCCGAGGACAACGACTCGTAATTTTGAACCGCGGTCAGATGACGAGGTCAACACCTGAGCTGGCACCCCACTCTCCAAACTTCCACACCACGACAACGTGAGAGCATTTGAGGCCGCGACAGGTTTAACGTGCACCAGCACCCGCGAACTCGACGGTCTTTGGTTGAACTGAGTTTCGAACTCGGTTGCTAATCCGTTACTCTTACAATTGGACTTCCACGACCCTAAATATTTCCATTTTTACAAATAAAGAATTAAAAATGCATCGAATGCTTTTGTAATAGTAAAATAAGAATTATGAGATAAATTAACAGTTTTCTAAATTATCATTTGCTGGGAAATGTGAGAGCTTGACGTTTATTAATTTGTTGGAACCGCGGTAGCCCAGTTAGTATAGTAGCGGATTAGGAACCTGAGGGTTGTGATTTCGAAACTCGATTCAATCAAAGACCGTCGTGCAGGTGGAGGCTGCTACAAGATAAATCTGTCGTGCCGTCAAATGTACTAGCGTTGGTGTAGTGTGGAAGTTTGGAGAGTGGGGTGTCAGCTCAGGTTCATACCTGAGCTGACACCCCACTCATGATTCCACATACCCATTCATGACCTCCTCATCTGACCGTGGCTCAAAATTACGTGGTGTGTTCCTCGGATCTTTCCCTTCGGGTTTGATCCCGGAACGTAGCCAATACCCCGTTGTGTTGTTCTAGTGCGACGTTAATTTAAATACCTACATTCCTTAATGCAGGTGAAATAAAATATCCAGTGTTCCTGGTAAAAGCTATAAAACTTTTTAAGGTTCTTTAGTAAATACTAAGGCTTTTTAAAACGCTTGAAACTAAAATGGAAAATTGTGACTTCTTAAGGCTTTTTAAAGCCTAAGGAATCTTGAATTAAAAAAAAGGGTTTTAGTGGAACTTTAAAATTTTAATAAAATCGATGTCTTAAACTAGCATAAAAAAGTGTATTTCTTAATCACCTCCGAAATAAAATCCTTAGTACACTACTGGCTGGAACATTGTATTTTTAACCTGAAAGTACGCTTCTTGTATGGAAAATTGAGTATTCTTATCAAGACCCACCACTTGGAAGGATCGAGGTACCGTAATACTGGGACCAGAAGGGGTCAGGGTAAAATGGAAAATGTTTGTACTGCAATGCAGTCCATTTTCTTAATTTAAAAGTTAAGCGTTTACTGTATTTATAATAATATAGCTGCATAGGAAGTTAAAAAGGGAATAAAGAAAAAATTCTATATTTGTTCAAGTTAAAGGTAAAGATCACTTAGGATATACAATGTTTCAGGATGCCCGTCATTTAACCTGTATTGAGTCCTGAAACACAGATGTGGGATGTGATTCTTACTGTCGAAATCTACTTAGTTGAAAATGTAAAGATGCAATCTTCCTACAACAATAAAACCGGAAACAAACATTTGAGATCCATTCACCATTATGTTGTATTTGTATGGCTTGTTTTATCCGTGCGTATTCGGGTATTTTTTCGTAATCGTGTAACTGGCCAAAAAGTTCACAAAGCACAACTAAAAGCCTTATCTAAAAACTTAATCATACACATAGAGTTTTTATGTAATAAATATCCTATAGGGCAATCCCTACCGTTCAATTGTTCTTAGAAATATCCTAAATGCAATGCCCCATAGGAAGTTTCATATGCGATAAAAATAGTAATGAATAATTTTAAAAGTAACACATCAGAAAAATATTTCTAACTTTATATTGAAAGAAAATATTTTATTCCATTATGTTGAAAAAATAATTACTTATATAACAAGATAGAAATGCAACACTTTAGTAAGTGAAAACATCATAACTAGTAAGTGAAAACATCATAACAGTAATTTTAAGCTATGTGAACAGCTGCACTAGATTAAAACAGAGTCGTTTCCTCTAAAATTTATTGCTCTCTCAATAAATCGTACACTGGATCACAAAATTATTGGGCCACTTCACGTTTCGGATTATTCTCATGAGTTTTATAGGGATGTAGTTAAAAGTGTGGTTTAAACACTTTCTACATTAAAGCTATCTTTCAGTCTCCCATCTTAATAATCGAACAATTATTTTAAAAATTGTTGCAACTGTTTAAAATGTAACACAAATTGTGTGATCATATACACAAAAGTATTTGGCTACTTTCTGTAAATTACATTTTGATATGTGAGTCCAGCGTATTAACCCCGATTTCACGATGTCTTCCCTCCACCAAGGAAGCAATATACATAAAATGAACAGAAAAAACAGTAAGATAGCATACGAATTTTTCTTTAGGAGAATTCTAAAAATGTTTTCTCCGGTGCAATCGAACAAGATATGCTCCAGTCTCTTCCTCATCAAGGCAAATAAGGCACTTGTTGGAATCAGCCAGGTGAAAACTATTCTAGTAGGTCTGAGTTTACAATGTGGGCTGGTTGGGTATTCGGGGTTTTATGGCGCACGGGCCATATTTGGCCATGCTGCGCCAGACACAAGACATACAATATCAAGTAATAGACAAACACACACACAATTAAAGTTTTACTGTCACAGAAGAAAAAAATACACCCAGGGAGGAATGCACCTGACAGGAATCGAACCTTACAATGTGGGCATTCTAGATTTAGAAGAAAAAGTGACAACTGCTCTAGGGAATTCTTTTGAAGAAATGTTCATCAAGCTCACTCGGAAATTGAAAAAGACCGCGATTCATTCCAGTGTTCCTTCATAAAGTACACCAAAGTGATCCAGCCTCTCTCCTGACCCTACCCAGACACCTAGAGAGGGTAGTTGCTGACAAAAGGAATTGGGCGTATTGTGGTTGACAATTTAGCTAACTTATCAGCCATTTCATTGCCATACCCACTGCAAAGTGATGTCTTAATTTGACAAGAAGCCGTTTGATTTCCTCAATTTTAAGGCTACTTTCTGTAAAAAGTACAAATGTTAACCCCAAAAAAGAAAATCATTCTTTTTCCCATCTTTTTTCTTACAATATAGACTGCTTTTTGTCTAGATATAATTGTTTTCCCCAGGTATTTGGTCAAATTGTAACCAATTTCATTCAACTCTGCTTGAAGACAGAATTTCTATGTATTTCACTATTTAATGACAAAAATATTGTCTTCTTCAGATTTCCCGAGAAAGAAAATGATTGCATACAAATTTTTGAACTGAGGTCAGATTTGAAGACCATTGATTCATTGAAAACAAATCTGACTTGTTATCCAAAATGCTACGTTTGGGGCTATTGTCATGTTGGACTAAAATCTGAGATTCAATTAAAATTTACCGTGAAAATACTTTTCAAATTTCTTTTTAAAAGATCAATGGATACATATTGTATACCTAAATCAGTAGTAATACATTCAAATGTATCTACACTAGCTACCGACATACGCTTCCAGATCTTTACAAACTATACTGTGAATTTGATGTGGTGCGGTTATTACATTGGGCGAACTATGATTTAAGGTTTCTGACACCGTTTTCTTCTTGTTTTGAAATATCGAAAACTTTAATAGAATATTGAAAATCAGTTTTTGTAAATGAAAATTATTAAAATAAATAAAATGTAATCCCTTACATTTTTAATATCTTTTATCTGCAATATGTATTTGCTTTATCATTCACATTCATACATAAACTTACTTCCAAATATTCCAAATTCATATTTCCCCGAAAAATTCCGAGGCATATGCTTATTTCTTGCGTTGAACATAGTCAAAAGCTGTACTTACATATAAAGATATCAATTAATTTTAACAAAGTTAAATTCTGCAACTTAACGAATTATGAAGACGGAATCACTAAGACTGGGTTAGCAAGCACAACAGGAATAGTGAAGACATTCATATACTAGTTCCGTAAGCAACAGCAAAGCGACATTTCATCTTCACCTTTTGTTGTCGTTTCGATTAGCGGAAGTTGCTGCTATTCGAAATGAGAGAGGAGGCATTTTCCCCAATAAACATTTGAAAAGTATGGTATTGTTGACAAACTTCTGGATGGCTGGCCATTTCTTGAATGCCTTTCCTTGATAGTCGGGCTTTGAGAAGATCAGGGCTATAATTATAATGATTATCTTTTCGTCTATAAAAAGTCCCAACCTAACAAATGGATAGAAAAAATTCTTGAAGACTGCATTTGAAGCACTTTGAATGAGGAAATTGAGGAATTGCCATACATGCACTAGGGTAAACATTCTCATTACCAGTAAATCACAGACGGAAATTCTCCACACCAAGATCTATTTTTTCATCAGCGAGCTGTTGTAGCACATTTCCACACACATGTTGGAGTGTATGTAATAAGACGCGATTTTTTGTTTACATGTAAATATATTCAAAAATTTACTCTACGCAATTTATCTTCTTTCGAAAATTTGTTTGTACCAGGAAAGCAATTTGTTTTTACTTCCAGCAGATGATACCAAAATGGTAATTTAAACCAGGGGTCCCTAAACTTACCGAATTGAAGGTCACATTTTGATTGAAAAGCACACCACAGCCGCTAAAGACGCCCTTTTCAACTGCTGCTGTCGTATAAATTTATCCCTGAAATATGATCTTTTGAGAAGAGTTTTCTGACAAGTTAAATGTAGGTGTCGATATAATGTTTTTGTAGTGGAACATGCTTACTGTACGTAATCCGGATCTGACGTCATTTGACTTGTCTTTCCAATACGATTTAGCACGTGGCCGATAGAAATTCCAAAGAATGAATTCCGATTTGCTTTTGATAGCTGAACGATTTGATTTATTATACGAAGTTTAGCATTTAATCTAATTGATTAATTAAACAGATTAAAAGCCAAAAGTCGTTAAAACGGCGACAAACTACATTTTAAGATAACCCCAATATCCGTTTTGGGTCCTTCTGATGCAAAATCCGTCTCTTGGCGTTTGGTGTCTTTCTGTCCATCTGTCTGTCTGTGCGTGTGTGTGCCCGTACAGCGTCCAAACGGTTGAATATATTTTCTTGAAACTTTGCATACTGTGAGTACTTACATTCATTTAGTGACTGAACTTGGTTGCGTAAGTCTGTCTGTCCGTCTTCCCGTTCTATGTTTGATTTTTTTTTGTCTGTGTTTTTGTAGAAGTATCACATAAAATGTTTTCAACAAATTTTAATGCAATGTTCTGTATTGGATACACCATAATTTAGTTTAGTGAATACGTTATTTTAAATTCCTTTGCTTGCATATTTAGACAAGTTTCATGCTAAACCATCTGAGTAACTATACTTAAATCAACCATAATTTGGTAGTTTGGGAGTAGCTGGAAGGTATAGTGAGCATTGCAATTACTTGAATTGTTTTACCAGTGTAGCTGAAAAATCAATTATTTTTCCAAAAATTGTTTTTACAGAACTCAAATTCTAATACTTTATTTTGAGCCTTATTTTTTTACGAAATAGATAAAAAATTGTATCTTTGGGACAGACAATAACAAGAATAAAACGTTATAAATAAAATATTCAAAACAAGACCTTTTAGAATATTACTGGTAGCTAATATGGCAACCTTGGTACTTTTTAATCTTTTGCTTTTTTTTAATTTGTGTCCATTATATTCCAAGAATCTATTTTGTAGTGAAAATACAGATACATTCATTAGTTTTCGTTCGAAGCTTTTCTTAAATCTGTTTTAAGATGTATTTCTGCATTTTCAATTTGGAGTTTTTCGTTCAATAACTGAAATGTAGGTAAATAATGATTTAATTAGTTTAAAAACATTTTTAATCATTGTATGACAATTTTGGGAAAAGCTTTTGTTTTTAAATAACATACAAGGCATTTATATGCATATTCTGAACTATTCTATGCATTCTGGGTAACATTGGCACACTCTAGAGACTTCTGTCTTACTAAAAATTTTAAATTCTTCAAAAATGTAAAATGTTAAATATATTTATTTACATTTGTGAAATTGTGTATTTAACAATTGCGTACCTTTATTAGATTGTGATAGTTGTTGCATGTGATGAGTAGGAATTACAATTTATATTAACGAAAGAGGAAATTAGTTAACCAATTCAACCCGAGTAACGCCGGGTTATTCTGAAAGTTTTAAATAAAGATTGTGGAACTTCGTGAGGCGTTATGTGCTTTACAGATAAAAATAAAATGGAACAGAAAGAAAAATGCATTCCAATCGAAAACTTTAAAATCTTCGTATTATGTCAGAGAAAGATATTTTTAAACAATAAAAACACGCGAATTGGTGAGGGTATCTCTCAGATATAACAGTGCTTAAATTAAAATTTCCCCTTAGTCTTCTAGCTATTTTTTCCACTGAGTAAAGAGCTCCTGCAGCTGCCCTTGTGCGAAAGTTTAGCAAACTATATTTTTCACTGTTTGACTGTAATTTTGTCATAATTCGCATAATGAATAAAATATGAGCAATTTTTTTAATACTTTTTAGTTGTTTGATGTCTCGGGTAATAATTTATCAATTTTCGTCAGTGTGACCTCGATAAACACAGTTGATGTGAGCAATTGTATCACTCTAAGATCAGTGCTATAAAAGGCTGCACGCGAGACAATGCATTGGTAGTTCATTGTGAATGAATATTGTTGCTTGGGTAGTTTTAAGTTATAGCATGGGTAAAGCATTGGAATCAGCACCTCGAAAATGAACATGTATCAAAATTTTGCACTTTACAAGGATGAAATATAAGAGAATTGCTGGACAGTTAATTTTCTGGAATGTGCCAGTAACAAAAATCTTAGACTGTTGATAAACCACCGCGTTTGGGGGGAAACAATGCTTCTAGCATGTGTGCAGAGAAAAATTAAACATCCTGCTTCCATTACGGTTTGGGTGCTTTTTGTTTTAATGGTGTTTGCCCTTAAAATTTCGTGACAAGCACCATCTCTGACAGCATGAAAGTATTAAACAATAAGTTCTATGAGTACGGAATTCTTTACCATGGGTGGTCCAACAAGATTTGACATGTTGCAGCACATCTTGAAGGGTAAATAGTTCATTTCAAACCTTTATTCCAATATTCCTCTTTAGTATTTAATATTGAACTAAGATGACAATTGCTGAAAGTGTTCAAGGAACTGCGATCCAATGTCCTACCTTGGCCTGGCACCTCCCAATCTAATTGAAAATTTAAGGCTATTGTCTGTAAAAAATCTCATAGAGGAAGCCTGAAATGTTATACACATAAATTTTAATTAATGTATGGCATCATTGCATCGAGACCAGAATGGGTTACGAAACCTAGTTGACTCTAAGCCACACCGTATTGCTTCAGTTGTTATAGACAAAGGTGATGTAACGAAAAATTAAAAGCCCCAACAGGCTGTAAGTACATAACCAAACTGTTGGCATATGTAAAAAAATTCTTATTAAGATTAATATTGATGTTTATTTTAACACATGGTAATTCAATGGTAATTACTTCATTTCTTGAATTTGTTAGACAGTTATGTTATGTTATAAAGTGTATCGTGTAAAAAAATAATTATCATTTATCACAAGCGGAGCAATTGCATTTTCTAAATACTGTGGATATTAATAATTATTGAATTAGAGAAGTTAAATTGTAATTTTTGTATGGAACAAAAAAGTAACCACCGAAAATACAATGTTCAGGGAAAATAAAAAGTTTGCTAAACTTTTTCACACGTGTGGATCTGACGGATACACACGCTAATGCTCAATGTAAAATATGCCAGATATTTTTCGATGTTACTTTTAGTTTGGCTCTTTTCTTTTCAGTATAATAAGAATATGAAACTATAAAAATATAAGAAAAAATCTAGTGAGATTACTTTTAAGAAGCCCGTTTCTTTTTTTAAAAAAAGCCTGACTAACCTTTAGAATCACAAGTTCAAGTTCTTAACAGTATTTTCCCGACCGTTGTAAGTGCCTACAGTGTCATTTGAGTAAGTCCACGTCAATTACGATTACAAAAGCATGTTTTTTATCCCACTTGATCTAGACAAATTAAACCAAGTCCGTGAGTTCATGCACCTTCAAAAAGTCCAGGACAAGCAAAGGATTAAAATACAGATCCTGTCTGGACAGCCCGAGAAGCAAGGCTGTGACAGAGAGGCCTGCTCCGCATTGCACTTCCGACTTTTTTGGAAGACCTTTAATCCATGATAAAAACAAAATTAGTTTCAAATGCCCACTGGCTAGTCTAGAGATGGTGGTCCATCACCCTCGAATTTGAGGTTACTTCCAGGATCAGTATTCTCTGATATCAGCTATGATTGGGAAGAATTTTGCAAGTGATATTGTTAAGTTTCTTTTTTCTAAAATCTCGTAATATGTATTTGATTGCGATGATTCTGAGATACCCTCCCTTGCCAAGCTTCTACCATTTGATATCCGCTGAGATTCACGAGGGAAGGATAGAAACATTAAAACATATTGCTAAAAATATTTAAGCTTAGTCCTGAAACACTCAAGGCAAAATTTTTTAATGCCAACAGTATATAATGTCTCTTGAAATTGAAAATTACTTCGGAATAATAAGAATGGATTCAGGTTCCATGTCCATCTTATGATAATCTTTTAAGAACTTTTATATAGGGATAAGGATAACTGAAACATCGCACTTGAGGACTAAATCACATTAATCACTAAAACTAATTGCACAAATGACTAAAATTCCATCAGCATCAAAAGTATCGAATATACTTGATAAATATGAATGTGTGAACAAGAATGTAAAAAATCACAAGGGCATTTGGATATAAAAACGAACTCAAATGGGACAGACTCCTGGTATATAAAACAGATAACGGGTATATCACACCAATGCTTATTAATACTGGGCTTACAATTGATGTTATTTGTAGAACCGGTCTCATTACTCCTCGAATGTTCTTCGGAGAGAAAGCGTCGTCAGGCTCTGACTGACATTTGAATTCCGTGGTTTTTAACCAGTCTTTTCATCCAATTAGGCAGATGAAACGTAAATAATGTGTTCCCACAATTGCGTCGTCAGCACAGATTCTGGCTCCAAATTTATCGCGTGGTGTCGGAAACAATAGCAGTGATTATTAATAGACGAAACAGATAATAACTATAGTCTGACTCCCTCAAATAGCCCGTTGTGTTGCAGCAGTGTGACGTTAATTAACTACCTACCAACCTACCAACTCCCTCAAGTTGGCAGTCGAGTCACGTGGTTTCGCTATTAGTTGAATTAGGGGACTGATGATAATATAAACAAAAAGCTTCCACAATAGGTGTCTTTATTGCAGATTCTTGTTAATAGTTCATCATTCGGTACCAAAAAGGGTACAGTGATAGCGGAGTTGGCGGAGGGAACCAACACAGCGATTGCCATTCATGCTTTTGGTATGGCAGCCCTTTTCCTAACGAGCTTTCACAACTCATCAAAAATCGGCTTACCCAAGGTCGACTGTCTTCTCGTCAGAACCACAAAATATCATTTTGCATATGGTGACCCTCTCCCCTGATGAGCTCACCACCTTTTAACAAATGGGCTTGCCCAAGGTCATCTGACATCTCTCCTAAACAGCAATACCAGTGTGACAATCCTTACATTCTAGTTTCACTTTTTTGACATTGGCTTGTGTAGAGTTGAACAGGGAGCTTGAAAGCCTTCAAACTAAAGCCAATGCAATTTGCCCGAATTTAGGAAAAATATCTTCTTGGAAACTGAGTATCAAAAACGTTGAAATAAGCACAGAATAGACCACTGTCTATTCTGTGCTGTTCTTAAGTACTGTGTCTGTTCTTAAGTACTGGGCATAGAGAGCAGATGAGAAAGAAAATTTAAAACACCACTTTAAAATTAGAGAAGAATTAACCTTACTTGATGCAACTCATGCAGAATTTCCTTGGTTTCAAAAAGGAAGCAAAGATTTACGAGAATTTTTTTAAATTTAGTTTTCAAAAGGAATGTAACTTCTAAAAATAAATTCGAGACTTAAAATTATTAACTAGTGAAGTGTGAGGAGACGTCTTCAGGAAATTAAAAAGTGTGTCGGTAGTCCTTGAGGATTTAAGGTTTAAAATACTGGCATTATGTCATGAAGCAACCTCTGCACATTTAAATCACGAAATCTAAAGATAGGTTAACACAATATTTCTTCTCGTCTGGAAGCTTTAAAAATATGAGAGTATGAACACAATAATGACTTCTATTATGTAGCAGGAAAACCAAACAAGAGAAAGTAAGCTCCTAATCCCTTTAGGTTCAATGGGTCCTGTGCGTCCCATTTTCTTGAAATGCTTATGACTAGGTATATAATTATTCTAAGTATATTATTACAAATAAGGTATATAAGTATAACACAATATTCTCCTGTTGGGAGTGCTATAGATGTTTAATAAGTTGTGAGACCATAAGGAGCACTTCTTAAAAACTAAAAATCTAAATTTTTGTTATGTGCAGAATACATTCGTATAAGGCATGGTTTCCCAAACTTTTCTGGTTCAACACTCCCTTTTAAAAGACAATTTTCTTCGGTGCCCCCTGTGTGGAAAATTATCTTACCTGATAATAAATTGTGAGTGCAACTTTGCCTATAATTTTTGAATTTCATCAAAATATTTATGTAGCTGTTTGTGTAATTTTAGAATTCAAAAGTTTCTAATTTGGAAATAAAACAACTTAGGAACTAAAATTGTAATGGGGTTGGAGAAGATTTCTTAGCTATCACATCGATACAATGTAGGATGTGGTTTGGAGAGTCTGGCTCTTCTCTCTATTAGTCATTAATATCAATCGAATCAACATAATTAAAAATAAACACTAATGAAAAGAATGAGCCTGTTGTGCGACCCATTAGTCTACCCCCATTAGGCTCTACTTCCGATCATCAGCAGTCTTGCATATCCACGGTCAACTATTTGCAGTAAGTTCCTCTTTCTCGTTAAACGATTTGTTAGAGTATTAAATCCACGCTCAACTAAACAGGATGACAGAAATACAATCAAAATTTTAAGTCGAAAGTGCGAGCAAGTACATACATGCCTATACTCTCTTGTTACGACCTGTCGTCTTGTTTTTAGACCGATCAGTTGTAACTCGTTTTACATCGTTTAAATTTTGCGGCAATGCAATTCAGCAGTGAGTGTGTTTGTATGGTCAAGAGGATAAGTGTTTGCTAAACAATTTAATCACCTAAGAGTTAACTTAAACAGAAACTAACCGTAAAAGTTTATCATCAACGTCAATTGCTAATAGTTAATGATTATTTACATTTATTTTCCAACTGTTAGTGTTATTATAACAGTTAACTAACGGAAACTGTTTATATTAGCAGTTAAACTTCAGTAAAAACTTCACGGAGTTGTAGAAATTGTAAACACTTGTAAAATAGAAGTTTAACCCATCTCAAAACTAATACAGTTGCATGCGGCCGTTATCCGTCACTGTTGACGGAAAACGTTATTTGATTACGACCATTTGCTTATCTTCAAAAAAATACAGCGACGCAATTCCAGTAGAGGATAAAAGTTCGGATATCAGGACGACGGATGCGTTGTCAAAGGCATTTAGAAGAATGGGATTTCTAAGGATAATGGAATGCGACCCAAAAAATGTTTTTACGAGTGTTCTCACAACCGAATTTTTCTAAACGTTGGAAAATGAAAGCCACGGACTGACGAAGATGATCAGTCCGGGAAATATAACTATCTACTGGCCTCGCGGGTTGAGAACTTTGAAATGTTGAAAGTAAAATATGTACCTAATTTTAAATGGTTAGGCGCCGATTCGTGATTTCTCATATCACTATAGCATGTACCTTTTTCTGTTCCGAGCCTTCTTGCGCATCTTAATCGCTTAATTGAGTAATTATATCAGAATTGTTACCAACTATAGTACCGAATCCTTTCTACTGTTAGATATGATATGAAAGGGATTTTCAGTCTAAATAAACCAGACGGAGTCTACCAAGATTTTACTTCTGCTGTCCAAATACTATAGCATGATACATATGGAGGTTACTTTAAAATGTAGCTTATTGCCATTTTTGCAACGTTTGGCGTTTGTCTAACTGGCGCTAACCAATCCACTATCATTGTCAGCTCGGAATTTATTCTTTGGAATTTTTTATTGACGAAGTGCTGAAATCGTATTTAAAAAACAAGCCAACCGACGTCATGTTCATATGTGCAGGAAACCATAGAAGGCAGAAATCCTACCGCCACTTTTATTTAGCATGACAGAAAATGCCTATCATACTAAATTTCGTTAATTATTTTAACATTTTATTGTTTCCTAATTGGTAGGTAAGTAATTGAATTTACGTCGCACTGGATCAACACAACGGGCTATTGCTTTCTAATTGGGAAAAGTATTTAAGGTACTGCATAAAACAAATTCTCATATTATTTCTCATATTTTAAGTCATATTATTTACAAGATATTTAAAATGTAGGACCTACAGGTCCTTTCGAAAAGCACGGGCCTCCCGGAAAATTCCCTATTTTCTGGTCCACTGAATTAAAGTCACTCATAGTTCGGTTCACCATTTACGATCAAACTTGTGGAACGTTTTTAATATGACTTTTGTGGACTCTGTTTAAGCCGAACAGATTGGGAAACACATTTTCCATCTATTTTTGTAAGCCTTACCTACAGTAACATACGAGATTACTGGTTATATGCCATCAGAATGGTGCTCGGGGCAATTTCGATGACACCCGAGTTTGGTGTATAGGATTTTAATAAGATTTGGAAAAAGGGGAGAAGAGAAAATGCTCTTACACAGATTATACTTTCAGACCATTTAACGGATTGAAAAAGTTCCAAGAGACTGATTCTAATAGGATGAAAGATTTGTGCAAAACTTGAAGGAAAATGGTATAATAAAAATGCAGTAAAACGAGAATTTAAAATAGGTGACTTAGCTTGTATTAACCCCACTTTGAAACACAATAAATTGTTAGTTCTGGGGTTGTTGAAATTGAAAGGCCTGAAACTAACTAAGCAGGTTGCCCGGACTATAGGCATCCAAGAATAATGTATTATAATACGTTATTACGTTATCATTATAATACGCCTTACTCATAACGTATTTTCAATCTAAAGCTCAGTCGATAAGAAATATCTCCGACATTTTTTTTGTCACCCGCTCAAGGTAAGTGGTGCAGGGAACTAAACGACAAATTTCCTGAACTTTGGATAGGAAAAAGAGGCTCCACTGCCTAGCTACCTAGATCTCCAAATTTCACTCCTATTGACTTTTTTTGACTCCTATGGGACTTTATGGATGTACGAGAAAATTTCCAAGATGTGAACGATTTAAAACAGAGTACCTTTGAAGCAATTGCTCTAACAACGCAGCAGATGCTGGAAAACACTTGTCAAGAGCTCGAGTATAGTTTTGACAACTGTCAAGCTACAAAAAGGTGTCCGCATTGAACTTTACTAACGTTCATAAAAACTTGGTCCTTTGTATACTTGCAAAATTTTAATTAACCTCATAGGTGCTGAGATATATGTATGTTTGGATACCTATAGCCCGGACACCCAGCATTATAAAAATATTAAGAAAGAAAGGTCCCAAATTGACTTTTTAATATTCTGAAACCATTTAATAAACTAGTACAGATAATTTCCCGACTGTGAGTGAGATAATAGTGAAGATAACGATATTTCCCTGCGTATATTCCAGTTCAAACTTGTACTATTTCTCAGTACTAAAAAGTCAAAGGGAGTCTGAAACCCTAACAGATAAACCAGCTGCAAGAGTTAATTAAACAATTTTTCTTGGCAGTTTCAAAAGAGGAATAACTCTTCTTGTTGAACACGATTTAGATCTAATTAGCGAAAAGTCAAAAAATGTCTCAAGTACTTGTAAAGAGTTAGAAAAATAAAAGTTAAGTAAAAAGTTTTTCAGGAACTTCAAGGAAACATTACACAAGTGATGATAAATGAAATAAAAGGGAACAAGAATGAGAAAAGTAAGCATTCTTCTTAACACCAATTGCTTAGACCGCAAATGGAAAATTAGATATGAACTGTCGAGAACAGCGAGATGATTATAAGCTTTTTTCGTCTCTAATTGATAGGTCTCATCAGATACGAAGCTAGACTTTTTGCGACCTGTGGCAAATATGACTGATGCCCGCCTTATGTCCAAAAAAATGTACTTGTTGAAAATGAAGATAAAGTATAATCATTTCAATAATTTGGTATACATACAAATTAGAACCACGGGAATTGTATTAACCAAGTATTGTTCACAATTTTGATTTTCAACATCAACTCATCGCCTTTTTGCATAAAAATTAGCTAAACGCAGGGCTTTGTTACTATATAGTTCCTGTTAATGTGTTTCCAAGTGAAGTCAGAAAAGGCATTGTTGTGTTTTGTGCTCTCCTGACGTCTGTAAGAAGATATTTTCATAGCTTTGCCTCTGTTATTCTCTGAAAATTATTACATTTGCAGGGGGCTACGTCAAGAGAAGAATTGACCTTCAAGCCTTGTACCTTAATACAGAAAACATTTACTTCACACGCAGAGCAGTGGAAAATATTTGCGTTAAGGACAAAATTCTGCTTAAAATGATAAAATGAAAAAAGAAAGAAATTTTTTCCAAGAAAATCACTTTTTAATAAACATTTCTGCAATGCCGCCCTTTTAGACACTGGCTCCAAGGGCCACCATCCCTTGGAGCCAGTGTCCCATCCCTGTTGGTGCTCCCCCTTTAATTACGCTACTGGGTCTCATATACCTTGTAAATAGCTTGTGATTTTCAGTGTGAAGCCTAAATGATTTTTTTTAATTTTTCATTACTATTATTTTGTGTTTACGACTATCATTTTGACCAGTCCATTCTCCACAACAGACGTGTTCAGAGGGGGGAAGTTCGAGGGCCCCCTTCCCTCAAATGCTCCTGATATTACAAAAATAACTGAAACTCGCTTTTTCTATGAAACTCGAAGTTTTGTTAAACACATTCGTAGAAAAACATAGACAGGTCTGAAAATAGTCAAAAGCAAGCAAAATGCTCGTTTAGCATTACAGCAATTTGATAGATTGATGAAGCAAACGAAGAATCCATGTATGTGCCACGTGACTTTCTTTTGAATGGGGAAGGGATGAAATAAAACAAGGCAATAAAATAGCTTCGTGAGTGGTTTCTCGTCCATTTGCGCAGACACGGGGACGTATTCAAACGGGGCTCAGGCCCTCCCAAAACATAGTTTATGTTTAAACATTTTTTAATTCCTGCTGAAACTAGGGTATATTAAAGTTTAGTTAGTCATATCAGTAGAAAATATGAAGATACGTCAATCATACAAGTAAAACACACTATGAGGAAGAAGACTGGGTCACATCCCCGAAACTATTTTCTAAATACATTCTTGGTTCTTCACCAACAGTTTTTGAAAATTACAGTCCTCTAAACACTGTGGTCGTGATATTTCAGTTGATCCACTAACATAATCCATGTAGTCAAATGAACAAATTAGCTCAGCATATTCATTGTTATTAAATAATTAACTGAAATGTCTTCGAATCTTTATTTCTATGGCAATATTTACATGAAATTTAATCTTTAAGGAGGAGTATTTTGAACTAGTGTAGCAAAAGACACCCGAGACAGCGTTGCTAGCGTGGGTGGTAGAGCAAAAGTGAAATGTGGGCTCCCAACGTAGCTCTAAAGTGATGGGAAGAATTGGTGGTGACCTGTATGTTGCAAGACTCTTCCTGAATCAAATTATTCTGTCTTATCCCCAAAAATATACTTTATTTAATCTGACTCCATAAATGCTACATGTAGATATATATATATTTACACGGCTGCTTTATCAGATAACCTTTATACAAAGCACAGAGAGAGAATCTTGGCTGCTTGCCAAGAGTAGAAGCTGTGTGATCTCTCACACACTGTTGCCGTTCTTAGGAAACCAAATTATACAAAAATATGACAATAACAAAAAGGCAAACGATAATTCGAACTACTTTTAACACTGTAGAAGGCGCAACAAAATCTCCTCAATGAACTATTGTTGGTGTTTCTAAAAGTAAACGGGAGCACTAAAATTGAGTAGTATTGTAAAATTGACTCGGGTGGTATTTGTGTATAGTTGAATCGAGTATATTTTTGAAGCGAACTCAAAATGAAAGTCTGCTGTAAAAGAGCAAATAAACAAATTCTCTGAATAGAAACAATTTTTTTCATGATGCAAGAACACAAAAATTACGATCGCGGAAGAACAAAAACCGTTCGTTCTGACGAAAAAAATGTTCCCTTCCGATCGGAAATAGCTATTTTAGATAAGACAAGAGTTGTGGGCCAGCAGAGGAGCAGTGTTTGAAAGAGCATTTGCTTAGTCTTCGTCATCTGCTGACAGCAGAGTGTACACCGAAATAATTCTTAAAATAGACACAAGCAAAGTAATAGAGGTGATAGCCTAGAAAGGTTTCCAGATTTTCTTAATGATTGTTCAAAGAAAAGGGTACGTTCAGTAAGAAAACCTATGTAATCTTTCAGTTGTGCAATCTTTTAGACTCTTTAGTTTGCGTTTCGGATGTCTAAAAGTGACGTTAAGTATCTTGCTAATACTGTTGGGTCCTATTTCCATATTTGAAAGAACAACACTTATTTGAAGGGTCCGGTCCTGGAGTTTCAAGCAGTATTTAGTGTTTTCCCCGTCGTAATAATAATTTAAAGAAATTGTAACACAAACTTGGGAACATTGCTTGATAAATTGATAACTGGAGAACATTTTTGACATCAAAGTATTTGGAAAATTAAGCATACTAGTTGTAAAGAAAATATCGATTGTTTGGTGACTCCTAATCCTACGTATCAGATTGACGGAAAACCTAAAAGAAACTTAAGACTAGATATCCTCTTTTCAAAATTCTCTTGAGATAACTGTTTTCGTTGTATTTGATTTTCATGCTCTCGACTCGTGAATTCCTCTAAGAAGCAGATATCATCAGTTAGAATATCGAGAAACATTCCAAGGGACTGTACAGGGTGTTAAAACATGGAATAATCATGAGATAACTTGTGGAGCTTATATTAATGATGGACTACACATTTTCTCAACTTTCTCTCGTCAGTAGGATGACGGGCCCCCGTATTAGTTTAGTGGACGACACCCACATTCATTAAAAATGCATTCCAAGTATTCCAAATTTAACCACAACAACTCGCGTAACAAAGCAGCAAATTGTGAGAAATAGGTAGGGATACTGCAAAACTTAACATCCGTGAGCGAGCAGTGACGTTCATGACAGGAATCGAATACCGACATTTCACGCTCCATTCGTGCTATGCATGTACGCAAGGTGTCATTTCGGACAAAATCGATTATGTTCCACGACTTTGTAGATGACTTCTTTCGTATCTCGCAGTTTTCGAGATGGAAGCTCTAATTTCCGATTTTACCACTTGGGGCGCTGGTAGTGGTCTCATCTTTTAACGCATATCCACTTTACGATACCTATACATCACTTTAAAAACTATAACTATTTGCGTTCGACAGTTACGTGGATATATAAGGACTTTACAGCTTGTATAAATTTTCCTCTCGTCTCATATAATTGTTGTTCATCTTCCATAAAGACAATGAAAAGATTGAAAACTTTTTCAATTTTTTTAAGCAGATTAGGGGGTACGCCGAAGAATCCTATTTCACCGCGAAACAAATTCTAATAATTATAAGAAGTTTGCCAACCACCTCAGGCGAACAGACCTATCCTTTTTCGAAATTAAAAAATATTTTAGTGAAGGGACCGGTGGACAAAGTTGTCGAATTCTGGAGTTTTGGCAGTCCCACAACATCTGAAGTTGCTCCAGTCGAGGGTTTTTCACATGAACAGTGTTTAAGGGATGCAAAACAATTGTTTTTAATCGCATAAACTCGTAGAACAATTTAGGAACTTTAGTTCGTGTCAAATATTAAACCTAATTTAGTCCAATTTCCGTATAAAAGGCCATATACAGTGAATTTGTCTAAGACGATCTAGCAGGACAAATATACACGTCTCTGCAAGTTTCTGCCCTGTTTTCTTCAAGATGTGTGCTACTTAATTTGCGATAAAGAATTCAATTTCGCTTCAGTGCTTTTCGAAACAACTCAGGACTCACTGCAGAGTGGTGGCTAGACTTCCTGGTCCCATGCATTCCCTCTCATCCATCAGCGGAAAGTTTTTAATGTATGAGAGGTTTATAGCATAATTTAGAGTCAATTTTGGGAAGAACTAATGAAACGAGTGGATCATATGCACCCATCCCTTTTAAATTCTCCGCAGCATTCTGTGGAGCCTTGATGCAGTCTTCCCACATTTTAGTGTGATAGGGTAAGTCTTAAAAGATTTTTAAAGGTAGTTACTATTGGTTAAAAATGATGTCACGCAGCAGGAAATCGGTGGATCAAAATTCTAGGCTAAATCGATTTCAGGCGGTGTCTTGTGGGACTGCCAGAACGCCGGAATTCGAGAACTTCAACCAGCACCGGTCCCTCGACTATTTTAGATTTCGAAAAAAATCAACGTATTTCATCTGAGGAGGAAGGTTAAAATTTTTTCACTTATAGAATTTGTTCTGGTGAATTTAGACTTTTATGGCCCACCTTGCAGTACCAAAAGTTTTGCGGTTCCGGTGCCCTTAGATCTCCGGAACCGATACTGTGATACAGACGACAATCCCAATGAGAGACTAAATACGAAACTTGGTAATCAAATGCATTAGGAAAATATAAGGCTTAGCGATATCAAGATGTTCGGGATTTCTTTTTTTCGTTGCTTTCGTTGATTTTTTTTTCTCAAATAAAAATGAGTTAAAGATGACAGGTAAATCCTGTTTCATTTAAAATAAGGAAACTACGTCAAAGTTTTGTTCCTTTCGTACATCATTAAACTAATTTTCTGCCTCCCATTTTTCAAAATTGGTGTTGAAAGTATCATTGAGGGGTCTCGTTGGAACTATGGAATGGTCTCATCTGCAGTTTAAGCAGATGAGACCATTCCATGGTTTGTGTCATTAAAGTGTAAAACAAAGTAACATTGTACTAAAAATATCTAGAAGTGACATTAATTACGACTATCGACAAAAACTTTGATAAAAAAAAGTACAAAGTAAAAATTTACTTACGATTGTGACATCAATTCCGAAGATTCCTCAATTTACACGCCCGCAACATCTACGCCTTAAAAAGTCGGTATTTCGAAAAAACTTTTGGGGACCCGTATATTGACGTAGCCAAAGACGAAAATTTATTATTTCCAGTGTGTAATCCTAAAAAGACTGTTTCGAGTCGATCTAAGATTTGTAGTGCCATTTTTTTGTATTATTTATCTTCCGTTAGCGTAAAGTATTAGATAAAGATTTCTGCACAAGGCTTTTACAACCGGTTTTAAAATACGAGATCAGATTTATATCCACACGTGAGTAGAATCGATGAATTTCGATCTTCACACAAGTCAAGTTGAATTCTCGTTACTCTCCCTCAAACAATGTTTATAAACATACCTACTCGTTTCTGATCATGTTTGAGAATTAGACCTTGAACTGTAGAAGGAAGCAACCAATAGCATTGCTCGAGGGGGCTAAAGACGCCCCTGGAAGTAGTTCGTTTCTGTATACCTTTACAAATTTGCATAGAATACTTTTGAATACTCCTTAAATGAAACAACAGTTATTAAACATTAATTTAAGCTTGTTTTAGAATTGGACCTTGACTTAAAGAAGGAAGCAAACAATAACATAGCCAGAGTGCTATGGGGCCAAAACAAAAAAATAGGAAGGAGTTGATTTCTGCATATCTTTACAAATTTGCTTGGAATACTTTTGTAATACTCCTTAAATGAAATAAAATAAACTAAATTTATTAATTTATGTTAATTTAATTTAAGTAATTATTAGGACGAAATATGAAAGTATCAATCGTCAGCTTACAAGTGAAACTCATTAAGTCAAAGTTTTCAAATATGACATTTTGTGTGAGACTAACCAGAATCTATTCTAAACCAGAATCTGGTGCTTCTTTTTTTGAAGTCCTTAAGTCATTTTTTTTTGCATGAATAATAAAAATTCCTTTCCTTTAGTTTTCTCTTAACCGTGTATTTTTACAATGAACTTCATTTGTAAGACGATAAATAGATACTAAATGAATTTCGTGTGATCAAAATTCAACGTTTGCCTAACATTATTCGTTGTCATTGTAAATATTCAGTACAATATAATTTACAAATTACAAAACAAGTAATTGAGTTGACTTGCAGATCCACGCAGAGCATTTGAGCTGAAGTTTTTAATTTTTATTTCTATTGATGGTATCGTCATTATTCATACTTACACAAAGCCCTTGTTTAAAATCGTTTATAATGAATATAAGCACCGTTATGTGCATTCCATAACTCTAAATAGTATAAAATTAATCAAAACAAAAACAATATTTCGTGTACTTTTACTGGTGTTAATTCGTATTTCCAGTAAAATGCAGATACAACTGTATTATACGCCTCGTTTGGTGGCAACGCTTTTGGCATATTTTTTGGAATACTTTTTATGTCGTCAAGTAAAGAATTCTTAGAAAAAAATCGTTTTCTAAACGGAAAATAATAAGCTTTAGCGAAAAGTAATTAGCGGGGAAAAAACTTTGAAAGAAACATGGTGTTTTTAACGGAAAACAATTAGCAGAAATAGTTGGAAAATAGCGGTTATACTAAAAGTACGCCAAAAAAACGCGCCTAGAGCGTTGCCACTAAACGAGGCGTATAATACAGCTGTAAACCAAAATGCATGTCAGAAGCTGCACACCTCAATTGTGTTACTACAATTAGTTTCTAAACGTCCCCTTCATTTGCATTCCATTTACTTGTTCAAAGGTGATTCGATATTTTAAGACGCAGATTTTTAGCTTACAAATCCCAAAATCTAAATCGGTATTTATTAACATCTAAACCTATATTGTGGTCCCTGTTTTCTCTTCTGCGCTGATTTTTGTATTCAGATTTCTCATTGCCTTCATTAGATTCTGTTCATTTCTCATTGCTGAAGAATTTCATTAGAGAGGCGAGCTCCCCTCTCTGTATTTTTAGCTATATATAGTGTAGCTCCATTGCTCAAATCAAGCATATTTAAACTAAGCAACAAAACTGGATAATGGATCCATTGATATTATATTATTTACATCCATCTCTTGCCATTCGCCAATATATAAATAATGTCCATCTGATACTTAACCCATTAACGGCCAACGTCCCTTTTTTGGGACGCATATTTATATGACTTTAAAACCCTGATCATTGTAAATAAGTTATTATTCTTTTACTCAGCAGATTATTTATTATGTATTCTAACTATAATATAAAATAGATGCAAAGAGTTAAAAAAATAAAATAATTAAAAAAATATAAATAATTCCAAAAATTCATACAGCACCCTTCTAAAGACTGTAGATAAAGATGTAGTAGTCAATCAATATATTTCAAATAAACATCATGGTTGAATTCCGGCCCTTAATGGGTTAAGTGAAATATACATAAAGATAGCACCACTTTCAATTTGCAAGAACCTAGAAATCATTGTTGAAATAAAGCTTACTTTTTAAAATTGGCAAAACGGAATTGCAACAATTGCTTAATGCTATTATTTCGCTGAATATATCGGCTACTCTTCTATATATCAAGAAGCTTTTAGCGAATTTTTTTAATTCAAAACGAACCAACGAATTTATTAATTTAAAAATACTCTTCAACAATCTTAAAATACTGTCGCTGCTTTGAGAAAAAGTTGGTTTTTCTCACTGCAGATTTATAGATTTAGAAACATGAAAACTCACGTTTATATTTATATCAATTTTAAAAAGTTTGAATTCAGACACACAATACAAGTACATAATAAAATGATTAAATATTTAACTTACATGTTTTAGTCCCTTTACTTAGATTGACAACAAATAGGAATACGGATATTAAACATAATGCGGATATAAGAATAAAGGGGTTTTATATCTTTACCTCTTTACCTTCATTACAGATAGCTATTCGTTTTCATTTCCATTTCCGGCACTTTTCAACACTTCCGCAGTTCTCTGAACAAAATCACGGAAATTGGAATTATTACTGAAATTTTACTTAATTAATAGAGAAATAAGGAAAATCTGAGAATTATTTCAGTGTGCTAGAGTATAAATGATGAATATACAATAAATTAAATTCTAGCCAGGCCTCTCAATACTCTGACCTAACCCTGAACCACACCATGAAGATGAACACCAATTCATCTTCATTTACAACTCCAGTTTGAAAATGAATATTCTCAATACCGGTAAACTACCGAAGAAAATTCGAAATACCGGTTTTCACGGGTTTTAGCCCTACTGATAGTTTCACAGTGATGGTTGGAAACAAGGACATATCCAGAGGGCGGCTCGGGTGGTTCCAGAAACGTTCTTGGTGTTACAAAAATTAATGCTGAATGTAGCTTAATCGATGTAAATCTTAGTTTAATTAAGTAGAAAATTGTTTGTGCAAGAATAGATATCTTGACTCGCGAAGAATTAAGATTAAATTGTAGTTTTTCATTTTTGTTTTTATTTTTTAAACTCCAGTTTAGTAATATTTAAAAAAAAAGATATCTTTAGAATTTGTGTTCTCTTTGTTCGGAATTGTTCGTATTAAGAATTCTTCGACTAGCTGTATACCGATTTAACTTTATGTCTTAGCTCAAATTTCGTACGGGCGCATAGAAGCACTCCTAATGAAATTCTTATTTTAGCGTCATGGTCTCAGTTAATGTACGTAGTATTGTCAATAAACAAGTTTTAATTATACAGGTTCACTTATTTGAACCTAGTATATTGCACGGGACAAAAATGTTAGTGGACTAATTGCCTCACTACAAAGACTTAGTACGGTTTAAACGGGTCATAGTTCCCTTCATTCAATATTTGAACAGGTTCAAAATAAGACAGTCCTGTTTGCTCTTGTGGTGAGGGTAGGCAACGCACAGACCACTATCTCTTCAACTGCATCTTTACCAAAAATCATCACACTACTTAAGCTAACAGATGACATCATAGTTAATTGGCTTGATGATATTATTAAACAGATATACACGATATAAAATCAAGATGTTGTTGGAGAGGTGGCATACCAGTCATGGATAATATTTCTTAACTTACATGGACCGACTTAGTCTCCCCGCCTCCTCTCGAAGAGGAGTTGTAGGTGGCGCAGGTTCTATTCCTCCCTCGGTGTATTCCTCTCGTGTGTCAATAAAAACTTTTCTATGTATGTCCATTAAATCAGGTTGTTTATCTTGAGCCTTGCCAAATACGACCCCTTGCTCCATAAAACCCAACCATCTAGAAAAGGCTCTAAATCACATGGTTGAGTCGGGATGCGTGGGCACGAAGAAGTAGAAAATCATGGGCAGGTTTTAATAGTTTGATAGTAGTCAAGTTTATTTGAAAGCGAAATGCTCATGTAGTATTCGATTGCTAAAGAAATGGAAGAATTCATCTATGTGTGTAAAGGACTGAATAGGAAGGAATTGGGACTAGACGAGAAACTCTTGCTTATTTGCCTTGACATGAGTGAACAAGTGCGCATTCAATGGAAGGGCCTACGTCAAACCCTCCACAAAATACCTTATATGCTAAAAAAACAATCAAAAGTACACAATTAATCCAATTTCATCAGAGTAGAGGGAAGTTTCGTTTACCATATTGGTAGTATGAACGTCTAGAAACAGTAAAAAAAATAATTTAACGATGCTTTGATTGGAGATAAGATGGGCCCTTCCGAAATTTTTTCCAGATTTGTGTCTGACTGAAAATCTTGCGATTAGTCTCAACAATATTATTGTAATATACTTTTAATAACACAGAACTCGTTTGGGTAGGAGTGGAAATGAAGAAAAGTGCACCTATATTTTTTCCTGAAAGAGGGGGAAATTTCTTATTCTTTACTCTCAGCAAGAACAATTAATCCCAATATTTGAAGAATAGAACAAACCAGAAATTTCAATATTTTTCAGATAAATATTTAAAATAAATATTAAATTCTAGGGGGTAATTCCAAGTTGCTTACAGAAAGCTACCAGGGCATTAGGAACAACATTGACTATCAAAGATTCAGATTCAATACACAATATTCTTGAATGATGTTATGAGAGATTTTCAGTATAAAAAACAAACCAGACCAAAAGTGAAGATTTTATTACTTCCGCAAACCAAATGCTCCCACATTCTTCAGATCGGGATCTTAAAATGTAGTTTATCGCTGTTTTGACAATCTTTTGAATTAATCTAATATTCTTTGACCGATCAATTATCACCTATCAATTCGGAATTCATTCTTTGGGAATAGCCCGTTGTGTTGCTCCAATGCATCGTAAATTCAACTACCTACTATTCTTTGAAAATTTTACTATCGAAGTGCTGAAATCGTATTCGAAAAACAAGCCGAGTGACGTCACGTTCGTGATACGTAACCGCAGAAACATCACCTCCACCTACATTTAGCCTAACAGGAGCCCCTCGCATAAATAAACATAATCTATAGTTATATGTAAGGCTTTTAAATAAAGTATTTCCAGATGTTTTGTAAATCCCGTAATTGTTTCACTTACACACATCAAATTGAACTATCGACAATCTCGCAAAGGGCATAACCCAAAGAGATAGGAGACATGGTCTTCAGCCCCTGCTGCTCTTTCCTCTGCTCTCCCCAGTTGGTAAGTGACAAAAGTTTGAGAAACATTAAAATTACTACATATTTATTTTCAAAAACACTTAGCTTAAAAAAATTTATAAAAATTTAAAGATTACAGCAGAAGAAATAAAATGAAAACTCAATTTGCATTACATTCACGTCACATCTAGGCGATTTGTGCTTCGGGTTGTAGGCGGCGCAGGTTCGATTCCTGTTAGGTGCATTCCTCCCCGGGTGTATTTCTCTTTTCTGTGTCAGTAAAACTTTCATTGTATGTATGTTTATTACTTGATATTGTAAGTCTGTCTGGCGCAGCATGGCCAAATATGGCCCTTGCGCCATAAAACCCAACCAACCAACCTAGGCCATTTGTCAGCAGTACAGACATTCAAGAAATATGATCTTAAAAACAGAGTTGAACAGAGAGAACTAGTTTTCAGTTTTAAACCTTTGTTTAATTAGAGATCTGAGTGAAATAAAATCGTTTTAAAATAACGAAAGAGCTTAGAAAACCAGTTTTTGTTTCAGTGACGGTAGTACCTCAATCTTCAAAACCGGTTTTTAAATTCGAGTTTTCAAACACTAGACCATTCCCATTTTAAAATTTATTCATTTCACCCTTTCAGGCGGTGGGACACCAAATGTTCCAGAGCCATGAAAGGAATGAAGCTAGTGCATATAAACATTTTAGGTGCATTAAGGCTAAGGTATATAAGTATTCCTTCATTCTATATTCTGATTTCAATGAATGCTTAAAACAGGTGATGAAACATACAGTAAGCCATCTCCCTTTTAGAAACTAAAAGTTCTAATTTTTGTTATGTGCAAAATACGTTATACAGATGATACATCTTCACTTTTGGAAAAGATTTTTCCAAAAAAAATTTCAGCACAGTGCCTTACCACACAGACAAAGCTTCACCAGCTCTCGGTAACCTTATTGAAAATGCACACTTTTTATTTTAAACCCGTAATTCTTCATAAAAGAAAATTCGAACACATTTTTGGTTTTTTTTCTATAAATCATATATATTTTTTTAAATGCATTATATTTTTTTAATGCGAATAACAACTAAAAGTACAAAAATTAATAAGGCGTTTCCTAACATGTTATTTTTAAAGCTATATTCTAGAATTTTTTAAAAGTCAATTTAGTAGGAATCCACATATTCTATTTAGTGGTTCAAGTGATAACCACCAAATGTGAATACTAACTAAAATTACGAACAGTAATATAGCATTTTCAAATACGTTATTTAAAGATCGATTCTAAGGTATTTGGAGGTAGATTAGGGAGATTCTTATTTCATTCCTATAAAAAATATTAAACAATTAATATTTAATACTAATTAATATAATAATATTAACAAATATAAATAAAATTTTCATAGAAATGTTAATTGGAAAATTTTTCATTTCATCATTATACAGTGAGTCAAATTGAAAACCTGCAACCAGAGTGAAACGGTTTAATGCAGTTGGTGAACTAGGAACTTTTTCTCAATTTAAGGCTCTTTTAAAACGTGTAATAACTTCGAATTTGGTAAGTGAACTCTAGATAATTTTATTTATATTTCGATTATGTATGAATGCTAGAATGACAACTAGTCGTGAACAGAGATTTAAAAGGTTCACCTAAATATCTGATATAAGCAAAGCAATCTAATAAAATTCAAGTTTTTATTTGTCCTATGTATAAACCTCATAACCAATCAATCAACCTAACATCAGGAATTTTAAAAGAATAGATTGTTCGGTTTTCATTTTGAAAATAAAGTTTTATTTTTTATATATATATAATATTTTTTTTATATATATAGTGGGTATTGTGATAAAAAAAATGCCTTTTCTTCAAATATTTTTTTAATAATATTTATCGGAATTCTTTATGATTTCAAGAGCAAGTTCCTATTCGTAAGGCCTGTTCGGTTTCACTTATAACTCAGTAGTGTATCCAGATCTCAGGATGGCTTGAATTCCCGAAAGTGTTTCTCGAAAAATTTAGTATCAAAAACGCACAGAATACTTTTGAAAAAAAAATTTTAGGTTACAATTATCTAATTGAATAATAGTTTGATAAATTTATCATTCACTAGAGAAATTAAAGTATGAGGACTTGTCTGTTTTATATTCAAACTGTTTCACACATTCACATTAACGCTCCGAAAATAACAAAAAGATAGCAAGCTAATTTCGTGACAGAAAATTAGTTTGCTCAGTGCTATTCGTGTCACACAACCATTGCAAACGATTCTGACGATTGCAAATGGTGATTTCTGTACTCGTACCAGCCGACGATGTGACCTTTATACCTCAACCGATTTGAGCTTGTTATTTAAACTCTGATTTTAAAAGTTTATCAAATAACCAAACATAAAGTAGCGAAACAACATTTTAAAAATTTGATAAAGTTCAGATATTCCTTCAGCATTTATTTTATAAGTACGCATTTCTAACTTTGCGTCCCTTCCGAAATAAAATCCTGGCTACTGGTTTGACTCACTGTCCATATCATTTATAAATAACAGATGCGCTGAGAGGATTGTGACAGCATTGACGAACTCCAGTCTCCGGGCAGACAAGCAATTCCTTATTCCGGGGGATTTAAGACGAAGTATAATGTTGTGAATGGGCAGCAATTTCAGAATGGCGTAGAGAGGAAAAGGAAGATAAACATACCAAGTGAGAGATCTTCTTTCCGGGGCATATTCCAGGGAACTGAGAGAACGCCAGAGGTAGAGATGCCGGAGGAGGAACTTCCACTTCCTCTGTCCGTGTCCCTTCCTTCCTGGCTGCAAAATTCAGGTGCGTTTTTCCTCATATCTCCTATGCAGTGATACAGATCCAGAATTCCACACTAAGCCCAAACATGAAAAGAGAAAAATGTTCTTTATCTTCTGTCAGCAATGGAAGCACCCTAATGATGTTCTACCGTAATAAGCCTTGGAACAAGTTTTCGCCTCTCCGCCATATTGGTTTTCCCATAACACTCGCCATCTTTCTTTTGATATGAAATTAAGAATAAATAACAAACTAAATTAATTCTCATTCTTATTTGGAATGCAATATAATCAACTCTCCTTTTAACGAATTCCTTTTTTCGAATTTATATGATTTTACGAAATTTTATCAAGTCCCCCAGATATAATAAAATTCTATTTTCTGAAGAAACAGGTGTTAGAAAAGAATTGCCTTCGAAAATAAATACTTTTCAAAAAGAGGCAGTATCCTATCACAGAAAGTACGTTATCTATTTTGGGCATTCATTGCGAAGGTAAAATAGTAGGGCTTTGGCAACAAACCAGTATTCAATGAGCGATAAGAGGAAAATATCAGTCCAAAGCGACATTCTGTAAATTTTAGTCATGACTGAAAAAATCATTTATTCAAAACAAATTCAATTCAACTAGCTGCTTTGCCGATTATTCTAACTACAGCATTATATCTTTTAATTATTAATTGTATGCTTAATTTTTATTTTTTTAAATATCCCAGAAGACTTTGTTGTATGTGTAAGGTTGTGTTTTATATTTTTGAAATACTTTTATTATTTCTATTAAAACTTTCTATTTTACGAAACTTTTGCAGTCCTGATAGGTTTGGGATTACAGTAATTTGCGTCGACAGTAATAAAATCCCAGTAAGATTTAACCTCTAGTTGTCGGTACGGACGTAAGCTTGGCTATTGTATGAGTGATTCTTCATTCTGATCACCCGGTGAGTAAGCGAGAAAAAGGGTGGCAAGATTCGGAGACCACCTGTCTCTGCAGTGGCGAAGAATGATAATTCCCCTTTCAAGGCGGTACCGTCAACTAGAGATTTACCCTAACTTACACTAAGTAAAGTCGGTCAAAAAAGTGCCCGAACAATTTTTGTTATTCATTTACTTCCCTGAGATCGCATAATCAAACCAAAAATGTTATTAGATGTAATATATATAATGCCTGCTATAAACAAACGTGCATTTTATTTGCATAAGGATTCATCTCCATATACTATATTTATTGTTTTCATTTCAAATAGCACCACTAACTTTAAATGTTATTAAAAGATTTCCCTATCATAATTCGCTAATTGTAAATTCTTGTGCAAATCTGATCAAAATTTGCCGGAAATATATAAAGCAGTTGTCATCTGTCTGTCTACTCTCTATACAATTAAATTCATAATGATTTGTACAATTCCGTTCGACCAATCCACACCAAATTTGGTGCACGTATACTTTAGAACCCTTCGGGTAACGTAGGCTGCATACGAACTCCTGTTCTATTTGTCCTAGGTGTGTAGAGGGGGCTAAAAACAATTCGAAATCCCCATAGGAATAACATTGAGTATAAAACGATTGCGGTACTTAACTCAGTTTGTTTTACCAGTATTGATGGGAAAACAACTTTGCTAATAACACTGTTTTACCAGTATTGCTAAAAAACAAATTTTTCCAAAACAAATTAAATTCTAATATTTATGTTTGAACTTATTTTTTAATTCTTCCCCCCCAAAAAATTCAAAATATTTGATTGATGAAAAAGAATATTTAAAATATTTAATTTTACATAAATACATTTTGTAATGGAAAGTACATAAATACATTTTATTTTGCAAGTGCCTCATTGATCATAAAACAGTAATTTTGTATTCGGTATCTGGCGACGCCAAATTTGATGCTTTATTTTATAAATTTGATTTAGAATTCCGTGTTTGTTTGAGTTAGACAGCGAAATGTTGCGGTCATATTTGAGCATTTCTAGTTTTATATATACAGTGGGTAAAAAAAAGCGTCCGTACGCGGAAACGAAAACTATAAATTGTTATAATTTCTAAAGAAATCTCACCAAAGATTCAGAAACCTACACAAGAAACTTATTTCATTCTAGAGAATGTGTTCGCAACAAAAGTTCCTTAATTTTCACAAATAAAAAGTAATTAATTAAAACTTTGAGAAAAGCATACAAAATGAAAGGCAAAAAAGTTTGCGTACGCACTATGCAGATTGAATAGAACGTACAGTCTAGCTGTCCCGCATTCAATTATTATAACTATCGAATGAAAAAGAACTTCAGTAATGTATAAGTAATCATTTCAAACGAACTTATACAAGTGGATAGCCTAAAATGGATGTACGAAAGCTATTCACGTGTTGGTGATAGAATTGGGAAATAACGGTTTATCAATGAGGAAAATTTTGGCGAAATCACAAACAAATCTAAATCTACGGTCAAAATCTCTGAAAGATATAATTAGGTAGAAATTGGAAAATCGGAAGCGATCCGGAAAACCTCAGAAATGAGCCATATGCACCAGGAATATTCTGTGAAAAGTTCGCGATAATACACGAATTAGGCACCAAACTTGCATCCTTGGTTATATTTCAACTTCACACTATAAGAAAAGTAGTCAAGAAAAGGTGGCTACAATGGGCATGTTGCTCTTAGGAAGCCACTCATTAGCAAACTTAACAGAAGAACGTAAGTAAGCCCTAACTTTCTGGGATTCTGTACTTTTCAGGGATGAATCAAAATTTTTTCTCTATGGTTCAGATGGACGAGTTATGGCATGGAGAAAATCAAAACATCAAATGCAAACAAAAAACGTATGTAGAACTGTAAAACATGGCGGAGGAAATGTAAAAGTATGGGGTTGCTTGAGTTCTGATGTCTATAATTTATGTTTTGAAGGTAGCATGGATAACTATGCGTACCTAGACATTTTGAAACAAAATGTCCTTGCTAGTTCTACGAAACTGTTTCTTGGAAGACCATTTATCTTCCAACAGGACAACAATTCAAAACACACTACAACATTCTGTAAAGAATGATGTCTTTACCATATGTAGCAGCAACTTCCCACACCACCAGTCTCTTGATTTAAACCCATGGAACACTTATGGAAAGAAATCAGTTGTGAACTAAAAAATGATGATACTAACAGCAAAGATATAATGAAAAGCGCCATTCTGGACGTCTGGAACAAAATTACTCCAGAAACAGAAAAAAACTTGTGTCATGCCTAAACTTCTGAGAGAGGTCATTAAAGCAAAAGCAGGTTAAACTTACCATTAAATGATGAAACATGGGAGAATAACGTTTAATGAAATATTTTTCGCCGTACGGAGACTTTTTGCTTTATATTTGGCGTATTTTTGTGTTATTGTTAATTATGCGTTAAATATTGACATTTTTGTTTAAATGCAGTATAAACTTTCTATGCAATTATGCTCATTTGTTTTTCCATTTTTATTTCTTCAATATTTATATTCAGCAAATAATAAAGCAATTTTTTTTCAAATGGTAAGTACTTACGGAAACTCTTTTTACTCACTGTATACTAGCAGAATTACTCGGCATTACTGGGGTTGAATTGGTTAACCAACTTCCGCTTTCGTTAATAAATTAAAATTCCTATTCATAATATGTAACAACAACCACACTCTAATAAAGATACACAATTGTTAAATACACAATTTCACAAATGTAAAAAAATATTATATTTAACATTTTTGTAAAATTTAAATATTTAGTAAGAAAGAAAATCTCTAGAGTGTACAATGTTACCCAGAATGCATAGAAAAGTTCAGAGTATGCATATAAATGCCCTGTATGTCATTTAAAAACAAAAGAGTTTCCCAAAATTATCATACAATGATTTAAAAAATTCTGAAACTAATTAAACCACTTGCCTCTTAATTACAGTTATTGAACGAAAAACATCAAATTGAAAATCCAGAAATACATCTTAAAACAGATTTAAAAAAGCTTCGAACGAAAAGTAATGAATGTATCTGTTTTTTCACTACAAAACAGATTCTTTGAATCACAGAGTAAATAGCTATTTACTGTGCTTGGAATATATCGGACGCAAATTTAAAAAAGCAAATGATTAAAAAAATACTAGGTTAGTTACCAGTCCTATTTTAAAAGGTCCTGTTTTGTATATTTTATTTATAATGTTTTATTCTCTTTATCATCTCTCAAATATCGTTTATACTTCGTAAAGAAAAAATAAGGCTTAAAATAAATAATTAGAATTTAAATTCAGTAAAAATAGTTTTGGGAAAAGTAATTTATCTTTCAGTAGCACTGGTAAAATAATCCAAGTAATTGCAATGCTCAATATACCTTCCAGCTACTCCAAATTATGGTTGATTTAAGTATAGTTACCCAGATGTTTTAGCATAAAACTTGCCTAAATATGTAAAAAAGGACATTTCAAGTAATCTATTCACTAATATATGGTGTAATCAAATATAGAACATTGCAATAAAATATGTTCAATAAATTTTATGCGATACTAGTGCAAACACACAGACACAAAATCAGACATAGAACGCGAAGACGGACAGAAAGACTAACGCAACCAAGTTCAGTCACTAAATGAATGTAAGTACTCACAGTATGCAAAGTTTTATGAAAATATATTCAACCGTTTGGATGTAGCACGGGTACACACATACAGACAAACACCTAACGCGCAAAAGACGAATTATTCTTATTTATATAGATGTGTTTTTTTGTAAATAAATCATTATTGCCTTTATCAATATTTATCAAGCGTCTTTTTTCGAATTGCTCTATTTCAGAATATACTCGGGAAGTCGAAATTCGCATGCTTCGTTTTTCAGAATTCTGCATTTTTTCAATAATCGGAATTTCGATTCTATTTACATTTATTTGTTCCAGTATTTTACATATGCAGATATATTATTTAGGAGTTAAGTTTTAGTGAATTATTTATTTTCTACAAAATATCATTAGACATGGGTAATTTCTTGGCGGTATACGTATATGTATATTTCGACCAACTTTCCTTAATTTGTTCTTTGGTTGAATACGTAATTTTTTGTAGAATTCTGTTTGATAAAAATAAATAAAATATACAAAACAAAAACCTTTTAAAGTAAGGTGTGTAACTTCTTATTTTAAAATAACCGGTAAAGTTAAAATAAAATTATTTTTAGATAAGATAAGTTACTTTAAAATAAAACGGGTAGCCATACGTTGTACTAGTTCAAAGATATTTGTAAATCGACTTCTGGAATAGTCACCTTTGAAAAAACTTTTGTCTTACAGCAGGAATGCGATGAATATGAAATGAATTATATGGATGGATATATCATGTACGCATATTTGCGTTCGAAGTAAATTGTAGAAGCTATGAAAAATTAAAACGATGTTAAAAAATTATTTTCTGTGCACTTAAATGATGTTTGTATTTTTCTATGAAAGAAAAATGAAGTCTAATCACTTTTCGATCAACATTTAACCAATGCAACCTGAGCAACACCTGGTACTTCTGCTAGTAGGCTACATATTAATTCCCGTTCTATTTGTTCTAGGTGTGCAGAGGGGGCTAAAAACAATTCGAAATCCCCATAGGGATAGCATTGAGTATTATAGCGATTGTGGTGTGCAACTTGTATTTCCAAAATTTTATATTTAAAGAATTTAAATTCCAATACTTATGTTTGAACTTATTTTTTATTTCTTTCCAAAATATCAGAAAAGACAAAATTTGACTAATGATATGAAATGATTCAAAACAATTAATTTTGCATAGCTTACATTTTCTAAGGAAACGAGTTTATTTTATGCGAAAAGCGAAAGTAAAAAACCTACTGATAATAAAAGTGTTATTTTCCTACTTGGTATCTGGCAAAAGCCAAAATTAATGTTTCTAATTTTATAACGAACTAGCAGAATTACCCGGAGTCACTCGCGTTGAATTAGTTAAGTAACTTCCGTTTTCGTTAATATGTATAAATTATAATTCCTGCTCATCAAATGTAACAACTACCACATTCTAATAAAGGTACATAATTGTTAAATACATAATTTCAAAAATGTAAATAAATGTCAAATTCAACATTTTACATTTTTGTAGAATTTAAATTTTTAGTAAGAAGGAAATCTCTAGAGTGTGCCAATGTTACCCAGAATGCATAGAATAATTGAAAGTACACATATACACAGTGCATAAAAAAAGATTCGTACAGAAATGAAAACGACGAATAAACTATAATTTCTAAAAATAATCTCAAGACAGATCCAGAAATAAAAACTATCCGTACGCATTATGTAAATTTATTGTGACGTACAATTTAAACTGTTTCGCATTCAATTATCGTATAAATAAGAACTTCGGAATAGTATAAGTAATCATTTCAAACGATTTTCATGCCAATGGATTGCCTAAAATGGAAATTCCGAAGACTTCACGAGTTGGTGATAAAGTTGAGAAATGACGGTTTATCACTGAGGAAAATTGGCGAAATCGGTAAAATATCTAAATCTACGGTTCATTCTATCTTCTATCATTGAAAGACATACTAATGAGGTAAACTTTAAAATGGGAACCGATCCGGAAGGTTGGCTCAGAAGTTGAGCGATATAGAAAAGAGAAATGTTCTACGAAAGGTTGTGATTAGTGCACCAAAACTTGCGTCAAGACACCGATTTTGCATTAGAAGGGCCCAAAATAGATAAATAACTTGAAATGGGTCAAAAATATTCAATGTAATCAGAAATAACACACTTTATTTTTGTTTATATAGACTAGCAGAATTACCCGACCTCACTTGGGTTGAATTGGTTAACTATAGATTGAAAAAGTGACAAGAATAATCACTTTAATGTTTCGTAAAAAAATGTCAAATCAATTAAGTGTGGGTGAAATAATTTTTCACACCTTTTCGGTATTTTTATAATTTCTGCAACCTACTTAGCACACAAATTCTATACATGCTTATCCACCCATGTAATACATTTCTCACATATTGCACCCCTTCTAAAGGTACAAACTGACGAAAGGTGACAGGCACCAAGGTAACTTCTACAAAAGGCGATTTTGAGGGAGGATTAGGAATTCCCTTTGCTAAGTTCTTTTCCTGTAAAATTGCTCAACTCAATTCGTAAAAATGACAAATATACGGCGAATACATTCGTACTCATAGTTTACCTACCAATATTTTTTGACTTGTGGCACTCTTGCGCCAGGCTTGCGACATTTTCGAATTTGGCCATCATTAAAGAGAAGATAACAAATTAATTTGGTAAGATATTTATCATTAAGTTTGTTTTAAAAACGAATATGTTTTTTCTTGAAAATTCCACGTTGTGGTAAATGCAATAATAAAAGAACTTATTTTAAAATTGAAAGTCTTCAGTACAGACAAATCAAAGGTAACCTATTACCATTTTTTTAATCGTGATTTTTCTTGCACTTGTTTTTTTTTCAGAATGTCAATATACACACAATGATCTTTATTTCTTTCCATAAAATTTAGTGTACCCAGGCCTGACCTATATATATATATGATACCCATACCCAAACTATTACGGAATCTCCATCATGTTTAACAGAGAATTTAAAACTCAGAGAATCTCTCTGGAGGCTCTTAGTTCAGCTTTCTTCAGATTATCTATTCTGATAGATCCAGACTTAAATTAATCTCGTAAGTAAAAAAAACTACTACAGAAAGAAAATTCAACTATGCTAATTATAAGCGTTTTTTCTTGTTGACAGTTCTGATGTAATGTGTCGAGTGGTTCTTTCATTCAACCCGTATTTCCTTAAGTTAATTTTGAATGCTTCGGAACAACTTTCTTTTCCAAAAATTGAGAAACGTCATCAGCAAGTTTTAGAACACTAAACATTGTTTTTCTCATATTTTGTTTACGTTTGAACCTCATCCATATTACTGAAGAATGTTCCCATGTGAAATCCTTCGTCTTTCTCTTGTTTTTATCATTCTTTTTTATAGGTGCAATGACTTCGAATACAATAGGTGTATTTCTATGAACAATTTTGTTTGTGTTACGAAGATTTTTTTTTCAGATTTAGGGTGAATTATCTTACGGATATCAATATTAATATGGCGGCTAACCTTACACGAACTTAAAATGAGTGTTAATACTTAATAAACAAAATCATCTAATAAAGTTCATATTTGTATGCTATAAATCTCGGAACCAGATATTTAATTTCTAAGCTAATAGCTACAAATATCACAACACAACTAACTGATAAACCCAAATATCAGGAATTTTAAAAGAAAAGGTGTGTCCTATTTTTACTTGAGATAAGAATATAGTGGGTTTCAGTTTGATCAAAATGATATTTAGAATTAAAGCAATCTAAGGTGGAAGATTAAAATGTATGAAAATTATTTTCTTGCTTTAGTTTAGCGTTTTTACTTTTTACTAAAGGTGAGATCGAACACTGTTTTATGTACTTGATTTCATGTTATATACATGTTATATTATAAATATTTTTAGCAAAACTTTTTATAATTTTGCGATTATTTTGATGGGAGACAAAAATAGAAAGATAGTGATTTTATGTGGTTAAGTTTTAAAACACGATTTTAACCACAGCTTAATAAAATACATGAAAATATTAAAAAACGAGAGGGTGACCAAATGCTTATGTGAACCCTTTGTTTTATATATTTTTTAAATTTCTCATAAATAAAAAATGTGAATACTAGCATTGAAAAGTGCAATAAATAACCTTTAGTTTAGTGTAATTTATACATTTGTTTAATATTCCTAGTTGTCCCGGATTTACAACTGTTTTAACCCTCTGAGGGGTTCACACGTATAATTCCACCTTGCAACCTGCAGTCTTCCTTGCATGATTTCTAACCAATTTTGACCTTCTTGACCAACGGATTCATTCTAAAGGATTCTATTTTAATCAAATGAGCAATGGAATCTTTAAAAAGTATTCTATTCCAAGGAAAGTACCAATAAAATCGTTCCAAATGATTCTACGATAGGCCCAATAGAATCTTTCTAAAGGTTGAAAGAATCCATGGATTCTTTCAATCAATCGATGTGGTTATTTGGCCATTGTGTGTGTTGCAGGCTAAAAGTAATACGACGCTATTTGGAAATATCGCGACACTCAGTGGGTAAATTAATTTCACTCCGGTCCGGTTTTCACTTTGACTCACTCATCTTTTTAATAATACAACTGGTAATAAACATATTTTTACAAACACAACAGACATGAATAAATATGAAACATAAATAAAATAAAAAAATAAATATTTAAAGTAAAGTAAATTGTTTCAGACGAAATATTGATTTATTTATTTAAAAAATCATTCTATTCTAAATTCTGATCAGTTTAAAGAAATTCATGCAGTCATCCTATTTTAAAAACTAAAACCATGATGGGAAACTAAAATGCAACACATATCACAATCATTGATTACTGGTTGAATTGAACGTTATTTCGCGTATTTGCCTAAGACTTGATTGATCGTTTCCCTGCATGCCCAGGTTTCCTTTATTTCACTTTCTTTCCACATATGTGGGCCCGATCCCTACACTGTGGAATATTTCTTTCTTTGTGAGCTACTCTTTCTGTAAGTATTGTCATACTACGAGAATTTCTCCCTCCTCTACGTCTGGGTGATGCGGTCTCTATAGGTATAGGGCTCGTTTATTTTTGGTAGGGATATTGGAGTAAATCTTACTTTTATTTAGTTTCTGTCAAGTGTGAGGTGCGAAAAGAGGTTGTTGACTAGTATAGATCTCGGCAATAAGTAAAAATAACAAATACAGCATTTTCAATTTCTCATTAAGTGCGTCAATGATACACTTGTTTAGGATATTGAAAATTGTATAAGATCCGTTTCTACGACAACAGACATGCACAGACTTAGGAGATGAAGCAGGCTGACTGTACCAGGAATGGCGAACCTTCTCCCACTAGTTTATTCTGCTGCATACTAAGTCCGGTGTGTTAAATGTTAGCGTTTTTAGTTCTTTTTAATTAACATTTCGTCGGGAAATTTATTTTGCAAGTACCACGAAACTGGAACAAAGTGAGCATTAAGGCTGTTAATTTCAATTCGAACGAACCCAATATAAGAAAATTAAAAAATCACATGTACATAATCAGAGTGAAACTTGTGTTACTGATTGCTAGTAATCATTGTATTTATGCTCTGTTCATAACCATAGGGCTTCAACATCACGCAAGGTGCTGTGACCAAAATAATTCCTTACCATTGACTTTCCAAAGTTCATTGCCCCTAACAGCCACATGATCTGAACAAAATAACAAGTCTCTTTAATTCCTTTGGGTGGGTGGTTGTTTCACTATTTAAGTATAAAATTATCTTGTTTCTGAGTTACAGTACTCAGCATCAACAGCACACTCGATTTCCTTCACAATGCCAGTTAGGTTATTTGGAAGACACACTATAAATGCTGTCGATTCGTTTCAAAGTTTTGTATAATGTTAATGTTTTCAAATGTTCACTATGTCACCAAATAGTTATTCCACCTAACTTCAGCTTCAATACCTCAAAATTTACCCGCACTCGATTCCAAAGCATTCTAACCAAAATTACTTGACCCCTGATGCGCTCCTTAGAAATTCTTCACGAACACGTCCATTCGAAGCTTCAATATCTAAGAGCTCAGCTGAGTGTCATCCCCATTTCCAATGCAAATATTCTCTGCTTCTAGTGGTATGTCCTGAGCATTAAAAAATCCCAATGCGTTCGAGTCTGGAGGAACTTGCTTCTGCATATTATTTATTCTGTCTAGTCAAGTTAGTCAAGTCTTCAAGTTAAAATGCATTGATGCGTTTTAAAGAGTTACATATGTAACACAGCTTCAACTATCTCTTTAACTTTAGCAATTCGATCCTTCAAAATTCAAGTGAGAAAGAGATTTGTCTTTCTCTTTAGGATTCTGAATAAATCTGTTTTACGTATTGTCTTCCTTTGCATCTCTCTCGTAGCAATATGAAAGGTTTTAAAAAAATTGAGAGGGCGTAGTGTTTTTGTGGTAGAATGTACTTATTGCTTCATTCCGAAAGGGCGTTCTTAGGAATTGATCCTGGACCGTTGCCAATAGCCCGTTGTATTTCTCTAGTGTGACGTTAATTAATTACCTACCTACCGAAAGAGGTATAACTTAGAACTGGCTCGGAAGTAATTTCAGCATGTCGTTTCGTGATTAATCATAAATTTAAACGATTTTTGAGATTACTTTTTATTTTACAGAAACATACCCACCACATAATAAATCATATTTTTAGGTAATATGGTACCAGGGACAGAGGATTATGGTCTCGAGGAATGTGAGAAGGTTTACTGTAATGAGCAGTCTGTTTTCAAAATTTCAAAAGCTGTCAGTTTCACATTGTATGTATTGATAATAAATAAAGTTTCAAAGTAATGAATGTACGTATGAAACAACAAATGTACGTATGAAAAGAATGCACAAATGTATTTATTTGTACCTTCAGTTTTTAGTATATACTTGGAATATGAATTTATATTTCATGAAGAGCCAACACCTGCATTGAGGCCAGTATGATAATTTAGTACTGTGTAAGGTTGCATTGCCTCCTGGTTTGACCAGGATTGTCATGTCTTAAGACATGGTCCAGGGCCACGGTCAGAAGAAAAACAGAGTCCTCGTTCTTTTAGTTGCATCGGCCATTGTTTCTCATAATGCGAGAAAATGTACCAATTTTGAAGACGCTTTGATTGTAACGCTGACACTGATCATTTGTAATGTAACGTTTCTGGTCTCTAATTAGGCGTAAGACGTTTATAGCACAATAAAATATTTATTTAGAATAGAGAAATTTAAAGATTATTTACATATTATACGATTAATTGAAAAGTATGAGGGTACAGCTGTTAACATCGAATCTGCCAAGAAGCCAGGAGGCTCGCCAAAATCTGAGAGTCTGAAGGATGCGACTGCTCCTTTCATGGTTTCAGTCTACTCTGTCGTGATCCTTTTGATTGGGAGTTCGTCTCAGTTTGCAACGGAAGGTCATGAGAATCTCCACAGCTTCCCGACCCGAGGACAGATGTAATGTCTTTCTGGCCCAGGCTTCCACAGAACTGTAAACAAGTGTTTTACTGTGGATGGCCCATCTGCATTCCTCTCAAGGAAGGCCCAGGATAATTTAGGTGTTGACAACTCGTTTTGCAGTCGAGGGAGATCTGAATTCCAGATGTGGGAATGCCAGACCGACCGTACAGTAAGCACTGCGAAAATAATTTTTGTCAACAGTAATTTTCATCCTTCCATCCAAACTGCTGCAGAGTGCCGTGGTAGCCCAATTGGTAGATTAGCGGATTAGCAACTGAGGGTTGCGAGTTCGAAACTCTATCCAACCATGTTCTTGTTGGTTGATACACGTCAAATCTATCGTGGAATCAAATGTCCTCACGTTGGCTTTGTATGGAAGTTTGGAAAATGGGGGTGCCAGCTCAGGTACAGACTTATTCATCCGACCGTGGTTCAAAATTACGAGAATATCCCAGGCCGTCGCCAATAGCCCCAGTGCGACGAAATTCAAGTTTCTGACTCAAGTACAGGAGGCCATAAGAAGTGGATGATGTTAGTTTGAATGAACACAACATTACTCGTTCCGAAATTAAAATATCTGCTTAAAAAATTAATGAAGCAGATATAATTCTGCGATAAATTGTTTTTGAAGTGGTTGCTACATTTTTATCTTCAAAAGTTATAAATGGAAAACTGAGAACTTCAATCATTATGGTGATTTTGTTGGTAGCTCTACGGCCATCTTTTGTTACACAAGTAAAAATTAGACTGTGACCTACGACTTAAAATGATTTCCGAACTGGTACAGATATCCATGCTTGAACCTAAATTCGATCCGAAGCCTATTGAACCCAAGATCAGATTGCTTTTTAATCACACTATGTTCACATATATTGTAAGACTTTTTTCTTTCTCCTTCGTTACATTTTACCTTCTTTCTTATTAACAAACATTTTATTGAATAAAAATTCTCACACCAGTTTCGTCTCAATCCTTTTTGTTAATTTGTAGCATCCTCTTTAGAAGAGATTTGCAAAGAGGTATTTTGCTAATTCCCAAAACAATAAATTTCAGGAAATTCTGTGAAGAAAATAAAGATCAGAAAGAATTCCATTCTCCTCATCCATCATAACATTCTACCATAAATTCATACTCAATGAAAAATTTATTTCGGTGTATTTTAGCGTAAAATATGCCATATACAATAGGTATTAACATACAGTGGCTCCCAAAAGTGTTCGTACACTTACGAATTTCAATGAAATACAGCTCTATCCATTAATAAAAATTAATATTTCAGAATGGGAATTTTTTAATAATATCTATAACTTGTTCTTAACAAAACTACATAAAATATTTTAAAAACAGCAAAACTTTTTTTTCGGAAAATCAATAATCAAAAAGTAACAAAAAAGTTACCTCACAAAAGTCTTCGTACACTTTAAAAAATCTCTACATATTAGTAAATATTGTAATATTTCGGTAAATTAGTATTTAGTAGGATATCCTATAGCATCCACAACGTCTGGGAATAGAGTTCACTAGATTTTTTGTAATTTTTGCATCAATGCTCCTCCATTCTTCAATCATTGCTGTTTTTAGTTCGCTTTTCGTTTTAATGTCGTGTCTTCGTACTCTAACTACCAGTTCTCTCCAAATGTGTTCTATTGGGCTTAAATCCGGCGACTGAGGTGGTGTTTTCAGAACTTTGGTCAATTATAGAGACACCAGAGGCGAACGTTGAGAGCCGTGTGCTTAGGATCGTTATCTTGATAAAAAAAACAAAGTTGTTTCCAATACCCAAATTTTGGGTTGATAATTTTAAATTGTCTTTAAAAATATTTAAATAAAGAGCATGATTCATTATGCCATCAATAAATAACAAATTACCTAGTCCTGATGCTGCCGTGCACCTCCACACAGGGGCACCTCCACCGCCATGCTTTACTGTTCCAACTAAGTTCTTGGGATTAAGTTCCTCAATTTTTCTTCTCCATACAATTATATGCCCATCGGAACCAAACATGTTAAATTTGCTTTCATCTGCAAATAAGACATGATTCCAATACGTTTCGGGCTTATTTAACATTGATTTTGCGAAGGAAAGCCTAAGCTTTCTATTTTTCGCACTTACAAAACATTTTCTTCGGGCAGAACGCCCATTTAATCCAGCTGATCTGAGCATTCGTCGAACAGTTTCAGATGAAATTAAAGTAGAAAATTTTTCAGTAAATTCTGTGGAAATTTTTACAGCACTCAAACGTGGATTTTTCACAAATTTTCTAACTACAAATCTCTGATCACGTTGAGTTAACTTTGTCGGACGATCTTTTCTTACCTTGTTTTCGATCCGATTTTCTTCTTTAAAGCGTTTTATCACATACTGCACCGTAGAATGGGATAAATTTACTAATGTAGCGATATTCCGAACTAATTTACCAATCCTATGATAAAAAAAAACAAAGTTGTTTCCAATACCCAAATTTTGGGTTGATAATTTTAAATTGTCTTTAAAAATATTTAAATAAAGAGCATGATTCATTATGCCATCAATAAATACCAAATTACCTAGTCCTGATGCTGCCGTGCACCTCCACACAGGGATACCTCCACCAATTTTCGAATGCTCTTCGTTGTTTCCTTACGACTACGAGCCATTGTTAAATAAAAATAGAATATTACGAAGTAAGCAAGCAGATTAAAGCCAAACGATTTTTTAAATGTCACCACAATGCAAAAATAAAAAAAAGCGATAGACGATAATTTTATTTATGAATTTATCCGAAAATGTTTCGGTGTACGATCACTTTTGTGGCGTGTTCTTTCATTTGCCTTTTCATTTTTATAAAAAGAAAATGAGTCAATATTTTTTAAATGTTAAATTTTATTCAGAATCACATGGAGATGATATGAAAAGTATTGGACTATATTCGAATTCAATTCCAGGCTACAGCGCTTTTATAAATTTTTAGTGTACGAACACTTTTGGGAGCCACTGTATGTCCATTTTTATGGAATTAATATTAAACTCTACACTAGATTGAAAAAGTATGTATTTAAGGGGGCACAGTACCTTTAAAACCTTAAACAAATCGATTTTCCAATTTTGATCTATTTAGATAGTTTGAAATGTTCTGATTCTGGTAAAAAAATGCATGAAAAAATTCGCATTCTTTCGTTCGTAATGAGGATTTTTCGAACACACCTATTTTTATTTTCAGCTGATCGTTTGTTTACGTTTCTTAGTTTTGGTTTGGAATTATGCTATTAATTTTTGGAATTATGCTATTTATTTTTTTCGAAAGTTTTAATAATAATATTTTTACTGTAACAAATATAAGCAGAATATGTACTACTCAACTCTTTCATTTCACAAATCTATTTGTTTACTTGAACGCACGTGAATGCTAAAAATAACTATTTCAACTTCAATGCATTTATCTAAGAATGGTAATTTTCAAGCTTGCGCGCACTATAACTCTGCAACTAATGAACGTAGACTGCTGAAATTTTGAATGATAATAGATTATCAAAAGGACTTCAAAATGAAACAAAAAATTTACTCAAAAGCTAAAAATATATTAAAAAATTTTGATATAGTATGAGCGAAAATTAATGAAGTGAAATACTGATTGTTATATTTATGTGTTTCTTAACTACTATTTTTTGGTTCTAATTTAAAATAAAAGCATTGTGTGTGTGTGTTACTCATATCAGCCATTAGTTTTATAGAAAATGCACAGGATGACTCAGAATGTTGCGCACAAGTTATCCTTGTAAAAAAAGTATGTTAAAAATGACCTTATGTAAATTCTAGTAAAATATTATTTAATTTTTAAAAATCAAACCAATTTTTCTGCATTGTGTATTACAAAGTATAAATAAACCCTGCAAAAAATTTCATTATGATACACATAAATCTTTTGGTGATACAGTTTACCGAAATTAGTCTATTTTACCTGTTGATTTGTATGCTTAAAGGTACTGTGCCCTCTTAAATGTTTATTTGCTAATGTTTGTTTGCTAAATGTTTATTATGCCAACAATTAGAAATCATAAAAGTGAAGTAAGAAATTTTGTTGAACGTTATGTTAAAATTATAGCATATAGATGATAGTACTAACTTTAAGAATAATTATTCTTTTTTAATTTATATCAAACGAACTTCTGTTTAGATGAAAAATAGTAAATTTTTGGTGAACAATTTTAATTGAATCAATTGAAATTAATTTTAACAATTTTATTTAGTTCATTTAATTCGATACTTTAAATACAATTATTAATATTTAATTACTAATTTAAACTAATTACTGATTAAAGTAGTAAAATAAGTACTCTTATTTTAAAAAATCTATTTTAAAGAATAGGGGGCTACAACGAAACATCAATTGCACTTTTAGAACTTCAAGATACACTCAGGTTGTTCCTGAAGTATGAGTTGTCCACGTGCAAACCTCAGCAACCAACCTCTCTTCTCAAAACCATTTTATTTTCAAAAAGAATGCCCTGCAGAAAATAATGATGCCCCAATTCTTTCTCCCGGTTCCCTAAATGCCGAAGTGTAAAATGAACATTGCTTTTTGTGATTTTCATAAGTTTTTAGACTACTGATTAATTCAGGCGTATATTTTATCTGTACTATACGAAACTTCGGCATAACTAGCTTCAGTCTATGTTTTCGATATCTTTTGAATTCCAAAATAATTTTGGGAAGCATTCAAACCATATGAGCTCTCCCGCTCAAAGCCTGATAAGTCCTGAAAAGCAACCAGAGGATTGTGAGTTCGAAACTCGATCCAACCAAACATTGTCATGTACTTGGGAGCTGATCCAAGTTAAATCTGTAGTGGCCTCAAATGTCCTCGCGTTGGTGCTGTTGGAAGTTTGGAGAATGGGTTGCCAACTCAGGTGTTGACCTCGTCATCTGACTGCAGTTCAAAATTGCGATGTATTGTCCTCGGATCTTTTCCTTCGGGATTGATCCCGGACCGTCTCCAATAGCCCGTTGTGTTGCTCCAGTGTGACGTTAATTGAAATACCCCCCCCCAATAGCCCGTTGTGGCGTTCCAGTGCGACTTAAATCTAACTACCTATCTACCTACTCGCTCAAACATCCCTGCCCTTGATGGATACTTTTTGAACATACTAATGTAAATTAATATCAAAATATGCATATTCAAAAATATCTTCTATATTACAATCTCAAAAAAATAACATATTCTAGAATACCTAAAACCAGATTCAAATCCTGGTGTTGTTATGGATGTTCGTAGTGTTTCGGATTCCGTATCCCACCAATAAGCCCTCGTGTAGTAAAATATGACAGTGTCGAGTGGCAAACTAAACAATAAAACCGAATAAGCATATAATTTATTTCTGAACATTTTTCTTTAATATTGGAAGCCTATTACACCCTTCTCACCCCATCCCTATTTTTTCTAACTTCGTGCACAAATGCACGCTCAATACACTAAGCAGTAACGACCCTGGTTACACTTGAAGGTTGAAGGACTTGTGAATAATCTGACCATGTATCCAGAAACAGCGCAACTTATTTTTACTAAGCGGAAGGATGTTTAGAATTTTTAAACCAAAACCTTCGTGTGTGGCTTGGTGCCCAGTCCCATTTCTGGGTGAAGTCCTTGACCTTCCTTGCTTTAATTATACAAATTGGTCTATGGTACAGGGATTTCGGAAGTGTTATACTAGGAGTCTACGAAAATATTCTCAAAACCTGATTTTGTAGAGGTAGTTAATTAACGTCGCACTAGAGCAACACAAAGGGCTATTGGCGATTGTCCAGGATCAAATCCGAAGGGAAAGATCGAGGACAACACCATAATTTTGAGCCACGGTCAGATGACGAGGTCACACCTGAGCTGGCACCCCACTCTCCAAACTTCCACACCACGCCAACGTGAGAACATTTGAACCACGACAGATTTAACGCCCCTTTTGTACACGACAGTCTTTGATTGGATTCGAACTCCAATCCGTTACTCTTCCAACCCGGCTACCGCAGCCCCTGATTTTGTGGAGAAACGGGATATATATAACAAATGAAATATTAAAATTATACTTTTAATAAGGAATTTTTAATTAAATATGAAATAAAAATTGTAATATTGGGTTTTTGTTAAGATAATTTTCATCTCACCGTGATTCAGAATAAAGTGGTGTTGTCCTTGGACATTTCCCTTCAGCTTTAAACCCTTTACTATTGCCAATAGCCCGTCGTGTTGCTTCAGTGTTACGTTAATTAAAAATAAGTATATTAAGATAATTTTTATAGCTGCAACGTAGAATTTATTGGCTGCGTAAAAGTTTCGTATTTAATTGAAACTTTTTATAAATTTTTAATAGGAATTTTCGATTTGTTGCACTTTTATCTACTTAATCATGTCGATGAGTTTTTCATCTTATATACTTCTTACATGATTAAGTAGACTAACACAGTTCAAAGCTTAATTCCAAACAAGGTTTTTTATCTGTATAAACATCAGTCCGTTTAGAGCAATGACAGACAGGTCAATTGGGAGATTCAAGAGGTAGGTAGATATTTTAATTAACGTCTCACTGGGGCAACACAACGGTCTATTGGCGACGGTCCGGGATCAAACCCAAAGGGAAAGATCCGAGGAACACACCACGTAATTTTGAGCCACGGTCAGATGAAGAGCTCACACCTGAGCTGACACCCCACTCTCCAAACTTCCACTCTACACCAACGCTAGTACATTTGACGGCACTACAGATTTATCTTGTAGCAGCCTCCACGTGCACGACGGTCTTTGATTGAATCGAGTTTCGAAATCGCAACCCTCAGGTTCCTAATCCGCTACTCTACTAACTGGGCTACCGCGATCCCAACAAATTAATAAACGTCAAGCTCTCACATTTCCCAGCAAATGATAATTTAGAAAACTGTTAATTTATCTCATAATTCTTATTTTACTATTACAAAAGCATTCGATGCATTTTTAATTCTTTATTTGTAAAAATGGAAATATTTAGAGTCGCGGTAGTCCAATTGTAAGAGTAACGGATTAGGGCTGAGAGTTCGAAACTTAGGAACCCCACTCTCCAAACTTGCACACCACGCCAACGTGAGGACATTTGAGACCACGGCACATTTAATGAAACTTTAATTTAGTAATTTTTTTAACTAGCTCCCATGTACACGTCAGTTTTGGGTTGGATTCGAACTCGCAACCCTCCTATTGCTAATCCGTTACTCTTCCAACCGGGCTACCGCGGCCCCCGGGATGCTTCTAAAAGGCGGTTAGGATTTGAATAGAAGAAAAATGTGACATTATATACAACGAATTTATTTCATGTAGTAAATATGAAATAAATTCTTTGTATAAAATAAATTAACTAATTAATAATTACTTCAATTAAATTGATAATTTTGTATGAAAGAAATTAACTGTTACAGATAAAGAATGACATCCACTCTGTTTATTATAATATACCGCAGCTTTAGTTTTCTGTTGCAGTTGAAAGCAAGACTCATCGGAGCTGAACTAAGCGGTTAAATTGTATTACAAGTCTATAGGTGTCGGTCAAGAAAAAGATACAGTGATGTGAGAAATCCCATATAATAAGATGGATGTAAAGGATTCAGTTGGCAATTTTGACAACAGCGAAATAATTATATTGCCCTTGTGAACATTTACGTATAAGTTTTTAATTAGAAATGAAGTGCGAGCTTTCAACTGAAAAAATAAGATCTGCCAATTAAATAATGTCAAAATTACTTGCTGAATTTCCCTTTCTTCAATTTAGATTTAGTGTGTGACCATTTGGTTAAAATTATTTTTCTACCAGCTACTTTTAAAGTTGTGTGAAGATAAATTTGTTTCAGAGAGCAAACGTAATTCATCTGTAAACATTAATTGTATTAAAAATGAACTATTATTTATAATTATGTACAAATTATTATTAATATTATGAATAAAATCAATTGTTAAAAATTAACATTATACCATTTATGATACTCTATACGTATTATTTCAATAGATTTACATCATTAAACACAAATTTTGTTTCGTGCGAAAGGCAACATCAGCATCACTCACCCCGGTCGCAAAAAGTCTGCCACGCATATGCACTTAGTAATTTTTAGCCACAGTCAGATGACGAGGTCAACACCTGAACTGGCACCCAACTCTCGAAACTTCCACACCACGCCAATGTGAGGACATTTGAGGTCACAACAGATTTATCGTGCACCAGCCTCCACGTACACGACTATCTTCGATTGGATCTAGTTTCGAACTAGCTACCCTCAGGTTGCCAATCAGCGACTCTACCAACTGGTCTACCGTTGCCCTTTCAACCTATAAAAAGGAATGAAAAGTGAAAGACAGCAAGTATGAGAACATTTTATTCGCTCAAACTTTTCAGTTTGACAGTAGTTTCTTACAACATTCCATGGAATGTTCCCGGTTCGCACCTCTGGTGCAAATGTTTTGTGATTCGGCCCATATCTGACTTTTCCCGATACAACCTCACAACAGTTCGTCCGTTTACGTAAGTTGTCCCATATGCTAGGCGTATGTAGACCAACTCGGCATTTGTGAAATTACGCATATGTTAACCGTACGAAGTCAGTGTTTAAAATGACAATGGTTTCGAATCATCGACCTTAAAATGAAATAGACGGAGCATGCGCCAACAGCTTCATGTTATTTCTTCCAGTTGCTCGGTTTGAGGATCTGTCACGTGGTTGTGGGTAAAAGCATGAATCCTAAATTATTGATTGATTAAAGTGTTTATCCACCGAAATCAAAAGCACTAGTCTGCGCTTCCGCCACCAATCGGCTAAGTCGATTTGTGATTTACCCTTCAGAGATCTTACGACAGCGACTCCGTCCACATGGTCCGTCTAATTTATTAGAAGGTCGATGTATCTTTGATACTGATCTCAGACCGTCGTCAATGACCCGTTGTGTTGCTTCTGTGCGACGTTAATTCAACTACACACCAAATATTTCTCTGGAGATTTATGTAGTAATGCTACAAAATTTTGAAACTATTATTTGATTTCTTAAGCTGCATTTCAAAATTATACGAAATTTCTGCATGGTAAGTAGGTATTTTAATTAACGTCCCTCTGGAGCAACGCACGGGCTGTTGGCGACGGTCGGGACCAAACCCGAAGGGAAAGGTCCGAGAAAAACACTGCGTAATTTTGAACCATGGTCAGATGACGAGGTCACACCTGAGATGGCACAAAACTCTCCAAACTTCCATGCTACGCCAACGTGAGGACATTTGAGGTCACGACAGATTTAACGAGCATCAGCTCCCTTTGTTCACGAAGGTCTTTGGTTGGATTCGAACTCGCAACCCACCGGTTGCTAATCCGTTACTCTTCCAACCAGGCTATCACGTCCCTGAATTTCGGGGGGGGGGGGGTATTTCAATTAACGTCACACTGGAGCAACACAATGGGCTATTGGTGACGGTCCGGGATCAATCCCAAAGGGAAAGATCCGAGGACAACACCACGTAATTTTGAACCACGGTCAGATGACGAGGCAACACCTGAGCTACCCTGAATTTCGGAAGAGAATTTTTAATAAAAAAAGTTCGTATATGTATTGTCATAATAATAAAATTTATATAGACATTTATTTGTAAAGAAGTGCGTTCAATTGGAATTGTAAAGCTAATCTTATTTCTAAATGAGCCACGATAGCCTGCAAGATTAACAGAGCCCGCGTTTGAAACTCGATCCAACCAAAAAAGACCGTAGGGCTACTGCATGTTTGTTTTGTCTTGACCTCGAATGTCCTCACGTTGACGTGGTGTGGAAGTTTGGAGAGTGGGTTGCCAGTTAGATGTTGACCTCGTCATCTGATCGTAGCTCAAAATGACAAGGTGTCCTCGATCCTTCCTTTTGGTGCTGATTCCGAATTGTTTCTAATAGCCCGTTGTGTTTTCCAACCACCCACCAACCTATTAAGACAAATTTATTTGTGAAAAAGTGCTTTCAATTGCAATTGGTAGGTACGTAGTTGAATTAACGTCCCACTGGAGCAACACTATGGGCTATTGGTGGCGTTCTGGAATCAATCCCGGAGGGAAAGATCAGAGGACAACACATCGTAATTTTGAATCACGGTCATATGAAGTCAACACCTGAGTTGACACCTCACTCTCCAAGCATCCGCACCACACCAACGTGAAGACGTTTGAGGCACGACAGACTTAACGTACACCAGTATCCACGTATATGATGGTCTTTGGTTGGATCGAGTTTAGAACATATAGCTCTCCTGTTGCTAATCTGCTACTCTACCAACCAGACTCCCACTGCCTTCAGTTACAATTGCAATTGAAAAGCCATTGACCAAATGAGAGATACTGAAACTATTGCGTTTTTCGAATTGTCGTTTTGGCATCGTTCTAAATAAAATCTCAAAGTTGTTGTAAGGTGTAAAAGTTGAAATAGATAAGATATGTAATAGGAAATGGACATTTGGTTGTCTTGATTTTTAATCATGTTTTTTTGTATTCCTTTTACTAACAATTTTAAATAAGTAATATTTGCAGTTTATTCGTATGTTGTCTCTACATTCGCAAGAATTTCTGGAGTGTCACGCTAAAGTGTCACATGAAAAAAAAGTTGCTTACGAAGTCGGAAATATTTTTTTAAACATGAGTTACTTTCATGTTGTAATTATGGGTAAATATTGAGTTTCTTTCCGAATCTTCACAATGCATATTGTTATGAGAAGTCTGCTGACTTTCTTGTATCATAAATTAGTGTTTAGTTAGTATAAAAAATGTTTAACGATGGCATTTGGTCCGTTGTTTTACTTTGTATTGAATAACTCAGAAAGGAATTTTAATGTTATTGATATGCATCTTTGTCATTGAAATATTACTATTTAAAGTTTCACATGGCAAGCACTTACTGCTAAGCGAATACTCGTACGCATGTCACCAGTCCGTTTTGATGAACGTCTTTTCAACCAATATTCTGACCTAAAATGCGTATGTAAGAAGAATTTGTAGCTTGAATCTGATCTTAGAAGCCAAATTTATTTGCACAAAACTTTTATTTCTTCATTAACTTATCTCATCAAGCGTGATTTGATTATCAAGTGATGAATGCTTCTGTTTCTGGAACTCAGAATTAAAATCAGTGTAAAATCTCAAAAGAAACTTATACTTCTGTTAATTTATATAAATCGTATTCTTTTACAATAATTTGTAATTGAAAAATACATCTACATTGTGAGTCAAAATGAGTGACCAATTTGTTTACACTATGATCTTTCCAAACAGCAAATGTGCATCAATGTTTTAAGAAAAAAGTTATCCATAAGTGAAGTAGCATTTGTTGTGATAATTGTTTTCTTTGATATGTGTAATCTGTAGTTGTCCCCTTTAGTTCCCCTGCCGTCAAGAATGCAAAATTATATCTAAGGATTCCCCTGTTGGAAAAAGAATGAGCTTGCTGTAATAATAGACATGAGGTTGTTCCACGTCACCCCACAGAGCCATTGCGTTTGCTTTTTTCAGGATCTTGGTGGGATTACCTTTAGGCAGATCAGTGAATTGGAATTCTGATTCACTGATCTGTTTGTTAGAACATGACTAGCGAACATCTTTTTCATTGTTCGACTCATAAAGGCATTATTTCTTCCTTGCCCTCTGATGGCTAGTCTTTTGTATTGGACAGCTCAGCACTTTATACTTGAGAAAGCACCCATATCCACGGGATAAATGGGCAGTAAGTAGTCCAGTTCGAAGAATAATGGATTGATAACTGGAGGGTTGCAAGTTTGAAACAATCCAACCAAAGGCTGTCATGTACAAGGACTGGTGCAGGTTAAATCTGTTGTGGCCTCAAACGTACTCACATTGATGTGGTGAGGAAGTTTGGAGAGGGGTGCCAGCTCAGGTGTTGACCTCGTCATCTCACCATAATACAAAGTTACTATTTGTCCTCAGCTTTCCCTTCAGGGTTGATCCCGGACCGTTGCCGATAGCCTGTTGTGTTTCTCCAAAGTGATGTTAATTGAATTACCTACTTACCATAGTATTAATATGTAGTGCCATAGTATTATAATTTTTTGTCCGACTATCACATTATAGTTGATGACTTTTATAGCCGGGCTAATTTGTACTGGGCTGCCCATAGGAAATTATGGTCCCTGGACTTTTCCTGATGTAGAGAAAAAAATAGTATTAATATGTATATAATTTCACCAAGCTGTGCTAAAAACATGTAAAATGCCTTGCATTATTCATGGTTGATGAAACCACTTCATTGTGCCACCATCACCAACTGCTTATCATACAGCATATTTTAACTTCACTTAAACTTTTTTATCATCAATTTTTTTTTAACACATTACCTGTTTTATCAGACTGGTTGGGTCAGCGACAATCGCAACTTTTTATATTACTTACGAGTTTTATTCTATTTGCAATTCATCACCTTTTAATTATATTTAATAGTTGAGTTGCACTAGTTCATTAACTAGTTCATCATCATCATTGAGTTGCACTAGTTCATTAACTAGTTCATCATCATCATTGAGTTGAACTAGTTCATCATCATTGAGTTGAACTAGTTCATCATCATTGAGTTGAACTAGTTCATCATCATTGAGTTGCACTAGTTCATTCACCTGTCAAATAAGATGGGAATACCCCATCTTATTTGACAGGTTTTCTCACTTTAGTTTTGAATTATCATGTGTTTTATCCTTCATAACTTGTTTGTCTAATAGTGATTTACTTGTTTTTATATATTTTATCTTTTCTGCACATTTATGCATCAAAGTGCATCATTTCATATATTACATCATTGTATTTTAATTTTTTATATTGATGATGACATGTTTTAATAATTTTCCTGTAACTTTTTGTTAAAGTTTTATTATATCCTACATGTGCTGTGTACTTATTAATCTACTTTTTAATATTGGTTTAGTTGTTGATTTGATGTTTAAAATGTTTTTAAATTTTATTTAGATTTGCTCATTTTTGTCACAGCTTGTGCATTGTTGGACCTTGTGCTATTAAATCTAAATCAATCAATAATCCAATCTTGCATCATTTGGATTTTTTTCTCAATAAAATGTGATTTAACTTTGAAATTTATCACCTGGACATGATATATTTTGAAATTAAAACGAAAATTTTGGTCAGTCGTAATGCAATTATCATGTTATTTATCTTCACAAGTATAATGATTTATATATGTAACATCTCTGATAGGTTCTCTAAACTGAAAAGTTTTCTGTTCATAATAGGTGCAATGAATATGCTATGCAGTTCATTGCACCAACTGGATGGATAAGACCAACTGCGTAGCATATTCATTGCACCACAACTGAAGCCCTGTTATGGATAAGAGCAACTGCGTAGCATATTCATTGTTGAATGAATATGCTACGCAGTTGCTCTTATCCATAAACACAGCTGAAAAATCATGATTTTTTTCATCATTAAAATTGGATTTTTATGATTTTAATTAATTTTTTCCCCTATGTGTTTAAACTTGTTATACATGGGACATGCAAATCAGTAGTTACTAGATAATATTGATTTATGTTAAACATGTCTGAGGGTTTGGGAATTCCAGATTTCTTTATCAGAAATAATAAATTCCTTCTTGAAAGGGTATCAGTTTAGGTCTAACCAACTTTTCCATGTGAAGAGTACGTTAAAATTACCCCAAAACATTTCATACAATGCATGGACTAGTCTTGTATGTATTAAAACTCAGCATCAGCTGATAACAGATTTGCGAGTGACACTTGTTTTAAGTGAGAAAAGAAAGAAATTTTTGTTGGTTAGTTACCATTCTCATCCTAACTTAAACGTTAATCCTTAGGGGCTCTAATCCCTTTTGTCCCTCAAATAGGTGAGGTAAATATTTCCAATGAGAAACATGGAACCCTTTTGAAATTTTATGGTAGGGCCTAGGACTCCAAACATAAGGGGTAAATATGTCAATAATATGAGTAACCAAATATGCAGAATGGTTTGATCTGTCTTAGGTAGCTTATCAAGAAGGGTCACAGAGAAACCAGGAACTCTGGGTCCTAATATTTTTATGATTGGGACCCAGCCCTCCCACCAACATGAGATAATATTACAAATATATTGATAATGATTTATGTAAACAAATTAAAGATTTTCAAAACACGAAACAAATAATTTCTCCAAGTTGGAACCCCAGTGCATCCCAATCAATACAATTATCTTTAGTTCTTCAAAGTAGGGAAGCCAGTAATTGTCTGTTTATAAAGGATCAATCTGGGGTGTTACTGAGTAAAAGCATACTTTAACTGATTTGTACTATCCCAAGTTATTTAATTTTCAATATTAAACTTAAGAAAATTAAAGTGATTTAAATCGATGATATTTTTAATAAAATCACTTGATTTAAGGGGCCCGGTTGGAAGAGTAATGGATTAGCAACCACAGGATTGCGAATTCAAATCCAACCAAAAGCTGACGTGTACGTGGGAGCTAGTGCACATTAAATCTGCCGTGGCCTCAAATGTCCTCACGTTGGCGTGGTGTGGAAGTTTGGAGAGTAGGCTGCCAGTGCAGGTGTGACCTCGTCATCTGACCTTGGTTCAAAATTGCGTGGTATTGTCCTCGGATCTTTTCCTTTGGGTTTGATCCTGGAGCGCCGCCAATAGCCTGTTATGTTGCTCCAGTGCGATGTTAATTAGATACCTACCTATACTTGATTTAAATTGGCATACCCTGTCCATAAACAATCAACATAAATTTTGATTAAAATAGTTTTAAATGTATAGTGGAGTGTTAATATTCTATATTTCTGTACTTTGGTAGAAAAGGGCCAGAGTCCAAATTCACTGATTTTGAATTATGTCTAAATAACTTCAAGGTTAGTTATAATTGAAAAAGTGTCATTGTCCTCCTCTCAGTGTATTATGAAATAATCAAAACATTAGAAAGTATTTTTTGTATGCTAAATTAAAAATTTATAAAATGAAAATTACTAAATCAGGTGGTATCAAAAATCAGGGGTATTAGAAAACAATGCATAATTCCAACTCCTGAAATTTAAAATCTTTATTCAGTAAGGTTATGACCTGATAAATGTTACACCCAAATGGTTCTGTCCCTGTCAAATCATCTAGTGCAATCCTTTAAGACATTAATCCTATAACTAGTGTGAACCAGGCAGTAGTTTAACTAATTAGTGCACAGTATTCTCAAAACATGCTAAAGCTAATTTGTAATTGCACTTTAAAGATATTGTGTACTTACTGTCTTGTTAGGTGATTATTATTTGTTATAGTCTGATATAGTATATATAATATATATATATATATAATTTTTTCTCTGAGTTCTGAATGATTTGATCAACACACACGTCTAGTTTCAGTTGCAACAGGTTGGGTTGTTTAGCATTTATTATAGTTATTCATTGCTATATATAGTAAGGATACCATGGATTGATGGATTGGACTCCTTTGCTTGTTTAAATGAGAAAAATTATGGGAAAATGGTCAATTACTGGTAGGTGGTTTGACCATCTACCAGTAATTGGCCATTATACCATTCATAACTTATGAATAAATGGTGTAGGGATTAAACCATTCATAGCTTATTGTATAATAGCTAACTTATTCATAGCTATTTTATTTATCTGTTTTTGCTATAACCAATAACTGAATGTTACAATGCTTTTGTAGTTTTAGGGCAAAAAGCATAACTTGAAAAGAATGCCACCGCCTCCTCCACCAGCTCCACCCCCATTGCCAAAACAATCTTTGGGTGCATCCAACAATCAAGGGAAATCAAATTTTGATCCTCCTCCTGACAGAAATGTTCTTTTGTCTCAGATCAGAAAAGGAACACATTTAAAGAAGACTGAAACAAATGACAGAAGTACGCCATTAATTGATGGTATGTTTAACTCATGTTTTTGTTATTACTAACTTTTTGTATTGCAATCTACTCTAACTGGCCATCTGATAATTTTGAAGTGGACCACTTAAAGGATATGCTTATAGCCCCCTAGAAGGGTACAATAATGCAAAGTGGCATACTGCTATTTCCAAATATATTTTCAGAAATAACGTTCAAACACTATCCCATGGATTAAAAGTTCAAATCTGTCGAGAAAAACATTAGCAAAAAGATTATTCCTTACTGCTAAGCAATATTACAATAAAATTTAGTGCTGAATATGTAGTACTATTAAGCCAAACTCACAAAATGCATTTGCAATTTGTAATGCTAGGATCAGATGAGGTGTAGAAACTCTGGGTTTGAATCCCACAAGGATGTTTGTAATGGGTTTGGATCCACTTTAAGCTGTGGGTCCTGATTTAATAAGTCCTCATATAGCAAAACATTACCATGGAGAGGAAAAACAAACCAGATAGGGTACACAGATCTACTGAACCAATTGAACACAATGCCAGACAAGCATATCTTGAAACCAGTGATTATACTACTTGTGATGTTAATATATATTTTATTTTTATTTGAGCTGATTGTTTAAACATGCATTTTAAAATGTGTTATATTAAGTGATAGAGAGATTGTTAGTGTTCAGGTATTTTCTGTTCTCTTGGTTGCAGGGCTGCCACAGATGACTTTGCTATTTTGAACCTTGTGACTAGGGGTATCTCTAAGCAAAATCATCTCAATAGCTACAAATTCAAAAAATTGGGTGATTTTCCAAAAATTTTGGTGACTTGAAAATTCAGCAAGGGGACAACAAAAATTAAATCCCTTTTTTAAACTAATAACATGAATCTCACCTTCACAAATTTATCTTTGTGTCATCAGAGGGGAAAGGTTTTTATACTTTGACCTGCGCTGCTATAGTATCAAAACTTTGAGTAAATGTAAACATTCGGGTCACTTCAATGAGGCATGTGCGTATAAATTCATGTGATTTAACACAACTCACACCAAGCTACGTCAGGTGCTTTCTTTTGCTTCTACTTCAAGAACAGATTTTTGAAGAACCTGAGCCGAGGATGTTGCTGCATTTTGTTTCCTTTTTTGTTTGGTTTTAAGATAACTTCCTAAGAGTTATATCACACAAAATACTTTAGACTAAATTGGATAAAATTACCAACTATCATTGGATACGTAATAAATTGGTATGAGTGTTATTTCTTTTAGAAAATCCAAAACAAAATAAATTATTTTAGCTAATTGAGAAATAGCTGTTCTTGTTGAGGTCAGATTTAACTAGCCCTTCAACAAAAAACTATGCATAAGATGAATAAATTGTAGCAAATATATAGATTTGATCTCAAAGCCCTTCAAATATTTTTATCGGGCCCACAGACAAGATATAGCCTTCTGTATAGGTTTAGCCAGCCCATAGTCTATGGCCCACCAAATCCTTTTATCTGACCCACAGACCAGGTTCATCCCTCTTGATAGGTAAAACCAGCCTACAGTTCAGATATGGCCCTCTATGTTTACCCACCCTTCCAAATGTTTTTTCGAGGTCTACAGACGAGATACGGCCCTCCAAATAGGTTTACCCAGCCAACCATGGATATCAGATATTCCTATGGAGGATACTCATTCATAAAAAATAAATATTTAAAATGTAGCAAATCAGAGCCTCCTTGCTTTATTTCATAAAAAGCTACATTGAAATTTGTGCAAGCAGATTTATATATTTAGTTTTGTTTTGTTCCATATATTAATTATTTAAATAGGAAAACCAGTCTTCCATTTTCACCAGCTATCATGATTGAAAAATGTCAAACACATGAAAAATCGTGCTCAAAAATTCCTTCAAGAATTTTACACATTAATATCAAGAATGAGAAAAGGCAATTGGTGATAATTTGTGTATGTTTACCACCATTTTGTCATTAAAAATATAGCCAAATTATTAGTGCCGACATGATACTGTATCCAATTATCTTATGTAACAAAGAGCATGGTTGCTTGGCCAGGTTGTTCACGATTGCGCCCTTGTAGTGCAATGGTAACAAAATCACTTCTAACAAGTTCAAATTTGCTGAGTATTGGTAAAAAGGTTTCCATCCATGATCGTAATATTCTAATAACCACATGTGCATGGTACTAGCCTGTATTGATCTTTCTTGTCCTAAAGTAACTGGTAGTATCACTTTTCCCTGTATCATTCAGGAAGTAGAGTACTTTAAATTTACTGCGATAGATGAAGGAATAGAATAAATCTTTCAACAACCAACTGAATCTAATGTCTTGAATTCTGATTAAATTATTTTTTACTTTCCTTTAAATGACTGGTTTCTCCTTCACTTATGCTTATACTTTTTTGATTTACTATTTTTTGGTATCCATAAAACTGAATGATCACTCCTGACAGATAGTCATGTAGGTAATTTATTTCTCTTTACCATGGACCATTTGATTACTTGGTTCAATTTATCTACTCTGCCTTACTTAAATTAATTTGATATTTAATTTCTTCTCATAGTTAACTAATGCTTAACCACTTCACTGGTACATTTACTTTGATATTGTTAAGCTAATTTGGTAGATTATTGTTAATTCCTGTCTGTTTATGAATACTAGAAACATTCTGATTCTTCTACTTATAGCTGTCGAAAGCTCCAGAAGTTCTATTGTCAAATAAATCACTTTGATTCAGACATGTCATGAATTCTTTTTTGCTTACTTTATAAGCTATGAAGTAATGATCATAATCACTCTGAAAACAATGTAAAAAAAACCACCCAACAACTGTTGCCATCTATTATCAACCAGAATACATTTAAATGAGCTGTATGTGAGATTACTATTTTAGTGTATAAAAGACATTGTTCAAATTTAACTATGGGCTTCCATAAATGGTAATGTTTACTCCCAAATAGCATTCATGGGTGCCAGTGACGGAATTCATTGCAATGTCTAACTAGGGTTTGCAAAGTGCCAATATTCTCAATAACAATAAATTACTTATAAAAATTCTTAATCCTTGATTTTTACCAGTTTTAGTTTTACCCTTAGCAGGCTGTTTTTATACAAATTCATTAAATGTTGTCAATTGTTGTGGTTTAGCTATAAGTCTTAATTTTTTTAATATTTATAAAAATATACTGCACAAATTATTTTCTTCTAAAAATTCATTTGAAATAAGAAAGCAATCAGTTTTTACTTCCAATAGAAAATACCAAATGAAGTTTTATTTTAAACCAGGGGTTCCCTAACCTTATTGTGCAGGGGGCCACATTTGGATATTGAAAAGCATCTTACTACATGTATACAATAACATTTGCGACTACTGTAGTCGTGTAAATTGATTCCTAGAGTATGATCTTAAAAAATATAACTAAAGTAATATTTATATTTAAGGAAATTAATAATTCAGAGTAACTAATTCTTTCCAATCTCCTAAACTGATTTCCTTCAGGATACCCAAGCTTTCTTTCTCTACTTTCTCCTCTCCATCCTTTTCACTATTATTTGACATTGTCTGCTTTATGTTTGGTGCAACTTGACCAAATATAGTCTTTGTGTGAGTTCTACCGGTTTTTCCTTAATGGGATTTTATAAAGCTTTATAACCCATGGCTTCCTAAGCAGACTGTTATTCCCTTAAATTAACCTTTTCTTTTTCAAGGGGGCCCCTTGGCTCAGTAGGTTGGTCCACTGTACTAGCAACCTATGAATTGTAGGCTGTGCAGGTTTAATTCCTCCCTGGTTGTATTTCTCTCTGTGTCCATAAAACTTTCATTGTGTGTGTTCATTACTTGCTGTTGTCTGTCTTGTGTTTGGCTCAGCTTGGCCAAATATGGCCCTTGCACCATAAAATAATGCAAGCAACCGATATTTTCATTTTCAAAGAAAAATAGTGAAACTAAGCAAGTAAACTTGATCATATTGAAAGAAATTAAATTTAGTCACATCAATATTTAGAGCATAAAGGTGCTGCGTGTTAATGCCTTTATTCATATAATGATTTACATTTGTATTAAGATTTTTCACTGATTAGATACTTATTGTAATCTTTTAGATTTATTATTCCAGAGTTTTTATTAGTTTTACCTTTAACCTTTGCTCATTTTAATTATATTGTTCTCTTTTAGGGTCAAGATCAACCCCAAGCAGTGCGGCTAAAAGACCTACAGAAAATAAATCAAATGGCCCTTTCCCGGTTATTCCTCCAGGGGGTCTGTTTGCCCAAGGCATTCCAAAATTACGGCCAACATTACCAAGAACTGGTGAGTATCTCATGCATATATACATATGAAACAATATCACAAATTAACCCCTAAAATACAATTCTCACCAGATAAGTGCCTGGCCTTCCCCTTTTTCTTCTCTCTGCCCTCTAGCCATATGGTCAATACATCTTGCCACCCACTTTGAACTTTGTCCATCTCGCCAATCTGACCATCTCAACCGAAATGTTTGTCTCTTCCTTTCAGAACACCTGTGCAAAATCAACTTGCTACTTCACAAAGTGAAATGCAAGTTTTTATAAACTGAATCTTTCGAATTTATTAATGTGACCCTCTGCACTGAAAGGTTGGAAACTCTTAATTTAAGACCTATCTGTCTTACCCGTTTATGAACATTAACTTACTGTTCCCCTCATAAAATTGTTCCAATTTTAACTCTCAGAATAACAGCTTTTAGTTCTAAATTATGCAAGAAAATGCACACAAATATTCTGATATAATTTCTTAGTACTCTGATTTAATAGTTTGGTAGATAGGTGACCCGAATAGAGGTCTGAAATCCGTGTTTGAATTATGACTACTGTCACAGGTAAATTTGAAAGTAAACTCAGGGTTGGAAGTGAAATAATTCATTAAACTGCAACTTTTTTGGTTTGAAAGTTTGGAACTTTCGTTGAAACTTTAATGAATGAAATTTCTTGAATTTAATTTGCATAAAAGTGTGGTTCTTCAATATCTTATTCCATTAACAAACTGCAAATGTTAAAATTTTTACTTTAATATAGGTACACAGACCCAAGGAGAAAACTCAGCTCCATCATCTTTGGTTATACAAAGCATTAAAAGTGGCCACAGTGCTTCCTTTCTAGATCATCATCGAATTGGCCAACTCGGTGGCAGCCGTTCTCAGCCCCCTAGTCCTGTATCAAAACCTCGCATGACCTCTGGTGTGTCGTCAAATCGGACAGTGAACTCGGAGGCCAGTGAAACCGCTTCTTTGCCTAGTGGGAACCCAAATTTTCCCGATGACATCAACATCAAAGGTCCTGCGCCAGCCCCTCCACCTGCAAGTCAGAAGCCAGTCTTCAAGCCGAACAGCGGTGAGCCACCAGCAAACAAACCGACCGTCAGGCGCTCTGCATCTCAGACGAACCTGGGACAGAGACCCCGCCTTACGCGTCCTCCACCCAATGTCAAGCCACCGCCTCCTCCCAAAAGTAATGTCACTCCACCGGTGGCACCTCCCCCTCCTCCATCAAAGCCACCCAACATATTCCGGAGACAGAGTTTCGGTGTCGGGGAGAGTCATACCTCGCGTTTCGTTGCCAACAATAAACTGTGCGTTCCGAGCAATGGCACTCAGAAGTCTGTCCCGAAGACCATCGGTCCACCGCCTCCGCCACCTCCTCCACGGAACAACAGTGCCCCGAATGACCTGAATCAGATGGTCACCAGTTCCTCTCCTGGCAATCACTGGAATAAAATGAACATTGCTCCTCCTCCGCCTCCAAACCGAGCAGCTGCGGTGGCAGCCACCACGGGGAGTCGAGCTGGTCCAATCCGGCCTCCCCCTCCACGAGCTCCGGCTCCACCACCGCCACCACCCCAGCATCAATTCAATTCTCATCCTTCTCAGATGAAAGCAGCACTTTCTGCAAGTTTGGCTCCACCTCCTCCTGCAAGAGTGTCATCTATGAAGCAAACTGCTGGTATATTCAGATTATGTGTTTTATATGTTTAAAAATATTAATAGTTTTATATTTAATCTCTGTTTTAATGACTTAATGCTTTCAGGGGCTAGAGCTTGACTTCCCATCTTTAAAGGGTTAAGGCATACCGGCCAACTTTTCCAGATTTTTCAGTCTTCCCGAAAACACATGGTTTCCAAAACGAAAAAATATTATGGATGTTTCCTTATGGAAAAAGGGCTGGTGGGTAACCCGGTTGGAAGAGTAGCGGATTCGAAACCGGAGGGTTGCGAATTCGAATCCAACCAAAGACTCGTGTACAAAAGTGGCTGGTGCAATTTAAATCTGTCGTGGCCTCAAATGTCCTCACGTTGGCATGGTGTGGAAGTTTGAAAGGTGAGGTGCCAGCTCAGGTGTGACTTCGTCATCTGACCGTGGTTCGAAATTACGTGGCGCTGTTCTCGTATCTTTCTCTTCGGATTCGATCCTGGAGCGTCGGCAATAGCTTGTTGTGTTCCCAGTGTGACGTTAATTAAAATATCTACCTATCTTATGGTAGAAATTTTCACGTGACGCCAATTTCAAAATTTTGGCACCCTCGTGGGGCATATCTTTAAGTGTACAGGCATCACAACCCCGAGGTACTCGAGTGATCTGTCCTCTTCTGTTTTACTCTCACCAACATTTTGTTTTTTTAATCCCCTCGTTGTTGTCTTGTGTTTGACGCAGTTTGACCAAATATGGCCCTTGCACCTTGCCAACCATCAAATTTTTGGTACCAAGTATGGCAATAAAAGAAACTCACTGGAATCAGTAAATGTAAAAACCTTCTTTGGCACTAGTTTTCAAGGAAAACCTAGAAGCATATTCAAAAACACTCAAGAAAACATTTAATTGCTCATTTTTGCATATGTTTGGCCCCATATTGTTTAAAATATCACCAAATCGGTTTGGCCTGAACTGTTCTACCAGGTATGTAACAATAGTATACCTACCAACTTATGTGGATTTTGGCATAATTGTACAAGCATATGGCACCACACTTAAACACAATTGTGCTGTTTTCACAAAATTTACAGATAAATCTTGAATTTTGTTTTCTAAAGAGATCTGACACACATTTCTAAAGATGCCGACAATTATGGCTTCTAGTAAAAAAACAATCCGTATTATGAAAATAAATTATTTTGAAATTCGTTTTTGCTTCAAGCTGTTTTGTGTAATTACAGGATTTCCTTCCACCAAACAGGTGGCATGTTTTTGACCACATGTCTAATAAGAAACGTCATCAGAAAGGATATGCAAACTCATTTTCATAAGGTTATGTTCTGCAATTGACAGCTTTTAATGTAAAACAAAGTCTAGATCTAACCAAGAGTAAACAAACTAGGTTAGGTCATGGATAATATTCAGCAAACTGAATCTCCTAGACAAAACAAGATAATACATTGGATTATTCAAATCAGCACATTGACCCACCCCAGCAGTTTCTTCCTCTTAAATTTTCAAAACGAGATTCCCAAATTATGTTTTATTTTAATCAGCAGTACTTATTTTCTGAAACATTAGCAGCTATCAGAAACATGTAAAATACAAAATAATTCATTTTAGGGGATTTTGTATAAATGGGTGCTTTAAGTGCATATTAATTTCATGCTGTATGCATGTCGTGCTCCTGTAAAAAATTGTAGGTTTCCAGAATGGAAATGTTAGCAGGTATGCAGTAGAGAGCAGGGTTACCTTTTCTGTTTTGAATTGTTTTCAGAAGCCCAATTTTGAACAAAATAATTTTTAGGCATTTTTTATTTCTCTGTTGGTTTTATGTCGTAAAAATCTTCTGCATTTATTTCTTGGCAGGTATGTTAAGGTCAAGCATATATAAATATTCTAGGTATATTAGGGCTACTGAGATTTATTTTCTCATTTAATATTCTGATGTTTAAGAGGATTTAGAAACTACACACATTGTCATTTCTGGTAAATTCTAAAAACTAGTTTTAGTGCCACTCCTTTCCTTGGGAAGGCTGACTGGGTATGATTATAAGATTTAGGTCAAACTGGTTCTGCATCTGTATGCATTCAATGAAAAAATCCTTTTCTGAGAGTATATGTATAAACCACAAAGAGAAACGAAATTATATTTTAATTCTTGAATTAGTTATCCTTTTTTCGCAAAAAAATAGCCTTTAGTGAATGGCATTTTCTTACTAAAATTTGTTTGGATCTTGTGACAAAAATTGTTCAGATTTAATTTTTTGCATCATACTCTATACTGACACATTTGCCACTGGTCATGTAAATTTATTTCTGAGGTATGTGTGTGATATTGGAACGAAGCAAATAAAGAGCTAAAAGAGTAATAAAAAATCATAACAGAAAACTGTTTACAGTAATTCTCACCTATCTTAAAATGGTATTTATTTGATGTTTGGTGTAGCTTGACCAAATATGGCCCATGGGTCATGAAACCCAACCAGCCAAAATTGGTTTTAAACCCAATATACAGTGATAGGTCTTCACCTATAAAGTTTCTTTTACAAGAACTTTAGCATTGTGTCCTTCAAAGGGTTAAAATCTGCTTTGATATTAAATAATTTTTTATGGTTAGCTAGGCCAGTGGCTGTTAAACTTGTATAATTTCAGAAGAATCAGTAGCAAATTTTTTAAAATAATTCATAGCATGGGGTTTAATTTTCTTTTGCTCTTACATGTAAACCTAGTTCACTAAGAACCAAGCTTATGGTCTTTATTTTCTTAAGATGAAGATGCAAAAGAGATTAAGTAAATTCAGTCTCTTTTAGATTGAAAATGAAAGAAGTGGTATAACAGTTCTTATTTCAAATATGTTATATACTTTTATCATAATATGTTACTAGATACATTGTTATTTTAACAATAGGCGATATGAGAAGCACAATTTAAGATAGGTAACAAAAAATTATTCCCCAATAGTACTGAAACAAACTATTAAAAGCATCATTGCATAGTTATTATATCTATACATATAAAGCAGAGTTGGAGTCTCTTCTATACAAATCATCTCTCCTGGTCTGGCTGTGCAGATGACTTCAGAGTTAACATCTACAGGAGTCGCCTCAAGATTACCTTGGACTTTTTTTAGAATCTTAAGAGTGGTGCAATCGCAGATGGGTGAGGTTACGCTGAAAATCGCTCAGTATCATAGTTTATAGGGTAACATAGGCTACATTTTAACAACCCGAGCAACACAGGGTAAATTTAGCTAGTTGAATATAGAATGAGATGTGATGCTGTAATATTATGTACCCTCTTAGCTATTGAGATCTTAGTAAAAGGTTGCTACTTTTACTAAGCTTAACAAAGTAAGCTTAGTAAAAAGTATTTGTAGTTAAGTATTTACAAATGCTTAACTCTCCTACTGAACTTCCGTGTACAGTTCAGTGAGATTTCATCGTAGTGGATGCCATACCTGAAATATTTTGAGTAGTGAGATGTGTGTGTTGCTGTGGGGTCTATGATATGTCCGAATATTTTGGGCCTGCCACTTTGCCTTGTGGCAATTTTTGGGGGGGTTATTTTAACTGAATTTTCCTAGCATGTTCGGGCGTGCCGCTTGGAGGATTGATACAAATAATTTTCAAATTATCAGCTTGGGCAGTTTTATGAAGATCTGGTAGTGTATACATGTTTAGCCACAAGATGCTATATTGAAAACATCAATAAAAAAGCATAAAGCAACTATTTATTCAAAGCAAAATCAAAACTTTCGTAACTCCCTATGTTTGAAAAAGGAAGCGTAAAATGTTCACCATTTTTCAAAAATATAGTTGGAAATATTACCTTTTGTGTTTGGTAAGTTTTTAATTTGTATTGTGTGCTATCATGATTTCATTATGCTGCTTGGTAAAGGAAATCTTCAAATTCATGGTCAGAAAGAGTTCAAATTAAATTTTGAATTGTTAAAAAAAATTTATAATTTATCTTGTCTTGTAGAGTAGTTACAAATGTATCTGATTCATAGAACTTTTTATGCATTGCTTAATTACTATGTCCTCAAAGATGCTATATTTAAATTGAGATTAACATTTAAATACTTTTATCGTCATTTCAGATTTCGAAGAACGATTTAAGTTTCACCCTGCACAAAATTTGCCAAAACCAGAAAAGTTCCCTAACACTCAAAAGACTTATCCTAGTAAAGGTAAGTTTCAAACATTGAGTTTGTATTTGCAAATTTTAAGTTTTCGTTTATTTTTATTAAAATAACTAAATATTTTTATATTATTTTTGAAGATTTATTTTATTGAAAAACATGCTTAAATGGTGCCTTTCTGAAAGCATTATTTATCCTATTGGTTTTATTCTCTGTACCTTGTTACACTACAATTAGCTTTTGAACGTCTCTTCAATTGCATCCCGTTCACTTGTTTAAATGCAATTTGGTATTTCTGATTGGCATTTTTCTGGTATCGAACTGATTTTCTTTTCTGGGCTGATTTCTATCTACCAGATTTCTCATTGCGATCTACCATCATATTTCTTGTCAGGTGCATTCCTCCCTGGGTGTATTTCTCTCTTTTGTGTCAGTAAAACTTTCATTGTGTGTCTATTTCTTGATATTGTATGTCGTGTTCTGGCACAGCATGGCCAAATATGGCCCTTGTGCAATAAAACCCTAACAAACCAACCAACTATCATATTTCTAAGAATTTCATTAGAGTGGTAAGTTGTTCCACCTAATCAGCAACATTATACAGCTCAAATTAAGCATATTTGAACTAAGTGGCAAAATTGACTAATGAATCCTGTATCCATTGATTTTATATTTATGGGTATTCAAATCCAGGAAGGCTGTTCACCTCACCATCCCCGAATCAAATAATATTTTGCATACAGGTACATTTTAGGCCACCTTGAATCAGCACATTTTTTATAATCTCGAAAAAAATATTTTCTTTGACATACAGGGCTGTGAAAGTGATGTCCCAAATTAAAAGTTATTTTTCTTAGCATACATCACTTAGTTAAAAATCACATATCTATCTCCTAAGGTATTTAAGATAATTCAATTTTTTTCTTTCAAAACAATTGTAAGGATTTAGAGCAGCTATTGATACCAATTTCATTAGTGGTATGTAAATAGTATTGGAAATATGAATTTTGCAATTTGATGAATTTTAAATTTCATTTTTCTCAGAAAAGCCATCTTTTAAAAATCTGATTTTTTTTCTAATTTCCTATATAAATATACTATCAGTGTGTGAGCAGTTTTTGAATAGGTAAGCTTAAATAAATTGTTTTGTGTAATGACCCTGATGGGAAAACCTGATGCTATCAGAAAATAATAAAATGCTGTCAAATTCCCTTTTGAAGTACTAAAAATCCCTAAGCGCATGCCAAATTCCCTAAAAAAGTACAAAAAGGTTTTCAAAATCCCTAAATTAAATCGGGATTCCTTTCAGCCAGTGGGAACTATGCTTTTTGTATTTGCTTAAAAATATTTTTTAATCAACGTTAATCGAATAATTTGAATAATAATTTACAGTATTTACTTAATTTGAATAAATTATCACAAAATTATATATTAAACATGTACACAAAATTTCACCAACATATCATAATTTTGCTGTTCATCTCATTATAAAACCAAATTTAAAAAATACATTGTAATTGTTTTGATAGAAAGGTTCAGAATAATAAATGTAATAATTCATATTAATCAACTACATATTAATAAATTCCTATAATTATTAAAAAAATTAAGCAGAATTGAAACTAATCATCACAAATGTAATAATCTATAAATCCTCATAAAATAGTTCTAAAATTACATAGATAAGAAAAATTACGAAGCTCAGTAATATATTTAACAATGCAGATAAAATAATGATATAAATTTTTATTTACTTAAAACAATAAGAAAGTTGCTAATTTGAATATTAGTTATGCTAAATAAAATATTAATTAAAATAAATTGAGATATTTGTTAAATTCGGCGAAGGTGTTTAATCTGTCCTTTCTGCCACATAAAACTCCAAGAAAGCATTCAACGGATACTTCAATAAATAATATTTCAATGTTGAACTCCTCACTAATGCGATTCATAACTAAATACAGCTTCATAAGTAAATAGACTTTCAATCATCCTCGATTCTTGAAAAGTTGCACTCTCATGTCACAATACTAGGAGATTGAATTTTTGTGTATAGCAAGATGTCAATTTTGTCATGAACGCACCATAAAAAGACATAATTATATTTATTTATCTATTCTGAAACCATGAAATTGCTTTTTACTTAATATATTGATTTGTTTGAGATTAATTTCATAAAAAATCCCAGAGTGAATTATACCCAAATCCAAGAATGAATTAAGAGTAAATGATTATTATATACTAAATGATTTAAAATGTATAGGAATAAGATGTAATCAGACAAAGGCTTTTTAATGTACGTCATGACTATGATTGGTACATTAAAAAGCTACTCTTTCTAAATAATCTTCCTCATGTGAGCAGCTGTGTATAGAATATTAACAATCAATACTCCCAATATTATATTATAATCATAATATTATATACACTCATAATATTATATCTTGTAACTTTATTTTATAATTTGTTGTGGCAGGGGCAAGTTATTACCAAGTGAAAATTTTAATGCAAACAAAGTCCTGAAACAATATGCAGCCCAATATTTCTGCTGTAAATAATTAGAAGTTAGTTAATAAGTTCCATGGTAAATAATTAATTTGGCTGATTTCTTTTTTTAAACTTATTTTAACAGTAGAATTATAGGATTATCAAAATTCTTAGTCCCATACACTTTATTGATATATGTATAGAAATAATGAACCATGTTAAAATATTGCATCGAAATAGGTGCTTGAGCTTCTGGTTGAGGAAATTCGAGCACTCACTAGTGGAGGAATACTGTTGGTCGCACTTGTGAGCGGTTGAAATTTCGATGATATCTTATGCTGAAGACTCTTAAAAATCAATCTTTGAGAAACTGCATTAGTTATATAGGGTACTACAGTAACAACATTCTAAGGAACTTGCACAAAAAGTTTCAAAAATTTTAGATTGATTTTTTTTTATTAAATCTTAACCAAACTTCAGCAAATTCTGTGCTAAACTGTTAAAAAACTGATCCAATTTTAAAAGATATTTTTACTTATCTTTGCGAGCAGTGCATTTAAATATCTAGCAAATAACAAAGCAAGTTTATCTCTAATAGTTTAAGTGTAGCGAAATATTAAGTGCTATGTTACATTCTTGAAAAGTAAAATTGAATATTTTTGACTGCCTTTTAAAGGGTCTTATTTCTTTGAAAAAAATATATTTTGCAAAAAATAAACATGTCATAGTTTAATATGCCACTGGCCACCATATACTAAATTTTTAAAAAAAATCTAAGGTGGTGAGGCGAATATTTTATTTTTTATTGCCTCAATTAGAATGGATTCACCCTTATATCTATTCGCTACCATTTGCCAATTCATGAATAATTTCAAATTTTATAGTACATCTGTTAGTAAAATTTTATAAAAACACGTTCTAATGTGCTCATTTTTGCTATTTCATATTATGTACTTCATGGCTAGTTCTAAGAGTGATTTCAATGCCATGCATAAGCAATGTTTTCCATCTGGTTCTGGAGAGGCTTAGATTAGTTTGATTTTAAACCATAACCGGTGGCACGAAATTTTTTGGTCCTTGGCAAATAACACATTGAGGGGATCCCACTAATACCATATAAAGTTTTAAAATATTATTCACAAATCAGAACAGATTTTCAGATTTTTTTTGCATTATATGTGTATGTGTAGAATTTCTTTACTTATTTTTATAAAGTAATTAATTAGTTAAAGAATTGTTTTTGAGAAAAATCATGTCACCAATAGAAAGTAAAATAAAAGGAACTCGCACCAAAATTCATGAAAAAATTCCTGCTTCTCATTAATATTTATCATAAAGTACTTATTTGTGAAAGATGTTATTTGTAAGAAAAAAATTTAAAAATAGGATAATGCCATGAAAATATACATAAATTGAAATCAAAATGGTCTATTTTTCAAATGTTCTCTGAACATACAAGAAAATGAAGCTTTTCTATATAAACAGCATAGAATAAGTGTAATAACTTTCCCCCCAAACATTCAATTGAGTGAAATTTTGAGTTTGCAATAAAAAATTTGTCATTGGCAATCATTAAAATCATATCGCTTCAATCCATAATCTATTTTGTTAACATACTCAATTATCTGATGGACGAATTAACTTTTACATTCCAAACTTCAATTCCATAAATACAGAATAGTTATGCTAGCAGTCTAAAGAATTCCTAGGGATCAATGCAAAAAAAATTTCCCAATTAAACTTAAATAAAAATTAACCTACATATTACACAAAACAAAATGAAAATATTGAAATTCCCAATTATAAATATTTATGTGCAAAATTGGAATTCTTTTCTGATAGTGGAAAAAAGGTTTCATTGTGACAAAGTGTCATTTTTTCATAAACAGACTATTTATTTGATTTTTTGGTTCTTAACTTCTTGGAATAAAATAACATGTATCTTGTTCATAGTTATTTCATTTTCAATATTTATAAACTTACAGGAAGGAAAATGAAATTTAATTTTTTTATTTAAATCAATGATTTTTTAATGAAAATCACTTGATTTTAAACTTTAACACTTATTACTTCAATTTCTGTGATAAAAGTTTCTCAAATTTCAGTAGGAATATGGAAACTTTATTTCAACTGAGCACTAGCAAGTGTAATGATGCCCAATAAAAATGCATTAATACCCCAAAAAAAATTTAAATACCATGTAAAGAAAATGGCAATTTACACATTTTATTTCTTGGCAAAAAAAATTCACACCTATAAAACCTGCATGCTGCTATTACATGCTTGGCTGAAGTTCGTTTATAGCATAACAGATTCAGTACTGCATAATTTGGTGATTTTCTCTCCTGAAGAAATTCTGGAAAATATATTTCTGGATGGGAGGCCCTGAAAATCTGGTAAAGTTCCGAGGTAACCAGAAATTTGCTGGCATGAGATGAATTTGGATTTTTTAAAATTAAGCACTTTTCAGGCCCTTATTTTGTAAATAAAATACATACAAGAAATATACAAACCCTGAATTCAAAATTAATGCAATTTTTATTTGCAAAAAGCTTGAATAGCACACTTGTCTCCTGACTAGTACTGTCCAACCCAAAGAGAAGTACTGGCCACATGCATAATTTTTACAACCCATCTAGTTGCATTTAAATCACAAAAATAAAAATTTAATTGAATAAATATAGGAATAAAATGAAAAGAAATGTTATAAGAACACTATTAACTCGCCTACCACAACAAACTTAAAAATGTACTAAATCCAAAATACGTAAATTAAAATTAAATGGCTTTAATTTTTAAACTACTATTCATTACTATCAGTACTAAAAAGGGAAGAATATTTGTTAGTCAGGAATGAGTAATCATTTAACAAACATTGCATGTTTTGCAAATTACTGTAAAAATGCTGTTTGGAAACAAAATTTGCTTTAAGATAAGAAACATTTTCTCTTTAAGATTTTTTCTCTATTGTTTTGCATTTTGTGCTCTTTTACTTCACAAAACTTGTGATGAAAATTTTCTGGAAGAAATAGTGTCCAGATTTTTCTTTAGTTAAAAATGTTGAAATCACTAATTTTGAAGTTTTGGTGCCAAGCTGTGGCAGCCAGATAGGAAAACATTGGAATTTGTGGTAGTTGTGTTGTAAAATCCTTTGGCTCTAATTTTGAAGAAAATTTTATTATTTTTGTGTACATTTGCCACTATTTTGTAGAATATCTCCAAATCGATTACACCGAGTTGAAACTGCCACTAAGCATGTGACAGTAGTAGAGAAAAGGGTTATTTTTTCTGTTTAATAGTTTCTTAAAGCCTAATTTGTGGGTGGATGGGTGCAGTTGGATCTTTGAATTATTTTTAGGCATTTTTATTTGTAACAGCTATGCATTGGTTTGTATGTCTTAAAATTCCTCCAGATTTTTTTTTCTTGGTGCTTGGCAGGTATACCAAGGACCCGCTTTCGAACTATTATTTCCTAATGTTGTCAATGCGTTCACTCTTAGAAGCTCTGTATTTATGTATCATCTCTTTCAGCTAATCATAACAGGCAAAAGCAGAATACCAGACGTATGCCACCACCACCCCCTCCTCAACCAGGAAGCAATACCTTGGGTGCCACGAGAGGTCAACAGTCTGTTCTACACATTCAACTTGATTCTGGCATATTTTCAAACAACTTTGCTCATAGCTAATCAAATCCATTTGCAGGATGTGTATTATGAAGGAAATTTTAAAATTTACTACCAGGTACTACACTGAAATAGGGAAGATTTACTTATGCTTGTGTAAATATGTAAAACCCCAGATGGGATTTTATCCTGGTTAGGCCACATGAGTGTCCGGCACAAAGCTTGGTTGCCTCTTGAATGTTATCGTGATAAAAACAAAGTTAAAATTAAATAAGGTATTTATATCTTTTAATGAACTTGATTGTTTTCCCTTGCTTCGAGGTTTTGTGCACTGGCATCATGTGGCTCACCTGACAGTAATCGTTTTCTTGTAGCATATTTGTTTCTGGCGGGCCTATTTTAACCTGCGGTATTGTTATGTAAAATGGTGAATATATTTGCACTTGTAAAAACATTGTTAGTGATATTTGAGAGAAAGTAATTTTTTGAAAAAATTATATTTCTAACCATTGTAAAGGAATCTATCAATCATCCTGATTGAAGTATTTAAATTTACAAAAGATTCCTATGCTTCATATTTTTAATACTCTTTTCTGCTTTGATTGTAGTCAAATTAAAATAATTTACTAAAATCCTTTTGTCTATGGTTTTATTTAAAAACATGGGAAAGCATTTCTTCACTTTCGGATGGACTTGCAGAAAAAATATGCCTTTCAACTGCTTCATCTTCTGACAAATTGCAGCATAATGAGCTTTAACTGGAAAGATTCAGATAGCTGGTTATCGAGGCCTAGATTTCGTTAATGTATAAAAATGACCTTAAGTCATTGATTTTAATATCAGTAAAATAATTTTATTCAGGCTAATTACATGTAAATATCTTTTGCTCACACACATACATATAAACATTAAAACATTTCTTATGAAAGCATTAGATGCAATGTTTCTCATGCAATTTATATACTTTTTCAGAAATGCCACTCATTACCGATTTTCTGTAAATATTATGTTTTTCACCTTTTTATTACTCCGAATAATGAAATTAATTGAAAATCTCATGTTATTATAAAATGGTATGTTCACCAAATATCGTCAAGTTGACTCCTATCTATTTTAGCCACATTGCAATAGGATATTCTTTTCGACCCATTGTTGCCATTTGGCCTCGACAACAAAAATTAAAATGCTAAGAAAACTTCGGAAGATTTTTCAGTAACTGTATCTCAGTGAAGCCAGTGTATTATTAATTACGCTTCATTTGGTTCAGAATTTTTAAATTCATAAATAAAGGATGGCGATTTTATGATTGTTTTAAGTAACTTATCCTTTTTTCGGATGACTAATTTTCAGTCAAAGCAGCCAGTTGAAGCAATTTTTTCCTTTTCCTATACTGTCAGAGGTATATAATAAACATTTGAGGTTATATGTTCATGAAATTTGAGGATGGTAATCTCCATATTTTTTGCATATTATATGGTCTTGAGCAAGGTAGCTTACATAAACATGGATGGTTTATAAACTATTGTTTATTTCAGTGATAAATCACATTTACTTGATCTTTTGTATTGTGAAAATATGTTAAAGACTACAAATTTTCTTGAATGAGTACAAAATTTATGCTATCGATTTGTCTACCATATATATCAGGGGTCTCTAAACATTTTCACTTGAGGGCCAGATTGAAAAATCCTAGAAGTCACATAAATATTCATATATATGGATATACACATATGTGTGAGGGGATGGACATTTTTGGGTCAGCGTCAATTTTTTTAAAACTTAAACTAATTAATAAATAGATGTTTAAATAAAAATGTAGATCTATACAAAGAAATCAAATTTATTCCAAATAATGTAAATGTACATAAGTTGGCCTAAGAAAAAAAATTATATTCGTATGTATCATTCTTTAGCTTTTTTTATGTACGTGTGGAGTTGCTTCTGGTATGTCTCCATTTTGGGTCAAATTTCGATGATCCTATCACTAGAATGAATTTCAAATATTCATCTGACAAGTTAGCCCTGTACTTTGATTTTTGATAAGACATTTTTTTAAATTTCTGCTTGCAGATATAGGTCGATCCAAACACTGAAAGCACTGAACTTGCTAAGTTTATTTCTTTGAAATCTTCACCCAACAACTTGCAATGAAAGGAACTGTCAGAAGTTTACTGTTTTAAAAATAAAAATAAACTAAATATAAGCACTTGTAAAATGAAAGAAGTCCGCATTCTTGTAACATTCCTTGAAATAATCTTTCAAGTATTCATTTGACGCAAGTTTAATCAATTCAAGTTGAAGTTCTGTTGGCGCATTTTCGATTTCACATTGGAATGGATTTTGAAATAGCTTGATCTTTTCTGCTGTAGCTGCATAATCAAAGTCTGCGAAGCAGTTTTCAAATTCCTCACACAGTTTTGTGATAGTTTGTACTGCATAATGTGATGGGAAGGCTCACAAGTTTCACTAGCAAAATTCTTGCAAGTTTCGAAGTGGTCCAAAATTGTCTTTCCCAATTGGTTTTCAAAAAGAGCAAGTTTGTTCTAAAAACTTTCACATGCTGGAACAAGTCGTTAACAAAGGACTTTTCTCCTTGAAGTTTCAAATTAAAAAAATTAAGATGAGTGGTAATATCAACAGCAAATGCAAGTTTCCACAGCAACTGATGATCTGAAAGCTTTCTACAGGCTTACCCTGTTCAATCATGAAAACGTCAATAGCTTGGCGCAGCTCGAAAACCTTTGGAGCACCTTTCCTCTGCTAAGCCAACGTACCTCACAATGAATGATATGGGACATTTGGATACTGACTCAATATCTGAAAGAAAATTCTTAAACTGCCGGTGTTGAAGAGTGGGATCGGATGTAATTTACTGTCTTAACGACCTACATTACTTCCGACACATTTGTTTTTCCCACAACAGAAGGATTGTGTATGGATAAGGCAATGAAAAAGCATTGGTTTCTCACCTCCAGCATTTTGAATAGCATTGCATATATGCCCTACTAATCCTGTTTTACCGCCACATACTTTTACCTACATCTGTGGTAACCACTTTTGGTTTTTTTTAGGTCTAATTGAAGTTTAGAAAGAGTTTCATTTACCTTAGTAAAGAACACAAGGCAAACGCTCTAATGAGAAGCGGAAAGCGTCATCAAATTGAAGGCGCTCTGTAACGAGTCATTAATATTTTGAATAGTTTATTTTCCATAAAACCTGCTCGAATTACACTGAATCTCGAACCTACCGAGACTCGAATTACCGCGACTCTACTGAATTTGAATTATTTTTACGTCCCAGTGTAAAATATCAACGAGGCATTACCCTTCAGCGCATCGTCCGCCCATGTCATGTTAAGGTAAACAAACTTTAAATGGAACGTTCATCTAGAGTTGATATCACTGCTGTGGCTTTCGGCACCGAACGATAAATCCCGAGCTCAAGATACCAATCGCGAGAATGCGTATGATTTACGTTATAAATCCCAGTAGTTTCGACGAAATACCTCATCCATCAAGATCAGACCAATTTTGCTCTTGACGATATACCTCGTCGAGAGGATTAACATGCAGCCTAACTCGTTCAAAAAGACCGATAGCGAGATTCAGATAAATGTGGTTAATTTAAAATAGGCACAAAACAGTCAAAAACTGAACAATATCTGGTGATAAAATCGAAATAAACATTACTCGCTAAAAGCGTCAGCCACAAGTAAAGCATTGGGATTATGTAGTTTTATTGAATCCATAGGCACTTTGACCTATAATTGTCTTGAGACTGGATAGATTAATCTTTCACGACTTCACTAGCCTGCCATTTTAACTGAAACTCACTGGCGGTCCTTGGATTCAGACGAGTTAGAAGGCATGTAAATCGTTCGGTACCACAGCAGTGATATCTCTAGATGAATCAAAGTTTGCTTACTTTAACATGTCGTGGGTGGACGTTGCGCTGAAGGATATTGCCTCATTGATATTGCTAGGACTTTTTTACATGCATTACGATTATCTTTCTTCAGTACTATATGAAATGTTTCCTCGTTCCTCAGCACTATATAATGACCTCGATCGGGATTCATCCCTGATCGTCACCAATAGCTCGTTGTGTTGCGTTAATCAACTATGTACCTACCGACGCTTAAGAAAAAGTACTTCCAAAATATGCACAATAGCAAATTTGCGAGTTGCTGTTCGATTCCAACCTGAGTGCATTTCCCTCTCTTCTACTTAGGATCTTTCCCTTCGGCATTGATCCCGGACCTTAGCCAATAACCCGTTGTGTTGCTCAACTGCAACGTTAGTTATCTCTACCCACCTACTTTATCTTTCGCGCAGCCTGGTCATACACGACCCTTGCGCCATATAAATTCAATCGTTTCCTATGAGCTGGACTGGACACTGGGATAGTCGTAAACGTGTGATAAGACAGTTAATGGTGGCCTTCAAAGTTTCCAGTTCTTCCCTCGAAAGATTTACTTAGAATCTTGCACCTTTCTAACAGAGGCGCCCTCTCAATGATGTACTTCCAACGTATACGTTTCGAAGTATAAAATTTAACGACCGTCTCATTGGACACTATTCTGTGGAATTTATATAATTAATTTTTCTGCTCCAGGACACAGGCTCCATTAGAATGTTTTATCAAAGCACGTGTGCTTAGTGCAGTTACTTGTGCTTTCCCTCTTCCAAATGAAAGTCAAACAGGATTCAGAAATATTGGTTTCAGATATTAAGACATGAACTTGGTCAACTCTCCTTGCTATTCGAATTCGATAAAGGATTTCTATCCCAATAATCAAAGAACTGTTCTGAAATTTTCCAGTTATGTCTGAAAACAATCCCAACCGCTCTTGAATTTTGAAAATTTTCTAGCCATCCAAATAATGCAAAAGTACATTTGATGAATTTTAAAAGGGCATTTGAAAACTAATCATATTGTGAATCCATTTTACTGATTTTTGAAACACTAAATCCATTACATAATGTGCAGGTAATTGAAATTTTCTTAAACCTTGCTGTTCAAATTCAAACATTGTCAATTTTAAATCTACACTAGGTCCAGAAAGCATTTCCAAAGCATACTATTAAATGATAAGCATATGGCTAAATATTTTCTAACCGTAATATATCTAAAACTACAATGGAAACCAAAGGCTTGTAACCAACATTTTAACTATAAGTCGGGATTCAAGACCTTGCCTTTAAGTTTGTCTTTCAAGACAAAAAAAATCATTACATGTACATTGCCAATTTCTAGTGTTAGGTCCTTAAGAATTTTTGCAAATCCCTATATATTTTAGATTCAAAATAAATTCCAATAGTGTTACGAATCATGGCAGTTGGTTTAGACTCACCAAAACCTTGCCCGATTCATTATTGCCCTGGTTGTGTGTTTCAGACCCAGTCCATTTACTAAATTACTTAACTGTTTTACACGTGTCCAAAAGTTATGCATAATTGCTGTTTATGTGAATATTTCAGAAAATCTACATCGGAATGGAAGGAAACGCGTTATGCGGATGTAATAGCGTTATGAAGATATAGAAAAAACCAATGCAAAACAAGGATGACTTTTATTATCCAAATAAAGGGATTGAAAGAAAAAGGTTCATAATACGAATGTCAACTTAAGTGAAAAAGAATAATTAAAACTATGATGCTGAAGTTTAATATGGTGTGTGGGAACCTCTTGTAGCCACGCATGCTGTACAACGATTTTCTAACTTTCGATGAGGGTAAGGATGATTTGTGTGCTTAAGAGTTCCAAGCCTCAGAGAGCTGTTTTCAATTCCGGAACGGAACTTGGCTGCAATGTCTCCCAAGCATATCCCACACATGCTCTATAGGATTCAGATCAGGAGAGTTGGAGGCCACTGCATGCAGTGAATATCTTCACTTTGAAGGAAGGCGTCGACCAGGGCTGTACGGTGAGGAAGCGCGATTCATATCATTCATGAATATGAAACCAAATCGACAGAACATCAAAACAGGCGAACGGTAGGCTCAAGGACTTGATCTGTATCCTTGACCGGTAACAGACCCCGTGTTGAAGACGTGGAGGTCTGTGCGATCGTCCAGCATGCCTGCACAGACCATGACTCCCCTGAAGGAAAACGATCTTTCCGTGATGTTTCCCGGGTGAAAACGAGTTCCACGAGGTACGAGAATTAGTTTAGACAAAATCTGAACTCGTTACTGAACATGACACTCGCACGTTTCTGTACAGACGTCAGAGGATGCAAACTGCTGGTGGTCTGGCATGGAGACCGAGTCTGAGTCTCCTGTAAACAGTTTGTCTCGAAACAGATTCTTCTGGCGGCTGTCAGAGCTGACCCAGTTGTCTGGCAGAACAGTTCCTGACGTCGCGCAGTTCTCGCCAAATATTGGACTTGCCGAGTGGTTGTTACCCTTGGCCAACGAGGTACTGGTTGTCGGATTATATCTCAAGTGATTTGAAATCTCTGCCAGTCTGGAAATCACACGAATTCGAGAGGCTTCGGTTGGGGATCGATATGATTCCAGCTTTCCAATAATTTGACCCTTAACACACATGCGGATAAGTTTTATTTAAATACAGACACTTACCTACGATGTTTCGAGGCTGGATAGGATAATCTTCCACGACCTTGACATTTAGCGGGAGACGCTTTCGATTTCCACTTGCTCGAATACAGTAAATTTCAGCGTGTAGATTTGCCATTCCAGTTAGGGAACAATGTCTACCCGGTGATGAAAGGAGCTAAACATAACCCGGTAGCATCATCCCCCAACTGGGAATTTATCATACCGATGTCTCAGCAGCGACACTATAGATATCAAACAATTCATGTATTACTGGAGATAATCGTGTTATGCTAAATAAATGTCACGTTAATGTAAGCAAACTTTGATTCATCTAGAGTTGATATCACTGCTGTGGCTTTCGGCACCGAACGATAAATCCCGAATCCAGATACCAATCGTTAGAACGCGTATCGTTTACGTTTTACCCTCCAATTAGTTTCGACGAGATATCTCGTCCATCAAGATCAGACCAATTTTGCTAACGACGATATACCTCTTCGAGGCAACCACCGGGAGGACATGCCGCCCATCTCGTTTAAAACCAAGTACCAATACCGATATCTTATTTCAGTTCAAAGTGTTTTTAAATTATAATAGGCGCACGAAACAGTCAAAAACTGAAGTGATAAAAGGAAACTAATTAACATTTCTCGCTAAAGGCGGCAGCCACAAATTAAAGCATTGGGATTGCTGATAAGTTTTATTTGAATAGACACTTACATACGATGTTTCTAGGCTGGATAGGATAATCTTCCACGACCTAGTCATTTAGCGGAAGACGCCTCCGATTTCCACTTGCTCGAATACAGTAAATTTCAGCGTGTAGATTTGCAATTCCAGTGAGGGAACAATGTCTACCCGTGATGAAGGGAGCTAAACATAACCTGGTAACATTATCCCCCAACTTGGAACTTGTCATACCGATCTCTCAGCAGCGACACTAAAAAGATCAAACAATTCATGTATTACTGAAGATAATCGTGTTATGCAAAAAAAATCCCAGCAATATCAACGAGGCAATATCCTTCATCGCATCGTCCGCCCACGTCACGTTAATGTAAACAAACTTCGATTCATCTAGAGTTGATATCACTGCTGTGGCTTTCGGCACCAAACGATAAATCCCGACTCAAGATACCAATCGTAAGAACGCGTATCGTTTACTTTTTACCCTCCAAGTGGTTTCGACGAGATATCTCGTCCATCAAAATCAGACCAATTTTGCAAACGACGATATACCTCGTCGAGGCAACCACCGGGAGGACATGCCGCCAAACTCGTTCAAAACCAAATACCAATACCGATAGCTTGTTTCAGTTAAAAGTGCATTTAATTTATAATAGGCACGAAACAGTCAAAACTAAAGTGATAAAAGCGAAATAATTAACATTACTAGCTAAAGGCGGCAGCCACAAATAAAGCATTGGGATTACGAAGTTTTATTTGAATCCATAGACACTTACCTACGATGTTTCGAGGCTGGATAGATTAATCTTTCACGACTTCACTGGCCTGCCATTTAGCAGAGACGCCTTCGACTTTCCTCTTCTTCAAATGCAGTACTTCCAAGCGTGTAGATTTGCCGTTCTTAGTTAGGGCGAATGTATCCCGGTGATGAGACAAAATTACACATAACCAGGCGACACAAACCCTAACTATGAACCATATCGATCTCTCGGCAGTCACACTAAAAATAAAAGCAATTAATTCAATACTAGGAAAATAGTAGGTTAAATACTAACGGGACGTTTTATAAATTTATACATATTTATAAAAAGTCACAGCAATCAGCACAACTTTCAGCGCACTTTCGGCACACGTTGTGTTAATTGTATCGACGTTTCAATGGAAGAAATTACTGTTTTACTTAATTAAATCACCACGTTAATAAAACTATTAATAATACCATTAAAATAAAACTCTCCATCGCTGCTACGAGAACCAGACTATTGTAATTCGTCATTTCAAAACTTAACATAACTGACTAAATCCAGAAGCTGCTGGCATAAACAGTGCATTTGGATTACGAAGAAGTTTTATTTGAATCCATAGACACTTACCTACGATGTTTCGAGGCTGGATAGATTAATCTTTCACGACTTCACTGGCCTGCCATTTAGCAGAGATGCCTTCGACTTTCCTCTTCAAATTCAGTACTTCCCAGCGTGTAGATTTGCCGTTCTTAGTTAGGGCGAATGTATCCCGGTGATGAGACAAAATTACACATAACCAGGCGACACAAACCCTAACTATGAACCATATCGATCTCTCGGCAGTCACACAAAAAATAAAAGCAATTAATTCAATACTAGGAAAATAGTAGGTTAAATACTAACGGGACGTTTTATAAATTTATACATATTTATAAAAAGTCACAGCAATCAGCACAACTTTCGGCACTCGTTGTGTTAATTGTATCGACATTTCAATGGAAGAAATTACTGTTTTACTTAATTAAATCACCACGTTAATAAAACTATTAATAATACCATTAAAATAAAACTCTCCATCGCTGCTACGAGAACCAGACTATTGTAATTCGTCATTTCAAAACTTAACATAACTGACTAAATCCAGAAGCTGCTGGCATAAACAGTGCATTGGGATTACGAAGAAGTTTTATTTGAATCCATAGACAATTACCTACGATGTTTCGAGGCTGGATAGATTAATCTTTCACGACTTCACTGGCCTGCCATTTAGCAGAGATGCCTTCGACTTTCCTCTTCAAATTCAGTACTTCCCAGCGTGTAGATTTGCCGTTCTTAGTTAGGGCGAATGTATCCCGGTGATGAGACAAAATTACACATAACCAGGCGACACAAACCCTAACTATGAACCATATCGATCTCTCTTCAGTCACACTAAAAATAAAAGCAATTAATTCAATTCTAGGAAAATAGTAGGTTAAATACTAACGGGACGTTTTATAAATTTATACATATTTATAAAAAGTCACAGCAATCAGCACAACTTTCAGCGCACTTTCGGCACACGTTGTGTTAATTGTATCGACATTTCAATGGAAGAAATTACTGTTTTACTTAATTAAATCACCACGTTAATAAAACTATTAATAATACCATTAAAATAAAACTCTCCATCGCTGCTACGAGAACCAGACTATTGTAATTCGTCATTTCAAAACTTAACATAACTGACTAAATCCAGAAGCTGCTGGCATAAACAGTGCATTGGGATTACGAAGAAGTTTTATTTGAATCCATAGACACTTACCTACGATATTTCGAGGCTGGATAGATAAATCTTTCACGACTTCACTGGCCTGCCATTTAGCAGAGATGCCTTCGACTTTCCTCTTCAAATTCAGTACTTCCCAGCGTGTAGATTTGCCGTTCTTAGTTAGGGCGTATGTATCCCGGTGATGAGACAAAATTACACATAACCAGGCGACACAAACCATAACTATGAACCATATCGATCTCTCGGCAGTCACACTAAAAATAAAAGCAATTAATTCAATACTAGGAAAATAGTAGGTGAAATACTAACGGGACGTTTTATAAATTTATACATATTTATAAAAAGTCACAGCAATCAGCACAACTTTCAGCGCACTTTCGGCACACGTTGTGTTAATTGTATCGACATTTCAATGGAAGAAATTACTGTTTTACTTAATTAAATCACCACGTTAATAAAACTATTAATAATACCATTAAAATAAAACTCTCCATCGCTGCTACGAGAACCAGACTATTGTAATTCGTCATTTCAAAACTTAACATAACTGACTAAATCCAGAAGCTGCTGGCATAAACAGTGCATTGGGATTACGAAGAAGTTTTATTTGAATCCATAGACACTTACCTACGATGTTTCGAGGCTGGATAGATTAATCTTTCACGACTTCACTGGCCTGCCATTTAGCAGAGATGCCTTCGACTTTCCTCTTCAAATTCAGTACTTCCCAGCGTGTAGATTTGCCGTTCTTAGTTAGGGCGTATGTATCCCGGTGATGAGACAAAATTACACATAACCAGGCGACACAAACCATAACTATGAACCATATCGATCTCTCGGCAGTCACACTAAAAATAAAAGCAATTAATTCAATACTAGGAAAATAGTAGGTTAAATACTAACGGGACCTTTTATAAATTTATACATATTTATAAAAAGTCACAGCAATCAGCACAACTTTCAGCGCACTTTCGGCACACGTTGTGTTAATTGTATCGACATTTCAATGGAAGAAATTACTGTTTTACTTAATTAAATCACCACGTTAATAAAACTATTAATAATACCATTAAAATAAAACTCTCCATCGCTGCTACGAGAACCAGACTATTGTAATTCGTCATTTCAAAACTTAACATAACTGACTAAATCCAGAAGCTGCTGGCATAAACAGTGCATTGGGATTACGAAGAAGTTTTATTTGAATCCATAGACACTTACCTACGATGTTTCGAGGCTGGATAGATTAATCTTTCACGACTTCACTGGCCTGCCATTTAGCAGAGATGCCTTCGACTTTCCTCTTCAAATTCAGTACTTCCCAGCGTGTAGATTTGCCGTTCTTAGTTAGGGCGAATGTATCCCGGTGATGAGACAAAATTACACATAACCAGGCGACACAAACCCTAACTATGAACCATATCGATCTCTCTTCAGTCACACTAAAAATAAAAGCCATTAATTCAATTCTAGGAAAATAGTAGGTTAAATACTAACGGGACGTTTTATAAATTTATACATATTTATAAAAAGTCACAGCAATCAGCACAACTTTCAGCGCACTTTCGGCACACGTTGTGTTAATTGTATCGACATTTCAATGGAAGAAATTACTGTTTTACTTAATTAAATCACCACGTTAATAAAACTATTAATAATACCATTAAAATAAAACTCTCCATCGCTGCTACGAGAACCAGACTATTGTAATTCGTCATTTCAAAACTTAACATAACTGACTAAATCCAGAAGCTGCTGGCATAAACAGTGCATTGGGATTACGAAGAAGTTTTATTTGAATCCATAGACACTTACCTACGATGTTTCGAGGCTGGATAGATTAATCTTTCACGACTTCACTGGCCTGCCATTTAGCAGAGATGCCTTCGACTTTCCTCTTCAAATTCAGTACTTCCCAGCGTGTAGATTTGCCGTTCTTAGTTAGGGCGAATGTATCCCGGTGATGAGACAAAATTACACATAACCAGGCGACACAAACCCTAACTATGAACCATATCGATCTCTCGGCAGTCACACTAAAAATAAAAGCAATTAATTCAATTCTAGGAAAATAGTAGGTGAAATACTAACGGGACGTTTTATAAATTTATACATATTTATAAAAAGTCACAGCAATCAGCACAACTTTCAGCGCACTTTCGGCACACGTTGTGTTAATTGTATCGACATTTCAATGGAAGAAATTACTGTTTTACTTAATTAAATCACCACGTTAATAAAACTATTAATAATACCATTAAAATAAAACTCTCCATCGCTGCTACGAGAACCAGACTATTGTAATTCGTCATTTCAAAACTTAACATAACTGACTAAATCCAGAAGCTGCTGGCATAAACAGTGCATTGGGATTACGAAGAAGTTTTATTTGAATCCATAGACACTTACCTACGATGTTTCGAGGCTGGATAGATTAATCTTTCACGACTTCACTGGCCTGCCATTTAGCAGAGATGCCTTCGACTTTCCTCTTCAAATTCAGTACTTCCCAGCGTGTAGATTTGCCGTTCTTAGTTAGGGCGTATGTATCCCGGTGATGAGACAAAATTACACATAACCAGGCGACACAAACCATAACTATGAACCATATCGATCTCTCGGCAGTCACACTAAAAATAAAAGCAATTAATTCAATTCTAGGAAAATAGTAGGTTAAATACTAACGGGACGTTTTATAAATTTATACATATTTATAAAAAGTCACAGCAATCAGCACAACTTTCAGCGCACTTTCGGCACACGTTGTGTTAATTGTATCGACATTTCAATGGAAGAAATTACTGTTTTACTTAATTAAATCACCACGTTAATAAAACTATTAATAATACCATTAAAATAAAACTCTCCATCGCTGCTACGAGAACCAGACTATTGTAATTCGTCATTTCAAAACTTAACATAACTGACTAAATCCAGAAGCTGCTGGCATAAACAGTGCATTGGGATTACGAAGAAGTTTTATTTGAATCCATAGACACTTACCTACGATGTTTCGAGGCTGGATAGATTAATCTTTCACGACTTCACTGGCCTGCCATTTAGCAGAGATGCCTTCGACTTTCCTCTTCAAATTCAGTACTTCCCAGCGTGTAGATTTGCCGTTCTTAGTTAGGGCGTATGTATCCCGGTGATGAGACAAAATTACACATAACCAGGCGACACAAACCCTAACTATGAACCATATCGATCTCTCGGCAGTCACACTAAAAATAAAAGCAATTAATTCAATACTAGGAAAATAGTAGGTTAAATACTAACGGGACCTTTTATAAATTTATACATATTTATAAAAAGTCACAGCAATCAGCACAACTTTCAGCGCACTTTCGGCACGTTGTGTTAATTGTATCGACATTTCAATGGAAGAAATTACTGTTTTACTTAATTAAATCACCACGTTAATAAAACTATTAATAATACCATTAAAATAAAACTCTCCATCGCTGCTACGAGAACCAGACTATTGTAATTCGTCATTTCAAAACTTAACATAACTGACTAAATCCAGAAACTGCTGGCATAAACAGTGCATTGGGATTACGAAGAAGTTTTATTTGAATCCATAGACACTTACCTACGATGTTTCGAGGCTGGATAGATTAATCTTTCACGACTTCACTGGCCTGCCATTTAGCAGAGATGCCTTCGACTTTCCTCTTCAAATTCAGTACTTCCCAGCGTGTAGATTTGCCGTTCTTAGTTAGGGCGAATGTATCCCGGTGATGAGACAAAATTACACATAACCAGGCGACACAAACCCTAACTATGAACCATATCGATCTCTCGGCAGTCACACTAAAAATAAAAGCAATTAATTCAATTCTAGGAAAATAGTAGGTGAAATACTAACGGGACGTTTTATAAATTTATACATATTTATAAAAAGTCACAGCAATCAGCACAACTTTCAGCGCACTTTCGGCACACGTTGTGTTAATTGTATCGACATTTCAATGGAAGAAATTACTGTTTTACTTAATTAAATCACCACGTTAATAAAACTATTAATAATACCATTAAAATAAAACTCTCCATCGCTGCTACGAGAACCAGACTATTGTAATTCGTCATTTCAAAACTTAACATAACTGACTAAATCCAGAAGCTGCTGGCATAAACAGTGCATTGGAATTACGAAGAAGTTTTATTTGAATCCATAGACACTTACCTACGATGTTTCGAGGCTGGATAGATTAATCTTTCACGACTTCACTGGCCTGCCATTTAGCAGAGATGCCTTCGACTTTCCTCTTCAAATTCAGTACTTCCCAGCGTGTAGATTTGCCGTTCTTAGTTAGGGCGAATGTATCCCGGTGATGAGACAAAATTACACATAACCAGGCGACATCAACCCTAACTATGAACCATATCGATCTCTCGGCAGTCACACTAAAAATAAAAGCAATTAATTCAATTCTAGGAAAATAGTAGGTTAAATACTAACGGGACGTTTTATAAATTTATACATATTTATAAAAAGTCACAGCAATCAGCACAACTTTCAGCGCACTTTCGGCACACGTTGTGTTAATTGTATCGACATTTCAATGGAAGAAATTACTGTTTTACTTAATTAAATCACCACGTTAATAAAACTATTAATAATACCATTAAAATAAAACTCTCCATCGCTGCTACGAGAACCAGACTATTGTAATTCGTCATTTCAAAACTTAACATAACTGACTAAATCCAGAAGCTGCTGGCATAAACAGTGCATTGGGATTACGAAGAAGTTTTATTTGAATCCATAGACACTTACCTACGATGTTTCGAGGCTGGATAGATTAATCTTTCACGACTTCACTGGCCTGCCATTTAGCAGAGATGCCTTCGACTTTCCTCTTCAAATTCAGTACTTCCCAGCGTGTAGATTTGCCGTTCTTAGTTAGGGCGTATGTATCCCGGTGATGAGACAAAATTACACATAACCAGGCGACACAAACCATAACTATGAACCATATCGATCTCTCGGCAGTCACACTAAAAATAAAAGCAATTAATTCAATACTAGGAAAATAGTAGGTTAAATACTAACGGGACCTTTTATAAATTTATACATATTTATAAAAAGTCACAGCAATCAGCACAACTTTCAGCGCACTTTCGGCACACGTTGTGTTAATTGTATCGACATTTCAATGGAAGAAATTACTGTTTTACTTAATTAAATCACCACGTTAATAAAACTATTAATAATACCATTAAAATAAAACTCTCCATCGCTGCTACGAGAACCAGACTATTGTAATTCGTCATTTCAAAACTTAACATAACTGACTAAATCCAGAAGCTGCTGGCATAAACAGTGCATTGGGATTACGAAGAAGTTTTATTTGAATCCATAGACACTTACCTACGATGTTTCGAGGCTGGATAGATTAATCTTTCACGACTTCACTGGCCTGCCATTTAGCAGAGATGCCTTCGACTTTCCTCTTCAAATTCAGTACTTCCCAGCGTGTAGATTTGCCGTTCTTAGTTAGGGCGTATGTATCCCGGTGATGAGACAAAATTACACATAACCAGGCGACACAAACCCTAACTATGAACCATATCGATCTCTCGGCAGTCACACTAAAAATAAAAGCAATTAATTCAATACTAGGAAAATAGTAGGTTAAATACTAACGGGAACTTTTATAAATTTATACATATTTATAAAAAGTCACAGCAATCAGCACAACTTTCAGCGCACTTTCGGCACACGTTGTGTTAATTGTATCGACATTTCAATGGAAGAAATTACTGTTTTACTTAATTAAATTACCACGTTAATAAAACTATTAATAATACCATTAAAATAAAACTCTCCATCGCTGCTACGAGAACCAGACTATTGTAATTCGTCATTTCAAAACTTAACATAACTGACTAAATCCAGAAGCTGCTGGCATAAACAGTGCATTGGGATTACGAAGAAGTTTTATTTGAATCCATAGACACTTACCTACGATGTTTCGAGGCTGGATAGATTAATCTTTCACGACTTCACTGGCCTGCCATTTAGCAGAGATGCCTTCGACTTTCCTCTTCAAATTCAGTACTTCCCAGCGTGTAGATTTGCCGTTCTTAGTTAGGGCGAATGTATCCCGGTGATGAGACAAAATTACACATAACCAGGCGACACAAACCCTAACTATGAACCATATCGATCTCTCTTCAGTCACACTAAAAATAAAAGCAATTAATTCAATTCTAGGAAAATAGTAGGTTAAATACTAACGGGACGTTTTATAAATTTATACATATTTATAAAAAGTCACAGCAATCAGCACAACTTTCAGCGCACTTTCGGCACACGTTGTGTTAATTGTATCGACATTTCAATGGAAGAAATTACTGTTTTACTTAATTAAATCACCACGTTAATAAAACTATTAATAATACCATTAAAATAAAACTCTCCATCGCTGCTACGAGAACCAGACTATTGTAATTCGTCATTTCAAAACTTAACATAACTGACTAAATCCAGAAGCTGCTGGCATAAACAGTGCATTGGGATTACGAAGAAGTTTTATTTGAATCCATAGACACTTACCTACGATGTTTCGAGGCTGGATAGATTAATCTTTCACGACTTCACTGGCCTGCCATTTAGCAGAGATGCCTTCGACTTTCCTCTTCAAATTCAGTACTTCCCAGCGTGTAGATTTGCCGTTCTTAGTTAGGGCGTATGTATCCCGGTGATGAGACAAAATTACACATAACCAGGCGACACAAACCATAACTATGAACCATATCGATCTCTCGGCAGTCACACTAAAAATAAAAGCAATTAATTCAATACTAGGAAAATAGTAGGTTAAATACTAACGGGACCTTTTATAAATTTATACATATTTATAAAAAGTCACAGCAATCAGCACAACTTTCAGCGCACTTTCGGCACACGTTGTGTTAATTGTATCGACATTTCAATGGAAGAAATTACTGTTTTACTTAATTAAATCACCACGTTAATAAAACTATTAATAATACCATTAAAATAAAACTCTCCATCGCTGCTACGAGAACCAGACTATTGTAATTCGTCATTTCAAAACTTAACATAACTGACTAAATCCAGAAGCTGCTGGCATAAACAGTGCATTGGGATTACGAAGAAGTTTTATTTGAATCCATAGACACTTACCTACGATGTTTCGAGGCTGGATAGATTAATCTTTCACGACTTCACTGGCCTGCCATTTAGCAGAGATGCCTTCGACTTTCCTCTTCAAATTCAGTACTTCCCAGCGTGTAGATTTGCCGTTCTTAGTTAGGGCGTATGTATCCCGGTGATGAGACAAAATTACACATAACCAGGCGACACAAACCCTAACTATGAACCATATCGATCTCTCGGCAGTCACACTAAAAATAAAAGCAATTAATTCAATACTAGGAAAATAGTAGGTTAAATACTAACGGGAACTTTTATAAATTTATACATATTTATAAAAAGTCACAGCAATCAGCACAACTTTCAGCGCACTTTCGGCACACGTTGTGTTAATTGTATCGACATTTCAATGGAAGAAATTACTGTTTTACTTAATTAAATCACCACGTTAATAAAACTATTAATAATACCATTAAAATAAAACTCTCCATCGCTGCTACGAGAACCAGACTATTGTAATTCGTCATTTCAAAACTTAACATAACTGACTAAATCCAGAAGCTGCTGGCATAAACAGTGCATTGGGATTACGAAGAAGTTTTATTTGAATCCATAGACACTTACCTACGATGTTTCGAGGCTGGATAGATTAATCTTTCACGACTTCACTGGCCTGCCATTTAGCAGAGATGCCTTCGACTTTCCTCTTCAAATTCAGTACTTCCCCGCGTGTAGATTTGCCGTTCTTAGTTAGGGCGAATGTATCCCGGTGATGAGACAAAATTACACATAACCAGGCGACACAAACCCTAACTATGAACCATATCGATCTCTCTTCAGTCACACTAAAAATAAAAGCAATTAATTCAATTCTAGGAAAATAGTAGGTTAAATACTAACGGGACGTTTTATAAATTTATACATATTTATAAAAAGTCACAGCAATCAGCACAACTTTCAGCGCACTTTCGGCACACGTTGTGTTAATTGTATCGACATTTCAATGGAAGAAATTACTGTTTTACTTAATTAAATCACCACGTTAATAAAACTATTAATAATACCATTAAAATAAAACTCTCCATCGCTGCTACGAGAACCAGACTATTGTAATTCGTCATTTCAAAACTTAACATAACTGACTAAATCCAGAAGCTGCTGGCATAAACAGTGCATTGGGATTACGAAGAAGTTTTATTTGAATCCATAGACACTTACCTACGATGTTTCGAGGCTGGATAGGATAATCTTCCACGACCTTGACATTTAGCGGGAGACGCTTTCGATTTCCACTTGCTCGAATACAGTAAATTTCAGCGTGTAGATTTGCCATTCCAGTTAGGGAACAATGTCTACCCGGTGATGAAAGGAGCTAAACATAACCCGGTAGCATCATCCCCCAACTGGGAATTTATCATACCGATGTCTCAGCAGCGACACTATAGATATCAAACAATTCATGTATTACTGGAGATAATCGTGTTATGCTAAATAAATGTCACGTTAATGTAAGCAAACTTTGATTCATCTAGAGTTGATATCACTGCTGTGGCTTTCGGCACCGAACGATAAATCCCGAATCCAGATACCAATCGTTAGAACGCGTATCGTTTACGTTTTACCCTCCAATTAGTTTCGACGAGATATCTCGTCCATCAAGATCAGACCAATTTTGCTAACGACGATATACCTCTTCGAGGCAACCACCGGGAGGACATGCCGCCCATCTCGTTTAAAACCAAGTACCAATACCGATATCTTATTTCAGTTCAAAGTGTTTTTAAATTATAATAGGCGCACGAAACAGTCAAAAACTGAAGTGATAAAAGGAAACTAATTAACATTTCTCGCTAAAGGCGGCAGCCACAAATTAAAGCATTGGGATTGCTGATAAGTTTTATTTGAATAGACACTTACATACGATGTTTCTAGGCTGGATAGGATAATCTTCCACGACCTAGTCATTTAGCGGAAGACGCCTCCGATTTCCACTTGCTCGAATACAGTAAATTTCAGCGTGTAGATTTGCAATTCCAGTGAGGGAACAATGTCTACCCGTGATGAAGGGAGCTAAACATAACCTGGTAACATTATCCCCCAACTTGGAACTTGTCATACCGATCTCTCAGCAGCGACACTAAAAAGATCAAACAATTCATGTATTACTGAAGATAATCGTGTTATGCAAAAAAAATCCCAGCAATATCAACGAGGCAATATCCTTCATCGCATCGTCCGCCCACGTCACGTTAATGTAAACAAACTTCGATTCATCTAGAGTTGATATCACTGCTGTGGCTTTCGGCACCAAACGATAAATCCCGACTCAAGATACCAATCGTAAGAACGCGTATCGTTTACTTTTTACCCTCCAAGTGGTTTCGACAAGATATCTCGTCCATCAAAATCAGACCAATTTTGCAAACGACGATATACCTCGTCGAGGCAACCACCGGGAGGACATGCCGCCAAACTCGTTCAAAACCAAATACCAATACCGATAGCTTGTTTCAGTTAAAAGTGCATTTAATTTATAATAGGCACGAAACAGTCAAAACTAAAGTGATAAAAGCGAAATAATTAACATTACTAGCTAAAGGCGGCAGCCACAAATAAAGCATTGGGATTACGAAGTTTTATTTGAATCCATAGACACTTACCTACGATGTTTCGAGGCTGGATAGATTAATCTTTCACGACTTCACTGGCCTGCCATTTAGCAGAGACGCCTTCGACTTTCCTCTTCTTCAAATGCAGTACTTCCAAGCGTGTAGATTTGCCGTTCTTAGTTAGGGCGAATGTATCCCGGTGATGAGACAAAATTACACATAACCAGGCGACACAAACCCTAACTATGAACCATATCGATCTCTCGGCAGTCACACTAAAAATAAAAGCAATTAATTCAATACTAGGAAAATAGTAGGTTAAATACTAACGGGACCTTTTGTAAATTTATACATATTTATAAAAAGTCACAGCAATCAGCACAACTTTCAGCGCACTTTCGGCACACGTTGTGTTAATTGTATCGACATTTCAATGGAAGAAATTACTGTTTTACTTAATTAAATCACCACGTTAATAAAACTATTAATAATACCATTAAAATAAAACTCTCCATCGCTGCTACGAGAACCAGACTATTGTAATGCGTCATTTCAAAACTTAACATAACTGACTAAATCCAGAAGCTGCTGGCATAAACAGTGCATTGGGATTACGAAGAAGTTTTATTTGAATCCATAGACACTTACCTACGATGTTTCGAGGCTGGATAGATTAAACTTTCACGACTTCACTGGCCTGCCATTTAGCAGAGATGCCTTCGACTTTCCTCTTCAAATTCAGTACTTCCCAGCGTGTAGATTTGCCGTTCTTAGTTAGGGCGAATGTATCCCGGTGATGAGACAAAATTACACATAACCAGGCGACACAAACCCTAACTATGAACCATATCGATCTCTCGGCAGTCACACTAAAAATAAAAGCAATTAATTCAATACTAGGAAAATAGTAGGTTAAATACTAACGGGACGTTTTATAAATTTATACATATTTATAAAAAGTCACAGCAATCAGCACAACTTTCAGCGCACTTTCGGCACACGTTGTGTTAATTGTATCGACGTTTCAATGGAAGAAATTACTGTTTTACTTAATTAAATCACCACGTTAATAAAACTATTAATAATACCATTAAAATAAAACTCTCCATCGCTGCTACGAGAACCAGACTATTGTAATTCGTCATTTCAAAACTTAACATAACTGACTAAATCCAGAAGCTGCTGGCATAAACAGTGCATTTGGATTACGAAGAAGTTTTATTTGAATCCATAGACACTTACCTACGATGTTTCGAGGCTGGATAGATTAATCTTTCACGACTTCACTGGCCTGCCATTTAGCAGAGATGCCTTCGACTTTCCTCTTCAAATTCAGTACTTCCCAGCGTGTAGATTTGCCGTTCTTAGTTAGGGCGAATGTATCCCGGTGATGAGACAAAATTACACATAACCAGGCGACACAAACCCTAACTATGAACCATATCGATCTCTCGGCAGTCACACAAAAAATAAAAGCAATTAATTCAATACTAGGAAAATAGTAGGTTAAATACTAACGGGACGTTTTATAAATTTATACATATTTATAAAAAGTCACAGCAATCAGCACAACTTTCGGCACTCGTTGTGTTAATTGTATCGACATTTCAATGGAAGAAATTACTGTTTTACTTAATTAAATCACCACGTTAATAAAACTATTAATAATACCATTAAAATAAAACTCTCCATCGCTGCTACGAGAACCAGACTATTGTAATTCGTCATTTCAAAACTTAACATAACTGACTAAATCCAGAAGCTGCTGGCATAAACAGTGCATTGGGATTACGAAGAAGTTTTATTTGAATCCATAGACACTTACCTACGATGTTTCGAGGCTGGATAGATTAATCTTTCACGACTTCACTGGCCTGCCATTTAGCAGAGATGCCTTCGACTTTCCTCTTCAAATTCAGTACTTCCCAGCGTGTAGATTTGCCGTTCTTAGTTAGGGCGAATGTATCCCGGTGATGAGACAAAATTACACATAACCAGGCGACACAAACCCTAACTATGAACCATATCGATCTCTCTTCAGTCACACTAAAAATAAAAGCAATTAATTCAATTCTAGGAAAATAGTAGGTTAAATACTAACGGGACGTTTTATAAATTTATACATATTTATAAAAAGTCACAGCAATCAGCACAACTTTCAGCGCACTTTCGGCACACGTTGTGTTAATTGTATCGACATTTCAATGGAAGAAATTACTGTTTTACTTAATTAAATCACCACGTTAATAAAACTATTAATAATACCATTAAAATAAAACTCTCCATCGCTGCTACGAGAACCAGACTATTGTAATTCGTCATTTCAAAACTTAACATAACTGACTAAATCCAGAAGCTGCTGGCATAAACAGTGCATTGGGATTACGAAGAAGTTTTATTTGAATCCATAGACACTTACCTACGATGTTTCGAGGCTGGATAGATTAATCTTTCACGACTTCACTGGCCTGCCATTTAGCAGAGATGCCTTCGACTTTCCTCTTCAAATTCAGTACTTCCCAGCGTGTAGATTTGCCGTTCTTAGTTAGGGCGTATGTATCCCGGTGATGAGACAAAATTACACATAACCAGGCGACACAAACCATAACTATGAACCATATCGATCTCTCGGCAGTCACACTAAAAATAAAAGCAATTAATTCAATACTAGGAAAATAGTAGGTTAAATACTAACGGGACCTTTTATAAATTTATACATATTTATAAAAAGTCACAGCAATCAGCACAACTTTCAGCGCACTTTCGGCACACGTTGTGTTAATTGTATCGACATTTCAATGGAAGAAATTACTGTTTTACTTAATTAAATCACCACGTTAATAAAACTATTAATAATACCATTAAAATAAAACTCTCCATCGCTGCTACGAGAACCAGACTATTGTAATTCGTCATTTCAAAACTTAACATAACTGACTAAATCCAGAAGCTGCTGGCATAAACAGTGCATTGGGATTACGAAGAAGTTTTATTTGAATCCATAGACACTTACCTACGATGTTTCGAGGCTGGATAGATTAATCTTTCACGACTTCACTGGCCTGCCATTTAGCAGAGATGCCTTCGACTTTCCTCTTCAAATTCAGTACTTCCCAGCGTGTAGATTTGCCGTTCTTAGTTAGGGCGTATGTATCCCGGTGATGAGACAAAATTACACATAACCAGGCGACACAAACCCTAACTATGAACCATATCGATCTCTCGGCAGTCACACTAAAAATAAAAGCAATTAATTCAATACTAGGAAAATAGTAGGTTAAATACTAACGGGAACTTTTATAAATTTATACATATTTATAAAAAGTCACAGCAATCAGCACAACTTTCAGCGCACTTTCGGCACACGTTGTGTTAATTGTATCGACATTTCAATGGAAGAAATTACTGTTTTACTTAATTAAATCACCACGTTAATAAAACTATTAATAATACCATTAAAATAAAACTCTCCATCGCTGCTACGAGAACCAGACTATTGTAATTCGTCATTTCAAAACTTAACATAACTGACTAAATCCAGAAGCTGCTGGCATAAACAGTGCATTGGGATTACGAAGAAGTTTTATTTGAATCCATAGACACTTACCTACGATGTTTCGAGGCTGGATAGGATAATCTTCCACGACCTTGACATTTAGCGGGAGACGCTTTCGATTTCCACTTGCTCGAATACAGTAAATTTCAGCGTGTAGATTTGCCATTCCAGTTAGGGAACAATGTCTACCCGGTGATGAAAGGAGCTAAACATAACCCGGTAGCATCATCCCCCAACTGGGAATTTATCATACCGATGTCTCAGCAGCGACACTATAGATATCAAACAATTCATGTATTACTGGAGATAATCGTGTTATGCTAAATAAATGTCACGTTAATGTAAGCAAACTTTGATTCATCTAGAGTTGATATCACTGCTGTGGCTTTCGGCACCGAACGATAAATCCCGAATCCAGATACCAATCGTTAGAACGCGTATCGTTTACGTTTTACCCTCCAATTAGTTTCGACGAGATATCTCGTCCATCAAGATCAGACCAATTTTGCTAACGACGATATACCTCTTCGAGGCAACCACCGGGAGGACATGCCGCCCATCTCGTTTAAAACCAAGTACCAATACCGATATCTTATTTCAGTTCAAAGTGTTTTTAAATTATAATAGGCGCACGAAACAGTCAAAAACTGAAGTGATAAAAGGAAACTAATTAACATTTCTCGCTAAAGGCGGCAGCCACAAATTAAAGCATTGGGATTGCTGATAAGTTTTATTTGAATAGACACTTACATACGATGTTTCTAGGCTGGATAGGATAATCTTCCACGACCTAGTCATTTAGCGGAAGACGCCTCCGATTTCCACTTGCTCGAATACAGTAAATTTCAGCGTGTAGATTTGCAATTCCAGTGAGGGAACAATGTCTACCCGTGATGAAGGGAGCTAAACATAACCTGGTAACATTATCCCCCAACTTGGAACTTGTCATACCGATCTCTCAGCAGCGACACTAAAAAGATCAAACAATTCATGTATTACTGAAGATAATCGTGTTATGCAAAAAAAATCCCAGCAATATCAACGAGGCAATATCCTTCATCGCATCGTCCGCCCACGTCACGTTAATGTAAACAAACTTCGATTCATCTAGAGTTGATATCACTGCTGTGGCTTTCGGCACCAAACGATAAATCCCGACTCAAGATACCAATCGTAAGAACGCGTATCGTTTACTTTTTACCCTCCAAGTGGTTTCGACGAGATATCTCGTCCATCAAAATCAGACCAATTTTGCAAACGATATACCTCGTCGAGGCAACCACCGGGAGGACATGCCGCCAAACTCGTTCAAAACCAAATACCAATACCGATAGCTTGTTTCAGTTAAAAGTGCATTTAATTTATAATAGGCACGAAACAGTCAAAACTAAAGTGATAAAAGCGAAATAATTAACATTACTAGCTAAAGGCGGCAGCCACAAATAAAGCATTGGGATTACGAAGTTTTATTTGAATCCATAGACACTTACCTACGATGTTTCGAGGCTGGATAGATTAATCTTTCACGACTTCACTGGCCTGCCATTTAGCAGAGACGCCTTCGACTTTCCTCTTCTTCAAATGCAGTACTTCCAAGCGTGTAGATTTGCCGTTCTTAGTTAGGGCGAATGTATCCCGGTGATGAGACAAAATTACACATAACCAGGCGACACAAACCCTAACTATGAACCATATCGATCTCTCGGCAGTCACACTAAAAATAAAAGCAATTAATTCAATACTAGGAAAATAGTAGGTTAAATACTAACGGGACCTTTTGTAAATTTATACATATTTATAAAAAGTCACAGCAATCAGCACAACTTTCAGCGCACTTTCGGCACACGTTGTGTTAATTGTATCGACATTTCAATGGAAGAAATTACTGTTTTAATTAATTAAATCACCACGTTAATAAAACTATTAATAATACCATTAAAATAAAACTCTCCATCGCTGCTACGAGAACCAGACTATTGTAATGCGTCATTTCAAAACTTAACATAACTGACTAAATCCAGAAGCTGCTGGCATAAACAGTGCATTGGGATTACGAAGAAGTTTTATTTGAATCCATAGACACTTACCTACGATGTTTCGAGGCTGGATAGATTAAACTTTCACGACTTCACTGGCCTGCCATTTAGCAGAGATGCCTTCGACTTTCCTCTTCAAATTCAGTACTTCCCAGCGTGTAGATTTGCCGTTCTTAGTTAGGGCGAATGTATCCCGGTGATGAGACAAAATTACACATAACCAGGCGACACAAACCCTAACTATGAACCATATCGATCTCTCGGCAGTCACACTAAAAATAAAAGCAATTAATTCAATACTAGGAAAATAGTAGGTTAAATACTAACGGGACGTTTTATAAATTTATACATATTTATAAAAAGTCACAGCAATCAGCACAACTTTCAGCGCACTTTCGGCACACGTTGTGTTAATTGTATCGACGTTTCAATGGAAGAAATTACTGTTTTACTTAATTAAATCACCACGTTAATAAAACTATTAATAATACCATTAAAATAAAACTCTCCATCGCTGCTACGAGAACCAGACTATTGTAATTCGTCATTTCAAAACTTAACATAACTGACTAAATCCAGAAGCTGCTGGCATAAACAGTGCATTTGGATTACGAAGAAGTTTTATTTGAATCCATAGACACTTACCTACGATGTTTCGAGGCTGGATAGATTAATCTTTCACGACTTCACTGGCCTGCCATTTAGCAGAGATGCCTTCGACTTTCCTCTTCAAATTCAGTACTTCCCAGCGTGTAGATTTGCCGTTCTTAGTTAGGGCGAATGTATCCCGGTGATGAGACAAAATTACACATAACCAGGCGACACAAACCCTAACTATGAACCATATCGATCTCTCGGCAGTCACACAAAAAATAAAAGCAATTAATTCAATACTAGGAAAATAGTAGGTTAAATACTAACGGGACGTTTTATAAATTTATACATATTTATAAAAAGTCACAGCAATCAGCACAACTTTCGGCACTCGTTGTGTTAATTGTATCGACATTTCAATGGAAGAAATTACTGTTTTACTTAATTAAATCACCACGTTAATAAAACTATTAATAATACCATTAAAATAAAACTCTCCATCGCTGCTACGAGAACCAGACTATTGTAATTCGTCATTTCAAAACTTAACATAACTGACTAAATCCAGAAGCTGCTGGCATAAACAGTGCATTGGGATTACGAAGAAGTTTTATTTGAATCCATAGACAATTACCTACGATGTTTCGAGGCTGGATAGATTAATCTTTCACGACTTCACTGGCCTGCCATTTAGCAGAGATGCCTTCGACTTTCCTCTTCAAATTCAGTACTTCCCAGCGTGTAGATTTGCCGTTCTTAGTTAGGGCGAATGTATCCCGGTGATGAGACAAAATTACACATAACCAGGCGACACAAACCCTAACTATGAACCATATCGATCTCTCTTCAGTCACACTAAAAATAAAAGCCATTAATTCAATTCTAGGAAAATAGTAGGTTAAATACTAACGGGACGTTTTATAAATTTATACATATTTATAAAAAGTCACAGCAATCAGCACAACTTTCAGCGCACTTTCGGCACACGTTGTGTTAATTGTATCGACATTTCAATGGAAGAAATTACTGTTTTACTTAATTAAATCACCACGTTAATAAAACTATTAATAATACCATTAAAATAAAACTCTCCATCGCTGCTACGAGAACCAGACTATTGTAATTCGTCATTTCAAAACTTAACATAACTGACTAAATCCAGAAGCTGCTGGCATAAACAGTGCATTGGGATTACGAAGAAGTTTTATTTGAATCCATAGACACTTACCTACGATATTTCGAGGCTGGATAGATAAATCTTTCACGACTTCACTGGCCTGCCATTTAGCAGAGATGCCTTCGACTTTCCTCTTCAAATTCAGTACTTCCCAGCGTGTAGATTTGCCGTTCTTAGTTAGGGCGTATGTATCCCGGTGATGAGACAAAATTACACATAACCAGGCGACACAAACCATAACTATGAACCATATCGATCTCTCGGCAGTCACACTAAAAATAAAAGCAATTAATTCAATACTAGGAAAATAGTAGGTGAAATACTAACGGGACGTTTTATAAATTTATACATATTTATAAAAAGTCACAGCAATCAGCACAACTTTCAGCGCACTTTCGGCACACGTTGTGTTAATTGTATCGACATTTCAATGGAAGAAATTACTGTTTTACTTAATTAAATCACCACGTTAATAAAACTATTAATAATACCATTAAAATAAAACTCTCCATCGCTGCTACGAGAACCAGACTATTGTAATTCGTCATTTCAAAACTTAACATAACTGACTAAATCCAGAAGCTGCTGGCATAAACAGTGCATTGGGATTACGAAGAAGTTTTATTTGAATCCATAGACACTTACCTACGATGTTTCGAGGCTGGATAGATTAATCTTTCACGACTTCACTGGCCTGCCATTTAGCAGAGATGCCTTCGACTTTCCTCTTCAAATTCAGTACTTCCCAGCGTGTAGATTTGCCGTTCTTAGTTAGGGCGTATGTATCCCGGTGATGAGACAAAATTACACATAACCAGGCGACACAAACCATAACTATGAACCATATCGATCTCTCGGCAGTCACACTAAAAATAAAAGCAATTAATTCAATACTAGGAAAATAGTAGGTTAAATACTAACGGGACCTTTTATAAATTTATACATATTTATAAAAAGTCACAGCAATCAGCACAACTTTCAGCGCACTTTCGGCACACGTTGTGTTAATTGTATCGACATTTCAATGGAAGAAATTACTGTTTTACTTAATTAAATCACCACGTTAATAAAACTATTAATAATACCATTAAAATAAAACTCTCCATCGCTGCTACGAGAACCAGACTATTGTAATTCGTCATTTCAAAACTTAACATAACTGACTAAATCCAGAAGCTGCTGGCATAAACAGTGCATTGGGATTACGAAGAAGTTTTATTTGAATCCATAGACAATTACCTACGATGTTTCGAGGCTGGATAGATTAATCTTTCACGACTTCACTGGCCTGCCATTTAGCAGAGATGCCTTCGACTTTCCTCTTCAAATTCAGTACTTCCCAGCGTGTAGATTTGCCGTTCTTAGTTAGGGCGAATGTATCCCGGTGATGAGACAAAATTACACATAACCAGGCGACACAAACCCTAACTATGAACCATATCGATCTCTCTTCAGTCACACTAAAAATAAAAGCCATTAATTCAATTCTAGGAAAATAGTAGGTTAAATACTAACGGGACGTTTTATAAATTTATACATATTTATAAAAAGTCACAGCAATCAGCACAACTTTCAGCGCACTTTCGGCACACGTTGTGTTAATTGTATCGACATTTCAATGGAAGAAATTACTGTTTTACTTAATTAAATCACCACGTTAATAAAACTATTAATAATACCATTAAAATAAAACTCTCCATCGCTGCTACGAGAACCAGACTATTGTAATTCGTCATTTCAAAACTTAACATAACTGACTAAATCCAGAAGCTGCTGGCATAAACAGTGCATTGGGATTACGAAGAAGTTTTATTTGAATCCATAGACACTTACCTACGATATTTCGAGGCTGGATAGATAAATCTTTCACGACTTCACTGGCCTGCCATTTAGCAGAGATGCCTTCGACTTTCCTCTTCAAATTCAGTACTTCCCAGCGTGTAGATTTGCCGTTCTTAGTTAGGGCGTATGTATCCCGGTGATGAGACAAAATTACACATAACCAGGCGACACAAACCATAACTATGAACCATATCGATCTCTCGGCAGTCACACTAAAAATAAAAGCAATTAATTCAATACTAGGAAAATAGTAGGTGAAATACTAACGGGACGTTTTATAAATTTATACATATTTATAAAAAGTCACAGCAATCAGCACAACTTTCAGCGCACTTTCGGCACACGTTGTGTTAATTGTATCGACATTTCAATGGAAGAAATTACTGTTTTACTTAATTAAATCACCACGTTAATAAAACTATTAATAATACCATTAAAATAAAACTCTCCATCGCTGCTACGAGAACCAGACTATTGTAATTCGTCATTTCAAAACTTAACATAACTGACTAAATCCAGAAGCTGCTGGCATAAACAGTGCATTGGGATTACGAAGAAGTTTTATTTGAATCCATAGACACTTACCTACGATGTTTCGAGGCTGGATAGATTAATCTTTCACGACTTCACTGGCCTGCCATTTAGCAGAGATGCCTTCGACTTTCCTCTTCAAATTCAGTACTTCCCAGCGTGTAGATTTGCCGTTCTTAGTTAGGGCGTATGTATCCCGGTGATGAGACAAAATTACACATAACCAGGCGACACAAACCATAACTATGAACCATATCGATCTCTCGGCAGTCACACTAAAAATAAAAGCAATTAATTCAATACTAGGAAAATAGTAGGTTAAATACTAACGGGACCTTTTATAAATTTATACATATTTATAAAAAGTCACAGCAATCAGCACAACTTTCAGCGCACTTTCGGCACACGTTGTGTTAATTGTATCGACATTTCAATGGAAGAAATTACTGTTTTACTTAATTAAATCACCACGTTAATAAAACTATTAATAATACCATTAAAATAAAACTCTCCATCGCTGCTACGAGAACCAGACTATTGTAATTCGTCATTTCAAAACTTAACATAACTGACTAAATCCAGAAGCTGCTGGCATAAACAGTGCATTGGGATTACGAAGAAGTTTTATTTGAATCCATAGACACTTACCTACGATGTTTCGAGGCTGGATAGATTAATCTTTCACGACTTCACTGGCCTGCCATTTAGCAGAGATGCCTTCGACTTTCCTCTTCAAATTCAGTACTTCCCAGCGTGTAGATTTGCCGTTCTTAGTTAGGGCGAATGTATCCCGGTGATGAGACAAAATTACACATAACCAGGCGACACAAACCCTAACTATGAACCATATCGATCTCTCTTCAGTCACACTAAAAATAAAAGCAATTAATTCAATTCTAGGAAAATAGTAGGTTAAATACTAACGGGACGTTTTATAAATTTATACATATTTATAAAAAGTCACAGCAATCAGCACAACTTTCAGCGCACTTTCGGCACACGTTGTGTTAATTGTATCGACATTTCAATGGAAGAAATTACTGTTTTACTTAATTAAATCACCACGTTAATAAAACTATTAATAATACCATTAAAATAAAACTCTCCATCGCTGCTACGAGAACCAGACTATTGTAATTCGTCATTTCAAAACTTAACATAACTGACTAAATCCAGAAGCTGCTGGCATAAACAGTGCATTGGGATTACGAAGAAGTTTTATTTGAATCCATAGACACTTACCTACGATGTTTCGAGGCTGGATAGATTAATCTTTCACGACTTCACTGGCCTGCCATTTAGCAGAGATGCCTTCGACTTTCCTCTTCAAATTCAGTACTTCCCAGCGTGTAGATTTGCCGTTCTTAGTTAGGGCGAATGTATCCCGGTGATGAGACAAAATTACACATAACCAGGCGACACAAACCCTAACTATGAACCATATCGATCTCTCTTCAGTCACACTAAAAATAAAAGCAATTAATTCAATTCTAGGAAAATAGTAGGTTAAATACTAACGGGACGTTTTATAAATTTATACATATTTATAAAAAGTCACAGCAATCAGCACAACTTTCAGCGCACTTTCGGCACACGTTGTGTTAATTGTATCGACATTTCAATGGAAGAAATTACTGTTTTACTTAATTAAATCACCACGTTAATAAAACTATTAATAATACCATTAAAATAAAACTCTCCATCGCTGCTACGAGAACCAGACTATTGTAATTCGTCATTTCAAAACTTAACATAACTGACTAAATCCAGAAGCTGCTGGCATAAACAGTGCATTGGGATTACGAAGAAGTTTTATTTGAATCCATAGACACTTACCTACGATGTTTCGAGGCTGGATAGATTAATCTTTCACGACTTCACTGGCCTGCCATTTAGCAGAGATGCCTTCGACTTTCCTCTTCAAATTCAGTACTTCCCAGCGTGTAGATTTGCCGTTCTTAGTTAGGGCGTATGTATCCCGGTGATGAGACAAAATTACACATAACCAGGCGACACAAACCATAACTATGAACCATATCGATCTCTCGGCAGTCACACTAAAAATAAAAGCAATTAATTCAATTCTAGGAAAATAGTAGGTTAAATACTAACGGGACCTTTTATAAATTTATACATATTTATAAAAAGTCACAGCAATCAGCACAACTTTCAGCGCACTTTCGGCACACGTTGTGTTAATTGTATCGACATTTCAATGGAAGAAATTACTGTTTTACTTAATTAAATCACCACGTTAATAAAACTATTAATAATACCATTAAAATAAAACTCTCCATCGCTGCTACGAGAACCAGACTATTGTAATTCGTCATTTCAAAACTTAACATAACTGACTAAATCCAGAAGCTGCTGGCATAAACAGTGCATTGGGATTACGAAGAAGTTTTATTTGAATCCATAGACACTTACCTACGATGTTTCGAGGCTGGATAGATTAATCTTTCACGACTTCACTGGCCTGCCATTTAGCAGAGATGCCTTCGACTTTCCTCTTCAAATTCAGTACTTCCCAGCGTGTAGATTTGCCGTTCTTAGTTAGGGCGTATGTATCCCGGTGATGAGACAAAATTACACATAACCAGGCGACACAAACCCTAACTATGAACCATATCGATCTCTCGGCAGTCACACTAAAAATAAAAGCAATTAATTCAATACTAGGAAAATAGTAGGTTAAATACTAACGGGACGTTTTATAAATTTATACATATTTATAAAAAGTCACAGCAATCAGCACAACTTTCAGCGCACTTTCGGCACACGTTGTGTTAATTGTATCGACATTTCAATGGAAGAAATTACTGTTTTACTTAATTAAATCACCACGTTAATAAAACTATTAATAATACCATTAAAATAAAACTCTCCATCGCTGCTACGAGAACCAGACTATTGTAATTCGTCATTTCAAAACTTAACATAACTGACTAAATCCAGAAACTGCTGGCATAAACAGTGCATTGGGATTACGAAGAAGTTTTATTTGAATCCATAGACACTTACCTACGATGTTTCGAGGCTGGATAGATTAATCTTTCACGACTTCACTGGCCTGCCATTTAGCAGAGATGCCTTCGACTTTCCTCTTCAAATTCAGTACTTCCCAGCGTGTAGATTTGCCGTTCTTAGTTAGGGCGAATGTATCCCGGTGATGAGACAAAATTACACATAACCAGGCGACACAAACCCTAACTATGAACCATATCGATCTCTCGGCAGTCACACTAAAAATAAAAGCAATTAATTCAATTCTAGGAAAATAGTAGGTGAAATACTAACGGGACGTTTTATAAATTTATACATATTTATAAAAAGTCACAGCAATCAGCACAACTTTCAGCGCACTTTCGGCACACGTTGTGTTAATTGTATCGACATTTCAATGGAAGAAATTACTGTTTTACTTAATTAAATCACCACGTTAATAAAACTATTAATAATACCATTAAAATAAAACTCTCCATCGCTGCTACGAGAACCAGACTATTGTAATTCGTCATTTCAAAACTTAACATAACTGACTAAATCCAGAAGCTGCTGGCATAAACAGTGCATTGGAATTACGAAGAAGTTTTATTTGAATCCATAGACACTTACCTACGATGTTTCGAGGCTGGATAGATTAATCTTTCACGACTTCACTGGCCTGCCATTTAGCAGAGATGCCTTCGACTTTCCTCTTCAAATTCAGTACTTCCCAGCGTGTAGATTTGCCGTTCTTAGTTAGGGCGAATGTATCCCGGTGATGAGACAAAATTACACATAACCAGGCGACATCAACCCTAACTATGAACCATATCGATCTCTCGGCAGTCACACTAAAAATAAAAGCAATTAATTCAATACTAGGAAAATAGTAGGTTAAATACTAACGGGACGTTTTATAAATTTATACATATTTATAAAAAGTCACAGCAATCAGCACAACTTTCAGCGCACTTTCGGCACACGTTGTGTTAATTGTATCGACATTTCAATGGAAGAAATTACTGTTTTACTTAATTAAATCACCACGTTAATAAAACTATTAATAATACCATTAAAATAAAACTCTCCATCGCTGCTACGAGAACCAGACTATTGTAATTCGTCATTTCAAAACTTAACATAACTGACTAAATCCAGAAGCTGCTGGCATAAACAGTGCATTGGGATTACGAAGAAGTTTTATTTGAATCCATAGACACATACCTACGATGTTTCGAGGCTGGATAGATTAATCTTTCACGACTTCACTGGCCTGCCATTTAGTAGAGCTGCCTTCGACTTTCCACTTCAAATTCAGTACTTCCCAGCGTGTAGATTTGCCGTTCTTAGTTAGGGCGAATGTATCCCGGTGATGAGACAAAATTACACATAACCAGGCGACATCAACCCTAACTATGAACCATATCGTTCTCTCGGCAGTCACACTAAAAATAAAAGCAATTAATTCAATACTAGGAAAATAGTAGGTTAAATACTAACGGGACGTTTTATAAATTTATACATATTTATAAAAAGTCACAGCAATCAGCACAACTTTCAGCGCACTTTCGGCACACGTTGTGTTAATTGTATCGACATTTCAATGGAAGAAATTACTGTTTTACTTAATTAAATCACCACGTTAATAAAACTATTAATAATACCATTAAAATAAAACTCTCCATCGCTGCTACGAGAACCAGACTATTGTAATTCGTCATTTCAAAACTTAACATAACTGACTAAATCCAGAAGCTGCTGGCATAAACAGTGCATTGGGATTACGAAGAAGTTTTATTTGAATCCATAGACACTTACCTACGATGTTTCGAGGCTGGATAGATTAATCTTTCACGACTTCACTGGCCTGCCATTTAGCAGAGATGCCTTCGACTTTCCTCTTCAAATTCAGTACTTCCCAGCGTGTAGATTTGCCGTTCTTAGTTAGGGCGTATGTATCCCGGTGATGAGACAAAATTACACATAACCAGGCGACACAAACCCTAACTATGAACCATATCGATCTCTCGGCAGTCACACTAAAAATAAAAGCAATTAATTCAATACTAGGAAAATAGTAGGTTAAATACTAACGGGAACTTTTATAAATTTATACATATTTATAAAAAGTCACAGCAATCAGCACAACTTTCAGCGCACTTTCGGCACACGTTGTGTTAATTGTATCGACATTTCAATGGAAGAAATTACTGTTTTACTTAATTAAATTACCACGTTAATAAAACTATTAATAATACCATTAAAATAAAACTCTCCATCGCTGCTACGAGAACCAGACTATTGTAATTCGTCATTTCAAAACTTAACATAACTGACTAAATCCAGAAGCTGCTGGCATAAACAGTGCATTGGGATTACGAAGAAGTTTTATTTGAATCCATAGACACTTACCTACGATGTTTCGAGGCTGGATAGATTAATCTTTCACGACTTCACTGGCCTGCCATTTAGCAGAGATGCCTTCGACTTTCCTCTTCAAATTCAGTACTTCCCAGCGTGTAGATTTGCCGTTCTTAGTTAGGGCGAATGTATCCCGGTGATGAGACAAAATTACACATAACCAGGCGACACAAACCCTAACTATGAACCATATCGATCTCTCTTCAGTCACACTAAAAATAAAAGCAATTAATTCAATTCTAGGAAAATAGTAGGTTAAATACTAACGGGACGTTTTATAAATTTATACATATTTATAAAAAGTCACAGCAATCAGCACAACTTTCAGCGCACTTTCGGCACACGTTGTGTTAATTGTATCGACATTTCAATGGAAGAAATTACTGTTTTACTTAATTAAATCACCACGTTAATAAAACTATTAATAATACCATTAAAATAAAACTCTCCATCGCTGCTACGAGAACCAGACTATTGTAATTCGTCATTTCAAAACTTAACATAACTGACTAAATCCAGAAGCTGCTGGCATAAACAGTGCATTGGGATTACGAAGAAGTTTTATTTGAATCCATAGACACTTACCTACGATGTTTCGAGGCTGGATAGATTAATCTTTCACGACTTCACTGGCCTGCCATTTAGCAGAGATGCCTTCGACTTTCCTCTTCAAATTCAGTACTTCCCAGCGTGTAGATTTGCCGTTCTTAGTTAGGGCGTATGTATCCCGGTGATGAGACAAAATTACACATAACCAGGCGACACAAACCATAACTATGAACCATATCGATCTCTCGGCAGTCACACTAAAAATAAAAGCAATTAATTCAATACTAGGAAAATAGTAGGTTAAATACTAACGGGACCTTTTATAAATTTATACATATTTATAAAAAGTCACAGCAATCAGCACAACTTTCAGCGCACTTTCGGCACACGTTGTGTTAATTGTATCGACATTTCAATGGAAGAAATTACTGTTTTACTTAATTAAATCACCACGTTAATAAAACTATTAATAATACCATTAAAATAAAACTCTCCATCGCTGCTACGAGAACCAGACTATTGTAATTCGTCATTTCAAAACTTAACATAACTGACTAAATCCAGAAGCTGCTGGCATAAACAGTGCATTGGGATTACGAAGAAGTTTTATTTGAATCCATAGACACTTACCTACGATGTTTCGAGGCTGGATAGATTAATCTTTCACGACTTCACTGGCCTGCCATTTAGCAGAGATGCCTTCGACTTTCCTCTTCAAATTCAGTACTTCCCAGCGTGTAGATTTGCCGTTCTTAGTTAGGGCGTATGTATCCCGGTGATGAGACAAAATTACACATAACCAGGCGACACAAACCATAACTATGAACCATATCGATCTCTCGGCAGTCACACTAAAAATAAAAGCAATTAATTCAATACTAGGAAAATAGTAGGTTAAATACTAACGGGACCTTTTATAAATTTATACATATTTATAAAAAGTCACAGCAATCAGCACAACTTTCAGCGCACTTTCGGCACACGTTGTGTTAATTGTATCGACATTTCAATGGAAGAAATTACTGTTTTACTTAATTAAATCACCACGTTAATAAAACTATTAATAATACCATTAAAATAAAACTCTCCATCGCTGCTACGAGAACCAGACTATTGTAATTCGTCATTTCAAAACTTAACATAACTGACTAAATCCAGAAGCTGCTGGCATAAACAGTGCATTGGGATTACGAAGAAGTTTTATTTGAATCCATAGACACTTACCTACGATGTTTCGAGGCTGGATAGATTAATCTTTCACGACTTCACTGGCCTGCCATTTAGCAGAGATGCCTTCGACTTTCCTCTTCAAATTCAGTACTTCCCAGCGTGTAGATTTGCCGTTCTTAGTTAGGGCGTATGTATCCCGGTGATGAGACAAAATTACACATAACCAGGCGACACAAACCCTAACTATGAACCATATCGATCTCTCGGCAGTCACACTAAAAATAAAAGCAATTAATTCAATACTAGGAAAATAGTAGGTTAAATACTAACGGGAACTTTTATAAATTTATACATATTTATAAAAAGTCACAGCAATCAGCACAACTTTCAGCGCACTTTCGGCACACGTTGTGTTAATTGTATCGACATTTCAATGGAAGAAATTACTGTTTTACTTAATTAAATCACCACGTTAATAAAACTATTAATAATACCATTAAAATAAAACTCTCCATCGCTGCTACGAGAACCAGACTATTGTAATTCGTCATTTCAAAACTTAACATAACTGACTAAATCCAGAAGCTGCTGGCATAAACAGTGCATTGGGATTACGAAGAAGTTTTATTTGAATCCATAGACACTTACCTACGATGTTTCGAGGCTGGATAGATTAATCTTTCACGACTTCACTGGCCTGCCATTTAGCAGAGATGCCTTCGACTTTCCTCTTCAAATTCAGTACTTCCCAGCGTGTAGATTTGCCGTTCTTAGTTAGGGCGAATGTATCCCGGTGATGAGACAAAATTACACATAACCAGGCGACACAAACCCTAACTATGAACCATATCGATCTCTCTTCAGTCACACTAAAAATAAAAGCAATTAATTCAATTCTAGGAAAATAGTAGGTTAAATACTAACGGGACGTTTTATAAATTTATACATATTTATAAAAAGTCACAGCAATCAGCACAACTTTCAGCGCACTTTCGGCACACGTTGTGTTAATTGTATCGACATTTCAATGGAAGAAATTACTGTTTTACTTAATTAAATCACCACGTTAATAAAACTATTAATAATACCATTAAAATAAAACTCTCCATCGCTGCTACGAGAACCAGACTATTGTAATTCGTCATTTCAAAACTTAACATAACTGACTAAATCCAGAAGCTGCTGGCATAAACAGTGCATTGGGATTACGAAGAAGTTTTATTTGAATCCATAGACACTTACCTACGATGTTTCGAGGCTGGATAGATTAATCTTTCACGACTTCACTGGCCTGCCATTTAGCAGAGATGCCTTCGACTTTCCTCTTCAAATTCAGTACTTCCCAGCGTGTAGATTTGCCGTTCTTAGTTAGGGCGTATGTATCCCGGTGATGAGACAAAATTACACATAACCAGGCGACACAAACCATAACTATGAACCATATCGATCTCTCGGCAGTCACACTAAAAATAAAAGCAATTAATTCAATACTAGGAAAATAGTAGGTTAAATACTAACGGGACCTTTTATAAATTTATACATATTTATAAAAAGTCACAGCAATCAGCACAACTTTCAGCGCACTTTCGGCACACGTTGTGTTAATTGTATCGACATTTCAATGGAAGAAATTACTGTTTTACTTAATTAAATCACCACGTTAATAAAACTATTAATAATACCATTAAAATAAAACTCTCCATCGCTGCTACGAGAACCAGACTATTGTAATTCGTCATTTCAAAACTTAACATAACTGACTAAATCCAGAAGCTGCTGGCATAAACAGTGCATTGGGATTACGAAGAAGTTTTATTTGAATCCATAGACACTTACCTACGATGTTTCGAGGCTGGATAGATTAATCTTTCACGACTTCACTGGCCTGCCATTTAGCAGAGATGCCTTCGACTTTCCTCTTCAAATTCAGTACTTCCCAGCGTGTAGATTTGCCGTTCTTAGTTAGGGCGTATGTATCCCGGTGATGAGACAAAATTACACATAACCAGGCGACACAAACCCTAACTATGAACCATATCGATCTCTCGGCAGTCACACTAAAAATAAAAGCAATTAATTCAATACTAGGAAAATAGTAGGTTAAATACTAACGGGAACTTTTATAAATTTATACATATTTATAAAAAGTCACAGCAATCAGCACAACTTTCAGCGCACTTTCGGCACACGTTGTGTTAATTGTATCGACATTTCAATGGAAGAAATTACTGTTTTACTTAATTAAATTACCACGTTAATAAAACTATTAATAATACCATTAAAATAAAACTCTCCATCGCTGCTACGAGAACCAGACTATTGTAATTCGTCATTTCAAAACTTAACATAACTGACTAAATCCAGAAGCTGCTGGCATAAACAGTGCATTGGGATTACGAAGAAGTTTTATTTGAATCCATAGACACTTACCTACGATGTTTCGAGGCTGGATAGATTAATCTTTCACGACTTCACTGGCCTGCCATTTAGCAGAGATGCCTTCGACTTTCCTCTTCAAATTCAGTACTTCCCAGCGTGTAGATTTGCCGTTCTTAGTTAGGGCGAATGTATCCCGGTGATGAGACAAAATTACACATAACCAGGCGACACAAACCCTAACTATGAACCATATCGATCTCTCTTCAGTCACACTAAAAATAAAAGCAATTAATTCAATTCTAGGAAAATAGTAGGTTAAATACTAACGGGACGTTTTATAAATTTATACATATTTATAAAAAGTCACAGCAATCAGCACAACTTTCAGCGCACTTTCGGCACACGTTGTGTTAATTGTATCGACATTTCAATGGAAGAAATTACTGTTTTACTTAATTAAATCACCACGTTAATAAAACTATTAATAATACCATTAAAATAAAACTCTCCATCGCTGCTACGAGAACCAGACTATTGTAATTCGTCATTTCAAAACTTAACATAACTGACTAAATCCAGAAGCTGCTGGCATAAACAGTGCATTGGGATTACGAAGAAGTTTTATTTGAATCCATAGACACATACCTACGATGTTTCGAGGCTGGATAGATTAATCTTTCACGACTTCACTGGCCTGCCATTTAGTAGAGATGCCTTCGACTTTCCACTTCAAATTCAGTACTTCCCAGCGTGTAGATTTGCCGTTCTTAGTTAGGGCGAATGTATCCCGGTGATGAGACAAAATTACACATAACCAGGCGACATCAACCCTAACTATGAACCATATCGTTCTCTCGGCAGTCACACTAAAAATAAAAGCAATTAATTCAATACTAGGAAAATAGTAGGTTAAATACTAACGGGACGTTTTATAAATTTATACATATTTATAAAAAGTCACAGCAATCAGCACAACTTTCAGCGCACTTTCGGCACACGTTGTGTTAATTGTATCGACATTTCAATGGAAGAAATTACTGTTTTACTTAATTAAATCACCACGTTAATAAAACTATTAATAATACCATTAAAATAAAACTCTCCATCGCTGCTACGAGAACCAGACTATTGTAATTCGTCATTTCAAAACTTAACATAACTGACTAAATCCAGAAGCTGCTGGCATAAACAGTGCATTGGGATTACGAAGAAGTTTTATTTGAATCCATAGACACTTACCTACGATGTTTCGAGGCTGGATAGATTAATCTTTCACGACTTCACTGGCCTGCCATTTAGCAGAGATGCCTTCGACTTTCCTCTTCAAATTCAGTACTTCCCAGCGTGTAGATTTGCCGTTCTTAGTTAGGGCGAATGTATCCCGGTGATGAGACAAAATTACACATAACCAGGCGACACAAACCCTAACTATGAACCATATCGATCTCTCTTCAGTCACACTAAAAATAAAAGCAATTAATTCAATTCTAGGAAAATAGTAGGTTAAATACTAACGGGACGTTTTATAAATTTATACATATTTATAAAAAGTCACAGCAATCAGCACAACTTTCAGCGCACTTTCGGCACACGTTGTGTTAATTGTATCGACATTTCAATGGAAGAAATTACTGTTTTACTTAATTAAATCACCACGTTAATAAAACTATTAATAATACCATTAAAATAAAACTCTCCATCGCTGCTACGAGAACCAGACTATTGTAATTCGTCATTTCAAAACTTAACATAACTGACTAAATCCAGAAGCTGCTGGCATAAACAGTGCATTGGGATTACGAAGAAGTTTTATTTGAATCCATAGACACTTACCTACGATGTTTCGAGGCTGGATAGATTAATCTTTCACGACTTCACTGGCCTGCCATTTAGCAGAGATGCCTTCGACTTTCCTCTTCAAATTCAGTACTTCCCAGCGTGTAGATTTGCCGTTCTTAGTTAGGGCGTATGTATCCCGGTGATGAGACAAAATTACACATAACCAGGCGACACAAACCATAACTATGAACCATATCGATCTCTCGGCAGTCACACTAAAAATAAAAGCAATTAATTCAATACTAGGAAAATAGTAGGTTAAATACTAACGGGACCTTTTATAAATTTATACATATTTATAAAAAGTCACAGCAATCAGCACAACTTTCAGCGCACTTTCGGCACACGTTGTGTTAATTGTATCGACATTTCAATGGAAGAAATTACTGTTTTACTTAATTAAATCACCACGTTAATAAAACTATTAATAATACCATTAAAATAAAACTCTCCATCGCTGCTACGAGAACCAGACTATTGTAATTCGTCATTTCAAAACTTAACATAACTGACTAAATCCAGAAGCTGCTGGCATAAACAGTGCATTGGGATTACGAAGAAGTTTTATTTGAATCCATAGACACTTACCTACGATGTTTCGAGGCTGGATAGATTAATCTTTCACGACTTCACTGGCCTGCCATTTAGCAGAGATGCCTTCGACTTTCCTCTTCAAATTCAGTACTTCCCAGCGTGTAGATTTGCCGTTCTTAGTTAGGGCGTATGTATCCCGGTGATGAGACAAAATTACACATAACCAGGCGACACAAACCCTAACTATGAACCATATCGATCTCTCGGCAGTCACACTAAAAATAAAAGCAATTAATTCAATACTAGGAAAATAGTAGGTTAAATACTAACGGGAACTTTTATAAATTTATACATATTTATAAAAAGTCACAGCAATCAGCACAACTTTCAGCGCACTTTCGGCACACGTTGTGTTAATTGTATCGACATTTCAATGGAAGAAATTACTGTTTTACTTAATTAAATTACCACGTTAATAAAACTATTAATAATACCATTAAAATAAAACTCTCCATCGCTGCTACGAGAACCAGACTATTGTAATTCGTCATTTCAAAACTTAACATAACTGACTAAATCCAGAAGCTGCTGGCATAAACAGTGCATTGGGATTACGAAGAAGTTTTATTTGAATCCATAGACACTTACCTACGATGTTTCGAGGCTGGATAGATTAATCTTTCACGACTTCACTGGCCTGCCATTTAGCAGAGATGCCTTCGACTTTCCTCTTCAAATTCAGTACTTCCCAGCGTGTAGATTTGCCGTTCTTAGTTAGGGCGAATGTATCCCGGTGATGAGACAAAATTACACATAACCAGGCGACACAAACCCTAACTATGAACCATATCGATCTCTCTTCAGTCACACTAAAAATAAAAGCAATTAATTCAATTCTAGGAAAATAGTAGGTTAAATACTAACGGGACGTTTTATAAATTTATACATATTTATAAAAAGTCACAGCAATCAGCACAACTTTCAGCGCACTTTCGGCACACGTTGTGTTAATTGTATCGACATTTCAATGGAAGAAATTACTGTTTTACTTAATTAAATCACCACGTTAATAAAACTATTAATAATACCATTAAAATAAAACTCTCCATCGCTGCTACGAGAACCAGACTATTGTAATTCGTCATTTCAAAACTTAACATAACTGACTAAATCCAGAAGCTGCTGGCATAAACAGTGCATTGGGATTACGAAGAAGTTTTATTTGAATCCATAGACACTTACCTACGATGTTTCGAGGCTGGATAGATTAATCTTTCACGACTTCACTGGCCTGCCATTTAGCAGAGATGCCTTCGACTTTCCTCTTCAAATTCAGTACTTCCCAGCGTGTAGATTTGCCGTTCTTAGTTAGGGCGTATGTATCCCGGTGATGAGACAAAATTACACATAACCAGGCGACACAAACCATAACTATGAACCATATCGATCTCTCGGCAGTCACACTAAAAATAAAAGCAATTAATTCAATACTAGGAAAATAGTAGGTTAAATACTAACGGGACCTTTTATAAATTTATACATATTTATAAAAAGTCACAGCAATCAGCACAACTTTCAGCGCACTTTCGGCACACGTTGTGTTAATTGTATCGACATTTCAATGGAAGAAATTACTGTTTTACTTAATTAAATCACCACGTTAATAAAACTATTAATAATACCATTAAAATAAAACTCTCCATCGCTGCTACGAGAACCAGACTATTGTAATTCGTTATTTCAAAACTTAACATAACCGACTGCTGGCATAAACAGTGTGATACAGCAACGCAGAATAGCAGTGGAGCGCCACCTATACTTTGCACACGATCCTCACCCACGAACCATTGATTAAAATTCCCAAGTTAAAGAGTAGCCAAAATATCAATCTATCAACTAGGTACGAAATATAATCACAGTAACTGGACAATATTAAGGAAAACTTAAATCTGATACAACACAACCAGATCATTGTTTCACGATTCATAATTGATTCATAATTCCAATTGACTCAAATAAAAGTCGCTTTTTGCGCGAGACAAAAATACAAATTATTTACTTTATTAATGTATACATACAGCACGTACTAAAAATCAAACATAACACATGATGACCTCCAATGCTGAAGATCGGGATTGATCCCGGGACGTCGACATTAGCCAGTTGTGTTGCTTCAGTGCGACGTTAATTAAATACCTACCTGCAGGCGCTTAAGAATCTTTTTTATTCAGTTCCAAAGTATGCACAGTAGCAAACCTAAGAGTTGCCGTTCCGTTCCGCCTTGAGTGCATTCGTCTCTACTTACTCTGGGTCGTTCCCTTCGGCATTGAGCCCGGACCTTCGTCGATAACACGTTGTGTTGCTCCACTGTGGAAGTTCTTCGGAGCTTCCAAAGCAAAACCGGCCCTTGCGCTATACAGTTTCAATCGTTATCTATGAGCTGGACTGAGGGACAATGTGGTGGTCATAAACGTATGTGATTGGATGGTTAATGGTGGCGTTCAAAGTTACCAGTTCTTTCCTCGTAAGATTTACCTAGAATCTTTCACCGTTCTAACCGAGGCGCTCTTTCAATGATGTATTTCCAACGCCTACGTTTCGAAGTATAAAATTCAACGACCGTGTCTACGCGACACTATTCTGTGGATTTCATAGTTCGAGATTCGTTTCTGCATTATACGTTTACATTCTCTCAGGCACTCTAATCTTGAAATGAAACGTCGGAACGCCAGGGGGACGCATCAGTAGACAGATTGGACACCAATTGCAAGTGAATGGGCCTGGTTACCGCACAAGTAACTAATAAAATGTCGTTCTTGGATATTAAGACTTAGACATAGTGACCCCCGAGAAATCAAGACAGCTCATAACATCAAATATAGGTACTCGTCTCGTTTAATCGGCTGACCCGTTGTATGACATCGCAACGGAAAAACTCCCAGTGTTTTCTGCTCCAGGGCACAGGCTCCATTAGAACTTTTTCAGACCATGTGTTTAGTGCAGTCACTTGTGCTTTCCCTCCCCCAGATAAGTCAACTAAGAAGAATAAGTCAAACGGGAATATTGGTCAACTCTCCTTGCTAGTAGAATCCGGTAAATTATTTCTATCCCAATAATTGCAACAGCCTATTCTGAAACTTTTCAGTTAACTAATTTTGGTTGATGTCAGATCTGTGCAGCAATCTTTGTCAAACCTAATTTCTATTTATATTAAGATCGTAGTCATTACTTCCCGAATAGTTTCCTGAAGGTCTGCCTTGTGACCTCTTATTTATATTTAATCTGATCCAGGTGTTTTCAAACAGAAGTGGGATGACTTGTCCCCCTTGCTTTAAGATTTGTGTCCCATACGAGATTGAACAAAACACCCGAAATTAAACTTCTTGACAGTGGTCATCCATGTTCTCTTCTAGTACAACTGTTTGGGATAAAAATTCACAAATAAAGATATTCCAGCCATCCCCGATAATGCATTTTAAAGGAGTATTTGTAAAGGAGTAAAACTAACCATTGTGTAAAGTCATTTTACTGATTTTTTTAATACTAAATCCAAAAATAAGTCAATCATAAGACCTTGCTTTTAGGTTTGTCTTTCCAAGACAAAAAGAAAATCGATGCCTTTCACACAATCGAAAAACATTGCTAATTTCTATTGCCAGGTTCTTAGGAATTTTTGCAAATCCCTCGTCTTTTAAATTCAGCATAAATTCTAAAGTATACCCAGTGTCACGAATCGTGGAAATTGGTTAGACTCGCCAATACCTTACCCGCTTCATTATTGTTCAGATGCCCTGGTTGTTTTTCAGACCAGAAGTCCATTTACTAAATTACTCAAATGTCTTGTATTTTCAAATATACCGAGAAAGTGATCCCAGTATTGATGGTTTCAATTTCGAGCTTAATAAAAATCCCGAGGTTCAAACTCAATGATTTTTATTTCAAGTGCTGTTAAGTACCTGATTAAAAGAGGTCTGAGCCATAACTTTAAAGATAAATATTTCCCCAGATACGAGCTTTTAGCCCTCGAGTTCATCATCCCAATTCAATTAAACCACGAATCCAGCATTACCTGTAAGTGTGTTCGAAAAAAATGAGGTTTAAGTTCGCGTTATTAATGCATTATTTACTTCATTTTAAATTCGGTGAAAATGGGAAATTGAGGAAGTTTAAGAATAAAATAGTCAGTTTGTCGTATCTGGTTCTATTTAATGGGTTATCAGCAAATCTCAGGCAATGCAGACAGCACACAAACATTTATTATATAACAAAATATTTACAATTTACCAAGGAGCGTCCTACACGACCACTCCATGACCATATCATCCGAATATATGCTTCTTCGATCGTAACACACTCTGACGGTGCTTTTAGCGCCATCTGTGGGGTGATTGAATCCCTAATACGACATCTCCCCCGCAAGATATGGGTTTGGGGTTTTCTCAAAACATAAACACAGATCTGAATTTAAATATTATGGACTCAATCACCTAAATATTATTACACCATATCAACAGTAAAGAAAAATGCAAAATAATAATATATATACATATAAGAATAATAATGCTAATAAAATACTAAAGCATATAATAACAGACATTATGCTTAAAGTCACAATAATAAATTTGTCACTACTTCTCTTCAGAAAATAGTCTGGATAATGCATCAGCATGAGGCATTTTGACTCCTGGACAATGTTTTATTGTTAAGTTATATCTTTGAAGAGCAAAAACCCACCGCTGTAGTCGTGAAGATTGTGGAGCACATTTTGTAAGGTATGACAAAGGGTTGTGATCAGTGTACAGTTCTATTTTGGACCCGAAAACTAGAGTTTCAAACTTCTTCAAACTCCACACAATAGCGTACGCTTCTCTCTATTGTAGACCAAGCTTGTTGAGTTTTATTCAACTTCTGGCTCACATATGCAATAGGTCGGAGTAATCCATCGATTCCTTGGGACAGACAAGCGGCGATACCATACTGGGATGCATCACTGTGTATTATGAACGGTTCACTCATATCTGGAGTGTGCAAAGCTGGAGCTTTCATTAGAGCAGATTTCAGTTTGTTGAAGGCAACTTCGTGTATATCCAGCCAAGGTAAATTTTCAGGAATCCTCTTTTTTGTTAACTCTGTAAGAGGTAAGGCAATCTCTGCATAGCAAGGTATATATTCCCGATAATAATTGCACAATCCAAGCATGCTTCTAAGTTGTTTCTTGGTCTCAGGTACAGGTATTTGAGCAATTGCTTTTATTTTCTCTGGATCTGCTTGATGCCTTCCAGATCCGATAACATGACCTAAATATTTGATTTCAGGTCTTGCAAATGTACATTTGTGTAAATTCACAGTAAACTGTAGTTCTTCTAATTTTGAAAGAATAAGATCCAAGTGTTTTAGATGATCACTCATGTTGTTAGAAAATATAGCAGCATTTCTCAAACCAAATGGCATTACTTTGAATCTATACTGTGCTCTGTGAGTCTTGAAAGAAGTAAAATCACGACATTTTTCTTCCATTGGGATAGCCCAATATCCCTTCAACAAGTCAAGTGTAGAAATAACATTTGCTTTCCCTATGCTGTGAAGTAATTGAATGGCATCTTCCATAGGAAAATCATCAGCCTTGGTGACAGCATTGAGGTATCGATAATCAACACATAAACGCATGCATCCATCCTTTTGTCAATTTGTCAATTTTTGTCACACAGAAGTGAAACTTTTTGTGTTACGCTTGTTAGGATGAGTGTCAACTTTTACTAAATATCACTATAAGGAACGGGGGAGTGTATAAAAAGTTAGATTTTGTAATTTTTACAAAATTGATTTTTTAAATTTCAAAATGTCATAACATGAATGTTTACCTCATGTAAAACATTTTTGCAATTGGAAGTATATGTCTACGATCAACGGTTGCGAAAATTAAAGGGTGGGCACGTACTTTGCGTTGCACCCTGTATGTTGAAGTCATTAAAAATTAAAATACAAATCTTAATTAAATGCAAATTTTATTAACACAATTAAATGTTGAACTAAAATACATTTTAAATATTTTGAGCCAATCACTATCAGTTGATTAGAAAATCCGAGAGAAATTATTTTAAACCATTTACCGGTCAAATCCAGTAGATATGCTAATGACAATAAACACCAACTTCATATTTTAGTACTATTATAATAATGTACGACACAAAATATATTGTAATTTAGAAATTGTAATACACTGGAAAAGTTGATGCAATAAGGGATGTGTCATCTTCGATCTTTTTGGAAGCGTCCTCTGGAGGTTCCTAGGGCGAGTTAAGATCTTGTCTACTGTCGACAAAGTGCGATTCGTAAGCGTGGATCGTCTTGGTAGCTTAGGGCTCGTAAGGTTCAACGGCGGGCAGAATTGATGGTTTTCAAACTAAGTTCCACCCAATTGTGCGTTTGCAAAAATATTCCTTAGTGATAAAACTGCGGATAACGGTAGAACATAATGAAAAACAACGGTTGAAAACCACGCCCGTCTCAGGCCTAACGTTAAGCACCAAGGCAAGTCACCGAATCAGAGGAAGCTTCCAAAAAAATGAACTTTCAAAATGTGGGCAATCCGCATAGCGAGCAATGGCTTCTACGCTGGGGAGTCTGGCTGGTTGTGTTCGATGGTGTGATGAGGCGGGGCTTCTTTACAGAAATACAGTTTTCGCTGGCGAGAACCTTCAATTCTGATCATATAAATTTTTGACCGTGTTTTCCTTTGAGTAATCCTTTATCGAGTTGAGGTTAAGATATTAAGTCATTCTGGTCCTTGATGCATCTCGAGCAGAAATAGTGACAACGGTACCTCGTCTGAAGCTCCTCTAGCTGTCCCTTCTTTCTTGGACAAGTATAGCAGCACTTTAGCCATCTCATTCGAATCCGCGACGAAGTCTGGATCGCCAGCGCACTTGGCCTTGAAACGTAACTAAAATGAAAATTTGGACCTGGGAAAACAGCCTGGTACTGACTTGAGCTTTGCCGATTCTGGTAATCCAACGCTGAAAAGCACCTTATTTTTAGAATTTCTTTGTAAACTGGTGTTTTTCAGCCTACACTGGATTACAAGGTAGTACCAGGCTATTTTTCAGATACTACATACACAGTTGTCACCGAAGGTGGCAGAAACAATTAAAGGATTGTGGAATAAATTATGTAGTTTCATTGAATCTATAGAACCGTACTAACGCCGATTTCCAACACACTGGATAGATTAATCTTCCACGACCTTCTTATTTGGCGGAAGACGCCTTCGATTTCCACTTGCTCGAATATAGTAAATTTCAGCGTGTAGATTTGCCATTCCAGTTAGGGAAGAATGTTTCCCCGTGATGAAGGGAGCTAAACATAACCTGGTAACATTATCCCCCAACTTGGAACTTGTCATACCGATCTCTCAGCAGCGACACTAAAAAGATCAAACAATTCATGTATTACTGAAGATAATCGTGTTATGCAAAAAAATCCCAGCAATATCAACGAGGCAATATCCTTCATCGCATCGTCCGCCCACGTCACGTTAATGTAAACAAACTTCGATTCATCTAGAGTTGATATCACTGCTGTGGCTTTCGGCACCAAACGATAAATCCCGACTCAAGATACCAATCGTAAGAACGCGTATCGTTTACTTTTTACCCTCCAAGTGGTTTCGACGAGATATCTCGTCCATCAAAATCAGACCAATTTTGCAAACGATATACCTCGTCGAGGCAACCACCGGGAGGACATGCCGCCAAACTCGTTCAAAACCAAATACCAATACCGATAGCTTGTTTCAGTTAAAAGTGCATTTAATTTATAATAGGCACGAAACAGTCAAAACTAAAGTGATAAAAGCGAAATAATTAACATTACTAGCTAAAGGCGGCAGCCACAAATAAAGCATTGGGATTACGAAGTTTTATTTGAATCCATAGACACTTACCTACGATGTTTCGAGGCTGGATAGATTAATCTTTCACGACTTCACTGGCCTGCCATTTAGCAGAGACGCCTTCGACTTTCCTCTTCTTCAAATGCAGTACTTCCAAGCGTGTAGATTTGACGTTCTTAGTTAAGGAGAATGTATACCCGGTGATGAGACAAAATTACACATAACCAGGCGACATCAACCCTAACTATGAACCATATCGATCTCTCGGCAGTCACACTAAAAATAAAAGCAATTAATACTAGGAAAATAGTCAGGTTAAATACTAACGTGACTTTTTATAAATATGAATAAATTTATAAAAGTCACAGCAATCAGCACAACTTTCAGCGCACTTTCGGCACACGTTGTGTTAATTGTATCGACATTTTAATGGAAGAAATTTCTGTTCTACTTAATTCAATCACCACGTTAATAGACAATTTAAAATAAAGCTATCCATGTTTGGGATAAAAATTCACAAATAAAGATAAGTATTTTCAGTCTTGGTGGGGAAAGGAAAGTTTTCCAGCCATCCCCGATAATTCATTTTAGAAGGGTATTTGTAAACTAACCCTTGTGTAAAGTCATTTTACTGATTTTTTTAATACTAAATCCATTAATTAATGTGTAAGTTATGTAAATTTCTTAAACCTTGCTTTTATTTTGAACTAGCTCAATTACCCGACGTTGCTCGGGTTGGAATGGTTAAAGTGAATTAGAATATGCATTTTTCTGTTAAAGAAAAGTGCTATCACAAGTTGTACGGAAAAAACGTTTTAACTTTTTTCTAGCTTCTATCGGAAGCAAAAATATAAATTTAATTCCTGAATATATTGCAATATATTCCGACGAAAAAATGCAGAATTCTAAAAACGAAAGATGCGCAAAGTGCAGTTTCAACTGCTTCTGTTTAAATACTCTCGCAATCAAGTCGTGGCGCTGACTGGGTAATTGACCATTGGTAAGAACCTCCTTGATCTCCGTCCAAGTCAGATTGCAGGTGAAGGTGATAAATAAGTCTGGTCTCCCGTACGTCCTCACGTACGTCATAGCATCTTGCGTGTATTCGTGCATGTGTCTGGGACTGCCTGTAGATGTAGCTGGTAGTACGACTAAGGCACCGAGGTTTCAACGTTCCCGTCATTTGACACAGCATCTCTCAGGTCAATATACCAACTTACAGTTTACGTTGATTTAGACGAATGTAATGGAGACGCTCACTCTCGACTTAAGCGTACATATCGACGATGAACTGATGAAACAATTGCCTGCTGTTCAATACGTGGTTCTACTCAGTATCTCGAACCATTAATCTGTATGCATAGAAATTCATCGCTGAAACTTTCTTGCTGGTTGTTTCACCTGTTCTTGGGTTGATCTGCCTCAGATTAAAATGATATCCATCTTCACTGGGTACTGCAGAGCATCATAAGATCGATGTGTTTCTGAAATACGCTGCAATGATTCACCTCGTCGTTGAATAACGATATCCCGTTGATGAAACTCATCTCCTGATATAACCACCGCGACTTCATCTGCTTGAGGAGAGTTAAAGCACCGCTCGTGTTTGCTTGCTGGTTTTCGGTCTGCTCTTATGACTACTTTATATTCATCTGTTGGCATAATTATTGTGCTCATGAAACATCCTCTGTAAGTTTAACACAATCTGACGTCTTGTTCCCGAGATGTAGGCGCACCTCTGATCAGTTTCCATTTATTCGTTTTGAATAAAATATAGGTGTAGAAATTTTGGTGGTTGATCTGGCAGCGGAAGCAACGATCCCGCTCTATGGTAAATCTGCCCTTGCACCTTGAATGTCTACGGAAATCCGGGCTGTCCAACAACTGATGTGGCGCCGAATGATGTCATTTGGAAACACGAGTTGCATTTTCCGATGTTACAAAGAAAATGCTTAGACTCTGACGTATCTCCTGATGTGCAAGTCAAAAGGTCTTGTGGTGGTTCCAGTTGGCAGAGTTTAACTTTTCCATTTTTACAGCAAATACCAGTACTGATTTAAACTTTTTGGCTTGACAGTAACTACAAACCATTTCCCTTTTCCCGATGGTAACACTTGCATGCAGCGAGCAGTATTTGTGAATCGTAGTGGAATTCTTCCAATGCTAAGCTAAAATGGTGCTCAGTCCGTGATCGTTTGGCTCTTATCCTGTAGTCGGGCCTCACGCTGCTGTCCCGTCTCTGTTGCTCTAGCTCTCGCAATCGCAAGTATTCTATTTCTCTCCTCGGAAGTTTCTCGACTACGCTCATCTTTCATCATCTTAGCCGTTGACTGCACTTGGCCGATCGCCTTCCGCTTCCTTGGAGGCATTGCTACGGTACAGCTGCAGTCTCCGCCGCGCGGAGTGGCAACGCGTTTTTTGGCGCCGTTTTTGGTTCACTTTTTTGTCGCCACGGAAATCTTCCAACATTGAATATATACTGCATACGTATGGATGAAATATGTAAATCTGAATGAAACAACATTTTGACTAGAAAAACACTGCAAATATGGATTAAATATATGGACTTTTGGCGTAGTTATAAGCGACTCATGCCGGTGAGGGTAACCCATTTTTTCTCGAATTTCCAACAGTGAATCTATACTGCATACATATGGATGAAATGAATAAAAATGTACATAAGTAGCATATAAGTTATTCTAATATTTTAAAAGATTTCACTGTAAGTGAGGGTTTCCTGTTAAACGGGGCTGCCAGTCGTGAACTGAACCCTCAGTCGCACCCCATTCGATTTTTTTTAAATGGAACGAAATTTCAAAGCCAACCATAATAGGAACCCTTGCGTTTTTCCATGCGATCTGCAAAGAAATCGCACATTCGCCATATTTAATAACGTAAATCTTGATTATATATAAAAATACAGTATTACTGGACTAAATATACAAATATGCAAAAAAAATTAACGGAATTAAATATATAAATCTTGATTAAATATAAAACATTTAGACTAGTAAAAATTTATAAATACAAAGAGGTACTTGCGTATTAACCGCATGCCCATTCGAGAATATCAACCAAGTTTTCTTTCGGGAGGAAAATGTTCAGCAATTGCCCTTATGATGGCAAACATATTATCATTTGAGGCTTGTTTTTCCGTCCACATAAACTCCGCGAGGTAGGACTCTGTGAAGTGGTGGCGAGATGTTCCTCGATGATTTTTATTTAGCCATTTTGCACTTCTATTGCCATTTTGCACACTAATCATTCTGTGTGTGCATTCCAGTTTCAGAATCAATTAAATTGTATTTGTGGTTCACTTAGCAGTGAATATAACCAGATTGTTCTGCAGGTTGCCATAAAAACAGGTTAACCCTAACCAGGTGAAAATTCGAGAAAAAAATGGGTTACCATCAGCCGGCATGAGTCGCTTATAACTACGCCAAAACCCGCGCAAAAATTCGTTGCCACCCCGCGCGGCGTAGACTGCAGCTGTACCCACTGAACAATGAAATCTATTATAGAATACTATAAAAAGCTATTTCATAAAATAAGCAAAAGGCACACTCACTGAGCAATGAATTTATTATAGAATACAAAAGAGCTAAAATTAACGAATAAAATTATGTAGTACTTACATCCGTTTAGAAATATAAATCCAAAATGTACACTATCACTGTCGAATAAAGTAGGAAACACTTATACAATCAACTAAAAGAGCGAAATAAAACTGCCAGATTCACTGAAAGATGATAAATTGGAAGACTTACCGAGTTAGCTTCCTTTTAAATACGCCACATTCGCCATATTTAATAACGTAAATCTTGATTATATATAAAAATACAGTATTACTGGACTAAATATACAAATATGCAAAAAAAATTAACGGAATTAAATATATAAATCTTGATTAAATATAAAACATTTAGACTAGTAAAAATTTATAAATACAAAGAGGTACTTGCGTATTAACCGCATGCCCATTCGAGAATATCAACCAAGTTTTCTTTCGGGAGGAAAATGTTCAGCAATTGCCCTTATGATGGCAAACATATTATCATTTGAGGCTTGTTTTTCCGTCCACATAAACTCCGCGAGGTAGGACTCTGTGAAGTGGTGGCGAGATGTTCCTCGATGATTTTTATTTAGCCATTTTGCACTTCTATTGCCATTTTGCACACTAATCATTCTGTGTGTGCATTCCAGTTTCAGAATCAATTAAATTGTATTTGTGGTTCACTTAGCAGTGAATATAACCAGATTGTTCTGCAGGTTGCCATAAAAACAGGTTAACCCTAACCAGGTGAAAATTCGAGAAAAAAATGGGTTACCATCAGCCGGCATGAGTCGCTTATAACTACGCCAAAACCCGCGCAAAAATTCGTTGCCACCCCGCGCGGCGTAGACTGCAGCTGTACCCACTGAACAATGAAATCTATTATAGAATACTATAAAAAGCTATTTCATAAAATAAGCAAAAGGCACACTCACTGAGCAATGAATTTATTATAGAATACAAAAAAGCTAAAATTAACGAATAAAATTATGTAGTACTTACATCCGTTTAGAAATATAAATCCAAAATGTACACTATCACTGTCGAATAAAGTAGGAAACACTTATACAATCAACTAAAAGAGCGAAATAAAACTGCCAGATTCACTGAAAGATGATAAATTGGAAGACTTACCGAGTTAGCTTCCTTTTAAATACGACTAGCTAAGAATCGAGTGGGTGTTGGAATAATCTCCATCATGAGTCCAAGGAAGTTTCCTTTCCCCCAACTTTCTAGAAAGTTCTACAAAGTTCTATAAACAAGTAAACATTAATTCTGGTGCTGCCAGATACCGAGTAGCAAAATTGCTCTTTTGTGATCAATGAGTTTTCCCGTTTGTGCTTTTCGGAATAAGGGTGCTTGGGTTAGAAATAAATGCAATCGGTGTAGACAAATTAAAATGAATAGATAAAAAAATTTCAAAAAGCAGGTCGATTTTACAGAATTTTTCAGAAAGAAAATCACCGCTTTCAACGGAGGATTCACATGTATCTATTCCGGACAATTTAAAATAAGTTGCACGCCTTACCTAAATAGCCTTGTGAAACAGAATTCTACAAATCATTACGTATTCAATAAATTATTTAAGGAAAGTTGGTCGAAATAGACACCAACTTTCCTTGAAAATCATCCTTGAACCTTTCCTTGAATTTCCTTGCAAACAAATATTTTAAAACATTCTTTCTTCATCAATAAAATATCTATAATTTATTTACATCATGGGAAGAACTAAAAAGTCAGTTCAAACATAAATACTGTAATTTAGTTTATGGGGTATTTCAATTAACGTCACACTGGAGCAACACAACGGGCTATTGGTGACGGTCCGGGATCAATCCCAAAGGGAAAGATCCGAGGATAACACCACGTAATTTTGAACCACGGTCAGATGACGAGGCAACACCTGAGCTGGCACCCCACTCTCCAAACTTCCACACCACGCCAACGTGAGGACATTTGAGGCCACGACAGATTTAACGTGCACCAGCCCCCTTTGTACACGACGGCGTTTGGCTGGATTCGAACCCGCAACCCTTCGGTTGCTAGTCCGTTACTCTTCCAACCGGGCCACCGCAGCCCTGTAATTTGTTAAAAAATCGTTTTACGAACACTGGTAAAGCAACCATCGCTGCCTAAAGCAATCAATCTATGCTCAATGTTATTTCTATTGCGATTTCGAATAGTTTTTAGCCCCCCAGGGCCAATAGAACGGGATTAAAAGTTATACTTTAGAACACTGCGGTCAGCATAGGCTAAGTGTACCAAATTTGGTGTGGATTGGTCAAACGGTGTAGATTTGTATAGAAAATATACATACACACATCCTATTTTATATATAGATTAAAACATTGGCAATTTTTTAAGTCTACACTAGGTCGAGAAATCTTTTAATTGTACGCTTTGGAAATGCTAAGCATATGCTAAAGATTTTTCTAACCGTAGTATTTCTAAAACTAGAACGGAAACCAACATTTCAACTATAGATTTAGCATAAAATCTAAAATATATCGTGTCACGAATCGTGGTAATTCGTCAGACTCACCAAAACGTTACATGCTTCATTATTGACCAGATGCCCTGGTTGTTTTTCAGACCAGAAGTCCATTTACTAAATTACTCAAATGTCTTGTATTTTCAAATATACCGAGAAAAGTGATCCCAGTATTGCTGGTTTCTCTTTCGAGCTTAATAAAAATCCCGAGGTTCAAACTCAATGATTTTTATTTCAAGTGCTGTTAAGTACCTGATTAAAAGAGGTCTGAGCCATAACTTTAAAGATAAATATTTCCCCAGATACGAGCTTTTAGCCCTCGAGTTCATCATCCCAATTCAATTAAACCACGAATCCAGCATTACCTGTAAGTGTGTTCGAAAAAAATGAGGTTTAAGTTCGCGTTATTAATGCATTATTTACTTCATTTTAAATTCGGTGAAAATGGGAAATTGAGGAAGTTTAAGAATAAAATAGTCAGTTTGTCGTATCTGGTTCTATTTAATGGGTTATCAGCAAATCTCAGGCAATGCAGACAGCACACAAACATTTATTATATAACAAAATATTTACAATTTACCAAGGAGCGTCCTACACGACCACTCCATGACCATATCATCCGAATATATGCTTCTTCGATCGTAACACACTCTGACGGTGCTTTTAGCGCCATCTGTGGGGTGATTGAATCCCTAATACGACATCTCCCCCGCAAGATATGGGTTTGGGGTTTTCTCAAAACATAAACACAGATCTGAATTTAAATATTATGGACTCAATCACCTAAATATTATTACACCATATCAACAGTAAAGAAAAATGCAAAATAATAATATATATACATATAAGAATAATAATGCTAATAAAATACTAAAGCATATAATAACAGACATTATGCTTAAAGTCACAATAATAAATTTGTCACTACTTCTCTTCAGAAAATAGTCTGGATAATGCATCAGCATGAGGCATTTTGACTCCTGGACAATGTTTTATTGTTAAGTTATATCTTTGAAGAGCAAAAACCCACCGCTGTAGTCGTGAAGATTGTGGAGCACATTTTGTAAGGTATGACAAAGGGTTGTGATCAGTGTACAGTTCTATTTTGGACCCGAAAACTAGAGTTTCAAACTTCTTCAAACTCCACACAATAGCGTACGCTTCTCTCTCTATTGTAGACCAAGCTTGTTGAGTTTTATTCAACTTCTGGCTCACATATGCAATAGGTCGGAGTAATCCTTCGATTCCTTGGGACAGACAAGCGGCGATACCATACTGGGATGCATCACTGTGTATTATGAACGGTTCACTCATAACTGGAGTGTGCAAAGCTGGAGCTTTCATTAGAGCAGATTTCAGTTTGTTGAAGGCAACTTCGTGTATATCCAGCCAAGGTAAATTTTCAGGAATCCTCTTTTTTGTTAACTCTGTAAGAGGTAAGGCAATCTCTGCATAGCAAGATATATATTCCCGATAATAATTGCACAATCCAAGCATGCTTCTAAGTTGTTTCTTGGTCTCAGGTACAGGTATTTGAGCAATTGCTTTTATTTTCTCTGGATCTGCTTGATGCCTTCCAGATCCGATAACATGACCTAAATATTTGATTTCAGGTCTTGCAAATGTACATTTGTGTAAATTCACAATAAACTGTAGTTCTTCTAATTTTGAAAGAATAAGATCCAAGTGTTTTAGATGATCACTCATGTTGTTAGAAAATATAGCTATGTCGTCAATATATGCACGACTAAAATCTCTGTATGGTGCTAACGCTTTGTTCATTTCTCGTTGAAAAGTCGCAGCAGCATTTCTCAAACCAAATGGCATTACTTTGAATCTATACTGTGCTCTGCGAGTCTTGAAAGAAGTAAAATCACGACATTTTTCTTCCATTGGGATAGCCCAATATCCCTTCAACAAGTCAAGTGTAGAAATAACATTTGCTTTCCCTATGCTGTGAAGTAATTGAATGGCATCTTCCATAGGAAAATCATCAGCCTTGGTGACAGCATTGAGGGATCGATAATCAACACATAAACGCATGCCTCCATCCTTTTTGTTTACACACACAACAGGATGAGCGATTTCTGCAGAACTTTCTTCTATTAAGTCCAATTCAAGTAGCTCTTCAATTTGGGTATCTACTTGTGATTTCAAAGATTCTGGTATCCTATAAACATATGGTTTTGTCCTTTCTTTGCCTTCCTCAAGTCTTATTTTGTGTTCACCAACTTGTGCAACTTTCAATTTTCCACTAAATAAATCTTTATGCTTCTGTAATATCTGAATCAGTTGACTTCTTTCTTTCTCATGTAAATCGTATAAATTTATTTTCCAAATTTTATCAGACAGTTCTTGTTGATATACAGTTCTAGGAGAGGCATGAATTTCACCAAATTCTTCATCATCTTCAAAAACAATACCAACTGCATTCATTCTTGGGTAATATCTCCTTATCTTATTTACATGGCAGTGTCGTACTTTTCCTTCAGGAAGTTTCACTTTGTAAGAATGTGGCGATGGATGCTCGACTATCTCTCCCCAGGTCCGGTCCATCGTGCATATAACTTGTTGGAAGAATCTGGAATTAGTAAGTAAACCTGCTCTCCTAATTTAAATTCTTTGGATCTTGTGCGGCGATTAAAATAATCCGTGTAGGCTTGTTGTTTTCCCGATGCGATAAGTAAGGCTTGGTCGGTTGCTCGTTCGAGATTTATTTTGAGTTCCTGGAGATAATCTACGACTGATTTGTCCATATTCAAAGGTATAGGAATTTCTCCACACCAGCTAGATTTCAACACACTCAGAGGACCTCTTGCTTCTCGGCCATACATCAACTTGAATGGAGATACTCCGGTAGTACAGTTAGGAACTTCTCTATAAGCAAATAACAGAAACGGAATGTATTTATCCCAATTACTAGGATCTGTTCGGATAACATGATGAAGTGCATTTTTAAGAACTTGATTATATCTTTCTACAAGTCCATTACTGGCTGCATATCCTGGTACTGAAAATCTAGGAGAGGATCCTAAGCGATTCATGAATTCTTGAGTAAGTTTCGATATAAAGTTCGTACCTTGATCACTTGCTATAGTATTTGGTATTCCAGTTCTCATGAAAATTTCCAACAGTGCGTCACATGTCGCCTTAGCAGTTAAGGAACGCAAAGGAATTGCTTCCGGCCAGCGAGAATGTTGATCAACTAAACATAACATATTTATGACGACGAGCTGAGGGAGGCTCAATAGGGCCTATAATGTCCACATTAACACATTCAAATGGTAATTCCGGTCTGAGAACAGGAGTAATGGGAATTTTATCAATCATTTTCTCTGGGCTTCGGAGTTGGCATTCTTTACATGTTTTACAAAATTCGGCGATTTCACTAGTCATGTGAGGCCAATAAAAACTATATCGTATTCTTTCATTCGTCTTTTTCATTCCCATGTGACTTCCAAAAACAGATTCATGAGCTAATTTTAAAACTTGAGCTCTTCTCTTTTGCGGTAAAACCAGTTGCTGAACGGTCTCTCCTAATATTTTATCTTTGTGGAATATTAATCCATCGATAAAAAAGAAGTTTCCCTTTCGAAGTGATAAATTTTTTCTTATTTCTTTTAACGTATCACAACTGTTTTGTTCTTCACGAAGTCGAAAGCTTTCACTTTTGCACGATAGTATTCCGCTTTCTGGTGATTCTTGTTCTGATTCATCATTTCCGGTTTCAGCGCAGACTAAATAATCCTTTTCTTTCACTGGAAAAACACAATCCAATCTGTTACATTTAGGAATACATGTTTCTTTTCCATCTTCTGTTGAGCATTTTAGTAATTCATAAATATTTGGGGGTATAATGCACTGACCATGAACTTTGTCCGTTACTGCTGCAAGTATTTCAATCGGACGGCAAAGTCTATTTTCATCTTCGTTTTTTAATGAAACTTGGAATTTTGCTAATCCAGCTTCAATTTTTTCTCCGAAAGCACTAGTTAAAATTATTTTTCCATTTTCAGTTTTTGATTCGGAAATAAAATTTGAATTGAAAACTGGGATTTGAGCTCCAGAATCGATCAGGCTTTTCAGTTCTCGATTATCTACGAGAATGTTTACATATTGAAGAGAGTTCATAGGAACATTTATTTTTTCTTTCACCAGATGCTCCGATCGTATTTCAGCAGTTAATATTTCATCTTCTGGTTTCTTTTCTTTCTTGCTAATATTTGTTGATCTGCTGTATCTTTTAGGACAATCTCTTGCGAAGTGCGATAAACCACATATGTAGCATTCCCTTGAAGTTGTATTTCTAGTGCTTTGGTAATCTTCTCTCGTCTTGAATCGATGTTCTCTGATGTGAGGGGGTGCATATTTCCGGTCTATGGAATTTTTCGTTTCTTCTCTGTTGTAATTAAAATTCTGATGTTTGAACGTATTCGTTTGATTCTCCTTCCAAAATGTTTCCTTCACTTTTTTGTTTACGCAATTTCGAACGTTTTCGTAATCATCTAGTTTATTTGCAATTTCTTCTGGTATTTTGAATCGAGACCATTCGTCGATGAAATGATCACGGATTTCCGATGGCACTTTACGCTTAATCTGATCAGTAATAATTAAATCAGACAGTTCTTCAAAAGTCTTTACATCCAGTCCTCTTATCCATTCTTGATAATAATTTTTAAGTTCATAGGCGAAATCACACCACGTAATTTCGGGTTTCTTGCAGTGTTTCGTAAACAATTGGTGGAACCTTTCAGGAGTAAGTTTATATCTTTTTAGTAAGAGTTCTTTCACTTTTTCATAATCATCCGTCACTTCTTCGTTTTCTCTGGCAATTATTTGCGCAACGTCATAGGGTAGGAATCCTATTAGGTATGACACCCAATTTTCTTTCTTGATTTCCGTTCGTTTCACTTGACGCTCGAAGAGAACTAAGTAGAGGCTTATATCATTAGTTTTGGGATCAAACTTCTGTAAAATACTTTGCAAGTCAAACCTCGACTTCATGTTTACATCAGTTTGTTGAATTTCAGACCCATTCTTCAATCTTTCGTTTTCTAGACGCATCTTCTGCAACTCGAATTCCATTTCTTCTTTCCTTCGTCTTTCTTCAACTTCTTCTTTCCTTCGTCTTTCTTCAACTTCTTCTTTCCTTCGTCTTTCTTCAACTTCTTCTTTCCTTCGTCTTTCTTCAACTTCTAATTCTTCTTTCCTTCGTCTCTCTTCAACTTCTAATTCTTCTTTCCTTCGTCTTTCTTCAACTTCTAATTCTTCTTTCCTTCGTCTTTCTTCAACTTCTAATTTTTCTTTTCTCCTTCTTTCTTCTATAATAGTATTTAAGAGTTCCTTCACGAACGGTTCATCATAGTTTTTATTTTCGGTTATAACTTTCTTTAGCTCAATTACAACCATGTTTTCGGTATTCAATATCCCCATTTCGGTAGCAACAGTCTTTAGAACTTCCTTTCTTGCTTTCGCCAAGAACGCCATAATGGGATCACGAAACAAAACTGTTCGATTTAAAACGAAAGTTCCACAATAAAGTTCCGAAAATCAAATTCAAAATTCACTTTGAAGCATTTCAACAAAAATCTTTACACCATTCTTCAATGTTCTTCAAAAGTAGTATTTAGCAGGAAACAAATATAAAAGTTCACAACGAGGAGCAGGACTCACCATGAAAACGAAAGCATATTTCCTCATTAAAATCCTGTCGACTGCGCCAATGTCGTATCTGGTTCTATTTAATGGGTTATCAGCAAATCTCAGGCAATGCAGACAGCACAAACATTTATTATATAACAAAATATTTACAATTTACCAAGGAGCGTCCTACACGACCACTCCATGACCATATCATCCGAATATATGCTTCTTCGATCGTAACACACTCTGACGGTGCATTTAGCGCCATCTGTAGGGTGATTGAATCCCTAATACGACACAGTTCCTTGATAGTTTCATAAGAAAAACATACTAGTATGCGCTAAAGGGGCAGAAATTAATATCAAGTTAGTTATATATTTCTTACAATATTTAATTTGGGGTTAAAACTCATCGATTTATATTGAAGTCATTAAAAATTAAAATACATATCTTAAAAATGCAACTTTTATTAACACAATTAAATGTCGAATTTAAATACAATTTAAATATTTTGAGCCAATCAATATCAGTTGGTTAAAATAATTACTCTCGGATTTTCTAATCATTTGTCAGTCAATATTTTAGTACTATTATAATAAATGTACGAGACTCACAAAATATACTGTAATTTAGAAATTATAATACACTGGAAAAGTTGATGCAAGAAGGGATGTGTCATCTTCTATCTTTTTGGAAGCGTCCTCTGGAGGTTCCTAGGTTGATAAGATCTTGTCTAATGTCGACAAAGTGCGATTCCTAAGAGTGGATCGTCTTGGTAGCTTAGGGGCTCTTAAGGTTCAACGGCGGGCAGAATTGATGGTTTTCAAACTCAGATCCACCCCATTATTCGTTTGAGTAAACATTCCTTAATTATAAAACAGCGGATAACGGTAGTACATAACGAAAACCGCGGTTGAAGACCACCAGTCCCGTCCGTCTCAGGCGTAAGCGCTAAGCTACCATGGCAAGTCACTGACGAATCGTACTCAAACCATCGACAGTTGTCAAAAACTACTCGCCGAACCAGAGGAAGCTTCCAAAAAAATTAACTGTGTCAAAAATGTGGGCAATCCGCTTAGCGAGCAATGGCTTCTACGCTGGAGTGTGGCTGGTTGTGTTCCGAGGGTGTAACGAGGCGGGGCTTCTTTACAGAAATACAGTTTTCGCTGGTGAGAAACTTCAATTCTGATCATATAAATGTTTGCCCGTGTTTTCCTTTAAGTAATCCTTTATCCAGTTGAGGTTAAGATATTAAGTCATTCTGGCCCTTGATGCATCTCGAGCAGAAATAGTGACAACGGTACCTCGTCTGAAGCTCCTCGCTTTCGCTTGTTTCTTGGACAAGTATAGCAGCACTTTAGCCATCTCATTCGAATCCGTGACGAATTCTGGATCGCCAGCGCACTTGGCCCTGAACGGTAACTAAAATGAAAATTTGGACCTGGAAAAACAGCCTGGTACTGACTTGAGCTTTGCCGATTCTGGTAATCCAGCGCTGAAAAGCACCTTGTTTTTAGAATTTCTTTATAAACTGGCGTTTTTCAGCCTACACTGTGGATTACAAGGCCGTACCAGGCTACTTTTCAGATACTACATACACAGGTACAGTACTCACCGAAGGTGGCAGAAACAATTAAAGGATTGTGGAATAAATTATGTAGTTTCATTGAATTTATAGAACCGTACTAACGCCGATTTCCAACACACTGGATAGATTAATCTTCCACGACCTTGTCATTTAGCGGAAGACGCCTTCGAGTTTCCACTTGCTCGAATACAGTAAATTTCAGCGTGTAGATTTGCCATTCCAGTTAGGGAAGAATGTTTCCCCGTGATGAAGGGAGCTAAACATAACCTGGTAACATTATCCCCCAACTGGGAATTTATCATACCGATCGCTCAGCAGAGACACTAAAAGGATCAAACAATTCATGTATTACTGAAATAATCGTGTCATTCAAAAAAATACCAGTAATGTCAAGGAGGAAATATACTTCAGCGCATCCTCCATTCACGTCACGTTAATGTAAGCAAACTTTGATTCATCTAGAGTTGATATCACTGCTGTGGCTTTCGGCACCAAACGATAAATCCCGAATCCAGATACCAATTGTTAAAACGCGTATCGTTTACGCTTTACCCTCCAAGTAGTTTCGACGAGATATCTCGTCCATCAAAATCAGACCAATTTTGCAAACGACGATATACCTCGTCGAGGCAACCACCGGGAGGACATGCCGCCAAACTCGTTCAAAACCAAATACCAATACCGATAGCTTGTTTCAGTTAAAAGTGCATTTAATTTATAATAGGCACGAAACAGTCAAAACTAAAGTGATAAAAGCGAAATAATTAACATTACTAGCTAAAGGCGGCAGCCACAAATAAAGCATTGGGATTACGAAGAAGTTTTATTTGAATCCATAGACACTTACCGACACTTGTTTTGAGGCTGGATAGATTAATCTTTCACGACTTCACTGGCCTGCCATTTAGCAGAAATGCCTTCGACTTTCCTCTTCAAATTCAGTACTTCCCAGCGTGTAGATTTGCCGTTCTTAGTTAGGGCGAATGTATCCCGGTGATGAGACAAAATTACACATAACCAGGCGACATCAACCCTAACCATATCAATCTCTCGGCAGTCACACTAAAAATAAAAGCAATTAATTCAATACTAGGAAAATAGTAGGTTAAATACTAACGGGACGTTTTATAAATTTATACATATTTATAAAAAGTCACAGCAATCAGCACAACTTTCAGCGCACTTTCGGCACACGTTGTGTTAATTGTATCGACATTTCAATGGAAGAAATTACTGTTTTACTTAATTAAATCACCACGTTAATAAAACTATTAATAATACCATTAAAATAAAACTCTCCATCGCTGCTACGAGAACCAGACTATTGTAATTCGTTATTTCAAAACTTAACATAACCGACTGCTGGCATAAACAGTGTGATACAGCAACGCAGAATAGCAGTGGAGCGCCACCTATACTTTGCACACGATCCTCACCCACGAACCATTGATTAAAATTCCCAAGTTAAAGAGTAGCCAAAATATCAATCTATCAACTAGGTACGAAATATAATCACAGTAACTGGACAATATTAAGGAAAACTTAAATCTGATACAACACAACCAGATCATTGTTTCACGATTCATAATTGATTCATAATTCCAATTGACTCAAATAAAAGTCGCTTTTTGCGCGAGACAAAAATACAAATTATTTACTTTATTAATGTATACATACAGCACGTACTAAAAATCAAACATAACACATGATGACCTCCAATGCTGAAGATCGGGATTGATCCCGGGACGTCGACATTAGCCAGTTGTGTTGCTTCAGTGCGACGTTAATTAAATACCTACCTGCAGGCGCTTAAGAATCTTTTTTATTCAGTTCCAAAGTATGCACAGTAGCAAACCTAAGAGTTGCCGTTCCGTTCCGCCTTGAGTGCATTCGTCTCTACTTACTCTGGGTCGTTCCCTTCGGCATTGAGCCCGGACCTTCGTCGATAACACGTTGTGTTGCTCCACTGTGGAAGTTCTTCGGAGCTTCCAAAGCAAAACCGGCCCTTGCGCTATACAGTTTCAATCGTTATCTATGAGCTGGACTGAGGGACAATGTGGTGGTCATAAACGTATGTGATTGGATGGTTAATGGTGGCGTTCAAAGTTACCAGTTCTTTCCTCGTAAGATTTACCTAGAATCTTTCACCGTTCTAACCGAGGCGCTCTTTCAATGATGTATTTCCAACGCCTACGTTTCGAAGTATAAAATTCAACGACCGTGTCTACGCGACACTATTCTGTGGATTTCATAGTTCGAGATTCGTTTCTGCATTATACGTTTACATTCTCTCAGGCACTCTAATCTTGAAATGAAACGTCGGAACGCCAGGGGGACGCATCAGTAGACAGATTGGACACCAATTGCAAGTGAATGGGCCTGGTTACCGCACAAGTAACTAATAAAATGTCGTTCTTGGATATTAAGACTTAGACATAGTGACCCCCGAGAAATCAAGACAGCTCATAACATCAAATATAGGTACTCGTCTCGTTTAATCGGCTGACCCGTTGTATGACATCGCAACGGAAAAACTCCCAGTGTTTTCTGCTCCAGGGCACAGGCTCCATTAGAACTTTTTCAGACCATGTGTTTAGTGCAGTCACTTGTGCTTTCCCTCCCCCAGATAAGTCAACTAAGAAGAATAAGTCAAACGGGAATATTGGTCAACTCTCCTTGCTAGTAGAATCCGGTAAATTATTTCTATCCCAATAATTGCAACAGCCTATTCTGAAACTTTTCAGTTAACTAATTTTGGTTGATGTCAGATCTGTGCAGCAATCTTTGTCAAACCTAATTTCTATTTATATTAAGATCGTAGTCATTACTTCCCGAATAGTTTCCTGAAGGTCTGCCTTGTGACCTCTTATTTATATTTAATCTGATCCAGGTGTTTTCAAACAGAAGTGGGATGACTTGTCCCCCTTGCTTTAAGATTTGTGTCCCATACGAGATTGAACAAAACACCCGAAATTAAACTTCTTGACAGTGGTCATCCATGTTCTCTTCTAGTACAACTGTTTGGGATAAAAATTCACAAATAAAGATATTCCAGCCATCCCCGATAATGCATTTTAAAGGAGTATTTGTAAAGGAGTAAAACTAACCATTGTGTAAAGTCATTTTACTGATTTTTTTAATACTAAATCCAAAAATAAGTCAATCATAAGACCTTGCTTTTAGGTTTGTCTTTCCAAGACAAAAAGAAAATCGATGCCTTTCACACAATCGAAAAACATTGCTAATTTCTATTGCCAGGTTCTTAGGAATTTTTGCAAATCCCTCGTCTTTTAAATTCAGCATAAATTCTAAAGTATACCCAGTGTCACGAATCGTGGAAATTGGTTAGACTCGCCAATACCTTACCCGCTTCATTATTGTTCAGATGCCCTGGTTGTTTTTCAGACCAGAAGTCCATTTACTAAATTACTCAAATGTCTTGTATTTTCAAATATACCGAGAAAGTGATCCCAGTATTGATGGTTTCAATTTCGAGCTTAATAAAAATCCCGAGGTTCAAACTCAATGATTTTTATTTCAAGTGCTGTTAAGTACCTGATTAAAAGAGGTCTGAGCCATAACTTTAAAGATAAATATTTCCCCAGATACGAGCTTTTAGCCCTCGAGTTCATCATCCCAATTCAATTAAACCACGAATCCAGCATTACCTGTAAGTGTGTTCGAAAAAAATGAGGTTTAAGTTCGCGTTATTAATGCATTATTTACTTCATTTTAAATTCGGTGAAAATGGGAAATTGAGGAAGTTTAAGAATAAAATAGTCAGTTTGTCGTATCTGGTTCTATTTAATGGGTTATCAGCAAATCTCAGGCAATGCAGACAGCACACAAACATTTATTATATAACAAAATATTTACAATTTACCAAGGAGCGTCCTACACGACCACTCCATGACCATATCATCCGAATATATGCTTCTTCGATCGTAACACACTCTGACGGTGCTTTTAGCGCCATCTGTGGGGTGATTGAATCCCTAATACGACATCTCCCCCGCAAGATATGGGTTTGGGGTTTTCTCAAAACATAAACACAGATCTGAATTTAAATATTATGGACTCAATCACCTAAATATTATTACACCATATCAACAGTAAAGAAAAATGCAAAATAATAATATATATACATATAAGAATAATAATGCTAATAAAATACTAAAGCATATAATAACAGACATTATGCTTAAAGTCACAATAATAAATTTGTCACTACTTCTCTTCAGAAAATAGTCTGGATAATGCATCAGCATGAGGCATTTTGACTCCTGGACAATGTTTTATTGTTAAGTTATATCTTTGAAGAGCAAAAACCCACCGCTGTAGTCGTGAAGATTGTGGAGCACATTTTGTAAGGTATGACAAAGGGTTGTGATCAGTGTACAGTTCTATTTTGGACCCGAAAACTAGAGTTTCAAACTTCTTCAAACTCCACACAATAGCGTACGCTTCTCTCTATTGTAGACCAAGCTTGTTGAGTTTTATTCAACTTCTGGCTCACATATGCAATAGGTCGGAGTAATCCATCGATTCCTTGGGACAGACAAGCGGCGATACCATACTGGGATGCATCACTGTGTATTATGAACGGTTCACTCATATCTGGAGTGTGCAAAGCTGGAGCTTTCATTAGAGCAGATTTCAGTTTGTTGAAGGCAACTTCGTGTATATCCAGCCAAGGTAAATTTTCAGGAATCCTCTTTTTTGTTAACTCTGTAAGAGGTAAGGCAATCTCTGCATAGCAAGGTATATATTCCCGATAATAATTGCACAATCCAAGCATGCTTCTAAGTTGTTTCTTGGTCTCAGGTACAGGTATTTGAGCAATTGCTTTTATTTTCTCTGGATCTGCTTGATGCCTTCCAGATCCGATAACATGACCTAAATATTTGATTTCAGGTCTTGCAAATGTACATTTGTGTAAATTCACAGTAAACTGTAGTTCTTCTAATTTTGAAAGAATAAGATCCAAGTGTTTTAGATGATCACTCATGTTGTTAGAAAATATAGCAGCATTTCTCAAACCAAATGGCATTACTTTGAATCTATACTGTGCTCTGTGAGTCTTGAAAGAAGTAAAATCACGACATTTTTCTTCCATTGGGATAGCCCAATATCCCTTCAACAAGTCAAGTGTAGAAATAACATTTGCTTTCCCTATGCTGTGAAGTAATTGAATGGCATCTTCCATAGGAAAATCATCAGCCTTGGTGACAGCATTGAGGTATCGATAATCAACACATAAACGCATGCATCCATCCTTTTGTCAATTTGTCAATTTTTGTCACACAGAAGTGAAACTTTTTGTGTTACGCTTGTTAGGATGAGTGTCAACTTTTACTAAATATCACTATAAGGAACGGGGGAGTGTATAAAAAGTTAGATTTTGTAATTTTTACAAAATTGATTTTTTAAATTTCAAAATGTCATAACATGAATGTTTACCTCATGTAAAACATTTTTGCAATTGGAAGTATATGTCTACGATCAACGGTTGCGAAAATTAAAGGGTGGGCACGTACTTTGCGTTGCACCCTGTATGTTGAAGTCATTAAAAATTAAAATACAAATCTTAATTAAATGCAAATTTTATTAACACAATTAAATGTTGAACTAAAATACATTTTAAATATTTTGAGCCAATCACTATCAGTTGATTAGAAAATCCGAGAGAAATTATTTTAAACCATTTACCGGTCAAATCCAGTAGATATGCTAATGACAATAAACACCAACTTCATATTTTAGTACTATTATAATAATGTACGACACAAAATATATTGTAATTTAGAAATTGTAATACACTGGAAAAGTTGATGCAATAAGGGATGTGTCATCTTCGATCTTTTTGGAAGCGTCCTCTGGAGGTTCCTAGGGCGAGTTAAGATCTTGTCTACTGTCGACAAAGTGCGATTCGTAAGCGTGGATCGTCTTGGTAGCTTAGGGCTCGTAAGGTTCAACGGCGGGCAGAATTGATGGTTTTCAAACTAAGTTCCACCCAATTGTGCGTTTGCAAAAATATTCCTTAGTGATAAAACTGCGGATAACGGTAGAACATAATGAAAAACAACGGTTGAAAACCACGCCCGTCTCAGGCCTAACGTTAAGCACCAAGGCAAGTCACCGAATCAGAGGAAGCTTCCAAAAAAATGAACTTTCAAAATGTGGGCAATCCGCATAGCGAGCAATGGCTTCTACGCTGGGGAGTCTGGCTGGTTGTGTTCGATGGTGTGATGAGGCGGGGCTTCTTTACAGAAATACAGTTTTCGCTGGCGAGAACCTTCAATTCTGATCATATAAATTTTTGACCGTGTTTTCCTTTGAGTAATCCTTTATCGAGTTGAGGTTAAGATATTAAGTCATTCTGGTCCTTGATGCATCTCGAGCAGAAATAGTGACAACGGTACCTCGTCTGAAGCTCCTCTAGCTGTCCCTTCTTTCTTGGACAAGTATAGCAGCACTTTAGCCATCTCATTCGAATCCGCGACGAAGTCTGGATCGCCAGCGCACTTGGCCTTGAAACGTAACTAAAATGAAAATTTGGACCTGGGAAAACAGCCTGGTACTGACTTGAGCTTTGCCGATTCTGGTAATCCAACGCTGAAAAGCACCTTATTTTTAGAATTTCTTTGTAAACTGGTGTTTTTCAGCCTACACTGGATTACAAGGTAGTACCAGGCTATTTTTCAGATACTACATACACAGTTGTCACCGAAGGTGGCAGAAACAATTAAAGGATTGTGGAATAAATTATGTAGTTTCATTGAATCTATAGAACCGTACTAACGCCGATTTCCAACACACTGGATAGATTAATCTTCCACGACCTTCTTATTTGGCGGAAGACGCCTTCGATTTCCACTTGCTCGAATATAGTAAATTTCAGCGTGTAGATTTGCCATTCCAGTTAGGGAAGAATGTTTCCCCGTGATGAAGGGAGCTAAACATAACCTGGTAACATTATCCCCCAACTTGGAACTTGTCATACCGATCTCTCAGCAGCGACACTAAAAAGATCAAACAATTCATGTATTACTGAAGATAATCGTGTTATGCAAAAAAATCCCAGCAATATCAACGAGGCAATATCCTTCATCGCATCGTCCGCCCACGTCACGTTAATGTAAACAAACTTCGATTCATCTAGAGTTGATATCACTGCTGTGGCTTTCGGCACCAAACGATAAATCCCGACTCAAGATACCAATCGTAAGAACGCGTATCGTTTACTTTTTACCCTCCAAGTGGTTTCGACGAGATATCTCGTCCATCAAAATCAGACCAATTTTGCAAACGATATACCTCGTCGAGGCAACCACCGGGAGGACATGCCGCCAAACTCGTTCAAAACCAAATACCAATACCGATAGCTTGTTTCAGTTAAAAGTGCATTTAATTTATAATAGGCACGAAACAGTCAAAACTAAAGTGATAAAAGCGAAATAATTAACATTACTAGCTAAAGGCGGCAGCCACAAATAAAGCATTGGGATTACGAAGTTTTATTTGAATCCATAGACACTTACCTACGATGTTTCGAGGCTGGATAGATTAATCTTTCACGACTTCACTGGCCTGCCATTTAGCAGAGACGCCTTCGACTTTCCTCTTCTTCAAATGCAGTACTTCCAAGCGTGTAGATTTGACGTTCTTAGTTAAGGAGAATGTATACCCGGTGATGAGACAAAATTACACATAACCAGGCGACATCAACCCTAACTATGAACCATATCGATCTCTCGGCAGTCACACTAAAAATAAAAGCAATTAATACTAGGAAAATAGTCAGGTTAAATACTAACGTGACTTTTTATAAATATGAATAAATTTATAAAAGTCACAGCAATCAGCACAACTTTCAGCGCACTTTCGGCACACGTTGTGTTAATTGTATCGACATTTTAATGGAAGAAATTTCTGTTCTACTTAATTCAATCACCACGTTAATAGACAATTTAAAATAAAGCTATCCATGTTTGGGATAAAAATTCACAAATAAAGATAAGTATTTTCAGTCTTGGTGGGGAAAGGAAAGTTTTCCAGCCATCCCCGATAATTCATTTTAGAAGGGTATTTGTAAACTAACCCTTGTGTAAAGTCATTTTACTGATTTTTTTAATACTAAATCCATTAATTAATGTGTAAGTTATGTAAATTTCTTAAACCTTGCTTTTATTTTGAACTAGCTCAATTACCCGACGTTGCTCGGGTTGGAATGGTTAAAGTGAATTAGAATATGCATTTTTCTGTTAAAGAAAAGTGCTATCACAAGTTGTACGGAAAAAACGTTTTAACTTTTTTCTAGCTTCTATCGGAAGCAAAAATATAAATTTAATTCCTGAATATATTGCAATATATTCCGACGAAAAAATGCAGAATTCTAAAAACGAAAGATGCGCAAAGTGCAGTTTCAACTGCTTCTGTTTAAATACTCTCGCAATCAAGTCGTGGCGCTGACTGGGTAATTGACCATTGGTAAGAACCTCCTTGATCTCCGTCCAAGTCAGATTGCAGGTGAAGGTGATAAATAAGTCTGGTCTCCCGTACGTCCTCACGTACGTCATAGCATCTTGCGTGTATTCGTGCATGTGTCTGGGACTGCCTGTAGATGTAGCTGGTAGTACGACTAAGGCACCGAGGTTTCAACGTTCCCGTCATTTGACACAGCATCTCTCAGGTCAATATACCAACTTACAGTTTACGTTGATTTAGACGAATGTAATGGAGACGCTCACTCTCGACTTAAGCGTACATATCGACGATGAACTGATGAAACAATTGCCTGCTGTTCAATACGTGGTTCTACTCAGTATCTCGAACCATTAATCTGTATGCATAGAAATTCATCGCTGAAACTTTCTTGCTGGTTGTTTCACCTGTTCTTGGGTTGATCTGCCTCAGATTAAAATGATATCCATCTTCACTGGGTACTGCAGAGCATCATAAGATCGATGTGTTTCTGAAATACGCTGCAATGATTCACCTCGTCGTTGAATAACGATATCCCGTTGATGAAACTCATCTCCTGATATAACCACCGCGACTTCATCTGCTTGAGGAGAGTTAAAGCACCGCTCGTGTTTGCCTGCTGGTTTTCGGTCTGCTCTTATGACTACTTTATATTCATCTGTTGGCATAATTATTGTGCTCATGAAACATCCTCTGTAAGTTTAACACAATCTGACGTCTTGTTCCCGAGATGTAGGCGCACCTCTGATCAGTTTCCATTTATTCGTTTTGAATAAAATATAGGTGTAGAAATTTTGGTGGTTGATCTGGCAGCGGAAGCAACGATCCCGCTCTATGGTAAATCTGCCCTTGCACCTTGAATGTCTACGGAAATCCGGGCTGTCCAACAACTGATGTGGCGCCGAATGATGTCATTTGGAAACACGAGTTGCATTTTCCGATGTTACAAAGAAAATGCTTAGACTCTGACGTATCTCCTGATGTGCAAGTCAAAAGGTCTTGTGGTGGTTCCAGTTGGCAGAGTTTAACTTTTCCATTTTTACAGCAAATACCAGTACTGATTTAAACTTTTTGGCTTGACAGTAACTACAAACCATTTCCCTTTTCCCGATGGTAACACTTGCATGCAGCGAGCAGTATTTGTGAATCGTAGTGGAATTCTTCCAATGCTAAGCTAAAATGGTGCTCAGTCCGTGATCGTTTGGCTCTTATCCTGTAGTCGGGCCTCACGCTGCTGTCCCGTCTCTGTTGCTCTAGCTCTCGCAATCGCAAGTATTCTATTTCTCTCCTCGGAAGTTTCTCGACTACGCTCATCTTTCATCATCTTAGCCGTTGACTGCACTTGGCCGATCGCCTTCCGCTTCCTTGAAGGCATTGCTACGGTACAGCTGCAGTCTCCGCCGCGCGGAGTGGCAACGTGTTTTTTGGCGCCGTTTTTGGTTCACTTTTTTGTCGCCACGGAAATCTTCCAACATTGAATATATACTGCATACGTATGGATGAAATATGTAAATCTGAATGAAACAACATTTTGACTAGAAAAACACTGCAAATATGGATTAAATATATGGACTTTTGGCGTAGTTATAAGCGACTCATGCCGGTGAGGGTAACCCATTTTTTCTCGAATTTCCAACAGTGAATCTATACTGCATACATATGGATGAAATGAATAAAAATGTACATAAGTAGCATATAAGTTATTCTAATATTTTAAAAGATTTCACTGTAAGTGAGGGTTTCCTGTTAAACGGGGCTGCCAGTCGTGAACTGAACCCTCAGTCGCACCCCATTCGATTTTTTTTAAATGGAACGAAATTTCAAAGCCAACCATAATAGGAACCCTTGCGTTTTTCCATGCGATCTGCAAAGAAATCGCACATTCGCCATATTTAATAACGTAAATCTTGATTATATATAAAAATACAGTATTACTGGACTAAATATACAAATATGCAAAAAAAATTAACGGAATTAAATATATAAATCTTGATTAAATATAAAACATTTAGACTAGTAAAAATTTATAAATACAAAGAGGTACTTGCGTATTAACCGCATGCCCATTCGAGAATATCAACCAAGTTTTCTTTCGGGAGGAAAATGTTCAGCAATTGCCCTTATGATGGCAAACATATTATCATTTGAGGCTTGTTTTTCCGTCCACATAAACTCCGCGAGGTAGGACTCTGTGAAGTGGTGGCGAGATGTTCCTCGATGATTTTTATTTAGCCATTTTGCACTTCTATTGCCATTTTGCACACTAATCATTCTGTGTGTGCATTCCAGTTTCAGAATCAATTAAATTGTATTTGTGGTTCACTTAGCAGTGAATATAACCAGATTGTTCTGCAGGTTGCCATAAAAACAGGTTAACCCTAACCAGGTGAAAATTCGAGAAAAAAATGGGTTACCATCAGCCGGCATGAGTCGCTTATAACTACGCCAAAACCCGCGCAAAAATTCGTTGCCACCCCGCGCGGCGTAGACTGCAGCTGTACCCACTGAACAATGAAATCTATTATAGAATACTATAAAAAGCTATTTCATAAAATAAGCAAAAGGCACACTCACTGAGCAATGAATTTATTATAGAATACAAAAGAGCTAAAATTAACGAATAAAATTATGTAGTACTTACATCCGTTTAGAAATATAAATCCAAAATGTACACTATCACTGTCGAATAAAGTAGGAAACACTTATACAATCAACTAAAAGAGCGAAATAAAACTGCCAGATTCACTGAAAGATGATAAATTGGAAGACTTACCGAGTTAGCTTCCTTTTAAATACGCCACATTCGCCATATTTAATAACGTAAATCTTGATTATATATAAAAATACAGTATTACTGGACTAAATATACAAATATGCAAAAAAAATTAACGGAATTAAATATATAAATCTTGATTAAATATAAAACATTTAGACTAGTAAAAATTTATAAATACAAAGAGGTACTTGCGTATTAACCGCATGCCCATTCGAGAATATCAACCAAGTTTTCTTTCGGGAGGAAAATGTTCAGCAATTGCCCTTATGATGGCAAACATATTATCATTTGAGGCTTGTTTTTCCGTCCACATAAACTCCGCGAGGTAGGACTCTGTGAAGTGGTGGCGAGATGTTCCTCGATGATTTTTATTTAGCCATTTTGCACTTCTATTGCCATTTTGCACACTAATCATTCTGTGTGTGCATTCCAGTTTCAGAATCAATTAAATTGTATTTGTGGTTCACTTAGCAGTGAATATAACCAGATTGTTCTGCAGGTTGCCATAAAAACAGGTTAACCCTAACCAGGTGAAAATTCGAGAAAAAAATGGGTTACCATCAGCCGGCATGAGTCGCTTATAACTACGCCAAAACCCGCGCAAAAATTCGTTGCCACCCCGCGCGGCGTAGACTGCAGCTGTACCCACTGAACAATGAAATCTATTATAGAATACTATAAAAAGCTATTTCATAAAATAAGCAAAAGGCACACTCACTGAGCAATGAATTTATTATAGAATACAAAAAAGCTAAAATTAACGAATAAAATTATGTAGTACTTACATCCGTTTAGAAATATAAATCCAAAATGTACACTATCACTGTCGAATAAAGTAGGAAACACTTATACAATCAACTAAAAGAGCGAAATAAAACTGCCAGATTCACTGAAAGATGATAAATTGGAAGACTTACCGAGTTAGCTTCCTTTTAAATACGACTAGCTAAGAATCGAGTGGGTGTTGGAATAATCTCCATCATGAGTCCAAGGAAGTTTCCTTTCCCCCAACTTTCTAGAAAGTTCTACAAAGTTCTATAAACAAGTAAACATTAATTCTGGTGCTGCCAGATACCGAGTAGCAAAATTGCTCTTTTGTGATCAATGAGTTTTCCCGTTTGTGCTTTTCGGAATAAGGGTGCTTGGGTTAGAAATAAATGCAATCGGTGTAGACAAATTAAAATGAATAGATAAAAAAATTTCAAAAAGCAGGTCGATTTTACAGAATTTTTCAGAAAGAAAATCACCGCTTTCAACGGAGGATTCACATGTATCTATTCCGGACAATTTAAAATAAGTTGCACGCCTTACCTAAATAGCCTTGTGAAACAGAATTCTACAAATCATTACGTATTCAATAAATTATTTAAGGAAAGTTGGTCGAAATAGACACCAACTTTCCTTGAAAATCATCCTTGAACCTTTCCTTGAATTTCCTTGCAAACAAATATTTTAAAACATTCTTTCTTCATCAATAAAATATCTATAATTTATTTACATCATGGGAAGAACTAAAAAGTCAGTTCAAACATAAATACTGTAATTTAGTTTATGGGGTATTTCAATTAACGTCACACTGGAGCAACACAACGGGCTATTGGTGACGGTCCGGGATCAATCCCAAAGGGAAAGATCCGAGGATAACACCACGTAATTTTGAACCACGGTCAGATGACGAGGCAACACCTGAGCTGGCACCCCACTCTCCAAACTTCCACACCACGCCAACGTGAGGACATTTGAGGCCACGACAGATTTAACGTGCACCAGCCCCCTTTGTACACGACGGCGTTTGGCTGGATTCGAACCCGCAACCCTTCGGTTGCTAGTCCGTTACTCTTCCAACCGGGCCACCGCAGCCCTGTAATTTGTTAAAAAATCGTTTTACGAACACTGGTAAAGCAACCATCGCTGCCTAAAGCAATCAATCTATGCTCAATGTTATTTCTATTGCGATTTCGAATAGTTTTTAGCCCCCCAGGGCCAATAGAACGGGATTAAAAGTTATACTTTAGAACACTGCGGTCAGCATAGGCTAAGTGTACCAAATTTGGTGTGGATTGGTCAAACGGTGTAGATTTGTATAGAAAATATACATACACACATCCTATTTTATATATAGATTAAAACATTGGCAATTTTTTAAGTCTACACTAGGTCGAGAAATCTTTTAATTGTACGCTTTGGAAATGCTAAGCATATGCTAAAGATTTTTCTAACCGTAGTATTTCTAAAACTAGAACGGAAACCAACATTTCAACTATAGATTTAGCATAAAATCTAAAATATATCGTGTCACGAATCGTGGTAATTCGTCAGACTCACCAAAACGTTACATGCTTCATTATTGACCAGATGCCCTGGTTGTTTTTCAGACCAGAAGTCCATTTACTAAATTACTCAAATGTCTTGTATTTTCAAATATACCGAGAAAAGTGATCCCAGTATTGCTGGTTTCTCTTTCGAGCTTAATGAAAATCGCAAGATTCAAACTCAATTATTTTTATTTCGAGTGCTGTTAAGTGCCAGGTTAAAAAGGTCTGAGCCATAACTTATAGATAAATATTTCCCCACATATGAGCGAAACTTTAGCCCTCGACTTCATCCCACTTCAACTAGACCACGAATCCAGCATTTCCTGTGTGTTCGAAAAACATGAGGTTATTGATGCATTATTTACTTCATTTTAAATTGGGTGAAAATGGGAAAGTTTAATAAAATAGTTTCTAATTAAAATACAAATCTTAATTAAATGCAAATTTATTAACACAATTAAATGTCGAATTTAAATATTTTGAGCCAATCACTATCAGTTGGTTTAAAATAATTTCAGATTCTCTAATCATTTACCGGTCAAATCCAGTAGATATGCTAATGACAAGAAAAACCAACTTCATATTTTAGTACTAATATAATAATGTACGAGACTCAAAATATACTGTAATTTAGAAATTATAATACACTGGAAAAGTTGATGCAAGAAGGGATGTGTCATCTTCGATCTTTTTGGAAGCGTCCTCTGGAGGTTCCTAGGGCGAGTTAAGATCTTGTCTACTGTCGACAAAGTGCGATTCGTAAGAGTGGATCGTCTTGGTAGCTTAGGGCTCGTAAGGTTCAACGGCGGGCGGAATTGATGGTTTTCAAACTCAGATCCACCCCATTATTCGTTTGAGTAAACATTCCTTAATTATAAAACTGTGGATAACGGTAGTACATAACGAAAACCGCGGTTGAAGACCACCAGTCCCGTCCGTCTCAGGCGTAAGCGCTAAGCTACCATGGCAAGTCACTGACGAATCGTACTCAAACCATCGACAGTTGTCAAAAACTACTCGCCGAACCAGAGGAAGCTTCCAAAAAAATTAACTGTGTCAAAAATGTGGGCAATCCGCTTAGCGAGCAATGGCTTCTATGCTGGAGTGTGGCTGGTTGTGTTCCGAGGGTGTAACGAGGCGGGGCTTCTTTACAGAAATAGTTTTCGCTGGCGAGAAACTTCAATTCTGATCATATAGATTTTTGCCCGTGTTTTCTTTTAAGTAATCTTTATCCAGTTGAGGTTAAGATATTAAGTTATTCTGGCCCTTGATGCATCTCGAGCAGAAATAGTGACAACGGTACCTCGTCTGAAGCTCCTCTAGCTGTCCCTTCTTTCTTGGAGAAGTATAGCAGCACTTTAGCCATCTCATTCGAATCCGTGACGAATTCTGGATCGCCAGCGCACTTGGCCTTGAACCGTAACTAAAATTAAAATTTGGACCTGAAAAACAGCCTGGTACTGACTTGAGCTTTGCCGATTCTGGTAATCCAACGCTGAAAAGCACCTTGTATTTAGAATTTCTTTGTAAACCGGCGTTTTTCAGCCTACACTGTGGATTACAAGGCCGTACTACATACACAGGTACAGTACTCACCAGTGGCAGAAACAATTAAAGGATTGTGGAATAAATTATGTAGTTTCATTGAATTTATAGAACCGTACTAACGCCGATTTCCAACACACTGGATAGATTAATCTTCCACGACCTTGTCATTTAGCGGAAGACGCCTTCGAGTTTCCACTTGCTCGAATACAGTAATTTTCAGCGTGTAGATTTGCCATTCCAGTTAAGGAAGAATATTACCCGGTGATGAGACAAGCTAAACATAACCTGGTAACATTATCCCCTAACTTGGAACTTGTCATACCGATCTCTCAGCAGCGACACTAAAAAGATAAAACAATTCATGTATTACTGAAGATAATCGTGTTATGCAAAAAAAAATCCCAGCAATATCAACGAAGCAATATCCTTCATCGCATCGTCCGCCCGTCACGTTAATGTAAGCAGACTTCGATTCATCTAGAGTTGATATCACTGCTGTGGCTTTCGGCACCAAACGATAAATCCCGACTCAAGATACCAATCGTAAGAACGCGTATCGTTTACTTTTTACCCTCCAAGTGGTTTCGACGAGATATCTCGCCCATCAAGATCAGACCAATTTTGCAAACGACGATATACCTCGTCGAGGCAACCACCGGGAGGACATGCCGCCAAACTCGTTCAAAACCAAATACCAATACCGATAGCTTGTTTCAGTTAAAAGTGCATTTAATTTATAATAGGCACGAAACAGTCAAAACTAAAGTGATAAAAGCGAAATAATTAACATTACTAGCTAAAGGCGGCAGCCACAAATAAAGCATTGGGATTACGAAGTTTTATTTGAATCCATAGACACTTACCTACGATGTTTCGAGGCTGGATAGATTAATCTTTTACGACTTCACTGGCCTGCCATTTAGCAGAGACGCCTTCGACTTTCCTCTTCTTCAAATGCAGTACTTCCAAGCGTGTAGATTTGACGTTCTTAGTTAAGGAGAATGTATCCCGGTGATGAGACAAAATTACACATAACCAGGCGACACAAACCATAACTATGAACCATATCGATCTCTCGGCAGTCACACTAAAAATAAAAGCAATTAATTCAATACTAGGAAAATAGTAGGTTAAATACTAACGGGACCTTTTATAAATTTATACATATTTATAAAAAGTCACAGCAATCAGCACAACTTTCAGCGCACTTTCGGCACACGTTGTGTTAATTGTATCGACATTTCAATGGAAGAAATTACTGTTTTACTTAATTAAATCACCACGTTAATAAAACTATTAATAATACCATTAAAATAAAACTATCCATCGCTGCTACGAGAACCAGACTATTGTAATTCGCCACTTCAAAACCTAACATAACTGACTAAATCTGGAAGCTGCTGGCATAAACAGCGAGATACAGCAACGTAGAATAGCAGTGGAGCTCCACCTATACTTTGCACACGTCTCCTCACACACGAACCATTGATTTAAATTCTTAAGTTAAAGTAAACAAAATATCAATCTATCAACTAGTACGAAATATAATCACAGTAACTGGACAATATTAAGGAAAACTTAAATCTGATACAACACAACCAGATCATTGTTTCACTAGATTCATAATTGTAGAGATCCAATTGACACAAATAAAAGTCGCTTTTTGCGCGAGACAAAAATACAAATTATTTACTTTTTTAGTACGTGCTGTATGTATACATTAATAATCAAACATAACACACGATGACCTCCAATGCTGAAGATCGGGATTGATCCCGGAACGTCGCCAATAGCCTGTGGTGTTTCTCCATTGTGAAATTCTTCCGCGCAGCTTAGCCAACCACGGCCCTTGCACTAGTTTCAATCAATGCGCTATATAAAATTCAACGATTGTCTCTACGCGACATTATTCTGCGGATTTTACAGTTCCGAGATTCGTTTCTGCATTATCCGTGCTCTGTATCAAGCACACACGGATCTTGAAGGGAAACGTCGTAATGTCAGGGGGAAGTATCAGTACAGATTGGATATCAATTGCAAGTGAATGGGTTACCGCGTAGCAAACTAATGAATTTCGTTCTTGGATATTAAGGCTTGGACGTAGTTAACCCGAGAAATCCAGAGAGCTAATATAAAATGCAATTGCTCGTCTAGTTTAATCGGCTGACTAGTTATGACCCCGAGTAAAACTGACAGTTTTCTGCTCTAGGGTACAAGCTCTATTAGAATGTTTCAAAGCATGTGTTTAGTGTAGGACTTTTATCCTGGAAGAGGGAAGGCACAACAGGATGCAGGAATATTGGTTTCAGATATTACGACATGATCTTGGTCAGTTCTCCTTGCTTGTCGAATCCGGTGAATGATTTCTATCCCCATAATCTTGGTGGATATCCGATCTGTGCAGCAACCTCTTGATCCGAACCTGGTGCTTTTATATTGTCGAACCTTTATTACAAGTAGACTTGTTTTTTTATTTGATCCGAACCTGGTGCTTTTAAACAGAAGCGTTAAACAGACTTGTCCCCCTCTGCGTTAAGATGTGTCCCATACGAGATTGCCAAGAAATTTAATTTCTGATGTTTCGTTCAATGTTATCCATGTTTTCTGCCAGTACAACCGTTTGGGATAAAAATTTAAATAAAGATAAGTAATATTTTTAGTCTAGGTAGGGTAAGGTGGAAAAGATTGATCGTGTAACCCCATCTTCGCTGGCCTTATATTTTAGAAACAACATTACTAGTAGACGTTCCAAGCTCAGTACGCAGAACAATGGGCTTTCTTTAGATTGATAGTACCAGATATTTAGGCTACTAAAATATAACGAATACATATTTTTTCAAAGCAAAAACGATATCCATTTTAACATTGAAGCCCCCAACTATTCGAAAATTATTTAATACCATGAGTTTCAACAATCACTATTAGCCTAATGTCTATTTAAAAATTCAAAAACCGTTTGGTTTTAGAGTCATCCCTGATAACTTACTTATTCTGTTAACATTTCTGTACGTTCGAAAAAATAAGGTTTAAATTCGCTTTAGAAATGCATTTACTTAATCTAATTTAAATTCGGTGTAAATGGGAAATTGAGAGTTTAAGGATAAAATAGTTTCTTGTTAGTTTCATAAGAAAAACGCAGCATTAAAGGTGCAGAAATTAACATGAAAAATAAATTGATATACCAATTTATTTTGGGTCTGTGACAATATTAAAATAAACCTTTTTACATTTTAAGTGCTTCGTCTCGCAGAAAACTCGATTAAAAGCCTTGCAAAGCATTCAAATTGTCGCTTTTGATCAAGCCACTTACCTGTAACTATTTACGCGATTCTCCGAGCATTTTAATTTTACTTTTTGGAGGATATGTAAAGCCTGTTACTAATTTCTTTACAAGTGTAACAGGTATTTTATATTTTTTAAACATTCCAGCATGACGTCATAATGTTTGGACTTGTTAAATACCGATTTTGCATCAAAAAGATCCAAAACGAACGACTGGTTCGAAATTGTGCAATGTTGGTACGGCACTTTTGCCTAGCAAACGCTTTTGGGGCTTATTTAATAGCGACTTTGTACGACAACCCCACTTTATTAGATTCTAATAATTGCGAGGATGGTATCCTTACTTTTTTTAAATCCTCGATTTCTTATTTCACGATGCCTAAATATCTCTAGTTTTGTTTGAATTAGTGTGACCTTTAGAGCATTCACAGCCTCCCGATTCTATTACGTTTTTTAGACTAATAAAAGCCATTGAACTTGTAGCTTACTTCAGAAAAAGTATTTTTTATTTTAGTAATTACTTACCTTGTCGTAAGTAAGGTCAGGCGTGTATTTTATTCCTTTCGTTCAGCCAAAAAAAATGAATAGCATTTTTCACGAAATTCTTGGCGACATAAGCACGCCAAATAAACGCGCTAAAAATATAGATTTTATAGACTATGTAGCCAAGGTAGAATTTCTAAGAAAACAGCTGTGCTCAGCGAACAGAATTTCTAAAATAGGAACAATCCACATAATCGATTATTAATTCAAACTGGCAAGTATTTTCTCGTGAAAAATATACCTATTTCTGAAATATTGATGTTTGTCCAAGTAAAATAATTTATTAGTTTTTAGTCTAATGGACCCAGGCTATTCGTGTCATAAAAGATCACATTAATTGCAAACTGGAAGAATTTAGGCATGGTAAAAATCAAAATGATTCTTCACATAAATTAATAACGTTCACATAAGCTTTTGGCAACCTCGCGATTAACCAAAGATTATATGAAAGCTTTTCCGGAATGGAACACCATTCGTATTTCTATTCGGAATTGCCGAGACTATTTTCCTTCAATTCTGATCAAGCTGTTATTTGATTAGTGGTGCCATCTATGGGACGATTGTAGCATAAACTGTAAAGACCATAAACCCCCTCTCCAACCAATTCTATAAAAAAAAATTTTATTTCCTTTGTTGTTTCATTCAAAATACAAACGTTTATACGAACATTTCTAAATGCTGAAAAGCATCACGCACCCTAGCTAAATAATCCCGTGGGTAGATGGCGCTGTATTTCTGATTAAATTTTTTTTTTATCAAAATCCTCCATCAACTCCATAGAACATTAAAACAATTCAAGTCTACCATTAAGATGTTCTTTCATGGCAACTTTAACTGGACTGCATTTTAACCCGGTAGCACCATTTCAAGCCACTTTGTCATACTGGATATTAAGGCCCGTGCATTAAATGTAACTCTGTTCGTGTGTGAATGAGGTTTTCCCAAAGCTTACACAAGTTTATATCCCTCCTTGTACGCGTATATCATTAGCACTCTGCAAACTTGCGCTGTTTCAAATGTTGTTCCGCTTTAAACACAATTATGCAAAATATTTCGAATTCTTTCCATTTCTTTAACAATCCAGAAATGGGAGTTCATTTTTAAATTTAGCTTCCTCGAAGTCAAGGAAATATTACCCGAATTTAAATATTCGGTTATTGTAATTTTAAAACTCATCTCGTATAGATGGCGCCACGACCAAATGAAAAATAAATCGAGAAAACTTAGTAACATTTTCAACATCGTTAAAACAATGAAATGAAAAATCCCCCGAGGTTCAGTTCCCGCTGAGACGGAAACATTTCATATCGGGAACAAGATGGATCTCAAGCACATCTACATTTTAAATTACTGTGTAGAATTCCCGTTTCCAAACAATACCTTTAACAATACATTAGAATTAAAACATTCCCGTTAGAATGGCATTTTTTAACTTAAAAACGAGTCTTGTCAACCATGTTTCGATTCACAGCGCCAATGTTGTGTGAACGGGTGAAAACTTTATTAACACATAATACAAAAATACACACATGAAATATAAACAAAATAATCGGCTTATGCTCCATCATTTAATAATGCACTGTAGTTCTGAAAAAAATCTGGCAACTAAGTTAACACAAGATCCTAGGATCGGGAACCGAATAATCAAAGTCTAAATTCTATTTAATAAACAAATTACTACTTATAAAAGCTAAAAGAACCGAATCTCATGAAAAGTAACTCTGTTGAATCTTACTACAATCATTAGTGATTTTGAAATAAAAACGTTTAGTATAAAATTGTCAATTTGATACCATACCGTAACAGTATTGTTAAAAACTAAGGACCACCCAACTAGTGTAAGCGTTAAAAGGAGTAGCGGTTCTTTAAGCTTGAATACTTTTTATAAATTAAACGCATTCTACGAGATCAAAACATTCCCTCTACAAAGTAGGGTTAGAATGCCAAAAGGACTTTTAGAAAAGCTTTAAATTACATATGAATCAAATCAATGCTATCCGAAATCTTTGCGAATCGGAGCACGAGGAAAATTAGCGGAGTTCAGCGTTGGCAATCACGAAAGCCGAGGCCCAATTGCAGTTTCCAACAGGTGTTCGCAGTGGAGGCCCGGTGACTTTCGGTTTGGTCTTGGAACAGTGACGGCAGCACGCTACACAATCTTCGTCGGTACTTACGTAACAGATAAGACGGCAGTGCACAGGTATCCGGGTCTGTCGGTGTAGGAGTGAAGAGAGTAACCCCGAGTATGGATGAGTGTGGATCTAGTCATGAATATCGTAGGAAACATGGACTAAAATCCCACTCACCCATACATCGAAAGGCCAAACAGCAACAGGTAATAATCCAAAGTAGGTTCGCCGTCGGTTCCAGCAGCACATCTGCCGTCCGAAATCACTGTAGCGCCAGCAGCAAGTCCATTCGTCAAAGATGGCGGTGCAAGTCCCGCCACAGCAAAATACTTCTGGCAGAGTGTTTCGGCCAATAAGGAGGGGCCGCCACGGCTTCGAATAAAAAACCCGATTTATCGCGGAATGCGAGATCCAGTAAACCCCTCCGGCCATTTTCCTCTCCGTCAACCGCCCGGCGAAGAATGTAGCGAAGTGGGGCCCGCGATCTGCTCTTCCAACTCACGAGCCCAGCGCGGCGCCAATTGAATTTCAACGGTCATCGCTCCGACGCATGCGCGAAAGTTTCCGAAAGAACCATGTGACAAATCGGCCTCCGTAATCTGGCGGAGAAAGTTTCGAGCGGCCGACGCAGATGCTTACTCATTCTCCCATTGGGCTGCAGTGTGCGATGCATTTCAGAGACTTTCTGCGCCGGCCACTTCTTGTCGAAGAGTTCACGGCTGGAGCGGGAAGAGTAGCCAATGGCCGAGAACAATAGTTTAGATAGTTTGGACGCCCAAAGTGAGGGGTTTCTTCCACCCGAAGAAAAACACGATCCTAGTGCACCGAGTTGTAGTGGAGAGCGGCGACGGCTAGCCTCGCCAGCGAGGTGCAAGAGCGCCGGCGGGCCGAAAAAGCGCGCCTTTGATTGGCGTAAAGTTTGAACGGGACCCTTGTCGAGGGTATGGGAAAGTCGTGTCTACTCCTCCTCCCCCAAACCGGTTCTCTACCACACAATGCTCACCCGACGGGTTTTCTGTGCTTCGTTGAATGCCCCACGCTTAATGGGAGAGCCATTTTTTTTCTTGCAATTCGGATTAAAAACTTACCTGTCAAAGCTAGGCGTTTGTATAAATTAGAAAATTCACTTTGAACTCAAAAACTAGACATTTCATTTGAAATGAAAGAATTCTAAAGCCAGATATATAGTAAATTGATTCTTTAGCGTCTAGTAAGGAAAATTCACGAATTCGAACCGAGATTTTATGCGTTACGAGAATACGTTGAACTCGCTCCATGGTTTTCAAATAAAATCAACACGCTACACAATTAGTTTGTTTCACGAAATTTACCGTGCCAGTAGCCTTAAAACAATTCAGCTTTGTCACTGGATTCAGTGCTCTTATTTATCAAATAACTTCCAATTGTAATTCAATTCTTTAGAGAGTTCAAGGATTTAAACTGTGAATCTGGTTACATTCTTTGTTTTACTTGCTAAAAGCCAGTTACTGATTTCGGTTGATGCGCGTTCACTGAAATCGGCATTGACACACAACGGCTTGGAGGGATGAGAGATAAGACGAGTATTTTGCTTTGCTCTAGTCTTGTACCCTATATAAATATAGAAATTAACGCATTCCACATCGACTGAATGTTCTCGCATCTTCCCAGAAACTCTGAAAAATTTCTGCAGAACTAAATCAACGAGTAATTTTTAAATTATCACCGATTCTGATGACCAGATCTCGATTCAAGTTTCTCGATCGGCAAAATTAATCAGATCCTGGTGTACGAGATGTTGTCAAAACCACTTGGAAGGTTAAAAGTGACAGCCGTTACGACGTACACCGACTGGTAAATACCCCCCCCCCCATAAGTGTATACTCCGAAAACAAAATTTCAGTCGAAATTAATTCCCATTATACAGCCCCATCTAGATAAAGTAAACTTAATTATCGAATTGGATTTCTTGTAATCGTGCTGATTTAGATCTGGCATCATTAACTCGAGGTAAGCAAAAATTTTAAGTTATCACAAGTTGCATAATATAGCCAATAAGTTGTAATTTAATTTCTCAACAGCATTTAAGTCGAGTTAACTGTTGATTTAAGGAGTATCAACTGACGCTAACTTCAATAGTCAAATAGTTTTAATTTAGATTGCCATAGCAAGCCAAGAAATTGTTCTGGAGAAATTTAATAAACCCTAGACAGCAAGACAATCAAAATCCTTTCCAATATTTCCTTCTATTGATGCCGCGTATTAGTTATCCGAGGACATTGTTCGAGTTTTGAAATGAAATTAATACACCTGAAAAAGTTAAAATTTTCCCGTTTCTTGCTATATTAATGTAGACGTATGCAAACTTTTCAGAAACCAAAGTAATAAGTGAACCAGTTTGTTTTAAAGTTACATTGGGTTTTAGAACTGGAATTAAGACCTAGGGTTTCGATTTACCTTACTTATATTGACTTGCTTTTAAGCTTAGAGAAAATCGCGATTCGAGGCAGGCAACGTTGAAGCCCATCACGAGCCTACATGAAAAGCCTATAAACCAAACGCCAGATTATAGAATGCCCTACGAAACGAAATATTTCCGAATCAAGCTAGTAATTATTAGATACTAATAATTTTGCCCGAGAAAATCCCTTATGTATCGATTTCAAAGATGTTTTATTCACACCAGGGTCGCCAAACTTTTACATTATAATAGGACAAGCAAAAACGCTTATGCAAGTTTTTAGATTGTTTATTCATAGTTTGCGTTTATTGTTTGTATAATATAGTAAATTAGCTTAAAGTCAAAGGGATACGTTTGTTTTTACGTCCTTGACACTACATTTGATAAGAGGGATTAATATATATTAAATTAGATTTTGATAAATACAATCTTCCTTGTATACGAGACTTTACAATTTACTGTCAATGTGAAGGGACTCGGACACGATTAGCAATGTTGGGTTAAAATCAGCAAGCTTCAGCCTTTTAAATCGCCACGAAATTCTACATCTAGCTTATTTCTTTGTAATAAAATCATGGCAAATGTCAATTTGGCCTACTTGATTGGCTACTATGTTCATGACCTTGCTTCATCTTACAGTTAACCGAATTGATTACCCGTACAATGACGTCTATTTACTATCGACCACTGGGAGTCTATATCAATCACCGATTTACACTCAGTATCATAAAATGGTACGCTATTATTCCTTGTCATTAAATATTCCTAAAACCAAGACTCACGACTATGGCGCAAGGACCATATTTGGCCAAGCTGCGCCGAACACAAGGGCCAGTAGAAATTGGAATTGAAAATAGAGTAGGTGGGATGAAAAAAAGGTAGCTTGGTATCCCTGTGTGACAGTAAACCCCATGGGAGAAGATTACTCAGGTCTATGAATCCCGTACACACCAAAAGGAGAATAGATTGACTCGAGTACATAGGTCAGTGATTCTCAACTTCTTTTTTGTCGCGGCACACTTTTAACGATTTCAAAATTTGGCGGCACACAAAGAAAAAAAAAAGTTTAAAAGTTGTTTACTTACCTATAATACACTGTTTAAAATAGTTTATGATAATAATTGTGAATGTAAAATATAATATGTACTACAAAAACAAGAGTACGTTTATTAAGGGATTAATTACAAGGTAATAATACTTATAATGAGAAATTTGAGCTTGATGTTTGATAATTTCTGTTAGTAAAAAGAGAAAATAAAACTATTCTCATACTTTTCCCTTCCTTTATACATTAGATTGAGGTGGGGATACTGGGAACACTTGAAATTTCTTCACGTTGGGGCGAATATTTCACTTTATGAAAGGTCAGTTATCGAAGATAAAAACAGTTAAAAATATGGTATTTAACTGTAAAAACAACAGTTCTCTTTTACAGTGTACTTTTCTTTAATTTAAACAAACTTTAATCGTAATAAAAAAAGCATTATAATTTTTACTATATACATTTCTAAAATTTGGCGGCACAGTGGTTGAGAATCACTGGTTTAGAAACAAAGGTTGATCCAAGTTTAAAAAAACAGCTTTAGCGAATCCATAGGGTTAACCAGTCAGTAATTAACCGTGTGCCCATTTATCATGAAATTTTCTAGGTCCAATTCGTAACTACGATTAAAATGAGGTATACGATTGGTCAGATGTTAGAATTGTGTTCAGTTCAGAAGTGATTGACCAATGAATGGTCAATGGCGATCCTTATTTTTTTAATTAAACATAGCAAGGCTAAATATTTTTTTTTCACGATATTCTTAACTAGTAAGAGAACTACTCAATATTAAACAAGTAAATACGATAATCGTTTAGTACTCGTATTAAACAAACTAGTTATTGCTTCTTGAAAGCGATATTAAAATTATGTCATTAATAAACCAATTCCCTCGTTTCTCCAAAACACCATAAATCATCGTCAACATCTTCATTGCCACGTTTTAGTTTAAGTAACCCGGCCTCTCGCGATTCCTCAAAATTTTTCTTTCACGATACTATAATAAACACCTTTTGGATGCAGCTGCTGGGACATTACATTTTGAACCTTCACTTTAAGGCAAGACTTACTAGGGTTTTAGCACATGACCTAGAATATGCATGACTAACGGATATTATATTGGGTAGAATCCTTATTAATAAATTTCCATTGCTTTCACTAATTGACAGGATACAAGCCTAGTTTTGACACTAGTTAGCCCCAGTCACCATGAACACCGAAATTCGTCTAAAATCCCAGCAATTTACTAATCTGGTCAATGTGTACTATTTGAATCAATAACGAACGGGACAACGTGATTAGCAAAATTGGTCAGATCCTGAAGGACGATATCTCCAAGCTACTTGGAGGGTTAAATTCCTCGTCTGAGTTACCAGATGAAAGCGGAAGCAGAGGTTAAGACTGTTGGTGCCAAATCCAATTATCAACTGCCTCCCCATCTCTATAAAACACAATGAGGTTTTTGTGCCTGAAACACAAAGGGCCAAATTTTTGTGCGTTTTGAAAATTTCTCGAGAAAATATTCGAATTGGACGAGCCCAGAGTTGTCAGGCGTGCTTATGCTGCAGTGGGACACAAAGGGCTATTGGCGACGGACCGGAAGGGCAAGTAACCGAGGACAACCTCATTTTGAACCAGTCAAATGCCAAGTAGACACCCTACTCTCTAAACCTCCACAACACGTCAAAGTGAGGACGTTCGAAGCCACGAGATTTAATGTGCACCAGCCCCACGTACACTACGGTCTTTGGTTTCATCGAGTTTCGAACTCGCAACCCTCCAGTTGCGAATCCACTACACTTCCAACCGTCTACCACGGCCAAGACAGAGGCCGGACAAGGGATGGCCGGTATGAGAAAAATTTGAGACGCTCATACCGGTTAATTAATGCTGTCATATCGAGGAAGTACAATGCTTAAATCACGAGAAATGAGACGAATATTTATAAATAAGCTTAGTTATTAGTTGGGCAGTTTGAAGATTAGTGCATTTGAATATGCAAGATTCGACTAATATTCCCATTTATACTGGGATTCGACCCGATTGCCTTTTCTACCCAAACGGAGTAACGAACAGACTTAACGGAAGATTTTTACTTAAGTTATCAATACGAAAACGTTTAAAAATGTTGATCAAAACCAGCTTTCGACGACTTACCAATTTGCTACACTAATGCAATATGGTAAAGCTTTACGTAACAAAATATCGTAGGATGAGACAAGTTTCCCCAGCAAAAACAATGCAAGGTGTTAATATCTTGGACCCAATCAGAATTTGACGATTTCTCAGTCGTTTGACATTTGGTTTATTACCGATAAATTTTTTTGAAAGAAAAGGCTAAAAAATGGGCGAACTTTCAAATGACAAGACCAAAATTTAAATCAGTTAAAATTATATTACTACATTAATGCAATACGATTCTTCGCGAACCGAGCTAGAGTAAATGTATTAACTAGTGCGGCAAACAAAAAAATTGTTCATCAGGTGTTAAAATTGAAAATAATCGCATTCCTTATAAATACAATAAAAAAAATTGTCAGTTCCAAGAGCACGGAAAATTTCTGTTCAATTGTCAGTTAAAGTAATCAAACTTCTATAGGTAATAGAACTCCATTTGGAAGTTTTTTAAAATGGTGCAATGGTTTGGGTAGAAAAGATTCGGATAAACCGCGCGAGGCAACAATAATCGACCAAATGTACGAGTTCCCTGTTGATTCTAAGAGCATGAAATACAATATGAAATACATGAACATAAAATCTATAACACATAAAGGAATGGTGTACACATAATGTATGTCGATTGAATCGAGATTCACTCAGGCAAGTTTCATACTCCATACGTTAATGACGTGTGATTTCAATTAACGCATGAAGCAAGAATTTTGGTACCGCGTAATAAGATATCGGGCCAAGCAAACTACAACGATGTCTGCTATACCTGTGTCAGCTTCGGCAAAACCACCTTACTGCGGTGGAAAGAACGTTGGAAGTTCAAGTTTGAAAGTAAAAAGGACTCGTTCCATCCGCGAAGGCCGCCAAGGTTATAATGCTGCCCGTGACTAATGGGCGAGAGGGAAAGGTCGAAAAGAGTAACTCAACCGCTCGGTTGACTGAACCGGATTTGTTTTTATTCAAGTTTCAGGTGGGGTGGGACGTGTTTACGTTTGCCTTTTTTTTGCAAGTTCCAATATACACTGAATGTGTTGGGAAAGTAATGCCAGGTCTAAGCAAATCACCAATTCGTTCATTAGAGCAGCAAGATGCACGAAAAAAAAATTGCTTAAACCAACCGCCTAGTGGTTGTCTTGACGAAGTATCGCGCCATTAGCAGATAGACGATATATCGTCTAAACCATTTGAAGGGTAAAGCGTAAACGATACGCGTTCCAACAATTATCAGATTTATCGTACGGTGCCGAAAGCGAGTCGAACCAGCAAAGCAATCGCCATTCGCGCTTTTGCGAATGGCAGCCTCCCATAACCCACTTTTTTACCCATTCAGAAATCTACTGACCCAAGGTCAACTGCCTTCTCTCGGGTACCGCACAAAATTGCTGTAATAAGTTTACAAAATTCATACAATTCCAAAATCAGAAAGTAAACAACACTCACCCCATTATGTATACCTTCAGCAAGGCTTTTTCTTTCTTTCAAGGCAGTCATTTGCAGGATTGTGCATCATCCCAAATTCAATGATTTCCTGAAAGACATATTCCCATTAACAATAAATTAATTAGATACATATTCACTGCAGTGCAAACAATCCAAGGCAGCATCTCCACGAGATCGAATTTAGGGTTCACGGTTGATAAAATGTTTGGTTAAAAGTACCCGACGCTTCTTAACGTCACCAGAAAACAGGTACTCAATCAAGAATTGATCGAAATGTAGTATTAAATTTAGTAAACCCATAAGTTCAAACTGGAAACACCACATCGATTATCACGATGATCTCAAACAAGGCATTAACATATCTTAAATATTAACTGCAATCGAACGGTATTGGCTTACCTAGCTAGTGATGTACCACAGGACGAATAAAAATTCCAGACTGCCATGCTCTTATATTTCAAATTTAAAAGCAATCGTTTACGAATTATGCAAATTTGAACTGTAATATTCGGTTTTTAGTTTGTATACCTTGCAGCAAAACTCCAAGCATTCTAAAATTCATCGAAATTGTTCGTTCATTTTGCGAACTGAATAAAATTGCATAATTAAGGACGTCGTGTGCGTGGGGCTGGTGCACGTTAAATCTGTCGTGGCCTTAAATGTTCTCACGTTGGCTTGGTGTGAAGATTTAAATGTGGGTGTTAACCAGTCAGGGTGTCAACCTCGTCATCTGGCCGTGGTTCAAAATTACGAGGTGTCCTTCGATGTTTTCCCTTAGGGATTGATCCCGCACCGTCGCCAAAAGCTCATGTTGCTCCAGAGCGATATTAGTTCAACTACCTACGGTTGGTGGTTGGGTTTTATGGCGCGCACAAGGGCCATGGTGCACCAAACACAAGGCAATGATCATACACACGCAAATTGGCGTGGTGTGGAAGTTTGGAGAGTGGGGTGCCAGCTCAGGTGTTGCCTCGTCATCTGACCGTGGTTCAAAATTACGTGGTGTTGTCCTCGGATCTTTCCCTCTGGGATAGATCCCGGACCGTCACCAATAGCCCGTTGTGTTGCTCCAGTGTGACGTTAATTGAAAATACCAATACACACGCAAAATTTTCCTGACATAGAGAAATACGCCCACGGAGGAATCGAACCTGTCATCTACATCTCGCATCTGCTATCGAATAACGACGCATTTTGATACAAATCCCACCAGAAAGGTAGTCGCGGGAAAAAAACGAAACAACCCATTTCGAGCAGTATTCATAGTAGAGCAAGTTCAAGGATATCATTCAATAGGGAATAACGTCCTCTACAAATTCAAATTTTAAAAAAGCATAAGGAAAGGTCTTCATATCAAATTTTGCACAAATTTCAAATTGTAACGCCCTGTTTTGATGCCTTAATCAGATTCTGCATCATTAAATTAGTCTAAATAAAATTTCACGACTTTACATCCGGAGATATTCAATGTTAAAGTTGCTGTCTATTTCAAGGATCATCTCCACACTGAAAATCGCTATTCGTAGAGATTAATTGTAATTATAATTACCCGAATTTAATTTGAACACCATTCCAAACATATTTGTCAGCTCGTGAAAATGATCCCAGAATTATTATATTTATTACGCAAGAAGAAAAGATTGGAGAATTGCATATTTATTATGCAAGTGCAAACAATCCGAGAATTATTATACTAGGTTTGTCAGACGTTTTTAAATTTTGGTTCCCCTAAAATTACATGGGGAAAATTTAATGCAACTCAAAAAAGACTAACGATTGGAATCGGTCCTGAATCGATTCTTATCAAAATACAAGGTTCCAATTCATAATTTTTTAAACATTAATTTAATATTTATTATTGCATACTAAAAACTATTTATAAAATAAAATATTAGGTGGATTTTGTTTGGGTTGTTTAACAGTAACGTGGTATGAAATATCAGCGCTATAGAAATATATTTAGGAAGATATTTATAGAAGTCTAAGAAACTCATTTAACACTTTAGGTTGTTTGGTTTTGGGGGTTATATGGCGCAAGGGCCATATTTATATTTGGCCACTCTAGGTAGGTAGGTATTTTAATTAACGTCACACTGGAGCAACAAACACAACGGCCTATTACAATAAATACATTAGGAGCTGCAATCTTTCTGTTCTCATAAGTTCGAAAAGGTAAGACCTAATGTCATGAAATTTCATATCTGAAATTAAATTTTGATATAGATTCGAAACTGGTGTGTCGAAATAGGAGGTTTGTATTGGAAATTATGAAGGTGCTCAATTTAATATGACGATCCCTTATGCAAATTTTACGCATTTGAATTTTTAGAAGACGTTAGTTTTAGTTAAAAGTTTTTTGGTTGCCCCCTAAAAAATCGCCATAATGGGGAAAATTTAATGCAACTCAAAAACTAACGATTGGAGTGAGCTGAAATTTTGCATGGTGATATTAGAAATCCTTCTGAATCGATTCTTATTAAAATATTAAGGTTCCAATTAATAATTTTTTCAAACATTAATTTAATAATTATTATTGCATACTAAAAAACTATTTTTAAAATAAAATATTAGGTTTTTTAAACTTTTGGTCGCCCCCGAAAATCGCAAGTTAGGAAAATTTAATGTAACTCAAAAACTAATGATTGGAATGAGCTAAAATTTTGCATTATCATATTAGAAGTCCTTCTCAATCGATTCCTATGAAAATATAGTAAATTTCCAATTCATAATTTTTCAAACATTAATTTATTGCAAATTAAAAACCACTTTTGAAATAAAATATTAGGTGGATTTTGTTTTGGTTGTTTAACAGAAACATGGGACAAAATATCAGCGCTATAGAAATATTATTTAGGAAGATATCCATAAAAGTGATTTAACATTAGGAGCTTTCTGTAATCGTAACTTCGAAACGGTAAGACCTAATGACATGAAAACTTCGAAACTAATGTCATGAAATTTGGTATCTGTGTCGAAATAGGGGTTTCCATTGGAAATTAAAGTTGTCCTTATCCTTATTAAAAGTTAATATGCAATACGAGCCATTCATACGCCGAAAACGTACTCAAAGGTTAAGAAATTTGAAGAATTACTACGGACATTTTCTTGATTTACACTGAATACTTTAATTACATTTACAATACTAATAATTTAATACCAAATATGCTAGCCATTTACACTAAGCAAAAAAGCATATTTCAAATCATTCATATAAAAGTTTAGTAATATAATCCTATACTTTTTACAATTGGCCATACTTTGCAATACTTAAAATTACAAGTCTTACTTTGCAATGTTAATAATTACAATTAATATTACAACTTTGTCAGTAATATAATCCTATACTTTTACAATTAAGCATACTTTGTAATGCTTGAAATTACAAAAATCTTATTTTGCAATTCTTAAAATTACATTGCAATTCTTAAAATTGCAATACTAATAATTACAATCTTATACTTTTTACAATTGAGCATACTTTCAGTACTTAATTACAAGACTCTTACTTTGCAACACTAATAATTACAATTAAAATTACAATCTTAGTCAAACATAGTAAAATTCATTGAAGGCAAGTCTTATAATCCTATACTTTTTACAATTGAACATACTTCGCAAAACTTAAAATTACAATAGTACATTTAAAAGAATTTTAAAAATATGTTGAGAAAACAATAAACTGAATGAATGAAAAGAATTGTAATAACTTAACAGTATGAGTTGGGTATACCAACAGTATTGATTAATAAAGTATCAAATTTTCAATACTTGATATAATACTAAATATACTGAACGAAAGTAGTTTTAAAAATGGCAATGGCTTTCAAAATTTATTGAAGAGTTGGATCAGATCGAAAACTTACTCAGATAAGGATTGGTGGTTACAGGAAGTCCCAACCAAGAAGGTTGGTTGAAATTTTTAAGAGAAGTTATCAGCTCCACTGCTAGAGCGAAACTGACCGAACTTTCGAAATTCGATGCCTTTCAGTGCATAGTACACCCCCTAGGCCCCAGACAGTCCATTGTCCACTAGTATGTGGAAGCTGGCTTTCCATTGGTCACCCCCTTCGATATGAGCTGCCCCTAAGTCCTGAAGCCCCAAAAGGGGTAGAAAGTGGTCAGGGGTCACCTTCGAAATCTTATTTTAGAAACCCCCTCTCTGTTATCTGGAGGGAGGAGAAACATTCCTGACCCACATATGCTGAGACAGGGTTACCAATTTTCCTGATTTTTCCTCTTTTTTTCTGGCACCAAAACTAAATTAGCTGTTTCTACTAGGACAAAAACAATTTATTTTACAAAAATTAGCTGTGATGTGACCAAGTTCAACATACCATTTCATGCCAAAAGATACTTAAATTCCCTTAAGTTTGTTATTCACTTAAGATAGCATGCTCTACTTTAAAAAGATCAAACACTCGAATGAAAAAACGCACTTATTACAAATTTGTGTAGTGAAAATTGTTTCATCCATAAACAACCTGTTTCAATCGCACGACTTGCAATTAGACTTTTAATATGGACAGTAAAATTACCATTGAAGAGTTTCCAGTTTTTCAACTTAAGAGAAATACAGCATGTTCATTTTTCACTCTATCTTCATTCAATTGTATATCATAGTGATGTATGTTCATTCATTTCCATTTATCTGAGTGAAGCTATTACGAATACCAAAGTGCAATTGTGATATAGAAATATTTTTCAATTCAAATGTTCATTCACGGATTTTTAAATAAAATCTAACACTTTATCTCAACAATGATCACATCGTTACATAACTATGTCACTTATTTTTCAAGTATCAATGCTTAAGGAAACATCTCTTTTCTATACTTTTAAATCAGCAAAATGTTCCGAAAATTTCAAATGGCAGTCGGACCCGATATAATTTTTAACGCTGGACAATCATTGCTATGATGAGATACAGGTTTCGAAGCAGAATGAACATTTGGGAAAATAAAACGTTTCTAAAGAAATAATTATTTTGCCAATCGGTGTATTCAAATCACCACACGTTCGGGAAATCAGCAGAACTTCCTAAAACCCAAGTAGACATTACAACCAATACCAAGAACTCGCCAAAAACTAGCTCTGAATAAACACATTGCATCTATTACAAATGCAACGAACGTATTCTACTAGAAATTTGATGTCGAAAGGGATAACATTAATTTATTTTCATTTTAGAGATTTGTTTTCATGGAATCAATTCTTTTATTCCTGGATTTGACTCTTATCTCAAGTTCGTACGCTGTTGTCTACGGCTTGAATCCTTATTTCAACTTTCAAAGAATTTTTTCGTAAATTATAAAATTACATTTTTCGGTATATTTATCGTTTCCCATATTTCTGGAATCGAAGCACCAGAATTTTTTTATAAAGGAATTCGATCTCCACGAGCATTATCAGTGACTGTGTATTCATGTGTTTTCAATCTTTCAAGCGAAACTTCAAAATATTTCTTCATGGCTAGACAGCCAAAATAGGCTGTCTTCTCGATGATTATGTTACCATCTTCAACTGTTACTGACCACCTCTAGTTCTTAGTTTTGCTAGTCCTTGTTTGAACATTCAAACTATCCAAGCTTTGATCTTCCTCTAGGCCTCCAATTGGCATATTTCAGATTTGTACTAATTTCTTCGGGCATTCGAATGATAGCCCATCTTTTTCCCTGTATTTTATAGTATAGTTAATATCTAGGTTGCTGTTTTTTGTATAAAAGATATAACCTAAAAGTAGATCTTCGCCACACTCCATTTGTCTGAACGTGGTTCAAAATTACGTGGTATTGTCCTCGGATCTTTCCCTTCGGGGAATGATCCCGGTCCGTCGCCAATAGCCCGATGTGTTGCTCCAGTGCGACGTTAATTTAAATACCTACGTACCATTTGTCTGTAAGAAAAAATATATTTCTAGCGATCATAAAAATTTTGCTTTACCATGTCATAATTCTTCAAACAAAAAGAATACGGTCAATCAGTTCACAGACACTGATTCGAGAGGAAAATATTCTACATTTGTAAAACTGCAATTTAATTAAGCCCTTTAAAAATTAAACTATATGACTAAAAACTAATGTTTTGATTGAACTTAATTGGGTTCCACACAATTTATTACTTTATCGCATCTTTTCAAGAGCCAGGGCCGTCATGGCTCAGTGGATATGCCCACTGCGCTAGCAACCTTCGAGTTGTAGGCGGCGCAGGTTCGAAGCGGAGATTTGTCTGATCTTTAAAAATAATGAATACACGCTCTTCATTCGGCGCTTTAAATGTAGAACAGAGTTTCCCGGAATGTATCCTTACATTCTGTTATACATTTAGAGGCTACATTCGAGGCTGAATGGAAGCAGATAGTGTTTAGTAGTGAACGCTAGAACTATACCTTAGGAGTATCCGTCTCTTCAAACTTATATAACCACGGAATTAAATGAAATTCAATTACAGTGAAACCCTCCAAGTGGTTTCAACGAGATATCTCGTCCATCAAGATCTGATAAATTTTGCTGATGTCTAGATTCAGCCAGTTGAAATCTCACCTCATCAAAAGAAAAACAAAAACCCTGCCGTACAAAACTCTCATAAGACCAGTGTTAACCTATACCACTGAAACATGGTCATTTACAGCAAGGGAAGAGCAAGAAAGCTTTGACAATTTTTGAAAGGAGAGTTTTGAGGGCCATCTTTGGTGGCGTCCATGATAATGATATTTGGCGAAGGAGATATAATTATGAATTATACAAACTTTTTGGAAATGAAGACAGTAAAATTTGTAAAATTGAACAGAATGATATGGGCAGGTCGTCTTTTGAGAATGGTACCAGAGAGAACGCCATTGAGAGTTTTTAATGCAGTCCCTCTTTGTGAAAGACAAAGGGGTAGGCCAAAAAAGAGATGGAGGGTCTGTCTGGATTCGGACTTTAGTGCCATGAAAGTCGAGAACTGGAGATGCATGTCTGGATAGAAGGCCAAGGCTCACAAAGGGCTGTCGTGCCAACTATGATGATGACTAGATATTGACGATTTTTTTATGATGACGAGATCCAGATCTGGTCAGTTTTCTTCTATAGACGAGATATCTCGCCCATTAAGATCTGGTCAGTGGTGCTTGTAAAGAGATACGTAGTGGAGACCAGGGGAGGATTACGCACTGCAATCAATGATTTTTCTGCAGCTACTGCAGCTTTCATCGTTGTGGGTGCTGAAAGCTACAAGGATGAATGTGTCCTGAAAAGTGTGTCATATAAAGTTTTCAGTTTCCTTTTTACAGTGGTTCTCAAAGTGGGGACTGCGAACCCCCAGAGGCCCGTGACAAAGTTTCAGGGAGCATGAGGAACACATGGAATATTTCACTAGCCTAATTATGAAATGTTTCAAGAAAAAATAAAACATCCCCCAACTTTCTCCGATTCTTTTGCGTTTTAAAAGCCGTCGCTAAGCCCAAAAAATAGTTTAAAATGTCTTATATGTTCTACGAAAAGAGCAACTGTACTTACTAAGTGAACCTTTCCTTTTTCCTTAACATTGATTAATCCTCCGAGCGGTTTCGACGCGATATCACGTCCGTAAAGATCTGACTAATTTTGCTAACAACGAGATATCTCGTGATCAAGACATTGCCCATTTTTTTGTGACGACGAGAGACTTGGTCGAGATAACCACCAGGAGAGGTTCGTGATATCGTACCCAGGCTGCAATACCGCCATAACTAAAAATTGAATTTCTAATTTTTTTGTAGAAGACTGTAAATACATGAATTTAATACATTTTAATCGTTGACATTTACTGTTCATGTTATTTTACAACTCCAGTTTTCCGGTTCAGAACAGAACTCGTTTTTCTGTTCAGAAATTAATGCTTAATTTGAAGTGTCAACCTTTTATAATCCCCATATAACAGATCTAAGTATTTTATTCCCTATATTAAGGCGTGGGGCCGTCGTGGCTAGCAACCTTCGAGTTGTAGACGGCGCAAGTTCGGTTCTTGCATTCTTCCCAGAGTGTATTTCTCTCTTCTGTGTCAGTAAAACTTGCGTGTAACTATTACTTGATTTTGTGTGTCGTGTCTGGCGCAGTATAGCCCATAAAACCCCAACAAACATTAGGGTAAAAATAAGGATCATTAGGATCTTGTACAGGTCTACATAAGCCCTATTTAATTTTATAATCTCAAGGGGTCCACGAAATTTCTTTAATTTGAAAGGGTTCTCTGACAGAAAATTTTGGGAACTACTGCTGGCCTTTAGATTATTCATTGTTTCTTTTCATTATTTCTCTCATTTCGAAACTTTTTTGTCGATGATTTACCGGAACCCGATTTCGAATGAAAATGGCAATACCTATACAAATGATATTTCACAGCACAGAAGCCGACATCATTTGTACATTGGCGATTGGCAATGAAAAAAAGACAATATGAAATTCCGGCTTAGTTTAAACATGCTTTATTTGAACTACGAAGCTGCATAATATTGCTAATAACTCTCTAACGAAATTCTCGACAGTCTGATTACAAATGGCAAAGAGCAATCTTGAAGATAGAGATCAGACCAGGGACGAAAATGTGAGCTGACGTGAAAATGGGTTCGAACTTCAAAAAATACCGAATCGCTCTTGAACAGGAGTGACTGAAGTAGATGTTCAGAAACTAGTGATAATACGGCTGAGGTATGCACTTTTTCATGCACTATTGACATCCCTATATACGGAATGACGTCAGCTAGTCTGAAGGCCCCAACTAAGAAAAAACCAGTAAGAAATACACGAAATGCTGAATATATTCATGACAGATTTGTTTTTGAGGTATAAATGAGTATATAGATGCTTATCTTCATTATAAATGGTTTTAAATAAGGTATCAAATGTGAATAACGACACCACCACAACGCCACCAATAGATATAAACAAATAAGAAACTAGCGTAGATGCTATGTGCGGGTTTTCTAGTTTAAAATAAAAGTTGTTTCTGATTAAAAAAGTGTTTGATATTTTTATATTGCTTATATTTTTCACGTACATAAATAGAAAAGCATAATTGTAATGTTCTATCAAACCCTTTTCCACTTAATTTAGTATTATCATTTGATAAAATGATACAATTTAATTTTTGAAGACTAAAATCTTTCGTTATTAGTTGTTTCTTTCTATACATCTCCATTTTCCCATCAAAGGCATTTGATGATTACCAGGCACCACTTTGGTGGGGATAGATATCCAAGCAAACATAAAACCCATTTACATTCGTCTGTCTTTTTTAAAAAGTACTATCAAACCCTTTTCCAGTTCATTTAACATCATTTGATACTATTTCAATTTTTGAAGGGAAGAAACCTCTCAGTATTTCTTGCTTCTTTTCTATGCATCTCCATTTTTCCAGCAAGGGCATTTGAAAGTCATCCGACCCCACTTTGGTGGAGACAGTCAGGGGATAGATAATACCCAAGCAACCCTAAAAACCCATGTACACTCCTGTCTGTGGGCCTGTGGGGGTTACTTCCAGACCAAATGGAAGGGGACAACGGGGGTTAACCTTGAAAATTCTGTGGGTCAGTAGGACATTCTGCCACGTGTCTCTAGATATGGCCAGAGGGGCTACTTTGTTCAACCCCCAGCTTCCAACGGACACAGCTTCTTAGAAAGGAATGTTCTCCCTTTCAGAAATCCGAAAAAGAAAATGGCGATATTTCATGCTTCGGTTCGAAATTCCACAGAACAAGGATTTGCGTGTATGTGTATATGCACATAACTAAATATGAGTACGAGGCCTCCTTGTGTGATTTCCTTCCAGATATATTTTCAACTTGGAAGAGAACAGTTTTTCTCTCATAACTGTAAAGCAACGGGATAAGTTTCCCTAAAATAGTATCAAACATACAAGTGGAAAGATAATCTATGCTCTGTAGGAAAAAAACTTCGTTGCTTTCTTTCGATTTTTGAAACAGTAGGTTCAAAGCCGTTTCTAGGAAACAAGTGCACATCATGGCGAACTTCACGTAAGAAAGAGATTACAGGAAACTATAAATCTCGATTTATACCTTGTTTAGATAACTAAGTTAACAAGAAAATCAAGAGAAAGTGCTGCGTGTGTATTTTATAGATCATATTTGTAGCAACTCGTGAGGAAAGAATATTCATTAATTCTGCAAGAAGTGCTCAAATTAAAAACGAAAACTCACAGTAATTATAGTTCACCAAGCTAAATAAATGTCTAAAAACGTGTGAAAATAGTCAGATATTGTTCTTTACTGGTTTGTAATGATTTTAAATAATCAAGGTTAGTTAGTTAATCCATCTGTGTGAATTAAATGTCCTGCCATATTGAAATGTCTTGAGGGTTGAATTTATAAACATAAATCACTAACTACGGAAAATCCTTTTCATAGAGGGTGATATTTTTCCTGTATCTTGCTGTGTGTGAGAATGAACAACTAAATTTCAGTATCACCCTCTTTTCTGCCGAAATATTTCTGGAATTTTTCACGGCCACGGAAGGTTTAATCATTCGAAATCAGAATTGCAATGACATGTTTTTAAATTGCAGAACATTAATTTAAGTTCCAAACTTATCCGCGTTTTAAGTTCAATATGCAAAAAGCTTCTCTCTCACACACGTTTTCATTAACATTCTCAAAGGGATGAGATAGCATTCGTCATTTGAACGCAACGTGTTTGAAATTCTTATCACTACCCGATTGGATTTGAATACACAATTTCATTCGGGTTACTGACACTGATTAACTTCTTTGCATTTCCAAATTCAAACATTAGACAAGGTTATTTTTTCTCTGCATACCAAAGATTCCGAAAGAATATTCGATTCAACTTGGTTTGACTAAATTTGTTCCACATAAAATACTGTGTAATCAAATGCATCAAAAGCAAGAGAGGTCCATCATGAAAAGAAGTAGCCTCCTTTTTACATGCCGATGCGATTATTTTTCCTGCGATATCAGTAAGATGCGTTTGTTTATGATGTTTAGCAGACATTTGATAACTCATAAAGATCACGCAAATGTGCCATTAACTCATGGAATCATGATCATTCATTTCATTTTTTAAGGAAGTAGAGAAGGGCAAACGAAAGAAAATGTTTCAAGCGATGATGGTATTTTTTGGTTTTGTTATTTGTGAAAGTTGTTTATACAAATGTGTGCAAAAGTGAAGTTTTTGTTTGGCATTCTCATATATGCTTCGAATTTGCGAAATTCGCACGCAGTGAGGGTACACGTACATTTGAAATGAACACACTTATCCAGTCAAATCCAAATTTTGTGTTTTCTTTCAAAACCTTTATATTTTTCTTTAATTATAAGAATATTTGTGTGTAATGGTTATTTAAAATGAAACCATTTCTTAAAAAAGGAATTTCATTTGTAAGTAAGTTCAAGATCTCTAAGTCTAATTTATTTTAGAGGGGAAAATATATACCTCTAATTTAATTGTACTGGATTTGTTCAAACATATTTATGAATGAAATTACATTCAAAATTACCATGGGATACTTCATTAATTGGTTTCATTAAAAAGAGAAAAGACATATTTTATGAAATTGGTTGGTTGAGTTTTATAGCTCAAGGATCATATTTGGCTACGCTGCCCCAAACACAAGACAGATAATATCAAGTAATAATGAGCATTCACACTCATGGAAAGTTTTTCTGGCACACAAGATAGAAATACATACAGGATAAATTATAGGAACCGAACCTGTGCAGCCTGCAACTCCCAGGTAGCTAGAGTAGTTTGGGTTAACAGCCCTAAAAATGGAAGTTCCAGACAAACTCAATTGCAATTCCTGACATTTCAGGGAAGTCGTATGAAAAAAATCAATTGATGGGGTATTACTAAAAAATTTTTGGGCTAATACACAAAATCAGAAAGGAAGTAAAACATAAGGTGGATTGTTTTCTATGGCGCAAGGGCCAGGTCTGGCCAAACGAAGTGAAAAATAAAAATTTGCATAGTCATGAATTTATTATTTATTTCACTCGTCAAATATCCGAAAAAATCTTTACATGTAAAAATAATTTTAGCAACAATGTTTTTACAAGAGAGCTACCTGTTTGCACCTTGTGGCTTTTTGACTTTTAGAGTGTAACATAATTGATGTTGAAATTTTATTTTGCTACAAAAATAGTTGGTTTGAAAGTTTTTCCAGAGATTATATATTCTCATTACTAAGCTAAGCTATCAACGATTTTTCAAAATCATTGGTTGATTAATGAAAACTAGTGGTCGAAATTCGACCATAATTCATTTAATTTTTAAGTTTGAACGTTAATAAGGTTCTTTTGTCAAAGAGTATACCTCTATATTCATTGTATATAATTTTTTTGAATTTTGTTCTACTACGTAGGCTGCGAGCATGTACAAATACGTTATAGGAAAAATGCGGTATAGCTTGGTTAAGCCATATCTAAAAAACAATAACGCGTTGTTTGACATTTTCTTGGGGTTTTTTTATTGCTATACTGGCCACAGGTTTCGCCAAGGCTACACAGTTAATTTACCTATCTTTTTCAAATTATATAAAATTTAAATAAAAAATAAATCCAAAAAAATGAAAAATGAAATAAGGAATACGTGCTTCGTATTTTTTATATATATTTTTTATTGAAACAAAAAAACCGGATGGTTAAAAAAATAAATTTAATGATTCAAAACTTCTGTGTAGACGATGTTTTTTGTAAAAACTCTTTCATCGTTTGCTAAATGCCCTTGACCGTTATATTCCGAAATATAAAATCTCAAACCATCGAATGATCGAACTCTACTTCCTGCGACGTACAATTGACTATGTGTAAAAACTGGCTGCCTCAATAAAATTCCAATTTTTTCGAATGTTTGTCCTTGAGACTTATTTATTGTCATCGCAAATGCAGGTATAATTAGAAATTGAGTTCTTTGAAAGTTAAATGGTAAAATAGTTCCGGAATATGTTAAATTCATACGTGGAATCAAAATTCTCTTATTGCGTGCGGTTCCAGTTAAAACTTCGCAATCAATAGTATTACGATGCATAAATTTGATGCGCATTCTTGTTCCATTGACTAATGCCTCCTTTGCATTTAAATTTCTGATCAGCAAAACGATGCAATTAACTTTCAATACTAACTTATGTGATGGCAAATTATGCCAAATCTCATACTACTCCGTGCGCGCAATGTGCTTAAAAAGGGGTACAAAGTTTTTTCTTCACGTATTAATATATAGATTACAGTATATGAACGTAAACAATGAATGTATTATTTTGTTAATTTAATATATTTGTAACGCATATTATACATTAATTTTATCTTTCTGCACTCCTTCTCCATATGAACTTTAATTATGCCAAATCTCATACTCCTCCGTGCGCGCAATGTGCTTAAAAAGGGGTACAAAGTTTTTTCTTCACGTATTAATATATGGATTTAAACTACAAATTTATAAATCTTTGTTTCACATGTAACTTTAGTCACGAAAACATAAATTTTTCTTTATAGCAAAAAGAGTACTAGATAAATTTAAGTATGATTTCATAACTTCCCTCTGTGATATATGTACTCTTAAGCAATATGTATTTCCAAAAATACTCAAAAGAGCTCTGAAACATAAGCAATAAACATTGGGATATACTCAAACGTGAGTCACATGGAATGCGAGCAACGCCAATGTAACATGAGTCACGCTCTTCAGTAAAGCAAATATTGTCTTTTTTTATTTGAAATAGTATTAGTAAAAACCTATAAACTATTTTATGTTGTAGATTGATATTGTTTTATTTTACATTAGATTTTAGAATATTAGGAAAATTGACTTAAATTACACCCGCACAGGTTAGGTTTACAAAAACATAATGAAATACGGAAATTGATAGTTTGATGTATGTCCCATATATGAATGGAAACCATTTTAGTTATACAAGCAAGCAAAAAATGTCATTGGAGAGAACACTTGAAATCATCTCTAAGCTCACACCCGATGCATTTTGAGCAATATTATCTGTAAAAAGAGCTAGCTCCAGGCAAAGTAATTACCGAAAACAGATTTGGTTTGTAACGCCTAATGGTAATTAGTAGAATTTAGTATCCGATTTTAAAGTAGCTCTGATTCAAGATGACTTCACATAAGTATCAAGATGAAATACAAGAGCCTATTAGTAACGAAGTCAGGCAAGTTTATTTACACCATGCTACTTTATCCTCATTATCTGGTAACAGAGCATAAGTAAAGGAAACTTGTAGTTTACTTTCATATTTTAGGGTTTTTAAAAACTTGGTAGATAAAAATTTCTAAAGGACCATCATCACAATTTGAAAATCGTTACTTTCAGCGGCTGTTTTTGTCCAATAGAAATATAATTTCATTTTTACATAGAATATTTTTTGCCAATGCATATGGAAAATGATCAGTAAGAAACAGTTCAAAAGGCAGGTATAAATAACTGACAACTCATCGTTGTAAATACAAGTTTTAAGTCTGTTAACATTAGATCTAAGGATAAAGCTTTGGTGGTGACCAATGTTTAAATTGAGAACAGAAAGAAATCCTCATTTGGAAAATGTTTTTAAAAAGTATGCAGCTTAATCGCAAGTATTTATAAAATCTACCAGCTACTAATGACCAAGATTATATCACGAAAAAGTTTTTCAATGTCATTTCACAGGCTGGACCTCAAATTGGGACATGTATTTTGTTGAGTACCAGACTAAGTTTTAACCTGGTGAAACAAAAGCAACAGATGATATTACTGAAAAATATCAAGCTCTAACTATGAAAAATTCAAAATCTATATGTAAAATTAATGTAAACAAACGAATCTAAAAGTTGGGACATGCAAATGTTAATGCACCGGAAAATTTCGAAAACGAAAAAATTGTTAATTCATTGTTTTATTAATAAAAATTAGTTTAAATTATAAAATAAAGTTCTAGCTACGTATTTCATGAGTTTTGATCACATAAATTGTAAAACACATTGAAATAAAACAATTATAATTCCAGTTACAAAACGTAACGTGAGTCACGAAATCAATGTAATGTGAGTCACCAATATTTTAAAATTAAAATTCTAATGCTGCAGTTATTTAAGTTCTAATGGAGGACAAATATTTTTCAGTCAATTCATGAAGGTTCCATCTTAAAACATTTCAGTGTTTATATAGTTTGGAAGAAATTTAAATTTTAAACCTGTACAAAAACTGCATGTCCTTTTTACTGTTACGCTAGTCACGCTGTTCATTTTATATGAAATAGATATTTAATATTAAAATACCTTTTAAATCACTTACAATTCTAATATGCATGTATTTACGATATAGGAAACGAAAAAAACTAAAACCGTTTTGCAAAAATGTAAAAATAAGAATTAAATTTAAATTGAACATTTTCTCCAATTGTAACGTGAGTCACGGTGGATAAACACTTTTACACCGAAATGGTCAACATTGTTGCAAACAAGAAATAACATTTTTTCATATTAAAAATTCCTTTTAAAAGAATCTGCCCTGGCGCATTCAATTCCGCGAACTGCTGTCAACAACAAACACATTTTTCGTACACAAAGCGATTCAGGCAATATAGCATTTCGATCGAATTGATGATTTCTCTGGAAAATCCGGACAATTTACGAATCTCTGAGGAAACGGGCAACGTATGCAAATTCCTGAAGTCTGGTTACCCCCTGATCCACTGCTGCATCTATGAAATTGTATAGATCAGGGATGCACAACTCCATTAGTTCTGCCGGCCGGATTGGGAAAAAAGCGGGCTACATGTAATCGTTTGGAAAAGGGAAGGGGCTGATTAGGAAAGAAGTGACTATAATAATTCAGTTTTGCGGGGAATTAATTCGAATCAATGTGACATTCATTTTTTTTCGCTTGAAGACGTAGTCGGGAGTTAATCCAGTTGTAGAAATCCTCAAACACTTCCCAAATTCTCATTTTTTTAATTACCTCGAAATTTGCACTTAATTTTGTTCACAACTGAAAAAGTTTGCTTATGCACAATGTGCTTCCAAAGAATTTTCAAGCATTTCTGGTGAGTCGCTATCAAATTTTTAAACTCGCCCTTTTCCGGGCTCTTGTGGAAAGTAAGCAAAATTTTTTTTGACTTGTATGTCGTTCAGGGTAAGCTGATTTAAATTAGTTTGATTTAAATCGTGATTTTTATTTTAAAAAATCATAATTTAAATCAACTTTTTTTTAAAAATTAAAGTTTAATAACGATATTGAAATGAATTAACTTGTGCGACATAGTGCATGTTGTATACAAATAAGTTTAAAAATTTAATTCTTCTCAGTATACCAATCCAAGAATGACCCTCTTTTTTCTGAAAATTATTCTCTTCCCTTTTTCGAACACTCCCATAGCAGTTTCTCAACCACTGCGGCGCTGGCATCAATTGCACTGAACAATGAGATGTTCTGAAACTTACCATTTTCGTTTTTTAAAAACATTTCTATGAATAAATAATTTTAGTTGGAACATTCCGAAATAGGTAGTTAATTAACCAAGGTCAGATGATGAGAACACTTGACCTGGCACCCCACTCTTCAAACTTCCACACCACGCCAACTTGAGGACATTTGAGGCCGCGATCGATTTAACTTGCACCAGCCCCGTGTGCACGACTGTCTTTGGCTGGACCGAGTTTCGATCTCAACCCTCCGGTTGCTAATTCGTTGCTTTTCCAACTGGACAACCGCTGCCCGAACTATCCTGAGGAAAAAAGTATTGGAATGTATCAAAAAGCTCAGATCCAGAACACATAAATGACATCAGTGTAGCACATATCAGTGACCAATCAACAAGGAAATGTAAATTGAGTTTTTCCATTGAAATTGAAGATAGGACAGTTCTGTATCCGTTTCTCGGGTCTTTTCTGAACATTGTTTCTTCTCAAGTTCGCATTGCTCTATGTAAGAGCTTCTTTCGAAACCCGAGTGACGCGATTTTTTTTTAAAGTAATAAACCTTCAGATTTAAATGAAATTTCAGTTTTAAACTGTTTAATTTGGTGTCGAGAAATCTCGTATTGAAGGTGTCTGCAATAAATTTTTGGCGATTGGAACGAGGTATGTCAATAAAAAGTAGCACAGATTAGTTTAATGATGAACTGAGAAAACTAACAATACGCTACAAGATTTCATTAGTCCAGTGATTGATAACTAATTTAAATATAATTTTATACTCGTCAATACAGCCATACCGTACAGATAAATATACTAAAACTCTTTATGATTATGCCATGATTAAAACTTACATTTAGAAAAACGTATGAACTTAAAAAAATTAGGATATTTACGAGTAAATTTGTTAGGACCGGGTCTCGTCTTACAAAAAAATTACCTGGAAGCGTTTTCATAGATTGACAAACACTCTGCTCTTAATATAATAGTATTGACTGGGATACAGTGGCACCAACTTGGAGAAATTATGGGGGACTAAGAAAAGCATCACTTACTTCACATGTAAGTGTGTTTCGAACTCTTTATTTTGTTTACACAGATCATTACCAATATTATTTGTATGTTTGTAATATTTATCCCTCATTTTAGGGAGGGGTTAGACCTCAACCATATAAATATTAGGACCCAAGGTGTTTGGATCCCTAGAATTTTGTGCCCCTTCTGATAAAGCGATCTAGTAAGTTAGTCTAGTACTTTTACGTATGCTTACATTTTGGTTCTGTCCTTATAGTCTGTGTTCGGACTTTTGTTTCATTACATCATCTTTTTCTTTATTGACAGCAACAATACGGTGTGGTATAGAGTCAAAAAGGTTTTATAACACACTATGGTGGATGCAATGATGAAATCAATAAAATTTCTACGTGGTAAAAATTTCAGGCTTTTCACGGACAATATTTAATTTTTTTTAATTGGATTAAAGCCTGGGAGTTGCCAGACCTAGGTAGAGCATCGATATGCAGTTCTGTGAACATTTTCTGCAACTGTAATCTCAGCTCAATATTAATATTGAAAAGGAGTGTTGGGAGAAAAGATCTGAGATTAACTATTCGCCATTCAAGATGTGGTTCAAGGTGCCAAATCTTGTTGGACCACCCATGGTAACGAATGAAAAAGATTCCCTGCTGATAGAACGTGTTGTCAAAAAACACTTTCAAACTATTTGGTGTTCATGGTGTTTGTCATGTAATTTAAAGGAAAAACACCATTAAAACTAAATGAAGCCAAAACCATAACGGTATGTTTTAGTTTTTCGAAGCATTGTTTCACCTGCAGTGCAGCCGACAAGAGGTGTAACATTACTACACAAACTGAAACGATCCGAAAACTAAACGAAACATTTCGCCATCTGTCAACAGTTCACGATTTTTGCTGTTTAGCCCATTCCAGACTGTTCTTCCTTGCTGCAGATAATGGCCTTTTCCTTGGGTGGCAGGCTTTGAATCCATTTTTGCATAACCACGTCTAACAATACTCGGGCCTGTAACAACATCTGTGGACTGTCGCCATTGCTCAGCCAGATCAATAGAGCTGATGAATCTTTTTTTGTGGTCAGACGTAACAATATTTTGTCTCCCTAGAGAAGAAAGTCTTAGACGACCAATATGGTGCTTTGGATTCATATTTCCGATTTCTTTGTAACACATCAATATCGGGAAACAACGGATTCAGAGCTGTTTAACTGTCCAACAATTCTCTTATTTTTCTCAAGTTTAAACTTTGATACATAAACGTTTTCGATGTGCTGATTCTAATGCTTTTCTCACCTTGTTACATAAAAACTACCACATACAAGAATATTCACTCACAATGAACTTGCAAGGCTCGCGTGGGTCGGTATAGCCCGGTTGGAAGAGTAACGGACTACCAACCGCCCTCGTGTACAAAGGGGGCTGGTGCACACGTTAAATCTGTCGTGGCCTCAAATATCCTCACGTTGGCGTGGTGTGGAACTTTGGAGATGGGGTGCCAGCTCAGGTGTGACCTCATCATCTGATGGTGGTTCAAAATTACGTGGTGTCCTCGGATCTTTCCTCTTTCCTTTGGGGTTGATCCCGGACCGTCGCCAATAGCCCGTTGCCATAATGCGACGTTAATTAAAATACCTACTTTCCAAGTTTCGCGTGCAGCCTTTTATAGCATTGAGCTTAGAATGATACTATTGCCAACATCAATTGGCGATTTATGAAGGTCACACTGACGAAAACGGATAAACTATTGCATCAGACTTAAAAAAACCCACATAAACAATTACCGATATTCCATTTATTATGTGAATTATACCAAAATTAAAGTCATAAGAAGTTTGCTTAACTTTTGCACACGTGTGTATGTCTCAAGTCCAATAAGTTTAAACTTACGGAGGCAACAATTAAAATTTTTTAAAACGTGTTTTTTGACCCTGATGTTGCTGAACAGTGAAAATCAATTGTTTCTAGTAGGAGGTCTTTGCATAACTTCCGAGACACGCTAGATCCTAGTCTTAAGAAAAGAAACTTGACTCTCTCACACATATAATGCAATGTTCTGTCTGCGTCTTTTTAGAATTCAATTTGCACATGGGGTCTTGGTGGCTCAGTGGGTATGTCCACTGCGCTAGCAACCTTCGAGTTGTAGGCGGCTCAGAATCGGTTCCTGTCAGGTGCATTCCTCCCTGGATGTATTTCTCTCTTCTGTGTCAGTAAAACTTTCATTGTGTGTGTGTGTCTATTACTTGATATTGTATGTCTTGTGTCTGGCGCAGCATGGCCAAATATGGCCCTTGCGCAATAAACCACCCCCAAACCAACTATCAACTTGCACATTTTCCACCACATTCCTCCAATATTCTGACACTTGCCGTTAAGAAAATACAGCCCACATTTAAAAAAAATGGTGACTAAAATAGAAGTAATTTCTTTAGTCTACTGGAAAAGATGCAAGACCTTCGCTGTCACAGGCCTCATGTTGTGCACCACTCGTGTACATCAAACGAACAAAACAAAGTCTAGAATTTGCGATGAAATATCAAATCCAATTAATATTTATAACAGAACCAATTTTACAAATGAGCATACGTGGCTGGAAATAAGGTTCTATCTCTTCCAAAATATATTAATTTGAAAAAATTCTATGGCCGTCATAACGAAAACTGTCAATTTATATTTTGCTTTGATGATAGAATTTCTGATTTCTCGAAATATTGACATCGTTGTGTAACCTCGATGACAAAGTCCTCGTATTGTTCGAAAAACATCTGATAAAAGTGCATTCAAAATATTCCAAGATAAACCCCCAAACAGTTTCCTTCCGAAAACGTAAACCGAGCTGCGACCTTGTGCTCTCTTGCGAATCGACCTTGTTTTGTGGACGTGATTTTTGTTAAAGTTTTTTCCACTCTCCCTCTGCTCTCTCCTTTCTCCTACCCAAGTTTCAGTTCAATGTCGTGTGTGCGACACACGAGACCATCAGTTTTCCATTTGCTATTCACAGCTTCGAATGTCGGGCGCTGCTCTCCCAGCTGCCTTTGCGACGGTGTTCACGCTGACCACATGCCTTTTCGGTAGATGGGCAGAATCGAGTGCTTTTTTAAGAATCGAGTACTCGGTATTCGAGTACTTTCGAGAATCGAATAAAGGTAGGTATTTAATTAACGTCGCACTGCAGCAACACAGCGTGCTTTTGGCGACGGTCCGGGATCAAATCCGAAGGGAAAGATCCTAGGACGACACAACGTAATTTTGAACAACGGTCAGATGACGAGGTCACACCTGAGCTGGCACTCCACTCTCCAAACTTCCACACCACACGAATAAGTATTCGAATGCACATTCAAAAGATGACTAATCGATAGTAAGAATCAGACAACTGCGATATAAGGCTTTTTTTTCAAATAAGTTTGATGGGTACTTTGGTATTCGAATACGTGAGATTGAATACTTTGGGATTCGAGTACTTTGTTATCCGAATACTTTAGTACCCAAGTTCTTTTGTAACTGAGTACTTTGGTATTCGATGGGTGCTGTTTGAGAAGGGGCGCGAATTAAAAGTTTCGTTGACAGTAGAACCTTAGTAGACAGTGGATTTTATAGCTCAAAGTCCTCGACAAAGGACAAGTTTTAAGAAAAATATACAAACCAAAAAAACGTTCACTCTTTAGAAAGCGAGGGGTTTGGTTTGTCTCTCTACGGTCAACTTTTACCATAATAGAAACCGAAGGTTTGGTTTTTATTGCGCAAAGGCCAGATCTGGACGAGCACTGTTTTTTCCGTCCAGAAAAGGACATATATACCCAAGGAAAATTGTGCGGACGCAGAAGACAGATACGCCCAGTGTATTAACAAGAATCGAACCTACACATCCAACCAATTCCAAAGAATTAATAGGGCCGCGGTGGCCCGGTTGGAAGAGTAACGGACTTGCAACCGAAGGGTTGCGAGTTCGAATCCAAACAAAAGACCGTCGTGTACAAAGGGGGCTGGTGCACGTTAAATCTGTCGTGGCCTCAAATGTCCTCACGTTGGCGTGGTGTGGAAGTTTGGAGAGTGGGGTGCCAGCTCAGGTGTTGCCTCGTCATCTGACCGTGGTTTGTCCTCGGATCTTTCCCTTTGGGATTGAACCCGGACCGTCACCAATAGCCCGTTATGTTGCTCCAGTGTGACGTTAATTGAAATACACCTCCCCCCAAAGAATTAATTTCGAATTGAATTTGATGGTTGATTGGCCAACACCACACTTTGCCAAAACGGCGATAAACTACATTTTAAGGTTCACCCGATATGTATAGCACGAGGGCACTTGTACAGGTGAAGTAAAACTTTCGCATATTATCTAGTTTGTTTACACTGAAAATCCCTGGCCTCGGCAACCCGTTTAAGAAGCGGATTAGCAACCGGAGGGTTGCGAGTTCGAAACTCGATCCAACTAAAGACCGTCGTGGGGGTGCACGTTAAATGTCGTGGCCTGAAATGTCTCACGTTGGGGTGGTGTGGAAGTTTGGAGAGTGGGGTGCCAGCTCAGGTGTTCTCGTCATCTGACCGTAGTTCAAAATTACTCAGTGTTGTTAGTCACACTACAGCTCAGAAGTCGCTCCAGTGCGATGTTAATTTAACTACCTTCCTGAAAATCCCTCCCATACAAAGTGACGTGGTTAGCGATCTAGGAAACCATAATTTTCTCAATCAGACAGCTCCGAACATAAAACTAACTTCTCTAACAGGAAGCGTGTGTGCAGTGGGTATTTTCATAACAAATTATTTGATTGAGCCCCCTCGAAGGATTAATCAAATAATTATACCAGCTTAGCCTTTAACATTCCTTTATTTCCAGAAACTCGGACAGAAGTCTGTCGGATCTACGGATTCCTCGAATCCTAAAATGTCGCTGAAGCATCCGGTCTCTTCTCCCGTCTCTATTTGGCTACCCCCTGACCTGTCAAGGCACCCCGAGAATTATTGCAAGAACAACAGAAGAAGGGGTGACCTTGAAGAACGAGGGTACGAACAAGCCAATGCTGTTAGGCCACGAATGCATAGATCGCTGCCCTTTGATTCGCTGGCGGCCCGCCTCACCATGTGCTATTTTAAATTTAACAAGTTACGCCGATAGGTTAAAACTTCGTTGCTGGATATGCATTAAAATGCGCAAGCCTCTTTGGGGCAACATATATGTGAACAAACTTTTTAGTAGTAAATATTAATTAACAAAGCGAAAAATAGGAATCGCTTGACTAATGAAAATTTAGAATCAATTTTGCATTTAGTTACTACAAAATAGAACCAAATATTAAAACAATTGTTAAATCAATCGGTGTTACGAATCAAATTAAATTCTTTATTACTTTTTTTGTAACAATACAAAATATGAATAAAATAAATAATATATGACATGACTTGCAGGGTTTTTTGGGCGATCCTCCCTTAAGTCACAGTAAATCTAAGTGGCTCTTGGTGTTAACAAATCGGTGCATCTCTGTGTTAGGCGTATTTAAGGCTTTCAAAGATTTTCCAGATATTTTGTAAATCATGCAATTTTTCGTCATAATTCATTGTAAAAATATTTTTACAAAAGGGCGCTGTTCAGAACTCCTTTTCATACAGCACAGTATTTCTAAATGGGCTGATTTTCAGCCAAGAGCGGCAAATTTAAGGGCGGTGCAGTTTAGAATAAAGCGAAAGCTATTAAGTATTACTTAAATAATTTGGTTACAATTACAATTTGGTTCTTAACAGATGAATTGATATGACATAATATAGTTTCATTAATCAGTTTGCTATGATCAGTTACGGAATAGAGGAAACAGAAGCTATTGGAGTAAAAGAGCACAAGTCTGGTCATTTCTTCATGCATGTTAAATGTGTAATATTTCATCACTTTAACTTATTTTGCTAACTCTGGTTTTCTCTTTCCGCTCTAAGGACTGCACCGTCACCAATAGCCCGTTGTGTTGCTCACAGTGCGACGTTAATTGAAATACCTACCTACCCAAGTGCATCAGAATGCAACTGCTCATGCACTTAGCCACCGATCGTTCTGCTTTTCAGTGTTTATTTACATTTTGTCTTCGATATTTACGAGTGCTTTATTAACTTTGACGTTGAAGGTATAAAATATGCAACGTCCTCGGGTATGGTATTTTTAATTAACATCGCACTGGAGCAACACAACGGGCTATTGACGACGGTCCGGGATCAATCTCAAAGGGAAAGATCCGAAGACAACGCCACATAATTTTGAACCACTCACAATGTACTTTCTCAAGTTCTGTTCAATCTCTATTGGGTTCTCATTTCTGAGATGCACTTTTAAACTTTACGTTGCACTATGAAATCCGCACTCATATTTGAAGAATCTTAAGTCATAGTTGAAAGGGAGCATGGACTGATTGAGGCAATTCGTCGGAACAAAATCATGACAATCGAGGCAGAGTTAATTGCTGATTCATAATTAGCTTCTCTCAGCAATGGAGCTTCGCCCTAAACTTGGAGACTCAGTTGAACTGGGAAAATATCAAAATTGAGAGTTCGGCATAACAAAAGACAGCAAAGCTCATATTTCTAGTGATTCGTGAGTGTCGTTACATAACTTTGCAGAACAGAAATTTTTCAAACGAAAGAGGCAATGGTCAAGAAAAATGTAGAAGAGTGAGAAGTCTTTCGCAACACAAACAAAAAAAATAGAGCTTGAGAATAATATAAATTACGTCAGGACGTGTATTTTAAATCTTGAACGTCAAAATTTAAGTTTTTAAAGCACTGGGGGCAAATCGAAAGCAGAACTGAAAAGCAGAGTTCGATGGCGAAGTGTACGTGCATGAGCAGTTGCGAAATGGTGCGTTTCGACAAAAACGACCTTGGAATCCAGAGGCAATGGCTGAAAAATTCCAGTTGAGCCACTTTGAGGATCGTTTAGGGCAGTGGTTTTCAAATGGAGAACCACCCTGGGGGGAGTTTAGGGGCTTGGAGAGATCTGGAATCTTGGGGGCTTGGTTTCTGGTTTGGTTTATCTATGGGAATATTTCTTAAAATTAGATTTGATTTTTCATTTGGATAAACCGAATTACAATATATGAATTTTAATATCGAAGCTTTGTTTTATGAAGTAAGCTTCTTTATGTTAGATCAGTTGTGAAAGCAAGAAAAACCTGCTTTCCATCCATTAACATTTTCCGGCGCTGTTAAATCTTTCGAAATAAAGATAAATTCAAGTATACGTAGTAATGTAGAAAAAAAAAAGTTTTTCCGTTGGATAAAAACGTTTTTAATACAAAATGGGTTTTCAACCCTCCGACTAGATATCTCGTTCAAGATCTGATCTATTTCGCTTTTTAGGAAATTGTCATCAGGATATTGCCTATTTTTTATGATGGCGAGGTCAAGATCTGGCCAGTTTTCTTCTAATGACGAGATATCTCGTCCAACAATATCTGATAATGGTTTTCCTAATGACGAGATACCTCGTCAAGATAGCCTACAGGAGGGTAAGTCAGACTATCTTGGAATGAGTATTGCAGTCTGACATATCGCCAAAAAAGTACAATGCGCGAAAATGTTTGGCTTAGCAAGTTCGCTAATTGTGCAGACGTGAACATTCCAAAAATTATAATTTTTTTATATTTTATAAATAAAACAAGTACACTCAAACCTGTTTTTGTGCGGTCTTTTTTGTGCGATTTTTTTTTGCGCGATTTTTTTTGTGCGGTATATGGAAATTTCAATCAAATTAGAACATAATTGACGAAGTTATCAATAAAAAAAAATTAGTAGGTTTGATCGGCCATTTAGTTTTTTCGATGTTTGATATTTCATCACATTACATAAGTATTGCGTCAGCCAATTACATTACTTATGTATTGAATTATATAATCGCATTATTTAATTGACGTCCTTCAAAGTTTGTTTTGTACTTAAAACAGTAATTAAACATTAACAAAAAACATTAAAACAAAGTTCAGGTTTGGCGAGATTCCAAGTAGCTGCCAAGCCTCGTGTCTTGATTTCGTTTAAAAAAAGCAATTCCTAGTTATTTCGTAACTAGCAATTCCTAGTTATTGCACGTGAGACTTTTTTTATGCGGTCCCTGTTCACCGCATAAAAAAAAATACTTTTTAAATGTGTTGCGAAAAATATTTTTTATAGCTACTCGTAAAGTTTTGTGCGATTTTTTTAATACGTTTTCTTTTATGCGGTCCCTATCCACCGCACAAAAACAGGTTTGAGTGTATATCACAAGAACAATTTTAAACAATAATTGTATTGATTTCTCATTCAAAAGCCGTCTCGCATTCTCTGAAAATAAAAATTTTTCAAATGAATGGCCATGTAAGATGAATAAGTAATATACATAAATTTGACCATAGTTTTGGCTTCTCTTCAAGGATGTTAAGCGTTCGGAACTTCCGAATACAATTTGCTCTCATTTCAATTTTGACTCAACCTATTAAACCCATGAAGAATTTTAATATCTAGGTAGTTATTTTGATTAACGTCGCACTGGAGCAACACAACGGGCTATTGCCGACGGTCCGGGATCCAACCCGAAGCGGAAGAACCGAGGACAACACACGTAATTTTGAACAACGGTCAGATGACAAATGTCCCACTCCAACGTGTGGACATTTGAGGCCACGACATATTTAAAGTGCACCAGCAACCTTTGTACACGACGCTCTTTGGTTGGATTCGAACTCGGTTGCTGAATCGTTACTCTTCCAACAGGACTACAGCGGTCCCAATTTCAATAGTATCTTCCTTTTTGTTACAAGGGAAAAAATGAGATTACTTCTACTTGTCTTGTCCAAGAAGCTAAGTTCTACTTTATAATCTCTTTTTATCACCCAGCCTTTGATATTGAACATGATAAGCGCTCCCAGTGTATGATACTATTTTTAAACACCACGACGTCAAAAATGATATCAGTATTAAAAAATATCTGCGATAGCACAGCAGAAAGATCATATCCAAGAAGCGATTTTTTTTTCTTTCATATTTACAAGCATTTTTTTTTTCAGCGGTGTCAGATTATTGAATGAGTCCGTTCTTTAACTCGGAACTTAACCGTCTCATGGCCGCGGTAGCCCAGTTGGTAGAGTTGCGGATTAGCAAACTTGGTCCAACCAAAAGATTGTCGTGTACATGGGGTCAGATTCACTTTAAATCCGCCGTGGCCTCAAATGTCCTCCCGTTGGCGTGGTGCGGAAGTTTGGGGTGCTAGCTAAGGTGTTGCCTCGTCATCTGACCGTGGTTCGAAATTACGAGGTGTTATCCTCGAATCTTTCCCATCGGGATTAATCCCAGACCGTCGCCAATAGCCTGTTGTTGCTTCAGTGAGACGGTAGTTAACTACCTACCTAACTTTGCATGGACTGCGGTAGCCCGGTTGGAGGTATGTAGGTAGGTATTTTAATTAACGTCACACTGGAGTAACACAACGGCCTATTGGTGACGGTCCGGGATCAAACCAGAAGGGAAATATCCGAGGACAACATCACGTAATTCTGAACACCTGAGCTGGCACTCCACTCTCTAAATTTCCACACCTCGCCAACGTGAGTGCATTTGAGGCCACGACAGATTTAACGTGCACCAGTCCCCACGGTCTTTGGTTGGATTCGAACTCGGAACCCTCCGGTTGCTAGTCCGTTACTCTTCCAACCGGGCTACCACGTCCCTTTGTGTCAGCAAAACTTTCATTGTGTGTGCATGTCTATTACTTGATGTATGTCTTGTGTCTGGCGCAACATGGCCAAGTATGGCCCTTACGCCATAGTAGCCCAACCCTTTCACAACATTCTTTCCTTGTTTGTCTCGTGTTTGGTGCAGATCGGCCAAAAAATATGGGCCCTGCGTCATAATATAGTGAAACTTCGATTAACCGTCAATGTCAGGACCGTGACGGTTAATCGAGAATAGACGGATAACAGAAAAACCTTAAACAACAACCCACCCCCATCCATTGCATATGAACGAATGATAAAAAATGCAAGTTTACGAACTGGAAATACACTGTACATGTATTTTATTTTACGGAAACAAACAATATGCAATTTGCATTGAGTACAATATAGTACATATGTGCATATTGTTACATGAACTTACCCTCTAGACGTACATATTCAAATTTTAAAATAGTCATTTTCTTTCGTTTCTTCGAGGCTGTGCTTTCTGTGTGTGTGTGTGAGAGAGAGCGGGATAATGTTCCGTACTTTACGTATATGTATAGTATGCATGTGTGAGTACAGTATGTATGCAAGTGTGTACGTACTAATAACTTTTAATATTTAATTAACTTTTAATAACGGACTGACGGTTAACAGAAACTTACGGTTAAAAGAGTGACGGTTAATCGCAGTTTCACTGTGATCACAAACCAACCAAACAACCGAAATACGTTCCTACTGGGCCATCTTTACGTGCCCATGAAAAGCAATTCTCGGATCAGAAACGAATCTCTGCATGCGACTCCAAATTAAACAGAAAGGAAACTGGATATTTCGCCGGATGAAATATCGGTAGATGAGTAATAATTCATTTTGTCGAAGTAAAATAGCGGTCATAAATAATCAGCGGCGACAGCCGCAATTAAAACCCCTTTGGAGCCGAGAGCACACGAAGCTGATTTGAGAGTGAAAAATGATCCGATTCAAGAGTACCGCGATTCCGGCCTGATGCGAAAGAATACGTCACTGCTCTCCAACTTCTCGACGTGGTTTGCGTCTTGTCACGCAGAATGAATCGTGATTTTAGCGAAACTGAACGGTATATTTACTGAGAGAGAAGAAAAAGGAGAAATATCTTTTTATATAACTTGATTTCGGAGGTCGACATCTTTCGGTTTCGACCGATCTAACAGGTGGTTCTCCGTAACAAGTTTTCCATTGATTAATTACCGACAATATAATTATTAAATTATTTTGGGCTTTGTTATTTATCAAAAATGCGGAATGCTTTTTCTCTTTGAAACAATCGAAGATTTTTATTTACATGCACACACGCAGTGGGTCAACCTTAGATTTAATAATCATTTGCATATATTTAAAATTTAATTATATAAAGGTTCTGTCTGTTTTAGTGCCGAGGACGCAAATGAACCACTATCAGATGACGAGGTCAACACCTGAGCTGGCACCATACTCTCCAAACTTCCACGCCACGACGTTTGAGGCCACGACAAATTTAACGTGCACCAGCCCCAGTGAACATAACGGTCTTTGGTTGGACCTAGTTTCGAACTCGCAACCCTCCGGTTGCTAATCCGCTGCTCTTCCAACTTTACAACTGCGGCCCTGCAAAGTTAGTTGTTTAAAAATATTTATTGTTTTCGGTAACCAGACTTAATTTTAAAACGATCATTTATATATATATAACGCTTGGCCAATTGAACATTACCATCATTGCACTGTAAGAACGGATTTGTGAACCACTGCGTTTCCCTGGTGTGTTACGGGGAGTTGAGGTTACACCTCACATTCTTGCCATGCATTCTAGGCACGACCCGTTTGTAGAGAGGTCACACGTTCATCAGGACGGACAAACATCCATGTCTCACCCCGAATTCGAACCAGGAACCTTTCGATCCAGAAACTAGCAACTAGACCGATTGGTCAACAAAATCACAGCAAGAGTGGTGGTAGTAAAAAGTGGTAGGTTGAATTAAAGTCGCACTGGAGCAACACAACGGGCTATTGATGATGGTCCGTGATCCACCCCGAAAGGGGAGAGCACCTCGTAATTTTGAACCACGGTCAGACGACGAGGTCAACACCTGAGCTGGCACCTCTCTCTCCAAACGTCCACTCCACACCAACGTGAGGACTTTTGAGTCCACGAGAGATTTAACGTGCACCGGCTCCAGTGTACACGATGGTCTTTGGTTGGACCTAGTTTCGAACTCGCAAACCCCCGGTTGCTAATCTGTTGCTCTTCCAACTGGTCTACCCCTATAAATTAATTTAGACATGAAATGTAACGATACCGCCAATACGACAATTAAAAAACTTGAGCGCGTAGCCATTCGCAGGTCTTGCTAGTTTCAGTTACATTTCTACTTACATCAAAGCGCCGACTGTGGTTGAGGAATTGTTGGAAACGGAATGTGTATAATGTGGAAGCCCTCCCTCCTTTTACTTCGGAGGAAATCAGTTGGAGAGAATGATCTCTACAACTGTTCAAAAAGGATACGGGCGGTAGTATTGCTTGGAAAGGGGAACGTACACGTGACTCAACGTGCCAGTTTAAAATAGCTAGAAATAGGGGTACTGCGTATGTAAATAAATAATAATTTTTCTCCGAGGCATGAAAATAACTCTCATTTTATATATACAAGATGGAGTGGCATATCTCCATTCCACAACGGAAAAATCACGAGGATTTTTTAACCTACACCTCTTTTATGTCTCTTATTTTTCAAAAAAAAATTCAAATTTCTTTTGAATTTAGAAAGCGGGCCGCGGTAGCCCAGTTGGAAGAGCAACGGTAGGTAGGTGTTTTAATTAACGTCGCACTGGAGCAACACAACGACTATTGGCGACGATCTGGGATCAATCCCAAAGGGAAAGATCGTAGGACTACACCACGTAATTTTGAATCACGGTCAGATGACGACAACACCTGAGCTGGCATCCCACTCTCCAAACTTCCACACCACGCCAACGTGAAGACATTTGAGGCCACGACAGATTTAACATGCACCAGCCCCCTTTGTACACGACGGTCTTTGGTTGGATTCGAACTAGCAACTTGCCGTTGCTAATCCGTTACTCTTCCGACCGGGCTACGGATTGGAACGGTTTTAGTCTAGTCTGTTTTCATTTTCTTTGGGTAGTACTAATAGAGCCCGGTTTTCCATTTTTTCGGCCCTCAGGGGCATATGTTTAGATTTTTACGAGCTTCACGAAGCCGAGGAACTCAAGTCATCTTTTCTTTTTGCATGGGGTTTACTGTATTTTGCATAATGTATGTTGCGCTCACGGGATACGCAAGCAATATTTTTCCGCTTTCCTCCCCATCCTCCCATTATTCTATTCCCAATCCCTCTTTTATTCTCTTTCACATCTTTTACTTGAAATTGTTTGTCTTGTATTTGGCGCAGCTTGACCAAATATGGCCCTTGCGCCATAAAACCCCAAAACAATCAAGCAACCATTTTACATCTTTTTGTGGTGTGATTGGAGACAGATGATAAAGTTTGATTTTGTAAAAACCACTTTTTGCCTGCGGTAGGTAATAAATTTCTAAGTTAATTTATAACTATTGTTATTTATGAAGCTATTGTAGCCGGTTAGAACTAATACAAGGTCTGGATAGACAAGGTCGACTGGTCGTTGTTCTGGTGATACTTTTTATAGACTACAATGGAATGTATAGCTATTGCTATTTATGAAGTTACTGTACCGAATAGAATTAATACAAGGCCTGGATAGAATCGATAGTGAGCTGCGATTGGTCGCTGTTTTGGTGATAGTTTAGAGATTTTTATTTTTAGGTTATATCTGTTTTGGTAATTGGATCATGCGTCAAAAGACGGGCGAAAGTTTCTCAAGCAAATTAATAATTCTTTTTTAATTGAAGGAACAGTGACAAACTGGATGGAAATGATAAAACAATCTGATTTTATGATGCTTTTATTGATTGGAAAAACAAATTTCGTAAATTTTCTGAGGCCTCAAATATGCTGACCCATCCCAAGTGGATGAGGTGGTATTAAAATAATTTTTATACATCTTCAGTCCTTGCCAGATAAAGAAGGTATTTTATACTACGCGAGAGAATTAGGAACACAAAACATGCAACAAAAATTTCATAAGCAGTCGTGTTAAAGTATAGCTAATTTTGAAACCAGTTCTTTCGGCAATCTCAACCAATATAACTCTCCAGGAAAAATAAACGTATTGATTATTATTTAGAAATGCATTTCATTGAAAATTTTTTAAACTAGTGTTTAGATTGTAGTGTTCTGCAAATCAGATACGATTTTAAATCAACAGTCTTTCCATTGTCCTTCTAATTGGCGATAAAACAGAGTTTAATCGCATGCAAGAATACTTCCTTTCCTATTACTAAATACAAACATGCAGCACTACAAAAAGGATGTTTATTTTTAGCTAGCAGACCTGTTTACCAGCGCGAAACAGATGGTTATAGTTTTTTAATGAGATCTAGCGTTGGGTAAATTGGACAACAAACCGTTTTTCAAATCACTGCTTGAATGCAAATCACAATCGCAAAGAATCAGCATTGTTTTGGGTATGGTATTTTTAATTAACGTCGCACTGGAGCAACACAACGGGCAATTGGCGACGGTCCGGGATCAGACACGAAGGGAAAGAACCGAAGACACCACGTAATTTTAAACCACGGTCAGATGACGAGGTCACACAAGTGCTGGCTCCCCATTCTCCAAACTTCCACACCACGCAAACGTGAGTACGTTTGAGGCCACGACAAATTTAACCAGCCCCCATTGTACACGACTCGGGTTGGATTCGAACTCGCAACCCTCCGGTTGCTAATCAGTTACTCCTCCAATCGGGCTACAGAGGCCCCGCATTGTTTTGGGATTTTTGTCGATATGATAGGTTTTACTACAAACTACCCACATCTATCACTAAGCAAATGACAGAATTTTTAAGGTTAAAAAACATTTTTAAATCTTGAAATTTTACAGGCGAGCAATATCTAATATTATTTAAACTCGTTAATTTAGCGGAGTACAAAACATCACTGATTTTGTAAATCTTCCTGTTCAATGATCTGTCACAGTTCTCAAAATATGAAATGCTCATCCTGAAAACAATTGTGAGATTTTTATGGTCCTTGAGGCCGCCTTCAGTATTTTAAGTCAGTGATGTGTCAGGAAAATAGAGGTATGGTTTGATAACCGCCGAGTCGTGGAAAATGTGTGACGACAGAGCAAAGAATATGATTACTCCACAAGTTACGAATAGGATTGCACTTATTACGTCACGCGTGACGAATCATGCTTACGATGAGCTTGAGAGGAAAAGCGGAAATTCCTGATATCTCTCCTTAAACGCGTTTTTTGAATTGAAAAGTTTTGTTGGTTAACTTTTCCTCCTTGAATATTAGAGAATTATAATTTATAACAAGGAAGCACAGACCGCGGGCCTCATGCGGCCCTCCGTTGATTTGCTGGCGGCCGGCCTCAACGTATGTTATTTAACTTCAACAAGTCGCACGGGATGGTAGGTAATTTATATTAAAATTTCGTTGCTACATAATGCATTAAAATGCTCAAGAACCTGTGGGTCAACCACATATCTGTGAATAAACTTTTTCAGTCATGATATTAACAAAGTGAAAAATTGGAACCACTTGACTAATAGAAATTTAGAATCAATTTTTTGCGCTTGGCTATTACAAAAATCGAACTCATATTAAAAAAGAAATACAATGTCCATCAAATTAAATTCTTTATTTACTTTTTATTATCTCTTTTTCATACATAAAAAATAAATATAAATAAAGTAAATAATATATGATAGACAACTTGAGTGGGTTTTTGGTGATCCTCCCATAAGTCACTGTAAATCTATGTGGCCCTTGGGTCGTAACAAAAGTCTATGCATTTCTGGTCTAAATGGTTAGGAATTGGACAAGACGATAAAAATCTCCTAGACATAAGTGATCAAGAACGTATTTAGCAACGCGTGAAAGACAGTACCAACTTTGTTTACCTTAAGTATTTCATGATAGGTAAGTAGTTGAATTGACGTCTTACTGGAGCAACACAAAGGGCTATTAACGACGGTCAGGGATCAATCCCAGGACTACACCTCGTAATTTTGAACCACGGTCAGATGACTAGGTCAACACCTGAACTGGCACCCCACTCTCCAAACTTCCACACCACTCTCCAAACTTCCACACCACGCCAAAATAAGGACATTTAAGTCCACGACAGGTTTAAATTTCACCAGTCCCCACGAACACAGTGATCTTTGGTTGGACCGAATTTCGAACTCCCAGCCTTCCAGTTGCTAATCCATTACTCTTCCAACTGGGCCACCGCGGGCTAGGGATGTTAAGCGATTCACAGAACTGCTACTCAATCACCGATGCTTTTGAATCACAGTTCTTACCTGTTACTGAATTATCAAAATAACAGTGATTTAGAAGCAGTGATTACTGGAACATTGATTGAGAATATCTGATTCTGTAGCAGTGATTGAGGGCTAATCAACTGATATCGGTTAACCCTGATACTGCGACTCTGATTCGGTAACAGTGATTCAGGGCTAAGTGAAGCCACGACAGATTTAACATGCACCAGTCCCCACATACACGACGGTCTTTGATTGGGTCGAGTTTCGAACTCGCACCCTTCCGGTTGCTAATCCGCTACTCTCTCAATTGGGCTACCGCGACACCTGGTACTTCATGGTGGAGTTGGATTACATTGCTATACATACTACTGTATTGTAATTAATTTTAACTGTGGTGGCTTAGTTCACCACAATACTTCCCCTCCATAATTTAAAGAGGCTGAATTCGATAGATGTTACTACTACAGAGGCTGTTCGGACATTTTTTGAACGATTTTAATGGACTGAAGCTCAATTTTTGTGTTTTAAATGTTCCATTTGATAGCCCTTATTGTTAACTATCTTTCTACACCTTAATTTCCATGATAATAATGACTTTTGTAGTATCGACAGTGGTATTTTGTCCCATTCTTGTTCCACAGTTTTCCAGTCCTTGAATGGTTTTCGGTCGACGTTTCGATAATGCCCTTTTTAAAAATCCAAAAGCACAAAAGTCCATGGGTGAAACATCTGGAGATTTAGCAGGAATATCAGTAAAGGGACTTGATACCAGTTTCTTGTTCCATTTTTTCTAAGAATTTAATAGTCGATTTAGATGTGTGGCGGTTTGCTTTACTTTGATGCAGTTCTACTGATTGTTGGCACTGTGGGTAAAGATATGGTATTTCTTTTTTGAATATTGGGGATAAAATAGGGTCTTGATAATATGTGGGAGTTGATTTTTACATTTCCCCCCCTCTTTTACTTTTAATTTTCCATTATATGCAAAACCGGGAACAATCATAAATCTCTTACCTTAGAGAAAGTTCTCACTTCGCTATAGTCCCTTGACTTGGCGGATTCTCTTTTAAAATTAAAGATCTTACCTTACAAATATTATCAGAAATTTTTTCTTCTTTTGATACTCTTTTGGAAGTATTTTTCCACTTTTACGTTTTTCCTTTCTCATTAATAATATTACTTATCGTACCTTTAGATATCGAAAAAACATGACTTTTAGAGCGTTTTTGAATAATTGAATAAGCATAATTCTCTTCGGAAAGAGAGGAAACATAGCCTTCCATCCATTGCTTATTTAAAAGCGCCATTTTGAAAGTAAACAAAACTCCGAGTTAGCAGACGATAAGTTATACTTCAACTATTTAATTGCTGTGAAAATAAAATTCTTTCGTAGGGCATACAATTTTTTTACAGCTCATCAAAATCGCTCAAAAAATGTCCGAACAGCCTCTGTAGTTGACTGATTGCCAATTCCGGGAAACTGCGAGAACTGTATTTCAATCGCAGTTGTACTTCCGTATACAAGGTCGTGTGATGGATCATTCCAATCATTTGATTGTCCTGTGCTGCCTTTAGTAGCCGAGAAAGCCGTATGATGAGAAAGATGAGTGGGAACGAAGAGTGACGCCGTGGTAGGAATAGGTGTAGTGTCTGTTATCACAGGACTTCAGATTGTTGTTGGAAGTGATTGGCATCGCAACGGAAATTCAACTGTTCAAAATGGACCATCCATTGAAGTGTGTGCCAATTGTTGCTATCGGCATCTGAGTTTTGTCAGAAGCGCATTCAGGCTTGTTCTTCAAAGTGAGCATGTTCAGAATCACATTCGCCAGTCACCAATTTAGCAAGACGTGAGAAAGGCAGTACAACTTTGCTTACTAAAAGTACTTCATGGTGGAGTTGGGATACACTGTTATATATACTACTGTATTGTAAGTAAATTTCTATAGTGGTGACTAAGTTCATACTTATTCGGAGTAAGTACCCACCATACTCGAGCTCTCCCCGAAATATTTTAAATGTTAAAAACAATCGCAAATACCCACCGAAAATAATTTAATTAACTTAAATCGAGTTTTGTTCATCACGGGTGAAATATATCCAAGTATATCTGAAAGTGTCAAAAAGTTTTTTTCGTGATGTTCATTTACAATTAAGACCTTTCGACTGGAATATAGAATCACGTGAGAAGAAATTATCAAGTTTCAGAGCAATTTAATATGAAGACGAATTGTATGATATGAATTCATAGATGTTATTCCATATCGAGCGATATCTTTGAATTTTCTTTACTATGAACTATACTTGAATTTTGCGAGTGGTTCGATTTTTTTTTTCGCAGCCCTGTACCTTTATCTTTTTTATCTTTCGAAAGACCTCAGCCTTTTAATATATAAGTCTATAAGTATATTCTTATAAGTCTGTCTGGCAACCAATATTAGTCTAGGAACATAAATAAAATATATAACTATCAGCATTATTATTTACTGCGATGTCAGTTAGATCAGGGCAACTATTGAGTTATGTGGGTGTCTTGTCAGAAAGATTATACAGTTGGCAAATTGGAGAGTTTAACAAGCCATTTCGGTATAGGTGATTTTGTAGGTAGTTGTGCCCTATACCTCCCAAGTTATAAAAGGGAGTAGTTGAATTAACGTCGCACTGAAGCAACACAACGGGCTATTAACCACGGTACAGGATTCATCTCGAAGAGAAAGATCCGCCGAGGACAACACTTCGTAATTTTGAATCTCGGTCATATGACGAGGTCTACAATTGAGTTGACACCCCACTTTCCAAACTTCTACACCACGCCAACATGACATTTGAGGCCAAGGCAGATTTGAATTCCAACAGACCCCACGTACATGACGGTCTTTGGTTGGATCGAATCTCAAACTCGCAACCCTCCGGCTTTAATCCGTAACTCTTTCAACTGGATTACCGCGAACCTTAGTTATAAAGGTAGATAAGTAGGTATTTTAATTAGCGTCACACTGGAGCAAATTAACGGACTATTGGTGACGGTCCCGGATCAAACCCCGAAGGGAAAGATCCGAGGGCAACACCACGTAATTTTGAACCACGGTCAGATGACGCGGTCGCACCTGAGCTGGCACCCCACACTCCAAACTTCCACACCAAGCCAACGTGAGGCCACGACGAATTTAACCTGCAACAGCCCCCGTGTAAACAACGCTCTCTGGTTGGACCTAGTTTCGAACTCGCAGCCCTCCGGTTGCGAATCCGTTACTCTTCCAACTGGGCTACAAAGGACCTTAGTTATAAAGGAAAAAGACGCGATGATGTTGATCTCTACCCCAGACTTATGAGCCCATTGTGTTGTTCCAATGCGACGTTAATTAAAATACCTACCTTCCTATCACTCACCTTTAAATCGTCATCTGACCGTGGTTCAAAATTACGTGGTGTTGTCCTCGATCTTTCCCTTTGGGATTGATCCCGGACCGTCACCAATAGCCCATTGTGTTGCTCTAGCGCTAGGTTAATTAATTACCAATTACCAACTTCCAAATACGTCCAAAAGTTTTGAAAACTTTAGTACCGCGTCCTTGAGTTATGACATGAGCCAGAAGTTCTGCTCCAGCGGCTGAATCGTCTGGGAGAGAGAATCTTCCGTCTGAGAACAATCCGTTCGGAAAATGAGTTAGGCTGGTTTCTCGTGGAAACAACCACTTCCTACGATCAGATTCAGCAGAAAAAGAACCTGTGTTCGGATGAGTCAGGCGTCAATTCTCATCTTCTTTGACAGTTGACCACAAGTGACTGTTGCGGCTCGGCATTTCAATGACAGGTTGCCATCTCGGGGTTCACTATTTGCTGACGGTGCGGTTTTCTTTGTTTTCCCTCAGGACGAATCAGTGGTATACGGAAAATAATTACGGAGGAACAAAGAACCTCCTCTACCGGTTTTCTATTCCAGTCGACCGCGATGCAAAATGAACATGAAGTAAAATGGTTTTTCGACTGCTTTCAGACATATGACAACAATGAACTGCATTCATTTTACCTGTATGATACCAGGGGTCGTGGTAGCCCGGATGGAAGAGTAATGGATTAGCAACCGGAGTGCTGCGTGTTCGATTTCAACCAAAGACCGTCGTGTATGGACATGGCTGGTGCACGTTAAATCTGTCGGGGTCTCAAATGCCATCACGTGATGTGGAGGTAGGTATTTGCATCAACGTCGCACTGTAGTACGTTCAGATGACGTTTTGTACCACGTTCAGATGACGAGGCAACACCTGACCACTCTCCAAACTTTCACACCACGCCAACGCGAGGACATTTGAGGCCACGGCGAATTTAAAGTGCACCAGCCCCCTTTGTACACGACGGTCTTTGGCTGAATTCGAACTTGCAACCCTTCTGTTGCTAGTCCGTTACTCTGCTAACCGGGCTGCCGTGGCCCTGGTGTGATGTGGAAGTTTGGAGAGGGGGTGAGAGTTCAGGAGTTGATCTCGTCATCTGACCGTGCTTCAAAATTGGTACTGTCCTCGGATATTTCCTTTGGGATTGATCCCGGACCCTCGCCAATAGCCCAATGCGTTGCTCCAGTGCGACGTTAATTAACTATCATTACCATTACCTTTCCCATTGAGTCCCCTAGTGCAACGAATTCTTTGCTTGTGCTTTAGCAATCCATCAAATTGCTGATACAAAATGAGCATTTCGCTTGAAAATACGCTTTTTTTTTCAGACCTGTCCAACATTTTTCTACTTATGGGTTTTAGAAAGCTTCGCTTTAAACAAAGCTAAATTCTACATTTATTTTAGTAACATCAATATCATTTCGGGGCGGGTGATAATCCTCCTCTGAATACGTCCGAGGGACGAATAGAAAACAGGGGCTCGAACGATTTTATTTTTTAACACTCTTAGTGGTTGTCTTGTCGAGGTATCCTGTCATTAAAAAAAACTGGCCAGATCTTGATGGACGAGATATCTAGTCATCATAAAAGAAAAAAAAGGACCAGATCTTGTTGTACTTATCATAAAAAATTGGCAATACCTTGATGGACGAGGTATGTCGTCAATAGCAAAATTGGTCAGATCTTGATGGACGAGATATCTAGTCATCATAAAAGAAAAAAGGACCAGTTCTTGTTCTACTTATCATAAAAAATTGGCAATATCTTGATGGACGAGGTATATCGTCAATAGCAAAATTGGTCAGATCTTGATGGACGAGATATCTCGTCGAAACTACTTGGAGGGTTAATAGTTTTTGCGCCTTTATTTTTTACTTTAATTATAAAGTTACTCTGTGTTTGGAGAATAAGCTTTCGTCCTGCAAAAATTTTACCTCGGATGGACAAACCAAGCTTTTAAGTAAGCAAGGGCTGAAGCACTTCTCTTTGAGTCAAAAGAGCTCTTGCATAAAAGTGCCTTTACCTTGAAATTTCTTGAAAACTTTCTACATGGTTTTTCAAAATGTCTGGCAAGTTTTAGAATTCCTTTGTTCGTCGTCTTATTCAAGACAGTTCTTTGTAAGTTGGAACAGGAAATAAAACTTGTCTCTACTACCTGAATGGTAGAAACTGTCCCTACTGCTGTGTTAGGAGGCGCAATAGGAAAGTTCCAAATTTAATCTTTCATTTGCAGCTTTTATTTGATATTATTTCCCTGTAAACATAATTGCATATATTTCAACAATGATTCAAGGATTCCATTTTTTAAAATAAATTTTTATGGATTTTATGTCAGGAGTTAGCATAGCAAAATAATTAGGGAATCCTCTTTCAGTAGACGGTGACCATTTTTCATTACTACCCCTGCCCTAGATCAGGGGTGCACACTACATAACTTCATGACTGCGGATTGGGAAGAAAAAGGGCTACATGTATTAAGAAGGGCGATGTGCAGAATGAGGAAGGAACTGACATCAAAATGATCCATTTCATAAGAGGTATTTTAGTTAACGTCGCATTGGAGCAACACGACGAACTATTGACGAATGTCCGGGATCAATCCCGATGGGAAAGATCCGAGGATGACACCACGTAATTTTGAACCACGGTCAGATGACGAGGTCACACCTGAGCTGGCACCCCACTCTCCAAACTACCACACCACGCCAACGTGAGGACATTTGAGGCCACGACAGATTTAACGTGCCCCAGCCCCCGCTTACACGACAGTCGTTTGCTGGACCGAGTTTTAAACTCGCAACCCTCCGGTTGCTCTTCCAACTGGGCTACCGCTGCCTCCCTACTAAATAAAATGAATGTTAGAAAATTTTCACACCATATCTTAGAAAAAATGAAAGTTAAATCCACTGTTTTGATTTTTATTTTGGCATTTTAGTTGCATTTTGGCAACTTGATAAAGATTAATGAAAAATTTCATTTAAATTGAGTTGTTAAATATTAAAATACCATTAGTTTCTTAAAATTTAAGGAAAATCTTAAGCATTCAAGCAATGAAGTTTTCCAAACTATGATGACAATGAAACAATCACCAAATAACGTTTTTAAACTAAGTATATATTATTTAAAGTTAGACCAATAATATGCAGTACCATGTAGTTTTAAAAAAGATTTCATTGTTACGATGCTTTTTCCGTCATTCGATATCTTTGCTTTAGTGCTTGTAGTATGTATTTTGCAAAGCGCTTTTAATTTCATCAATTTTACTGTTTCTAATTTAAAACTCACTTTGAGATGCTAACCAGTATCTCGCGAAATCGACTCCATCCAAACTTCGCTTTATTCTTTTGGATTGAAAGATTGGAAGCAATGGTTCCTCGTTTTTGGATTGGATTGGATTTGGATTTTTTGGGATTTGGAATTTTCTCCCGCAAGGTCCTAGTCAGGACTAGTTGCGCAACTTCATCTTTGGAAATGATTATCGAGGGTAATGTAAATTCACCACTATATCGAATTTCTAGTTTCAATAATGATATGGAGAACATATTTTTTATTGAATAAAAGCAAACTCCCCGTGCACCACAGAAGTACAACACGGGGCTTACAGAAGTAAGTTGATTTAACAAAGAAACAGTGGTAAGAATAACATTAAACAAAATGTGTTTCTCATCTACACTTTTAAATTAATGATATTTTATGTTAAAGAGGGTCACTATCTAATTACTCCTCTTCTTTTACAGAAACATTTGACAAAAAAGGGTTGATAAGCATTTAGAAAATGAAAATGAAGGTAATTTTTTCATTACTGGTTAGTACCCATGAGTTTAAGTCATGAAAATGCATGAGCATTGAATTACTCAAATTTTAGTATTCGTTATATTTTCCTGGACTTAAGGTAGGTATTTTCTTCCAGCAATTCGATAATCCGCCCTTTAATCAGTTCGTCATTCAGCATTATAGTGAAACTTCGATTAACCGTCAGGGATTAACTTCTGTTATCCGTCTATTCTATTAACCGGGACCGGGACGGTTAATCAAATAGACGGATAACAGAAAAACCTTAAACAATAACCCACCCCCATCCATTGCTTATGAACGAATGATAAAAAAAATGCACACTTACGAACTGGAAATGCACTGTACATGTATTTTATTTTACAGAAACAAACAATATACAATTTACATTAAGTACAGTATAGTACATATTGTTACATGAACTTACGCTCTAGACGTACATATTCAAATTTTAAAATAGTCCGCCATTTTCTTTTGTTTCTTCGAGGTTCGTGCTTTCTGAGCGGCAATGTTCCGTACTTTACGTGGAAGTATAGTATGTATGAGTACAGTATGTATGTATGAGTACAGTATGTATGTGTGTAGGTACTAATAACTTTTAATATTTAATTAATTAACTTTTAATAAAACGGACTGACGGTTAAAAGAGTGACGGTTAATCGAAGTTTCACTGTACATAATTTATAGGTGTAACTATGTAAGTATTAAATAAAAATTTACTTTTAAATGATAGGTGCTTTTGTGAACTCTTTTCATACTAACGGTAAGAATTACTCTTCTTTTTCTATACAATTCATCTTTTACACATACTTATTTCAACATACATACCAGATTCTGAAAAGGGACCGCGACTAAAAAAAGGATCGAAGTCATTGAGCATTATGTCAAAACCACAAAGCCTTGCACAATCTTCATTCGGAGTTCGCAATTATTGCTGTTTTGAATAGTGTCGCCATTATTCGTATGGAGTAGACATGGAAGGTGAGTTCGACATTTCTTTCCTTAGATTAATTTCAACTCAAATAAAAAATTATTTAAAATAAATTCATTCAACTTGGAAATTGAATCTAAGACAAGTTTCAAAATTACTTTGATATGCCCCCTCCTATTAGGCCCATCTAACTTATTAATCTTTGATTCTTTCAGGAAGTGTCCAAGAAGCAATTGAACATTTTACCCTCGAGAACTTGAAAAGTTACGCTCAACAGATTTTAGTTTCCGAAAATTGCGAGAACTCTACTCAAAAGCCACTCAACCTTGCATTCCCTTTGTTGGTTCGAATCCAGCCAAAGACCGTCCTGTATAAAGGGGGCTGGTGCACGTTAAATCCGTTGTGGCCTCAAATGTCCTCACGTTGGTATGTTGTGGAAGTTTGGAGAGTGGGGTGCCAGCTCAGGTGTTGCATCATCATCTGACCGTGGTTCAAAATTACCTGGTATTGTCCTCGGATCTTTCCTTTTGGGATTGATCCCGGACCGTCACCAATAGCCCGTTGTGTTGCTCCAGTGTGACGTTAATTGAAATACCCCCCTTTAATGGTAAGTATACGTTCAGTAGATGAGTTTTGCATTTACGTCAGTCGCTTTATTCGAACTAAAATCTACTTTCCCATAGGTAGAGGCAGTGTATGTAGTTAATTAACGTCGCACTGGAGCAACACAACGGGCTAGTGGCGATGGTCGGGTTTAATCCCGAAGGGAAAGATCCGAGGGCAACACCTCGTAATTTTGAACCACGGTCAGATCACAAGGTGAACACCTGAGCTGACCACCACTCTCCAAACTTCCACGTCACGACAGATTTATCGTGCACCAGCCCCCGTGTACACGACGGTCTTTGGTTGAACCGATTTTCGAACTCACAACCCTCCGGTTGCTAATCCGTTACTCCTTCTAATAAGGCTACCGTGGTCCTGTAGGTATAGGATGTATGAATCTTGTTATTTTAGGAAATGTATTTTTCTCGTTATGTATTTTCTATTTTAAAAAATTAATGCAATTTAATGTAAATTTATGTAATTTCTTCTCAACTGTACTTGCCAAATTTAACTTTGATTGTCGTAATCTAAATTTGCATAATTTCCCACGAAAATTAACCGAAATTTTAATTCCTGTGAAATGATTCGTAGTTTTCAAACGCATAAAATAATTTCGGTCAAATTAATTAAAGGACGAGTGTCTTATATTGCAAGCCTTTAATTTGTCCTTTAATATTTTCCGTGTCAGGGGAAAAGGGGTTAAGCCTGACTTTGGATGGGTCCAAAGAAATCGAGTGTATCAATATAATTTTAAAAAATAATATATGCTTAAAACGAAACTAAATAAAACTATTAATCTAAATTAGAATTCTTTGTATCATGGCATGATTCTTTTTCTTCCTGAATATTTGTGAGGAAGAGCGAAATATTCAACGTAAGATTCTGAAAAGTAGCGATTATGACTTAAGCACCTTTTGCAGTGGCACGGAAGATATATTACCGATGTAAGCAATATGGGATTAATTTCTTTACATTTGACGATGATAATACCATTGGAAATCTCTCAGAATTGTAACTCTCATCAAATCGTAGGATTAAACATTCATTTCCACTATATTTCGGGCCGCGGTGGCCCGGTTGGAAGAGTAACGGACTTGCAACCGAAGGGTTGCGAGTTCGAATCCAGCCAAACACCGTCGTGTACAAAGGGGGCTGGTGCACGTTAAATCTGTCGTGGCCTCAAATGTCCTCACGTTGGCGTGGTGTGGAAGTTTGGAGAGTGGGGTGCCAGCTCAGGTGTTGCCTCGTCATCTGACCGTGGTTCAAAATTACGTGGTGTTGTCCTCGGATCTTTCCCTTTGGGATTGATCCCGGACCGTCACCAATAGCCCTGTTGCGAATCGTTATACTTTTAATCGTACTCGTTATGATTATTTACTCAATAAATAGCAAGCTGCATCTGGCAACAGTAATAAATAAATATATGGAGAAAAAGATGGTTGTTTGTTTTTTATAACTAAGATTTAAGCGTATTCTTTGCATTGTTTAACTTGCAAATTTCGCCTCTTATTTTATAATGAGGTCTCGTTCGTAAAACGAAACATGGCGTCCGTGAATTAAAAGAAATTCTGCGACTTCGTTTGAAAATATTGTACTGTGAATACAACGATTAGTGTTCCTTCAAAGTTAAGCCTACTTTGGAATTTCATATGAAAATGGCCGAGGAGAAAAATGTTCCAAGTAACTTGGAAGATCTGAAGAAAGCAAGAACACAGCTACGTCGTGCTTTTACTACAGCTTGCAATCAATTTGCGAAGTTAGAAGAATCCGAGAAAATTGAAAGTAAGGAAATTCTTACTATTTATAATAAGATAGTTGATAAATCGACTAGGTTGTTTGACTTGGACTCTCAAATAAGTCTGTTAACTGATATTTCTGAAGAAGAATTTGATTTAACTGAATCTTATAGAGATAAATTTATTGAAGTGAAAGTATTTTACGATTCTTATGTTCAGAAAGAATTAGTCGCCGAGTCATGCAATTTTCAGTCCCGAGTTGGAGCGAATTTAAAGCTGCCTAAGATAATTTTGAAAGAATATGAGGTTGTTCCAAAAACTTGGGTAGCATTTTGGGGACAGTTTTCTCGCATACACAAGGATGATGGCTTGAAAGAGGAAGATAAATTTCAATATTTGTTGGCGTCTGTTAAGCCAAATACGAAAGCGAGAGACATCGTTGAGAGCTATCCACCTTCCAAAGAAAACTATTTGAAAGTAATAGACCACTTGAAGTCTCGTTTTGGAAGGACAGATTTATTAATTGAAGTATATATTAGAGATCTTTTAGCTTTAGTGCTGAATCGCCAAAATGTCCGGCTTGCTGAACTTTATGACAAATTGGGTTCAAATCTGAGATCACTCGAAACATTGGGTGTGACTACAAAAAATTACGCAGCAATGTTGTACCCGGTGGTTGAATCGTGTTTACCCGTTGATGTTTTGAAGGCGTGGGACAGATACAGATTAAACGCCAAAATTGGCGAAGAAGATATGATAAACGTAACAAAAGAAAATTTATTGGAAGCGTTATTGGCCTTTTTATCTCATGAAGTGGAAGGTGAAGAACATAGGATTTTGGCGGAAAATGGTTTTGGAAGACAGAAATGCAAACGAGAAATAAATAAGCCTTTTCAACAAGACGAACCAACAGCAGCTGCTTTAATATCGTCGCTTCCTGATAAATCGTTTGGAAGGCCCGATTGTTTGTTTTGCCATAAGCCTCACAATAGTCAAGATTGTCGAAAGGCTTCTGCAATAAGTTTGGAAGAAAGGAAAAATGCGGTTAAACATGCAAAATGTTGTTTATTATGTTTCAAAAAAGGACATTTTTTCCGAGATTGTAGAAGCAAAGTAAGGTGTTTGCTGTGCAATCAACGACATTATGTGATAATGTGTCCAAATCTCAGCAGAGGATCCGTAAGTTCTCCTTCTAAAGAGCTTGAGCAAGAAGAAAAGGCCACAGCACTGCTTTCTTCCCAGTCTTCCCAACGAGAAGTTTATCTCAAGACTGTTATGTTAAGACTTCGTAATAATGACAAAGAGGTTTGTGTAAGATCTTTATTGGATGATGGATCGCACCGTTCATATATTGAAACTGGTTTAGTTAAAGAGTTAAATCTCCAATCTTCAGGTACGGAAATATTGTCACAAGGTTTATTTGGCGGAGGAACAACACCTGCTGCTAAACATGGAAAATATGAAGTAAATATAGAGGGTTTAGACGGAAAATGTTCGATACCAGTTTCATTCCTCGATCAGCCAAAGATTTGTACGTCATTGCCTAGAATTCAAGATGAAAACCTTATTTCCGAACTCTCTTCCCGGGGGATAGTCCTAACTGACGTAGGTAGAAATGCGCTGCCTATAAGAGTCCTACTTGGAGCGGATATCCTTGGTAGCATTTTAACAGGAAGAGTAGAGATTTTCAAGTCGGGGATTTCAGCTGTAGAAACCTTAGTTGGTTGGACCATCTTGGGTCTTGGCAAGAAAAAAGAAGTTTTTAGTATGGTATCGTTGGCTTTGAAGAACTTTGAATTGCGTAACATTTGGGATCTAGACGTTTTGGGCATAACTGATCCAACAGAAGTATATGAGAAGAAGCTGCTGGAAGAAGACACGTTGATCCATTTTCAAGAAACCCTGAAAGTTAACGATGAACAACGTTATGAAGTTACACTGCCTTGGTTGGTTGGACATCCTCCCTTGTACAACAATCGTGAAGTAGCCGCAGCCAGACTTCGTTCTGTTACGAAGCGTATAGTGCAAGAAGGCACATTCAACGCGTATAACGAAGTTTTCTTGAATTGGCAAAAGGAAGGAATTATTGAAGAGGCTGAGTTTTCAGAGGTGAAGAATTCAGCCTACTACTTACCACACAGACCGGTAATTAAGTTATCAAGCACTACAACGAAAATACGGCCTGTGTTTGATGGTTCATTCAAGACTAAGGGTGGTGCTTCATTAAATGATTGTTTGAGTACAGGACCAAGTTTGACACAACAAATTCATCCATTACTAAACAGATTCAGATGGGGTGCCAAGGGAGTAACAGCAGACATTAAACAAGCATTCTTGCAGATAAGTGTAAATCCAGTAGACAGAGATGTGTTACGATTCTTGTGGTGGAAGGATCCTGAATGCTCAACTATCGTCAAATATAGACACTGCCGCGTCGTTTTTGGGATAACTACATCTCCTTTCCTGCTGAATGCAACAATACTGCATCACCTTGGCCAGGAAAAATTTAAAGGTGAAGATATGGCTTTTACAAGGAGCAAATTGGAAGATGGGTTTTACGTGGATAACCTGATTACCAGTGTCAAAGATGAAGATCAGTTTCAAATTCTGAAGAGACAGGCAAATGAGATAATGACCGCTGGATGCTTTGATTTACGATGCTGGTTTTCTACAGGTAGTTCAGAAGATTCAATTCAGTCAGTATTAGGACTTAAGTGGAATTGTGAGACAGATGAAATGTCATGTGTTTCCCCCAAAACATCTGTCGACCTAAGTCTATCACCAACTAAAAGAATCTTACTTTCAATAGTAAACAGCGTATACGATCCAATAGGATTTTCTTGCCCTGCAATGCTGGTTCCAAAATTAATTCTGCAAGAAGCTTGGAGAAAGAAATTGAGTTGGGACGAAGAACTTCCTGAGGATCTTAAAGTGAGGTTTCATAGTTGGGCAAGACATCTTAGTCTGATTGAACAATGCTCTATTCCAAGAAGAATGTTTAGAGGAAAACTCGATGATGCAACTTTACACATTTTTTCAGATGCATCGGTGTTTGCTTATGCTTGTTGTGCATTCTTGCGATGTGAAGACCAAGGAGAAGTTTTCATAAATTTGGTGGCTGCAAAATCCAGAGTGATGCCAATGAACCGTCCAACGATTCCCAGAGCGGAATTATTAGGAGCTGCCATCGCTGCTCGGTTATATAAGTCTATTCAAGAATCTCTGAAGTTGCCTCTTAGGACATTTTTTTGGAGTGACTCCATGGTTGCGTTAGCATGGATTAAGAAACAAGAACCTTGGAATACCTTTGTCGGGAATAGAGTAAAGGAAATAAGAGAGCTGACGGATATCAACGCATGGAGACATATACCAGGAGAATTAAACCCTGCAGATTTACCATCTCGTTCCTGTAATTGGTCCGACCTTTTCAAACAGAAATGGTGGGAGGGCCCTTTGTGGTTACGAGAAGATGAAGAGTCATGGCCTGAAACGAGCTTGTCGTGTCCGGAGGAAGCGCTGGAAGAATGCAGGAAGATAGTGACGAGCGCAGCAAGTGTACAGAAAGAAGTTGTAAGTCAAAGATTCTTATATTTTTCGAAATACTCAATGATAGTACGGATGGTTTCGTGGATTCTCCGTTTCTGGGTCAACTCTCGTAAAGTTCAAGAGAAGATTGAAGGATCAGTGACCAGTGAAGAGTTTCAAAGTGCTGAACTATGTCTAATAAAGATGATTCAGAGCGAGTGGTCAGAGGAGAACAGGAAGAAGTATAAAACTTCAATGAAATTTTATGAAGACGAAGGTGTACTGAAGGTCAGAACTCGCCTTGTATTTGGTGAAGATAACGAGGACTTTCAATGCCCAATTGTTCTACCTGATCATCCAATAACTCGACGTTTAATTGAGTATACACATAAGACCCTAAATCATGCTGGTGTACAGACCATACTGGGACATTTGAGAGATAGATTTTGGATCCCCAGAGGACGGAGGATTATCAGGGAAGTGATTTCTAAGTGCATTCCTGTAAGAGGCATTCCGTGAAACATGCGACAACAGAGTGTGCGCCGTTACCAGCCGATCGTATTCAGAGAGTTGCTGCCTTTCAAGTCGCCGGTGCAGATTTAGCTGGCCCAGTCTTTCTGCGAGGATGTATCAAAGCTTGGATCATATTGTTTACCTGTGCTGTGTATCGTGCCGTGCACCTTGAGTTGGTAACGTCTTTGTCAACTGATGCCTTTATTCAAGCTTTGCGAAGATTCATCGCTCGTAGAGGGAGATGCAGTGTTATTTATACAGACCAAGGAACAAATTTTCTAGGTACCGCAAGAGCACTTCAAAATTTGGACTGGGAAGCTATTCAAGCAGACTGTGCAGCACAACAAATAAAGTGGAATTTTAATCCTCCAAGTGCACCTTGGTACGGTGGATGGTGGGAGCGTCTCATTAGAGTTCTCAAGGATCTTTTGAAGAGGAACATCGGCAAAGCTAGTCTCAACTACGAAGAGATGCTTACTGTGTTGGCTGACTGCGAAAGTACCATCAACCAAAGACCTCTAACCTACACATCTGAGGATCCTGAAGAGCCAAAGCCTTTGACCCCTGCCCATTTTTTGCGTGAAGTTGGTCCACCATTACATCGTGACACAGTTGATCTAGATCTGATTGACAGCAACCATTTACGAAAGAGACTGTGCTACCTTCAAAAGGTTCGTGAGAGTTTCCGCAAGAGGTTCCAAAGAGAATATCTAGCTGCGTTGGTGAAAAATCCTGAAGATAAACAACGTTCCAAATTGAAGGCGGGTGATATCGTTCTTGTGGGATCTGATAATTCTAAGAGAATAGAGTGGCCCTTAGCACGGGTCGAGGAGTTGATCTCGGGCAAAGATGGAAAACGAAGAGTCGCTCGATTGAAACTGGCTCATACTACTCTTATTCGGCCTATTCAACGACTCTATCCTTTAGAAATACGGTCCGAGGATTTACCACCCATCACCGAAGCACGGATTTCTGATGTTTCTGGAGACAATACCCTAGAGACTTCTGAAGTAAAGTGTACCCGAAGTGGTCGTCAAGTGAAGATGCCACAGAGACTAGACCTTTGACTAGAAAGAAACTTTATTGACTTTACTTTAGAGACTTTAAGTTATAATAATGTAAATTTTAAGCAATATTATAGATTTAAGTTTAAGTATTACTCTGCAATATTCTGTAATAGTAGTTTCTCATACCAGTTGTTGTAATATCACTTTAAGGTTGTTTTTCTCTCGCAAACATTTTCCCCTTTTGGTCTACTTTCATCAGTTCATTAAGTTTTGTCTTGATTAAAATCAATACAAAAGGTGGGAGTGTTGCGAATCGTTATACTTTTAATCGTACTCGTTATGATTATTTACTCAATAAATAGCAAGCTGCATCTGGCAACAGTAATAAATAAATATATGGAGAAAAAGATGGTTGTTTGTTTTTTATAACTAAGATTTAAGCGTATTCTTTGCATTGTTTAACTTGCAAATTTCGCCTCTTATTTTATAATGAGGTCTCGTTCGTAAAACGAAACAAGCCCATTGTGTAGCTCCAGTGTGACGTTAATTGAAATACCCCCCCCCACTATATTTCATTAATTTTTTGAGAAAACGGCACGCACTGGAGTACCACAGCGGGCTATTGGCGATGGTCCGAGATCAAACCCAAAGGAAAAGATTCGAGGACAACACCACGTAATTTTGAACCATGGTCAGATGACGAGGTCACACCTGAGCTGGCATTCCACTCTCCAAACTTTCACACCACGCCAACGTGAGGACATTTGAGTCTACGACAGATTTAATGTGACCAGCCCCTTTGTACACGACGGTCTTTGATTGGATTCGAACTCGCAACCCACCGGTTGTTTATCCGTTACTCTTCCAACCAGGCTACCGAAGCCCCAAACCTTAAGCCTGGTTGGAAGATGGTATAATTTAAGAAAACGTTATGTGCGAAAACCGCAAGTGATAATACTTATTTGAATTTTTGTGAGATTATTGATGACTTTTCTTTCAGCGGAATCCGCTTTGTTTTTAAAATTCTTGTCTTCTTTCTATAAAACTAATTTTATCAAGTAATTTGATTCTAAAATAGTAAAATAATATTTTAAAAATTTGGAGAGTGCAAAATTAATTGTTCAAAGCATTTACATGACAGAAATGATTTCACGTTAAACTTCTCTGAGTAGCAATAAATGGGGTCGGCATTCAGCGCTTTGTGGCTGAAAGGCGCTGTTACCAGGAATTTTCAAATTTGGTACTGGAAAGTCTCACCAATCCAATTATCCGCTATATTTTAATTCAATTTCCATATATATCCCTTACGTTTAGAATTATAGTGATCACGATAGCTCTTGAAAATAAGAGCTGGAAAAGAAGAGGTTAAGCACGGGAAAGAGATTTCGGAAACAGCGTCGATTCGGGCGTTATAATGCAATAAATAAGTAAGCCATGGGCCAGAGAATAATGGGACCCACTGCTCGGAAAGGAAACGTCGATTCGTTGAAAAAGATAAGTAGTGTTTAGTCCTATTGCCACAGTAAATTGTACCTGGTAAATTGAGCGTAGAGAAGTGAAGGACGAACGCATGGATACGGTTTTCGGAGGATCATCGGCGGACAACCCCCGAAATACATGTGTCACACGGGTAGCACGCATACGATTTTTTACAGCTGCCACGCGACCCGAATAAAAAGAACTCTATTATAACGATTTCCAATCTTTTTCTAATAGCGGCAACCTTCAACTTGATGCTCTTTTTTACGCGCTCCCCTACTTTATCTCGCTCTTTTAATGCATAAAAAGTTACTCTATTTATAAAAAATTCTAGCCAATTTACAACCACTAATTTTTTCAAATAGATTTATTGTTATTTTTATATAACGGGGCCATGGTCCGCCTATATCTTTCAAATCGAGATTTCACTTAAAAATAGATTAATTTCGAGGTAGGAGGTATATATAATTAACGTCGCACTGGAGCAACATAACGGGCTATTGGTGGGAATCCCGAAGGGAAAGATCCATGGATACACCTCGTAATTCTGAACCCGGTCAGAGCGAAGTTAATTCAACTATCGATCTCGATTTTTTTCCCCCACAGTTGTGCATTCTTTTGCAAATTTAATTATTTTACCAAGATCGCAATTTTCAACTTTACAGCTTTTTGCCCTAAAGCGTGGTTTGTTTGTCATTCTAGAGTAGCGATTTTCAACCTTTTTATCTCATGGTACACGAACTTTCTAAAACTCTGCTAGACACCTTCTCGGAGAAGATCCTCCAATTTGCAATTACGGCATTTGTCCATTAAAGGTAAAACAAATTTTGATAGAATGTTCGCATTTTAATTGTCATCTCAAACATTTTAATTCATTCATCCATCAATTTGATTTTGAATACTGTATACTTTATTATCACTTGACTTTCATTTCATTTTACTATCGGATGCATTTGTTGACCTTTTTCATTTGAATCTCTCATACGAGATATCTTTTTAGATTTGAATTGAGGGATTGGTTTAATTTTATTGTATAGTGTTTTTGATTTTGTCTTGAGTTTGGCACAATATGTCAGTGCCATAAAATTATAACCATTTCAATACAAAACTCTGTGGTACATCAAAATTTATATTTTTAGCCGATCTGACGAAAAGTAGATACACCTTTGATTTACAAAAACATAATAGTAATTAATTACTTGCGTCTTTTGCTCCAAAATGGCTTTTCAAAAAAATATTTTGGGACAATTTGTTAAAACAGTAATAAAAAAATAATAATACTAAAATTTTTTTTCGGGTATTACATGAAATCATTTGTGAACTTACACAATTTAAACCATTTCGCCATCCGAGTGCCATTTGGGGCCGTCTGGCTCAGTGGGTATGCCCACTACTCTAGCAACCTTTGAGTTATAGGCGGCGCAGGTGCATTCCTCGTGCCAGGTGTCTTCTTCCCTGAGTGTATTTATATCTTCTGTCTCAGTAAAACTTTCATTGTGTTTGTCTATTACTTGATATTGTATGTGTTGCATCTGGTGCAGCATGACCCTTGGGTATTAAAACCCAAACCAAACTGTGTGCCATTTTTGCGTGGCACACCAGAGTGCCGAGGCACCCCGGTTGAAAATCGTTTCTCTAGCGTCATATTTTTTGCCACAAGTCTTAATTCAGAGATTAACCGGGAAAGAAAATGTTTTTGAATCTCCGAGTTCATCGTTCGACTTGAAGGTAGGTAGGTATTTTAATTAACGTCGCACTGGAGCAACACAACGGGCTATTGGTGACGGTCCGGGATCGAACCCGAAGGGAAAGGTCCGAGGTCAACACCTCGTAATTTCGAACCGCGGTCAGATGACGGTCGACTTGAAGGAAGCAAGTCGCGAAGCAGTATTTGTAAACACGCCCCAGAAGTCGGGAAAACCACAAGCTCCCATTAGAGACAGCAACTTCTGTTTAGAGCAGATTTGTAGCCTCGACCCATTGTTCAGCCACCGAGTAAATGCCTTCCTGTTAGAAAGCGTAGATGGATGGAATAAGAGGAAAAAAGATGACGATGAGCAAGAAAGCGTTCTCGGAAAAGCTCGCGTAGCAGTACTAGACATGACGTACTCGCGGCTCCTCTTTCACTGAATCGGAATTTCACGATCCTCAAATGAAATATCAAAAGCCACTCTGTGTGTTATGTTCTACTAATTTGATTTCGAATGAGCTATTGTAAGTATAGCTGCGATAACGAGAAACGATTGTCCAAGGGGATATGGGGTCGGACCTCTCCCTGACCTGAAATGAAATTCGTAGAAATATGTCATGCATGAAACCCTTCATTTTATTTAGCTCGAATCCCCTTTAGTTTTATACCTATTTTCGCCCTTTCGTTTCATCTTTAATTTTATACCTATTTTCGTACTTTCGTTTCATCTTTAGTTTTATATCTATTTTCATCCCTCCGTTTCATCTTTAGTTTTATACCTATTTTCGCCCTTTCGTTTCATCTTTAGTTTTACACCTATTTTCATCCTTTAGTTTCATCTTTAGTTTTATACCTATTTTCGTCCTTTAGTTTTATATCTTTCATCCTTTCGTTTCATATCTGTTTTCATCTCTCCGTTTCATCTTTAGTTTTATACCTATATTCGCCCTTTCGTTTCATCTGTAGTTTTATACCTATATTCGCCCTTTCGTTTCATCTGTAGTTTTATACCTATATTCGCCCTTTCGTTTCATCTGTAGTTTTATACCTATTTCCGTCCTTTCCGTTTCCTCGTACGCTATTTCAATTCTTGTCATCCGACCGGGATTCTAAATTACGCGGTGTCCTTGGATATCTTTCCCTTCAGGGGTTGATCCCGGACTGTCGCCAATAGCCCCTTGTGTTGTTCCAGTCTGACGTTAATTAAAATCCTACCTACGTATTTCAATTTATGGGCCGCGGCAGCCCGGTTGGAGGAGCAGCGAACTAGCAACCGGAGGGTTGCGAAGTCGAATCCAACCAAAGACCGTCGTGAACAAAGGGGACTAGTGCACGTTAAATCTGTCGTGGCATCAACTGTCCTCACGTTGGTTCGACATGGAAATTTGGAGAGTGGGGTTCCAGCTCAGATATTGACTTCATCATCTGACCGTGGTTCAAAATTACGTGGCATTGTCCGCTTATCTTTCCCTTCGGGATTGATCCTGGACCGTTCCCAATAGTCCAATGTGTTGCTCTAGTGCGACGGTAATTCAACTACCCCCCATTTCAACTCTCATTTGAATATTGGGCCGTGGTTGTCCAGTTGGTAGAGCTGCAGATTAGCAATTGGAGGGTTGAGTTCGAAACTCGACCCAACCAAAAGACCGTTATGTACGTGGCGGATGTCAAAGCTGTCATGGCCTCATATGTCCTCACGTTGTCATAGTGTGAAAGTTTGGTGATTCGTGTGTCAGCTCAGGTGTTGACCTCGTCATCTGACCGTGGCTTAAAATTACTAGATGTTGTCCTCGAATCTTTCTCTTCGGGATTGACCCTGACGGTCACCAATAGCCCGTTGTGTTGCTCCAGTGCGACGTAAATTCAACTACCTACCTACCTCAAATTATTTAGCGACCACTTGAATAATTATTTTCGCTTTAAAAATGTTTTCTACTGTTAACTACTCAATTCACTCCATTTCGAATACCCAGTATAAATTATTTTTTGTTATTTTGTGGGGCCCCTCAGGTATTGATCTCCTCACTTCCTAAGGCCGGTCCCTTCCGGTTTGATCCCGGACCATCACCAATAGCCCGTTGTGTTGCTCCAGTGCGACTTTAATTAAAATACCTAACGAAGGCCGGTATTGGTCATAGAGTTCATCTGCCATTTAGTAAGGTTCGATTCCTCTCTAGGTGCAGGGGTGCCCATCCCCCTCAAGCCCAATGGCGCAAATCCCGCCAAAATTGTTCTTTACCACCCCTCAAATCCAGTTAACCATATAACCTTTATTGGAATCTCAAATTTCCAACTGAATCCACACAAAGCTCTATATTTCGTAAATCAGTTAAAGATAAATATGAGATAATAAAATTAAAGAGATAAATTTGTTTGAGATAAATAAAACCAGAACAGCTAGGAAAATGAAGTTTATATTTATAACAGCAATTTCATGTATAAACAATGATATGACTTACACTTTGCAAATGAAAATAACAATAGTAAAAACAGTTGTTTTGAAAGATTCTGAATGTTATATGAATAAAACAAATAATTACCTTGACCTTTTGTATAAGAATAATTTTTATATTCATAAAAAACTCTAAAATTGAGTGAATGGAAGAATAGAATTTAAAAAAATTGAACACATCAATAATTCAATAATCAGATATTGAAAAAACGAACTAAATGTGTAAAAACTAATTATATGAGTATTATCATAATGTTTACATGAGTTGCGTAAGTATTCATAAAACCTAAATTGTTTTAGAGTAGTGACAAAACAGATATCTTATGCGGAAGGAAGAGAAAACATTCGAACACTCTAGGTTGAAAAAAATTTATAGCATGACCAGAAAATAAATTCTTTAAGCACAGGGATTTATGTACTATTTATAAAATTTTAACAGAAGAAGCTTTTCTCTCTGTGCACTTGATATGGCAAACTTTTCGATAATTTCTTCATTTGTGATTTTCTTGAGAATGCCATTCTCAGATGATAGTATCAATAAGCTTGACAACCAATCGTCCCCTAAGCTGCTTCTTAACCTGTTCTTTACAATCTTTAAACGGCTCACCGTCCTTTCCGCTGAGCAAATTGTGACAGGTAACGATAAAAGGATACCGATACAACAAGGTGAGTTGAGGAAATGCTGACATATACTGCAGGCATCTGTAAGGCCTAATGCCTCTTTTTACGCACTGATCAACAGACAAAAGCAACTCATCATGGTCTGAATCATCTTCCTCATCTCCATCCTTTAACGGACTTCAACTTCGTTTCCACCTTCATCTCCTGAAACGTCAGATTCCCTGTCTGGTGTCCTATTTTTACACTTTTCTTTCTCTAAAAGCAGGTCGGAAATGTCAATTTCTGAGTGAGTAACTTTATACACATTTGCAAAAGTTTCTAGTTCTTCTATTATTTGGTCACTTTCAAGATCGTAAAACCCACAAGTCTTTCACTGATGAAGAATCAGGCAAGAATTTATATCCCTGCTTTTCTTTTTCCCTTGCAATTTTCAAAATTCCTTCATGTGAAAAAAAGAACTGCCATTTATGAGATTATAGAAAGAGAACTGTAAGAGAATCTGTCATTGAGTTGGTTAATAAGCGAATCTAATACTTGAAAATAAACTTCCACTTTGATTCTCTTAAGAGGATCGTCTATTCTTTCATCGATAGCCATTTCATCCATAAACCTCTTACGTTTTCTGCTTCTGCGGTGGGGTTACGAAATATTATTCACATCAGCAAAGGCAAGAATTGAATCGTTCACTTTATTCCACTTCGACTCACTTCGCATTTTTACAAGTTTAGCTTTGGTTTCAGCAACAATTTTTGACACACTGCTATTATCAATTATTTTTTATTGTAGAACAATTGTGATTGGTGACAACACTTTGAAAATATCTGAGGCAACATGTATTGAGCAAATGTTTTCAAAATCGGTAATTTGTTTCCACAGGCCAGTTGCCAGTGCCTTTGAGTCAGCAGCTTTTTTGTCAATGGACAAACTATGCAACGTCTCCTTTATTGTGTCATAGCAGGTGACAACTATTTGCAGTGCATCATTTCTGCTTGACCATCTTGTAGTTTGCACTTTTCAGTCTCTTTATTTTGGTTGGACCTTTGTCCAAGTTTGTAGTAAAAAGATCATGCCTTGTATGACCTGACATGAAGACATAATTCCTCTAAAAGAGAAAATAGATTTTTTCATCTGTGGGCATATGTCCATAGATTTTTCTACAAGTAACGCAAATCTGTGCAAAGAACACCATATATAGAGCGCTTTGGGACATTCTCTCTGGATTAGCTCTCTGGACCACTTGGATCAAGATCAAGTAAATTCATGCATTTCATTATTTCTTTAAAAAGGTTTTGGCCTGTGGTATCTCCACTAGTAAAAACCTTAATGAGCCACTCTTCAAGTTTGACATTTTCCTTTGGAGCATTATGCGGGTCAGTATGCTCAATATAACGAACCACTAATGTTGAACATTCTTTTTTACTAATGTCTTGAGTTGAGTCTAGAATAATAGAATCAATGCTAGTCGTTTTTATACTATCTATGATTTTTTGAAGCAACGATTTCACTCATTATGTTAATTACATCATAAACGTTTCGATAACTCAAAAAATTAGACCCCAGTTTTCCTTTTTCAGTTCTAGCTTTATCAATTTTTTCAAGGTATACCCTAGCATCAGGACTATATATACTCAATAGCCTAAAAAGACTTTGAGTTTTCCTTTTGCTACATCCTTTTTACGAAATACAAGCATTTCTTCACTTAAATATCGACAACAATCGACGACAACAGACAGTACCTCTCAATTGTGATGGACTAACTGATCCTATTGTTCAGCTAAACGTGAATCAATCCTCTTTTGAGAGATCCATTGGAACCTTGCAATTTGCGCTGATAAGAGGGTTTTAGATTTTTCATGGAGCACAATATCCCGGGCCCCCTATGCTCTGTCCATCCTCTATAGCCAGTTGTTCCCCATATTGACTGTCCGTGTGGGAGGGAAAACAGAGTACATGGCAAGCAAAATACGGCATCTTTTTCTTGGCTATATACCAGCCATTTTCTAACTTTTACACTTTATTTGGTAAAACTTCATTCTTCCATGATGGGTTGAATTTTCTTCCACCTGTTGATGGAAAAGTGACAAAAGACAAATTTTGATTTTCCAAATATAGTGCTTTATTTATTTCCTCAGCTGACAGTTTGATGTTGGCATATGATGCTGGATCTCTTGGGTTTTTCAATCTATCATCAGGAGAATCTTCAGTTGTTAGAGTTTCCTCTTGTTGAATGGAAACTGAAGACCTTTCAGCAGATGGATTGCTACATGATTCTACCTCTCCGTGTCCTAATTCAGTTTCATCAACAACTTCTTCCTGACTTACATTTTCATCAAGGTTTTCAAAATCTACGCCTTGGGTCTACTTGAAGAGGGTTGTATTTCTAAATCTTCAATGACGTTTTCAGGAATCGAACAGCACTGAACTGAAATTCCTTTCCTTCTCCAGACTATACAAAACGTACACGGCTAGACGGCTACCTGCATTCAACTGGTGGCTTAACTTTATCTTGTCTATGGGACTACTAGCGATCCACTTGACGTAGCGGCAACGGACGTAAAAACCTCAAGGTGACAGATGTTTATGAATGGGCAGGGTAACTAAGAGTTGCTTAAAAAATTATGGAATAACTTCCTATAGTGAAATTGTTGTCATAGCAGGAAACAGTAGTCTTTTAAACAAATTCAGAGATAGTCTAATTACTTATGAAAATATGTATATAACAATAAAAAGGTTTCTTATTAAATAATTTTTTGCCCGAAAAATTTCCACCCTGAAATTTCCAAAAAACGCCCTGAAAAAATTCTGATGGCGCAACTTGCGCCACGATCCCCCCTGTGGGCACTCCTGTCTAGGTGTATTTCTATCTTGAATATCAGTTTAGCTTTCCTTGTGTGTGTTTAAGTCCAAATACTTGGCGTTGTTTGGCATAGCTTGGCAAAATATGACTCCTAAGCCATAAAACCAACCAAGCACCACCATCAAGTAGGTCCTGCATTTGAATCCCGGTTTATAAGAGCCATGATGTTGGTGATCATCCCTGTTAAGTAGGTAGTTGAATTTACGTCGTAGTATAGCAATACCACGGGCTTCCGGGATCAATCCCGAAGGTAAAGATCCGAGGATACCTCGTATTTTTGAACCACGGTCAGATGACGAGATTAACACCTGAGCTGGCAACCCACTTTCCAAACTTCCACACCAACGTGAGGAAATTTGAGGCGACGACAGATTTAACATGCACCAGCCCCATGTACACGACGATCTGTGAATCGAGTTTTGAACTCGCAACCTTCCAGTTGCTATTCCGCGACTCTACCAATTGGGCTACCACGGCTCTCAGTTACTGATACATGCTATTGGAATAGCAGCGATGTAATTTAAATCGAATTAAATTTTTTTATTAAAATTATTTAGTATTTTAAAATTATTTAATGTATAATTGAAACAGCCACTAAAATTAACCGTTAATCTTAATTTCTAGCACTTTGCCCATCTCTACAATTAATTCAAGCATATTATTCGTTTCAACAAAAACATTTGATAAGAATATTAATATTTAATTAAGTTATGCCTTTCATTTCTATTTATTAGAAAATGCTTGGAAATGCATGTTTTCCTTCTTCGTCTACTAAACACATCCTCGAAATTTAATTCTTGAAGTTTTGGGACACGTTTTCAAACAGGCAGTTACTTTTCTACATTTATTTCGCAAGCAGTATTTACATCTGGATTTGCCGTGTAAATATTGAATCAGAAAGTCAAGCAACCTTATTGAAAGCTACCCACACAATATCAAACATCGGAAAGTTTACAATTGTTCGATTCTCCTTCCTTAAGTGGTTACTCCCTGGGTGTCTTTCTCTCCTGTGTCAGTAAAACTTTCATTGTGTGTGTGTGATATTGCATGTCTTGCGTCTGGCGCAGCATGGCCAAATATGGCCCTTGCGCCGTAAAACCCCGAAAAACCAACCAACCTTCGTTAAGAGCGAGCCGTGGTGGCCCGGTTGGAAGAGTAACGGATTAGCATAATCTGTCGTCGCCTCAAATGTCCTCACGTTGGAGAGTGGGGTGCCAGCTCAGATGTTGCCTCGTCATCTGACCGTGGTTCAAAATTACGTGGCGTTGTCCTGGATCTTTCCCTTTGGGATTGATCCCGGACCGTCACCAATAGCCCGTTGTGTTGCTCAAGTGCGACGTTAATTAAATACTTACCTACCTTTACCAAACTTCAAGAACAATAACACCAACAATCATTCTGAGATTATAGAGTATGAAAGATAGCTATTTTAAAACTTCTTGGGTATATTTGGTGTTTCGTAGTTCATCAAATGCTCATGATTACATATTTACATTTTACTTGTGTTGTAAATAAATAATCTGGATACTAAAGTTGTGTTTTTATTTTGATATGGAAAAGAGAATCAAAAAGCTAATTAAAAAAATCAGTTTCTATTGATCCCGCAACTGACAATACACCTAATTCTGTTTTTACACGATAGATACGTTCCTGAAGAATACGTGTAAAAGAGACATTGTATCTATGGAAGAAAAGAAGATTGGTTCCGGATCTAAAAAATCAGTAAAAATAATTTAAAAAGAACATATGAAAATATTCGTTTTAAGCTTATTATTTTATTTCAACAAAATACACATGTAATAATATGTAATGAAAATGAAAAAAATTCTTCATGAACAAAAAAATCTGTTCTACATCCCCTGTCATCCAACCTGTACTTGCAGAAAATTCATACTCTCTGTTTAACTGAGATGAAGTGCTTGGCTCCTTTTCTTTAATCTGTCTATAAATTCTTAGTGCCGTTTGCTTGATGGCATTTCCATCTACTGGTACTCTTTTTTGTGACTTATCTTCTATCCATATTACCAGAGCCTTTTCCATCTTTTCCTTCACAATATCTTTTGTATATGATGAATTAATACTTACTTTTGCTCCCGAACATACCGACTTCCTAATAGCAGTTTCATTTTTCTTAATTGTTCTTATGGTAGCTTCATGTACACCAAAATGCTTTCCTACAGACGTAGCACCTTGTCAAGTTGTAAGACGATCTAAAATTTGAATTTTAAGTTCCAAAGAAATCGCTTTCCCTTTCGTTTTGGTAATGGGTGAATTATGTGACATTTTATAAGGGCTACCGAAAAATATCTCAAATTAAAAAATAAAGGTATGAAAAATTTGTAAAAACTTACAATTTATTGACTTTCGGCAAAATTTATATGTGCACAAATTTCACTATAGATTCTTTCACTTTGAAATAGAGCTACATACTAAATGTCTTCCAAAGATACAATGCACGAATACGGTAGATGTGCACCAAACTCAATAATAAAAACGTTATGTAATGTATCTAGAGGAAAGCACGCGTTTCAAAACACACACACTAGCTGTTATACATATAGAAAATAGAAATGATCTACTACGCCACAAATAAAATTTTGTTTTATTAGAATTTAGGCAAAAAAAATTGTTAGAAATTGGATTGGACCGCTCGTGTTAAATCAAAATGACTCGTGTAAAAAGAAAATGAAATATTTATTTTGAATTCCTGTTAAATCAAATTCGTGTAAAAAAAGTTCGTGCAAAAACAGAATTAGGTGTACTAATAATTCAAGTATCATGTCGAGAAAACTGGTTTCTTTTTCATTCGAAATGTAGCCTATAAATCAAAATTTAATTCTGTTAAATTGTTACCTAGTGGTAAATTAGTCCACGCAGTATTACCTAGTGGTAAATTAGCGATCGCAGGGAGACAAAAGCATCAAACAAGTAGCTAACATAAAAGTTTTAAGCGAACTAAGTTTTCATCGGTAGGCAATTATTTTAATTAACATCACACTGGAGCTGCAGAACGGGCTATATTGTCAATCCCGAAGGTCTACATTTCAAGAAAAGCCGGGACAGATAAAATGATGAAAAAACTAGAATAGTGCTCTTTTTAACTTCATAGTGTTTGGCAACTGGTAATTCCTTTCGCAATTTTTCGTCTTGCAACACTTGCCTATATAATAGAACGCTTCGCACAAAGGTTTTTCTTGTCAAATTGTATCAAAAGTAATCCCGTCATTTGACCGTTCTTCAAAATTACGCGGTTTTGTCCTCGGGTCTTTACTTTCGGAAGTGTTCTCGATTTTCACCAGTAGCCCGTTGTGTGGATCCGGTGCGACTAAATTCAACTACCTACCAACCGAAAGTTTTCATCTCTAAGAGAAAACTTCGAGTATCTACGTTTTCTCTATATTGTCGATTCGGCACCCGTAAGAGAAAATACTCTTTCCATGTTCGCATTATGAGCTTAAATGGCAAAGACAAATTGACAAATTTGTAAAAACTCTGGAGGTTTCTCAATGCTTGTTTCCATGAAAATCTGTCCATTGTTTTTGAGGAAGTAAATCAAAGAATCACCTCGTTCCAACAAAAATGAGTTCATAGCGGTGGTGTCTTCACAAATAGTTTGACATCATCAGTTTTCATTCTTTTCTGTGAGGTACTGGATAGTTGGAATCTAATCATTTTCAAAATTAATACAGTCGGTGCTCTTTAATCCGGCATTCTTCGGTTCGGCACATTCTGTAATCCGGCACCGATCGAGCCGCTTGCGTTCGGATATTTTCGGGTGGATTCGGGCATTTGTTGACCTTGACCGCCAGATCGCGCCACTGCTCTGCCCGCGTTTTTAGTTCGCTCAGTCTTTATCGTGACTCAGTTTTCATTTCAGTACAGTGTTTCCTGTTTTCTAGCGGGTTACAATCACGCTTGCACAATATTACAACTGTGTACTGTAAAATGTTCTCGAAGGCCAGCACGAGTTTTTCAAGTGCTAATAAAACTAATAAGCGTAAGCATGTGACTCTCACTGTACAGCAAAAACTAGAGATACTTAATCGTCTCGAAAAAGGCGAAAACAGAAACATAATGCGTGATTTCAATATTGGTTCTTCGACTATTTATGATATAAAAAAACAACTTAAGAAGCTTGCTGCTCAAGGTGTAACAGCAAAAAATACGGAATCAAGACACATTGAAGAAACCTATACTTGAAATTCTTGATAGTGCATTGTACACTTGGTTTAGTGCGAAAATATCAGAGGGAAAACAGTAGTGTTCATGTGTATTTTTTCTTCTCGAAGAGCAGCTTATTACGACTTGTTTTAAATATCATTGTAATGTATTAATTTTGCTTTGGTTTTCCCGTTAAAACTATTGACGTTCGATAATCCGGCACGGCCGTGGTGCCGGATTAAAGAGCGCCTACTGTACTTGCATTATGTTTCAAAATAATCAATTCGATTTGGCGATAATTTTGAAAAATACGGACAATTTATATTCCCGGTGGAATCAAAGGAGCTCTCGCAAGTTACGGACGTCTAGCAACTCAAGATATTCCACTAATGCAAAATGGCCGATGCTTATTCATATCCCAGAACATTTCTTTCTTGAGGCTCTAGCAAGCACCTCACCTTTCAACATTAGCTCAACTGAACACGCAAAAAGTAGAAAAATTGTAACCGCAACCACTTCAACGGCGAAATTATGTTCCCCCCACACAAGCACGTTTCCAAAATGAAAATAACTAAAATACGATAAATATTCCATTTACCACTTCCTCCTACCATTTACTGACCAAATCCGGCGTGATAGAAAGTTGAGAAAAAATCATTAGCTCCTGGGAACGTGTCTGCTGCTTCCACCTCTGTGGTTACCTTTGATGATAGTGAATTGCATATTTTTGATGGTATTCGAAATCGACTCTCCAGAGATGCCAATCAGTGATGTGATGATGGATGTTTTCATTTAATGATCCAATTTTTATTAAAATCAACATCAAAATATGTATCAATCAAAAATAATCACTCTATTTGAAACTGGGCAGAAATGCAAACGATTGCTTTCAATCTGCAATAATTCGAATCATAATAAATTGCTTTTATTGTTGATCGACGTGTCTTAAATGCATAGTTTTTACTCCATTTTACTTTGAATTTTTAAATCTCGATTTATTCTCGACAATTTTTGCTTTTACCTGTCTAATTGCTTGATATATTTTAATAAATGATGTCCGCTTCAATCATTGCTGACCACTTTAGTAATTTCGTTTCAGATTTTGATGTTTTTTACTATTATAATACCTATACAACTTCTTTATTGTGTTATCTTGCGTTTGGCGCAACTTGTCCGATTTTCAACCTTGCGCCAAAGAACCCAACCAACCAGAATGACTTGTGACGTAGATAGGAATACAAATTGTGAGTCTGGGGGAAACTTCAATTTCCAACACATTTAAATGAATAAACGCATAGAAAATTTACAATCATTCGAACTGACTTCTTGCTCAAAGCGAATCACAATTTTCTTCAAGACAAAAGATAAGGTATTATTGGGGAATAAGAGTAATAAGCTCACAAGAAATTCAAATTCTATACGCATCCCCTTACGAAACACTTCTATAAAAAAACTTCTACAGAATTCTATTAAAAATTTCTATAGAATTTTCTATTAAAAATTTCTATAGAATTTTCTATTAAAAATTTCTATAGAATTTTCTATTAAAAATTTCTATAGAATTTTCTATTAAAAATATCTTTTAAATTCTGTAAAACATTTCTATAGAATATTGTCTATAGAATCCTATAGAAATATGGCCCGTTTTTCTATAAGCTCAATAAAGTAACCTTACAGAACGTCTGGAGAAACCTCTAGAATTCTATAGCTCATCTCTTGTTTCACAACTTTGTTTTTCTATAGAAATACATTTCTATAGAATCAACTGGTTTTCTCTATGGAATTTTTTTCTTTAGAATAAACTGGGTTTCTCTCTATGGGGGGGGGGAAACGAAATTCAGTTTTTCTAGAGTTCTATGGAACTGAAAATTGTGGAAGTAAAATCTTTTTAAAATAGACTTGCACCGTTTTGTCTCGTAACAAAGTCAAATCATAAAGTGGGAATACTCAACTGGATTTTTTTAGATAAATGCTGCCTCCCTATTGCAGCGTGCCTCAATTGAGGTCAAAATTACCTGTTTTCGGATTGCTTCCTTAACTGCAACTGTGTAGGACAGTTTTTTGACTCCAACTATCAGTGTGTAGGCCTTGACCTCATGGATCGTCATGTAGCAAAAGATGCCTGTAAAAAGACAAAACACAATCAGTGAGCATCGATTTTTTTAATGAACTCAATCAGATAATTAATACATTCCAAGTGCATATTAGATATTTAAAATTCACCAAACCTATTCTGCATTATTTTGCATAAAATCTGTGGAATTTTTAGTTTTAATTAAACGTGATTTATATATATTGAAAATCCCTAAGTTCTATAATGGTACAGCTGTTCATTTAATGGGAATCGTAATGTCTTCAAAACGCTGCCTTTTAAATAAATAAATTTTATTAACAAATATTATTTGTTTCCTATCATATGTCATTGTTCTGATTTTGAAGTTTTATTCAATGACAGTACAACCAAAGTTGTGAAAACAGTCGCACTTTTAAGTTTTTTACATAATTTGGTTTGAGTATCAATTTTAATTTTTAAAAATCAAAATAACGTATCTATATTCATTTAAAGAACTCCAACGAAAAAATCGGTTTTAATTTCAAATTTAGTCTTCCAAATGTAATAAGAATTTTCTCTCCACAATTCATATTATCATTTCAAACCCTAAAGCAGCCATCCCCAACCAAAATATCGGCCTTTAATTTTGAATTTCTTGTCCATTGTAGTTTTTGAACTATAAGGAATTTTATGTCTACAATTCATATTCAAAACCAAAAGTAGAGGCCCCGACCACCAATATTCGACTTTAATTCTGAATTTCTCTACAATTTATATAGGTAATTCAAAAGGAAAAAGTAGAACATCTATTGAATAATCGACTTCAATTTTGAATTTCACGTCTTCTAAATTGCAATTTTCGAACAAGAAATTTCCAGCCCACAATGCACCTTGGTGTTTCAAAACCATAAGTAGAACTCCATCCCAAATAAACGGCTTTAATTTTGAATGTATTGTCTACAATTTATATTGGTATTCCATAAGTAAAAAGTAGAAAAAATCCGTATTAAATAATCGATTTTATTGTCTTTTAATCACAAGAAATTTCCAGCCCAGAATGCACCTTGGTATTTCAAACCCATAAGTAGAACCCCATCCCAAATAAACGGCTTTAATTTTGAATGTATTGTCTACAATTTATATTGTTATTCCATATATAAAAAAGAAGAAAAAATCCCTACTAAATAAATGACTTTATTCTTGTCTTTCAATCACAATTTTCGAACCATAATCAATTTTCAGCCCACAATTCATCTTGGCATTTCAAAACCATAAGTAGAACCCGATCCTAAATAAATGGCTTTAATTTTGAATGTATAGTCTACAATTTATATTGGTATTCCATAAGTAAAAAAGTGGAAAAAAATCCCTATTAAATAATCGATTTTATTGTCTTTCAATCACAAGAAATTTTCAGCCCACAATTCATCTTGGCATTTCAAAACCAAAAGTGAATTTTGAATTTCATATCACGTGCAAAACACTTCCATTGTAAGTTTTAAAAGCGAAAGTAAAAAAAAAAGAAAGCTCGCTCGGGCGTTGTGTTTTGTTCCTCAGAAATTATTCACAAACCCGAAGCAAAAAAGAGCCGTTGAAAACCTGAAGTCTATTTTTCGTCTGAGATTTGAAACTCTCGTCCGTCGCTCCCTCATTTCGTCGACCCCAGGCGCTCTTCTCAGCCAGCGGCTCGTGAAGGTCACTCGGGGCAGAGCGACCGGTTTTGGACCCCCCTCACCCTCTCGAAAAGCACCTCCTTACCTGCGGGCCAACAACCACCTGAAAAACGATTTTCGTTGTTCTGCTCGAATGCTTCTTCTGGGATGACGTCACTACACGCCGCTTCTGCGTTCCAACCGTCACTTCATTTAAAGTTTTTTTGCTCGCTTCTCTTTCATTTTTCATAAAGAATTTTTTTATACTTAACGTGCTTGGTGTACACGTGCCTTACACCTTGCTCACCATTATGTTCCTTCTGGAGTTCAGAGTTTATCAGGTTAGGGGAGTTTTGGCACTTGCCATTCAAATAGAATAGCTGCTGAGTGCTAAATCTATTTTATATGCACATTTGAAATTTATGCCTCGGAAGAGATTCTGGCTTCCTTTCTATTGTTCCAGATTTTACAACACGACCATGTACAAAGAAAGTACGAAAAGGACACTGAGTTAACAGCATATTGCAAACTTTAAAAATACGGACATAGTAAATATATACATTAGCATTCTAACTGAAGACATTTGATACGAAAACATCACAATTTTTAACAGACTATTCATTCTAAAAATTCTCTCATCAAGGTTTTCATATTTTTTATTGTACTAGCTGTATGGCCCCGCGTTGCGGAGGACAACGTGTTAGTAAATACCTCCCTCTTGGATTTTTTACTCTTTTTTGCATGCCTTCTTATAGATTCACTGTTATATGATTCTATAAATTTATCATTATTATTATTCGGATTTAAAAGTTTTATGATTTAATGTGTTACGGGATAACTGATTGTTTGTAAACGACATATTAGATTTTTCGCCGTCTCATTGCAAGTCTTCATGTAAATTTCCCAGTTTCACCCTGGTCTTCTATTGGTAGCGTGTTCCTTAGATTCATTGCGACGTCTTTCACGTAGTTTATATTTAGCTGAATTGCTTGTTATGGAACGTTTTCTTTTTGACATTGTCGTTAAAAAAAAAGAGTAATTACAACGCAAAAAACAATCGCTATAAAAAAGGCAGCAGTAAACAATTTGAAATTCCAAATTACGAAGGATTGAAGAGTTGAGTTGTACAGGTTTGCTGTATTGGATGTGAAATAATTATAAAAAATAATGCTTATTTAAAGCAGGTAAATTGTAAGACACGAAAAGTACTGTATATTGAATTTTGAACATTTTCTACGTTTTTTTCTCGAATTTAACACGAATATTTAAGGCAAGTCTGACAAAAAAAACACAATAAAAAAATTGGGGCAAAAACCGTTACGGAATCAGCCAGTGACGTCAGGCACTCTGTCTAATCAGGTAATTTTTTGAACGTTTTATGTTAAAATTTAAATTTTTGACAATTTAAAGAGGCGGAATAACTTTCCCAGTTTATTCTGCGTATTTTGACACCTCTCAGATCTCTACGTGTTGTGGTTGAGACGAAGATAGATTTCCAACAAACTATCACACATAGTAAGAAAAAAATTGAAGAGAAAGGAATTAGTCTTCTATTTCTTTTACCTTGTGTAGTAGACAGAAAAAAGAGCTTTCATGTGGTAGACAGAAAGTATATTATGCTGTCAGATCTCGTTTTCAGAATTTTTCATAATCGTTTGCTCTTTTATTTGCCGAATAATTTTATTTGAGGCTACGTTCGGTTTCAATTTTTCTGAAATAATTTACAAAATGTTTTACCATCTGCTTTCTTGTTTCCACAATATTTTAAGAAAGGTTTGTGTAATAGCTTCACGTAAGCCCGGTCATTTCTTTAGTCCTTTCTCCCGGAAAACAATGTAAAAATATAATTTTTCTTTTAGATTTTGTACTTTTCCCTTTAGTTTTTAGAAGTTACTATCAATATATGAATATGGAATTGATTATTTCATCGCAGATGTTCTTGAAAGTCTGAGTACTTTTTAGTATTACAGAGCTATTTAATAACATTTACTCCAATTCACAATCAACAGAAGTTTATGGAGATAATAACAAAGATTAATGAGATTTAAATAATCAAATGATTCTGAAAACTCCCTTTGCATAACGAAAAGATCGTTCTTTGATGAACATGAATGAGATAAGCAGTTATGCGTGTTTTTTAGGGAAACAAACGTTTAGCTCTTGTTTTTCATGGTTGGTACTCCAGAATATTATGTCTAAAAAACAATTTTGCTTGCAATGATAGAGGTTTATTTTCTCTTCCAATTTGGTAAGGAGAGGAAATGAAGATCCATTTTAAAGGTAAAGTTCCTTTTGTTCGAAACTAGAAATGTTACTTGAGTGTTATTTCAAAATAAATGACTGTCGAACAGTAAGCTGTTCTCTAGTGAATGCAAAAATACACATTCTCATCTCACAGTGGAAGAATTCTGACATTTTAACCAATGTAAATTCAAATTATAAAAGTTATGATATAACAGAAGCATTTCTCGACAAAATTTCGGATTGGAAGAATCTTTAAGATTATACTGCCCGTTTTCCTGTTATATGAATTTTTCTTCCGTGATTTTTGCTTCTTGTTTTAGTTACATTCTACACACGCGATATGTTCGTTTTGCCAGAATAAAAATAAAATCAATTCACGGATCATATCCAAACTAAGAAAACAGGGTGGGCAGTATAAACTATCGAGTGCTTTGAATATTAATTCAAAAGAATTGAAAGCGCACTTTGTCTCATAGATTTGATATTAATTCTTAAATCCACTAAATTAGTTTTCCGCTTTCTAAATTATTCCAAAAATAAATTATACTCAAAATGGAAAAAGGTTTGAATTAAAAAATGTTTGTCGCCGTATTTTGGCGTCAACTTCTCTGTCTGTGGCTACTAGGGTGTCAAAATGACGGTTCGGCTCGTTTCCTTACAACTGTAGAACTGCGGTAGCCCGGTTGGAAGAGTAACGGATTGGCAACCGGAGGGTTGCGAGTTCGAATCCAACCAAAGACCGTCGTGTACAAAGGGGGATGGTGCACGTTAAATCTGTCGTAGCCTCAAATGTCCTCACTTTGGCATGGTGTGGCAGTTTGGAGAGTGGAGTGCCAACTCAGGTAAGATCTCGTCATCTGACAGTGGTTCAAAATTACGGGTGTTCCCTTCGGGTCTGATCCCGGACCGTCGAGAATAGCCCGTTATGTTGCTCCAGTGGGACGCTAATTAAAATACCTATCACCATACAACTGCTACAATATTACTCTGATTTTACTTGGCATTTTACACACAAAAACAGCACCTGTCATTTCCTTTGAAATCACAAATTTTGCAGGCCCTACTATTTTTCCTTGGATATCGAAAAAAATTATAACGTATCGCGCTTGTATAAGTACTTTTAAAATTGTCCTGGGTGAAAATATTTATGCTTCAATGTAGCCCTTTTTTTAAAAAGAGCCCATTTTGTTGTACGAAACAAGTTATTTCTCAAAAATGATACGTGGTAAACATTTTTAAGGCCAATTTTGTCGTTTTCTTCTGATGCTGTCTAGTTCTTTTAAACAAAAATAAAATGGACGGCATGTAAGAAATATAGAAATATACACACGTGCGAGTAAAATTAAGCCTATTTGTCCAAGCTGTGTTTTGTCACTACTCGAGAAAAATAATAATTTATTCTTTTGTGTTACTCACCAGAATATTTTCTGCCATTTTCAACGAAAATTAATTTTCTTGTGGATGTTTGATGAGAATATCTCAATTCATTACTTTCTTGGGAACACAAATTCATCTGAAATGGCTGATTCCTGTGAAAAGTATAAGATAATTTCTCAAGGAAAAATTCAATACACAGTACGACAGTGATTCACAAACTTTTCAAGTTCAGGACCTCCTTGAAAATTGAAGGGGGTACATACGACCAGCATGAGACCATAGTGATCCTTTTATTTTAATATTGGGCGTAAAATATTTGGATCTATGTTAAATATATTATAAAACGTTAAAATTCTCATTAAGGATTAGGAACGACAATTTGAAGTAGTGAAACTGAAAAACTGGAATTCTGAAACAAAATGAACAGTAAATATTATACAAATTATTTATTTTAATTAAAATATATTAAAATCAAAAAGCTCTTGTAAAATAAAATAAATGAAATCAAAATAAACACTTTAATCTTAATGCGAATAATTAAGCTGATTTTTAACAATTAGCTTACCAATGTATGGTTTAATGTCTGATAATTTCAATAACAAGTCCTTCTCAAGTCCTATTTCAAATCAATAAATGCAATCTCCTAATTGTTTTAGATTCTAAAATCTAAATTTTTGAACATAAAACCCCCCGGGATTTTAGCTTGTTATTTTCATGAAACACTTGCAAAAATAATTCTTCACACTAGAATTGTTTCATGTTTAATTGTGTCAGAGGTAATCCTCTAAGTACAGTGGTTTCCAAACTTTCGGGTCCAAAGACCCATTTGAAAATTAAAAATTCTCACTGACCCCTTGGGCTTATGTATTAATAATATATTGATCCTTATTTTTCATCTTAACATAGGGAGTAAATATTGCAATCTATGTTAAATAGATTACAAAACGTTAACACTTCTAATTAAGGATTAATTTGAAGTTCTGGAATAAAATGAACAGTAAATATCAGTAATTAAAATGCATTAAATAAATGCATTTAGTCTTTCTACAAATAAACCTATTTTTGGCAGTATTTTAGCTGTGATGCGATACCACGATCAGTGTTTGGGTAGGTAGGTATTTAATTAACGTCGCAGTGGAGCAACACAACGGACTATTGGCGATGGTCCGGGATCAACCCTGAATCCGAGGACAACACCACGTAATTTTGAACCACGGGCAAATGACGAGGCAACACCTGAGCTGGCACCCCACTCTCCAAACTTCCATACCAACGTGAGGGCAGTTGAGGCCACGATAGATGTAATGTGCACCAGCCCCTCTGTACACGACGGTCTTTGGCTGGATTCGAACTCGCAACCCTCCGGTTGCTCTTCCAACCGGGCTATCGCGGCCCTTTTCACGATCATCAGTGTCTGGAAAACATTCCCTTAGCAGTGAGTTGTGCAGTTGCTCATTTCTTAAAACACAAAAAAAGACATTTTTAATGATTATTTTCAGAACAGATTTCTTAGAACATAAAGAATCAGAAAATATTTTATTTTTCTTGGATGTTCTGCCTTTGTGAAAGTTTCCCGCGGCCCCCCTATGGGAACAGCTAGTGTAGGGGAGGAACGAAACATGTTTGCATCCTCTTCCTAACGGGAGATTGCGATCTTCATTACGTGGCAAATGATCCTCCTTACTCACAGGCACTTTATTAATAATCACTCACCTGAAGTATGCATTCATTGAAGCGAATTTCGCGAGATGATCCAGACATGGGCGTGGTGTCGGTGGGGTTGTTAAACTTTAAAAGAGAGGACGTCGTGGGAGCTGCCGCTGAGATGGCAGTAGGGGATTTATTTCTGTGCCTCTGTCCGATTGTGCAGACGGAACTGCAAGACGCAGCATTGTTTTTTGGAGAGGAAGGTCCTTGTTCGGTTGGCGATTAATCCTTTTCCGAGAGCAACGAATCCAATGAAGCGTTTTTCCAAGCTATGCTAACCATGCAATTTCCTGCATCGTGTGATGTGTTTAGTAAATTAGACATGCCGTGCGACGCGTCTCGGGAAAAGTAGCGCCAAGGATATTGAAGTCGGGGCCGTCTAAATATCCGGTACCCAGTGGTGTAATGTGGGAAAATTAGGGGTTATAAGACCTTGTCCTAGTTGGTTTACATTTTCAGGGTGTTTCCAAACTCTTCTCCCGTTCAAACTTTTCGGAGAAGTAGAAAACACAAAGGATGTTTATACGTTTAAATCCAAGAGTACATCAATTCTAAAGCATCAATTTTAAATACTTTTTATTGTATAGGCACTTAGCCAATGACCTCCACATATCACTGAATGAGACAAATGCATCTATTAACCTTCATGTATCATTATGTGAGACAAATACATCTATTAACTTCCACGTATCACCATGAGATAATGCATCTATTAACCTCCATGTATCATTATATGAGACATACATCTATTAACCTCCACGTATCGCAGACAAATACATCTATTTACCTCCATGTATCGCAGACAAATACCTCTATTAACATCCACGTATCACTAAATGAGACAAATACAGCTATTAACCTCTACGTATCACCATGAGATAAATGCATCTATTAACCTCCATGTATCACTATACGAGACAAGTGCATCCATTAACCTCCATGTATCACTATGTGAGACAAATACATCTATTAACCTTCACGTATTGCAGATAAATACATCTATTTACCTCCATGTATCGCAGACAAATACCTCTATTAACATCCACGTATCACTAAATGAGACAAATACAGCTATTAACCTCCACGTATCACCATGAGACAAATGCATCTATTAACCTCCATGTATCACTACATGACAAATACCTCTATTAACCTCCATGTATCACTATGTCACATGAAAGTGGAAGATAGAAAAAAAGAAAGGTAAAAATGTCGATTCCAGTTACCTCAAAAGTTCCTCTCGCCTTCCAATGGCGAACACGGATGCCCTCCCCCCCCTGAACGCCGAACATTCCAAAAGGTGGTCACAGTCCATGTCAGCCATCCCTCTGCATAGGGTACATTTCGGGCTACTATAGATGCCAAGACGATGTAAATGCTTGGTCGGGCAACCATACACTGTCAATCTAAACTCCACCACCGCTATAAAACGAGAGCCGGCAGGTGTCACAAATGAACTCCCCAATCTTTATGTATAATGTTATCAGACACTCAATTTTAAAGTTAAAACCGTCAATGTTTGTTTAAATCAACTAGATTAATTTGAAAAAGTAGCTGATCATTGGTCTGAACTTATCATTGAACGCCCTGGCAGCCAAGGGCAAAACTTTCTGCCACCCTTACCCGTATGTATGGAGTTACTATATATATGGACAAAACGATGCGCCTCTGACAAAACGTTTTTCAAAAATAAACGGGTAAGTGTTCCATGGACTCCTTTAAGGAAAAAAATCTTTATTTGAAATTTACTAAAAATTAAAGTTTAAAAAAAATATTCATTTGAAATATTCATAAGAACTTTAAAACACAAAAATCGAGAGCATTCAGAAGGCAGCAGTTTCCTAAGATTCGTGTCCTTGCTGTCTAATTAGTCGTCCTTAAGCAGAAAATAACCAGTGATAAACCAAGTCCTGAGCTACTTGGTAAATCCGCTGGATCGACCTCTTCTCAATACATCACCTTCCCAATGCTTAGCCAGATGTGGCCGCCCTTGCAACATAGGAAACAACCAACTCCTCGCCAGAGTGATAAGTCAAATCAATTTCGAAAAGCATGCTTCCAATTGTTTCAAAAATAGAAAGCATTTGGTATTTTTTAATTAACGTCGCACTGGAGCAACACAAGGGATATTGGCGATGGTTCGGGAAAGATCCGAGGACAACACCTCGTAATTTTCAATCACGGTCAGAAGACGAGGTCGCACCTAGTGCACCAGCTCATATGCACACGACGGTCTTTGGTTGGATTCGAACTAACAATCCTCCAGTTGCTAATTCGTAACTCTGCCAACCGGGGTACCTTGCCCCTCGTTCCCCCGGGAGTCTTATTATAATGGAGAAAATATGAAAAGACTGTCTTGTTTTGTTCTCTAGATGTTTGAGAGAAGAGAATACTATTTTGCTTTGTCATCTCAGTAGCAATACGATTGTAGGAAGTACACAAAAAAAGAATTGACTTTTAAGCTTTGTGTTATAAAGATAGTGATTGAAAACACACGTTGCACTTGATAATACAGTGTTGCCTTGGTTAACGACGTAATCGGCTCCAGGATTACCGTTAGTAACCAAAACAGTCGTTATCCAAGGAGCGATTCCCCATAAGATTTAATTGAAAATTCATTAATTCGTTCCGGCTCAAAAGATAAGTTCACTAAATCTTAACCTCTCTTAAAAATCATTTTTAAACTTTTTAAAAAAATATTTCTGAAATGCTGCCTCTTCAGACCCTGGCGTTGCCCCCTCCTATAGCTTTCGCCCTCCTCAACTACGCCACTAGAGCTCGTGCAGGGGCGCCCTCATGGTGAGGGCTATGCGGACCTTAAAAAGCCCTTTCCAGACCTTAAAAAGCAAAAAAATTCGTATGATTAATTGTTCTGTTCTATAAAAATCGTGTATGGAAATGCTTTAGATATTTCCCCCATGCTTCAATCGATAAATATTAATTGATAATTCCTTTCCGATTTCGAAGTCGCATTTTTACCAGGGGTTGGATAGAATAAGACAAACTCTAAAAATACATAACATTCTTTATTGATGGCTTGGTTCACCTCGTTTTCAATTCAATTTTTATTCGTTTAGCTGGTCAATTCATTCCAAAGCTGGTTTTTAGGATGCATTCTGAAAACTGCTCTATACTTCAAAGAAATATATTTTAAATTTTATAATCATGACCTCACAATTATGGATCTAGGCTCGACATTTGCATCATCCCAAATACTATACGGCCCGCTTGGCAAAGCAACGGATTAGCAACCGGAAGGTTGCGAGTTCGAATCCAACCGAAGACCTTCGTGTAAAAGGGGGCTAGGGCACATTAAATCTGTCGTGGCCTCAAATATCCTCACGTTGGAGTGGGGTGCCAGCTCAGGTGTGACTTCGTCATCTGACCGTTGTTAAAAATTACGTGTTGTCCTCGGAATTTTTTAATAGCCCGTTGGGACGTTGCTCCAGTTTGACGTTAATTAAATACCTATCTACCCACCTAAATCACTATACCCTCTTAAAATGAAGAGCTTGCGACACATACCACATAACCTCGGGGCCCCCTCAGCTACATCCCTGTCTAAAACTATTAATCACGTTGCGATAAGTCGGAAGACCCCGTTTTACTGTCCTGTTTACTATACTGGGCCTCTTAAACGTTGCACAATCACTCGTTGTGGTCGACCTCTTTTGCTATGTTGAAAGTGGTTCCTCGTGAGGCCCCAAGAATTCCTTATAGAACTAAAAAAAGCAGAGGGTAGCCTTAAGTAACGAAGGCAGTTCGAAACGCATGCAGGTAAGGTTTCTGTCATCAGTATCATAGCGTAACATTAATAACTGGATAGGTAGGTATTTTAATCAACGTCGCACTTAAGCAACATAATGGGCTATTGGCGACGGTCTAGGATCAAACTCGAACTAGGTCTAGGATAACTGGGAAACCAAGATTGGATGAAAAGCAAAAAAGTGCAAAGCTTAGACAACCTTATAAGTCAATGATTCGTCGTTTCTTCCCTGCAAAGAGAATAAAATGCAAATAAATTTAGCCCTAAATTAAAAAGGAGCCCAAAAGGCGCAATTGCCCCCGATCCTGGAAACTGGGCCGCGGTATCCCAGTTGGATATATGTATTTTAATTAACGTCACACTGGAACAACACAACGGGCTATTGGTGTCGGGATTAATCCCAAAGGGAAAGATCGAATGCACCACGTAATTTTGAATCAGTCAGATGTCGAGGCAACACCTGAGCTGGCACCCCACTGTCCAAAGTATCCCAGTTGGAAGAGCAACGGATTAGCAACCGGAGGGTTGCGAATTCGGTATTCGGTCGAGCCAGACCGTAATGTACATGGGGGCTGGTGCACGTTAAATCTGTCATGGCCTCAAATGTCCTCATGTTTGCGTGGTGTGAAAGTTTGAAGAGGGGTTCCAGCTCAAGTGTTGACCTCGTCATCTGACCGTGGGTCAAAATTACGTGGTGTCCTCGGATATTTCCATTGGGGATTGATCCTGGACCAATAGACTTGATACTGGACCGTCGCCAATAGGTCACTGTGGCACCAGTGCGACGTTAATTAACTTCCTACCTATCTGGCATTTCTATGGATTATCCAAACGGTCTTTTGATTGGTTCGAAAGCACAAAAATGCCGTTTTAGGTAGGTTGGTAGTTGAATTAACGTCGCACCGTATCAACACAACGGACTATTGTTTAGCTTTAGAAAGCCCTATAAGTCAACTGGATTCGCCGTTGTTTCTTTCCCGCAAAGACAATGAGATGCAAATAATTTAGCCCTAAGTTAAACAGTAGCACAAGACACATTTGCCCCAACCGTGGCATCTCGGTAGATTATCCAAATGTTGTCTTTTAGAAAGGCGGATGGTCACACTGGAGCCACACAACCGGCTCAATGCCGAAGGGAAAGAGCCAAGGACGTAAATTTGATCCCCGGTAAAATTTACAATGGCGGTAGAACGAGAGAACAGGGTTTGTTTGGTTTTCATGGCGCACGGGCCATTTGTCCAAGCTAAGCCAAACACAAGACAATTTCTCTTCCGTGTCCGTAAAACTTTCCGTGTTTTACTGACATGGAAGAGGGAAATACACCAGGGAAGAATCGAGGTAGGTATTTTGATTAACGTCACACTGGAGGGAGGAATCGTACTTGACAGAGAACAGGGAGAACGATAGACCATGTGCAAGGACCAACTGCTCATATCTAGACTGGATTCTAGTCGTTGCAGCATGGTGTAAGGATTAAGGTAAGCTTAAAGGGTTTAAGGGCTGCTTAAGGTATCCATTGCGCATGACAAACGCCATAACAGTAGTATAAAATAATTTGAGGCTGAAGGATGAAGCATTTAATCTAACTGGCGTTGATCAATCAACTATCATATATCGTTGAGAAGTGCTAAAATCGTATTCGAAAAACAAGTCAGCTGACATCACGGTTGGAGTACATACAGGTAGGCATTAATTAACGTCACACTGGAGCAACACAACGGGCAGTCAGGTGACGGTCCGGGATCAATCCCAAAAGGAAAGATCGAGAACACCACGTAATTTTGAATGACGGTCAGATGACGAGGCAACACCTGAGCTGGCACCCCACTCTCGGAGTACATGCAGTACATACGTTTGCAGCAGAAATACTACAGCCACCGACATTTAGCATGACAGAAAATGCCTCTCATAATACCTAAAAATTTCCTCTAGTCTGGACATTAAACGTTTGTGGAAGTCGGGGATTAAAAATTAGGTCTAGAATAATTCCCAAGGAAGACTTACTTGGTAAGGGCTCTTTTCTATAAGACTGGGAAATTGTGTGTTTCTCAAATTTTGATCACATTCATGCAAAGGCTCCAGGTGGTTATTTACAAGCAAAGATATCTGAGAAGGCATGAAATAATCGTGTAGAATCCTCAAATTATGCAATGTACGAATACTTTTTACACCACTGGAAAGTAACCGCCTATGTATTATATCTAGTTACACAATTTCTTGATTTCTATGCAAATTTTACATGATACAGATGCATTCCAAAAAGACTTCTTATTACTTTGTAAAATTTCATTTTCTACTCTGAAAAATAGATGTTTTGGAATGTTACTATTGGTATATGCATACTTTTTACACACACTGTTCAGAAATAGACTACCCAAGAGTCAGATATTAGCAGAATTTATTGACAATTCAATATACATTTTTGAAAAAGAAATCAATTCTTGTTTTAAATATAAATTACACTAAGTTTTATTTACTTCTGTCAAACTACAAGCCTAATTTCATTCCAGGGAGATTTCACTCATTTTTCGTTGGATGATTGTGTTTCCTTGCATTTGGCGTTAAAAATTTGCAGAAACGATAAAGTCGCAGACTATTCTGAAAATAAGTTAAATTCAACGAACTTAGATTCATAAAAAGTACGTGTATGAATAATCACCTAAAAGTATTGAACCTATGTGATCGTTCAAAAACCCGAGATTCAAATTGCCCCATGTCAGCTTGAAAAAGAATATTATTGATGTTATATTCCACAATAGCTTTAGTTCTTTTATCGTACCCTCGTAGCTTATTTCCGATGTATTGACCGTACGTGGTACAATTATCTATGGAGGAATGATTTCTAGAAGCAATGGCACTTAAAGTATTCAATACTTGGTTGTTTTTAGGATCTTCTGAGTAATACGCTTGTCTTTTAAGTGATTGTCGATAGTTTGGTGGACTTTTAGAACTTGGTTCCTCAGGAACTTCCAATGTGTTCCACTGGTCTGCGACCTTTCCAACAACAGGTTCAATGTTCCTCTGAAATCCTTGCACTAGATCTGCTTCATCGGGGACGGTTGTTGTTTCTGGTTGATAAACAGCCTCCACTGCCCACATTGCTTCATTTAAGCTCTCTTGTTCACTTTCATCTTTCGTTTCTAATGGATCATCAAATTTAAAAGGGTCTTGATCGATCTAAGGAAAAGAAAAACACAACTGCATAAACATTTTAAAACGGTCGAGGTTGGTTTTGGGTTTTATGGCGCATGGGCCATATTTGGCCAAGCTGCCTAAACCCCAGCAAAGTCCCGTGAACGGAAGAAAAAAAAGGGGTTGGGAAACATAGTGGGATGAAAATAGGAAAAGATCGCTTGTGTATCCCAGGAGGCCTACTCCCGTGTTTACTTAAGACAGTAAACCAAATTGGTGGTTGTTTTGGGCTGTTTTCTGTTTTCTATGGCTCAAGGACCATATTTGGCCAAGCACAAGACACAACACAATGAGGGAGGACGAAAAAGCAGAAGGCTAGGCGATGGTAAAAATGAAAGGGAGGAAAGATCACTCGGGGTTGTGATGACCATACACACTTAAATATGTTCCCCTGAGGGCGCTATCCCATGGGCTAATCCTATGGAAAAAAAAAGATCACTGGGGTATCTCAAGTTCGTGAAGCCCGTATGCACCTAAAGCAGATGTACCCTTAAGGGCTACAATGGACAAAGATGGTTGGTTTGGATTTCATGGCGCAAGATCCAAAAATGGATAAGTTGCGCCAAACGCAAGATAAGATAGAATAAAAATGTATTTCAAAATATATTAATCACCTGACCAACATTAAAAGCATGATGAATGAATAAGTTGTGTTAAACATGTATTCATTGACATGATAGTTTAAAAATGATGTACAGCATTACGATGCAGAACACAAAATGCACGATGGATGAAGTGAATATATACACGATGTTTTTTCTGCTGCAAGTAAAAAATGAAAAGGCAAAAACTGTACACAGCTCAAAAAGCCGATGGCATGTAAAAATTTTGAAATGCTTGAATGGGGTTTTCCCCCTCAATCAAATCCGCAATGTTAAATTAGAAGTATTAAAAAGGTTTCTGCGATGAAAAATGGACAAGGAAGTGACAAAAATATTACCAGAAACGTATATTTCAAAGCTCAAATATTTATATTCAATATAAATCTAATTCGTGAATTATTTTGCTAGGAAAAGGATTTATTCTTCTATACGTCATGCATATTTCACAAACCTATCGTATAATTACTTCTTTCTGAATGCTTAAACGAATGATTACGCTTTTATCTTCCAACTTCAGTACAAGAGCCAACATGATTACCAGATCTGACATGATTAATCTAATAATAAATCTTTGAAACTCGCGAATTGTATTTCAAACGCATTTTATGGCCAAACCGCCAAATATCGAATCGGCCTTAAAAGCATGACGAATTTGAACTTTCCGGTCTCAGTAAATGAGAATTAATGTTTAGATTAGTGTAGGTGTATGAATCTATGTTCACTACGATGATATTCATCAAGCAGATATCGAATTGTTAGTGTCAATTTGAAGGCGAAGCTTAAATGTGTGTTAAGGAGTTATTCCAGAATTCAGTCATTCAGACCAGCAAACATTTGTGTCTGAGACATAAATAGGCATTCCAAGTGCACAAGTTTTGAATATTGTTCACCATTTTTTTGAGAAACTTCTAATATACAGGGAAATATTTTTTAGTCTTTGGTTTTGGGGCTGAGGTCCAGCGAATGTAATCGACTTCCCAGACAAAGTAAAATCATTATCGGGTAAATTAAAAAAATTAGTGAGTTGCTTAGACTTTTACGAAAGAATTTTGAATTTTAACTTTCGAGATTAAAAGTAGGATTTTGAACTGTCAAAGCAAATCAGTTTTTCCATTGAATTTCTTGATTTTCATAAAATTGTAACATTGCTTCTTTTTTTGAAAATTAATTTGTTTCGTATTTCTCAATATATTTAGTTACGTTTTAGAAATGATAAATTATTTTATGGGTTGGTTGAATTGGGGTTTTATTGCGCATATCTGGCCATTCTACACAAGACATACAATATCAAACAGGCGGCACACACAATGAAAGTTTTACTGTCACAGAAGAGAGAAATACACCCAGGGGGAGGAATGCACTCGACAGGAATCGAACCTGCGCCGCCTACAACACGAAAGTTGTTAGCGCAGTGGGCGTACCCAGACCCACCACGCCCCCATTATTTTATGGGAAAATCGTCGGGTCTTGAACATTGAAGACCATAGAAATATCAGTTTGTTGACAAAGTGCAGAATGATGAGTAGTCTTACGAATGATGCAAGCATTTTTCTGTATTTTGACAATCTGGAGAAGTCTTTCTCACAGAAACTTTATCTGTCCAAATTCCAAACTATTCCGGTAGACTGCTCAAACTGTCCACGATGAAGATTATCTAGCAACTAATACGGCAAGTACTGCAAAGTACCGATTTGGATTGTGGAATGGTCCTTAAATTAATCCTAAAAACAAATCTAAACACCATTCCACAATCCAAATCTGTTTCGGCAGTGTGCAAATTTGAATCGATGCTATTACAAAGCAGTGAGAATATGAAGGTCCCTTCATACAAAGTGCAAATATTTTATTGAGAATCAACACACGAACATTAAAAATTTGTATTAAAGATTGGGAACAGACTTAAAACGCTAAAATGGCGATGCTTACGTCTGTTGAACTCGGGGAATTTCTGGTTTCAAGTTTGTCGTCGAGGAACGACATTCTGTTGTAGGCGTACCAACTTGATACATAAGCTTCATGTATTCCTGCAAATAAAATAAATTTAAATAGATTTTCAAAGCATAAATTTTACGTTTCTTAGTTTTCATGAATAGCATGAACATGTATTTCAGTGTGAGTAGGTAGTTGAATTAACTTCGCACTGGAACACAACGGGCTATTGGCGACTCCGGGATCAATCGATAAAGGAAAGATCCGAGGACAAGACCATGTAATTTTGAATCGCGGTCAGATGACGAGGTCATTCCTCAACTGGACCCTCTCCTAACTTCCACACACCAACATGAGGACATTTGAGGCCACGACAGATTTAACGTGCGCCAACTCCCAAATACACGACGATAGGTGGGTATTTTAATTAACGTCACACTGGAGAAACGCAGCAGGCAAAAGGCGATGGTCAGATGACGAGGTCACACCTGAACTGGCACCCCTCTCCAAACCTTCCACGCCAACGTGGACATTTGAGGCCAAGATAGATTTAACGTGCATCAGCCTCTTTGTACGCGACGATCTTTGGTTGAATCTAGTTTCGAACTCGTAACCCTTCTGTTGCTAATCCGTTACTCTACCAACCGGGCTACCGCGGCCCCCGGCGCAAGAGCCGGATCGGCTATACTTGGTTGGCTTGTGTCTTAAGGACCAAGGGCCAAATTTGGCCAAGCTCTGGAAATAGGATCCGTCCAAATGATCGATATGTAGTTTCCTATGTGTTAATTAAATACAATACTTTTTAGTAAAAATTTCGATGCCCAAACGCGAATTAAACCAAAATTGAAATTCTGTGTGCTTGTAGCTTTAATTGTTTTCAAAGGTGAATTACTCCTATATATATATATATATATATATATATATACAAAGATCGAATTTTTGGTTGTTTGGGGTTTTTTATGGCACAAGGGCCATAGTTGACCAGGCTGCGCCGAACGCAAGGAAGACAACTTCTAGTAAAAATGTGAAAATGGAAAGAGGGTTTGGATAATAGAATAGGATAGGATGAAAGTAGAAAAAGATAGCTCGGGTATAGAGGGAGCTCAAAAGACAGTAAACCGCATAGGAAAACAAAATATTGCTTGAGTACCTCGGGTTCGTGAAGCCCATACACCTAAAGGAACAAAGATCGAATGGAAATATTCTATCAACACTCTGAAGCAGTTTTAATTTTTAAAATATCAGGTCATGGGAGGTTATAACCTCCCCATAACCTTTCTTTCTTGACTAAGCAATAATTTCCTAGAACGAAAGTATCGTCTATGTGATACTTGATGTTCTTTGACTTTGTATTAGCAACTACAACTGAAATTATTGGTTGGTTTGGTGGTTTTATGCATAAGACACGAGACATACAATATCAAGTAATAGAGACACACAATGAAAGTTTTACTGACACAAGAAAAGGAAATACACCCAGGGAGGAATGTGAAATTATTGTAATCCAGTCCGTTTTGGAAGAGTGGTGCGTTTACGCAAGGACTTTTAAGGACATTACTCAAACTTACCAGTTTCGTTTCCGAATATTTTTCTCGCCCTTGATTTTTCCCGTCTGTAGCTTCTGAGCAAACCGTCGATTTTCTTTCGAATATCCCTCGTCGAACATCCAAAAAGGCGGGCAATGGTAACCCAAGCATCTTGCTTTCTAACTTTATTTGAGTAAAGGCGATGGCGAGGATTCCAGAGGATAGGATGTTGTTGATAGGCAGCAATAAGGTTCAGGCAATCTACAGTGCTCCACTCCATATTTCATTTCGTAGAATTTGACATGTGACGCGACATTTAAAATCGCTGTGTTCTGAGACTTACTGTTGCCGACGGAAAACGCGTGTCCATTCAGCACTGATGGCTATTGTCAAATTGCGCTTGATGTTATTGACTTCACGAAAGTGTTTTGTCGGAACTATTGGTAGTGCTATGGTGCAAGGTCCAAAGCCGGACCAATAGTACGTCATTCGGAAGAGCTTTCGCGTGAGGATTTTGCGCGGTGTGGAAGTTTGGAGAGTGGGTTGCCAGCTCAGGTGTGACCTCGTCATCTGATTGTGATTCAAAATTACGTGGTGTAGTCCTCGATCTTCCCCTTCGGGTATCGAACCCGAAGGGGAAGATCGAGGACTACACCACGGAGGGATTGAGGCCGCCAATAGCCCATTGTGTTGCTCCAGTGCGACGTTAATTAAAACACCTACCTCGCGCAAGGATACTTTCCGAACATTTCATCGGGCCGCGGTGGCCCGGTTGGAAGAGTAACGGACTAGCAACCGAAGGGTTGCGAGTTCGAATCCAGCCAAACACCGTCGTGTACAAAGGGGGGGGGAATTTCAATTAACGTCACACTGGAGCAACACAATGGGCTATTGGTGACGGTCCGAGATCAATCCCAAAGGGAAAGATCCGAGGACAACACCACGTAATTTTGAACCACGGTCAGATGACGAGGCAACACCTGAGCTGGCACCCCACTCTCCAAACTTCCACACCACGCCAACGTGAGGACATTTGAGGCCACGACAGATTTAACGTGCACCAGCCCCCTTTGTACACGACGGTGTTTGGCTGGATTCGAACTCGCAACCCTTCGGTTGCAAGTCCGTTACTCTTCCAACCGGGCCACCGCGGCCCCGTGTACAAAGGGGGCTGGTGCACGTTAAATCTGTCGTGGCCTCAAATGTCCTCACAGGGCCGCGGTGGCCCGGTTGGAAGAGTAACGAACTAGCAACCGAAGGGTTGCGAGTTCGAATCCAGCCAAACACCGTCGTGTACAAAGGGGGCTGGTGCACGTTAAATCTGTCGTGGCCTCAAATGTCCTCACGTTGGCGTGGTGTGGAAGTTTGGAGAGTGGGGTGCCAGCTCAGGTGTTGCCTCGTCATCTGACCGTGGTTCAAAATTACGTGGTGTTGTCCTCGGATCTTTCCCTTTGGGATTGATCCCGGACCGTCACCAATAGCCCATTGTGTTGCTCCAGTGTGACGTTAATTGAAATACCCAACCCAACCCAAATGTCCTCACGTTGGCGTGGTGTGGAAGTTTGGAGAGTGGGATGCCAGCTCAGGTGTTGCCTCGTCATCTGACCGTGGTTCAAAATTACGTGGTGTTGTCCTCGGATCTTTCCCTTTGGGATTGATCCCGGACCGTCACCAATAGCCCGTTGTGTTGCTCCAGTGTGACGTTAATTGAAAATACCAAAATACCAAAAAATACCAAACGCAATAGTTTGGGTATCTCATTTGGGGGCCGCGGTTGGAAGAGCAACGGATTAGTAACAGGAGGGTTGCGAGTTCGAATCCGATCAACCTGCCACTGGTTTTTTGATAGCAACTGAGGGCCGCGGTACCTTGGTTGGTTGGTAGTTAATTAACGTCGCACTGGAGCAACACAACGGGATATTGGAGACGGTCCGTGTTCAAATCCGAAGGGAAAGATCCGATCCACCACGCAATTTTGAACCATGGTCAGATGACGAGGCAACACATGAGCTGGCACCCCACTCTCCAAACTTCCACGCCGACGTGAGGACATTTAAGGCCACAACAGAATGAACGTGCACCAGTCCCCTTTGTCCACGTCGGTCTTGGGTTAGATTCGAAATCGCAACCCCCAGGTTGCTAATCCCTAACTATTCCAACCGGTTACCGCGGCTCCGTGGTTTATCAGTTAGATAGGTAGTTAATTAACGTCGACCATGTATCTCAAAATAGCTTCAATATTAACTCCCTTACGACTTTATTTCAGAAAATATGAACAAATTCCCGATTTCCCGATTAGTATTTCCTTTCGGCTATTCGAACGCGAAGGAAATTCTCACGTAATACTTGTACAAAGCTGCATTTTCTGTCACGAACAGAATAAATGTCCGTGTTCTGATAATTCACGAGCGGCAACCTCAATTAGATGCTGCGATTTCGTGGATTAATGTCACTGGTCCACACGTGACTGATTCCGAAAAATGTAGCCGTCAATCACTGCTCAATGTCGACGCGGTCTCTAAGCACACGCATTGAGATCTTGCTACAATGTCGAAAATAGTCATTGGGTAGGTAGGTATTTAAATTAACGTCCACTGGAGCAACACAACGGGCTATTGGCGACGGTCCGGGATCAATCCCAGAGGGAAAGTCCGAGGACAACACCACGTAATTTTGAACCACGGTGAGAAGACGAGGCAACACCTGAGTTGGCACCCCACTCTCCAAACTTCCACACCACGCCAACGTGAGGACATTTGAGGCCACGACAAAATTAACGTGCACCAGCCCCTTTGTACACGACGGTGTTTGGCTTGATTCGAACTCGCAACCCTCCGGTTGCTAGTCCGTTACTCTTCCAACCGGGCCACCGCGGCCCCGGATGTATTGAAGGAGGTTCGCACGTTATGGACTTTCGCCACTACGGTCATTTGTTTGCCACACCAGAGATAATTAGACAGGGACCTCCTGCGTAAAAAGATCCTCACGTTAGTGCGGTGTGGAAGTTTGGAGAGTTGGGGTTCCAGCTCAGGTGTTGCCGGATTGATCCCTGACCGTCACCAATAGCCACGTCCAGTGTGACGTTAATTAAAATACCTTCCTACATACACTAGGCACGAGAGTGTGTGGTCGGACATGTGTGAATGACTTACTTTTGTTTTTTACCTCACTTTAAAATTTGCACAGGAAGTTTTAAAACACTGTATAAACACATAACAGTAAACTTCAGTGAAAATAAAAGTGTCAGAATGAGCTAGCACGAATTTATCCCAGTCAAAGGGAGCTCCTGCTTTGAATGCGCACGAAAACAAAACTGTCGCTTTGCAGACTGCGCACTGGCGAGTGTTGTGAAACAAAACCATCGGCAATTCATACAAAAGCATCTAGCCGTGACACAACGCGGTTATTTGTTCTCTCTTTCGCTTGCGTTCGTGCGGCGTGACGATTAAACGAAAATTACGTTTACCTGGAGACAACCTTCGACCTCAAGAAGGTCGAGAGGGGCCCAGGTCAGTCACCTTGAGGCCCCCCGCAGAATTTTTCAAAACAGAAGTAGAGCAAACAGTCTGAAAAATGGAGGAATGTTGTTTTCTGGTTGCTCCTGATATTGGCCTGGATGGTTTCGAAATTAAAGGTAAGAAAATGAAGACTTGCGATTCACGCGATTTCGTTGAGCGTTGGAAAAGGAACAAAAATTGTATTGACTCAAAGAGGTTTTGAGGCATAATAAATATTCAAACATTTCAACTGAAATCAGTAACTATTGCCCCAAAACTAATCTTTTTTTCCTGTTATTCGGTATCTTAATGCTACTAAATGGACTGCAAAGTTTAAAATTAAATTAAAATAATAAACAAATAAATATTTTACTTTTGTATTCAGTGAAAGAATAGCCCCTTGTGTTGCTCCAGTGCGACGTTAATTAAAATACCTACCTGATATCGCAGTGAAAGTGGTTGTCAAAAAAATACTGTATTAGTCGGGAAAAAATGAATAAATAGGTGAATTTCTAGGGGGTATTTCAATTAACGTCACACTGGAGCAACACAACGGGCTATTGGTGACGGTCCGGGATCAATCCCAAAGGGAAAGATCCGAGGACAACACCACGTAATTTTGAACCACGGTCAGATGACGAGGCAACACCTGAGCTGGCACCCCACTCTCCAAACTTCCACACCACGCCAACGTGAGGACATTTGAGGCCACGACAGATTTAACGTGCACCAGCCCCCTTTGTACACGACGGTCTTTTGTTTGGATTCGGTCGCAACCCTCCGGTTGCTAATCCGTTACTCTTCCAACCGGGCCACAGAGGCCGTGGGAAATCCAGACTTCAAACGTATTGAAAATATGTGGGATTATTTGTAATATAGAAGTAACAATTTAAAATTTCCTGTGAAAATTAACTTTGAGAATAACTCCTTACAGAATGGAGTCCCGAAGTAGCTTAATTTTTTCCCAATTACGAAAACTTAAAATATGGACGAATGAAGCATAACTAATAAATGCCGATAACTCCTGGGCATTATTCGAATTAAAATAATTTGAATTTCGAATAAAAAAATAATTTAATAATTTGTGTTTCTAAAAGTAATGTCAGTAAAATACCGTTAGAGCATAATTTTGTAAGTAATTTTGAAAAATAACTCACCCGCTGATTACAGCGTATTTATTGTAGCTCGTAAACTGCGATGTTTGTGGCGTGGTAATTTTAATGGCCATTCTAACTTAATTTCAAGGTCGTAGGAGGTTTATATGCATTCTAAAACGAGACAGGGCCGCGGTGGCCCGGTTGGAAGAGTAACGGACTAGCAACCGAAGGGTTGCGAGTTCGAATCCAGCCAAACACCGTCGTGTACAAAGGGGGCTGGTGCACGTTAAATCTGTCGTGGCCTCAAATGTCCTCACGTTGGCGTGGTGTGGAAGTTTGGAGAGTGGGGTGCCAGCTCAGGTGTTGCCTCGTCATCTGACCGTGGTTCAAAATTACGTGGTGTTGTCCTCGGATCTTTCCCTTTGGGATTGATCCCGGACCGTCACCAATAGCCCGTTGTGTTGCTCCAGTGTGACGTTAATTGAAATAAATAAATAAATAAATAAATAACTAAAACGAGACAATACACAAATTTAATTATTTCCTCATTTGATGCTTTAATACAAGTGCGTGAAACTAACGAATCGTCAATAAAAAACGACTTAATGTGTGAGGATGGAATAATATCAATTCGATTAATCGAAGCACCAATCCTTGTCTGAGAAATTTATTGATGTAAGGCAGTTTTCGTATCTGCCTAGTACTATTTTCATTTTCTGGAATTTAAGTGCAATTGTGATCAGTTGCGGTGAGATTTTTGGTTTGATTTTCGAGTGATCGTAAAACCGTCGTGTGTACAGAGCATATTCAGCCTTATTTTAAAATAGACGGTATTGGTATTTTAATTAACGTCGCACTAGAGCAACACAACGGGCTATTGGCGACGGTCCGGGATCAAATCCGAAGAGAAAGATCCAAGGACAACACCACGTAATTTTGAATCACGGTCAGATGACTAGGTCACACCTGAGCTGGCACCCCACTCTCCAAACTTCCACACCAAGCCAACGTGAGGACATTTGAGGCCACGACAGATTTAACGTGCACCAGTAAGGGGCCACGGTCTTTGGTTGGATTCGAACTCGCAACCCTCCGGTTGCTAATCTGTTACTCTACCAACTGGGCTACCGTGGCCCCTTAAAATAAACGGTAGGTAGGTATTTAATTAACGTCTCACTGGAGCTACACAGAGGGCTATTGGTGACGGTCCGGGATCCATTCCAAAGGGAAAGATCCGAGGACAACCACACGTAATTTTGAACTACGGTCAGATAAGGCAACACCTGAGCTTAAAATCGACGGAGTAACCTCAACTGCGTGCCGATTTGAGTTTCAAATTTTGGGACTGTTTTCCTGTTTGCAGTGAAAGTCAAAAACTTAAAAATATATTTTTAAATGTACTTTTTACAATTGAAATTAACTCTATGTGGGACCTCTTTTGGATTAGCCTAAGATGTTTCACCTTTACAGAATTCCCCACGGAGGAGCTTAGGAAACCATTCCTAAGGCAGTCTGAGTCCAGGGATCTCTGTTGTGTCCCGTTTTTCTCCTGGGATACTTTTGGTAATCCTGGAATTCCCAGGAGTTGCTAGGGAAGATGGGCCGTGGTAGCCCGGTTGGAAGAATCTTGGTGCGTTCCTTAACAGGAGCCATTAATAACGTTCGGTCTTCTACTACTTTTTATGCATTGTCGATTTGTAATTGTAATAATATTGTAGTTAAGACTGGAACAATTAATATATTAAAAATTTCTATGGTACGAATGACGTAAATTTGCTTTGGATAGAGCGGCATCAGCCTCCAAGTAATCTGATGCGATACTAGTTGAACAGAAACGTTTATAGAAGTATCACACACGTATGACGTTATTACAAGAAAGCCGTGGCCAGCGAGTATCATCTTGACTACGAATAAAACCTGCCTAAAGCGGCATCTTTCGTTAAGTGGAAAAAAAGGTGGAGCTGTGGTTTCTTAATAGTCTACGGCGTGGTAGAGTGTAAAATGCGCAAGACAACAGAAAACAATTAAAACTTAACTGACGAAAAATGTTTCTACATAGTATTCTGCGGCAAAAACTGTAGCTTTACCCACAGTATTGTCCAAAATCAGGATAGCTTTTCTGTACTGGAAGCTTTTTTGTCGAAATCGACAGCAGCCATTCCCCAACTGACGATATCATCCATGCTCTGGCGAATCATATTTCCAAATCATACCAATAAAAATTTTGTTAATATTTTTAAAGCTTCGATATCAATTAGACTGCCTATAACTTATCAGATAAAGGAGAAATTAAATTATCTTTAGATGGTTTTGATGGTCTCTGAATGAAGCTTACCATTGAATCTATAGGCAAAATATCCACTCCTAAAAGTGTTGCTTTTAAGCAAGGTCGTCACTTAATTGATATGATCGCTTGATATGAGGCTTTACCCCTCCAAATGATTTCAACGAGACAACTCGTTCGTCAAGATCTAACCTACTTTTTCTAGTGACGAGATATATCGTCCATCAAGACCTGCTAATGATTTAGCTAAAATGACACCTCGTCAAGACAACCACCAGGTGTGTTAATGTGTCTGGATTATGGCTTAAAGTGCAGGGGAAGCAAGACCAAGCTGCATCAAATGTATATACGAGGCAGCTTTGTGTGTCCATTTCATATCTCTAATGTGTATCAATTTCGCAACGAGTGAGCGGTGGCTTTTCACGCAAATTTACTATGGAGTTACCGTGATTGCATACAATTTGTTTGCGAAAAAATTGTAGGGATCATGGAAAGCTCTGTTGAACTCAAACAAGGTTGTTTTATAGAAATAATTTTTCGATACGAATTAGATTATTTCTATGGCCAAGACCCTGAAATAAAACACATATTGAATAATTGATTTGGATTGACCCGAATTCTGTTTGGTGTGAAGGGTCTCTTAGAGTTAGTTATACATCAATCCTTCTTCATGAATGTTGCATTTTGAAAGTGTAGTACAAATAAAATTTATTAGTTAAATTAATTAAATTTATTTATGAGCACCTACGGAGGTCTTTTGGGGGCTCAATCCCAGGCCTTAAAATATCCTTATTTGATTGATTATTTTTGTTCTTTTAAAAAGGCGTGTGACGATATTTTTAATATTTTCTCGGCGTCAATCAATATTTTCCATAATTGTAAGCCAATTCACTTATAAGTACCCTATCCATTTTGTTTCTACTAAAGGTAGATATAATACTTACCAGTCGTCTTTAATATTTATGTTGTCTTATTATTTGTCCTACTATTTTTATTATATTGTTCCCCGGCAAATTGTTTCCGGTTGTTCTTTTGTTGGCCTATTTTGTAAAATTTTTGGTTTCAATAAATGGTGGTGCCCTTGGTGCTTGGGGCCGCACGTGGGAACTCGGCGGTGCTTTCCGCCGGGGTGGCTGGGTGGCTCGCTGCCCTCTTTCGTGGTCACGGTGGTTGTCTACCTCCGCTTCCCAAGCCAAAGCTCTAAGCTTTATTTCGGCGAGCTGGGAGGCGGTGGGTCCAGAATACTTACCAGTGTCACCGGGAATGGTGAGGGGTGCAGTTGACGATTCCACGTGCATAAGTGGTTCAGAAAGTTTCGTGGAAACAATTTTAATCTTAGCGAGTTGACGTGGTGTGGAAGTTCGGAGAGTGGGGTGCCAGCTCAGGTGTTGCCTCGTCATCTGACCGTGGTTCAAAATTACCTGGTGCTGTCCTCGGATCTTTCCCTTTGGGATTGATCCCGGACCGTCACCAATATCCCGTTGTGTTACTCCAGTGTGACGTTAATAAAAATGCCTAACCTTGGCGATGCACCACGTTCTGGACGAGCGACTGAGGCTGATGGCAACGAAATACTGCCCCTAATTGAAAGTGATCGGCATGGAACAACTCGAGAGACCGGAGAAATTCCTGGAATCCACCAGTCAACAGCGAGCGTGTCAAGGCGATTACGTCAAATTAGAATGGTTAGCGAGGCCGATGCATGTGGGTGCCGCATGAGTCAACGGAAAAAAATTTTAATAAACCCAATTTCTGCTTGCGATTCTCTGTTGAAGCGCAACGAAATTTATCCACTTTTAAAGCGGATGGTTACAGGTGATGAAAAATAGAATATGAAACTATTCCCATGATCATATCTGTATCACCCTCTCGTGCTGATCATATCTGAGCGTGACAAACCGAAGTGAGGAGAATGTTTCCGACATCGACTCGAGCATTTCTTCTCAAGTTCGAAAACTAAACTCTCAAGTTCGGAAATCTAGGCGATGCGCAGCCTGAAGAGCCACTCCCATAGAAATAATTGAAAATTCATTTGCACAATTATTTACTATAGAGGGGCCTTCGAGAGAGACCTGTTCTTTATTTTCATTAAACATAAACTGAAAGAATACACGTAATACATGCATGGAGAATATAAACAGAATACATTGTTTTGCATTAAACATAAAGTGAGATACAAGAGAGAATAAGGTTTAATAAAGGTGAGAATACATGGAGAATATATACAGAATACATTTATGAAACAAAAAAATGTTCTAACTAAACATACGCGCGTGCAAAGCACATTTGCACTTTTTGCACCTTATCCGTTACAACTTTTGCAGGACTCGGTTGGTTGGGGTGGTATAAACTGGACATTACGAGAATGTCTTGCATTGGAATGCATTCTCGAGTTGGTGAAAATGTCTATCCACGGCAAAGTTTTGGAGCACTGAGGAGAGGATTTAATAGCGGGGTTGTTTTCGCTCGCTTCTCCCCCACATGGGGAAGTGGATCTTTCAAATCTTTACCTAGTCTCAAAATCTCGGGAATGAGACACCTCTTGTGGAAGCCATGTCTGCATCTCGACAATTTCACGCTGTGGGTTCCACAAAATTTAGCGTTTAAGATTTCGAAAAGGGCTCCTCCGCACTGTGTGAAGCATGGAACGTTTTTGCAAATTGCACAATTCAAAGTTATATAGAAAATGAATAAAAATAGGGAAATATAAGAACACACAAAATACGATACTAAGCATACATGCTGAAAACGCACAAAGTGCAATGCTACATGTTGTTTTCTATTAAATAGTGTCCATATGCTAGCGAATTAATACCATCGTCTGCTAGGAATTTTTTGTCATGGTATGCAGGTAAACCAATCTTATTTTGTACAACTGCATCGAGTTCGTGTTTTTTGGATATGGGAGAACATTGTTTCAGAGTTTAGGTGGTAACTCGACACTCTTGCATCCACCTTTCATCTCTTTATAGTTTCCAATAGGTAAATCCACATATTGAATTACTTTGATGGACCAACCACTGCAGTTTCTTAAGAAAGATTCAATGGAACTAAAGATTTTTTGAAATTCCGAATCTATTGCAGGATATATTTGAAAACGAGACAAAATTCTCTCTGCGTTACTGCAAAAATAAAACGTTTGAGTTATTTCTTCACCATTATCTCTTAATTTCCAAAAAACTACATTCAAACAAATTATGAGTCTAATACCCAAAATACGGTCTGCATCTAAGATATCATTCACTTGAGATCTCATATCACGGTAAAGGAGAGAGAGATGGGGATCAATATAATCAGTCGAGGTACGAAGAGTTCGTACAAAGCCTCGAAACGAAGATCGACGTTCATAAAAATGGAGCATTTTGTACTGTCAAGTGATATAAGTTATCTCATGTTAATATAACATTATTTACATTAACTGAATTTAGGATAAAGCTGTTGTTTTCTAAAAGTTCACGAATAAGAATTAAATATCTAAATATAGCAATAACGGGTATTATTTTTGTAATGCGAATAAAAAACCCCTATCCCTTAAAAGTTCACAATGTATAACTAAGAGCAAAGGAAAATGTAATTGTTCATATGAGAAACACAGCTTCTGTTGAATCTGTGGCGGACATCGTGCCCCCCCCCCCCATCTTTACTAAGCCGATGTAATAGGCATGCCCCGGAACTCATTCAGCTCCAATATGACGCCTTTTCCCATATTTAATAAATAAGGCTGCAGCTTTTTCTCTGGTTCCGTTACAGATAGATCCAAGTCTTCCTGATGCGTTGATTTCGACCTTTTAGGAGCTACTTTCGTCGCTTTGTTTGCTATAGGTGCAGAAATCTCATCATCGTCAAGGAGATCGTCAATGTAGCGTTTTCTATCTGACGGGGAGATAAAGACTGTTTGAGACGCAGCAAAACGAGTTGCAAATAGTTCTCAATACAAACTCAGCATTTAGGAGTTCTTACGGAGAAATTAAAAAAAAAAGGACCGAAAAGTCTTCTCGCCATTGTTCATGATGGAGCGCTGCAGGACTGATGCAAAGTGAAGACCCTTGAACCGTAGTATAAGAATGGAATGAAGATCAACTCGAGAGGGTGATACAGATATGATCCCCCAAGAAGGTGATACAGATATGATGATGGGAATACTACTAGTATCAGTGACATTTGTGTGTGTGGCACATTCGTCAAAAATCGCTATTTTAGAAAACCGATTGTTTTTTAGAAGAGTTGACATTTGCACGCGGGCAAGAAGAACCCCTCAAGAACGGCCCTGGTCAAGACTGCGCGGTGTGTGGAGAGGAGGGGTGGTGGTGGCTGCTCTTAACTTTCCACAAATTCCCCACCCTTGACAAAAGACGTTACGATCGAGCCCCTTTCGTGGCCACAAAAAACGGCTTTGTCATCAGTACTGCATAAAAAAACCAATTATCTCCGGCTTAAGACAATGTCTCTGGGGAGGGGGTACCTGAGCACTGTACCCGATCTGGAATACAATGCCGACACGGATGAACGCATTGGAAAGAAGCGTACAGAATCCTTAATCTCGTTATCGTGTGAAGAAGGCTCAACGGCCTGCAGCTTATCCGAAGGATCGCCGGGAGAATAAAAGGTTACAGAAATGATGGGAGACACCTGTGCGTTCACCCTGCACAGGTAGACAGGTTGTTTCTATCGAGTTCGAACGGAGAACACGCAACGTGTTTTCACACTCGCTTTGGGCTTAATGACAGTCGCTATTTCGACAGAGCTCTGTACCCTTGGATAGGGAGAAAAGTGAAAAACAGTTTGTTCGTACGCTAGTAGTTTTTTAAATAGTGTCTTGCTTCTCCGAATCGATCAGAGTATATCAATCTTGCACAACGCAATCGTATTAGTCTTCAAAGTCCGGACTTTAATGACCATTTGCAGATTTTTAACCTTTTTTCCTTTCTCGGGGCATTTGAGGTTTGGCAATCTTTTCAAACTGCTTGAGAAATAGCTGTTGTTGCACTGGTTCGGGTCAGGTTTAACCAGCCCGTTCACAAAAAACCTTACGCATGAGAAAAAAAGTTGTAGCGAATAGATTGATCTCAGGCCCAGAGACCAAATACGATTCTTCAAATACCTTTATCAGGTCCACAGACCAGATACTACCTTCCGACCGCTGATGAGATATGGCCCTCCAAATATATTTTATCGGGCCCGCAGATCAGGTCCGGCCCTCCAGATAGGTTTAATAGGCCCGTTGTCCATATACGGTCTCCGGACAGATTCGCCCAGCCTGCAGACTGCAGATCATATACGGTCCTCCGGAGAGGTTTACCCTGCCCGCAGAGGAGATATGGCTCTTAAAATATTTTTTATTAGGCCCGCGGACCCAATACGGCTTTCAATACTGGTTTAACCGGCCTGCAGCTCAGATCCGGCCTTCCAGGAGGTTTACCCAGTTCGCAGACGAGATATGGAGCTCAAAATATTTTTTTATCAGATAAAACAAAGGATCAAAAATAAATTGTGTCAAAAATATTTTAAAATATTTTGAGACTTGGAGCAAAAGGGAACTATTTGGACAAAAAAAATTACTCTTATTATTTTTGTAAGTCAGTCAATTATACCTATTTTTTGTAGGATAGGCAAAAAAGTAATGTGTTTCTGATGTGCCACAGAATTTAATAACTAGTTTATGTGTACCATGAGTGAAATTCGCCAATCAAAAACAAGGCTTCAAGTAAATAATAAAAAAATAACCTGGTGGTCCAGTCTTTTTTCTCTCGGTTCCCTCATGCAGTTATGCATGTTAAATGAGCGTCATTTTTAATGATTTTTTGTCAGAAACAGATTATTGACGAATTTAGAGGCATGACGAATTATACAACAAACCTGGGTGATTTTAGAAATTTCGATTTTATCTGATATACAGCATGTATGTTTCTCGTATTTGATACCTTATTTAAATCCATTTATAATGAATATAAGCATCGATATGCACATTTCATATGTTCAAATGAAATAAAATTCAAAAATATAAAACAACATTTTGTTTACATTTTTCAAATGTACCCTTACTGGCAGGATATGAAAAAACGATGATTTAAAAAGTCCCAAATCGGATTTGATTTAAATCGTATTTTAATGATTTTACCTAATTCATTACTTCTATATGTTTAAACATGTTATATATAACGTATGCAAATCACAGTTAAAGTTTCTAGATAGTATTGATTTATAATAAGCATTAATATATGTATAAGAATTCAGAAAAAATATTGCAGGGCAAATTTTTGAAAGATAAAAACAATTAAAATTACCATTGAACCTCGTTGCTAATTTTATTCTTTAATTTGACTTGTATTTCATGATACAAATCTATAATACTCAATATTCTAAATTTAAAAATAATCATTTTAATAAGGGGAGGAAAAAGTAATAAATTTTTATAAATCATAAAAACTTTATAAATTAAATTTTAATTTCCTGGTTCTTTTGTTATCAAATTTGTTTCGTGTAAGTTAAGTTGAAACTATTAATTCTACAAGTACAGAAGTAACTTTGGCGATAAGATGGCGTTATGAATATCTTTCTTGTCGGCTCAAACACTAAAATCTAAAAAGGAGATATCTGGAATACAATGTTTTCTCAAAGAGGAAATCAAGAAACTTATTTGTTTTCTCTTGAATTTTCTTAATTACACACATGATATTAGATGAATATTTTGGTTTTGCGAATATTAAGAGGTTTTATCTACTCGTATTTAAGCTCAGTCTATTTTCTTCCAAAGGGTTTACTAAAGAAGCTAGGAAGTGAGAAGTATCCAGTACTCGTTTTTAACATACTGAAAATGAATGTTAAACAGTGCTGATTCCTTTATCAGAAACAGCGAATTCCCTCTTGGAAAGAGCATTAGTTGCCTGTGCAACCTTTTTCCACGGGGAAGACTCTGTCAAAATTAACCGAAAACACTTTGGGCAATGTATGAACTGGCCCCAAACTACTCAGAGAGCAAAGAGAAATATTTGTTGGTCAGTTGTCATCCCAACACGGGTGCGAACTCCTAGAGGCTTGAGCTTAGTCCCCACATAGAGGAGAGGTAGATATTTCCAATGAGAAACCAAGTAAGTTGTTAAAGAAACATCTACACCAAGCATGCCATAGGAACCTGACCCCTAAGAAAATTTTTATGGTAGACACAGGACCCTTAAACATAAGGGGTAAATATTACTGATACAAATAATCAAATATGCAGAGCGATTCGTCTGTCTTAACAGACATAAGGGGTGCAAAGTTCTAGAGACTGGAACTCCTTGTGAGTCCTAAAATTTTTTGGTTGGTCATCTACCTGATGTTAGGACCCGGAATTTAACTCTCCTTTAACATCAAGTGTAAATATTGCACATTTTCTGAAATATCGGTAATTATTTATATTCACAAAATAAAGAGTTCTGAAACTCCCTTATATGTGAAGCAATTAGTATTTTGCTTTCTCCAATAATTTTTCCAAGTTGGCCCCACTGCATCCCAACTAATACTGCCATCTCTAATAGAGAATCCAGTTATTTTCAGGTAAGAAATGTCATTCTTCAGGTGTTACGAAGTAGGAAGCAAAATTTTAAACTTATTTGAATAAAATAACATACGTTCTGTCCTAGGTTATTCCACCTTTTTAATATTAAATTTTAAACAAAGAAACAAAAAGAAAATTTAAAGTTTGATTTAAATCAAGATATTTTTCTTAAAAATCATTATCTTGATTTAAATCGGCATACCCTGTTTACTGGTGTTAATTCTTATTTCCAACGGTAAAAAAAATTCATACCTCAGGTCATGTTACTATATCATACATGTCATTTATAATGACTATAAACATCATATGGGAACTTCATGCCTTCACTAACCATCATTTATGTATTGAAAAGGCTGCGTTTTTTGTAATATTCAAACATTTTAGTTAATTAAACATATGTTCAACCTTTTTTTAGATTTAAGCATCGATTTAATTGAAAGTGCTTATAATGCTGGTAGTTACATTCAGCTATGACTATTTGCATTTTCACCCCTGTAGATGGTGGCAGCAATTGCCTCAGTGCATTGCTTTGTCCAAGGCCTATTATTCTTTGTGGTAGACTCTGATACTTGGTCGTCTGTACTATGGTACCAGGGCGTGGTAAATGTGAAAAGTTTTTGTGCTGTAATGTGCATCTACTATATAAACCTTTTTTCACTGTATATTGAAAAATAAAGTTGTATAAGTGTGCAATGGATGAAATCCTACACGTTTGTGCAAGTGTGCTTGGAGAACATGTATTTCATGAGGTCTACCTGATGTTAGGATCCGGAATTTAACCCTCCTGTGTGGTGGCTGTCTCGAAGATGTATCTTTTCATAAGGAGGGAGCTCTTTGGAAGTCTAAAAAGTGTTTTTATACAATGCTGTTCCTACGACAAATGTAGAAGTTCAGCTCGTCGTTTTATCCCTGGCATCCCAATAGAGTTTGGAGAGGTTCAGGACTTGTTAATGAGAAAAGTCCAGGTCCCAAGCAGACTAGGAGGTGATCCTCATCCATGAATTGAATGATCAATTGAAAGTTCTGCAAATTGTGCATTTTCTGGAGGAATATATACTACTCCAGGTGTACTTCTCGACTTCTGTTCTCTCATATTTTTAAAATATCTCTTCAAAGATACTTTGTTGGGAATATTTTTAAATGTAAAATAATGTACTTCATTTGTTAAATTAATCATCCATACAAAATACGAATATGAAGGAAATGGAATCGTTTATCTCCGCTGACACGATCTTTTCGTGTGTCTGCATGTCTACAATTCGCGATAGTGATTCAAATGACAAAAAAAGGTTTTTGTTTAATACCCGACCACTTACCTCTTTGACACTACAAAGGGCGAATTGATGGCTATTTGTGAGGAGTAGGCCGCTGTTGCCTCTAACGTGACTATTACAAACCAAGATTCGAACTCGGAACCTACTGGGTGGCAGGCTACTACATGGCTAAAAGTGAATTTCAAGAATTCCTGCTGGCGAAGCCCATTTGCATTCTCATTAGAAAATTCGAATTCAATCATTCAAGTATTTCAGTACTTCATTTGGCGCCTGTCTGATAATTTTAAAATAATTTGATCTATGTGATTTAAATGTTCAAAAATTTTGAAATATCTGTAGACAAAATTCTGTTTAATATGGGATACTTTAATTTTGGATTCGTGGCTGAAGTAGGTCGATAATTGCCTGGGAAAGAGGGAATTTATTAGACAGTGTAATTTTTCTTGCGAGAAATTTAATGTTTGCCTTTTGCAACACTAGCTTTATTAATAGAATTCAAGAATAAGTTTAGGTCATTCATTCCAGACCCAAATATTCATTTCAGATTAAATCTGAGAGCTTACTCTCTCATTGCGATTACAAGTGGTCAAGGTAAGTTTTTGTAAATGCATTTCGTGATTAAGCTCAATTTTTTTATTTGGGTCTCTTATTTGTCAGTTTTCTAACCCAATTCTTTCGTATTTGTTTTTGATGCTAGATGGTTACAACAGACGATTTTTGTTGCTATTAATAATCATTATAGCTTCAGATTTTGCAGCGGAGCAGCTTGTCCGTATCATTGCGTTAGAAAATCACAAATCCATTCAGCTTTTGCTCTTATACTGACTGGACTGGACATGCGAATTACGGAGTACCCGCTGCAAAACAGCTCATCTCTTCATCGAAAAAGTCAGAAAAGGAAAGTTCTTAAATGAGTTATTTTTAATTAAAAATATGGGTTATTATAATTTTGATATGGGGACTTTGGTCGCTTTGTTTTTTCGTGTTCATTCCTCAGTGCAATTGGAATACTAAGTCTTAAAAAGGATGTTAATAAATTTGTAAGCAAATGTTCATGAATTTGTACTCACAAACCCATGGCGTGCAAAAAGTTGTTGCTCTACGGTCCTTTTTGCTGCATGGGGTCTAATTAGACAGGGACCTACTCACATAATCAGGATTGTCCACGTTAAGGTTGTAAAACAAAATAACTCTTTTCGATATCTCTTGGCAATGATCAACATGTATTGCATTTCGATATGCCAATCAGTTGGTACGAGAACTTTCATAAGATTTTTATGATTTTCCACATTTCTTTGGAATTACTGAAGCATCTTTAAAGAGGGAACAAATGTGTTTCTCATGAAGCGCATAAAAACCTTTAGGCCTTCCTCGCACTGGTGATTTTTGTGGAGAAACTGTTTATAGTAACGAAAATGAAACATTGTTTTCAATGTAGACTCGCACATTGGTGATTATTTAGTTGAGGTAATTGAATACAACCCGTTCTATTTCGAGGGTGACAAAATTGTTTTAGTATCGCATGTGTGGGAATAGAACGTACATGTTCAGGCCTGTTCGGGTGATTATTTAGTAGACTACTTGTGCCTGCAACGAGTGAACATCGTATCGTTTTCCTTCCTTCCTTCCTTTTTATATTGTAAACTTAATAAACATGTCGATGGACATAGAATTTTTTATTCGTGAAATTGAAAAAAGACCACCGTTATATGATTACAAGATGAAGTGTCTGGATACTTCTTCAAGGTCTCAAACAATTTGTGAAACTGACCACTAATAAGTCTTTCACTCAATATTGGATGTACCCAAAATCGTTTTCCTTTTTAGTCTTAGAAGGAGTGCACAAACACATGCAGTTTCTTTGAAATCCATTTTAAAACTGAGCTGTGTGGTAACTATTTAGTCACCTAATGCGCGCTTACGCGGAGCAAAGGACACTTTTAATATTGGAACTATTTAATCACCAAACAAAAATGTTGCCAATGCGCGGGAGACCTTAACAGAGCAATTCTGTGTGTTCATACTCTTTTATGACTTTTACGTAAAATGTCAATTTTACAGGTTTGCGGCATTTGTTCGTTATTTTTAAGTCTTTATTTTGCATATTTTTTTCCATAATAAAAGCAGTTTGGATCATACATTACAATTCTTCAATAAAAATTTCCATAGAAAATTAAAAATATTCAATTAATTTTTTGTTTGCAAAATTCAGACTAGATTTGACGCACGTACTGTTAGAAAAGTAAGTTACGTTTTGTCTTTTAATTTCTTGAATGGGCATAGTTTCGATTAACGAAATAAATGCTTTCGGTTTGGCATAGAAACCAGTGAAATTGTATATTCAGTTTTTTTCTATCTTAAATTTTAATGGCAAAAATATTTTAGTTTCACACAGAAAGAAGAAATTTCGCTGCGTTTCTTGTTTGTTCTTTGTTTTTGGTAATTAATTCTTAGTCAAATAAAGAATTCGATTCACACAACCAACAGTTGATTGTTAAATTCGTTTCTTTTTCCATAGAAAATTAAAAATATTCGATTAATTTTTTGTTTGCAAAATTCAGACTTTAGATTTGACGCACGTACTGTTAGACAATGTAAAAAATTTTGTATGTTTTGTAAAAATAAAATGTGAAAATTTTGTTCGCCTCTTCTTTTTAAATTGTTCCGGTTTTTGTTGTTTTGGAGAAAGACATTCTTTTTTTTGTCACAAATGCATTTTTGAGATATTTTCTTGCAATTTTTAAGTCACGAAAACCAGCCCAGTAATATATGTGGGGAAAAAAAAGACGTCTGGAAATTGGATTTTGCATACAACGCCATCTATGGGCTTTTTGAAACTCTACTAAGCTTTTGGTTGTTTTGCTAGCTGAAATGACCAATATACGAATCGTGGAAAAATTTGTGAAGAGGGCACCTCAAAATATTAATATAATGCTGCTCTCCTGTAGAAATATCAAAATTTTAATTTTTCAAACGAAGAATATTTGTATGAAAGGTAACATTTATTATATAAGCTACTATTTGATATTGCAAAATTAAATACTCTACACGTTTCATATTTTATTCGAATGAATTGGTCTGAATCAATTCATTACCTCTGAGGTCATCGATTGAATTTTTAAACTTCTACAGGAAGTCTGTTGGACAGCATAAAACATATTTTAGTTTCGAAACTTATTTTAAAAATGTAAAGTGAACATTAAAAAGATATCTTGAAAGTAAATAAATATTTGAAAACTTGTCGCGCATGAGAAATATAGTTCGAGCCTTTGCGAATAAATTGTGTTGCCCCCAGTGCGCCGTAAATTCAATTCTGTACTTACTTTTGTGAATAATTAGCCCTGTGGGTCCGAAAATTTTTCATCCAGTTTGATATTAAAAAATTACTGGACTGAATAATCTTAGAAAGCTCAAGTTTCATGACATGAGAACACATCGTTTCTCTGTTGTAAATTTAGCTACAAATTCTTTCAGGAAAAAGTGGCCATTCGAATTATAATTTGTGTATTTAAGGCAAACGAATTTTTTTAAGCGTTACTCTTTTCTCGCCACAATGATTTCACATTTATTTGTAAGGACTGGTTCCATTTTTTTTATCTGAAATATTTGGAAACACGACCTGTTGTGTTGAGTAAATGGATGAAAGTTAATAATTTTTTGATGAATGTTCGCAGATTTTTACCCCTTGCCAATGAACGGGAAATAACGAAATTGGATCCAGTGAATCAGAACACACATTCAGTTCAGCGACACGCGTACCGCGAAACATAATATATGGAAAGGGTACTAATACTAATTACTAGATTCGAGAAGGAAGGGTTTGGAAGATTCCGATCGTTTTGCCATTCTCCCTCCCTCCACTTTCATCCTCTTAAGAACGGATAAACTCATAATGAATCCTTGTTTAGACTAGAGTGAGCCACTTTGCTGAAAGATTAAAATCTGAATGAAGTAGAGAGGCAGAAAAAAAGAGACATAACGCGATGTTTGTTCTGTCTCACATCCTGTCGATTACATCACAGAGTGGTATCTCTTTTAACCGCAACGTAAGACTCCCCCGAATCCGTAACATAAAAATAGTACTGTGTTGTGTTCATAGCTGAGTGATAGCAAGGTAGTATGTCTCAGACTAGGCCGAGTCAATTCATCTTGGCGTAATTAGGTTGTTACGCCATCATAATAATCACAGAGCTACGTATTTCGTTTGAAATCATGTAAAAATTGCAATGTACAACAAAACGACATGTGGAGACATCGCGATTTATTTTATGCGAACCACTTGTGGTATTTTATCAGAAATAAACACTAATGAAAAACAAACACTAGAAGAAAACAATACTGGTCAAATATGGATTCATAAAACACTAGAAAGGATTAAAAGTGCGTAACTACCTCATGTTTTAAATTACCACCTCATTGACTAAAATATTAAATCTGTAAAGAGGGGGTCTTTATTTGTCCGAGAAAAAGTATTTGATCATATTGCAGCAAATATCGTTTGAATTTTCAACCATTGAAAGTATTTACCAAGGAAATTTATTTTTTGTGATGCAAGGAATAATTTTCACACATATAAGAGGGACATTCAAGAAAAGCTTTTCAGTTTGGTAACTTTTTAATGGTAATACAAATGGGTCTTCAACTCAGGAATCGTATGATTCTGATTTCCGAAAATAATTGTATGCAAGTTCCGTTTAGAATGTGAAATTTGGAAAGACAAAAAAGAATAATCTATGATTTTAAATACCGTTCATCGCTGCTTATGAATACTTTAAAAAAACCCAAGAAATTTCTTAATTTTTCAAATATCTAGTATTAAATTGTACTTTGTTTTTGAAAAGAGCAAAAATTCTAAATGCATAAATTTTATTATGGCTGGATAAGTAGCTTTCCCGCCTAAACCCGGTTTTCCAAATCTCCAGACAAGGAGTTCCGTCTACTTCCCCCATTTCTTTTTCTATTTTCGTTCCAGTAATTCCACTGTGGCATTCCATCCCCCAGAAGACACGAAGCGTTCCAATCCCCTCCGAGTATTTTATTTCGACCCCCCCGGAAACCACTCACAGTCATTGGATCAGAGCAGAAATTCCCTAAAATGGTAACGACTTTTTCAGCGAGTGGGAATGCGGGGCCACGTTCGAAAGTTTTTTCCTGCCTCCCCCCATAAGGGGAACAGCTCGGGGGAGGAACGGAGAGGGAGACAGTCGGGGAAAAAGAAAGAGAAATAAAAGCCATGACCTTATCGTTCTTTCTTCATCACCTGTAGCTACGACTCCGAAGGGTTTCCAGGAACCGTCGGGAGGAAAGTTTCCCGCCGTTTTCAATCCCCTTCATTTAGTTGGCGAGATTTATCGTTACTCTTGTTCTCGCCAATTGAATGCATCTACGATATTTATATTGTCAATTTCGATTTCAATATACGATGGCACTTTTTCGAATCAGAATTTTTCACGAAGATCTGATTTCAATGTGTCATTGTCAATATTGGGTTTGTTATACTTGTGATTTTTTTTCATTTTTCGTGAGTCTTTATTTCAAGAGAAAAAGATTAGCTTCATTTCTTTCAAACTAGTTGAGACTAAAGATTGAATTAGCAAACTGATTTTAAAGTTTGGGGTCTTTAAACGAAACTCATAAAAAATATTGAATTTTTTGTAGAGTGGAAACTCCGTAAAGGTCGGTAATGAGTGAGATCATCGAGAAGACATGAAAATTGAACAATTTCATTCGAATTATAAGTTTATATTCACTATAAAAAATATTCGAAGTGTTGACTGTCAAGATATTTTTAACTCAAAACTATACACAAATTCTACTTTCCGTTTGGACCAAAGTTATTTAGTTATCTAAAAATTGAAGAAATTAACATTCCAGCTCGTAGACTAGACGGCTACGAGCTGGCATTGAAGGACAATTTTTTAAAATTAAATAGACGCGCACACACAGATTTTATCGAGATTTTTAAGTTCTTAATTTGGTATAAACAAACACATGTTCGAATCCATTCGAAATAGCTAGCTAGAAAGTTCAACAGAAATAATTTCATTGGAGATTTAACTTCATAATTACATTTTGTAATTGCTTGCTCCACCTAATAAAACGAGTAGAGTACTTAAATTGTTGGACACATTTATTTTGGGTGATATACAGAGAGTAAAAAGTTTCCGTACACACTTACTATTTGAAATAAATGGCTTTATTATGTGCAGAATATAACTATTGAAGAAATAAAAATGGAAAAACAGATGAGCATAATTGCATAGAAAGTTCCTATTGCATTAAACAAAAATTATTAATATAATTTAAAGTATAATTCACAACACAAAAATGTGCCAAATTTAAAGCAAAAAAGTATGTGTAAGGTGAAAATATTTCATTAAATGTTATTTCCCCCACCATGTTTCATCATTTAATGAACAGTTGAACTTGCTTTTTGCTTTAATGACCTTTCTCAGAAGTTTAGGCATGACTTACAAATTTTTTTGTTGTTTCTGAAGTAATTTGTTCCAGACTTCTATAATGGCACTTTTCAGTTTATCTTTGCTGCTGGTATAACTTTTTAGTTCACGACCGAAGTGTTCCATAGGGTTTAAATCAGGAGGCTGGTTGTGTGAAGTTTCTGCGACAAATGGTAAAGGCATCATTCTTTACAGAACGTTGCAGTGTTTTGAATCGTCTTTTGGAAGATAAATGGTCTTCCTTCATTTTTCTTAGTTTTAATTACTATTTATTTGTGAAAATTAAGTAATTTTTGTTGCCAACACATTCTCAAATATGAAATAAATTTCTTGTGCTGTTTCTGAATCTTTGGTGAGATTTCTTTAGAAATAATTTATACGCCGTTTTCATTTCCGTACGGAAACGTTTATCCACTGTATTTCCCATTGTTATAAATTCATTTTCAAAAATTAAAAGATTACATATTTGTGCACTTTTCAAATTCCAAAAAACACTTTTTTTACAAATAAAGGAAAGGGAAATAGGCTTGAAATTTGAAGAGGGAAAGATTTTTGGCGTTCAATGACTTAGAAAGGCTGTTAAACCGACCCTGTTGGAAATACTCAAGAGTATTCGAAAACGTCGCTAACATCTTATAAACAAATTCCGTCATCACACAATTTGACATTTTCACTTCCACCTAAACATGTTTTCACGATTTAGTTGTTTGGAGAAAAAGTATAACTAAAATAACTAGCCACATTTATTTCTTTTTCGGAAGAATTTCCAATAAGGATGGTTCAGATGTCGATCGTCATTCTTCACATTTTATGCATTACATCTTTGCGTAATCCCTTTGATATCGTAGAATTTGCATTGAAAGAAATTAAGTAATGAGAATAATTTCGGAACGAGAAGAAATTCCACTATTTTTTATATTACATTAATTTGTTGGTTTAAAACTTAATCAGGCGCCAAAGATGATGGATTTCTGTCGTTCGAATGAGTTAATTTTCAATGTTTGGGTACCCGAATCTTTGATGCAAACAATGGAACAGAGAAAAAATTAAAGATACATTGGACAATCCAGATTTTTAGCTATCAGCAGCTCCTGCTTTCATGAGGAAGGTAAGATGGAACCGTTTAATTACTCACTCATGAAGAAATTGCCTTCAAGAAATTAGGGATGTCATCGCCTGTGGACTTACATGTTCACATTGTAAGTCCTATAATACAGCGACGCTCGTTTTTACTAACTGCAATCCCATTCTTCGAAATTTCATCTAGTCCGTCCAATCATGAAATAAATTTAAATTCCTTTTCTAAACTTTTTTTCTAGTACTTGGAGTTCGTTGAAAGGAACACCATATTTGCGTTAAAAAACATTTATCAGAAAACGGGCGGATGCTCCATGTGTATGCATTCGTAGGTGAATGGAAATTATTTGTAAAACAATATTTTTTGAATTAAATTGTAGTTAACTGTTTGATAAAAAGTATTTAATAGTAGCGAATACTTATATATATATACAATATTTTGAACTAAGTTTCAAATACCCTTTTACAGGCCCTCATTAGTTTGAAATTTCAGTCTAAATTATTAATCAATTAAAAGAAAACCGCGTATATAAGATTGTACGTTTGCAATGGTAAAATCCATTTGTTTAGTCTAAAACAATACCATAATCATGGGTGCTGGTCTGTTTTAGGTGAGAGACTTGTGGTAAAAAATGTAATTGTTTAGTTGGATTGATTTTAAAACAGTCTTGTTTTGATCATGAATAATTCCTTGCATGAAATTATTCATGATCAAAACAAGACTGTTTTAAAATCAATCCAACTAAACAATAATTCCTTGCATGAAATTATTCTATAGTTCGTTTCTTTAAAGAAATCCATTTTCATTAAGTTGATGCTTGTGATCCCAATATATTAATTTTAGGATTATAAAAATTAATATTTATTGCCCATCCAGTCCGACACTCAAAGCTCCTATATATATTTGTATCATTTAGGGTAATATTGTATTCTGTCACTTGTTTGGTAATTAGGACAATTTTATTCTATCATTAAAAAACTTCATAGGAAATATTTTCAAAAGCTTAGTTTTTACTAATTTTTATCATGCAAGATGTTTTTGATTGTTTTCAAAGTGATTTATTTCTTCACATTTTAAAGACCTGTTTGAGAAATATCTTAAAACTAAGTTGCTGGATACAAATCAATACAAAATAACCAAATCTATGCTTGTATTTATATCCATATTTTAAACCAGAATATTTCCCAAAGGTTTTTGTACAAATGAATTTTTACTGCAGCACTAATTAACGAATAATAAACTAAAAAACTGACTGCAGATTTCACTACTTATTTTTGCTGAATGTTTACTTTTGTTTATGAAAAGTTTAAATTGTTGAGTAGAGTATTTAGTTGGAGAAACTAACTGAAGTAGTGACTTTATCATTTAAGATATTAGTAAATTTATTGTTTTAAAATCACTTATATAAAAATGGATATTCATATAGGAATGTCACACAACAAAAGAGCCAGTCAATAATACGTATAATTATTTATTTCTCCTCATTTTGACATTTTTCGGTCGACTTGCTTTCACTTTGCTTTTCTTTTTCTGACGATCCATGTGTTTTTCTTTCTGTTTCCTTTGTTTCATTATTTCAAATTTGTTTTTCAGTTCTCTTTTAGGAGGTCTGTTTGATTTTCTATTATCTTCTACTCCCTTTCGATGACCTACAAATAAAAATCCATTTATTGTGGTATGCCTACATCAAAAACATGAAATTCAATTAATTTAATCCAACTTTTACCACACATGAGTGAACAGCTGAAAAAAGAATAAAAATCAAAATTTAAAAATTTGTAAATTTTGCAAAATATATAATTTTATCAAACGTTTAAATAATCACCAACCTAGCTCAGCCAATTGTTGGTTCAAATCAATCAAGTTGACAAGCATGTTATTCCATTTTACAAACCACTCTATTACTTGGACTTGCAAAAATGAGCCCTGATTGTATTGAAACATCTCCTTTGACGAGGATTGATTAAACAGGTGACCCTTGAGAATCATTCAGCCTGCTTAAATCATTAACTCGAGTTCAAGACTCCCTCGGTTCTATCCGAAAACAAATAGAAAACAGCTACCACTGGGACTGGGTTTGATATCTGTTAATAAAAATTCTTTTGAATTCTTAAATGTTCTCTTCTCAGCACTTTTACATGTGAATTCACAAATTTTTTGAAAAAATCTCCAAGGATATAAATTTAATCCCCCCAAAATTTGGATTATTTCTTAATAGTGCATTAGATCTTTTATTCAGACTGAAAATGTAACTATTGGGGGTTGTCAAGAAAAGTAGATGGTTGGTTTTATGGCGCAAGGGCCACATTTGGCCATGCTGCGCCAGACACAAGACACACTATCAAGTAAATACACACACAATGAAAGTTTTTACTGACAGAAGAGAGAAATACACCCAGGGAGGAATGCACCTGACAGGAATCGAACTTGCATCGCCTACAAAAGAAAAGTAGAAATGGATCCTACTGTGGAAGACATCATTCAACAAAACTTCATCTTTACAAGTATATGACGACATCAAGGCTAAATTCTATTAATTGGATTTTAAACGAGTTCCATGTGAGTCTTGTGTATGTGATGCCAGTCTGCTTCTTTAAGAGATCTTTCTAATTTGTACATAACAGAAGTAACTTATGAATATTCATCATAAGACATACTTTAACTTATCAATATGGATACAAGCCCATGATCAACTTTTAATTTCCCAAAACTATGTAAAATTTTCATTATTGGCGTTAAAATCCATGAGCCGAAAAAGAACCCGTAAGATGGCAAGGAATCGAGGAAATTTCTAGGAGCAATAAAAATAGTATCCAGGAAGTGCTGCCAAACAAATGAACCATTCAAGAGAACTGTTTTCAAAAGCTTGAAAATTGTGATTAATGACATCTTTTATGAGGTAAAAATCTATGGTATACAGCTTCTGTACATCACATCAAAATGTATACAAAACCCTCTGCTCAAACACCCTTGGAGTAAAAACAATGAATCTAAGGTATTATTTGAAATATATACTATAAATAAAACTGAACATTGTATTTCTATAAAAATCTTTCATGTTCATTGAAATGTGTATCAATTCAATTTTTAAGGGTTTTCTCTTGATTACAAATTCTGATTCTATCAAGATGGTGGTTTTGGGTTTTATGGCGCGAGGGCCATATTTGTCTGATTCTATCAGAGAGGCTTTGTGATGTGCTGTTTTCTGAGGAGTATACATGAATTATGATAGACAAAAACAGTTCATTAGAACATCTTAAATGTTGGATTTATATTATGGACAGAACTAGTTGAGATATTCTACTTTTGTCATTTTCTACTTGGAATTCGTACACACTGGTTCTATTTGCTTGCAGTGGATACCATCTCATGTTGGTTTATTCGGTAATGTGATAGCTGATGGACGTTAAAGGAGGGTTGCGAGTGAATCAGCCCAGCAAATAGTGATTTCACTGCCACGTAAGTTTACTTGTGCAAATAAAAAACAAAACAGGGTCATCTCCACCACATTCTTGGTATCTCACTAAGTGCCCTGGACTATCGTTGCACTTTAAAGGTTGAAGACTGCTCTAGCAAGATTTAGAAATGAGTGCACAAAATATTTAACTTTTATCATGGGAATTAAGAACCTTCCAATCTGTTCACTCAGTAACTTCCTTTCCATGATTGTATCGGTCTCTGAGACAGCTCCTGGATGAACAGGAGTTGGACTTGAAAAACAGGGTCCTTTGGATTTTGTCTACGTTATAGGTTGACTAAGGGGTTCAGTAAAACACAAATTTTGATTTCTTGGATTGAAATAGTTGGAATTCATCTAAGATGCATCCAGCGAGCTCAAACAATGAAGAGCTATTTTTTATTTTCAAAGCAATATTTCATTACTTTTTTTATTAAATTCATTTGAAAAAACAAATCATAAATTGAAACAGGTGTACAAAATTTTAGTTCACTCCTGTCAGTTTTTGAAATGGTTCTTCATTAAAATTGCATCATTTCGTTTTTTATTAGGGATAAAATTTCCATTTGAATTTATATCTGGTAATAAGTTAGGCATCTGCTTAAGCATGGCAGCCACTTAGAAATGACAAGAATTGAAAGGAAGTCACTATACTTCAAAAAATTCTAAAATTTAAATGAAATTTAGTAACCAAAGTACATAATTTTGTACAGTTGTTTAGTGATCACTTATATTATGACTATAATATAAGTGATAGATAATTATAAACATATATTAAATTATTAACTAACTATCTATATAGTACATAATCTAAGAAATGCTATTTTTGGTTCGATTCCATGACATGAACGGGTAGCATTGGGATAATTTTATGACTAGCTGTATAGCAAATCTCTATAGTAGTGCTATGATTGTACCTCAGTTGTATCAACTGCAAAGTGAAGGTTAAGCCAAGAATAAAAATATTAACACCTAGATTCAATTTAACAGGGTAACACTTAAAATTGAAATGAAACCAATTGGATAAAATAAAAATGAATTAATGTAAGTATTAATACAAACCTTTAAAATTATTTGGCATCTTCCTATTCTTTTGATACTGGTTATCTTCAACATCACTATCATTATCCTGATATTTCACTTTATTCTTTTCTTGCCAAGTTTTGTATCTATCATTAGTTAAGATCAAAACAATAGCATAAAGTAGACACATTATTTGTATAGTACTTAGAATAAAAATTTCTTAAAAAGCAACATTATCTTCAATAATCAAAATATTTGAATGCAACACATATTCACCAGCAAGTAAATATGTGTACAAATATATGTATAATCACATCATGTTCACAATATTAAGATTTGTGCATATGCAGAAAATTAATTGTCAATTCTTCATGCAAAGTTTCGACTCAATTTTTTAAAAACAAAATATATGAACTTTTCCAGACTTTCAGAAACCCCAACAAGATTTTTCCACTTTGAAAGTAAACAAGACTAAGTGAAAAAAGATTGATGCTTTAGCCATCAAATTAAGTATATACTAACTACTAAAATATGTAAATACTTACATAATTAGACATTTGATAGAGGAATAGCATAGCTTAAAATAGAGCTAGCAGCACTCTCAAATTTCTATGAAAAGGGTGTATACACACATTTTAGTTATTATTGTTCATTCTGAGGGACCCAAATATTTGGATCCCACAGAAAAACAGCACTTAACTATGGTCCTGAGAAGAAACTAAAAATAGGTGTAAACAATTACATTTTTTCCACAGTAGCTATCAAGTTTTCATTCAGACTGAATGAAATGCTATTCCATAAAAAATATTTTTCTCTTGCGTCAATAAAAAAAAATCAAACCCTACAAAGGATACAGATCAGATTTATAACTTTTGGGTATCCAGGCACCACTTTCGGTTCTCATTTTTTTGGAATGCTGATCATCATTTCGAACAAATTTCTTTTTCTTAGGATCCCTAAAAACAAAACACCAATTTAAATATAAGGTACATTCACTGTTTCCCACAATTTGGCAAAATAACAAGATGCGATGATTTAAAATCATGTTTAACTATATAAAATCATTGTTCATACACATCTGATTTATCACACCTGTCTATGGTACCACACAAGACAGCAAAACAAACCCTCCCAACATCAATAAAAAAAGGCATTTATTTTGAATTTCCTCTTAACTCGAGTGAGAAAAATATCACTGATGTATACGTTTTGGTAAAAAACAACTGAATTCAGTAAAATATACTTCATCCTTGGTAAATATCTTTATGGTGAGGTTAACAAGATAATTTTTAAAAATGATTATGAAACTGAACAGAGAACAATTAAAAATGAGACATGATCAAATCAAAATCAACACAGCACAGTTTTTACAGGCCTCCTTTATTAATGCACATGTTAATCTTTCTTACCCAATAAAAAAATCCTTTATACAAAAAACAAGCTTTAACTATGTCAGGATTTTGTTTTCTACAAAGAACATTTTCTTTTCCAATCCTTTAAGAAATAATTCAAATTCTCAATATGAAAATTTCAGATATCGCGAGTTTTAAGAATAACATATTGGTAAATTTCACATTGAACAAAATAAATCTAATTGGATTAGATTAAATAAGTACAATGAAGTGTCATAAGAAACTGGTACAGATGAGCATATGCAAAATACATAGCAAACGTCACCTATATACATCATTGGTTGAGTCTGCCAGAGCATTTATAAAGCAATAAAATGTGGAAGCATCTAGAGCTATTTCCACTGTGAGAATGGCAAATTATCATGATTTAAGCAATTTTCAACATAGTTTAATAGTTGGAACTCGTGAAATTTGCCATAGCATTTCGAAGGAAGAGAAGTTTGGATTTTTACGTACTACCATTTCAAGGGTGACTACAAGAATTCTGGCAAAACCTGTAACTTACGACAGTAGTGTGGCCATAAAGATGATCAGCGTCTACTGGCAAGATTTGTTTAAAGGGATTGGCGTGCAACATCGTCTCAAATAACATCAGAATTCAATGCTGGGCTCCTAACAACCATCAGCATGAGGACCCCTGGGGGTGTGAGAGAAGTTTCGATGGACAAGAGTGATTTAATAAAAGACGATCTTATTGAAATATGAGCCAATGCATGTATTCAAATGGAATTTAAAAAACAGCTGGCAAAAGCACCATTGCAGACACTTTTACCATTCACACTTTTACCAGTGTGAAATGGGATTTTCATCCCTTTTGCACATAAAAAGAAAATTCAGAAATCGCTTAAATGCGTGATGGTGTTAAATGCAATTTATGTGTGGCTCTTTCAAAAAAGGAGCCTCACTTCAAAAGTAAAACAACGTAGCCATTAAAAATTGAGATATTGTTTTGTATGTATATGTAAATGCATGTGTTCTCATTTTTCAATAAATAAATAATCTTACAATAGAAGTAATTTCCTAAATAAAGAAATAGAAACACATTTTTCAAGGGGGTGCAAGAACTTCTTTATTTTTAGATTCAAGGGTGCCTGCCGATCACTAAAAAGGTTAAGAACCACTGCTCAAAGATATGGGCTTTAGGAGCTGACGCCCAACTCAAGTATCCTTGATACTTGACACACAGCCATGCACCTTGCCTGTACTGCTTGGGAATGTAGTCACTGGACACTTGATATTTGGAAACAAGTAGCCTGGACCGAAGAGTCAATTTCAAACTGTTTTGGAAAGATGGAAGGATCTGTGTATGGAGGAAACACCATGAAGCCATGGATTCCACATGTCAACAAGGGATAGTACAGGCCTTTTGATGGTTCCATAATAGTATGGAGTTTGTTTAAATGACATTCAATGGGACCCCAAGAATGTCTACAAACATCTGACAGGTTAAAGGTATGTGCATTCTTTCTGATGGGTTTGGCCTCTCAACAGGACAATATGCAGCCACTCAAGTCTAGACAAGCCAAATTATGGTTGGAGGAATTCTAATCTCATCTCAGTCTTGTTATTCTCACATAAGTCACCAGACCTCAATGTTATCAAACGCATCTGGGATGCCATGCAATGCACTGTGGAACACAGAAATCGTGCACCTCAGAATATAACAGAATTGTAAACAGCTCTGCAGGAAGTATGGTGTTCAATGCCTACAGAATACTGCAGCAAGCTCATGGAGTCTACGCCCTGTTATATTTTTGCAGTTCTATTATTCTGTAGACCCACTAAGTATTATGCTGGCATACTAATTTTTCTGCAATTTACATTTCAGTGTATATTTACTGTAGAATTTTTGAATTTTCTATGAAAAGCATCCATTTTCAAATGTTCTAACACAAAAAATCAGCAAAAATCATCCCAACAAAAAACCCTATCACATTGGATATTTTAATCCAAAATATTCAGTTCATCTTTGCCCAAACATTAGCAGGCATTCTTTCCATGATTTAGCATTATCAGACTTGCAAATGTGTTTCACAAAAGTAGAAATGCTGCTCAATTGAAGAAATCTTATTGTTTGGAAATATAATTCCAAACAATACACATTTTAATTACAATCTTTTAATCATACCAGCAATTTCAATCTTTTAATCATACCAGCAATTTTTATTTCAGAACTTGCTTTAGAGTATTACAGGGTTTGTGCTAGAAAAATCTTAAATTTTTTTTTATGTACGCAATAAATATTGACAAGATAGAAGCACTATACTGAAAAGAGAAATATAATGTGAGTAGAGGAAAACTTACTAAAAAGAAATAAAAAGGCTCAAATGAATAATTTTCCAATTTAGAAACTACATATACAAGTTAAACATAAAAAATTGATAGTCAAACTTTTTAACCTTTTCACAGGGCTGGGATACAAGTTGTTTTGTAACTAACGCAATTATCATGCTCGGAATACTTTTGGCTACTCGGGACTGGTTCTGTGCTTAAGAGCTGATCTATCAATTCAAAGCTATTCTAAACTGTCTTCATCCTCAAGATTCAACTTCTCATTCTTCCCTTTGCATAGCTGGTGCAGCTTGTCCATATTTGGACCTTGTGCCATAAAACCTAAACCAACCCTTTGCATAGCCTATAATTTACACGAACAGCAACACTGGATTTTTTAAAGGTACAACTGAAAAGAACAATGGACAAAAAAGTTTTATTCATTCAGTTAACATTTGAAGATCAGTTGAACCCTTTGCTACTTACAGTGGACTCCCTCTTAACCGGCTGCCACTGACCAATTATATACTGTAAATAGAGTAGCCTACAGTAACATGTGTTTAGTTTTTCCAAAACAGGAAGTTCTTCCAGGTTAAATTTTCTTAATTATACATATCATATTACAATAAAGTAGGCTATATACTTAGTTTTATTCTAATAAAAACGATTTCGGGAGTGTATTATAATGCTATTAAGGGAACAACAGTTTAACCAGAAAAATCGTTATCCGGTCTGGGTCCCGAAGTGGCTGGTTAAGAGGGAGTCCACTGTACTATGCACTATTCTCTTCAATAGAAGTAACCCAAAGGTGTAACCTTTATTCACACTGTTCTATTTTTCTGGGCAACAAAGTCTGCTTACATCTCCAAGCAGAGGGGATGACCTTAAGTGCTGTTTTAATAGACTTGCACATTATGTGATTTTATTTTCTTAATTCCTTTTGTAGTCTAATAATGAACTTCAACCCCCTAACCTGGAAAATGTTAGTGGGTACTCCTGAATGATGGACTGGCTTATCAGAAAATCTCCGAGAGGCTGATGCTTTTAGGAGACCGGTAGGGCTTTTAATAGAAAAACAATGAGGCATTATTTTTTTTTAGGTAATTTATCTGTTTTTCCAATTAGAAAGAAAATAAACTGTTATAAATCAATCAATAAAATTAACTCGATATCATAATACATTGTAGTATTAGTTTTCTATTGTACTTGAAGCAAGACATCATGGTTGAATTAAGCAATCCCACAAGCCTAGAGGCCTTGGTCCAGAAAAAATGGCAGTGATATGAGAATTATCATGTTAGCGACAAAAGGGCGTAGATGTGCTACACATTTTTTAGTTCAAAAGTATAGACCATGGCTGGTTGGTTTTGGGGTTTTATGGTGCAAGAGCCATATATGGGCATGCTGCGCCAGACACAATACCATATCAAGTATAGACCATGGCAGTTTCTCGGAAAAAAATTCATTCCATTAATCTTCCTAGGCTTAAAATCTAGCTTGGATCAATATGCATTTTAATGAAAGAAATATTCTTTTTATAAGGTGAAATCAAGTTATTTTTCCTTCAATTAATGTTCCTAAAATCACCTAATTTATAAGGCAAAGATAGTTTAAAATAGCATATTTTACATTCGACAAATTCAGTCTTCTCTACTTGAGGTTGGTAAATGGCTAATTTTCCTGTACTGGTTTCCTGTACTAAGACATTCAAGCCAGTCAGTCACTGGTATTCCTGTGGGATTTCACATGGTGAGAAGAACCATGCTAAAAGATTAGGATAGCTAGCTGTGCTTGAAGCAAGTTGACTGTCAATTCAAAGACACTAGCCTAAGAATTTCACTGTTTCTGAAAACCGAAAGTCCATCAGGAACAGGTAAAAAGAGAGATTCAGCCGAATGTATGATATAATGCAGGATTACTATCCTCATCACATCATAACCACAATATGCAGTAATTACGCAATTGATATAGTATGCTCAGAATTAGCAAATAGGAAAAGTTACTTCACAATTAAGGATGTTTAACGTAAACAAAATACATAATTTAAAATTATTATGGCTAAATTACACAAGATAAATGTGTCATACCATTGTGGAACATTTTTCCTTTTACGAGATGTCGTATTTTCATCTCCAGTAAAGTCTAAAACTGCTCCTGCTGCCTGATATTCGAATGCAGACTCCAAACCTAAACTGAGATTAGAAAAAAATTAAACTAAAATTGCTGAATAATATTTAATTCAAGTGTAACAGCTGTACGAGGAATCACAAGCAAAATTTATTAGTATTTCAATATGGAAATTAAAGTGGTTAATGGTGGCAGTTCTATTAAAGCCAACAATAAATTTTTACAATAAAACAAATTGATAGTAAAATTAGTAGGTTTAAAATTTTTAGTGATATCTTAGAATAGTTTTATTACCCTTTTTCTTTGTAGTGCTCACTTGACTGATATGAGAGGTAATTTTCAGAGTCTCTGAAACTTTCACCTTTTTTATTTTTAGGTGCAGAATTTTGTTTCACGGAAACATTTTGTGTAAAACTCTGGAAAAGAAATTCACTTTTTAAAAACCACTTCAAGAAATTGAAAACACAGAAAATTTAAATAACATATGCATTTGCAAAAGCATTAAAGAAACAGCAATTCCAATATTCAATACTTTCACAAGAATTGCTTCAGGTTGACCACAAATTCAATTTTATTGTTTAAAATAAATTAATCTTAAATATTCATATATTTATGCAAGTTTACTAGGGATGCAACTAGAAAGGAAAATTTATCTAAACTGTTCACATTAGTAGAACTATCATTATGCACCACAGATTTCATCAATTGGATAATCAGAATGCAAGGCATCATTTATGTTTGATATATAACCTAATTGCTTTTTCTTTATGAAAACATATCTAGTGTTTAATTAAACACTATCTATCACCAAATGTTCTGCCCATACAATTTAACAAGGAAAATGAATTAGTAAGTTCTTTTAGGATGTAATAAAAATGTGGCCATTTTGGGATGGATTCCACTGTATCATTGCTTTTAAAAAATTTGTATTCTGGGTCCTTCATTCTCTTAAACATACACAACTTAAGTAAAAGTAAGAGGGAAAAACATTTCACCAGAAAACTATAAAAAATATCATCTTAATACTAATACAAAATAAACACAAATAACACTAAAGCAAATGTTTTTTCCCATAATTATAACTTCCCTCAAACTGAATACTTTTGGGATCAGCATAAAATGATATTGGAAAAATAAAAATGAACATAATTTTGTTGTTAGTAATCCTCTTGATCAAGGTGAAACCTAAACCATGTCCAAATGACCATGTTTTTCAAGTCGCACAGTGACCACTTACTGTTCATACAGGAGCTGTCCCATACACCAATACAATCCTAAGTATGCTGAGGTTGCAGAGCATGGACAAGTTGGGACTCAATTTCCCTAAGATATAAATCGTGTATGCTCGCTTTAAGTCTTTTCAAGAGCAGTCTTGAACCTTTAAAATGCAGCAGTCCAGGCCAGGGTTGCCAGATATAAAATATGCAGGGAGGAACAGACCATGCTTTGTGGTTTTTTGATTTGTACAAATAAATTTCCATGGTGGTGAGCGATGGCTATTTTCTGGACTGATCAGCTAATAACCATCCTCAACCAGCAAATCAGCTATCTCATTACCAAATAAACCAATGTGAGTTCGTATCCACTGCAGGCAAATAGAGCCTATGTGAGCTAATTCAGGCAAAAGTAGAATATCCTGACTAGTTCTGTCCATAATATAAGGTTTAAGGTGCTGAATTGAACTCTTACTGCTTGTTAAAATTCAAATAATCTCCTTACCAGAAGACAGCACATCTCAAAGCGTCTGAAAACCAAATGTTCTGATCGAAACACCAAACTTTGATCTGCATTTCTAAATTTAAGTTTATTGTCTCACCGTTCATTACTTTAATATAACAATTTTACATAAGAGCTTTATTCAGAGAACTGAAAACAGATTTTGGATGCTCTTTTGTGGTTCAAGGCTTTTGTAGAAAACTCCCGTCTCTCATTGCTGGTAACCTGCAATCCCAAACTCTAATTTCTATCTTGACTACGATACAAAAATGTAGTAATATACACTAATTTTAATTACTTGTAAATCATTTTCATCAGCGTACTCCATGTCCTTTTTGCTTTCTACTTCAGGTTCACTGGTCTCCTTTGAGTCACTGTTTTTGGATTTCAAAAACTTGTTATGGACCTGCCTTTTTTTCTTCATAATAATATTAGCCTGTGTTTTCGCTAAGGGTCCAAGTTCAAAAATTGTCTACAAGGCAATAAAGTTAATTTTTTACAACTCTGTTCAATAATCATTATAAAATATAATAAAATTCCAGTTTATTAAAAAATAACAATAGGAAAAGCATTTACTGTATTGGGTCTGTAGTTTTTCATGTCTGCTAACATTTTACTTCTCTCTTGATTTCCACTATCTGTTTTAGAAAAAGTAACACAAGATTAACAAATAATTGCACAACAATAAAACAGTTATTAAAAGGTACAAGAACTCTTGTTTTACATCGATTGATTAGTTTGGGTTTTATGGCATAAGATCCAAAAATGGATAAGCTGCACCAAAAGCAAGATGAAATAAGATTCAATAAAAGTAGATTTTAAAGTACCTAATTGACCACCAGGCCAACATTAAAAGCCCGATAAAAAATATGAAAACAAGATAAACACTTCAAAAGTATGACAAAGCAAATACATTTAAAATATCAACATAGAAAGGGTATAGCTTAAAATGCATTGATGTGCATGTTAATTTAAAATACATGAAAAGATGTGTTTTAAATGGCATAAGGAATGATTCAAGATGCTGATATGAATAAAAACAGGGTACAGAAAATATTTATTCATTTCTGCTAACATCTGAAGATCAGTGGAACCCTTTACTGCTGACTGCACATACCGTTTTCTTCAGTAGGTGTAATCTTTCTTTACAATGAGTTTTTCTTGGCAACAATATAACACATTTTTGTCCCCAAGCAGTGGGAACAACTTTAAGAGTTGCTTTGAATAGGTCATTTACAATTTTCTAAATTACTTTTAGAGTAGAGATGAACCTTGACTCCCTATCTTGCCATTGTGGATAGGATACCCTGAGGAATTTTAGAGTCTGCAAAGCCCTAGGAAAATGAGGTAACTGCTTGAAGCATGTCAACCACTTAGTCTAGTGAACAGGGTGCTGGATCTTGGATTGAAAATTTCCTGGTTAGAATCCAGGGTAAGGCATGGATGATTGTCTAGTCCTGAATGAATGTGTGGCCTCTATAAATGGGTTTTGCCTAGAATGCAAGGCAAGAATGTGAGGTGAAACATGAAGTCACCCCCACCCCATGTGCACCAAGATAACCCAAAATGGTTCACAAATCCATCCTTATCGTGCCATGATGGAAATATTCAATTAATTGGCCGGGTATTGGGGAAAAACTGTTTGAAGCAAGCGACTGTCAATATGAAAGATTTAAAAGTTTTAGAAACTGGAAGTTCACCACAGGACAATTAAAAAATAGCGATATAGTATGCCATATATCGAGGTGTGATGTAAAGAAGGGTTACTGTATTTCCTGCTAGTTGTCTAAAATTGAAATGGTGAAATTTATCTTTATTCAAAGTACTGTGTTGGCCTAAGGATATTTTTCAAAATTATGTACGCAATAAGGATTTTAAAATTGGAACTTAAGTTTATAATAAAATTTGAATGATTTTTAACAATTGTTATGCAGCACTTGTTTTTATTGCTTTTTACCGACATATCAGTTGATAATTTTTAATTGAAATTTTACAAAAAATCTTTTCAGCACATAATTTTACCCTGCAGGTCCCTTCTAAACTCCAAGTATGCTGAGAGAAAGTTTAAGCTCTGAATATCAAATACATAACATTTGGGAGCACATGCAACGAAAATAGTAGGGTCAGAATTTAGGATGATTGTTTTTACCTTTAAAAATTGGATGGATCTCAGTTGAGGAAAATGAAACTTCTTTCATTCTTTTGATAGATTCATTTGAAGGGGCTTGACGAGTTTTTATATATAATTTATAGGCATTGTTTGTAACTTTTAACATATTCTTTAAGTCTAATGACTTTCTGTGCCAGCTGTCTAGAAGTTCGGCTTCATCCTCAATTACAGTCTGGGGAGCAGAACCACAAACTCCATCTAAAAATAGGTAAACAATAGAAATTATTGAAAAGCTTTTTCAGTGATGTACATGGAAAAAAAATTGTAGTGTACTCAAGTTGATATTTTAGAACTTGAAAAATAAGTTGACATACAAGTTGAAGTATACTATTGGAATATTACAATCTATAAGAATTATTTTCAGATTTTTTCAGTATTCATCTGTTAAGGAAAAATATGTGCCAAATAATAATTTGGCAGATATTTTTCTAATATATTTTTAATTGTTGAACTTAATTAGGACAGATGCTAATATAGAAATTTGAATCATTAAATCCAAAAAATTTCTGAGTTGAAACAATTTCAACCTATATTTAAAATTAGCAACATACAAAAATTCATTTCATGTTAACAAAAATATTTGTCAGTCACAAAATAAAGATAAATTTGTTTTTCTGTACTTTTATTAAAAGCAATAATTAAATGCAAGATACTTTAAAGTACATGAGCAACATTAAAACATACCATGATCTTCCATGTTTATTTTAGAAAATTCGATAGGTTTTCCAAGAAACATATGCAGATCCAGTAGATATGGAGTTTCATCAGAGGCTATTAGAGAAAATGCTCTACCAGATCTTCCAGCACGAGCAACCCTTCCTATCAAAAGATTTCAATTTTATTGGCCTTGATTAATAGGTTAAGAGAACTTTGGTTAGTGAACAGCAAAAATCTAACTCTGTTTCTTTAGAATTGGAAGTATAAAGGTCACTAGTTTCAAGCAATTATCCCAAACTGAATTGATTTAAAAGATATGTCAAGAAAGTGTGGATGGAAAGGGAATTATTAAAAAATATTGCTCTATATTTAGTATTATTTTAAAAAGTTTCACCACCTATTTTCCATATTAACATAGTTTTACAAAATGTTAAAAGCAAGTTTTTCTCAGTCCCCACTATATTGCAAATATACCATTGACATTAGTAACAATCTGTATAAACAAAATTGTTCAGGGAACACATACAAATGAAGCATATGGGGTTCAATTTAGCCATCCCCGACAATTTCCTTACTTGCTTCATGTCTACCTATACAGGCAGTAGCATAGGCGGAATTTTTTTATCCAATCTTATAACATAAAAAAAAGTCTTTATGGTTGCCAGACTATAAACTATAAAAGGATTGCTGAAAATAAATGAATAAAAGTGACATTTTGTCATTTTACTATCAAAACCTTGCAAGCCCAATTTTATTGGTTGAGGTTTTAACATTATTTAGTTACAAATATGCTTACGAAACTTGTTTCAATAGCTTACGTCTAAATCACTTATAAACCCTCTTATCAGTGAAATTTTAAACCTATCTTGTAACTGGTCTAGAGTTAAGCTTCTAGCTTTTCAGCACTCCTGAAAAATTTTATTTTCAAGACTTGCAAGTTTATAAGTCAAATGACAATATCTTGGTTGATATAAGTACCCAAATAACTGTACTGTCTGTCTACCATGAGAACCGGTCCAGATACAAAATTTGGGTAGTGATGGTCATTACGTATGGGAATATGGCTTGCTCATTTTGAGTATGGGTAAATCTGCTGTATGTCAATTATATTTAAGGCAAATTTTGGTGGCAGAAAGAGGTAATCACTAGTACAGATCTTCACAGAAAAAAGTAAAAATAATCACAAATTTATTTTCAATTTGTTATTAAATGTGTGAAACTTGATTACTTTTATAACCCGTTTCTAAAACATGGTTAGTTTCTAAGGTAACAGATAGCACAATAATTGTACTGCAAATATTCAAACCCTGCTCATAGAAATTCAATTTTTACTTTTGTGCCACAATTAGAGGATTAACTCTATTTGTTGATAAATGTCAGAATATGAAAAGATGGTTGAGTCAACACAGAAAATGTTGTCATAATCATGACTTCCACACTTTGTAATGAATATTAATTAAAACAAATAATTATAAATATATAATTCTATAGAGTAAATATTTTATTTGAGGAATATAAAAAAGTATTTAATGCTTTTATAGTGTATTATTTGTTGAGAAGTTTTAGAAATATAAATTATATAAATATAAATATTATAAATTTTCAAGAAAGGATTGAGTCCTGTCTGCTAAGCCACTGTGTGCACTCCAGAAATTGTGAAAACTCATGTCCTTTTCTAAAACACAATTAATGACCATTCGGCCTTCTGCACTACAAGGAGCAAAATGAGTTACTTGTGAAGGAGCACCCAATAGGTGAGCCATCACTACTAACAAGGACAATTATTAACATCCATGCGCTTGCAAACAGGGATTCGAACCCGCGACCTACTGGGTGACAGACAAGACTGATAATTCTCCCAGTGTAGCCCCATTTGATGCCCTTCTTGGTCCAGAAAAAATAATTTCTTTCATCATATTTCATTGTTGAAGAAGGAATGAGAAATCTTAGATAGTGTTTTAGCAGCGATTGCGAGTGCGTTTAATAGCTCAATGAATTTAATTTTCATTATGCAACTGCTACAAGCATACTTGGAAATGTTATTGTGTCTTAATATCATATTTATTAAGCATATAAACTTTGTTTTAGTGAATGCATTTTTAATTATGCTTGTGCAAACTGTAATTATGATATGGAATGTGATAAAAATGAATTTGGAAGAGAGTAAAGGAGAAATGTTTCAATTTTTCTAACAAGAGTTCATCTGTGTGCAACCGAAAAGCTAGTATACAACTATTTAATATACAATCTTTCTGATATTGTAATCATCAAAAAAGTGACCAGAGATTTCATCTCCAAGTGAATTAGGAACCAACTCAGATCAATAAGCTATATTTGATTATAAAATATTAATATTTGGACAAATTCACTGGTTTGATATTATACAAAGAACTCTTTTGAACTGTAAATGGATGTTTTCAGGTCTATATCTTACCAACTCGATGGACAAAAAGCTTGGGTTTAGCAGGAAAGTTGAAATTTATAACATTGTCCAGCAGGGGAATATCAATTCCTCGAGCAGCAATATCAGTTACCAACAGAACTCCAACTTTCTTTGCACGAAACTTAGCTATATGAATAGTACGTGCTACTTGGTCCAAGCTACTGTAAATATAGCTACAAGGAATATTTGCCATTTCCAAAACCTGGAACAAAATAATAGTAATCAATATTGAAAAGTACAAATAATTTAACAGCCAAAAGTTATTTTTGGCACATGCATTTTATTAAAAACTTAAATAACTCATGACATTGCACTGGTCATTTCTTGAAACTCCAGTAAAACTTAAAAAATTTATTTCAGTTTATTTTTTCAAGGTTAGGTCATCATTGAATTTTAAATACTTTAGCTGGGGAGTCACAATTACACAACATTCTTTATGGAAAAAGTTATTTAGCATGAGTTTCCCAAGCCTTTGGTAACAAATAGGGTAAAAGAGGTAAAGACAATTTTTACATTTAATTTTATAATTATATAACACTCAATCTGCATAATTAAAACTTAATGACTCTTAAAATATAAATTACAATATCTATACAAAGAATCGCAGAACAAAATACATCAGATGACAAAACTTGCTTTATATACATTAAACATATATAACTTCCTTTTAAAAAAATAATACAAACTATCTTTAGAGACAAACAGCGAAATAACTCCTGCAGCTTGATTTTTCTAGTGATTGTTGCCATTTTATGTAACTTATTGCTGCAGGAGGGTGGATTAGACTGGGACATTTGTCTGAAACCAGATCTGTTTTATCTAAAACTACTACAATGCACTGTTTAATATAGCGAGGCTCCAGTGAAAAGATAAACGACCTTGGATAATTTGTAAAGATGGTAAACATGAGGAGAAAAGGCTTCCACATACAAAATCGTGTATGATATTTGCCAGTAATCACTGGTATCAATTCTGGCACCCAACTAGGGATTTGAAGTCAGAAACCACTCTAAAGACTGCAATAGTGGGAAGGCATTGTTTATATTTAACGGGCCTTCTAAAATCAACTTGTTCAAAACCGTGTGACGCAAATGCCGATTTGTCAGAGCTGGACTATATTAAAGAGAATATGAGATCTCTGCAAATTTTTACTTTACATAAAAAATACACATGAAAGCAAAATAATTTTTATAAAAACCAAAATATATGTTTTATAAAATTATAACATAAAACATTTTTTTCCCTATTACATCACAACTTATATTTTTATCTTCAAATAGTATTAATACTAGGCCCAAAACAACTCTTGTCAAAAACTTTTAATATTAAATGCATACCTACCAACCTCCAAGAAAAAAAATAAATTTTTTAGCAGCATTAAACAAATTGAAGTCATGCCAATATTGTTCCTTCATGGATTGCCACGACAGCTTATGGCACCAAATGTCGAATTTGGCATTACTTGAAAATTTCCCATTGAAAGGAAAAATCCAAAGACATTTTCATCCGAAGACTGAAAACAGTGTTTTTTTTAAAGACTTATGAAAATCTGGAAGTATTGGCAGGTATGTAAATGTAATTTAACTCCAGTTACAGAATTAAAAATAATAGGTTTTGTTACACAAAACAATCTTGTTTATTCACTTTGTTACAGTAAAAAAAAATACCCCATTAATATTAAATGCATTAGAAAACAAGCTTACATCTTTCATATATTCCACATGATGTTTTGTTGCAAGAAAGACAACAGTCAATTCTTTCTCTAAATTAATCACATTCTTTAATAGATAAAGCAAGACAGCAACTTTTGCATCAGGACGACATAACAAGTAAGAAGTCTAGAAAAGAAAAAATAGAAAAGTTTGAACAACATTTGGATATAAAGTTAAAAGAATGAATAAATAATGTATTTATTTGAATTTGGAATTTTAAAAGATTGTTACCAAAATGCAGTAAATGTGGAAAAGAATATTCAAAATTTTAATATAAATGCTTATAATCACTATAAAGCCTAGTGATATGAATAGGTTTTATAGCGATTGGCTCATTCATTGAGCCAATGCAAAAAGAATATAAAACATGGATTTTTTAATCCTCCACTTATTTATTAATATCATTAAGTATTTCATGTTTCAGACTTTTGAGTATAGTAACAGTTTTGAAGTATACATAATTAAGTCCGTATGTATCAATGCAGTTGTCATCAAAAACTTGCAGTATTAGGAAAAGTCGAATATGTTATAATATGAAAAGTTTGAAATCAAAGTTTAGGTTAGTGAGAAGAAAACTAATCATTAGAACATGTAATTATTTCATGTTATTAGTTTAGACCAGTGGTGGCGAATCTTTTTATGTAAATGTGCCAAAAATTTACAAATATTCATGGTGTTGCTGATGCGCCGAACAGTTTGTAATGAGGAATAACAATAGAAAATTTATTATTGCAGAATTTTATTGAGACAAATTTTAAAATTAACATTAATTTTATAAAGATGAACTCATAACAAGACACAAATTAATCAAGTTTTTGCTGTCGTACATTGGATGCCAAATGCTTTATATGCAATCCATATTTTGTCACTTTTAGTAATACACAGGCCGTCTACATTTCTCAATCATTCTGTTTCTCAAATTATCTTTTATAAAATTCATTTTGGAAAATAATGACTCACAGGCATATGAAGAGGAGAAAATAGATAATATAGCAGTCGCTAGTGTTTTTAAATAACCATAGGTTTCGAGACTGGCATTGTAAGTTCTCATTATCTCTTTTGCAATTTTTTAAAATTACGCCCAATAATCAATCATTTCAAAGGCATTTCCCAAATCGACAAATTTTTGTTTCCATATAGAACTGGACTGAAAATCGGTTAATTGCATTTTATATCATCCAAGTTCAGACACTCAAGTCTCCAAATTTAGCTTATTTGCTGACATTGTGTCTGGATGTAAAATAAATTTTGAAATTTCTGCAAACTGCCTGAACTGCGTAAATCTTGAAGAAAATTTGTTGATTATTGACTGAATAACTGCAAAAAACTCCTGTGTCAATTTAACTTGATTTGGTTTTTCATGAGATTCTTGATCTGCAAAGAATTTTTTTTGTATTTGGAAATCTTTGAAGGTATTGGAAACAATGTCACAATTGGAAAATTGTTGTTTAGCTTCGAATGCTTTGATTAAATCAAAGATGACAATAATTGTCTTGTTTGCACCTTGCAGTTTCACATTTAATTCATTTAAAGGTAAGCACAAATTAATAAAGAACATTAATTTTTAAAGTCATTCAACATTCATAGATTGTTTTTCAATTATTTTCTCATTATTTAAAAAATGTCTAACTTCATTTATACACTCATATTGAAAAATTATAAAACGATATCACCTGTAAATCTATGACTTGCCAGCAAAATTTTCGTATGTGCCAGAGTTGGCACGCATACCATAGGTTAGCCATACCTGGTTTAGATAATTTAAATTTTGTTGCATGACATCTTTTCTGCTTTCTCAATTGCACAAAAATTAGAAAATGCATCAGTCAACATGCTAGTCTCAGAAGTTTTACAATTTATATGGTATCACAACATATAGACCCATGAAATGTATAATATACATTTTAAAGCATCCACATATACATCCACTCTACATATTATTTTGCATTTTACTATATATTATGAGTTTATGATTTCCGATTCAACTGTTTCCAAAAAATTACATTTTCAACTAATTTTAGGGAAACTGAAAGGGGACTGATTTTGACACTAACTTGGCATCAGCAACCTTTTCTCATTTATTGAATTTTTGTGATCTATGGAGATAAGCCAAAACACAGAGCCTAAAAATATTCAGGATTGCTAAAATTTAGGTTGATTTTTCCTTCCAACGCAAAAGATTCTTTGAATCCATTCAAGTCTTTTAACTCTATATTTCACAAACTAAATCGATTCGCAAAATTTCCTACACTTCATTTTGCTCATCACGCCATAATTGCAAACTATTCCTTCCCTTTATACACAATTATTCATGAATAGCATTTTCTTCAATATATTGTACACCAATTGTTGATATACATTAGCTTAATCAATGACAATTTCCCACATTTGCTGTTAACGTCTATAAATCACTCTTAAGTAGTGCTGGAAAAGGCATAAGCTGTGTTTGAATTAATAGTTTTCAGCTTAGTGTATTGAAGAAATTGAAAGTTGCTTAAGATTTCCTAAATTTGAATTTAAAAATTATTCAACATTAAGGAAATTTCACAAGTAAAACAATTCAGTCATACCTTCAGATTTGTACTGATCTGCAAATCAACATCCAAACGTATCAGCACTGGATCTTCAATACCTAATTTTACAAAATTTACTAACACTTTGGGAAGAGTAGCAGAAAAGAGTAAAGTTTGTCGCCCTGAAGGAAGTCTATTAAGAACTTCTTGTAGCTGCTCTTGAAAACCCAATTCAAATAACCTGAAATCAGAATATTTTTACTTAGATAGACAGAAGCAAGTCAAAGCAGAGAAAAATTAGGAACAGCTGAATATCAAGAGCTATGACAATTAGATATTGAATTTTTTTTATCAATTAACTTGTATTATTTGCATTTCAGTGGTAAAATAATCTAGCTTTTAAATTCATGTAAAGTAAATAATCACACTTTTTTCTTTCAAAGGAAGTTCAACTTCAATTTCAAGGATGAAATAGAATATAGTAAAACAGTAATGTTCATAAACAAAGAGAAACAAATTAAATGTTCAAATCATACTATTTATCCTCAAAAGAACACAAGTATCAAATTATCTGCTTTTGGCATAAAGCTGTTGAGATCTGTTTTTCATAAAATAATCTGCAAAATGACTCAATTTTTTGAAACTGGAGTAGCCTCCCAATACTCACTGTTTATAATTTATTTTTCTCACAAAAATAAAATTGTATTAATTTGTTATGAACTCACATTATTTGTTTTACATAAATCAAAAGTATTTATTTTTTCACTTAATATTAAAAAAAATTGTTTTCATTACTTCTTTTTGCTACCACATATTCACAGGTCAGATAAACCTATTCAGAGGCTGCATCTGGTCATAGTTTCGTACCCCTGGTTCAAATCGTAAAGGAAAAGGTCTGCTGTAATCTATGTTTCTATCTTGTAATTTATCTTTCACTTAAACATATTTCACTGATTCTGTAAAATTTCAAATAAGCATTCCAATCTCTACCTTGAGAACCACAAGAGTCACCCTATTCCTCCTTAACCAATGGTAGTAGACACCCTTGGCTGTCTTCAGTGAGTTTCATTTAGTCTTCTTTGAGTGAATGGCTGAAAGCATGCATTTCAACAAGCAGACCTCGAAAGAACTTCCGAAGATTGTTGTACTAACTTAAAAAATTAAGGGTATATGGCCTAGAGCCATGTACCACTTTACTTAACCTTTCACACAAGTGGTTCCCTGAGACACCATGTCCAACACGATCTGGGCAATTTTGCTAATCACCTTGTCAAGATAAAAACTGCCTATATTAAAAAGGATGACCTACAGGTTCCATTGCGAGGGTTGTTTCACCCCCTTTAAAGAGATCACAAAGGTGAGTTTCGTGAGTGCCCCATTTCTGGTGCCCTTTCCCTGAGTAATCGAATGACAGGTGATATTTGTTTGATTGAGCAGGCATGGAAGTTGTTTTGAAAGGCTTTTAAAAAAGCTTTGCTGTGTCTTCACACACCTGAGCATTTTTTGCATGTGATATCATGTTTTGACAAAAACGCTTTCTCTGAAAGTCTTAAAACAAGGCACACCAAGAATGGATCTTAGATTTCCAAAAACCACCCTACAGACAAACACCTTTCAGCCAACTGAACAGATCAACAAGCATCTGACTTGAAATAGTATAAACAATTGTAAATTCACAACTTAACAAAGAAAGCCTCAAATATTCCTAAGGGTAAAGGGTCTGCTGCCTGCTCCAAGACTGCAGCATGGAGGGGACAGAAGGATTGAGGAAGGCAAGAGGACTCATTATGGAACTTCAATATCAAAGTAGGAAAAATAACCTGTCCCTTACACAGAACTGGTGTCAATTTGGAACAGGTTTTCGTGTCAGAGACTGGTTTTGATGTGCAGATAAACCAGAAGGGTTAACTTAAGAAATGTGTTTATTCATGTACCATTATAATGGATAATCACATTTCTTACTTTAAAGTCTATATTGTAATTTAAATCTAAATCCATAAACATACTTAATGACAAGAGGGTATAATTGATAGAGATCTTATATTACATAACCAAAATGAGAATCTATAACTTTTTAAAAATAATTTCACTTTAAGAACTAGCCAATTTACTTTCTTAGTTATAGAATTTGTGGCATAACTTTTTAAATTAAATTTTATTTCAAAAATTACAATTTCAAAATTTCAGTATAACAGTTTATCTGTCACATTTTAAAAAACAACTGGTTATTTCCAAACTACTTTCAGTTCAAGAATTCATCTTGAAATTAGCTCTTACCCACCTTGAAGAATGATCTCTTCAAACACATATTGGGGATAGAAAGGGTTTAATCAAGTCAAATTAAATCTGCAAAACTCAATTTATGCTTCAAAGATTTAAGAATCTCGCCAAGAGAAGAAATGAACTTACCTGTCAGCTTCATCAAATACAACATATTCAACAGAGGAAAGTTTCAAGTCCATTTCAAGTACAACATGGAGAAAGCGCCCAGGTGTAGCTATGATTATATCTGGACTTTCATGAATTGCAGCAAACTGATCTTCAATTTTTTCTCCTCCTAACACTAAGATAGATTTCAGTCCAGTATGAATGGCCAGCTATAGAAAAGAAAAACCCACAATGTAAAATTTGGTTAGACATGTTGATCACTCTTTTACCAATTACTATAAAATAAATATGTTCAGGTGATAATAACCAGGTAAAAAGTGTATTTTTCCTTTGGTAGATAGTAGTGGTATGCCTCAATGTTCAAAACTGCAGAATCTTCAATGTATAAGTAAAACATAAAATTTGCATACAAGTACTGACACAAACATTAAAATATCTCAGGGGAAAAGGTTACAGGGATGTGTTCATGATCGCGGCTGGTGTTGCGCTCGTAGCTCACTTGCTACAGCAGATAGCATACTTGTTGAAGAACAGAGTTGACGAATTGGGATTCATTCTGACTGATCAGACGACATGGCAGACAGTATCTCAGAATCATTTCTAATAGGGTTACTGCACAATCCTTTGCCGTGGCATTTTGGAAAGAGAAAAGCTCCACCCATTTTGTAGAAGTGTCTTCAACAATGAAAATCCATTTCTTTCTATCTGGAGTTTCTGGCAAAGGACCGAAAAGATCAGTTGCCAACATCTTGAAACGCTGGGAATACACTGGTGTTCTCAAAAATCCCTGCAGGCTTTTGGTTACTTGGCTTATATCGGCTGCACGCAGTGCAATTCTTTACATATTTTGCGATGTGTTTTCACATTCCAGGGAAGAAATAACGGATGGCAATCTTATAGAAAGTGCCCTCAGCACCATAATGTCCACAAGTTAGAGCCTCGTGATATTCTTGCAGAACTCTATCACGTTCCTCGGTCGGAACTATCAATTGGGCTTCCTGATTCGGAATTGGGTATATCGATATAAAATACTGAGACATTATGTAGCCACGGTTGGTTCAATTCACATAGTTTTCATCCTTAGTGACAATTTCAAAACAGTCAATGATTTTCTTCAAGTCACCATCTTGCAATTGTCCTCATATATCATTTGCTTTCCTGGATGGTAGATCAATAATGGTAACAGAGCAAATGTCACATGTGGGCCTTCCATGTGTACATGAAGGGCAAAATAGAATGACTGAAATGACGCTTGCTATTCCTGAAAGATATTCAACTTGGAAGTTGTGGGTCATTCCATATGGGGACACATGGTAAGTGTTGCAGCAGTCATGGATTCTTTTCAAATTTTTACCATAGATAGACATATAAGTGAAACCCATAGATCTCAATTTTTTAAATATAAGCTGAGATAAGGGAATTTAAAAATTGGTCAATTTTACAAAATGGCGGCGATATTGGATTTGCCATTGTCTATAAATGATCGTAACTTGAGAACTAATAGTTCAAATTTAGTAATTTTGGTACCAAATGGTAGCCATTTATTTCAGGAGTGTACATAAGTCACAAAAACAATGGAAATTTTACATTTTAGTGGATTTTTTCCATGTAAGATGAAAAAAATCGCTCTTAAAAACAGTCGACTTTAAAAGGCTGTAGAAAAATTAACTCTCTTATTTTTTTTCTGAAACTTTGTCGAAGTATTAACTAATATATGTACTTGAATCTGACAAAAATTCAGAGGTAAAATTCTTCGTTTGTGAATAAAAGCTATTCTAATGATAGCATATATGTATTTCAAAGTGGTGGTCATCTACAGCTTAAAAAATATGGCCAAATTTCAGTTTTTATGAAGTACTAATTCAAAGCAGGCTCACATTAAATGTAAAAATATCAATAGAACATCAAATTACAGTCCTATGTGTTTTTAATACATAGAAGTACCATTGAAGAAAAATTGATTTTATTCATTTAAATTATTTAAAAAATACTTTACAAAATGTTATTGTTTTGTAATATTCAATTACAATACTTTTGTTAAATATCTTTACATTACTCTTAGGGTGCATTGTGTCAAAATTACACAGGAAAATTTGTATACTTCTCAGTTTCTGATACTTCTCAGATTTTTATGATTTTAATTAATTCCTTGCCCATACAAGTTTAAATTTGTTGGACATGTGACACACAAATTAGTGTAGTTTCTAGATAGTTTTAATTTATTTAAACAATATTTTTTTTTTATGTAAAACATTAATGTATTAGGAAATATAGCTGGGTAAATTTTTGAAAGATGAAAACACAACATAGGAATTAGTGAAGTAAATCACATGAGAGTAAATAGAACAGTGCCCCAAATGCCAAGCATGAGCAATGTTTTTTCATCTGGTTTTCAAGAGGTTTAGATTACTTTGAGTTTAACCCACAACTAGTGACACAAATTTTTTTGATCCAGAAAAATAAGGTTGCTGGATCCCACTGACACCAATTATGAATTTTTTCAATCATGCAAATTTCAAAACTTTTTTTGCATTATATATTTATCATATATGAATAAAATGTTTTAAATTTCTTCAATTATTTTGATATAAAATAATTAATTGGCTAAGACTTGCTTTTGAGAAAAAATCATGTCACCAATAGAAAATAAAATAAAACTTGCATCTTGAAAAAATTCCTAGTTCTCATTAATTTTTAGCTTAACAAAAACAACTTATTGGTGAAAAAATTGTTATTTTTTAAACAAGTAAAATACAGTAAAAAATTAGACGACATGAAAATACATAAATTTGAAATCAAATGTCTATTTTTCAAACTCTGAGTATTGAGAAGTATTTCATACGTATATTCGAAGCAAACAAAAAAGGTTTATAAATAAAACAAAAAATGCAGTTTTTCCCTATGAACAGCATAGAACAAGTGTAATAGAATCCCCCAGAACATGCCAATTCAGTGGAATTTTGAGCTTCCAATAAAAAAAACCAATTCCAATAGCTTTCTGCTTTAACACATAATCTTTTCTCAACATACTCATTTATCAGATGAATGAATTAACATACATTCCAAAATTCAATTTCATAAATATTGAAGTTATTCTAGCAGTGTAAAGGATTTCTTAGGGATCAATGCATAAAATTTCCCAATGAATTGAAATATAAATTAACCAATATATTACACAAAACAAAATGAAACTATTAAAATTGCCAATTAGAAAGATTTATGTGCAAAATTAGAATGCTTTTGAAACTGCAGAAAATCTTTTTGTTGTCTATATTTTTATGAACAAACTACAATACTAAATAAATAACTAAAAATCTTAAAAAAGACAGCAAGTTACTACAATTTTAATAATTTGAGTGAATATATTTCAAGCATCTTCACTCATCACCTGATGAATGGTTTAAAATTGGCCATGTGCGATTTATAGTCACACGAATTATTTAAAACGAAACCAACACTGAGTAGCAGGCTTGTGAGTGACACCTATTGGTCAATGGCCCAAGATGGAAATACTTGTCTGGTAATTATGATCCTAATCAAATACTGTTATTTAGTCTTCAAAGGGAGGATGATTTTCAATATAATTTTGGGGTGAACTCAGTACAAGTGAAGTTCTTAATTTATACAAAATAACATGCATCTTGTTCAGTTTTTAGAAACTTTGTAGAAAATGTGAGCACACATGTACTTGACATACAATGATAAAATAAAATTTCTGGGCACAGGAAATTTTTAAAAAACATAAGTCTCTAAAGATCAAAGAAATGTGAACAATACATCGATAGCATTATCGAGAAATTTTTAAAAGACAAATATTAAGCAAATAAAAAAGGCCACCACATTAATATTAATGGTTAAGTTAAAAAGCATTATTATAGTATGATTGAATTTGTCTAGTAGTTTTGGAATAGTTCAATTGATTTTCACTAGGAGCAATATATGTTCATCCAGTTGTAGTTATGGGCAGATAGGATTTTCTTTAGTCAGATGGAATCCAATATGTGTCTAAAGGCTCTGACCATATATAGGATGCACTTGGTCCATGAAGCATGAACATAATTTTGTAATCACATTCCTCACAATAATCCCAAATCTTTTCTTATCCACCAATTAATTCCATACAAACATGCAAGATATTGTTCATTTTGGAATGTTGGTAATTTGATGGTTTTCTTTAATCCCACGGTAGCAACAAATGTTGTTGAGGAACCTGAAAACCTATATCTGGCTTTTTTTATTGGTGAGAAACTGATTAGTTCTTGATCCTGTCATTGTATTTTCCATTGTGTACCTATCTGCTAATTGATTATTACAAATTACAATTTTGCAACAAAAAAATATATTTTTTAATGAACTCTTGTAAAGTTGTCCACAAATATTCAATATTACATCCTTACAGATGCTTAAGGCTTCTTAAAGTGGCCATACACTTTATGGTTCCACCAATATCGTCAAACTCCTATTCCATGACAAGAGGCAAAAGTACCACTCAGCTTTTACACCATGATTTTTTATGGCAAAAATAATAGTTTTAAAACTTATATTTGTATTGGTCTGAGATCCCATCACTGAAAACTTCGTAATTTAATTTGTTGAACTTGTGTGATTAAATGTTTGATAATTATTTTTTGAAAAGTCCAAAATGTTGAAGCGTCATGCACGAAATTGTCACTTATAGCACACGTAGAAGCAGATTTCACACATAAAAAGTATTCAAATAGCCCATTCAAATAACAAGCAGGCTTAAGGAAAAGATCCTTAAGCCTGCTTGTTATTTGAATGAATGTTTTGAACAACATCTTGTGTATAATGCAGTTATAATTTTCAGAAAAATATGCCACTATGATAGCAGTATTCACACTCAATTCATTCTTTTCCTTAATAATGACATTGAGATTTTGCGAAAAAAAGTGATGCGTACATAAAGCAATGAGTTTATCAAGCAAATTAGCAGTGATTAAATGCAATATTGAAAATATGATAATTTTACTAACAAAAGCGGTTCCTAAGCATAAATGTAAATTTTGTAAATAAATATTATAAAACACATAAAATTTTGTAAAATATTTTTAAAGATAATTTAAATAAATAAAAACAAGTTTTCTTCAATGGTACTTATACGTTTTCAGACACCATGTGATAAAATAAATTAAAAAATACATACGACTGTAATTTGATGTTCTATTGATATTTTTACATTTAATGTGAGCCTGCTTTGAATTAGTACTTCATAAAAACTGAAATTTCACCATATTTATTTAAGCTATGGTCATTTTTGCACTGTAGATGACCACCATTCGAGATGTATGCTATCATTAGAATAGCTTTTATTCAGAAACAAAGAATTCTACCTCTAAATTTTTGTCATATTCAAGTACATGTTAGTTAATACTTCCAAAGCTTCAGAAAAAAATAAGAGGGTTCATTTTTCTATAGCCTTTTAAAGTCGACTTTTTAAAAGTGATTTTTCACTTTACATGGAAAAATCCACTAGAATGTAAAATTTCCATTGTTTTTGTGACTTATGTACACTCCTGAAATAAATGGCTACCATTTGGCACCAAAATTACTAAATTTGAACCATTAATTCTGAAGTTAGGGTCATTTATAGACAATGTGACAAATCCAAGATGGCCGCCATTTTGTAAACTTGACCAATTTTTAAATTCCCTTATCTCAGCTTATATTGAAAAAAAAATTTAAATAATCGAGATCTATGGATTTCACTGCCATATCTATCTATGGTAAAAATTTGAAAAAAAAAAAAAAAAAAAAAAAAAAAAAAAATCTGTGACTACGGTGCAACAACTTTTTCTCAAAATGGGTGTTTTCACATGGAATGACCCTTGTAGGACTATTTGAAGGGCCCATCTTACAGTTGACTGGTTGGTGACTTTAGGCTCAACAACATTTCAAGGGTTGATGATCTGAAACTACTGTTAATTCAGCTCCTTTGGCATATCCTCGAAACTTATCCATGAGTGTTTGGAATACGGCAAGGGCTGTTTTGAATCCAAATGGCATTCGAGTAAATAAAAAAACTCCCAACTGATAAACAAAGGCTCTTTTCTTTATCAGGAGGATACATCTTGACTTTAAGTCTATGGTAGACATAAAGGCAGCTTGCTTAGCATATTGCAAGAGAACATTCATACGAGGAAGAGGGTATGGATCAGGCTGAGTTACTGAATTCAATTTTCTGTAATCGATGCAAAGGTGGAAATCACCATTCAGCTTGGGTATTAAGACCACAGGTGCTGCATAGGGAGTCACATTGCTCTATTGCTCCCAATGAGAGAAGTGCATCAATCTTGTTTCAAAATTTCTTTTCTTGCAGGGGATAATTAGTAAGGATCAGTAGCAATTGGTGAAGATCCGGTGTCGGCTCTCCCCCAGACTGAAGTTAGTTTCATAGTGAGTTAGCAATACATTTAATCTTCTGCGCTGATCTTCAGTTAAATGTTCACCTTCATCGGGAAGACATGGATTTTCCGGTCTATCCCTTCTTTAATATTACAGGATTGGACTTGAGCACTAGCAACGAATGGCAAACGTTCATTAGGCTTATCGGTGTAAAATCAGGCGTGGTCTCAAACATTCAGAACACCTGCTTTCTTCAGAAAATCTGCTCCTAGGAGGGGTATGATTTCCTTAGGTAGACAAAATTACACAGGCTGTGTGAACTTCCTTCTCTGTCTGACTTCCATCAGCGAGGGTTACTGTGCAGACTTCTCGAATATTACCCCTTCATCTTGAAGTATATGGTACAATCTTTCGTCAGCGATAGTGACTTGCTTCACTGTCTGCACACGCTGTGTCAAATATTTATCGTAATATTCATAATTGAAACTTCATTAGATATGGCTGGTCTATCAATCTGAATCTTCTGAAAACGCACTGAGGCAGATTTCATGGAAGGATTGCAAACTGGACAGTTGGCTCTAATGAATCCGACTTTGCACAGCCATAACAAGTCAGTCCTGGTCACTCCTGATTGTCACCAGATTTTATTCAACTGGTTCTGTTTGTCTGATTTGTCGTCTCGAACGGTACAGACTTGAGAATTTCATCTATGGTAGTCTAAAGCTTTCTTCTGTATTGGAGGGTATGAGTTTCTCTTGATTGTTTCTGGGACAGTCAAGTGTCATGCTTCTCTGCTAGATCTATGGGTGAATTTAGATCTGGCCAATTATCGATGAAATGATCTGATATCTTGGAGGTACACTTTTCTTTACCTGGTGTCAGCTATGATGAGGTTTTTAATTTGTCAAAATCATCGATTTTCTGAGAGCCAAACTTCAAAATAACTGGTCAGTTTAAAATAGAAATCACACCATGTACTTGTTGGACTCATGCGATGTACAGAAAACAATTATCTGAATTTATTAGCAGTGAGCTCGTATCTTCTAAGAAGCATGTCTTTCACCTTTCGGTAATCTTGATATTCTTCCTAAGTTCCCTGGCGATAAGCCTTCCTACCACAAATGGTAGTGATCCAATCAAATATGGGATCCAAGTTGCTTCAGGAACCCTTAAGAACTTCAGTTGATGCTCAAAAAGGTTCAGGAATGCCACTTTGTTGCCTTAAGGATCTTATTGGGGAATGATCCTTTTTAATTCCCACATGGGCTGCTTAGTCTCCAGAACGGGAGTTACTGTTGAGGACTGGGCAACCTTCTGAGCTTTGAGTTGCAACTTCAAGCATTCTAATTCAAAAGCTTTCTTTGGCTTCTTCAGCTATCTTCTTTATTTTTCCGTTCTTCGATAACGTTGATTAACATATTTTTTACTAGTTCTTCATCATAGTTTTTGGCACTTGATATTAAATCTTTTACTTCCATCACCTTAAGAGTCTCTGTCCCATCCAACCTTTTCCTGCACAAGGAGTTTCAGATCTTTTCCAAGAAAGGCCATCTTTGTTAGAGCAGTTAAGTCCTTGATTTGAATATAATTCACTTTTTAAAGTTTGTTGTTCCGTGACTTAATTAATATATACAGTTTATATAAGTCCTGAGTATGTATTTACCAAGTATTATGAGTATTCTTTGAGTAAAAAAGTATTTACTGAGATTAAATGTTCTCAAATTCAATATTGGTAAATCTTTAACACATATAAAATACAATCACCATAGAGGCTGTTCAGACATTTTTTGAACGATTTTGATGAGCTGTAAAAAAATTGTATGCCACGAAAGAATTTTATTTTCGCAGCAGTTAAATAGTTAAAGTATAACTTAGCGTCTGCTAACTCAGTTTTGTTTACTTTCAAAATGGATTAAGCAATAGATGGAAGGCTATTTTCTTTTACTAAAGAGAGAATTATGCTTATTCAAAATGCTGTAAAAGTCATGGTTTTTCGATACCTAAAGGTAAGATAAGTAATATTATTGAGAAAGGAAAAACACAAAAGTGGGAAAATACTTCCAAATACATATCAAAAAAAGAAAAGAATTTCTGAGAATATTTGTAAGGTAAGATTTTTAATTTTAAAAGTGAATCCGCCAAGTCAAAGGACTATTGCAGTCATTAAACAGTTCAGCTTCAAGTGTAAATAAAATAATTAACAGTGATTTGAATCTGAAAAAGGCCAAAAAATACAATGTTCATCATCTATCTCCAGGACATATCGTAGAACGCAGAACTCGCTGCAGAATTCTGTATGAGAAGCATTTAGCTGGAGAAAGAAGGAAAAATGTTGTGACAATTGACGAGGTGTGCGTGTATTTAAATGATTGCAATAAAAAAGAACAATTTATTATCATAAAAGAGGAGAAAAACCTTAAAACGTGGTTCAAAGAATTTAAAGAAACTTTCTCTAAGGGATTTATGATTGTTGCCGGTTTTGCATATAATGGAAAATTAAAAGTATAGAGAGTGGGAAAAAATGTAAAAATCAACTCCACATAATATCAAGACCATATTTTACGCCAATATTCAAAAAAGAAATACCATATCTTTACCCAGTGTCAACAATCAGTAGAACTGCATCAGGATAAAGCAGCCACACATCTAAATCCACTATTAAATTCTTGGAAAAAATGCAACAAGAAACTGGTATCAAGTCAATACCCTTTACTGATATTCCTGCTAAATCTCCAGATGTCTCACCCATGGATTTTTGGACTTTTAAAAAGGGCATTATCGAAATGTCGACCGAAAACCATTCAAGGACTTTGGAAAACTGGAACAATGGGACAAAATACCTGTCTCTACTACAATAATCATTATTATCATGGAAATTAAGGTGTAGAAAGATAGTTAACAATAAGGGCCATAAAACAGAACATTTAAAACACAAAATTTTATGTAAAAAAAAATTTATCTTCAGTCCATTAAAATTGTTCAAAAAATGTCCAAACAGCCTCTGTATTCCATTACTGTGAAATATATTATTCCTTACAACCTAATCCCTGTTTCTAATTTAACACATTAAAGCGAATAAAAAGTATACATGTATATCACAAAACAAAGAATTACGATGCATCAAAATAGACATAATAAATCACAAAAAGGATAATTCAGATTCACTACTAAAACGGATACACATATATATAACAAAATGAACTCATGACACATCGAAAAAGAATCATAGAATAAAAAGTTATGATTTGTCTCGGTGCCCTAATGCCTCTATTTGGCTCTCATTTATTTCGATTTCAAATGAAAATGGTAGACGCCTATCTTAAGAAAACTGAAATTGCATAAAACACTTTACTAAGCACTTGTGTGCCAAAGGATTAGCAACACTGAAAAATGATTTCCCTCTATATTTTATATAATACTATTTAAACAATTATTAATTAAACAATTAAATGTTGATTAGCCTATTCTCTGCTAAAAAATGCCCTGTTTTAAAAGAAAAATAACCATGCATACTTCTCTTGTAAATCTTGAGGTCTGGGTTGCTAATTCCCTAGTAGGAGAAAAAATTAAAGCACGAGCACCCTGTTTAGATACTCTACATTTTAATTTCTCCAACATTGGAATAAGGAAAGCTGCTGTTTTGCCACTTCCTGTACGGGCCATGGCAATGACATTTTTGCCTTTTTTTATCACTGGTATAGCCTTAAAATAAAAAGATTCATTTGAAAAGGATTCAAGTAAAAAAAGAAATAGTTATAATATGCAAATACATACTTTTCACATTTATAAAATAGCATTTTATAGAAACTTAGTCTTAAGGTATAGTAGAGGTTTTACTCACAAAAATAGGAAAACGTTGAATGAAACTTATATATATTAAGTAATTTATATATATTAAAAATATATATACTAAAAATATATGTGTGGGGGGAGATTTTTGGTACATGCACGAGATGGTGGAAAGAAAACCCAACTTTCGACAGGAATGCCTCAAATGAAAATATTGTTTATAAAACTCAATTTAATTTTTTTAAGCATGTGCGAATGAGCACATGCGTTAAATTTGAAATTATGTATTTTAAATTAGAATAAACATTTTAGACAAAATTGGTAACCTGTTGATTTTTGCAAGAGAAGAGTTAAGTCTCTGCTAAAAAAGGGGCTTGATCAGTGATTGACTTTATTTTATTTCATGTCGCACTTCCCCATATATATACATAAAACTCCATTCATTTCATGTTAACACGCCAAAGCATAAAAATTGTCAGCACTGCAAATTCTTTTTGGTAAAAACCGCTAAAATTTTTACCTAGTTTTAAAAGCATCATTGGAGAGAACTTAGTTTTCAAATAGAATAACCTCTATACGCGTGTGTTTGAGCGACTTAAAACCACTTGTTGATGCTTAAAATATTTTTACTCAGTGCTGTTTCAATTAAAAAACAATACATTATTAGACTAGAACAATGATAAAAATGTAATAACATGATCTTCAACACCTGGAGAGGGTAAACCGGGTAATATATAATCAAGTCTTATAGTGGAGTCTGAAAAAAATTCACTTAATAGAAATTCTGAACCAAATTGTTTTGGAAAGTGATAAGAAAATGTAATACATTTTAATTGAGCTACACTTTTTCAAAGTAGCATTTATCTATATCATTGACCATGCATAGTAAGACAATATTTTAGAATTTAAATACTATACTACTTACTACTAGACCAAATAACAAAGCTTCAGGTATTGAGATATTCTTATCCAAAAGGTAAAAATTAAGTTTCAGAAAACCCATCTTTGTGAAGGGAAATCAATATATCCTTGGCTACAAGTGAAATACACAAAGCAAAATTTTTCATTTTATTATAGTTCTTCTAGACCAGTGATTCCCAAAGTGGTTCCTACGGACCCCCAGGAATCCTTGGAACAGCTGAGGGGGTCAGTGGCAAATTAAAATTAATTTGGGGACGCGTGGAAACACCAGGTGGTCCGCGAAAGTTTTAATATAAAGTAAAATAATTGTGACCCTTTTTCATTATTATGAAAGTTAAAAATAAATAGCAATAAATAAATTGGTAGCCATTTCTACATCCTGAGTAAAATATAAGTATAGATAGGTACATAAAGTACAAGTAATGTGTTGTGTTGAGCAACTCACTGGTTTCTCAAGGTTCGAATTAAAGAATTTATGGACATTAAAACATTGATATATTTACAAGTTAGTTGGAGATTACAAAATATGAAGAGCCAATTTAATTTCACTACATATTGTGTACTGCCCTTATCAGAGTTCTGGTGATTACATAACAGGGAAATCGCCAGCGCACGAAGGAACTTTGGCGCCTAGCCAGCGGAAAGAGTAATTTATTACTTACGTTTATTTATACTCAACTGCAAACGATATTCGACATAATGACAAGCATCACACAGTGGGAGCCAGGATGACAGTGGCCACCTATCTATCTATGCAGGTTTGAAAAGGAACGGAATCTCGCTGTTACACGACAATTTTCTTTCATAACTTGTCTAAAATATGGCATTATGAAAGAGCGTGCATCTAATCAACAATTTAATTCTGTTTTGTGTGTGATGTGAAGTGCATGTAACAAATTTTCCTAGTTTTGAACAAAAGCAGTATCACTTTTTTATTGTTACAAGATAGCGTAGGTTGCTTAAGTATTTTTTGAATACATTTGATATATTCTTGTGTATTAAATTTATTTAAACAAAGTTATACTTTTGTTAAAGTTAATTTATTTAATAGTTTTATTATGTAATATTTATCAATATTACATTTTGTTATTTATTAATTTATTTGATAATTTAATTATTTAGTTTTCTTGAAAAATAATTTCAAGCAACCAAAAGGAAAAATTACATTCTGTTTTATGTAGTAACACATTTTAATTATTTAAGTCTCATAAATAAATGGCCATAGTCATAAATACATAGTAAAAATGCATACCTCTATACAATATGTGACTTACTTAAAATTTTACCCTTATATCTTAAATTTGTGCCCTTTCTTGTGCACTAAGTCACAATTCAAGACATCAAAGTTAAATTTTTAATTTTGCTACGCACAGTTGTGTAGAGTTATTTCACTGGGGATTCATGGTCAGGTTTTTTCTATGAGAATTGGTCCGTGGGCATAATAAGTTTGGAAACCACTGTTCTAGACTAAGAAGGGGATGATTTTTAGACTAGTGAAGTGCACTAAGTCAGTTTTTTTGCATGAAAGTTAGATTTCTTCTTGAGAAGCAAACTTAGAAAACACACTTGAGAAACATTTATTCTGATTTTATTAATAAGTTACAAAAGAAATATATAATCATATTGAAAGTATTCTACTCTGAATAATTGATAAACTGACCAGCTTGATAAATTGACTTAGCAGAGTAATACATTGTTGTTAGTGATAAAATTCCCATTTACAACCCTTCCCTTTCTCAGAACTTAACTTTTTTGAGGGGTTCAACATATTTCACTCATAAGCCAATGATATTATGGTTACTTACAAATTTCTTTCAAGTTGTTAATTGAACAGGTTTCATTACACATTTCCTATAATATTTGTCTCTACAATTTATATTTTTCAAGAAAGTAGTGATTGAGAATACAGGAAAAAGGTGTACAGTGAAGCTGTGATGGCGTCAACAGTTACAACCTCGGTTGTCCATTCATTGTATCATGGCTTTAAAATGTGTACTCTTATTTTTACAATGTAACAGGTAATTTGTGTGCTGAGAAGTGTAACAAAATTCTAAGGGATGCCTGGAAGAAAATCAAATGGTGATGGGCAGCAAAAAATTTCACTAAATAGTAATTAGCTTCATTAAATGGGGATTATATTTCATGTTAAATAATCTGAATTTCAAAATTTCATGAAAAATATTCAGGTATATGGTATAATTCCTAGTATATGGTTTGATCACCAAATTTCACCAAGTTGATGTTATAAGCAATGCTAACAATTACCATTTGCAACATAAATTGAAATCATAACAAGGTCGCATTGTTAACTAGGATTTTACCAGTACTTGTTAATTACAAAATTTTGTCACATTGAATTTGTTCTAAAAGTTGAATTTGTGGGTAAAAGACACACGATCATTGTAAATTTGAGAAATACTGTTGAATAAGCATTGATAACAATAAATTAGGACAGAAGTTACACTACTATTTCTTAAAATTCAAAACCAGTTACCTTTCTTTGAATAGGAGTAGGCACTTTATATCCTTTTTTCAAAACAGCTTGAAGTACAGAATGACTTAGATCTAAGGTTAAAATAGAAATGTATTAGATAGTCTTTAACGCAGTACATAAAATATTTCCAAGAGAATAAAAATAGATATAATTTGATTATACTTGTTTAACAAGAAAGATACATCAGTGGTGAAATAAAAAAAGGAGTGTTAAAAAATTATTTCAGAAAACTGTCAAGATTAACTGAAACTCATCTTCCCCAGTTTTGAAATGTTTTCTAATGGAGATGGGAAGATGCCAGGTATGAATATATCTGTATACACCCCATTCAACAAACATTTTCTGAATTACTACTCCTTGGAAACAAGACAATATATTTGAAGCAGAGAAAAAACCACTTACACACAACTAATGGGTATTTCCTCACAAACAATAGGGGAAAAGATTAATACATCCAAAATGCTATCTTATATTTAGAAAAACATTGTTTTAAATAGTTTTAGGATGTTCTTAGAACAATTTAATGTCTGGTTTGAAAAATGAGGATAATCTCCAAGGGTGAATGGGCGAAAGTTAAAACTTGTTTTCCATCACAAAGGGGGTCCATTCCTGCCCTGGCTAATCAAGTTTTATGGTGCAAGGGTCATATTTGGGCAAACTGCACCAAGCACAAGACAATGTCTAGTGAGTACATAAAAGAAAAGTTTTAGACACAGTAGAGAGAAATACACATAGGGTAAGTTACAGGAATCGAAAGAGCAGACTACAGCTTGCTAGCACAATGGGCAAACCCACCGACATAGTATAACCCCATTCTTGTTCTGAATAGTGAATTCTAGAAAAAGCACTAAAATACATTGTAGCACTTCAAAAATAATTCTTTAAATAATAGAAACTCAAATGAGAATTATAAGGACAAACTCAAAATTCATGTCGAAAAAAGTATAGCAACAAGTATAAAAACTGTTCAGACAGATTTTGGCATGTTTAATTGCACTAATCATTCTCGTTAAAGAACGTAAGATATTTTTGATTTCATATTTTAAATATATTCTTTAATTATGGTGATTGGCCAACTGCGTTTAAAAGGACACTTGTTATTTATGAGAAAAATAGTTTTGAATTGCATTTCATAAGTATTTATTGGAAGGGTTGGATGTATCTTTTATTGTACTTGCAGTCAAAAAGTCGTGTCATGAAAACTCATGACTGCTTTAGGTATGCAGTGATAAAGAAAACGAATTAATAAAATAAGTTTTAATTTATACTCATTGACTGAAAGCCTCCTGACTTTTTCTTCTTCTTTCCATCATTTTGTGGCACAATCTGATTAATATCCCTAAAAGAGAAATGTTTCGAAATATATAAAACATACTCTGTAAAATATTTTTATTGTTGCTGCAAGTTTTGAGTTTACCCAATACAAGATGCACTAAGATCTAAAAATGAATTATTTTCCATATCGTGGAATTTTTGAATGAGAACATACCTATCTTAAAAAATCAAATAAACTGCAGTGAGATACTAAAATATCCTATGGATAATATGAAAGAAATATAAAAGCTAGAAAATGACATTGTGATCCTTATTCTAAATTACTTTAAAACTGAAACTTAATTTTATGTATTAAAAATACCTCTTGAATTTAGTGAAAACATAACAATTAAAAATAAACATTGAACATGCAAGCAGGACTAAATTTTGAGATTAAAACAATAAAAAGTATCCTCGGGCCTTGTGTTAATTTCATTTGAATTAAATTTCATGATACAAATCCATAACACTAAAAATTCTATATTAAAAAATAAGCATTCTTTCTGGAACAATAAAATTTTAAATTGATTTAATTTTTCTATAGCATAATAATGGTTATCAATTTTAAATTTCCAAACTTAGTTTTAAGTATAAAAACAGTAAGTTAAGTCAAATTAAGATATGAAAATTTTCTTTCTATAAATACAGAAGTAGCAAAGGTGGAGACTTTATGAGTGGCTTTCTTGTCTTCTATACAAACCTTAAAACCTAAATGAGTTCCCCATTCAGGAGATATGCGAGATAGAGTAAAAAAAATCACGATTCTTCTTAAATTAAAAAAAAATCAGGTTTATTTGATTCATATCAGATTTTTTTTTTACTTAAATAGGATTTTTATTATTACAACTAATTTGTTTCCCCTACATGTTCAAACTTGTTAGACATGAGACATGCAAATCAGTGTAGTTACTAGATCATATTGATTTATATTAAACATGTCTGAGGGTTTAGGAATTCCAGATTCCTTATCAGAAATAAATTCCTTCTTGAAAGGGTATCAGTTTAAGTCTAACCAACCTTTAGATGGGAAGAGAATGTCAAAGCTACCCCAAAACATTCTGCAGTACAGAATGTATGAACCAATCTCATATGTATAAAATCAGCATTTGCTGATAAGCAGATTTGTGAGCGACACTTGTTTTAATTGAGCAAGAGAAACATTCGTTGGTCAGTTGTCATCCCATAACAAGCACTAACTCCTAGAAGCCTGGATCCCTTTTGGGGTGAGATGTCGAATCCGAGACCGTGGCGATTTATCGCCAAACATGGTAACCTTGTTGTTTTGATTAAGCTTTATGGCAACCCTATGCAAAAGGTGTTTCCCGTAGGAAAGTCAACGTTTTTTTTTTTAACGAACATACTGGCTTAGGACGCCATCTTGATTTGGCAACAAAAATTGCTTGGCGACAAACATGTCTCGGATTCTACATCTTTACCCCCTTTTGTCCCCCAAACAGGGAGGTAAATATTTCCAATGAGAAAACTAAATTTTTTTAATGAAACACCTACACAAAACATGTCTGACTCCCTTGGAACCCTTTAAATTTCCTGTGGTAGGACCCAGAACCCCCAAGCATAAGGGATAAATATACAAATAAAAAGTACCCAAATATGCAAAGTGGCTTGATCTGTTTAGGTTGCTTATAAGTAGGATCGCAAAGTTCCAGGAACCCAGAACTCCTTGCATCCTAATATTTTTATGGTTGGGGCCCAGCCCTCCCTCCGACATAAGATGTTACAAATATACTTACTGATAACATTGGTAATGATTTCTATAAACAAAATAAAGAGTTCCAAAACACGTATATATGAAGCAAGGGTACAGCTGCAGTCTCTGCCGCACGTGGTGGCAACGACTCTTGGCGCGGCTTTTGGCGTAGTTATAAGCGACTCATGTCGGGTGATGGTAACCCATTTTTTTCTCAAATTTTCTCCTGGTTAGGGTTAACCTGTTTTTATGGCAACCTTGCCGGCGTCCAGTTCTGTCCAGCATTGGTTGTTCTTTTTAGTTTGGACACGGTGGAGCAGTGATTTTCTAGTCAAAATGTTGTTTAATTCAGATTTACATAATTTATCCGTACGTATGCAGTATATATTCAATGTTGGAAGATTTCCGTGGCGACATAAAAAGTGTGCCAAACACGGCGCCAAAAAAAACGCGTTGCCACCGCGCGCGGCAGAGACTGCAGCTGTACCATCTCTAATATGGAATCCAGTTTAATTCAGGCAAGGTCATTCTTCAGGTGTTTGGGAGTAGGAGCAAATTTTAAAACTTATTTTTTTTTAAATAAAATAACACTCTGTTCCAGTTATTTCATTTTTAATATCGTTATTAAACTAAGAAAAAAGAAAATTTAAATCATGATTACTTTTAAGCAAAAATCTTGATTTAAATTGGCATATCCTGTGTCCTAGTACGCTTTCGCTATTCTTCACTCTTACTTTCAATCGGAATATCTTCCAAACCATAAAATATACAAACAATAAGCAACGAAATTGCTCATAATTGCTCGAAAATTCTGTTCATGATCTAAAATTTTTTAATACAAAAAAGAAATACATCCAGGGTAGTCACCGGAATCGAACCTGCGCCGTCTAGTGCTAATAGAATTTTAGAAAATCATTTGATTAATAAATGAAAAAACTGATTGAAAAGTCAACATCAATGCATTACTTTTGAACATCCCAAGCAAAGCAGTTTCACCAAGTAATCAAATCATCGATATAACCAGAAAAACAAGGAATGACAATTTCTAATTTGAATTCGATGACAATTAACAAAAATTTTCCAGTATTTCTATTTGGACTTATTTTTTAAAATAAAATAGCCCTAAAATTTTATATGCACGTTAAAAGGGCAAGTGATAGCATGTTACACAATATTTCTAAAGTAGGTGTGAATGTAAAACTATTTAACAAAAAGCAAAGCATTTAAAAGCTCCACGGATTGTTGATTCTTACTTACATTTTGAATTTTGTTTCTCAGTAACTCTTGGACACACTTAATTAAGCGTCATCTACTTCAGGGTCATCACCGCGATTTTCAGCATCAGAACACAAACTTTAACAACGTGCTTGAAAATCTTGAAATCCCTGAAGAAATTCGAAGAAAATATTGCAACAGTCAAGTTAACAGTGAAAATCTAAAGCAACGTGGAGTAAAAAATAAATACTACGTCACACTCATGATAGGATGTATGATAGGCCCACTGGAAGATATGCGAAACCACTCTCTATCTGATAATTTTTGATTTTATACCTTTGGACTGATAACAGATGGAATATTTCGCAGGTGTTGACTCACATCGTTCTTTTAGATTTCTTCAATTGGTGACATATTACGTAAAAATTATAAATCTCCGAAGGATAAATTTCTCGAAGGGACATATATGCATGCAGTTGCTTTATAAAACTCGATTGGATTATTAATTTTTCCAAGACATTTTATTAGGTAAGAATTTTATTTATTAAATTTGTAAACTTTAATGAAAGAAAAATATTCCCCTGAAATTTCTTGAAGCAAGGCCAATGCAAGGCTGTTGATTGTAATGATTGGAAAAACTACTACTACAATATCTACTCTACAGCTATGTTGCCTATGTTATTGGTTATTGGGTGACGAATATGGAAGGTATGTGGATTTGGAAAAGAGAAACTAACGATTTTCCCCCGAACGCATATGTGACGTTTTCCCTTCCTGGGCTGATACAAAATTTATTTACATTGGTTTTAACTGTCAATTAATGATACAATTGTATTGCTAAAAATAATTCCAGTTATTGCAATGAGAGTTGAAATTGATAATTTATCTGTTAGGCTTAAACTGTTCGTCAGAATTTGTTTCCTGCAAAATAAGCTGTTAGTTTTTTGCCCAAATTCTGATTGATTCTTCGATGTGGGCTGTTTTTGCTGCTTTTTTGGTGAGTTTTACCATTTCTTTGTGAATTATTGTTTTTTTTATCAAACGTATCTTTGAGAAATATGTAAACGTTAGTATTGAAATACTTTGTTTACTAAAGCGTCTGACGCTGATTTAAATATCAGGATCACGTAGTTCAACCGATTTTTTCAATTTTTTGTATTTCACTATGTGAATCGGTTGAAGTGTTTTGCGATTATTTCCCCACTGAGATATGGAGCTATCAAAATAACTGTTTGGAAAGCTGAAAATTATCAGGAATTTATTGGTAACTAAGTAAACATTACTCAAAACAGCTTGATTATACGTAAACAATTACAAAACTAGAACTAGTGTTAAACCTATGCAGATATTTCTTGGAAATCAATTTTTCATTGAAGCACATTTTAATTTTGGTAAATACAATAGCATACCACTAATAAAGCATTTAATTCTTTTTTCTATATATTAAAATTTGTTGGTATTGTCTGATGCTTTTGTAGTAAAATGCTTCCAAGGGTTATTCATGTTTATAATTTTTTATTTCATTTTGAAGATACTATCATGGAAGATACATTTTTAATTTTTGTAAAATTGAGAGGCAAATTTTGTAATTGTAAAGCCTCACAGTAATTGGTAGTATCTAGTTAAGGTAATAATGCAGTTGTGATTAAAAGTATTGTCATTTTTAAGAGCTGATAGATGAGATAGTAAGAGTGAAAATTTTATTACATGAGGGAAATTTTTATTTATTTAAGATATACCCAAAATCCAGCATTAAATACTTTTGAAAAAAAATAATCCCAATATTACTGCAAATTTGGTAAAATTTCACATGACAATTGACTGAAAAATGATTCAAAACTAGGTCAAAGTAGGCTTGATATAGAAATTAAGTAATCTGTTAGATGATATGAAATTAAAACTTATTCATCAAGCAACATGCTTTCTTAAACCTATACGGTACTTATGTATTAACCGCATGCCATTGGCGAATATCAACCAAGTTTTGTTTCGAGTGGAAAATATTTAGCAATTGCGCTTAGGATGGCATCAAACATATCATTATCATTTGAGGCTTGTTTTCCTCCACATGAACTCCGCGCGGTAGGATTCGAGGTGGTGGCAAGATGTTTTTTATTTCACCATTTTGCACTTCCCCAGATGCATTCTATATTCTGTGTGTGCGTGCCAGTTTCAGAATCAATTGAATGAGCTTGCAAAACCACGGTCTAAGCATTCAACAGTCTAGGTTTTTAATTTTGATCCGACATGGCAGTTCATAGTGATTTAAAATCTACTTTAAGTTGTTGGTTACTGTAATTGTGGCTCTGGTATTTCCAAAAATTATGAGTGACTAACCAAACGATAGCTTAAAAGAGCTTTTCTTTCAATTTTTAAAGCATATTTGAAGTTATAAACAATATCAATGAGATGAAGAATATTTGATAGATATCTAATTCATTGCAAAACAATGTGTATGTAACATCAATTCAATTCATTTCCAATTTTGCCATTTCACTGTTTTTTGTTCTATTTCTTCCTGGTTTTACCTTTGTTGCCACTCTTGATAGAAACTTCAACCATATTAAAATAGTTGCTGATAGAAATGTTTGCTTTGTTAAAGGCATCATTTGCTTTTAAGTCCCTAGTACACATTAGCATTTGAATATCTTTACCCATAACATTCCTTCAGCATCAATAAAAAAATTAAAATTAAGGTTAAAAGACTTGCAGCATTTTTAAGAACGGGATGAAAACAAATTTTAGTATTAAACCTACTTTAGTTGACCGCTCAGAGGCACATCTTTAGGAGTGTAAGTACTTCACAAACCTAAGGTACCGTAGGTTTCCTTTTCTTTTCCCATGGGGTTTACTACCTCTGTAAACCTAAGCAATCTTTCTCTACTTTCTCCTCCCTTTTTCTTATGGCCTTTGTACAATAAAAACCCCAAACAACTGATTTTAGTCTAATCACTTTTCCTTTTTTTTCCAAATAAGTAAATCTACTTGTGGGCCTCAAAAGTTCTCAAAATTTGTTGTGAAAAATAATGGAGATTTGCTAGTAAATTAATTGTTTAGAAATTTAAAAAAAATTGGCAAAATCTGTAAATTTGCCAACTTTCTGCATGTTTATAATAAGAAAGTAACCCTATGTAAAATGTAATACATATTTGGATATCCTTGACTTCTGTGCATACTGTTTCGGCCAAAATGCACCACATTTTTTCACTACTAATACTAATACATTTGTTGTCATAAATTTATGAAACACAAAATATTTTGTTTAACTTTCTACTCTTGAAAACAAGAAAAACTGGCAAATAAGGTAGAATTATTGATTTTAAAATTTAAGAGAAATGAAAGAAAACTTTTTTAATCCCAAAAATAAAGAATCTTGGAAGGTTTTCTGTTCCAGTTACCTTTTTCAATTTATCATTTCTATTCAGAATCAGCTTTATTCATTATTGTAGCCTTAAATGGTAAAATAGATGCTTTATGGGTTCAAAGAAAATGCTGATAAGAATTTGTCTTAAAATGCTGCCTGAGGAAAAGAACATTGTGCTAGGGTATATTTGATTTTTTTTGCTAAACATTAAATGTGTTTTGGATGCACCTTATGAGGTGAGAATCTAAAACCATCTATTGTTAAAACTTAACACACTTCAAAATGTACTATTGGATATGAAAAAAGATGTTGCATTTTTCATCTTAAAATTAAATGAAGATAGTAGCAGTAAAGAATTTAACCCACATACAAAGAACCAATTTTGAAACAAAAGAACTTGTGATGCTGTCATTTTTCCTTATAGATTTTGTTCTATAAAGGATCCAAAACAGGTTTTGTGGGAACTGATTTTTCAGATCAAAAGTGTCTGATAGGCTTTTCAAACAGGTTTCTTTAGACCTGTGATGCACATTAATCAGGTTAAAGTTGAAAGAGCATATCAGTTTTATGTTTGAGCTGTTATGAAGTTTTGATCTTTGAACTGGAAGTCTTTATTTTAAGACTAAGATTATAGGTGTTAATGAATTGTTACATTCCTATTAATATAATAGTTAGAAATCAGATCCTTAAAGAAAATTTTCATAGGTGTTTATTTGTCCATCTTGGCAAGTTCAAAGACAAATGCTGTATATATGTCATTTACAGGATTCATATTATCTTAGAAGGTGGAGAAAATCTGGAATTGTCATTGAAGATGAACTGCATAAAAATTTTAGGAAAACTGTTTTTTTTTATTCAACTGTCTATGGAAAAAATATTTTGATAATTTAATCATAACTAGTAAATACTTTTTGAAATCTTCCTTTTAAAGATTTTCTACATTTGAAAATTTTGAAAACCAGAACCCTAAGTTTTTTAAAAGCTTTACTAATAAATCTTGTTTTATTTATAGTATTTTATGATAATTTGGTTTATGCTTCGACTTGTTTTGTCTATTGTTTTTTGTTACATTTTCTTAGCTTTTGTATCAAATGTATGAGGTTTAAAATATTTTCCTTTGAAATTTTTTCAAAAATAAATTAATGAATTGTTCTGTTCCTTGTAAGTGCTTGGAAAAATTAAATAAACAAATTTACGACTTTAATTTAAATATTTTAAATAAAAACAAGAGCATTTTATAGTAACATCTTAAATATTATGAATTTTTAAACTGATTTGTTAAACATGGATTTTTAGTCATTTAGAGTAGATATTTGATAATTTTAGATCTGACTTCAAGAGGAAGTTCGTTTTAACAAACTTCAACACTTGACAAATAAAACATCACTAGTTACTCAAAAACTGTTTATTTAAAAAATTATTACGAATGGAGATTGTAATGGCAGCAGTTGATTTTCTTGTTTTTTAAAAAATTTTCTCATAGAATATATAAATTTTTTAAAATGTAATCTCTTAACTTTTCAAAACTTCCGTACTTTGTGGAGAAAATGATGATAGACTTAACTTTGAATTGCGATGAAGTCCTGTGATATATCAACTTTCTCTTTTCCATATATAGCTGTTTCAGTTTATTCAATTTTAAGTTCCGAATCTAAAACACTTACAATAATATAATCTGACATTGATTTCAAGGATGGAATATTAAAAAAATGTTTCTGAAAGCAAATATTTGTTTTGTTTGACCTAGTTACTTTATCTGACCCCATAACATAAGTAACCTTTTCAAGAGAATTGATCTTCATTTAGATTGTAAAAATAAGAGTTGGGAATACATAAGCAATGCAGAATGATTAATGAATGTTTGAGTAATTAATCCAATAAAAAGATTGATTTTAAACCAATATGAGCTAAATTTATGGGGCTGTCAAGATTAATTTTTCTTATCTAATAGGTGATTTATAATTTTAATGGTCTTCAAAATTTTAGTTTTATTGATGTTGCTAATTCTCCTATCACTAACCATCAATGATTACTATATTACAATCTGTTCATATTTCGTTCATTTTTAAAATTTTTGATGAACGAAGTTTTTAGTATAATTGTACTTTTTAATAGCACTTTTATAATTTCAATTTCTACTTGCAAATATAGAGGAACCTTAATTATGAATCTTAAAGGCCACTTCATTTTGTAACAGAATTCAAAGCTCCAACATAATGTTAATTTTATCTGTGTTAAGCAAACATAATTTTTATGTATCTTGATGTGACACTTAACCTATTTCCAAAGGGAAAAAGATAATTTTATAGCTTTTTCAGTAACTGGACCTTTTGGAAAACAGCAATAAGCTTTTAGAGCATGCTACTGATGCTTGAAATTTTCTTTAGGTTACTTTATTGAAGATAGAAATTTGGGAAGTTATAAATTGTGGAATAAAAATATGAGAAATTACAATTTTATAATCAGACTAAAAACTTACATTATGAGTTTATTTCAGCTAAATTGCTTATAATCAAATAGTACACAATCCAAACAGTTATTGGTTAAATAACTTTAGATTGTTGAAATGTAGGATGAGTGAATTATTTCAAAATAGATTAAAGTGAAATGAAAACCTTGTGTGTTTTTATTATTTATAACAAATATTGGTGTGAACAATTTATAATTTCTCCCAAAATATTTTAATCTAGATAACTAGGTTATAAAAATCTGCTTTTACTAAACATTAGACGGGATCGTATGAAGTAGTGCTTTGCAATTTACTCTTCTGTTGTAATAGATTTGCTAAGAGGATCACTGATTGACCAAAGAGCAAAATAACATTTTTGTATAAAAGTCTATTATCTTAGTCTTATTCATTTGACCAAACATTTATTTCATTTAAATAAAAACAGGCTATAAATTCTGACTACACACTTGTCACAAACTGCAATTCATGAATTGTGCTATTAGAAAGAAAAAAATTCTGTTAAAATTTTTCTTAAATGGATTTTTACCCCCTTTTAAACAGATTTGTTTAAATTATGCATTTGTGTAACTTATAATATTAAGTTCATAAAGATAAGACATTGAAATGAAACATTCGTATTGTACTTTTGAAAGATTGAGTTTTCAATTGATAAAGTGTTATAAAAAGCATGAAGGTATTTTACCTAACATGGAAATTAAATGAGAATGAAATAAGTTGAAGATTCTAGAAATTTTTATTTTTATATTGTTTCTTTTTCAGTGAAACTATGAATCATTGTTAAATACTACTTACAATAAAAATGGCTGGATCATCTGCAGGTTTCAGTGGATCAAATAGTACCAAAAAGCATGGATTAAGTCGATTTTCACTTGCCCGCTTTTTTAATATAGCTTCATACACTCATCGAACAACTTCACAGCGCTGCTCTTCAAATTTTGATAATGACAGGCGATCGGAGAGCAGTTCCATTGGTTTTGGTGCAGGAGTACCTGTCAAGGTATGTATTAACAAAGATATAGTTACTCTGTGCTAGAAGAAAAAATTGAGCAAGGTGCCTTTTTGTTAGTATTGTAGTAATGAAAAGAGACCCGAATATTTCCATGGTAAACTTCAATTGATTAGTGCAGTTTTTAATTTGTGTACAAGAGTGCATAATTTTTTTAAGTTAAGAGTGAAATATTTTAAAATTTGGTCTTTAAAAATCACTATCTGTAAAACTTTGTCTATTAGGTTATTATGTTTTTCATATGCTTATTAAGATAAATGCCAGGGAATTTAGCCTGAACAGTGTTACATTGTAATTAAAAATTGCTGATTTAAAGCAACAGTATAGTTGAAAGTCAGTGAGATAGCCAAGTTCTCCCGAAAGTCCTGCAGCAATAAAAGGACCATGTTTTTATTTGCTTTTTTAATATATCATGCAAAATTGATTTTTTATGATTCTAGATTAGCATATCTGTATTAGTATTGGTATTAGTATTTACTTATTGATCTACAGTTCTGCTGAAACAAACTTTAAAATTAAATTAATTTATACAGTGGGTCGCAAAAGTATTCAGCCACCTGTTTCTAACTATTTTTATGTATTTTATAAGGATGTAATTGAAATTGCGATTTAAAATTTTGTCACACAAGAGCTTTGTCTTTCTATTTTAAACTTCCAAAAGAAAAGAATAATTGAAAGTTTTGCTAATCATATTTAAAATGTAATTCATATTTAGCTAAGCATATTTAAAATGTTTTTGGCCACCTTCCATAAAATGTACACATTTTAAACAAAACATGAAAATCGATGTCTGATTTTTTTTTACATTTGTCTTACATCTTAGATTGCCAAGTCTAAATATCATTGTTTGCACCAGTTTTGGGTCAAACTGAAACCAATTTCATTCTACTCTGTTTAAAAAAAGATTTTCAATGAATTTCTCAATTTTATGATATAAAATAAGCGATTTCTGCAAATTTCTTCATAAAAGTAATGATGGGATACAAATCTTTAAATTGAGGTCAGATTTTTTGTGATCGTTTGTATACCAATCTGACCTTCATCCAAACACTAAGTTTTGGATTACTATCATGGCAGACCAAAATCTGTATCTTAATTCACATTTTCCACCAAAACTTTTGAAATTATTTTTAAAAGATTAATTTATTTGAGATGAAGATTAATACTAGTAATTCAAACATATCTTGCTCGGTTTTAAACTGAGGCATTTCCTTATAAATTTACTAGGAATATATAAAATCAACACATTCTGAATTCTTTACAGAATTACCTTCTCTATTAAAAGTTAGCAGTATTATTAGCACAACAAATTTTTTTAGACTTACCTGACTCAATTTTGCACTGCATCATTTCATTATTAAATATACCTTGGCAAAACATGCATGAAAAAACTTGTACTAGTTGCACTCTTCTCAAAAATGGTAGAAAAATTCTTTGTTTCATAAAATTATTTTTATAATTGATTTAACATTCAATATTTGTGTGGTTTATTTCAACTGACATTTGCTGTTTTCTTTTATAATAGCCTCAACAAAATCGGGATTCAACTCGTTTTCCTTTGGCTGGTCCATCTTCATCGAGCTCTGAATCCAGTTCTTTCCGAAACATAAATATAGACAGTAAAGAGACTTCTCAAGATGGTTTGAAGAAACTGAAAGAAATTTTGGAGTGCCCACTTTGTCTTCTTGAGCTGCCTCGTCAGAGCTTTCCAGAACTAAGATCATGTAGCCACCGTGCTTGTTTCCAGTGCTTACAACAGTACTTAAGAATAGAAATTACAGAGAGTAGGTGTGTAACTGATAACTTGCTGTTGTAAAATTGGTTTGTTTATTTTTTAAATTAATTGTTTCCTTCATAAAAGGACTAATTTGAAAATATTTTGTTTTCTCATAATCCAGAGTCAATATATCTTGTCCTGAATGCACTGAACCGATACATCCAAGTGACATATGCATGATAATCAATGATGAGATTCTTCGAGGTAAATATGAATCATTCATGCTCAGAAGAGTTTTAATAACAGAACCAGATGCACGATGGTGTCCTGCTCCTGATTGTGGGTAAGTAAAATAATTCATTGTAGCTTTTATATAATTCATAGGGTATGCTGATTTAAATCAAGTGATTTTTATTAAAAAAATGATTTAAATCAAATTTTAAATTTTGTTAATTAAAGTTTAATAATATTTAAAATGAAATAACCTGGGACAGAATGTATGTTATTTTATGCAAATAAGTTTTAAAAAGTACTCAGTATATCATCCCAAGAATGACCCTTTTTTAATTAAAAATAATAGGCTTCCCTACTTTGAAGACACTAGAGATAATATTGATCAGGGGTTGCAGTGGCATCAGCTTGGATAAATTGTTGGGGGTCTAAACACCACTTGCTCAATATATAAGTGTTTCAGTACCTTTATTTTGTTTACATAAATCATTACCAATATTATCTATATATTTTTAATATTTATCCTTATGCTAGAGGTAGTGGGACCCCAACCTTAAAAATATTTGGACCCAAGGAGTTTGGGTTCCTAGAACTTTACACCCCTTCTGATAAGCAATCTAATAAGACAGATCGAATCACTGCATATTTGGTTACTCATATTATTTGTATATTATCCCTTATGTTTGAGGTTCCTAGGCTCAACCATAAATATTTTAGTGTTCCAAGGAGGTCGAGATGCCTGCAATTATGAAAATCCAAGAGAAAGCAGATAATTTTTTCAATTTCGTCTTTGTGCAAAAACATTATATTCCAGATATCTCCTTTGAAATTGGGGAAACGTATTTAGATTTTAGTGTTTGTAGGCCACAAGAAAACCATTCATTAAGCCATCTTTCCACCACTTCTACTTTTGTAAGTGTAGAAAAAATATTTTAAACTTAGCAGTAATTTATAGTTTTATGCTTGAAACAAGCTGGAAAATTAAAGTTTATTATGATTTATAAATTTCAAAATAAAATTTTATCTTGCGTTATCAATAATGCTTATTATTTTTTAAATTTAGAATTTTAAGTATTGTGGATTTATATCATGAAATAGAATTCAAATGAAAAATATAAGCAGAAAGAAGGGCCAAGAATAATTTTAATTGTGTTTATCTTTCAAACACTTATCCTGCTTGTTTCCTAAATCCTTACATATATTGTCTAACATAAATTAATGATATCTTGAAACTACACTGATTTGCATGCCTAATGTCTAACAAACTTAGGGGCAGCAAAATAATTAAAATCCTAAAAATCTTATTTAAATAAAAAAAATCTTATTTAAATGAAATCTGAATTTTTTTATTTAAGAAAATTATGTATTGTTACCTGAATGCAATAACTAGGTAACTCAATTTTTTGGTTTTTGCAATAAAGGAAAATACAGTTTTGTCGCCAATCCCAATTTATATATACTTACAGTTTTCATTAGATAGAGTGTAAGTGATTGAAAAAGTTATCTAGTGCTTGCATTAAATTCTGTGTGATCTTAGCTTTACTAATAATTTAAGTATAACTTAAATTTCCATTTTTTGAGTTAGCTTGTTCTTGCATTCATGTAATGATATAGTATAAAGTTAGATGTTTTTGATTTGGTTAAAAGCATGCTTAGAAATGTTCTGAACTTTTAATTATGTTTTATTTCCTGTATAATGTTTAACAATTAGCAAATACATTTGTTATGTAGTATTTTATATAGTATCTGTTTACAAGCTTTGATTATTACACTATATTTTAGATATGCAGTTATTGCACGGGGCTGTGCAGGTTGTCCTAAGTTAAAATGTGAACGCCCTGGTTGCAATACCTTCTTTTGTTATCACTGCAAACAAGAATGGCATCCAAATCAGACATGCGATGCTGCCAGGGCCCAAAGAGCGCACCATTATGCAAATCCACGCTCTTCTTCAGTTTCCTTTAGTCAAGATTCTATAGTACAAAGTATGTTTTGGAAAAGAAAATCTTGCTTTTCCCTGTGTCTTATGATTTATATAATTAAATGAATTGCAAGGAGCTACATCAGCTAAATAATTTATATTGTATATTTAGTAGAGTATAAAAATACTTTTTATGGAAGTAAAAATTGACTTAATTCTTGGTGTTACATTTATTCATACTTGATTATATTAGCTATTTTAAAATTATTACAGGGATAGTACATCTTTTTTATATAGAATGCAGACAATTTTAAAAATTATTTATTTTCTCTTAACAGGTGATGATATTAAACCTTGTCCATGTTGTAAAGTTTTGATTATAAAGATGGATGATGGTTCCTGTAATCACATGACATGCAGTGTCTGCGGAACAGAGTTTTGTTGGTTATGCATGAAAGAAATTTCTGACTTGCATTATCTTAGGTAAGTAAAATAGATTTATGTATTCAAAATGTTTTACTTATGAAAAATAGGTTGCTGAGTCATAAAAATGGTTATTAAAAAGTTATTGGTATCTTATATGGAAGCACATGTTGCAAATCTACATGTTAATAAATTCCTCAGATAAAAAATAATTCCAATTATTTTTCTCATGTTCTCTATTTTCTCCCGTTGAAAAATTGTTATAAAATTACAATTTTAGTTTCCTGTTGCCACTTCTGATGAAATTAAAATAATGCATTTTAGATTCCACTAGTTATTAATCTACAATGGGACAAATTTGATTCACAAAGGGAAATACCTGAAGATTATTTTTTCATGAAGCAAAGTGTTATTACACACTTTTTTATTTTATTTCCATTAATGTGACAATTTCCTAATTTTGCACCATAGTCCCTCTGGCTGCACCTTTTGGGGTAAGAAACCGTGGAGCCGCAAGAAAAAAATTATGTGGCAGCTTGGCATGTTAGTTGGAGCACCAGTTGGCATAGCTCTGATTGCTGGAATTGCTGTCCCTGCCATTATTATTGGAATTCCTGTATGGGTTGGACGAAAGGTACAATGTTTTGATACAATTTTCTTAGATAATTTTGTTCAAATTTAGTTACTGTAAACTGACAACATATGAGGTGAATCATCAAAATATTAATTTTTTTTGAGTAAAGAAATAGATTAAATATTTTTTTTGCATTTCTTAGCTAAATTAAAATGTTAATCTTAATAAATTAATCAGCAAATGTAAGACAAATTTTCAATGAATTGGTATTATAATTTAAAGTAATTTGATGTTGTAGTGCTTTTATTCCCTTATAAAGTATGGTATGATAAGCAAGTAGTTTTATTCTATTTTTGTTTAATGTTTTTAGGATTTTCAGATGCACATTTGTCATCTCGCATCTGATACATTTTTTTAACTGTTAATTTTAGTCAAATTAATAAAGTAAAAAATGTAATTCAAATTTTTTCAACAGCTACATGCAAAGTATTCCCGTGCAACCACTAGCAAACATAGTAGAAATCTTATTGTTACAAGTGGAGTTGTTGCTTCTATTCTTGTATCTCCAATGTTAGCTAGTATAGCAGTAGGTAAGTTGGATCCTTAAAATAATTTACTTCATAATGAAATATAAATTTATCTAGCCAGGAAGAAGAAATTTAGCTGTAAAAAATCATCCTAGTTTATCTGATTAGTTTTAAGTTAAGTTCTATGTAATTATTGAATGTGTGTGCTAAAGCTAAATTGTATTTTGTTAAATGTGTAGGTGGTTAAAAAAGTTGCTAAATTATAATTATTGGAGATAATATGGTGTTTAATTGCAGTGAAGATTTTATTTATTTTCAAGGCAAAAAATTTTAAAAAGTAAATGCTTCAAAGTGAAGAAATATCTTATAATTGATATTCAAATGTAACTTTGTTTTGTTACTTTTTTTGCATACCTAGTGGAGAGACTAGAAACATTTAATTGATGTCTAATGTGATCTGCTTTTCCTCTTTGCTTAGGAATTGGTGTGCCAATTTTACTTGCCTATGTCTATGGAGTAGTGCCTGTTTCACTCTGTAGATCTGGAGGCTGCGGTGTGTCAACATCTGCTTCTGGTGTCCGAATTGAATTTGATGAAGAAAATGAAATTGGAATGGGCAACAATCCATCTGCTGGAAATTATGGTATTGTGCCAAATGCATTTTGAATTAGTTTTGTGTTGTAATTTTATCACTCTTCTAAAAGCATATTTTCCTAATTATCTTTTCTCCTAGGGTAGAATCAAAACGTTTTCGCTAAGATTAAGCATGTCTAGAGACCTACAATATCTATTTGCACTGAAAAACCCTTAGATTTGTGCAGAAAATAAGAATACACAGTAGAATAACATGCAGTATAAATAAGTAAGGCATAGCATACAGACATGTATTTCATCAGAATAAAAACTGAAAGTTAATGAGCACATTTCTATACAATTACTATGCTTGACAGGTATATGATAATGTCCACATAGAATGTGGACATTATTATATTGTATATTTTGTAGTGAAGAAAGTTACTGAAAATATCTTCAGTTAAAATTACAAAATGCTATGAATTTATTTATTTAATTTAGCACTGTGAAGTTATAAATTTTTGGTAAACTATCTAACAAATGTTGAGTTGCTTTTTGTTTTCTTTGGTGCAAGTTGTGTATGCGACTAATTGTAAAAATATTTAAGCCTATAGAAGCTAAATCTTTGATTAGGCAATGTTTTGGCTAATTGAACCTATCAATTAGCCAAAACATTTGTGTGAATTCAGAAAGTATGGTCCCAAATACTGTCTTTAGTTTTTTGCAGGAAGTGAGTTAGGAGCTTACATCTATTTCTCCCACAAGACTTTTCATTTATTCAATGGTATTCTTAACTTATGTGCAACAAAACCAAACCAATAATTCAATTACTAAAAATACATTTTCTTAACATGCAAACTTCAAAGGTAAGCCACCTGAGTGTTGTGGACGACTGAGATCCTGTAGAATCAGACAAGTATTTTGCAAGCTTAAACAAAATCAATTTATTTAACAAGGAGATGATAGGCACAGACATACATGTCTAGTTACACTGTGTGGACAAAAAAGTGATAGAAAAAGCTAAAATGTGAACTAGGGTAGTTGAGGGAGCACTTCCCCCCACACAGGCTAAGAATAGATTGAAAGTGGAGAAGTGACTATCATACTTGGTGACTGGTGTCAGCTGGGGATATCGCCCAGCTGACACCAATAGACAAGTACCAGTAGACTATGCCGTAATGCTCGTAGACAAGTGTTTTAAACAAAGCTGAGATAAAATCGTGTTAACTGTCTTCTCATCTTAGAATTGAGCGTCTTGGAAGTATCAAAATATATTTAAGAATAGCAAGAGCTGAAAAACCTCACTCTGTCGAGTCATACATATCTACTTCCTGCTACCAAACACATGATGTCAAGCATTGTTGGTGGAAAACAAACTAGTCAATCAACAATCACCTCTTTGTCTAATGACTGCTGTTCAAGATTACTATGACTAATGATCTGGAGAATCAGCTCGTCAGTTAACTGAAATCTGCAAAATACTTGGCCATGCAGTTGGATGAGAGCACAGAATACACAAATGTGGTGCAACTGCTAGCATTTGTTATGTTATTCTACCCCTTTTGTGGTTGAAAATATTTTGCTTTGCAAGGAGCTCCCAAATCAGACAATAGTTCAGGATACTTTTAGTGCTCAATAGCTATTTAACTGCTTATTTTTTACCATAATGTAAACTGGGAGGTGTGTTGGAATTTGCACATATTGTGCTTGGGCTACGACTGGTAGGCATAGTGGTATCCCAAACAAAGAAAATTGCTCCACAAGCAAAATTCATACATTGTGGTTTTCACAGCATGCATCTAGTTGCCAAGAAATGTCCAAATAATATAAAGGGTATTGTCAGAAACAGTGTAGATCATTAATTTCATGAATTCAATTCCAGATTGTTTTTCAATCTTGTGTAAAGAAATGGGTTGTGAGTATAAACACCTTTTCCAAACTGGTAAAGTGGCATTTAAAGCAAATTGTCTTGCTTATTTGTATGAATTGAGACAAGCTTAAGGTTGTCAGCCTTTCTTGGCAGATGTACTCCAGCGGCTGAATGAACTGAAGGTCTGCAGGGCAAACACTTGACACCTTTCATGTCTTGTAACAAAATAAATATTAAGTTTCAAAAATTGTTAGGTATTTATCTTGCATCATTATGTAGGTAATAATATTATAAACTGCTTACCAAAATTAGCATTCACATTTATTTTTGTCCTTCATTTTTAAATGAATTTTAAAAGAAATGAATGAAAAGTTTCATGCATTTCTAAAAGAAATGCATGAAACTTTTCTGTAGTTTTACAATGCACTTTTTTATATCTATGGTAATTATTGTCTTATTCTATTCATCATGCATAAAATAAGTGTTTTTAAATAGGTTTGCCATATTTGAAATATTTTTAGTACATGTATGTTTTCAGTTGATTGAAAACACAAATTTAACAAGTTTTTTAGCTGTCTCTTTTAGTCAAAATCTGGAGGCATAATCTAAAAAGTGAGAACTGTTGATATAACACTTTTTATGACTTACAAAGCACTATTGAATTCCTGAACAAAACCTTCGAGAAGCAGAACTGAATATCATTTTTTCAAAGATTACTTAGAATTTCTTTTCATGTTCATGATTTTTGTGTGAAGTGCATAAACTTTATGTTTATAACGTTAGAATTCCATGATAAAAATTGTATTATAGATGGTGCAAGTGTTGATACAACAGCCAGTCAAAGGGGAGTAAATCCAAGTATTGGAGAAGTGTCTCTTGGAATGAGTGCAAGCTTAAGTTTGGGAAGTGGCAGCCATTTAGATCGCATGACTTTGAACCAGGACAGGGAAGATGACCCAGAAAGTGCAAGTAATGTTGCCCTTGCTGGAAGCATAGCCAGTGCATCTTTAATGGGTGGAGCTGGAAAGTAAGACTGGGTTACATATTTCCCTCTGCTTGCAAAATGTTATATTCAAGATAATATTTTTTGTATAATATTTATTTGGCAGCCAAGTTGGTATTAAAATTTTGCATAAAATAAACTTGCTAGACGTTTTTGGAATTAATATTCATTTATTTTCCTTGGTAATACTAATGTTCAATAATTTTTTTTGTCCAACCTTTCAAATTCTCAGTTCCCAAAAAGAACAAGGGATTTCCCTGGCTCAGTGGGTTTGCCAGCTGCAGTAGCAACCTGCAAGCGGCACTGATTCAATTTCTGTCAGGTTAGATTCCTCAGAGTGTATCTTTCCTGTGTCAGCAAAGCTTTCTTTGTGTGTGTCCATTTATTAGACTTTAGGTGGAACGTGGCCAAGTATGACATTTGCCCAAAATGAACAAATTCTGTCCAATTGTAATAAATTGTATTCTGATAACATTTTCCATTTGGTTTTGCAAAGAGGCCACATGGCAAAAAGTAAGAGTTGTATATTTTTATGTAACTAAGAAAAAGCAAAATAGGGTAAATTTTATAATTTGAATAAAAAAATAGTAATTATTAATTTTGCTGTCGCATTTTATAAATTAAGGGATGAACAGATAAATAACAATTCTGTCCTTTGTAAATATATTTTAAATGCTCTGGAATGGATTTCTGAACATTTGGAATTTGCATTTTTTATCCAAAACTCACTATTTATTGAATCTTAAGTTTGCTAAGAAGCTGTCATCAGTTTTTTTATAAACTGTTATTTGTTATAGATTAGAAGTACAAGCTGATGTGTCATCCAATAAACGTTTCAGCCTAAGTAGTCATAGTGAAACAGCATCTGCTACTGTTAGTGCAAACATGTCACTTGCTGATGATGCTAGCATGAAAGCTTTAGCAGGATCCATATTAGGATACAGGTAAAATGTTAGTTTTGACTCTTTCAGTATTGTTTCTGCCTTTTACTGTTTTACGCAGTAATGTATTGTAACTACGTGAATTGTGATCTGGAGTATTTCCTTCCTAGGGATAGTTCAGCTGTGACTCCCGTTGAAGTTCATGTTGATGCACAGAATGGGGAAGCTTTCACTGAAACTATTTCTCTTGGAAAATCCGAGGCCAGCTCCAACTTGCAAGAATATTTTCAACAAGCGGGTGTTTCTATGGACAAAGGGGATTGTGCATCCATTTCTCATCTGTCATGTGGGGATTGCCCACTTTATCCAGCCTTACGGTTAAAATTACCCAAAGGCACCAAGAAGCGGCATCACAGCAGCACTGTTCCAGAAGTAGCTGAATTTGATTCTCAACAAAACGCAGATACAGTATCTCTACAATCTGAAAACCATTTCTTACCCAGCCATGTACACTTTAATGAACTCAAAGAATGTTGTGTAAGTTACATCGATGAAAGCCCATCTGCCGACAGTCTGAGTAAACCCTCTGAATACAATTCTGACTCTGAGGAGTTGACCTTGAAGTGTCATCCCACCAACTACATGATTGGCACAAATGCTTTCCTGAAGCATCCTATATCTAAAGATGTCATCAATTTAAAGCAATCTCACGAGGCAAAGTGCGTCACAAGATCCATCAGTTTCTGCAACAGCTGCACCTCGACCCATCGATCCTGTTGTCCCTCTGTTTTCCAAAAGGGGGCAACCTCCAGCAAAAGTTTTGTGAGTTGTCTCACCGCTGAAGCGGGTTGTTCAGATTCGAATGCCTTATCAAACAGAGCTTACAAATTTCCTTGTAGTTTGCAGGATATTTCCGTTGAAGTTACTGTAAAAGACGATGTGAGATGCAGTCCCTCCTTGACGACAGTTCCTGCTTCTGCAAGCTCCAAAACACTGTTCCCAAGCCATAAAACATACTTGCAAGTCAAAAAGCAGGAGTGCAGTATAGACATTTTTCATTTGAATGCTGAGCCCTACGAGAAACTTCATAGACCAGTGCAAGACAATAGGACATATCTGTATCCTAAGTCGGATAATGCAGAGAGTGAGGTATCTATTAATTTTGAACTGCTATAGGTGTACATTAATCCATACTACTATACTTGTGCAGTGTGAATATCGCTTAAATATTTTCAAAACTAATTATGCTATCAGGATCAATAATTCTGATGTGTAACGTGTAAGACTTTGTAATTTTTTATACTTGATATGAGTAAAGATGGTGTTCATTTTGATGCAATGTGATCTTTCCGTTACCTAAAATATTTGAGTTCACCCAATTTTGTTCCTATAAATGCAAGCTGCAAAGAGTGGTGCCGGTTTTTTTTTTTTTTAATTTTTTGTCTGAGCTGGGAATTAATTAGTTCTCATTGGATTGAATTCTGCTTTTTCGGGATGTAACCAATCATGTGTACCATTCTCAGTTGAGCATGATTTATACTGCATGCTACAATGTATTAAATGTTTATGATTTAAATTTTGCCAGTGAAATAGTTTTATTTTCCTGTTAAATGTACTGGCGAGCTTGTATAGATATTATTCAAGTTATATATTGTAATAAACATTTTACAAAATTTAATCTTTCTGATTCTTATGCAGATTGAGTATTCAATATTTAGTTAAGCATTATACATTTTTGTTATCTCAAACAACTGGAATGAGTTGTAGAAGGTTTTTCTTGAAATCGTGATGTATGATTTTTAGAAACCAGTTGGTTTTCTGTAAAAAAAATTCTACTTCCCTGGGTAAAAATCTTGTTGATTGAATTTTTTGTGTACTAAATATTAGTTTTTCTACTGATAACTCAGCTAAAAAACATCAAAATGATATACTTATTTGCATATTAATGTATAAAATCAGGAACTCATCAACTCAATCATTTAAACCTGAAATATAAAGTTAAATACTATTAAAACATGCATGTACTTCAAAGCAAACATTCCTCAACTTATAAAGATTTTCATATTTAGAGAATAGTTTGAACTTATCTCTTATCTGAATGTAAAAGTAGTCCATGTGGGTGAAATGTGTTAGGTTGATTGAAAAGGGACCTTTAAATTAAATTTTAGATTAATTAAATGGAATTAAAACTGATTAACAAAACAATAAAGTAAGAAAAAATTTAATATTAAATTTCAAGAAAAGTTAATTGCGTTTGGTTAGAACTAAAATGTTTGCTGATTTTTGTCAAAATAATCCAGGCAGAGAATAAGTAGGGTACCAGTGTCGAGAATAGATGTCTTGAAGATAATTTGTGCTAATGGAATAATACCTTTTGGATTTTAACAGGAAAAGAAACATAAAAAATAAGAACTGTGGTTCCAGTCTTTAAAAATTAAGTCTCTTTGTTCTTACTTACAGGAACAGTAGGTCTTGACTATTTATCGCTATAAAGTAATCAATATTTAATATTTATGTACTTCTGATTGTGGTTTGCAATGTTACATTTTTTTCTCTTGTGTTATCGTTTTTACTATTTTAATGATTTTGTCATTAAAAAGAGTTGAAATTTAGATATCTTCCATTAAAAGTTAAAATTCATGTGCTGTTTCACTGGAATTTTTGGCTGAAATAAGTTGAACACCGTAAAGGAATTTCCATGCTTTACTACATTTGCGTGATTTATAATGTCAATTAGAATGTTTCCCATCATAACTAATTTGTCTAAACGTCCAACTTTTTAAAGGGATTCCTGATCTAAGAAAACTGAAATTTTCGCAAATTACTTTTTTGGATAACTTTCTGTAATAGAAATAGAAAGGTAAGCTATTTTTAAGATTTTTTCTTTTAATTGCAATACATCCAAAAATTTCTGGTTAATTTCATCATGCATGTGATTTTTCTGAAGTAACATTTACAAAATTCCACGTCACTGGACATCTTTTTCCTGACTTTGTCTAACTTTTTATTTTGCAATTGAAAAGGACTTGTTATGTGATTTTTGAGACAAATTTTGTTCTTTAAAAATCTCTTGCATGTATTCAGGTTTAATGGTAATTAAGTTGTCTATAAAATAACTTTCTGCTTCATATTTTCATAAAAAGTCTTATTTTATTGATTAATATAGTTGCATTTATTTGATCTTTTATTATTCTCATGACAAAAAATTCTTAGAAAATCAAAATTTTAGAGTAGATTTGTATCTAATTATATTTCATTATTGCTTATAAGTTAGACAAAGTTTTGGGTTTTGATGTATCTTTTTTTAGAATCTTAAGTGTCAGGGCAATATATTTTCTTCCATACATTTATTGGATAGTTAGACATTTTAATCTGCTACTTGGTTAATATTTTTTTCATTTTAGTATTAAAATGTGATAATTGCCAAATTTTTGAAAAAGCAAATTTATTATATATATTTAAATACCCATAAAGCTGATCACAGAACATGTATTAAATTCCTAAGATTACTTCATAAAAGTTTCAAGTGTTCACCATTGATAGTTTTTTGATAAGTTATATTATGTGGCAAAAGAATCATTACGAGAAATCAGACATTAAAGGGTATTTAGAAGACTAGAGATATGGAATATTTACATCTTTAAAAATTTTTTAAGATATTTTCCATACAGTTACAAAGGAAAATAATTTATCCATTTTAAAACTTGAAAACTAAATTAAAAGCAAATCTCAATGGATTTTTTTATTTCTCCAGGTTAAATCTAATCTTTTGAGCTTTCACAATAGCCATTTAAAGAGGTTATTTTAATACAGGTAGTTTGGCAAGTTGAAGTTCAGAATTTTAGCTCACGATCTTAGTTGTTGGGTAAAATACCACCTTAAATCTGTTCAAAATTTCTCCCATTCACATGGCTGCTTTGGTATGTATTGTTTGACTTAAGACCCTTTCATAGCATGATAATCACATCCGATACCTATTTAAATCCATGTATAATGAATATAAGCACCAATATGTCAATTTCGTACCTTCAAGAGAAAAACTAATCTAAAATATTAAGCAACATTTGATATTTCTTACTGGCATTAATAGATATTTCAAATTACTAACTACATGGCAAAAAGTGCACACCTTAGTCTTGTTATCACAATTGGCTTCTGAATACTCACTTCAATTGCTTCTCATTCACTTGTTCCGAGGCGATTTAGTATTTTTTGACATCTGTACCTATTTTCATGTTTGTTGACAGTTTCTTTTCTGTGATGATTTCTATCTTCCAGATTTCTCATTGCCTTCCATAATCAGACTGCTGAAGAGTTAGTTTTAGCAAGCTCTTCTGTGTAGTTTTAATAATGTTAAGCAGCTCCACCTCAAATAAAATATGTTTAAACTAAGCTACAAAATTGGGCAATAAATTTTGTATTGGTTATGTTTAAATTCTTTATCTGCTTGTTGCCATTCTCTAGTTTAAAAATAATGTCAATTTCTGTGCTACTTATGTTAGTGAAATATGTTTACATATATTTCACTAATATTCATTGCACAGAAATTGACATTTGTTTATTGACAAATGGGTACAAACAAGTGTGAGCTTAGTTGGATATTAGGATGCAAGATGATACTTTTTTTCATCAGTTTGGGAATTTGCTTCAACTTATGCATTAACTTGCAATGTTTGCCTTTTAGATGTAATAATTACTTTTCCTATTGTGCATGGTAACATATAGCTACATATTTTATGCATACTGAACTTCAACAAAAAAATCAACCTCTTCAGGTTGCTTGATTTGATCTACAGACTATAATAATGATAAAACTATGAAAGAGCTCTGCTCTAAAACTCAATGATGCTAAAAGTACATGGAAGAGCTAGCCACTCTAATGCCAGCATTCTGATGACAGAAGGCAATGAGAAACCTGGAAAATTGAAAACATAGAAAAGATGTGAGTGAACATGAAAATAGATTTAGATCTTAACAAGAAATCTCAGTGCCTTGAATACCTAAGGCCTACTTTGGAAGGTGGGGAGAGCATATACCTGCTGATGTACAACAAATTCTCAGATGGCAGCAAGGATGAAGGAATTCCTGACAGTGGAATTTATATCAAACTTGATCATGATTGCGTTAAATCAACAAAAGAAATCTTGATGCTCTGGGATACATTGAATCATCTCAAATTGATAAGGACATTTGGGTCCTAGTAGATAGCCGAAGTGTTCCATACAACATATCAGCAAGTGGTAGAAACATAGTGACCTTACCAGCAGAAACATCCTGCCTCCCTGGGTAAAATGGAGAGCAAAAAAGACCAGACTGTAGGCTTCACAATGGACACTTGAAGCCAGTGAAGATCGAATTGAGTTGCAAGCATTTTCCTCTACTCTACATGCAATTCAGCTTAGGCTTTGCCCTAGCACATCATCTGTCTCGGTTGTCCGTCATTCCAGCATATTCACCATCCTGAGCTGGTTCTTATAGGCCTCAAGGGCTAATAGACTTGATGTAATTTATTTATGTCTAAATAAATAACACGAGTTGACCTTATATTACCTTGAGTAACTTATACCTGTTAAGTTTGCTGAAAACAGTGAATTTCTTTTAAAAAAGTACTGTCAAATCGACCTATAATTTAAAAAAAATGGCAATCATTTGGAGGTATGAAATGCGCATATCGATGCTTATATTCATAATAAATGAATTTAAATTGTGTATCAAATGCAATGAACGACACTGCCATCCATAGATGACAACAATGAAATTTAAGTGCAGATGCTATGCATGGGTCTTCTAGTCTTATTTTTTCCACTAATGTGCATGACACAATGAAATTGACATTATTTGGCAACAAGCGGATCTAAACTGTAAAATCAACCACTACATGATTTTGTTATTGTTTAAATATGGTTGATTTGAATTGCATAATGATAAAACTTGAGAAGAACTCGCTGCTCTAATAAAATTCTCCAGTAGTCTTATTACAGAAGGCAATGAGCAATCTGGGAGATAATCAGCATAGAAAAAAATATGCTTGAAAATAGATTTAGGTATTAAATACCAAATTCCCTTGGTGAATGAGATGCAAGTGAAGTTGGACTTCACAAGCTAATTGTTGACATGACTGATTTGTGCACTTTATTGAAGAAGCAAGTGCAAGATATTCTCTGCTCTATATTTGATTAATTTTATTTCATTTGCAGGTTGGAAATGTGCATGTTGATGAATATATTAATTGTAAATGGATTTAAATAAGCTATGAAATGTGAATACACTGCCATTGATAGACATAAACTAGCACAGATGCTGCTTGAGGGTCTGCTATTTTGTTAAATTGCTATGTCTTTCAAATCAATATTAGGCAATGTCATGAATTAAAAATGCATGCCTCAAATAAAAATTCATTTTTTAGTACTTAGAGTATGAAAAACATTTTTTTAAGGAAGTAAAAGAAATACAAGTTTACAATAAGAGTAAGGAATTTGCTTGATTCTTTATCTGGTTTTCAATCACCTAATGCATACTTCGGCTGAATGGTTAACCAGATTTTCTTGGTATTTAAAATATTAATTAATACGAACTAAGTACCGACTTATTTCTTAGTTCAAATAGATGACAAATTATATCTTGTAGATTTTAATGTCACTTTTATATTGAGTTGGTCAGTGACCAACACTCCTTAACCCTCCTGGTGGCTGTTTCGGCGAGGTATCTCATCATTGGCAAAACTGATCAGATCTTGATGTATGAGGTATCTTGTCCAATGTTTCTTTGGCACATTAGAAAACTGGCCAGATCTTGATGTTGCCATCATAAAAAAAATCACCAATATATTGAGATATCATTAGCAATACTGTTCATATCTTGATGGACAAGATATCTCATCGAAACCATTTGGAGGATTAAAAGCATTTATTTCCCCGAGTTCAAATCTTGCAAAACATTTTATGAAGCATGAATTAAAATTAGAGTATGGTTTTTATAAATTGATTTCAATTCTAGATATTTACTTTTAAAGTAAAAACCCGGTTAACTGTTGCATGCCAGATTTGAAATTAATTTTTTTTATTACTTGGGAAAAAGTTAAATTCCATGATATGTAACGCAAAGTACAAAGTAAAGTCTGACATCACACTTCAATTAAATATTTAAAATTATATGCACAAAAAATGTCTAGTGTTGTGATTCTTTTAAATTTTATTATCAATAACACTTATGCTTACACAAGTACTATTTCAATTAAAAAAACAGCTGAAGTCGAAGGGTCTTTCTCCCTAGGTGTATTTCTCTCTTCTGTGTCAGTAAAGCTTTCAATGTGCATCAATTACTTGATATTGTGGCTGCATTTGTAAACAATTCTCTGAAAAAAGTGCAAACCAAAAAAAATTTTAAAGAGTAAAAGATTTTCTGAACCTTAACTGAAACTTGTCAACTGCAGAAGATAAAAGAATCAACTTACATTCTCTCCAGTGCTGTTCATAATATTGATTGTAACAGTACAGCTATCAAATTAAGTGAAGTGTAATTTCCTAAACACTTGTGTTCAATTCCTGTCAGGTGAATTCCTCCCTGGGTGTATTACTGTCAGTAAAAACTTTCATTGCGTGTATTACTTGATATTATATGTCGTGTCTGGCGCAGCATGGCCAAACAGCCCTTGCACCATAGAATCCCAAGAACTAACCAACCTATACACTTAATTTTGATATGGTAAGTAGTTAATTAACGTCGCACTTGTGCAACACAACGGGCTATTGGCGACGGCCCGGTATTAACCCCTGAGGGGAAGATCAGAGGACAAGTAATTTTGAACCATGTTCAGATGACAACACATTGATCTGCTTTTGTATTGTGTCAGATTCGTAAACCTACATACCTACCCAGCCATTGTTCAGTAGATATGAAATCTGCAAACTAACATTAGGCGCTTCCAGTATTCATGAATGTGGAGTTAATGCCTATTCTCATATCCAGAAACAGCTGTACAAAATGAGTCGGAGTCCAGATTTAACCCTAATATTTTTATGGTTCCCTCCCCAAACATAAGCAGTGGGTATGCCCACTGCGCTAGCAACCTTTGAGTTGTAGGCGGCGCAGGTTCGATTCCTGTCAAGTGCATTCCTCCCTGGGTGTATTTTTCTTCTGTGTCAGTAAAACTTCATTGTATGTGTGTCTATTACTTGATATTGTATGTCGTGTCTGGCGCAGCACGGCCAATTATGAACCTTGCGCCATAAAACCCCCAAACGAGATAAATATAAATATACCAATAAAATTAGTCAAATATGTAGGATAGCTTCACTTACTTTAGTCGTACAACCACTATCCAGGAGACCAAGTCCTAAGGGCCTGTATGGCTCAATGGGTTTGGGTATGACCATTGTGTGCTGTAGGCAGAGCAAGTTCGATTCCTGTCACTTAATCTGGGTGTACTTATCCAATCTGTGTAAGTAAAACTTGTGTGTGTATCCATTACGAGTATTTGTCGTAGCTTTTCCCTTGCACCGTTAAAATTCAACCAACCCAGGGGCCCATATTCTATGGATCCCAAGATTTTTATGGTTGACCCCTCCAAACGTGAGGGAAGCACGATACAAGTTTACCGATACTATGGGTAGCCAAATGTTCAAGGTGGCTCAATTTACTCGGATTGTATTGCCGCTTTGTTAGGAATGCCTCCTAACAAAGCGGCAAGTCTTAGTCTCTTAAGAGACCGTACTCCTTAGGTCCCCGATCATGAGGGGATTGACTAATATTATCGGTACTAATGTACCGATAATATTTGTAATGATCTGTACCCGAGATCAAAATAAATTGTTCCAAAATGCATATATGAAGCAACTGGAGGGTCTTGACCCCATCCCCAACAATTTTTTTTAAGTGTCACCACTCAAATGATTTGAAAATTTGGTGTCAAAGCTAAGCGTTGCCATTGAAGATTTAACGTTTATGCTTAATTTGATGTATATAATTCTATAGATATTTCCTACAGTACCTTTGAATTCACTGTACTATGAACGAAAAGAGCGGGTGTTTAGTTTTACTATGAAATACAAAAAAGGGAGTAGTTTTTCTGCATCAATAAATCACGTGCACATCAACAAATATTGCATACATTAAGCTTGTGAAATAGATGAGAATGAACACTAGCAGAAACATTTGAAATAATTGGATTATATTTGGATATTTTCGGAGTCGTACTGTACATACCTTCCGACATTTGCCCTCTTAATTTCTCTGATCGTATTGTAACAGTCATGGAACGAAAGGAGTTGTCTGTCAGAATCCTTGCCTTTCATAATTTATTAATTTTGTATTTAATTTTATAAGCTTTTCTGATTAAAGAAGCAGAAAATAACACCATATTCCAAAACAAATTGAAACTTTCACACTTATCAAACCCAATAACAAAGTACGTATTCATTATATCTCAACAAATTCGAAGTATTTCTCAGCCCTTTTAGTAGATAAAAATCGATAATTTTAAGACGGTATTTCCCTGGTAACTTAACGTCTTCGCATCGGCCATTCGATAGGCACCTATCGACATTTACTTATGGGTGAAACTGCTCCATCGTACCGTCATTGGCAACAGCCATACGACATATTTTAACCTCTTGTCCTCGTCTTAAACGTTTATACCTTCGATTTTTTGACACTTCACCTATTTTAGCAGACTTGTTACGTCATCCTCCACACTCATCGCCTTTTATCTTTTTACATTACTGGGGTTTTTAAATGCATTTGTAATTCATCACTTTATAAACTACATCTCGAGCTATTTAATTATCAACTAAGATAGAGAACCTATCTTAATCATTTCTGTTTGTAAAGAATTTTCAGTCTTTATTTTCAAAGATCATCGACATTTTTTATATATCTCATTCTTTTAACAAAAACTTTTATCTACTTTTGAGCTATACCATGTTCATCAATTTTAAAATCAACATTTCTACATATTTTTTATATGCTTTATATATCTACCTTTTGATATGGGCTTGATTAAAAAAATTGTTTTCAATGTTTATCCTCCTTGTATTGTTGGTATGGTTGTTACTTTGATATTCTTTTTTCATCTCTTTTAATTGAATTTTCGTCTTGCATTTGGCGCATGTTTGGATCTTGTGTCAAAACCTAAATCAACCAACCCTGGTAAATAGCTAATTTTTTAAAAAATCAAAAGGTTTAAAAATGTGCTGGTTGTGGAAAGTAATAAAAAAATAGATGGGAAATTAAAGTATGCGACGATGTGGGTTAAATTGATAAACATGAGGAAAGCCAATTTGATGTAGTAACAATAAATCAGCTTTCGCGCTTAAATGACGCCACATTACAGAAAACAACCAACAACCTAAATAAAGAAAAGATTACACTTTGTCGCCCTTCGTCATAAATAGGTCAGTGATAATGTTGATGCAAAAAACATTAACATTATCACTGACCTATTTCTACAGTTATTGAATAACAGTATATAGCTACGCATATACTCTGAGCTTTTCACTGGAATAACTGAAAGAAAAAACTGCAATTAAAAGATTAAAACGATGTAATAGCTCATGAAAACGAACTCTCAAGTAGGATTGTTTTAATTGTATAATTTATTATATCAATATAAAATTATGAATATTGCTTTTATAGCTCGTAATATAATATACTGATATTACTGTCCGTTATTTCGTTTCTCAAATTTTATGCAAGCAAATAAAAGACGTTATTAACTATTGTGTCTTACAAATAATTTTAAGTTTTCCGCAAGTTTTGAATTTTCCGGCAGGCACTTAATATAATGTGAAACCTTTGTTATTGTTTAGATTTTGGCAACGTTGTTCAAAAATACTGGATGGTGGTAAAAAGAACAACCCTTTCTTCAAAAAGAACAAGAACACCCTGTTCTCCGTTCTTTTTGTAAAAAGAAACATTCAAATTTTTTTCTACTTCGATTTTAATATTATGGGTTAAAATGGGAATTTTGCAAAGAAAGTTTCTCTTTAACCGAATTTTCCAAGTTCGCTAAAAATTTTCTAAATTATGCTAAGTCCGAAACAGCTGTTCATCCTACAGTTCTTGACTCACTGTTTCCTGTTGATTCATTCACCCGTTTTCTCTGTCCATTAAACTCCCAGCTCTAAGACTACTTCCTGTTCGGGAATCGATTCCTGTTCGCGAAGCTGATCTCGACTGAACCAAGCCTCGACGTTTGATGAATTTGCGAGGAAATTAACGTAATAATTGTGAAATCTTATTGTTAGGCAATGACATGGTGATGAATTTTTATTTTAAAACAAATTAATTTAAAAAAAATAATACTGATCAAGATTTTGCTGTCCAGGGTTCTTAGGACTTGCAATGCTTTTAACTTTATTTTAAAACTAAATTTTACAAAATGTAAAGCAAAATTTCACTGTCTCTCTCATGCCTTCTTTATAAGTTGAAAATGGGTCTCATTAAGTCAGATATTACTAGGGTTACCATAAATTTTTGGCCTGAATCCCGGACACTTTTTTTTTGGGGGGGGGGGTGGAAGTAAAAACAAGTTTGAACAATACATTTTTATTCAAATAGTTTTATGTGAATTAAATCGTTACCACCGAGATAACAAGGCCTGACCGCTGCCATCATGGCGTCTCCCTAGTAGTCATACGTGCGATACGAACGACCACCGCCGTATTGGAATATTCAAAGCCTAATACAGTGAAATCTGTCTACAACGATACATAATATATTCTATATACGTCGAGACCACAGGAAAATATTGTTATACGTTATTGCAAATTATTATAGCAGTTTGTAAATATGGTTTTTCCCTAGTCAAAACTACGATAATCTCAGAATGAAACTTCCACACCCTCGCGTCTTTCTTCCTTATTTACTAACGATAACAAAGAGTGTGCGTAAATAGTAAAAGCAATAACTTATTAAAAAACCGGCCAAAATTATATCGTAAATTCAGTTAAAAAATAGCGAAAAACTCGCTTATGACTTTTATTAACTAAAATACACACGTCAATCAAGCTTAATACCGTCCAATATCATAGTTTCTCAAATGCGACCATAAATCAAAAAGAAAAGAAAACCCTTTCTCATAGTCTAAAGAAATCTAATTAATGTTTTCTTCATCATTAAATCTGTAAAAATGGGAAATCAAAGCAATTGAACTGTAAAAGCAATTGAAGCGATTATCATAGTTGGCTGAAGAATTTTTCCGTGATATTTCATTTATAAAATTCAAACAATTTTCAATAACTTCCAAATTTTACTAACGTGACAGGGTGTTTTGATTTGATTGTTATCTACAGAAATTTCTTGGCCATATAAATGTTTCCATTTTCAGATTTGAATGTATTACAACAGTGTAATTTGTTGCAGGTCCTGGATTAAAACAAATTTTGAAAAAAGTAACTTTTGACTCCTCAATTAGTTTAAACCAATTTTGTTTATGGGGTAATGAATCCAAAATTTCTAGTAGCCTATTAAAATTTTGAAAAGAAATAGATTCATGATGAGCAATGAACTCAGATTTGCTTTCGTTGATAGCTCTCAATAAATTGGATTCCTCAGTTTCACGAATTTTATCTTCCCTGCTTTTACGAACGGTGGGACAAGTTTTCGAGAGATATTTAGGGCAATTCGGAAATATACTTGGTATAGCACCAACTTTTAAACGGAGACGTTTCATGGAAAAGGTAGAACACTCAGCAGTTTTTTTGTTGAATTTCGATACATTCCGGACGATATCATCGTTTTGAAAATGAAGTTCGCAGACTTTGCTGCGTTTTGATGGTGTAAAGTCGGCTCGTGGAATCGCCCTGAGCCATCTTTTTCTAATATTTTTATCCTCTGGAAAGGAGAAAACCGCCACTTTTGGTGCATCACCATATCCATAATTTCCAGAGCAAGTAGGTACACAGCATCTAAAGGGCATTTTGGATAGCCTCGTGGTTAAGCCTAAATAAATAGGTCTGGACACGTTAAACGTGTTGTTTGACGAAAGCCTTTAACACCTTGACACTGTAATGTTCCACAAATGTTCTATAACAATATTTAACTGCAGCTGCACTTGCTTTCCGGTAAAATAGTATAAAAACCCTAATTTCTTAAGCTACATTAAAGGTAATCTTTAAGTAGCCGGCCATGCGGCGATGTTTGTTGACTACTAGTAAGCGAGTCACGTGATCGAAACGTCACAGCGGTCTGGCCTTGTTATCTCGGTGGTAACGATTAAATACGTCAACTTCTCTGCTGTTCTTTACCTAAACAAACTAAAACTCAACTTACTATAATTATGTTTGATTTACATTGCGAATATTTAATCTTATTTTTTTGCAACTTGTAACACTTAATAGTCCTTATTCTTAATTTGAACTTGTACTGGGTCCTGCGCCTTCTGCTGTTTTTTCGTCTTGTACTTTTATACTTTTCAGACGAGATTACTTTTCCGAGAAACCCTATCACGCTTGGTTATTTCATAGAAGTCGCCGCAAGACAGTTTGGCGTTTACTTTGATGTTTAACAATTCCCTCACAACTGAAATGGATAGTCTTCCTCGTTCAGCCGACCATACATTATCCATAATTGAAAAACCCTTTCTGCTGGTGCTGACGTACCTGGCAGACACATCCCAAATTCCACTCATTTGAAAAGGTTCTTTAAGTCAGTGGTACCCTTTGACACTGACTCAATCACTTCCTTCCATTTTTCTTGGGTATTGGGCTTTTCTTCCTCAGGACGGGCTTCCCACTCGGGGTTTAATCTACTCATTATGTTGCAGAATAATGTACGCTCATCGAATAGTTCGTCGATAGTGATTGAATCAGGCACTACACTGTTTACAGCCATTGCACACTCAAGTTCTGACCAGGTCACTTCACTTTTCGAAGTCAACCATGAAAATGTGTCTGCTTTGTCGAAACTAGACCCCCATAGCTTCAAATACCCGAGTCCAGCTTCATAAAATTCTAATACACTCAAAAATTTGTCCTCTTCGACCGCTCCTTCAGACTTAAGTTTGATTAGCAGTTGTCTAGCTCCAAACGGTACAGATCTGTGTCTTCTCCAGCTTTGTTATCAATCCTAGGTAGGCTTGCGACGCCTCTGAAGCACTGATGTCATCCTGTTCTACTTTTAAAATCGTTTTTTGGAACATCTGGAGTGCTCCATGAACAAACATCAGGAAGAGTTCATTAACTGGATTGCGGGAAAAATCTGTCAACAGTTTTGGGCTGCACTCATTTGATGGAAAATAGAGTTTCAGTGGACTGAATTGAGAGAGAATCCTTTCTAGAGCAGGCATCAAACTCAAAAATCTTGTACTGCTGTGAGATAAGTCTTTGGAATTCAACACTGACGAATTCACAGAACTCTTTCATATTGGTTACCCTCAATGTGTATTGATAAAAAAACTTGTATAGTTTCACAATAGGCTCAACATCCACAGGAAGAACATCGCATGCTGTTTGTACAGCATTATGCACAATGTGAGCTGAGCACCCAATTCCAAGAATAGGCCGCTCTAATTTTAGCTGCAATTTTCGAAAAACATTGTCTTCACCACGCCTCTTAACCCCGCCAAAATTGGTATTCTCAGCACAGAGGCACACTCTACTTTTGACTGAAGCGAATATTTCTGGATGCACTTTAAAACGTGATCCAGCAAAATGTCACTTGTTTCACCTGGCACTTCGTCAAAATAAAGCAGTTTTATACCAACTCCATCACTTAAAGTAAAATACCTAGCAACAATAGGAGTCAATTTCACGTCTTTTTTGTTGGAACAATCAATGGTGATTGTTACATAATTAACGTCCCTCAGATCATTCAATATTTCCTGAAATATGTACGGAGAGATTACATTGACGACATACCTCTTTTTTGTACGAGCTGTTGAAAATTTTGACTCAAACAATTTTTTTAATAGATTTGAAGTGCAATCACTTGTTTTAAAACTCAATTCGTGTTTAGCAGTATGATAGGCAAATGCTGCCTCTTTTGCAGCACATTATAACTCACTGTCTCCTTCAACCTTGTTTTTAAAATAATTAGTAATGTTTAAAGATGAAGCTTCACTTACCGCTTTTTTATGTTTACCACTTAAATGTTCTTCAATGTCAAGTCGCCCTTGTATTCCAATAAAAACTGATTTACGTGTCAGGCACCGTACATTTCAAGTGCTGTTTTCACACAATTTTAGAAATTTGTACTAATTTTGAAGTTTTTCAGTAAACACACTTTCTTTTCGGGCCCATTTCAAACTCTTAACACGTAACTCTCAATCACCAAACTCAAAACTTCAAGTTATAAAACAATAATGAACAACTGTAATCTTTCACGGACAAAGGAAGCAATAGACTGGCACCGGGGGGCCATCTGGCCGAAAAGCGAGTTGCTGTATGACGGGTTTTACGTAGTATCGTGACGTACTGGCGGGAAAGTCAGACCCTGGCGCCTAGACGTTTCTCATACAACTGACTCGGATTTCGCCTTGAATTATTAAACTCGCAGAAGACCTCACAAAACGACGATTTTTCTTTTATTCAATAACTGATAATATGAAGCATTTACACAAGGAGCCTCATTAATGAAATGAATACCATTTTTGAGAAAAACGCTGCTGAAAAGTGAAAAACAGAAATTTCCAAAACCATTAACCACTCCCCTGCTGCTTCATTGGCTTTGTGGATTGGACTCCCTGGGCCTCGTTTCGCAGTTTTACCATCTATCCTGAAGGGATTTGCAGTAATCGGGGAAAGTTCTTGCGTTTAATTAGCGCAGCAAAGATGTTATTTATTTATGTTTACACATATTTGAGTATGTATTCAATTCATTGAACGCGATTAACACTCAATTAAGTGCATCCTATTTTGTTTAAAAATAACCTATCTGTAACTATTGATTGCGTAGATGATTTATTTTAAAAATCAAGGTCTTCGGTAGTTAACCTTTGCTCATCATATGCAGATTCCTTGTGGAATATAAGACAATTATACAAAATTGGAAATTATTGTTCGAAAAGTGCGTGAGTACCAGGGAACTAAACTAAAGTTTTTATGAAAAACTAAATCTAGAGCAACCAAACCGCAGGAAGAGTACCTTAGAACTGAATGAAATATTCTACAATTAGCTTTAAGTATGAAAGGATTTATCAATTTTCACAGAACACCTAATGTAGTCTAGTGGAAAGTATTTTATGAAAAACAAACTTGATAGCAATTTGAATAACGTAATCTCGTCAAAACATTTTATATTACAATGATTCTTAATTTTCAAATCAAAAGGAAATTTTATTATTGAGCAACAGTTGGCACTTTTTATATATTAAAAGAATTAAGGAAGCGATCAGTTTGTTCGCAAAGTAATTTGAACGGTCTATAACTATTATTTTCTTACCAAGGGCCGCGGTAGCCCGATTGGAAGAGCAGCGCATTAGCAACCAGAAGGTAGCGAGTTCGAATCTCGATCCAATCAAAGACCGTCGTGTACATGGGGATGGTGCACTTTAAATCTGTCTTGGTCTCAAATGTCCTCACGTTGGCGTGGACAGTCAGATGTGAGAAAAGTAAGGTGTATCATAGTTATCGTGCATTCTATTAAAAGGATCGTAAGAAAGTGTGAAAACAAAACACTACGCAATATATATTGGCATTAGGACTCATTTTTTACCATCGAAGAATTTATTTGAAAGCTGGCTCCGTTTTGCTTGAAATAATTATATTAAAGTGTTTATGCCTGTTTTTCAACACTGTTGTTTCGAACCATTAAGAACATCCTTTCCCAGACCGGGATTAGAACCCAGGGCCAAGAAGACGTGTGTGGATAAGGGATTATTCCGATGCGGCTGCGATCCTTCATTCGCCGACACTAGTTTAGTTCTTGGCTACGCAAACTCACAAAGAATTATGTAATGTTTCCAGAGCTTGAGCTATAAGTTGAGATTGTGAGATTTTATTCCACCAACTCACAGTGGTAGTGCTTAAAGATTCAGTGCATTTGCTTGAAATCCCCACTCCCGGTAAGTTTAGTTAACCTATACTATAAAACGTCATTTATTGATGTTTGTGATGCCTCTACCCTTAAACTAAAACAGTACGAAATAATAAATGCAAGGGAAACAAAACTGAAAAGTTATACCAATTGTGATAAATCTGTATGTACCTTTTGCAGGAAATTTACAAAAGCAAAAATTTGTGTGAATTGATGAAAGGAAGTGGTTGGTTTTGGGGTTTTATGGCGCAAGGGACATATTTGGCCATGCTGCTCCAGACAGGACAAACAATATCAAGTAATAGACAGACCCACAATGAAAGCTTTACTGACACAGAAGAGAGAAATACACCCAGGAAGGAATGCACCTGATAGGAATCGAACCTGCGCCGCCTATACCTCGAAGGTTGCTAGCGCAGTGGGCATACCCACTGAGCCACGATGGCCCAGTGGGTATGTCCACTGTAAGTAATGAAGTAATTTTTTTTCAATACGTACATTAATTTCAACTTGAAAAATAACTTTTTAAATTGCTAAATGACTACTAGTTATTTGAATGATTTAATTTTTTAAAAGTATGCTTGCAATTTTTTTATGTTCATTATTTTCAAAACGTGGTTCGTTTATTTTGAAAATTCGAAGAAAAAAAATCTGAAATAACTTTTTTTGTAGGATGAATTAGGTACGAAAGTGTTGGATGAAAGTATCGAGATAGAAGATTAAATTTAAGCAGTCAGTAGTGTTTTTTTTCTCATGTTTGGAAATTGAGCATTATTTCTTCTACTCCACAAACAAGCGGTCAAAATGACCTTCCACCCAAGAAAAACGTGAACCCCGCAACGGAAGTGTTTAAGCGTAAAAAGAAGACAAAAAGTTTTCCCAATTTGCACTATTGAATGATCTACGATCCCCTTTCACTAAGCAAATCCCTCGACGATAGATATCTATACGCGAAACGGGGCCCAGAGTCCAATCTACAAAGCCAATGAAACAGCAGGGGGAGTGGTTAATGGTCTTTGAGATTTCTGTTTGTAGCGTTTTTCTTAAAAATGGTATTCATTTCATTAATGAGGCTCCTTGTGTAAATGCTTCATATTATCAGTTATTGAATAAAAGAAAAATCGTCGTTTTGTGGAGTTGAATAATTCAAGGCGAAATCCCGCCAGTACATCACGATCATTTCTCCGCTCAGAACGAGTTTTGCGTTATTGGAGCAAACCTATTCCCTTTCTAGAAACCTTGTTAAGAACAGTATTTCTAATTCCAACGAAAATGTAGCAGTCGATGTCTTTGTAAAATCTTTTCCTCACTTTATTAATAAATAAGTGTTTGTATTGAAGCTCCTTTTACTTGTACACTTCATTTGCAGAAGCAGGGGTTCATTCGAAGTATATGTATTTTGCTTGAAAATAAGCGTCCATACATAACTATCGAGTTGTGAAACTTTAAATTTTCCAAATATGGCCCTTGCTCCATGTAAACCCAAACAACCTTTAAAGTTTTTCTTGTATGAAAAATGCACAAATAAGGGGTCGTTTTTTTCACCCCGAAAACACCTTATTCTATGGTGTGCGAGTGTTCGTTCAGATTTGTTTTTTGCACGAATTGGTGGAATTATATATAATTATTAAGGCCATAGATAAATTTAGTTTGTTGAAACATTTTAAGGTTTGGTTTGTCACTACGGTCTTTTTTTTGCTACAAACCATTACAAACATCTGCCATGATAGGGATTCGAAACCAGACGAACCAAAAGATTTTTTAGGAATTCAATTTAGAATTGAGGGTAATAAAAGTTGACATAAATATAAAATATTTAAAAGTCTGGATACAAACTTGGAACTCATAGTGGGCTTTTTAGATGTTGAATTCTTGTAGCCTTAATTTGTTGAAGCTATAAATGTCTTAAAATAAGCATTGCATCTAATCAAACTTGAATAATTAACATATATTCAGAATTCTTAATTCTGCTAATCACACAGCTTCATAAAATGTGAAGGGCATGACTCACGAACTTCATATTTCATTGCTATTGTACCGGTCGGTTTTGAAGGTTTTTAGTGCAGAGACAACACACTGGTTTATGGCTAAATTAGTTTATTGAGGACAAAACATGGTAGCAGCAAAACAATACTTCTACAACAGCTAGGACTAGAAGATCACAAACATGCATACGATACAGAACATAAAACAATTCTAGTGTTGCCACTCTTGATTAACTTAACTTTAATAATTATTTCTTAACACACCCTCTTAATTATCAAAGTTTTCACATTCACTGAATATAAAAATAAAACAGCAAAAGACAAAAAATACACCAAAAATTAATCATAATTTTACATTCATAAATACTAAGCTAATATATTTCAGAAATAAAGTTATATTACTAATTCAGATTTAAATTTCTGAAATTTATTTGATCCCAATGCTTTAGTGAAAATATCTGCAATTTGTATGTCAGTAGGACAATACTTTATATTAATTAAACCTTCATCTACCTTTTCTTTTATATAATGGTATCTAACATCTATGTGTTTACTACGTTTGTTAAATACCCCATTTTTAATTAAACTTATAGCACTTTGGTTATCAATGTTTAAAATAACAGAAATGTTTTCATTTGTAAGTTCTTCAATTAAAGTTTTAAGGTACACAAGTTCTCTACTACATTCTGCTGCTGATACATATTCAGCTTCAGTGCTTGAGGTAGCTACAATGGACTGTTTTCTAGAGCACCAACTTATTGGTCCACCACAAAAATAAATCACATATCCAGTAGTACTTTTACGTGTTTCACTATCTCCCGCATAGTCAGAGTCACAATAGGCAATAAGTTCTTTTTCACTGCTTTCCTTTGAGTAGCTTATTCCTGAATTTAAGCTTCTTTTCAGATTTACAACATCTTTATTTGATGGATTTTCAACATGACGACTGTTAGAATTCACTGCAAAAGCCAAATCTGGTCTTGTCCTGCACGATAAATATAAAAGACTTCCCACAGCTTCTCGATAAGGGAAAACGATTTCTTCAAGTTTTTCTGCATCATCTGTTGAAGTTTTTAACATAGGAGTGTTCATTGGCTTTGCATCTTGCATTTTATATTTTTGTAGTACTTGATTCGCATAAGCTTCTTGATAAATTTTCAATGTTTCAGAATTTAATTCCATATTAATTCCTAAAAATGAATCTGGTTTATCATATGATGTCATTTCAAACTCATTTTGAAGAATTTCTAAGTATTTAACTAGTTTGGATTTATCTGGCCCAATTAAGATTCCATCATCTACATAAAAAGCTAATATTGTATCATTTCCCACAAAAATACATTGTTCAGATTTAATTTGACGAAAATCTTTACTTTTCAGAAAATCAGTTAGCCTTTTATTCCACCTTAAAGGAGCTTGTTTCAAACCATATAATGATTTTTGTAACTTGCATATTTTAGACTGATCACTGTAACCTTCTGGCATTTTCATGAATATTTCCTCATCCAGTTTTCCATACAGGAATGCTGTCTTGATGTCAAATTTCATAATATGATATTATCTTTTTGCTGCCAATCCGAATAAAATTCTTAGGGATGTAATGTTCACAACTGGACTAAAAGTTTCTTCATAATCTATTCCATAATTTTGTTCACAGCCTCTGACAACTAATCTTGCTTTGTATGTGTCATCATCTTTAATTTTAAATACCCATTTATTACTTAGAATCTTTTTATTTCCAGCCGTACTTCTATCCACAACTTGCCAAGTTTCATTTTTTTTCAGGGATTTCTTTTCATTTTCTATAGCTTTTATCCAATTTTCTTTATTAGGGCCATTTACTGCTTCTTCATATGTAAGTAAAACATAATCATTGAGATGATTAGGTGATTTCTTTATTCTTTTGCCTCGTCCAAGTTCCTCATTGTTTTCTTGTGTTTCTTCAGTCTGAAATAATTTTGTTTCTTTAGAATCTTCTATATTCTCCTTATTTTCTTCAGCATCAATTGGAAGTGATAAAATATTTCTTTCTTCATTTCTTGGATCAAGGAATACCACATCTCTTGAGATTTCTATTCTTCTTTTCTCTTCATCCCACAACCGATAGCCATTGTGAGTATATCCTACAAAAATAAGTTTGTTACTTCTACAATCCAATTTTTTTAGTTGACCAAGTTTCTTTGCATAAGCTACACTTCCAAATATTTGCAATCGAGACAAATCAGGCTTATTTTGATACCACATTTCAGCTGGTGTTACCTCAGTAGGACTTCGGTTTACTAGATATGCTGCAGTTCTTAATGCTTCACCCCACATTAATTTTTTAAGACCAGAATCAAAAATCAATGCCCGAGTTTTCTCAAGCAAAGTTCGATTCAAGCATTCAGCCTTTCCATTTAATTGAGGTGTATGTGGAATTGTGTAATCTAACTTGATACCTTTTGACTTACACCAACTTTTCATTTCATTTGAAGTATATTCACCTCCATTATCACAACATATTTTATCTACACGAAGTGACCATTTTGTTTCAGCTTAATCTGTATACTGTTTTAGAACATTGAGATTTGCTTTTAATCAAAAACAACATAACAAAATGTGTATAATCATCTAAACAGGTTAAAAAATATCTATTCCTGTCCCATGTTTCTACTTCTATAGGCCCACATATGTCTGTATGTATTATTTGCAATGGTCTTGTAGCTCTAGTTCTTTCAGTTTTAAAAGGAAATCTAACTTGTTTAGCTTTTAGGCATACTTCACAAGAATTTGACATACCTTTTATTTCTTTTCCTGACAGCTTCATGCCTTTTGAATGCTTCAATAGAAGTTTCATGTTCTTTTCACACAAATGTCCAAGTTTACGATGCCATACATCTGCATAATTTTTACTTTCTGTCAACAATGCTTCATTTTGTTTATTCAAATCAATTTCATACAGTCCTATTTCATTTTTATAACCTTTTAACACAATTTCACTTCTCCTTTGTTTTTAGTAATAGCATTTACTGACAATAAATTTTTAGAGAGTTCAGGAACATATAACACTTGATTTAATATGCAACCATCTGTTTTGACACTTCCGACACTTTTTGCTTCCATCACTTCTGAATTCTTTGCAAGACCAATTTCTGTTGAGATTTTTACAGAATTTTCCAACAATGTTTCGCGATTTACCATGTGACTAGAAGATCCCGAGTCGACAACCCATTTGTGAGTAGAATTTCCATTAGAAGCAAGAAAGGAAACTTGTTTTCTTCCATTTTTTCTAAAATAGCAATCTTTTTCCACATGATTAGTTTTTTTACAGATGTTACAATGAAGTTGATTTTTCTGGTTCTTACAATCTTTAGCAAAATGTGAAGAACTGTTACACGTATAACAATTTCTTTCTTTGATATATTTTTCCTGCATCCTAATTTTAGGGCAGGATCTGGCAAGGTGATCTCCGCTGTTACACCTGAAGCATCTTTTTTCTTGGACTTTAAATGCAACACTTTCCTCTTGAATTTCAGGCATTTTACTAGAATTTTCTTCATTCAACAATCGAGCTGTTAAATTTTCTAATGTCTTGTCATCTTTATTTGTGGAATCCCATGCACTTCGAAAGTGTTTGTACTTTTCTGGAAGAGCTGAGAGAATTTTCGATATTACCATTTCATCATCTATGTCTTTGTCAAGAGCTTTTAAACGGAATGCTATATTTTCTAGTTTACTTATATGCGTAGCAATATTGGATTCAGAATCAAAATTGTAATTAAAAAATTCTTGCAACAAATTACATTTTTGCTGCTCAGAATCCCGTTCATATATTGCACAAAGTTTTTTGTACATATCGCAACTATTTTCACAATTTAAAATATGCATCATAACTTTCTTATCAATAGTTGTCACAATTATTCTTTGAGCTTGTGCATCTCTTTTTATCCACGAAGAAAATGCACCATCAGCTAAGCCTTCTTTTGATTCAGTTCCGTTTACTATATCGAATAAAGAATGAGATTTAAAAAGTATATTTACTTGAAACTTCCACACTGGAAAATTACTTTGGTTTTTCAGTTTTTCAACACTGCTTAAATCTTCAAATACGTTAGCCATTTTTTTAGGTTTTTTTTCTTTTCTTTTTCGTTGCCTGGAGCTTTTTACTTTTGTTTCAAATTAGCCACCAAACGATAATCTGGGCCCATGACCTGAAGGTTTTTAGTGCAGAGACAACACACTGGTTTATGGCTAAATTAGTTTATTGAGGACAAAACATGGTAGTAGCAAAACAATACTTCTACAACAGCTAGGACTAGAAGATCACAAACATGCATACGATACAGAACATAAAACAATTCTAGTGTTGCCACTCTTGATTAACTTAACTTTAATAATTATTTCTTAACAGGTTTGGCATTCCCACATCTGGAATTCAGATCTCCCTCGTCTGCTATATATAGGTGGTTATCAAAATAATGGAAACACCTGTGAATAAAAGTGACATTTAAGAATGCTCTTCGTAAGCATTAAAATATAATCCTAGCTACCAGTTTTTTTTAATATAAAAAGTACTATATATCATGGTAGTATGAGGTAGCTTTAGTGAAGTTGTATACGTCGTGGATTTTTGTCAAAAGCGTAAAATGTCAGACCTCAGACTTTCAGAGGCCAAATTGTAGGAGCCCGACTAGTTGGAGCAACTGTGACCGAAACATCCCAGCTTTTAGGCGTTTCTAGAGGTACGGTGTCTAAAATCATGACAGCGTACACACAGCGCGGCAAGACAAGCTCGGAAAAGCAAAATAGTGGACGGAAGGAGAAGCTGAGTGAAAGAGACCGACGGGTATTGAAGGGGATTGTAATGTCTAAAAAGAAAACAACTGCAGCGAGAGTGACCGCAGAGCTCAATCAGCATCTGGATTCTCCAGTGTCAATAATTACAGTTAGGCGGCACCTTCATAAACAGAACATTTACGGCAGAGTAGCAATTCCCAAGCCACTTGTCACAGATCTTAATGCCAAACGTCGTCTACAGTGGTGCCACAACCACAAAACCTGGTCGATTGATAAGTGGAAGACAGTTATATGGTCAGACGAATCATCTTTCACACTTTTCCCCACAACAGGACGGGCGCACGTTTGGAGGACACCTGCACAAGCGTATGATCGTGATTGTCTCCTTCCAACTGTCAAGCATGGAGGTGGATCTGTCATGGTATGGGCAGCCATGTCGTGGTTTTCTGCTGGCCCAATCGTAACCCTAAAAGGAAGGATCACTGGGGAGAAGTATAGAGAAGTTTTAGCTGACCAGGTCCATCCTATGATGCAAACTTTGTTTCCTGCAGGAGATGGAATTTTCCAGGATGATAATGCTCCTATTCATGCAGCGGGACTGATCCAATCATGGTTTGATGAACACGAGGATGAACTGAAACATCTACCTTGGCCAGCACAGTCCCCCGACCTCAATATAATCGAACCGTTATGGTCTATTTTAGAGCGTTCAATCCGGAATCGATATCCTCCACCTGCATCTCTCCCGGAACTTTTACAATATCTCCATGAAAAATGGTATAATATTCCTCTAAACACTATTCAGCACTTGTATGACTCGATTCCCAGGCAAATCCAAGCTGTATTACATGCCAAAGGCGGTCCTACGCCATATTAGTAAAGGATTCCTTATAAATCCAGTGTGTTTCCATTATTTTGATAACACCCTGTATGTTGTCAACACCTAAATTATCTTGAGCTCTCCATGAGAGGAATGCACAGGCCACCCCAGGAAAACACTTGTTCTGTGGAAGCCCGTGCCAGAGAGACATTACATCTGTCCTCGGGTCGAGAAGCTGTGGAGGTTCTCATGACCTTCCGTTGTAGATGGCGTGGAAACACCGGGACTAGCATTCCAAGACTGAGACGAACCCCTCCCCCTCAAAAAGATCACGACAGAGTAGATTGAAACTACGAATGGAGCAGTCGCATCCTTCAGACTCTCAGATTTTGGCGAGCCTTCTGGCTCCCTGGCAAATTCGATGTTTAACATCTGTGCCCTCATACTTTTAAATTAATCGTATTATATATAAATAATCTTTAAATTTCTCTTTTCTAAATGTTTTTATTGTGTTGTGAACAGTTACGCCTAATTAGAGACCGGAAACGTTACATATACTTTCCAAGACCTCAACGAGGGGAAGGGGTAACCGGAGTCCAAGTTCTCCGGTGTCCCCGAAGAAAGGGATTAATAAGGGAAAGGGGATCAATGTTTTTCCAAATTTAAAATCTATCTTCCCTTTGTGTTTGATAAAGTTGTAAATTGAGCAGCATTTGCGAGAAAATAGCTTTTGTGCGGATTGAACATTGAGTACTTAGATCCACCTTTTTAATTTAATGAGGGGGCCGTCAGCTAATTTGGGATTTTATGGCCTATCATCTGAGCTGGGTATCAGATTGGGCATCTTTTCAGTAAAACAAAAACGAAAACAATATTTTTTTATTTAACCTATTAGAGACGCGTCGTGCCGAAATCGCATTTAAAAAGGTATTTGGTATTTGGTATTTTCAATTAACGTCACACTGGAGCAACACAATGGGCTATTGGTGACGGTCCGGGATCAATCCCAGAGGGAAAGATCCGAGGACAACACCACGTAATTAAAAAGGAAGAAACGATAAAACACTAGCGCCCTCTAGGAGAGGGATTATGAATGAAACACAAACTAACCACCAAAAAACGAAAATCTTCCGATTACATAATAGAATACGCACAAAAAGCAAGTTTCTACCCGATGAAACATTGGTGCCATCTACGTATATTTAGTTTTACAGAAAACCCTTTCAAATATTTGTTTTTCTTTTATTCAAAGTGGATGGTAAAATCAATGTTGCATTAGAGTAGCGAGAGGCTATGCGCAATTACCATTTAATTTATTAAAATTTTTGTCTTCAAGTTTCTCTTTTTGATCAATCACTTAATTCTTCGGGCGTTTTTTAAAGCAAAATTAAGGGCTTTCTCCCATAAATCTGGCAACTTATAATTTGCATATTGTCGCAGTGCCGCTGGTTTGGTTTGGTTCGGTTCAGGAGTTCAACTGATCAAAATATAAATTAAACCTTATGTTGTCTCCAAAACATATGTTCTTTTTTTCATGTATTATGAAGACAGATTTATACATTTAATACAATTATAAAAACTGATGTGCAACAAGTTATTACGTTATGTGTTTTGTTATCGAAAGAAACTGTTTTCGTAGTTCATAATTATTTCAAACTGAATCCAATTAAGAACTTTGTGTAATTCACACATATTATTGTTCTTATGAATCATAGTTTGGGCGACTCAGTAAGTATACATTGTTGATTTCTATGAAAACTCGTTTGAAAAATGTTTGACGTTGACTTATAATGTAAGCATAATGTAAGCTTGGCAGGAAGCCGGTTTGTGGCCTAAAAAATTTAGATTTTTAATGGTAATTTAGTAAAGCTATGTTTTCTTATTACTTATGTACTATCTTATAAACGAAATAGCAGCTATAAATAGTTATATTCCACTTTATGTTTATTTTTCCATTAAATTATAGTTGAATGACTTCGCTTACCTTGTTTGTTCCGTTGTGTTTATTTTCGACGTTATGTTTATTTGTTTATCTTATTTTAGTGATACTGTAAAGCTATGTGGGCAGGAATTTGAAATTATATTTTTATTGATGATTTGGATCGTTGATTGCTTTCAGTTGTCGTAAAACTTTGTTTTGTTTACACTGATAACAACCCTTCATGAACTTGTCATAGAAGCAAGCATCTTATGATCACTTGATGCTATACTTAAAAAATTGATGTTATAATCAGTTTTCTTTTGTTTGTAATAGTAATTGTTCCCTTCATGAACTTGAGTATTGCAGAGGTAGGCATTGCCTAAAGCTATTGTGTAGAAAAATAGTAAATTTGCTATTCACAATCTTTCAAATTGAATTTTGAACTATTTAAGGAGTTGTAAATTGAGTGAGACAGGGAGAGAATATCAAAACTACATTGAAAATTTTTATTTCAACTATTTGGGGTTTGCCAATTTAAATCAGCTTGATTTTCATTATGATTAAACCAAGTGATTTTTATTGCAAAATTATGGATTTAAATCAAAATTTTAAATTTATTTTTTCTTTCTGTATTAAGTTTAATATTAAAATGAAATAACTTTGAACAAGATGCATGTTGTTATTCATATAAGTGAAGAACTTTACTTGTGCATCGTTTATTAACAATTATACTATGAATCATCCTTTGACAACACCAAATAACAGTATTTGTTGATTCCCTCTTTGGCCATTGACCAAGACTTTTGTTTTAAATATTTCATGTGACTAAATTGCAAATGGCTAATTTTGAACCGTCCGTTTCTATGTGATGGGTGAAGAAACTTAAAATATATTTACTCTAGTTATGAAACAAATTCCATGGAATTTTTTAATTTTCTTGTATTGTGTATAAACCCTGTTTGTGTGTAAATAAAAAAAGTTAGACAAAATATGAAAGTCTAAATTGAAATACAAAATGCTTTTTTGCATATTTTTGAGCATAAACAAGTATTTCATAGGTTCATTTATTTTTGGACTCGTGTCTTGTCTAATTGTTTTATTTACAAATAATATTTTTGTTTCACAAAAAAAGCACTTTGCTAGCTGAATATTAATAATTACTATACTAATAGTAGGAATTTTATCATGAAACGAAGTTCCTATTGGTGACATGTTTGTTTCTCAAAAACAAGTCTTCAGTTTTTTCATATAAAATAATTCTTTTCAGAAATTCTAAACTTTTTGTTAATACGTCATAAATATATAATGTAAAAAATTCTGAAGTTTGTTTGATTTTTGAATAAATTTATATGATGTTTCTAGGACCAACCTTATTTATCTGTTCAAAATTTCTATAGCACCAGTTATGGGTTAAGGTCAAAGTCATCTAAACAGTGCAAGAACTAGATGAAAAATTATACTTGAGGCACTATTCTATTTACTATGTGATCCTATGTTGTGTTCAAAAAATACCCTTCAATTTACCCTAATATTCCTATGCCATCATTTTTATTAATGTTTAACACAAATTAAAATCATTAGAAACCAATGATTTACATGTCTCATTTCCAACAAAATTGAACTTGTAGAGGCAATAAATTAAGTAAATTCATAAAAATCCAATTTAAATCAAATCTAATTTTTTGTTTTTTTAAAAAATCAATTTTTTTATACCTTGCTCAATTGATTTATTTTTATTTCATTCGGGTACAGCAAAACAGTTGGCATAGCTGCATGCAACCCTTCTGCGACAACGAGTTTGAGGTCGCTGCATTGGTTACTTGTGTTGAGGCTTATTGTGAAAAAACTCAAAGAATTTTTCAACAGTAGAATAGTAATGCTTATAAGTAACTGGCAGAATTACTTGGGTTGAATTGGTCAAAGGTAGATTGAAAGTGATCTGAAAAATCACTTTTCTCTATCAGAAAAATGCAAATATTGAAAGAAATATAGTAGTGAAGAATAATTAAACACCATTTTGATATTTTTATAGCTTCTACCATTTACTTTGAAATACGTATACTTGCTTTATATATCCATATAATCCATTTCGTATACATCACACTATTGTGCAAGACAAAACTATAAATGGTGTTTGTAAGATGACTATTACAGAAGTCGATTTTGAGTTTTGGAGTGATTGTGAATGCTCTTTAAGTTCATTTTCAGTAAAAATAATGAACTTGCAGCATTATTATTGCAGTCAGTTTTCTTATCAATATTTTTTACTTGTAGCTTTCTTGTACCAGGAATGTGATGTTTTTGAAATCCACCATCATTATGAAAGTTGATAAATCATGAATCAGTTGATAAATCATGAATATGATATTCATGATGCATAAACTCAACTTTTCAAAGTTCTAGTTAGAGTATTTTATAACTTATATTCCAAAATCAGCAAAGTTTTATTTAAAATTTGTTTTACTTCAACTAGCTTAGTTTTAAATCGATTCCTTGTGGGGCATTTTTTTGTCGATTCAGGTATCTAAATTGAAATTACTTACCTATTTAGAATGAGATGTTTCTTAATGCTGCTGAGTACAACTTTCAATACAATCAATAATATAATTTGAAACTTGAAAAACAAATGTGTTTTACTGTCATGTAATGAAAACCTACTTCAAAATTTAAAATAATCTTTCGATTACAATGTACGGTTACATGACTTATTTTAACATTAACTCTTTTTTAAAATAACTTTATTTTAGTGTTACCTTTGTAAAGTAAGAATCTTATTTTAAAATGTTTTGTTTTATATGCTTTGTTTTTATGAAACTGAATTCTATAAATCATGTATTGAATCTGACTTTTATGGAAAGTTGGTCGAAATATATACATATTTTGCGCAAAATGAATAATTCTAGAAAATGGAACATTAATTTTGGTGTTGCCAGATACCAAACAACAATAGCACTTTTTTAGTGGATTTTTCGCTTGGGCTTTTGTCATAGACTCTTCCTTACAAAATGTAAGTTAAGCAAAATTAAACGTTTTTAATCATTTCATGTCATTAGTCAAATATTTATAAATTGATATTTTGCGAAGAAATAATAAATAAGTTAAAACTTAAATATTAGAACTTAATTTAAATTATTTAAATATAATTTTTTGAAAAAATTTGTTTTTCCAGCAGTATGTTTTGCAGTTCAATATTAATCTTGTGGGTATTTTGAATTGATTTTAATCCCTCTATGCACCTAGGACAAATTGAACAAGGGTTAATATGTAGCCTACATTACCTGCAGGTTCTAAAGAATAAGTGTACCGAATTTGGTGTATGTGGATCAAACAGTGTAGATTTGTAGAGAACAGATAGACAGATGCCAACTCTGCTATTATTTAAAAAAAAATAAAATGAATTTTTATTCCAAAACTTAATATCTTGCAAAACACTTTGGAAATTCTGATGTATAAAATACAGGTATTGTATAAATTCTACAACTGATATTTTTATAGATGTCAACTTATTTAATTTAGCAGGTATGTTATAAAGTGCTTAATTAGATTCAAATTTCTATTAATGTATGAGAATTGTATTGGTCAACAGCTGATAAAATTGCCTTTTTGGAATGTCTTTGTTACTCTAATTTTTCATTTTGATACTTTTCAGGTATAAAAATGAGTTTTGGCAGTGATGAAGTCAATTTTCTTGTATATCGTTATCTTCAGGAATCTGGTATGTAAAAGTTTTAGTATTTTGAGAATTGGGTGTACAGAATGAGCAAATAGAAAAAGAAATATGCTTATAACTGCAAGTGATATAAAACAATGATTAATTATTATCTTTCTGATGTTTGATTTCCTTGCTATTTATTATAAATGCTAGTTTTACTGAAAAAACAATAAATTATGCTTGAAGTTAGGTACTTGTACCTATACAATTCTCTTTCCAACTCTTTAATGGAGGCATTTAATTCTAAGTATGACATTCTTGGAACACAAGTTAGAAAATTGTGCACAATAGAAAATTCTGTGGGGCATGTAAAAATGTGAATTCTTTATGAAGAATTCGTAAAAAAGTTTAAAATATCTCACTCTCAGCTGCAGGGTATGCCAATTTAAATCAAATGATTTTATTAAAATCATGATTTAAGTCACTTTAAATTTTCTTTTTTTTCCTGATAAGCAACTTAATAAAAGCGATTGAATCATTCTGCCTATTTGTTTACTTGCATAATTGTAATATTCAGCCCTTATGTTTGGTATCTTGGGCCATGCTACGAACATTTTAAAGTGTTCCAATAGAGTTTGGCTTCTAGAGCATGCTGAATGTTTTTAAACTTATTTAGTTTCTCACTGAAATATTTACCTCTCCCATTTGGGGAGACACAAGGGGTTTGGGCCTATAAAATTTGACGTCGGTTTTGGGATGACGACGACAAACAAATATTTATCTTCTTACTCACAGAAAACAAGTATCTTTCATTAACCTGTTTATTGGCAGAGGCTAAGTTTTATACATATGGGGCTAGCCCACGTTGTTTTCGGTGAATTTCGACATACTTTTCCTATGGAAAAGTTCGATTATGAACTGATGCCCTTTTATGAGGGAATTTACTACTTCTGGGGGGATAAAGAAATCTGCTGTTTAACATTTGTTTTCAGTGTGTTATAAGCGAGCACTAGGTACTCCTCTTCCTAACTTATGTAATAAACTTTTTGAAAGCAAGTTTAAATAGAAAACCTCTTTTCCTCGAAAGCAAAATATTCATGACGAATCAATCCTGTAATAAAAATTCCAAGAGGAAGCAAATAAATCTTTTGATTCCTCTATGCAAAAACATTGTATCCCAGGGATCTCTATCGGAATGGGGAACTCATTTGTGTTGGTGTAGAAGACACAAAAGTCATCTTGCCATCACTGCTGCTTTTGTGTTTGTTGAAGGAAAATTTTTAACTTAACAGTTTAATTTAACTTGTAGCTTTTACACTTGAAACAAGTTGGGTAGCAAAAAGGCCGGAGCATAAAAATTTATTATGATTTATAAAATTTGGATTTATATCACCAAATAGGAATTCAAATGAAAGAATAAAAGCAGAAGCAAGGCCAAGTATAGTTTGAATTGTTTTAATCTTTCAGACATTTGTCCTGCAATATTTCCTAAACTCATATATATGTTGAATGTTTAAGATAAATCAATATTATCTAGAAACTACACTGATTTGTGTGTCTCATGTCTAACACATTTGAACAAAAGGGCAACAAATGAATTAAAGTAAAAAATCTTAAATAAAATATCCGATTTAAATCGGTCAAATTTTGATTTGTTTTTTCAAAACATGATATTTTTCACCTTGCTTAGCAGGAACATTTATATTTCCACTGTCACTGTCTGAACATGTTTTAAGTTCTTGATTCTTTCCCTTTTATTATCTTAGAAATGTGCAATGTATTTTATATGTACTTCTCCACTAAAGACAACTGATTAGAACATGAACTGAAGTGTGACAGATTGAAATCAGCTAATATATTAATAAATTTTTGTATGTAAACACTAAAGCCTGGTTTACACTAGGCCAGTAATTTAGTCCAGTAGTGAGTGATTTAGTAGCTCTACTAAACGAGAAAACAGCAAGTGGGGGAGTGTGTTTAGACATGGCTTAGTTGGTGTTCAAGTGATATGGAGATGCTAAAGATGATATGGAGAGCGAGGCTGAATCGAGCAATAAATGTTGCTGCTAAGCTTATCCTGGAAGAGGGGGAAGAAGAGATTATAATTGAAAAGAGAAAATGGGTACGAGAATGGATTGGTTGAAGAGATTTCGTCTAATATCCTAAACCATTTAACATTTGGCACATATACTATATCCGTGCCTACCCCTGACGATTTTGAATCCTTCACTTTCTTTAACTCTTGACAGTAGGTAGATCTGAAATTGAGCAATAAGTTATAAGTGATAATATGTAATGAGTAAATAGGTTTAGTGGTAGCGATAAATTATTGTTAAGTACTCATGCTAAATACCTCAATATGTAGTAATGTACAATATAAGTAAATACAATGTGTCATGCGTTAAGTAATGTTAATAATGTTAATGTCATAATGTTGATCTGATCTGCTTGTCCTAGTACAATGTTATAAATGTAAAAATAAGTACAAAATACTTACCTGATGTTTTAAATTTTTTGCTTGATTTCCTTCTCGTGAAACTCTGGTATTCCCATCGCTTTTTGCAACTCATCGATTGGAACTGGAACTGCCTTGGCTGCTTTATTTTTGTAGAGGGGAGATTTCACATTCTATAAGCACTCCTGTTCCACATAAGCAGTAACAAATTTGACTGTAGTATCAACACTCCAACGAGTCATGTTGGCGATAAAAACACAAAAACAGATCTCTCGGAATGATAACAAACAACTAATGTATTCTACTTAACAGATATGTTCAGACTTGTCCAGTGGCACGCTAGTGGTTAATGGGGTGGGGGATACTACTTGACCGTCTACTTTCCATTTGACTGGATCGAGCCCACTACTCGACTAAATAGTTTTGTCTGAACACACGTTTAGTTACTGAATTACTCGCTACTGGACTAAATTACTGGCCTAGTGTGAACCAGCCGTAAGATTGTTGAATTTTATGAAACTTTGGATTTCTTTAGTAATCAAACAAAAATTGTTTTAATTACTATTTTGGGTATTGAACTTTTTTCCATTAATGCATTTTCTTTTTTATATATATTTCTGAAATAAAAACTTTTCTTCTAGGGTTTTCCCATTCAGCTTATACATTTGGTATCGAAAGTCACATTAGTCAATCGAATATCAATGGAGCTTTAGTTCCTCCTGCTGCTCTTCTTTCCATCATTCAAAAAGGCTTGCAGTATACTGAAGCTGAAATCAGTATAGGCGAGGTAATTTTGTTGAAACTTGTTTTGTATATGAATTTATTAATCACTTACTTTTTAGAGGTGTTGCGGAACATGGTTTATCTTAGGGCAAGGATGCACAGACCGTGGGCCTCATGCTGCCCTCTGTTGATCTGCTGGCAACCCGTCTCACCATGAGTTATTTTAACTTTAACAAGTGAAAGTAATTTTTAAAAATTGCACATGTGCATAGCAAAGTAGCTGTGGTACTAGGCGCATCATATCAGTGAACAAACTTTCTTGGTCATGAATATTAACAAATCGAAAAACAGGAACCGATTGACCAATGAAAATTTAGAATCCATTTTGCGCTTGGCTACTACAAAATATTGAACCAAATATTAACAATTTTTAAATCTCAATGCAGTGTCACGCATCAAATCAAATTCTTTATTTTTTATTATTTTTTGTAACTATTCTATGATAAATATAAAAATAAATAATATATGATAACTTTCATGTTGCTTTGGCAACCCTCCCATAAGTCACAGTGAATATGTGGCCCTTAGTGTTAACAAGTCTTCATCCTTGTGCTAGGGTGACCGACTTTTTGCCAAGAATTTAAGAGATTTAGTCTTGTGACAGATTTTAGACATTTCTAGGGGCGTGGTATTCTTAAATGTTCATGGAATGGTTAATATTAAATAAAAAACAATTCATTTACATTGTAACATTAAAAACATTATATATAATACATCAGTCTCAATCTAGTGAATAAAAATTTACTCAATTCTCATGCATATTAGTCCTAACCTGTATATATTTGTCCACTAATGCTGCTGAACAAAGTATTTTTTTTACCTTCGATGAATTTCAAAATTGTTACCATTAACTCTGCCTTCATTAGTTCTAAGCTGGTTTGATATCAGTCCATTTAGTGAAAACTCTTTCGGTATGAGCATTTGAGTATGGCTGTGCTTAAAACAAAGCCTAAGGTCTTATTAAGGTTTGTCATATCAATTTATTTCTTAAATCACTTGAAAATATTGAACCAACTTTGTTCCATACTTTGCAATCCCAAAACAGATATTCCACTACCGATCAGGGTAAGCCAATTTAAATCAGCTTGATTTAAATCACGCTTCAAAAATGAGCGCTACATGAGCTTGATTTAAATCGGGATTCAAATCATGATTTTAAATTTCATTTTCTTTTCTGTATCAAGTTTAATAATATTTAAAATCAAATAACTGAACAAGAATTCATATTATTTTATTCGAATAAGTTAAAAACTTTGCTTGTACTCAGGGTACCCCAAAAATTTTACTGAAAATCATCCTACCTTTGAAGAGACACTAACGGTATTCGTTTATTGGGATTATAATTACCCAACAAGTATTATTTCCCTCTTGGAGCATTGACCAACAGGTGTTTCTCACAAGCCTGTTCATCAGTGTAGGTTTTTGTTTTAAATATTCCATGAGACTAAATTGCATTTAGCCAATTTTTGACTGCCCTTCTCCATGTAATGGATAAAGATGCTCCAAATATATTCACTCACACAAATTATTAAAATTGTGTCAGCCTGCATTCTTTTTTAAGATGCTTCAGTTTACTTTTTTAGTATTATAGTCTGTTATGGAAAAAAGTAACTTAGTCACAACGAAAAGGTTTCCTGCAGTCCACAGAAGCATTCCAATTTTGACATAAATATAAAAATTTGTTTTAATATTTTTATTTTGTTTTGTGTAACATGTTGGCTGACTTTTATTTAAATTTTATGCATTGATTCATAGAAATTCTTTACACTGCTGGCATAACTATTCTGTATTTATGGAATTGAAATTTAGAATGTAAGAGTTAATGCATCCATCTGATAATTGAGAGTGAACAAAATAGATTATGGATTAAAGTGGAAGGCTATTTTATTGATTGATTTTTTTTATTGCAAGCTCAAAATTCCAATCAATTGGCATGTTCTGAGGAATGCTATTGCATTTATTTTATGCTGTTCATAGGAAAAGCTTCATTTCCTGGTAAATGTAAAATGTATAAACCCATTTTATGTGCTTGGAATATACTTATGAAATACTTGTTAATGCTCAGAGAAAACTTTAAAAATAGGAAAATTTGATTTCAGTTTATGTATTTTTATGTCTTGCCTCAGTTTTTACTGTTTACTTACAAACAACATTTTTTTCATGAATAAGTACTATTTACATGATAAATATTAATGAGAAATAGGATTTTTTTTTTGAAATTTGATGCGAGTTCCTTTTATCCTATTTTGTATTGGTGACACGATTTTTCTCAAAAATAAGTAAACAATTATTTTATGTAAAAATAACTAAAGAAATTATATACATTTTATTCATATATGATATATTTTTGTTGCCACAAAATTCTGATTTTTGAATAATTGTATATACAAATTTAGGATATTGTGTTGGTGGGATCTCACAACTATATTTATCTAGGTCCAAAAATTTCACGTCGCTGGTTATGGGTTAAAATCAAAATCTAAACCATCCGAGAATCAAATTGAAAAACATTGCTCATGTTTGGTATTTTTGGAGATTTTCTGTTTACTCTATCATGTGATTAACTTTGCTAATTCTTGTCGTGTTTTATTCTTTCAAAAATTTACCCTGCAATATTTCCTATTACGTTAATGTTGCACGTCATACATATTAATGTTTAACATAAATCAAAACCATCTAGAAACCACTGATTTGTGTCTCATGTCCAACAAGTTTAAAGTTGTACAGGCAAGGAATTAATTAAAATCATAAAAATCCAATTTAAATAGAAAAACGAATTTAAATCACAAATAAATCCGATTTTTATGATTTTAAAAAAATCATGATTTTTTCATACCCTTCTACCGATTAGAATATGCTAAACTTTCTATCGATTATTTTAGGTAATTTTTCGATATTTATGGATGAGTGCCTCAAATTCTAAACTGATAATAGCAGTTAATATTGGAATGTATTTGGTGGAATAATTTAAATTTCGCGAACTTGATTGTTAATGAAATATAGTCAAATATCATTAAGACGAATTTGCTTAATATGAATTACTCATAGTACAAACTAAAATCCAATCCCCATCAAAATGTATATTCAAACAATGTTAACTCATTCGTTTAAGAATTCGGGTTACACTAATCACTGGTTTAGATGAACAAATTTTTGAAACTTAAGGGCAGATTCTTTTCAATCGTATTATCAGAAACACATGAACTCCGGAATTGTAGAAGGTTTATTTGTGGAAGAGAGTGAAGAAGAAAGAACAAATGAAGATTCTGAGGAAGACAAAGGAATAAATGTGCCTTCTTTGAAAGAAGCTACTGCTGGCTTTGAAATTGTTCACTACTTTTTGTTAAGGCAGTGAAAATTAATCTGCTCAATTAAACAGCATTGACTGCATCAAAGATTTTTTTAAAGAATGTCACGAAAAAAAACACTACAAAAATTGATAACAACTATTTTAAGATGAAAATTGTGTAATCAGGAAATGTGCAATATCGGTGTATTCTATGTAATCAAGAATCATCTGTATAATCTTTGAAGAATACCATTTATCTGTGAACCAAGGATTGTACAGAAAGTGATGTAAATGCATTAATAATTTATTTAAATGCTTTTTTCTGAATTCACAACCCAAACACGGATAACACAAACTACAGATAATATGAATTTTTTTACAGTCCCGTGAAATTCGTCTTAACAAGGTTTGACTGTACATGAGAGAAATAGGTAAATATAGGAGTCGGGATTAAAAAACTCTTTATTAAGGACAAGGTATGCCAGTTTAAACATCTTAATTTAAATCACGCTGTTTTGTGTAAAAAACAGTGATTGATCGAGCATATTTGTATAAAAATTGTACTGTAAATCAAACTTTAATAAAGAAAAAATAAATTTAAAGTTCAATAATGAAAATGAAATGACCTGTGACAGAATACATGTTATTTTATAAAAATATATTAAAAAATCTCTTTTCAGCAATGCCCCAAGAATCCCTTTTTTAAATGAAAATATTCTTCCTACTTTGTTAACACTTTAGATATTGTATTGATTGGGTGTGGAAATGCAGTGGCACTGACTTAGAAATTATTGGCATGAGTACACCACCACTTGCTTCATATCTAAGTGTTTTACGGAACTCTTTATTTTGTTTACGTAGATCCCTACCTATATTATCAGTATATTTGTGATACTAATTTTGCATGTTGGATTTAAACCATTTAAAGATTCTGTCTTGAGGCATTCAGGTCTTGTGGACTTTGTACCTTTTCTGATAATGACCTAATAAATTTCCCCCTTAAGTTTAGGGTCTTAAGATCCATGTTATTTTATTCAAATAAGTACTTTGCTTGAACTCGGTTCATCCCAAAATTATACCGAAAATCATCCTCCCTTTGAAGACCCTGAATTACAGTATTCGTTGATTGAGATCATAATTACCAGAGTATTTTGACCATAATTAAGTATGTATTTTCCTTTGGACCCTTGATCAACTGGTGTCACTCACAAGCACTTCATAAGCACTGACTATAAATTTCATGTAACCAATTTTGAACCACCCTTCTCTGTGTGATGGTTGAAGTGCTTGAACTATATTCACACTCAAATTATTAAAATTGTGGCAAGTTGTATTCTTTATTAAGATGTTCTGGTTATTTAGTATTGTAGTCTTTCCATGAAAAATAAAATACTTAGTTACAATAAGATTTCTACAATATCACAAAAACATTCCAATTTTGCACATTAATCTTTGTAATTGGCAATTTTAATATTTTCCTTTGTTTTGTGTATTATATTGATTCATTTTGATTTTGATTTAAATTTTATTGGGAAGTTTTATTTTATATTTTATCCCTAAGACTTAACACTGCTAGCATAACTATTCTGTATTTATGGAATTGAAATTTGGAATGTAAAAGAATCAACTTACCCATCAGATAATTGCAAGAGTATGTTGACAATGTAGATTGTGAATTGAAGTGGAAAGCTATTCTAATGATTATGATGATTGCAATGATGCATTTTTTACTGAAAGCTCAATTCGACTGAATTGGCATGTTCTGAAGGGATGCTATTGCACTTGTTATATGTTCATAGAATCAGTTCATAGTATGATAAATATATAATGTAAAAAATTCAAAAATTTGTATCGTTTTTAAATAATTTTATTCAAAATATTCGAATACAAAATTTAAATCGTAATTTTTATTAACAAATTAGGATTTGAATAAAACTAATTTTTTTCCCTTTCTTAATTAAAGTTTAATTTTGATATTAAAAATGAAATAACCTAGAACAGAATGTATGTTAGTTTATTCAAATGAATTAACAAATTTGCACACTTATTAACACACGAAGAAATACCTTTTTAACTGAAAATAACTGGATTCTCTATTAGAAGATAGTATTAATTGGGATGTGGCAGTGGTGCCAACTTGGAGAAATTATTGGAGAAAGTAAAATACCACTTGCTTCACATATAAGGATGTTACTTCAGAACTCTTTATTTTGTTAATATAAATAATTACCAATATTAGAATATTTGTAATATATGTTAGGGAAAGGGGCAAGGCTGCAACCAAAAAAGTTTTATGACCCAAGGAGTTTGGGTCTCAGCAGAACTTTTCTCTTCCCGATAAGTGATCTAAGAGAGATACAATCGTTCTGTATATTTGGTTACTCGTATTATTTGTAATGTTTACCCCTTGTGTTTAGAGGGTCTTCCTTTCATGACATTTTTCCTTGACATGGCAAGCTTAACCAAATATAGTCCTTGTGCCATAAAATGCCAAAACAACCAATCTGTCTATATTTCCTAATATATTAATGTTATACATCATATATTTTTCAACAAATCATAATTATCTAAAACTTACACTTATTTTCGTGTCTCATGTACGAGTTTGTTGTACATGAGGGGCTTGTAGGGGCAATGAATTAAAATAATAAAAATCTGATTTAAGTCAAATAAATCATACTTTCTCCTTATCCTGGTTGAAAGCATTCTGGAAAATACATCATTCCTGAAAATCACATTTTGAAATCAGGGTCCACTCTGCTCTAGCAACCTGCGAGTTGTAGGCAATGCAGGTTTGATTTCTCCCTGGGTATATTTCTCCCACCTGGAGGAAGTTTCCTTGTGTGTGTTCATTTACTTGATTTTTGTAGCTTAACCAAATATGACCTTTGTGCCATAAAAACATAACCACCACATTTCGAATTCCTGAAACATCTAATCAGATGTTGGCATCTCTGGATTTACATTTTTAAAACTTGATTTTTTCCCGAATCCCAACAAATGTTGAAAAATTACTTGAATGATGTTCAAACTTCCCAGATTAAACTAGAAATTGCAATTTTATAAACATGTAAACAGGTGATCTTATAAGGGTTTTTAAATTATGTAAAGATAAATGTTGATAAAAATTGCTCCCTTAATCTTGTTTCTAGAAGAATAAGTCTGTGGGAAAACCACCAAAAAATGTGATAATCATTTAACTGAAGTGTGCAATTTGAAATCAGCAACAGGGTGGGAAACTCATGCAAACTTTAAATCAATTTTACTACAATAACCGATGAAACACACTTTGTATTGCATTTGAAAATGTTTTTGCATCCTCTGCTTAGAGATGGTGTAGCACAAAATATTTATTCAGTTATATCTTTTAACATTTAAAACTGATAAGTCATGCTTAAACAATCTAGAAAGATGTTGGTAAGGTTTTAAGCAGGTTATGTCGATTTAAATCATGATTTAAATCAAAATTTTAAATTTCATTTTCCTTTCTGTATGAAGTTTATTAATATTAAAATGAAATAACTGAACAAGACGCATGTTATTTTATTCAAATAAGTCAAGAAGTATACCAAATAAGTAGTCTGTTTATGAAAAACATAAAGACTTAGTCACAAAAAAAAGTTTTCTGCAGTATTCCAATTTTGCACATGAATCTTTATAATTGGGAATTTTAATATTTTCATTTTGTTTTGTGTAGTATGTTGGTATATTTATTTAAATTTAATTGGAAAATTTTATGCATTGATTCCTAGGAATTTACACTGTTAGCATAACTATTCTGTATTTATAGAATTAAAGTTTGGAATGTAAAAGTTAATTCACCCATTTCTGATAATTGAGTATGTTAACAAAATAGATTATGGATTGAATTAGATTGCTATTTTAGTGATTATGATAATTGCAATGATGAATTCTTTATAGCAAGCTCAAAATTCCTCTCAATTGGCATGTTCATAGAGAAGAGCTTAATTTTTTTATATTTTCTGTATAAACCCTTTTTGCATGTGCTTAGAATATCTCTTTGAAATACTTGTCAGAAAATTTGAATAGGCATATTTGATTTCAATTTATGTATATTTTCATGTCTTGTCTCATTAAAATTTTTTTTTTCTTACAAATAACATTTTTCACAAATAAGTATTTTTTTGCAAGCTAAATATTAATGAGACGTAGAATTTTTTATGAAATTTGATGCAAGAGTTCCTTTTATTTTATTTTCTATTGGTCGATTTTTTTCTCAAAACAAGTCTTTAACCATGTAATTACTATATAACAATTTTAAAAGAAATTCCTATATCGTGTTTTAATTTTTCAAAAATTTGCCTTTCTATGTTTCCTAATACATTCATATTTTCATCAATATTAATGTTTAACATAAATCAAAACTATCTAGAAACTACACTGATTTGCTTGCCTCAAATCCAACAAATTGAAACTTGTACAGACAAGGGATTAATTAAAATCATAAAATCCAATTTAAATAAAATAAATCTGATTTTTATGATCTAAAAAAAATCATGATTTTTTTTCATATCCTGTGCATGGCATTATGTTAGCTCTATCATGTGATTAACTTTGCTAAGCCCTTTTTTGTGTTTTAATCTTTCAAAAATTTGCCCTGCTATATTTTTTATTATATTAATGTTTTTCATTATAAATATTAATATTAATATTTAACATAAATTAAAACTGTCTAGAAACCACTGATTTGTGTCTCATGTCCAACACGTTTAAATTTGTACGGGCAAGAGATTTATTTAAATCCGATTTTTATTATTTTAATTAAACACAATTTGATTTAAATCAAATAAATCCGATTTTAATGATTTTTCATACCCTGCTTTTAAGAAATATTAGACTTATGAGAGAAACTCCTTGTTAGCAGGGAGACATTCCAAAAGAATTTATTTATGTTAGCAAGCGATTGATTTTCCCTTGATAAATAGCAGATGCTTTCTAGGTTGTTTTCAGCTAGAAAACCTGATTTGTTGGTATGCCCTCTAGCAAGTCTTTTCCATAACCAGTTCTGCAATGTACAGGAACAAAACCCATTACAAACCTGTTTGTCCCTAGTCAGGGAAGGTAGAAGAGGGGATTGGATTTGAAGGTCAGTCTGCATTTTACCCCTTTAGGAAGGTACAAGGTCAAATCTTAGTTTCTACTGAGAAAGCAGTAAAGCACGAGGACATTATGTGAGGGTGTATCTGGGCATTTCTGTTAAAATTACTTTTACTTCTGTTAAAATTATTTTTACTGGGCACGACAATTTTTGCTCTTTGTGTGTATGTCTATTATTTTACATTGTGTGTCTTGACGGGTGAAAATCTGTACTCCCCATGTTTTTAATTCTGTACTTTTATTCATTACAATAGTTGAAATTTTTTTCATCTTGTGTATGTTTCTAGGACGGTACGGAGACAATGATTGAGTCTTTATCGCTGATTGATGCTGTGATGCCTGATGCTGTTTTACTTCGTCAGCAACAAGCTCACAACTCCAAAAATTCTGTTGTAAAGTCGGAAAATTCAAGTGCTAATGGTGATGATAGTACAGGTAAATGGAAGCACATTTTCTCTTAGCCGGCATTCTTTTCAAAAATTGTATTAATTTGAGTGTTTTTGCATGAAAACATCAACTGGGAGTAAAAAAGGTTTATCTAAAAAAATATTTAATCATGACTCAATTAGTAATAATGAAAACACTGCATGTTTAAGTGTAAAATGTCTACTTTAATACTGAAAATGCTGAATGTTTGAATTTCAGTTCATTTGAATATTTAGAGAATAAAAATATTATATCCAAATAAATTTGAAACAATCTTTCTCCTGTGCTCTTTAATGCTTGTCCAATTTTGGATACTGTGTCATAAAACCAAAAACCAACCACTCTTCTACTTAAAACTGATAAGAAATTAAGTCTAGTTAATCTTTTGGAATGCTATTAGTTTTTATTATTTTTATTCTGTATTTAATTTACATAAATTAAAAATTGGGTGAAAGTTTCCATGCAAATTTTCTGGTGTCAAATAATTGAAATTTGCATTATTAAATGCTGGTTCAAAATCTTAAGTTTGCAACATTCCTTTTATGTAAAGTTTACGTGTTATAATGTTACATGTACTTTTCTACCTGCTACTTTTAAAATGACAGTTTTGTTACATATTTTTTTATTATATGTGGAAACAATTCTTTTTAAGCACATATTGTTTGTTTTCTGTATCAGTTTATGCTTAGATTCCTTAGATTATTTAAATTTTATATAGCTAATCATGCAGATGCAATGGATGTTGATGGAAGCATTAATATTCCCCGTAGCAGATCAACCATTTTAAGAGGACATGAATCAGAAGTTTTCATTTGTGCTTGGAATTCTACTTCAGACTTATTAGCATCTGGGTGAGACTTAAATTTTATGCATCTAAACATATAACAAAGGAAATAATTATTTTAAACAATCCATACTTCACTAAAATACATGGCAGAAATCAACATTATTTTATTTGCAAATGGCTTAAACTGATAAACGTAATACAAAGTCATCTGCTATGGGATTCATTAGCCAATTTTGCTGCTTAGTTTAACAATGATTGTTTCGAGCTATATAGAGCTACGTAATATATCTAAAGTTAGACAGAGAAAAGACTGCCACTGATGAATCTTCAGCTGTCTGATGACAGAATGCAATGAGAAATCAGAAGATAGAAATCAACACTGTAAAGAAAACAGAATGCGTAAAAAGGTTTAAGGCATTCACACATACTAAATCGCCTTAACGGCATACTATTGAAGTGGACATGCAGGAGCTAATTGGGGTAACATAACTGCACTTTTAACCATTCACTTCATTGGAATTAATATAAGTAAACGTTCACAAAATGCTGCTTTATATTTTTGATTAATTTTGTTTCATTTAGCCCTCAGTGAGCGCTGAAGGAATTTTGAAGAGGGCACAATTCTGGCCCTTGGGGAATAGGGGTATTGAGGCACAAGAGTGGGCAATAAGAAGCTGCCAAACAAAATTATTGTTGAAAAAATGCTTCAAGCAAACACTTATCCATTTGACCATACAGATACTCACCCACTAGTGATACATTGTCATTGATTCCTTTAACTAAAAAGAGGAACCGATTGTAAGTAGTTAACACAATTCAAGAAAACTGATGAAAATAGAGCCTAATATAGACAAATTGGTAGCCCAACACCAGGCTCATCCTTCTCATTAGTGATTATATTTAATTTTACTGATTTGATTGATATTAATTACCAGTAATAGTGAGCAATCTAATGTTCATGTGTAATTTATTTTTTATTTCATTTCAATAAATAGCTTTATTATAATAGTTCCAAGTTTTATTTCCAAGCTAGCTTTTTGTCATTCTGAAATTCCACACTCGGTTACATACATAACCTACACCACCCAACTCAACAAAAAGGTTTAAAGACTCATTACAAAACAAGGCCAGTAGGTCCTGGTCTAGCTTAAAAAAGTTAAAAAACCTGAAATGCTTGGTAAAGTACAGATAAGACCTCTACTTCAGAACAAAGTGGAGATCACAGAGCACAACCGTTTAGTTTGAAATGCAGTGGGTATTTACAGGAAGAGGAAGATTACATGATAGTACTTAGTTGATGGTGTCTGCTAATTCTGATTAAATATTATGGCTATTTTTAATATTTTATAATGAAATTGGTTTTCTTCTACCAATGTTAATTATATTATTTTTAAGTTTTACTAAGAAAAGAGTGGTGCAGGAGCTTGTTTCCCCACCATACAAAGCAGCTAACTTGGCAGTGATTTGCTGTCTCGTTACAGCAATGCCTGAGTTTGTATGAACCCAGCTCAGCTCTTGTGTATCCCTCTTCGGTGTGATATATTGCTTAATTTTTGTGAGGAAATTACATTTATTGTTGATGGATTTCATTGCAGCTAGCACTATCTTAACTTTTGTTATTTGTCTGAGCTCATTCAATGACTTTGTAAATGTCAAACAGTTAGTCGTGGAAGATGATGTATTAAAATTTTAATTTATAGTATTATACCCAAGCTAAAATCTTAGTGAATATCTATGCATATGGATGATTAGGCTTTGTCATCAATCCTTGACCTATCCATGTATATAGTTTGGTCAATGTTGGGAGATTTGCATCATATTCCTGGTTAATTTCAAACAAATGAAAACGAAATAAAATTAGTCTGACTTATGAATACTTCTAGAAGTAAAATATATTGAAATAAGAAATCCATGCTAAAACATAAAAAATGTGACTAACTAGTACATAATAAACTAAGTACGAATGATAAAAGTAAAGTTTGGGGGTGGGGCTTTTGAAAAATTAAATTTGATTACAAAAAATATTTTAATTAGCCTAAATTTTAAATAACAAGCTTTATTATTTTGTAATTAATTGTAATGGATTTAGATTGTTTATAATATTTTGGTTAATTAAAATGTTCTGTAATTTTGATTGTATTTGAGGACTCAAATTACATTAGCCATTTTAGGTGGGATTTTCCACGTCCTGTAATATAGCATCCTCCAATTTATATTCAATTTGCATATAACTTTCCAAGTTCTCATGTATATTAATTTTGTCATTTTCAGGGGAATCACTGAAGCTAGAAATCTAGGCAAAATATTTAAACTAAATTTAATTTTTATATGCTGCTTTAATGTTTTACTCTGCTCTCTTAGATCTGGCGACTCTACTGCAAGGATATGGAATATGAATGATAATGCTCCTGCAGGTAGTGGAAATCAGTTAGTACTTAGACACTGCATTCAGAAAGGTGGAACTGAAGTTCCCAGTAATAAAGATGTTACATCGTTAGACTGGAATGTAAGTATTTTTATGATCAGTGTTAATTTTGATTATGAATTGTTGGCAAAGTATTTTAATACTTTATGTCAAACCAAATATGAAATATTAATACATCTTGTAGAAATGAGGTATAAAAATGTTGTTTTTCTGATATCAAATATTAATTGTAAGTGATAACAAAGCAATTATTATTCACTTTTTAAATTATACTTGGAAGTTTTGATTATCAACGGAGATAAGCATACCTCCTCTTGGTTATTCCTTTTTGATGAGTCTTTCTAGCCTTTGTAATTTGATTTTATCTTAAAGGATAGTGCACTTGCTTTTATACATTTCTTTTTTCTTGTACTTTTTTTATACATTTTACTTGCTCTATTTTATATTATACTTTAATTTGAAATATTTTTACTTAAAATGTTGCTTTGCATTGTCATGTTTGGGCTTAACTTAGCCTGCCCTTTCTTTAAAAATTGTGGAAAAATCCAAGTGTGAATTATCAAGTATTAATGTATCTTGTAGCAATAAGAAATTAGAGTTTTTAATTATATCTTATATATTGAATTACATTTGGAGCAATATTGAACTTAGTTATGTGTAACATTTGTACTTTGTATATAAATGTTTTTCTATGCAAGTTGGAATATGATTAAGTTATAAATTCTATGTTCTACTACAATATTATAAATCATGAATTTATCTACATAAAATGCATACATAAAAGCAATTTTTTTCTCGAAAAAATGTAAAAACTTCAAATTGAAATATTCTATGAATATCTGCTGAAAATTCTTATTCTTATCTAAATATTACACACTATGTTATGCAAAATCTCATGAATGATGTAAATTTTTAGTCAGATGGTACTTTATTGGCAACTGGTTCTTATGATGGTTTAGCAAGAATATGGACAACTTCTGGTAAGTTCTGGCATATATTAATAAGTTTTTTGAATATTTTATGTTGATACGTAAAGGGATGATACAAGTAGTATTTAATATTTAGGCATTCTAATAAAAATAGAAGAAATGTAAATGAAGCATATTTTGTAATCTAATTTTTTTACAGGTGTTTTAACAAGTACTTTGACTCAACATAAAGGCCCAATTTTTGCCTTAAAATGGAACAAAAAAGGAAACTATGTTCTCAGTGCAGGTGTTGACAAAGTAAGATATTTATATATACTGTCAGGATTACAAATTTTATATTATGTCTGATTTGAATAAATATTGACATGAAATCCTGAAATCAAGTCCCCTTAACTTGGGAAAAATCAGAAAATTGGGTAGCGGATTATTATTTTCAGGATTTTATGGTAATTATCTTTTGTTTTTCAAATTTATCATTGTGTAATTTATTTGCATAATGGTAGGATGGTGAGGACAATGTTACAAAGATATATTTTTGACATGCCAATGCAATCTGTTCTTCATTGTATTTGCTAAAAATAGGAAAAATTATATGCTTAAAATACGAAGTCAACTGCTTTGGAAGCAATTCTTAACAGATATCACTAATTAGGATTTTTCAAGCTCACTATCTATCTTCTGTACTTTAATTTTGTACTTTGAATTTTCACAATTGCTATATTTATTGAAAAATATTACAATTACAGCATGTTTAAATTATAAATACATGAATTTAAAAGTTACTCAAAGATTTTATTGGGAAGTTTAAACTCTTGACATGTGGTACCCAGTTCTGAAGAATAAATACTATTTTTCATGATTAGCCAAAGTTGTTTTTAAAATCTGATTTTTACTTACACATTTTCTATTTTACAGACTACCATCATTTGGGATGCAAGCACAGGGCAATGTAACCAGCAATTTCCCTTTCACAAAGGCGAGTACTTCAAATTGTATATCAATTCATTTTTATGAATTCATGCAATTTTTATTTGAAGCTTGTACATATACCAACTATAAATGGATAACTTGAAGGAAAATTATTTCTAAAAGTGGCAGGGAAATTTTGGACTCTTTAAGTTTTTAAGCAGTTAAGTTATCAAACATGTAAAGAAAATCTGCAGGTTTCCTGCATTTATGAATTTTGTTATGAAAGATTTAATGTTTATTTATTTTGCTTTTTTGAGATTTGTTCTATTCTACTCTTCATTCACATTACCTATTCATCAGTTTAATAAAGCTTTTTTGAAGTATGGCCAACCTATAAGTTTTTGTGTTTGGTAAACGTAAGTAGTAATCAGAGTTTGCCAATTTAAATCAGCTTGATTTAACCTTTACACTGCGGCTGGGACAAATGAATCCCATCAGAAGTTTCCTTCATAGAGCGGCTTGGGATTGCCTGGAATTTTCCCCCTTTTAAGTGACCGCTGACATCGATCACGATTTACGAGCTGTCAGCGACGCCTTTAAGAGGGCCCTTCCTTTTGTTCGGTGCCTCCCCTATCTATCATTGTGTGAACTCTTTGGGAAAGATAGAAAGTGGCTTAAGTGATATCTCTCATGCCAAAGAACACGTCAAGTACAAAGGCATTTATGGGAGCGCTTTTCTCATTCAATACTACTCTTAGGGAAATAACATATCATACCTTCCTTTATCACATTGGTAGAATGGCTTAAAACATACCAATAGCAATCTGACTCGAGGGGGCACGAATGGTTCTCACGGTGACCATTGAAGCATCTTTTCTTTGTATTGTCAACGCATCACTCACGATGGAATGGTTGTTCAGCACTTTCTTATCTCCACTTGGATTGGAAACATTTAGAATATTAGCACTATTTTCAATCTTCCTTCTTCAGTCAGTCTAATTAGCCCTTATATTGCAATACATGACCATGACCAACTTGCTTTCAATAATATATTATGTGGTAGTTTGTTCATATTCAAATCCATTTATCCATTGATGAAAAAAGAGGTTGAGGGAATTCGACGAAGAAAATTTTGCTAATAGCGATTCAGAATGCGAAATTGAGCATCCTGTAATGGATCTTGTGTCAGAATAAGAGACTTTTGTAGTTGATAGCTCATCTACAGAATTCCCAAATATAAATTGGAAATTATCCAAACTATCAGATGAAATAACTATTTACGACTTCAGTGGAAATCTTGGGCTTTCCTCAAATGTCCTAACCGTTAGAACTAAAACAAGAGTGATTATTTTCCCTTGATGATCAATTCGGAAGTTTTACAAATTTTAGTTTAAGAAACTAACAAGTATGCAGTACAAATTTTGAGCATACGAGCAAAGAGAAAACACTCATCGAATTGGAAGCCCATGACTGCTTCAGAAATGCAGAAATTCTTAGGATTGGTTCTACTCATGGGTCACATAGAGAAGGAAATTTTCCACTAACTTTAGTATTGTACTAAAGTGTGTATTTAGTATTGTACTCTTCATAAAAATGTAGACACGTGAAAAAGATTTTTTGCAGTATCGCTAAAGCATTCCAATTTTGCACATAAATCTATAATTGTCAATTTTAATAGTTTCATTTTGATGTAATATATTGGTTAATTTTTATTTCAATTTATTGGGAAATTTTATGCATTGATCCCTTTGAATTTACACTGCTAGAATAACTATTCAATATTTATGGAATTGAAATTTTGAATGTAAAAATTAATTCACTCATCTGATAATTGAGTGAGTATGTTGAGAAGATAATGGGTTGAAGCAGAAAGCTATTGGAATTGATAAATTATTTATTGCAAGCTCAAAATTCCACTCAATTGGCATGTTCTGGGGATTGTTCTATGCAGTTAATTTATTGGTGAAAAAATCATTGTTTTGTAAGTTACTTTTGCAAGCTAAAAATTAAGAAGTAAGAATTTTTTCAAGATGTAAGTTCCTTTTTTTATTTTCTATTGGTGACATGATTTTTCTCAAAAGCAAGTCGAACCAATTAATTATTTTATATGAAAATAATTGAGGTAATTCAAAACATTTTATTCATGTATGATCAATATATAATGCAAAAACAATTCTGAAATTTGTATGATTGAAAAAATTCATAATATAGTGACAGTGGGATCCGGCAACCTTATTCATCTGGGTCCAAAAAATTCATGTCCCTGGTTATGGGTTTAACTCAAAGTAATCTAACCTGCTTGAGAACCAGATGGAAAACTATTGCTCATGCTTGGCATTTGGGGCATTGTTCTATTTACTCTCATGCGATTTACTTTGCTAATTCCTATGTTGCGTTTTAATCTTTCAAAAATTTATCCAGCTATATTTCTTAATCATTAATGTTTTACATGAAAATATTAATATTTAAATAAATCAAAACTATTTAGAAATTACACTGTAATTTGCATGTCTCATGTCTAACAAATTTAAGCTTGTATGGGCAAGGAATTAAAATCATAAAAATCCGATTTAAATAAAAAAACTGATTTAAATAAAATAAATCCGATGTTTTTGAATTTTTTAAATCGTGATTTTTTCATACCCTGGTAGTGATTCACAGAAAAGTTTTTAGAGATAACAAATTACAGGATATTGCTTTGCTCTGCAGCTAACTGTTCTACTTCTATCATGCAGGTAGAGATTACAGAAATTTTGCTTTTTCAGCTTTGGATTTATTATTGATACCCTTGAGATTTAAGCAGAAAAGGAATGCTATTTTCATAGGCCTGACACTGTCCAAAATATTCCCAATGTGGATAACAATCAAAATTGGGAAAGTTCAGATTTTAGAGCTTATTAAATTGTATAATATATAAGAATTAGTTGTAAGTGAAAAATAATAAGGCCTATTTTAAAATGTAGAACATCTTAAACAGTTAGAAGACAATCAGATAATGACATGTCAGTATGTGCCAGCACGTCGATTCTGACCAAAACTGGCAATAAAGGTAACATAAAATATATACTAGACCATCAATAAAAGTAACATCAATCAAAAAGTTTTTTGATACCTTCATTGTCAGTTTTAATCAGAATCAATGTGTTTGCACTTACTGACATGTCATTCACTTGTCTTCTAACTGTTAAAGATGTTCTTTTTCATGTTTATGCTTTTCATGCTCCTTTTGACAGTGTCACCTGTAATTGGATTGTATCCTTGATTCTTCCCTTCTAATTTCCACCAGTACATGCTTTTAAATATCAGTTTGGTAAAATGATGAAGATATCAGTACTGAAAAGAGGTTCTGTATAGTTTAGAAAGTTAATAAGCTGTTAAGTGTTTTGAAAAACTAATTATTTAACTAATAAGATCAGATATTTTTTTGAAACGATTAAGCTGCAATGAATAACAAATTAAAATAAATTCTTGATATGTTAGAGTAATCCTCAGATTTGAGTTGAAATCTGAAAAGTAAAATTTGGAACATTAAAACGATTTTTTGATGCAGTGATTTTTAAAACATGCCACAAAAATGGCATAGGTGTGCCTTACACTTGATGAAAAGGTTTAAATTGTGTAAGATTATTTAATTTCAACAACTTAGTTTTGAACTTTTGACCAGTAATACTTTCAAGTAATACCCATATAAATGATTCTGAGTGCTGTTTTTGGTAACGACATCCATAAATAAATTTTTGAAAAATATATTAAAAAGCCATTTTAGAACAACACTTGTTATTTTTTTGTAAATCAATCAAAATACCTACTTTTGTGTCGTTGGCAAAAAATATAATGCATTGGTGTGACACAGAATTTAAGTAATTAGTTCATGTGCACCATGAGATGAAAAAGCTAGAAAATCACAGTGTGAAAGGAATTTCATGTTAGAAAGCCTGATAAATGCTTGCCATGATAGATGCATGGGCATGATAAAAATCTTTACTTGTGAAATGAAAAACTTAAATATTTTTAAACCTTTTCTTACAGCTCCTGCTCTTGATGTTGATTGGCAAACTAACACTAGCTTTGCTTCATGTTCTACGGATCAGTGCATCCATGTTTGCAAATTGGGTGTGGACAAGCCTATAAAAACCTTCACTGGCCATACAGTAAGTAGAATGAAGTAATGTTTTGTTTTCAAACTAAGATGAACAATTTTAAGTGAAGACATGTCTTATGTCTGCTTGCTAATCAGTGGAGCTACCAAGCCAGTGTTTATGTGTGTTCATTACCATTGGTCATTTAAAAACGAATTTTATAATTTTGTGTAAGTTATTGAGCATATGCTGGTTTTATTTTTCAATTTATTAAATTTTTTAAAAATTAAACATGTATTTGCTAAAACATTTTAGCTGTGTAGGTATTGTTATGCTTTAAATTAACTAAAAATTTAAATGCATACATAGATATTAGTAATTTGGTGACTAATTTAAGCCTATGAGTTGAGAATCAGCAGTTCATGTTGCAAAATCTTATATTTTTAAACATTGTGTATCACAAGGGCATGTAACATCCAATGCCACTGTAATTAAACATATATTGCTACTATTTCATTATGAATGGATCACTAAATTGAACTTGCCCATTGAATGAGAACCTTTGCATTCTATTATCTTGGGGTAGTGTGCGGGCAGACCTACTGAGCCGTTGGCTCAGTAGGTTTGCCCACACTGCACTGGGAACCTGCAAGGTTCTATATATTCCACTGTATTTCTCTCGTGTCAAAACTTTTCTTGTGTGTGAATGTCCATTACTTGACTTCTGTCTTGTGTTGGTATAGTTTGGTCAAATATGTCCCTTGTGCCATAAAATGCAATCAACTATTATCTCAAATGGACAAGTCACTCTCATTAAGCAGTTGAGTATAACCTTGTTCTGGATTCAGCTATAAATTTTATTTGACCTTATTTTCTTTGAATGGCCCTCAATTACATTTATGAATGTAAGTCTTGGGTGAAAATTTTTAAACCAGTCAGGGAGGCATTCACTTTGTGTAGAGTCAACTTAATTTTGAACTGCTTTCATCATTTGAATTTAAAATGGGCTTTCTTTAAACCATGCCCTAGGAAAATTCAGCGTGGGTTTTCTTTTCAAGTGTATATTTTGTAGTTCCCATTGATGCATAAAAATCATTTGATGTCTTAGGATTGATTACAAGAAGCTTCTAGAAAGTTATATTATGCCATTAGTAAAAATACGAAATAAATTGTTTAAATTTAAATTAGTCAAGGAAAAATTTTGTATACAATCTAAGCCATGGCATTTTTGAACCTGGAGCTCTTCCTGCTATTTTATCATCTATGTAGCAGTATTTCAATGTTTTTTTTGAATGTAGTATTCTTTTACTCAAGAATTCTTTTATTATTTTCATAATCGTATTTTCTATGGTAGATTGAAATTTAGTCAGGTTTTTATCTGGAATTGATTCTAAATCTTGTTATTGGCTGACTGAACTTGGTTTATGTATGTACAGAACACTCAATTTATCTAATGCATCGTGAGATTAGATTAACTGATTGCTGGTTCATTTCTTGTAATAGAGTACCCCTAGGGTGTATTTAAACTGTTTTCCACGTGTTTATATTTTGTTTATTATGACAAAACATGGAGCAAGCTTTTGTCTGACTCTATTCCACCTAATTTGCCACGACATATTGCTATGGCAAATTTTCGAATTTTAACTTGACACGACTCTTTAAGAGGACACTTACACCGCATTGGTGTGCATGATTCTCCTGACTGCCCCTTTTGTTTCATGGGGAGCTTTATAGATTTTAGTCATCTTGCATCTAGCACTTTTTTATCTGACGATCACATCTTAGTTGACGACTTTTTTAGCCAGGCTAATTTGTACTGGCTGCCTGTAGGAAATTATGGTCCATGGACTTTTCCTGACATAGGAAAAAAAATTGTTTGTGTTGTGCTTTTAAAAGTTCTTTATCATTTTATAAATTAAAGCAGATAATGGTAATTAATGACTAAGTATACTTGCGAGAAATGTTCCAATATTGTATGCATAATTTTCTATATGTTTATGTGAAAATGTTATTTTTCTTTAACCTAATTTGTTAAATTTGTAAAAGTTTTTGCTGTGTCCACATAATTTTCTTTACTTTCCTGTTGTCTATGTTATATAAGTATGTTTAGTAATTCATGTTTTGTTTTAGAATGAGGTGAATGCTATAAAGTGGGATCCCCAAGGAGTTTTGCTTGCTTCTTGTTCGGATGATATGTCTCTAAAAGTGAGTATTTGTAATTCCTTTTGTGATTTGTTAAATTTGCTGGCAATAACGTCTTCAAGTACAACTGATGTAGTGTTTTTAACATTTGAAACTGGAGTGATTTGAATGCTGAACAAAAATGCAATAAATTAGGCTAAAAAGGATTTAAATTCTTTTTACAAACCTACCATTTTTGTGTGCATTTTTGTTTTTTGTAAGTTTACTAAGATTGCAATTTTTTTCTTGTAATAGAAGTAATAAGTTAATTTTCTTAAATTTTCAGTACTATTATTTTTTGGGAACATTCTTAAAATGCAGTATAGTTAAACCTTTTCTAAACTACATTACAGACATGGATTGTTTTGCAAACTTCAAGAATTCATCTGGACTCTTGAAGGTCAATTTTTGTGAAAACTTAACATCACATTTTGTTATTTGACCATAGATGTATTAGTATTGTTTTCCTCTGATTTGAAAGCATATTGAATTTTTTATATCCCTAAAATGACCTGCTTGTTCAAGTTTTTCGTAAAAATAGTTTGAATATGTATGTGATGTTTTCTTGATCCATTCACTATTTGATTATTTCCTATCATATCACAAGTTTTTGTATTAAGAAACGCTTCTCAATTAGTTTCATGCAGTTCACAAGCTTCTTTCAGATTGAGATATCTTAAAATGGAATGAGCTTAAAGTTGCATAATAACCTGGTGTTGGTCAAGTTGACATTGATCAAATGACTTGAGTACTTTAATCAATATGTGACATTGAAATAATTTTTAACCTCCTGTTTTTTGTGCCTTTTAAATTGCTAGACCATTATGTACTCATGCTAAGTGCTGAAAATGTACATTGTATCAGTACACACACATGTGACTATTAAATACTTTTTCATACATATGTTTGCAGTGTAGCACAAGGCTTTTGTATCCTTCAGCAAACAGTTGTTCATATATATTACTTGTGATTTCTTTCGAAAATTGTAACTTTTTTACACCTTAATTTCCTTTTTAGTACTACATGAGTTGGAAAAAGGATATGGATTAAATCAATAAAAGTTGCACTATTGATGGCTTATTTTGTTATAAATTAAACAGTTAAAGTTATCTATGTTGACATTAAATTCAGAAGTAAAAACTTTAACTAATTTTTTGTCTCATGAGGAATATTTTTACCTTCTAACAGGAAGTTATTGAATTCTGAAAGATTGTTGCTCTTATGAATCCAATGTATGCCTGAAGCTGCAAATAATCATGTTTTTGTATTTAAGTCTTTAATATTTCTGTACTTAAATGCACAATATGTCATGTTCTAAATATAATTTTTTTGTAGATATGGAATATGAGAGAGGATGTATGTGTACATGATTTGCAGGCACATAGTAAAGAAATATATACAATTAAATGGAGTCCCACTGGCCATGGAACAAATAATCCAAATATGAATCTCATTTTAGCCAGGTAAGACAGTTTACAAACTTTGTTTTCCATTATAAGTCAAATAGGATTATTATTTAATTGCAAATTATGTTTTCAACAATTACTTTTAGATAAATAAGTTCTGGTACTTTTTAAAGGATTTTCAGGAATCACATTGTTAGTGATGAGCATTCGTTTGCCAGAAGATAAATAAAATTTACAGATGAAGACCTGAAAATTAAAGTTTAATGCAAAATTATTTTGAAATGAATGCAAATATATTAAATAGTTCTAAAAAATATCAAAGGATCATGTAACAATAGGAACGAATTATTTAAAGTGCAGCATACGAAAAGCCATACTAATTTTAGCTTTGATTATGTAATTTAGAATATCATTCAATGTGAATTGTAAAATACAATATTCAATATAATCAACATTTAAAAAGTGAAAATGAAAATACACAACACAGGCAAAGTTAAGTTTGAGAGGTTCTGAAATATCGATTTTGATTTCTTGATGTTATTTCCTGTTGAATGCTATCTTTGAATTTGCTCTACTGTTAAAATCTTGAATGAAGAGGGGCTTTTTTCCATGACTGTACATTTGTATTTTAGCCACACAGAAAGTATTTAGCAGTTGTATTTCATCATTTTATCATCAAACCTTCTAAGTCCGAAATTTTGGGTTCAGGAAAATTTTACATTATTCGATCACAAATATGCTTCAAAATGCTAAAATTTGAATTTTAAGCAAAATTTGTTTCAAAAGCTACTGTCTACATCTATTATAAGCCCTGTATTGGCGAATTTTGAACCTGTATGCTATAGCTGGTCCTGCAATTTGGTATCTAGTTTTTTATCGCTCCTGAAAATTGATTTCAAGACGTATAAAGTTTTTGAAATTAAAACAATGGTTTGTTTTTGCTCAAAAACTCAATTAAGGGGATACAGTATCCTAAAAATGACAAATACTGAATACTTTACTTATAGACATTTTAGAATATATGTAAAATTTTTTAACTAGCTACATTATATTTAATGAGTTATCGAAATTTTCTCACAAAAGTAGGAAGCAGAAATGATTAACTTTTGAATTTTAAAGTGCTTATTCTCAATTTGCTATTCATGATTGCCATGTATTTTCAATACTAAGGCTTTAAAAAAATAATGTAGATTTGAAGCTTTTTGGTTTTTATATAATGTTATTAATAATTTTGTGGGAGGATTTGAAAGAATACTTAATTAAAAAAATGGTAACATCAATCAAGACTGTTTTTATGTCTTAAAGAAAAAAATGTAAAAAAATAAAACAATAATATATGCAAATTGATGCACAAAAATGTGTAAATACTGATGAAAGGAAGGAAAAAGTTCTGAATATATTAATTTACAAAAGTAGTAAACATTTTAAATATTGAAGATATTTGAAGAAAAAATGTTTTTCTTATTAATATGATTTTTTCTCTTTAAATGTATATTTCATGTGTTGAAATAAGGTATATGTAAATATTGTAAGTACAAAACAAAAGTAATTGTTCTAAGGTTTCATTACCATAAAGTTGCTGTAATTCAATATCTTTTTGTTTGCTAACTTTTTTATTGGTCTAGTAAATTGTTAGTCTGGACTAACAGATGAGTGTTTTGCATTAATTTTCATTATGTAGTGCCTCTTTTGATTCTACTGTTCGCCTCTGGGAAGTGGAAAGGGGTGATGTCCTTCATACTTTGACTAAGCATACAGAACCAGTTTATAGTGTGGCATTCAGTCCTGATGGAAAGTACTTGGCTAGTGGCTCCTTCGACAAGTGTGTTCATATATGGTCAACTCAGGTAAAATTTAAGTTTTATTTTAATAAAATTTTCAAATGTTAACTAAGCATACTGATCAAAGCAGTAATTCATGAATGCATAAACAACTATTGCCGTTAAAACTTGAGGCATAGGAAAAATTTTGAAATTTTTTTGAGTAGTTAGGGGAATTGAATGTTTTTATACCAATTTTCGAACAAGTTAAATAAAATTTATGAGCTTAATACTTTAAAAAAGTTGAAATATATAATAATAGAAGTCGAAATATTCAAAAGTAGAGCATTTAAAAAAGCATGTGTATAATATTGTGTAATTATTATCAATATACATGGGTTAAATTAATAATTGAGTTTCCTACAATGAAAATCATTGTCTTGGCCTTCTTGGTGTTGAAAGATGCTGGTAAACAAAATTTTAAAAGTTTTGTTAGTATGTTTGAGAGTCATTTGAAAATTCTTGGAAAAAGTATTCTTTTCATGAAAAATGTTTTTTGGTAATGCACCAGTCACACATCTATTGTTTTAAGTGTCCTACTTAAAAAGGTGAATAATGACAATTGTTTGTGATGTTTTAATAATAAATAATTTTGCATAAAAGTATTGATATCAACAGATTCAATAAAGCTTGTCTTTTAATGACTATTTTTTTATTTCACCTGCAAAATTCTTTTTATTAGCTATCACCAATAAAACATGGATTAAAATAATTAGAAACATGGGTTAAATTAAATCGAAAAAAAATGTTATAATTTTCTTATAATTTGAATATTTCATTTTAAAATTGATATAATTTCCAACCTTTTGAGATTTGTTCGTTTCCATGGTTGCACCACATACATTTTCTATATTCTGGTGATTAAGGAATTCTTCAAAGCTACATAAATCTGAAGTTAGTTCATAACCTAGCGTTTGGAATTTGATGGATGGAGAAAAGCATCGTAATTTCAATACGTTGCATTTAATTTAATACTTCTGCATCTTTGGTCATTAATATAACTAAATCAAAATACCATTTTTGTCTCACAGATGGCCCTATAATCATGTGCAAGATTAGCACCTATAAATCATACCGAAATATTCAAAATTAGTAGTGTGCACATCTTTTGACAACTTATTTAAATTTATGATTCCACTTTAAATCTGACTGAATTCTGTTTGAGAATTATTGCATAAATACATTTTGTCGCATAGGCCATAGTTAGAAATGGTGGATAACTGGTGAGCATGGAGCATATGGTGGACCATGGTAAGTGAGTAGCTTTTGACTTGGAGGACTTATACTCTGGCCAGGTTGACGTAATTATATATTGTAAAGAGGCTAGAAAAGTTGAGGATTGAGTTATGCTTTCTTTGAAGAAAAATATATTGGAACAAAATTTAACTTCTGTTACATTGAATGTCTGCTTTTGTAAGATATAAAAGTGAATAATATTTTCCCTTTCAGAGTGGTAACCTTATCCATAGTTACAAAGGAACTGGTGGTATATTTGAGGTTTGTTGGAATTCCAGGGGAGATAAAGTTGGTGCTAGTGCATCGGATGGAAGTGTGAGTTTTAATAGTTATTCTTTCAATATCTTAATTTTTTAAATATATCATGCATTGAGTCATCCAACAATGATGCAAACACATTTTTAACCTGCAACGTATGCATAGCATGTATGGTACACCGACAAAGAAAGAAGCAGATAGCCATTACTCTTACAAAACAAATGACTCGCTATTGAATCTATTTTTATTGTATGATCCTCTTGGATTGACTACCCAGTGTGAACCTCAGTCTTCTCAATGATTCTGTTCCATCCTGGCCTGTTATTAGCAATATTCTCCAGTTCTTAGTTTTGCAATTGCTAAAGTTCTTGTGTATTTATACACTGTCAATGCATCTAAGCTTTGGTCTTCCTCTAGGTCTAACTGCAATTGACCTGACCAGAAATATTTTTTGTACTCGTACCATTGAGCATTTGAATGATATCCCCAGCCCATCTCGTTCGCTATTTTTATAATTGTATAATTACTTGTAATCAAAAATGTTTTATATTTGAATCCTGGGTGAATGGTATCACAAATATCTGCATTAGAAATTTGCCAATATGCTGCTCTAGGGACAGCTTGTAACTCTCAAGTACTCAAATTTTTCAAGACAACTCTGCTCATACAATTATAAACTTAATTATTGATATTTTATATTGTAATGATATATATAAGTATTTTAAAATCTTACTAAGAATGACATAAAAGATGCTTCTGTAAAATCACTGGAAAACTTGCATAATATTCTGTTTATTTATCTTTTAGTTGTCATCTATATTTTGTTTGCATATTAATTTATAATGTTGCATATATTTGTATACTAATTTATAAAAACACTCAAAATTAGAAGGTACTTTTTTACCTTGTACAATGGAGCTTTTATGTGCATGTTAGTCCTGTAGATGCAAAAGATGTTGAATGTTTAATTTGAAATTCTAGCACACTAGTTTCCCTCTTCATTTTTTGAAAAATTTAAATTCAAAGTGCTCCAAAATTTAATGAATTAAAAACCTTCAATTAAATGACTAATGCAATCTTTTGTTTGTTAGGTATTTGTATTGGATTTAAGAAAGCTTCAGGATCATTGGGTTTCATTTTGTGGTGCAAGGGACTAAGCTTGTACAGTCACAAGAACTTTCTGTCATCAGAAAAACATTTGGATAAATCTGTTCATGAATTTGGTTCGACTTTGCTTTGGGTAGTTTGTTTAAAAATGTGTGCCTACAGATTATGTACAGAAAATTAGCAGCTGTCTCTGGATTATTGAATTTGTTTCATCCCATAATTTATATATGTATTAAAAATGACAGTATTTTAATTTGTTTCTGTGTACTCAATTTTCAACAAATTTTAACGCTCTGGGCTTCTACGAGATTTCAGTGTAGTTTTGCTTTTACTTCAAAACACATAAATAATGACTAAATAACCCCATTTACTGGTTAAAAGAATCCTAGGAAAGATTCTATAGGTCAATAAGGTCAAAACTGGTTAGAAGTCCTGCTGAGAAAACTGCAGTTTTATTGTTGGAATAATGCGTGCATGACCATTAGAGGGTTAATATCATTAAGTTTTGAATCATGCTAATCTCAAAGAATTTAAATGTATTTAACACGTTTTTCAAAATTGCATGTTATTTGTTGAGTTATGTGTATGTAAACAGGGGAGGGGACAAGCTGCAAGTTCTACAATTTCTTGTATATTTTCTAGTCACTGGAAAAATTAGTATAAAAATGTATCTGAAAGCTGGATGAAATATTAAAGCTCTAATATTTCATTTTATGGCTGACTATTGGCAAAAGAAGTTACGAATCCAGTTCCTCTCTTAGCATGTATACTCAAAAATAGTTTTAAATTAATTTACTCAAGCATTACAATATTTTTATACCCACCAACTACTGAGAAATGTATTTAGTTTGTACAGTTAATAATGTCAACTTGTTACACAAGTCTGGTACATTGGCAATTGACATATCTTCTATAAACATGATATACATAAAAGGATTTGAAAAACAGGAACAATGGATTGGATGTCAGATAGCCAAAATAAGTCAAAATTCCTCAAACGGTTCTTTCAAATACAGAACAAGATGTGATCCTATGTGTTCATGGAAACAAGACATTTCTGAATCAGCAAGGTGGTGACCTGCAAGTAGGTCTGAGTTTCAGTATGGCCTAATCTAGCTTTAATACAGTTTTTGATAGTTGACAATGAAAACCAATGCTAAAGCTATAGACAGGAAAGTTTTTATCATTTCAAACCATTAATTTCATGGACTTGCAAGCAAAAGCCTAAGTACATAAAGATAGTTTTGTGTGATAAATGTGTATGCTTAGTTTTTTTGACTGGCAGTATTTTGTATGATATAAATTTAATATTCCATTAAACTAAATATTAAGAGTTAGCACTTCATGCCATTATCTGTAGACAGAAAACAAAATTTTGAACTCGTAATTTTTGCAATTTTGACTTGGTGCAATTTCTTTGTTAGCCCACACAGATGTATATCATAACTCATTTCATGTATTAGAGACTCAATACCATTAAAGTAGCAAAGCGTATTAAGAATTATCTCGCTCTGCAAGAGCTGAAAGAACTTGTATCTAGTAAGATACAATTTTTAATTTTGGGATAACTCAAACAATATAAAGGTTAATATAGCATTGAGGTGTATGAGTAAAGCCAAGCAAAAATAAAGTTGTATTCATTGTGTCTTATGATTTTAAATTAAGTTATTAAAAGCAGAAAAACTAATGATCATCAGTCTGATTTCTTAAAAGTTGAATAAACAAGAAATTTAAAAATAGTTTTTGCTGTTCCAAATATGGTTTTTAGAAAATGTTTTTAACTCGGAAGTTTAAACTTGTTTTCTGCAATTTTAGCTACACTACTCACAGACATTCCATAGGATATGTTAATCACACTGTTTTTGTATCCGATTATTTTTAAACTTGAAAATTCATTGTTTTTGGAGCTGCTACTTTCATTTTCTGTAAAATTAAACTGTTGATCGATTCCTTAGTTATGTTTCTAAAAATTGATAGCATTCTAATCTGGTCACACATAAAGTGGAAATAGTTGAAAATCAATATCATTAATTCTGGTAGAGTATGGTTATTTTTTAAACCAAACTAAAAATCTCGCCAAATTAATTATAAACCAATGAGTGAAAGTTGAAGTGAAGGAAAAAATTGTTTAGCTATGGCTATTTGCATATATTTTGTAAAAAGCGCCTACCAATCTGAGAATATTGATCCATACTGTCAAACAATTAGGATATTCCTAAAAACCACGGCTGTGGTAGCCCGGTTGGAAGAGTAACGGACTAGCAACAGGAGGGTTGCAAGTTCGAATCCAACCAGACTTTCTTGCACAAAGGGGCTTGTGCACGTTAAATCTATTGTGTCCCCAAATGTCCTTACATTGGGTGGTGTGGAAGTTTGGAGAGGGGTGCAGCTCAGGTGTGACCTCATCATCTGACCATGGTTCAAAATCATGTGGTGTCCTCGATCTTTCCCTTCGGGGTTGATCCTGGACCATCGCCAATAGCTCATTGTGTTGCTCCAGTGCAATGTTAATTAAAATACCTACCACATACTTACTAAATTAATTATAAACCAATGAGTCTAAAAGTTGAAACGGAAGGAAAGAATTGTTTAGCCATGGCTATTTACATATCTGTATTGAAAATAAAAGGCACTATGTCACAAATGTTAAATTTTTCAGGAGAACCAGTTCAATGATTCTTTTACATGTTTTCTTACATGTACCTTTTCCAACTGGCTAAATCTGTTATTTTTAGGCTTAGGATATAGTGCTTTGTACCTCTGAAAAAGAAAAAAAATTGCATAGGACACTTAAAATCTTAATTTCGTAAAAAAATGGACATAGTGCCTTTTACCTCCGATACACAGATATATTTTGTAGAAAGCGCCTACCAATCTTCTCTGTATCTTAGAATATGGATCAATGCTGTCAAACAATCAGGTAATTCCTAAAAACCACTAAACTTTCTCATAGATAACAGATGTAGATATGAGGCATTTTTTATCGAGAGGTGGCAGTTGTGTTTGCAGTAATACGTATTTCCTGTGCATATTCTGAACGTGATGTCAATTGACTTGAATAAAATTTTAGCACTTCGTCAACAAAAGTGCCGAATTGATATAACAGTTGATAGGTCATCACAAATTAGATTAAACGCCAAATGTTGCCAAAATGATGTAAAAATACGGTATAGCCTTGTACTTTTGTTTTCCTATCAATTTTTTTATGGCACTCACCAGGGACCTGATGTTTCCGAAATTCATCATTTTGAGAGGATAGTAAATTAAATTACGTTATTCGTGGTTAATTATAAAGAAGCAAATACTTTTTTCTTGACAATTTCATTCAGTGGATGTGGAATAACAGCTTGTTTTTAAATTGTCAGCAGTATAGACAAAGCAAACTCAATCGATTACAGGTTTTCAAAATATTTCAAAAGTCCTAGTTCCAAGTACTTTCTAACCGATATTCCAAGATCAGCTAAGTTTTATTCAAACTTCGCTTTACACCAACTAACATTTAGTTTTAAATTGAATCCTTATGGCACTTTTTTCAATTCAGAGATTCGGTTTCTAAATGGAAACTACATACCTATTTATAATAGATGTTTGTCTTTGAGTACAGCTTTCAAATGCCTTTAATTTTAATGTTGCCAATAATTTTAAAATAGGAAGTTACACACCTTTAAAAAGGTTTTGTATATTTTATTTTTATGAAACGAAATTCTTGAAACCATTATATATTCAACCAAAGACTTAGAGTTAGTCGACATACATACACTCATGTTTATGAAAATTGCAACACCATGAAGGAATTGTCCGATTTGTGAATGAAATTTCTTGTGTATACTACTAATGGTCATACAAATAAATCATAAGTTTCAGACCAATACAATTACATCACTGGCACAAAATTAGTATTTCGCGAAGCCTCCACGAGCGGAAATAAGAACCTTAACTTCATGCCAATCAATGAAAGAGGCTTTGGATATGTTTCTGGGGCCTTTAAAGCTGCTTTGATTCGAGTCCACAGTTCATTGGTAGTTACTGCTGGAAAATGGTAATGGGCCAATTAAAGGGTGAGCCGAAATTTTTTTTCGAAATCGCTCTTGCCATAGAGTAGAAAACCTTTACCTTTAAATAAATGCCCGTATTTTTAAAAAGCTTTTATTTAACATCTTTAGCCCACAATCCTGTATTAAATAATGACGAAATAGGGGAAGGGAAGAGAAAGCACCTTGTAGCACGTTTTTTAAAATTAAAATTTTATTTTTAACACCTAATAAATATATTTTAGAGAATGAAAAAGCATGTGCAAACTTTGTCTACGTTAATCATGTCCTTCGTACCCACAACCGATATTAATACCACATATTACCGATTTTAATGAAAATCAGTTTTTAAATAGGTACATATAGTATGGTTATTATTATATACATATAGTAATAACCAACTGCAAAATATTAGATTTCAGAAATCTATATTTTGTTAATTATTGACATTTAGAGTTCAAGGTCACACAAATTTAGATTTTCTAGCACTAAAAGTGGCCTGTTTGCGACCCTATATTTGAATAAGTTATTGACACAAATTAAAATTTTTGATATAATTGCATTCTTCAGAAAAGGGTCTCTTAGAAAACGTCAGAATATAATTTAATAGCCGTCATTGCTGAATCTGAGGGATCGACGAAAATAGAAATTTTGCCAATTTGTTACAAATTTCAAATAGCTTTGGTATCTCTAGAAATGTAAAGACAATATTAAAAATTATTCTTGATGAAGAGCCTTTCCAAACAAATAGCGTTGCGTAATTTGGTGATTGCATTTCTAACCCTTTATAAAGAAAAAACATTTAAAAGTAAAAATGGAAAAATACGATTTTTCAATTTTTAAAAATGCATATTTCACTGAGGGAAAGCTCCAAAAACATCAACACTTTTCAACATAAAGAGCAAGATATCTATTATATGTCCTGAAATTTTCATAATTGAAATTTGATTATTTTTGTCTCAAGAAATTTTTTAATTAGACGTAAATTTTACTTTTTTATCGCAGCTGATAATGAATTATAACCTCAAAAAATGCGGTATAAGAATGAAATATAACTATTATTATGGTGCACGTGCAAAATTTCATATAAAATTTCTTTTTAGTCTTTTTTGCTTAATCCAAGGAGTATTTCCATCAGTGAAATAATTAGGTGGAAAATTAATTTTGTTAGAGAAGTCTTTTCGATTTGCTTTTTAATTTGGAAACGTAAGTATTAAATACTACTACTTGCGAATATTAAATGCTTTTTGTAAATTTCATCTATATTATTTTATAGTATAGATCCCCCACGTTGGCGTGGTGCTTTTAAAATTTTCGTCAAAAGTTAAAAATAATTTGGTATTTCATTTTTGATTTAGGGTTTCATTGTTGCCATTAGAAACGAGTAATATGCATAGAATGGAAAGGAAATGCTCTGATTGCCGATAATGAACATTGCCAGTTAGTGCGATACTGATGGAATATGGTAACCCGTCGTAGAACATCCGAATAGTTTGGCGACGAAACTTACACTAGCCAATTGATTGGATGGTCAAGATTCTTCCAAAATATAGTTTTCGTCAGAGTTGTCCTTCATTTCATTTTATGTGCCTATTTTAAGTGGAAAACCGTCATTTTATAATTTTCCTTTGCTGTTTGAAAGATGAAGGAAATAAAAGCCCACTTCCAAACTTCAGCAGTAGTTTTTATCATACCTAGCAATGTATCTGGCATGAGTTTCAACGATGCATTTAATTTCCTTTAGCCCATAGGAGACTTTAATTTTATCAAAATCGACTATTTTCCATTTTTCGCTACTATTTTTAGCTTAAATATGATATTTAAAATTGTTGTTTCCGAATAGATAAAAAGAAAATTCTTCTTCATAGCTTACAAAAATATGAAATATTGATGTTTACGTTAAGTAGTTTTTGAGAAAGAGATCTCCAAACATGCAACATCAAGTGATTTCACAACTGCTCTTCAAAGTTGCAAGTCCTTAAAATGCCAGAAACTACCAAAATATTTCATTTTGAGCCAAAATATTTTGGTTATCGTTATTTATGCATAAACTTAACCCCTGTAGCGAATTTCATGAAAATCCGTCACCCTACGGCCACAGGTTTGTCTGATTTTTGCTCATTTCACATGGAATGACCCTTTTGCGAACTATTAAAATAAAAATGAGTTATTTCAAATTAGTGACTACTAGGCATCAAGTAGAATGCCCTATTTTCAGCACTCCACGTAAATTCTATCTTCAGTTTGACATCAATCGGGCGTTTAAAAGTATTTGTTTGTTGAACATGAATAAAAATACCAACATTCTGGCAGAACATTTGCCAGAATGTTGGTATTTTTATTCATGTTCAACAAACAAATACTTTTAAACGCCCGATTGATGTCAAACTGAAGATAGAATTTACGTGGAGTGCTGAAAATAGGGCATTCTACTTGGTGCCTAGTAGTCACTAATTTGAAATAACTCATTTTTATTTTAATAGTTCGCAAAAGGGTCATTCCATGTGAAATGAGCAAAAATCAGACAAACCTGTAATTCGTGAAGCAGAAGTTGCAGCTAAAACTATGGAGAAAAGCTTCTATACCAATTGTTCACCGAAAAAGAGTTACAAATGATACGTAAGTGACAAATAGTTCTTTTAGGATATCGTAAAGTGAAACATTTTAATAACCATGATTTGAAAATAAAAGTGCTTAAAGACCATCTAAGACGTTTGACATCGTGTCATGTAAATGTGTCCTATTTTCTGCATGTTCTCGTAAGAGGATTCAAAAGGTTCACTGAAAGAACAACCATAACTGACCATAGAACATTACGAAAAATGGTAATAGGTTCAATAGATTTTTTACTGAAACGAATAAGATTTTAGATTTTACTGAAACGATTAAAATATTAGAGCCTAAAGATTCTAATACAAATAAGGGACTCCTAATTAAAGTAGTAACTAGTAAAAGTAAGATAACTGTAAATGAAGTTATAGCTAGTAGAAATAAGTTATATATGAAGTGCTTAAAACACTTATAAAGGTATGTGATCAATATTGTGTTCCGGACAGGACTTGCCACCGAATTGATTCTAAGGCACTTATTAAATTAGATTTAGCCTCTGAAAGTCCCAGAGAATATTCGCGAGCAATCTGATAAACATGAACCAAACGCGAAAAACTTAATGTACAATCTGAAAATTTCTTGCGATTTATCCGAGGTCTACCAACAGGATATAAGTTTAGATTAACGATATTTATACAACATTTGCAAACTTATATAATCTGATCAATGTTCTTCGAATTTAGACAGAATTGACAACCTGCAAAATTATCACAGGCTATTAACACTATATCTTAGGATGCGATGGCTGACAACAGAAAATCGCATCCTAAGATATATATGTTGTGTCAGAAAATCCATCTTTGAACCTAAAAATTATTTCAGAATTTATTTGAGTTGATGAACCAATGCGGGGGTATGTGATCAAGTACCTCCTTCCTGCAAAGATGTAACTTTGAATGTTTTAAAACAATGCATGCATCCTCGTTATTTAAGTGATAAAATAAAAACTGTTATTCATCCAGTCATTCAGCAAAACGCATACGTCCTTCACGCTGAGATTATGCTGTCCGCGGTAGCCCAGTTGGAAGTGTAACGGATAATCAACCTGGGGGTTGCGAGTTCGAAACTCGGTTCAACCAAAGATCGTCGTGTTCACGAGGGTTGATCTGATGTACGTTAAATCTGTCGTAGCCTCAAATGTCCTCACGTTGGCGTGGTGTGGAAGTTTGGAGTCGGGTGCCAGCTCAGGTGTGACCTCGTCATCTGACCGTGGTGTTGTCCTCGGTCTTTCCCTTGGGGATTGATACCGGACCTCACCAATAGCCCATTGTGTTGCTCCAGTGCGACGTTAATTAACTACCTACCAACCGAGAATATGCTCCTTACAATGATCAGCGATGAACGCCACAATATTGAGAACTGGGACCAAAGAAAGAATTATCTTTGGTTCCAGTTCTCGAATATTGTGCTAGATAAAGACTAAAGCAAAATATAATTCTCAACATTCCAAAAACAAACTTCGATGCGATTGATTCCACCAAATTGATTAATTGTCAAGACTTATTTTGTTGCTTACTCCTATTTTAACGAACGTTACAAAATGAAGAACTCGAGTCTTGTATAAATTCCTCAGTTACCCAAACTTTTGAGTTTCTTTGCTACCCTTGTCACACAGGTGATGAAAGTAAATTGGGTAAAATTGGTGACAGGCATAAATGTCTGTCATTGGACCAGACGCACGTGATTTCTTCACTCGATCTAAGATAAAATCAAGATGAAATTGTTCCAAAAATGTGATTTTAAAAACAGTATAAACTAGTTTAATTACACCTATTTGGTATTCAGTACTCTATATTTATAGTTATAAAAAACACTAGTTTATATATTTTTCAGCCTTTGTAGAGATATAGTTAATTTATAATATTGCAAAAATTTCAGAATTTTCCATCTGTGTTGTTGAAAAATAAATACTGTGCTTGTACAAAAAATCTTTTTTATTACATTCACTGGGTTGTTTATATTTCGATGTTTAAGGTTTTAAAACAGTTTGTGGATTTTTGGTCTTGTAACATTTTTATGGAACGACATACTTTTTCAGATAAAATACTAAAATATGTCCGGTAGAGTTCAAGACGTTGAATAAAATCTTTTTTTAAATATAAGTTTGTATTTGAAGGAAAGAGATAACTTTTCTCTATTGAAAATTGAAATTCGAAAAAAAGTATGTCAATAAAAACATGTTTATAGAAGATATGTTTTTCGCTTATCTGAACTGCCCTCCCTAGTATTCATTTTCCGGACTGCATGTGTATATCTCGACCAACTTTCCTCAAAAATCCTTGGTCTACCACTCGTAGTTGTAGAAAATTCCGTTTCATGAAAATAATTAAAACATATAGCACTAAACCTAATAGAATTGATTCAACGCATTCAACTCATAAAAACTTGCATTTCTTTTCCATGTTTCATATAAAATTAGTTGGTTTTATGAAAGCTGCACTCAATAGGTAAGTAACATGCCATTCTCATTTTAAACAGGTACGTGGCATCCATTCGAAACTGTCCGAATTGTAAAAAGTGCTTTGAAGTGTAGCACGTGCTCTGCGAAACGAAAACTCGTATTCCTTAACCACATGCGTAACATTATTTTCTGATTTGTTCGCTTGGAACAATTTTGCATTTAAAATTTTGTTCGATTTTTCGATATAAGTTGTTGCAACTATGGTTTAATTTTCATCAGCCTAAATACATGTTTTGTTTTGTCCCCTTATTTTAAATAATATATAAAAAGTGTTATTTGTTTTTCAATCTCGTGGTTTCTTGTGTTTCATTAATTTGATTTTGTTCACACATGTTTCTGTATCTCTCTGTTAACTTTAATACTACCTAGCAGTATTAACAGCTTAATTGCAACATATTCTCTCATGACGTAAACAACATTGTAAACCTACTTTTGTTTCATCAATTCGTGTACGCTCAATACATCGCCTTTGCATTTAGAAATCTTTTTCTTTCACAATTGTGAATTATTTCACGAAACTTTGGTTGACAGCTGTTCGCAGAGAAACATTAATTAATCGAATCTACTTCCTTCTTTTTTCGTGCCTTTTGTATTGGCATGGTAATAGTATTGGAGAAAATTTGAACAATTCATTGCTAAACGTAACTTTTTACACCTTTATTTCTTACAGATATCAATAATTTTTTCAAATAAAATAGGCATTTTAGATAAGATATTTTATTTGGAAGATAAATAAGAGCAACGAATAAGTTTGTGTACGAAACGTGCATATACAATCCCTTTTATTGTTGAATTGACTTTCGAATGGCATGTTCTTTTTCTCCATTCACATTTCTATCTTCACTGTACATTTTTTCTGACACATTAAGTACGAGTAGTACCAAGATCCTGAATATAATTTTTCCAAAGTTAAATAACTATTTCTTTTATAAGTCTATTCACACACATTTAGTTCAAAACTAATTAAAAATCGGGATATTTGTTTGAAACTACTAGTATCTTTTAGTGAGTATTTCTCAATAAGAATTCAAAAGCACCGAACTGTTGAATTATACATTTCACATAAATGAATTCTTAAAGTTCTTCGGTGCCGTCGTGGTTCAGTGGGTATGCCCACTGTGCTAGCAACTTTCAGTCAAGAAGGAAGTCAATCACGCGTCAACACCAAGAGAATTATTCTCTTAGCCAATAGCTGATTGGGAAAGTTGGTTGGGTTGGATTTTTTGAAGTACAAGGACCATATTTGGCCAAGCTGTCAAGACTGTCGAAAGACCAACAAATCAATTGTTCACAAAATGGCCCGATTCAATTACATGGTTCGAACTTTCAAAATTTAATCGGTACTTCAAAATTTTACAATGTTATTAATGAAATCGAAATAGAAAAGAATCCTGCCTACAGTAAAATTATATAGATTGAAATGACGATGGGCATAAGTGATTGCAAAATTATTATCACACACAAGCACACGCACACACTATAATTCAATTCAGCACGCAGTCAAGGCAATTACCACAACCAGACGAATAAATCATATGTAAATATTTTAAATGTGTGATTTCAGGAATCTAGCAAGATAACATCCCTGATTATCTTAGCAGTCATATCTGTGGTTGGTAGTGCTAGCAACTGTCCTACAAAGTATGCACGTTTCAGTGCTCAGCACAGTTTCTGCCTAGCTCGCAACCCCACCTGTTCCGTAATCAAAGAAGGCGTGTATGAGAGCGACAGGAAGGTTATCCTGCAGGTGCAGCACAACGATTTCTGGAGTAAACTCGCGACTGGACAAGAATCTCGCGCGGGGGGTCTTCCAACGGCATCCAACCTGCTACAATTGGTAAGAACGGATGTTACATCATTGCATGCTAAAATCAGTTTCCTACCGTAAAGGCAGAAAAATCTACAAATTGAATAGCTTAAGTTCTGAAATCGCACACTTTCATCTCTAAATATTACTATAACGTAACTGAAAGAAACCACATTACCACCAAGAAAGCAATAAATCTGCAAATAGCATTTACGTAAACGTTTCTTAAAGGCTTGTGTCTGGTACATTTCTATCTTATTTTAATCCGAATATAAGGAACATGGTGCATCGATATGCGCATTTTAGAACTCTAAATGAAATAAAATTATTCAAAAATATCAAACAGCTTTTCGTGTACTCCTTATACTGCTGGCACCTCTTATTTTCAATAAAATCATTCACTAATATGTCAGATAATATAAAAATTGATAAATCTTCTCTAATGTTAAACTCAAGGATAGAGATTCGACCATTTAAGAGTGTTTAAAATGAAACCGACGAGAAAATTCTCAACAATGTTGAGCGATAGCAGATTTTTCAATTTCCTCGTTTCCTTTTAGTTTTTGTAAACGGAATAAGAAAAATAGAAATAACATTCTGAACGGAAATTCGCCAGGTTGAATTTCGCGCTTTCTTTAGCAGACGAAGCTTAGCCATTCTGCTGCCACTAACTGTAAAATCATTGTAGCGCGAGACGGACGTTATGGTAAATTTCAAAGTTTTAAAAATATAATTTCATTGCATTGACTGCGCAATTATTTAAATATCTCTACTATCTATCCCTCCTCTCTGTTACATTACTAAACATTAGCTAATAAAACATAGCGTAGGCCTAAGGGGCACCGCCATAGAAATTGATTCTAAAAAGGGTTCCACGAGTCAAAAAGTTTGGAAACCTCTGCTCTATACAAACTATCCTTTTTGCTTCTCTAGAGTTGCTCTTGCCCGAGAGTGCAGATCCGAATGTGCGAGTTGAACTATCAATTGTAGGCAGCAATGTGCTCATCTTTGTACAATCCTTTTACGGGTGAATTTTCGACAAGGAATTGTGTGGTATGATTTCCTGTTACCGATTCCGAACATTTTATATGATGTATGAACCCACCATTTTTGCCAACACTCAATTTCACATTAGAGCCAAACATTTCTATGAGAAGGATTTTCAGAACAAACAAACCAAACGGTAAACGGAGATTTTACCACTGTTACACAAATGCTATCGCATGATACGTATTGGTGTTACTTTAAGATGTATTACAGTTTACCGCCGTGCTGTTCACTTTTATATCAACTATCATACATACATTCGGAATTCATTCTTTGGAATTTTTGTTGGTGACGTGTTGAAATCGACATCATGTCCGGAAAATGTACATGAAGCATATTATGCCGCCAAAATTCTACCTCCACCTACATTTAGCCTGACAGAAAAAGCCTCTTATAGAATGTCTTATCTCTGATGAGATATTGCGACCTTTAGCTTTTTAGTACATTATCTGAAAACTAGGAGATTTACGGCTCACAGGCGGCACAAATTTTGCCACTTGCGCGTTAAATTTGCTTTCTCGTGAAAGGTGAAAATCTGTTGCAAAAATCTCGTCGGATTTTAAAATTTGTTCTTGTATCTTAGTAGATAGCTTGGGCCAAGACCTGGAGAACCGGATGCGGTTATGTTGCTTTCAATAATGGAAATGGTATTAGAAAGTTACATGTGTGCAATTATGGTCCTGCGTAAGTTGTCATATTTTATTATTTTCTTCTAAACGTGCATCAATTTATATTTTAATGAATGATTAGTAGTGAAGCAAAGAGAGAATAGAAAGACCTCAACCAAGAAGGAACTAAGAAAAGAAAATCTAACATTAAAATACATTTCTAAAAATTTGAAGATCACAGAAAAATCTTTCGAGGTTCATAGATATCCTGATAGATAAGGACATAAACACATAATTAATTCCTCACTAAATCCTATTTTAATTAGCCTTCTTTATCCCGACTGCAAAGTTCACTTAATAAGAAGTTTTAGCGAGATGAGTGTTTATCAAGTTTCTAATTGATTTTTATAGCCCTCATATTATCCAAATTCACAGATTTGTAAACGTCAAACAATCTTCCATAAAAACTGTTAAACAATACAAATATAGTTCTTAACTTCATAAAATATTTTCTTATGCAAGATGATTTCAGAGTTTGCAAAAACCGACAGAATAGTCACCGGTCTATAATTCTCATCACACGATCATCACCTTTTTGGAAAAGAGGAACACATTTGGATGTCTTCCAAGTTGAGGGAGATTTCATTTTCCTCAGTGAGAGATTAAAAACAATCAATAAAGAATAAGCACAAAAGCATCTAAGTTAGCCTTGATGAAATAGGCTGGAACTTCATCCAACCGAGCAACAACCGCGGCACAGAAATCGATGCTACTTGTTTATAGTCGAATGACAACGGATATATACAATATACAATCGATCGTTACGGGATTCATACGGCGATTTTGTCACTTAGTTTTTTTATGCTTGACTTGAGTTACGGAGCTGAATAATATTTACAAAGGGGCAGTCGGTGGCTCAGTGGGCATGCCCACTGCGCTAGCAATCTTCAAGTTGTAGACGGTGCAGGTTCGATTCCTGTCAAGCACATTCCTCCCTGGGTGTATTTCTCTCTTCTGTGTCAGTAAAACTTTCGTTGTGTGTGTCTGTCTATACTTGATATTCTATGTCTTGTGTCTAACGCAGCATGGCCACATATGGCCCTTGCGCCATAAAATTCCCCAAACCAACCAATATTTACAAAACAGCCCGGAAGAGCTCGCCACTCTAATGAAATTCTTTATTCAGTATGACGATAGAAAGCAATGAGAAATCTGGAAGATAGAAATCAGCCTAGAAAAGAAGAGGAACAAAATTAGGTTTAGTGTCAAAATATGGCGAATCATCTTTGGACAAGGAAATGGGATACAATTCAAGTGAAAGCTGAGAAGCTAATTGTGATAATACGACTGATATGTAATTTGTGCCATGCATTTTGTTAGAAATAAGGGTACAGCTGTATTGTACGCCCCATTTGGTGGTATCGCTCTTGGCACACTTTTTATGTCGCCAAGGAAAGAATTCTTAGACAAACCGTTTTTTTAAACGGAAAATAATAAGCAAAAGCAGAAAGTAATTAACGGGAAAAAAATGCAAAACTTCGAAATAAACATGTTTTTTTTGTCAGAAAATATAGCAGACATAGTTGAAAAATAGCGGTTAAAATATCTTTTTATTTTTTAAGCTGTTTTAAACTTCCCCTAATCTAAATCTCTAACCATTTCTAAGAACTTGTTAAAGTAATCAATTTTCAAATCTTCATATGAATTTTCAAATACTTCACCTGCCATAACTCGCTACTAAAAGTGTGCCAAAACAATGCCAAGAGGTAAAATACGCCACCAAACGAGGCGTATGATACAGCTGTACCGAAATAAGAATTAACGCCATTAAAAATAAATGCACTGTTATATATTTTTGGATAATTCTATTTCATTTAGAGATGAGTAAAATGTGAATAGGTATGCTGCATTCATTATAAATGATTTGGAATAAGATATGAAATGTGAGAAATGACACTTCGCAATCAGTAGATGTAAGCAATTCAGAAAGTTTATCGAAGATGCTATGCGCTGATCTGCTAGTTCGAATTAAAAAAGTCATATATTGTAATAGTACTTTCTGAATGTGAGATACTATGTAAGCAAGGTCCGCGGTAGCCCGGTTGGAAGAGTAACGGACATGCAATCGAGGGTTGCGAGTTAGAATCCAACCAAAGACCGTCGTATACAAAGGGGGCTGGTGCCCGTTAAATCTGTCGTGACCTCAAATGTACCCACGTTGGCGTGGTGTGGAAGTTTGGAGAGTGAGGTGCCAGCTCAGGTGTGGCCTCGTCTTCTGACCATGGTTCAAAATTACGTGGTGTTTTCTTCGAATGATGTCAACACTGTTCGAATGGTAACATTTAAACTCGAGTTTTCCCTCTTGTTTATTTTAGTCCTGATGATGATGGAAGTTTTGTTGCTACGAAATAGCTATAGATCAGTTGCATCATCGTGTTTTCATCTTTATCAATCACTTTTTGAAGCTTTTAAACTTTGAAGTCTTCAAGCTTTTAACGAATTTCCGATTAGTCATTAAATGAATGTTTAAGAAAGTATTTGATCACTTAAAACTTTAAATATTCTCCGAAGCGGAAAGATATGCCGATTTCGCTTTTGGTATTTAAAAAGTAATTAAAACATTGTTTTCTGGTTATATTTTTAGTGTTTCTTCTTTATTTGAAATGGTTACGACACAAGTTGAAAGGATAAAGAAAAATGATTAATTTCTTTCTCTATTTTTGTTTCAGATAACACTCAATCTCTCCGCTCCATAACATATTTTTTATATAAAAGATCTAATTACATACGATGGTAAATTTTGAACAGCGTGACCATAAGAAGACAAATCTTCAAGAGCCCATTTGACTAAAATGAACTCGTTGCAAACGCTTAAAAGTGAGTAGATAAAAGTACACATTTAGTCCACTTTGTTATTAAGAGTGAGTTATTTGTTATGAGTAAGTTATAATTGGATGTTGTGTACGTTTCAAAGTATTTTGAAATGTATACAACATCTATATATAATTATAACTTACTCATAACAAATAATTAACTCTTAATAACGAAGTGGATTCACTTGCGAAAATAGAAAACGAGAGACGTTGCTGTTAGATGCATTCAATTAACCATTTATTTCTTCAACTTTAAATGGATGTTGTGTTCATTTCAAAATACTTTTAAATGTACACAACATCCATTTAAAGTTGGAGAAATAAATGGTTAATTGAATGCATCTAACAGCAACGTCTCTCGTTTTCTATTTTCGCAAGTGAATAAAAATTAGCAGTCACCTATTCAACAGAAACGCTCTCAAGGAATCCCACAGGCTTACGCTTCTTAGAAACAGCAGCAACACAGTTTTAGAATTCAGCTTTGTTGTCTTCTGAAATTTCTCCGGGGGAAAGTTTTTCCTTGACATGAAGTTTTTGGGAGATTCATTCAAAAATGTCCTTTTTCTGGAAAACACAAAAATAAAGAATAATGACTAAACAATAACAAAAAAGAAACGCCTTTAAATGACCAAAAAACCTGAAAAGTGACTTTTGCCTAAAATCACTAACAAAGGAATCTAAATGAGCTTATTTTTATAAAATTTATTTCTATTCACTCCTAGACATATTTTTAGTCTTGGAAAAAGATGCAGAATCATCAAAATCCTATCCCCAGTTACTATAAAGACCGGATTCCATGTAGAAAGAGCAAAATACGGTCCAATGAAAACTACTAACAACACATGCACCTCAGGTCCTAGGAACTTCTACTAGTTTGAGTGAGCGGAAACAAGAAAAAAATTAATTAGTCTAAATATAAATAAATTAATTAGTAATAAAAACAATTCAATTGCATTCGCTAATGTTGAACGTTCCAATTAACACTCAATTCGAATGGTTTACGATGAAACAATTCAATTGTCAAGTCACTGTTCTTTCCATTATTCTTCTTCTTAAAACGTGTGATGATGTCGAATACATTGGAGGAACCTTATCAACGATTTCACTTATATTTAGAAATTTTTCAAATGTTTGGTAAAATACAATCATCTTACGTTTATGGTGTGACATGACAAAGCCTCATACTGAAGATCTATCTTATAAACAAAGTAAATTCAGTGCTGTCCATCGAAACTACAATACAATGAAGGGCAAGAGATATCAGCCATATTTGTTATACAAATAACGCATGGCACAAGGTTGAAATGGATGAAATTATAGCTCCGTTCGATTAGAGCAGCGGTTCCCAACCTGGGGTACGCGTACCTCTGGGAGTACGTGGTGGTCCCGGTTGGGGGTGCGCGAAAATGATATCAGTAATGGCGGAAAACACCTAAAAAATAAAAAAGTAATAGGCGTAAACCTAGTAATTGATTGATCATTGCCCCGCCCACTACCAATTATATCATGAGATTACGCATGTGCCCTCCCCTCTTTTGTTGTTTCTTTCGTTTCTAGTAATTCTTCTCTAGATAAATATCGAATCGTCTCAGATTCCGGCATCGATATTTTTTATTTAAAACGCGATTGAAAGCAGGCCATCATTTTACTGTTCGATTGGGCGCCAATTGAGTAACGTGAATTAATAGGCCTAGCTTCGTTCCTTTTTTATGAGTGCTTAATTTTAAGTGTTTAGCAATTACTTTAATGTTTTAAATGACTTTATCTTGATACTGTTTAGTGTCTCGAAATGGATAAGTGGTTGAAACCGGTACTATTATGAGAGCTGCAAATAGCATTGAAATTCAACCCGCTGAATCGGAGGCTGCAAGTACTTCGGAACAGTCTGATGATTTACAAGCGCAAGGGAGCAACAAGCAAGGGAACCACAACAAAAATGCTCGTCGGAAAAAGAGAAAATATTGTGATGAATAATTGTCATGGATTTTCAGTAACGGGAGATGAAGAATTAATTTGCTAGCTAACCCTAAGAACATTACTACCTAACAAAAACAAACTTTTTTTTGCGTAGTGTAGAGGGAGGGGTGAGAAGGGTTATGAGAAGGGGTACTCATAAATGAAAGTTTTATCAAGGGGTACGGGGGGAGAAAAAAGGTTAGGACACACTGGATTAGAGGAGCGCGAAGTAATTACTATTTTGTGTAGCCACCGTGGGTGCCAATAAGTGCTGCTACACGTCTCTGGGTTGAAAGATACTTTAGATGTGTGTTTGGGGTATACTCAGTCCATGCTGCTTCCACACGCTGCAGTTTATCTGACGTAGACCTGGGTGGTCTGTGCTGTGACAGTCGTTGAGCGATTATCGACCAGACGTGTTCGATGGGCAGGTGGGCCATGGAAGAAGTGAAACCTGGTAGACAAGCCCTGAAGATAAGGGAGGACAACAGGCTCCAAAACTTCAGAGATGTAGAGTTGGCTGTTGAGTATAGATGTAATGCATGCTAGGCTGGAGTTGAATCCAATGGCGCTGCATACCATAACGCAGATGACTGACCTGTATGGCGATACATAATGCAAGTCATACAGTCTGCCACCACTGTTTCGCCACACAGATGCCGCCATCCTGGTGAATCTCAATTCTGCCACCATCGTGGACAGAATTGAGATTCGTCTGAAAAGAGGATGTTATCAGATTAGTCTTGTCCATGTGAGGCGCTCTATGCACCCTTGCAGCTGAAGACGCTTGTGGTGGTCAAAAGTAATTGCAGCAATTGAAGGCTTGAAAAAATTCCCCGCTGAGGCAGACGAAGTCGAATCGTACGTGATGACACAGGTTGTCGTGAAACACACCCTCATTCTTGAGCTAGAGTTCATAATGTTGCAGTACGATCCGCAATAGCCATGCGCACAAGGTGTCTGTCCTCTCGTTTGGTAATGTGACGAGGCTGCTGCAATTGTTTATGTCGATCAGTTCGTCCCTTTTGCATCCTATGATTCCATTGTGGCTAAATTTTGTCCAACACGAGCAACGATTTCGAGGAAAGATAATCTGTAGTCTCGATAAGCCACAATTCTTCCCCTGCCGAACTCAGAAACGTTCTCGTTTGACTGCCGTATTTTTCGATTTAATTAATAATTAAGCTTTTTACACACAGGAACAGCGAGAAAATACAATTACAATATTTAAAACCAGCTCTCTGTTCTTCCTTTCCATACTTCTTACAGGGGACTTTATTGGGAACATGATTTACATAAACGCTGCATCTTAATCATTCGCATATCCTTCCATGATCTACGCATCGTACAAATTCCAAGACTATTGGAAGCTTCCTTCATGGTGTTGTATTTCCTGTGGACAGCAGTGTAGAAATCGCTTAGCCAACGAACCAACATAAATTTCGAAAATTTTACAAGTGCAGTGAATGAGCGATCTTTATTTAGGAATTATATGTTGAAATAATCAGATTTTCATTCATAAAACGATGTCATACATCACTTTCACACTTTTCTTTTTAAAGAAATGCTGTTTTTCTGTATGTATATATATATTTTTTCAAGAAACAGAAAATATGTAAATTCACCTTTAAATCATGAATCGCGATGATACACGAGATATTTTATAATAAATAGCTTGCTTTCAATAACACAAAATTTGACATGTACTATAAGAAGATAAATTTCTATTCAATAAAATTTGTTTTAATCAATGGGTAGTTACAAAGAAACTGATTTAAATGCTTAATTTATTTATAAGTAAAATGAAAAATGTTATTAGTCTTGGTCTCCTTTTCAACGTATATCTGGAGCAGTGTTTTTCAACCACGGGCAGGAAATGGGCCCTAACATCAATTGTACCGGATCGGGCGAGGTCTGGAATTTCCCATTTTAATTTTCGAAGCATGAAAAAATGAATAATCAAATTTACATGAAATCGCAATGATATTTCTTTGTTTATCCACCACATATCGTTATGAAACTGCATTTATTGGCATGACCGTGCTTAAAACGAAGTAGTTTCACCTTTAGCAGCTTTCAGTCTCCATTTGGTCTGTGAAACAGCATTCCTTGGCATGACTGAATAAAACAAAACATATTAACTGTTTGCAGCTTTCTGACTGTCTCCCTTCAATTCATTCTAGAATAATAAACTAACGGACAGAAAACAGCACTAAGTCTCCCTAGTCTAACTGAAATCTTCAAAAACTAAGTTCTAATAAAACTAATTAAAGAAAATTAGTTTACCTTTTTCAACACCTTAAAATTGCTGTTCGAACTAGTATTTAGAATCGAGATTCATACAGTTTTACTTTTTAAATCACATACTTTAGGTATATGAATATTTGTCTTAGGTATGTGATAAAACTGTTTCGTCGACAAGCTGACATATCCTCCTGCTCAGGCTGACTTCTATGGTGAGTTACAATGCCTAAGTATTTTTCTAACCTTTTGTTTTTCAAACCAGTATCGTTAAAATCAATTTCACAATGCAATAATAAATTTTAAACTGAATAATATAAATTGTTCGTGATAAAAATGGAATTTGTCAATAATAATCAGCACAAATTAATTTAATTTGATACCCGAGGAAACTATAATATGCTACAAGATTTCATTTATCCAGCGATTGATCGCTAATTTGAATGTACTTTTATATTTATCAACATGCTGCATCTTGTATATACTAATTCAATTTATGATTATGCCATTATTAATAACAAATACTTTTGTTAGATGCTTTCTGAACGTTCACTTCCAATTGCATTCCGTTCTCTTCTTCATTTCTGACGCTGAGCCTAATTCTCTCATGGTTTTTTTTCCGGGCTGATTTCTATCTTCCAGATTTCTCATTGAGCTCTGTCTCATCAGACTAAAGAAATTCATTAGAAAGGCGATCTCTTCCATGTAGGTTTAGCAATAGCATAATCAAGTATATTTAAACTAAGCGGCAACATTGGCGAATGAATCCAGCAAGTTTATTTTATTGGGTTGATGCAAAAGTTGGTCCCGTTTTTGGCGCTAGATGGCATTGCATCGCAAAACCGAAGTGCTATCTAATTCACACGTGTAAAGTTTTGATGTTGTTTGAAAGAAGGAATTTCAGCGAACATTTGGGGAAAAACTGTGTTATTTGGTTGCGTTTTTTAAATTTCGTTAAGCATTAAAAATGACAGAGAAAAAGGAGCATTTTCGACATATTCCGCTTTTTAATTACCGAAAAGGCAAGAATGCTTCGCAGACGCAAAAGAAGACATGTATTGTGTATGGCGAGGGTGCAGTTGACGATTCCACGTGCAGCAAGTGGTTCAGAAAGTTTCGTCACCTTGATCAGTTCTTTAGCGAGAAACCTCAGAACTTCTATGAGACCGGGATTATGCAGCTACCGAAGAGATGGAGAAAGGGCATCGAACAGAACATCGCATAATATATTGATTGAATGTAATTTTTAGTAAATAAAATGTTTCTTGAATTTTTGTCAAAAAACCGGGACGAACTTTTGCATCAACGTAATACATTGTTTAAATTCGTTGTTGCCATTCGACAGTAAACAAATAACGGCCAATTTATGTGCCACGTACATTAGTTAAATATATCTTTCAATTTCACATACATAATGCTTCTTCGTTCAAATTAATATCAATACCGTTCTCTAAGACCTATAAATCTCTCCACCAAATTGAGGGGGACTAAAAAAAAGATTCTACAAATAAAAATAAATCTGACAGAATTTCTGAAGGCTCAGTTTACAGTACCCAAAAGTTTTCATACACACGTGACTGAAATAAAAGGTTGGGTACTTATTTTAATTTAATTTTATTATTTGGAAGCTCATCATACTAACGCAATTCATCTTGTCACAGAGAATCCATTCATAATAAGTCAAAACTTCCAAGATTATTCGAAGTCTATAGATGTTAGTTTTTGCAAGTAATTTACAGCTTTCTAACAATTTCACCCAAATCATTTCACGATTGTTTTGAACATACTTTGTTAAAATGAAGTCATACTTACTTGAACCTTCCTGATGTTTCTCTTCGCCTCGAAAACTGCCCTGTAGTGTTCAGCCTCTGGTGCAAAAACCTGTTCCAATCGGTCACCAGTTCTGGGCAAGGAACAATTTGTTTTTCCTAATTGGATCTTCATTCCTCTTGGATTAGCAGTAGGGCAGTTTTGCCTCAACGAGATATCTTGTCATCAGCAAAAATGACGGGATTTTGGACGAGATATCTCGTCGAAACACTCTTAGAGGGTTAATACTAAAATTATAACTTATTGTGACATTATATGGCTACAAACACTAACGAAACAACGCGTACTACTGAAAGTAGATCTGATGCCTTACTTTTTAGAGATAAGGAAACAAATATTTACCAGAGAATTCATCTATATTCTTGAGATCACAGGGATTCCAGCTCTATATGAAACATAACTCAACGTAAGAATCGTAGGAACTGTCAAAAAGCAAAAACTCAGAAGAAATTTATTTATTTATTTGGAAGAACACAGAAATTTTGAAATACGAGTTGATAGTATACAATACCACAATCGAACAAGAGAAGGCGAGCAATAAATATCTAGCAACGAGCTAATTATGCAAACGCACGTAATGACATTCGATCCTCGGCACGTAACACACACACCTGAGTTTCAACAGCAATCGTAATGATACTCGATGTTATTCCTGAGGATTTCGAATTGTTTTGTCTCCCTCTGCACACGAAGGAGAAATCGAATAAAATTTTGTTGACAGCATTGTCATCAGAAATACGTAAGTATGTAAAGTTTCAAGTTGTATCGGGAATAGCGTTAAAAATCAATCAGGAGGTTAGAAAATAAGATTTTTCTCTCAAATACCAGAAGGAAGGATGGTAAATAAACGAATGGGGAGTGTAAATGGGACCTAGCATTATTAAACGCTTATTTGCAATCAAAGTATTCGCTTATGACTTCATCGACATTTCCAAAAGATGTTTTTTCCTCAATTCCTTTTTGCTTAATGCATCACCTTTGTTTTTCACAGTAATGAATTATTTCATGAAACAGCTGTTGGATTAACAGCTGTTGGAATATGAATGCATCGAATCTACTTGCATCTCTTTTCGTGGATTTGTATTGGCATGGTAATCACATTGGAAAGAATATTTGGACTATTCATCGTTAAATGTCACCTTTCATACCATTGTTGCTTACAGATGTCAAGAATTGTTTCAAATCAAATCTGCATTTACTTTCAGGTGTTTCATTTCAGGTAAATGAGAGGAACGAATAAGTTTAAATAAGAAAGGTAGACCGTTCCAGTGACTGAAAATCTCCCATTTTATCGTCGAATGGTATGTTGCTTTTTTTCATCCACATTTCTATCTTCCTGTAGCACTTCTCTGGAGTATTGAAACTGCGAGTATTACAAAAACCTGACTCTAATTTTTGTAATTAAATACCTATTTCTTTTAGAAGCTTATTCAAGATTTAGTTCACAAATAATCCAAAATCATGATCTTGTTTGACAGAAATGTTGAGTTTGTGGAAATTATTATACAACACTTGGCCAGAACGTTTACAAAATTTGCACAAATTGATAAGTTTCATGCACATTAATTTTCCATGTGTTACCATTATTTTAATTTCCATAATAGTTTTATGCATGTAAATCAAAGTAACCCTATTTGATAAGTGTATCATTCAATGGTAAAGCCCTAAAGAAATTGTATCAAAACACCTAAGTTTTAGTAAAAATAAAGCAACATTTTAAACCAAAATTAGGAAGCCTGATGAACTTCTAATTTACTTTTAAATATATACAGAAGATTGGGTAGAGCTGTACTATACGCCTCGTTTGGTGGCGACGCTCTTGGCGCACTTTTAGTAGCGAGTTATGGCAGGTGAAGGCAACCCATCTTTATTAGAGTTGAGCGTTATTGTTTTCCGTTAGAAAACTATTTTTTCAAAGAATTCTTTCCTTGGCGATATAAAAAGTACGCCAAAAAAGTCGCCAATAGCGTTGCCACCAAACGAGGCGTATAATACAGCTGTACCGAATATTGCAAGGTTTAACCAAAAGAATTTTCACAAAAATCAAGAAACAACCGATGGGCAGGAAGCCGTTTGAAATCAGAAAAATGTTAAAAAATATGCGCTTTTGTAGATAGACCTACGATATTTGTATAATATGTATGTTTTATGTTGTCAGTATATTTTAACATCAAGTAGCGTATACATGAGCATTTGTTAAAAGGCATATTAGGCGTATTTATGAACTAGAACTTTACCTGATGTACGACTAAAGTTTTAAAACGCAGTATTAAGAAGCAATTTATACAGACGTAATAGGGTTTGGGATATGATACATTGTTTACCGCAATAAATTCAAAATGCGCCGACACTATATGTTTTGTGTCAGTACATTTCCCCTTTTTTTTGATTTTTTGTTTTTGTGAAATTTTCTATGCATCAGAGGAGATTTTACTTTTTTGGATTACAGTCGATCATCCCATCTTTGAGCGAGATGTATGTTTTTACTTGGATTTCTGCCTTTTTGAAAAGCTTTATACTTCGTATGCTTCCGAAGTTTAAAACTAGCTAACTACTAATGTTACTTCTAAATCGATGCGTTTTTTAGAAACAGACGCCTCTTTCGGGCATTTGATCCACATATAACTGTGAAGACTCTCATTTGAATTTTTGGTCTTCCCAGATGACAGTGTGAGCGCGCTTACAAGCGCTCACGAATCTCATTTTTATTACCCCCGTGCATAAGAGGTACTAGAGTACTTGTAAACGTTACTGCGTCTTGATATTATATTTATTAAGCACGTGAAAACTATAATATTAGTAAATACATTTTGAATTATGCATATGCAAAATGTAACCATGATATGGAATCTGATAAAAAGAAATCTTTTTAATTATGTATCGTCCTTAATTTATCAATAAATGTCGAAATTTTTCTAACGAGTGTTTGTCTCCATGTGTGCAACCGAAAAGCTATTTTACAATTATTTAATGCAATCTTACTGATAATTGCATCACTCGAAAAGTGACTGGAGTCTTCATCTCCAGGTGAATTGCAAACCGACTCGGATCACTTTTTTTTGGCATAGAATTTTGTGACCTTTATACGGAATTCTGAAATCAGTACAGGATTCCCCTAGGTCTCGAGTTAAGGATGTGTGATGTAGGCAGTATTTGGACAGGATCTCATGGTCCTCAATGAGATTTTACAACGAATCAATAACGATTCCAACACCATATTATAGATTCTCTTTTGCCATGTCCATCGTATATTACTTAGATACTAATGCTGTCTTCGTTTTCTATGTTAGGCTCACATTCCGGCCTTTCGAACAGCATTGCTAGACGCTTCTAATTCGTCGTCTTTCAAGTAACTGTTTCTCTCGCTCAATTCCTTCAAACATTTTAAGAGTATTTTACGATCCATTGCTGCAGCGTCTAAGTTCATAGAGATCTCTATTGCTGCATATCATCGGCCCATACCTAAAAATGTACTTAAACATATTTCATGGTGGGAAAAGTAATAAGATAATTGTCGTACCTCATTGATCCGGGTGAGAAACATTCCTCTTGATCATTGAACTATCTGAAACTTAATATCTGTCAAGAACATCCGCTTAACAATCTTGTGGCTGCCTTGACGAAGTATCTCGTCATTAGCAAAACTGACCAGATCTTATTGGACGAGATATCTCGTCATTAGAAGAAAACACTATCACGAACATTAGGAGAAAATTGACCAGATCTTGATCGTGTCATCATAAAAAAATCGGCAATATCTTGATGACGAGATATCTCGTCATTAGCAAAATCGGTCACATCTTGATGGACGAGATATCTCGTAGAAACACTTGGAGGGTTAAGAACACAAGGCACGATTTCTAGAAATTCTATATTTGAACAAAAGAACAGAAAATAAATACAAGGAAGCACAAGCAAAACAGCCGTTCACACAAAATCAAGCGTCAAAGTCTCTTTTTCTATGTCCTGCGCTGGCCTTCATAATCGATATCTTAGGCTCGCATTCGCGACACGTATTATTTAATTATTTGCATTAAATTTCATCCCACAATCATCACATGGCACATTGCGAAGCACAGGCAAAAAAGCCGATTTGCTTACAATACAGCAGCCAGTGGTTGACAAGTTTGTCTCTTCATCGTAGTATCCAGAATTTCTGGATCAGAAATTTCACTTGAATTGCCAACTTTCGCTTTAGGTCCTGAGATCAAATCAGTAAATATATCACAACTCTTCAAAAATTTTTCTCAATGCAGCAACAGTTTCCATAGCTGCATCGCTTTGTAACTCGACAGTTTAGATATCTCCAACTTGAAGATAATCTGTGTATTGGGATCAACAATGACAAAACAACAAGAACAAAATAAATTTAGAAACAACACAGTATTCTAACAAAAGGACGCCGAAAAGAACTTTTGGATCGCTAAAAGCTAGTTCTGAAAATAAATGCTTTGTTACGAATACAAAAATTTACATGAACGTTTCAAAAGCTTGCGAATGGAATAAATTGTTTGTAAGCACACAATGTAGGAAACACGGTTACATTTAAAGTGTTGCCAGTTCGTAAAAATTAATAAAAACTTTTGAAAAAAAAATGAAGCTCACCTGAAAAGTGTACTCATCTACATAAAGTACGGATGTTACCTATGTTTCTGACAGCTGTCAAAAGGGGTGGCTTTTTGTTTACAAATCCCTGTAATTCCATACAGAATTATCGTAATCAAAAATTCTTTTTCTATTTACAGTTTTTGGAATCAATTAATTTTGAAAACTTAAATTAAAAAATCCATTGCTGATTTTGGAAGTACATTGTCATCTTTGTTCTTTAGAATCAGACTTTTAGCAAACAGAATTTTGGGATTTATGAATTTTGGATCAATACAATAGACTACATTCAAGTTCTAATTTAGAACTATTTGCAATTGTTAATTAAAAGGACAAGTGTACGTCACATAACTTATTTTTAAATAATTTGGTTATATGTAAAAAGTTATATAAAGAGACACTTTTGATCGTTAATTCAAGAAATATATATAAATAAAAATGAATATTTTGTATATTGAATATTTTTGCTCAAATCTACCTTGTACTTACTTTGGAAAAATGTAATCGGTTACCTTTGCTTTGTCTGTTCTTTAGACATTCAAATTTAAAAGTTCTTTTGTAATTGCACTTGCACTAAATGGAATTTTCAAGAAAAAGTGGATTCGCTTAAAAAATTAGTCATGAATATCTTATCAAATTAATTTGTCATCTTTCGTAGTTTTGTCATACAACAGGGGTTCCATGTATATGAAATGTATTACATGGATGGATATGCACGAAAAGGATTTGCGTCCAAAGTAAATTGTAGACATAATAATAATGTCAAAAAGGCGTAAAAAAATTAATTTCCTTACACGTAAATGATGTTCGCATTTTTCTACGGAATAGAAAATTGTTTATTCTGGTCAATTTTTAAATCTATAGTAAACCAATTCAACCCGAGTAATTCTGTTAACATATAATACGTATAATTGTTTTACAAAATATCAAATTTCCAATGATTGCGTTGGTTTCCATAACCCGAAATTTGTTTATCGAGGAAAAATATTTCAGTTTTTTAACTCTACTCTATCAGAGCTATTCGAAAGATGTTATTTATCATTCTTATGTCCTATTTATCACACGATATTTGATGTAATCGTAACAATAATTTAAAATTTTTGCTACTATGAATATTAATATGTAATTAAATGTGTGTTGGTAATAAGTTTAATAATAGTTTTTTTTTAATTTTCTGCGGAATAGGCCTTTTAACTTTTTATGGATAACCCCCAAAATCATTGTGTTCCGAATTACAAAGCACATTGCTCCTAATTATTAGTAATTATATAAATCTGCATAAATATTGTAATATATGATTTCAGGAATCTTGTAAGATGATTACTCTGCTCATATTAGCAGTCATATCTGCTGTTGCTAGTGCTCAGCAAAGCAACTGTCCAACAGAGTACGCACGTTTCAGCACTCAGCACAGTTTCTGCCTAGCTCGAAGCCAGACCTGTTCCATAATGAAAGAAGGCGTGGATGAGAACGAGAAGAAGGATATCCTGCAGATACACAATGACTTACGGAGTAAAGTCACAAATGGACAAGAATCCCGTGCTGGGGGTCTTCCAACGGCATCGAACATGCTACAAATGGTAAGAACGCATGTTACATCGTTGTATGCTAAAATCAGTTTCCTACCGTAAAGACTGTAAAATCTGCAAATTGAATAATTAAATTCTATAGTCTTATACTTTCATTCCGTAAATGTTTACTATTAGAAAAAACCGAGGAAAAAAACACACAACCACATTCACACCTGGCAAACTAATTGATTATATCTAGTGATGGTAATTACTTAATATCTTATCTAATCCAACTGTAATGAATATGGTGCGTCAATATGATACACCATTTCAGGTCTCGGAACAGCTGCAGTATGACCCCCCAATCCATTTGACGACTTTTTTTGTCGCCAACCCTGACGTTACTTGGCGACATTTTTTAACAGACGTATTACATAAAAATGTACATAAGTTGAATATAAGTTATTCTAATCTTTTAACAGATTTCACTGTAAATGAGGGTTTCCTGTTTAAACTGGGCTTCCAGTTGTGAACTGAACCCTCAGTCGCGCACCCCATTCGATTTTTTTTGTAAAATGGAAAACGAAATTTCAAAGCAACCATTATAGAAACCCTGGCGTTTTTTTATGTGCAAAGAAATTGCCCATTCGCCATAATAAATAATGTTGATTATATATAAAAAATACAGTTATCAGTCAATATATAAGTCTGGGTTAAATATGTCTATATATACAGAGCGTAGGGACGCTGTAGGGTTGCTAGAATGGAGTGGGAAAAAGTGGGGGGTTACCAAAAACAACAAATCGCAATTGAAGGTTGGCGACAAAAAAATGTCGCCAAGTGGATTGGGGGGTCTATACTGCAGCTGTTCCCAGGTCTCTAAACGAAACAAAATTAGTCAAAAATATAAAACAGCATTTCCGTGTACTCCTTACTATTGGTAACTCTCACTTCCAATCATCGACCTTCTAATGAAATAGACGGATCATGCTGTCGTAAGATCTCTGAAGGGCAAATCACGTGGGCTTACTAATCGACTTAGCCGATTGGCTATGGAAGTTCAGACTAGTGTTTTTGATCACGGTGGATAATCACTTTAACTAATCAGTAATTCAGGATTCGTACTTTTTCCCACAACCACGTGGCAGATCTTGAAACCGAGCGATCGTAAGAAATAATATAAAGCTGCGCGCACATGCTTTTCATTAGAAGGTCCATGTTTCCAATATAATGTACGTCAAAAAGTTCACATCTCAGGCATGTTAATTTAAGAACCTTCACTTCAATTTAAACGTAGTCCTTTAAATGGTGTCGCTATCACTCTCTTTTCCAATTAAACCTTTCAAGGGCGGACAGTCACGTGATTGTGGGGTAGTGTCTCACAGATAAGGTCAAATTGATAAAGTACGTCTACTGTTTAACTCAAGAATAAATATCGATTGGGCTATTTTAGCGTATTTAAAATCAAACTGATACGAAAGTTCCCAACAGTAGCAGAATCTTTAGTTTCCTCGTTTTTGATATAGTGTATATATAAATATTTAAAACCGAAAGTAGTTCAAGAAAATTCTTTTTGCAGTTGTTCCTTCACTGTTGTCTTAAATTAAATTGTTGAGGTAGGTATATGATTAACGTCGCACAGGAGCAACACACGGGCTATTGACGACCGTCCGGGATCAAACTCAAAGGGAAAGATCAGAATTAAATTGTCGAGAAAAATTTTTATTGGAAGAGTTCTTTTAGTACAAATATTTTCTTTTCAGGATTGGGACCCGGAGCTAGCCACAATTGCCCAAAGATGGGCCACCCAGTGCCGCTTCGAACACGATTGCGGAGATTGTCGAAGAGTTGGTAAACGCACATATTCATTTTTTTCTAGCTTAAGTACCAATTATTAGTCTTCCCGAAAACTGTTCAATACAAAAACAAGCAGATGATGTATTTTTATGTCCCAACAGGCTCATAGCATCTGAGAGCTTAAGTTTCTTACTTGTTTATATCTATTGATAGAACGGTCATTGCTCACATGTGGTATGTTATTTGAATCCATCTGTAGTGCTGTGGCTCTTTAATTATCGATGAAATCCAGAGAAACGGTGAAACACGTTTTTTTTTTATTTGACATGACACAAAACTCAATAATATACACATATAAAGTATTTACAGAAAAACTCAGTACACAAGTTATATTTAATGCCATGTCTCCACGAGGTAGGTAGGTATTTTAATTAACGTCGCTCTGGAACAACACGAAGGGCTATTGGCGACGGTCCGGGATCAAACCCGAAGGGAAAGATTCGAGGACACGTAATTTTGAACCATGGTCAGATGACGAGGTCACACCTGAGATGACACCGCACTCTCTTAACCTCAGTACCACGCCGTCGTGAGGACATTTTAGGCCTCTACAGACTTAACGTGCACGAGCCCCTTTGTACATGACGGTCTTTGGTTAGATTCGAACTCGCAACCCTCCTGTTTCTAGTCCGTTACTCTTCCAACCGGGCCCAGGTCTCCACGAGATCTCACCAGGCGTAAAGTTTCCGCACTATCAAAGTACGTTTTTTAATTTTAGTTTACCAGATATAATTCAATGCCTGGTCTCCAGAAGACCTCCCTAGGCGTCCCGCTTTCCTACTCTCGAAGTACCTTTTGAAACCTTCACCATCGACCTTCTAATGAAATAGACCGAGAATGTGTGTGTGTGGCGATATTTCTTAAAAATGTATAAAGAAATAAAGCACATTTCTTTAAAAAGCTCTAAAACTGCTGCATAAAATCGCTATTATTTCTTTCATGAATGAAAATCTGATTATTTCAACAGATAATTCCTAAATGAAGACCGGTCATTCTCTGTATTTGTAAACTTTTCTAAATTTATGTTACTTCGTTGGCTGAGATTCATACGTCGATAGCCAACGAAAATGAACACCATGAAGGAAGCATCCAATAACCTTGGAATTTGCATGATGTGTAGATCAAGGAATGATATGGAAATGATCAATACTGTAGCGTACAAGCAAATCATGTGTGCCAAGCTCCTGCAACCACGGAACGTTTTGATTTTTATATTGGTGTCTGGTGACGTCATAAAACGCCAGAGCAAAAAATTTGCATATTACGTTCTGGTGCATCCTTATTTATGTCCCATGTCCTAATTTAGGGCAAATAGAAAATTTTTTAACGAATAATAGAGCTTTTGTGTTTTTCCTAAATTTATGGAAACCAGTGTACTTTTAGATCAAGAATTGCTATAGAAATATTTTATTACAAAATAGCCTGCTTAATAACTCTCGGATAGAATTAGTTTCAAAGCATTCATTTGCCGAATTTTGCCCAGTGAAATTTGTTCTTCTAGTTAACGGATAATTTCAAACTGATTAGGATTGTATCTCTACTGTCATTGTTTGCTACACGAGGAATAATTTGACGCTCAAACTGATTAATATGCTTTTTTCAACACGGAAAACTAAAATATTGCTACTAATCAGTCTCCTTTTAATCCCATTTCTAGAGAATTTTTATGCCGGACAAAACATGGCTATACAAAGTTTTCCTCCATGTTCATCAAATGACTGCATCAAACAAACTGTGAAACCTGATTGGAAAGATATGATAACGATGTTCTATAACGAAGTATCACTCTACAACAAGAATTCCATCAGCTCTTTCCAATTTGAAAAAGATACTGGACACTTTACACAGGTAAGAAAAGGATAAGAGAGACTGGAGAATAAGATATAGACCGGGGCAAAAAACTGAGTTATCTCTATATTTTTTAAATTAGAACTTTTCAAAAAAAGTCTTTCGTATGAAAATTGAAAGAACCATAATCTTTTAATTGAATAATCACAGAACGAATATTGCTTAAATATTATATGTGAGTTTTAGGGGAATGAATTTCGCTTAATTCATCATTTTGTCACGTATGAGGTGATTTTCATAAAAGCAGGAAATGAAGTGACGCGTGTGCTTAAATATTTTGTATGGGTTTTAGCGGAATGAATTTCGCTTAATTCGTCATTTTGCCACGTATGAGGTGACTTTCATAAAAGCAGGATATGAAGTGCTTTCATAAAAGCAGGAAATGTGCCAAAAGTAATGCAAAATAATTGAATTTCACATATTTATCAATCATTTTAAAAGTACACTGCTGGCCACCGTAAATGCAACACCCTGAAGGAAGCATGCAAATAATATGAAATTTACAACATGCATTAGCGGAGGTGAGATATGCAAATGATTAGAATTTCAGCGCAGACGCACATCACGTGCGCCTGTGGCGCCACTTCAAAGCGCTATTTAAGGCTTGGAGATTTCGACGATTTCAAGTACGGCAATTGTGTTTTTCTTGTGGTTTTTTCAAAAAAACGATCAATTATGCCTCGTAGAAAACAGCGATCATCTTTTGATCAAGTATCCGAGTTCGACAGAGGAAGGATAGTGGCCTACCGAGATTGTGGATAATCTTTCAGGGAAATCGGTAGTCGTGTTGGACGAAACCAAACAACTGTAATGCGGATATGTGATCGTTGGATGCAGGAGGGTACGACGGACCGACGTGTTCGATCGCATCCACCTCAGTGCACCACTTCACGTGATGACAGGCATATTGTGCGTATGGCAGTGACGGATCGCTCAGCCACATCACGAACCATAGCACAGCACATTCAGTCTGTACCGCATCATCCAGTGTCTGCGCGTACCATTCGACGTCGTTTACAGCAGAGTGATCTGTCCGCAAGACGTCCATTGCTTCGTCTACCCTTGACGCAGAACCACAGACGTTTCCGCCGCCAATAGTGCGATGAAAGAAGGATGTGGACGGCAGAATGGAATGAAATTGTCTTTACTGACGAGTCACGCTTCTGTCTGCAACACCACGATGGTCGGATTCGAGTCTGGAGACACCGTGGAGAGAGGATGCTGAACAGCTGCGTTATGCACCGCCACACTGGTCCTGCACCGGGTATTATGGTATGGGGCGGTATTGGATATCACTCTCGCACTCTTCTAGTACGCATTGCCGTACTTTAAACAGCCAGCGCTACATCTCCGAGGTGTTGGAGCCAGTTGTCCTTCCTTACCTTCAGGGCTTGCCCACAGCCATATTTCAACAGGATAATGCGCGACCACACGTGGCACGCATTGTCCAAGGGTTCTTCGTCAATCGCCAGATTGAATTGCTTCCCTGGCCAGCTCGCTCTCCGGATCTTTCGCCGATAGAAAACATGTGGTCCATGGTTGCTCAACGATTGACCCAGAATACATCCCCAGCTGCCACACCATATCAACTTTGGCAACGTGTGGAAGCTGCTTGGTCTGCTGTACCCCAAGAACACATCCAAAGTCTCTTTGAATCAATGCCGAGGCGTGTGGCAGTGGTGATCTCCAACAATGGCGGCTACTCTGGCTACTGATTTTGGCAGGAACCACACTTCACAGAAGTCTATAAATTTAATCATTTGATACTTGGTCAACATGTTATCTACAAAATAAATTTTGTTGTGATATCTCTTGTCTTTCTTGGTGTTGCAATTTGGGTGGCCAGCAGTGTACATGTATTGGTAAACATCTATCGTAAAAAGTTCAATTTGATTTTTTTATATGGTCTGCTTCAAAATGTCCTAAACAAACTATACGGGGAGGTTGGAATACAAAATTAAACTGTATTCACATCGGGGGGGGGGATGTATGCCTGCAAGGACAACTCAGACGTATTAGAGGTTACATTAAGGTGCAGAAATGTACAAATCTTATTCGACCCGTGCACCCGTTATTCGAAATTTAAGTTTTAAAAGAGTAAAAAAAACCTACCCGTTTTGCTTCTCTGGGATTTCCAGTACACGTGATTCAATCGAGACAAAACTTATGTACCATATGGATATGTAAATCCAAAAGAGCGAATTACACTATCAGTTGTAGGTACGCATATTCACCTCTCCAGAATGCCATGTCCAATCGAAAAACGGACAACTCTTTTGAGGAATTTCGACAAGGAATTGCGTGATACGAATATTTTATTATCTTTTATTTCTAATGGAAGGCAGAGGAGGATTCGATTCCTATCAGGTGCATTCCTCCCCGTGTGTCCCTCTTATATATCAGTAAAACTTTCATCGTGTGTGTGTCTATTACTTGATGTTGCATGTCTTGTGTTTGGCTCAGCATGGTTAAATATGGCCCTTGCACCATAAAAACCCTCAAACCAACCAATGGTAGGCAGAGGAGCAATATACACAATATGAAGGTTAGTAACAAACATTTGCATAAAAAATACATAAAATTGATGAAAAAAAGAAGACAAGAAAGAGAGAATGGACATCCGCCACTTGAAAATTTGTGCTGCGTTCTCTAGTCTGTACCTCTGCGGCCGATACTGGGAGATTAGAGGGTGGATGAGCAACGAATCTTTCTGTTTCTCCTTCTTGTCTTAACTTTTATAACGAATTTTATGTATTGTTGTGTTACGGATTATTCTGCACTCGAATCTGACCTCTTGATGAACATGCCCATTTTACCATAAAAATTCGGAAAATTTTACATTAGAGCTAAGCGCTCGTTCATTTCTGTAGACTGGCTTATCTCTGATGTGATGATATGTCTAATTATTATTTCCTTTGTCTCTTATTACAATAATTGAAATCTAGAAAATTTGAGTATCACATGTGGCTCAAATTTTGTGCCTCTTACACCGTTAAATTTGCTCTCTAGCGAAAGATTTAAGGAAGGTGAAGTCTGTTTCAAAATCTCGCCAGATTTTTAAATTTAATCTCCATTTATATTTAAAGGTGATATGGGCAAATTCCTGGAGAATCGGATGCGGTTATGTTGCTTACGATGTTGGAAATGGTATAAAAAAGTTATATGTGTGCAATTATGGTCCTGGGTAAGTTGTCGACCTTCCTTATTATTTTCTCCCTTTTATACAACATGCATCGATTTATGTTTCAATCACTGATTAGTAGTGAAGCAAAGCGTGGAATGACTGCAACTTCAATGTACCCAAAAGTACCCCTGGTTGAGATTCGTTGCACTGCTATATATTGAAAGTTAATCGTTGTGGTGGATAAGTTTACACGGTACTCCTGCCCTAGAATTTAGCAGTGCTTAAATTCTATAGATCCACTGAATGATTGATTGCCAATAGCGTGGAAACCTGACAGCTGTATTAACCCCCCCTAAGTGATTTCGACGAGATATCTCGTCCATCAAGATCTGATCAATTTTGCTAATGACGAAGTATCTCCTCGTCATCAAGATATTGCCGATCTTTTGATGATGACAGGATCAATCTGGTGTTTTCTGCCATTGTCGAGATATCTCGTCCATCAAATTCAGAACAATTGTGACAATGACGAGGTATATAGTCATCAAAATATTACTGATTTTTTGATGATAACGAGATCAAGATCTGATCAGTTTCCTAATGACGAGATATCTCATCAAAATAATCTGCTAATGGTTTTGCGAATGACGACATATCTCGACAAGACGATCACCAGGAGAGTTAAATCGGCATATATGCTTCCGAATGCATGATCGTGCAATGGTTGATGGGACTGTTTGACTGTCCTGCGTTGCCTTTCGCATCTGAGTTTGAGGCACCGTGTGAAGAGATGGCTGATTGGGCAACAAAGAGTGTGGCCGTGATAGATACGGAAGCAATGTCTATAATCATAGGGCTTCAGACAGTTGTTGGAAGTGATTGGCAATTCACTGGAACATCCACCGAGCGGTATGCTCGCGAACAGTTCACGATTGCGCCGAGCGCCATCTATCTTCTGTGGAAGGGCGTAATCAGTATGATGATCTATAGCTTTTAAACAATAATTCCACTAGAATTTGGAAACTACCATCATTTTAATTACCAGCAAATTACGGGTGAAAATTTACAATACCTGTTTTTACCAGTTTTAAGTTCTAGTTCTTTCCTTAAAAACCTATATTAAAGTACATTTCTTAAATGACAGATTGCTGTCAATTAAAACAATGAGACGCAATTTTTTGTTAGCATGTAAATACTTACAAAATATTACTGCTCTATTTTCTTCCGAAAATTCTTTTGAAATGTGCGAGCGCTCAGCTTTTACTTCCAACAAAGTATACCAAAATGATCAACTAAACTAGGGTCACTTTGAATAGTGAAAAAGCATAACCATTACTGGTATAAGACTATTTTCAACTTGTTTACGTATAAATTGATTCCTCAATTAAGACATGATATAAAGCTAAAATAATAATAGAATATCAAAGCTTAAGAAAATGGTAACGATAATTCCCACCAATCTCCAGAACCCGTAATTCACTACCGGTTTTTAAACACTAACTTTAACCTGAATTCTATTGTTTTTTTATTTCTTTTGGGCAATATGCTTCAGTCTAGTCTCAATTATATTTCAGTGGAAACATTCGAGATGCTTCAGTATATGAGCAAGGAAAGCCGTGCTCAGCTTGCCCTTCGAACACATGCTGTGGAAATTGCGACGTACAGGGACCAACATACTCTGGGTTATGTAGTAAGATTAATTTAAAACTTTTCTCACCTCACTCAAATCGTAGGAGATGAAAATAATGTTAACAATTAATGAAATATTTCATTATTGGTTTATCGATTATTGATCAGCCATATGTTAATGATTTTGTGTCCGGTAACTTATTTTTATATAGAAATATTTTTCCAACGTTTGAAATTTATGAAAGGGATTGATTTTCCTATGCGTAATATTCACGATCACGAATGCAGTTAAAGTTTCCAAGTATGAGCAAAACGATACCTACCGTTCCGCATTATTGTATAAGGTATGGAATAATTTCAATAATAAATTTTCAGAAATTTAAGGATTTAGTACTAGATTATTAGACAGTATTTCTTAGTTGATATTACAACAGCAATTAAAATATTTAAATAAAGCAGTAAATTAGTGAGTTCAAACTCATAAATAGCTGATTTCCGAGTTATATTCCACATGGAGATAAGCAAAACAATATTTTAAACAAATTAGAAAATCTGAAAAATATAACATATTATTCACTTTAGTTTTCTTGATCTTCACCTTGCTTTAAAAATATTTGAATTGTCCACAAAATTAAGTTATCCCACAATAACAAAGTAACAACTACTAGAATTTTATAATATATTATATATAATTTATTTTTAGTATATATAATTACATAACCAAAAAGTACTAAATTTCGATAATGCTTCTTCTAATACATGGTGATAATTATTTTTCATATAATAGCTTACAATTGCAAATAATTCCACCACATTTTTTTATTTTTCCTATTTTTAAACTACATTACATCTGGTTTGATTAAAATGATTTTATAAGTAAAACAACTCGCTTTCAAAAATTCCTGCAAATAAAAAGCAATGCGATTGTATAGTAAATTTTATTTAAGAATTTAAGTCCCAAAATGATTAATTTAAAACCTCAGACTCCGAAAACCTGAAATTAGGTTCACATTTATTACATAAATTAACCAATCATAAAAAGTTACTTCCGAGAATTTTCATGGTACCTAGTGCCATTCTTCTCTTTATAATTTCAGTACACCAGTTTTCAATTTTATTAGGTATGCTCATTCACAGTATTCAACTTCTCGAATTAGAAATTTTCAACTTTCCTTTTACATGTGGTTATATACTTTTATTATTAAGACTTTCGAAACTCTTAATTATATATTAATCATGCATTGAAAACTATTTGTTTCGTTCCCCTCAGAGGTGAAGGACCAATCTTTAGGTCCCGTTTATCCAGAGAGAAAGAATACTCTTGTGAACTGCGACTGGAGAAATGAAAATTCACCGTGTGAAGTGAAGATAAGTGGAAATCAGGACTGGAAGTTGAAACGTTCTCTCAGTGGTAAGCAACATCCTTATCAAAAATATTGTAGCTTCTTCAGATTGCTATTTCATGAAAAATGGAGTAGAGGTTACTTTTTACAAATGTAAGCCTTCAAGAAATGATTGATAAAGATATTTAAAGCAAAAACAGTAAAATAGCCACGACTGATCAACACGTCTACTATCGTTAGGATCACAATAAAATACGGGCCGCAGTAGCCCGGTTGGAAGAGTTACGGATTAGCAGCCGGAGGGTTGTGAGTTCGAATCCAACCAATCATACACATAAGGGCTGGTGCATGTTAAATCTGTCGTGGCCTCAAATGTCCTCACGTTGGCGCGGTGTGGAAGTTTGGAGAGTGGGGTGCCAGCTCAGGTGTAACCTCGTCATTTGACCGTGGTTCAAAATTACGTGTCCTCGGTCTTTCCCTTCGGGTTTGACCCGTACCGTCACCAATAGCCCGTTGTGTTGCTCCAGTGCGACGTTAATTAAAATACCTACCTAATTTTAATTTCAGTTTATCAGTCATTTTTGAAGGTTTTTTATTAACTAGTATAAAGTTATTTAAGAGAGATATAAACGCACAGTTCTATCTCAAAAGTATATTACGATCGATAGTGCTGAAAATGTCTCTTGCTTAATATGGTTTTGCATTAATTGTGATCATATTAAGTTTGTTATTATTTGTGACCACACTAATTGTGATATTATTAAGTTATATTTCACTTAAATTTGAGGGAAGTCGCAGTTACACTTCGTGAGTTTGGAAAGTGTAAGATCCTGCGGACAAGACTTAAAACAACTGCTTAAAGAACAGCGTAGCTCAGCACAGGAGAAATATTTCCTTAGGACGTAATTTTTCGCGGATGAATATACCCTGTAGTGATGCATTTCAATCCAGCATCACAAATGTTATATTTTGTGTATTTTTTAACTCCCCGAGGATCCGTTCTGTAACCTTTAGTATTTAATAGTTCGAAAGCACGTTTACTCTAGGAATTTCTTTACGTTATTCTGACGCAAAATTATGTTTGAATTTGGATTTGAATTTAATCTCAAATTTTTAATTTCTCGCAAACCGCGCAGTTTGTTGAAATATACCAACCTTTACTTTGAAATTTTTTACAAGTATAAATTATTTCCTTCGTATTTTTGTGACTCTGATTTTGTTTCCCCGCAGGCTTTTATACAACAATCAGGTTGAAAGGTGGGGAAAAAAGTACGTTGGAACTGATTAAATCCGTTCAACCAAAAGCTAAAAATTTCTGCGTTGTAGTTGTATTCCGAAAAGGTCCGTCAAATGCAGCTGATAAGGATTCGAGTAGTTTGTTGTTAGACTTGAAAATACCCCAATGGAACTGGTCTACTTCTATGAACCTTCAGATGGAGTCGAAAGCTTTTATACCCTATTCCATAAACATCGGATGGAATGCGGAAACACAGGTGAGTGATACCTTCTTTTCAGTACACATTTTTCAGTGATGATTGGCATCTAAAATTAGAAAGTGTTTCAAGTGGCAACCTTATCACATATTCTGCACTTGTAGTGCGGCTTATTTTTGCAAAGTAAACTCATTAAAGTTCTGCTTGTAACCACACATACTATAAAATCTACAACCACACATACAATACTACAAAAATAATGAAATAAACAAATCTGCCATTCTCAACAATTTGAGAATTTTCTCATTAGTGTGATATTAAAGACGTAAAAGTGGAAAAATTTCCGAGATTCATTCTGTTTCTCCCATCACAAGTGCACTATAGCTAAGTTGGCAGCGTCACTAATTTCAGCGCCAACTCAATTTTTTTTTCACCTTAAAACTTAACTTAACAGTCTTAAAATTTTCAATTAAATTCAACTTAATTTCACTCAATTAATTTACCATATAAACACAGCTTTAAACGTAATCTAGAAGCGCTCAATTAGAAAAAAGACTGATGGAAACACTGCTCAAAGGTAATATACTTGAACTCAAGTTTTTTTCTCCTACTGTCTGTTTTGGTCGTGATAATGGTGAACGTTTTGTTCCATCGGAATAGCTATAGGCTAGTTGTATCATCTTATTTGTATTTTTATTAGTCATCTGTGAAGCTTTTAGAGCTTGACTATTGCTTTAAATCTTCAAGTTAAAATTTTTTTGATTAAATATAAAATGAATTTAAGTTGAGAAAGGTAAACCCTTAACATTTTAACTGTTCTCTGAGGCGGAACGATACACAAATTTCACCTCTTGTGGAGGAAAAATTTCCCAGGACATAAAACATTGCTTTTCGGTAATATTCTTAGTGTTTCTACTTTATTTGAAATAGTTAAGCCATAAGCTGAAAGTGTATAATTTCTTTCTCTATTATTGTTTCAGCTGACGCTCAACCTCTCCGTTCCTCCAAATGCACCAGAACATATCTTTGATATAAAAGATATAATTGCATACGATGGTAATTGTTGAATAGCGTGGCGGACTGCAAGAAGACAAATCTTCAAGAGCCCATTCAATAAAACTGAATTTCTTGCAAACGCTTAAAAGTGAACAGATGGAAGTACATATTTAAGAGACTTTGGGAAGCTGTGTATATTTCAAGAATATATTCTACTTTCAAAGTTGAAATAAATGATTACTAGTATACACCTAACAAACAATGTATCTGGTTTTCTGTTTTAATTCAACGCAACTTAGTCCAAAATTCTGGATAATCTGGTTCAAATTATATGCATGTGGTCCAATTCGCGCTCACAAACATTTTGTACTTTTGTTATTTTATTCCAAATATTTTCAAATATCCTTAAAATTATTTACTAGTAATAATTGTTGTCTGTTATATTCCCCAAAAGTGTTATAAAATTGAGTTCAACCCAATACGATTTAGTTGCTTCAAAAGTTAAGCGGTGCACCGGATTTGCTCTACCGAATTTTGATCAGTCATAAAATATCCGTATAAGAATTGGAAAACTCTTTTGTTTTCCACCTACTGGGTCATGTTGTTTAAGGGGGTCTATGAAAAAAAGTCAAATTTTTTTTATTATCTTAAAAAATAATATAGATATTTCTGAATAAAATAACACCTACATTTTGTTTCTATCATCAGTAGAACCGGAAATATTCGGCTTTTTATAACATGACAGCTGCAAATCAAACGAGCCTCACCCATCAGATAATGTAAACAAACTGTTTTGGAGTCTACTTTCTACTGTTTCAGCTCTATTTTTTCTAGCTCAAATAAACTACGCTACGAACACTTTTGAAGTGATCTGAAATGATTATTGTAATATTCTCACTGTTTTTATTGTTGAATTTGCACGTTTTAGAATTTTCTGTACTATCAATATACTTCAATAACTCTTTCCATAAAGGACTGTAGGCGGTTCAGGAAAGCGATGATGAAGTCCACAAATACTTTTAAAAGGTATAGGAAAAAGGTCCAACTTGTTAAAATTAAATTAAATGAAGCAGTAAAACTAAGAAGTAATACACAAAACTATCCAGGAGGATTTTAAACAAACATAAAGTATGCAAAAGTGCTTTTTAATAACTTGAATATTTTCATAATTTTAAACGCTCTTTTTCTCCTTTTCTGTTAAATGGGATTTCGATCGTGAAAAATGGATATAACTTAAAAACTACTTGTCATAAATGAATGAAATTTTCTACAATTACTTTTCAAATATATTTCTTTAATTTGTCTTCAGCAACTGTGTATATATATATATTATTATTATTTCTATAATTTTTCGAACTTTGTATACTATGTGTCTTATATAGTTTTTGAACAAAATATTTTTTAAAATTTTTTCTAACTGTTTTAACCAAAATTCACGAAGACAGTTTAAAGTATGAACTTTTCGGAGTCAATTAGTGCAAAAATGAAGTGATTTGTTATAAAATATTTTAAGATATATAAATTTTGCCCAACGTCAAAATTTTTTAATTTTAATAAAAAATTTTTTGAAGTTTTGAAAATATAAAATAGTTATTATAATTGCAAAATACAATGTATACCTACAGAAAAAAATTTCAGAACAAAAACTTTGAAATTGAAGATTTTAGAATTTTGAGTCCTGGACCCCCTTAAAAAGATCACGTCTCAGCCAAAACACAATTAAAGGAATTATTTATTATACAAAGATTTTTACATTATACACTAGAAATTTTAGGAACTTTAAATTATAACATACGGAAAACAGGAACTTTGATTCTTCGGCTGTGGTCGCTTCGAAAAAGATTATAGATATTAAGGGAATCAACTCGAACGGCCGGTGACCGCCAGAAAACCCCCGTCCTACCCGAATGCTCAGTCCTCTCTCTTCCTCCAGTTGATCCCGAGGAACAGTTAATTAGCGGGATCCGCCAAGCAGCCCCTAAAACCATCATAGACGGGAAGATCTTCCAGATGGATAGGATGACAGATTTACGACCGGCGCGGCGGTCAATGGACCTGCTGATACTCACTCCTGATCCCAAGCCAGTTGTAGGAGGCACGTCTTCGATTCCTCACTGTGTGTATTTCTCTCTTCTGTGTCAGTTGAAGCTTCGTTTCAGTGTGTATGTCCATTAACTTGACGTTGTTCGGGGCAGCTGGGCCAAATATATGGCCTTTCATCATGAAAACAACCTGATCCTAAGCTGTTGCTTGGGACGTTATAATCTTCAGCGGCCGAGTTTACATAAAGGCAATAACAATTTCAATTCATTTAGAGCAATTAAAAAGCTCTGAGTTGATATGGTTGGCCCGGGAAAGGCCGGACTCAACAGGTCGTCAAAAGCTTGTTTTACATTAGAGCAACGTGGATGAGGAGCGAACCCGCTGGCCAATCACAGACCAAAAAAGCAGTGAGTCCTCCTGTCAGTCATTCTTTTTTCGTCGCTGATTGGCCGGCTCTATTCTCATATTGCTCAACGGCTATTCTCATACCCGTTGCTCTAATGTAAAACATGGTGGAGTTAACTGATCAAGGTCGAGAAACGGATCAGGAAAAAGCTCCTGCGTGGTGCAATAGTATCGAGGTGAATGGTAACAACGAAAATTTCTAATCTCTTGTGCACAGCGATGAGCATAAAAATGTCGCTTCATAACGATCTTTGATGACGTCACAATCGCAAAATATATTGTATGGTAAATGTCTACATTAGTCAAAAAGCTTAATTAGATCCCTTCGAAGCATTTCTAAAAAGTTTCATGAAAATAGGTCAATTATTAGTAGAAATATGAGCTGTTAATAACTAGAGATGTTACAATCTTAGATGACGTCATATCCTAAAAAAGTTCAGGATGGCTGATATCCAATCTAAGTCAAAAATGCTTACTAAGGTTCTTACAAAGCATTTTTGAAATTTTTTTCCCTACTCGAACCTTTTTATATAGTAGCTCCAAGATGAACAGTTGATCACTGTGAGACTTGTAAAACATGGTCTTTTAGATTTGGGCTAGATCAGGGGTAGGTAACCTTTTCATTGGAAGGCCGCATTAATAGAGATGTATTAAAATTAGGACGATCAAAGAACTTCAATTAATTTAAAAATTAACATTACTCAGTAAAAATCTAACTGCGTATTATGCACTTAATAATTTCAAAAAATTCGAAACTGTTTATTAATTTCAAAGTTAATTTATCCTTTAAAGACTTTATTGTGTCTCAGCTTTTTGTTGGAAAGCATTTGAATATTTGGTTACAAAATGGAAGTTCGCAGTTTCAGTTCTCTTGATGGGTATCCCTCATTTGTGATCTTATGGACGTTTTGATTTGGGTTAGGTAGAAGAATGTAGATTTGCAGCAATAAGTTGTTGAAGAGCAAGAAAGCATTTTCAGACATGTTGCCGAAGGCGGGGTATTCTACTTCCATTTTCCATATTTCAATTGAACGCTTCTTAGGTAGGTAGGTATTTAATTAACGTCGCACTGGAGCAACACAACGGGCGATTGGCGAAGGTCCTGGATCAGATCCGAGGACACCACGTAATTTTGAACCACGGTTAGATGACGAGGTCACACCTGAGCTGGCACCCCACTCTCCAAATTTCCACACCACGCCAACGTGAGGACATTTGAGGCCACGAAAAATTTAACGCACCAACCCCCTTTGTACACGATGGTCTTGGGTTGGATTCAAACTCTCAACCCTCCGGTTGCTAGTCCGTTACTCTTCCAACCGGGAATATTTCTTAGCATCAAACAATGACTAAAATGTCATCTATTGAGGGCTCAATCAATTCTATTTGTAATTATTTAGGTGCCTTGGTGACATCAACTATGTGAGACGAAAATGCTAATGTGAGCGAGATTTTATAATTCTGATAGTCAGGGAACATTTAATTATATTCTTCAATTAATAAGTCAATAACAGCTGTGTATTTCTTCAAATATATCATCTTGCCCATCAATGACCTTTGTTAACTGGAGAAAAGGTTTATCCGAAATTTCCTTTTGAAGTGTTTTGATAAAGATAGCTTTTATTCGAAAAGCTTGGATTCTTTGCCACATATGGTATTTGGACTTAGTTTTGCTTGCAAAGAACTATTAAGAACTATTTAAGTGTTTTGGTTTTGACATGTCTACAATAGCAGAGATAAAATTTTGGACTTGTTGGCTAAGATAGCCAACACTTTTTGGAATGATACGGCAAATTCACACTGAATATTCAGCTTTAGCATGTTAAGAAACTAACGATGCTTTGTTGCATTTGCACGGATAGTTAACAATACTTATAATTTGTTACAAAGTGTCACTTAAAATAGCAGCTTTAGGACAGAGATTGTGCGGATGCAAGATACAATGGAAAGCATCTGGGTTTGTTTATACTTTTTTTTATCTGAGCAATAAGCCTTTCATGGGAGTGACACCATCTGTACATACACTCACTAGACTTACCAAATTCAGATAACAGACAAGCGTACTCGACCCTATAAAATTTCGCCAATCAGCCTCGTGCGGTAGTGGCTTCAGTCAGGCGGGGGAGTTATCAGACATTTTAAAGTAGCATTAGAACTAAATCATGAGTGTAGCAGTCATCAGTTTAGCCATTATGACTTATTAATGTCTTAGTTGTGCCAGTCAATCTGGGAGGATTATTTAATCGAAACTTATTTTATTCTTTGGAATATTAAAAATAAAAATAGAGCATGAAAGACGAACAAATATGATTAATAAAAATAAAAGGATTTGTTCTGTAAAATCAGGATATTAGTTCGTGGAACGTAGCAAGGTGAAAATTGTCTGACTTTGTGAGTGGCTGAGAAATTTCCTGTTATGTCGAATGAGAATTATCCTGGGTAATGATTTCTCGCCAATCGCTAGCTTGCAATCTTGAATCTCCAAAGTATACAACCATTTTTAAAAATTTTCATTTACCATCCGTACTCTTCCGTTTGCTTCACTTCATTCGTGCTCTGGGGATGGCAAATGAAATAAAAAATTGCTGTATGCTTTGGCGATTCAAGATTGGCAAGCTAGCAGTTGGCGAGAAAATCATTGTCCAGACTATTCTCATTCGATATAATAGGAAATTTCTCAACCACTCACGAAGCCAGACGATTTTCCCCTTGCTGCGTTCCACGAGCTAGTCTTAAGGACCTAGAAGGCTACAGGTTCCCTACCCCAGATCTAGATTAAACCTTGACCAAGGAGATTAGTAACAAGAAAAATTTCTAATCACTTGTGCATAGAGATGAGCACAAGAGTATCGTTTTATAACCATTTTACACTACTAGTATAACAAATTCCTTTTAAATTATTCGTGAAGGAGCTTTTTTAATTGACGACAACGACATGGTCAAGTGTCACGAACTTTTATCGTTCACTTCAAATAATCGTATGTTGATTTTAAAGCAGTTGGTTCCAGGGCTAAAAAAATATTATTTTGAAATGAATAAAAACACTTTTTAATAATAAAAACTTTCGGTACAGATGTATATAGTTTATATCCTACACCGCGCGGAATGGCAACGACACTTGGCGCGTTTTTTGGCGCACTTTTAAGCGACTAATGCCGGGTGAGGGTAACCCATCTTTATCTCGAATTTTTCTCAGTGCTATTGCATCGGGTTGTATTTTTCCTGGCTATTTTGTCTTACTATTTCTTAAGATGCCTTCTGTTTTTAATGTAGTTGATAGGTTTCAAGAGAATTTTTCTCGAAACTTAAAGTTTAGTTTTCCTGGTGGTAGACTAACTTATGGGAGTGAGGGAGTTCCTAATCGTTTATTTTGTTACGAGTTGTGTCGCAATAAAGAGCTTTATTTGAGTTTTATAAAGGAATCGGGATTAATTAAATCAGAAATTTCTTGCGATAAATGCAACGGGGCAATGACGCTTTCTGTGAGGAATTCGGTTAGCGATGGTTACAATTGGATTTGTAGGAATCGTCGGGATAAACCATGTCGTATATAAAATATTTTTTTGTATATTTGTGTATATTTAATCCAAATTTGCAGTGTTTTACTAGTCAAAATGTTGTTTTATCAAGATTTATATATTTAATCCATATGTATGGCGGTATATATTCAATTTTGGAAGATTTCCTTGGCGACATAAAAAGTGCGCCAAAAAAGTCGCGTTGCGTAGGATACATATCTGTACCAAACTTTCACCAACTGGACAATTTGTATTTAAGATGATGAGTACAATTTCTTTATAAAATGACATCGTTGCGAAATATTAATAAGAGGTCCTCTGATAAGACATTTAGATGATCCACTAAAAACAGGTAACCCTAAGTTTTCGACATAAATACAACTTGATAAATGCCTCATTAATATGAGGGACAGTTCTTTACCAATCGGAGATTCGTTCTCGGAGTGATTGATTGCTCGTAGCTCTTCAATTCATCGATGGAAAAAAGCTAAGCACCAGGAGAAAGAAGTAGAAACGATTATTTAAATAGAATTAAAAACAACAACATAATATGTAAAAAACACCCTTCGAAGTGTAGGGTACATACGTCGTAGACTAGGTAGAAACACCACAATATCATACGAATACGTCAAAATTCAAAAGAAATATATTTAAACCTTACACAAGTATTTTTTCAAATATAGTGATACGAGTTTAATTCATTCCATGACCAGGCTCGTAAGTCAAAATGCCCGTATCTCAAATCAATTTTCCCCATTGAAATTAATTGAAATGAGATTAATTCGTATCAGCCCCCCAAAAACCACTCCAATCTTTTATAATAATGTATTTATAATGAACAAATATTGTAGCTGGAGTTATAGCCTTTACCGAGTCCTGCTTCAGAATAGTACATATCGTAGAAGTAGTGCGATCGTACTGCTTTGCCAAGTCTACTACTCTTACGCCTTGCTCATGTTTGTCTTTTATCTCAATCTTTAATTCCGTGGATATTACCTTTTGCTTTTCTCAACACAGTTCTTGACACTCACTCTCTTTGGACTCATGGTTATAAGAAAAAAAAATTAGCTAAATAACTGTACATCACCCCGTTTTTCCGTTTTCAGAATTGACGCATCTAGTCGGAGAAAAGAAAAAAGAAAAAAAAAGAGAGGGACTCTGGCCTTCCGGTGGAATTTGACAATAAATGTCAAACCAAATTAAGAAATTGATTGATTTTGCGACACGTTAATAGTCATGTGAGGTAAACATGCGAACTGAACGACGCGCAAGACTCGGGAATCTGAGCGGAGTGGTGGTTGTGACGTCACCGAAGCAGGCTCGTATCTCTCAAATTCTGGCTCGTAACTCGAGGCAAAAAATCGACCTAATGACGGCTCGTATCTCAAAAAACTCGTAAGTTGGGGCCCTCGTATCTCAAGACTGTATCAGGAGAAAGAAGAATAGAATAAATGAGTGTAGTATAACCTGCATTGTTTCTAAAAATGTTTTAAAATATTCTCTGAAGCAATCAACAATTTCAACTTTCGCTTGATTCCGCATTTCGGAAGCTTTTTCTTTTATAAAAGTGGATCGTTTCATAAAACAGCTGTTAGAATATATGAGATTTGCATTGATCGAATCTGCTTATCTTTTTGTACATTTGAATTGGTTGTTTTCGATTGCATTAGAACACATTGTAGGAAATTTGACCTATTTGTCGCTAAATGTCAGATTTTACCCCATTGTTGCTTTCAGATGTCAAGCATGTGATTTGCCATCAAAACGTTGTTCTCTGTATTTCTCATCAGGCGCTGCTTCTAGAAAAGTAAGAGCAACGGATAAGTATAAATAAGAAATATAGAACGTTCCCATTATGTAGAAACGCAGAAATCTCACATTTTTATACTAGAATTGACTTCTATGTGATCTTCTCGCTGATGGTGTGTACTTATTTTTTCATTCACATTCTCATCCCCAGAGTAGCACTTCTCTGGAGTACCAGAGAATCTAATTATCCTCAATAATATTTCGAAAAGATTTTCTTTGTGTTGATTATGTTTTGCAAAAACGAATCCTTAAAGCTTTTCAGAATCATACTTAGTGTAACGGAATTTATGGAAAATGACTTTTCGATGAACACAATCAATATCAATTACATACGAATTATAATGTGGAACTATTGAATAACTTGTGACAGGGGTAGCGATTTATTTTCGGCGACTTGGTTGAATTCAAGGAAACAGGTGGTAAGGGTACAAAGGCTGAACTATTAATGTATTAATGCAAGCTATATACTGGCGTGAAAAACTAAAGGTACGCCATTATTTTTAAAGGTCATACCTTGAAAATGAAACGAAACAGCCTGGTGGCGATTCGCATAACCGATGATATTCAGTAGAAAACTAGTGCATATCAAATTTTGTAATCTTGACGCCAGAGGTTCTAACACAGGAAAGGGTTCTGCTACCGTAGGAATTCAGCCCCGCAACCTCATCCTATGGTGGTCGGACAGTCTACAAAGGACTGACTCCTCTTTTTTAAATTTTCATATTTACTCTTATGTACCATGGCACCCAATATAGTGTCATCACTTCAGTTCAGACTTTATTTAATGTTCACTCCTGTTCTTGTTATCGTTTTGTTCTTGCTCATCGATTCAGTAATTCTCTAGTTACCATTTTCCCACATTCATGTCACTTTACTACAAAGTAGCAGCTGAAAACCTCACTGTTTTGCACGCCAGTGTTAATTATACGCATAATTACCTAGTAAAGTTCCACATTTTCGGTGGATCGTATGCATAACAATGCTAATAACAATGTTTTGGTTTTTTTAAAGGCATATACGTATATGAGTTTGTTACTCTACTCCATCGTATATATATTTGTAAAATTCTAAGATATTATTTACACAAGTGAATCTTCATCTTATAAAAAATTGTAACCGATTCTCTTCTTATGGGTCTTGATAAACCTAACTTGTATAATAAATGCTTTCAATGTTTCAAGACTGATTGTTCTTTAATAATTTTTAAAAATATGTTATATTATTTCAGGAATATAGAAAGATAATCACCCTGATAATCTTGGTGTTTGTCACAGTGGTAAACAGTGCTAAAAAAGGGACATGTCCAGTGAAGTATGCACGTTTCAGTGCTCAGCACAGTTTTTGCCTTAATCCAAACCCCAAATGCAACATAGTCAGGGAGGGTGTGGACAAGGAAGACAGAAAGCTTATCCTTGGAGTATATAATGGATTAAGAAGTAAAGTCGCGACTGGACATGAAGAAAGAGCTGGAGGTCTTCCAACGGCGACCGACATGCTACAAATGGTAAGGCGCACGTTAAACGAATTAGAATGCAAAGTTTGCTTTCACTCTTGAGAAATTGCATGCATGAATTACAACTCATGAAGTTCAGTCTTACACATTTCATCTCCGAAAATTTGTGTGATAACTTGAAAAACAACAATACGGTACTCAGAAACCATTCCCAAAAGTGAGACACAGGGTTTTGTTTTGTTAAATTTAAGAATATATACAAACAAATACAAGAAATAAGAAGAAGCAAAACTTACAAATACATCAACTATTTCAAAAGCAATCTTCCACCCATGCATAATTAGTTTGACGCATTCTATCTTATTTTTGTTGTGGATGAGCTCCAAAATAGGCGTGGGGCCGTCATGGCTTAGTGGGTATACCCACTAAGCTAGCAACCTTCGAATTGTAGGCGGCGCAGGTTCGATTCCTGTCAGGTGCATTCCTCCCTGGGTGTATTTCTCTCTTCTGTGTCAGTAAAACTTTCACTGTGTCTGACTATTACTTGATACTGTGTATCTTGTGTCTGGAGCAGCATGGCCAAATATGGCCCTTGCGCCGTAAAACCACCCAAAATAGGCGTATCTATTGAATTTTAAATGTTTTTTCATAGTGTTTCTACTTTGCAGAAATAGAATATAGTGGGATCAATTTTTTACGAAGGCAAAGATCTATTTTGCAACAAAAAGCTTGATAAGTTCGTTTTGATAATTCTAGCTCGAATGCACCATGTTACGTGATTATTTGGTTTATACACTGAAGAGCAATTGAATTAGGGATACCTGTCTAGTAGTGCGTAGCACCACCTTTCGCCTTGATGACTGTAGCGATTCGTCTTGGCATGGACTCGACAAGACACTGGAAGCGATGGGAAGCCATACGTATCCACGACTCCTGAACAATATCCCACGATTCACAAAGATTAGATGGAAGGTGGTCTGAGGCTCGGACATCTCTCTCAATTGCATCCCAGATGTGCTCGATTAGATTGAGGTCAGGTGACCTTGATGACCAAGAAAGCTCGCGCAGGTCTGTGGAATGTTCATCCAACCATTCGGATACAATTCGGGAGCGATGGCACGGTGCCTTGTCTTGCTGAAAGACAATCTATGTAGTGGGCTGTCGAAAACGAACGTACGGGAGTAGGTGGTCGTCAAGGATAATCCGGCAACGTTCACCTGTGAGAGACGATGTCACACGTACCAGGGGTCCCATTTCAGTCCATATGAACAGTACCCAGACGAGAATGCCACCTCCACCAGCCTGAAGAGTCCCCTGCTGGCAGGAAGGATCCATCGCTTCATGTGGTTTACGCCGTACACGTACTCTGTGTCAATCATCATCGACATGTACCAAAGTGAATCTCTACTCATCACTCCAGGCAACATTTTTACACGTCTCGACGGTCCATTGGCGATGTTTCCGTGCCCATGCTGATCGTTGCGTCCTGTGTTGTGCAGTCAACAGAGGGACTCTCGTGGGACAATGGCTTCTGTACCCCATAGAGAGATGGTTTTGGATGGTGTGGCAGCTTACACGTTGTTGTGCACCTGCGTTAAATCGACGGGTGATCTGTTGCATTGTGGCCCGTCTATCTGCCGTTACAATGCGAGCTAGCCGACGACGACCTTGCTCATCCACACGCTATTGTCCGTGGCAGTTGACCCTGGCAGGGATGGTTTTACCTGAATCGACGTACTCACGGTTCACTCTTGGCGACGACACAGTGGTGCGTAAAAATCCGAGTGTCTGCACTACTTCCGAGATGGAGAGACAAATTCGTCGGACCCTGACTATTTGCCCACGATCAAATGCGCTTAGATCCGCACTCTTACCCATACTGCTTTTGACTATTACTAATACCGTGAGCAGCACTCCTTATCTTGTTAAACAGCTGCTTACGTCTTTTGCAAGCAGCTTCCAGGCCTGTTCACAGCTCCAAATTTGCATAATGCCAGCTATCCCTAATTCTATTGCTCTTCAATGTATATACAGTGGCTCCCAAAAGTGTTCGTACACTTTAAAAATTTGTAGAAAAAGCGCTGTAGCCTGGAATTGAATTCGAATATAAAGTCCAATATTTTTTCATATCATCTCCATGTGATTCTGAATAAAACCTAATATTCTTTAAAAAATATTGACTCATTTTCTTTTTATAAAAATGAAAATGCAAGGAGGCAAAGAAAGAATACGCCACAAAAGTGATCGTACACCGAAATATTTTCGGATAAATTCATAAATAAAATTATCGTTCACAGTTTTTTTTATTTTTGCATTGTGGTGACATTTAAAAAATCGTTTGGCTTTAATCTTTGCTTGCTTACTTCGTAATATTCTATTTATTATTTAAAAATGGCTCGTAGTCGTAAGAAAACAACGAACAGCATTCGAAAATTGATTATTTTTCATCATAGTAGTGGTAAATCAGTTCGGAATATCTCTAAGTTAGTAAATTTATTCCATTCTACGGTGCAGTATGTGATAAAACGCTTTAAAGAAGAAAATCGGATCGAAAACAATGTAAGGAAAGGTCATCCGGTAAAGTTAACTCAACGTGATCAGAGATTTATAGTTAGAAAATTTGTGAAAAATCCACGTTTGAGTGCTGTAAAAATTTCTACAGAATTTACTGAAACATTTTCTACTTCAATTTCATCTGAAACTGTTCGACGAGTGCTCAGATCAGCTGGATTAAATGGGTGTTCTGCCGAAGGAAATTTTTTGTAAGTACGAAAAATAGAAAGCTGAGGCTTTCCTTCGCAAAATCAATGATAAATAAGCCCGAAACATATCGGAATCATGTCTTATTTGCAGATGAAAGCAAATTTAACATGTTTGGTTCCAATGGGCGTATAATTGTATGGAGAAGAAAAAATGAGGAACTTAACCCCAAGAACTTAGTTGGAACAGTAAAGCATGGTGGTGGAGGTGTCCTTGTGTGGGGGTGCATGTCAGCATCAGGACTAGATAATTTGGTATTTATTGATGGCATAATGAATCATGCTCTTTATTTAAATATTTTAAAAGACAATTTGAAATTATCAGCCCAAAATTTGGGTATTGGAAACAACTTTGTTTTTTATCAAGATAACGATCCTAAGCACACGGCTCTCAACGTTCGCCTCTGGTGTCTCTATAATTGTCCACAAGTTCTGGAAACAACACCTCAATCGCCGGATTTAAACCCAATAGAAAACATTTGGAGAGAACTGGAGGTTAGAGTACGAAGGCACGGCATTAAAACAAAAAGCGAACTAAAAACAGTAATGATTGAAGAATGGTGGAACATTGATGCAGAAATTACCAAAAAACCTGTGAACTTTATTCTCAGACGTTTAAAAGCTGTTGTGGATGCTATAGGATATCCTACTAAGTAGTAATTTACCGAAATATTACAATATTTACTAATATGTAGAAATTTTTTTAGTGTACGAAGACTTGTGAGGTAACTTTTTTGTTTCTTTTTGATTATTGATTTTCCAAAAAAAAGTTTTACTATGTTTTAAAAATATTTTATGTAGTTTTACGAACAAGTTATAGATGTTATTAAAAAATTCCCATTCGGAAATATTAATTTTTATTAATGAATAGAGCAGTATTTCATTGAAATTCGTAAGTGTACGAACACTTTTGGGAGCCACTGTATATATGTAAAAGTCTGTACAACTATTTTTGTGATAACTTTTGGGACAAGGCGTACATATGCGATTTTGCCATTGTCTCTTCTAAAGATCTTTAAATCTCCAGAAGATACAATGAAGACCTTTCTGAAGATCTTTAAATCTACATGAGAGTATGAACTTTTAAATGATATCGCTCGAAGTTTTTCTATGATTTTTTGGCTTTTTATTCACTTCTATAAATTCCGAAGTGATTTTTAATTTCCTAAAATTGTAGATTTTCAATTAGAAATGTCCGTTGTGAGGTCTTTTAGTACTTTTGCAGTTTTTTTATTCTAATCGGTTACTTCAATCATTTCTAAGGCTGACAAATCTGCACTAATTTTAATCTTTATATGCAGAATGAGTATAACAGTCAAATAATTTCTTCTTAGGACCCCATAGGCTTGCCTTGATAACCCGAGGATTGTCTGTCAAATTCTATATTGTAGGGTATGAATCCAAAACGATTAAACAAATCTGAAAATCATCAAATTTTGCGCCCACTGTTCGTTTGTACACAACTGCGGGACAAAAATGAACCACTCCTCTTTATCCACGCGTTGTTCATAAAACAAAAAAATCAAAAATACCATTCTGTATGAAAAACACTTTTAAAGTTCAAATTTTTAAAATTCGTCAATCAAGGTGAAATCAAGGTCAAGTCATTTTTGAACCAAGAATATGCAAAATTTTGAGTTTCTCCATTCTTAAAATTAAATTAATTTTCCAGATTTTATTCATACCATCCGAAACAATCTTCCCAATTTTTTATTATGCAACGACGGAAGAATATAATTTTATATAATAAGCATAATTTTAATTTTTAATACGATAGAAATTATGAAGTTAATTAGAATAGAAATTTCTTTATATTTTGATGAAAATTAGCGAAAAAGATATTTAACAAGGCTGCAAATTTCCAGCTTTATCAGACATTGATTTTCAGATTCACAGCTAGCATATCCCAGACATGTTCAATGGGGGACAGATCTGGCCAAGGAGGAGTTTCAACACCACGGACGCACTCCTGGGAGAGGCGAGCCGTGTGTAGTCGGGCGTTATCGTGCTGGTAAATAATTCCTCCCTTGAATACGTGATATGAATGGCAAAAAACAGATTGTAGGATCTGCTTGACGTATTATTTGCTGTCAAACTATCAGAGTGGACCGTTTGTCGTAAATGATTGATTCCAACCCGATTATACTAAGAGTTACATCCGTCTCATGGGGACTGATAGCCCAGTTGGTAGAATGGCGGATTAACAACCGGAGGGTTGAGAGTTCAAAACTCGATCCAACCAAAAGACGAGTACATTAGGACTGGAGCACGTTAAAACTGTCGTGTCCTATAATGTCCTCACGTTGGTGTGGAAGTTTGGAGAGTGAGGTACCAGCTCAGGTGTTAACCTCGTCATTGGACAAGCTTCAAAATTACGAGGTGTTCTCGGATCTTTCCCTCCGAGATTGATACCAGACCATTCCAATCGCCATTTGCCTTGCTCTAGTGCGACGTATATTCAACTACCAACTCCCTACAGCAATCTCACGGGCTCAGAGATTTGGTGTAATTTATTTATGCAAAGTGAGAAGTAACAACATCAGGAGTGGTGTGCTGCTTGACAGTAAACTGAGAATGGCTACCGACTATATTCGGCTGCGTCTGGAATAGTGAACTTATTGAACAGGAATCTTGGACAGGCAGAAATGGCAGCGTGTAATGTTTAGTGGCATTTTAATGACAGCATACAATGTTTAGTTTCTGCATAGGGGTCGCCTTACTCGCATTGCACACCACTCTAACTCTTAGTTTGATAGGGTAGCGATACGTCCAGCAGATTATACAACTTGTTTTGCCTTCCACGTTAATGTCGAAGGGGCTATTTACCCATCGACCTTTTAATGAAATAGACGGATCGGTACTTTTCCGTTAGCCGGGCGCAAGCGAAAAATCGCCAAATAATGTAGAATTCCGCCAAATTTCTTACAACCATAAGGGGAATGTTCGTTTGGGGCTATGTGCTCTATTCTCTGAATTCATTACTATTTATTAATATTTGTTTATAGTTATTATTATTTATTTATTATTATTATTTATAAATATTTGTTTATACTATTTATTAATATTTGTTTATAGTTGAACTTGTTTTGCTTACTTAACATTTGTTTATAGTTATTATTATTTATTATTATTATTTATTAATATTTGTTTATACTATTTATTAATATTTGTTTATAGTTGAACTTGCTTTGCTTACTTAATATTTGTTTATAGTTGAACGTTTTCGACTTTTATTCCGCTGACTGTTTTGTCATTCGCTTCGCTTGGCGACTTGGCTCGCGTTTGGTTCACAATTGGCGACATTTGCGCCCGGCTAACGGAAAAGTACCGACGGATCATGTGGGCGGAGTCGCTGTCGTAAGATCTCTGAAGGGTAAATCACAAATCGACAGCCGATTGGCTATGGAAGCGCAGACAAGTGCTTTTGATCACGGTGGATAATCACTTTAACCAATCAATAATTTAGGATTCATGCTTTTACCCACAACCACGTGACAGATCTTCAAACCGAGCAACTGGAGGAAATAACATGAAGTTGCGGGGCCATGCTCCGTCTATTTCAATTTAAGGTCGATGTATTTACCAGCACGATAGCGCACTGCTACACCACATTGAAAAATATGGCAATAGATGGACAAGCAAAACTCTCAATATTGCTTATCATGTATTTCATGAAATGAAACAAACTGATTATTGATGAAAATGATGTAGGTTTTCAGTACAAATATATTCTTTTCAGGAATGGGATCACGAGCTAGCCGCGATTGCACAAAAGTGGGCCTCCCAGTGCATTTACAATCACGAGTGCAAGGATTGCCGAACAGTTGGTAAATACACGTACATTTTTTTATATCTTAAGTACCAATTACTAGTCAACACAGAAAGTGTTTAATACAAAAATTTGTCATTCATTATTTTTTTTGGTATTGGTTCATTCTTTCCGAGAAAAATATCACATTTTTTTTAATGTCACGGCAGTGACGCGGTTCAAGGCTGTTGAGTGATACATGTGATACAAAATTCCAGAATTTTCTCAACTGATCGTATCTGAATCAGAACAAGAACTTGATGACATTTGGTACCAAATAGATGTGCATAGAAACATGCGCGCGTGTGTATTCTGGATGCGATGTTCTAGTTCGAACGGTATTCTGGTTTACCAGAGTATCCCCATGAGAGAGTGAATGGTGGAATATAAAAATATAAAAAAGCAGAATAAGAATAAACATTCTGATGCTTAAATTTGGAATAGAGGAAAAAGATAGTCACATATGATATTTTTAAAGAGCATGACCTTGTTTTCGTACTTAGTGTGTATCGTTATTTTCCGTCAAAATATACGCATATTTTTATACAGAAATTGAAGTTCCATTTTATTCTCTACAAACAACTACGACAGCAACTAACATCAAAACTTTGCAATGATTGTTGGAAACCGTTCTAAACTTTTAAATTGAAGGCATATATGACATTATGAGTAAAAACTACACTTCCTTTAGAAAGTTAGGCAAAGAATGCAAATTCTCGAATATCGAGAGATGTTTGGATTTCATTGGATGAAATGAACAGTGGTCTTTGAGTGAGGATAAGCAAATACCGAATCATCTGTTTAATATCAATTGCCGTCATGTTAAATATGCAAATTTGAAATGTTACATAAATGATGCTTTCTTATCAAAGAGATGGGATGCTCGGATAATATTTTTTCTCTAAACTTTTGGGTTCATTCTAATTAGATTTTCCTTATACTGCTTCTGAGAAGGTCTTCGGAAGATTCCCACTGAGGGCATGCTGTTGGAAGGCGTGAAGAAATAACGTTCCATTGATGAGAAAAAGAAGTGCTTTTCTTTAAATGCGCATTTTTAAGGAATATTATTGCGGTTTTTATGATGATTTAAGAGAATTATATATAATAAATCTAAATATAATTAATTTTGACATCTAGTAGGATTGTCCATTTTTGACTTTGACTCGCGGTTTCATGAAACAGAAAATGTTCAAAGAACTTTTAAATCAAGAATCGCGATGGTATAAAGTTTTATTATAGGGTCATTTCATGGTAAAACGCACAAAAAATGATATTTTCAACCGATCTCCTTCGATTTTATAAAACTTGATAATTTTGTTGAAAAGCCGCTTATAGGAAAATATGAAACATTTTATTTCTTTGTACTTGCAATAGTGGTTTATTCATATTAATTTCAAATTTAAAAAATTGGACAATTTTTTATGATTTTTGAATTACATTAACTCGCTCGTATCTTTGTTTTCTATCTTCTAATCGTTCGATCGGATTAAATTTGGGCGTATTTTGTAAATAAATGTGCAATGTAGAACACGACGCAAAAACATATGTAGTTTCAAGGTCATTCACAGTATGTTATGGTTGGTTGGCTTTGGGGATTTATGGCGCAAGGGTCATATTTACCCGTGCTGCGTCAGACACAAGGTATACAATATCAAGTAATAGACATACACGCACAATGTAAGTTTTACTGACTCAGAAGAGAGAAATACGCCGGAATCGAACCTGAGCAGCCTATAACTCACAGGTTGCTAGTGCAGTGAACATTGAGCCACGACGGCCCCCATTATATTATATAATCTATAATTAGAAATATTATACTTTTATCTACACAAAAAATAGACCAATTACTCCAATGATACAGGTGCTTATGGATACTGATGGGCGAATATTTTTTTACTATGATGCGGGTTCCAAATCAAAACTCTTAGAAAGCATAGATAAACAACAGATGAACCTTTAATATATTTTTTAGAAAATATTTAAAAATATTTTTTAGAAAAATATTAAATGTACACTTTTTTGTAATCCAAGGTCAAATTGAATTACCTAAAAACTAGAAAAATCACCCAGAAAGTCGCATTCTAAATCATTAGAAAGATGGCACATTTGTTTACAAAATAAGCCCGAATTTAGTCCGATCGGACATTTAGAAACAGCAAGTTGTTTATTTTAGAATAATGAAAAATTGCCCAATTTTTTTTCAAATTTAAAATTAATGTAAATAAAAAAACTATTACAATACGAAGTTTAAAAAATTTATATTTTCTTATGTGGCAATGCAACAAAATCGTCAAGTTTTAAAAACAAGTCGGAGGCGTTAGGGTTGTAGGTTATGTTGATTTGACATTGAATGATCCTACAAATAGCCTGCTTCAGAAATCAATGGCTTGCTTTAAAAATCGATATTTAATAAAAGATAATTCTGTAAAATTTGTTATAATCTACAGGTATTTACAAAGAAATTGATTCTTATTTGCTTCATTTATTTATAAGTAAAACGAAAAAAATTGTTAGTAATCATTGTCTTTTTAACCCATTTCTAGAGAATTTCAAGGTCGGTCAAAACGTGGGTCTTCACATATTCCCGTGTTCATCAAATGACTGCATTCAATACGCCGCGATTCCCGATTGGGAAGGTATCATAAGAAGGTTCTATAGTGAAGTGAGGGAATTCAACAAGCAATACATCAACCCCTTACAATATAATTCATCATATGGACACTTTACAAAGGTAGTATCCTACTATTTAAAAGACAAGCTGGAGATAACGTTGATCACATTTTATCCAACCCCCCCATGGGTTAAAGTTAAATAAAATATTTAAATACTTTCACGTGAAATTAATCGCGCGCAGTAAATATTAAAACCTAAAAATAGATATTCTGAAACGAGTAACGCAAGTGATAATATTGATAAAATAGTAGAGTACGAACAATATTTTTACAGAAACTTAGTAAAAACGCAATGCGATAGTATAATTAAATTATTAAGTATGTATTTTCAACGATAGTATAATTAAATTACAATAAGTATGGTATTTCTAAACATGTTAATAGTAACCAATAGCATGTTGTTTTTTTAAGTTCAATTTAGAATTATAATTGAGACTAGCAGAATTACCCGGTATTGCTTGGGTTGGAATTGATTAAATGTTGATTGAAAAAGTTATGAGTAATCACTTCGATCCTTCATAGGAAAATGCATCATTTTAAGTGTACGGAAAATACTAAACACCGTTTTGCAATTTTTATAGCTTCCACAGTTTACTTTGGATCCATATACGTGTACATACTATATCAATCCATTTCACATATATCACACCCCTCTTGTAACAAATAAATACAAAAGACGATAACAAATAAATACAAAAGACGATAACAAATAAATACAAAAGACGATATACGTATATACACTGCTGGCCACCCAAATTGCAACACCAAGAAAGACAAGAGATATCACAACAAAATTTATTTTGTAGATAACATGTTGACCAAGTATCAAATGATTAAATTTATAGACTTCTGTGAAGTGTGGTTCCTGCCAAAATCAGTAGCCAGAGTAGCCGCCATTGTTGGAGATCACCGCTGCCACACGCCTCGGCATTGATTCAAAGAGACTTTGGATGTGTTCTTGGGGTACAGCAGACCAAGCAGCTTCCACACGTTGCCAAAGTTGATATGGTGTGGCAGCTGGGGATGTATCCTGGGTCAATCGTTGAGCAACCATGGACCACATGTTTTCTATCGGCGAAAGATCCGGAGAGCGAGCTGGCCAGGGAAGCAATTCAATCTGGCGATTGACGAAGAACCCTTGGACAATGCGTGCCACGTGTGGTCGCGCATTATCCTGTTGAAATATGGCTGTGGGCAAGCCCTGAAGGTAAGGAAGGACAACTGGCTCCAACACCTCGGAGATGTAGCGCTGGCTGTTTAAAGTACGGCAATGCGTACTAGAAGAGTGCGAGAGTGATATCCAATACCGCCCCATACCATAATACCCGGTGCAGGACCAGTGTGGCGGTGCATAACGCAGCTGTTCAGCATCCTCTCTCCACGGTGTCTCCAGACTCGAATCCGACCATCGTGGTGTTGCAGACAGAAGCGTGACTCGTCAGTAAAGACAATTTCATTCCATTCTGCCGTCCACATCCTTCTTTCATCGCACTATTGGCGGCGGAAACGTCTGTGGTTCTGCGTCAAGGGTAGACGAAGCAATGGACGTCTTGCGGACAGATCACTCTGCTGTAAACGACGTCGAATGGTACGCGCAGACACTGGTTGATGCGGTACAGACTGAATGTGCTGTGCTATGGTTCGTGATGTAGCTGAGCGATCCGTCACTGCCATACGCACAATATGCCTGTCATCACGTGAAGTGGTGCACTGAGGTGGATGCGATCGAACACGTCGGTCCGTCGTACCCTCCTGCATCCAAAGATCACATATCCGCATTACAGTTGTTTGGTTTCGTCCAACACGACTACCGATTTCCCTGAAAGATAATCCACAATCTCGGTAGGTCACTATCCTTCCTCTGTCGAACTCGGATACTTGATCAAAAGATGATCGCTGTTTTCTACGAGGCATAATTGATCGTTTTTTTGAAAAAACCACAAGAAAAACACAATTGCCGTACTTGAAATCGTCGAAATCTCCAAGCCTTAAATAGCGCTTTGAAGTGGCGCCACAGGCGCGCGTGATGTGCGTCTGCGCTGAAATTCTAATCATTTGCATATCTCACCTCCGCTAATGCATGTTGTAAATTTCATATTATTTGCATGCTTCCTTCAGGGTGTTGCATTTACGGTGGCCAGCAGTGTATATCACCCCCCAGACACCATTAAGAAGAAAAGTGAGAAAATAAAGAAGTGTATAATAAGGCAAATTAAGCAAAAAGTCCATTTATTGAAGTTAAAATATCAAAAGACACCACAAATTAAAAAACACCATAGATTAAAACAGACACAATAGAATAAGGTAGGTTTTACCAAAACTTAATCGGAATTTGTATAAAATGCTTCTGTTATAGGGTACTCATATTGTTTTGAGCGTCAGTTGATAATGTTTTTTAAATAGAAGTATTTTTTGTATTTGTAGGTGTGAGCTGATAATTTTTTGACTCTCTTTAAAACAGCAACTATTTAAGACAAATTAAGATAAAAAATACTTTATAGTGTGGGTTTGTCATGGAATAAATTTGTTTATCAATGTTTAATACAACTTTTCTATAAAATCTATTTTTCTTAAAACAAGTACAACTTTCTATCGAAGCAATACATATACGCCGTATGGAACATGAGACAAGCCCTGTTCCTATAGTAACCGTCATCACCCAGACGTGATGTAGGGTAGTAAATAGACAGTATAGTTTATTTCAAAATATCGTCACATTTTAAAATTTGTTTTCTGTATCTTTGTAGCTCATATGGGCAAAGTCTTGGAGAGTTGGATGTGGTTATGTTGCTTTCAAAGATGAACGTATTTTAAGAAAGTTATATGTGTGCAACTATGGGCCTAGGTAAGTATTAACTCTCATCATCAGTTTTAAATTTCGCACAGATTCATATTCCAATATTATTGGTACTTTGATTTTATAAACATCACAATTTTATATACAGTGAAAATTGTTAGAATTGATGGCAGAACCAGAGAAATTAACATACTGACAGCAAATTACCCATGCTTGTATGATGAGTTATATTTCCAATACGAGCTAAGTTATATCTAGACTTTAAGGGATTAGGTAGGTAGTTGAATCAATATCACACCGGATAAACACAATGGGCTATCATCGGCGATCCGGGATCAATCCCGAAGGAAAAGATCCGATTACAACCACATATGAAATATTAAAGCAGAGTGAGCAATGGTAACCTTTTTATGTGCCCAGGATCATGTGACCAAAACTAGTAGACTGCTTTCCTCTGTTGGTTGGAACCTAACATTCCTCATCTGATTGGTCCACGAGGTGGGAGAGACGCCCCTCCATTGATTCATCATCCGATTGGTGAATTGATTGATCATCTGATAATAGTAGACTCTGGCGATTTCATCACTTTTGTCGCCACTCTATAGCAATACTGATTCACACAGCTACCCTGTCATAAGATGTTACATCGCCAAACGAGGTGATAAAATACCAAATCAGCTAACCGAATCACTGTTTCACAAACCAGTCACGTGACTACTAGACACACTTTTGAAGCTCCTCTCAATGCTCAGACAACTAATATTTCACGTCTATGATAACAACACCTCGTAATTTTGAACCAAAGCCAGATGACGAGGTCGAGACCTGAGCTGGCCCTCACACTCCAAACTTACACGCCTACTTGAGCACATTTGAGACCCAGAAAGATTTAATGTGCATCAGTCCCCACGTGCACGACGACCTTTATTGGATCGAGTTTCGAACTCGCTCTGATTGCTAATCCGTTACTCTTCCAACCGGGCTACCGAGTCCCTCTTTAAGGGATTTTTACTGATATTGTGTTGCTAGCAGATCCGCGCAAAAACATGGGCTAAAGTTTTTGAGTTCAACCCAAAAAACTGTGATTCCAATTCCACAAATCGCCCTGGACTGTCGTTGTTTTTAAAGATTTAAGACTAATTCAGATGGTCGCTGTGCGAATTGAAAAGAAAGGTCTTTTAAACTTGGTATAGGTTATACCGTGACCAAGTGATTTGTAACAACAGCATCAACAACAAAGTTTCTTAATTGCTTATATCCATTGATAGCAAGTGTCGTTACTCCACATTCATACCCTTTCCATGTAAATCCATCTATTATGAATATAAACATCGTTGTTACGCACGTTTCATACCTCCACATGAAATGAAACTAGAAAAATGTGAAAAATTTCTTGTACTTCTTGCAAGGCAAAAAGTGCACATTTCAGTTACCACGCCTTCTGAATCTCCAGTTGAATTGCATAACAATTTGTTCAAAGGGAATTAGGCAATTTTGACGTCTGAACTAAATTAGCTTTCCGTTCGCGGTTTCTTTTCTGCGCTGATTTCTATCTGCTATATTACTCTTTGATTCTGCAATCAGACTTATATAATTTCACAAGAGTGGCGAACTCTTCCGTGTAGTTTTAGCAATATTACGTAGCACTATAGCCAAAATTAAGCCTATATTTAGGCTAACTGGTTAATGAACCCTGTAGCAATTGATTTTATATTGTTTATATCCGTTTACTGCCAATTACTAATGTACAAATAATGTCAATTTCTATTTTATGTACGTTAGTGAAATATACAAGATGGTCGTAAAAAACTGACATTACTCAAAGCCACCTCTAGCTTGATCTAACAACCGGAATGGCCACAACTTCGGTAGAGAGACTAACGAAAACATGGGAAGGATTCAGTAAAAAAGTCACTAGAAGTCTCTGATTAGGGCGGCGATGGCGAAAAATGTTACTATGGGTTTCATTCTCAATTTTATAATAATTCGAACAAAATTATAAATTTCACCCATTGTCACACATTGCCCCATCGTTTTCTAAGTATAAGTTGCCTCATCTTTCCCTCGTATATGTCTAGTTTTATGTCCAGCCTTTGATAAAGACATTCTGGCGTCCTTGAAATGTACGTAGAATTGAAAGAGAGGTGTATCTACATTAAATTCTACAAGATGTCAGATATCTTATGCATTAATTCTGTGGGTTTCATGTCGCTACCTCAAAATCATAAGCCATTTCGATTTACTATAATATATACTATAAAATAAAAAAAGGACTGTGCAGTCGTAGTTGTACTGACATCCTATTAAAAAAAACATCAAAATCTCGGAGACTGCTAATGCTTTTTGATATTTGATTGTCCATGGTATGGTTAACCTGCCTACTTTACAGATTTCATCTTAAAAAGTAGGTTCTTATTTTACTCAGTACAAGTTTATGATACCTTCCACAACATGTTTTCCACATAACTGCTCTTCAAAGGGATTTTCCTATAAGCTAATAAACAGAATTATTAATCTGAGAAATTAAAACTATTAAAAAACAAACTTATCTTTCTCGGAAACATTTTAACCGTTCTGTGACTTCCTTATTAAGAGCACCAAAGAATGTCGTGTACATGGGGGTTAGTGCATGTTGAATCTGACGTGGCCTCAAATGTCCTCACCTTGGCGTTGTGTGTAAGTTTGGAGAGTGGGGTGCCAACTCAGGTGTTGACGTCATCTGAACGTGGCTCAAAATCACGAGTTGTTGTCCTCGGATCTTTCTCTTCGGGATTGATCCAGGACCGTCGCCAATGGCCAGTTGTTTTGCTCCATTGCGGCGTTAATTCAACTACCTACCTCTTTGTTAAGGTTAAGCTAATGAGTACTGATCTTGAATTTCTAATTTCAGTGCACACTTTAGAGCTAGGGTTGGTTCGTTGGTTTTAGGATTTTATGGCGTAAGGGCCATATTTGGCCATGCTGTGCCAGACACGACATATAATACCGAGTAATAGGCACACACAATGATAATTTTACTGACACAGAAGATAGAAATACACCCAGGGAGAAATGCACCTGACAGAAATCGAACCTGCGCCGTAGCATGCTAGCGCAGTGGGCATACACACTGAGCCACGACGGCCCCATATAGGTAGGGAAATTATCTGGTAGGTATTTAATTAACGTCGCACTGGAGCAACGCAACGGACTATTGGTGACGGTCCGGGATCAACACCACGTAATTTTGAATCACGGTCAGATGACGAGGTCATACCTGAACTGGCATCCCACTCTCCAAACCCACACTACGCCAACGTGAGGACATTTGAGGCCACGACAGATTTAACGTGCACCAGTCCTCTTTGTACACGACGGTCTTTGGTTGGAAATTATGAGGATAGTTCTCTCAACAACTTCCTCCAAAATAATGAATGCGGTCAGCTTTCTTCCCCTTCCGTCCCTCATCCCTCATGAATTTGCGCACCCCCTGTTTCAGTCACTACTACTTGAGTTACGTTTTATTCTTTTGTGAAGTTTTCTAAATTATATTTTCAGCGGAAACTATTTAGGAGCGTCAGTATACAAGCCAGGAAAGAAGTGTTCAGCTTGTCCTTCGAACACTTGTTGTGGAACGTGCAGAGTACAGGGGCCTACCTACCCTGGATTGTGCAGTAAGATCCTTTTAAAAGTGTTATCATCTAATCTACAATCATAGTTATTAAAGTAATGGAAGATAGAAAAATATTCTATGCACAAGTTTTAAATTTGCATTTTTAATTAACTCAGATATATAGTTAGTCAATTTATAAAATAAATTACTATCGTTCCTTTAATTTTCAATTGACTACAGAGGCTGTTCGGACATTTTTTGAACGATTTTGATGAGCTGTAAAAAATTGTATGCCCTACGAAAGAATTTTATTTTCACAGCAGTTAAATAGTTAAAGTATAACTTATCGTCTGCTTACTCAGAGTTTTGTTTACTTTCAAAATGGCGCTTTTAAATAAGCAATGGATGGAAGGCTATGTTTCCTCTCTTTTCGAAAAGCATTATGCTAATTCAATTATTCAAAAACGCTGTAAAAGTCATGGTTTTTTGATATCTAAAGGTACGATAAGTAATATTATTAATGACAAAGGAAAAAACGTAAAAGTGGGAAAATACTTCTAAAAAAGTATCCAAAAAAGAAAAATTTCTGAGACTATTTGTAAGGTAAGATCTTTAATTTTAAAAGAGAATCCGCCAAGTCAAAGGACTATAGCAAAGTGAACGTGAGAACTTTCTCTAAGAGATTTATGATTGTTGCCGGTTTTGTATATAATGGAAAATTAAAAGTAAAAAAAGGGGGAAAATGTAAAAATCAACTCCCACATATTATCAAGACCCTATTTTATCCCAATATTCAAAAAAGAAATACCATATCTTTACCCTGAGTGCCAACAATCAGTAGAACTGCATCAGGGTAAAGCAAGCAGCCACACATCTAAATCGACTATTCAATTCTTGGAAAAAATGGAACAAGAAACTGGTATCAAGTCCCTTTACTGATATTCCTGCTAAATCTCCAGATGTTTCACACATGGACTTTTGTGCTTTTGGACTTTTAAAAAGGGCATTATCGAAACGGCGACCGAAAACCATTCAAGGACTGGAAAACTGGAACAAGAATGGGACAAAATACCACTGTTGATACTACAAAAGTCATTATTATCCTGGAAATTAAGGTGTAGAAAGATAGTTAACAATAAGGGCTATCAAATGGAACATTTAAAACACAAAAATTGCGCTTCAGTCCATTAAAATCGTTCAAAAAATGTCCGAACATCCTCTGTGCATGTAAATACTCTTAGTGCCTATACAGTGATTTTTAGATTAATTCGGATACCTTTCATGCATTTTGGAATGTAAGTGGTTAATTTTTGCATGCAGTTTTCATGATCTCGAATTCCAGTTTATGTCCAATGGTTTTTTTCATAAATATTGCCCAACTCATATCTTTGAATGTATATAAATGAACGTATAAATTTTCGCAGAAATTGAAATGCCAGAAATGATTTTGTTTCTATATACCTGTGATTCTAAATTCGATGAATATATTTCAGCATACTTAGGTGTTTGACATTTTAGCATAATAATTCCCATAGTCGAATAGTAAAAAGATCGAATGCTTTTGATTATTCTGAATCATTTCTTGACTACCATTACACATAAGTCTATCATTGGTGGATTTGGTTTGGTTTGGTTGTATTCTAGGGTCATTTTTTACTACACGAGGGCTCGTAAGACCAGGATCTACATCATTTGGTGGATTTAATACTTAAATTATAAGAGGGTTCCACTGTGTTCAATAAGCTGTTGTCTCTCCTATTTCCGAAAACTTAACCGTTAGCAGCACCCCAAGTCTCCTGGCATCCGAACTCTTAATCCCCTTCTGTAACCTTTGTACGCACAAGACCCGACATCCTGTGTTTCGGTGAGCTTTCCCCTTCACAATGCCACCTGAAGTCACCTCGCGACCCAATTTCATGGACCATGTTGGAAGAAAAATGGTATTTGGCCATCGAAGACCAAACAAACAACACTGCGGACTCATCCATTTTCAGGCATGAACATTAAATTAATTACCACATAAAGCAGTTATTTAATCCTTATAACTTAAATTGCGTACTTTTCTTCCAACTTTAAATCATGTACTTGGAAAATTCATAATGGAAAGGGGCCGTGGTAGCCCGGTTGGTAGAGTAACGGATTAGCAATCGGAGGGTTACGAGTTCGAAAATAGGTCCAATCAAAGACCGTCGTGTACACTGGGGTCTTGTGCACGTTAAATCTGTCGTGGCCTCAAACGTCCTCACGGTGGCGTGGTGTGGAAGTTTAGAGAGCGAGGTGCCAGCTCAGGTGTTGACCTCGTCATCTCACCGTGGTTCAAAATCGGATCTTTCGCTTGGGGACTGATCCCGGACCGTCACCAACAGCCCGATGTTAATTAATTACCATTACCATAATGGAAAATAAGTTTCAGTGGGCTATCCCCGTCTGCGAGAAGGGTTGCAATATCACAGTGCTGATTTCCTTAAGAAACCTCACTTTGTATTTTTTTGCTTTTCAATGAAGTACCCAGGAGTACCCATTAAACTGATAAGTCCCTCAAGAGGACAATCTTGGGGCGCTTCTAGTGGTTACCTGGCTAACCTCTTTCGAAAGTGTGACGTAACTTGGCATGTTTCTCTATTGAATTTTAGCACGTCTTTAAGATTAAAAATTAACACCAAACATCTCCCCAGTGGCGAGAAATCAGATTAGTTCTTATCGGAAGTGTTTTCTTCTTCAACTGAATAAAGTTTATAGGCACCTCTTAATACATTAGGTAGGTATTTTAATTAACGTCACACTGGAGCAACACAACGGGCTATTGGCTTAATACATTAAAAAGTCATTTGACCTTAAACTTTTATCGTTGGCTAATATTTAGCTCCTAGTATTACTACTTATATGGTTCAAAACACGTTCTATTATGAGAGGCATTTTCTGTCAAGCTAAATACAGATGGGGGTAATATATCTACAGCGATGCGTGTTTCTTGTACGTATTCTGAACTTGACATCAGAATATGTTTTGTTCCTGGTTTGTTTTCCAAATACGATTTCAGCCCTCCAATAAAAATTCCCCCTAAAAATAAATTGAAATATGACAGTTAATTGGTCAACAATAATTAAATTAAACGCCAAACATTGTCAAAACAATGATAAACATTTTAAGAAAACTTCCATATATATCATGGGAGAGCATTTGGGCAGCAGAAGTAAAATCTTTTCAGACCGTCTGGCTTGTTTTTGCACTGAAATCCCTATCATATTTAATCAACGCATCCTTTACCTTTTCAAGTGAAGTGGTTTTACCGAGAAATCACACTAAAAAAAATTCCTAGGCTAATTGTAAAGTGGTTTTCAGATAACCGACACGCGCTTTATAGTACCACCATCTGTCGATCAATAGCGTAAAATTTGTTCAAATACATTCAACGGCTAATCGAATAGAAATTTTAGCCGGTATCTCACCAATTTATTGAATAGAAGAGTTAAGTGTTTTAATCTCTTATTAATATATTCATGCTATTTATCTTATCAGTCAATGCCCATGCATTTCTCACTTTAATTTTAGAATATGACTAAATACTTCCCAAATTTTTAAAACCTTGTATCACATTTAATTCCAATCACACATTGAAACCATATTTGTTTCCTTTCCACAGAGGTACGGAATCTATCTTTAGGTCCCGTTTATGAAAGGATGAAGGACGCTATATTGGACTGCAATTGGAGGAATGAAATTTCTCACTGTGGAATGAAGGTATATGGAAAGAATAGCTGGAGTGTGAAACGTTCTCTCAGTGGTAAACAATATCTTTATATAAAAATATCGAAACTTCGTATTTCTAATTTGGAAAAGATTTAGTAGGGGTTACTCATTTCAAATGGAAAACTTCAAACAATGACTAATAAAGATACTAAAAAATTGGTATTAGGTGGATGCAAAAGTTCGTCCCGTTTTTTTGACAAAAATTGAAGAAAAATTTTATTTAACTAAAAATTACATTTAATCAATATAGTATGTGCCGTTCTGTTCAATGGCCTTCCTCCATATCTCCGGTAGTTGCATAATCCTGGGCTCATAGAAGTTCTGAGGTTTCTGGCTAAAGAACTGATCCACATGACGAAAACTTTCTGAATCACTTAGGCTAGTAGCACACATATCGATTTCGATCGTACGACGAAATATCGTACGATCAAATTCTTTTAGTGGAACGAAGAAGAGCACGGGAGCTTGCACGAGGTTCGATCTACACACGTCACGGCACGATCGTCGTGTTGCTATCGTCCACCGCCACTACAACAGACGATCGCCGTGTCGTTTCAGTGAATTTAGTGGCGCACGTGACCCATTACACGCTTGCACACTCCACGATTAAATTCGTACGATAACCTGTCTTTAGTTGACTTCCTGTGTGTTCCATTTTATTTGTCAATAATTACTTTCACTCAAGTATTCAAAGAGTATTTTCAGTTTGTTATGTAGGGACGAGGAAAAGAGAACAACCTGTTCCGAGTTTTCACAAAAACCTGTTATCCGTTCTTTTGTAGGAAACATCGCAAAACTTTTCTACTTCGATTTTAATTTTACGGGTGGGAGTTTTGCAAAGAAAGTAGTTTCTCTTTTTCTCGAATTTTCTAAGTTCGCTAAAAATGTTCGTATTTTCTAAGTTATGCAAAGTCCGAAACACAGCTGTTCATTCTATAGTTCTTGACTCTGTTTCCTGTTGATTCATTCGCCTGTTCTCTGTCCATAAACTATTCCTTGCTCTCAAACTGTTCCGACCTTGTTCTCCGTTCTCGATGAACTGTTCGCGGAACTGATCTCACTGGACTGCTCCTGGAACTGTTCTCGACTGAACCCCGACGTTTGATGAATTTGTGAGAAGACTAGCTTAATAATTTTGAAATTTTATAATTGTTAGGCAATGACATGGTGATGAATTTTTAGTTTTAAACGAATTAAATTTTTTTTAAGTATTACTGATCAAGATTTCGTCTAACTTTCTCTCTGGTGGTGTCGCCTCAACTCGTTCTTAGGATTTGCAATACTTTCAACTTTTAAAACCGAAGTTTACAAAGAAATGGAAAGCAAAATTTCAAATGTGTGGACATTTCACTGTGAAAAATGGAGTTTCGAATCGGGTGTCATGCTCTCTGCATAAGTTGAAAAGAGATCTCATTTAAGTCAGCTATTACGATTTTAAATACATCTCGGAAACAAGCATACCACCATAAAACTAATGTGTTGAAAATGTTGTTTCCTTCCTGTCAAAACGCTGTACTAAAACTAAATTTTCATGATCTCAATTCTGCATAAAATTCAATTTTAGATTTTTAAAACTGCTCACACTTAAGTACAACTTCGGAGAACGTCTACATCACTCTTTGTATGTATCAATATTTTTATACATATTTACACCATTAAAACGTAGAACGTTCACAGTTAACAATTTCAGATGTAATTTCGAATAGATTTACTATTAAAATGTGAACTAATAGTTTTGGAATATCTATTATTGTTTAGCCACGCTTATGTGAAACCCCCCACCGATTTAGAACATTTTTGTCACTTTTGCTGTTAGAATCATAAAAATAAATTTTTAAAAAGTGATTATCAAGGTTTAAAAGTGAAAAGAAAAAAAGATTTTATTTGTTTCAAAAATTTGAAATTCAAATTCTAGTTCAAGTGAAAAGTTGTTGGAAGTATCTCTGAGCCCTTTATAACCAGTTTTATAAAACAGTTATATAGGGTATAAACCAGTTTTGGAGATCAGTGAGAATTCTGTTAGTGAAACATCATTACCAGATTTCTCAGTTACTTCTTATTTTCAGCTTTATTTACTTTGTTTTAAGATCACATTTCAGGTATTAGTCTATACCAGGGTTGCACGGACTTGTTAAGACCAAGGGCCATATAGATTCATTGTGTCTTATTGGAGGGCAGCCCAAAAAACCATGAAAGTTATCTATCATACATTATTTATTTTTATTGATATTTATTATTCATATCGTACATTGTTACGAGAAAAAGCAAGATAATAAAAAGTAAATAAAGAATTTAAATTGATTTTACGGGACATGACATTGATTTAACAATTGTTTTAATATTTGGTTCGATTTTTGTAGTAGCCAAAATTGATTCTAAATTTTCATTAGTCAAGCGGCTCCAATTTTTCGCTTGGTTAATATTCACGACTGAAAAAGTTTTCACAGATATATGTTAACCCAAATGGCCTTTCTCATTTTAATGCATCATCTAGAAACGAAGTTTTAATCTAAATTACCTATCGTGTAACTTATTAAAGTTAAAATAACACATGGTGAGGCGGATCACCTGCAAATCAACGGAGGACCGCGGTCCGTGCATCCCTGGTCTATATTATCTATTCCGACAAATGGGATGTAATTCGAAGAGCAATTTTTATCATGAGTGTTAGATTAAACAATATTAATGCTAATAGTTTTTAATTTACGTTATGGCAATGTCCACACAAACCTTACTCTGAAAAATAAATTTTCAAATGGCTTCTGTAGCATTTTGTTTCTGTCACAGGGTCTTATATTTCAATACAGCTGAAACCTGGTGAAAACAGCACGCTACTGTTACATACATCTGTTCAACCGAAGACTTCCAGTTTCTGTGTAATTGTCCTGTACCGAAAAGGTCCTCTTACTGCAGGCGACAGGGATTGGGGTACTGTATCTCTGGTTAGAAGAGAACCGGGCAGTCGTGTATCTTTGCCTATATCCCATGCGAATGACAAAGATTTCCGATACGCTGGCTTGAAGTATCCCGAGAATACGAAAACAAAGGTGAGTGACTCTTATTTTTGGGTAAACATTTTCAGTACTGATTGGCACCTGATGTTCAAAACATTGCATTAAGCTGAAAGTAAACTATTGCTAAATCCTGGCTAACTGAACTAGCGAAAGACTTCTAAGCGGCAAACCAAATCAGTAAATTCCTTGTTACAGCGGCGCCGAGGAAGGTTGGAAGAGCAACGAATTAGCAAACGGAGTGTTGCGTGTTCGAAATTTGGCCAAGTCAGTCAAAGACCGTCGTGTACACGGGGGCTAGTGCACTTTAAATTTTTCGTTGCTTCAAATGTCACCGCGTTGGCATGGTATGGAAGTTTGGAGAGTGGGGTGCCAGATCGGGTGTTGACCTCGTCATCTGACCGTGGTTCAAAATTAAGAGGGGTCCTTTGATCTTTCTCTTCGGGATTGATCCCAGACCTTCGCAAATAGCCCGTTGTGTTGCTCCAGTGCGACATTAATTAAATACCTACCTACTTACCTGGATCATTCCCTTCGAGATTGATCTCGGACCTCGCCAATAGCCCGTTGTGTTGCTCCAGTGCGGCGTTAATTAATTACCTACCTAGTTTGTTACTTCGCGAGTTTCGTTTTTGACAAAGGTAACCACAGGAGCAATCGATCGCAATTATCGATTGCAGTCACGAATATGGAAGAACACCCGTGATCTTGATACAACTGTCACTATTTTTCATTCTGGGAGGGATTTGCAGCTTTAAAAAACAAACCATATACGCAATGTGAAGATTTTACTTCCTCTAAACAAATACTCTAACATGATACATATCGGAGTTACCTTGAAATGTACTTTATCGCCGCTTTTGGCGATGTTTGTCATTTCTTCTAATTGACCAATCAGTTATCATTCGGAATTCGTTCTTTGGAATTGGTGGCGAAATGCTGAAATATCATTTGAAAAACAAGTCAATGAAAGTCACGTCCGGTATACGTACAGGAAACACGTTCTGCGGCAGAAACACTACTGCCACCTAGTACATTTAGCTTGACAGAAAAAGCCTCTCATTGGCAAACAGTCAGAAACTGGTAACATCCATCTAATTCAGTCTCTATTAAATTCTAGAACTGGAGTACTGTGGAGAACTTGTCACCACTTCATAATTTAATTTACAATACAGTAGTCCACTGCTGGCCACCGTAAATGCAACACCCTGAAGGAAGCATGCAAATAATATGAAATTTACAACATGCATTAGCGGAGGTGAGATATGCAAATGATTAGAATTTCAGCGCAGACGCACATCACGCGCGCCTGTGGCGCCACTTCAAAGCGCTATTTAAGGCTTGGAGATTTCGACGATTTCAAGTACGGCAATTGTGTTTTTCTTGTGGTTTTTTCAAAAAAACGATCAATTATGCCTCGTAGAAAACAGCGATCATCTTTTGATCAAGTATCCGAGTTCGACAGAGGAAGGATAGTGGCCTACCGAGATTGTGGATTATCTTTCAGGGAAATCGGTAGTCGTGTTGGACGAAACCAAACAACTGTAATGCGGATATGTGATCGTTGGATGCAGGAGGGTACGACGGACCGACGTGTTCGATCGCATCCACCTCAGTGCACCACTTCACGTGATGACAGGCATATTGTGCGTATGGCAGTGACGGATCGCTCAGCCACATCACGAACCATAGCACAGCACATTCAGTCTGTACCGCATCATCCAGTGTCTGCGCGTACCATTCGACGCCGTTTACAGCAGAGTGGTCTGTCCGCAAGACGTCCATTGCTTCGTCTACCCTTGACGCAGAACCACAGACGTTTCCGCCGCCAATGGTGCGATGAAAGAAGGATGTGGACGGCAGAATGGAATGAAATTGTCTTTACTGACGAGTCACGCTTCTGTCTGCAACACCACGATGGTCGGATTCGAGGCTGGAGACACCGTGGAGAGAGGATGCTGAACAGCTGCGTTATGCACCGCCACACTGGTCCTGCACCGGGTATTATGGTATGGGGCGGTATTGGATATCACTCTCGCACTCCTCTAGTACGCATTGCCGGTACTTTAAACAGCCAGCGCTACATCTCCGAGGTGTTGGAGCCAGTTGTCCTTCCTTACCTTCAGGGCTTGCCCACAACCATATTTCAACAGGATAATGCGCGACCACACGTGGCACGCATTGTCCAAGGGTTCTTCGTCAATCGCCAGATTGAATTGCTTCCCTGGCCAGCTCGCTCTCCGGATCTTTCGCCGATAGAAAACATGTGGTCCATGGTTGCTCAACGATTGACCCAGAATACATCCCCAGCTGCCACACCAGATCAACTTTGGCAACGTGTGGAAGCTGCTTGGTCTGCTGTACCCCAAGAACACATCCAAAGTCTCTTTGAATCAATGCCGAGGCGTGTGGCAGCGGTGATCTCCAACAATGGCGGCTACTCTGGCTACTGATTTTGGCAGGAACCACACTTCACAGAAGTCTATAAATTTAATCATTTGATACTTGGTCAACATGTTATCTACAAAATAAATTTTGTTGTGATATCTCTTGTCTTTCTTGGTGTTGCAATTTGGGTGGCCAGCAGTGTATATAAATACCATAATGCAACCAATCTCGACCATTAAGAACTTTTTAGAGGACTGAAGTTGCAGTCGTTACACACGCTCTACTGTAATAATATTCTCAAGGAATAGACAGTATAAAAAATTGTAAAAATGTTTAAAAGAAAAGAACTTCGTGGCCATTCGGAATAACTTTGACCCCTGTTTCAGAGGTTTTTCTGACAAATTGAATTTTATACATTCTCCTCAAATTTGTTGCTTCTAGTTTAAATTGTAAATTGGTATAATACAATAAGATATTATCTTTCATAAAAACCATATCTTTTGAAACAATTGTCGACCCTTTGTCTTTGAATTTCTTTGTCTAAAAATTGTACAAAGCGGAGCACAAGTAATAATAGTAGACCTTTACCTCTTGTTACAAAAGATTTCGTTTCAAGAAATTCCGTCACCCACCAACGGTTAAAATACACTGATACATGGCAAAAATGTCGCATTTAGGCGAACATATTTTCAAGGTGGCCATAAATGAAGTTTAAATGCGTTTTGTATGCTTAAGTCGCAGTTTTTAGTTTTATACCCCCAAAATAATAATCCATTTCTTTATTTTCTGTTCCAGATTGAGCTCGAAGTCTTCGTTCCTCCATATGCATCAACGCAACATATCTTTGATATAAAAGAAATAGTCGCATATGAAGGTACATCCTTAAGGTGTCATCCAAGTACATAAATATGAACCGACTCAAAATCGTGCATTTAAATGTGCTGTATTGTAATTGGTTACTGTACGCCATTTCGAATATTATGTATTAACTTTTAAGTCAAAGAAATAAAGATTGATTGAATACATTTAACAATGTTGTCAAGCTCGTTTTCTGTATTTTATAAGCGTATTAAAGTTAAAGGTCATCCAGGGCCGTTCTGAATTCTGATGAATCATCATGAAGTCTGAGTATGCCGCCCCCTCTACTAAAAAACATTTTATTTTCCAAAAGAACACCCTTCATCAAGAGTGTATTCAGAAAATTGATTACCCAGTCTTCTTTCCTCAGTTCTCGAATGACATCATGTTAAATGAGCATTGCGCTTAAGGATTTTTTTCGACCGTTTCAGTCTTGACGAATTCAGACTTCCTTATTTTCGATTTCCTCCGATAGAACTATTTGCAGCATGTGTTTTGGGTAGTTTAATTCCAAAATCCTTTCGGGAAGGATTCGATCCCCCGGACCCCCCTCAAAATATCCATGTTTTTGGGAGGAGTGCTCTTTGAATATACAGACTATTCGGACATTTTTTGAACTATTTTAATAGACTGAAGATGAATTTTTACATGAAATTTTTGTGCTTTAAATGTTCTATTTGATAGCCCTTATTGTTAACTATCTTTTTACAACTTAATTCCATGATAATGATGACTTTCGTAGTATCGACAGAGGTATTTTGTCCCATTCTTGTTCCACAGTTTTCCAAAATCCTTCAATGCTTTTCTGTCGACGTTTCGATAATGCTTTTTTTAGAAGTCCAAAAGCACAAAAGTCCATGGGTGAGACATCTGGAGATTTGGCAGGAATATCAGTAAAGGGTATTGACTTGATACCCCAGTTTCTTGTTCCATTTTTTCCAAGAATTTAATAGTGGATTTAGATGTGTGGCTGCTTACTATATTCTGATGCAGCTCTACTGATTGTTGGCACTGTGGGTAAAGATATGGTACTTCGTTTTTGAATATTGGGGATAAAATATGGTCTTGATAGTATGTGGGGGTTGATTTTTACATTTCCCCCCACTCTCTACTTTTAATTTTCCATTATACTCAAAACCTGCGACAATCATAAATCCATTTGAGAAAGTTTCTTTAGATTCTTTGAACCCCGTCTAAAGATTTTTCTCCTCTTTTATGATAATAAATTGTTCTTTTTAATTGCAATCATTTAAATACACTCACGCCTCGTCTATTGTCACAATATTTTCCCATCTTTCTCCGGCTAAATGCTTCTCATACAGAATTCTGCAGCGAGTTCTGCGTTCTGCAATATGTCATGGAGATAGACGATGAACATGGTATTTTTTGGCCTTTTTAAAATTCAAATCACTGTTAATTATTTTATTTACAGTTGAAACTGAACATTTTAAGGACTTTGCAATAGTCCTTTGATTTGGCGGATTCTCTTTTAAAATTAAAGATTCTCAGACAAATTCTCAAATTAAATTAAAGATTCTCAGATTCATTACAAATATTCTCAGATATTCTTTTCTTTTTTGAAAACGTATTTGGAAGTATTTTTGTACTTTTACATTTTTTTCCTTTCTCATCAATAATATTACATACCATACATTTAGATATCGAAAAACCATGACTTTTACTGCGTTTTTGAATAATTGAATAAGCATAATTCTCTGGAAAGAGCGGAAACATAGCCTTCCATCCATTGCTTATTTTATATAAAGCGCCATTTTAAAGTAAACAAAACTCTGAGATAGCAGGCGATAAGTTATACTTTAACTATTTAACTGCTGCGAAAATAAAATTCTTTCGTAGCATACAATTTTTTTACAGCTCATCAAAATCGTTCAAAAATGTCCGAACAGCCTCTGTACTAATGTAAATTAAGAACAAAATTTGCAGATTCAAAAGTAACTCTTTTATTACTATTGCTTCAAAGAGGCTAAAATTCATTTAATACTAATTTAATTTAAAAACTAATAAAAGATGTGAGATGTTTACTCACCCTTTTTCTTGAATCTTACCCTAGGGCTGGGCAAAAAAGATCGAATTCTATGATGCCTTTTTTATCTATGCTTCTTATTTATTCTTCTTTCACTAAAACTTATCTATTCATTTCAAACTTATCTTATCTAATGAAGCTCAACCAAAATGAAATCACATCCTATAAATTTCGCTAATCTTTAATTGCGCTGAAATATTATTTACATTTTTAACAGAAAAAGGACAGCACGTTTTCTCCAGCTTAATACGAGCGTTCTTAAAAAAGTAAGAATTATTCTAGCTGTTTTCTCCTTCGTGCGCATGCGCGGCAGGTCGCACAAACGATCACAGGCTCGCATTCGCGACAATTATAGTCGCAGAAATAACCTACAAAGACCGAATAAGTATAACATTAATTATATCAGAAAATTTGTTGCTGGAACGTTGGAAATTTAATTTTGGAGGCATATAGCGTTTGTCTTTCACCTGACACTATTTTTCTGACTGCGTGCACAGTAGTGCAAAGCACACTACTCAAACTTCATGACGAGTGATTGCAGGGGCTGCAGTCACTCATACAACTAATAGACCACAACAATAACAATAATCACACAGCAGAATCGACCCTGAAAAAGATTTGCAGTTATTGATTAAGTTGAATAGTAAAAACTGAAATTAAATCATAATTTTCAATAATCCAAGAGTATTTTCATCAAAAACATTATCTGTCAGTCTTGTTTTCTTCCTAATCTCCACTTGAATAGATCGTAAACCTTCAAGCACTAATTAGAGCGAATATGGCAGACTACGTTGACCCGGGCACCATGGGAGATGCTACCACATTGCACTCACCGTAAATTGGACTGATATGCCATCTTGGAGAATCTGTTCCATATTTACTTTTCGCCGTGAAAAAACCAAGACGCTTCAAAGAACCAACGCGAGTTTAACACATTCATGTCGAACATGTAACCAAGCGCTTTCTTTCTACCAGTTTTGTAAGAGTGACACCCTTAGCCACTTGTTAATCTCGTTTACATTTTAAAATATTTTTAATCTTTGAAGTTACATCATTGATTTCAGTTGAGCCTTTGAGGAAGAATCAGGTATTTAGGACGAAATTCTGGTTTTCTCCAAAATATTTGCAATGTAATTTAAATATGGTTAGGTGAGGTGCTTTGTCAATTTTTAGAGTTCTCGAGAAACAAGGGAAGCTATTTGTTAAAGCAGTTGGCATTAGATTATTGCATTGGAAAATGCTGAAATCGTCGTTTTCGCAAGTATTTGTAAGCCTTTTTAAAAATAATTAAGTCCATCCATTTGCGTAATAAATTTAAAAACAAAATTCTACATTTCTGTTCAAATCGAACAGTTTTTGTAATTGTTAGAATTCCATACTTGCATAGAGTTTGAATATGACTTGGTTTTATTTTACAATGCTTTTTATGGTATAGTTCCTTCCATTAGTTTTTGCTTATAAAATAAAAATGTTACCACACAGTAAAAATCTGGTAAGTAAGCAATTATATAATAATCATTCGGTAAAGCGCAGGTTCGATTCCTACATTAGTGTATTTTTCTCTTCTGTATCAGTAAAACTTGTGTGTGTGTCTATTGCTTAACATTGTCTGTATTGTGTTTAGCGCGACATGGCCAAATATGGCCTATGCATCAAATAGAAAAACCTAAGCAACCAACCATCATTCGGTAAAAATGACTCGAAGAAATCAACAAATAAATTTCATTATTCGTCCTTGAAGTGCATTGTCTCCTAATTTTTGACAAAAAAAATCGTTAAGGCATTGCCTCAACTAATTTTTAGGTAAGCTCGTACAATTCGGTCCGCATTTCCATTAAAGCTAGTCGTTGTTTCCATTGGTTTTGCTCGAAAGGACTCGCTAGAAATTTTTACTCTAAATGGTTCAATAAAATTTCGGGGCCGTCGGGGATCAGTGGGTATGCCCACTGCTCTAGCAACCTTCGAGTTGTAGGCGGCGCAGGTTCGATTCCTGTCAAGGTGCATTCCTCCCTGGGCGTATTTCTCTCTTCTGTGTTAGTAAAGTCCTCATTGTGTGTGTGTCTATTACTTGATATTGTATGCCGTGTCTGGCGCAGCATGGCCATATATGATCCTTGCGTCATAAAACCCCAAAACAAACCAATCAATAAAATTTCAGTAACAATAATGTCTGAGGAGTAAAGAGATGTTTCTATTACGGAATCTATTGAAGGCTTAGAATGAAAAAGGTTTGTTTAATAAATCTGAATGAATTAAAGCAACTGAGAGGAAATACGAAAAGTTTGTCAAGGTAATGTGGCAGCATATTATTTACTTGAAAGGAAGTGTTCAATTACAAAGCAAAGAAAGTATAAATGTTTCAAAGAATATTGAAAGAAATTTACTAAAACACATTAACTCGTTCTTTAGTTTTAAGTTTAAAGATAAAATTGGGAACTTGTTAAACGTAGTTTTAATTTTTAAATGCTGTGAGATAAGTTTGAACTGTAACATTTTGTGGGTGTGGTGGGTTGAACTTAAATTTTTAACAAGAAGTTTTATTTGTCAAATTGATCTCATGCATCTAGTAACTTACCTTTTAAGAGCTAGAGTGGAGAGATATTTCAGATTAAAGAAACTATTGGAGAGAAGAAATACTACTTCTTGTTAAGAGCTAATTAATTTATCGTCGTTTTAAAGATAGTTGGCCCTAATTTTTAGTATAAGTGTGATGAAATTTCATTCGAGTAATATAAGTTACGGGACTTAAAAGTGCCTTGAAGTTTGTAGCTGTTCCAATCAATTTCATTCCTGTATTATATCTTTTTATGGCTCAAAACCAATATACCACTGATTTTCTTTGGCTCATTAAACTAACCATGGATGCCATTTTTTTCTCTTAGAAATAATCGTTTGTGCTGTGTCTCAAATAATATTTTGGCGATATTCAAAGCAAGGAGAAAAAACTTGTGTAATCCATAATTTAAACCTAATTTTCCTTCCATTACACTATCAGCCTGCTCTAATTTTTGTTCTATGAAACCAGAAAATAAAGTACATCACATTACAAGCTGAACTCATTAAATTGGTTTATAATCAAAAGGCCTTCTTGGAATAATTTGTTTCCATGGGAATAATTTTTTATATACAGCAAGCGACTGACAAAAAAGAGTGGGTTATTTAATGTGAGAATGTGAGGTCAAACTTATGAAAGACAATCATTTCTTGGAAATCGTGAGCAATTTTAACATTGTTTTTTTTCAGTTTAGGAAGTAATGCAATTATATTTCCGATAATATCCTTTCTTTGGAGTGCGGAAATAAAGCATGTCTGGCAGTCAAAGATGAATCAATTATCTTACAGAATGATTAGTTTTTGCCATTTCTGACATCAGAAAACTAATGAAAATAAAACAGTGATTCCAATGGGATTAAATTCTTTTTTAACCACAAAATCCTGTTTATTTTTTAGAGCCGCGGTATATCCCGGTTGGAAGAGTAACGTATTAGGAATCGGAGGGTTGCTAGTTCGAATCCAACCAAAGACAGTCGTGTACAAAGGGAGCTGGTTTCAAGTTAAATCTTTCGAGGCCTCGAATTTCCTCACGTTGGCGTGGTGTGGAAATTTGGAGAGTGGAGTGCCAGCTCAGGTGTGACCTCGTCATCTAATCGTGGTTCAAAATTATGTGGTATTGTCCTCGGATCTTTCCCTTTGAGTTTGATCCCGGACCGTCGCCAATAGCCAGTTGTGTTGCTCCAGTGTGACGTTGATTGAATACCTACTTACCAGTTTATTTTTCAACATTTCTTCCTTTTCATTAAAAAAAATCAGTTAAAAGTAGTCTGAGTTATTTGATAATTTAATCCTAGGGTATTTTCGTCAAAAAAATTATCTGTCAATCTTGAGGTTCTACCTAATATGCCCACTTGAACAGATCGTTACCTCTTCAAGCAATGATTGGCGAGAACATGGCAGACCACGCTGTCCCGGAGCACCATGGGAGGTGCTGCTACATTGCACCCACCGTAAAATGGGGAATACGCCTTCCTGGAGGATGCTTGGGAAGCTGTTCCGCGTTTATCTGTAGTCTTGAAAAACCAGGAAAATTCAAGCCGTCAACCCGATTTCAGCATACGAGATCCGAACTCTTAACCAAGCACTTCTGCTTACCGGTTTTGTAAGAACGAAACCATTACCCTCTGGGCCACTGTTGTGACTCCTTTATGGGAATTAGAACTAAAAATTTACTATTTTATAAGGAAAATAGAAAAATAACTTCAAAAAGGGAGAAACTAAAAACTTATCAAGACCTAATGGAATTAATTTCCTAGTGAAACTACCTTTACTTTATTCTGCAAGCCAAAATAAGGGTCGGAGTAACATCTTTTCTATTTTCCGCCACAAATAAATTCAACTTCTCAGACGCCCTTAATGGGAGGTAAGAGACACATAAACTAGGATCAAATGATCTCAAAAAATCTATTATAAAATCCTATAAATGGAAGAATTCCTGGAAAAAGTAAAGAAACCAAATCATCTTTCAGAAACCATCGTGAAATCATCCCCATCAAAAGACCCTCTTGATTCTCACGGGTGACCGAAACTTAAATATTTATGCATTGCAATCCAAAAGAATCTTCCCTTTTTCTTGAATTCTCTAAAGTTATCAACTTTAACTGTACTTGAAATTGAAGCTATATTGATGGAAAGGAAAGTTTAAAATAGGAGATACTTGAGAGCGGGTTGCCTCATAAGTATTAAATAAAAGTACGGATATGCTAATTTGCATAGTTAAATGCACGTTCGAATCCATAGCTCACTGTAGTTAGCTTCAATGTTTGTGTGTATGTTTAAAGAAATTAACTGGAAGCTTTACATTTAATAAATGTAACAATAATTAACAGAACAAATATGGAATATTACGCGTACATTGAAAGCATTTGAATTAATTTGTAAATCCACTAACAAACAAGGCTCATACAGAGTGAGTCTAAACTAATACGACAAACTTCAGGGGGTTATAGAACACAACGAAACAAACACTTTTCCCCATAGAATGTATTGTAGCAAGTGCAGAGGTTGGCCGCTAGAGAGCGCAGTCAAACGCTTGTATAAAAGCGTTACGTGGGCGATGCGAGGCCTGCATCAGGTGCGGTGGTCGACATTTTGAACAGCTTCTGTAATTGGGCATTTGCGTTGTACTTAACGACTGATGTTTGTACATGTCGTTTCATTTCCATGTGAAAAGTTTCTCATGTTTTGTACATGTCGTTTCATTTCCATGTGAAAAGTTTCTCATGTTTTGTACATGTCGTTTCATTTCCATGTGAAAAGTTTCTCATGTTTTGTACATGTCATTTCTTTCTTACCCGTTGTTCCTTGTACTTATCTTTAATTTATGCAAATCTAATTGTATTATTTCGTTTTGTCAAGCAGTTCTTCATGTTTATTTGACATTAAAGCGTTGTTTCCATATTTTATGCCTCTTCTTTCCAACTTGCGTCGGACAGTGTGTTTGTGCAGAAATGGAAAGCGCCCTCTAGCGACCTTACATTCTATGGTGAAAAGTGTTTGTTTCGTTGTGTTCTATCACCCCCTGAAGTTTGTCGTATTAGTTTAGACTCACCCGGTATACTATATGAAGTCTGTAACGTATGCATGCTTTGCATAATCATGCACCAGTACCACCACGAGCCCAGCATATCGAGGGGTATTACTGTACTTTAAAAAAAAGTTTATACTTTGATAGGTATTTAATTAACGTCGTTTACATTTTAACGTTTACATTTAACGTTTACATTTTAAGGAGTGGAAATTTGGAGAATGAGGTGGTTCAGGTGTTGACCTCGTTATCTCACCGTGATTCAAAATTGCGCGATGTTGTCCTCGCATCTTTCCCTTCGGGATTGGTCACGGACCGTCGCCTATAGCCCGTTGTGTTGCTCCATTGCAACGTTAATTCAACTACCTACCCCCGTGAGATTCAAAAGAGTTTTATATTTTTGTTATACAATCATAAAAATGGATGTTTGCGTATTTAGATACTATTTTTGAATTCTATGAGCTGATTGAATTATCGTATTTTAGAAAAGAATAGCCCTCAGTGTTGCATTTTCACAAATTCTTGCATTTTATAGTTTTTGAATGTTTTCGAAACTAATTTTTCCCTACATCCTAATTTAACCACACATGCTATATACGCCTTCAATTTACATATAAAATATTTTCCTAGCGTATATATTTTCAGAAAATTGTCTAAAAATGATAACATCCCCAAAACATTCCATAACTTTACACAGTATATTTCAAATTCTGAAAAACTTAGGTCGGCTTTCTTCAGCACGTCAGATACAAACAAATTAAATTTACTCACGTCAGTAAATATATAACTTTATTCCAGAATAAAAATCTTTTTCATACCATTTTTCAAATTTGAAGTGCTTTGCGTGTTGACTTTTCTGATGTAAGGTTTGCTATAGCAATTCTTCCTCGTATATTCTGATAATAATTTTGATTTTATCGGGTTACATTCCTCTCTCAAGAATTTAAAACCCCGGAGGAATTACGTAGAATACTTGACATTATTTTTATATTCTTCTTATGATCCAATTCTCATGTCATCATTAAATATTCTTCGCGTTTTCCATCATCTATCATATTTTTAATTCTGCTATATTCCTGAATCCACCCTGATCCACCAACATTTCTTCATTTTTTCGAAATTTTCTTGGAACTCTCATTTAAATTCCTGAATTTCTCCTTATTTTGTATTATTGAATTATATTGCTAGCCATGCTATGTCTGCAGCTTCAGCGCGCATACATGACAGTTCTGTTTTCAATTTGACTATGTCTATATACCCCGGTATTTTGGCTTTTTAGCCTTTTGGATTTTTAGCCTCTTGGTTTTTTAGCCGTTTGGCTTTTTGCTTGTCTGCATTTTTGGCCTTCTGACTTTTTGCTTGTCTATACTTCTAGTACTATACGTTTTTTGTTTTGTATGTTTATTTTATAAGTTTAATTGTTTATTTTGTAAGTTTAATTGTTTATTTTGTAAATTTAATTGTTTATTATTGTTTCCCTGTCGGAGTTAGTTGCAACTCTTGAGTACTCCTCGGTCAGTATGTCAGTTTGTTTTTTAACCTTATGGAAAGTACAATTAATAATTTACCACCTGGCAGAAGGACTTAGTTTCATGTGGAAAGTCCTGTGCTTGTTACATGGGGGTTATGGAGGACCCCATGGATCGAAATCAAGTTACCCTATTGATGACAATTTGGACTCTGCGAATAAACTTAAATTTTATAAATGTAGTTATAAACGTTGTAAGACCTGTCCTCAACTGGATAGTTCCACCATAATGGAAGGTTATAGCTCCGACTGCTCTGCTTCGCCTGCATGAAAGCCTCAAATGTCATTTACTAAATGCAGCCTTTGTGGTATGAGTTATATAGGTCGTAGTCTATATAACCCATACCACAAAGTATCTATATATTTTGTGGTCTATGTTATATAGGGTTATATATAGTAACTCCTTGCACTTACGTATTAATCTACACCGTTCTAATATTAAAAATTATAACCCCTCATTTCCCTTTTAACTTAGAGTTCCATCATTTCTCATTACATGGCTTTAATAATGTAATTATTACTATACTTGAAATTATGAACAACACTGAATTAGGATTGGCTAAAGAAAATACTTACATATTAAAATATAAAACACTTGCTCCTTATGGTTTAAATGATTTATTTCAAAATACACAAGGTTAATTTAGGCAATTATAACACATACTTATTCCACACATCAAGAGTGAAAACGACTAGAGGTTGTAGGGGTAGCGGTATTAATAAAAACTAAAAAAACTCTGAAAGCAATAAACAGTTTGCAAACTACAAAAACCTAAAAACTTTAGAATATTTTTTATTGGAAATTTTAACTTTAAACCTTTAAAAAAATATACTTTTTTCTTGAATGATAAAACTTGTCTCAAGTTTAAGAAACTTTTCACAACCCTAGACTCTTTAAATTCCCATTTTCTACTTTTACTGCTAAATATTTACAAAGCTCGACTTTCTAAAATTAATATGAGAAAAACTATTAGTAATGATAATTTAATTTACATGACAATATAGGATTTAAACACCTAATTTTTGATAAATTTAATTTTAATAAAATTGTAAATAACTTAATGAATATTTTCCGTATAAAATCTCAATATAAAAAAATGCTTTAAATATGATATACCTTTGGGTAGAAAAATATTTAATTACAATCATTTTTGCAGTAAGGCTAATTAATATAGGGATAACTGTGAATGCTTTTGCAACAACATAAATTATAGGCCATATTTAAATGATAGTCTAGGACATATTGTAAGTGGTAATTGTGGAATTGTTGATACTGAAAAATTAAAGGATTAAATGTATAAAGGTACTAAATTCAGACCTATCTATAATTTTAAAAAGAATTCTATACTTAAAAGCTTCCTTGAAGACATCGATAATTTCTGTATTATGACTTCCACTAAATTTAAACCCCTATTTACCACCGCACAGAATAAAAATCGAAACTTTACAATGACTTTAAAATTTTTATAAATGAGAATCTCCCACCTTCTGGAATAAGCATCCATTACTATAAGACAATAGACCTAGCTATTAAAGACTTACAAAAATAAATTTATAATTACACCGGTAGATAAAGCATCAGGTAACTATGCTATTATTTGTAAAAAACTATATTTAAATTTGCTAGATACTGAGCTTAAAAATTCGGATACTTATAAGTTATGCAAATCTGCACATGCAATACTATTGTTACAAAAATTATTTCCGTAAAGAAAAGATTCGAAATTTCTAATTATCGTATTATTCTACCAAACATAATTATTATTCCTAAATTTCATAAAAATCCAATTAAATTCCGATTTATTACCTGTTGTACAAATACTTATATGATTAAACCCGGTATCTTTGTAAATATTTAAAAATTATCCTTAATGCCATAATTAAAGACGGTTACAACTGGATTACTAGCGATAATAATAATGTTTTAAATTATATAAATAAAAATGTTATTAATAATTTACTAACCTACGACTTTAAAGACCTATTTACTAGCATACCACTGGGCAAACTTAAAGACGTTCTAAATTACTATTATTAAGGATTTTAAAATCCTAATTACTCTTGATTTTGAGGATTGAGAATTTTTGGTTAACTTTTGTATTTTTAATAATTTTATTTATAACGATGAGCATTTATCTTTTCAAGTTAAGGGTTCCAATTTTTTATCCATTCTTGCTAATTTATTTCTACATTATTATGAAAAAACATTCTGCATACAAATTAATTCTGCCTTTAGATATATTGATGATTTGATTGTTTTTAATGATAGTAATTTTACTAACCTATGGAAATCGATATACCCAGATGAATTACAGTTATTGAAAATTAATTCAGATAATAATAAAGCCGTCTTTCTAGACTTGGATACATCAACCTTAAATAATAAAATTGATATTATTTATGATATAAGCGATGATTTTGAATTTCCGGTTTTTAAATTAATATATTGGGATTCTAATATTTCTAAAAAAGTATACTATAATACAATTGCTGGTCAGCTGGTACGTTTCTGTAAAATTTGTAACTCTAAATCTAACTTTCTTGCTCAATATAATAATCTTATTAACACACTTCTTAATAAGTACCCTCACTCTTTTTATAGGATTTATTTAACTGATGATTAACCGTTATTATTATTATTTTGGAGACTTACCTTTTGACTATCAACTCTATTAACTATAATAATTTTTTTTCCGAATCGGAATTCCAGTTCCGGTAAACAGGTTCAGAATTCCGAATCGGAATTCCGATTCCGATTTCTTGTATGTGATGCTTAGTATAACTTTTATTGGGCGTTATGAATGACATTTGCTGGCGGTCCTCATGTGAGTTGCGGCGGGTTGTTGTCGATTTGAGATTTGTCATTGTGTTTGAGTTTGCATTGTCTATAGTTTTGTGTGATTGTATGTTGTGTTTGTCTTTGATGTGTGTCCTTGAATGTTCCGTGTTGCCAGGACTTCACCTATTTGACCTTTTTCCAGTATTGCTTTTCTGGTTTTGCTTTTCTAGTTCTGCTTTTTTAGTTTTGCCTTTCTACTTGTGGTGAACGTTTTTGAAATTTTAATCGGTGCTAAAATTAACTTTCTTATACATATTTGAGAATAATTGCTTATTGATGAAAGAAATTGCAATTTTAAAAAATTAAATAATGTCCTATAAACATACTTATGTGCAGTGAAAATTCGAAGTAAATCCTCATTTTGATTCAAAATTGTGTTTAGATCTGAATTTTGCTATTTCTTTTTTGTATCAAAAACATTAATCTTCTCTACTTTTTAGCAACTCCTACGAATTCGTGCACATTATTCACTAAACATTTCCTTTTTTCAACTTGATCGAAAACATGCCGTTTCACACTGCCTCAAATTCCGTCTACTGGACCCTTACCATGTGATGTTGCAAAATAGTTCCACGTAATGGATACTTTGTACCTTTGTTCCAGTGTGTTAAGAGATGCTGCTATGTGTGTTTAAAACTGCCCCCCCATATGGACTGTCAGACCAAATTTCAACATTTGCACGCGTTGAAATACTTTGTAATAAAAAATATGTATTCAATAATGACCTCTTTGAATGATCCTAATAATCTGATACTATTACTAAAGGATGGATGGAACCCAAATAATAAATAATAGCTGTGTAAACAAGCTCACTTGTTTCTGTTTCCAATGTGCACCTTGGATATCATACTGAAAGGTACAAGTGTAGTTTTCAGAAAAGTCTACTTGTATCACGCATTGATATGCCTTAGCTTGATGGCGCTTAAAATAACAATGCTCCAGAAATTGCGGAATGAGACCCGAAATAAGTCGATAAAAAAATCCAAATATTACCCAGAACCTTCTATCTTTTGATGATCGTTTTCTGCATCCAAAAATACCATGTAAGGCAAAATTTTTCTGTTACAGGCAATAGATAAAATTTTTGAAACCTTGTGCATCTTTGCAACTGTTATATTGGCTTAGACAACAATTTCTAGGACTGGACAATATTTTTTCTTGGAATGAATGGAAGTAAGCGGGAACACTTTAAATATAGAAGTGTAAAGTATTTACACAGCACCTATATGAAATTCTCATGGTATACACATAAGCAACATTATACAGAATCTTATTTCTCAGATCTCATTCAAAAGAACATGCTTTGGGCGCAGTTAAAAAATCTTGCTCTTACCAAGCTCTGATGGATTTTCCAGTCTGAACATTTCAAACATTTCCTTCAGTGACCACATAAGATGATGAGCTTGTTTTTATATTCTAAGGCCATTTTTCCAAATTGTAACGTCTTTACGTCCAGGAGCCATTCGGCTAATATCATCTCGTTCATAAAATAAAATAATTTGTCTATTTTATCTCTACTCAAAGCTGATGACTTCGAATGATTACTAATTGAATCAAAACATGCATTTAAAATCACATTATAAATGCTGCTAAACAATTTTCTCACCACAACTTCATTACGATGTTGTATGCTAGGTAAACCTTGTTTTGCTTGGGTCATAGCTAGCCAAAACTGTTCGCATTTTTGTACAATTGAGGTATTTTTTCTTTGAATTATCTTGTTCCTTCAAACGCGATACTTTTAACTCTATTTCTAACTTGTTTCTCTTCTGAATCAGTATTTCATCGTAAGACGGTACTTTTCTTTATATTCTTCATCATTTCTTTAGTTTCTCTGTGCTTTCTTCTTTCTCTGCAGCTGCAGTAGGTGCCATAATATTATTTTTATATTATAAAAGAAAAAGAACAAATTTTAAATAACTCTACCCAAAGTCGTTTGCACTTCAAATTTTAATAGAAAAATTAAAGCCAATTATTTGTGTACAACATTTAACTTAATGTGTCGCTCGTGTTACAAAATTAAATGTGTTCTGTCTTTTAAGAAAAATAATGAATTGAAATAAAATTTGTCATTTACTTTTACTCTTCATACTAAGTAAGAAGAAAAGTGAAATTTTAAATTTTAAACAGAATATTTTAAAAGAATTAGAAAAACTAAGTTTTTGTGACTCACGTTACATTATATATAGTAAGTACTTTTTCGGAAATTATTTCATAAATATAGCAATGGATATCTTTTAAAAAATTAGACATAATTTCCTCAATGGAAATCGTTCTTTCTGTTATGCATAAAAATTAAACAAAAATACACAATAAGAGTAGAAAAAATTGCCTGCAAAGACAGCCTGGTTCACTGTAAAAAATCTTCACATCTATGGTTTTAGAACAGCTGATCATGTACTGATAAAATAAATGCGTAAGGTGTTTCCAAATTCAAGTTTAAAAACTTTAAACTATCTAGAAAAGATTTAAAGAAAATGTGAGTTAATTTTCTAAATATGTTTTCACTTGCATGTTCCATGTTTCGTGGAATTGCCCATATATATAATAAGTAAAGCTACTTTAAAAATAGATTCTAAAGGGTCATTATCATTGTTATGTTATTTGTTTCACCTATTTGTTCTTGTTTTTACTTGCATTTTGCTTTTGTTTTATTTGGGTTCTCTTATTTGATTTTTGGTGAAGGTATATATATATATATATATATATATATATATATATATATGCCATTAAACTTGTAGTTGTGACATTTTACTAGTATTATTTAGAACTATTTTTCCAGAATCGTGGAAACGTGTTAAACTGAATGTATAATAGTCGACGTGACGAATTAAAGTAATTAAATAAAAGCAAAATTCTTAATTTTCCTAGTACTGGAAAACTCTCAAACAATCTAGCACCTAAATACCTGGAAAATACAAATGACTGATGATTTTCCGTGCTCTTCTCTCAGAGATCTTCACCGCTTGATGAGTAGGGGGACATTGATTGTAAAGGAGGATACTTAGTAATTGATTTAAAAAATAATAACACTAATCTAGAGTGGCTTTGTGTTTTCAATAAAAAATCTTTTTGAAACTTTGTAATAAAAAATAATACTAAAAATTATTTATACAGGTATTACTCGAAATTATTTGCGAAACTACTTGCTAAAAGTTTCAAAACTAAGCGGTTGAAATGGCATAAATAATTCAATTCACCATTCGTAAAGCACGAGTTTGATTAAAAATTGGTCTCTCTTGAGAAGTGTTCTATATTAAATCTTACTTCTGTGGTTCTTCGGGAACGAAGTAGTGAGCTGAAAATACATTCTTTGACAAAAAAAACATTCGAAGCACCTAGAAGGAATCCTCTCCAAGGGAGATATAATTTGATAAGTTAATTCTATATGTACAAATTATTACAAATTCAAAACAACAACTGGACTATTTATTCACACAGTGAGATCAACACAAAGGATCAAGTCAACATTTAGTTGATCAAAATAGATCAAGTAAATATTTAGTTGGGCCACATCTGGCCCTGATGCTAGCTGTTACCCATCGTAGCATTGGCGTGGTGTGGAAGTTTGGAGAGTGGGGTGCCAGCTCAGGTGTTGCCTCGTCATCTGACCGTGGTTCAAAATTACGTGGTATTGTCCTCGGATCTTTCCCTTTGGGATTGATCCCGGACCGTCACCAATAGCCCGTTGTGTTGCTCCAGTGTGACGTTAATTGAAATACCCCCCCATCGTAGCATGGATTCATAAATTAAATTTTGCTTTTGTATTGTTTTACTTTTCTGGTTTTAACCCTTCAAATGGTTTCGACGAGATATCTCGTCATTAGATAAAACAGACCAGATCTTGATCTCGTCATCATAAAAAAATTGGCAATATCTTCTAGATAGATCTATCTCGGCATTAGTAAAATTGGTTAGATCTGGATAACTAATTTTACTGATGCCGAGATAGTGTGATTTTACTGATGATGAGATCAAGATCTGGTCTGTTTTATCTAATGACGAGATATCTAATCCATCAAGATCTAGTCGAGGGTTAAGCAACTACATACCAAGCTGAAAATAGTTGCATGAAGCTAAAAATTCATTTCAGATAAAAATAAGCTGTGCAAATTTCATGACGCCAGAGCTCATATTCGAGTTTTTGCTGCTTCAGGCAAACTCAATCGAATCAGTTTCCTCAACAGTTTTCCAGAGTTTTTCTGCTTCAGACCACGGCAAACTGGATCGAAGAAAAACTTCTAGTATCGGCTAGCCAAATTTGAAAATGCCTTGTTACAGTGCGAGTTTCAATTTCCTCCCAGTGCTGAATGCCGAACCCATTTATCATTGCCACACAGAGAAAATTGAACGTGAAGATATTTTTACTATACATAGGCGTTGTAAGTTAATCTTGCAGTCTCCAAATTTTAAAAATAATTTTTACTATATTAAAATGACTTCAATTGGTTTCGTAAAAATAAGCCATCATTTTAAACAAAGCAGAACTCTGAATTGAAAAAAAATCAAGTGTAGTCACAGAATACAAAACTGTTAAATGTTACAAAAACTCAGAAAAAATCATAATTCGAATAAAAAATTATTGCATTATCAGATGCGGAATCATCAAATTGCAGTTATTTATTAGTTTTATTCTAAGTGCTAGTTAAATTATCTCGCGCGGCACAGGTTGAATTAGCTAAATACAGATTGGAAAAGTGATCAGCATAACTTTCTTTCTATGAACATAACCATAATTTAAGTGCCCTAAAACTAATTTTACTAACTCTCTAATGCAGATTGATAGAAAAACTAAATGTAGTTTGAAAAGAGTAATCAGAATAACTTATATATCTCTCTCATCGAACACTAACTATCATTTAAGGGTCCAAAAACTAATTTTACTAATTCTATTTTCGATAGTAAAATTTTCAAAAAGGAGCAAAAGGAGGGTTGTCAGTACGAATTCAACCAAAGATCGTCGTGTACAAAGGGGCTGATGCATGTAAAATCTGTCGTGGCCTCAAATGTCCTCACGTTGACGTGGTGTGGAAATTTGGAGAGTGGGGTGCCACTCAGGTATGACCTCGTCATCTGATCGTGATTCAAGATTATATGGTGTTGTCCTAGAATCTTTCCCTTCGGGTTTGATTCTGGACAGTCGCCAATAGCCCGTTGTGTTGATACAGTGCGACGTTAATTAAAATACCTACCTGCCTAAAACATTTATTAACTGGATCTTAAATCCAATTACCATTAGCTTTGTAACAGCAAGCTACTGAATTTCATATTTACCCATTGTCCTGTTTGCTGTCAAATTAAAATATTTAAATTTCTGTTTTAAGCAGACTCTTGTGAAATCCCATCATAATTTATCCATCTTGATGCGATATCTGCAAGCCTCCATGAGCACTGACCTCTTGAGAATTTCCTGATTTCTCAGTGACCCTGTCCACCATGACACTTACAATTCTGAATCCCATTTACATATTCTAAAGACGGATGACGAAATAATTTGATCTGATATTCATAATGTCGTTGAGACTAAACATATTTTGAGTACAGATTTTCAAATAGAACGTGATATGTAAACATCTGGGAATAAAATTGTCTGCAATACTTAAAATCTCGATTTCGATAGTTTTTTAAAAATTAAACAGCAATTTTCAATAAACATTTTTCAGATAATGCGTCTCACACGAATGGCTTCGTTTCAATTCGTACATTAATAACCTCTGTTACTATGATGAAGATTTTTAAATTTTTCTAAAAGCGTACTTCAAAGATAGACTTGCAGACGTGTTCCATTTTTATGTATATAGATACTTTCTTGGTAAATGTTCTTTCTTCATTTGGGTGTTTCTTAAAGGAGTAAATTAAAAGTCCTATTTCGAGAGATAGGAAATTTCAACAAAATTCCCCCTACAAACTTCTTTCAACTTCTTCATAAACAAAATTTTTAGGAATAATATATTTCATAGAAAAATGCAAATATCATTTATAAGTGTCGGGAAAATTATTTTTTAATAGCTTTTAGACATTCTTATAATTTCTGCAACTTACTTGGAACGAAAATCTTATACATGCATATCGCCCATATAATACATTTAAGGCACCCATATAATACATTTAATGTACATCTCACCCTTATAAGACAAAACTACGAAAGGTTTAACTAAAGTGACTACTAAAATGTCAATTTTTGGTTTGGGGTGATTATGAATGCCTCTTCTTAAGTTCGTTTCATGTAAAATTGTCGTAACTAAAATCGTAGAAATGACGAATCTACAGCAAATAGTCTAGCACTCACAGTTTTCCTACCAATATTTTTTTAATTGTGTAATAAATATTTTTTTAACTGTGAGAATGTGTGGATTTTTGAATTGTGTGGAATGAGACAGTTTCAAATTAAATCATTATTACAGGAAGGATAACAAATTCATTTCGTAAGATATTCACGACTAATTTTCTTAAAGCATTCTTTTCTTTCTTAAAGCATTCATAATAAATAATTCATTCTTTCTTAAAGCATATTTTTTCTTGAAAATTCTATTATGGGTGACCGATTACCTTTTTTTAGAAAAATGGCGATCAATTTGACAACAATTTTTAAATCACTGTTGTCAACAAACTTTTAACAGGAATAAGTTGCTTGAGAATAGCTTCAACTCGTAAACTACACAACCCCGATCTTCTGCCACTACTACAACAGAGAATTAATATTTCAAGAGTTCCAGTTCAGATGTATTCTCAAAGATTATTCTTCCAATATCGGCAAAGCTCCATGCATGAACAATAAGCACATTGGTTTCCACTCTAGCTGCGTGGAAATGGCTAGCATGGAAATGGCTAGCATGCAAATGGCGTACTAGCTAGCATGACAAATTGAACCGTTCCCTCCCGTGGGATGAGGTGAGGGGTGCACAAACTGCTGGTCGTCTAGCTTACAGACCAGTTTCATGAAGCCGTCTGCGAATAGTTGTAGCTAATATCTGCTTACTAGTACCAGCAGCAAGAGCATATTTGAGCTGGCTTGGTGAAGAGGTCTTTTGCCTTCGTACGGTTAATGGCAGATATCGATCACCAACAGCAATTTTAACTCTAGACAAAACAGGATATTTACTCAGATCTATGTATGCAATTATGGACCCAGGTATGCATTCTCTTGTCCAAATATTGCACAAAAATTTGTATTCAAACCAGCATAGTGAATTTTTTTGAATTGAAGTGCGAGCATTACAAAGGCTCGATTAAAATTATGACTCAGAAGAAAATCATAAATTGTTTCACAAAATCGTTTTAGGCTTTGGGACAAAGCTTAAAATACTCCATTAAAAGAAACAAAATAAAATATTACGTTATATTATTATTAAACGTAATCTTCTTTAATAATATAACGTAAAATGTGCTCTCAAATGTGTTTTTTTTCCTTCGTTTTCGATTCAACTCAATTGAGGATCAGGAGAAATTTCAAAGCCCACAACGAAACTAGTTATTGCAGACAACATTTTCATATCATTGTCATGGAATTCAGATTTCCCTCATAAAAGATTTCCCTCATTAAATTTGCATACCATTGACTTACAGTGAAACATACCAAGTAAAAAACATAGTTCTAAGAAAACGAAGGGGAAAGTATTGTGCTTCATAAGCTTTACTCACTGATTGTGTTTCTCAAGGAGAAATCTAACTTTCCTGCAAAGAAAAAATAGCGTAATGGTATTTTATCTGAAATCACCACATTCTGGTTAAAAAAAGCTGAAAACCTATACATTGAAAATTCTGTATTCACTTGTAAGCTGGCGATATGTAATAGCGTTCAAAACTTTGTACATTCATACATCTCAGATGATTGAACATCGCCATGTAGGTTGATTAAATTTTTTTAGATTAACATTCCATCTTATAGATTTATCTCTAAATTTCAAACTCTTTGTGTTCATTATTCCATTCGATTTCATTGAGTTTGGATAGAATTAGAAGATTAATTTCTTAGAATGTCTGGACATATTCTTATATTTCCTCTTTACCCCTTCTCATTTTCCCATTTAAATCTACAATTTCAGCTCACATGATGATGGATATTCCGTGTATGAAATAACAGAGCCTTTTATATGTTACCCGATGAATTCCTCTTGTAATGGCACGTGTCCAGAAAATCTAAAAAGAACGATTACATATTCGCGATTAATAATCCCGGGTTCTGTAAGATTTTTTACTTTGGAGGTTGCATAAATTTTCTCTTCACCCAATTTTAGAGCCGGGCTTTCAGTTAAATTGTACACCAAAGCCAAGTTAAGTTGGTTAGCAACTTAAACTCCTATCGTTTATTTTTACACGAAAACAAAAACAATAATTTTGTTTAAAATGTAGTAGAATGCAGTATGAAAACTAATAAATTTGCAGCGTTGCTCTAAAGACAGTCTAAATAACTTGGTAAAAACCTCAATTCTTCGCTCTAGAACGAAAAAAGAATGAGATGTGGAATAAGGTACAACTCTAGTAATTGTCAATACAAACTGTCTAAAGAAAGTTTTTGAAATATGCGTTCCAGAGTAGGTAAATTCAATACAAATTTTATTTTCCAAGGAGGTTTAAATATCACACTTTAAGAATTGCGCTTCCATTTTTGTCATATTTTCTATTGTGTGTTATCTTAGGAATATAAAAATGAGAGGTATTTCTGGTTTTGTGTTACAGCTGAATAATATATCTTATCGATAGCTTTTATTTAGTTTTTTTTTCAGATGTGGGGAAACCAAATTCGGCTCCTATTTATGAAATTCAAAACGATGATGCCTTACATCATTGCGATGTATGGCTTTAGCGAACGACACAATGACTAAGGTTTCTGGATTGGTGAAGAGTTTATTCATTTTGCCGAAAGAATACCTTGGGTGAGGTATTCTCGAACTATAAAGACAATCTCTCAAGAAGAGCTTAAGTTTTACGTATCGTAGCTTTGGACAGACGGTTCAATTCCCGCTTCATCGAGTAGGTCCTCCATAAATTCAATCAGACCCGTCATCCAATAGTTATTTAATACAAAACTCAAATCGAAATGTCATCCAATCTCATAGTTCTTCCTTCCAATCCACACCTGGGCTGCGACAGTCCGGTTGGAAGAGTAACGGATTAGAAACCGGATGGTTGCGAGTTCGAATCCAACTAAAGACCGTCGTGTACAAAGGGGGCTGGTGCACCTCAAATCTTTCGTGGTCTCAAATGTCCTCGCGTTGGCGTGGTATGGAAGTTTGGAGAGTGGGGTGCCAGCTCAGGTGTTGCCTCGTCATCTGACCGTTGTTCAAAACCACGTGGTGTTCTCGGATATTTCCTTTCGGGATTGATCCCGGACCGTCACCAATAACCCATTGTGTTCCTCCAGTATGATGTTAATTAAATACCTATCTACCAATCCACACTTGAGTTAAGACATTGTAAAAATTCTCAAAGCTTCTATTTTCGAGGTTTTTTTTGCGGTATGGCAAGATCCAATTTCAGTCCAAAGGGATCCAACCATCGATAGGGTTGGGGCCGCCGTGGATTAGTGCGTTTGCTCACTGCGCTAGTAACCTACGAGGTGTAGGCAGCCCAGATTCGATACCTGTCAGGCTCTATTACTCCCTGGGCGCACTCTCTCTCCTGTGTCAGTATAAAGCTTCCCTTGCGTGTTCATTACTTGACGACGATTTACAAGCGGATCCTTGAGATCATGCACACAAGTCAGAAAAAATGTGTACTCAATCATCCCTCGTTAAATCTGTCGTGGCCTGAAATGTCCTCACAGCGTGGTGTGGAAGTTTGGAGAGTGGGGTGCCAGCTCAGGTGTGACCACGTCATCTGACCGTGGTTCAAAATTACGAGGTGTCCTCGAATCTTACCATTTGGGATTGATCCCGCACCATAGTTGTGTTGCTCCAGTGCAACGTAAAAAAATTCAACTACCTATCAAACCGCCAATAGTTGGGGAATATACTCGTATATACCCTGCACTTGATATTTATATGTATCCTGTACTTGAGGTGCAGGTTATGTAGATCAAGCAAGACGACAATAAAATTTAATTTACAAGAACGCATAAGATCTACCAAAAGCAGGTAAATCTGCCACTGCTTTCACTGTTGGGAATTTTCTCATAATTTTGATTTCAAACATGTGGGAAAGCAGTCAAAAGCTTCACAATCTATCCTTTAGTTAAACATTAGAGAAGTATTATCAAATACTAGTCCTTCCAGTACTGATACTAGTACTCATCCACCTGTGCACGTTGCATAGATTGCAGCGGAAATTAATTGGAAAAGCCATGGATTAATAGAAAAGCGAGTAGTGGAAGAAATGAGTAAACAAAACGTAAACTCCAGTGTTCTTGTGCTTTTATTTCGGTCCTGATGATGGACGTGTTGTACAATTGAAATGGCTATCGATTATTGTGTTATATTTACAATATTTCGTTTCATGAACCTTTTATATAAGTAAATACTGTAATCCATATATTTGTAAGCAAGTTTTGCTCAAGTCAGCTCACAGATATTTGTTATTCTAATATCTGTACTTCAGAACCAGACGAACGTAAGTCACATTATGCCAACTTTTCAGGAGAGCATAAAAACTGAAAAGAAGGATCTCGTTGCCTGGCTACAAACATAGTATTTGAATTAGTTTGCAAAAATTGATTGTTAACAATAAAATATACATACTTTATCCATTGTTGTTTAATTTTTATGTAATTTTATAGCTTATTAAGACAGGACTGGACTTACGTTATTGTGGCTCTACATCAAAAACCTGTTTTAGGACTTACATAGCACTTTAAAAAGGTGTTTCAAGTTAACTTACACGAGCAATCATAGCAACAATGTCTTTAATACTATCAAAAACATAAAGTACAAAAATATTTAATATTGTATAAAATATATAATATTGTATAAAAATATATTTAATATTGTATAGATTGAGTGTTGTAATGTTGTAAATGGCTTCAAAGCTACGTATTAAGCAAAAACATTACTCTAGAGCGGTTGAGGCATCCTCAGAAAAGTTTCTTCCTTCTCTCCAAGTGGAAGGTTTTCAAAGGGTCTATACTCTTCAGGAACCCACTGCATTAAATTCATGAGGTCTCTGTACTTCTCATTATTTATCTTTTTTGGTTACTCTCAATTTTAGGATCGTCGCTGGCATAACAACCCTTTATTCTCTCTGATTTCTTTTAAATTCAACAGTTTCAAAGGTATCATCTGCGAAACTGGTCTTATAGTACAACTTGCTGTCTCCTTTGCGAAGCTGTAACCACATTGCATTGGATATCAAAAATGGTTCTTTGTGTTTTTCTTCCTTGAAACAAATGAGTTTCTTTGCTCTTGAAGTAGAGAAAATCAAGAAAGTCTTCAAGGCACATCCTTCTCACAACAAAGGGGCTCTTTTTTGAACTTGAAGCAATACAATTGGTCCAATAATTTGTGGTAAAAATAGTGTGGGTTTTAGTTGCTTTTTCGCTTTCTCTACCACACTATGCTTGCCATCTACTTCCATGTGGGTGTGTCCAGCAAGTAGAAACTTATGATTGACTTCTTTTAGAGTAGAAATTTTTTCCAACAGCCATAAGTACAAGAAAATCATATTAATATTCCTGTTTTGGCCAGTGCAATTATCTGTCCACACTTAAGCTTTCCGTATGCCTATCAGGATTTCGAAGTTCTTCATTCGCCCATGTGAATAAAAATGATGCTATTTCGTTTCCGGCTGTAACTTCATCCCAGATCATACACCAAGTTTTGTCAACGGTTGTGTCATTGTACTTTTTAATGTCCAGATTTTTCTTGAGTAAAAATTTTGAGAGTTCTTCAAATCCTGGTGACATTTTTGGAGATCAGACATAACGACTCAAACCTTGATTAGCACGACCTTTCAGTTTATCTTCCCTTTTTAATCATACCTACGCGAAGCTTCTTCCAGGTGGTTTTCTTTTTGTAATTTAAGTTAATTGAGTTTTTCATAATTTTTTCATTTTTAATTTCGCAGTCAAGTTTGTCGCAAACATCACAAGTGTCATCATCTAGTGAGTGGAAAGACAAGTTGAAATCTTCATTGAAAACTTTGGAATAAACCCATTCTCTGGTTTAATTTTTTCTTTTTCGCACTCATCTACATACAGTGAGTACATTATGGAAATGTTCAGGTGATTGCCCAAATATTTACGTTTGGATCTTCCCTGCTGTAGTGGCTTTCATACACCGGAAACTTTGAAATATGGTTTTTGATCCGTTCTAAGCTATTAATCAGTAATTTATTTTCTGAAATATGTTTTCCCCTAAGACTGGCGTTACCAAACCATACTCACTGGCTTTTTTTAAAGCAACTCTCATGAAGGTTTCAGAAATAGAAAGCGTATTCAGGAAAAAAGTTTTGCAAATGACTTCCTCCTTATTATTAAAGTTAAAAATAAATGTATGGCTCTCGGTTTTGTTTCTTGTGCCGTCTCTTTTCCGTTGTCTAACAACAGGCTTAGTTTTTATCCATCAAAGTACAAACTGCCTTTTTGAGTGGATGGACGTTTGTCTAGCCCAAACAAATTTTAGGATTTACGCTCTTATAACCCTAGTAAATCATAAAAGGAGAATAATTTTTTACAGACTTACGTTGTTATGGCTTGATGAAAATCAGATTCTACATGCAAAACTGTAATAACCTGAAAATCGTCATTTTTGGACTTATGTTCATCTGGTTCTGAGGTACAGATTTTGAAGTCAGGCATTGAAGAGGGATCCTTTAGTGATATTCACAATGTATTTATTCGAATAAGCAAATTTAAATTTATTTACTCACATACAGAAAAATTTATTACAACCAGAACAAAGCTTCTGATAGGCGATTTAGAATAAAGCTCAAGATATTTTCGAATTCCAAGCAGCGAGTAATGTTTCAGTTTTCTATCCACTTCTCTCTCTTTTACTCTCTTTGAAGGAACATATATTTACTGAAGTAAACATTTTTGAAAAGCTTTGTGTACACCTTTTTATGAAAACAGAAATGGTATATCGAATGAATTAAACTTAACTAAAAGTGGTGCCATCTCTCAGAAACTGGCGACGCGGCTACCTTTTCATTGTCCCAGTAGGTCAAAAGAAAAATATTCCCATCCACTTAAATTCAGAAAGCTTACCTATTCATACCACTAAAAAAACCCCAACAAAACTGAAAGCAAATATCAAAATAAATGCATCACTAACATTTAGCTGAGAGAAATCTCTCAATTTTGTAAATATTTACAATCTTATTCAGGTTTCATTGAACTTTTCTACTCTGTAATCGGTCCATGATGTTATTTTATCTCTGAAAAGTAAAAACTATTTACTGAAATCAAAACTCAACTCCCTGTTTTAAGCACTTGGTTTGAATTTCTTCGTTCAAAAGCAAAGACAGCTAAAGGAGCTTAGCCTGTGTATTTGCACTGTTATTCAGGATTTCTTTAAAAGTTAAAAGTCATTAAATTCCACTCTGAACAATAGCTCTATTTCTTGGTCTCCCGTTTTTTCATTACATTACAACTTAGTACACGAGTTCTGTGCATTGTCACCAACGTCGTGATATGTCCTATAAACATGAAACTCAATATACAAAAAAGAATAAAAAACCCAGGAACAATGAATTGGGAGTCCCATAGTCCAGTCAAAATATCTCCCAAACAGTTCTCTCTAGTAGAGAACAGTTCTTTCTAGTAGAGAACAGTTTTGGGACGACATGCATTCAAGTAATATTCTACTTAACGAACCCTGAAAATAAGATAAGAGCTGCATTATTCCTGTGGTAGCAGTCTTCAATATGCTTCAAGAAAAATGTATCATTGAAAACAATCAATATTAGAACAATGGTCTTTACCCATGCACCCAGGGTAAATTAGCCTTCGTGAATCAAAACCCCTGACTGCTGAGAAACCAAAATTGCCCCGTTTAATCCATCTTGACTATACAGGCAACCCTCAATGTATATACAGATAGACTTAGAATCCCTTCTACAAAATATGTAATCCCATGAACTTCAGATTATGTAATTTATTAAGTTTCCCACTTTTTTTTGATGGACTTCACTTTCCACGTTCCACCCGAAGAATCAGTCCCCATTCTGGATTTAAGAAGAATAGCATTTGCATACGAGAGGGATTTTCAGTGTATACAAACAAATCAGATGTAATGCGAAGATTTTACTTCCACTACCTAAATGCTCTCCCATGACTCACATCGGAGGTACCTTAAAATGTAGTTCATCGCCATTTTTGCGACGTTTGGAGTTTTTATACTGTTTGGGAGGGTGGTAAGCCCCCATACCCCCTCCATAGGTGAGCCCTTCTTACATACGGTACCTAATACAAACTGCGCATGTTAATTTTATCATGCAAATGCTTTTATTTGCATGTTAGATGTTCAAATACATAGAACAAAATAACAGTAGTGGACAGAGTCGCAGGGAATTCCCGAGACACCTGCAAGTCTTCCAGAAAAATGCATAAAGTTACGTTGTGTTTTGACCAAAAGAGTTAATTTTAAACACAAATTGAAATATTTTAGTCAGAAAGTCAGTAAGCAGGACAATAAGTAATGAAATCCGATTGCTGATTGCAAAGCTGATTACATTTGAGAACACAAATCTGTCGAGCCTGTTTCCGAAAAAGTAAAAAAATACAGCGTTGTGGACTAGTCAATTAATAACAGTCGAAGTTGTTGCATTAACCACCATTTTCTAATATTCTAATATCATCACATGTAAACAGGGTGAAAAGGGTAGGAATGGTCATAAATTGACTACAGAACCATAGAACTTATTGATTATTATACAACCTGAACTGCCGTTATTTATGGTGAGTGAATACTATGCCCGCATTCAGTTCATTTTTTTTTCTGGCTTAACTCTGTCGTAATTTTCTTTCCATTTTTCAATAAATATTTCGAGCATTTTACAAGATGATGGATAATTTACATTTTTTCGGGCCGTTCTAACGAGCCAGTCTGTCACTGGAAAGTATCATTAGAAGAACTAAGGCTGAATCTTCAGAGTCAATACCAGAAACGAGTAAGTTCAGAATCTATTCCCACGAACCGTAAAAGCGCTCAACCATCCCAAATTTATGCTTCCGTTATTACAAGATGAGAACTGCGTGTTCTTGTATTTCGCATTTCAAACTTGTTATAAAATGTAACTTCAAAACCCTATAAGTGAATCTCTTTCGGAAGTCTGAACGACTGGCTAAGAAAATAAAAAAGATAAAAAGTAAATGAAACTTCTGAAAGAGATGAGAAGTTTAGACGCTTCTGAGGCACTACAAAGTTTGCATCTAATTTGAAATTTTTTCCCGAAGAAATGAAGCGAAAGATAGAATAGACGACAAGGTATTTTTTTTTGACTTTCTGCATCATTCAAGTCCTGAATAAAAAGGAATTTCTGGAAACGGGGAGCTAATGATGAAAAGCTTTTCCCAAACAGTAGCATAAAAACTTCACTCAAGACTAATTTAGCACGCGCGAAACACCCCTGAAAAAATGGATTCATCTCCGAAGAAAATAAGGAACATAAATCAATAAATAAGACCCAACTTCCTTTCCTTTACCTCTCCTTTTTAAGTGAAAAACGCAACACATAAGCAATATCTCATACATTTTGTTTCTATTATTCAATTTTAATGAGCAGACAGCTACACAATGGTTAATTTGCTCATTTATTTAAGGAATCAACTTGTGGACAGTAAGCTCATTCTATTATGCATGAAATCGATACCTCTTTCATAAATATATATATTTTTTTAAATCTGAACTGCTTAGCAAAGGATTTCTAGAGAAAACAAAACGTCTTTTTCGATTGTCTACGAAAATATTGAAACAAATTAGTTCGTAGTATCAGTGATGTATTTTAAAAAGAGCGAAATGTGATTTGATTAATACGGAGGATGTTTACATTTTGAATGCAAATAGTTTAGTTGAAGGGAAAAGATACGAAAAGGGTTCTCAAACATTTATGCAATACGTACCTCTCAAATAATTTTCGTGTTGCATATCTCTCTGTGTGTGAATTAATATTTTAAATGAAATAATCAAATTCACACATTATAGTGCGTTTCAATTTCCTTATAGAGTCTCTTACTAATGTCTCTCCGCTTTTCGGATTCTTATGAATAAATAAATAAATAAAATGAAGCACAGCAATATAATTTTAATCCCGATGCATAGGTGTGCAGGTAGGTCTCAACCCAAGATCAAATTCATCGGATTCAAATTACCACTCATATAAACGGACTTAAAATTAACAAAATTCATTGTCATAATAAAAATAAATTGCCCCAGCAAATTGAACAGACTTTATGCACATGGCACTCTGACATGTCCATGCTTATCCATCGTGTTAGAAAAACATTTTAACAAAATCGTAAACTTGAAAAAACGAAACATTACTTCTAGGGCTTTCAGAATAAGCATTTCAATACAGACAATCGATGTAAGGGAAAGTAAAGTTTCTGCGGTGTAACTAGGCTTTTCTTCTACATTATGCTCTATTTCAGTTTAGAGCTTTTCCGAGTCTTTTTTGTGAACAATCAATGTACAAGAAAGGTAAATGATGTCGCGTGCTTCAAACAGGTTTGTCTTTTCTTGTGTGCTGTTCAGGTTGGTTGGCTTTGGGGTTTTACGGCGCAAGGGCCATATTTGGCCATACTGAAACCAGGCACAAGACATACAACATCAAGTAATAGACACACACAATGAAAGTTTTACTGACACAGAAGGGAGGAATGCACCTGACAGGAATTGAACCTGCGCCACCTACAGCACGAAGTTGCTAGCGCATAGGACATACCCATTGAGCCACGACGGCCCCTGTATGCTGTTCGGATACACTAAATTAGGCCGTTATCGATTTTCTATCAATCTTTCAAGCCTATATTAATTCTTTGCTTAAGACAAATCGTTCAACTTTCTCTAGAATCAGAGAACTTCCGAGGAAGGAGGTAGATAGTTGAATTAACATCGCACTGGAGCAACACAACGGGCTATTAGCGACGGTCTGTGATCAATCCTGAATGGAAAAATCCGAGGACAACACTTCGTAATTTTCAACCACGGTCAGATGACAAGGACGCCACCTGAGCTGATACCTCACTCTCCAAGCTTCCACGAAACGCCAACGTGAGGACATTTTAGGACAAGACAGATTTAATAGCACCAGCTCCCACGTATTCGACGCTCTTAGGTTGGATCGAGTTTCGAACTCGCAACCCTCCGGGAAATTCCCGAGAGGTTGGTGCTCGAAGAAGACTGGTTGGGCTTTTAATTGAAAAAAAAATGTACATAAGTGCCAAGGTGAGTTTATTTCATATATTAAGCTAAAGTTTTTTCGAATTAGAAGCACAGTAAACTTTTACAAATAAGACACAGAAATCTACTCTTTACATCAACCCAACTATTTTATTAGGTTTCTCTTAAAATTACAAGATGGCTGATCGTGGGTAAATTAAGCGGTCAAGCGATGTTAGAAATCTAGACCTCATTACAGATAGAGATGGTAGCGATAAGTGACATCCCTACCCTATAGGGTCATAGTAGCCTGGTTGGAAGAGTATTGGCGAGAGTCACGAGTTCGAAACTCGATCCTACCAAAGAACGTCGTGTACGTGGGGACTGGTTTACGTTAAACCTGTTGCGCATTGAAATGTCCTCACGTTGGCGTGATGTGGAAGTTTGGAGAGTGGAGTCCCAGCTCAGGTGTTGACATCTAAACGTGGATCAAAATCACGAAGTGTTGTCTTCGCATCTCTGCCTCCTTGACTGTTCTCGAACCGTCACCAATAGCCCGTTGTGTTGTTCCAGTGCGACGTTAATGAACTCCCTACCTACCTACAGAGACTTGTTCAAAATAATCATGCTTTCGTTTAACAAAATTTTAGATTCATGGATATTTGAACTAACTCAACTAGTTCTACATAATCTCTAATATGACTATTGTTTGTTCTGTTGTTCAAACAATCATAGCCCCACATGACTTCTGCTATGAGGTAATCATAGCATTTTATTCGATTTTTACTTGTAAAAATAAAAATTTGAATTTTGCATAATAAAATATGTATGCTAAGATATGCATTAATCGTTGTCGGATCTTTCCCTTTGCCAATTGCCCATTGAGTGCTCCAGTGCAACGTTGATTCAACTATCTACCTACCTAACCTACGCTATTTGATAAATAAAGAAGTAGATGTGCCACACCTTTAGTTAAAAAGTATAGATTGCAGCTTCATTGAAACAATTCTCATTTTCTAAATCTACCTGATCTAAAAATCTAATTTGGATGACTCGTGTAATGTCTCTTTTGCTAATTTTGAATCCATGTATTTAACTAAAACAATTTTAACAAGGTGACAATCGAAAAGGTGTGGGTTTCTCGAATCAATGTTGCTAAAATCATCACCTAATTTACAAGTCATCAAATTGTTTGAAATTGCATATTTTACATTTAGAAATTCAGTCTTCCCCAACTGACGCAAGTAAATGTTCCCGAGCCGATTATACAAGCCAGACCACAACTGCACCTTTATTAAACGTATAATACTCCTCACGTTACGACCTACCTGTTTAACGACCACTCGAATTTACGACCAGCTCTTTCCAGAATATCGAATCCCCTTTCTTAAGCTGTTTTCCCATACACCGAAAAAATCGGAGCCGGTGCCAACACCGGCCGTGGATACAATGTAATCAAACGGAAGATTTCATACGTAGTCCTTTCAGGCCAACTCCTGCAAGTGCTGCCGCCGTTGAACTCGACAAATCAGATGTTCTCAATACATATTCTGTTGGTGATTGGAGCGCTCAACTTACCCTTCACCTGTCATTTCCTGATGTGATTACTCAGGGGTGGTGCCAAAGTTCTGGATAGTCCCCGAGAACCCTAGTTATGGACGCAGTTTCATTCTGACTTTTTCTTTATTCAGAATGAATAAAAACAATTAATATCCTGCCTTATCGACCTTTCGCAGGATCATAAATTGGGCGTTAAGTGAGACATTCCTCGCTTGACGACCAAGTAAATGATTGATTCAAGTTAGTAAAGGATACATCAGATAAAGGATTGACTGAAGTTACTGCCATCTCTCTCGGCAAGTTACAGAGCGTCTTCGAAATCACATTGTTGGCAAATGGGTTAGGCACGTGTCAACAAATACCTTGTGATTGTCCCAGTGAATAAGCTCTCGGATTAAGAAATCGATTAGGAGATATGGGTACTACAAAAAATGCATTCGCGATAAACATACGAGTGTTTCGATTCAATGATTATTTGCTTGCCTACATAAAATATTGAAGAGTTCAGCAATCAGATTATGGAATAAAAAAATGGAAGCGCAAAGAAAATGTTACGAATAATGATACATCAGGTAAATGATTGATTCAAGTTACGCTAACTCTCTAGGCAATTTACAGAGCGTCTTCGAAATCCTATTGTTGACAAATGGGTTAGGCGCGAGTCAACAAATACGTTGTGAACTGAGATACGTGTGATAAGTTGTTAACAACAAATACTCAGTGAATAAGCTCTCGGATTAAGAAATCGATTAGGAGATATGGGTGCCACAAAAAATGCATTCGCGATAAACATACGAGTGTTTCGATTCAAATGATTATTTGCTTGCCAACGTAAAATATTGAAGAATTCAGCAATCAGATTAGGGAATACGTTGATAATAAAAAATGGCAGCAGAAAGAAAAAAATGTTACGAGAAGTTGGAATATATTTTGAAACGAAAAGTTCATGCATCATTTATTTGATAGTGGAAGGAGGGGAATGTGTATCAGCCCAAGTCTTATCCAATCATATTGCAGCAGGAGATGCTTCTTGGAGAATCTCGTTCTGTTACCAGAGATTTAAAAAAAGAAACCTGCATTCAGAATGGAATGCAAAATGCCCTCCTTTGGTTCCAAGTTAAAGGAAAATAGTACAATTTCCATAGGGAATCGGCAAAGACGGATAGATACCAGAAAGTCATTGAAGTGTAGGTTGAAGGACGAGTGTGCAACTTCTTACAAGTCCGATGTTCAATTTGTAGGGAGGGAAAGGAAGTATTTTTATTCAATAACTTATTGATAGTTCCTTATGAGAGTATATATGTAAATAAAAGAGGAATATCATTGAGAAAAATCCATAAGACTCTTACTTCTACAACTGGAACAAGTCTCAACTCTGACTTGTCAAGTCTTTCAGCAATGAGTAAAAATAGCACAATTTTCATGTCTTTAAAAATAGCACAGTAAACGGGAAACGCGTCCATGCAAATACAACTGATTCCAAGAAAAAGAGGTAGATATATAGTTAGTTGAATTTACGTCAAATTGGAGCAACTCAACGGGATATTTCTAAGAATAATAATTCTTTAGATACACATCTAAGACCGCATCATGTTTATAAGCAAATTTATTACTAAAAATTAAAAATATTCTGCTATAAATATTTAAAAAGTGAAAACCCTGAAAGTGGCGATGCATTAAAGATACGAATTTGTTTAAAATACTGACCATGTAAGTAGGTTAAGAAAAGATTAAAAGCGTGGAACAAAATGAACATTACAAATAAACAACAAAGCTAGCAGTGAACGCATCAGAAAGTCAGTAATGTGGCCGCTTGCCATCTCTTTATATTGGTTGGTTTTGGAGGTTTTATGGCACAAAGGCCATATTTGGCCATGCTGCGCCAGACACGACGTACAATATCAAGTAATAGACAGACACACATGAAAGCTTTAGACACTGAAGAGAGAAATACACCCAGGGAGGAATGCACCTGACAACAATCAAACCTGCGCTGCCTACAACTCGAAGGTTGCTAGAGCAGTGGGCATATCCACTGAGCCACGACGGCACCTTCTTTATATTGATTCTCTCGTACCGTTATTCATCTCTGGTCTCATTCACTTTTGGTCGTACTTTACTTTTCACTGCACTTCTTTAACGGCACAGATGGCAGAAACGCACAGAAGAGGAACAACTTTATCACACGGAATGAAATCATAGACGTAAAATATAAGTAGACTGATCATTGCTGTTGAAAAATTGCTACAAAAAGTGTGACCAACACGTCGACTAGAAATCACGTGACTGCTCTGTGAAATACTCTTGGTTGGATGATTTGGCATCTTGTCAACTCGATTGGCGATATAACATCTCATGACAGAGTAGATTTGTGAATGCGTATTTGTAAAAATTGGCGACAGAATCGTGAAATCGCTGAAATCCACTAGTATGTGCCTTGAACCAATAAGTTGATGGACATTCGTTTCCTCCCTGCACACGAAAGCAGTCTATAGGTCACGTTACTACTAGTTTTGGTCACATGATCCTGGTAAATAGGTTACCATTACTCTCTCTACTTTTGTATTTTCTCTATGAAAGAAACACCTCCCTTTGTCACGATATCGTCTAAACAATTTTTCCTTAATGCCTGACCAGTGACCTCTTCGACCTTTGGCACTGCAAGGGAAGATTTGACGGCTATTTGTGAAGGAGCACACAGTGAGTAAGCCACAGTTCCTCACAACAGGAACACTCACAAGCATTTATGCACTAACAAACCGGGATTCGAACCCGGGATCTACTGCAGAAACACTATGGACGCTATACTAGTTAGGCGGCGCTGTCTAAACCTTTTATTGGTTATGTTTTACGACGCAAGGGCCATATTTGAACAAGCTTTGACAAACAACGTTAAATGGACATTCACACGAAGCAAATTTTTAGATTTGTGCAAGGAGTAAATTTTCCGCCACGGTGAGATCACTATTTGTTGTACTGACATGTTCTCAATCCTTCTTTGCCAGCAAATCAGTTATAACAATACCAAATATATCAACGTAGGATGGTATCCACCGCAAGCAAATTGAGTCCATGTGCGATAATTCAGACAAGGGTAAAAAAATATCTCGACTAGTTTTGTTCATAATATAAGCCCAAGAATGAAACTAATGTAGTAGGTTTAGTTAGCTTTACCCATGAATCCAACTTTTCATTAGAGATTGGTGTAAAATATGTTTGCAAATCTACTTAACTTCAATTTTTGATAATTCGATGAACATTTAATTTTTCTATTGTTTGGGAAGATCGTCAGAAATTGGTCCACTCGGGTTCGCGACGTTTTTAAATTATTGGTGGTAGTATCGGTGACCTGGATTATAGCAAATCCCTCAGGGCGTGTTATTATCATCAACCTTTTACATATAATGAATATCGCATTTATTTCCTTCAAGTAAACTTACTCTACTGGATTTCTCTGATATTAGCTGTCAATCAACATAGTATTATACTTAAATCAACTTACAAGGAGTATTTTTGCTTGAGGTTCATTCTTTTGAGATTATAAAAGATTTTAATGCTTTTCGCTCTTAGTTGACCAACCTCGGTATTTAAACTACGTACTTGTATAAAGGAATATAAAACTTCGAAAAATCATTTTTTGTGGCGAGCATTTAGATATTAAACTCAGAATTGCATGTTTGGGGCAAAAAGCATTTGGAAAATGGCCTAGTTTACATTCTTCCTTTCAATTTCAGCAGTGCATAGTCAGGATGGAATCGATTTAGTAACCGTCCAAAAAATGCATTTCTTTGGTATTTCTTCTCTTTTCACCAAACCCTAGTCTTAAACTTAGTTTTTAAGGCCTTAAAATGCTTCAAAATCGCTTTTTCCGATGGAAGCTTTGAATTCCCTTGGGAAAGGGGGGTAAATGATGAAAGTTTTTTTGAAGATGAGCCACGATGATTTCACGATCCATATACAGCATCTTTTCGTCTCAATATTTTAGGCTCTATGCACCTAATCTCAGAGTGGAGGAAGAATCGATCCGAAATTTACGAGCGATGTTCAACCACGGATTGCTGTTTTCTTCCCTTGTGGTCAGGATGTCTTAAGAACATTATGGACCTTGGGCACATCAGTACACCGCCTCTACCCTAACATTGTAAGAATAAAAATGCACACATTCTATAAAATAGGAGTTCCAAATAAAAGTTTGAAATAAAATTGATAATCTCAATAAAATTAACGTTTTTAAATGATTAGCTTGATCTTAAGCCCACGTAGAAAAAAATTTCAGTGCATAAGATTTCAACGAAAAAACATTTAAACTCTCCTGGTGGTTGTCTCGAAGAGGTATATTGACGTTAGAATAAAAACTGACCATATCTCGATGGATGAGATATCTCGTCATTAGAAAAACTGACCAATCTTGATCTCGTCATCATAAAAAAGTGGCAAGGCAATATCTTGATGACTACATACCTCGTCATTATCAAAAAAGGTCAGATCTTGATGGACGAAATATCTCGTCGAAACCACTTGGAGGATTAAATATACATAAGTAATTGGTATAGTGGGAATCTGGTGAAAAGGTAGATCACCTTGGTGAAAAAAAAACTTTCTACAAAGGTACTAAGCTCACCAGGGGAAAAACCTTCCCTACGCAAAATCATGTATAGCGATGTCACCATATGTGATTTTTTTGTTTCAACTCGTAATCACTGCCAAACTTCCGACATCGAACAATAAACTCGGAGCCAGAATCCACACTAAGGCCACCAACTGTGAGAGCGAATTGTCGCGAATGTTTGAAGCACATGTCGCATTTTTACGTTTTTCATTGTCGTTTGATGGATTGTGATTTGAAAAAATGTCTGCGTGAAAGGATTGTGTTGATGGTTTCTGCAGGATTTTCTTCGGATCTTTCTCTTCGGGATGGATCCCACACCGTCGCCAATAGCCCATTGCTCTAGTGCGACTTTTAATTCACTACCTACCTTCAGGACTTTGTACATTTTTATTGCTGGGGTTAAAAATTTTCTGAGTAAAAGGGTGTGAGTTAATTCTTGAATGCTTCACTATACGATGTACTAGAATTGGAGCAAAACTACTTCCCCGAATTAATTTTGTTCTCACGTATTGCTCTTTTAATAAAGGGATTTTTTCATTTCATAAAGAATTTCCCAATGTTTCTTAGTTCTGGAGTTTGTTTCACTTTTAAGCCGTTGTGACGTCGTGAGATAAATTTAAAACGTGGAGAGTGGGTACAGGCAATTGAAAACACCTTTAAACAAACAGCATATTTAATTATATTAATTTTACAGTAATTACAAGGTTAACAAATTAAGTCAATGTCGAGACAAAATGCATTAAATACAAAAAGGTTTCAATCCCGCGGTTTCATCGGAGCAGACCAGTTCTGCATCCGTTCTCTATCTAAACTCCAACGGTTCTCCTCGACGAAGAGGGGCAGTTAAAAAAAAACGAGGGGGCTGCAAGACATTCCTTCATCCCATCCCTTAGTAAACTGCAGAATCTTCCCCTCGGAAGGATCCGTCATCAACGGCAAATTCACGTTAGAGAGAAATTTCAAGTCCCAGAAGAAGGGAAACCTTGACCCAACACCTTCTTTTAAGTGGTCTGACTTTTTTTCCCCTTCTGAGTTTGGAGAACTTGATTACACTAATTTAGATTCCTGGTCTTCTGATGGGGGATTTCTTTTTCAACGATCTATTGGGGTGGCATGCATCAGTAATCCTTTTAGTGAATTTCATCCAATTCTTGTCCAATTCCATATTTCAATTCTTAAGCATTATTGCAATTTCGTAAGTCGATGCCAATTGTGTTTAATTTGGACTTGAAGACGCGTGCGAAAAGTATTGTCTTTCATATTTTCATTTTAATCTTGTATTTCAGAGAGTCATTTCTTGTGTACTTGGAAGTTAGAAAAGAATCATGTGGTTGCTAAGTTCCCTATCCGAAACATGGAAATTTTTTTATTTCGTGTGAGAAGTTAACTGACGCAAATGTAATTTCGGGTCAACCGATTCCACAGGCTACATTAAATGCGAGTAAGCAGTTCTTTGTGATTCAAGGAACCAACCTATGAGCTACTGCAAAATATCGAATAATAAGTGACCTCTTGTTTTCGTCTGGATAACCCCACATATGGCTATGAGCCTTCCAATCTCCTTCTTGCATGAGTCTTGTGATTTAGTGGAGGCCAATTCTGTCGGTATGTCATTTGAGTCGATGGCGGTGGGTAGATTGATCCAATCACACCACTATTTTGTTTATTTTATATTTATTTTGAATGTCCTGAATGTCAAAGAAAGCAGTCCAATTTTTGTGTAACCCTGGGTTATGTCCTTTGAATGCGTAAGGCTCTTGTAGAAACGACTGATGTTGAGTTCAATTAAATCAGTGATCATATTAATGGTTACTAGGCAACTATTTCATATTTAACCCTCCAAGTGGTTTCGACGAGATATCTCGTCGTCCATCAAGATCTAACCAATTTTGCTAGTGATGAGGTATTTTGTCATCAAGATATTGCCGATTTTTTTCATTTTCTGGTCAAGATCTGGTCAGTTTAGCTAATGACGAGATACCTCGTCGAGACAACCACCAGGAGGATTAATTGGACGAATTTCATAATTAGAGTTTGTAATTTGGCTAATTTATTAGTTAGTAGGAGGATTAACTTCTGTTGGAGAAATGTCGATAGTTTTATTTAGCTTTGGGCATTGGGATTCTAGCCAGTCGGATTTATGGACCTTATCTTACAGCTGATAAAAATTGCCACTTGCGCAGTGATTACTGCAATCGTTTTATCAGTCAGGTTTTGGTGAAGTGCATTTAGGCACACTCAAAACTACAATTTCCTTATGACACTAAAAGCCGTTGTATCCTGACCCTTGGCACTTGAAACATCGTGTGACAGAATAAAATTATTTACTCCAATTTCCTCAGATCGATATAACAAGTTCTTATTTTCATGGATCTTTATTAAATCCGCATCATTTAGCTCTATGATGATATTGCTTTTAGTGTAATTTATCCAAACACATTCTGTTTGTTATGGGAGTAGTTTACAACATTTTACTTCTTAAACGCTGACCTCATCAAACGGCCAATCATTTGTATTAATGAAACGTTTTTATTTTAAGCTGGCTGTCCTTGTTTAATTCCCCACTACATACAAGTGTACGCCGAGCACACCATCCAGGAACGTTCCCGGCAATTATACATCTGAAGCTGACATAATCAGAATGTTTTCTTTTATTTCACGAACATCGCAGCACATACACATTGCGACGACAGAAAACCTAAAGCACACTACAAGCAAACAAAGAAGTAAACTTCATATACTCGCGCAAATTCGAATTGAAACTAACCAATAAGGACATACATAATCTAAGAAGTGAGAAGTGAAACTGAGGAGTGAAAAATGAAACTGTAGTTCGCTTCACTTCAGTTCGCTCTTGAAAAAGGAAAGGCTTGGTTAAAGCAAAATACGCGATTTATCTCCAAGCCCGTTGAAAGTGGCTGCGGTGTTCAAGCCACCTCACATCTTTTGAAACTGTATTGTGTTTTGGAATTGTGAACATTTATTTTGTGGGTGAATATAAGTAAACTGATAATCACAATAAACCATTTCGAGATGAATTGATCACTGGACCCTAAACTCGGGGTAGTGAGGGGGTAAATCACCCATTATACGCATGCATTAAGATGGTACTGGCCTTAGTCTCTTAATAATTAAACCAAATGATAAAGCAAAATAAAAATATTTATAAAACCGAGAGGATTTGGAAATGCCTAGATAAAAACGTTTAGCTCTTTACCATCCTGATAAAGTATTAGTGCAAATGCTTTTCTAAATTAAAAAAAAACTGAAGTCAGGTTTCATGTGTGGTTAAGGAAAGGAAATCAATTAGATGGAACTGGCGAAAACTTGCTTTGAGAGCATAATTGAGAGACTTCCCTGAAATGGGTTTAATTTTCACAAATAGCTGAAACTAAAGCAGTTAAGCTACTTAAAACTTTTCTCGCAACCGATTATGAAAACAAGATTCCTTTCTGGAATATCTGAGTTAAATTGATGTTTATTCTTTCGCTTTTAAATCCAACTTTGAGGGGTTGCTCAACTTTTACAGCAGACGGAGAATGCAGGAGTGCATCCAGAATTTTTCTTTGGAAGGATTTGAGAAAGTGGTTTTAATCATCGTAATCCTGTAATTATCTTCATTTAGGGTGAGGGTGAAATCTCTTTCCCCTCAAACTTTAAAATCCATTCCCTGATTCACTAGTCCACCTCCCGTCTAGCACAAATTAGTATGTGGATTGAAAAAATAAAACCTTGGTTAATGCGTGTATAATCTATTCACAAACTTTATGACGATAGAGAACGTTGAAGCATTAACTTTAGAATTTTGACAGACCACCATCCTTTTCGGTCTGACTGAGGACGCTAAGAGTTGCATACAGTTGGAAACGAGATCTGATTTCTTAAAAAACAAATGAACACGAAAGAGGAAACATTCTTTGGTATTTGCTCTTTGTTGGGATTTACGCCTTTGAATACGAATGGATAGGCGACCGTCCTAACCCTCTACCACAGATTTACTTACCCAATTTCTCATCAACCCAATCTAATTCTTGTCGTAAATTTAGTTTGGTCCGAAGAACTATCCGAACTTCCCTTTGAGCTGAAGAACTAATCGTTTCTTCAATACAAAGGAATCTAAATATTATCTTTGGAGGTCTTGAGGAAACCCGTATTAACTAGAAGTAACTAGGAAACTCCTAGTTAGTAGCACAACAATGGCACATCACATAGGAGGATCTCCAAACCTGTTTTCTGTTAAATTGATCACGGAGTTGGTTAAACCCTTGTCTCGGCGAGGTATCTCGTCATTAACATAACTGACCAGATCTTGATGGACGAAATATCTCAGAACAAAAATGAACAGTTCTTGATCTCGTCATCATAAAGAAAGATAAGCAATATCTTGATGACGAGATATCTCAATAAGATAGAACAAAATTGGTGAGATCTTTATGGACGAGATATCTCGTGGAAACCACTTGGAAGGTTAAAGATGTATGGGAATCCAAAGTGTAAGATGAAGTTACAGGAAGGAGTTGAACGAGGTCGCTGACCGATCTGACTCATCACATGAATTTCAGCTATGTTACATCACCAACCGACCACCCTCTCTCTTTTGGTTTTGGTGCTACGTAATAAAAAAGGGTGGAATTTTATCAGATAAGAACTGGAGGAAAACCTCTATCGGGTGACATCCCCTAGCAACAAGATTTGTGTTTCTTTGTCATGCAGTCAAACATCTAAAGAGAGCGAAAAGAAACCGGTAGACATTGAAACTAACGTATTGTTGTTTAAGTTTCACCCATGGTCTCAACTTTCATTAGAGATTGGTATGTTTGGATTGGGTTTTATGGTGGAAGGCCATGCTGTGCCAAACACAAGACAGACAACATTAAGTAATGAAACACAAGAAAGTTTTACAACCACAGAAAAGAGTAAACCCAGGGAGGACTTGAACTTAACAGAAATCGAACAGGCATCGCCAGAACTCGCAGGTTGCTAGCGCAGTGGGTGTACCAACTGAGCGTCCCAGAAACTGGTATGGGTTTTCTAAGGAAATTCTCAAAACAGCAATTGATGTTTTCAAATCGATGGAAATGTCATAAATTGACATTTTCTGAACCACATCATGCTTCAACTGTTTGCGCCACTATAAAAATATCACGTGTGTAATGCATTTTCAAAGCTACAGGTTCAGACAGAAGTAACAGACAAGGCAAAAAATTAAAGAAACTAATTTGGTTTCCACTTAAGGTATCTTACTAGGTTGACAAGTCGATTTTTGACTGAAATTTCATACTTCATTTTATTCCATATTTTAAATATTTAGACTTTTATTTACAAAACTGAATTATATTGTATGTACGGTGAATGAAATCGGAGATAAAGCAACATGAATAGATTTTGACAAGTGTTTTTTAATTCGTTTTCAAAACGCATTTTTTTATTGTGATTTTGAGTAAAATTTTTGTACAAGAAACGTGATAACTAAAAATGTACTATATATTTTTGAATGAAATTTGAAATACTGTGATTTTTATATTTGGTTTGGAGGATATTTTGAAATAGGATATAAGAGTTAACCTGAAAGGAAACTTTTTACAGATTTTAGTGCTTCGGTGTAAGGAAAAATTTCAAAAATTCATGTTTTCTTCTACATTATTCCCATTATTTCATACGTGGAAAGGGGGCCGCGGTAGCCCGGCTGGAAGAGTAACGGACTAGCAACCGGAGGGTTGAAAGTTCGAATCTAACCAAAGACCGTCGTGTACAAAGGGGCTGGTGCACGTTAAATCGATCGTGGACTCAAATGTCCTCACCTTGGCGTAGTGTGGAAATTTGGAGAGTTTGATGCCGGACCGTCGCCAATATCCCGTTGTGTTGCTCCAGTGCGACGTTAATTAAATACCTACCTACCTACCATGCGTAGAAAGGAATATTTGATGTCTTTAGTTCAGGCCCTAGATTATATATTTAGGAGACTGCAAAATTTTAGGCAAATGTACTCAAGTTTTTCAGTTGCAATGTTTTTCGTTAATGTCACTGCTTTTACCTAAATTTTCCAATTTTTTAATAAATTATAATATTGTTTTTTTGTTTCATAATGTACTTTTATAAGTTGTTTTATCTTAAAAATAAAAAAATGAATTTTAACATTTAGAAAAATGACTCCGAACGTAATCAGATACCATAAGTTGCAGTCCTGACAATTTATTCATTGAAAAATACCAGTTATTGTTAAGTTACCAGCGGAAGGAATGTGCCTCGGATAGCTACTGAATACGACCAGATCACGTGATTGGAGGAGGCGGTGGTTTCGAGAAGATTGGTAAGACTACTGATTCAATTTAATGTCACTAAAAAGTAAAAGAATGAGAATGATTTTCATAGGAAATATTTGAAGCGTTACAATATCCTGACTGAAGGACTTGTTCGCTAGACTCCCAGAAGGGACTATCTAAAACAATGATTTCATTCCCGCATACACCACCTTACGCAGATTCAAAAAAGTTTCATTATAAAATATTTTAAAGTTAGATTAATTTTATATTGATTAGGAAAAAGTAAGCTGTTTTCCCGCACTGGAACTTTGTAAGCGATACTTCTTTTCATTTAAAATTCAATCCTAGATTCATAAAAATTCTCTGAATAGAATTCGTCAACCGTATTTCCCAAGACAAATAAAACACCAAGAATGCAATTTCTTCGAAAGCGGAATATATCTAGTTACATTTTTTTCCTTTAAATAGGACCGTATCACTTTTCCATTCTAGTCTTCGCGCCAATGGATGAGTAGAGCTTTGAGGTAAAACTCTATTTGGGATCTTTTTTATTTGAATATTTGAGAGCTTGGAAATACTATGATGGAACTTAACGTGACATTTTTCATGAGCACTTGATACTATTTCGATTCTGTCTTGATTTTATGAAGAAATATATCTAGTATTTGCTGTCAGATCGCACAATATTGTCCAATCAAATCTTTTGTAAAATATTGAATAGTGAACAAAAGTTAAAAACAGAGCTGGAAACTGAAAAGGGCCCAAAAAAGGGGTGAGATTTAGGCCACCTGCTAATTCAGGGAACCCAAATATCTTCAAACCCCTGTTTTTATGTTAACCTCAGAATAAGCGATAGAAATTAAAAATTACTTCTGGCAAACTTATGGAGGCTTTATTACTACGCTTTAATTATAGCGTTCATGCATAACCACATACATACTCATACTTTACAACAAACATTAACGTTTATGAGAGGGATTTCCAGTGGTAATAAACAGAACAGACGGACAACTGAGATTTTTATGCTCTCACGTGATACATATAGGGGCTACCTTAAAATGTTGTTTATCACCATTTTGGCGACGTTTGGCGTTAAATTTACGGTGGCCAATCAACAATCATATATTAATTCAGAATACATTCTTTGGAATTTTTGTTGATCACGTGATGAAATCGTATTCGAAAAACAAGTCATCACTTTTAGAATGCTTACAGGAAATATATTCCGCTGCAGAAACATTACCGCTACTTGACGTTCTCAGGGACACATGTCATTAGGTGTGCACGGGCACAACAACCCCGAGGAACCCGAGCGATCTGGTCCCCTTCTCTTTTACCTTGGCCTACCCTTCTACTTTTTGCTTTTTGCTCTACCTCGTTGTTGTTTTCCGTTTGACGCAGCTTGACCAAATCTGACCCTTCCGCCATAAACCCAAAACCAAACATTTGGTTTGACAGAAAAACCCTCTCATTCTTGCATACACATTAGATACTTGGAATCTCAGAGTTGCCCTCCCACCAATAATATTGCCAAGTTGATGCCACTGGTAAAAAGGAAACACTAATCGTTTTTTTATTCCCACTTGCTTATAATGAGTAAAATTTTCATGTAAAATTGAGAAAAAATACAAAGGATTATTACCAATTGCATAATACTATGAACCAAACTAATGTACTTCATACAGTGCTGCATTTTGAAAGTTCCTTGTTCGTGGACATTTGCAATAGAAAAACTGAATCGATCTACCATGTGAACACCTTTGAATCTGGGGAGGGAAGTCTTAATGTTTGAGTAGGGAAGACTCTGGAGATGTTTTATTTTGTTTTTGACAATTTTTGTAGGCAGAAAGAGGTAGTTTATTAGTACCAATCTTTTCGGGAATAAGTAAAAAATCATAACAAATAAGTTTCCACTTTGTCGTTAAGTGCGCCACTGTGATAAACCTTAATGCATTCCAAGCATTCCCTTTGGGAAATGGGATAAGATCTGTTTCCACGCCAACGGAAGCGCGAACCTGGTGTTGGGAGTAGTTCTGGGGGTAGACAGAGAGTGCTCTTATTTCTAAGGAGTTGTTACAGTTATATCTGAGAAGTTGTTACTGTTATTTCTAAGTGGAAACCTAGAAAATTCCTTGAGAGGTGAATTTAATAGGTGACAGCAAATTTTTTGACTCTCAAAAAATAGAAAAACAAGAGGCATTGTTGTTTGGTGTATTCAATTAATAATTTATTTCTTCAAGTTTAAAAGCAAATTATAATCTACTTGAAATATCCACATCTTCCCAAAGTGGATTAAATGTGTACTTTCGTCTGTTTACTTTTAACCTTTTACAAGGAATTCAGTTTTCTGAAATGGCTCTTGGCGATTTGTCTTCTTACAGTCACGTTCGACATTTACCATCGTATGCGTATATTTCTTTTATGTCAAAGATATGTGCTGGTGCATTTGGAGGAAGGGATACGGCGATCGCCATCTGAAAACAAAAATAGAAAATTAAATTATACACTTTTCTTTACCCTTTCAGCTTGTGTCATAACCATTTCAAATGAAGTAAGAACACTTATAATATAACCGGACAACAATATTTTAATTCCTCTTTTAAATACAAAAATCAAATTTGCATATCGTTGAGCTTCTGAGAATTGTTACAATTTCGAGGATCTAATACATCCTTTAATTGCACTCATTTGATGGCTAATCAGGAGGTTTCTCCCTCCTTGTCGCGGTCTCTACAAGGTATCTCGCCAGTATCAAAACTGATCAGATCTTGATGGACGAGACATTTCGTCATTAGAAAAAAACGGACCAAATTTTGATCTCGTCATCATCAAAAAATGAGAAATATCTTGACGACGAGATATCATATCATTAGCAAAATTGGTCAGATCTCGATGGACGAGATATGTCATCGAAACCACTTGAAGAGTTAACTTGAAGACTTAAGGAAATAGTCAGAGTCTAAACGATTCACAAATGACTAATAAAAATAAAAACAAAATGAAAAAATTGGACGATAGCTATTTCGGTGGAACAATACGTCCATCATTATCAGGATCAAAACAAACAAGAAAGAAAACTCGAGTTGAAATAAATTACCTCTGAATAGTGTTGATATCACTCACTCGCTTTTCTAATCAAGCGCTTGAAGACCACATATAAAGAGAGATGTGGGGAACGCCCTAGCGGTCATTCCCGTGTTAAATACGATAAAATATATAAGGTTTTTTCTATGTTTAACCCTCCAAGTGGTTTCGACGAGATAATATTTCCTGAATCAAGATCTGACCAATTGTACTAATGACGAGATATCTCGTCATCAAGACATTGCCAATTTTCTAATAAAGACAAGATCTGATCAGTTTTTTCTAATGGCGAGATATTTGTTGAGATCTGGTCAGGATATGATCAATTTTCACCAGTTTCAATTCTCATCATTGCTAATTTTTGTTGATTTCAATATTTTACACTTAAAGTACGTGCGGTTCTAAACGAAATTTTAATGCCTTTAATATGACCAACGCAACCCACACTACAAGTGCAGGGTGTATGTGATATATTCACCACATGAAGTAATGTCCCAAATTTTATCCATTGAAGTAATGACCCATTTTTTCAGTGGTTCAAGACACACACACACACACACACACACACACACACACACACACACACACACACACACACACACACACACACACACACACACACACACACACACACACACACACACACACACACACACAAATATATTTATAATATAATAAGTAAAACTACCCTAAGAATAGGGTCAATATTATTGTTGTTATTTTGCTCCACATATTTGTTCTTGTTACTATTTGCATTTTGTCTTTGTTCTTATTTGGTTTCTCCTTTTTGATTTGTGGTGATGGTATATATATATATATATATATATATATATATATATATATATATATATATATATATATATATATATATTCTCCGGTGAATGTCGACACACACAAATACCAAGTACTCCGGTGAAAGACCGAATATTTGGTTATATTGTCATACATTCGGACCATCGCCGGTGTATGTCGACAAGCACAGATAAGCTCTGGTGGGGGTCGAAACGAGAAGCCGAGAAGGCGGAGAGGTCACAGCCAGAGGCCTCTCCGCCTTCAGTTTAAGTTACAATAAATAAGATTGTATAACGTTAATTATATAATTTATGTGTAAGTTTATTATTGGTATTATTTTCTTTTCTCATTTAGAATGTACTGTTCGTTTTAGGTTCAACAGTTTATCTACATGTGCTGTGTTACTTAAGCTTTCTCCTGTTTTGACATATATCATAATATGTTTTAATAATAAAGTATGATTTAAAATGTTGCATTTTTGTCTTAACGTAACAAAAATATTTTTATTCAACATTCACCATCAGTGCATGCTGAATGTCGACATTTGCCGGTGTAAGTGAGAAATAATGATATTTAGCAAATATTTCGGACATACACCAAGCGACTATGTGAATGCTGACATTAACCGGAGAATATCGACATTTGCCAGATATCGGTCTTGCACAGTAATATATTCACCACATGAAGTAATGACCCAAATTTTAGGTGCAAGATATCACTGAAAAATACGTACCGATAAAACGATATCATTCATTCTGGGAAGGAGCATATTTAGATTTTGATAGACGGTAGGAATTCAATTCAGCATTGACAGAAATAGTCGATATAACATTAAAATGAGATACCTGATTTGCTGGCTGATGAGGGTTGTGATCAGTTGAGTCCAGGAAATAGGGATCTTACCCCGGAGGAAATTTACTTCTTACACAAACTGAAACAACACAAACCATGGTACGTTCCTTCCCCACATTTTTGGTATCCTAAAAAGAGTCTTGGTGTGTCGCTTCATTTCAAAGGTCCAAGATCGCTCCGATAAGATATACAAGTCGACTAACAAGATACACGAATTTTGTTAGAGACAATTTAATTAATGTCTTTTCAACTTGTCCATGCTACGAAACCTCAGCAACTCCTTCCCAAATTTTGCACTTTATCGGTGTCACTGTGAGACAGCTCGTGAATAAACAGGGATAGATCGCTGTGTTGAAAAGCAAGAGCATGGTCTTTCAGTTGGTTGACTTTGGGTTCTATGACGCAAGGGCCATATTTGACCAAGCTGCACCAAACACAAGACTGGCAATGTCAAGTAATTGTGAAAATAAAGGACGGAGAGGTGAAAAAAGAGAAAGATTGCTTGGGCATCCCGGAATCGCGATCCCCAGTTTACCAGAGGCAGTAAACTCCATGCATAAAGAATAGATAACTGGGATACGTAGGGTTAGGGAAGCCCGTACACACCAAAGAAGATGTGCCCCTGATGGCATGGTATTTTGGACTTGGTCAAGGTTTCATCTTGACCAAGGGGTTAAGTAACAACTACAAGCAGATATCACTCACCTCTGTTTCAACGTTCCATCCTATGTTTCCGGAATAGGGTATGAATTCTCTCGCAGTAGTCTGAAGGTTCATAGAAGAAGACCAGTTGTTCCATGATGGTATTTTTAAGTCCAACGACAAATTACTTGAATTCGGATCTGCAGCATTAGCTGGGCCTTTTCGGAATACAACTACAACGCAGAACTTTTCATCCTTTGGTTGGACAGGTGTAACCAGTTGCAACACTCTTTTTTGACCACCTTTCAGGGTGGTTGTGTAATAAGCGCCTGTGAGAAAACAAAATTAAACAGTCACAAAATTGCAATGAAAATAATTTACATTTAAAAATACATAAAGTGAAATTTGATGTATTTCCACGAATTTCGTGATTTGCAAGAAATTTAGATGTTCAGATTTTGTATCCCTTCTTCTAAATTCAAACACATAATTAGGATAGCTTGTAAAAATTTACAATGTTAAACAGTCTTCGAAACTACAAGTTACGAAATGATAATTAGAGAGAAAAGAGACTCACGAGATTTCAGGATATTGCTTTTATCTTTAGAACACATGACAAAATAATCACATCTACTAGAAGAAAGAATTTTAAGAAAAATTCTGTTAATCAAAATAAAAACTAGTTAGACGTCATTTAGAGAAGACTGCAGATTGCAGGACAGATGTATGTGTGTGAATCCCTCAGAAATTTAAGGTTTAAATGAAAAATATCTCAAAGCAGTATTCCACTATTTATTTGAAGTTATTAATTAGAGTACTAGCACATTTTATACACATATGTTTTAGTAGCTCGATCATAGTGCCCTTAGGAGTTTTATTTTCCAGTGAAAAGATGGTAGTTTCCTTTACAGTAACATTTAACACATTTCTTTTCAACAACACCTTTAACGCTTTCATAGTTTTTTAATTAAGTCAATTAAAATAAATTACCTTATTAGTTTTTGTGCAATATTTTATATCGCTTGTTGTGTTAGTTCTGAAAAATTAATATTTGGAAGTTTTTAAAATTATGTTACTCAAGTTATCTGCCATATATCTTTTGGATAAATATATTTTTCCTATTATTTATGTTACTTCAATGGAAATGAATAGTTTAAACTATTTCAAGTAGTTTGTAATTAAACTATGGAATTTATTCTTACTCAAGAAATTAAATTTTAATCTGAATAATTTATATTCTGTACAATATCTAAGTTCGTATTGAATTTGACTGGTATAGAATAAGAGTTTCATCCAAAAGTCTTGTTGAATTATATTGCTCTACTGATTAATATTCGCAATTTTTACACAATTTTATAGCTAACAAATTAGTATTGAGGCACATCTTTCTAAAAAAAACTGTATGGATAAAGGTAAATACATTTCATAATTCAATAGTCTATTAATGTTAAAAAAATACAATACAATTTGTAATCACTGTGATTAAAATGAACCAGAACTTAGTTATACGAAAAGAAAGAACTTCATATCTTGAAGAATATTACTTATATGTCGAGTTGAGCTGTTTTTTAAAGCTACAAGTACTTGTTTTTTAAGTCTTGCAGGTCTTTACAGAATTTAAACTCACAAAGTAAAGTTACTGTTTTGCTCCAATTTTGATAAAATAATTTCACAATTAACGCACGATCTTATTAAGGAAGATACTTTTTTTTATCATAATCGAGATATTAATATACTTTTGAGATAGAACTATGTAATTATTGTTTTAATGTAAATCAATAGTATTTAATTACATAAAAGTTTCAAAAAGCGACTAATAAAAATATTAAAAGCAGTCAATGCGATTTTGACCGATAACACGTTCACCATATACAGGACCAAAATTGGAAAGTAGTCCAAGCTCCAATATATGTTTTGAGTAAAACATTTGAGAAACCATATCAATTTTTACCGTAAATCGCACTCTTTTATGATACTACTGCTCCTCAGAACTTGCAAGTAAACTGAAAGGTATTTATTTATTAATTTGTAAAACTGATAGGTGAGGTGACGAGATGAAGAATAACGTTGCTTGAGTTCAAGAGTGGTGCAAACTCGAGTTCTTTACTTGTGTTTTATTGTGACCCTGATGATAGTAAACGTGCTGATCCGCCGTCACTATAAGACTTTTAGATTTTTATATTTTTTATTAGTTATTTAATATTTTTATTATTTGGAAGGTTTACATTTGGGAAAGAGACTCTACTATAATTTTCCTGAAATCTGAAGATGTTACAATGTTTTTATAAGAATATTTCTTACCACTGAGAGATTGTTTCACTTTCCAGTTCTTTTCATCTGACTTCACTTTGCAGGGTTCACCTCTCCAATTGCAATTCATTAGAGTGTTCTTTATAGTCTCAGAAACAACAGGGCCTACAGATAAATTCTGCACCTCTGCGGGGAATGACACAAATATTTTTTTAATGTGTAATGGAACTCAAAATGATGCAAATGAGAGAGTTTGCTAAAGGAAAATACATAACCACATATAAAAGAAGTGAGAAATTCAGAAATTTTTAAATTGATAAATTAAAAACTGTGAATAAGTACACCTAATAAAATTTTAAAAAATATTTTGCTGCAATTTAAAAATTACCAAGAAAAGAATTGCAAATTCTAGAGAGTCAGTTTATTATGATTGGTAAATTTCTTTAATAACTATGAACTCTCTCTCGATTTCAGGCTTCCAATATTTCAGGATAAAATAATTATGGGACTTAAATTTTTAAATAAACGTACTGCACATTCGCTTTCATTTTTTTGTACCAAGAATATTTTAAAGGCCAATTATTTTACTTCTAAAATCATTCGTGTGAAACTGGAAGTAATATAGGTTAAAAACATAATAATCCAAAGAAAGTATGTTAGAAGATTGGCAATTGGGGGGCGTGAAGTATCGTATGAAAAATAATTATTACCACGTATTAGAAGTGGTATCAAATTTACTTATTTTATAGATTATATTATGCATAGATTGTATAATTATATTGTAAAATTCTTCTAACTGTTATTTTGTGTATTTTTGGGTACTTCAATTTTGTGAATAATTCAAAATGTTTTAAGCCAAAGTGAACTAGCTTTATTTTAAAAACTAAAGTGAAGAGTTTATTGCATTTTTATAGTATTTCTAATTAATACAAATATTATTTTACTGTCTGTAACTTTCACATCTACTGTACCATCTAATAATCAAGATCCGTCAGTTTCTAAAAATTAATGATTGAAATCATTCAATATAAAATCAAACAGTACTGAGCAATAGATACCATTGCTCATGATTTGAAACTTTCCTAATTGTTCATGATCATGGAGGTTAAACAAATGAAAATTAATAACTTCATCAGTAAAATGTCTTGAAAAATACTCGAAAATATTTCCGGATACAAAAAAGTATAAATATAAGTTGCCAGACACAAAATATTAACTTAAATTGATCAAGAATCGATGAACTAATGAAATGCTTCAATAATTGTGAATACTATTTTTACCTTTATTGTTTTTATTCTTTCAATTTAAGTTTAGATGATAAGAGTTTGAAATGAATCTTACTACATAATCCAGCGTATGCTCCCTTTACTGTGTTCGAAGGGCAAGCTGACCTCGGCTTTCCTGCCTTGTACATCGCTTCTTTTGAGTTCCCTCTGAAAACAAAAATTCAGACAAGATTGAAACAGATTGCCTAAAAGAATAAAACAATAGGACTCAGCTAAAAGTGTTTTTGAAAAACCTCTATTGAATTACTGTTTTCGGAGATTTGTGAGAATTATTGTTGCCAAAACATCATTGTCGATTTTCTTAGCTAAGCTACTTTATTTGTGATTTGTATACATAATTCACTTTATAATTAAGCGATTAATTTGTACGTATACCATTTGAAAATTCCAACGTATAAGAGTAGTACTCTTTTTCAATTCCCAAAAAGAATCCTTTGCGCAATAAGTTAAGGTTCTACTAGTATAGTTGATCATTTTGGTATCTTTTATTGGAAGAAAAACTGATTGCTTTCTAATTTCAAACGAATTTTAGAAAACGCAGTAAATTGTAAATATTTGCAAGTTCATGAAAAGTTGAATTTCTTATTAGTCCTTGTGTAGCAAGAGCCTTTGTGACCATAGAAAAGAAACAAACAGAAACTGGATTGCTAAAAATATCTGGGTGTCTTTTACGTTTAAGGAATTTTTTCTTTCAAACATTTAAATATAAATTATTCATTAAAACATAAATAGTCGCAAGTCTTATAGGAGAAAATAATGTGTAAGAAAGGTCAACAGTTTCTTACGCAGGACCATAATTGCACGCATACAGCCTTCTTATAGCATTACCATTTTTGAAAACAACATAACCACATCCAATTTTCCATGTATTCGCCCAAACAACCTGCAAAGATATAGAGATAAACATTTTTAAATCTGACTAGATTTTATATATTTTTTTCATTTCCATCGCCAGGCTTGACGTAAACATTTGAAAATGAAATTTGAAACAAATGAACTTAAACATTTCTTTTATGATGCACCCATCTGTCAGCACCCCTACTCTTAACCACAGACGTGAAATATAAGCAGACAGAGCATTGCCTTTGAGAATAGTTTCAAAAAGTAACCAACATAACAACTGAACTCTGATGTGATTGAAAAATTGACTTCGCTGACATAAATGGAATTTTATCGTCTCGTTGAACGATATAACATCTCATGACAAAGTAGATGGTTGAACACGTATTTCTATAGAGTGGCAACAAAAAGGGTGAAAACGCCAATCAACTACTATGTCGCGTTGACTAATCAGGTGATGGATCGATAGATGGTCGTCTTCTCCCGTCCCTTGGGCCAATCCGATGATGAATGTACGTTTCATCTCGGCAGACGGAAGTAGTTATAGGTCATTTACTACTAGTTTTGGTCACATAATCGTGGACACATAAAATGTTTTAAGTGTCCTCACTCTACTTCTATATCCCCCTACGCTTCTAACAGGGAGAATGACCAACATTCATGTGCTTTCAAACCGAGATTCGAAACCTCGACCTACCGACAAGCTCTATGACCACTATACAAGTAAGGCGTTCAATGACAAACACATTACATGCACAGATACAAACAATATCTCTTTTCCCTTAAAGTGCACCGAGCGCCGCCTATTCCCAACAGGCGTCTGTTTTTATTTCTTTACTGGTCATGGCTCCTTCTCGTATGTTTTTCGATTTCGATTACATCACTCTGACCTGTGGAAAAGAAGGGAACCCAGACCATCACGCACTCACCTGCTCTCTCACCCAAATGTTCCCCTACTGCTCTTGCAACGTGCGAGTTGTAGGCTGCGCAGGTTCAATTCCCCCTTGGTGTATTTCTCTCTTCTGTATCAGTAAAACATTCTTTCCGTGTGACCATTTACTTGACGTTGTTTGGCGAGGCCTGGTGACCTTGTACCATAAAAAAATTGTCCATTGTTCCGGTAGAAAGATTTCTCTGCGAATGACGAAGGACTATAGCACGAAATACAGAGGCCCAGCATCGTCTTAATAAGCTCGTCTTCTTGGATGTAGAGAAAAAGATCTGCTCGGGCGGGATACATCCCGATCCTCTCCTTCGGAATGTCTGGATCCGATGAGCACATCTGTCACCCCACCTTGGTAGGGCTTACCTGAAACTCTTACCATCAATCCTTGCGGTTTTAACAGCCATAAGCCATCTGCAGGGTAGTCGTTTTCTTTTGCATTATATACATCTACTATCAAACTATAAAATAACGACTTGCAAAAACGCTGTTCACAGGCTGTAAGACGCCGGCTTTCCTATATGCTGAGAAACTTCAATGGATTTCAAGTCCATGTACATTACCAAAGAGTGACGCTTCCGCACGGGGTTCTTGATTAAGTAATTTCATTTATCTTCCATAAAAAAAGATATTTACAGCAAATCTCGCACATTTACAGCGAAAGGACCCTCGCACGGCTGTACTCTCCTGCATTCGCCGGGTCAGTCTGCTTTCTCTTCCGTCCCCGTTCTCCCTTTTTCTTTCCTTCTGGTCCTTATGATAGTTCAAGAGACCCCACCCTCGTCCCGGGACCCAATGGTTCCTTCCGGCCAACGTTCCTCCATGTGTTGGACGGAGAACCTCATACTTGCTGTCTTTCTATTCTGCACCTACGTCAACTTCCTAGTACTTGCTTTTAAATCACATACTTGCTTTTACATCCCTACTTGAATATGGCTTAACGCTTCGCTTTCCCTACCTCCGTATAAAGTTTGTGGAAGACGTTTTGAAAATTAAACCCTTTAAAATAACTTTTTATCAGAACATGTACTCTTAAAGGGCTTATTGGATATAAAATGGATTTGCTCGGTGTAATACAAGCTGATGGAAAATATATCCATCACATTTTTGTCAGTATACACCAGTTGATTTTCAATTTTTATTAGTACTTTGCTCAGTATAAGGGACAAAATGAAACAAAATCCTAATAAAATATAGAAAAAATTCTTTCTGTCATTATTGAATTGAAAGAAGTTATTCTTTCAATGTTTGTATGATTAAAAATAGTTTTAAAGATACTGATTAAAAAAAATCTAAAACTTTTAACATTTCGCCCGTTAGTACCCAGTGTCTCTTCCATATTCATATTACCTGTGAAAAGTGTCCATATCCTTCCTGAAAGTTAAAGGGGCTGATGGAGTTCTTGTTGAAGAGTGTAACTTCTTCATAGAACATTTTTATAATTTCCTTCCAGTCAGGTTGCACGACTTTTTTAAGGCAGTCATTTGATGAGCACGCCGGAAAATCTTCATAAGCCAAGTTTTGTCCGACCTTAAAGTTCTCTAGGAAATACGGTTAAAAGGAGACGGATTAGTACCAATTTTTCCTTATTTAAATCAAATAAGCATTTTAATCGGCTTTTTGTCGGTTCAATTAGCTCTCTTGTCTCAGAAAATGAATGCAGAGCGATAAACCAAACCAGTTTCTTTGCAACTATGTATTCACTGTGGAAAGGACATATTGCAGACCTCCGCCACCCACCAAGCTCCGTTCCGGAATAGAAAACTGCTCTCCGTGAGGCTTGGAACTCTCTGAGCACACAACTCATCCATACCCGCATCGAAAGTATGGGAAATCGTTGTGCAGCATGAGTGGCTACCAGAAGTTCCCACACACCGTATTAAACTTCAGCATCGCATTGTTTTAATCATTCTGTTTCACTAAAGTTAACACTAGTTTTGTGAACCTTTTTCTTTCAACCCTTTTCTTCGGATAATACAAGTCATTATTATCCTGGTTTTGCATTGTTTTCTTCTGGTATAACCTTATTACACCCGCATACCACGTTTACTTCCATTCCGATGTAGATTTTCAGAAATATTCACAGAAACAGCAATTATGCATAGCTTTTGGACATGAGTGTACAACAGGGTGTGTGATGTATGGGAAATGTATTACATGTATGGATATACATCTATACGATTTGCGTTCAAAGGATATGTTGTAGAAATTATAAAAACGTCGAAAAAGTTTTGAAAAATTATTTTCCTGGCACTTAAATGATATTGACTTTTTTCTACGAAATAGAAAAGTGATTATTCTTGGTCACTTTTTCAATCTACAGTTAACCAATTCAACCAGAGTAAGGACGGTTAATTCTGCTAGTTATAAGTAAGAACTAACACCAGTCAGAAGTACATTTTATTTTTGTGATTAATTTTATTTAATTCGGAGGTATGAAATGTACATATCCATGTACATAGTTATTAAAGATGGTTTTAAGTAAGGTAGTCACATGTAAGTACTGACATTGCTCTCAAAAGATATAAATAATTCAGAAACTTAAGCGCAGATGCCATGCGTGGGTCTGCTACTACTTAAAAATGCACCATTTGCCTGAATTTATATTTAACCGGGACTAGTAATTGGTACTTAAAATAGACTATTGTAAGATAAGGAATACATATTTACCAACTGATCGACATTCATCACAATCGTGATCGAAAATGCACTGGGCTGCCCATCTTTGAGCCACAGAAGCTAGCTCGTCATCCCATTCCTGCAAAGAAAATATTTGTATTAAAAATGTATCTAGGTACAGCTGTATCGAGCACCTCGTCTGGAGGCAACGGTCTTGGCGCGTTTTTTGGTACACTTTTAGTAGCGAGTTATGGCAGGTGAAGGTAACCCATCTTTATTAGGTTTATTCCCGCTTTTATGGAAACCTCGGCAAGCAGAAAGATATATAAAGATGTTATATTTATAAAGATAATTTTTTTTCTAAGGTTTCTTTCCTTGGTGACATAAGAAAGTGCGTCAAAGCAAACCAAGAGCGTTGACACTAGACGAGGCGCTAGATACAGATGTACCAGTATCTCAATATAATTTTATCAATAGGTCGTTTTCAGACGACTTCAGTGAAGACAATAACATCGAAGGTGTTTCTGTCAAACTATTTTAGATTTTAAATATTCGTATTTCCTGTATGAATTGCTAATTATTTTTCCAAAAAGTGCTTGCAGAAATTACACTAAGAAAGTTGGATTGGATTTTACACCGTAGGAGGACGTTTCACCTGTGCTGCTTTTTGCTACACAGTTCTCTTTATGGAATTTCGTTGGTTTTGGGGTTTTATGGCGCAAGGGCCATATCTGACCATGCTGCGCCAGACACAAGACATACAACATCAAGTAATAGACACACACACAATGAAAGCTTTACCTACACAGAAGAGAGAAATACACCAGGGAGGAATGCATCTGACAGGAATCAAACCTGCGCTGCCTACAACTCGAAGGTTGCTAGAGCAGTGTACATACCCACTGAGCCATGGCGGCCCCTTTTTATAAAAGAGCTACAGGGCCGTAGGGAGTGCCGAATCAATCTACTATATACTATAGACCTATGCTATGAACATTTATCAAACCAAAAAACATTCTATAAAGAACATAAGACAAGTGATGGGCAAACATGGACGCACATACGTATATACATAATGCAGTTCGAAAAAAGGATTACAAAATTTGTAAAATTTACAAAGAAGGGATAAAATACAATTCGAGCTGTATACAATTTATGGAATTAAAATACACAATGACCAACGATAGATATTAATTAAATTCGTATTAAAAGGGTCCAAAACAAAGTGTTAGAAGATTATTGTAAAATATGAATAGATAAATTACAAAGTTACCTAGTTTGTTTCGAAAACTTTCGATTTCTAGCTCTCACAGATATAATCAGTGTTGGAGCAAAGGAATTCTATCACTTTGTGTATATTTTAGTAACTATGTCTATTCTTGGCAGTACTTGCACTAGGAAAGTTTTGAAATAATTATATCAAAACTATCTCTTGATATAACAAGACTCAATTCCAGTCCGATATGGATTCTATTTAAACGACCCCCAAGAGGTGGAGAAAATATCCCATACCCTGCGCTTATTGTGCGAGTCATGAAGGTCCAACGAAACGGTCGTTAAAATGCCGTTTACAAGAACTAAAAGGAAACGAGGAAATTTTTAAAATCTGCTATCACTCAACATTGTTGAGAATTTTCTCATCAGTTTCATTTTAAACACTTTAAATTTTCGAATATCTATCCGAGTTTAACATTAGAAAAAATTTATTAATTTTTACATTATCTGACACACTAGTGAATGATTTTATTGAAAATAAGAGGTACCAGCAGTATAAGTATACGATGTGCTGTTTGATATTTTTGAAAAAATTTATTTCATTTAGAGTTCTAAAATGCGCATATCGATGCACCATGTTCCTTATATTCGGATTAAAATAAGATAGAAATGTACCAGACACAAGCCTTTAAGAAACTTTTTCGTAAATGTTATGCGCAGATTTACTGCCTTGCTTAGTGGTAATATGATTGTTCCTTTCAGTTATGTTATAGTAATATTTAGAGATGAAAGTGTGAGATTTCAGAACTTAAGCTATTCAATTTGTAGATTTTTCTGCCTTTACGGTATGAAACTGATTTTAGCATGCAACAGTGTAGCATAAGTTCTTACCATTTGTAACATGTTGGATGCCGGTGGAAGTCCTCCAGCACGGGATTCTCTTCCAGTCGCAACTTTACTCCTGAGTTCATTGTGTACCCGCAGGATAACCTTCTTGGCGTTATTATGGACGCCTCTTTTGATTACGGAACAGGTGGGATTTGGATCTAGGCAGAAACTGTGCTGAGCACTGAAACGTGCATACTTTGTAGGACAGTTTCTAGCACTAACCGCAGATAGGACCGCTAAGAAGAGCAGGGATATTATCTTGATAGATTCCTGAAATCACATATTTAAAATATTTACACATGATTTTTATAACGGACGGTATAAAGTCATTGGGTTCGAGGTTAACGAAAGTAGTCTGGTTGGGGAAATTGATTTGACTGTCTTGAATTGAATTACGTGGTGAAAATAATTTTGAATCAATTATGCCCATCGTCATTTCAATCTATATAGTTTTACTGTATGTAGGATTCTTTTATATTTCGATTTCATTAATACCAGCTAAAATTTTGACGAACTTTTGAAAGTTCGTACTATGTTCGTGAATCTGGCCGTTTTGTAAACAACGTCTTTGTTGATCTTTCGACAGTCTTAGCGCTTTGTGCTATAAAAAAATCCAACGCAGACAACTTTCTCCAATCAGCCATTGGCTAAGGGAATCACTATCTTGGTGTTGACGCGTTATTGACGTCTTTACTGTAAAGTCCATTACTAATAAAGGGGAGCTGTATGTTTTGAAATTTGAAAGCATGAACTTAAATGATACTTGGGATTATCCATAAAATGTCGAAAGGGCGCTGCCATAGCAATAAAGAAAAACGGTTATTAAATTTATTACGAACTATCAAATTATAACATTAATGTTTACAATCTCAAATATTTAAAAGATTTATCGTTACATAGGTTATATCAAATAGTTCATGATAAATAAAAGATAACTATGATAAATAATATCTTAGAATTTTTAAATAGCTCTGTGATAGAGAGGGATTATAAACTGAAATATATTTCTTCAGTAAACAAAACTCGGATTATGGAAACAGAGGTAGTCATTGGAAATTTGGTATTTTACCAAACAGTTATTAAAATACTTGAATTAACGGACAAAAGTGCAACCTATATAACTTCTCTAATCTATCCAAATTATGCTAAAATAAGTTATGTGACGTACGTCATGTTATATGAAATAATTCACTTGTCTTCTTAAACAAGGATTACTAATCATTATATATTAGAACATGCCTGCAATTCATTGAATTAATCCAAAATTAATAAATCCAAAAATTCTGTTAAGGTGTGTGGATATAATAGATTTTTAAATTTTGACTTTAAAATCCAGTTTTTTTAAGTCATTCGCTTGTGCTTAAAATAATTTCAGTGACAAAAAATCAGATTGAGTTAATTATAAATTATATAATTTAGATAAATCAGCTAATTAGCATATTTCTTGAACAATGATATCTCAAATTCGAATTTCTTTAGAAAAACAACTCCTGTTGGAAATTATTCCTGATATTATTCTTCGCGTTTTGACTCTCCATCGAGTTGCTAGAGGGAACAGGTTATTTTTTGCAATTGTTTTTACCAAGGAAGTCTAAGTCAAGATTTTTTCAGGAATTTTAACATTTAAAAATCAACTAAAAACTAATATCTTAACTAAAAACTGTGATAGAGGTTCAGAACATTCACTGTATTATATAGATTATAATGATACAAAAATAATTATAATAGTAAAATTCATCGTTGAGTTATCACTGTTTAAACAAAACAACGTATTGCAAAAAAACAGTTCTTCAGAAATTGAGTTTAAAGTTTTGGAAACATGTTTGTACTGGTTACAGTCCAAACGAAATACCTTGTAATTAGAAAAGTATTCCGAATATTTACAAGATCTTGGTATTGTTTAAAAGAAAGAAAGTTTATGAATTGGGAAATATTTTTAAGCAACAAAAACAAAATAGATTTTCTGGTCAATTTTTGTGATTTCTAGTGTATACATACACCTTAAACGAAAAGACTTATTTTGAAGAATTTCAAGGGCTCATTTGTGCGGAAAAATATTCAGTTTAATGCTTTTGAAATTTTACTGAGATATACTCATTAAAGATACTAGTAGTTTCAAACAAGCAAGATCACGATTTTGGGTTAGTTGTGAACTAAATCTTGAATAGACTTTTAAAAGGAATAGTTATTTAACTTAAAAAAAATTCAGTATTGTCATAATAATCGTAGTTTCAATGCTCCAGAGAAGAGCTTCAGGGATAAGAATGTGAATGAAAAAATAGCAACATACCATTCTAAAATCAGTTTGACGATAAAATGGGATGTTCGAAACCAGAGCAACTCTCTACCTCTCTCTTCGTTATTTAAACTTGTTCGGATTTTTTACTTTTCTTGAAGTTCTCATTGAAACACCTGAAAAGAAACACAGATTTGATTTGAAAAAATTCTTGACATCTGTAAGAAACAATGATGTGAAATGTGATGTTTGACGTATGGATAGTCAAAATTCTTTTCAATGGGATTATCTTGACAATTCAAATGCACAAAGGGGAAGCAGGTAAATTCGATGTGTTTATTCCACATGCACCAACAGCTGCTAACCTGGAGTAAGGCATGCTTAGCAACAGAGTGTATAGGGTAGCGTGGGGTATATCCCATCCTAGGCTGCTTATGAACTATGTAGGCAAAATAAGGTTCCTAATTTTTTGTCCATATATATATTTAAATGTCATTAACTTACTTATTTAAATCCAAAAATTATGTAAAACATCATAGTTAATTCAATAACCTTCCTTTCGGTTGTCTCGACTAGGTATGTCATCATTAGCAAAACTGATCAAATGCTGGTGGACGAGATATCGCGTCATTGGAAAAACTGACCAGATCTTGATCTTGTCATCATAAAAAAAAAATCGACATTATCTTGATGACGAGCAAAAACATTATGACCTTCCCCAGATTTTGCAATGAACTCGCCTGGATGACGTGGAGGGCACGTGATCAAGTGGAAATGCAATTTAACTGCTGCTGGGGAGACTGAGGAATCATTCTTGCGCTTACTTCTGCGTGTGATGGGAAAGGCTGCTGATTTAAGCGACTTTGATAGAGGGCAGATTGTAATGGCCCGACAGCTCGGAACGACTATCTCCGAAACTGCGCCACGCGACTTCCGACTTTTTCGCGACTTCCGTTGTCAGTACTTACGCAAAGTGGATGAATGACGGTGAAACCAGCAGTAGACGCCACGGCGTTGGACATCCACGCGTTATCAACGAAAAAGGACGTCGGAGACTGTCCCGCATGGTGAAGCACAGTCTGCGGCAGACAGCGACTCAGCTGACAATGCAGGTCCAAGTAGAAGTGTTTCGGAGAACACAGTTCAGCGGACACTGTTGGATATGGGACTACGCAGCAGACGTCCCACTCGTGTGCCTCTGTTTACCAAGCGTCATCGCCAACTACGCCTACACTAGGCCCGGGAATATCGTGACTGGATCATGGAATAGTGAAAGAGAGTTGCCTGGTCGGATGAATCACGATTCGTCGTTCATCACGTCGATGGCCGTGTCAGGGTTCGCCGTCTTCAAGGCGAACAGTTGCTCCACCAATGTACAGCATGTCATACACAGGCCGGTGGTGGATTTGGGGGACGTTCTCATAGGCGTCTCTGGGACCCTTGGTCGTGGTAGAACACACCATGAAAGCTAGGGACTATCTCAACATCATTGCGGACCAGTTGCACCCTTACATGGCGTCTGTCTTTCCAACTGGAAATGGAGTCTTCCAGCAGGAAGACGCTCCATGTCACAAGGCTCGAATTGTGCTGGAGTGGTTCGAGGAGAATTCCAGTTAATGATGAATTCCAGTTAATGTCCGGGCCGCCTAACTTTCCGGATCTTAATCCGATAGAGCACATTTGGGATGTCATGGAAAGGCAGCTCAGACTCAAACACCACTACGTCGGTGTATCCTGGATTTGCGTGATCGCTGCTTTAATATCTGGTACAATCTGTCTCCGGCCATCTACCAAGGACTTGTGGCATCCATGCCAAGGCGGGTTGCAGCTGTTTTGCGGGTCAAAGGTGGGCCAACACGTTGTTAGGTCGGTGGTCATAATGTTTTGACTCTTCTGTGTATATTGTCATTAGCAGAATTGATCAGATCGTGCTGGAGAAGATATCTCATCGAAACCACTTGGAGGGTTAAATGGGAACTTATATTTGTAACAGAAGTAGCATATAATGATGTAACAAGAATGTTCACCTACCCTAAGATTTGAGTATCAATTTTACTATCAGGACCATAGGATGGTTACTTTAGTCATGATGAGGATGGACCTTTATTTCCCCCACCGAAAGAACTATAGACCATTTTTATTACCCTGGTTTCATGTTTATTAGTCAGTTTTTGGACCTTTTAAAGTTTGACTAATCAGTTTTAATGTCATCTCCAATCTGTTTTTATGTGAAATTAAATCGAGCTTAACGAAAAATTCAGTACTTTGATATTTGCTTTCACAACTCTACAAGAAAATATCTTTAATCTACCAGAAATACTCCTATATACAGCTTTTACAATGGGGAGGAAATGCATTTCTTTTCACAAAATAAATGAAAAGGTACAAATTATGAAGCAAATAAGAGATATTGTAAAATAGGGAGACAATGTGAATCTCATATAAAGATTTACACTTTATTATAAAAACCCTCACTAAATATTCATATGCACTTACTTCATTCATACAGGGCCATTTGCGATTTGATGGAGGCACTCTAAAACCTTCCGGCCAGAAACTTGAGAGTATGAGAAAAGAACGCTTTTAAGATTATGCTCTAATTTATAAGGAACGGTCAAGTGACGAGGTTATTAGTCAAGGTTACTCAAGGGTTGTTACTTATGGTCCTCAAAGTCTCTAATGACTACTATCTGGATTAGCACAGAGAAATGTCATAAGGGTATTATCGTCACTTTTCGGGAGCTCATTCTTATTTCTGTCGTAAATTCTATTCTTAATGAGAAAAAAGAAAATATATAAACATTGAGAGAAGAGAAATATTTCAGAGACTCGATGGTCTGAGAGCGTAAAACTACTGTTAAATAACAAACTGTAGCGAGTTATGACTATGTACAGAATTTTTCCTTGTCTTCAATGAATTCCAGATTACATTTTAGTGCTTTGTTCCAATGGTTTGTTGGTGGGGAATACAAAAAAATTATTAAAACATCATAGTTAATACATTAACTTTCCTTTCGGTTGTCTCAACTAGGTATCTCATCTAGGTTTTGTGCCACACTTGCCACATTTGGCCAAGATGTGAACATACAAGACAAGAGGTTAGTAGGTAGGTAGTTAATTAACGTCGCACTGGAGCAACCCAACGGGCTATTGGCGACGATTCGGGATTAATCCCTAAGGGAAAGATTCAAGGACAACGCCTCGTAATTTTGCACCATGGTCAGGTGACGAGGTCGAAGTGGCACCTCACTCTCCAAACTTCCCAACCACGCCAACATGAGAATATTCGAGGCCAAGACAGATTTAACGTGAACCATCCCTCTTGTACAAGACAGTCTTTGACTGAACCAAGTTTCGAACTTGCAGCCCTCCGATTGCTATTCCGTTGCTCTTCCAACTGGGCTACAGCGGACCTACAAGACAAGAAAGCATGTGCTCCAAATAAATAAATATTAAAGAAGAATATGTTCCTTATAATTATAGAACAAAGAACAATTTGTTTATGATTACCATTTGAAGTATTATTTTTGTTTGTATGTTTATAGCTAAATGCTTTTATCTTATTCCAATTCATATGCAATAAATATTTCAAGAACAAAATAATTTTCACTGAAAAATTATTAAAAAATTATTTTTTCACATCTTGAATATTTAAATTTTTTAAAAGTATTTAACAAAATTTTTTCGTTCTTTTCCTTGAAATTTTTCGTTCTTCCCTTTTTATTTTTTTTCCTCTCCACAAAATTGTGCATAGGCTTACATGCATTACTGTTGTTTATTTTTTTCTCTCATACGCCATGTACAACAGTGAAAAAACAGTCCTTATTGACTTGATCAATTTTTTAAAAATTAAGTATTCTTACAAATCATCTCTTTCCACAAAGCTATTAAATATATCATAAAAAACAACTGCAAGAAATTTGAAAACTCCATATTAATTAGAAAAAGCTTTAACATTTGAAATAAACGGTTGTACGAAAACCGGAAAACTAAGTAAAAGCAATTTAAAATAAATTTAAATGTTAGTTGATGCTGCTCCTGACATTCGATAGAAAACTTAAAATTCGTTTATGAAATAAAGTATCGCTATGAAATTTTGTACTCATTCTGAAAGGCTTTACAATTAAAATAAACAAAGCTCACCAGGGGAAAGAGCTTCCCTAGCAAAATCATGTATACCCTTATGTGATTTTTTGTTTCTTCAACTCGTAATCATTGCCAAACTTCCGACATCGAACAATATACTCGGAACCAGAATCCACACTAAGGCCACCAATAGTGAGAGCGAATTGTCACGAATGTTTGAAGCATATGTCGCATTTTTACGTTTTTCATTGTCGTTTGATGGATTGTGATTTGGAAAAATGTCTGTGTGAAAGGATTGTGTTAATGGTTTCTGAAGGATTTTCTTCGGATCTTTCTCTACGGAATGGATCCCACACCGTCGCCAATAGCCCGTTGCTTTAGTGCGACTTTTAATTCACTACCTACCTTCAGGACTTTGTACATTTGTATTGCTGGGGTTAAAAATTTTGTGAGTAAAAGTGTGCGAGGTAATTCTTGAATGCTTCACTATACGGTGTACTAGAATTGGAGCAAAACAACTTCGCCGAATTAGTTTTGTTCTCACGTATTGCCCTTTTAATATAAAGGGATTTTTTCATTTCATAAAGGATTTCCCAATGCTTCTTAGTTCTGGTGTTTGTTTCACTTTTAAGCCGTTGTAACGTCGTGAGATAAATTTAAAACGTGGATTGTGGGTACAGGCAATTGAAAACACCTTTAAAACAAACAGCATATTTAATTATATTAATTTACAGTAATTATAAGGTTAACAAATTAAGTCAATGTCGAGGCAAAATGCATTAAATACAAAATGGTTTCAGTCCCTCGGTTGCATCGGAGAAGACCAGCTCTGCGTCCGTTCTCCTCCTAAACTCCAACGGTTCTCCTCGAGTCCAACCTTTACGAAGGGGGACAGTTAAAAAAAACGAGGGGGCTGCAAGATATTCCTTCATCCCATCCCTTAGTAAACTGCAGAATCTTCCCCTCGGAAGGATCCGTCATCGACGGAAAATTCACGTTAGAGAGAAATTTCAAGCCCCAAAGCAGGGAAACCATGATCCAACACCGTCTTTTAAGTGGCCTGACCTTTTTTCCTTCTGAGTTTGGAGACCTTGATTACACTAATTTAGATTCCTGGTCTTCCTTTCAACTGGGGATGGGATTTCTTTTTCAACGATCCATTGGGGGAATACATCAGTAATCCTTTTAGTGAATTTCATCCAATTCTTGTCCGATCCAATCTTCCAATTCTTAAGCATTATTGCAATTGCGTAAGTCAATGCCAATTGTGTTTAATTTGAACTTAAAGACCTGTTCGAAAAGTATTGTTTTTCATATTTTCATTTTAATCTTGTATTTTAGGGTCATTTCTTGTGTACTTGCAAGTTCGAAAAGGATCATGTGTTTGGTCAGTATTTACCTATCAAAGACATGCAATTTTTTTTATTTTGTGTGAGAAGTTTATTGGCGCAAATGTAATTTCGGGCCAACCGATTCCACAGGTTACATTATATTTAAGCAGTTCTTTGTTATGCATGGAATCAACCTACTGCAAAATCGAATAGTAAGTGGCCTCTTGTTTTCGTCTGGATAACATCCACATAGGGCTACGAGCGTTCTAATCTCCTTCTTGCATGATTCTTGTGATTTAGTGGAGGCCATTTCTGTCAGTATGCCACTTGAATCACCAGATGGCGGTGGGTAGATTGATCCAATCACATCACTATTTTGTTTATTTTATATGTATTTTAGATAAAAACGTGATTTAAAGTTTTTTCAATTAATATTGGATTAATTCTGTGTTTTTTGATTAAGATGGCTGCGAGTCCTTAATGTGAAAGAAAGCAGGTCCGATTTTTGTTTAACCCTGGGGTAAGTCTTTTGAATGCGTAAGGCTCTTGTAAAAAGGACTGATGTTGAATTCAGTTAAATCAGTGACCATATTAACGGTTGCTAGGCAACTATTTCATATTTAACCCTCGAAGTGGTTTCGGCGAGATATCTCGTCGTCCATGAAGATCTAACCAAATTTGCTAATGATGAGGTATTTTGTCATCAAGATATTGCCGATTTTTTTTATTTTTCTTGATGGACAATATATCTTGTCCATCAAGATCTGGTCAGTTTAGCTAATGACGATATACCTCGTCGAAACAACAACCAGGAGAGTTAATTGGACGAATTTCATAATTAGAGATTGTAATTTAGCTAATTTAGTACTTAGTAGGAGGATTAACTTCTATTGGAGAAATGTTGATAGTTGTAATTAGCTTTGTCCATTGGGATTCTAGCAGTTGGGTTTATGGACCTTGTCTTGCAACTGAAAAAAATTGACACTTGCGCAGTGATTACTACAATCGTTTTATGTCAGGTTTTGGTGAAGTGCACTTTGGCACACTCAATACTAGTTTCCTTGTGACACTAGAAGCCGTTGTATCCTGACCCTTGGAACTTGAAACCACAGTGTGACAGAGTAAAATTAGGTCTGGATAAAATTGGATTAAAATTATTTACTCCAATTTCCTCAGATCGATATACCAAGTGCTTGTTTCTATGAATCTTTATCAAATGCATATCATTTAGCTTTATGATGATATTGCTTTTAGTGTAATTTATCCCAACACATTCTATAAGTTTTGTTAAGGGAGTAATTTACAATATTTTATACTTCTTAAACGTTAACCTCATAAAACGGCCAGTTATTTGTAGCAATTGAACGTTTTTATTTTAAACTGGTTGTCCTTGTTTTATTCATATAAGTGTTACTATATACAGGTTAGTACATACAAGTGCTCTCCGAGCACACAATCCAGGAACGTCCTACGGCAATTATACATCTGAAGCTGACATAATCAGAATGTTTTTTTTATTTCACGAACATCACAGCACATACACATTGCAACGTCAGAAGACACAGAGAACACTACAAGCAGACAAAGAAGTAAACGTTATATACTCGTGTAAATTCGAATTGAAATTAACCAATAGGAACGGAAACTAAGAAATGAGAAGTAAAACTAAGGAGTGAAAACTGAAACTGTAGTTTGCTTCATTTCAGTTCGCTCTCGAAATAGGAAAGGCTTGGTTAAAGCAAAATACGCGATTTATCTCCAAGCCCGTTGAAAGTGGCTGCGGTGTTCAAGCCACCTCACATCTTTTGAAAACTGAATTGTGTTTTGGAATTGTGAACAATTATTCTGTGGGTGAATTTAAGCAAACTGATAATCACAACAAACCATTTCGAGATGAATTGATCACTGGACCCTAAAATCGGGGTAGTGAGGGGGTAAATCACCCATTATACGCATGCGTTAAGATGGTACTGGCCTTAGTCTCTTAATAATTAATCGAAATGATAAAGCAATACAAAAATATTTATAAAACCAAGAGGATTTGGATATGCCTAAGTAAAAACGTTTAGCTCTTTACCATTATGATAAAGTATTAGTGCAAATGCCTTTCAAAATTAAAAAAAAACGACTGATGTCAAGTTTCATGTGTGGTTGAGGAAAGGAAATCAATTAGATGGAAAACTGGCGAAAACTTGTTTTGAGAGCATAATTGAGAATTCCCTCAAATGGGTTTAATTTTCACAAATAGCTAAAACTAAAGCAGTTAAGCTACTTAAAACTTTTCTCGCAACCGATTATGAAAACAAGATTCCTTCTGGAATATCCGAGTTAAATTGATGTCCATTCTTTCGCTTTTAAATACAACTTTGAGCGGTTGCTCAACTTTTACAACAGACTGAGAATGCAGGAGTGCATCCAGAATTTTTCATTGAAGGAGTTGAGAAAGTGGTTTTAATCATGGTATTCCTGTAATTATCTTCATTTAGGGTGAGGGTGAAATATCTTCCCCTCAAACTTTAAAATCCATTCCCTGATTCAATAGTCCACCTCCCATCTAGCACAAATTAGTGTGTGGATGAAAAAGACATTGAAAAAAATAAAACCTTGGTTAATGCGTGTATAGTCTATGCACAAATTTTATGACGATAGAGAACGTTGAAGCATTACCTTTAGAATATTGACAGACCACCATCCTTTTCGGTCTGACTGATGACGTTAAGAGTTGCATACAGTTGGAAACGAGATCTGGTTTCTTAAAAAACAAATGAACACAAAAGAAGAAACATTCTTTGGTATTTGCTCTTTGTTAGGATTTATACCTTTGAATACGAATGGATAGGCAACCGTCCTAACCCTCTACCAGAGATTTACATACCCAATATCTCATTAACCCAATCTAATTCTTGTCAGTTTGGCTATGTCCGAAGAACTATCCGAACTTCCCTTTGAGCTGAAGAACTAATCGTTTCTTCTACACAAAGAATCTAAATATTATCTTTGGAGGTCTTGAGGAAGCCCGTATTAACTCGAAGTAACTAGGAAACTCTAGTTAGTAGACCAACAATGGCACATAGGAGGCTCTCCAAACTTGTTTTCTATTAACTGGATCCCGGGATTGGTTAAATCCTTGTCTCGACAAAGTATCTCATCATTAAAATAACTGACCTGATCTTGATGGACGAAAGATCTCAGAAGAAAACTGAACAGTTCTTGATCTCGTCATCATAAAAAAAGTAAAATTTTTGCACGAGAAACGTGATAACTAAAAACGTACTGTATATTTTTGAATGAAGTTTGAAATACAGATTTTAATATTTGATTTGGAGGGGCCTGAACTAGGATATAAGAGTTATCTTGAAAGGAACACTTTTTAGAGAGATTTTAGTGTTTGGGTGTAAGGAAAAACTTCAAAAATTCATGTTTTCTTCTACATTATTCCCAGTATTTCATACGTGGAAAGGGGGCCCGGTCGGAAGAGTAATGGTCTAGTAACCGGAGGGTTGCTAGTTCGAATCCAACCAAAGACTGTCGTGTACAAAGGGAATGGTGCACGTTAAATCTGTCGTGGCCTCAAATGTCCACACGTTGGCGTGGTGTGGAAGTTTGGAGAGTGGGGTGCCAGTTCAGGTGGGACCTCGTCATCTGACCGTGGATCAAAATTACTTGGTGTTGTTTTCTGATATTTCCCTTTGGGTTTGATGCCGGACCGTCGCCAATATCCCGTTGTGTTCCTCCAGTGCGACGTTAATTAAATACCTACCTACATACCATACGTAAAAAGGAATATTTGTTGTCTTTTAGTTCAGGCCCTAGATTATATATTTAGGAGACTGCAAAATTTTAGGCATATGTACTCAAGTTTTTCAGTTGCAATGTTTTTCGTTAATATCACTGCTTTTACCTAAATTTTCCAATTTTTTAATAAATTATGATATTTTTTTTGTTTCATAATGTACTTTTATAAGTTGTTTTATCTTAAAAATAAAAAAATATGAATTTTAACATTTAGATAAAAGGTCTCTGAACGTAATCAGATACCATAAGTTGCAGTCCTGACAATTTATTCATTGAAAAATACCAGTTATTGTTAAGTTACCAGCGGAAGGAATGTGCCTCGGATAGCTACTGAATACGACCAGATCACGTGATTGGAGGAGGCGGTGGTTTCGAGAAGATTGGTAAGACTACTGATTCAATTTAATGTCACTAAAAAGTAAAAGAATGAGAATGATTTTCATAGGAAATTTTTGAAGCGTTGCAAAATCCTGACTGAAGGACTTGTTCTCTAGACTCCCAGAAGGGACTATCTAAAACAATGATTTCATTCCCGCATACACCACCTTACGCAGATTCAAAAAAGTTTCGTTATAAAATATTTTAAAGTTAGATTAATTTTATATTGATTAGGAACAAGTAAGCTGTTTTCCCGCACTGGAACTTTGTAAGCGATACATCTTTTCATTTAAAATTTAATCTTAGATTCATAAAAATTCTCTGAATAGAATTTCTCAACCGTATTTCCCAAGACAAATAAAACACCAAGAATGCAAATTCTTCGAAAGCGGAATATATCTAGTTACATTTATTTTCTTTAAATAGGACCGTATCACTTTTCCATTCTAGACTTTCCGACAATAGATGAGTAGCGCTTCGGGGTAAACCTCTATTTGGGACCTTTTTTTTGAATATATGAGAGCTTGGAAATATTATAATGCAACTTAAGGTGAAATTTTTCATGAGCACTTGATATTATTTCGATTCTGCCTTGATTTTATGAAGAGCTGTATCTAGTCCGTAAAATTTTCATGTAAAAATTGAGAAAAAATACAAAGGATTATTACAAATTGAATAATACTATGAACCAAACTAATGTACTGCATACAGTGCTGCATTTTGAAAGTTCCTTGTTCGTGGACATTTGCAATAGAAAAACAGAATCGATCTACCATGTGAACACCTTTGAATCTGGGGAGGGAAGTCTTAATGTTTGAGTAGGGATGACTCTGGAGATGTTTTATTTTGTTTTTGACGATTTTTGTAAGCAGAAAGAGGTAGTTTATTAGTACCAATCTTTTCGGGAATAAGTAAAAAAATCATAACAAATAAATTTCCACTTTATCGTTAAGTGCGCCACTGTGATAAACCTTAATGCATTCCAAGCATTCCCTTTGGGAAATGGGATAAGATCTGTTTCCACGCCAACGGAAGCGCGAACCTGGTGTTGGGAGTAGTTCTGGGGGTAGACAGAGAGTGCTCTTATTTCTAAGGAGTTGTTACAGTTATATCTGAGAAGTTGTTACTGTTATTTCTAAGTGGAAACCTAGAAAATTCCTTGAGAGGTGAATTTAATAGGTGACAGCAAATGTTTTGACTCCCGAAAAATAGAAAAACAAGAGGCATTGTTGTTTGGTGTATTCAATTAATAATTTATTTCTTCAACTTAAAAAGCAAATTATAATCTACTTGAAATATCCACATCTTCCCAAAGTGAATTAAATGTGTACTTTTGTCTGTTTACTTTTAACCTTTTCCAAGGAATTCAGTTTTCTGAAATGGCTCTTGGCGATTTGTCTTCTTACAGTCACGTTGTTCAACATTTACCATCGTATGCGTATATTTCTTTTATGTCAAAGATATGTTCTGGTGCATTTGGAGGAAGGGATACGGCGATCGCCATCTGAAAACAAAAATAGAAAATTAAATTATACACTTTTCTTTACCCTTTCAGTTTGTGTCATAACTATTTCAAATCAAGTAAGAACACCTATAATATAACCGGACAACAATATTTTAATTCCAATTTTAAATACAAAAATCAAATTTGCATATCGTTCAGCTTCTGAGAATTGTTACAATTTCGAGGATCTAACACATACTTTAATTACACTCATTTGATGGCTAATCAGGAGGTTTCTCCCTCCGGGTCGGCGGTCTCTACAAGGTATCTCGCCAGTATCAAAACTGACCAGATCTTGATTGACGAGATATTTCGTCATTAGAAAAACTGACTAAATCTTGATCTCGTCATCATCAAAAAATGGGAAATATCTTGACGACGAGATATCTTATCATTAGCAAAATTGGTCAGATCTCGATGGACGAGATATGTCATCGAAACCACTTGAAGAGTTAACTTGAAGACTTAAGGAAATAGTCAGAGTCTAAACGATTTACAAATGACTAATAAAAATAAAAACAAAATGAAAAAATTCGACGATAGCTAATGATGGACAATACGTCCATTATTATCAGGATTAAAACAAACAAGAAAGAAAACTCGAGTTCAAATAAATTACCTCTGAATAGTGTTGATATCATTCACTCGCTTTTCTAATCAAGCGCTTGAAGACCACATATAAAGAGAGATGTGGGGAACGCCCTAGCGTCATTCCCGTGTTAAATACGATAAAATATATAAGGCTTTTCTATGTTTAACCCTCCAAGTGGTTTCGACGAGATAATATTTCCTGAATCAAGATCTGACCAATTCTACTAATGACGAGATATCTCGTCATCAAGACATTACCAATTTTCTAATAAAGATAAGATCTTATCAGTTTTTTATAATGGCGAGATATTTGCTGAGATCTGGTCAGGATATGATCAATTTTCACCAGTTTCAATTCTCATCAGTGCTAATTTTTGTTGATTTCATTATATTCCACTTATAGTACGTGCGGTTCTAAACGAAATTTTAATGCGTTTAATTTGTCCAACGCAACCCACACTACAAGTGCAGGGTGTATGTCATATATTCACCACATGAAGTAAGGTCCCAAATTTTATCCATTGAAATAATGACCCATTTTTTTAGTGGTTCAAGACATCACTGAAAAATACGGACCGATAAAACGATATCACTCATTCAGGGAAGGAGCTTATTTAGAATTTGATAAACGGTAGGTGTTCAATTCAGCACCTTAAATCTTGGCTTTATTTTGACAGAACTAGTCGATATAACATTATAATCTTGTCGGAATTGGCGCACACAGGCTATATTTGCATGCAGTTGATAGCATTTTACATTGGTTTAGTTGGCAATGAGATACCTGATTTGCTGGTTGATGAGGATTGTGAGCAGATGAGTCCAGCAAATAGTGAACTTAACACCGAGGAAATTTACTCCATACACAAACTGAAACATAACAAACCATGGTATGTTGCTTCCCCACATTTTTGGTATCCTAAAAAGAGTCTTGGTGTGTCGCTTCATTTCAAAGGTCCAAGATCGCTCCGATAAGATATATAAGTCGACTCACAAGATATACGACTTTTGTTAGACGAGTTAATAAAATGTAATTTATTAACTCCTTCCAATTTAATTAATGTCTTTTCAACTTGTCCATGCTACGAAACCTCAGCAACTCCTTCCCGTATTTTGCATTTAATCGGTGTCTCTGCGAGACAGCTTGTGAATAAACAGGGGTAGATCGCTGTGTTGAAAAGCATAAGCATGGTCTTTCGGTTGGTTGACTTTGGGTTTTATGACGCAAGGGCCATATTTGACCAAGCTGCACCAAACCCAAGACTGGCAATGTCAAGTAATTGTGAAAATAAATGATGGAGAGGAGAAAAAAGAGAAAGATTGCTTGGGCATCCTGGGGTCGCGATCCCCAAGTTTTCCAGAGGCAGCAAACTCCATGCATAAAGAATAGATAACTATGGTACGTAGGGTTAGGGAAGCCCGTACACACCAAAGAAGATGTGCCCCTGATGGCATGGTATTTTGGACTTAGTCTAGGTTTCATCTTGACCAAGGGGTTAAGTAACAACTACAAGCAGGTATCACTCACCTCTGTTTCACCATTCCACCCTAGGTTTACAGAATAGGGTATGAAATCTCTCGCAGTAGTCTGAAGGTTCATAGAAGTAGACCAGTTCCATGATGGTATTTTTAAGTCCAACGACAAATTACTTGAATTCGGATCTGCAGCATTAGCTGGGCCTTTTCGGAATACAACTACAACGCAGAACTTTTTATCCTTTGGTTGAACAGGTGTAACCAGTCCCAACACACTTTTTTGACCACCTTTCAGGGTGGTTGTGTAATAAGCGCCTGTGAGAAAACAAAATTAAACAGTCACAAAATTGCAAAGAAAATAATTTATATTTAAAGATACATAAAGTGAAAGTTGATGTATTTCCACAAATTTCGTGATTTGCAAGAAATTTAGATATCCAGATTTTGTATCCCTTCTAAATTGAAACATGTAATAAGGATAGTTTGTAAAAAATTACAATGTTAAACATTCTTCGAAACTACAAGTTACGAAATGATAATTAGAGAGAAAAGAGACTCACGAGATTTCAGGGCATTGCTTTTACCTTCAATACACATGACAAAATAATAACATCTACTAGAAGAAAGAATTTTAGGAAAAATTCTGTTAGTCAAGAAAGCCAAAACTGGTTAGACGTCATTTAGAGAAGACTGCAGATTGAAGGACCAATGTGTGTGTGTGAATCCCTCAGAAGTGTAAGGTTTAAATAAAAAATATCTCAAAACAGTATTCCACTATTTATTTTAAGTCATTAAATAGGGGGTACTAGCACATTTTATACACATATGTTTTAGTAGCTCGATCATAGTGCCCCTTAGGAGCTTTATTTTCCAGTGAAAAGATGGTAGTTTGCTTTACAGTAATGTTTAACACACATTTCCTTTCAACACCACCTTTAACGCTTTAATAATTTTTAATTAAGTTAATTAAAATAAATAACCTTATTAGTTTTTGTGCAATATTTTACATCGCTTGTTGTGTGAGTTCTGCAAAATAAATATTTTGAAGGTTAAAAATTATGTTTACTCAAGTTATCTGTCATATATCTTTTGGATAAACATATTTTTTCGTATTATTTATGTTACTTTAATGGAAATGAATAGTTTAAACTATTTCAAGTAGTTTGTAATTAAACTATGGAATTTATTCTTACTCAAGAAATTAAATTTCAATCTGAATAATTTATATTCCGTACAATATCTAAGTTCGTATTGAATTTGACTGGTATAGAACAATAGTTTCATCCAGTCTTGTTGAATTATATTTCTCTACCGATTAATATTCGCAATTTTTACACAATTCTATAGCTAACAAATTAATATTGAGGCACAACTTTCTAAAAACCAAACTGTGTGGATTAAATTTAAAATTAAAAATCTCCAAAAATACAATGCAATTTGTAATCACTGAATGATTAAAATGTACTAGTACTTGGTTATGTGAAAATAAAAAACTTACATATCTTGAAGAATATTACTTATATGTCGAGTTGAGCTGTTCTTTAAAGCTGCAAGCAATTGTTTTAAGACTTGCAGGTCTTTACAGAATTTAAACTCACAAAGTAAAGTTACTGTTTTGCTCCAATTTTGATAAAATAATTTCACAATTAACGCATAATTATATTAAGAAATAGACTTTTTTGACAATCGATATTAATATACTTTTGAGATAGAATTATGTAATTATTCTTTTCATATAACTCAATAGTATTTAATTGCATAAAAACTTCAAAAAGCGACTAATAAAAATATTAAAAGTAGTCAATGCGATTTTGGCCGATAACACGTTCACCACATACAGGACCAAAATAAAACAATTGGAAAGTAGTCCAAGCTCCAATATATATTTTGAGTAAAACGTTAGAGAAACCATATCAATTTTTACCGTAAAAACGCACTCGTTAATGATACTACTGCTCCTCAGCCCTTTCAAGTAAACTGAAAGGTATTATTTTTATCAATTTGTAAAAGTGTGTGGTGACGAGATGAAGAATAACGTTGCTTGAGTTCAAGAGTGGTGCAAACTCGAGTTCTTTACTTGTGTTTTATTGTGACCCCGACGATAGTAAACGTGCTGATCCGCCGTGACTATAAGACTTTTAGATTTTTATATTTTTTATTAGTTATTTAATATTTTTATTATTTGGAAGGTTTACATTTGGGGAAAGAGACTACTATATTTTTCCTGAAATCTGAAGATGTTACTATGTTTTTATAAGAATATTTCTTACCACTGAGAGATTGTTGCACTTTCCAGTTCTTTTCATCTGACCTCACTTTGCAGGGTTGACCTCTCCAATTGCAATTCATTAGAGTGTTCTTTCTAGTCTCAGAAACAACAGGGCCTACAGATAAATTCTGCACCTCTGTGGGGAATGACACAAATATTTTTTTAATATATAATGGAATTCAAAATGATGCAAATGAGAGAGTTTGCTAAAGGAAAATACATAACCACATATAAAAGAAAAGTAAGAAATTCAGGAATATTTCAACCGATAAATTAAATACTGTGAATGCGTGTACCTAATAAAATTTAAAAAATATTTTGCTGCAGTTTAAAAATTACCAAGAAAAGAATTGCAAATTCTAGGGAGTCAGTTTATTATGATTGGTAAATTTCTTTAATAACTATGAACTCGATTTCAGGTTTTCAATATTTTAGAATAAAATAATTTTGGAACTTAAATTTTTAAATAAATATACTGCACATTCGTTTTCATTTTTTGTACCAAGAATATTTTAAAGAACAATTATTTTAGTTCTAAAATCATTCGTGTGAAACTGGAAGTAATATAGGTTAAAAACAAAAAATCCAAAGAAAGTATGTTAGAAGATTGGCAATTGGACGTGAAGTATCGTATGAAAAATAATTATTACCACGTATTAGAAGTGGTATCAAATTTACTTATTTTATAGATTATATTATGCATAGATTGTCTAATTATATTATAAAATTCTTCTAACTGTTATTTTGTGTATTTTTGGGTACTTTAATTTTATGAATAATTCAAAATGTTTTAAGCCAAAGTGAACTAACTTTATTTGGAAAACTAAAGTGAAGAGTTTGTTGCATTTTTATAATATTTCTAATCAATACAAATATTATTTTACTGTCTGTAATTTTCACATCCACTGTACCATGTAATAATCAAAATCCGTGAGTTTCTGAAAATTAATGATTGAAATCATTCAATATCAAATCAAACAATACTGAGCAATAATTGTTCATAATTTGAAACTTTCCTAATTGTTCGTGATCATGGAGGTTAAACAAATGTAAATTAATAACTTCATCAGTAAATGTTTTGAAAAATACCCGAAAATATTTCCGGAAACAAAAAAGTATAAAAATAAGTTACCAGACACAAAATATTAACTTAAGTTGATCAAGAATCGATGAACTAATGAAATGCTTCACAATAATTGTGAATACTATTTTTAGCTTTATTGTTTTTATTCTTTAGATTTAAGTTAGGTGATAAGTTTGTGAAATGAATCTTACTACATAATCCAGCGTATGTTCCCTTTACTGTGTTCGAAGGGCAGGCTGAGCTCGGGTTTCCTGCCTTGTACATCGCTTCTTTTGAGTTCCCTCTGAAAACAAAAATTCAGACAAGATTGAAACAGATTGCCTAAAAGAATAAAACAATAGGACTCAGCTAAAAGTTACTATTGAAAAACCGCTATTGAATGACGGATTTCGGAGATATGTGAGAATTATCGTTTCCAAAACATCATTGCCGATTTTCTCAGCTAAGCTACTTTATTTTTACTACCGCTGATTTCTATACATAATTCACTTTATAATTAAGTGATTAAATTGTACGGATACAATTTGAAAATTCCATCGTATGAAAGTAGTAGTATTCTTTCCATTTCCAAAAAGAACCCTTTGCGCAATAAGTTAAGGTTCTACTAGTATAGTTGATCATTTTGGTATCATTAATTGGAGGAAAAACTGATTGCTTTCTAATTTCAAACGAATTTTAGGAAATGCAGTAAATTGTTGTAAATATTTGCGTGGTCACGAAAAGTTGAATTTCTAATTAGTTCTTGTATAGCAAGAGCCTTGTGACCATAGAGAGAAGAAACAAACAGAAACTGGATTGCTAAAAATATCTAGGTGTCTTTTACACTTAAGGAATTTCTTGTTTCAAACATTTAAATATAAATTATTCATTAAAACATAAATAGTCGCAAGTCATAAAGGAGAAAATAATGTGTGAGAAGAGGCCAACAGTTACTTACGCAGGACCATAATTGCACGCATACAGCCTTCTTATAGCATTACCATTTTTGAAAACAGTATAACCACATCCAATTTTCCATGTATTCGCCCAAACAACCTGCAAAGATATAGAGATAAACATTTTTAAATCTGACTAGATTTTTTATATTTTTTTCATTTCCATTGCCAGGCTTGATATAAACATTTAAAAAAAAATGGAATTTGAAATAAATGAACATAAATATTGCTTTAATGATGATCTGTCGGCACCCACCCAGGGGTGAGCCACCCCTACTCTTAATCACAGACGTGAAATATAAGCAGACTGAGCTTTACGTTTGAGAATAGCTTCAAAAAGTAACCAACATCGATTGAACCCTCTGATGTGACTGAAAAATTGACTTGGCTGATATATATGGTATTTTATCGTCTCGTTGGACGATTTAGCATCTCACGACAAAGTAGATGGGTGAACATGTATTTCTATAGAGTGGCAACAAAAAGGGTGAAATCGCCAGTCAACTACTATGTCGCGTTGACTAATCAGGTGATGGATCGATAGATGGTCGTCTCCCGTCCCTTGGGCCAATCCGATGATGAATGTACGTTTCCTCTCGGCAGACAGAAGTAGCTATAGGTGATGTACTACTAGTTTTGGTCATATAAACGTGTACACATAAAAATGTTTTACGTGTCTCACTCTACTTTTATATTCCCCTATGCTTCTAACAGGGAGAATGACCAATATTCATGTACTTATAAACCGCGATTCGAAACCTCGACCTACCGACAAGATCTATACCACTATACTAGTAAGGTGGTCAATGGCACAGATATTACATGCACAGATACAAACAATATCTCTTTTCCCTTAAAGTGCACTGAGCGCCGTATATTCCTAACGGGCGTCTGTTTTTATTTCTTTACTGGTCATGGCTCCTTCTCGTATCTTTTTCGATTTCGATTACTTCAAACTGACCTATGTATCTGCGGAGAAGAAGGGAACCCAGACCATCACGCACTCACCTAATCTCTCAACCAAATGTCCCCTCACTGCGCTTGCAACGTGCGAGTTGTAGGCTGCGCAGGTTCAATTCCCCCTTGGTGTATTTCTGTCTTCTGTATCAGTAAAGCATTCTTTGCATGTGTCCATTTACTTGACGTTGTTTGGCGCGGCTTGATGACCTTGTACCATAAAAAAGTGTCCAGTCCATTGTTCCGGCAGAAAGATTCCTCTGCGAATGACGAAGGACCATAGCATGAGACAAAGAGTTCCAGCATCGTCTTAATAAGCTTGTCTTCTTGGATGTAGAGAAAGAAATCTGCTCGGGAAGGATCCATCCCGATCCTCTCCTTCAGAATATCTGGATCCGATGAGCATATCTGTCACCCCACCTTGGCTTACCTTAAACTCTTACCACCAATCCCTGCGGTTTTAATAGTCATAAGCCATGGTAGTCGTTTTGTTTTGCACCATATACATCTACTATCAAACTATAAAATTACGACTTGTAAAAATGCTGTTCACATGCTTGCTGTCTTTCTTTTCTGCACCTACGTGAACTCCCTAGTACTTACTTTTATACTACATACTTTCTTTTACATCCCTACTTGAATATGGCTTAACGCTTTGCGTTCCTTATCTCCCTATAAAGTTTGTGGAAGACGTTTTAAAAATTAAACCCTTTAAAATAACCTTTTACCAGAATATGCACTTTTAAAGGGGTTATTGCATGTAAAATGGATTTGCTCGGTATAATAGAAACTGATGAAAAATATATCCATCATATTTTTTGTCAGTATTCGCCACTTTATTTCCAGTTTTTATCAGTACCTTATAAGGGACAAAATGAAATCAAAACCCTAATAAAATATAGAGAGATGTTATTCTTTCAATTTTCGTATTATTAAAAATAGTTTTAAAGATACTCATTTAAAGAAATCTAAAACTTTTAACATTTCGTCCGTTAGTACCCAGTGTATATCTTCCATATTCATATTACCTGTGAAAAGTGTCCATATCCTTTTTGATATTTAAAGGGACTGATGGAGTTCTTGTTGAAGAGTGTAACTTCTTCATAGAACAGTTTGATCATTTTCTCCCAGTCAGGTTGCACGACTTTTTTAAGGCAGTCATTTGATGAGCACGGCGGAAAATCTTCATAAGCCAAGTTTTGTCCGACACTAAAGTTCTCTAGGAAATACGGTTAAAAGGAGACTGATTAGTACTAATTTTTCCTTATTAAAATCAATTAAGCATTTGAATCGGTTTTTTGTCGGTTCAATTAGCTCTCTCTCAGAACATGAATGTAGAGCGATAAACCAAACCAGTTTGTTTATAACTATCTATTCACTTTGGAAAGGCCATATTGCAGACCACCGCCACCCACAAACTCCGTTCCGGAATAGAAAACTGCTCTCCGTGAGGTTTGGAACTCTCTGAGCACACAACTCATCCATACCCGCATCGAAAGTATGGGAAATCGTTGTGCAGCATGAGTGGCTACCAGAGGTTCCAGCACACCGTATTAAACATCAGCATAATATTGTTTTAATCATTCTGTTTCACTAAAGTTGGCACTAGTTTTGTGTGAACCTTTTTCTTTCAACCCTTTTCTTTATATAATAGAAGTCATTGTTATTCTTATTTTTGCATTGTTTTCGTCTCGTTTAACCCTATTACACCCGCATACCACATTTATTTCCATTCCGATATAGATTTTCTTAAATATTCACATAAACAGCAATTATGCTTAGCGTTTGGACATGAGTGTACAACAGGGTGTGTGATGTATGTGAAATGTGTTACATGTATAGATATGCATCTATACGATTTGCGTTCAAAGAGTAAGTTGTAGAAATTATAAAAACATTGAAAATGTGTTGAAAAATTATTTTCCTGGCACCTAAATTATATTTGCATTTTTCTACGAAATAGAAAAGTGATTATTCCTGGTCACTTTTTCAATCTACAGTTAACCAATTCAACCCGAGTAAAGTCGGGTAATTCTGCTAGTTATAAATAAGAACTAACACCAGTCAGAAATACATTTTATATTTGTGATTAATTTTACTTCAGTCGGGAGGTATGAAATGCACATATCCATGTACATAGTTATTAAAGATGGTTTTAAGTAAGGTGGTCACATGTAAGTAATGACATTGCTCTCAATAGATATAAATAATTCAGAAACTTAAGCGCAGATACCATGCGTGGGTCTACTGCTACTTAAAAATGCACCATCCGCCTGAATTTGTATTAAACCGGGAGAGGGGACTAGTAATGGGTACTTAAAATGGAATATTGTAAGATAAGGAATACATATTTACCAACTGATCGACATTCGTTGCAATCGTGATCGAAAATACACTGAACTGCCCATTTTTGAGCCACAGAAGCTAGCTCGTCATCCCATTCCTGCAAAGAAAATATTTGTATTAAAAAAGTATCTCGGTACAGCTATATCTAGCACCTCGTCTGGAGACAACTGTCTTGGCGTGTTTTTTAATGTACTTTTATTAGCGAATTATGGCAGGTGAAGATAACCCATCTTTATTAGGGTTATTCCCGTTTTTATGGTAACCTCGGCAAGCGAAAAGATATATAAAGATGTTATATTTATAAAGATAATTTTTTTTCTAAGGTTTCTTTCCTTGGCGACATATGAAAGTGCTCCAAAACGCGCCAAGAGCGTTGCCACAAGACAAGGTGCGCTAGATACAGATCTACCAGTATCTCAATATAATTTTTATCAATAGTTCGTATTCAGACATCAGTAAAGACAATACCATCGAAAGTGTTGCTGTCAAACTGTTTTAGATTTTAAATATTCATATTTCCTGTATGAATTGCTAATTATTTTTCCAAAAAGGGCTTGCAGAAATTACACTAAGAAAGTTGGATTGGATTTTATATCGTAGGAGGACGTTTCACCTGTGCTGCTTTCAGCTATACAGTTCTCTTTATGGAGATTGGTTGGCTTTGGGGTTTTATGGCGCAAGGGCCATATCTGACCATGCTGTGCCAGACACAAGACATACAACATCAAGTAATAGACACACACACAATGAAAGCTTTACTGACACAGACCTATGCTATACACATTTATCAAACCAAAAAACATTACATAAAGAACATAAGACAAGTGATGGGCAAACATGGACGCACATATATACATAATGCAGTTAGAAAAAAGGATTACAAAATTTGTGAAATTTACAAAGAAGGGAAAAATACAATTCAAGCTGTATACAATTTAGGGAATTAATATACATGATGAACAACGATACATATTAATTAAATGCGTATGAAAAGGGTCCAAAACAAAGTCTTAGAAGATTATTGTAAAATATGAATTAAATAAATTACTGTTAACCTCGTTTGTTTCGAAAACTTTCGATTTTTCTGCTCTCACAGATATAATCAATGTTGGAGCTGAGGAATTCTATCACTTTGAGTATTTTATGGTAACAATGTCTATTCTTGGCAGTATTTGCACTAGGAAAGTTATGAAATAATTATGTCAAAACTATCTGTTTACAGAAAATTAAGCAGAATTAAGTGATCCTACCTTTTATTCGGCATTTAAGTTCACCTTTGCAAATATTTCTTAGCTCTTTTTTTCCGATTTCTATTGTCCCTATATAACAAGATCCAATTTTAGTACGTTAAGGATTCTATTTAAACGAACCTCCAACAGGTGGAGAATATATCACATACCCTGCACATATTGTGAGGGAGGGCTATGAAGGTCCATCGAAACGGTCGTTAAAATGCCGTTTACAAGAACTAAAAGTAAACGAGGAAATTGAAAAATCTGCTATCGCTCAACATTGTTGAGAATATTCTCATCAGTTTCATTTTAAACACTCTTAAATGGTCGAATCTCCATCCTTGAGTTTAACATTAGAGATTTATCAATTTTTATATTATCTGACACACTAGTGAATGATTTTATTGAAAATAAGAGGTACCAGCAGTATAAGTATACGATGTGCTGTTTGATATTTTTGAAAAAATTTATTTCATTTAGAGTTCTAAAATGCGCATATCGATGCACCATGTTCCTTACATTCGGATTAAAATAAGATAGAAATGTACCAGACACAAGCCTTTAAGAAACGTTTACGTAAATGCTATTCGCAGATTTACTGCTTTCTTGGTTGTAATGTGGTTGCTTCTTTCAGTTATGTTATAGTAATATTTAGAGATGAAAGTGTGAAATTTCAGAACTTAAGCTATTCAATTTGTAGATTTTTCTGCCTTTACGGTATGAAACTGATTTTAGCATGCAACGATGTAGCATAAGTTCTTACCATTTGTAGCATGTTGGATGCAGGTGGAAGACCCCCAGCACGGGATTCTTTTCCAGTCGCAACTTTACTCCTGAGTTCATTGTGTACCTGCAGGATAACCTTCTTGGCGTTATTATCCAGGCCTCCCTTGATTACGGAACAGGTGGGATTTGGATCTAGGCAGAAACTGTGCTGAGCACTGAAACGTGCATACTTTGTAGGACAGTTGCCAGCACTAACCGCAGATATGACTGCTAAGATGAGCAGGGATATTATCTTGCTAGATTCCTGAAATCACACATTTAAATATTTACACATGATTTTTATAACGGACGGAATAAAGTCATTGAGTTCGAGGTTAACGAAAGTAGTCTGTTTGGGGTAATTGATTTGACTGTCTTAAATTGAATTACATGGTGATAATAATTTTGCAATCACTTATGTCGGTCGTCATTTCAATCTATATAGTTTTACGGTAGGTAGGATTCTTTTCTATTTCAATTTCGTTAATACCAGCTAAAATTTTGACATACCGATTAACTTTTGAAAGTACGAACCATGTTAGTGAATCTGGCCGTTTTGTAAACAACGACTTTGTTGACTTTTCGACAGTCTTGACGCTGTTTGGCCAAACATGTGCTACAAAAAATCCCTTGTGCTATAAAAATTCCAACCCACCCAACTTTTGCCAATCAGCCATTGGCTAAGGGAATCACTATCTTGGTGTTGACGCGTTATTGACGTCTTTACTGTAAAGTCCATTACTAATAAAAGGGAGTTATATGTTTTGAAATGGGAAAGCATGAACTTAAATGATACTTGAACTATATTGGGATTATCCATATAATGTCGAATGGGCGCTGCCATAGCAATAAAGAAAAACGATTATTAAATTTATTACAAACTTTGAAATTATAACATTAATGCTATATATATATAGCATATATATATAGGTTATATATATATAAAGATATTGATAGGTTATATCAATTTATATACCTTATAGGTTATATCAATCAGTTGATGATAAATAAAAGATAACTATGGTAAATAATATCTTGGAATTTTTAAATAGCTCTGTGATAGAGAGGGATTAAAAACTGAAATATATTTCTTCAATAAACAAAACTAGGGTTGGAAACAGAGACTGTCATTGAAAATTTGGTATTTTGCTAAACAGTTATTAAATAACTTGAATTAAAGGACAAAAACTTCTCTAATCTATCCAAATTATGCAAAAATAAGTTATGTGACACAATTCACTTGTCTTCTTAAACAAGGATTACCAATCATTCTGTATTAGAACATGCCTTAAATTTATTGAATTAATCCAAAATTAATAAATCCAAAAATTCAGTTAAGTTGTGCGGATATAATAGATTTTTAAAATTTTGACTTTAAGAATCCAGTTTTTTTAAGTCATTCGCTTATGCTTAAAATAATTTCAGTGACAAGAAATCAGATTAAGCTAATTATAAATGATCTAATTTAGATACAATCAGCTACTTAGCATGTTTCTTGAACAGTGATATCTCAAATTCGAATTTTTTCAGAAAAACAACTCCTGTTGGAAATTATTCCTGATTTTACTCTTCATGTTTTGACTCTCAATCGAGTTGCTAGATGAAATAGGTTATTTTTTACAATTGTTTTCACCAAGGAAGTCTAAGTAAAGATTTTTTCAGGAATTTTAACATTTAAAAATCAACTGAAAATTAATTTCTTAACTAAAAACTGTGATAGAGGTTCAGAACATTCACTGTATTATATAGATTATGATACAAAAATAATTATAATAGTAAAATTCATTGTTGAGTTATCACTGTATGACAAAACAACGTATTGAACAAACCCAGTTCTTCAGAAGTTGAGTTTAAAATTTTGGAAACATGTTTGTACTGGTTACAGTACCAAACGAAAACACCTTGCAATTAGAAAAGTATTCCGAATATTTACAAGATCTTGGTATTGTTTAAAAGCTTAGAAATTGGGAAATATTTTGAAGCAATAAAAACAAAATTGATATTCTGGTCAATTTTTGTGATTTGTAGTGTATATGTTACTGTGAAAGACCGATATCTGGCAAATATCGATATTCTCCGGTGAATGTCAACATTCACATAGTCGCTTGGTGTATGTCTGAAGTATTTGCTAAATATCATTATTTCTCACGTACACCGGCAAATGTCGACATTCAGCTTACACTGATGGTGAATGTCGAATAAAAATATTTTTGTTACGTTAAGTCATAAATGAAACTTTTAAAATCATACTTTATTATTAAAACATATTATGATATATGTCAAAATAGGGGAAAGCTTAAGGAACAACACATGTAAATAAACTGTTGAACCTAAAACAAACAGTACATTCCAAATGAGAAAAGAAAATAATACCAATAATAAACTTACATATAAACTATGTGATTAACGTTATACAATCTTATTTATTGCAACAACTTAAACTGAAGGCGGAGAGGCTCTCTGGCTGTGGCCTCTCCACCTTCTCGTTTCGACCCCCACCAGAGTTTATCTGTGCATCTCGACATACACCGGTGGTTGTCCGAATGTATAAGAATATAACCAAATATTCGGTCTTTCACCACGTATTTGGTATCTGTCGACATTCACCGGAGAATATTGGCATTCACTAATTTCGTTCTTTTACGATAACATATACATACACCTTAAACGAAAAGTCTTATTTTGAAAAATTTAAGGACTCATTTGTGCGGAAAAAATATTCAGTTTAATGCTTTTGAAGTCTTACTGAAATATACTCATTAATTATACTAGTAATTTCAAACAAGCAAGATCACGATTTTGGGGTAGTTGTGAACTAAATCTTGAATAGACTTTTAAAAAAGGAATAGTTATTTAACTTAAAAAAGTTCAGTATTTTCATAATACTCGTAGTTTCAATGCTCCAGAGAAGAGCTGCAGGGATAAGAATGTGAATGAAAAAATAGCAACTTACCATCCTAAAGTCAGTTTGACGATAAAATGGGAGATTCGAAACCAGTGCAACTCTCTTCCTCTCTCTTGCTTATTTAAACTTTTTCGGCTTTCTTACTTTTCTTGAAGTTCGAAATGAAACACCTGAAAAGAAATGCAGATTTGAAAAAATTCTTGACATCTGTAAGAAACAATGATGTGAAATGTGACGTTTAACGTATGGATAGTCAAAATTCTTTCCAAAGGGATTATCTTGACAACTCAAATGCACAAAAAGGGAAGGAGGTAAATTCGATGAGTTTTTATACCACACGCACCAACAGCTGCTAACCTGGAGGAAGGAATGGTTAGCAACAGATCGTATAGGGTAGCTTGGGGTATCTCCCATCCTAGGTTGCTTATGAACTGTGTAGGCAAAATAAGGTTCCCAATTTTTTGTCCATATATATATATATATTTAAATGCCATTAACTTACTTATTTAAATCCAAGAATTATATAAAACCATCATAGTTAATCAATAACTTTCCTTTCGGTTGTCTCTGCTAGGTATGTCATCATTAGCAAAACTGATCAAATCCTGGTGGACGTGATACCTCGTCATTGGAAAAACTGACCAGATCTTGATCTTGTCATCATAAAAAATCGGCAATATCATGATGACGAGATATATTGTCATTAGCAAAATTGATCAGATCGTGATGGAAATCACGATTAGATCAATTAAATGGGAACTTATATTTGTAACAGAAGTAGCATATAATGATGTAACAAAAATGTTCACCTACCCTAAGATTTGTGTAGCAATTTTACTGCCATCAGGACCAGAGGATGGTTACTTCGGTCCTAATGAGGGTGGACCTTTTGTTCCACCGAAATAACTGTAGACCATTTTTATTATCCTGGTTCCATCTTTATTAGTCAAATTTTGGAGCTTCTAACGTTTGATTAATCAGTTTTAATGTCATCTATCTGCTTTTATGCGAAATTAAATCGAGCTAAACGAAAACCCAGAACTGCTTTCACAACTCTACATTTGCTTCACGACTCTACAAGAAAATGTCTTTAACCTACCAGAAATACTGCTATTTACAGCTTTTACAAAGGGGAGGAAATGCATTTCTCTTCACAATTTAATAAATAAAAAGGTGCAAACGATGAAGTAAATAAGTGATGTTGCAAAATAGGGAGACAATACGAATCTCATATAAAGATTTACACTTTATTATAAAAATCCTCATTAAATATTCATATGCACTTACCTCATTCATACAGGGCCATTAGCGATTTGATGGAGGTACTCTAAAACCTTCCGGCCAGAAACTTGAGAGTTTGAGAAAAGAACGCTTTTAAGATTATGCTCTAATTTATAAGGAACGGTCAAGTGACGAGGTTATTAGTCAAGGTTACTCAAGGGTTGTTACTTATGGTCCTCAAAGTCCCTAATGACTACTATCTGGGTTAGCTCAGAGAAATGTCATAAGGGTATTATCGTCACTTTTTCGGGGGCTCACTCTTATTTTTGTCGTAAATTCTATTCCTAATGAGAAAAAAGAAAATAAACATTGAGAGAAGAGAAATATTTCAGAGACTCTCGGTGTCAGAGCGTAAAACTATTGCTAAGTAACGAACTGTAACGAGTTATAACTGCGTATAGAATTTTTCCTTGTCTTCAATGAATTCCAGATTACGTTTCAGTCGTTTGTTCCAATGGTTTGTTGGTGGGGAATACAAAAAAATTATTAAAACATCATAGTTAATACATTAACTTTCCTTTCGGTTGTCTCAACTAGGTATCTCATCTAGGTTTTGTGCCACACTTGCCATATTTGGCCAAGATGTGAACATACAAGACAAGAGGTAAGTAGGTAGGTAGCTAATTAACGTCGCATTGGAGCAACACAACGGGTTATTGGCAACCATCCGGGATCAATCCCTAAGGGAAAGATTTAAGGACAGCGCCTCTTAACTGGCACCTCACTCTCCAAACTTCCCCACCACGCCAACGTGAGAACATTTGAAGCCACGACAGATTTAACGTGCACCAACCCCCGTGTACAAGATAGTCTTTGACTGAACTAAGTTTCGAACTTCCAGCTGTTCGGTTGCTATTCCGTTGCTCTTGCAACTGGGCTACAGCGGACTTACATGACAAGAAAGCATGTGCTTCAAATAAATAAATATTAAAGAAAAATGTGTTCCTTATAATTATGGAACAAAAAACAATTTGTTTATGGTTACCATTTGAAGACTTATTTTTGTTTTTATGTTTATAGCAAAATGCTTTTATCTTATTCCAATGCATATGCAATAAATATTTCAAAAAAAAAATAATTTTCACTCAATAATTATTAAAAAATTAGTTTTTTCAAACATCTTTATTATTTAATTTTTTTTTAATATTTAACAAAGCTTTTTCGTTCTTTTCCATGAAATTTTTCGTTCTTCCCTTTTTCGTTTTCTTTTCCTCTCCACATAATTGTACATGGGCTTACATGCATTATTATTTTTTTTCTCTTAGACGCCATGTACAACAGTGAAAAAACAGTCCTTATTGACTTGATCAATTTTTAAAATATTAAGTATTCTTACAAATCATCCCTTTCACAAAGCTATTAAATACATCATAAGAAACAACTGCAAGTAATTTGGAATCTCCATTTAAAGAAAAAAGCTTTAACATCTGTAATAAATGGTTGTAATGAAAACTCCCAGAAAAGTGAGAAAAAGCAATTTAAAAGTTAATTGATGTTGTTCCTGACATTCGATAGAAAAACTTCTATAATTCGTTTGTAAAACAAATTATCTCTATGAAATTTTGTTCTCATATTCTAAAAGGCTTTAAAATTAAAATAAAGCAATAACTTCGTTTTCAGCATTTTAGGTAATTTTTAGAGCATTTAGAGCATACCTCTTAAGTGGTAAAGAACAATATGTTCAGTACGTTTAAGAAACAAATAACTACATTTTCTAAATGAGGCTTATTTTGCAAATTAGACAGAGAATGTCTAGACGTTGTATAACTAAGAAACGTTAGAATTCTAGCCTGTATTTCCAAACAGTTTGAAGAATCATGCATTAGTTGAATTAATTGATTTAAATACAATCAATAACTCATTTATAGTCTGATGTTTAGGGATTGAAGTTTAGATGGCGAAATAAAATATAATTTTTTAAAACTTAAGTTTTAAACCTTGAGGTTTATTAGAACAGCTCCAATTCATGAGTAAACTTATCCACTCTCCATTTAGATTAAATCATGAAACACCATTGAATTCATTAAAGCACTGCTTTCATTAAGGACTGTGCTCTCTGTTCAAGAACACTTTGCACCCCTTGCCAAGAGTGCCATAACTCAAAAAGTAGATTTTGAGTATTTTGAGTGACCCAGATTTTTACAGTGGCATAATTTCTGTGTATGAAGAATTTGCGTTCTAAATTCACAGGAGGTACGGGAGAACAGAAAAAGAAAATTTCGTTGGACATACAAAAATTTGTCTGGGGAACTAGACAGAACAATGATCCAAAATGTTTTTTATGGCCAAAGATTTTGTCGATTGCGGACTTAATTAAAGATGTATCCCACAAAATTACATTTCAAAACTTGAATATATAACAGTTCCGTCGTCTTCTGTTCAAAGCTTTTTGTAGTTTTTAATTTAGAAAAAATGCTAAATTTTAAATATTTTGGGAAGGGTGATGTTTTGAAGGGGGTATCTACACTTGGATTTGATTGCCTGTACAATTGTTAGCAATATGTTCAACTACCACAAATAACGAAATATTACGACTCTTGTTATTCATGAATGCAGTGAATATTTGCACCAGAACAATCACTGAATACAATGCTACTTCATTTTGACTTCCAGGGATCTTTACGTCCGATATCATTTGAGACGGTTTTTCTTATGTTGGGTTATCAGTAATTGAAGTTGACACGTAGAAATAAGTTTCGACCCTTCCTATAGTTACCGAATAGTATCCTTTGATGGTCACTTGATTATTAATGGACGTCGATATCTTTATGGTAGACAGTTCCGAGGGTGTCCTGATTTAACGATTGCTTCAACCATTTGTTACCCTGGTACTTCCAGATGTTATGCATACTCTACTGTTTATCACATGGGCTAAGATTGCAAGTAGTACTTCAGCATCACTATCCAGATTCTCGTCAACATAAAAAGCACAATTTTTACCCACTACCAATGAGAGCGTAGGGAAATAAATTTTACTATTTAACTTGTAACGAAACAGCAAAAACATTCAAATGTATCTGTCTTAGAGAACGGAATATTAATTAATGGCAATTCCATCTGTGGATTCATTCCTCATTCATTTGTGGATTCATGTGTGTTTTTCATTCTTGCATAACTCAATGTTTGGAAAATTAAGCGAAGTAACGCCCAACCTTTGCAATATGTGTTTCTGTGGTCGCGACGGAATGGTTTATTTGGAGTAACTCGTGGGTTCCAATTTTGTTGTTTTTATCTTGTTTTATTTTTCGGTAGTGCAGTGAGAAGCATTTTACAAAATTTATTGGTTGCAATTTAGATTAAATTGTTTTCAAGGTAAGGTATAAGTCTTAGCACGCATCTCAAGCAACGATTCGCCTAGCGTGCGTCTTACCATTTGAGACATGTTGTATGTTGTTGGAAGATCCTAAGAACGCTCTTCTTGTCCAATTGCAACATAGCATCTAAAGCCATTGTGTACTCTGAGGATTATCATCACGGCCTTTTTATTCACGCCTTCTTGGGTTAGCTAACAATTGGAATTTCGAGCATTGTAGAAGGTATAGTAAGTACTTAAACGTGCTCACTTTGTTGTACATGTCCCTTTATGTATACTGTCTGCCACAAAAACAACTGCCCGCCGAGATAAAAAGGGTAATCAACTAATTGACAGAAATAAACTCGTATTTTGCAAAGGTTATGAGCAATTGATTTTGGAAAAGTGAAACGTGGACAAGTAAAACAATTATAGTTAGTCCCAAATATTAAAGTTCAAAATTATGAAGTGGATCTTATCTTTCCCTCGGGATTGATCCCGGACTCGTATTGTATCCCGTTGTGTTGCTCCAGTGCGACGTAAATTTAGCTACTTACCCAAATTATTATAAAAAGTTTATTGGCTACATCGAACAGTTTGATAAAAGGAAAACCAATCAAGTGAAAAAGCATTTAAGAAGTTTCACAAATATTTATCTGATGGTTTGTGTCAAGAAAGTGAAAATAAAAGTTAGATATAGTTTTCCTTGAAACCTAAAATCTTATCACAATTTGTTCTGTCAGATAATTAAGCAGATTTTCTATTGTTTGAATGACGATTAACGTATATCTTAGAATACATGTTTTATTATGTATCATAAGACCTCAAATCTTTATTTTTCAAGTAAAAATAAAATAAAATGCTATGATTACCTCACAGAAGCAGTCATATGAGGCCATGATGGTTTAAACAACATAATAAACAATAGTAATATAAGTGATTATATAGAACTAGTTGGGTTAGTACAAATATCCATGAATCTAAAATTTTGTTAAACGAAAGTGTGATTATTTTGAACGATTCTCTGTTGGTAGGTAGAGAGTTAATTAAGTCGCACAGGAGAAAAACAATTGGCGACGGTCCGGAATCAATTCTAAAGGGAAAGATTCGAGGACAGCCCATTGTCATTTTTGAACCACGGTCAGATGACAAGGCTAGCACATGATCTGGCACTCCACTCTCCAAACTTTCACACCACACCAACGTGAGGACATTGGAGGCCACGACAGATTTAACATGCATCACCCCACGCGTACACGACGGTATTTGTTTGGATCTAGTTTCGATCTCTGATCCCTCTGGTTCCTAATTCGTTACTCTTCCAACTGGGCTAAATCGGCCCTGAAAATTTCCCTGTAGACTATGAGGCAAGTTTAACATACAGTATGGAGTTAGACTAGTTTTGAATAAATGAGGAACTGAAGCATAACTCATGAATAGACTTTTGCAAGAAAATATGATCTAATTTATGAAACATGTTTCTTTTGTGAAGATAGTGAATGCTCCATAGAAATATTGTAGAAAGGAGACACATACCGTTAGCAAGAGGATCATGTAGAAATCAATTCGTCAATCAAAATGACATTCTGTTTTGGTAAAAAACTTGACATTCGAAGGTAATAAAGAGAGAATAAGATGACGTTTAACGATGGATAGTTCAATTTTGCTCTAACTTGTTGATGCTCATACACAAATACATGAGCTGGGAAAAATACCCAATGAATACCCATATGCTTCAACAGCTGTTAAGTGTTTTGCATATGCACTCTAAGGAAAACGTCTTTGAAATACAAAGGGGAATATATCAAGCAATAAAGGTTTTGGGAGATAGGATCTTTTCAAAATTGATCATTGCTTTTAGAAAATATTTGAATTCATTTTTAGAATTTTTTATGTACAATCGAACTTTCTGTAAAACTAGAATCAGTGACATCTAAATGAAAAATGTTCAACATGTGTTTCCATATTTTTTTATTTATCATAAACTTTACATAATATTCGAATACACGTGCCTTTTAAAAATTTTGGTAGCGATGAGTTGGAATTCGATTCCAAGACCGTAAAAGTGACTTTCTCATTTGCCCACAAATAGACGATTTCTTACCGCTTTCAGAGGTAGCACAGATCATAGTAAAGCAAAGAAGCAAACTTTAAGTTTTCAGATTATGGTGTATTTTTTACGGTTTTCTGTCACAACAATGTCCGTATTTCACACTCTCTTAACAAATCGAATTAACTATACGTGAGATTCACGTCACGTGCGGAAGCGATTCCACATGAAGTCTGGTGCAATGAATAACTAGTAGCATAAGAATATATAAATCGATCTAAATTCTATAAACATAAAATGAATGCTGGCAAGTCTAATGGCGGGTGGGGCCCCGGTAGCCCAGTTGGAAGAGTAACGGACTAGCAATCGGAGAGTTGAGAGTTCGAATCCAACCAAAGACTCGTGTACAAAGGGGGCTGGTGCACGTTAAATCTGTCGCGGCCTCAAACGTCCTCACGTTGGCATGGTGTGGAACTTTAGAGAGTGAGGCTCCAGGTGTGACCTCGTCATCTGACCGTGGTTCAAAGATACGTGGTGTTGTCCCCAGATCTTTCCCTTCGTGTTTGATCCCGGACCGTCGCCAATAGCCTGTTGTGTTGCTCCATTGCGACGTTAATTAAATGCCTACCTACTGGCAGCGCGTGGCCTTAAATAAAGGTCACCAAATAAATTAGGCGATTGTATTTTTAAAGTTTAGAAAAGATATTGGGGGAATGGACCGTGCGATGTCCTTCGTTTGTAAATAGTGCACTGTATATATGTATAGAAATAAATGAATGATGGCGAGATTGCGTTCCTCTCTCTGTGTTCTCCACAGTAACATCTAGTATACCGCTCGGCCAAATCTGTTACATTATATAAGAGTGGTTACAATCGAACGCACAATGATAGTACCATGCGATTACTTGTCGAAAAGTCAACCCGAAAAAGCGACTCTTTTCCCATAGGACAGCATTACGGTAGTTGAAGGAGGAGCTGAATTAACGTCGCACCGGGGAGCAACACCGAGCTATTGACGACAGTCCGGGATCAATCCCGAAGGGAAAGATCGAGGACAACACCTCGTAATTTTGAACCACGGTCAGATGACAAGGTAACACCTGAACTTGCATCGCACTTTCCAATTTTCCACGCCACGCCAACGTGAGGACATTTGAGGCCACGACGGATTTAACATGCACCAGCCTCCACGTACACGACGGTCTAGGGTTGGATCGAGCTTCGAACTCGAAAGCTTCCGATTCCACTACTCTTCCAACCGGGCTACCGCGGCCGCCTTAACATTCCTGATATGCGCATATGCATACCTCTGCAACTGATAGTTTTACACACCCATTGGGGTTTCAGATCCATCCGAAGCTTTATTTTTGTACGAGTGTATCGATTTACTTTCGGGTATCGCAACCCCAGGGAAGCCAAAAGAATAGTTTGGTTTTTATAATGCTGAAATGTTAAGCCACCGGAAGTGACGTCTTAAAACTCTCAACCCGAATAGTCACGGAATGCCGCGTCCAAACGAAAAACCGTCATCACTTTTCCTTGTTTTTCGACAAGGAATCACGCGTCTTAGTTATTTAGCCATCAATTATGACCACCCTGTATGAGAGAAATTTTCAATGCTGACAAACAAACCAGACGGAAAACGGACATTTTACTTCCTGTAACCAAAAAATGCTCTCGCATGATACACACCAGACATATGTAGACTAATCAAATATATATCAATTCAGAAATCAGTCTATGGGAATTTTTATTGGCGACGTGCTGAAAATGTATTCGAAAAAGAAGCCAAGTGACTTTACGTCTGGAATACGTACAGAAAGAACCCATCACCTACATTTAGTTTGGCAGAAAAAGCCTCTCACATATATTAAAAACATGTCTTAGGAAAATAGCAGTGCCAACAGAAGATATGAAGAAAATATTTTTTGCTTTTATGATTTTATTACATGTATACAATGTCCTTAATTTTACATTATATTCATATGTTCATACCTTTTGAGATTTTTTAGCGAAGTTTCACTCGTAAAGGCATTAATACTACGTCATAAATACTGTGAAAAATTATCTATTTTAGGGTTCAAATTGTTTTTTAGATTACTGTGTTTCATCGTACATTTTACTTTATCTACACTGTTGTACATCGAAAATACAACACCATGAAAAAAGCACCCAATAGCCTTGAAATTTGTATGAGTAATCATAGAAGGATGTGTAAATGATTTCTACATCGTGAATATGAAATTATGTTCCAAAGAGACCCTCTCTGTAAGAAGTATAAAAATGGAGAACAGAAACCCGCTTTAAGTATTGGAAATGTACTTTCTCGCCCTTATTGTGAACACTAAACTAAATTATACCTCGTAGAAAAATACTGCAATCGTACGAGCACATTTCTGAGTTTGACAGCGGAAGAATTGCGACTTATCGAAAGTACAGATTATCTTTCCGGGATATCGATGCTCCTGTTGGACGAAATTTAGCCATAGTGATGCGAATATAGTATTTGGTATTTGGTATTTTCAATTAACGTCACACTGGAGCAACACAACGGGCTATTGGTGACGGTCCGGGATCAATCCCAGAGGGAAAGTCCGAGGACAACACCACGTAATTTTGAACCGCGGTCAGATGACGAGGCAACACCTGAGCTGGCACCCCACTCTCCAAACTTCCACACCACGCCAACGTGAGGACATTTGAGGCCACGACAGATTTAACGTGCACCAGCCCCCTTTGTACACGACGGTGTTTGGCTGGATTCGAACTCGCAACCCTTCGGTTGCTAGTCCGTTACTCTTCCAACCGGGCCACCGCGGCCCGATGCGAATATAGAATCGATGGGTCATGTTCGACTATTTAATTGGATATTTCAGCGCAGGTATCGAAAGTTGAGCTGTGCCCTGAGACTAAAGTATAGAGAAACAGTTCCGGAAAGTACAATGGGGAAAGAACTCCTCGAAAGAATAAAATACCAACTAAAAAAAGTATGGTAATTTGAATTAAAAATGTCTTTTTAACATATAACAATGGCTGTGAGTATTCAAGAAGCAGGTTCCAGTCTTCTAAAATTGTTCCACACATGGAACACAAACATGAAAAAATTAATTATCCTAATTTCCTATAAACCGATTCCATCAGAAAATAAATACCGTTTTACTTGTATGGATGGTTGACTGTTTTTTAATAGGCCCAGAAATGTTTTCCCGTCACATAAATGGACATGCACACGAGAAAAGTTACTACTGATATAGAAGAGTTATTTGAATGAAATGTTAATTTCCAAACGCAATGACATTGTAACGCTTTTTTGAAGCATTTTGTGTCTTACAACGATATATATACGTGCTGCTTATATGGTAAATTTTCAGTTTTGAAACTTAGATGGACTTAGAATGAAATTACTAGGCGCAAGTTACTTTTGACTACGTATACTTAACTTTGGAAAGTAGAAGTTCAAAACAGTTCTTAAATATTTTTACAAATACACTTTATCCTAAACTCCACATCGTAAAAGTAATTTTCTCCAGCTGAAAATACAAACTTACAAGTGGAAACAAATATTAAATTTTCATAAGAATATCACTATGTTGATTGAAAAACAATCAAAAGACCGGAAAGGAAATTTTATCTTTTTAGGTTTTGAAAATATTCAATCGACCATTAATATTTTCTTCAATATCATTAAAAATTTAAATGCTTTTAGGTAATAAAAATACATACCTTCTTTACCACACAGTTATGAGCTGTTCAGTTTCCGGAAATATTAATTTTCGCAATCAAACCCTTTGAAGAGTTATGCTTTTTAAGCCCGCGTATTCCCCCCTAAATCTGAAAATGTAATGAACTCATGCTTTTATAACGCGCACTTTAATTCAATGGCAATCACGCCAACAATGCCCTTACATCATTTAATCACTTACATCATGCATCATGTAATCCCTTGCATCAGACAAGGCGGGATTTCTTCGAGAACTTGACAATAAAAATATTTTCTTTATAAAGTACTTTCTTCATAAACTCATTCTGAATCTTACTTCGCAGGATATTGCAACGTTTGATTCAATTCCTGAAATTCATATCTAGAAGAGTGTCAGATCTTTGATGCAACGCTAACGTAAACATAATAAATTAAAGGGGCGATTTAAGATCTTTTGATTTATCGTCCTTGATGGGATTTCATTTCCAGTCAGTAGTGATTAATCTGGTTATTGGTAATAAAACAACAAAGAGTTGTCCACATTCATTCAGGGGTACACTAAGATTGATGATTCCGCCTGACAGAAAGTAAAAGGTGATTTCTGTAAAATCCACACCTGCACTTTTGAATGTTAAAACAAATTTTATAAAATTCGTTTGAATGGGGGATAGTAAAGTATTCAGTCTATTTTCTATATTTTTAACACAAGCATTAATTCTTTGTTTAAAGTTTCGATTCCTGTAACTTATTTTGGGTGCATTTATCTCTTCTGTGTATGATGAAATTGGTGCACTACTGCACAACACCACAATCTTCCCCTTTCAGCATCATGACATAAGAAGACATCTGATGACTTAAAATCACGTGGCTCAGGAACTTTGCTTCCATCAAGAGGCTCGAGGGCCAAAATTCTTGGGGTGATGAAATTCTTGAACATTCATCGGGACCTGATAAGAGATTGACTTTCAATATTCACGTATGTACAATAAGATTGTATAATGTAATGCAAATAACACACACGCGCTCACACATATGCCATCACCAAGAATCAAATAAACGAAAAATGAAAACGAAACAAATGAAAAACGAACCTTTTAAATGAACAGCAATAAAAGCCGCAGAGAACAAAAGAGGGAAAGAATTACAACCCCAATTTTTTTTTCTAGGAGAAGCTAAAATATAGAGAATTAAGGAAACGAAGTGAGCCCACTTAATTTATCAAGGGGAATAAAGAGTTAGTCACTTCGTTTTAAGTTTTTTCTGTACTTGTGTGAAGTTTAGCCAAAGAAATAAACACAAATTTCACCTGGAAAGCCAAAAGAAAATTTTCTGTTTGAAAGCAGAGGAAATGGAAAATAATAACATTCGAAGCAATCGAAAAAGGATGTAAGAGATGTCGCAATGAGAGGGAGCCCCACCTTGTATCCAAACAATTCCCGGTCAAACATGTTGGAAAACAGTAATCAACCAAGAAGAGACAGATAAAAAATGTAACCAGGAAAAATAAAGCTGAAATTAGTAACATGGAGAATTTATTTAGCATATAAGATTGATGATTTAAAAAGATTATTAAATTCATCCCAACCACACTCATATTAACCAGTGAAGTGTTTCACTACGCTAGGCACGAGACTGATAGAGTTAGTAAAGCTTTCCCTGTGTGTATTACTTGATGTTGTCTTGTGTTTGGCGTAGTTGGCCTCTGCATTATAAAACCCAACCAATAAACCATGGTGACTGACTAATATGCATCTTCATCAACAATAGTCACTCTTCCATGTAACAGAACGATGTTAATTACACTATTGTTGCCAGTTGTAGCAGAAGTTTGTTTGGCTTCTTCATGTATTAAACTTGCGCTACCATTTTTGAATTTTTTGACCCTTTCCTAAACACTCCGTTGTGGCAAAACACTATGATGAAACTTTTCAATAGATATAGGCGCTTGAAATTCTTTACGGCACATACACACGAAACCGATTTTCTAGACCACATATGTATATTTATATACTACATAGGCCATCACCAAAAATCAGATAAAAAATAAACCAAAAGAAAACACATGCAATAACGAAAAGCGAAGTAACTTATACTCTTGCTTCTCAAGAAAAATGTATTTTTCTGGTGGTTTCTACTTCTTATGTGTATATACGTATATATATATATATATTGTTTGCTCTGATTAGGTTTGCTCTGATTTGTTAACTCTGATTAGGATTTATTTAAATATTGGGACACTTTTTGGATAGTTTTCATTAAATAAATTAGTGTAGCGGTTTTTAATAATTTTGCTTCGAAAAGGATCGTCTAAGTTTATTTCAGTCTTGTGCATTGTTATTAAATTTCTCATTTCTACCGTTATCCTGAAAGATGCGTAGAACAAAAAGATTTAATTATCAGCAAACTGGATTAAAATAACAAAAGCAATTTATAAACTTTTTCATCTGGGATAAAAATATCTAGAAGAAACTCAACCTCAGTGATATCTATAAAACGCATAGATTTTATAATATTTTAAATCTCCAAGAGGAGAGTTAAAACAAAATTCTCTTATTAATATATACATTTCAGAAAAGGAGGAAAAATTGTCAAATTGGATTATATGCTGGAGGAAAAGGAGAAGGAATAAGACGAAAAGAAAAAATAAAGGTTAATTTATATATATCAGTGAACTAACTGATTAGTGTTGCGCAAGGAAGTTAAAAAAGCTGCTGGATTAAATTTCATTATCTGAGTTATTATTTGGGAAACAAAATGATATAACAGATTGTTTCGGAAGGGTAACAATTTTGCTCTCTCGAAAAGAATAGATTTCCTTTTCATAATTAAGTGCATGGATTAAAAATGTGCGGCAAACAAATGAATTGTTAGGGAATTTAGAATTGAATCGATATTTTTATCTTTTAGTATTGTGTTGTATTTGTTATTTGCCATGGTTTGAAAGTGGAATTATTAATTAAAAGCGAGTAACTGAAATAAAGATGTATAAATAGCATATGCTTGATTTGTTTTGAATCTGTAAAAGTTTGATTATATAGCTGTGCTGCAATGGTAAGAATAAAAATTCTACGAATCTAATTACTAACCGAAGTATTTTACGAAGCGATAATTTAAATCATGCCATTTCAATTCATAACACTTAAACTGCTTTAACTCAGGAACACCGTCCGATTTTCTTTAAAAAATGAATTCTGAGTTTCTTTACCCATCTCTATATTCATATGGTTAAACAAATGGTTATGACGTTAAAAGCAGTTGAATATTCTCATTCGAATAACTCAATTTTCGAAAGTAAAGAAGAGGACAATGGGGTAGTTTTCCTGAGCTAAAGCAGATTAAGAGAAATGTGTTGAAAAGGGATATTTCAAATTGCCGCTTCGTGAAATGTCTCGGTATTAGTTGTTTAACAATCAGCTTCGTACTATTTATTAGTCTTTGTAGACTTGTAGTTCTTCATCTCAAAATTGAGATGGATGAAGAAACTCTTATGGGGTTAAAAACACCTGAACATAAAATTAGAATCGGGAAGGTGATAAGATTTTGAAAATTGCTACTTCTTAAAGGTTTCAATTACTACCTGCGAATTGAAGGACATCCAATAACACGAACTACCAATCAACCCAATCAAAAATATAAAATTTTATGCTCTGACTCTCTCCATTCACAACATCTTCAGGACGTGCACTATACGTCCTGGGGGAAATGCATCACTTATTTCAAGCTTCATTTTCTTGCTTGGAACTATGATAGTTTCTACGCCATATGATCACAAATGTCCTTCGCTCATACACAGCTGGCCATCGAAAATGCAACACCATGAAGGAATCATCCAATAGCCTCGAAAATTATACGTTGCGTAGAGCAAGGAAGGATATGCAAATGATTAGCTCTGCAGCGTATATGTAAATTATGTCCGCCCCCTGTATGCAGTATAAAAATGGAAAACAGAGCCTGTTATAAGTATTGAAATTGTTTTCTAGTTCGTGTGTATAGGAAGCTTAACTATGCCTAATCGGAAAATTTGGCAGTCAAATGTGCACGTTTCTGAATTTGACAGAGGAAGTATTGCAAATTGAACTGCGGATTAGCCTTCTGAGAAATAGATGCTCGAAATCAAGCCAGAGTGATGCGAATATAAAATCTGTGGGTGCAAGAGAGACAAACTGACCGGTATGGTATGGTATTTTTAATTAACGTCACACTGGAGCAACACAATGGGCTATTGATGAAGGTCCGGGATCAATCACATCCGTAATTTTGAACCACGGCCAGATGACGAGGCAACACCTGAGCTGGCATCCCACTCTCCAAACTTCCACACCACACTAAAGTGAGGACATTTGAGGCCACGGCAGATATAACGTGCTCCAGCCACATTGTACACGATGGTGTTTTGGTTGGATTCGAACTCGCAACCCTCCGGTTGCTAATCCGTTACTCTTCCAACCAGGCCACCACAAACTGACCGACGTGGACGAATGCATCAACCTCTTCACATTACCGAACGAGAGAACAGACATACCGTGCGTATGGCTATTAAGGATCATACTGTAACGCATGAACTCTAGCTCAAGAATTATGGATTGTTGCACGACAACCTGTGTAATCACGTACGATTTGACTTCGTCGGCCGCGGAGGGGAATTTTTTCAAGATTCCTTTTCTGCGATTGCCTTTGTCTCTACACCACAAGCGTCAGCAGCTGCAATGGTGGGTAGAACACCGCACATGGACAAAAGAATGGCATTGCATCGTCCTTTCAGATGAATCTCGGTTCTGTCTACAGCACCACGATGGTCGCATCCTGGTTGCACCGCGGCGACAGACTGAATGACTAGCATTATACATCGCCATACCGTTCAATTACGGCTTGTGGTATGGGGGTGCCATTGAATTTACTTCCGCATCTTCCAAGTATGAATTTCCGGTACACTCAACAGCCACAGCTACATAACTGAAGTTCGGCAGCCTGTCGTAACCATCGACCTTCTAATGAAATAGACGGACCATGTGGACGGAGTCGCTGTCGTAAGATCTCTGAAGGGTAAATCACAAACCGACTTAGCCGATTGGCTGCGGAAGCGCAGACTAGTGCTTTTGATTACGGTGGATAAACACTTTAATCAATCAATAATTTAGGATTCATGCTTTTACCCATAACCACGTGACAGATCTTCAAACCGAGCAACTGGAAGAAATAACATGAAACTGAGGCACATGTGCCGTGTATTTCATGTTAAGGTCGATGGTCGTAATCCCTTATATTTAGGGCTTACCTGCGATCAGTTTTCAAGACAACACATAGCATGCAACGTAAAAGAATTCCTCAATGTTCACCACGTTTCATTTCTTCCATGGCCCTCCCGTTCCCCAGATCTGTTGCCCATCAAAAATGTCTGGTCGATCACCCAAAGACTGCGCGTTACAGGCCACCTGTGGTTATGCCAGATTAACATTGGCAATGTGTACAAGCAGCATGGACTGATACGTATATTCAAACAAACATCCAGAGTTTCTTTCATTCAATGCCGAGACGTGTGGTAGCAGTTATTGCAGCCCATGGCAGGTACACAAAATACTGATTTCTTCTAATTCGGCAAGTCGAACGGAGCTGTAATTTAATCATTTCACCCCTTGTGCTTTACGTTATTTGTATATTAAATATGGCTTTGATATTTTTCGTCCTTCATGTTGTTACACATTCAATGGCAGCAGTGTATTGCTCTGTCTTTCTTCATTGATATTATTGTAATACGTGTTTCTCTGAACACGTTTTGCTTTCTAAATGTGATATCTGCTTTGAAGTCTGTGATCAACATAATTTTAATCTTCATCTTTTTCAAAGTTCACATTATTGTTACAAATCTGTCGAGAAAGTAAATACAAAATTTATTTTAGCGTTTCTTGAAATTTTGGTAATTTTTAGGAAGGTGAACTACACATTATACAGCTACCGAAAAATGACTTTGCAAAAGCATAAAAGCTACATGCAGTTCCAAAAGCATAAAAAAATAACAAGAATGAAAATTGCAACTACGCATCTCGAAAGCTTTACTCTGAATCATTTTCTTTCTCTACCCTTTGTTTTAAAAACAATATGTGAACGAACACAAAGACTTCTTTGAAAGCATCTTTCATCTCATTGTTTCTTTATGGTTACGCGCTCCTCTCACAGAATAAGTCGTTGTTATATTTGAAGATGTTAAGCATTTGAAATGTTTTTTTTTGTAAAAACAGATTTGCAAGGCGTTTCTTTGGGTTGAATTTAACAATTTCCCCCGAATATGATTATTTCAAGTGATTTTTAAAGGCGTTATAATTTTATTGCGATTGTATGGGACGTGCAATTTATATAAATTCTTATTTGGTAGTGGCACAACTACCCGGATCTTCTGTACAGGTTTAGGTAGTGGTAGTGTTATGCTGCGGAACCTTTTTCCTGTACGTATTCCGAACTTGACGTCACTTGGCTTGCTTTTCAAATACGATTTCAGTTCTTCGCCCGATAAACATTCTAAAAGTTAAATTCTGAATTGTTGTATGATAGATGATTAGTTAACAATAACTAGATTGCACGTCAAATGACACCAAAAGGGTGATAAACTACATGTTAAGGTAACCCCGATATGTATCCTGCGAGAGCGTTTGGGTTACGGAAGTAAAATCTTCGCTTTCCGCCTGGTTTGTTTGCAATAATTGAATGAACAAGTAAAATGCATACTAAAGAAGTAAAATGAATAGACAGCAGCAGTCATAACTTGCTAATTCGCAACCATGCTCTGATTGGCCGAACGCTGTCAAAGTGAACCAAGAGCGATATTAGATATAAACGATATAAACAAAAACAAGCCCTTCTCTCCTGACTCAGCGAGCGAGAAGGCAATTGGTTGAATGAATTATAAATTATTCTATTGGTCAAAACTAGTCAGAAGTAATGCAGGGAAGACTATTTGCAGAACTGATATATGCGTGTAAAACCCTCTGATGATTAAATGAATAATTGGGCTCACAAACCTTTGAAGCTCGATAGACCCATATTAACCTTCCAGGTGATTTAGACGAGATAACTCGTCTATCAAGATCTCTCCAATATTTCTAATGACGAGATATCTCAACATCAAGATATTTTCGATGTTTTGATGATGACCAGATCAAGATCTGGTCAGTTTCTTCTAATGACGAGATATCTCGTCCATCAAGATCTGGTCAGTTTTTTCTAATGACGAGATATCTCGTCAATCAAAATCTGGTCAGTTTTTCGAATGGAGAGATACTTCAAGACAACCACCAAGAGGGTTAACCTAGTGTTTTCCAAACTGTAGGGCTCACCCTTAGGTCGAGAGGTTATTGTAAAGGGGTAATTGCCAAAAGTATGTTTCCTTACAAAATTTTTGAGATGAGGCAAAACATAGAGCACTTCTACACTACTTCTCTGACTGAACTTTTAGTACTTAAGTACTTTAAAGAGTGTGAGCTAAAAGGAGGTCGTAGTGATCGATCTCAGTGTTAATAAATATGAAACAAACTTGTTTTATGACCCCAAATCATTTCAAAAACGCGAATCGGGAGAATAGAAAACCGAGTACTTTAAACAAGTCAATGCAAGGTTCTCAAATATGAACTCTGCGAAAGTTGAGTTTCGGAAAAGCTAAATCTGAGGATGATAAATTTGCAAAATAGAATTCCGGTCGTGTTTCTGAATTTAATAAAAATCCATTTGTCTTTCAGATGAAACATAAGAAAATTAAGTCCTACTTAATAAAATGGTCAGTCTAGATACCATGATCATTTTCACTAATTTTCAAAACATTTTCTTTTATTAAATGAATTATGATTTAAGAAAACAATGTGTGAAAATCAACTGTTATGAAAATTGAAGAAGAGGGGCGATACATTTTTATGTAAAAGAAAGGGAGCAGCTACTGGAAAACACTGCATCAATCCTGTAGAGACCAGGGAAAGATGACTGATGCTTTATTTTTAGAGATGACAGTAAGTGACGCAGGACTGTTAGTTGCGTGTAATATAGGTACCCGATTGCTTCCTCCTTTTAGAGTCAAATACAGAGGGTCCAATCAATTTGTTAACCTTTCAATTGTTCACAAAAATCGTAAAGTGGAATTGGAAGTGCGATTTGCACTAAATTTAATCTCATTGAGGAGAAACTTTTTTTTGACGGGGGGGGGGGGGAAATTTAGTTCAAATTTTCACCGATAGAGGGCGACCGCAGTGACGACAGTCAGAATGGTATTGTTGGAAAGCTGGGTATTTATTCTTATGGAGGAATAAGTAGTTCATTTGCCACAGCGCTGTTACGGGCGTCTGATAACACTGGTATGCCGGTGCGAGGGTGTTCAGACAAACTTCCAGTTTCCTCAAAATGTACCAGAGAATGAAGTCCGACAGGGGTTAGATGACCTCGGTCTTTCCTCATCCTTTCAGTGTCCGAAACTTGGCGATACACCCGCTTGCGTAAGACTTCACTAACATTGCCCGTTCCCACCAATGTACTGGGAATGTACGTGTTCATTGAGGAACGGAACGGACGTATCAATTACGGAGTTCCTACTGAATTTCAGCGAACTTCCCGAATTAATAAGAAAATTTTATAATTTATTGAGAAAAAAAATGTAATTAGAGCTGCCAGAAAGGCATACCTCCCGGTTTGATTGGACTCGCATTTGCATATCTCCTACACATGTAACATGAAGTAAAGTGCCTTCTACTTGTCAAAAGTTGAACTAAGTTCCCCTCCCTAAAAATCCCCTCTTGAGATTCTTTTTCGTGCAAACCGCACTTGAATTTACCACTTTTTTGCGACTTTTATGAATTGTTGAACTGTTAACAAATGTATGGGACACCCTGTATACATCACTATAATATAGGCTGCACGAATTAGTTTTTGTGTTCTGCGCTATTATTTCCAAGACCAGGTAATAAGCCCTCATGACAATAAAGCTTACTTTGAAATTTATGTTACCAACATTTTTCTTTATCAACAATAGGTTTTAATTCTAATGATTTTTGTATGCTCAAGGGATGGTGCTGTGTTGCAACTTGAAAAAGATGGAATTTTGCTTTTGTTTTGTTCGACGCCACGCCATCCGTCCTCCCTCTGGGTTCACTTGTTTATTCCTCGTACCATGTGTCGCGTTCCATGAGGAAGCTCTAGCTCTTTTGTTCTCAAATCGCGAAGAATAAAATTTTACTTTTTACAATCCATCCGTTTCGAGCTTCACATCTTGTTGGCATTGGTTACTTCCACATTACGTAAAACATATATTATTTTATGAAATCTCTAAGGGTAAAGGATAGCTTTAATCTTTGCCCCAGAACCTTAAATGGCTTTTTATTTATTTTGACGATACTTGCATACAATTCTGAGTAAATATAAAGCAGGTGATCAGCAAGGTACTCTAATTAAATATTCCGTTTCGAAAAGGGATAAAAACTTCTTGGTATGTTTGCCATAAGGAATATCCTTGCCAAATTCAGCCAGTTTCCCCCAAAAGAATAAAGATAGGACAGTAGGGAATTTATTATTTCACACAAACAAAATCATTTTGTTCCTATGTATTGGGTACCAATCTAGTGCAAATTTGAAACAGGATGAAATTTTCAATCTATCTTCAACGATTGAAAAGACAGAAACTTCGATTAGGGCAATAAAAAGGTAGGTAGGTATTTTAATTAACGTCGCACTGGAGCAACATAACTGGCTATTAGTGACGGTCAGGGATAGATCCGAGGACAACTCCACGTAATTTTGAACCACTGTCGGATGACGAGGTCAGAGCTGGTACCCCACTCTCCAAACTTCCACACCACATCAACGGGAAGACATTTGAGGCCACGACAGATTTAACGTGCACCAGCCCCATTTGTACACGAGGGGATCAAAAATAAAATCGAACGGCAAATTGCATGAGGTCTGGAGTGAGCTTCGGCCGACTTCAGAATTACTTTTTTAGTCAGATTATGATTAATATTATGAAGATTTAAATTTCTCATAACTATCATTAAATTTAATACAGTGCATATGACTCTTTCTGTACTTTTCTGTCAGAGCTGCGGAAAGGTCTTGACTTAACGAGCGACATAAAAAGAAAACGTTTGCAATAGTTTTAAGGACAAAGGAAGGAAAAGTATTGTTTGCTTTAGAATCAATGCAAAGCGTGCCATTTGAAGAAGGACGGCAAAGTAAATATTACTATGATTGAGTAAAAACCATTTTTAAGGGAAAGTGCAGTTAACTATTTATATAAATAACTTAATTTTGAAAATATGTTTTTGCCTTTATATTTAACACAAAAATTTATTTGAATACCTATAGTAAATCAGACAGATATGGATTTTTTTTCCTCCCCATCTTTCTTTAAAATGGATTTTTTAAAGAAAGATGGGGAGGAATTTTTAAATAATATCCTCCTAGAAATCTCTCATATTTGCACTATTTATTTTTAATGGTGTTCATGTGATCCCTGTTTAACACACTATCATTATGGAAAACTCAATTACTTTTTGAACAAAAAATATAATGTAAGCATCAACTAAAATTGTGCAAAAAGACGACTTGTTGCATCTTCATTTTTTCTTACTTCTTTTCATCAAAAAATGATACTTACCATTATTTAGCTTGAATATTGAAAGCCACAAAAATTTCATGATTTTATACGTATTTAAAAACAGCCTTTAATTTCAATTTCGTAAGCACTGGAAAATTGAAACAGAAAAAGCCGTTTAAATTTGTTTATAGGAATAAAATACTGGAATATTTGTAACAGGCCCTAAAAATTTCACGAATTAACTTTATTGATATGAATAATTAGAAACTAGTTTAAGGGGCAGCTCCGGATACCATTGCTCAGGATAGTCACTTTTCAAAAACTTCAGGCTGCAATTTTTAGGTTTTAAGAAATTTCGAAATTATAATGGTCTATCCACTTTTCAATAGGTTATATCTTAAACTTTCAAGTATTAAGCACTCATTCAAGCAATAAGAAATTCTTTTGATTCTCTTGAACATTTCATTTATATTTTTTTCATTACAAAATTTTCATTCTGTGGTTCTTATCAACTACGTTACCAGAACCTCTTCATTTGTGAGCTTTCGTACACTATAATATTCATTCTCTTTTTATCCTTCTCCCATCTTGCTTGAGCCAATTTATCAGAAACATTTGAGCGCCTTGTGAAAATGGCTTTGCTTATTCCTGAATTCCACCCCACTTTTTCTGTTTTTGCTCTTGTAACCATTTTCAAAGGCTCCGGGAATTTTGAGAACACCAATATTAAATAACCAACGAAGAGAACATAACCTACGTAATCACACACAGGCTAACGTTTCATTTAAATTTAAAATGACCAAGAAAATTCACAACACAAATTGCAGAAACGGCTAGAGAATTGAGAAAACATGCTATATGAGTGTCAGTAAAACGGATAATTCAGCTTTATGGTAGCATTTTTTTCATTTCCAAAGAACGATTTTTGGATAAAGTTCAAAAGTGAAGAAAAGAAGTACTCCAATCACTTAGAAATTTTACTCGAATATTTTTAACTGAATAATATAAGTATTTATAAATAAAATACTCAAAATTTGAGCAATTTTTAGCGTAATTTGATGTTTTAGTGATTTTGTTGGCAATCCTTAAACCTATAATGAGATTTAAATATCAATCCTAGATTAATATGTCAGTATTTCGTGCATACAAAAATGTTTAGGATACGGAAGACCAGAAGCACATGAATCTCTACGGAAATAGGGTTTAATGAGACGAGGGTTGGTAAATTTTTCTAAATCTGGGGACCATAGTTAAAAATATTTACAATAAATTAAAAATTACTTATTCTCAGCCTCTTTATTGACGTTGTCAGTCTTGTGTTTGACACAGCTTGACCAAATATGGCCCTTGCGCCATATAAACCCAACCCAACGAATCATTTCTACATCTTCAAAACTAATGTTTCTCCCTGACAGGACAGAGAAAGTCTCTAAGATTATAAATTATTGTCAATAGTTATTGACTGAATTTTACAATAAATCAGACTGATTTTGACTCAATTTTCACCATATATTGCTTTTAAAATGGTTTGTAAACTAAAATAAATTTCGTTTATATTCTTTTTGGTAGAATAGGTCACTTCATTTCGAGATTTATGTTCGTCTAATAAAACACTTTCTCAAATAGGAAGCATTCGAAATAACGAATTTGGTATTTTTTGTTTAAGCCTAATTCCATCATAAGATAACACTATCTATTATATCCAGTTACAAAAAATATAATACAATTAAATTAAATCCCAAAAATACAAAAATATGGATTTATTTTCAGCACAAATGTTCAAATGAAATGTGTAAACATTTCTGTATCTTCCGTGGATACGGATGTTTTTTGTATCGGATTTTCATAATTCCAAGCATGATTTCTGAAGTTGAAATAGGTGCAATTTTCAAAGCTGAGTTTCTAAGGCCCTTGAAGAGAGAATCATACTTGGAATCCCAGTTGGCCGTCTGTTTCCCGCGTGTTGCACTTACCAGGAAAGGCTACGATATCCTTAATGTCCAAAATATGTGGATACCCGCCTGGTGGGACGCTGTAATTGACAGTAAACTGAAAGAAAAAAATGGAAGTTTAAAAATCCTCTTTCAGGTATTGCACGTGTTTGAAATTTCAATTTGAAAATATTTTGCATTTTTATTCTGTATGTCTACACTAAGCCGAGTATATAATCCCCGTCCTGCGAGTTGGCATTTTAGTCACTTATTAACGAGTCTAGTCGTTAAATTAGGAATATGTAATAACTAATTAGGGGACACATATAACAGCATATAACAACGAAAAATGCGATCCCACAATTGGAGTGTTTAGGGTGGCTTCTGTCTAAAGAAGTATGAAAAGGAAATTCAAACAATGTATGCCTTAAGTTAATATATCTATATAAATAAGAATGGAGTGTTTGTTCATTGAATATTTTTGACTCATTTCAAGTTTTCTATCCGTTTTGGGCCCTTCTAATGCAAAATCCGTCTCTTGCACGTTTGGTGTCTTGTCTGTCTGCCTATCTATCTGCGTATCTGTATGCGTGTGCCCGTTCTACTGGTTTGGCGGTCTCCAAACGGTTGAATACACTTTCATGAAATTTGTATACTGTGAGTACTTACATTCATTTAGTGACTGAACTTGTCTGTCTGTCCGTCTTCACGTTCTATGTATGATTTTGTGTCTGTGTGTTTGCACAAGTATCACATAAAATTTATCCAACATATTTTAATGCAATATTCTAAATTTTATAAATTGTATTTTGTTTAGTGAATGCGTTATTTTACATTCCTTTGCTTGCATACTTAGACATGTTTCACGCTAAAACATATGAATACTTAAATCAATCATAATTTGGTAGTTTTGAAGTAGCTGCAAGGTATAATGAGTATACAATTACTTGGATTGTTTTACCAGTGCTGGTGGAGAAATCCGTCCCTTGCGCATTTGTCTGTCTGTCCATCTGTCCCCGTGCTACGTCCAAACGATTGAATATAATTTCGTGAAGATTTGCATACTGTGAGTACTTACGTTCATTTAGGGACTGAACTTGGTTGCGTTAGTCTGTCTGTCCGTCTTTTCGTTCTGTGTCTGATTTTGTGTCTTTGTGTTTGTACAAGTATCACATAAAATTTATTTAACATATTTTATTGCAATGTTCTATATTTGATTATACCATATATTAGTGAATAGATTACTTGAAATGCCCTTTTTTACATATTTAGGCAAGTTTTATGCTAAAACATCTGAGTAACTATACTTAAATCAACCATAATTTGATAGTTTTGGAGTAGCTGGAAGGTATATTGAGCATATAATCCAATCTTAGATTGTTTTACTAGCGCTGCTGGAAAATCAATTATTTATCAAAAAACTATTTTTACGAATTTAAATTCTAATACTTTATTTATTTTGAGCCTTATTTTTCTTTACCAAATATAAAAAAGTTCTGAATATTTGGGACAGACGATAAAGAAAATAAAACATAAAGAAAATATACAGAACAAGACCTTTTAAAATATTACTGGTAGCTAATGTGGCAAACGGTACTTTTTAATCGTTTGGATTTTTAAACTTTGTCCGTTATATTCCAAGAATCTATTTTGTAGTGAAAAAACAGATAGTCATTAGTTTTCGTTCGAAGCTTTTTAAAATCTGTTTTAAGATGTATTTCTGGATTTTCAATTTGATGTTTTTCGTTCAATAACTATAATCAAGGTAAGTAATGGTTTAATTAGTTTTAAAAACATTTTTAATCATTTAATGACAATTTTGGGAAACGTTTTTGTTTTTAAATAACATACAAAGCATTTATATGCATACTCTGAACTATTCTATGCATTCTGGGTAACATTGGCACACTCTAGAGACTTTTCTATTTTACTAAAAATTTAAATTCTACAAAAAAGTAAAATGTTAAATATGACATTTACATTTGTGAAATTGTGTATTTAAAAATTGTGTACATTTATTAGAGTGAATTAGTTGTTACAAGTGATGAATAGGAATTACAATTTATTAACGAAAGCGGAAGTTAGTTAGCCAATTCAACCCGAGAAACGCCGGGTAATTCTGCTAGTATTTAACAAAATTATTAACATTTTATGAAATTATATTCAATAACTTGTGCGATAAACACACAAACATGAAAATAGACTTAAATGAGAAGACAGACTGATGCAATGTTCAGTCCACTAAATGGCTGTGAGTATGCCAAGTTTCATGAAAATATACGCAAAGCCGTTTGAACGTAGTGCGAAATAGGCGAAAATATTCAATGTACAACACACCATTTTTATTTATATAGATTGGTGATTAACATTATGAAAGTCAAAGAAACTAGAAATAGTAGAAGTATCAAACTACCAAAAACATTTTTCTGCAACATCAAATGTAAAGTATATTTTGAACGAATGCTTGATTTCCACCGCAGCTAGCTTAAATATTTAAATACTTTTATTTGTTTCATTCCCATCTATGAACATTTTTAGCAACGTAATATTGACAGAAATTTAGATCCCAAAACTCCGATTCGAGAATCGGAATCAATGCAGTAAACATTTCTCATAAGAATTCCAGCGTTTATTTTCGTTCGTTGCTGCCATTTTTCTTTTCATGCGAAAGAATTTCGGAAATATTCGTACAAACCCTATGAATCTTTTTTCTGTAAAGCTCACTACCAACTGCGCTATCGTTTTGGTAACCTCTTTCGTACCTTGGGAAATTACTCGATGGCATGTTATTTATATTAAATACTAACGATAAACATCGTCAGAATGGCGAAAGATTAAAGTTCTGAACCATAAGTATTCTCCAGTAATTTATTTTAGTTAAACGGAAAAATCGGCTAACACTTTTAAAATGGTTCATTTTTTCTTGAGGAACATGCGAAACTTTTGTGCTAAATGTAGGTGACCGCAGTGTTCCTGCGAAGAAACGTGTTTTTTTTGTACGTATGACGAATGTGTTGTTACATGGCTAGTTTATCGAACACGATTTCAGCACTTCACCAATAAAAAAATTCCAAAGAATAAATTTCAAATTGATACATCATGGCTGGTTAACGCCAATTAGATTAAACGCCAGACTTCACCAAGTTAGGTAGGTAGTTAACTAGCGTCGCACTGGAGCAACACAACGGGCTATTGGCGACGGGCCGGGATCAATTCCTAACGGCTATAAAATAAGTCAGTGGAAGCATTCCGTCTGGTTTGTGGACCGCGGTAGCCCGATTGGAAGAGTAACGGACTAGCAACCGGATTGTTGCAAGTTCGAATCCAACCAAAGACTGTCGTGTACAAAGGGGAATTAAAGCCCATGCGGGTCATGAAGGAAACGAAGAAGCAGATAGGTTAGCAAAAGATGCAACCACAACGGAGTGCATTGATGAAGGGGTGAAATGGCCCAGAAGTCATTGCATGAGGGAAACCACTAGCTGGCTACTTGGTGCATGGCAGAAAGAATGGGATGAAGGAGAAACAGGTAGGATGGTACATGAAGTGTTGCCAAGAGTGTCACTAAAATCGGCAAGTTGGACCAGGGAAGAGACACTCTTCTTCACAGGGCATGGTCCGTTTCCATCCTACCTAACGAGGTTTAAAAAAATCACTTCAGAAAATTGCTCATGTGGTGAAATCGGCACACCTCTACATTACATCACAGTCTGCCCCCTTACAGCATCATGGCATATGAGGACGCCTGCCGACCACCTTCAAATCGCATGGCTCAGGAACATTGCTAATACCAAGGGCTCGATCAAAATTATTAACATGGTGAGATTCATTGAGAATCATCAGGACTTAATTATACAAAGAGACTGAAAAATTTACTTTTTTCTTCTCTCATGTTGTATATATATAGTGTAACTTAGTATGATAATATAGATGTAATTACTGTATAGATGTAATAATGTATAAAAGTAATGTGCTCTAAATTCTGGATAGACATGTCACCTCGGTGGCATGCTCTATTCTTCCCAACTACATTTATTTAAACTGGTACAGTGTCTCACGACACTAGGCACGGGAATGTGTGTTGGTGTTAGTTAGTATGTTAAATCTGTCGTGGCCTCAAATGTCCTCACGTTGGCGTGGTGTGGAAGTTTGGAGAGTGGGGTGCCAACTCAGGTGTTGCCTCGTCATGTGACCGTGTTCAAAATTACGTGGTGTTGTTCTAGGATCTTTCCCTTTGGGAATGATCTCGGACCATCACCAATAGCCCTCTGTGTTGCTCCAATGTGACGTTAATTAAAATACCTACCTAACATCCGTCTGGTTTGTTTGCTAACACTCTGAACATCCCTCTCATAAAAATAAAACAGTCAAATCATTCGTCATTTTTTGATTTATACTGAAAATCGCTTACTTTCGTTTCTTCGATTCCAGAGAGGTCTAAGCTGTATGGTGAGAATTCATTGTAAGTTAAATCCAGATCCATTTTGAAACTCGATCCATGGCCCTGGTCGAAAGTGATCGAGAGTAAACTCGTATCAGACCTTCCAGCCACAGTGGGACCTTTCCGGAACTGGATTCGGAAACAAAATATCCCCTTTGGCCGAATCATGGTTGTGAATTGCAAGTGGCTTTCCTGTCCGGCACGCAGCCGAATGAATTGAATATTACCTGAGGGGAGAGAAGCAAGTTATAAAATAAATTATAAACCATAATATGAGAAAAATACCAGTATGGATGAAACATTTTCTTAGACCAGTGCTGTTTCGAAATAAGCCAGTAAAAAATTATTTTATCGACTATTTATACTTTGAGTCGAATGATAACAAATTTGATTGATACAGGAACTGAGTGATATATTATTGCGCATTTTGAAGACAAAAAAGCCATTATTTTAATGCACCTAAACAAGTACTCCAAGAATAAAGAGGATGAAGGAGACAAAATTTGGAATTTTTTGCATCCAAAAATAAATACTTTTAAATATTAGTTTTAAAAATGTTAAAAATAACATTTACTTCATTGCCATGACATCCAATGCACAACGCAGATGAACCAATACAGTAATTTAATTGATAAACATTGATAAGCATCAATACTGTTCTGTAGTCTTGTTAAATCATTCTTTTGCTTCATGTAATTATTGAACTGTGCGAGCTTATTCTGTGATGTCGTCTACAGTGAAATAAAAGTGCTTTCTTCCTTATAAAGCTATTCTTTTAATCTCACACCATACATCATAACACCGAAGCAAATCATTACCCAACAATGATTTTTAGGTTGTTTTGATTTAAAAACAATTTTAATTTTCGTTCCGTTTGTTTTTTATTTGTCAAATACGCTGAATTTCACAACCGCGATACCGAGATCACGATGAGTAAATTTAGATAACATTAAAACGTAAGAAATCAATCTATGATGTGCGCTGAGTACACTTTGTTCCCAATTTAATTCTTTCGTGTTTTGCTGATGTTTTATTGACATCAAAATGACAATTATCTAGAGATACACCACGCCTTCTAGAATCACATTTCTACAGTGCTAATCGAATCTGATAGGGTGAAGGCAAAAATTTTACACGGAATGTTTAGATAAGTTTATTGATTTAATTGGTGTTTTGAGATGTCTTTAAGAGATGTGGGACCATGGCTTCAGCCATTTAACGAGTGGTCTATAAGTCAAGTCAAAGAAACTACCTTTTAAGGTTCTAATCAACGCTATCTCAACGGAGATTTATATAGGAGGGATAAAAATTCATTTCTGTAAATACGAAAAGTAGATCTATAATTTTTACAAGAGTCCTTGAAATATTGTTTAAACTACATCAATTTTAATCCTGAGGATGCTGTGAAAGTACAAAAATGATCATTTCAACTCTCCGAGGGTTTCGACATCTCTTTCATCAAGATCTGACCAATTTTGCTAATGACGAGATATCTCGTCACCAAGATATTGCCGAATTTTCGATGATGAGTTGATCTGATCAGTTTTACTAAGGATGATATCGATGATATATCTCGTCATTAGAAGAAAATTGACCAGATCTTGATCTCGACATCATCAAAACACGACAGCATCTTGATGACAAGATTAGCAAAATTGGTCAGATGTCGATGAACGAGATATCTCGTTGAAACCACTCGGAGGGGCAAATGAAATTTTAGCTTAGTCTATGTTCTTACCACTCAGGGTTGATTTCGTAATCCAGTTTGCAATTCCTGTAGCTGAGGCTTTGCAGTTTTTATTTCCAGGTTCGAAGCCACAAGAGAAAATGAGTCCTTTGGCCTTCTGCGGATAAATTGGAGCCGACTCTCTATTCAGCATCTCTATCAAAAGAAAATAAGTTCAATTACGCTTTTTGTGATACAACAAATGCATGAAATTTGTTTTGTAATGTCACCAGATATGTGATTCTGAAAGTTAACCACTTTGACAAAGTGCATACAATACAGACGCAAAAATTCATAATGCCATTTTACAAATTCAGCATTTTCTTTGAATTGAGAAATCGCGGCAATGTTGTTGCTCTTCCCTGCCCTTTTCTCTCTCTTGTTTCATGTGTTTAGAGAACTATTGCAGCAAGTAGTTTCTCTAAACTCTCTCTCTAGTAGTATATCTAGAAAATATTTTCAAGGGTGACCGGTCAAGAGTAACCGATTGTGCTACACGAATCAGTTCAACCAATGAACGACGAGAACGAGAATGATTGAACTCGTCAGTCTTTCGATGTTTATTTGTTCAACGAATCCAGATACTGATGGTTAAGTAATACAAGTGTAAATGATACTTAAGTTGTATTGTGCTTAATTTATTTTACTTTTCAGACATGTCTAGGGGTAGTTTACCTATGTGATTAATGCTCATTAAACTAGCTCTTAGCATGTATTTTTAATATTTTAAACATAAAAAAATTGGGGAAGAGCTTTTGTCCCATGGCCAGCCATCTTCATGAATTGTCTCTGTATTGCAGATCTGAATTCATTTGCAATAAGCACGAATATATAGGAAAGAGATATTTGCCTACATACTTCTTTGTTTAGCTTTTCGCAAATAATTCTGCTTGAAAATAAAATCTGCGATATGAGCTCGCAACCTAACAGTTTGGTGATCGCAGGTGCACTTCTATTAATTTTCTGGATGGCTTTAAGTTGATACATAAAGCAATTTTAAAGAAACAAAATCATTAACTCACGGAACAACAAATATGTTGTTTAGTTATAAAACTCAAAGAATTATTCTGAATTGAACGAGCAATTTATATAGGAAAATAATACATGCTAGACTCCCACAGGACTGTCACAACACAAAAAATACAGCTTCTTAGAAGAAAGTAAAAACAAATTGCGAGTACAGTTCATTGAATTAGGAAGTAGATATTACAATTAAAATTATGATATTTGGATATTATGATATTTGGGTAGTTGGACTTGTGATGCTATTCCTCCACTTAGACAACGTTCCAGGCATGGCTAAAAATCAATAAAATGGTCATAATTTAAGCTATGTTTTTTATAACATGTGAGCGAACTACGGTAACGATCTTCTTGGTAGGTATTTTAATTAACGCACTGGAGCAATACAACGGGCTTATTGGAGAAGGTCCGGGATCCATCCCGAAGAGAAAGATCCGAGAACGACACCAAGTAATTTTGAACCACGGTCAGATGACGAAACGATCTGGATGAGCTTTCTGGTAATGTGTTGTTGGCTAATGCCAAGCGCTTGACTATAATGGCATCATCTCACGTGCTCACCAGTATTTTTACACAAGTCCGTTACAGTCTTTAAACGCTGTGAACACTTTCAAATGATCAACGTTGAAAGCAACTTGAGTAAAGTCACAATGAGAAACGGAAGGGAGAGTCAGTCAAGCCCATCCGAATCCTGGGCATACAGTCATGATCCGTTAAAAGTCTGAAGCGGGCAACTGTCGTAGAGGATCTTGGAGCGTCAAGGGACGAGATCTCTTTTGCCAATGAGTGACCCCCTCTCTTACCATATGCGACTTCTGAAAATCTACATTTCGCTTCGAGGTTGAAAGTCTTCAAGGTAAGCAATCTTCAAGGAATGGCCGAATGGAAGGAAAAGGGATTGGAAGGCATTTGGAGGAACAAGCTGGACATATTGAAAATGCATGACACAAATTTGCTTTAAAAATAAAACCAATCCTACCAACTTTAAGGAGGAATACCATTGATATCCTTTGCCATTAATACTACAAAATGATATTGTATGAGATTAATTTTTATGAAATTTGCTTGAATAGAAAGAGAGAATAAAAATAAACTTACTGCAGAGGCCAGAATATTTCACTTTTCCTTGACAATTATCTCCACAGCAGGAATTACTAGGACAGCCTGAGCATGGTGTACCCTTTTGATATATAGGCAAACCTATATTGTTACCACTGAAAGAATATAGATTTGAGAATTAAAATATTTTCTTATAATTAGAACAGCATAGTATGTCAGTGGCAGAAAATAAAACTGAAGGTTTAAATCAGTGATTCCTCAAACACTTTTTTAATCCTCAATTTTAGCTGAAGGTGTTCCTCAGTATTAATTGAAATAAAAATGACTTAAAATTTGTTTAAAACTTTCTCATTTACCAGGACTCGGTACCGGCAGCACCCACACTGTCTTGTGGAGTGCCTTAATATGCTCTCTTTATGGAGTAGCCGAGTATGGGAAATTATGGGGAGAAAGGTGAAACTTATAAGGTGAAAACCCAAATAAAAAGATTATTGCGCGGAAGGGTGAAAAGGTCATTTTCCGGAATCAAAGGTTGGGCCTACTGGCACATCAATACTTGGTTTACAATTAAAGGTTTTACAACTAAGGGTAGCAAAATTTTTCCAGTTAGATTCAAAAGTAGGAATATACAATGAAGTACCAAAAATCATGGGACAGTAGAATCCAAATTTTTAACCGGTGCTTACCGTCGTATAAGGGCTTTGACGATTTTTTTCTGTTATGAGGTGTTCCCTCGTGGGTCAGATTCAACAACCACCAAGAGGATAATGGCAAGCCGACGTGAATTAAATTTGAATGAGGAATGGTAGTAGGAGCTAGACGGATGGGACATTCGATTCCCGAAGTTGTACATTCAGCATTCCATGATCCACGGTGTTACATGTGTACTGGGAATACCTCATGGAAGGAATTACCGCCTTCACCATAGACGACTCAGTGGCATGATCAGCGGAGTCTGACCAGGATTTTCCCTGAGCGACACTAGATGAGATAACATCCACATTCACTACAGGTACCTGAGGTCAATCAGGTCAGTGCATCGTAATTTAGAGTTCATGATGTATGGAAACAGAAGATCTCCCGAATACCTTTGCTAACACTAGAACATTGGGCAAACACTTCACCTAGACCCTTGAATACGGCAATAGGACCCTGGAAGACTGGCAACATGTGACGTTGGCATGAGACGCTGCCCATTGTTACGAGCGGATGGAAGGGTTCAGGTGTGGCACAGGTTCCTCGCGATCGTTGCTTCAAGTTGTCAGAAAGGCACTGTGCAAGCTGGTGGTACGTTCATACTTGTGTGGTGGGTCTTTACATGGTGACACGTGTGGTGGGTCTTTACATGGCACTGTTTGGGTCCTCTGGTTCTCGTCAACACGTATAAACCAGTAATCGCGTTGTTCCTCTGCTGGGCCACATGTAATTCTTCATGAATTTCATATACCCCAACATCGATAAGACTTTTTAAGCGGACAATGCACCATGTCATCGGGTCTAAGTTGTCCAAAATTGGTTCGAGAAAAATTCTGGACAGTTCCGAGAGATGAATTGGCCACCACGTTTGCCCAATATGAAGGCAATAGAGCATAGCTAGGTGGAAATGTTGATTTGAACTCAAGATTCTGCACCTGCCAATATCAGGGAGCTATGATGGCTATTCAGACGGCATGCATCAATATCTCTCCAGAAGTCTTCCAACCACTTATGGAATCGATACCCCGTTGAGTTGCTGCATTTCACCAAGCTACAGGAGGTCCTACACGATATTAGATAGCTATCCCATGACTTCTGATACTTTAGTGTATATTTCACTAACGTGCGTGGCACGGATATCGGCATTATCTCTATATTGGCGGATGACAACAAACAGATGTAAACAATATAAAATCAACTGCTACTTGACATTAGCCAATTTTTCTGCTAAATTTAAATGTTCGTATTTAAACTATGGAGCTGCATAATATTGCTTTAGAAGAACTTCATTGAAGCTAGCTACTCTATTGAAATTCTCCAACGGTTCGATTACAGAAGACAGTAGAAATATGGAAGATAGAAATCAGTACAGGAAAGAAAGTGTCAGCGATTACGAAAAAGGAGTTATGGACGGTAAAAAATACCAAGTATCCTTTCAGGAGGTGAATAGTATGTAATTAAAATGGACAAACGGAAGCTAATTGTGACAATATGGTTTATTGTCACACTTTATTGTAAATTAGAATTAACACCAGTAAGTACACGAAACGCTGCTTTATATTTTTAATTAATTTATAGTATTTGGAGGTATGAACTATGCATGTCGATGCTTGTATTAATGTAGGATGGATTTAAAAAGGTATGAATGTGTGAGTAACCCGACACTGCCCTTCAATATATATAAACAATTTAAAAACTTGCGCAGATGCTATGCGCTGGTCGGCTAGTTAATTTGAATTTTCAGAATATAAAGTTCTATTCATGTGGATCTTAGTTTCTTCAATTCACCTATAGAAATATGAAAAAAAAATTACGCTGGTCCATAATTGCAGACGAAGAAGTGTCTCTTTCCCTTTCCAGAGCTGAAGACTGAATAACCACATCCTAGTCTCCAAGAGTTTGCCCATATCATCTGCAAAAAAAGAAAAATAAATATTTGCAAGCAATGAAGTATATCCTTACAAAAATGCTATACGAAACTAATAGTAAAGTGCTGGTCAAGAAAGCAGTGTCACCAAGTTAGGCATGACTTAATTGCTGTTAGAATGATGTAAAAAAATTACCTAATGGTCTCTACCCATGTAGGTCAAATAGACTCAAACAGTCGTGTCTCAAAACCGTGAAGTACACATTCAGAGAATTGAGGAAAAAAATGACAAACTGGTAAAAGAGAGTTGCCTAGAGCCACTACCATCGACTTGAAGGTTAACTTTTGAGGAGATATACAACGAAAGCAACAGTTTCGAACACATTTTGGGAAAGGCCTCTTGAGCGTGACTGGTATCAATGACATTGTCACGGTGAAACCCCCGAGTTTTCTGAGAACAGGGCGAATAAGACCGTCTTTTAAAGATTCAGAAGTAGGTATTTAAGGACCACGAAGTTTGTGCAGAGAGAAAATAATCTTCCACCTTGCACACCAAGTGCAAGAGCGCGTCTTCCTCTGAAGACCTTCTCTCCTGTAATGGAGAATTCATATCTAGGATTTCTTAAAAAGTCCAGTGTTGGCTCTTAATGAACTCAGGGCTCATGGTCTTTTAGGCCTGATCTAGATCAGACTAGACCAAGTGGGAAAAGTAAGAAGATACCGACAGTACACTTTCAACTATCAACTACCAATTCAGTTTAATATAACTCTTGAAATAAATGAGTTTTTTGATCTCCCAATCCTAAAGAAACTCTGAGATTTACTTCTGCTTCTCACAAACTCAAAATTCATATAGGGGCAATTAAAAGAGATACGCTGCTGACCATCGAAAATGCAACACAATGGAGGACAAGAGATATCAAAGTCATATTTATTTCCAAATAGCATAGGCACAAGGGGTGAAATTATTGAAATTGAAGCTCCGTTCGATTTACGGAACGCGATGAAATCAGTACTTTTCGTATTCATGATGGGCAGCAATAACTGCTGTTACACGTCTCGACATTGAAAGAAAGAGAAAAAATACTTACAACTCGGAAAACTTAAGAGATACTGAATTTTAGACTAGCATGACAGCGGAATGGCAAGAAAGACTATTGTAGGTCATAATCAAAGTCAAATTGAGAAGCTTCTAACGTTAAAAAGGCAGCTTCATAAACGCTTAGAATTTTTATTTGTTTGTATTTTTAAAAAAATGTGACATTTGAATGCACGAAAAGCCAGATTCAAGTTATGGTCAGAAATGTACCATGAATAACACCACTTATTGATGTGTTATAGTTAATTTAATTTTTGTTTCTCAAATAGCCTGAAAATGAGTTTCCACAAATACCTTAATTATAATAAATGAGCTGAGAATTTATGTGAGGTTTTTTCTGTATAAATCTTAAATGTAGATGCCACTAGCGTTTTAGTGGTAGAACAAGCTTCCGGCACTCATTCCGTATTGGGCAACAGGAAGTAAAATTCTCGTCTTCCTGCGGTTCATTTACACTGAAATTCTCTCTCATAAAAAAATTTGGTGATTTTGAATATAAGTGATTTACATTAAAACAATGCAACAAAAAATGTCCATGCATTTGAAATGTTTGTTGCTGTAATTTTATTAAATTGTAATTACTGTTAATTTCATATCTTTCCTACACTATAGGAATAAATTATTAATTGATTATATTTAATAGGATAGAATACAAAAGGTAGTATGGCAATATGCATTTTGAAGGTATATCTGAGATTATACTCGGTAAATCAAGGATTACAGAACAGTAACATATTAGTTTTTTGTTTACAAAACTAGGACATATAATTCTGTAGCTTGGTAGAAAAAGGCCTATGTCCAAATTCGCTGGTTTTGAGTTATGTTCATAAATCACATCAAGGTAACGCAAGTTGTAATAGAAAAAGGTGCCAATGTCCTCTTGTCAATGCATTATGAAAGAATCAAAATATTGGAAAGTATTTTTTGTACGCTGAATTAAAAATTACTGAATGAGCTGTTACTGAAAACTTACAAAATGAATATTGTCTCTATTTCTACTAAGGTAGAGAATTATAATTTATTCTTCATTTGTTTCAATTTTATCGTTATCCTTGAATTCTATTTGCAAGGTGACGATTTAGTGTTTTGAAATTTTTGTCTGTACAAATTCAACTACATCTAAGAATACGAAACGAACCAGTTCCGTTTCAAAATAACGTATTTCATGATAAAAATAGATGATCTACCTGAGTAAAATGTCCAATCTCTTTAGTGGGTATGGATTTGAAGTCATCCACATCTTTGTGATCGAAGTCCACAACTTCATCATAGAAGATTTTAATAATTTCCGGCCATGCTGGTATATCCTCGCTTTTGTCAGGGGTGCAGTAACTTTCTGGGCACCAGAAGTCTTTGTATGCGATATTCTGCCCCACTGGGAAATTTTCTTTACGCATTGAAAGAAAAAACACAAAAATGAGATTTGAAAGACAACTAACAAGAGGTAATTGAGTAAATAACTCTACACACAAACTCTACTTCAATAAAAATAGACAATTTACAACATCCTTTTTCAACTTAGACCCTTTGATTTTTTACATACCACGTAAAAAGGTTTCGGTATATACGTATATACCACTTCTTTCAGTTCTTGGCCCGTGCTTAATGACTAACTTTGCACTTTATAAGTTATAGTTATTTGTCTATGTAAACAGAACCGTTATATACAAATCGCTGTTGTCGTCAGTTGTGGTAGCGGGCAGTCGTCTTGTTTCTACATGCGTGACAATTGTGCGACCATTTTTGAACTTTTCAACCCATTCGAAGTTACCGTTGAGTTCAAGTGGCTCAATAGACGCACAGATTCAATTCCAGAGGCTACCATGGGTGTATTTCTCTCCTTATGGGTCAGTAAAAGCTTTTTTTGCATGCGTATTTGTCCATTAGCTTGGCGGAAAAACATTGCTCGGCGAAATCTGACCTTTGTGCCATTAAAAATCCAACCAACCAAACAGTGCTCCAAAATACTGTTCCCGTACTGTGCTGAAAGTCTTCGATGGATTTTGGCCCCTGATACACCTTCATAGCACAATAGCAACGGGTCACTGAATGCTGTCTTTTCCGGAAACCAAGAGGCCATGGTTAACATTACGGCAGCGACTATGGAACTGATCTAGTATCTTCAAACCTGGACAACAGTGCTAAAACTGGAACCTCATCTAGCAATGCGTGAGAAAGTGATAATGCTGCCAACAGAAACAAATATATAACCACATTGCAATAATTATTGACTCATCCTCTTAAATTCTATTTAGAACTGATTGAAAACAATTGAGATATTTTAATGCAGTAGTTTGGAAACGAACAACAGAGATATTTTGGAGCAACGTTTTACGACACAAAGTAAGTGAAACAATATAAAATATTTATAAAGAATATCAGAAATGGTGAAATAATGTGTATCAGTATTTAATTGGTACCATTTTTATTCCACCAAAACGTATCTTTATTCCACCACACTTAAGGTTGGTTGGTGTTTTGGGGTTTTATGGAACAAGGGCCATATTTGGCCAAGATGAGCCAAACACAAGACAGTCAGTAAAAGAACCAAACCAAACATAAGGGTTTAATTATACATTTTAAACGTATCACAATAGCTTCTACTTTCTTTTTTATGCTATTGTTCTCATTAATGATGATTTTCATTAAAAGAAACATTATTCGTTAATCTATTCCCATTATAGATTTTCCTTTACCTAGTATATCGTAATTATTTTCTCACAATTAATGGTACTCCTTTTGACAATTGCCCTTTTTCCGTGATAATGCTACATTTGTTGAGATTTGAATACAAATATTACAGGATTGTATATATACTATTTGATTAATATCCATTCATGCATTTAAAACGATTGCATGGAATAATGGCAATGAAGTAATATAACTCACCCCTGCTTTGATTAATTCAACTGCTCTCAATTGTGTTAACTGAATGAGGGTTTAACCCACCATAAATGTAACAAACTCACTAGAATATTTGGGAGTTGGTCCAGAAACATATGATTTCGAAACAAAAGCTGCGCTTACCAACTTGTCGGCATTCATGGCAATCATGTTGATATACACAATTCTCAGCCCACTTCTGCGCAACAGCGGCAAGTTGGGGATCCCATTCCTATAAATAAATACACAGATTATGGAAATTGAAATCCATCATTCTAAGCCTAAAGCCTGTGTTGTGGGGACTGAATAGTAACGTAAACACTCGCAAATTTAGAGAAGACGTGAAAAGTATATGAAATCAGCGAAACCAAGCATATCAGAGTAAGGGGAAATATTTATATTCATCCATAGCTATGACAATTTTGCCGATATGTCATGAAAAGGATTACTGTCATGTGATTGTTACACACACACATCACCCTTCTGAGAGTCACGATACTTTCGCGTGGAGTGTAGTATTACTTTTATCCCACAACACACATAACGACTAAATAGCCACATCGATTGGTTGAAAAAATCATGAAAGATTCTATTCGTCAGGAAGGTCAAAATGCATGAAATACTTCAGGTTGCAGAACGATATATGCGTGTGAACCTTCAGAGGACTAGGGGATGGATGTTGATAACTTGAGTCCATCGTTAAAAAAATAAAAATGACTCAGATAATAAATTCTCCGAAATATTGCTTTTACACCCAGCATACATAATGACTAAATAATCACATTTAATATTTTATTTGAATGGAAAGTTCCGTAAAACAGTTTATATGAATTTTTTTTCAAAATTATGAGTTAAATATTCAAGCCTGTAGATTCATGAACTAGAATTTCTTTTCCTTGTAATATGTTCAGTGAAACTTCAGAAAAGAAAGCAAATACCGGTCCAAATTTCCCTAAACATCGCTGAAAAGTTGATTATGAGGATTCTATTTCCCCATAATGGATTGCACTAAATGGTGTCTCGAACAGAGGACAGAATAAATATCAGTTTTGAAAGTTTTCAACCTAGGTCTCTAGAACTGCGATTTGAAAGCATTTACCAAACCAATATTAAATTTTTGATTAAAAAATAACGGATAATGCAGAACAATACTCTGAAACAAAAATTCCCGAAAATAAAACAATATCTAAAAAACTATAAACATTTTCTTGAAGAGAAAACGGGTCCAAAAAGGCCCCAAAAGAAATACACAAATATCAGGTCCTACTCATTAGATGCATTAACCTGAAAAAATAAAAATACATTTTATACATTTACACAATACCTAAAACTATTTTTCGCATAAATTGTATGAATTTTCCGGGTAGTATTTTACATTCTATTTGTGAGAAGAAAGCACATTTAAGGAACAGATTCAATTTGGAAAAACATTTCTGCAATAATTCTGAGCAAGCTTAATACTGTCATGCGATTGGAGAAGGCAGTATTTCCAAATTTTGTCTTTGGGGTTAAAATTGTAAAAATGCTGCGCATAAAAATATTCAATGCCTCAAAATTCTAGAAAGCAACGCATACTTAATCAACAGTTTCTTAAATGACCGTACTGTTACTTAGTGCTTTTAAGAATCACATATTTACATACGCAGCTTGTAATGACCCCACAATTCCGATTGGGTTCTATGGCACAAGGTCCATATTTGGCCAAACACAAGACAGACTACGTCAAGGACAGACATTGTAATGGACATACACATATAAGGAAAGTTAAACTGACACATAAGAGAGGAATCGAAACCCAGGGAGGAATCGAAACTGCGCCGCCTACAAATCTCAGATTACTAGAGCAGAGGGCAAACCCACTGAGCCACGACGACCCCCGGCAATTCCGAAAAGATCAAAATTGTGGGAAGTAAGAGTTACAATTAGAAACAATAAACACCTGATGCCTATTTTTATGGACGGAAATGGCTTGGAAGATATGTGGGGGAAAGCTCCGATTTCAGAAAACACAGATAAAGCAAATTTCAAAACATTTCCTATTTTAGTTAAACAGATGGTCAACTGGGACTCTCAGTGGCTTTAAAACAGGATTAATAAAGATGATAAAAATGTCCATACCTATAAATCGGCAGAGCAAAACGTCCAGCATCAGGACCGAAGTAAATAGCAATAGGAAACACGAGTTTAAATAGAATGTTATCTTCCAATAGTGTTGCCACCACTGGATTTTTTCAATGTAGTCCTTCAAGGTCACGCATATTCCAGGCCCTTACAGGCTAAAGTAGGCCCTCTTTCCACCATCAACAACTTTGCTACTGTCTTTGTGACTGTATGCATGGCCTGGAAAGGCGTAGTTGAAAAACAAGTTGTGGCAACACCATTTAAAGGTGCTTAAGAATTTTCAGCTTGCTTTTTGGGGCCGTTGTGGCTCAGTGGATATGTCCACTGCGCTAGCAACCTTCGAGTTGTAGGCCGCGCAGGTTCGATTTCTGTCAGGTGCATTTCTCCCTGGATGTATTCCTCTCTTCTGTGTCAGTAAAACTTTCATTGTGTGTGTATATCTATTACTTTATATTGTATGTCTTGTGTCTGGGGTAGCATGGCCAAATATGCCTTTTGAGCCAGAAAATCCCAAAACAACCAGCCTTGTGATGGTGGGCGTTTTGCTACATTGAAATAGCTATTGCCTTTTTTATCAACTTTTTTAAGCTTTTAGTATTTAATTTTTTCCTGTTTTGCTGAAACCGATGAAAAAATGCTACTACACTTTTCGTATAAAAACACAGTTAGGTGCGTGATACTCTATCACTTGTGGGTATTGCCTTCTTGATTAGAGTGTATGACAGAATCCTCACCATCTGCATCATGTTAGCTGCTTTAGGCATCCCACCTCCGAGATGCTCTTGTCCCATGGCCACTCTACTTCTGTAGGCATTGTGGAGTTTCAGAATAAGAGCGATTTGTTTCGGATCATCCAGACCACGTGTGATAAAGCTGCAGGTTGGGTTTCTCGGCTTGCAGAAGGTGGGATCTTGTGAGAATCGCTTGCGGAAGGGCGGGCAACTCAACGAGTGCGTCCATTCTGCCAAAGCAAACAGGATGGTTAGAAGAAGCATTCCAGAAGAAATCTGCAACGAGTAAAATTTATTTATAATTGTTGAAATTAGCTAGGTTTAATTTGCTGTAAGTGCAACAGGATCTCTAAAATATTCCACCTCTCAAGTAACATTGGATGTTAGAACATTTCCTACTGATAAACACTCTTAAAAACTCTTTCTGTTCAGACATTAATTAAAACGTTTTCACTTAGGGATGTACTATGTTCGCAAGGACCACTCGGATGTAATAGAAAGTACACTAAAGTGTGGAAATAGAAGACAGCAACATTTGAACAGTCCAATATTGAACAACAGTGAATAACATTTTTATCAGTCTTAATTTTAGTTTGACAGTAGTTGTACACTTATAGTTTATCAATAGGTACTCAAAGTGAACACCAACAGTAATGAAGACCTGAATATAAGTAGAATGAGCATTGCTATTGAGAAGAGCTTCAAAACATGCGACCAACATATCGATTAGTAATCACATTACTACTCTGTGGAAAATTGACTTAGTTGACCAATTTGGAGCCTTATAGCCTCGTTTGTTGATGTGTGTTGATATTATCTATAGTTATGCAAAGTAGAGTAAATGAATCAGTGACATGCAAATTAAAGTAGTTTTGATTTTTTAAAATTACATTCGATAAAATTGGGAGAAAAATGAAGTAAAGTACACTTTGCTAAACTATCTTTTTATTTTCTTAAAGACGAATCATATTGATCCCGGATCGTCATTAATAGCCCGCTGTGTTGCTCCAGTGTGACGTTAATTGAAATACCTTCCTACCTACCTAAAGACGAATAGGATCTTTCCCTGCGGGATTTATCCCGGACCCTCGTGAATAGCCTGTTGTTCACAGTCCCTACAGTTATGCTACAGTGCGACGTTAATGAACTACCTACCTAAAGAGCTGAACAATTCTTTGTTCAGCTCTTTTCCAGAAAGTTATAAAACAGATATATTTACGGAAATTTTAGGAAATAATTTACGGAAAAATAGCCTAAGTACCTCAACAGATAGGTCTTATTGTCGCATTGCTATCAATGTCATATGGTGTTTGAAGAGAATGGTTAGAATAAATTTGAAAATTATAGGGCTTATGGGAAAAGGTCATGTAAATTAGTATGCTGATGATCTTTGAACGGGTAGATTGCCGTATTAGATGCCAGTAATACTACCAGCTACACTATCCACATGCGCCAAAACTTCATGAAGTCTACAGAAAGATTTAGATATTCCTAACTCTTACATAAGCCTTAGTGCAGAATAAATGTGAAAATATAGTAGAGCACATAGGAAAAGATCGTAAGTAGGTACGTTGACGATCATTAGATCGGATTGATTATCGAATGCCAGTAGTAGCAGCTCCACTATATACAGGTGCCGAACACTATATGCAGGTGTACAACATACGCTAAGTTACGTCATGACGACGTAGCTGGTTCAGAGACGGGGGGGGGTATTTCAATTAACGTCACACTGGAGCAACACAACAGGCTATTGGTGACGGTCCGGGATCAATCCCAAAGGGAAAGATCCGAGGACAACACCACGTAATTTTGAACCACGGTCAGATGACGAGGCAACACCTGAGCTGGCACCCCACTCTCCAAACTTCCACACCACGCCAACGTGAGGACATTTGAGGCCACGACAGATTTAACGTGCACCAGCCCCCTTTGTACACGTCGGTGTTTGGCTGGATTCGAACTCGCAACCCTTCGGTTGCTAGTCCGTTACTCTTCCAACCGGGCCACCGCGGCCCTGCTGGTTCAGAGACAAATCGATTTTCAACTTTATATATGCGATTATTTGAAGGCGAAATAAATCATCTGGTAACAAGAGAGAGAACATTTCTAAATATCGTGCGGTTAAAAATAAGTCTTCAGTTAAAAATGTGCAAGTATAAGTAAGCACATTACATATATTAACACTTACACATGTATACGTGAATGTTAGTGAGTTACTTGGCAAATTTACGATTTCTTAGATGGAGTAAAAACCTTGAAAAGTATTAGTTACCCATTTTATTTATGCAAAACATCTGTTGTAGATTGAATCGAATGCATATTTGTTCACATTTATTCTGCTGGGTAAGGGAATTGAAATTCCATTCCAATCTATATATCTCCCACTCTGTCACTTATAAAAATTCGTAAAACTGAAATATATTACGTAAAAACATGAAATGAGTGGTAGTGCTGCCTTCTGTATTACCTCACAAGAGAACTACTTTTGCATTCAATGTAAAATTCTTCTGGGGCATATTGTGTGGATGAATATTTCTTCTGTGCATATTAAAGTGCCAGACTACAAAAATTTATTTACTGCATACATATTGGAAAGGTAGTATATCTGTCGGCACATTTATTCTGTACATACGTATATATCAATCTATTATATTTATTGTCTATAAGTATATAACATTTTATCTGTCTGCATTGTACCTGAATATGTAACACAAATAAGAGTGTATGTAGATGTCATGCATAAACCTTTCCCTTTCTATTCAGCTTGAATCCTTTAGAATAAGATTACTTTGCCTTTCCTTTCCTCTTTCACACATTCGGTTTCAGTATTTTTATTTGAATGTTACTATCTCAGCGACTGTTCTCACTTCTGGATTGCTAAATAAAATCCGACCTAGATGTCGGAAATATCTTTCTTAAAATACCTTTCCATGCTATTTTGAATAGCACCCTCAGCCTCGAAGACATACCGAGTTAACCCTCCGAACGGTTTCGACGAGATATCTCGTCCATCAAGATTTTATTAACTTTGCTAATGACGAAATATCTTGCCATCAAGATATTGCCAATTTTTTTATGATGAGGAGATCGAGATCTGGCCAGTTTTCTTCTAATGACGAGATATCATGTCCATCAATATGTGGTCAGTTTCGATAATGACGAGATATCTCATCGAGACAACCACCAGGAGGGTTAAAATAAGTTTTTCTGGGAATGATTTCGATCATATGAGGAACTCAGAGACGAGATGCTTGTTGTAACGGAGAGTGGAACCATCATTCCGATATTCGACTCACGACTTAAACAAATGTCTTCAATAAAATTGATATATTTAAAGTTTATTCATGTTTTATGACTAAGTAAGAAAAAAATGTATTTATTCTACATTGTGATATTACTGTGGTGGTATTGCATGAAAGTAAGTCGCGTGGAAAATCAAATTTAATTAGTTTTTCCTTCAATCGTGCTGCGCGTGCTGGCTGCAAATTAAAATATCTTTAGATTGCAACAATTAAGGAAGATTGAGATATTATAATAAGTGCTGAACCTTTTTATTTTGAGTAGTAAAGATGCTATGTTGGTAGACTAGTCAGCGTGTTATGTTTATTTAATTTGTGATGAATTTTTATAAAAGTTACTTTTTTTACCTGGCTCGTTATTCATTGGACCAGTCGACATCTTAATACGGCTATGGGAATTAAAATTCACGTACCCGTAAACTTTTCCCTAGTAATAATTTTATGTGTTTTTTAGGTGTGTAAATGCAAATCGACCAAAAATATGATTCACAATTTTCTTCAAGTTTGTAGAAAAAATAACTTTTTATTCGGGTTTGAATAAGAAAATTATGTGAAGTTAATGTAAAATACATGCTTGTAGCAAATCGAACTATTGGCGTGTTGAGAGTAAACTGAACTATTGCTACGCCATGGAACTCTCGACCCTTTCTTGGCACGTTGCCAACTGCGTCATCGGATTCTGAACAACCCTTTTCTTCCTAGTAAAAAGAAGATAGTTCTGTCGGTTCCTTCCCGGCGCGAGACTGCACTGTGGTCCTTGTGTTATTACCTACTAAATGTTTTCTCGCAATTTGTACAATTGTAAATAAATTGTGTTAATTTTAACCCCGAGATGCTTATTCCACTAAACTCCACTCACCAAGCATGCTCTGTGATGTTCCAGGGGTGTGTGTGGGTAATGATGGGCTAGGAAACTTGGATTTATTGCTAGTATTAAGGTTCAATATATATATATTTGTCTTTTAAAAGAAGTTTGTAGTTTTAACACTAGTTTTGAATTAGAGCACATAATTTGGTCCAAAATGATAGTAACCCAGTAGTGCTTTGGATACAAATGTCTGGTTGGTATGTTATAGATTGTTCCAGTGTTCGCCCCACGACTATAAAACTAATTTCTTTAATAAAAGGGTACATTTAAAATTTATTTATGTCCTTAAGCATGATATAGATATAAATGAAAAAAGTTGGGTCACGCAAAAAATGTTTATAAACTACATTTTAGATTAAAAACGCAATGCGAAAGAAAATGAAGAGTTTTAAAAAAGTTTTTTTTCTAAAAAAGGCTAGAAATGAATGGTCACTTTACGTTATGGCTGGAGAAGTTCTTTCATGCCATGCATTCAATGTCTGAGAAGAAACGTGACTCAATTTCACTTAAACTCAAAACTTGAGCAGGGAAGAGAAAGAAGTGTGATAGAATACATACAAATACATACAGTAAGAGAGAGGGAATATTTTCAGACCATTGGTTAACGCGTGGTTTATATTTAAAGCTCCAATAATATAGCTATTGTAACTAAATTCAATAACTACATAACATTATTGTTATTGTAACTAAATTTCCAATAACTACATAATATTACTGTAACTAAAATTAAACATTTTATTGAAACTAAAATTCCAATAACTTTTTAAGATTAAAATATCTTATCCATAGACATTCCTGTATCTTTACAGGTTTCAAAAGGATTGCTTAACTAAATCACCCATGTGATTCATGGATTAAAATACCGAATGTAATAAGTACTAACAGCCTTCAAAACACAATTGCTAATAAAAAATATATAAATTAGTTAAGGGTAAAATAGCAATCTTTAAGAAACTAAACCATAATAATACACGGGCCGATGTAGCCCAGTTGGAAGAGCAACAGATTAGCAACCGGAGGGTTGCGAATTCGAAACTAGGTCCAGCCAAACACCGTCGTGTACATGGGGGCTGGTCCACGTAAAATCTATTGTGACCTCAAATGTCTTCACGTTGGCATGATATGGAAATTTGGAGAGAAGGGTGCCAGCTTTGGTGTTTTTCTCATCATCTGAACGAGGTTTAAAATTACGAAACGTTGTCCTTGTATCTTTCCCTTCGGGATTTATCCCGGATCGTTATCAACAGCTCCTTGTTGTTCCAGTGCGACGTTAATTAACTACCTACCCAACATTGTCTATCATAAATCCAAAGTACTGCACATAGTAGAAAAACACAGAAAATGCTTATTATAATTAGAAAATCAACTTATACGACAGCAGTATACCTACCATAATAATACACAGTGCGTATGTTGTTCTGAAATGTTGCATCGAAAGGCCTTATAAAACAAAAATAACGCAATCACATTATTATGATAAGCCCATTTCAGCATATAGAATAATAAAGTTTTATACAAGGAAAAGCCTTACTTGAAATATTTCGTAAACAAGTTTAGAAAGTAATAAATATTTAAAACATTCCTTAAAAAGAAATACTTTTAGGCCTCGTTCACAGGGACAAGCATAAGCAGAAGCATTGCCTTGTTTTTAAAGGGAATGTAACTTTAATAAGATATTTTGTTACACTCATCAACTGTTTTAATTTTACAGCCATTAAAAATAGGATGAAAATCTTTCTTTCCGAACCTAAAATTGATTTCCCCGTGTTTACAAGAGCCGGGATTTGGTTAACTTAGAAATGTATAAAAAATTACCAATAAAATGTCTAAAATAATCTAAAAAATATTCAAAATGGCGTAAAATTTTGATATTTCGATTTGTAAAACATCCGTTCCCTAATTGCCTGTGAATAAAGTTTTTTTGAACTTAAATCTTTATACACAAATAAATGCAATATAATCGACTTGCTAACCAGAAGTGACAACCTAGACAGGTAAATCTTTCGTAACGTATAGTATACGATGCGTTTCGGTGGAATGCCAATGCCATCAACCTAGGTTGTAAATTTTTGCACGTTAGCCTTTCGTACGTTTTCAAAATTTTTCGAATGACGGGATTATTTTGGACTTAGGAACCGGTATGAGCCAGCGGATCATAGAGAAACTGTGCTTTATGTAGTTCAAATTGGGGCATTATTAAACATTTTCATTAACTCTAAAGTCTTAAAGTTTTCGTTTTTCGCTGTCAAGACTAGAGTAGACCTAACCTTCACCCCCCAGTGTCGATAATTCACCCACCAATAAAAAATAGTAAAAAGGATTTGTTTTGTGTTAAGGGATGATCACGGATTTTTTGGGCTCAAGAAGCAAGCAGATGAGTCATTTGTAATGTGTTTTATCGTAAAAGCGAAACTGCGTATGAAAAGTTGGAAGATTTCTATAAAACTTTGATTAAAACGAAACTAACTGGAAAATGACCAAACAATTTCCTTAAAATTTACAGTGTAAAATAAAAATATATCCCTCCGAAAACTACGTTTCTAGAACCAGGAAATTGGAAATGAAATTTCTGTTTATACGTGTATAGCATTGTCTTCGAAGTACTATCAAAAAGATGACACGCAAACAAAATCTGGCACTGGTGATAACCTTTCTTTTTATGTTATTTTTGCAGGTTTTATTGTGTTTCCTACGATCTATAGCTAATTTGTTATTTAATTTTCCTTCAAGTAAATCTCTATATTTTTTAAAACCTATCTCTATACATTTTAATGTATCAGCACAAATAACACATATATAACAATAATTAGCTTTTTTAAATTTTTAAGCACAATTTTCCCTGAGTTCCAACTATCCGAAACGAAAACTAACCCTCCAACCTTCAGAGTTTTGTAGCACAAATGGAACAGCTAATGGAATAACGACAGGAAAATATTTCAACTAAAATTTGATTAAAACCCACGATGAAACGAGAAAATTATGTTAAAACTAAAAAAATCTCAAAGAAAAACCAAAAAACAGTGCATATCGAAAACCAGGAGATTGCTAATAGAATTTACGTCCACACGCACATATGATACAAAAATTTCGATTAAAGTAGTAATAACATTAACTGAAAGATTAAAATATAAATTCTATGAAATATAAGCTCACAGTAAATTAATTTCAGTAAATCAGAAGTTCATTTTCAAAAGGGATATCGAGTTCAATGTAACACGAGGATGTGAAAAATGAATGAAAATTGAAACTTATCTTACGCATTTCACCCGTTGAGTACAAATGAAAAATAACTTTCAAGTTTAGCTTTTAAATTGAATATTTAATTATAGCTTTATTTTAAAAATGTTTGCCGCACATGAAAACTAGAACGGACAGTTGTCGGTATACGTTATTCTCAAAAATAAAATTACCCACTATCCTCTTTAGCTATAAACTATCACATTTTTACAAGTTTTGTGTGAAATCAGGGTAAATTTCTCCAATGAATCGAATACAATTACATTTTATCCTATTTTTAATGGCCATAAATATAAAACAGTGGATTAAGACAAAATACTCCAATCAAGTTATACCTTTTCTTTAAAAACGAGATAAATACTCCCTTTTGTGTTCGTAATGAATATATTCGTCAAATGCGGACAAATGCGTATAGCGAAAATATTAAAGTTACAGTTGAAAAATTATTTATTTAAGAAAATCACAATTTAGGTATCAATCTAGTGTAAAATTTTCCGCAGATTTCAAATCCGTTGAAATTTTCACTCTCCATCTTTAACGATCGCGAAGATAGGAACTTGGACTAGCGGAATAAAAAAGCCCTAACGCACGTCGAAACGCGTGTCATGTGAACGGAGCAGTACAATCCTATGCATCTCCAAGCGCTTCTAATCGCTAGAACGACCGGAGATTGTTGAAGCGCCGAAGCTATCTAGCGCGTGGATTCTCGCGATTTCTGCATGTGAACACTCCAGTAGAACTCTATGTAATTTGGTATCCACGTTTTGTTTTGATGTAAAACGCGCGTTAGAAAACGCCTCATCCTTTTTCATCCCTTGGCAAGAATTTTACTTTTTAGATATAAAAGACAAAGTAAAATGTTCAAAATTAAAAGTGAAAAGATCTTTATTCTGAAGTCCTGACTAAACATCAGTTAGATATTACAGAGATGATACTAAACTTATTTATTTAAATAACATCTGAGCATATAATTTGCTTCGGTTATACAAAAAGTTTTCGAATTTTAATGAGAAGTTTGCATGCGTTAGGCTTGTCAATTACCATAAAAAAAGAAAATTCAAACCAATCTCATGCTCTGTAACTGTATGAAGTTTAAGTTACTTACATCTTTTGTTTAAAGTATCGATTCTTCAAATTAGAATGTGTTTACCTTTGCCATACCCTTTTCGGTTTTAAAAATACTTTCAAATCTTCAATTCAATGAATGGCATTTTCGGTCAAGCTAAATATACGTGGTGGTAGCGTTTCTTCAGCGATATGTGTTTCCTGTACGTATTCTGAAGGTGACATCAGTTGGCTTGTTTTTCTGATACGTTCAGCATTCGTCAATAATAATTCCAAAGAACAAATTTCGAATTGCATATGAAAGTTGATTGGACAGCACCTGTTAGATTAAATGCCAAAACGGCTATAAACTAGATTTTTAAGTTATACATATAATGCGAGAGCATTTGGACAGCAGAAGTAAAATCTCTGCAGACTATCTGGTTTGTGTGTACACTAAAATACCACTGAAAATTAAGTCAACATGTTCATAAAAATATCAGAAACTATGCTTTCATTCGTCTTGTTTTTGCTTCAATAACTAAAATTCAGTAGAATTGTATGTATATCTCAAGAATAAAATTTAATAGTTTGTTAAACTTTAAATGCTTGTTAAAAGCGCAAAATAAAAATGAAAAATCTTCATACGTTCTAACATCAGTTTTTGACTAATGTAAAATTACTTCAATAACATTGAACACATCTAAAAACAGTAGCTTGTACATACTTGATTAACTTACCTGCATTGAAGGGGAATTTGTAGAGAACCTTTTGGCTATAATTTGGAACTTAGATGAAAACTGAACTTATAGGATGTACTGCTTTTGTATTTATTTCTCCCATGTTTCTCTACTGATTACTTCTTTCATTGTATTTTACGAGTCAATGGAAGTGAAAGTCCCGACTCACCGATGGTGCAACACCACGAACACTGTATAACAAAGAAAATCGTGATTCGAACACACAATACATTTAAAAGTTACATAAAGCTTTCAGTTTTTTTTCTTTCTGCTCATCTTTTTAGTTGGATGGGGCATAGGGAAAAGAAGTAATACTCTGCAAGCTTATGTACCATCATGTATATATTCCAGATTTATATGCAGCAGTGAAATATAAAGATTTCATCTCAAAAATAATAAAATATTTCCATTTCCTTAGTGTCATATGTTTGTATTCTGCCTAACGGATCTCCGTAAGAGCAACCAAATTCCACGAAGACAGCGGTATTATTATCTTTCTTATTGTATTACGTAGTCACAAAAAGCTACGTATTACACTGCTGCTGCATTACGTAGGCGATATGTTCGACTATTTAATTGGATATTGCAGCAAGGTATCGAAATTTGAGCTGTGCATCGAGACTAAAGTATAGAGAAACAGTTCCAAAAAGTACAATGGGAAAAGATCTCCGGGAAATAATAAGATACCAACTAAAAGGGTATGGTAATTTGAATTAAAAATTTCTTTTTAACAGATGACAATATATGTGAGTATCCAAGAAGCAGATTCCAGTCTTCTAAAATTGTTTCACACATGGAGCACAAACATGAGAAATTAAATTATCCTAATTTTCATTGAAGCAGATCCCATCAGAAAATAAATACAGTTTTACTGGAATGGATGGTTGACTGTTTTTTAATAGGCCCAGCAATGTTTTCCGTCATATAAATGGACATACACACAAGAATACACAAGAAAAGTTACTACTGACATAGAAAAGTTATTTGAATGCAATGTTAATTTTCAAGCACAATAACATTGTAACACTTTTTTGAAGCATTTTGTGTCCGATAACGATATATATACGTGCTGTTTATATAGAGAATTTTCAGTTTCGAAACTTAGATGAATGTAGAATGAAATTACTAGTCGAAAGTTACTTTTGACTACAGATATTTAATTGGAAAGTAGAAGTTCAAAACAATTCTGAAATATTTTTACGAATATACTTTATACTAAACTCTAGATCGTTAAACGTATTTGGAAATACAAACTTACGAGTGGAAACAAATATTAAATTTTCATAAGAATGTCACTATGTTGATTGAAAAGCAATCAAAATACCGAACACGAAATTTATCTTTTTAGGTTTTAAAAATATTCAATTGACCAATGATATTTTTCTTCAATATTATTAAAAATGTCAATGTTTTTAGTAATAAAAATACATACCTTCTTTACCATACAGTTGATTACGAGCTGTTCAGTTTCCGAAAACATTAATTTTCGTAATCACACCTTTTGAAGAGTACGCTTTTTAAGCCTGCGCATTCCCTAAATCAGAAAATGTAATAAACTCAAGCTTTTATGACGCGCACTTCAATTCAATGGCAATCACGCCAGCAATGTCAGCCCTTACACCATGCAGGCGAAATGCAGACTTCGTGCCTATTAGCAGGTTTGATTATTACACGAATCATCCTTTCTTTGAGCATGATCTCAAGGCTGGATTTCTTTTGAGATCTTGACAATAAGAATACTTTCTTCTTTATGAAATATTTTCTTCGTAAACACTTTCCGAATCTTACTTCGCAGGATATTGCACTGTTTGATTCAATTCCTGAAATTCATATCTAGATGAGTGTTAGAACTTTGATGCAACGCTAACGTAAACATAATAAATTAAAGGGGCGATTTCAGATCTCTTGATTTATCGTCCGCCTTGATGGGATTTTATTTCCAGTCAGTACCGAATAACCTGGTTATTGGTAATAAAATAACAAAGAGCTGTCCACATTCATTCAAGGGTACACTAAGATTTATGATTCTCCCTGACAGAAAATGAAAGGTGATTTCTGTAAAACCCACACCTGCACTTACTTTTGAATGTTAAAACAAATGTTATAAAATTCGTTTGAATAGGGATAGAAAAGTATTTAGCCAATTCTCGATATTTTTGTCTCAAGCGTTAATTCTTTGTTTTAAACGATGTGGCAGCTGCTTAAGTTGACTAATTTTGCTATCACCATTAACACCCTGACGGTGTGGCATCCATAGCTAAGGCTCGGGATCAAAAGTTAATACCTGACCATTGACAGCCGGTCGTAAATCTTGAACTATCTGTTGGAAAGATCTCCTTCCCATACAGATGTTTTTAAATCGGCCCACTCTTAAATAACTGTTCCCCAGTGTTAATTGGAGGGACGAGAGACGATTTTAAGAACTCGAACTGTGCAGACGTGCTTCTCTGGCGTTTTGAATTAATCTTGAGTGTCTCTTTTTACAGCGCACACAATCCAGGAACACAAATCCCTGATTGTTTGTATACATAATGTATATTCTTCTATTCAATAAATAGTTAACTTGTATTTTGGCTGTGCCGTCGTTTTTTGTCACATCACTCAGATCACTATGTTAAAACGGACAATATTCTAATAATAGTGCTTTTGAAACATAATATGTAAGTGATGTGATATATATGTGATGTTTATATATAAGTGATGAAGAAACGTATCACCTTACATGAATGTATTTCGCACATCGGAAAATATTTAGTAGTGTTTTCCTTGAGAGGGGTGTCCTACCCCCACAAAAATGGCTTCAGAGCGCTCTTTGACTATCGCATCAGAGAATATTTGCATATCTTAGCAGTCCTATTTTTAACACTAGCCCGTTGTGTTGCTCCAGTGTGACGTTCATTAAAACACATACCTAAATGCCTATTTTTAACCACTCGAAAGAAGACGTCTTCCCTCCTCGGAAGGGTAAACGAAATTCATTACCTATATTTTCGGTTATTTTTTGGAGACCTTGCTATATAACAATGCGTTATTTCGCAACGTAGTTGATGGTGAAAACGGATGAATGACACTGGCCTTATAGTCCTAAAATGGTAAAATAACTAAGTGTTAATGCAAAATTACAGCATAATACCATTGATGCTACGTTATTGCTGGACAGATTTGGAAATATTCTGCAATCTGGTCTATTCCCGAATGTGTGTCCTTAGCCACTTTTTTTCACATATTTTCTCAATTTTTACAAGTATGCCCAGTCACTTTTATAGCTCATTTTCTTAACTTTTACGAGTGTCCCAGTCACTTTTTTTCACTAATTTTTTCAGTTTTCAGTGAATATAAAAGTCTGCTGTTGCCAATGGTATTCGTTTACCATGTTTTTGTAAGAAGGCGAGTCAATAATTATTCGCAATATTGCTATAAACTTTGTTTCAATAACTGCAGACAACTTACGATAACATAATTTTTTCCATACCCTCCTTTGCCTTTTATGGGCCCCGGTAGCCCAGTTGGAAGTGTAGCGGATTAGCGGATTGCGAGTTCGAAACTCGGTTCAGCCAAAGACAGTCGTGTACATGGGAGCTGCTGGGCGTTAAACTTTCGTGTCCTCAAATCTCCTCACGTTGGAGTGTTGTGTAAGTCTGTCGAGTGGGATGCCAGCTCAAGTGTGACCTCGTCATCCGACCGTGGTTCGAAATGACGAGGTGTTGTCCTCGGATTTTCCCCTCCGGGATGGATCCCGGACTGTCGACGTTAGGCCATATGTTACTCCAGTGAGACGTTAATTCAAGTATCTACCTACCTTTGCTTTTCAAGCACTTGTTTTCCATCTTTTTCCACTTCCAAGTTTTGTATGCCTTAAAGAGTTTTCAGTGATCAATGATTTTAAAAAAATTATTAAATTCATCCTAACCACACATATTAACCGGTGCAGTGTTTCACTACGCTAGGCACGTGTGTGATAGACATAATAAAGCTTTCCCTGTGTGTGTATATCTATTACTTGACGTTGTCTTTTGTTTGCATTTGCATCATAAAACCCCACAAATCAACCATGGTGACTGACTAATTTGCATCTTGATCAACAAAACTCACTAGTCTATGTAATAGAACGATGTTGCTTACAATATTGTAGTCAGTTGTGGTAGCGTGTTGTTTGGCTTCTTCATGACATGACTTGGCTTCTTCATGACATGAAGAAGCCAAGTTTAATACTTTGTATTAAACTTGCGCAACCCTTTTTGAACTCTTTGACCCTCTCGTAGACACTCCATTGTGGCAAAAGACTGTGCTGAAACTTTTTAGTGGATATTGGCGCCTGAAATACTTTCCCGCACATACCCACGAAACCGATTTGCTAGACCGCATATGTATATATGTATATATACGTACATAGGCCATCACCAAAAGTCAGATAAAAACCCACCAAAAACAAAACACATGCGATAGCGAAAAACAAAGTTACCAAGTAACTTATACTCTTGTTTCTCAAGAAAAAATTTATTTTTCTGGTCTTTCTACTTCTTATCTGTATATATATACAATCAGTTAAAGTGTGTAATAAATTAATAATTCCACACTTTAACTTGTTATTCTATGAAATAACTAGTTATTCTATAAATTAACTAATGATAGACAGTTAAAGTGTAAAATAGACAATTTGACTGAATTATACAGCATACAAAATGTTATTTATACAAAGACACAATAAAATCATTTGTTACAACAGGGATTACTAAAATGGCATTTGGAATTGCATAGAACATTATTTCTAAAACAAATACATTTTTTGTCGACACACTGCGTTTTACATGAACATTACATGACGGTCTATCAAACAAGTCCCCCTATGTTCTGCAAGAGTTCATAAGTTCTGGCGCAAAAAAATATTCGGCTACAGTAATCTCTCTATATTAAGTTCAGCAAATTATCGTTAATTACAAAAATATCTGACCAGTGGTTCTCAATTTACAGCCTTTTGAATTCGGAACTTCATTTACGCTGTTATTTTACACTTTAACGGGGTGTAGAACTAGTTATTTAACTAGTAAACCATAGAATACAAGAGTTTTGCACTCTAACTGACGATCAGTTATTTCATAAAATAACTAAGAATTCAATGAAATAACGGATTTCATACTTTAGCGATAACATGTATATAAATTTCATGTATACGCATGAATATAGTAGTAGTAATCATAAGAAAAGTAATAAACAAATTGATATTAGTATTCTAAACGACAATACAAGTTTTGTGTTAAGAATCGAGAACTCTCTTGGGAAGGTTTGTTAACTACTAATTGATTAGGATTTATTTAAATATTGGAACACTTTTGGAATAGTTTTCATTAAATAAATTAGTGTTGCGGTTTTCAATAATTTTGCTTCGACAAGGGACCGTCTGAGTTTCTTTCAGTCTAGTACACTGTTATTAAACTTCTCATTTCCACCGTTATCCTGGACGAAGTATAGAACATAAAGATTTAATTATCTGCACTCTGGATTAAAATCACAAAAGCAATTTGTGTACTTTTCATCAGGGATAAAAATATCTAAAAGAAACAACCTCAGTGATAGCTACAAAACGCGTAGTAGATTTTATTCCATTTTAAATCTCTGAATTGTTAAACCACAATTCTCTAATTAAATATACAATTTAGAAAAGGGGAAAAAATTGTCAAATTAGATTATTTGCTGGAGGAAAAGGGGAAGGAATAAGATGAAATGAAAAAATAAAGGTTAATTTACCTATATCAGTGAACTGATCAGTGTTGAGCTAGGAAGTTATAAAAAGGCGCTGGATTAAATTTCATTATCTGAGTTATTTATTATTAGGGAAAAAATGCTATAACAGATTGTTTCGGAGGGGTAACAATTTTGCTCTCTCGAAAAGAATCGATTTCCTTTTCACAATTAAGTGCGCATTGATGGATTAAAAAATTGCTTGAAACGAATGAATTGTTAGAGAATTTAGAACTGAATCGATATGTTTTATCTTTCAGTATTGTGTTGTATTTGTTATTTGTCATGGTTTGAAAGTGGAAACCTTAATTAAAAGTGAGTAACTCTGAAATAATGATGTATAAATAACATATGCTTGATTTGTCTTAAATCTGTTTGTAAAAGTTTGATTATATAGCTGTGCTGCAATGGTAAGAAGAAAAATTCTACGACGCTGAATTACTAACCGAAGTATTTCACGAAGCGACAATTTGAATCATGCCATTTCAATTCATTAAACTTAAACTGCCTTAACTCAGGAACACTGTCCAATTTTGTTTAAAAAAATCAGGTATGAGTTTCTTTACCCTTCTCTATATTCATATAGATAAACAAATGGTCATGACGTTAGAAGCAGTTGAATATTCTCATTCGAATAACTCAATTTTTGAAAGAAAAGGAGAACCGGACAATGGGGTAGTTTTCCTGAGTTAAAGCAGATTAAGAGAAATGAGTTGAAAAGAGATATTTCAAATTGCCACTTCGTGAAACGTTTCGGTATTAGTTGTTTAACAATCAGCTTCGTAGTATTGTTCTTTGTAAACGTGTAGTTATTCATCTCAAAATTGAGATGGATGAAGAAACTGTGTTATGGTGCTAAAAACACCTGAAATAAAATTCGAATCTTGCAAAGTGATAAGATTTTGAAAATAGCTACTTTTTAAAAGTTTTAACTCCTACCTACGAATTGAGGGACATGCAATAATGCGAAATTCAAAACTACCAATCAATCCCATCAAAAATATCAAATTTTATGTTCCGACTCCATACATTCACATCTTCTGGAAATGTACCATTTCCTGAAAATACATAATTGATTTCAAGGTCCATTTTCTTACTTTGAACTATGATACTTTTTATGCCATATGATCACAAATGTTCCTCGCTCATACATTGCTAGCCACCGAAAATGCAACACCATGGAATCATCCAACTTGAAATTTACACGATGCGTAGACCATGAAAGGATATTCAAATGATTAGCACTGCAGCGTACATGTAAATCATGTCCACCAGTAACGCCCACTGTATACAGTACAAAAATGGAAAACAGTGTGTTCGTGGGTATAGGAAGTTTAACTATGCCTCATCGAGAAATTCGGCAGTCAAACAAGCACGTTTCTGAATTTGACAAAGGATTGATATATCCCAAACACAAATTGAAAGCCTCTTTTTTCAATGACTAAATGTGTAGCAGAAGTTATTGCCTCCCATGGCGGCTATACAAAATGCGTTGTTTTTCGCTTTCTGCAAGTGCAACGGAGTTGTAATTTCAATCCTTTTACTCTTGTGCTTTGTTATTTGTATAATAAACACGAATTTGATCTCTTGTCATGGTGATGCATTCTTCGATAGTGGCGGTGTATATTTCCTTATTCCGAATTACAAAAGGACCTGGAACCTTTATGCACTTATTTTGAGTTTTCAACGAGGATTCATTTGATTTGTTGATGAGGCACCACAACAATTTTAAGCCCGTGACCACTATCTTGCTGTCCTTCTATTCGGAAACTACTACTTTTTATAACTGTTCACATTCTTTTATTTAGAAATCCCCCCGTCTACCACAATGTATTTTATACTACCCTAATGCAACAAAAGGCTGAGTACTTGGGTCGTATAACATGCAACATCAGACTTTCAATATATCAAAGAAACAAAACCTGAAATAGTATTCAAATTTACACAACGTTATAAAAGCTTCCTTTGATCTAACCACAGTCGAAGGTTCGAAGGGCGGAAATCTTTTTCTACTCATTCTTAAGAAGAGTTCTTTGCTCAATATGTTTCAAGTAGTCAAAGAGCTCTCATAGACTGGACACTTGAGGATAATCTAAATCCGTGGAAGTATTATTTGAACTCTCCATGTCCAGAAATGAATTGCCTCAAGAGAAAGCCCTGTGCAAAATGCCGGATTTTAAACCTCAATTGCACCGTAGGGAAGAATCTTTTGGTAAACTGGACTTTATTCGATTCACGGTATTCTTTGTTCCAACATTCGATGATTCTTTGCTTGTAGAGCTGTTTCCAATGAGGTCACTTGGTTTGGGATTATATGGCGCATTTGGCCAAGCTGCTCCAAACACAACGTCAAGTAATTAAATATCGTGAAAAGGAAAATGAGGGATTGGGGAACAGAGTAGTGGAACGAAAGCAGAAAAATATCCCTTGGGAGGCTCGCTCCCAGGAGCCCTACCCCGTGTTTATTAAAGACAGTAAACCTCATGGAAAAAGAAAAGATCACTAATGTACCTCGGGTCCGTGAAGTCAGTACACACGTAAATGTGATGTGCCCCTGAGGGCATTTACAATGTGAGAAGGCTATGTTAACTCTTAGGCCATACTAATTGTTTTTTTTCAAGAATAATCGCTCTGTCATTCCCAGTAATATTACAATAACCTCTTGAAAATCCTCACGATCCTGAGGTTCAGGGATTAAAGCAGTGGTATAGTCATAGGGAGGCCGGGGCATTGAAGAAAAATAAAAGCAGAGTGATCAGTGGTAAGCTTTTTGTGTGCCCAGGATCATGTGACTCAAACTAGTAGTAACGTCCCTACTACTAGTTTGACTACTAAGACTACTTTCGTCTGCTGGTGAAATCTAACATTCATCGTCTGGTTAGACTGAAGCTGACATACTATCTTAGGAAGAACTTTAGTCCACTGTTCGGTGCTATGACGGCTGCCTTTAATGGGCGGTGAAGGTTTTCTACAAGACCGCTGATAAGCTGTGGTTCGAACTCGCTCAGCTCCCTGGAAAGTTGTAAGGGATGAAAAGAGTTTGCATTCGAACTGTCGTCCTTGATCTGTAGTGATCCGACTAGGTACACCGAATATACTAATCCATGTATCATACAATGCTTGGGAAAATGAACTGAAACTGATGCTCTTCATTAGTTCGCTCTCGAAATAGGAAAGCTAAATACGCGATGTCGCACCAACAAGCCCATTGAAAGGGCGCTTTTCAAGCCACCTCATGACAACAAGATGGAGAAGACGCCCATTCATTGATTGATCATCTGATTGTCAATTGATTGATCATCTGATTGATAATCTGATTGGTCCATTGATTGATCATCTGATTGTCCATTTATTGATCATCTGATTGATATCTGATTGGTCCATTGATTGATCATCTGATTGTCCATTGATTGATCATCTGATTGATAATCTGATTGGTCCATTGATTGATCATCTGATTGATAATCTGATTGGTCCATTGATTGATTATCAATGAATTAGCTGTCATTAGATGTTACATCTCCAAACGAGGCGATAAGATATCAAATCGGCCAGCCAAGTAAATTGTTCACGGAGAAGTCACGTGACAACTATCCGACGCGTTGGTCAGTTTTTGAAACTCCTCTCAATAGCAATGCACAGTCTACTTATATTTCACGACTATGGGCCCTGTATATAAGAATTGGTTCCTGATTTTTATCTCTTTACGAATCATAAATGTATAGAGGTAGGTAAGTAGGTAGGTATTTGATTAACGTAACACAGGACCAACACAACGGGCTATCGGTGACGGTCCGGGATCAACTCCCTAAGGGAAAGACCCGAGGACAACACCACGTAATTTTAAACCATGGTCAGATGACGAGGTCACACCTGAGCTGGCACCCCCTCTCCAAATTTCACACAACACCAACATGAGGACATTTGATCCCACGACAGATTTAACGTGCACCAGCCCCCCACAAATGTACAGAATACTTCCTTAATATTCATTAAATGAAATAACTGTTGTTAAATTAATGATCATTGTATTTATTTAATCACCAGGGAGAAAAGTAAACATATAGGATACTAAATTAATTTCGAGAAATCAGGTCTGAATATTTACTTGACTTTATTTATTGTCAGTAAACATTCGACAAACACAGCCATTCTAAGGTTCTGTTCTCAGATCTATCAATGAGACACTTTCTAGGCTCCAATAAATCCCTATTTTAAAAACAAATACGCGATATACACTCTCAGCGAAATTAAAAAAAGATATTCAAAATATCATTACAAAACGTCTGACAGTTTGTGCCGCATCCAAAATAAAATCCTGCTAGGCTACCGGATTAAAGCGTTAAATTACCACACATTAGCAAAAGGTTCTCTATCCTTAACCTTTATTTCATAAAAATGTTATTTCATTAAGGTTTTAGTTTCAGTATTTGGTTTCTTTATAACTATTCCCACAAATGGCATAAAAATATTCTCCCAACCTCAAATGATCAGCAAATTCAGAATTCCTGTGATTGGATTATATTACTTGGAAATGTTATTTTTCATCCTCCATATTAATTTCATTCTTCTTTGGGTTGACATCCTGTCTTTAGGGTTTTTTCTATCTAGAAAAACTTTTACTTTTTAGACTGAAACGTAATTGTGGTAAATATTTTTTGCTCATTGTAATGATGAGTCCAGAATTTTTTTCCCTTTGAAATGCTTTGTTGACGCAATTTTTGACTAAATATATTTTTTTCTATAATAACGCTGATGAAACGGAATTTTTATTTTTCTAGGTTTCAAACCGCTGCTTGATTGAGCTTGTTACCGACAATAATGATGATGCGAGGATAAGAAAAAACATATTTTTTTTGCCGTGTTTTTCCTAAGAAAAACCATTATTTTGTAGCTTAAAAATCGAGTGAACCTCTAGCTATTCTCCTCATCTAAGAATAAAATACTTTATTACGTAACACCATTTTGTGTTTTATTTTTCTTTCCTTACTTTTTTTTTACTTTCTTACTACTTACTTTTTACTTTCTTACTTGTGTGGTTTATCTTAGTACTTTCCTAATTTTCTTCATGATAGTTCACAGTAGCGTATCAAATAATGAAAGAGGCGGGCAGCTTCATGTTACTTCTCCCAACCGTTCGGTTTGAGGATATGTCACATGATATTGGGAGAAAGCACAAATCGTAATGTCGGACTAAGAGTTGATTCGTAAATGCGATTACAGAGCTTGATTCAAAGCACTTGTCTGGGTGCTTCGATAGTCAATCGGCCCAAGTCCACATGACCTACAATTCTAAGACCTTACAACACTCGCCCACACACCTTTTCTATTACATTAACCCTTCAAGTGGTTTTTTACGAGATATCTTGTCCATCAAGATCTGACCGATTTTTCTAATGACAATATGTCTCGTCATCAAGCCGTATAACCGATTTTTTATGATGAGATTAAAACCTGGTCAGTTTTTTCTAATGACGAGTTATCTCGCCCATAAAGAATTTCCAAATGTTTCTTAGTTCTGGGGTTTATTTCACTTTTAAGCCGTTGCAACGTCGTGAGATAAATTTAAAACGTGGAGAGTGGGTACAGGCAATTGAAAACACCTTTAAAACAAACAGCATATTTAATTATATTAATTTTACAATAATTACAAGGTTAACAAATTAAGTCAATGTCGAGGCAAAATGCATTAAATACAAAAAGGTTTCAATCCCGCGGTTTCATCGGAGCAGACCAGCTCTGCATCCGTTCTCTATCTAAACTCCAACGATTCTCCTCGACGAAGCGGGACAGTTAAAAAAAACGAGGTGGCTGCAAGATATTCCTTTATCCCATCCCGTCGTAAACTGCAGACTCTTCCCCTCGGAAGGATCCGTCATCAACGGAAAATTCACGTTAGAGAGAAATTTCAAGTCCCATGCGAGTAAGCAGTTCTTTGTGATTCAAGGAACCAACCTATGAGCTACTGCAAAATATCGAATAATAAGTGACCTCTTGTTTTCGTCTGGATAACCCCACATATGGCTATGAGCCTTCCAATCTCCTTCTTGCATGAGTCCTGTGATTTAGTGGAGGCCAATTCTGTCAGTATGTCATTTGAGTCGATGGCGGTGGGTAGATTGATCCAATCACACCACGATTTTGCTTATTTTATATGTATTTTGGATGTCCTGAATGTCAAAGAAAGCAGGTCCAATTTTTGTTTAACCCTGGGTTATGTCCTTTGAATGCGTAAGGCTCTTGTAGAAAGGACAGATGTTGAGTTCAGTTAAATCAGTGATCATATTAATGGTTGCTAGGCAACTATTTCATATTTAACCCTCCAAGTGGTTTCGACGAGATATCTCGTCGTCCATCAAGATCTAACCAGTTTTGCTAATGATGAGGTATTTTGTCATCAAGATATTGCCGATTTTTTTTCATTTTCTGGTCAAGATCTGGTCAGTTTTGCTTATGGCGAGATACCACGTCGAGACAACCACGAGGTTGGTTAAAAGGTCGATGCCGAAACTCGTGTGGCATAACTTAAGTGACGTACAAGTAAAAATTATGCTGGACTTTTGATGAACTATGAGGTTATTCAACAATAGGAAATCAAAAATTATCCACACTTTTTTTCAATCTATTTACACAAATGTAGGTTTTAAACAAGTTCATTATTCTACATAGTCTCCTTCCTTTTCGATGCACTTGATCCAGAGGGCCATAAGCTTGCGCATTCCCTCCAAGAAAAAGCTTTTCGGTTGGTTGCCCAACCATTACCATGCACCGCTTCCCCACTTTGTCCGTCTAATCTGCAGAGAATACGCTACATTGTCGATGGTAACTCACAGGTTTGCCTGTACAATTTTTTGAGCTTTCTGAATCTTCTGGTCAGTGATGGAGGTTGACGGGCGTCGTTCTCCTTCATCGTGCATCAAACTTGTCCGGCCTCTATTAAGCTTCCCGATCTAACATACACACTTCTACGTGGTAGAGCACTGACCCGGTATTGTGTTCTAAGCCTCCGATGAATTTCAGCCCCTGGCACTCCTTCCGACCATAGAAATCGGATCACTGCTCTTTATTCTTCCTTGGTGCACACTGCTAGAGGAGCGGCCATCTTTACACTGAAGCAGAAGCAAGAAAAATGACGCTATCAAGGTCAAACTTCTTGGTAACGTGACCACAGTAGTATCAACTCTAAGCATGTATGCACAAAAGGCAGTGGGACAAACCTAATAATGTGGCCTCGGATAGTTTTTGACTTACACTCGTACGTTATGATGTATTGAAAAAATAAACAATAAATTGCATGATATATGAAACCATTTTTAGAATCTTAGAAACTATTTTTACTGGGATGACCGAAGTCGTTTTTGACTTGTTTAATAGGGATATGGAACGCCCTGTTACGTTAGACGATATAAGAAATATGAAATATCTGGAATGAACAATTAAAGTTAGCATTCTTTTCTTTTCCTCCACCAGTTCTATTTTTTTCATGTCCACCAAAATCTCTTTTTAATTCATCTCTAATAAATAAATGATTTTTTAACATAACTGTGAATGATAGCGGAATCAAGCTTTTATATCAACTTTAACCAATATTCATAGATAACATTTATATTCTTTTAATGTATCTACACTTGCCATATTTCTAATCACATCCGTCTGTAGAACTTCTCACCAAAATCAATGTAAAATAATCTAGTAAAATCAATGGAATAAAGTGACATTTGCGGGGATTCATTCTATTTTAAGGGTCACACAAAAAGAGGTCCGGTGGACAGAACAGTAAGGAAAAGAAAGTGACAGGATCTTTCCAAACCATTCTATTCTAAGGAAAGGACCAACGGAATCTTTCCAAAAGATGAACTCCCAAAAAAGGTGCAACAGAATCTTTTATATAGGGATTCTTTTCTAAAGAAACACAATAAAATATTTCCAAAGGATTATATTCTAAGGAAAGGAGCAATAGAATTGCAATTCAAAAAAACTCCAAAGTAGATATCACAATTTCGCTTGTACTTAATTGACAGGGATAGAGGCGTATTTATGAAGGCGTATGTTAATTCCTGTAGTCTTTAGTATCCGGACAAATCCGTAATTAAACACATGTGTATTCAAAAGAATGGATATTTACGAAGCTCAATGGAGTTTAATTCCGTGACAGCAATAGTAATTTATACTTACTCTAAGGTGTAGAAGAATAAATAAATACTTAAAATATTTTCCCGTCACTTCTATTAAAAGTATTTCCCTCTTCCATCGATAAAATCGTACACGAAAATCATTTATATGTTTGAAACATTCGACAGTTGCGAAATGTGGAAAAATGTTAAAAGTTCAATACAATTATGATAATATTCCAAAATAACTCATCGGAATCTGATCGTGAAGCTAAACCGTGTGTATAAGGTTGGTTGGTGTTTATTATGGCGCAAGGGCCATATAACGCCAGACACAAGACACACAACATCAAGTAATAGACAGACATACACAACGAAAGTTTTACTGACGGAAGAGAGAAATACACCGAGGGAGGAAAGCACCTGACAGGAACCGTCTACAACTCGAAGGTTGCTAGCGCAGTGAGCATACTCACTGAGCCATGATGATACTTGCAAAGTACAGAATAAATTGTGCAAGAAGCAGATTACGATGTAGAGTTCTTACAAATGTAACATAAGTAAATTTGTGTTGATTAAATGCATCAGGCACTCAATAAAGAGACAAAATAATTTAAACTATTTATTATAGTGTTTTCTTGTTTTTTATATTTCTTTGTAAACTATACATTATAGTTTTTTTAATATTTTTTGCAATCTATATGTTATAGATTTTATAATTTTTTTGCAAACTATTCACTTTTTAAAAATTTTTTTATTTGTTTTTTAAATCCGCATCCATCCAACCCCCGGTTTAACACATATAACAAACATCTTTGTTGAAACGCACATGTTTTGGTTGTATCTTTCGTAATTTTTGTATTTTTTGACTGTCCGCCTCATCCTAAAGGTTTCCAAGTCACAAACATTTAAATGCCACAGTACTATAATTTCTAAATTTTGATCTTGCGCCGAATCTGAAATGAACAAAGAGACATGCATTATATATATCGTAGAGATGCATGTTTTAGATTATAAAACTATTGAGCATGCTAATTCTTAGATTATATTGGTTGAGATTTCTGAAATAAATATTCAATTTAAAATTTCTCAAAAATTCTTTAAAAGTAATTTATATATCTGATTCTTCAGAAAGCTATCTCGACTAGACTAGAATTATATGCTGCTTAAGAAACGCTTTTATCTAGAATCAAATTCTTTTAATGTTTCCATATCTTAAAAGAGAGAATTTCAATTTTATACCGGATCCATAAACGGATAAAATTGGGAATTGGAGGTAAGCTCCCATATAGAAGGGGCCCTTCGAAATGTTTAAATGCTACTAAAACTGAACTTTTAAACCACATTCATTTTTGTAGCTTGCTTGTTGCTGGTGTCTGTTTCTAGCATTGTGAAATTTGGAATAGGACCGTGCTCTGAGAAAAATAAATGGGGCTTAGAACATGTTAAGTTTATTAGATAAAACTTGCTATAAATTGAGAAAGTTATGCTTAGAAAATTTTATTCGATGCATTTATTAACTCAACAATAAGAATATGGAACTATTTTCAAGTTCGAAATCTTGGCTCAGTTTAAAAATGAAAAACCAAATAGAAAATTCTGTAACATTTGAAACTAATGAAGTTCCATATTGAAAATTTCATTAAAAAATGTCTTGAAGATAATTATGTATTTTATTTCGCAGATTTGAACATATTTGAGTCCTGAAAATGTAAATAATTTAATAACAGGAGAAAATGAAGCCTACCGTTCAAGGCCACGATGACTTCTTGAGTAATTTCTTTCAATTCTAAATCCAGATCTTGCTTTTGTTTTTCACTTTCGCTCCTTTGATCCATCTCTCCTTTATATGAAAACAGTTTTTGTAATATTACGTAATCTAGGTTTCAAAATACGATAACCCTGCGATGTATCATGTTTCTTGGAGACAAGAAGAAAAGTACGATGTACCTAGGAGGGTAATAGAGAGAGGGTCAAGACAATGTACTTATTAGTGGGAAAAGCGTAAATTATGCGTTGTATTACTACGTTATGTAAAACTACAATCGATAGGATATTTTTGTGTACACGATAGTTTATTTACAATTTTTGCACCTTTCTTTTGGGGTCCCACAGATGCAGAACCTCAATCCTCTAACTTAAGGATGCCTGAATAACTTTTAGGTAAAAGTAGAGACCTCAGTTGTCCACTCGGTGAGGGTGGAAAGTGCTCTACCACACGCAGGGTCTAATCCCCTCTAATTTAGAACAGGGGGTGTCAAACTGGCGGGCCGCATGTGGCCCCCGAGGCAATTTTTTGTGGCCCACGATGCTCTAGTTCAAATGTTGCTCCTTATCACAATATTGTGGTAAAATTGAAGAAATCAAAAACGAATTCGATAAACGTTTTAATGATTTCAAAGAGTTACAAATTTTTTTCTCTCTTTTTATTAGGCCTTTTTCCTTTGAAGTTGAAAATGCTCCCACTTCGATACAACTGGAATTAATTGATTTTCAGAATGATTCGGTTTTAAAAGACAAATATCGAGAAGTAGGAATACCCAAAATATATTCTTATTTAGGTGAAAAATACCCGGAAAATAAAAAGTTTGCTGCATAAATTTTATGCTATTTTGGGAGTACGTACTTGTGTGAGTAACTATTTTCGTCCATGAAATTAAATAAAATGGCCTACAGATCAAGATTAACTGATAAACATCTATCAGCCATAATGAAGATTGTTCTCAGTCTTTGAATCCAGATATTGGAAAACTAGTAGGAGGAAAGCGCTGGCAAGTTTCCAGTAAAAAAATAATTTTAGTTTTATAAATACATTAAATTAAATAAACGTTTAAATAAAAGCAATTATATAGCAATATTATAAATTATTACCCTAAATTCACTTAATTACATAATGTGTTTTAATTATCCTATCCATATTCCTGAATCCTCACTTCAAAAGTATAATTTTAAGAAAATTTGTAAATGTGATGTGGCCCGCGTGAATCTTACCAGTTGCATTAAATGGCCCGTGTTTTAATTGAGTTTGACACCCCTGATTTAGAATAAAGGAAAAACTTTCAATTCTAAATTACTATCACACATATTTTTACAAAGAAGACATTTATACACGATGAAACCACCAAACAGACAACTAATAATAACATTCTACGATTCACACTTCACTACGGCTACCATACGGCTGTTACAAAAAGTTGGAGGACGTTGAAGGATTCGTACTGACATATTTCCCATAACTAAATTCAAACCCTCGTACCATTCTGTACTGTATGGATGTTATTCGACTTAGATTTTATGTATTCTGAAAAGAAAATTTAGAAATATAATTGCAAATTTTTCGTTAAAACTCAAGGCAAATAATGAATATGTATAATTAAATGAATAGAACTTTTAAAACTATTTTTAATTTCTCCTCGAATCGTTTTAAGAATAGAAACAAATTGAAATGAAAAGGACACTGAAGAAATTCCATTGAGAGTAATTAAATTAAGTTAACTACCAAACAAATCACTAAACTTCTCAAACTCACCTTTCCAGATGTTAAGTCTCATCTTTGGGCTCTGATGTTTTGTCTCCTATGTTGAAGAACAGAGAAACTATAAATTAACGCAAAATATAGTTGAGAGTAAAAATCTTCTTTAATTTTGAGCTTCATTATAAATAAATATGTTTTGAATACATGAGAAGTCCACAACGATGTTTAACATATACTCTATTTCTTACAAATATGAACATAAAAAGAAAACACCGTAGCGTAAAGTTTTTTTTACTACCGTACCTTATCTCTTAATCTTGTCCCCTCTAATTCCGCAAAACCCTAAGGCAAAGTACTTGCGTCTGTGAAGCCGAAGGCTCTCAATAGCTTGATTTTTCTTTTCCCTAAAAATCATTACTAAATTAGTACACATGCACATTAAAAATGATCTTTCAAAAATTAAGCATTTCAAGACGCGAAATTAAAGCATCCTTAGCTGTTGACATGGAGTGTCATCGTTTTCCACTCGATGCTAGACAATAACTCTAGACTTAGCTTAGACTTCAAATAAAAATAGTTCTTGGAGACGTGTGCTTAGCCATTCACTATGATGGTGGGATCAGAAGAGATCCCACAGCAAATATTTTTGTGCATGTTTTGTGTTTTGTGAGTGGAAAGCACTGGCAATCTCTGCAATCTATACGTTATATAAATCTGATTATGGGACTTCAGAAATATTCATCGAGAAATTTGACGGCTTTTAAAAGAAATATCAGAGTGAATTCTCCAGCAGAATAAGTGTGTGATAATTTAGTATTTTCGTTTTTCAAAACATAACACGTACGTAATAAGAATAACACGTTTAGTTATTTTACTTTATTTTAGAATTAGAACAGTCGATCCTTATTAGTTGGTGTTTTTTTAACAAAGGCACATTCCAAACACATTTTGTGTTTGGAACATTTAACACAGCAGAAAGACATTCTAAAGAATGATTGGATAAATAAATTGTGCAACTTCGTGATGAAGTGTAAAATGTGACATTAAACCTAAGTATGAAACCAGATAGGTTTGAGGAAACACTGAATGAAGGACTATCTGCCATCAGAAAAATTCATAAAAAATTATTCTAAATAAAAATATTATTGAAATTTTTCACAGTGGAAATTGTTTATATTAATGCTGTTGCCAAAGTAAAATGATATTGTCTTAGAATATTTTTCGTATAAGTTGTAAGCGAATTAAATATAACGCAAAAGAAATGAGAAATTGGGATAAAAAAGATATTTTAAAATTTGATGGAGATGAGTCTGATTATTCATCACTTGAGGAGCATAAATTTGCCCCTGTTTTTATGAAACAAGCAATTTATAATTTGGCACCAACTACATTACATTTCATAAATCCTTCCTTAAATCTAGATGTAACTGCTCTGAAAGGTTAAAACTGGCTGCAAAACAGGTTAAAAATATACAAGTTCTGAATAATCTAATATTGTATGCGGTGAAAGATTTTAGTTGATACACTTCACTATAAGAATATATTTTAGAACACATATAAAGACTTATCATATAATTTTATTTTAAGCCTTTTAGGAGAACTTTTAAAACAATTCTAAAATTGAGATCAACACGGACCCCACCTGAACGATTATGGAACTCTTTTCAACTAGTACAGTTAAGAGGTACTTGCACGTGACATTGGGATATTATCATCAGAACTGCAAAGCTGATACGCGGAGATGCATCCTATAAAATGTGACGTCATCCTATAAATATGACGTCAAAGTAAGCAAACCACTTTAGGGAACACTAAACTGGGTACTGTCCACAAAAAAATGCATTAAAAAATAATTCTATTGATCATCACAGTATAAATGTCTGTAAGGCGGCTGAGGTTTATAACTTTCAAAGCCTTCATTTAGCATTATAACATAACTCCTTTTTCTATATGTATGGGACCGCCTTGGCTTAGAGAGTTTGCCTACTTTGATAGCAACTTGCAAGTTCTAGGCTATTCTGGGTGTATTTCTCATCATTTCAATAAAATTTTCTTAGTGTGAGCAGGTCCATTACTTGACGTTGGCACCCGTTTGGCACGCTTGGTCAAATATGGCAATTTGGCCATTAAACCGAAACAACCATCCTTTATATAAGATCGGAAAGATTTAATGAAGTGAATTACTTTTAATGGCAAGACAAAAAACTTTAACTAAAATAGTATGAAAAGTTTCCTGTCGTGTACAGTCATAACATGAAAATATATCTCTTAGAATGTATACTGTTGGAATTTAATGTCTAAGTGAATTAGGAAAAGTTATAATGCTACAGCATTATTTTTGATTTTAATTGAATAAATGAACTAAAACAATAGAACGAAAATAGGAAAGCCTTAGAAAACCCTTCTGAAATGGGTTTGGATTCAGAGGAATGTTTTAAATAAAAAAACTCTATGAAAGTTTTAAGGACTTACAGTTTCTTCATTTCTTTCTCCTACTTTTCCAAGGATGTTATTTTGTCTTGCATTCTCATCATATCTTTATTGAGAGCCTTCGGCTTTTTCAGGAATTTTCTCTGGAATTAACAATGGAATGTGTTTACATACAAAATCTATAAAACCCAGTCCTTGATATGTGATAATGTTTAAAATATAAATTACAAATAATGATAATGGTTAAAATAAAAATAGAATACTTTCGCATCAAGAGAGTACATAGGTTTCCAATTACTTTTGTAATTTTTTCAAAGGCCTTGAAAGATGCATCTTATTTATAAACTAGTTATTCATATTCCAGGAGGGTCAAAGAGGTAATATATATGTATCCCTTAGAGCCATTTTATTTTCATATGATAAACAGATGGATTTTCGGAGATTTGAACCAATTTGAATCAGAAAAACTATTTCTTATAATTCACAACTTCAATTTAATATATATCATAACAGTTAAAAAGTCCCCCTGCAGACCCAGGACGTATTGAATGGGGTTAATATATAGCCTATGTGTCCCGCAGAATTCTATAGGATGAGCTGGCACCTCACTCTCCAAACTTCCACACCACTCCAACATAAGGACATTTGAGGCCACGGCAGATTTAACGTGCAACACCCTCCTTTGTACACGACAGTCTTTGGTTGGATTCGAACTCGCAACCCTCCGTTACTCTTCCAACCGAGCTACCACGGCCCCTATGTCGTTAAAAAGATAAAGTAAATAAAGCAGTTCAATCTTTTATTTTTCTGAATTACTTCACCATTTTACTGTCTTACCTCACCTTATTTTCGATTTAGGGCAGAACTAGTTCCTACATTTTCTTTCCAACTGATGGGCGAATACATAGAAATCGGAATGAAGATGCACAAACTCCTAGAAATAATTCCAGTATATACTGCTGTTTGATTACAGAAAATCAGCGAGTTCTGTGCTTTCTGCAATGTGCATTATTTTGGATTCATGACAAAGTTGGGAGGTAAGGCCTAACTATAGTACGAGTACCACGAAAAGAGACAAGGCTCCTTCTGCGCCACACGGAATCGGACGATTCGATTACTTACTTTCGGCAAGTGCCAATTGAGTTTTAGCAGAATTCTCTATTCAATCTTTAGCGACCTTTTCAGTGTCTTATTTAGTCTAGAATGACTGTTGACATTGTGAGCGGGTCTGGAGCAAAGGCAGTGGGATTCTAAAATAAAATGCTAGTGGGGATCTCTCGCAACTCTAGAGCAGCGATTTTCAACCCCTTTTCATCTTTTTATATACAATCAAACCTCGTTAGGATGAATTTCAAGGGACTAAATAAAATTTGTATTAACCGTGTTATACGAATTCAGAAAAAAGCATTATTTCAACAATAAAATAAAATTTTAATATATACATTACTGTACAATTCTTTGTTCACAGATAAATGGTTTTCTTCGTCATGAATATTATACATTATACAGATAATTCCTGATTATACAGATATTCTTGATTGCACAGATATTTCTGATTATTCAATTTTTGTCTTGAAATAGTTCTGTTATCGATTTTTTGTGTTTTGCTTTTTTCGTGACATTGTTTAAGAAAATCTTTGTTGCGGTCAATGCTGTTTAAGTGACCAGATGAATTTTCACTGCCTGACAAAAAGCGGTGAACAATTTCTAAGCCAGAAGTAGCTGCTTTTAAAGAAGCTCCTCTTAATTCCTTCGTCGTCATCGGAATCTTCATTTCTTCTTTCTTCATCACTCTCTTCGACAAATAAGTGTTCTTTAATTTCGGAATGATTGAATGTTTCTGATAATACGATTAAAAAGAATCCGTTTGGCATTAAGTTTCGAAAATTTGTTCGTCTTAACCTGAGATTAGTGTAATCCGAATGTAAGGACTGAGACCACGGGACATATCTGCAAGACATATCACTGCATTCTTGTGATATATCGGTTGAAAATCACTGCTTGGAGGATTGTCTATCCGGAGGGGAATAAACTCTCCCTAAAAAAGGCGTGCTGGTCTCTTCTCATGTTGATAGGATATAAGATGAGCATAGAGTGTAGGGGCTCAGTCTAGAAATCGAGGATCTATCACTGGTTCATAGTTCATCAGAGTCTGGGATCGAAACCAGGTCTCAACCAACAACAGATGTTCAGTGCAACTTTAAGCCTTATAGCCGTAATCTCCATAGTAATTGGTCCACTTCGTGCAACAAAAATTGACCAACGAACCAAGCCCAGATGCACATTAGAATAGTATACTGCGTAATCAAGCGTTTCCAAAAGACATGACTTCTGTTTTGCTTATAGGGCGATACTGGTGTTCATGATCTGTATACACGTAGCAGTGATAACCATTTGCATATCCTTCCATGATCTATGGCATCGTGCAAATTTCAAGGCTATTGGATGCTTCGTTAATGGTTTTTCGATGGCCAGCAGTGTAAAAAATTCGAAGATATTTAAGGTACTTAATGGGCGAAAAGAATTGTGTCATAGAATTGAATTATCGAAGACTAATGATTTCGTTATAAGTACATTATGGGCAATTTAGGGTTAATTCACTCAGAAGCTTCTTCGAGCTTCTTCATCTTTTGGAATGATGACTCTTTGTAATATCTGACTTTTTATTGAAGATGCAAAAAAACGAACAAACTTTGGGAGAGACGATTAAGAATCCATTTTAAGACTTCCGCATTGGCCACGACTTCAAGATATTGAAAAGAAAGAAATGAGCAATTTATCGCGAAAATTCGAGGAATTCAATATACTCAACAGATTATTTTATTTTTATGTTTTCTTACATTGCTTTGAAATTGAAAAATTATTCAGAACTAAAAGACCATCACATAGCATCTGAGACGGAATTTTTACTTATATCCATTGATGACAGTGTCGTTACCCACTCTTCAGTCTTATTTAAATTCGTTTATAAATGATACCTCCAAACGGAATCAAATTAGTCAAGAAAGTATAAAACAGCATTTCGTGTATTTCTTAACGGGGTAAATTCTTATTTCCTATACGATCCTTGGAAAAAAGTTCATACCTCAGTCATATTACCACTATTAGCTTCTGGACATCGCCTTCAATTTCATCCCATTTACTTGAAAGTATATTTTAACATCCAAACGTATTTTCTCAACTGCTCACATTTTCTTTTCTGTGCTGATTTCTATCTTCCAGATTCGTCATTCCCTTCTGTTATCAGATGGCTGGATGATGTCAGTAGAGCTCTTCCGAATATTTTTTAACAGTATTTTATAGCTCCGTAGCACAAATCAAGTACACTTAAATTAATCGGCAAAAGTAGTTTCTCCCTTCTGTGCTAGTAAAACTTTCCTTGCGTGTGTACGCCCACTACTTGATGTTAGATGTCTTGCCTTTGGTGCAGCTAGGCCAAATAAGGCAAAATATGACCATAAAACCCAACCAGCCTAGGAAGTATTACATGTTTGATAAGGTTAAGCTGCATCTAGTAACAGCATGGAATTGAAAGGACTTTTTAACCTTGGCACACTTTTAACTATTCTGTATGCAAAGTAATGATCTGAGTTAAGTTATTTGTATTGTTCTGCAAACATAGTCTTTTCTGTGAATAATATATATAATTTTGACCGTCTCAGTGGCATGGGATTTCCGAGTAATGTAGTATGCTTTTACTCCACACCACACATAATGACTAAATGACCACATCTATTGGTTGAAAGAATTACAGGAAAGATTCTATTGGTTAAGAAAGTCAAAATCGGTAAGAAATCATCCAGGGAAGACTGCAGGTTTCAGAAAGTATAGATGAGCGTGAATCCCTAAGAGAGTTAAGTAGCAGAACGCACACATTACAGTTTTCTAAAATAAAAAATGTTATGAACAAAAACTAGCTTTATACGAGTACTTCCATCACTTCTAGAAAGACATTGACGTTATAACGAAAACAGTAATGTCACTAGAGCACTTGACAGTAACAGTAAATTTATTTGAGTTTCATGTGGAATAATTTGAAAAGGCAAGAACAAAGCTCTTCGACTCAAAATCTTCGTATCACTCATATGATACGAAGATTTGAAATCGCTTCGTATTGTTGACAGCTTTAAACGAAACCAAAGCTCAAAAGTGTTAATTATGCCGGTTTCTCAAGTGTTTATACTAGACGTGTTACAAGAATGTAGATGTATTTAGATTTATGCGTGTATAGCTAAAAAATTATAAAGCGCACTTTAAGAAATTACAAATTTATTTCATTGATTCGGATACATGGTGTGACACTTTCTAGAGCTTTACCGTTTAAAAATATATGAATAAATAAACTAAAAGGAGTGGAGTTCTATGAATAATAAAGATAACACGTAATAGCGTAATAGCTTATATTACAATTAATTGATTTGATTCAAATCGATATTTCAAAAGCGGAAACATGAGTAATACTAATCGAAAGCAAACATCGACCTAACTGAAATTGTGGAATGACTCAACTTCAACGCACTCTTTAGTCGACTTCATTTTTCGGACCGGATGCAAGTGAAATTGTTGAACCAAGATGAAATCTGTGATAGGTGATTCTGTACTATGATGAGCATTTGGAGATCTTTCCTGGAATTTCTCGAAAACATCTCTTACTCAAGAAAACTCTCGCTCGCTGCTTTGTACAACGAGTGAATTATTTTCTGGTACTTTGGCAGAATGATGCAGGACACAATTTCTCAATTCAGATATTTTAATCTTCTTGAATGACTTTATTTATTATTTCTGCCGACATCAATGCAAGTAAGATCTACGAATACATAACACATATGCCCGCCCTTGATGTTATTATGATGTTATATATTCTCTATATGATGAAGATTTGTTTTGGTTTGTGTTTGTGTCATCTTTTACAATTCAATAAGGGTTATTCGACGGAGGTCTACGGCTTAAAGTGGACTCCGAACTACTATAAACATCCATGCCCAGATCGGAAATCGAAGCCAGTTACATCAAGGATTTATAGGATGAATCCCGAACCGGTCGATTTTATACTGTTAATATATCCGGTGTTGCCATTCTCAAATAAACAAATAAAGTCGATTTTTGTGCCGCGTACCGTTAGTGAAATATATGTGAAAATAACTCAGAATCAAAATTTTCTATCTCTAATGCTTCTTTTTATACGGAAGAATATACATCTCAATAATGAATAATGCTGATCTATCATTTTTCCTTCCCCGTAATCAAAAGAGATTTATGGGCACCGACTGTCACCAAATTGCAGTAGAGTAGATTTTCCCTTCTTCAGTATGCGAAAGTGGCATCAAGCCCGAATTTAACACCAATGAAATTGTCCTTATGGTGAAACAGGTGAGAATTGCACATAATGTCTCGAAGGCCGTAATTATCCACGCTATTCCTTCAGTCTGGTGGAAATCAACCTATTTCCAGCAAGAGGTTCCTTTGGAATAAAGGACAGCTGCTCCTCTGGAGAGGTAATCTTAAATACACACGATCAAATATTAAAAGAGCCTTTGAAAAGTTAACCACTTCGACCCCACCCAGCTCAACAGCTCACAAAGATTTATCCTCTGTAGACCACCCCGCTGTACCCCGGTATTCAAAATCATAATCAGTCATTCGGGACAATTTCCTTCTTTTCTTACTGGAGATATCGAATGATTATGTAGATTAGGGAATCTTTAATTCGGAATCGGTTATTTTTGTGTTGGAGTTCGAGGTAAAAAGAGAGATGGGAAGTCGAGACTCATACCTGGGAGACCTGGAATACATATGGATAAAATCGATTCAGGCAGATTAAGCACTTTTGGGTTTCGCACATGACTTATTCCCCCCTCTGTCTTTTTTAACTGGTCACGAAATTCGGTCATTACGGAAGGTTGTCTTCTCCATTTCTCACTCAGGTTTATGGATTTCGAAGAAAAGTATGTAATGATCATTGGTTGCTGATGCTGCAGCCGCTCCGATTGCTTTGCACACTTCTAATGGTCGTTGGTTTTCCGATAGATCATTATCAAGCACCAGAGAATCTACTTTTTTGTTCTATTACCGGCGTGTTTAATGTCTCTTCCTCCGCTTTAAATATAAATTTAAAGCACGACATTAAAATACGAGCGGTGTTAGTCGTTCCTGTTCCCAAGAGAGGTGCTTTCAATTTTTCTGAAGTCATGTTGATGACTCGGTCTGCATATCTTAACTTCCATGTTGTCACGGAACGCTTAAATTTTTTTTGCGGAATATGCGACACAGAAATAACCTGCACAATATTTCGAACTTAATATATTCATCGATTGTTTGAAAAAGTATGCTTTTACGGAGGAAAGCGTAAACTCTTTCTCTCACATTTTTAGAATTCATATCGAAAGGTTAAATTTATACATCGGTTGAAGGAAATTACCATCTTATTAATGAAAAATTATTCCCGAAAACCGTTAAAACTTTCTATTCGCTTGATAACGCTATGGCTTTAAAAATATTCTGCCACACATACGTGTGAAAGACTTCTCTAAATAAAAAATCAAAAGCTTGTCTGAGAAATATTGGCTGTTATGAAAATTGCAGATTGTGTAGTCTTTAATTAGCGACTAATAATTTATTTTAATTGAAAGTAAATAAATAAGACTAAATACATAAAATGGAGACGAGAAGGACGTAGTCAGATAAAATAGAATTTTAATAACCAATGCGCGCGATTAACAATTCTATAACGTAATAAAAGTGAAGAACCAAGTCGGAAGTTCCAAGGTATGAGTTCTTTAGCTTTTCTAGACAAAGACGTGGTGACCTTTAGACTGGTGAAGTGTGACGACTAATTTACTTTTCTTTGCACGAAGGTTACATTTCTTGAGAAACGCATTTAGAGAGTAAAGCTTAAGAAGTACAACTTTCCCTCTTCGTTTTTACAAAACTATGTGTTTTGACATCGTGTGTTTCACTTGTCAGACGACGATACACAAGGATTGGATACAAGATTTCGTCGGCCTGGTGAACTTTGCTCAAAGTCACTGAAATTCAGGATTGAAGAAGTCTTGCGCAAGCTCGGTTCCGTTTCAGTTGCTGTTGTAATCGATCTATAATTCAGACGCGAAAATATGTATCCACTCTCATATTTAAATGAACAAGGTTAAATGCAACTTTTTCTATCCTCCGAATGTGCTGCAAGTTCACCGAAATTCGGTTTCGTATAGACCAACCCTTCATGAGTTTTGTAGTTACGAACACAAGCAAAAGCTGAACTTTTACACGAGAAAATAGCCTGGTACGGGCATTCAATAAAGCATGCTAATACAGTATGTGGGTAATATTTTAAAGATCAGCATTCCATCTGCCACTCCATTTGTGTTATACAGGAAATGAAGAAGCGCCGCCAAGTCTATAATGGCTTAGGACGATTTTCACAGAGAGAGAGAGAGACAGTTGATGACGCGAGAAGACTATGACTATGACGGACAGACTTACACAGACTATGACGCGAGAAGAGGATGGCGTACGGCCATGGCTAATACACGATGAAGTGAAATTGTTAATTATTTTTAATATGTAAATATTCCCCCTTTACTTGTAAATGAATTCTTTAATTGTTAATTATGTCGCTTTTATCTCTTTTGCTAAAGTAGAGATTCATCCTAAAGTGGTTAGATTACAAGGGAGGGGTTCCAAGCAGAACCCCTCCCTTGACACACCCGCCGCAAATACTTGAAGTGATCACGACGTTCATTAAGCAGACTTCGAGTGCTGAATTATCTTACAGAACTAATGTGTGTTTGAAACCGAAAGCACAACCTGATTGTATTACATCGTTGTGAAATCGTCTACACTGTGACAAAACCCGATTGGATTACCTAGCTGCGACACCGTCTAAACCAGTGTTTCCTAAGCCTTTCTAAAATTCCTATGCCCCCCCTTAACATATACATAATTTTTAATATTCAAAAATTGAAATGTTCACTAAAGAAACTTGAATGATAGGTTTTAGGAAGAAATCACTAGGAAATTATTGAGCAAACACAGTAAGTAAATTTTCAAAACATATAATGGAGAACTGAAATTCAAGTACAAAATAATTTTAATGAAAGAATTTTCTATATTATTTTAATTATTAGTAATTATTTATTATTTAAATTTAGTGAGATCTTTGCGCTTGATGCTTGCTGCAAAGAGATTTTATGTCAGGTTCTAATTTAGTTAACTTCAGTCTCAAGTCTCCCCGTTTTGTTATATCCAGCCGATTTCTTTTTTTTAGTATCAAATCATTTATGGTACTAAATCCGCATTCAGCTAAATATGAAGATGGAAACGGTAACAAGAGTTCTCTTGCACATTTGGTTGCATTTGGATAGTTGATTTCGGTTTCCTCACAAAGCCATGCCATCGCTCCTTTTATATTAAATAAAGTTTTAATCGTCTCATCATTTTGCATTTCTGCGAGTTCTTCTTGATACTGCATATCTGAAATATCAGACAAATCCACTAATATTGGCTGCATCATCCAAGTTGGGAAATCAATTTTTTTCAAATCAGAAAATCTTTCTTTTAAATCAGCCGATAAAATTTTCAGATGATCGACAATAACATGTATAGCGGTATCAGTCACTTTACATTTTTGGCGCCAATGAAACTTTTCAAAATTTTTGTTGTAAATATATGTCTGACATAATTCAATAAAGGTAATGAAACCAAATATCTTCGCTTTTGCATCGACAAGAGTTTTATTTTTGTTCCTTGAAGTTGTTTATTTAATACATTTAGTTTTTCAAAGATATCGACTAAATAACTCACAAATGCCTTACAGACGTTAACAGATTTTTCATGTCAGGTTTGTCGCTTAAAAAATCAATAAGAGTATCAAATAGTTCCATAAATCTTTTCAAGCAGTTCCCTTTCGAGAGCCATCTTACTTCAGTGTGAAGTACTTCATTTTGTTCTTCACAAAATAACTTGAAGAGACGTTCACATTTGGCACTAGCTTTAATAGCATTGATACACTTTATAATTAAATTTAGTACTTCATTTAGAACAGGCGAAATGTTTTTAGCTACCAGGTTTTTCCTGTGAATAACACAATGCACAAGAAGCATTTTTGGATTCTTCTTTCATCAATTTTAAGCAACCATTTTTCTTCCTCATCATATTAGGAGCACCATCTGCAGCACAAGATGTTATATTTTTCATTGGTGTATTATTGACATCGAAGTAAATTTTTAGCTTACTATATAAATCTTTGGAGGTAGTGGTGTTTTCTAATGATTTACAGAACAACATTTCTTCAGTAAAATCACCTTTATCAATATACCTTACGTAAGTTATAAGTACGGCCTCACTGTCTCTCAAAGTTGATTCATCCATTTGCACCGAGAATTTTCTTGTTTTCAGCTTTTCAACAAGTTGTATTTCAATATCCTCACTCATTTCGTCGATTCTTCTGCTGACAGTATTGTTACTTAGTGGCATAGCTTTAACGTCTTTGTCATCGTTTTCCAGAACCGTTTTAAGAAATGCTGATATTGATGGTTTGATCTCCCCTATAGTATGACTTTTCTCAGATTAGCGATGAGTAATGAAATTTGATTACTAGAATCAAGAGTACGATTGATAGTTGCATTATGAGCAGTAATTAGAGACTTTAATGTTACTCTTTTTTCAAAATTTTTCTTTAAAGTTTGAAAGTAATTGAAATCTGAATTAATATGAGCATTATGTTTAGCCTTCAAACGTGCCTCAAGACGACCTCGTTTCATTGATTCGTTGGTCAAGCATTGTTGGCATAAAAGACAAAAAGGTGACCGTTCATCGTGGACAGCGAGTATGAAACCAAATTTTAAATATTCCTCCGAATACTGACGAATTTTTTTCTTGCTTGCACCACTCATTTCACTATGGGCTGAAATAAATAAATATAAGATCAATTAAAAACTAAAAAATATAATATGAACTGGAGTAAACGTAGACTAAAAATGCATATTTAAATATGTATGGCACATTTACCCCACCGCAAAAAAACAACAACATACTTTTTCATTTGACAAATTTTTCTGGAAAATGATGCTTCTAAAACTGAAATTAATAAAAATTACGTATTGAATTTACATACCTGTATATCACTTATATTTATACAATGTATATATTTTTTAAAACAACGAGACTTTTACAACAATTTAACGGACGCTTATTTCAAGTTAACACCAACGGTGAATGCTGAGCATTACTGCGAAACACTGCAGAAACTGAGACCCCGGCACTAAGCATTTCGCGCCATTCAGAACAAATAGCGTGAAATGTGGTTAGTGCCGGCCCAGTATAACCAGTAGTTCAACTCTAACGCCTAACAATGAAATCACGGCGACTAACATGGCGGACAGAAGTTGCTTATACTGGAGGTTTACCCAGCTCGAGTAGTGGACTGAGAGTCGCCATACTGTTAACTTAAACTCTGGACGAGTCCATATTCGAATTGCCCCCCTGCGGGGCGTGGGCTCCACGTTGGGAAATCCTGGTCTAAACTGTGAGTACGAAATTTCTTTTTGAGAAAATTGTTTTGTTATTCTTGATCATGGCAAAAACTCTTGGTGATATCCCCAGGATGCGCGAAAGCATAAAATCAGCCTCTTCCAAAAATATCAAACTTTTTCGTTCTTTGGTATTTGAAATGGACAATGGAAAACTTAACAAATCAGATTTGAGAAAATTTTCTGGCCTTCCATCCGATTGTGATCTAACGTTGAAAAAACAAACAGTTCTTGAAAAATTCTCTTTGCCCGATCTTATTTCAATTGCCAATATTCTACGCCTTGAAGTAAGCTGATATTGATGAATTAACTGAACGAATCTTATTTGGATTATTTAATTTAGACCTCGATCAAAGTGCGCAATCCAATTCTGACGCTGATGAAAGTGAAGACGAAACAAATTCTCGTCCCAACGCAACGGCTGAAATAGTTTCTCATGATGATTCATTCTAAAACGGAACTATTTTGTATCAACAACCCGTTAACCAAAACATCAGTAATTCTGGCTTACCCCATCTCATGCTGAAACGAAACGAAATATAGTTTTTTTCTTCAAACGAATCTCCGCGAAAAAGTATTCTATTTGCTGTTGCTACAAATTCTTTTCAAGAGCGTTTGCCTATGCCTACTCAAGGTGGAGTGTTTTTTCATTGAAAGATATTATTGAAACTGTTCACGTATTTAACGGAAGGGATACATATTCTATTGATTTATTTTTGGATGAGATAGAAGAAATGTTTACTTTTTATATCACCTCTGTTCAACAAAAAATTTTGTTTACTAAGAAAGCATTAGGCTGATCCTGCCAAACTGTATGTATCAACTTTTAAACAAATTTTTACTTTTCATAAATTGAAAGAACAATTACTTTTGGAATTTAGTTCTCAGGTATCATCGATTGACATACATAAAATTTTAAGTTCCCGTAAACTTAAAATTACTGAGTCACTTTCTGAAAATTTAATTGCAATGAGACAAATTGCTAGTCGTTCAAATATTGATGCAGCCTCCTTCATCGAATATGTAATTGCCGGTATTCCTGAAAATAATAACAAATTGCTTTTGTATGGTGCCACAAATCTTTTGCAATTTAAAGAAAAATTAAAGAAATATGAGAAAATTTCTGTTCAGGAAAAACGACCAAACACCTTTCAAAACATTCAATCACGATATTTCGATATTCCAAAGCCTCGTTTTAACGAACCAAAAAATAATTCGTGGAAACTAGAACACTCGCACAAGAATGCACGTCTACGACCTACGACAAATGAAAATAGATGTTACAATTATGGGAAAACGGAACACAAATCTGTAGATTGTCCCGATAAGTTAAAAGGCAAGAAATGTTTTAAATGTAATTCTTTTAATGGACACATTGCAAGAGACTGTCGCAAAACACGTGAAGTAAAGACTACAGTAGTTGTGGATTCCCGAAAACTTCAAAAGAATGTTGTCCTCAACGATTCAGAACATATTCCCTTAATTGACACAGGTAGCGAGGTGACAATGATCAACAAAGAATTATACGACATGCCCGAAAACACTACATTGATTACAGACAATATATCATTAATGGGTATAAGTGGTGATAAAATTACTCCTATTGGATATTTCAATGCCCAAATTCGTATTGATGATGTAATTACATCGAAAAATGTTTACGTTCTTACAGACATATGCAATAATTTTGTGATTGGAATGGACATTCTCGAGCAAGTAAATTTTAATTTTACAAACGGTACCATAAGAGTACATAACAAAATATTATGTGCAAAACTGTTCAAATTTGCAGAAACGAAACAAAACCTCGAAAAAATTCAGAATCCAACACCTTGATGTACATGGCCCATGCAGTTAATTTGGACCCAATAGATGTCTCCCACATCGAAGATCAAGAACACAGACGCCGTATCGTAGAATTAGTAATTACAAACAAAACAGAAACGACAGATTTAAAAATGAACATAATTCTAAACGAAGAAATTCCCATCTACCAACGTCCTCGTCGGCTATCTTTCCAGGAAAAACTCGCGAATGACTAGATGCTGGAATAATTAAAAGTTGTTCTGACTATGCAGCCCCAATTGTGTTGTGTAAGTAAAAGGATGGAAATTATAGACTTTCTATTGACTACAGAAAGTTAAATCAAAAAATCATTAAGGATAGCTTTCCTCTCTCTTTAATCGAAGATGTCCTTGACAATCTCGGAAACGCTCAAGTGTTTACCACTCTAGATCTTAAGAACGATTTTTTTCACGTTGACGAAAAAGTGCACGAAATATACCGCGTTTGTGACCCATGTGGGTCAGTACGAATTCCTACGTATTCCATTTGGCTTGTCCACCAGCCCCAATGTCTTCCAGCGATACGTATACCACGTGTTCAGAGACCTTTTAAATGATCACACAGTAGAAATTTACCTCGACGACATTATAATCCCATCTCACGACGAAAGAGAGGGAATTAAAAAGTTACAGCGTGTTTTTGACGTTGCAACTAAGTACGGACTCGAATTAAATCTCAAGAAGTGTCATTTTTTACAAAGACGAATACAATTTTTAGGATACGAACTAACAAACGGAACAATCAAACCATCTCCAATTAAAACTACCGCATTAGAAAATTTTCCTGGACCCAAAACCGCAAAACAAGTGCAGAGTTTCCTCGGACTCAGGTTATTTCCGGAAATTTATCCAGAACTATTCACAGATTGTTAAACCTTTAAGTGACCTACTGCGCAATAATGTTAAATTCAGTTTTGAATAAGAACAAAAAGAAGCTTTTGAAAAACTTAAGACTTTATTGTCTAATACCCCTGTCCTACACTTATTCAAACAAAACTCTATTATGGAACTCCACACCGACGCCAGTTGCCATGGATTTGGTGCATGTCTTTTACAAAAAGATGATGACGGCAATATGCACCCCATTCATTTCATGAGCAAAAAGACGACTCCTCAACAAGAGAAATATAGCAGTTACGAACTTGAAGTTCTCGCGTCATTGAAGCCCTAAAAAAGTTTTGCAATTATCTGCTTGGTACCAAATTTAAAGTATTGACCGATTGCTCCGCTTTTAAAAAAACCATACCAGGAACTAACACATAAAATCGCACGATGGGCTCTTTTCCTACAAGACTTTGACTACGAAATTGTTCACAGACCAGGAAAGTTAACGAAACATGTCGACGCTCTTAGTCGCTATCCCGTAATGTTTGTTACACGTGATACTCTAACACAGAAAATTATTGATGCTCAGAAACAAGACGAATTCATTGTCGAAATCTGTACACACTTGGACACTTCTCCATTAAATGATTTTTCTTAAAAACAATGTTCTGTACAAACTCATTCAAGATAAAGAACTATTAGTTGTACCTGCTTCCATGCAAAAAGAAATTGTAACCAATGCACATGCTAAAGGTAATTTTGCTGCTAGCAAAACCGAAGCAATTGTTTCGTAAGAATTTTATATCCCCAATTGCACAGGAAATTCTTACCAATTGTATCCCATGTATCCTTTCATCTCGAAAACCGGGTAAACCTGAAGGTCTTCTGCATCCCATCTCTAAATGTGATGTGCCTCTACACACTTACCACATCGATTTCTAAGGACCCCTTCCTTCCACCAATAAAAATTATAAGCATTTATTTACAGTTATTGATGCTTTCACCAAATTTCTTTGGATCTACCCAGTTATATATATATATATATATATATATATATATATATATATATAAATCAACTTCAACAAATGATGCTCTCGAAAAGCTCAAACTTCAGCAATTTATCCAGAATTTATCCAGAAATTCAATTTTCGGAAACTCTAGTCGAATAATTTCTAAACAGAGGTAGTGCTTTTACCTCCAAAGATTTCGAAACTCATTGTAAAGATATCGAACATATGCTAATAACAACCGGAGTACCCAGAGGCAACGGCCAAGTTGAAAGTTATCACAAAACTCTTATCCCAGTTTTGACAAAATTGTCCATACACGAACCCACTCAATGGTTCAAACACGTCGCAACAGTACAACGCATAATCAACAATACCAAATCCCGAAGCACTAAATTTACACCTTTTGAATTCTTAGTTGGTGTAAAAATGAAAACTGAAGATGACATCCAAATAAAACAAATATTAGAAGATGAATATCCACAAGCCACGATGAACGATAAACTCATTCTTCGAGATGAAGCCAAACATAACATCTTAAAAATTTAAGCAGAAAATACACGACAGTACAGCAAACGAAGAAAACCAGCACATTCATACAACATCGGCGACAAAGTAGCCATCCAACGAACACAGTTTGGAACTGGCCTTAAACTCCGTCAAAAATTTTATGATCCATACCAAATTGTTAAAGCTCTCCCAAACGACCGGTATGAAGTCACGAAAATTGGTCAACACGATGGACTCAACCAAACTTCAACTGCAGCCGACCACATGAAAGCCTGGTTCAATTAAAAACATTGAACCACATTCACAAAACTGAACTGTACAATTTATATATTTTTTCAAACAACTTTTGTATTTTTGTGTTATCGATTTTTACGATGCAGAACTCTACGACGTACATGATTGATGACAACGACGAATGCAGCTTCTACTCAAAACGGCCACAAGATGAACACCCACAGTAACGATGTTTACCACTGCACACGATGCTTTTCAACAGAACGCTGCACGAAGACGCTGAAATCAACCCACCGTTGCACAAAAGTGCTGCATTGTGAAAAAATGTGCAAGAGCATCCCAAACATGCTTCACTCTGACATTTTTCTTTCGCTTTCTTTCTCTTTTCCTTTTATATTTTTCAGGTAGTGATGATGTCCTATTTTCATTTCGTGTATAGCCGGAGGACCTGGTTATGTCAAGATGGACGAGTGTGGGTAATATTTTAAAGATCAGAATTCCATCTGCCACTTCCTGTGTGTAATACAGGAAGTGAAGAAGCGCCGCCAAATCTGGACTGGCTTAGGACGATTTTTACCAGAGAGAGAGGCGAGAGACTGTTTCAGAACGATGACGCGAAACTATACACGATGAAGTGAAATTGTTAACTATTTTTAATCTGTAAATATTCCCCTTTATTTGTAAATAAATTCTTTAATTGTTAATTATGTCGCTTTTATCCCTTTTGCCAAAGTAGAGACTCATCCTAAAGTGGTTAGAGTATCCTACATGTATGAAGATTCTTTACATGCGACATGGACAGCACGATACAACTGTAAGTCGAATTTGAATAAAGTTTGAGAACCACAAGACTGGAATTCAATTTGTTAAATTCTAGAGCCAGAGTACTGTAAAGAACTTGTCACCACTCCAAAATTTAATTTACAATACGTAGTATAAATAGCAGAGTGAACCAATCTCCACCATTAAGTATTTTTTAGCGGACTGAAGTTGAACTATAATTACAGACTCTACTGTAATAATATTAACTTAAGGAATATATAGTATGAAAAGAAAAGTATAAAAAGATTTGATAGAAAAGCTTAGTGGTTATTTGGAATAACTTTAGCCCTCTTCCAGATGTTTTTCTACCTTATTGAATTTTATACATTCTCATTAAATTTGTTGTTTCCAGTTAAAATTCTAAATTGGTATAGTGCAATAAGATATGATTATTATATTTCATAAAACTATATTTTTCAAGAATACATTTGACTTGAAAGTCTCATAAATAACAGAAAACTCACCAACAGTGGAGTTGTACCACTGTTTGAAACCTTCATATAATATAAAGTTTAAAATATTTCATAGAGCATTGAAACGAGCCGGAAAATATTTCTCTTTATTTGTGGTCAATGAGAATTCCTAACTGAAAAAGGCGATAGCACAAAACGCGATGTCTGAATTTCTAACAAGGTCTGGATTCTTGCGCTTTCACTCAATTTCGGACTGATATGAAGATGTCCCCTTGACGTCGGTGCTTGCGTGACACGCAGTTCCCCCATTCTGCATTCAGTTTCATGCCTGAAACCGACGAACACAAAGAAAGCTACCGCCCACTAATGATGCCTCAAGAGAAGCTGTCTCATGTAGATTTCGAACGCACTTTGCGTTTTTTTAAGTATGCATGAAGGAAGGAATCGTGATCGCTAGCCGTGGCTGGATTTCTGTCAACAATTAAGGTTTACGGTATCCGTCACCTCTTGTCTCTTTTGTACTCGAAAAAGAAAATATATGTAGGTATTGTTGGACTTTGTCATTCAACCCTATCTAGTGTCCTGTCACTTCGGTTTGTGTTAATAGCGCTGTAGATTTTATAATGTAGGAGTGTCATTTCAGATTGCGTACCATAAATAATTAAAGAGTATTGACTTCTAAATAACCATTTTGAAAGTTTTGTGTATTTGGTGCACGGTACCCTTCCACAAAAGGGGAAACCATGGCACCGGAATCCGATGTCTGAAAGAGCCCGGGAAATTTAAATTGTCTTGGGTATTTAAAGCACCTCACCTCACCAAAAAAAGGGGATACCAAGGTACCGGAATTCCATCTCTAAAGAGCTCCCTGAAAATTTAAGTCTTGAGTATTTAAATCACGGTACCCCTCCACAAAAGGGGATACCATGGTACCGGGATCCGATGCCTAAAAAAGAGCTCTGGAAGTTTCTTATGTCTTGGGTCAAAAAAAGCACCTCATCCCACCACAAAAAGGGGTATCGTGAAATCAGGAACCAATGTCTAAAAACGGCAAGGAAATTTTTAATACCTTGTTATATAAAGCTCCTCACCCCATTACAAAAGGGAGTTCCCTCTTTCCAGAATTCCATCTTTAAGTGAGTTTCTGGAAATTTTAAAATTTTTGGGTATTTAAAGCACTGTATCCTATCACAAAAGCGGGTAATTGGACCAGCTTAGGTAGGGCCAAAGATCTAGGAAATGTGAAACATTTTTCTACTGTAATAAGCAATCTGTTTCCTAAGTTAAATCTTTTCATGGCATTTATAATGATAAAGCAGTATAACAATTATGGAATAAAAAGTGAACATATACCCATTTGTGCAAGTTAAACAGAGTACTTAAAAAACCATTTTCAAAGAGACTAAATTAAAAAATAAACATGGAAGAACATAAATTCATAGAATATTTGATATGGCAGATCTTTGGAATAAAGGTAGAACTATTGGGTATACGAATGCTTCCACACCTTTAGAAAAAGTAACAAAATTAGCATCAGTTCTACATTTTATGTTTACAGGTAATATTCGCGTTGTGTTATAGTAAATTAAAAAAACTAAACTGGTTTAAATTGTTTTGGTTGACAATACCAACACAACACAAAGATTCTAGGGTCTATGAAATCATTGAACTGGTTTTCATTTATCAAAAATTTAAACGCATAGGAATCAAAGTTCAAATAAAAACTTTTTCTGCTCTGTAACTCCATTTGTAGAGCACGACATTTAAATGTTTCACAAAGGAAGATTTTTCCAAAGTTTTAAGTTTCTCTTTGAAGTCCCACACTCGTGTTTTATTTGCAGTTAGATTTTAAATCCAAACATTCATGAAGTTTTTCAAAATAAGTAATTAATTTAGCATTCTTAACATTGCTGTATATTTTTATAAACTCATAAACAGGCAGGCGAGTTTTTACTTGGTTCTAGACTCACACTTTCAATGTCCCATTTATCCATTAGATGGCGCTACAGCGATTTAATTTTTGTGTGGTAACTCTTATTTCGAAAGATAGTTTCGCCCACAATGTAATTAATGATGACAATTCTAATTAATGATGGTATAAGACGAAGTCGAATGCTTTTTTCATGAGCATCTGAAATTAGTTTCGAATAATTTTTTTGAGGAAATGCATGTTTATTATTTCTAAGAGCTTATTTCAGTCTCATGAGAGGAATGCCTCATTAGGTTTAGCTCATCAAATATAAAGGATTCTTTTCGTGACAAAGAAAAATAAGATTTTGACTAGCAAACCTAAATTGCAATAGAATTCATCTGGTTTTTTTACAAGTTCTCCAGTGTTGGTATGAGGTTAATAATATATATTACCCTTTAATTCGGTGAGAATTGTCTGCCGAGGTGATTCGATTCATTTGATCTTTTTAATGAGGTTAGTGGTATTCGAAATTTCTAATATTCTCAATACGGGTAAATTGCCAATGGAAATTCTCTGGTAAATTAGCGGTTTTCAGATCTAGTTTTTTCTTTAACGGGCGATACTGAGGGGGCCTGGTTATTATACAGCACTAATTATTTTGATAATATAATTTATCAATAATTTAAAATGGCACATTTATGGCACAACTTATTTGCTCCATGTTCCAAGAAGTCCAACTTCGCCTTTGCATTTGTGAACTTCAAAAACAAAAACTTTTCTGGTACTGCCCAATGTAATTTTTAATACAATTTCGAATTCGACAAAAATTAATTTGAAATTAAATCTAGAAGATTAGGAAATATTCTAGAGCTGTGTTTTTAACAAACTTCTAAAATGTCCACTAAGATGTTGGAACTCATTTGTACTATGGTTGTGGAAAATCTTCTTATGTTATTTTGGTAATATAATAATTTAATAACAAAGAAAGAAACAATTTCATTATTAAAAGAAAATAAATTATATTAATGTACCATATGAAAATCTAGAAAAACGTAATTTTCGATAACGATTCTCATCAAGTTTCAAAACCGCTATGGACAGCTATTGAAATACCGGTTGTTTCGAACTCTAGTAAGAAGTGTGTTGATTTACGGGAAAATGTATAACCTAAAGAATTGTTTCTTTTTTCAGTGTTCTCAATAGATAAAAAGTATACATTTAGATTAGGTTGAATAATCGAATAAATTGTAATTCCTTTTCACGTACCTTTCATTAAAGGGAAATGTTAATTTGTTTCTGAATGTATGAAAGTAAGAATTTTAAATTAGCAGTTTGAGACCACACAAAATAACGATTGAGCAATTTTTATCTTGTTAACCTTCATATTTATTTTTGTATTCCTACACTAGCTGTACCGGCCACGCGTTGCTGTGGCTCATCTGGTTAAATTGAAAAGAAAGAAAAAAGAAAGCACACATTTCCAATATTTTTTATTTCACAATGCTTGTGGATGTACAATGTTTTTTGTTGTTCCATTTTCTGTCACGATATAGAGATTGTCTGGTTTGCCGACTCTAGAACACGCAACATATAATTGTCCATGTGAGAAGCAATCCGTGTCTAGATCTAAACCGCACAATTCCAACGATTGGCCCTGAGCCTTGTTTATGGTGATTGCAAACGCCAATCGAATTGGGAATTGCAATCTCTTGAACTGAAATGGCATACCAGTTGGAGTCATAGGAATGCGAGGAATGAGGACATCTTCACCTTTGAAAGGTCCTGTCACGATTGTTGCCTCTACGATATTGCTCATGAATTTTTTTATTGCAAGCCGCGTGCCGTTGCAAAGCTTTGGCTGGTTGATATTTCGCAACATGATAATTGGCACACTGAATTTCAATTGCAGTACATGCGGTGGCATCCCTGGCAGATCGAGTGAATTTAAAAATTCTGTTGGATAATTAACTGCTTCATCTGCTTCCACGACAGTGTCGACGGACTTGTATGTGACTGCCTCGCTTTGAATGTCAGACTGAATAATACTGTTAAGTTCGTAGACGTCTTTGTTCTTGGCGGCAAGAATAGCTCGTTCACTCAGCCAATCGTGATTCTTATAATTGGTTTGAATATTGGGTAGTTGAGTAAGGAAGTATTGGTTGAAAAAGTATAATATATACTTTTTCAACCAATTCTTCTTTTGACGTCACTAAATTGCAGAAGTTATGAGGCAATGAAATTTATCCTGAGGTCAGATCAACCGGAACCTTTCCGTTCCCAATTTCCAGCGATGCTTTGGAAATGTTACACGTGGGGATTCAATGAATTGCATGTCAAATGGCAATTTCAAAGCGGAATGAGCAGTTGTTCCACCTGGTATTAAAGTCGCAGTTATTCCGGACGACGCAAGTGCTAAGGCAATGTGATTTTGGGATCTGATTGCGGCCAGAATCAATTTAATTAGGAGCGTTTTACCAGTTCCTCCTGGCGTTACATTTTTATTTATATAACTAAGTAGACTAAAACATGCGCGTATTCGAATTCAACATTGTGGCAAAATTTCAAGGCAATCGGTGAAAAATTATGGGAGATTTTGCGTTAGGAACAAATGAACATTACATTTTTATTTATAGAGATAATTATTAAAGTATTAAAAAGTTCTCAAGTCTCCAAACAATATGAGAATTAACAGAAAAGTCATGAAGCACAGCTGTAAAGTGACCATAAAATTTAAGTAGTCGTTTTGTAATCGATTCTCATTACTTATTTCTTATTACTTAGACGGTTAGGAAAAGTATTGTGGAACACTATAAGAGTTTATCCAAATATGTAAGTGTACATAATACAATACAAAATGAATATGTTTTTCGTTTGGAAACAGTACTATGTTTAGTAAAGCTAAAGCGTATGCTCTTGTTCCAGAAACTGCAACGATCCAATCTTCATCTCAAAACCCTATTCTAACGTGTCAAGATCAGTCTCTTGGTATAAAAAACTACGCGAGAACACCTGCGTCGAAGGATCTATTACTTGTATCTATTGATAACCAGTTCCAAAGACTATTTCAATTCTCATAAGTTAGTTTTGGATTTAATTCAGAGCAATGGAACTTAATCACTTCTGGCTCTGTATTGTTAATATTTTCTGTTTATTATGTTTGTAATAACTCATTCAAAAACAATTTACCATGATTAATGATATTTAAATTATGAAACAATTTTCACATAATTTCATGTTAAAGTGAATGAATACGATATGGTTAGTCACCCTAAGGTCATGTTTTACTACACGAGGACTAATTAGATTCTAAATATAATTGGATTCACTGTAGTAAATATTGTGAGAAATGAAAAACCTTTGCACCAAACCGGAATAGTAGGTAATAAAACATTGGAACCGGTTTTTAAACCCGTTTATTAATTGACGTTAATACGTCTTTAAAATCTGAACAGTACTGAGGGGCATTACATAAAAAGTCTAACCTTACAAAAAACTTTACAACAGTTTTGTGTTATGATTTCAGAACTCTAGAAGAAACATCCAGAAGATAAATAGTGTCGTGTAGACAAAGATGTCCGTACTTGACATTACCTTTGGACCGAGTTCGCAGCCCACTGAACGTAGGGGGTCTGCAATGTGTCGAAATTCTACGGTGCTGGACGAGCTTTAGGCCAGTGTAACTTTAGACTACCTTGAGTAAGAACTGCGTAAGTGATGTCTTTCGAAAGTCACCAAACCATAATGCAATTAATATCAATTTGCACTTAATCGTTCAAACTGTAAATTGTGGAATATTCACACTCACACAATAAACAATCGTTCAAACTTCCTATGTCTGATTCATTTATTGCACAATCCAACATCAGGCCCGAGTATTGTCCTCGACACAACCTACAAATTTTTTGAAGCTTTAAATAGCACAGTACCTCAAAGCATTCACATCAGGAGGTAGGTAGGTATTTTAATTAACGTCACACTGGAGCAACACAACGGGCTATTGGCGACTGTCCGGGATCACGCCCGAAGTTAAAGACCCGAGGACGACACCACGTAATTTCGAACCACGGTCAGATGACGAGGTCATACATGAGCTGGCACCCCACTTTTCGAACCTCCACACCGCGTCAACGTGAGGACATTTGGGGCCACGACAGGTTTAACGTGCACCAGCCCCCTTTAAACACGACGGTTTTGGGTTGGATTCAAATTCGCAACTCTCCGGTTGCTAATCCGTTACTCTTCCAACCGGGCTACCGCGGCCCCAAATCAGGAGGAAAAACAGCCTAATTTCGATGAACTGTGTTCCCTAAAGTTTGAAATATATCTCAATGGAACTTTAAACAGTATTTATGTGCACCCTATACTACACAATACAGAAGAATAAGTTAATATTTTAAAATTAAGTAATATTTAATTCGAATTTACCTAAATTCAAACTACAAGACAAATATTTACAAGGACTGCTTGAGCGCAAATCTCTAAGTCAACCCGCATCCATTTCTACCAAAATAATGACTAAAATGAGTTTTAGAGTACTTATATTTTAAATTAAAATAAACAAGTCTGACTCAAGTAACGTTAAAATATGAAATAATAAATTAATACTTCACTTAATTGATTTTTAGCAAAGTTTCTGCATTATATTCAAATTTTTGGATAAAGCTCATACTTTTGGAGCAAAATTTTGGTTTTATTTTGACTCTCTAATGATTATTCAACCGCATTTCAAATTTTATGTGTCTAAGTCTAATGGTTTATGAGTTATAAAGCGCGCACAGTATTGGAAATTCTGATTCTGAGAAAAACTGAATGAAGACCGTCATATACAAAGGGGGTTGGTGCACGTTAAATCTACCGTGGCCTCAGATATCCTCACGTTGGGAGGAAGTTTGGAGAGTGGGGTGCCAGCTCAGGTGTGACCTCGTCATATGACCGTTGTTCAAAATTACGTGGTGGTGACCTCAGTTCTTTCCCTTCGGCTATGCTCCCGGACCGTCGTCAATAGCACGTTGTGTTTCTCTAGTGCGACGTTAATTAAATACCTACCTTTGGGTGTCATTTGGAGTTTAATCTAATTGACGTTTTCCAACCAAGAAACAGGTTCAATTCAGAATTCATTCGTTCTTAGGACTTCGTAGTCGCGGTGTTGTCTTCGGATCTTTCCCTTTGGGTTTGATCCCGGACCGTCCTCAATAGCCCGTTGTGTTGCTCCAGGGTGACGTTAATTCAAATACCTACCTACCTACTAGAATAAAAATATTTCAGACTTCCCTCATTCATCGAAACTGAAAAATTGATTTTTCTTAATTTCCAAGGATACTCTGCTCCCTTACATAAAGATTCGAGCACAAGTGTGCATACTTTGCCCAAAGTACTACGAAACAGAAGATTGTTAAGGATTTCTTCCAAAAAAGTACCAAAAACTCCCGTCCAGATCTTCTGTAAAATTATGACGGTAAATACATACCGGTGAAACTCAAATCCGAGTACAAATTATTCTTAAACCTTGCTTTGTGAAAATTAGTAGCAGTCCTAGTAACATGTCGTACAGTAAATGCTTTTCTGCGTTCCGTACTGGCGGTTTTGCGTCACTACTTCCGTATTATCCGAATTTGTGGTTATCCGAGATGGCCTCGGTTCACATTACCTAGCGTAATCAAGATTCTACTGTATTTTAATCTGTCGAAATCCATGAGGAAAATTAATCACTCCCGACATGTGATTCGCGTCTAGGTTTACCAGATACTCAAATGAAAAGGACAATCATCCATTCTGAAATCGACTAAAATGGAGGACATTTAAAAGGGATAGAAAGGAAGATTTAAAATACGATACGCAAAAAACTTTCAACATGAAGAAAACATATCTGTATCCATCCTAAGTACTAGAAACATAACAAGCGTATATCTAACGCAGAGTATTAGTTCAATGTGGATCTCTCCATTCCATACCGATTTACGCTGCTATGCGAACATACAAAACTTAAAGGTTAAGATCACTTCAGACACGATTTCTCTCTTTTGATTGTTAATAGAGAATGGTCTCGTATACGTTAATTTATGATATAATTCAAGATGCATTATAGTTTCATAGTTTCTTCAGGCGCATGCGAATGTGGTGTGATATGGAATTCCGTTTCGATGTCTTAAATGACCGCTCCATCCAATGTTTAAAAAAATAAAATTTTGCATATTAACCCTGCACTAAATCTGCTCTCTGTGTCCTAGTACCAAGTAAATTGGCGAGACAGTACAGCTTAGAATACAGACTTGTTGTGGAGGTAGGTAGTTGAATTAACGTCGCACTGGATCAACACAACTGGCTATTGGCGACGGTTCGGGGTTAATTCCAAAGAGAATGATCCGAGAACGACGCCTCGTAATTTTGAACCACGGTCAGATGACTCGAAGAAGCGGAAGTTCAGAGAGCTGGCAGCCCACTCTGAACTTCCACACTACCCCAACGTGAGGACATTTGAGGCCACGACAGTTTTAACGTGCAACAGCCCTCACGTATACGCCGGTATTTGATTAGATCGAGTTTCGAACTCGGTTGCTAATTCGCTACTCTTCCAACCGGGCTACCAGACCTCTCATGGAATAAAAATATGAATTTCAATACTTAATAGCACGAATATTTAAGTTGTCTCTTCCCCTTTGCATACTTTTGCTATTAATGCAATGAAAATATAACCTTTGACGTTTGGAAAGAAGATTACACGTAAGACGAACGAGAACTTTTTACGTTTCCCGGGCCCCTTACCTCTTGAGCCCCCGGTACTTCTTGTCTACCATGGTAACGGCTCCTGATAGAAAGTGTACTTGTCTCTCGCCGTAGAAACGAGACAGCCCATTTTCTGAAGGGGAGTCTTGAAGTATTCGTGTTTGTCACATTGGCGCACTTGGCGACAGTTGGCTCTCTAGGCGTTTGTGGGGTGGATATGTGCTGAGCACATGGGTCGAATGCCCTCCGTCTCCAGGTCTGTATATCTCTGAAGTTGACTGAATGAATTTAGTTGAGAATAGTAGCTTATTAGATATAATTTAGGACATAATTTTGGGTTTTATGGAGCAAGGGCCACATTTGGCCAAGCTGTGCCAAACACAAGACCACAGAAGTAGGAAAAAAAGCCGAAGTCGAAGGGTAGGCCCGGGTAAAACAGAAGGGACGACAGATCACTCGAGTATCTCGGGGTTGTGATTCCAGTACACACCCAAGGGAGATATGCCCCTGAGGGCAATTTGAGACGAAAATCGTGTAGGTGGAGGGTTCAGTTTGGAGGCTTAAATACCTTTTTTCAGAGTGTTGGTAATACGCTTCATAATATCCGGCATTGTTTCGAGGTTTGAACGCGTCCAATGTCGGCATGTGACTGATAGAGTTATTGCTAGATGGAGTATAGATTTATCAACACAGACAAGGCATACACTCTTAATTTAACATTTGGCAGTGGAAGTTTAAAATTTAAAAATAGTGCTCACGGCAAAGAATTTAAGATTAAAAGGAAGTATTTCGAAGGGAAAGGATTTGTGAGATAAGAGGATATCACCCATATTCACCAAAGCATCATTCGCACCGTCGCCAAAGCATCGAACGACAAATTCGCCGAAGACTCACCCCCACTCAAAATGTACGAGACCTGTTTCTATAGTGACCGCCGGTACTAGGACTTTGTATGTGGAGTAGTTCTGGTAGACAGAGTACTACATAACCAATGACCCCCTTTATGTGGAGAAGCTGATGGAGCATACAGGGAGTTATAATAACACATGAAATAACATTTGGGCAATATATGTGATTCAGAATTATCATTAATGAAATTTCATTAAAACCAGCAGTTTTTGTTTTGCGGCCTTATGATAAATGTTACCAAAGTCTGGAAAGGAATTAAATTAAGTCGAAATTTTAACAAGAAACCAATGCAGGCATTTTAAAATCGCGATCACATCGACTACGAAATTCAAAAGAATAAAATCTAAGTTAGATGTTAATGCAGTTACTCAGACAAAAAACACATCTTGTTAGTTAGATGCGTGTTTATATGAATAAATAAGATAGTAATTTCTTGTGAATCTTTTATTCATTATGTCGAAATCGCGAAACACTTTTCTTTGAAGCTATGCCTGGCTTTGTAAGCGTTTTAAGAGTTTTTAAAATCTGTTGAGTTTAATTACTGAGTTGTGTGTTTTCTTTAAAAAACCCAGACGGACCAGCAAGCCCAATCTCATTTATATTGATAACGTTGCTATATTAAATCTCAATAAAAAATCTTTTCTGTCTTAATTACAAGTTCCTTTACAGCTTTGTTTTAATGCGACATACACAGGACTGCAAAAAATTAGGAGCTAATTTAAAACTAAAGAAACCATTAAAAATGTAAAATATTAAAAATTTAAACAGAAGATTATACAAATATTGATCTCCAAGTGTGTCTATCGTTCTTTAACTAAAGCATCGTTTCATAAATTAGTAAGTTGAAGTAAGGCATCTACATCCAAATGCCGTGGCGGTTTTCGATTTAAGTTAACCAGCATAAGAATAGTAAAAATTATTTCAAAATAAAATTTCAAATTTGTTTTACCATAAGATTTCTGCTGTGATGATTAGTAAAGCAGTTTGTTTTCCGTATGGAAAGGCAGGACTTTAAAATAAAAGACGCAAACTAAATCATTGGACATAAAGAACGTGGATGAGTAAAATTTATTGAGACAGTAAAAATTCACCCATCTGATTCCGTTGCTTCTATTGTTAGAAAAATGCTGATGAAAACACATATCAATAAGAGAGGTAAAATTCAACTTTCGACAGTTTTTTTTCTACCAATATCAAGTTTTACAAGACAACTGTATTTTTATTATAGTATTCCATTAAAGAAATTAGTTCGCATCCTTGAATCTATGCCCCGTTACAGCTGACAGCTCGCCTTCGAACTCTTCACGTGATGATCAAAGCTAGAAAAAACACCCTATTTTATACGATACTAGCTGAATTACACTGCGTCGCTCGGGTTGAATTATTTACAATTCATCGTAATATTACTCAATATTATTTCTATGGAAATTTCGAATTCTTTTTAGCCCCCTGCAGACCCAGGACAAATCGAACGGGGTTAATATATAGCCTATGTGTCCCGCAGAATTCTACAGGATGAATGTACCAAATTTAGTGTGAATTGGTCTGACATTGATCGTATAAATACCCAATGTTATTTCTATGAGGATTTCGAATTGTCTTTAGCCCCCTGTACCATATCGACGATAAAGAAAAGACCACTTTCTATGAAAATAATCTCATTATCATAAAAATTTACATCATTCCAATAATAAAGCACAGCTTAAGAATTTAAAGACGGGATACATAAACGATATGATACTGAGCGATTTTCAGCTCAACCGCATCCATCTGCGACTGCACCATACTCTAAGATTCTAAAAACCTCCAAAGTTATCTTGAGAGGCGATTCCTGTAGATGTTAACTCTGACGTCATCTGCCCAGTCAGACCGGGAGAGAGCACCCCCTAGCAAGTGCTCTGTCCAGGATGACGGGACGTTACACCACTCTGCACACCCAAGACAAATAGAACGGGGATTAATATGCAGCCTACGTTACCCGCAGGGTCCCAAAGAATAAGTGTACCAAACTTGGTGTAGATTGGTCAAACGGTGTAGATTTGTATAGAGAACTGACTGAGGCCAACTCTGCCTTATATGTATTGATTAAATAAATTAGTTCGCATCCTTGAGTCTGTGCCTAGTTACAGCAGATAGTTACAGCAGATACTCTTGTAGTTAGTTTTGGATTCAGTCAAAAGAGCTATGGATATACCAATTATGTATGACACACACTGAACTGTTATCTTTTGTTGTTACCATGAAGTTAAACTTCTCTACAAATTATTCTTCATGACAAATGATCTTTAAATTAAATTATTAAATTAAAAAAATCTAGAAATTAAATAAAAAAATTTAACAACTTCCTTAATCTGAAGATTGACATTAAAATGACTAAGTACAGTTGGATTCGTAGTTCAAAATCTCATGAGAAACAACAAACCATGCAATCAAGTAGGTTAAATAAGCAATAGAATTTTTTTTAAATCTACACATATAGACAGTAGATTAGAGAATCCGTATTCCAATCACCTAACCATTTATGATGATTTAAAGTATGTTTTTATTTTGAATTTCATGTTTCCCAATGAAATAAAATTAATCAAAAATACAAAAATCAAAATCAAAAACAGCAGTTGGGTAGTTTTAGCCGAGTTTAATTCCCTCATGTTTTTTAAAATAACAAAATGTGCATAACTCACGTCATGTTTTACAATTATACCCCTGGATTTTCAACTTAATTGCATACATTTACTTGTTAAAAGAGAATTCACTGTTTTTCAGCGCCTTGAAATTCAATGAATTCCTTGATGACAAACTTAATTTTCTGGTATGAGCTCTGTCTTTTAAGTTTTTTAATTTTTCATTGCCCTCCTTTCACCAGACTGTTGAAGAGTTTCATAAAAATGTCGAGCTCTGCGCTTTTAATAATATTTTGTCGTTCCATAACCAGGTTATATTTGAACAAAGCGGCATAACTGACAGTGAATCTCGTAGAGGTTGATTTTATTAGCTTATAAAGGTTTGTTGCCTTGTACCAATGCGCAAATAAGGCCGATTTCTGTGCGACGTTAGTGAAATATACTAAACGAATTATACTGAACAAAAAGGGGAAATAGGGTTTAGACATGGCATATTCCATCTTATTTGTGTATTGAGGACAAATAATCTCCCAGCGCTTTTCAGATTTATAGCAAAGTTCCTCAAAGCAAAGCATTGGGAACTTCATCTTAGGAATACGAGATAGAAAATGCGCTATTTACATTCATTCTTACTTATCCTTTTCCTATCACGTGTTTGCATTCTGAATGTAAAAGCGTGTAGAATACATTTCTGTGAAAACGGTATTGGGATTGTGGGAGAAATTGCAATTGGATCCATTTCAGCGAGATGAATCCAGTGCATAAACTCGAAAGGCTCTTTTTAGCTCGCTTTTATATCCCGACTCTTTTATAAGCAAAAAGTTGTTAGTGGCTTGCCTTATGAATGTTATTGCCTACCATTTTCAAAATGATAAAAAGTCTAATTATTCATGCGCGAAAGTCCCCTAGAAATTACTTGGTGAATCTTCATGACTGGTTTGATTTATTTTAAATGAACTTGGAATGTGATTGAGTTTTACTTTACCTTTATCAAAACCTAATTAATGTCCTTAACACGCATCAGAAGTTCCAGATAATTTTGCTAGATGCGTTTTCATTATGTTACTAACTTAGACATAGTGATTAGGATTTGCAAATTACCAATATTCTCAATACCGGTAAACTACTAAAAGAAGTTCTCAATACTGGTAAACTACCGTAATAAGTTCTCAATAACGGTTTTAGTTCTACTTTCTTATGTAGAATGAGGCACACTGACTGGGCATGAATTTTGAAATTAAATTGGTGCTAATTTCGTAATACGCTATTCAATTAAAAATATCAAATATGTAAGGGGGTGATGTAAAATAATATGAATGTATTTTGTGTTGTATGCAAGAGTACTATCGGGATAATGGTTTTTACAACACATACCTTCGAGATCTACCTGGTTTCCTGTGATGGTTGGTTGTGTTTATGTCGCAAGGGCCATATTAGGAAGTCAAGCTGCGCGATACACAAGACAAACAACATCAAGTAATGTACATACACACAACAAAGAAAATTTTACTGACACAGAAGAGAGAAATACACACAGGGAGGAAACGAACTTGACAGGAATGAACCTGCGCCACCTACAACTCGCAGGTTGCTAGCATGGAGGAAATGTAAAAGTAGAGTGAACAATGGTAACCATTTTATGTGACCAAAACATGTAGTAACGTGACCCTTAAAATACTTTCATCTACCTGTTGGCAACGAACATTCATCATCTGATAGATCCACGGGACGGGAGGAGACGCCCATCGATTGATTCATCATCTGATTGGTCCGCTCGACAAAGAAGTAGACTTTGGAGAGTCACCGTTTTTTGTCGCCACTCTAGAAAAATACACATTCATACATCTACCCTGTCATAAGATGTTATATCGCCAAACAGGCGATAAGATGCCAAATCAGCCAACCAAGTCCATTTTTCACAGATCAGTCATGTGACATCTTGACGACATGTTGGTCACACTTTTTGAAACTCTTCTCAATAGCAGTGCTTAATCTATTTACATTTCATGTCTATAGTTGTTAGCGCAGAGGGTAAACTCACACAGACACGGCGGCTTCACTTCTCCGGAAGTATATGAACAAACATAAAAACTAAAGTGGTTTTTGAATTCTAGAATAGTTTCCTTTTTTTCATATAAATACTCAAAACTATAAAAAAAAAGATAATCAGCTTTCTAATTGAAGTTAGCATTAGACTTCAAAGCAAAAAATATTGTTCAGATTAAATTGCTAGCGCCATTATGTCCCATACTGACGACATTTGCCACTACTGTCATCGTATCCTAACTTATAGGCAAACGTAATATCTTAAAAACACAAAGCAAATAAAGCTAAATTAAAAAAATATGGTGATCAAGAAAATCGGTTGTTTCGGTTACGGTAATTCTTTAACAAACTCCGAAACGGGTTTTTGCCGGTTTTTAAACCCGAACAGATTAAATCATTAACAGTTTTGAATACCAATTACAATTCCGTGAAGATGTTAGTTTAAGTTCAAAACAATTAGCTGAACTTAAAAAGGGATGTAATTTTTTATGCGATTCGGAAGGAAATGTTTTTTCCCTCGTAAAAGTAATTTATTTTTTTCATTTGGTATGAAATTGCGATGGTAGAAAAAATCTTTTTTTATATTGCTTCAAATATCTTAATCTATATAAATAAAAATACAGTGTTTGTACATTGAATATTTTTGACCCATTTCAAGTTTTCTATCCATTTTGGACCCTTCTGATGCAAAATCCTTCTCTTGCGCATTTGGTGTCTGTCTGTCCATCTGTATGTATGTGTGTGCTCGTGCTACGTCCAAACGGTTGAACATATTTTCATGACATTTTGCATACTGTGAGTTCTTACATTCATTCAGCGACTGAACTTAGTTGCGTAAGTCTGTCTGTCCGTCTTCCTGTTCTATGTTCGATTTTGTGTCTGTGTGTATGTACAAGTATCATATAAGATTTATTCAAAATATTTCAATGCAATGTCCTACATTTGATAAACCTTATTTTAGTATACTGAATACATTATTTTAAACTCCTTTGCTTACATACAAATTTTAAGTGGAGTTTTGCCATTATTGAAAGAAAGTTAATGTTAAAAATATCCGAACTAGGACTTTTGAAATATTAAAAATTCTTTCTCATAGCGACAGATGGCCAAGGTGGCTTATTTTACGAATTGAAGTCATATTTAAGCAATTTATATAGGGAAAGCTTGTGTAAAGCAATGATTTTTTTAGAAGAAATGCCGTCAAATTGATTTACCATTTAAAAAAATGATAATAGGTTACCTTTGCTTTATCACTACTGAAAATATCGAATTTTAAAACAAGTTCTTTTATCATTACACGTGCCACGAAACGGAATTTTCAAGAAAAACGTATTCGCTTCTAAAACAAACTTAGTGATAAATATCTTATCAAATTAGTGATCTTTCCCTTAATGGTATCGAAATTTGAAAAGAGCGCCACAAATAAAAAATATTGGCAGGTAAATTATGTGAGAGTATCCGCAGTTGATTCGTCACTTTTACGAATTGAGTTGAGCAATTTTACAGGAATATAACTTAAGAAAGGGAATTCCTAATACTCCCTCTGAATCGTCTTTTGTAGCAGTTACCTTAGTGTCTCACCTTTGGCCAATTTGTACCTTTAGTAGGAATGCGATATATATGAAATGTATTACATGGATGGATTTGCATGTATAGAATTTGTGTTCAAAGTAAGTTGTAGAAATTATAAAAATGTCGAAAAGGTGTTCAAAAATTATTTTACTCATACTTAAATGATTTGGCCTTTTTCCGCGAAAGAGGAAAGTGATTATTTTCTGGTCACTTTCGATATATAGTTAACCAATTTTGCTTGTATTAAATAATACTATATTTAATTCCATGTGGTTCACTTAGCTCTTTGAGATGCGTTGATATTCAGGTGTCCTACATCCCTGGATTTCCCTACTCCTCAGGAATCCATGAACTTTTCAACATTATTTTGAAATAAAGCTCAATATCGTTTAACTTAACTCGACAACGACATATGCATCATTCATACCAGTTCCATTTATTTCGTCCCATTTACATGTATAACTAAGAGAATTAAAACAGTTTATTCTGGAGTAACGATATTTGTAACTCCAGTAGGGTAAAGGTGTTTTCCTGAAACCATTAGGTCTTAATTTAATTTGGGTGGTGTCCATAGATTCACGGTGACCTTTCCAGCTATGCCAGACGGCACCATCAGCAAAACTATCGTGCTTTCCTCGCAGGCACAGACCGTTCAGGTTTGCAGCATGGCAAGCGTTGTGCCGCCATCCGCCTTTGAAGAGTTGAGAACAGCTTCTTGGTTCCTTGTCATTGTCTTGATCTGAAGTTGAAAATCTTTGGTTATCATGTATTGAAATCATTGAATCGCATGTAAGAAATCAACGTTTTTGTAAATATTTTAATTAAAATAAAAAACAGTAAATTAGATTTACGCATAACTTTTAGTTGAATTAACACATATGCTGTTGCGATTTACTCAGCATGTCTACTCTTCAATATAGAAACTAAAAATTTTAATTATTGCCTACTTAATAAGAGGCAATTTTTAGTATCTTTTTTTCATGTTACGTATTGCAATGTTTCAACCAGCCGTCATACTAGTAAACAAAATACCATGATGTCTGAATAAATATATCTTAAGGGGGCTCCCTTTCTTGCTCACTAATCCCCAAAGATTGTTAAGAAATCCTCATTGATACGCTGCGCGAACCATACCAACACATTACATCGTTGAAAGTTTCTGATAATCTAAACGTATTTGGAATACAAGAACTTTGTTATCTGGAGACAGGGCCTTCGGCCCAAGGACTCCCATGGAAAATTTACTTTCTTTCTCATACCAAGACATCCTACAGAGATTGGTGTTATACGTCATCAGCACTCGATGCGCTCTACCATCAGGACTTTTTTTTGATAAAGTATCAATTCAAGAGATACAATTTAATAAAAGCATAAGAAAAACTTAATCAGTTACATTTATGACCTCGGGATATTTACCATATATCCAGAAAACAGTATGATCCAACCATAGGAAAAACCTTAGGAGGAAAGAGACATGGCAAAATATTCTTTGATATTATACAGATACTAGTAGAATTACCCGACATTTCTCGGGTTTAATTGGTTAAATGTTGATTGAACAGTGATTAGACTAATCACTTTTCTTTCATAGAAAAATGCAAAAATCTAAGTGTACGGAAAATAATTTTTTAACATCGCTTTAACTTTTTCGTATCTTCTACAATTTACTTCGGCCGCAAATATCTATACATGCTATATATCCATCCATATCATATCCATCGCACTTCTGATGTAAGACAAACTACAAAAGATTTTTCTGAGGTGGCTACTTCAGAAGCCTATTTAGAAATATCTTTGAACTACAACGTATGGCTACAAGTTTTAATTTAACGTAACCCCTATCTTATTTTATAATAATTTTATTTTTACAGGTCATTTTAAAATAAAAAGTAGCACACCTTACTTAAAAAGGTTTTTCTGTATTTTGTTTTTATGAAACAGAATTCTACTACAAAAACATTACGTATTCAACCAAAGAAAAGTCGGTCGAAATATACATACACCGCCGGGAAATTATCCATGTCAAGTGATATTTTGCAGAAAAAATAACACTAATTCATTAAAATTTAACTCGTAAATAATGTATCTGCAATATGCAAAATACTGGAACGCATAAATACAGACAGAAACGAAATTCCTCTCATTGGAAAAATGAAAATTCTGAAAAACGAACGATATGAGTAAGTGGGTCGAATTTTGACATTCTTGGTATATTCTGAAATAGAACAATCTAAAAAAAGACGTTTGAAAAATATTGATAAAGACAATAATGATCTATTTACAGAAGAACACAAATTTATCAAACTTAAAAATGCTCAAATATGACTGCAACATTTCGCTGTCTTAACTCAAATACACAAACACGGAATTCTAAATCAAATCTATATAAATAAGAATGGAGTGTTTGTTTGTACATTGAATATTTTCGACCCATTTCAAGTTTTCTATCTGTTTTGGACCCTTCTGATGCAAAATCCGTCTCTTGCGCATTTGGTGTCTGTCTGTATCTGTGTGTGCCCATGCTACGTCCAAACCGTTGAATATATTTTCATAAAACTTTGCATACTGTGAGTTTTTACATTCATTTAGTGACTGAACGTAAATGCGTAAGTCTGTCTGTTCGTCTTCAGGTTCTATCTTCGATTTTGTGTGTTTGTACAAGTATCACATAAGATTTATTGAGCATATTTTAATTCAATGTTCTACATTTGATATATCATATTTTAGTTCAGTTAATGCATTATTTTAAATTGCTCTGCTTACGTATTTAAGCAAGTTTCATGTTAAAACATCTGAGTAACTCTACTTAAATCAACCATAATTTGGTAGTTTTGGAGAAGCTGGAATACATATTGAGTATTGTAATTACTTAAATGCTTTTATCAGTACTGCTGAAAAATCAATTACTTTTTAAAAATCCATTTTTGCAGAATTTAAATTCAAATACTTTTTTATTTTGAGCCTTACTTATTTTCTTCACAAAATATAAACAATTTCCGAACATTTGGAGCGGATGATATTTTTCAACAAAACGGAAACTCGTGTTCGTTTGCCACGTGCAGTGATATTTTTTCGCTCCAAATTAATTTCGTATTTTAAAATTCTATCTGTAGCGCGGACATTAATACCACGCCATCTAAGACTTTAAAGACGCGCAGGCGCAGAACAGCTCCCCTGCGTGAATCTGAATGAGACCCGTCAGTTAGGACAAAGTAGTGAGGGAGAACAGTTGTCCCTTCTTCCCCGAGAATCTTTTTAACCTTAAATATTATGATACAGTGCCCATATAACGATTGTTTCTAATTAATGTCAAATGTTTAGTGTTCGTGTTTGTAAAAATGTAATGTCTTTTGTTAGTAAGAATAAACTTAATTGCCTGAGAGAGCTAGCCTTGTGTTATAATTGGCGCCCAACCCGCGGCCATGTTTTCCTTCTCTTCCTCTTTGTCCTAACTCACTTTAATTTTTAGACTCCCCTGTCTGAAGAATTGCAATATACACCATCCAGGTGCCCAGGTTATTTGATGTGATATAAAGTCTGATTTTTAGATAAGTACATTTATGTATTTTATTTTAATATCCGTAATCTTGTTGATTTATATTATGCTACTTTCCATTCATTATCTTATCATTGATAAGTATATGTGAATTACGTTAAAGCATTTTATCATCTTGCCAACCAGGCATATTTTATTATGAAGCACACCCAGTGCTATCCTTATTATTATGTTATGTTATGATTTCGAAAACGGAAGTAGATCGAGTAGCTTATTACTTAGTTTTGTAAGGTAGCATGACCAGTTAAGCATTTTGCAATCCATGCATATCTTGTATAAATGCACATCCAATGCTATTTTGAAAACATGTTAAGTTAAATTTAATTTGATTACTCTTAAAAATTGTGATATCATTGAAAAATTGATTCTTCAAGCAGTAAGAATATTTCTTTTACTTGTGTACCGGATTCATTCCGAAAAAGAAAACCAGTGACTCATTTTATGCTATGGCTCATTTTATTCGTGTTGATTAACCATGAGTTTTGATCTGTGATTTTTCGAAGTGTATTTATGTGTTCCTTTTAAATAACACTGTGTTAAGAATGTATCTTCGTAGTTGAGTCAGAAAAAGTATTACATTTGGGATTGTTTATAAACATTAATATTCAGTTTCGGTTTCACTTCTTACTGGGTTGAACTGCGGATATTTTATCTGTGGATTTCATTTAGTATTTTATTAATATCTTGGTAAACTCTGAAAATTGATTTAAATACTGTGGAATTTGAACACTATTTATATAAATGTGTCATTATAACTGAATGTTTATAAAATAACTTAAAGTCAAAACTTTGCATTTGGTCTCAATAAATAAATAATCATGGCGTTTCTGGGGAAAGGTAGAAAAGATCTCAGAAATTTGGCTAAGGAAATGGGACTGGACATTACTGATGACTTAAAAATTATAGATCTTAAGAACCTTATAACTAAATCCGAAGACTTCGAAGAGGAACTTGTAAAAAATATGCTATCAACTGTTATCGAGGAACGGGTTGATAAAGAAAAAGCAGCTGAATTAGAAAGACTGGCGACAGATAGAGCGGCTGAAATAAAACGAATCGAAAAAGAGAGAGACTATGAATTAGAAAAACTTCAATTAGAAGCAGAATCCCAACTCGTTGCCAAAAATAACGTGTCAGCAAGCGTTCCAGATATTGAACACACAAGATTTGAACTGCATAAGTTAATTCCTAACTTCAATCCCGACACTGATGATATCTCTATTTTCTTGCACCTATTTGAAAGACAAGTGAAATTTCTAAAAGTTCCGGAAGTACAGTGGGTACCTTACTTAATTGCTGTTTTACCAAGTGAAATTACTAAAATCATCGCACGTGAACCTGATGACAGAGCTCAAGACTATGAATATGTTAAAGACATTCTCCTAAAAAGATTTAAGATGAGTGCTGAACGCTTTCGACAACTCTTTGCGACTCATAAGAAGAGTGCTGAATCCACTTGGAAGGATTACTATTTTGAACTCAGAACTTATTTTGAAAGTTGGATCAAAGAAGTTAATGTGGATACGTTCGAAAAACTTAAAGACCTAGTAATAACGGACCAAATTAAGAAGAAATGTCCTTCTGACTTTAAAGACCACCATATAGATGAATGGGGATACCTCTGTTCGCCTGTGGAACTGGTGGAAAAGTTGGATTCCTTCGAGAATCACCGAAATAACTTCAAGAAAGAAGGAATTATTACAAATAAAAGAAAACCATTCTTCAAACCTGTAGAAAGAACGGAAAGATACTTGCATCCCAAAAAAGAGTTCCATGAAAAGAAATTTGAGAATACAAAACCGAAAGAAACATCTACTATCCACTGTTATGGTTGTGGCACACCTGGCGTAACCAAACCCAAATGTCCAACCTGTGCTCCTGCAAAGGGCAGAACCGAATTCAGTGCTGTTACGACCTCCGAGTCACCTTCTGCTTTGGTTGCTTTCCTTCCTGTCCGAATCAACCAAGTTAATGGAATTGTCTGTGCTGATTCCGGAGCCACACGCTCCATTGCTGGAGAGGGTTTGTCCAAAATTCTTCAGAAACAAGGTGCGAAGTTTGAAAAAGAATCGATCAACTTGACGTTTGCTGATGGACGATCTTCTGTTGCTGAAGTCCTCACCACCCAGGTGAATGTCCAGATAAAAAATAGAAAAATTTTAACCTCTTTTATAGTTTTGCCTGACACCAAAGGAAACAGAACATTGCTAGGACTTGACTTCTTACATAATGCAGGCCTGGTTCTTGACCTTAAGAGCCACAAATGGTATTTTTCTGATAGCCCTTACAGAAAATACCCTTTCGAAAAGGACATTCACCTACCTCCGTCTCCACACTCGGAATACGTTTCTGAAGTAAAAGCTGAATCCTTACGAGAAAATGAAGGAACCATGCTTACCACACAGCAGAGAACCACTCTCAGTGTTGTATTAAAGGAATTTGAAGAATTGTTCAACTAGGGGGAGATCCTACACCCTATATCGAACACCATATTGACACACAAAACAGACCACCTGTTGCTGTTCCTCCATATAGAGTTTCTCCAGCCAGAAGAGAAATTCTAGAAGCTGAGATTAACAGACTTCTACATGAAGGTATCATCGAACCTTGTGAATCACCGTATGCTGCTCCTGTTGTTTTGGTCCCCAAACCGAATGGAACTTTGCGTCGATTACAGGAAGCTGAATTCTATCACCAAAACTGATGCATATCCCTTACCAAGGATAGACGATCTTCTCCACACTGCCAAACACACGCAGTACATGAGCACCATTGATTTAAAAGCCGGATATCACCAAGTGAACGTTTCTGTTGCTGACAGAAACAAAACTGCTTTTACATGTCCTTTTGGAACCTACCGTTTTGTGCGCATGCCCTTTGGACTAAAGAATGCACCAGCAACTTTCCAAAGATTGATTGATGCCTTCAAAAATGGTCTGAAAGATGTGAGTATCCTGTCCTACCTGGACGATATTATTGTACTATCTCAGACCTTTGAAGAGCACATAGAAGATCTGAAAAAAGTCTTCCAAAGACTGATGCATTACAACTTGCGAGCAAATCGCGAAAAGTGCAATTTTGCATGCTCAAAAGTTAAATATTTGGGACACTTCATAACTTCAGATGGTATACAAGTCGATCCTGAGAAGACATCCGCCATCCAGGCTATGCCTGAACCCAAAAATGTGAAGCAAGTGCAGTCTTTTCTAGACCCCTTAGCAATCTTACCAAGAAGACCAGTCTTTGGCATTGGGAACAAGAGGAACAAAAGGCTTTCAACACCTTGAAACAGTTGCTAATTTCCCCTCCTGTTTTGAAGCAATGTGATCCTGCCAAACCGTACATGCTTCGGACGGATGCGAGCAGTTTTGCTGTGGGAGCTGTACTCTCTCAAGGTGAAGTTCCAGATGAACACCCCATTGAATATGCCAGCCGTCTTCTGACCACAGCAGAAAAGAATTACAGCACAACTGAACGAGAAGCACTAGCTGTGGTGTGGGCTCTTCAGAAATTTCGTGGATATATAGAAGGTGCTGAGATCACTGTAGCATCAGACCACCAGCCTCTACGATGGTTGATGAGCTTGAAGTCCCCTTCCGGTCGACTAGCTTGGTGGGCTCTCCAAATACAAGAGTTCAATCTTAAGATCTGCTACACACCTGGAAAATCCAATGTCATAGCGGACATGCTGTCAAGACCCTTTGCCGAAAGTCAAAGTGTGGAGTTGATCACTTCTTCGCAGCAGACCTACCTTCTAAAAGTACTAAAGAAGTACGTGAGTCCCAATTGAAAGATGACAACCTGCGTCAGATTGTTGAAAGTTTTGAGTCTTCCCAGAAGGATGAAAATTTTGCCAATTGGACTGAGCGAGGATTTGTAATGAATCAAGGAGTACTATATCGTTACGTTCCAGATACCGACACCGAGGAGGCACAACTTGTTGTTCCTTCCCATGAAATAAGTGACGTTTTAAAGCAGTACCACGATGCTCCTACTGCTGGCCACTATGGTGAAGAAGGAACCTATCACCGACTCGCACAACGTTATTATTGGTCAGGAATGCGGTCTTCCATTGCTGACTATGTGAAGAAATGCCCAGAATGTGCCCGATATAAATCAACCAATTTGAAACCCGCAGGACTGTTAAGAACCCCTGTCCAGTCACAAAGGTTCGAGACTCTATCAATTGACTTGTTCGGACCCTTGCCCGAAGGGGCTACTAATAAACGTTGGATATTTATAGTTGAAGATTGTGCTACCAGATGGATAGAGCTCTTTGCTCTCGAATCAGCTACTGCTAAAGAGTGTGCCATCACACTCGTGGAAGAAATATTTCTCAGATATGGCATTCCCAGACGAATGATAAGTGACAATGGACCACAATTTATAAGTTCTGTCTTACAACAAGTATGTTTCATCCTTAAAATCGACCAATGTCTCACGCCTGTTTATCACCCTCAGGCAAACCCAGTAGAACGCAAGAATCGAGATCTTAAACCACGATTGGCTATTCTCGTGGGCAACGAACACGATAGCTGGGAAACAAAACTTCCGTGTATTCGCTTTGCAATGAATACTCATAAATGTGAAACTACAGGATTTACTCCTGCCTTTCTACATTTTGGCCGAGAACTACGTACCATCTATGATGTAATGAATAATTTAACGTCTGTTATCGAAAACGACAACTTCGTTCCGGAGATAACGCCATACTTAAAACGTTTTTCGAAACTCTCCACCGAAATCAGAGATAGGATCGAGAAGAAGCAAGATCAAAGAAAACAACAGTTTGATCGTCGCAGACGACCGTTGTACTTCTCTCCTGGAGATAAAGTATGGATTACCCTACATCCTGTTAGCAAGGCTCACTCAAAGCATACTGCCAAGTTTGTTCCAAAAAGGGATGGTCCATATATCATCCTAACACAGAAATCGCCGACAACATACGTAGTCTCAAGACTCGAATCTCCCGAAGAACCTCTTGGAACATACCATATATCTGCACTAACTCCTGCTCAGAGCAGAGACACTCAGCCGGTGGCTCCACTAAAGAAACGAGGACGTCCACCAAAGACTAAAACTACCTCTTCACGTTCTGGAGTGCGATCACCTCAACAGAGCTGTCCGCCACGCCGCCCTGGCAAACAAGACTGTTCTGGTTCCTCATCGGGACGCTTTCGCAACCAGAGGGGGAGATTGTAGCGCGGACATTAATACCACGCCATCTAAGACTTTAAAGACGCGCAGGCGCAGAACAGCTCCCCTGCGTGAATCTGAATGAGACCCGTCAGTTAGGACAAAGTAGTGAGGGAGAACAGTTGTCCCTTCTTCCCCGAGAATCTTTTTAACCTTAAATATTATGATACAGTACCCATATAACGATTGTTTCTAATTAATGTCAAATGTTTAGTGTTCGTGTTTGTAAAAATGTAATGTCTTTTGTTAGTAAGAATAAACTTAATTGCCTGAGAGAGCTAGCCTTGTGTTATATATCTAATTTTTAGTTGCGACAAATGTGTGAGATCGAAAGATAAAAAGAATCATTAATTCATATCTTTAGAACTTTTTCCCGCCAACATTTATTTTTTTCTTTTAATTCTGTTTTTGTTTTAGTTTTAAATATTTATTATTTTAATAAATTGAAATTTCTTTTCATCACACGCAACACCATCGCAAAATATTCTGTTTAAAGCGGCATGTAAGTTAGAATAAAGAAATTTGTAGTGGATTTTTAGTATTATTGAAAGAACGTTAATGTTAAAAATATTCGAACTAGGACTTTTGAAATATTAAATTATTTGTCATAGCGACAGGTGGCCAAGGTGGCTTATTTTACGAATTGAAGCTATATTTAAGCAACTTATATAGGGAAAGTTTGTTTAAAACAATGATTTTCTTTAGAAGAAAAGCTGTCAAATTAATTTACCATTTTAAAAAATGGTAATAGGTTACCTTTGTTTTATCACTACTGAAAATATCAAATTTTAAAACAAGTTCTTTTATTATTACACGTGCCACGAAACGAAATTTTCAAGATAAACGTATTCGCTTTTAAAACAAACTTAGTGATAAATATCTTAACAAATTAATTTGTCATATTTCCCTTAATGGTAGCGAAATTCGAAAAGAGTGCCACGAATAAAAAATATTGGCAGGTAAATTATGTGAGAGAGTATGCGCAGTAGATTCGTCATTTTTACGAATTGAGTTGAGCAATTTTATAGGAATAGAACTTAAGAAAGGGAATTCCTAATCCTCTCCTCTAAATGGTCTTTTGTAGCAGTGACCTTAGTGTCTCACATTTCGCCAATTGATACCTTTAGCAGGGATGCGATATAATATATGAAATGTATTACATGGATGGATTTGCATGTATAGAATTTTTGTCCAAAGTAGGTTGCAGAAATTATAAAAATGTCGAAAAGGTAAAATTTAACTATACAGAGGCTGTTCGGACATTTTTTGAACGATTTTAATGGACTAAAGCTCAATTTTTTACATGAAATTTTTGTGTTTTAATTGTTTCATTCGATAGCCCTTATTGTTAACTATCTTTCTATACCTTAATTTCCATGATAATAATGACTTTTGTAGTATCGACAGTGGTATTTTGTCCTATTCTTGCTCCACAGTTTTCCAGTCCTTGAATGGTTTTCGATCGACGTTTCGATAATGCCCTTTTTAAAAGTCCAAAAGTCCATGGGTGAAACATCTGGAGATTTAGCTGGAATATCAGTAAAGGGTATTGACTTGATACCAGTTTCTTGTTCCACTTTTTCCAAGAATTTAATAGTCGATTTAGATGTGCGGCTGCTTGCTTTACCCTGATGCAGTTCTACTGATTGTCGGCACTGTGGGTAAAGATATGGAATTTCTTTTTTGAATATTGGGGATAAAATAGGGTCTTGATAATATGTGGGAGATGATTTTTACATTTCCCCCTCTTTTTACTTTTAATTTTCCATTATATTCAAAACCGGCAACAATCATAAATCTCTTCACTTTGCTATAGTCCTTTGACTTGGCGGATTCTCTTTTAAAATTAAAGATCTTACCTTACAAATATTCTCAGAAATTTTTTCTTTTTTGGAAGTATTTTTCCGCTTTTACGTTTTTTCATTCTCATTAATAATATCGTACCTTTAGATATCGAAAAACCATGACTTTTACAGCGTTTTTGAATATTGAATAAGCATAATTCTCCTCTGAAAGAGAGGAAACATAGCCTTCCATCCATTGCTTATTTAAAAGTGCCATTTTGAAAGTAAACAAAACTGAGTTAGACGATAAGTTATACTTTAACACTATTTAACTGCTGTGAAAATAAAATTCTTTCGTAGCATACAATTTTTTTACAGCTCATCAAAATCATTCAAAAAATGTCCGAACAGCCTCTGTAGTACGAGCACCACGAAAGGAATGGCCCTTCCTACACCGTACCGGGACCAGGTGATTCCATTATCTACTTTGTTTCACAGAACTGCAGACTGGTAGACAAAAGGTTTGACCACTATACCAGACAGGCGGTTTCAATAAGAAAGAATCACTTTAAAGGATCGAAATTTTCATGTATAAATTCTACTATTCTTGAACTGACAATGATTTTGAATAATTGTACATATTAACAATCCGATTGAAACTGTTATTTTTTCGTATATTCACATCCACGGATTAATTGTCTGCATGTAGACGTGCTTATATTTCGTAAAGATATTCCTTTGGGTGTGAAGTTATAAAGGATTAAATATTTTCATAAACACAAATGAAAGTGGGTTTCCCTCGATTATGGTATACGAGTTATTTTTCACGTAAAAATATTATCGCGAAATAAATACGTAGTTACGGCACACAGTACGGGAACTGTTAGACAGTATTGTTTTATTCTTGTTTAGATATAGTTAATAAATGCAGATAAAAGAACGATAGATTTTTTGGTTAACATAGCTACCGCATGCCATAAATAAAACTAGAACGGAAACAATTTTTTCAATATTGTGGTAAGCACTACCATTTTATCAAAGAATGTAGCTTGACTATATGAAAATACCTGAAAATAAGTCTTGAAAATCATTATCTTCGATGTTTTTAAGTTTACTTTTTGCTCTCCCGAACGAGTAGTGAATCCCCATTTTTTAATCATACTGGAATTGCGTGTATGAACCAAACGAAATGTTGGATGGATATTATTAGCACTCCACTTTCATCGAATTATAAGTTATTGGGAAACGTTGCTATCCGACGTAGCTCATCACAACGATAAATTGGAAATAATATTAAGACTGCCCGTACGGGTAGAATGCATAAACCAAATCCTTGCCGCCCTTTGGTAGAAAGTTCTTTCATCTCAAGAATTCAATTTACGCGATGTTTTTTGAGTTTCTGAACAAACAGCTTTAAACATTAATTTACTGCAAGTATAAACATATTTGTCGACCTATTATCTGACTTCTTTGCATTCTGAGTAACGGGTTGAGAAGGTTTTGGTTTATGGCTCTGCCGTCATTTTTTTGCTGCACGAGGACCTAAAGTAGTGGCCTAATTTGTCTGAAAAACTAACTTTTTCCTATCGAAATCTTTAGATCGTTCCCGTTAATTAACTACCTACCGCTGTAGCCCGGTTGGAAGAGTAACGGATTAGCAACCGGACGGTTGCGAGCTAGAATACAACCAAAGACAGTCGTGTACATGGGGGAGTACACGTTAAATCTGTCGCGGCCTCAAATGTCCTCACGTTGGCGTGGAAGTTTGGAGAGTGGGGTTCCAGCTCATGTGTTGCCTCGTCATCTGACCGTTGTTCAAATTACGTGGTGTTGTCCTCGGATCTTTCCCTTCGGGCTTGATCCCGGACAGCAGCCAATAACCTTTCCAAGTACGACGTGAATTCTACCTACTACGCATATTCATTTTAATGGATTTAAACAAGGTATCAAATGTAAGAGTAACGACTCTGCCAAAAAATATAATGCAAACAACTAAGAAATTTCAGCCTGGATACTATGCGCTGGTATGTCAGTATTTGAACCTACTGTATTTCTGGAGTGTTCTTGCATTGTATAAAAATTACGTTCTGAAAAACTTCATAATCACAATCTTCTCTAGCAACGCGTTACGATAAATGGTATGGCCCAATCTGAAAAATTACAGAATTCATACACGCACAAGGATTAGAAAATTACTATGCATTCTATACCTATGAATTCATCTTCAAAAGTTAGTTTAGTTGAGACACTTATTCAGTACTAGAAGAATAACCCAGAGTTACTCGGGTTGAATTGATTAAGTATAATTTCCGCTTTCGTTAATAAATTGTAATTCCTATTCATCACATGTAACAACCACCACATTCTAATAAAGATTCACAATTGTTAAATACACCATTTCACAAATGTAAATAAATGTCATTTTTAACATTTTACATTTTTGTAGAATTTAAATTTTTAGTGAGAAAGAAGTCCCTAGAATGTTCCAGTGTTACCAGAATGCATAGAATAGTTCAGAGTATGCATATAAATGCCTTGTATGTCATTTAAGAACAAAAGCGTTGCTTTAATTACAGTTATTGAACGAAAAACATCAAATTGAAAATCCAGAAATACATCTTAAAACAGATTTAATAAAACTTCGAACGAAAATTAATGAATGTATCTGTGTTTTCACTACAAAATAGATTATTGGAATATAACAGAGATAAATTTAAAAAAGCAAATGACTAAATAAATACCAAGGTTACCATATTAGCTACCAGTCCTATTTTAAAAGGTTTTGTGCTGTATATTTTATTTATAATGTTTTATTCTTTTTGTCGTCTGTTCCATTATTCAGAATTTTTTAATTCTTCGTAAAGAAAAAATAAGGCTCAAAATAAATAAAGTATTAGAATTCAAATTCCGTAAAAATATTTTTTGGAAAAATAATTGATTTTTAGCAGCACTGGTAAAACAATCCAAGTAATTGCAATGCTCAATGTACCTTCCAGCTACTCCAAAACTACCAAATTATGATTGATTTAAGTATAGTTACTCATATAGTTTAACATGAAACTTGCTTAAATATGTACGTAAAAAATTTCAAATAATGCATTCACTAAACTTAATTATGGTGTATAAAATATAGAACATTGTATTAAAATATGTTAAAAGTATTTTATGTGCTACTTGTACAAACACACAGACAAAAAATCGAACATAGGACGAGAAGACGGACAGACAGACTTACGAAACCAAGTTCAGTCACTGAATGAATGTAAGTATTCACATTATACAAAGTTTCATGAAAATATATTCAGCCGTTTGTACGCTGTACGGGCATACACATACATACAGACACCAAACGCACAAGAGATGGATTTTGCATCAGAAGTACCTAAAACGGATAGAAAACTTGAAATGGGTCGAAAATATTCGATGTACAAACACTCCATTCTTATTTATATAGATTTGCATTCGGATTGGACCGAAGGAAACCACGATGAGTCAAGGTATTATCAAGATATTTGCTATCTTTAAAAACATATCCTGAACACATTTCTTTACTTTGTCCTTTTGTTGTTCTCTATCCATACCCAAAGGAGGCTTCTAAATGGTTTGTTTACCCTTAAAGCTCCGTTTCCTTCCCTCTTTTTGTTTTTTATGAACTCAAACGTTCAAATTCCTTGCAGCTTGTTGTGATTTATTAAACTTTTACCGCCGGAGGACTTGGGGGAAATATTTCGAAATTTTTATGGCTTCTCGATCCATACATTTTTAATGATCTTGCTTTTCGATCAATCATATCTTTTTCTCTGCTTGCTTCATGATCATCAGGACTTTTCTGTTTATTTTTCGCCCAAAAGCTCTTATCGTCCTTCGAAGCTAAGGTGAGTGTTTTTATGACGCTAACAAAAGTACTTCTAAATGTATTATATAATACGTTAGAGCCGTTTCCTCTTTTGAAAATTCCATGTCATCTGCGAAAAAATCTTTATTTGCTCTCTATTTCTATCTTATGTATTAGAAAATACTTTTCTTGATTGTATAAGGAAATTTAAGTTGTACTTATTACCAGGAGCTGATAATAACTATGCCCGGTAGCGTAGTTAGAGGTTCATTTCGAGGGTGAGGCTCTAAGTTCGAAAACAAACTTTTCATGCCAGATGGAGATTTTAATTAATATCATTTTTTAAAATCTTTCACTAAAAGTCTTTTCATATTAGATTTGGTTAAAAGTAAATGATCATTGAAGGCTGAAAAATTGATTTGTTTCGATAGAGCAGAGATTTTTAACCGTTGTGGCCTCAATAATGGAACTGGTGTGCTTTACGGATGACGTAACGGTTTAAATTACTTCAGTACAACGGTTGGTTTTAAACTTTGCAAAAGTGTGTTCACAAATAATTAGTTCACAATTGAAACTTGACCATTCAACAACCGATATACTTCATTTGAGTTATTTCTTAAAAGTGAATTTCCCAATTAAAAAAAAAGAAATAGAAGCACTTGGACGTAGTGATATGAAATTTTAAATATCTTGTTTGCTAATGAATTTAGTGGATATTATATTACTAGGAGACATTATGGCAAGAACTACTAGGAGAAATGTTGATTGCCCAATATTCAACTGGAAAAATTGTAATCTTCGAAAAAGGGAAGGCATTCGATCCCAAATTAGTTATACGAGTAAATTAGGCAATGCAAATAAGATTGTATCAGTTTGAACTATGTAAAATACTAGCAGTGAGAGACATTTCAATGGATGAAAAAGAGGAAATTAATTATATATACAAATCAATAACTTTTAATAAAGAAATGAGTCACATACCAGAATAACAATTTTCAACAACTGTTAAACCATAGCATAAACCTTGTGTCCCAAAAGTCAATCCGGCGCTAATAAAGAAATAGGCCACATACTAGAATAACATTTTTAAACAACTGTTAAATCATTGATATTTTTTAACATTAAGTATATCTACAATATAATCTATAGTGTGGATCCTGTTAAATTTGTGTTGCAAATAAATTTTGTAATTAAATTAAACTTTAAAATAAGTGGAAACTAATTTTTGAACTTGATGATGTCACTTTTTTCTTCACGTTAAACAGCTACAGAACGTGTTCCAAAGTTTAAATATAAGCCATTGAGAACCTTTTACAATGGAAGAAAAGTTGGAGCACCAAATGTTAATTTACATTTAAATGAAAGTTCTAAGAAAGTTAACTAATTCTAGTAGCTAATCACTCTTTTGAAAGAAATAATGTTTATTTTCAAAATGGGAAAAGCTCTCTTTAGCCGTTAAATACATCTATTTATCATTGTTTTGTTTCTCGATCTGTTGTAGTAGATTGATTTGATGGAGCTCCTTTGTATTGTTCTCCAAGGATACAATAGTTACATCTTTTCGCATAGAATGATTCTATTCTTCTAAGATGAGTTAGTCATATTTATTCTTTTAACAGGATAACCATTGTTTTCTTAATATGAGCAAAGAAAATACTCGTTGTGTTATAAATATTCATTAGAGAAATTATCGTGACAATCATTTTTCTTCATACCATCTGAATGTAGCGATTACAGAACAAATTGTTTCTTATCAAACACAAGGTGCCACTAAAAGGCCGAAAACGGTTTTAAATTGCTATAAACCTCTATTATAAATACACAAATTATGTTAATTAAAAGATAGTCATGGAATGTTTAAATAAATATTCAACGTGGGAAAAATTTGTTCTCCGAACAACGTCTAAATGGTTATCAAGGTTTTAACCATGCTCGTTCTAGTATGCCATTTTGAGAAGTGCTGTCTACTTCTAGAAGTCTTCCAGACACAAAGTCTGACCCTGTCTGTTGCCGTAGAAACGGATCTTATCCTATTCTCCACAGGGAATGTGTTCAAATTTGTCACATTGGTGCACTTAATTACAAAGTAGGAATATATTTAAGATTTTTATTTGTCGCCGAGGCTATCTAAATCAGGAAATAATACTTTGCAACTGCCAAACATTCCGGAAAACAAAACAAATTTAATTCATCCCGAGGTCATTCCTACCCAGAATAAACGAGTCCTGTTTCTATAGCGACAGCCACAAGAATTCGTGTAACATTAAAAGTATTAACTGCATATGATTCCCTACCTTAAATCTGCAATGTTTACAACAGGAATGATTCTACACAAACTTTAAAGTATAGCATCAGAATTTACAAAGAACGAAGATATTTCACTTAAAATGTTATGTTCATTTAAAATTGGTTGTATCTTTTTTTGTAATGGAGTGCTGCTCATTATATTATTTAAGACGATTTGGACTTAAAAAAAAGTTTCTTTTTTAATTTTAAAAATAATGTTATGCAGGATTTTGGAGTACCTTTCCTGACAACAGTGAAAGTTTAATTTTAAAAGTTTTATTCCAAAGAAGAATGGTAAATATTTACCATGTCATCATGTCCTATGCCTTTACTCTAATCCTGTGATTGATGAAGGAATTCCTTTTACTCTAATCGCAAAGTGGAGTCGTCAAACTCAGTTTCCATTCGTTACTTGATGCCTGTGTGAATACAGGATTCGTATCAGTTTGGTATTCACTCTTAAAATAAAAAAGCGCTGTGAATTTCTTTATTCGTATGCTAGTGTGCTTAATTCCATTTTAAGATCCTGCCATCCAAGCTATTTGTAGTAAATACCAAGGTCGAAATCTCACTAACTTGAGATAGAATTTGATGGTTTTTTTCTCGAACCTGAGAGCTAGATCTAAGGACAATTTGAATTTCCCCTATTAACTACCTAATATTCTTAAAAGTAGTATTGGTTAAATTACTTGTTAATTTGTTTGTTTAGTTCAAAATTTTATTTGAGGTTAACATTATTAAAGTGGCATTAATAATAAAGTTACTTGTTTTATGTATATTTGTTAATTTTATTCTTCACCATATTTGTTTTAATATTAACCTGAGCGTCACGTGATTTCCTAATTGTGCAGAATTTTTTTCCTCACAACACACTTAAAAACTTTGGACAATAAAACTGGATAGATTTTTCTTGTGACTGACTGATGAGCTAGAGTTACTAGGCCTAACTACAGCTAATTCGAAATTCCCCTATTGTTACCTAGCATTCTTAAAGTGGTATTGGTTAAATTACTTGTTAATTGATCAGTTTTATTCAATAACACATTTGTTGTTAATATTCTTATAGCTACATTATAAATAAAATTACTTGTTTTTCATTTGTCAATTTTCTACTACACCTTGTTTTTTTATGTGAGTTATAAAATGTTTCAAACTGTCGACGTGCTGCATGGCACAAAATATAAACCTCTGCTCTAATATGATAATTTAAAATAAGTCTAAATTTGCCATCCATTCCACTAACTTCAGACTATCAAACTAGGTAGATGTGTTTCTTAAGTCTGATGATCTAGAGTTGCTATGCCTACAATAAAGATTCAAATTATCTATTATCGAATATATATATATATATATAATTCAAAATTACAATCAAATCAAAGAGAAATCCAAAAATTTTAAAATCAAGAAATTTAAGAAAATTTTGAAAAAAATGAAGTGTTGGTGGATCTGGGCGTCATCAGGGAGGAGCCTCACCCAGTCAACACAATATGGTGTTTTCTGCGTGTGAGCGGCAGTGCACCAAAAGTAGCTCACACACCCCTCCAAACACCATAAGCAGAAAGGCAAAATTAGAAAATAAAAATTAGAAAATCAAAACCAGGGACAACCAAGGACAACCAAGGACACATGCCAAAGACAAGTACAATACAAAACTAAAAAAGAGAAAAACAAACTTACCCACATTAATTGACCTCAGATCGACAACAACCCGCTGAAAACTACATGAGGACCGCCAACAATTATTATATATATGCGTATATTAATTGGTGTTCTTTGCTTCTAGCGAATGGCAACAAATGGATATAATCAATATGAAATCAAACGCTATTGAATACATTCACAATTTTATCGCTCTCTTTAGATATGTTTGATTTGAGCTAAGTAGCTGAACAGCATTGAAAAAATACAAGGGAGAGCTCGACGCTCTAATGAAATTCTTCAACACTCTGATGAAAAAAGGTAATTATAAATTCAGAAGATAGAAGTCCGAATAGAAAAGAAAATGTAAACGAACAGAAAATTTCTTTACATTTCAAAAGGTACCGAATCGTTTTTGAACAAGTGAATTGGATGTAATTTAGTGGATAATCAAAAACTAATTTAGTAACATGTCTGAGGTGTGTTCTGTTTGCCACGAACTTCAATTGAAATAAGAATTGACACCGGTAAGAAATAAACGAAACGCTACTTAACATTTTGATCAGTCTTATTATATTTAGAGGAATTAAATGTGGATATGGATGCTTCTATTTATTATAAATGGATTTAAATTGAAATCAAATTCGGTAAGTAGTAAAATTTACGTCACACTGGACACAAATAACACATTCAGGATTAATCCCGAATTGTTGGTTGGTAGTTGAATTTACGTCGCAATTGAACAACACAACGAGGTATTGCTAAGGTTCGGGATCACTAACAAGGAAAGATCCGAGGACAACAAGTCGTAATCTGGAACCATGTCAGATGACGAAGTAACATCCGAGCTCGCATCGCACTCTCCAAAGTATCGAATGCGAGTAACGACCGCTGCCATCCATAGATAAAAATTATTGAGCAACTTAACGCAGTTCTAGGCGCTGTTTTTCTAACCCCTAATAATCTTAAAGTAGAATTATTAATTGAATCACATATTATTTTTGTGTTGTTTATGTATTCCGTTCAACAGTATATTTGTTTTTATGCTAATGGAGACAACAATGTTTTGAAATATCGAGTTGCAGCAGCAGGGCACAGGAAGGTTGTGCCCAAATCTGTTCCTTTCAAAAGTCTGTAATTTACGACCCCACCATCCATTTCTTGGAGGCTTCTGAAATTTGACGTCTTATGTCATTAAAGGCTCTATATCCTCCTAACAAGGCGAGGGACAAACTAATGCGGAGGATAAAGAAAGGATAACGAGGTAGGAGTAAAACCGTCCTTGGGTGCAGAGCGGAGCAGATATAAAAGTGGATCAGAAAACGACAGGCAATTTCCTCGAGGTCGACCGGAAGAGCGTCCAGAAAACGACATTCCCCTAATCTGGCTAACCGTTCGTCATCTTCAGGAAAGTTAACTCGCTATTGATATTATTTATCTCCTGCCTTCGCCCCGCTCGGAAGTGAGCTGAAGTCAGGGAACGATGATGTCATTTTTGCGCTCGTGATAAGCTCGTGGAGTCGTCTTGGAATATCGATTCATTACTTTAACTGGTGTTCACATCTATTAGCAGGCGATAGGGTGATTGGTGTGGGAGGAACAACTGGCCATAGACGGGGTGGGGTGAAACGATTGTTTGGTGGTGGAGTCGGCCGGACTCAAATCCTCACCAGAGTCGATTCTCTGGAATTGAGTCATAACCAAATGAATTTTTTTTCTGATTTGTGTTGCTATTATTTATAGGACTATTGTTGTTGTTGTTTAATTTACGGACAATTTTCACATTATGTTAGGCGATGATTAGATTGTCTTGTTTCCAAAAAGAGCAAATTCTTTCCGTCTTAGCATCGTCGTATTAAAAAAATACACGATGTTGTCCTCGGATTTTCCCCTTTGGGATTGATCAAATACCGTCGCCAATATACTGTTGTTTTGCCCTCCTGTATGACATAAATTCAACTACCTACTCTTTAGTATTGTATTATTTTAATGCCCGAATACTAACCTCTTTGGAACTACAGGGGGCGAATTGGCGGATATTTGTTAAGGAGCACCCAATGGGTAAGCCGCCAAACTTCAGGGGCTTACAAACCGGGATTCGAACCCGGGACCTACTGGGTGGCAGATGAACGCTTTGACAACTATACCATTTAGGCAGCTAATCGCGCTGTATAAAAAAACGATTAGAACCTCAAATATACTTTGCACTTAATGTGCACAATGACAATACATTTAGATAAATGATGTATGACTGATTGTAGGGACCACAGTAGCCCAGTTCGTAGAGTAGCGGATTAGTAATCAGAGGGTTACGAGTTCGAAACTTGATCCAACCAAAGACTTCGTGTACATGGGGTCTGGTGCATGTTAAATATGTCGTGGCCTCGAATGTCGTTACGTGGGGGCATGTTGGAGAAATTTGGAAAGTGGTGTGATAACTCAGGTAATTTTGACCGTGGTTGAAAATTACGGTGTTGTCTTCCTTCGGGACTGATCCCGAACCGTCGCTAATAGCCCGATGTGTTGCTCCAGTGCGACGTAAATTGAACTACCTACCTATGACTTTTGTAAAACTTCTTTATTATGATTAGGTTTTCTTTTTCTTATGCAGGATCGAAATCAGATCCCATGATGTCCTTCCTGCGAAAAACGTCTAAAAGATGTCTCGAGTCACCATGAATGTCCGTCCATAACACTCCGAAACAGTATGTGGTCTAACCATACTGTTACCTTGACAGTTGTGACAATTTGGGTAAATCTTGTTGTTTTGCTTTTATTCAAACCAAAAACAGTAGTGCAGTGTCTTCTCTGTCACATTGCTTTGTAATTAGGTATGATACAGATGTTTAATGCATTAAAAGGTATGTTATGCAGTAAAGGTATATTTAAGCATAAATTAATTCAGTCTACTAAACTTTTCCTTGTATAATTAGCATTGATTTCTAAAGAGCTGCAATGGATGTCGAAACTTGAGTCTGGAAATGTTATCCCAGATAATCTTATCTTTTTTATGTAGCAGTCACTGTCATCTAAAAATGAAAACCTCACAAATGATCTGCGACGTCACATATCTTAGCTAAATATGGAACTAATATCACGGCTAGGAATCTACTTCTAGGAAGTCGGATGTTCTATATTTGTACTTTTCTGTGGCCTTTCGATTTCTGATAGCTATTTGGGAAAATAAATCTGCTTTATTTCACCAATGTTTGATAAATAAACAATTCCTGTGTATAAGCTTGACGACAAAAGTCAAGAGAATTAAAAGAATAAATAACTTACGTTTCAGAACCAGTATTATAAAAATTCTTTTTTACCAGTTCGAAATCGTTTTTATTTTGAATTTGTGTAAAATTTCTTTTCTATAATCTACATAAATAAAAATTTAATGTTCGTTTGTTCCTAACGCAAAATCTCCCAAAAATTTAATTTTCGCTGATTGCCTTGAAATTTTGCCACAACGTTGAATTCGGATACGCGCATGTTTTAGTCTACTTAGTTATATAAATAAAAAATATATAAATAATCTATATAAATAAAAATGTAATGTTAGTTTGTTCCTAACGCAAAATGTCCCAAAATGATTCACCGATTGCCTTGAAATTTTGTCACAATGTTGCATTCGAATACGCACATGTTTTAATCTACTTAGTTATATAAATAAAAATGTAACGCCAGGAGGAACTGGTAAAACGTTCCTAATTAAATTGATTCTGGCCGCAATCAGATCCCAAAATCACATTGCCTTAGCACTTGCGTCGTCCGGAATAGCTGCGACTTTGATACCAGGTGGAAGAACTGCTCATTCCGCTTTGAAATTGCCATTTGACATGCAATTCATTGAATCCCCCAAGTGTAACATTTCCAAAGCATCGCTGGAAATTGGGAACGGAAAGGTTCCGGTTGATCTGACCTCAGGACGAGTTTCATTGCCTCATAACTTCTGCAATTTAGTGACGTCAAAAGAAGAATTGGTTGAAAAAGTATTTTCCAATATTCAAACCAATTATAAGAATCACGATTGGCTGAGTGAACGAGCTATTCTTGCCGCCAAGAACAAAGACGTCTACGAACTTAACAGTATTATTCAGTCTAACATTCAAAGTGAGGCAGTCACATACAAGTCCGTCGACACTGTCGTGGAAGCAGATAAAGCAGTTAATTATCCAACAGAATTTTTAAATTAACTCGATCTGCCAGGGATGCCACCGCACGTACTGCAATTGAAAATCGGTGTGCCAATTATCATGTTGCGAAATATCAACCAGCCAAAGCTTTGCAACGGCACGCGGCTTGCAATAAAAAAATTCATGAGCAATATCGTAGAGGCAACAATCTTGACAGGACCTTTCAAAGGTGAAGATGTCCTCATTCCTCGCATTCCTATGACTCCAACTGGTACGTCATTTGAGTTCAAGAGATTGCAATTCCCAATTCGATTGGCGTTTGCAATCACCATAAACAAAGCTCAGGGCCAATCGTTAGAATTGTGCGGTTTAGATCTAGACACGGATTGCTTCTCACATGGACAATTATATGTTGCGTGTTCTAGAGTCGGCAAACCAGACAATCTCGATATCTTGACAGACAATGGAACAACAAAAAACATTGTATACGCACAAGCATTGTGAAATAAAAAATATTGGAAATGTGTGCTTTCTTTTTTCTTTCTTTTCAATTTAACCAGATGAGCTACAGCAACGCGTGTCCCGGTACAGCTAGTTTATTACTAAAAACGTTTAGTTAGGCAGAATGTCTCATGAGCTTTCGAAAATACTTCCAATAAAAATAATGATCATTATTATGCCTGTTTTATTTAAATTATTCGGGCCTCAGTAGCCCGGTCGGAAGAGTAACGGATTAGAAACCGGATGGGTGCGAGTTCGAATCCAACCAAAGACAGCCGTGTACGAAGGGGTCTGGTGCACGTTAAATCTGTCGTGGCCTAAAAATATGTCCCCACGTTGGCGTGGCGTAAAAGTTTGGAGAGTGGAGTGCCAGATCAGGTGTGACCTCATCATCTGACCGTGGTTCAAAATTACGTGTGTTGTTCTCGAATCTTTTCTTTCGGGATTGAACCCGGACCGTCGCTAATAGCCTGTTGTGTTGCTCCAGTGCCGACGCTAACTAAACTACCTACCTTTCTCAAGCAAAAAATATATGAAATTTTAAATATGTCAAACGTGTTAAAGCTTTCATTTCTTTTAGAAGCATGTTGTCCATGAAATTTTGAATTTATTTGCATTTATTTATGGTTGAATAAGTGAGAAAATTTAAAATTATCAAAGACTGGATATTTGCTATAAAGAAAACAATCGTACCTTGAGATTAACATTAACAGAAACTATAAATATTTTCAAAATAATTATAAATGATTACGATTTGTAATAACCAAAAATTATCTTCTTTTATATTCAGTCCAAACATCTCAATATGAAATTTTGATGTCACGTCATTGACTCTTTGATACTGTTAAATAATCTTGCATCATCGTTATATTTTCTTGGTTTCTTTGTTATGTTTACATGTATCAGTTACGAGTTGTATTAGGGATTGATCCCGGACCGTCACCAATAGCCCGTTGTTCTGCCCAAGTGCGACGTACATTCAACTATCAACTACCTTGTTGTTTTGACGTGAATGCGTCTTTAAAATCAAACCAGTACTAGGTGGCTAGTACGAAAGTTGAGCTTTATGAAAAAGTGGGCATTGAGTCGAAACTGATCTCAAACGAAAGGCGACATCGATATCTGTCGATTTAAGAGATTAGATGTGAAATCGAATAGTTTTGGCTGTGAAACTTTGGATCACAGTTGATAAATCAAATTCCCAATGTCGGCATATACTTATCAAAAAGCCAAGCAGAAATACATCGAATGTAGTCTACGCTAAAGAGCAACTCACCAGTTTTCAATAAACACTGACTGAATTGATTACCGAATTTGTCTTTCATTTATTACACGAAAATAAATTCTATGTGGTAACGAGACGGGTATTCAGTTCAGACCCTAGAGGCTTACTCCGACACAGTCTACCCTATTTTAAGTGCTTTCTTAGATTTGTCTTTTCTTTTAGTCTTAAAAAGCATTTGAATTTCAAAAATATGCAAAGGCATTCAGGGAAAATTCTAGGTATTTATGTAGGTTCTAGACAAGGCTGGCTTAGTTTAAAACATCGATTTGTCAGTTTTCTGATCAAATCGTCAAAATTTCCATCGAATATTTCCCGTCTAGTACTTTGAAAATCTGAAATCTGAGATATAAAGTTAAGCGACTTTTCCACTGAATATGGTTTTAGGTGCATAAATTCAAACAATGGATTTTGCGATATCTAAAAATAGCCTGGTGCAAATTAAATCTATCGTGGCCTCAAATGTCTTTACGCTGGCGTGGTGTGGAAGTTTGGAGAGTGGGGTGCCAGCTCAGACGTTGACCATGTCATCTGACCGTGGTTCATAATTATGAGGTAGTGTCATAAATTAGACTTAGAAAGGAACAGATTTTGGCAAAACCTTTTTGTGTCCTGTTGCTGCAACTCGATACTTCAAAACATTGTTAGAATTCAGCCAAAGACCGTCGTGTCCAAGTGGGCAGGTGCACGTCAAATCCGTCGTGGTCTCAAATGTCCACACGTTGGAGTGGTATGGAAGTTTGGAGAGTGGGGTGCCAGCTCAGGTGTTGCCTCGTCATCTGACCGTGGTTCAAAATGTCCTCGGATCTTTCTTTTTGGGATTGATCCCGGACCGTCACCAATAGTCCTCCAGTGTGACGTTAATTGAAATACCTATCTACCTTTTCGTTGGAAGAAAATATATAAATCGTTTTGTTTCAGACTCCATGTTGAAACAGTATTATGTAAACGCTGTAACAGTTTGACTTGCTGCTTAGTAAGCGTGCAAAATAATTCGAGTAAAATAAAGCGATGGAAGCCGAAAAATTAAGATAGATTTCTTACAGTCTCAAAATGTATACAAATATAAATCAATTTTATCAAAATGTTGGTTGGTCTTGAGTATTCTAAGCGGACATCTTTGTTTCACACTTAAAATACATCAAATACACTTTTTCTTAATTGTTTTAGTTGCTTTTTGCTTTCACATTAACTGGTCCCCACTGAGAAACCTGATATATCAAACATATCTCTACAGTATTATACCAGTATATCTCTGAATGGCCTTTGTATAAAATAGCCCGTTTTGTTATTCATGTGAGACGTTAATTAAAAAATACCAATACCTATGCCTTTGTATAAAAACAAAGATATTATCCTTAACGAACTTTTATAAAGGTTTATTAATATTGACTATAATCCAACTACACTGTCATGCAATGTCCTTGGTTGAAAGTAATTTTCTTAAGTATAATAAACCAGGGATATATTGATCCAATGCGTGTAATTATGGAATGAATTTGCACGCAAGTAATTAGGGTTGTGTTTACGTCTAACTGAAGGGCGTATATATCCGATTCTGGGTGATATATTTCAAGTTTTATATGTAAGGAATTTACATGATTTAATTGATAGCAAAATTTTCTTTTTTATAGAGAACATGTCTTTCTAAGAAGATTTTCGTCGTGGTTTGTCACTTTTTGCTATTATAGAGCGGATTAGAGCGAGATCTATGACATAAAGCGAGTTCGGAACCTCTACTGATATATATGGCTGGAACCAGATTCGAGTACGTGACCTGCTTCACCTATCCGCTGTCAGGTTGGTACGGACATCGATCTTTTAATGAAATAGACAAATCATGTGAACGGAGACGCTGTCGTAAAATATGGGCAGATTGGCTATCGAAGCTCAGCCTTGTGGTTTTAATCAGGCTGGATATCACTTTAACCAATCAATAATTTATCCAATATTAAAATTCCATCGACCTACTAATGAAATAAACGGAACAGTGTGATCAGCTTTATGTTATTTCTACCGGTCGCTCGGTTTGAAGATCTGTCACGTGGTTGTGGGAAAAAGCATGGATCTTAAATTACTGATTAGTTAGTGATTGTCCACCGTGGTCAAAGCAGTAGTCTGTGTTTCCATAGCCAGTCGGCTAGGTCGATTCGTGATTTACCATTCAGAGATCTTACGACAACGACTCCGTCCACAGGCTCTGTCTATTTCATTAGAAGAGGGGTGTCAAACTCAAAACACGGACCATTTAATGCAACTGGTAAGATTCACACATTACATTTACAAATTTTCTTAAAATTATACTTTTGAAGTGAGGATTCAGGAATATGGATAGGATAATTAAAACACATTATGTAATTAAGTGAATTTAGGGTAATAATTTATAATATTGCTATATAATTGCTTTTATTTAAACGTTTATTTAATTTAATGTATTTATAAAACTGAAATTAATTTTTTTTACCGGAAACTTGCAAGTGTTTTCCTCCTAAGAGAGAGTTTTCCAATATCTGGATTCATAGACTGGGGGGAGAACAGATAATCTTCATTATGGCAGATAGATGTTTATCAGTTAATCTTGATCTGTAGGCCGTTTTATTTAATTTCACGAACGAAAATAATTGCTCACACAAGTACATACTCCCAAAATAGCATAAAATTTGTGCAGCAAACTTTTTAATTTGCGGGTATTTTTCACCTAAATAAGAATATATTTTGGGAATTTCTACTTCACGATATTTGTCTTTTAAAACCGAATCATTCTGGAAATCAATTAATTCTAGTTGTATCGAAGTGGGAGCATTTTCAACTTCAAAGGAAAAAGGCCTAATAAAAAGAGAAATTTTTTTGTAACTCTTTGAAATCATTAAAACGTTTATCGAATTCGTTTTTGATTTCTTCAATTTTACCACAATATTGTGAAAATGAGCAACTTTGATTTTGTGCTTTTAACTGCTCACACGTAGGAAAATACGTCAAAACGTTTTTGTAGATGATTTTTAACAGTCAGTTTTTGTACAAAACTTGCTATTGCATCGTACATATTCATTATTAATTGATATTTGCCTTGAAATGTAATATTAAAAGTATTCAGATTACCTGTAATGTCTGTTAAAAATGACAGATCTTTTACCCACAAAGGATCTTTTATAATCGATGTATTTTCGTTTTTTTCATCTTTCATTTCAAGAAATACAATTATTTCCTCCAAAAGCAGATAGAAGCTCTTCAGGACTTTGTGGCAGAACAACCAACGAACTTCTGTGTAGTAAGGAAGCTTTTCGAATTCGGATTCTAAATCTTTAAGGAACGGAAGTAAATTGGCGATGGTTAAGTGCTCTCGATCGAATAAAATTGACTGTCTTTGTTACTGTTTTAAGTACTTCGTCCATTTTAATATTTTTAAACAGAGAACTTGTTGGTGAATAAGGCAATGGAAAGTACTGATTTTCGGTTTATCTGGATATTCAACTTGTAATTTTCTTGTCAGTCTTGACACAAATCCTTTAGTTTCACCTGTCATCGATTTAGCGCCGTCAGTTGTTACAGAAACAAGCCTGTCAAGAGGAAGATTAAATTTTCCTAAAATGGTCCATACAGCATCAAAAATATCTTCACCTGTTGTAGTTCCATAAAGAGGGATAATTTCCAACAATTATTCGGTGTGTGTGATCCTCATATTATTATCGCAACCACGAAAAAAAAACCAGTAACTTGTGCAACATCTCTCACATCCGTGCTTTCATCAATCGCAATTGAAAAGAACTGGACTTTGGTAGATATTTCCTATAGTTGTGAACTAACGTTATCTGCCATTTCAGTAATTCTGTCTACCACCGTATTTCTTGACAATGATATATCTCGAAATGACTGTACCTTTTCTGAACAGACGAATTCGGCAGCTTTTATACATTCCTTGATTAAAGAACCATTGGTGAATGATTTTAAATGTTTTGCTATTAGATAGCTTATTTCGTAATTAGCTGTTGTTACTGACTCATTACTTTTCATGAATTTTATAGGCACTCTATGCTGACTATTAAGTGAATTCTTCATTGTTTTTAATGAAGGCTCAAACTCATTTTTAGCATGATGAAATTGTGTGTACGGTATTGCCTCGATCTCCCCTAAGCGCTATTTTCTTCGTAACATATTGTTCTGTTTTCATTTTATTGCAGAGCATCGTGGGCCACAAAAAATTACCTCGGGGCCGCATGCGGCCCGCGGGCCCCAGTTTGACACCCCTGTATTAGAAGGACGATGTATGATTCATGCTTTTCTTGACAGCCGCGAGAAAGATCTTCAAACAGAGCGACCGGAAGAAATTGCATGAAGCTGAGCACACATACTTCGTTTATTTCATTAGAAGGTCGATGCGAATGGACTAACCTACGTGGATGACGTGGAAAATTTCATATGAGCTGAATGGAATGACATTAGAAAATTTATGTCAAAAAATGTACAAATTTATTTTCCAAATCAATAAAACATATCGGGAAAACAATCTGTTCCAGTGCATTTATCACATCTATTCGGTCTTTTTATTGGCAGAATCCCGATATGTTCGTAGAGGTTCGAAATCCCCTTTAAGCCGTAGACCCCGGTCTAATTAACTAATTGACCCTCGTGTAGTAAATAATGACTATAGAACGACAAACCAAACGAAATTGGCCCTTTTATAGGCTCTATCCGGCCTAACATTTCTTTATCAAATTAAAAACAACTATGCAGTACTTTAGGAAACCATTACCAGCTGTGTTGAGTGTAACGAAGTAAACCAAAAGTGTACTAACTATTATCTTTGAATCACTAGAAACGGCTGATCAGGTTCACTTATCGATTCAATGCGATATACAGTCACTTCAACGTAAATACGTAATTGGAAATATTTTATCGAAATATAAAATAAATAATAATTGATTAGGAATTAAGCAAAATGTTTAATTAGAAATTTATGTACATTTTAAGACATTGCTCGCAAATGTTCCGCAGTAAATTTTGGAAGTCACTTCCCACCTTCCATCAGATCCCAATTCAGAGAAAGAATTGCCTATTTCCTCTGTATTTATGTACTTTAAGTACTTAAAGTATTCCAGACTTGTGTATTTTTACTTTTTATTATAGTAGGTAGGTATTTAAATTAACATCGCACTGGAGCAACACAACGGGCTATTGTCGGCGGTCCGGGATCAAATCCGAAGGGAAAGACCCGAGGACAACACGTAATTTTGAACCACAGTCAGATGACGAGGTCACAACTGAGATGACACTCCACTCTCCAAACTTCCACACCACGCCAACGTGAGGACATTTGAGGCCACGACAGATTTAACGTGCACTAGCCCCCTTTGTACACGACGGTGTTTGGCTAGATTCGAACTCGCAACCCTTCAGTTGCTAGTCCGTTACTCTTCCAACCGGGTATGCTACCATGAACCGAAACCAATGGATCAACTCTATTCCAGCCGGAGCTATAGTAACCCTACGATGTATCACTCTTTTAAGGAAACAAAGAGTACGATATATATACCGAGGAATTCGAAGCACCAAGGGCTATTACAAGTTTATTAATTGAAATTTCACGTTGGCGTAGTGTGGAAGTTTGGAGGGTGGGGTGCCATCTCAGGTGTTGACCTCGTCATCTGACCGTGGTATCCTCGGATTTTTTTCTTTCGGGATTGATCCCAGACCGTCGCGAATAGTCCGTTGTGTTGCTCCAGTACGATGGTAAATTCAAGCACCTACCAACCGACCGATCGTTGAGCGAGATACAATATCAATTCAAAACCTGAATTATTTGAAAACAAAACCTTGAATAACCTTGCAAAGTAATCTAAAGACAGTAAAATAAAAAAGTTTCGATATCTCATTGTTTCGTTGATGGAATTATTCCATAAATGATTTTTGTGTCTTATGCTATGTAACTAGAGTTTAGAAAATAGATATTTCATCAATTTATATGTCTTATTACTACGTTTTCTTAATAGCATTGAAATAAAATCCTATTTCAATTTATTCTCTAGTATAACCTTTCTCGTACCAGGAGATTTTATAGCAATTACTTATATATATTATATTTATAGGATATATTTGGAACCTGATAATCATATCAGGTACAATTTAGCAAGTCCTTTGAATAGATTGTATTGAAAGATAAGATATAATTGGAATGAGATCGAATCTGGAAAAGTACCAATTGGAAAATATTTTGATTTGACGATATTAAAGTCCTTTTTAAATGATATTTTGGGTTTTTTTACTAGTATTTTGAACAGGGGGTTCGCCATTTTCCATCATTCCTGAGTCTCGGTAAATACGAAATGTTTAATTTTGTGTTACAATGAAAAATCTGTTTTTAAACTTATAAATATTCTGCAGCTGTATAGTACTATTCAGGTGGGAAGACACATGGCATTGTGGGAGCTCATTTGTACACAGGTGGTTAAGCTTTCAGGGGAAAGAGCTTCTATACTCAAAATCGTGTGTGACGATCACAAAGGTGACTATTTCGCCAACTCGTAATCAATGTTATGGCTTGTCATTGGAGGATGGACCCAGAAACCACGCTAAATCGCCAATTGTGGGAACTCATTGTTTATCTTCAACCTGCACCCTAATTTAACGAATAGACTAACCACGTGACTCATATTCCACGTGATACCACGCGACTCAAATGCCAACTCACCGGAGCCAGACTATACAAGTTTGTAAAGAGAAAAAAATACAATTCTGTAAATAAACGCCGAGTACGCGTTTTGAATTGAATGAGGGATCAGGAATGCCAACTTTTGCTGAGGTCCATCATCTCGACTTGTTATTGGCAACCGTTTACTGACGTGGCATAGCCCGGCATCCGTGAGAAGGCAATTGGAACGAGTCTATCAGTTGAATTAGGGGAGCTGGTGAAAACTTAAAACAAATCCCTTCCTGAAATGGCGTCCAGCGCTGATTTTGGTAAGAGTTTATCATTCGATTTCAGTGTTGGCGAGGGATAAATCATCTATGTCGATCACTGAACATGTTTCTTTGACTTCTACATATGGCAGCCCTTATCTGAGACAACCTTTCCCACCTATTCAGAATCAACTGGCCCATGGTTGGCTGCCTTCTCGTGGGTGCAGCACGGACGTCATCTAAACATTATTTCAACACGTTGATTCATGTTTATTTCAGGAGAATGCAGGGTGCGCCCCTTCGTGTATCCAATGTAATAATCCCCACTACGCAACCCAATACATAATTTCTAATCTCTCCAAGTCAAGCTGTTGGAACATTTTGAGGGCAACTGATGATGAATTAAAAATTTCGACCGAGATCCCAAATAGATACTTCACTGTAAATTATAGATTGATGACGATTCACGACTATTTGCTGGCACATCTAAACGATATCGTAATAGAGGATACTGTATCCTGTCCACTCTGGGACTCCGATGCAATTATGAAGGTCGATTATTTAAAAGGTTATGAGAAGTTGTCTGCTATTGCTGAGATCACCTTTCTTACCAAATGGATTGCAAGAAGTGAAATGGATAATTTTCCATCTTCTGGGATAGGATAAAAAATATCTCTAAGTCAAACATCCTACAGGTAATCTGAACCCGGAATAGAGGTTGGTTGGGTTTTATGGCGCAAGGGCTATATTTGTCCAAGCTGCTCTAAACCACGTCTAGTATGTGGGCATACACACAAAGAAAGTTTTTACTGACACAGAAAGAGAGAAATACACCCAGGGAGGAATCGAACCCCAGTCGGCTGCTTCTGGTACATTGCTAGCTCAATGTGCAATCCCACTATACCACGGCAACTCCTCTTTCCAATTTTGGAATTGATTTTCTTAAGGGAATCTTTCCTTTGAGATTTTATGGTCTTTGTTAAAAAAAACTTAATTTATAAGTACAAAATGCGACCAACAACAACTACTTTGAATTTGAATTGAAAACTAATAATTCATTTCCGGTTTTAGATATTGTTGAGAATTACCGTTACAGAAACAACATTATCGGTTTTCTTAACTGTGATATTTTACTATAACCATTGGTTTGTATTTAAGATTATACTTCAAATATCAATTTATATGACGACAGTATTCACAAATGCCGTCGTGTACTAGTACTGGTATGCTTTCCAACATTCAAATGGATTCTGGTTGATAAGTTAATGATACTGGCTTTATTTCATCTTCAGCCGTCTACAACTCTCAGCCCGGAATAGAAGAGAGTATCTAGATACAAGAGTAGCGTAAAACTAATAGGGCAACTACTTGACATCTTACAGTCATGCCCACGAGATGGCAGCGGTACATTAACCTGGACTTCTCAAGTGGACAGCTGATCTCCGAGAGAGCCTGTGATACCACAAGGCATTCCTCAAGGACCACTACGTTATTGCGCTATTTTTTCTTTCTTTATTTTCTAATAAAATCATAGGAATGCCCATCAAACTGGTCGATAGATCTATAAGGTAGCATACCTACCAACCTCCGAGAAAAAGAAATTTGGAAGATATTTGCGAGATAAAAATCTTGCTTGAAATTGCAAGAAATGGAAAAATGCCTAAAAATAATTAAAAGCACCAAATTGTACCTTATGAAGGCAATTATAAAACCAAAATCCCCTGCTTTTTATATACTGTCAGACGCTTGGCGGCAGTTCGAACTCGGCGAAACAAATCAATAACGATATTTTACACAAATGGTGCCAAATATACCCCAAAAGGAGCTACTAAACTTTTCCTTGAATGCTTAATATATTTTTATTTTCTTAAAAATTAATTCAAAAAAGATTTTTATAACAATCCAGCAAACATTGATTCCGATGTTTTTCTTCAATGGTTGTCACAGTTAGGCACCAAAACTTCGAAATTGGCGATAAAATTTGGAAAACCGGGAAAAACTCGTTCCCTTAGGCCTTTTGGGAAATCCGGAAAAGTTGGCAGGTATTGGGTAGGTACAATTGCACTTATGGAGATGTTTGTTTCAGGAATCGGCAAATTAGATAAAAATTATCTGTAAATTACGAATTATCAGCCAGTTAAGCTTTTAAATTCCTGATGGAACACGTTTTCACCAATATGAAGATTAATTATCACTGCCGAGATGTGAAAACTACTTTTCCGACGCGAAGTTCTCAGGAATTGCTAGATACTGCTCTAACATTCTTGAATATTTGTTCTCCTGTCGAGGTTGTTTGCCCAAATACTTGGGTGGAATTCCAACAATCTTCCAAGTTCAACATAACGAGGCGTACAACATACCATCTCAAGATATAAATGAACCATCTCGGCATATACATTTGAAACCCAAAGACAGAAAATTTTCAAACCTTTACGAGCTTTAAATCGCTTAAGGGAATGAATGTAGCTCAAGAGTACCAGATCAGAAACGACGTAACGTCCATTGTATTAAACATAAAGTGTGCTGTGTAAACCATGTATTTCCAATGTTCGACCAAGATTGCAAAATAATTTTTCAATAAAGTGATATATTGAAAGCTTATTCATGTTTTATGTGTTTAAGTAAGATGCATATATATAATGTTATTGTTGTAATTAATTCTAATAAGTTACTTAATAACTAGACTCTTGCAATATTTTTTAGTGTTTTCTGAGGTATGCGAATGCAAATCAATCAAAAATATGATTCGCAATTTCATGTTTGCATAAAATATCAATAACTGTTAATTCAGTATTGAAAATTGGGTTTGAACAAGAAAATTATGCGATAGAAGATCAAATAAGATGATTAATGTTGTATGCAAGCAAATGTTAAATGAAGAACATGCTCTGTAATGTTTAGGGTGTATGCCGGTAGCGGTGAGCATGAACACTTCGATTTATTGCTAGCACTAAGGTATGCATGTATTGTTCTGGTGTAAATAAATTTAAAAAGCTTTAGCACCGATTTTGAATTGCGGTACATAATTTGGTCAAAAATACCGTAACGCAGAGCTTAGTTGTATACAAGGGTCTCATTGATATATAATAGATCAAAACGTCTTCACATCTCAGTTAATATTTGTATTCTATAACTATCTTTGTGATGAAATTTGAAGAAATCAAACAGTTCCTCCATAAAGTAGTGAAATCAATTGAAAATGTCTTCAAGCTGAATAGAATAAAATTGGTTCCAATTTAACCAAATACATGGCGCAAAAAATTATGTTTAGACTTTTAGCAATATAAGATGAAAGACAAGATGCAAAATTAGCTTATATTGATTTTTATGTTTTTTTACATTTGCAGTTTTTAGGGAAGGTGGCCACATTTGAGTCTGAATTAATAAGTTTTGTTACATTTCAAATGTTTGAAGCGAATTTTTCATAATTATTGGATTATGGTAAACTGGAATAAAAAACAGATCTTATGCTGTTAAATTTTGAGAATCGTAATTTTAATTACATTTATAAAACATGTGAAAATAGTTAGAAACGCGAGGTGGCAAAAAATTTTTGTGATCCACTGTATCATATTCAGTTCTATTGAAATTCATTAAGCAGTTGAAAATTCATTTTCAAACCTAATTTTGAAACTTGTGTAAGAAGCAATTCCTGTATCTCAGATTACAATACCGGAATTAAACGCTTTATTTATGATTTGCAATCGAAAATATTTGTATACTTTTATCACTAGTTATTCATCGTATCAAAATTCTTCCTAAGAAACTCTCTTACACTTTAGATTCCCGTGCACCTTTAACCCTCCAAGTGGTTTCGACGAGATATCTCGTTCATCAATATATTGCTGATATTTTTATCAAGATCTGGTCAGTATGATATCAAGATCTGGTCAGTTTTCTTCTAATGACGAGATATCTCGTCCATCAAAATTTGGTAATAACGAGATACCACGTCGAGACAATCACCAGAAGGGTTAAAATTCATTTTCAAATCTGCTTTAAAGCTTTTCTAAGCAAGTTCTATTTGGCAGATTTCATTTGATTTAAGAACTTTATTGTTTTGGTAATAGAAACAATTTTGCAATACAAAATTGATTACCATTTCATCAGTCAAAAATTATTCCAAAGCATTACTTTGCTTCCAAGAAGAGTTTTCACCTTGCATCGATGTCCTAAACAATTTCATTTAAGTAATTTATTATTTTTTGTTCAGAACAAAACAGTTTTCATACAATAAAAAATCTTGTTGTACTGAAGTACTTTCAAGCATAATTTTAATGCAAAGAACAGCTCGCTATTTAAAGCGCTTCTTCAATTTGATTCAAGTAATTTATTATTTTTTTATAATGGAAACAATTATCTATAAAAAATATTATTTTACTGTCCTAAAATATTTTCAAACATAATTCAAGATATTCAGAACTCTCCAGTCTGTAAAGAAGTCCTTCCAAACAAGTCTAATTTGTAACAGAAAAAACAATGGTTGTTTTATTTCATTCAGAATTTTAAAACATTTTATCGCTGTTGTTAAGGTTTATATACTTTTAGATCCCCACTTTTTTCCTCACCAAATTTGCTTAAAGTATATTTTCTTTTGTTACTCACTGACACATTCATTAAATGGTAATGTACCTAATGGTTGAGAAATTGCTCCTCGAAATTGTTTTTTATTCTCTTGCTGAAAATTCGTAAATAAAGAGGAAGGGAAGAATAGGGCTACGAACTATATGAGCTTCTTATACTTTCCTTATCTCTTGGAACCGATTCAAAATAATTTAGACAGCGAACTTTTTGTCCCGCGAAGGATGCTTTTTTAATTTATTTCTTGAAAACTCTCTTCGTAATGATTTGTTAAGAGTTTGTTTGGTAGGTTAGTATGTAAAAAGCTGAAGTTTGGAGGGTCGTATTTTTTGCATTTTTGTTAGTTTTTGCAAAAGTGAAACCGGTAAATAATTATGTCGACGGTTTGTATGTAGATTATGTTCATTAGTACTTTTTAACTTTTTTCTCATCCATTTCATACTTTCAGGTTCTCTTAATCTCTAAGAGCATTAAAATCTGGCGCGATCCCATGCCTTAGGATTTTTTTATAATTCTACTCTTTCGTGTTCTTTCTAACTTTTCTTTTTGACTATCAAGTGCAGGTCAAGTGAGTTCTGCACTTAAATATAAATTGGCTTTTCGAGTGAGGCCATTAATCTAAAGCCATATCATATGCGAAGTTTTATTCATCATCGGTCAAATAAAATATTTTTTATGCAAGGCTTGGAAGGAACTTATTTAAGTTGCGTGCTAGCATAATTCGCTGTTTTTGTTGCTCAGATATTTTGCTTGAGCTCCGAAATTTTTTCGTGCAAGTTTTAATATTTTATTTACTGTAGGGTATTCGCTTTACTTGTCTGGGTTGAACAGTCACATAAGTTACTTTACAGCCGTACTATTGATCACATTGTAACCCTATTACCATATTAGTATTTATTTACTATAGGACAGGCTTTTCCTGTCAAGCTAAATGTCGGTAGCAGTGCGACGATATGAATTTCCTGTACATATTTCGAACGTGACTTCACTTGGCTTGACGAATACGATTTTAGCACATCGCCAGCAAAAGTTTCAAATTTATATATGGTAGTTGACTGATCAAAGCCGATTAGATTAAACGGCTATAAACTACATTTTAAGGTAACTTCAATATGTATCATTTGGTAGGTAGGTATCTTAATTAACGTCGCACTGGAGCACCACAACGGTCTATTGGCGACAAATCCGAAGGGAAAGATCCGAGAACACCGCGTAATTTTTGAACCACGGTCAGATGACGAGAACAACACCCGAGCTGGCACCCCACTCTCCAAACTTCCACACCATGCCAGCGTGAGATGTATCATTTGGATAGCGGAAGCAAAATATTCGCTTTCCGTCGAGTTTGCTTATACTGGAAATCTTTATCCCCTATCTAATTTTATCGGGTGTCTTTTTTCTTGCGATTTTTGGATTTATTTTTGTTCTCTATGTAATTGGATATTTTTCTGTATAGATACAGCAATTAAATAAGTAAAATAAAATAAATAAAAAATCTCTCTCATACTTGTTCTAGTTTAGACTGATCCGCATTATGAAATGAATTATATTTAAAGAACGGCTAGATCAATAGATGTAACCAGAAATAATAAACACTCTTGTTCCACTAAGCCATTATTCTCTATTTTCCTGAAGATAATTACACCCGTCGTGTATTAATTAAACCATAATTTATGTGTTAAATAAATGTGAGAAATTTTCTCTGAAAAGTTCTCCAAAACAACTCCGTCTTCCAGCCCGAAATTTCTGCCATCCACCAAGCACAATCTTGTGGCTACACAATCAGAGTAATTGGGAATATTTACTCTGACAGCTGAAGCTCCATCCAGGCTTTACCGAAGTTTGATAATAAATCTAATTTTATAAATAACATTAGGAAATATCTTTAGAAACATTCTATCCTTAGACTCAGCTGGATCAGGACCCAAGATAGGGGACTAAGAGGCCAAAGTCGGCTGCTAATTCTGGAGAGTAGATGGAGGTGCCTCTGCTGTAACGTCCCTAGCAACAGATCGGAATCGGAGGTCAACAACACTGACCTCCGGCCGAAAATTTCCCAAAACATCTGATGGTCCCGTTTAGATGGTTTTTGACAGCCGTCCAGATGGTTTTTAGGGGTACAGGTGATTGAACTGGTTCCCTAGAAAATTTAGAACTTGGCGTCTTTTTGAAAAAATTTGGCTGTTGGAGGGAGCTGAGCAGAAGTGCTTGTTTTGTGGTGCCCGTTTTTGGGGCTACGACCGTTGAGTAGATCCATTCTTGCCTGATTTGCAGCGCCCACTATCTAGGGATACAAATCCTTATTGTAAGATATTGTACATATTATTGTAAAATAAACATGTTTATTTATAATTTAGGCTCTTTCGTTGTGTTCATTGGTGTACCACTCGGCCCACACTGCCCCTGTTTCTAAACCCACGAACTATTAAAGCCTATGTACTATCTCCCTGGATTTCCCTATGGGGCAAGATACCACAAGGGAGAAATTACAGATTCATTAAAATACCCAATCCTAACTTTTTCTCTCAAATAGATATTTAATTTTCTTTTTAACATACCACCACCCATTCCTATCGTGTCTATGTAGATATAAAATTAAACAAACTGCCTTCTGACAGTATGATGGGGTGGGCAATGCGGGCTCGTCTGTAGACTCACAAAAGAATTCCATCTTACTAAACCAACATCAGAAAGCAAACTAACTTGCCTAAATAATGTTATTACTAAGAATCAGTTTCTCTGGAGGATTGGGGAGTGTGTCTTCCATAGCGTGATGTAAGCCTTGAAGTAGATTTCTCTAAAACCTGTTCATATTCATCCCATTAGGATATCTTTTCTGCATATACCTCTTATGTCGTTTATTTAAATGCATGTAGATTCTGTTCGAATAATTTTATTTTTAATTAAATCTTTGTATTTGCGTTCGTCTTTAATCAAAAATTTTGCTTGCTTGTTTTAAATGTATAGTAATTAAGTTATGGCATTTGTCCTCGTCTTTCCACAGAATCTTTTATGTGCATGTTTAAATGAATTGCAATTAATTAAGTTTCGGCATCTATTCTCGTCTTTATTCAAGATTTCTGCTTTTGTTGTTTAGAAAGAGGTCTTTTTTCCCTGAAGCTAAACACTTTTTATTATCCTGCATCCGCTTCCTATTTGTATACCTTTGAATGAATGCACGTAAATGCTGCGTAGATTCTAGTGGTAGCTCCTCTGGCTAGAAATACCCTCCCGGCCACCCCTTGTCCCACCTTAAGCCCTTTTTAGTAGTCTGGGTCATTAAAAAATGAACTCCCCGAGCCGCACTATGCAGCTTTACTACTCCTATAACGGAATCCGAGTTTAATTGTTCAGGGCCGGATGTAATAGCTAGTACAAGAAAACAAATAACCACCTACAGCGATCACCATGCATGATTTTTCTTATTGCACTCTTTTCTCCTTGCGAATTTACTACCTTTCTTGAAATGAACTCCACAAAGGTCATCTGCTTTCTCATCTGAGCCGCACTATAACTGTGTTTCTTGCCGTATTCCTTCCATCTCTTAGATATCCTTTCCAACGGTTGTGAATATCTACAAAAGATCTACACTGTATCTACGAAAAATAGCTACATATCTTTGGATTGTTAGATGTTTTGTTTTGATTCAACTCTCGATATCTTCAAATTTCGCAATTCCTTAGTTTTGTTTTTGTCTTCTAATTTAATAAATTGTTTCATTTTAAACATACATTATTACCTCAGATATTATTTTTTTTTATTCTAGTTTTATATGTAAAGAGTAAAATAATAGCAGTCTGGACGGATATACGTCCAAATTCAATAGTATATATATGAAACAGGTAGCCAAAGTAAACTGTTTACATTTTATTTTTTCTTATACTTCATCGACGATCATATGCGTAGTTAAACTAAAGTGTTAGTCTTGTAATGTTGGATAATAATTACTAGATGCGTTCAAAAGATTCTTTTTTATTTCGTATAATGTAATAATGTCTTTTGAATTTTACGATGGATAATCTAACAAATATTTTAAAAAAATTATTGAGGGCCGTATCTGGTCTCCTGACCTAAGTTAAACTTATCATCTACAGCCTATCTTAAGCGCACGGTTTTTTGTTGAACGTCACTTGTGTGACTCCAACGAACTCAAATATCTTATGAATAAATACTTCAATACTGAATCCCTTATTAAGCAAAGAACAATGTAACTTCTTACCAACCCCGAATCGTGGTGCATTAAAATCAATCATCACGAAGTGTCATTTTGTAACAATAGTGATGGTTATTGAGTTCAAAGAAAGAAAGAACTATTAATCATGGTATGAAAATACTACTGGAAATTAGAGACGCAAATAAGTTAGACGAATAAAGGATTAGATGAAATATAATGTTTAAAAGTAATTCAATGATAATGTAACGAAATATTATTTATCTCAAGCAGAAAGTTAGATTATGAATTAAAACATTTGTTTCCATTAATATTTATTCCATTTATTACTATATGATTTGTAGCAATATTTTCAGCAGTCCAACCAAGAACAAATTTAGTTTAAGTAAAAGTTTGCTTTGTACTATTTTAGGTTACTTATAAATTCGACAACTATTAGTCATAGTAGGAAAATACTACTGGAAATTAGAGATTTAAATAAATTAGATGAATAAAGGATGAGATGAAATATAATGTTCAAAATAAATTCAATGATAATGTAACGAAACATTATTTGACTCAAGAAAAAAAAAATTAGATTATGAATTAAAACATTAATTTCATTAATAGTTATTCCATAAATTACTATGCTTTGTAGCCATACTTGGAGCTCTCCAACATAGAACAAATTTAGCTTGAGTAAAACTTTGTGCATTAGATTTCAGTTTACTTATAAGTTCGACATTATATTGGGTCATCGCTAGGGTAATGTGATTTTTGGGATAAGCTTTAAATTAAAGCAAAAAAATCACATTTAACTTTGAGATGTATTTACCACCATTATTTACAACCTGTTCTAATATTAATTTTTAACATTTATTACACTGACGTTAGAAGCTCGTGTTCTACTTTAAAGAATAAAACGTGCTCACTTTTCGGACATTATACTTCTAATTCAAATATTTTCTATTCAGGTGGTTTTGAAGGCTATGAAAAGACGATGCTAGATCACAATAGAATTTGGGGATGAGTCATGATTTTCCATTGAAATTGCTTTAATTTTTGCAGAATTTTACGTGCCATGTGAGAAAGTGCGTTGTCATGATGAAAAAACTGTTAGCAAGTTCAGGTCTTTTTTCATTAATAGATTGCTTTAGCCATGTTAGTTGTTAGCAATATAGCGCTTTAGTAATGGTTTGATTTTTAGGATGCAGCTCATAAACTGACATGTCGAAAATTTTCTAACCCTATTCAACACTCGATCGATTTTTCACAATATAAATTAATATAATTTCTTTAATTATTTGATCCCATTTTATAATTACATGTTCACCTAAATTTGGGAGAGAATGCAACTAAAATTTCAATATGGTATTGATACTTATTCTTTCATCGCTACATTATATAGAGGTTATAAATCATTGATTTCTGGAGAAATTTAATTGAGACATTAAATATAAATTAAATTTAAATATATCAGTGAATTACTACGTAATTAAAAGTTTTCACACACACTAGTTCAGGTTTTTTATTGTCTTCAACAATTTTTATTGACTAAAATTCATTTTTCGTATCGTTATTATTATGAGCTGTCATGTCAAGAGTACATTCGATTCTCATGGTATGAAAAATGCAAATTATATGGTAATTATTTAATTAATTTAACAAAACTGAACTTTAATAATTTAGTGAAAATAGAAAATGAATTTTTTATAGATCTTTCTCTATTCTATACTTTTATATATTTTTTTTTTCGAAGTAAGCTGTGACGCATAAAGAGTAAAGTTCGAATTAGTATATGGAAAAGAAAAGCGGTACTGTGGGGAATGTAAGAACGAACTACAACACAGCTGTAGTTACAGAATTTTAAAAAATCAGCACGTTAGGGCGTAGAGTGTAATTATGTTAGAAAACGCAATTGTTGAATAGTTACGCTGCATGAAATGGAGAGGTCATTTATTTGAGTGGGATTAACTCAAGTGACACAGGAGTGTAATTATTCCACTCACACACAATCTCTATAGAAAATTTTATTGAAGATGCTTAAATTGGAATAACAAGGGAGATAAAGATTGGAAAAAGAAAACAATGATATATGGTTTCAGTCGGATAGTATATATATATATATATATTTCTGAATATGTCATTTTTTTATCATCCCCACTGAGCTGAAAGGTAGGGTAATCATCTATAGAAGAAGAGAGAAGTATGTGATACTTAAGAGAAATCGGGAACATGACAAGAAATGTATAGCTTTTTCTTTCGCTGCGGCATTATCATAATTCGGCGATGGCCGGATTTTTGAAAGGCTGCTGTACGATCTGAGAGAGGATGGGGGAAAAGTTCTCCGAGTTCTGTCCGTATTGGTAGAGCGTTCGCTTGCTCTGACCCAGTTTGCTCTTCTGTTTGGCCGCGTACTTGTACCGGTGCCAAAACCCGAGCATGGCGACGGCGGCCAGGAGGACCCCCGTACCGGTGATGACGATCGCGAGGACAAGCTTGAGGGAGCGGCTCTCGCAGTCCATGTCGTCCGGCCCGATGTCCACCAGCAGCTGGTCGTTGACGACGGGCGGGCTCTTGCACCTAACCCTGGTCACGTCCTCGCCGTACGTGGTGAAATTTTCGCGCTTCAGCAAGTCCCATAACCAGCGAAGACTGCAGTTGCAGATGAGGGGGTTCTCCCGAACGTCGAAAACGTCCAGCTTGTCCCAGGGCAGCATGTCTTCGTGGAATGTAGTGAACTGGTTGCCCCGGAGACTGAGGAACCGCAGGTTGTCCAACCCGCGGAAGGTCCCCTGCTCGACGTGCCGCAGGACCTTGTTCTGGCTGATGATGAGTCGCTCCAGCTGCTGGTTGTCCGCGAAAGTCCCGTTCTCGATTACCTCCAGAGCGTCCTCCCCGTTCACGGAAATAGTTCGAAGGGACCTCATTCCCCGGAAGTCGTTGGGGCCGAGCTTCTGCAGCCTGTTCTTACCCACGTGCAGTTCTTGGAGGAAGGGTATGTCCAGCAGGACGTCTGTAGGCACATGTTGAAGTTCATTGTCCTGCAGGAACAGGGACACGATGTTGTCTAGTCCGAGGAAGGCACCAGTTTCGATGATATGAATGCCACATCCATCTAAACTAAGTACTTGGAGACGACGCAAGTGGTGGAAAGAGGTCTTGGGCACGACGTACACGTAGTTCATGCCCAGGTCCAGACTCCGGAGGGATTTCAAGTTCTGGAAAGATTCGGTGGGGACTCGGATCAGTTTGTTGTCTCTGAGCAAGAGCTCTTTGAGGTTGATGAGGCCCGAGAAGGTGTCGGATGATAGGGTGGATATGCTGTTCCTGGATAGGTCTAAATTTTCTAAACTGTACAAAGGTTCGAATGTCTCATCGTCGACGTCCGCGATCGCGTTGCCGTCCATCCGGAGTATCTTCAGAGAGGACAAGCCCACGAAGGCCTTCGCTTTAAGGGAATAGATCTTGTTGTTGTTGAGGTGCAGAACACGCAGGTCTTTCTGCTCCAGAAAGTTGTCGCTCCCCAGCGTCGACAGGAGGTTCTGGGACATGTCCAAGAAGCGGAGGTTTTGGTAGACTGTGAACGAGGCTGCTATGCTTTTAATTTTGTTGCCATTCAGATGTAGCTCCTGGAGGACTGGGTTCAGGGTGATAGGCACTACATCGAGGGCTGCTCCGTCGCACCAAACCGTGAGGGTGTCTTCGTTACAGAGACATCGGAAGGGACAGAATCCACTCACACCACCGCAACAGAAGAGTAGAAAGAGAAGGACTCCACTTTTGTATGCAAGTCCCCTCTTTCCAGAGCATCTTGTCTTCATTGCTCACTGCCACCATTCAATTGACACCTACAAAACATAAAAATAAAATAGACATTAGTAAAAAGCAGCCATAAATTAACACGTTACACGATTCGTTCTGCACACACGATACGATACTGGCATTTGACTATAAAAACTTTTATTTTTCAATTATAACATACTAATATATTAAATTTATAATTCATAAATATTCATCCGATTGCAATTCATACAACCAGTTTAAAAGCGATAGGTATTTTAAAATACTAAATGAACGATGCTCTTTCTACGAAAAGGGAAACTTGATGAAGTTCTAGAAATAAGTGACGATATTCGTGTAGATAATTTTGCTAAACAGATCATAAGTCATAGAAAAACATTATCAAAACAAAGAAATAACACAGCAAATAGCGCGACCTAATTTGATGCAAATAAATATGGAATGTGAATTATGATAAATGATCCAATTGAACATAATATAGAAAACAACTATTATCTGCTGAATCAGTTTGTCCCCATAAGGCACTCAGCCAAGATTATAAAATGGTTTTTATGATAGTACCTCTAGTATTACTGAAGACCTTTGTAGAATATCAATACAACTTATTCTGCTCTAAATATTCTCTTTTAAATTGAGAGAATTGCTTCTATATAATAGTTAAGTTTAACTGCACCATCAATGAAGAAAGCAAGTTAACTAGTAGAGAAGACGAAGGAGTTAAACTATTTTGATATGACTTTTCGTTCGCCAATTTTGTTGCTTATTCACCTTATTTCACCTATGGAGCTGCATAATGCTGCTAAAACTATGTGTAAGAGTCTTCCCTCTAATGAAATTCTTCAGCAGTTTGACTACACACAGAAATCAATGAGAAATCTGGAAGAAATAAATCAGGGCAGAAAAGAAATGCCAGCAAACGTGAAAACAGATTTAGACGTCAAAAATGCCGAATAGTCTAATAAACGAATGAGAAGCAATTGAAGTGGACTTTCATAAGCTAATTTGTATTAACATGACGTGTGCACTTTTTACCACGCATTAAATTCGTAAGTACCGGTAAGAAGTATACAAAATGCTAGTTTCTATTTCGATCAATCACATTTCATTTGGAGGTATGAAATGCGACTTTCTATGTGCTTACATTCATTTATTAAAATAAATGAATGTAAATAAGGTATCAAATGTAAGTAACGATTCTGTCATCAACGGATAAAAACAATTAAAGAACTTTAGTGCAGAGAACTAAAAAATAAAATAAATTTTAATGTATACTACTATACCAACCCAAGCAATGCGTGGACCTAATATATAGAAATTTAGAAAATTATTTTTATTATTGTTTCACTACCAAATCAATATGAAAGTGTAGGTAGGTATTTTTAATTAACGTCGCACTGAAGCAACACAAGGGGCTATTGTCGACGGTCCGAGATCAATCCCGAAGGGAAAATTCCAGACAACACCACGTAATTTTGAATCATGATCAGATGACGAGGCAACACCAGAGCTAATATTAAAAGGTTTCGCCTAGTCTGTTAAGTATGATGCATGACTTTTAGTCGCATTAATTCCATTTGCCTATTAAATGCTGCTATTTATCATTTTACAATACAGTAGAACCTTGATTATCCAAGCTACGATTAACCAAGTGTCAGTGCTATACGAGCCCAGTTTGATACCGAGTTTCCTTGCCTTATGAATATTTCAGTAGAAGTAGTAGCAGCAACATGTCGTATACAGTATTTTTTACTGAATTTCGCATAGGCTGTTTTGTGTTACTATGCCCGTATTGTCCGAGGTGGCTTCGGTCAACATTGCCTAAGATAATCAAGGTTCTACTGTAATTCCATTTATCTTTTAACCCTCCGAGTGGTTTTGACGAGGTATTTCGTTCATCACGATTTGACCAATTTTGCTATATTAGCGGTATAATAATAATAATAGGTCAGATATAATAGCGAAATATTTCGTCCATTATATCTGACCTATCACGAGATATTTCGTCCATCAGATCTGATCAGTTTCTTATGACGAGATATTGCCGATTTTTCGATATTGCTTCACATAGATATTGCCGATTTTTGATGATGAAGATATCAAGATCTGGTTACTTTTTTCAAATGAGATATCTCATCCATCAAGATCTGGTCAGTTTTTCTCTAATGACTGGATATCTCATCCATCAAGATCTGGTCAGTTCTTCTAGTGACTAGATACCTCGTCGAAGCAACCATTAGGAGGGTTAAAAACTCGAATTTCATCTTTCCTGCAGCGCTTTTTCAATATTATAACTCATGTCTCAAACAATAATTCACTGTGATATTAATACAGCTCCATATTGTTCATGTTATCCTATAACTGGTCGTCGAAACAATCACCAGGAGGGTTAAAAACTCGAATTTCATCTTTCCTGCAACGCTTTTTTAGTATTATAACTCATGTCTCAAACAATAATTCACTGTGATATTAATGCAGCTCCATATTGTTTATGTTATCCTTTAACTGGTCTGTAGAACGCATTTTTATTTACATGGCACTCTTCCACATTCCACTTGACATGTAAAGAAATTCATACCACTTCACCGCCGAAGCACGAACCCAATTTCCTTTCTTGTATTTTATTACAGCCATTACTCAGCATCGATCACTGTCTAACGAGATACATCGATGCACGACTGGATTCTCTCCCGACCGTTCCCCAAATCCAAAAGAACGAGTATTTTACTAAACGCGCAGGCACCTTCCATACCAGGGATTTGAGGGAAAATTTAAATACTCCATTCCCCATCTCGCCCTCTTTAACGCTAAATCCCGGGAATGAAGGTCACGAATGCTGGCTTTGTCAGGAGATCATTTTCAGCATAATACATAATTGAACAAATAAAGGATTCCGGGGCGTCCGACCAGACATGCGGCTGCCATTAGAGGACGCTGCTGATTTCTTGACTCTATTTCCCCGGATGCTTATGAAATTGCATGAGGGGCTATTCTAATACAGCTGCGGTATGTGGGAGGAAAAGTGGTCTGCTGGAATGAGCTCGGAACCGGAAAAATCGAAGATGCGAGGTCTGCAATCAGACGTTGGGAAGAGGTAATTTCAAATGCGTATTTGCGACGGAAAATTGTGGTCGTTTGAGTACTTTTTTAAAACTCAGTTGGGTACTATGACCAATAGATGTGAAATATAAATAGACTGAGCATTGCTATTGAGAGGAGCTTCAAAAAGTGTGACCAACATGACGACTAGTAGTCACGTGACTGCTCTCTGAAAAATTGACTTGGTGGCCGATTCTGCATCTTATCGCCTCGTTAGGCAATATATGTTATGACTGGGTAGGTGTGCGAATGCTTATTTATATGGAGTGGCGACATAAGTGGTGAAATAACCAGATTACTATGTTTCGCAGACCAATCAATTTATGAATCAATCTATGGGTGTCTTCTCTCGTCCCATGGGCCAATCAGATGACGAATGCTCAGTTCCATCCTGCAGACGATAGTAATCTAAGCGTCACGTTACTACTAGTTTTGGTCACATGATCCTGAACGCATAAAAGGTTACCATTGCTCACTCTACTTTTAGATTTTCTCTATGGTATAATCCTTCTTTCTGCAACGCAACTGTCTCCACTCTACAGTGCGGATCCGTCGAAAAGACACTGTAAGCGCATGTAATGGTCTATCTCGAAGTAGATGGATACCCACTGTTTTAGAGCCAAGCTTATGAAATAGAAGGATTATTCAATATTATTATATGTTTTTATGAAAGTTAGCTATGTTTTTCCACTCTTCAATCCACTTAGTAGTCAGGCTGTTAGTGGACACAACTTTGAACACCTGCTGTGAAAATGTAAACGTTATGCTACTTCCAAATTGTAAAATTAAGGCAGTAAAAATGTTGTTCACATACTATATACTTTCTGTTACTTTTCTGCTATACTTTCTGTTTTTCATTTCTACACCTCAGTGTACCTTCTAGCACATCCGGGTAGCGCTTGTGGAAATGATTCATATCACGTTATGCATCTGATACTTAATATGATTACTCAGTAAGCTGTTCATTGAACGCTCTTCTGACTTGATAAGGTATCAAATACTTACACAAGCAGCTTGAAACAACCGTTCACTTTAAATGATTAAATTTGAAGATACTGTCTTTTTCATAAACACGGTAGTATAGCAATCATTTGCTCCAGTAGTAACATGACGACAAACTTTTGGTCGACGATGAGTTCAAGTTTTGAATTCTGTCCCAGTTTGTAGCCAGGTTCTAGACACTTTTGCTTGAAATAGTCGAGCTTCCATGAGATCCATCGCTCGAGGCGTTGAAAATCGATCAAACTATGCCTTTGAGACATGATTGATTTTATGTGTTCCTGAGAACTGAAAATTAGCTTTGGATATAATCACCGGAGCCGAGAAGAAACGGAGAGAGAACTACTAGGTCTTTAAATTTTAGGCCAATTATTTTATTTTGCACGTATCGAGTCACACATCCATTTGTAAACGCGCATTCCTCATCTGCGTTGATAAACTTTTTTGACAACGAAGTTTCATCTCACTTCTGAAATTCTTGAAAATTATTCATTGATTTTGAACACTAATCTTTTATAGATTTCTCTTAGAATCCTGCACCGAATTAAGTGTACTATTTCAAGAAAAAAAATTATGTTGTTTAACATTAATTTGTAACAAAGTTGCCCATTGCATTTTTATGTAACTCTTTTGCGAAATAAATTTCTCTTCTTTTCTTATTAATTATGGCATGTAAGTATTTTAATTTTTTAACTCACAGACTTGGCCTTAATAGTTACAGTGATATATCATATAGCTAGGTTTTTTTTATGAAGATTCATGCAAAACATGATCGTTAAAATCTGACTTATTTGCTAAAATTATTAATTGTTTCATCCAGTTAATAATTTTAGCATGATAGAACATATATATATATATATATATATATGCTAAATTTAGTTATTTATGATAACTACATAAAATAATACATATGCGTTTGGCACAATCTTTATAAACGAAAATGAGGATATTCACAAAACAATCGTGACTGGTTCAACTTTTTGGAAAGTTATTTTTCAATTTATCGAACCCTAAAATTTCAAATATTATGTCGCTTGATATAAAGGCATTCTAGCTTTGATTTAAAGATAAAATTCAGCTTTTACGTAGTAGATGTTTCTTGAGCAATATTTTTAGACATTGAAAAACATAGCATGTTTGATAGAATGAAAACTATAGTAAACTTTTAATAAATATCTCAAATAGAAAAAATGAAAACTTTGAACTACGATTTAAAGATTTTTCATTTTGACTGAGTTTTTCGACGAAAGAGGTTTTCATATGTTTTTCCTTCCGGGTATTTATTTCTAACTGTTTTGATTGTTGAGAAAGATAAATTTGCTTGAAATTTCTTACATCACCGAAAGGTCTTTCTTTTTGAAACTTAGAAACATCGATTTTCCTATGTAATCTTCAAACTGACTGCAAAGCTGAGAAAAAAGCTACAAAACTAAAGTATATCCAAAATCCTCTACATAGAATGACATCATTACATAGAAAACATAATAAGCGTTATTTAAAATAATTTTATTAAGAGTTAGTTTAACGTGCGGTTTTTCCTTAAATGTAAAAAACTCTTTGGTTATGAAAATTTTAGAGTTATTTTCCCAAATCCTGTCTTTATTAGAGATGTTATTTCCCAGTACGTTAACGATTATTGCTAATTTATGATAACGGTTATTATTAATTGCTGATAATAACCAGCTAATTTAATAACTACTTAAATTAAGCAATATCCGTGATTTTTTAAAAATTTTAATAATTTCGACTTTATCAAATGTTTATAAAATTTAACTCTAAAAATTAATTTATTATTTTATATTTTAATTTCGTCATTTTAAAAGTACTCTAACATTTGGCAATAACATTTATCGATAACTTAGCATTTTCGAAATTAGTTGTTTACCGTTAATTTCAATCAACACTTATTTTAACTGCAAAAGGTATGAGCCGATCCATTAATTATGATTCGTGACATTTTCGATTTCTGGTTACGATTACTCTTAACGGGTTAATTTAATATTAATCTGAACACTTTAGTAATAAATCTCAACTTTAATATGCAAAAGGTTTGGAGAGGTACCTACAAGTTATTAAACCGTTTTGGGTAAACAGTCAGCCAAAAATTAACTGTAAATATAATTGCTCATCAATACACCCATATTGGAAAATATGAGTGCAGTTTATAGCAGTTATATTCATAGTTAATTTTTGAGAGCTTCGGAATTATAGGTGCAACAGCATGTATAATAAATATTTTATGTGTATTTTGTAAGGCCCACATCACCACAATATATAACGGGACAAACACAACAAAACATTGTCTGCAAGCATGTTCATGAACTACAATCTAGTTAGAGTGCTGCCTAACTGGTGTAATAGCGTTTGTGTGTCAACCAGTATGATTCGGTTCTTAAGCGTATGGATGTTTGTGGTTGATCCTGTTAAGGAGTAACGGTGGATAACCCATTGAATGTTCCGTCCCAAATAGCTGTCAGTCTGCCTCTTATAGTGTTCAAGGCCTAAAAAGTCAGTGGTCGGGTATTAGAAATAAAAAAAATTTAAATATCATTAAAATGAATTAATATCTTCTTTAAGCTGGTACTTATTTACAAGGAAAATTACAAAGCATTTATGAATGCTTTGGAATTAATTGTACAGCGCAAATATTAGTTTATTCTAAAGAAGCTATCAATTTCATCTCATTCATTATACGTCAAAGAATGTTAGTAATACTTTTAAGGTCAAATCTAATTTACGATCACTACAGATAAAAAGTTAAAATGCAGCGGGTAACTCTGTTATTCGATTACGATAATTACGTAGAGACTTTTTTTGCAGTTGGGGAATAAATATGGGAGACTGAGTCATAATTGACCGCCTGACGCACTTCATTGTTTTTTTCTAATTTGTTCACTCATTTACATTTACATGGAAACTTTGATACATTTAATTACTCTTAGGTCTTTTGCGATCCAGCCATTGTTGGATTTTTTCGTGTTTTACTTTGAGTTGACCGTCGATTGATCAGATTCAGCCTCTAATGTCACGCATTTGGCCGACGATATTTTTAAAACGTTTCATTTTTTTTTCTCAAATCAAATCTTTTTTCGTACCCTCAATTTTTTCTGACACATTATAGGTAGTTAGGAAGGGATTTTAATTAACGTCACCCTGGAGCAACACAACGGGCTATTGGTGACGGTTCGAGCTCAATCCCAACGGGAAAGATTGAGGACAGCACCACGTAACTTTGAACCACGGTCAGATGACGAGGCAACACCTGAGCTGGCACCCCATTCTCCAAACTTCCACACCACGCCAACGTGAGTAAATTTGAGGCCACGACATATTTAACATGCACCAACCCCCTTTGTACAGGACGATCTTTGGTGGGATTCGAACTCGCAACCCTCCGGTTGCTAATCCGTTGCTCTTCCAACAGGGCAACCGTGGCCCCAACATATTATAGGACCAATAGTGTTCGAATTTCCTAGACGGAGGAGAAATGTTAAAGTTATATAAACAATGAATTATTATGCAATAAGGAATTCTACATTACGTCATGATGAATTTTAGTTGTTAGTACCGCATTAGTCTCATTTCAAGGCGAACATCCAATTATGCAGCGAAAATAATCGGCAATTACAGTGAAACCTCGATTAACCGTCACTCATTTAACCGACACTCTTTTAACCGTCGGTTTCTGTTAACCGTCGGTCCGTTTTATTAAAAGTTAATTAATTAAATATTAGAAGTTGTTAGTACGTACACACATGCATACATACTGTACTCATACATACTATACTTCTACGTAAAGTACGGAACATTGCCGCTCAGAAAGCACGAGCCTCGAAGAAACAAAAGAAAATGAGACTATTTTAAAATTTTAATATGTATGTACGTCTAGAGCGTAAGTTCATGTAACAATATGTACATTGTGCATATACTATACTGTACTTAATATAAATTGCATATTGTTTGTTTCTGTAAAATAAAATACATGTACAGTTTATTTCCAGTTCGTAAACGTGCATTTTTTTATCATTCGTTCATATGCAATGGATGGGGGTGGGTTGTTGTTTAAGGTTTTTCTGTTATCCGTCTATTCAATTAAACGTCCCGAACCTGTCGGTTAATCGAAGTTTCACTGTACTTCTTAAAAGTTTTTAAAGGTGTTTCGGGCTCCCTAAGAAGCTGCACATTTCCGCTACGAAAGCCGTGAAAAATAAATGCGATCAGGTAACATCTGTAATACATGACGAAAGAAAAATTCAAATAAAAGGTTTCGTAGTTGAGAATAATGTACAAAACTGTTTTTAGTTATGAAACTGATGGTGGAGGGTGAGATCACTGTCGGGATAATGTGAATCGGACGACAGCCCATTAGGTCCCATTTTGACGGCATTTGCCTCAACTGCGGTCGTAAAAAGTTATCTTTGAAGTATCAGCTTTTTTAAAAATATAAAGCAAATAAATCTGAAATAATAAATAGATATCATAACTAAAATAACCCGATAATAATGCTCCGCCAACTGTAATTCTCACTTTTTCCAAAACTGGTTTTGACAGGTGATTTGAATATCGTTTTTTCAGCGATTTCATACTATTGACTGACTTGAAATTTGTCGCTTATGAGAGAGGTTTTCAGTGTAAACAAATCAGACGGAAGACAGGAATTTTACTTTGTTTCACAAATACTCTAGCATAATACTTAAGGGCTATCTTAAAATGCGATTATCGCCGTTTTGGCGACGATTGACGTTTACTCTACTAGGCATTGATCAAACATTTCTCAAAAATCAACACGGAAATCATTCTTTGGATGACGTGTCGAAATTGTATTCGAAAAACAAGCCAAGTGATATCGCATCCGGAATACGAACAGGAGAAGCACGTTCAACCACAGATATATCACCACTACTTGACAGAAAGTCTCTCATAGCTAGCTACAAACAAACCGTGTCCAATTACCTATCTGATCATAAATCGTATCCTTTAAATTAGTAATCGCCCGGTGTGTTGCGCCAGTACGAAGCAAATTCAACTACCTACCTTTAAATAAGTTATTGTGTTGGGTGTGCTTTTGTAAGACGTCATCGAAACAAAATGATTTCTAATTTTTGTACCCTTCGAACAACTATACAGGGTGAGTCAAAATTGTTTTTACAAAATAAGAGGGGTGATAGTACTCATCCAGACGAGCAATAATTACCATGGAACATAGTGTCGGATTCCACTCTGAGAGGCAGAAAAGAGTAAAGTCCAAACGCGTCGAGCAGAGTCATCGCCTCTGACGTCGTTTTGTACCTGCCTACGTAGCATATCTCCTAAGCAATATGGATTGGACGTGGCGGACCTGTGGCTTGGCCTCCTCGCTCACCGGACCTCAACCCACTGGACTTTTTCTTCTGGGGGCACATGAAATCTTTAGTGTATCAGACGCCTGTGGACTCGGCTGAAGATCTCGTAGCGAGAATCGGTGTTGCCGCAGACAAAATTAACACAACACCAGGAATCTTCTAGTGTCATTCCTTCGTCGGTGTGAACTGTGCAACGACACGCGTGGCCGCCACTTTGAGCACTTGCTGTGAGTTTTTCTCTGATCAATCAATCAGATTGTGCAGTTTTTGGTATCGTTCATTCGCTTTCCCAACACTGTTGTAGGTTCATGTTGAAATTCTAATTTTACTCTTTTCTGCCTCTCAGAGTGGAATGCGACACTATGTTCCATGGTAATTATTGCTCGTCTGGATGGGTACTATCACCCCTCTTATTTTGTAAAAACGATTTGGACTCACCCTGTATATTTATCTTTATATTTAATTATTTTCTATGGAGAAAAATCCAAAATTCGGCAGCCCTGTTTGCCTCTCCAGACGGTATCCCATCCAGTCAATTTGAAAATACAGCGCTGGCTTCCACATAAAAAGATCACATTAAATCACGTAAAAAGCAAAATTTCAAAAGAGAGAACTTTTTAAGAGATAAAAAGACGTTTTATCATAAAACTGTTTTGAAAGAATTGGGTACTTTAATCCTATGAACGTGCATTAATCATCATTTCTTAGTTTCATCCTTTTTTAGAATAAAAGAACCCTTTCTCGTGGAATTAGCTTAATCTGTTTTATGAGATCTCGCGGAGCATATATAAGGATTAAAATCTTCCTGTACAGTGCATTTATATATATTCGCGAAACACACGAGGAATAATGCATTCACTTGTCAAATTCTAAACACCATAAATCAGATTTTGTTTTTAAAGTTCACCGTTTCGCCTTCACTAAAATTTGATAAGTTCTTTGCGGCAAGGATTTTTAGCTTAAATATATCACTTCCTGGGGTATTTTTTACGTTTTTTTATTTACGACATCGAGTCACTGCAGATGCGAAGCTGACCCATTTTGAGAGCGGAAAAAAATCAATACTTTGGCGAAAACTTTCTTACTAAGCAGAATGCGCGGGAATTTTATTTGTTTATTTATTTGGATTTTTTTTTCATCCTTCCAATGCTCCCGTAAATATTCCCTGACCTTTTTCCCGGTCTTCCTGCCTCCACTGTCAAACTAATGGTCGTCGAAAATGTTGCCAGACATTTTGCCGGATATGTGTGCGTTAACATTATCGGAACCATTATTTCTAACTTCTCTTGAGGGGAAAAACAAGAACGCCGAAAGCAAAATTTTTGTTGGTGTCTGAAAAATAGTTTTGGGTCGGACAGAAGACGAATCATTTCATACTTGGAGACTTAATTCCTGATTAAACCTCAATTAATAAGCGTAAAGGACATGGAGGGTCTGCCCTGGATATCTTACTAGTCAACTGAATGTACTGTGTTCACTAAAAATGGCGGTTATACACAGTGTTTCTAAGTGGAGCTAAAGGGGGCTGGTGCACTTTAAATCTGTCGCATCCTCAAATTCCTCATATTGGCGTGGTGTGGAAGTTTGGAGAGTGGGGTGCCAGCTCAGGTGTGACCTCGTCAATTGACCGTGGTTCAAAATTACGTGGTGTCGTTCTCGGATATTTCCCTTTTGGTTTGATCCCGGACCGTCGCCAATAGACCTTTGTGTTGCTCCAGTGCGACGTTAATTAAACTACCATCCAAGGGGAGGTAGGGAGCATAATATTAAACCGCATTCACATGGGAAAAAATATATTCATATGAAAGCTCCACCCGGATGTGATAGTGGATACGCTAATGTCCATTTTCGGAAGACAGGAAATATCTGAACATTTTCACTAGATCTAAATTTACGGTTTGACAGAAGTTGTATATAGACTTGCAGTTTCGCAATAAGTGCTCAAAGCTACGGTCACCATCAGTATGCACAACTGACTAATATATTGAATAGGGGGAAATTGGTATGTTGTGTCGAGGACAAACCGTAGTTTTGACGTGAATGCTCGGACCTGATGTTGAATTGTGGAATGAACGAAGCAGAGTAAGCTTGAAAGATTGTTTATTGTATGTGAACACTCAACAATTAATTTACAGTTTGAATGATTAAAGTGAAATTTGATATGAATTGTCTACACGAAGCTATATTAATCACCAGGATGTTTCTTCTAGTTCTGAACCCATACGGCAAAACATTTGTAACGCATTTTATAACTCTCGATTTTCATGCATGCCCTCAGTACTGTTCCGTTTTTAAAGTCGTATTCACGTCAAAAAAATAAAGCAAACATTCAGGTCATAACGTTTGTCTGCAGCTCAGTAGATCACGCGTTCAAATCTCGGTTTGTAAGCCGAGTCTGTCGGCTTACAAACTGTACTGTCGGCATTTGCTGCTACTGTTGTGTCGTATAAATCGATCTCTTAGGTAAGATCTTAAAAACAAAGCAAACGAAGCTAAATTTGAAAAAGGTAGGTAGGTAGGTAATTAATTATCGTCGCACTGGAGCAACACAGCGGGTTATTGACAACGGTCCGGGATCAATCCCTACGGAAAAGATCCAAGGATAGCACCTCGTAATTTTGAACCACGGTCAGATGACGAGACCAACACCCGACATGGCACCTCACTCTCCAAACATCCACGACACGCCAACGTGTGGACATTTGCGGTCACAGATTTAACGTGCACCAACCCCAGGGTACACGACAGTCTTTGAATGGACCGAGTTTCGAACTCGCAACCCTCCGGTTGCTAATCCTAAATTTAAAAAAGTTATTCGTGATTAAGGGAACCGGTAATGATAATTCTCACGAAACTCTAACACTGTATTATCCCAACAGTATTTTAATTAAATTACGTTGTGTTGTCCTCGAATCTTACCCTTCGGGTCTGATCCCAGACCGTCAATAGCCCGTTGTGTTGCTCCAGTGTGACATTAATTAATTACCTTCACCTTACTTTAACCCGTCATTTCTAATTTTTTTTCGTGCACGCCTTCACAAGTTCTCCTAGACGTACGAATACCACATACTGAGAATATCCTATTAGGTTTTATCTTACCGTTCATAACTTCTCAAAATCCAAATTATGCGTGCAGTGACCAGTATAACTCAATCCTCCATAGATAATGAATCAAACAAAATAATTAAAGCGTTTCACATTCAGCACAGTCGCATTTAGGTAATGTGTTAGTAAATCGATTTCCAAGGTTTGAAAATTTGATTTCCAAATTTTGAATTCGGAATTATTTGTGTAAATTTAATGTATATGTTACCGTGAAAGACCGAAATTAGAGAATGTCAATATTCTCCGGTGAATGTCGACACACACCAAATACGTCGGTGAAAGACCGAATATTTGGTTATATTCTTATACATTCGGACCATCGCCGGTGTATGTCGACAAGCACAGATAAGCTCTGGTGGGGGTCGAAACGAGAAGGCGGAGAGGCCACAGCCAGAGAAGCCTCTCCGCCTTCAGTTTAAGTTGCAATAAATAAGATTGTATAACGTTAATCACATAATTTATGTGAAAGTTTATTATTGGTATTATTTTCTTTTCTCATTTAGAATGTACTGTTTGTTTTAGGTTCAACAGTTTATTTGCATGTGCTGTTACTTAAGCTTTCTCCTATTTTGACATATATCATAATATGTTTTAATAATAAAGTATGATTTAAAAAGTTGCATTTTTGTCTTAACGTAACTAAAGTATTTTTATTCAACATTCACCATCAGTGCATGCTGAATGTCGACATTTGCCGTTGTAAGTGAGAAATAATGATATTTAGCAAATATTTCGGACATACACCAAGCGACTATGTAAATGCTGACATTCACCGGAGAATATCGACATTTGCCAGATATCGGTCTTTCACAGTAACATATACAACCTGTGTTTCTACAATTTTTTACTCTGAGGAACTTAAGAATTTTAAGATTATAAAATAATCATCAACGTACCTTTAAGTTTCTGTCAAAAAAATCGTTGCTTCACCTTAAATCTTACGAATGGTATGTAACAATTCGTCTTATGATCATAAGTCAGTGTAGTCCCCATACAGCTTGGTATTCAGAGTATGTTTAAATGTTATATATGTTAAATTTACATACACATTAATCGGATTAAGACTGTTAATTAGTCATTCACTCTTGAATTGGTTATTTTTTACACATCTCAGCAATTTGATTTCACAACTGCGGAAAACCGAATTTTCTGATGAATATTAACCTTTTAAGTAATAAATACCATACGGTTTTATAGTAAAAATCGGAAACTCGTTAGCTTTTAGTTCTGTTTCTCATTAATAAAAATGTATTCATTTCGAAAATTAAACAGCTTATACTTAAGTTTTCCTTTCAATACTTTTCACAAATGGTTGTTCGTATAGTACATTGTAGAATGTAGGATTTTGTGTGACATTGTTTTAAGAGGCTTAAAATCGATTTTTAACGTCACAGGAAACCATTAATGATAGTAAGTATGGTTTTTTCGATTTCACTTACTATCACACACTATATAAGTTCCCTGAATTATGCATGCTAATTATTTTCTATTGGATCGATTGTTTTAGTTTTATTTTAATTGCTCAGGCAAAATATAAAAGTAGGCGTTACGTTGGACGAAAGAAAACGACATAACAGGTATTAAATTCCCTTTTCAACTTCTATGTACCTCAGTTTATAAGTGCATATTCACTTCGAAAAAGGAATAAACAGTTTAATCTGCATTTCAATACTTTCGCAAACTATTGTTCATAGTTTGTTTGCAGGACATTATTTTAAGAGGATAGAATATATCTGAAGCCCATTTATGATATTGAGTATTGTTATATCAATTTCATTTATCACCACTCGCATAGAAGTTCACCTGAGTTAGGCATACTAATTCCTTTCTTCTGAGTTTTATGGAATAGAAATCTTGGTTGTTGAAGTCTTATTTTAGCTCTCTTTGAGCTAATTATAAAAATAGGCGTCACGTTCGACAAAAGAAAGAAACGTAACAGGCATGAAATTTCTCTTTTATCTATTACATACCTCAGTTTTTAAGTACGTTTTCACTTCGAAAAATGAATAAACAGTTCAATCTGCATTTAAATATTTTCGCAAGTTATTGTTCATGGACTGTGTGGAATATTATTTTAAAAGGTTGGAATCGACTTTTGACGTTAGAGATGCCCACTATGATATTGATTATGGTTACATCAATTTCATTTATTGTCACCCGTCTACCTGAGTAATATATGCTAATTCCTTTCTCTTGAATTTTTATAGAATATAATTATTGTTTATTATCAAACACGTTCATGTACGTTATATATGCTAATTCCTTTCTTCTAAATTTATAGGATAGAATTATTGATTGTTTGAGTTTTACTTTTAACTACCTAAGCCTAACCATAAGATATAGGCGTCTTGGTGGACAAAAGAAAACGACATAACAAACATGAAATTCCAACTTTCTTCTGTCACGAACGTCAGTTTAAATCGATATAATTTAATTTACAACTAAAAGTCATTATATACTGGATCTAACGTGCGAAGTGTGGGTCCGCCCTTCCCATGTCTGTTCGGATTATTTCATTTTCACAACGAATATAGCGTTTATGATTATTGCATGAATCACCCTTAATAGTTCAGTTCCCTATTTAGAAGAATGTTCTTGCGTTATTTACAACACATCGTTCTTAAGAACGAATGGTTTTCTTGGTTCTGATGGTGATCTTTTGGTGTTGACCACTTTATTTTCTAGCTTATGGTTTGTGTTCGCAAAATGGATTTTCGTGGAATGGCACGCAATCGTGGAATCAACTGAAAGCATTCTTCGGAACATCGAAAAAAGATTGGTTTGTGATTCTGTGGTCACTTTCTACTACTCAAGGGTTACATCACACACTGAGATGAAATCAGAACAGACAGAAGAGTTCGATTGTACCAAGTACATTAATTTGGTTGTTTTCTATTTATATTAAATAAATTATGTTTGTAGTGGAAGCCAATAATTTCATCTACGCATCGAAAGATTGGTCTGGGTTGTCGTTATATGGTTATTTCTACTGCTACACAAGGGCTAACTATAGAACACCCTGGAAAGAAATAAGAACAAGCAGAGGAGTTCAGTTGTCCTAATAACATTAAATTGATTATTTTCGATTTACATTAAATGAATTATGTTTGAAGTGCATGTCAGTATTCAATAATTTTTAATCATGTAATGTACTCATCAAAAGAAATTGCGAAATCAAATGATAGGTAGGTATTTTAATGAACTTTGCTTTGGAGCACAACGGGCTATTGGCGACGGTCCGGGTTTACTCTCGAAGTGAAAGATTCGAGGACAACACCACGTAATTTTGAACCACGGTCAGATGAGGAGGTCACACCTAAGCTGGTACCCCACTCTCTGAACTTCCACTCCACGCCAACGTGAAGACATTTGAGGCCACGGCAGATTTAACGTGCACCAGACCCCTTTGTACATGACTGGGTATGGTTGGGTTCGAACTCGCAACCTTCCGGTTGCCATGCAGTTACTCTCCCAACTGGGTTACCGCGGCTCCTCAAATGATAGGATTCTATATTTCTGTTTGGCATATATCGTCGGCACAGAGCATAAATTCATTAACTTACCTAATATTTTTTACTGCACGGCTGTTTAACCACTTAACACATATATCCGTATCTGACACGGGCGAAAGTTACCGGCAAATTTGCACATGCCCGTGTCTCACACGGGCGCTTTTGTATCTCGCGTTATTTTATTTTTACTAGAACGGACCCATCTGAGGTCCGTTCTAGTAAAAATAGATAGGCTAGATTATAATTAAGCTTATTTACCATATGTGGCACCACTATGCAGCATTTTTCTTGTGTAAACCACGTGGTGCATTTTGATGATTAGCTATAAGTTTGTTAGGAATTTTTTGTTATAAAGCAGTTGTTTGGTGTGGAAAAGGTAATATATGGTAAAGGTAATATATGGTAAAGGCATGGTAAAGAAACTCGATCATTTTTTACCAGTTTTTCCAAAAAAAACTCGTTAAAGACAAACTATAAGTTTTTGGAAAATAAAAAATAAAATCACCAGCATTTTGATTGTGCTATACAACTTTTTAAAAGATTTCTAGACGACTATTTTGCATCATCAGGAAAATAAGCATTTAGTATCTTCGAAAAAATGTCAGTTAATGCTGCATGTAAGTTCCTGCTCTAAGTTGATGTGTTCTGGAATTCCCTTTCCAGAAAGTCAGTTATATTCTAATTCAATGAGAAAATATATAAAATACAAGAATTGATTAAATATAGAGCCACTTCACTCAGGAAAAAATTTGAATCGTGATTAAACTTCAAATCAATTTTGAATTTTCAAAATTATCAAATAAGAACGAGGTGCCTTAAATTAAGTTCTGCAGGAATCCAGATTGAAAAAGATTTGAGCTAGTAAAATAAATCTTAAACGTTAAAAATAGCTAACTTAAGTAGGAACTAGACTGAAGATTCCACGCACAGACATTATTAGTTTATTCTAATAAATTAGATGCTTCGAATTCTAAAAGTATTGCTTCATAAACCTTTTTTCTTACTTTTAAATCGAAGACGCCTACGTGGAGTTAAAGTAACGGTTTAAAAAGTGCAAATTTTTAAGCGACTTCATTGATTTGGAATTATTTTATAAATGGAAGTTTCTCAAACGAAAAGCAAATAAAGCTTCATAATTAATATGTGCTCCATCTATACGTTTAAAGCAAGAAATTCTTTCTCACTCGACTAAAACATGCTGAATGTATTTAGAATCCCAGAATTATCCTAAGGCAATTTTGACAAAAACATCCATTTTCTTCGAAAGCAGGCTTTATTTAACCTTGTAATTTGCATTTTCATGAAGGCTTTTTCTCGAGAATTTCACTGCATTATAGTATTTTTACGGTTCATTTCCTTTTTAATTTTCAACTCCAAGTCATTACGGGTATTTTTTTCGAACATTTTTCTCACTTTATGGAGTTTATTAGGCAAATTAAAATACTAAAAAAGGGGAGAGTCTCTTTACTTTTCTGCCTGTCGTCTAGCAACATCGTAATAAGCAATTATTTTGCTTGCCTGAATTCTAAATCTGTGCTTAAAATGCAAATCCGATAGGGGTTCAGGCTTATCTAAATTTAAAAAGAACCTTCCTTAAAACTGAGATAATGACAGGAAAGAAAGCATTGAAACTTTAAGCTTATATGAAAACTGGCCATTTTCTTTTCTCAGTTTTTTATTCTTATTCTTAAGTTTCTCGAGAATTTTTTCCGCCGCTCTTTAAAGCATTATTAATTTCCAGCAAACGCTTTATCCGTAAATTAATATCGAGCTTTAAAAATTACTTAGGTTTCGGAATGACTCTACTGGAAAATTGGCTGACATTAAATCGACAGTTTTTACCGTCTTTTTCTTTCATCCTTCCAAAAAAATCAATTTTTTTCTCGGATGAAGACAATATCTCTCTCAAACAGAGTGTTGTTACCACCTATACGCATTTGTGAGGTAATAGCTGTAAAAAAACACTTTCCATCTGATATAATAGTTCCAAAAAAGTGGAAAACGGTTCTTTAGGTAGAAAAATGAGAGTTTTGCAAAGTAGGTTTTGATGATCCAGTTGAAATCACTTCGATTCCCTAAAATTCGAAGATTCATTTGAATAAAGTGGGCAAAAACTCGATCGTTTTGTAGGAGACGTTTTTCTGGATATTTAAGAGGGCTATTAGAAAGAATTCTTATTTAAAAGCATGTTTTTATAAGTTGTTTTTCACTGTGATTGTAATAATTAAAGCAGATTAATGGGTAATCTAATCTAAGGTTATTGCCTAAAACCACTGTCTCATTACCGGAGAAAATTCTTTTCGATGTAATGAGACGGTTTTTCGGCGTTACCAAACAAACAAGACAGACTGGAGATTTTACACCTGCTGTCCAAATACTCTCGTTTGATACCTATCGGGGTTACCTTAAAATGTAGTTTATCATCGGTTTGGAAATGTTTGACGTTTAAACTAATTAGTGTTGACCAATCAACTATCATACATCATATTCGTTAAAAGTTTTTGTTGGCGAAGTGCTGAAAAAATATTAAGAAAACAAGCCAATTGACATCATGTTCAGTGATCGTTACTCAACTTCATATCTTATTTAATTCCATGTTAATGAATATATAATATATTTATATATTTTTGGATAATTTTATTTCATTTAGAGGTCTGAAATCTATTTATGTGAATATGGATGCTATATTCATTAACATGGATTTAAATAAGATATTAAATTGAGTAACGATAGTTTATCATCAATAGATACACGCAATTACGATAGTACAGCTCAGACACTATGCGCGGGTTCTCTAGTGACAATTATTACATCGTCCGGGATGTTGCAGCGAGTGAGATAAAAAAACAGATACGCTATTAACTCAGCTCGTCTACGATCGTCGAAAATTCAACAATATATAGATCCACAGTCACGGAAATAAGCTGCCGATATTTATTTAAATTTACAAAGTACGATACGCAACTTAATTCCATCCCATCTATTAGTTTTTAAGAGAAGTATGTGGGATTCTGTATTAAAAATAAAATGTTATTAATTAAAATAATTCATTACTTGAAGATGCATGCTATTTGCAGAAATGATAGAATCCCTGAGATAATTAAGCTAGTCGAACCGCTTGATATTGTTCATCATATCTGATTACCAATTAGATACCTATTTGTTTTCAACCATTAGGATGCCTGCGAACTTGCCTCCTCAGATTTCCTTATTTTTCTGTCTTCGGAATGAGTATGGATATCATATTCGTTCTAGACCAGAGGAACGGGAATAAATATTAAATATTTGCCAATATGGGTATCGACTTATTTAAATGTCAGAGTTGGTGGTAGGGATATATTATTTGTGGCTCACTTCTTCCATTACTCTTGTAATTATTGATAATTACTATAATTCCTAATAATTTTTGATTCATAATTACTGATTAGTGTCATTAAACTAACATTTTAATAGAAAGACGTTAGTGTGGGGAAAGTAAGAAAGTTGATCTACGTCCAATTCAAAAACTATTAGTTTTATTTTTTTATATACATGAGATTTGTCCTATTTAAGAGAGACCTTGATTAAGAAATAGTAACAAATATTTTTTAAATGTAATTCTTAGAAATAAATTTTTAATTTATCGTCTTTAACTATTATAGCGAAGATATCTTTGCGTTTGCTAATTCACAGACCTTAAAATAAAACTTGTAATTGAGATATATACATGAAAAATGTGAAGTAAGTTTTGTTTAGAACCGAGGAAAGCTGCATGTTTACAAAATGAATTGAAATCTTACGTTGCGGAGTCAATATAATAGGAAGTATTCTCAGTTTTGTTCAAGCAAGACTTAATAGTTACTACGGAATATAAATACAAACATAAAGCCTAAGTTAAAAATCAAACCATAATAGTTTGTACCAAATAATTTTGTGTTATTAGTGACTCAAAATAAATAATATTTTTAAAAGGCTTTTTTTAAACTGAGAATGAATCGGAAAAATAAGGCAATTTGATTTGTAAGTGATACATAACAGTTCCATAAAAAACAATTTCAAAAAATGAAAATTTTCAATACCTTCTCTCTAAGAAGTCTGAATTGTCTTTGGCACTAAAGTTTCTGAATTTCATCTTTAAGAAATGAATTTATTAAATGAAAATTTATTTTCATAAAAAGTAAAGAAAGGGTTTACTAATCTTTATGAAGAATGGTAGTCGCCTATAACCCGTTGTGTTAATACCTTATCCCGTAACGTTAAATACCTTAAATTCCTTCCTGCCATACACATTGCGCATTTTCTAACACTTGATAAAATTTCACATTTTGAAAAAGTTTCTTAAACCTTCAAATACTTTTAAGTTCTTCTAGTTTAAGTAATGTTCGAAAGCTTTAGATCGCGCTAGCAATAGCACTACTTCAATAAATGCTCTGTATATCTATATATTTTTCATTAACTTACGTGACACGGAAATTAACGTTATATGTGAATCGATGAAGATATACGAATAGAAACAATATAAAATTAACCACTACGGGATTCATACACCAATCTTGCCCCTTAGTTTAAATATGCTTGATTTGAGATATGGAGCACAGCATTACTAAATTTAAACGATAGAATTCGTCCCTCTAATGAAATTATTGCAGCCCAGTCTGCCAACTTTCACACCACGCCAACGTGAGGACATTTGAGATAGCGACAGATTTTACATGCACCAGCTCTTACGTACATGACGGTCTTTGATTAGATCGAGTTTCGTACTCGTAACTCTCTGATTGCTAATCCGCTACTCTTCCAACCGGGCTACCGTGGCCTATCGTCTAAGAGGTACAAGATACTAAAAGCACACTAACAAACACCAAAACATAGCATTGGCACCTAGAAGAGAATCTGATTTTAATCATCTTAGCTCAGACTTCCATGGAATCCGGTAGGATTGAATACAACACCTATTGCAACTTTAAGCTTGGTGCTTCGAATTCATTCCAAGAGCCCGCATTATATTTCAACTAAGTTAATCAGTCAGATTCCTTCATTGAATACAAATGGTTCGGGGAGAATATTCTGAAAACGCCATATAGCATTTGGAGGGGCTCTGGCTAGAACTCCTCACAAGAAAGTTCCTGGGAACTTCAAAATCAATAATACCTAATACATTTCTCGGAAATAAAAGTCATAACTCAGATATGTCAGGGGCAACGGATAATACATATTTGCTGCTTAGTATGAGATGAAAGTTATCGGGAAAACCATATTCAATGGAACAAGTACAAATGACAGGGGCAAGAAAACTGTCATCTGTTCCTGTAATTAAGGCCCAGAGGACTTTCTATATCATTTTTTTTAAATAAAAGTAATTTTTTCCATTATGTTTTCAAATTGCTGTATTAAAAACCAGGAGTGACAGTCAAGCAAAAATATCTAATTGTAGATCATTTCAGGAACTGTTTGACACGGAACACTGTTTACTATTATACCACAGTTTGGAAGAGATAATTTATATTTTCTGCTTATAGAAGCTAATTCCATGTTTTTTTCTTTTCTTTTGAAATTTTGATGTATATTTTATGAAGCGTCATATATAAAAGCGAAAAGATTCAGAGAAAGACGTCAATTATAACGACTGGTAACGATATCGCCAAAACGAAATTGATGGGTGCAAAATACTACCAACGACCACTAATTTCGAATAGGCTTTAAGAACCGGTAATTCATATCATCGGCTTAAAGCAGAAACTAAATTTTTTCGGAGACACTAAATGCTTATTTTCCTAATGATCAGAAATACATAGTCATACTGTAATCTGTTTAAAAGATGTTTTATACTATTAAAATGCTTATGTAATTCTTATTGTTTGACCTAAAAACTAATACAGTGGTACAGTAAAAAATTCTATTCGTCAACTAATGAGTTTCTGCCTCTAAGCCGGTTTTAGAGATCACCGTTACCAAACATCATTACGATTTCCTTAGCTATATTTTATTATAAATTTTGCTTATTTAAGATCATTCTTCAAGGATCTATTTATACGACGGCAGAAGATGCAAATGCGAAATGGTGGTATGATTTTCTATATCCAAATGTGGCGCTCCGATCAATAAGTTTAGAGACCTCTGCTGTAGTTCATGATTTTGATATCTTCTCTTGGAGATGAAAATTTATTCTTCCCTGTTTCAAACTAACTTTTGGATGGTTCAGTTGGTTATTTTTAGATTCTATGGAGCAAGGGGCCATATTTGACCAAGCACACAAACACAAGTAAGACAACGTCAAATAAAAATGTGAAAGGGAGGAAGAGATTGATTGGAGAATAGGGAGGTGGAATAAAAACAAAAAAGATCGCTTGATTATCCCAGGTGCGTGACCCAAGTATTTACTAAAGGCATTAAAATACTCTTTCGAACTTTTGGAAGGAAATAAATTTTACAGTAATTTTTTGTAACTATTAACATGTTCACAAGAAATTAAGTCTCAATGCCTTCATCGCAACATGTGTGTATATATATGCAAGCGAAGCGGAGTTCTAACTTGAAACCAAAATAAAATCTTCTACTTCAATGGAATGGAAAGGAGGATCCATCTGGAGCCATCACCAAAATAGTTCAGAAAATAAACAACCCCTCCTAGTTACCTCATGGATACCGAACCCTACATTGATGCATATTCCTTTTTCAGGAGAAAAAGTTCACTTTTTGGACTCCAATCTAGCTAGAATCCCGAAATTCCATACTTTGCGACGGTCCAAAAACACTCTCAACAACTATCTCCCAACATCTTTCAATCTCAGCAGCAAACAAATCAGAACCCTCGTATCGAGAAGTCAACAGCCCTATCACGAAAAAGCAAAACAAAAGGCAAACGCCCCGTGCCCAGCCTAACTCGCTTAAGAATGGGGAATTATGCGGACATGTTCTGAATCGCGTCCAGTATCTCCCTTGGAGTGGGACAGACAGAGGGAGAGAGAGAGAGGAACACGTTCCTGGCAAGAAATCGATATTCAAATAATTTATTCCAGTCCTGGCTGGGGAGGAAGAATTCTTCCATCTGCAAATGCTCTTGATCAATGCAAATCCGTAAACATTACGCTTCGAATATCAAATCGATATTCAAATAAGTTTATAAGCCAAACTAAAAACCGAGTGAAAGGAACGTTATCGAATTCGTGGGAGAGACAGCCCTGTTGTTGTTAGCTAAAGCACACTGGCAAGGTACGCAAACAATGTGAAAAATCGTACAAGTGGTGATCGATAATCGCACTTTGCCAACCTTTAATCGTATTAGTCACGTATGGCTTAATCGAGTCCGAACCTTGATCGATTTTCATGCCTCGGACCACACTTGATAATTTTAATACTTGTGAGAATTAGATTTTCTGATGAAAAATTACTTAAAAGAACAAACAATAGTTGAAGTAAACGAAGACAAGACAAAAAAAGAAACAGCCTGATTGTCTTTACAATCATGCATTAGCTGTCCAGACCTTAATCGATTTTCATGTGCTTCAGGCCACAATAGATAATTTGAATGTTTGTAAAAATCAGAGATTCTATGATTAAAAATTACTTTAAAGAAAAAACCTTAGTTGAGGCTGGTTGATATTTGAATTTACGTCGGACTGGAGCCACACAACAGGCTATTGGTGACTGTTCGGAATTAATCGCGTAGAGAAAGATCGAAGTTGAAAGAAACGAAGTTAAGAAAAAAGATACCAACTTGATTGCCTTAAATCCCTCAGAAGGACAAGAGGATAGAGGCACTCCTGGTGGTTATCCACTTATGTGAAAAATTGTTTTTCAACTTAAGAATTATTATTAATGAAAATATGTTTTACAGAAGTTTCATTAACATAGTAAAAACAGAATGATAATAATGCAGTTGAGTAATTGATTTCCATTGCAATTTTAACTAAATCCAAAACAAATATCCATAACAGAGATGAAATATTCTTAATACTTTCAATACATACAAACAATAGACAATTCAGGGCAGATGTTGGTTGACTTGTAGCATGTTTTTCAATACCGACTTATGGATCGTACGATCCTACAATCACTAATTGGTGAGAACGTGGCAGTCTCTGTATTGTCCTTGGGCACCATTCGAGTTGATATCACATCACACTAAACGTGAACTGTGGGGATATACCTTCTTGGAATATTTTAGGGAGTGGGCCCCCATTTACATGTCGTTTTGAGGTAGGCAGATGTATTAACATCGCACTGTAAAAACACAAAGGGTTAGTATATGTCATTTTGTAAAAACCAGGGAAAACTTCAGTTAGTCAACACGACTTCGGAACTTAAGGGATTCTTTCTCGTAACCAAGAGATTCGTTTTACAAGTTTCTTAAGACCGAAGCCTTTAACCATTAAACCACTGAATGAGAGCTCACTGGTAATATGAAAAAGTTAAAAAAAACTTTATTCATTCAAGTTGAAACAACACACAAAACCCTTATACTTGCCGGTGATTATGAAAGTGTTCTGTCATTCGTTTCGAGATGCGTAAAATTTTGCATTTGGATAAATTAAAACGTTTTATCTTTACAATGTAACAAAATATTTTAGAAAATATTTGCTCTATTAAAATAATTTTTTTTGAATTCCTTTTTTTGCATTTTTGATAGTTGCTATACGAATTAAGCAATAAAATATTTATAAATTTTTGACTTGGACCCCTTTCATAATCATCGGTACAGAAAGATGACTTATGAAGGTTGAGTCAGCTTTAACTTATAGCAGTAAATGTGCCACTATGTTGAAACTGGACACTTTTTGCTTTTATTGAAACCCTCAACTATTTGATACCCATACACATTATACTGATATAGATTTTCATTCACTCCATTTGACTTTTACTCTTGCATTGAATTTCCGAAGTACTACTACATAATACAATCAAAAATTCGCAATAACAATATAGGGATCGAACCACGATCTTTCGATTTGTGCCGGCCTGTATGGCTATGAAACCACGAAAACCTAAAATAGATGAAACATAAAACTAAGTTTCTAAATTATAACAGCTCATAAAATAATTCGGATATCATTTCAGTTCAGCAAATTTTGAAACGCTTAAAATCTCAATTCACTTACAATATCCCACAAGTTACAGCTACGTTAAAATAAAATAGAAAGTCCCAAATCCATAAAAAGCTCCGATGTTCGAGTTATAGCTACTTTTATAGACGTAAGTAAAAATACATCCTCTCGGCGGGGGACGTAGAATCAATAAATCGACAAATTTGAATGCATCAGACACCAAGTCTTTGTGAAATATAAAATTCGAGACTCTTGAATTTAAACATTTATTTATGAACTAAGTGACTTTGATGTGTTTGTGCGCTTGCATCAGCGGATACTGAAAATATTCAAGTTTCTAAAAACTCAAATCCATCCAGACGTCACTTTTGTGTCTTTTCTAACTAAATTTCTTACTTTAAAGATATGTAGGCGGAACCATCAAATGGAACGAAAACAAAAAATTATTTGACGGGCGCAAGCGAAGAAATGTCCGTGACAATAAGGCTAAATGTATTTTTATGATAAGAAGCATGAGGACCGTCTTTATTTGTCAAGCATATTAATTTTTGGCCCGGTGCCTGACGGAGCATGTCAAGCTGGTTCTTTTTCTTACAAGCGTTGTCATTAGCAGTGGTTCACCATGACATGAAATATAGAGCAGCTAAGATAACATAATATCTTTCGTTTTGTTATGATACGATTTCAAAATTATCGAGACCTTGTTTTCCAATCTGGTGAATCCTGTCCTCTGATCTCCACTAAGAGACTAAAGCTGGATTATTGCCGTAAGGATTCTCCCCCAGTTCAAATATGACCTTATAAAAACAATGTTGGTGCAATGGACTGGAAACAAATAAAGCCATAAGTGGAAAGAGAGAGCGCCATTGGCGTATCTAGAGAAAATAGTATCTAGGGCAAACACTAAAATTACGCCCATTAATTGAAGTTGCGCGTCATTAGCAGTGTTTTGCCATGACTTAAATTATAGAGTATCTAAGATAACATTGGTATCTTTCGTTATGTTATGCTTAGCAAGACGTGTGAAAGACAGTGTAACGTCAGTCAACCAAAAGTATTTCATGGTGCAGAAATGTTGCACAGCTATATATGCTATATTATTAAGTTAATTTTTGTAGTAGTGGTTAAGTTCTCCACATATGATGCGATTTCAAAATTACAGATACTTGTATCCAATCTACTGAATTCTGTCCTCCGGTCTACATTAAGCAACTAAAGTTGAAGCAGTGTTCGCTAAGGATTCTCCTCCAGTTCAAATCTGACCTTATAAAAACAATGGTGAGCTCAATGGACTGGAAATAAATAAAGCCATGAAAGTGTAAAGAGGGAAAGAGTATCATTCGAGTATCTGGAGAAAATAGTGTCCTGCTCAAACAATAAAATTGAGCCCAATAATTTTCAAATTAGCAGTGGTTTGCCATGATATGAATTATGTAGCTAAGAGAACATTGATATTTTTCGTTACGTTAAATTTATCAAGACGTATGAGAGATAGTGCCAACTTCAATCAACTAAAATATATAGACAGGCAAAATATATGTTCAAAGTGGAGACAAGTTGCACTGCTATATATACTGCTGCATTGTAAGTTAATTTTTGAAGTGGTACCTAAATTCCTCACCACACTTCCCCAATGTAATTTAACAGTGGCTGAATTTAATAGATGCTACCAGAGTTGGCAAATTGCCAGTTGTGTAAAGCCTAAAGAACTGTCTTAAGATTAGGGATGTACTTCTGTATGCATGGTCCTACAATGGATGATTGGGTCGTTTGACTGTCCTGTGTTGCATTTAGTAGCCAAGTGTGAGTGTAGACTGACAGTTCTTTTTTAAATGAGATTTAATTTTCAGTATGACAACTTGGACAGCATATGAACGCCAGTCTCCAAAACAGCTCAGGCCCTAATGACCCACGGTTCATAAGTTAAGAATAAATATCCCATTAAAGGATTTATTGAATGTCGATTAAAATAAAAATTGTAATAGAATTTCAAATCGGATATCTACATTTCAAATTATGAAATACTTGACCTGTAGATATATTCATTAAATGGAAATCTACAAATGTATAATTGCGTAAAAAGTCTCGATTATAAAATCGCATGTAAATGTTACTTCTTATCCAAACTTAGCGTCAAAAACACTTTATTTTATCTTCTTTAACTTAAAATTCCTACACTACCTAATTATTTTGAAATCCTTTTTTGAGTCAAAAAAAATATTTTTAAATAATTGCCATTAAAAATAGATAACGCTATAATGAAATGAAATGACAGCGCACTTACCACGTATAAAATGCATGTGATTTTATTTTGTAACATCTGACTGTCGTTAAAAGCATGTAACGATCATGCTCATTAAAAAGAGATAATGCCTTTGTACGATTAGAAAAACAAAGTATTAGCATCAATACGTATTTTTTAATGCATCTCACAAAAGTGTGCATCCTGCCATTATCAAATTTTCTTTCATTTTTAGTTTATTCCAATTATCGTTAGTGATTATTTTCAGCATCATTCGAACAAAGATGAATGGACATTAAGGCCACTTTCATCAGCGCACGATTTAGTGAAGCACTTTTAGCATAAAATGGCCTCCAATTATTTTTAAGCGTAACGAAGATGATGGAAGCACATGACTAAATTTTGCTTTGCTTGTCGAGGGAATGAGTATATTAAGGTTAAAGGGAGAGTTGTAATTATCTCCTCTCGACATGCACAATAACCTTTCATTACATAAGGATAGAAAATACTACACGTATTTCGAAACCTTCTCTATTAGAAGAGATCCATCTAACTACACATTCTTAAAAATATATAACAAACTATACAAAAACATGACTAAAACTACATAAACCTTTGCTAGACACATCGATTCTTAGAATAGGATCACAAACTCAAAATATGCATATTTTAAGCCCACAGGAGGAAGTTTGAAACGATATATATGTGAAGCAAAATCCCACATCTTTAGTATCACTTTAGATTATGAGCAAGTGTTGCATTTTAGATGACGGGCGTCAGTTATATTTTAAATGAAGGGCCTCTGTACCAGATAAAATGACGGACACCTGTAACATTTTAGATGGCGCACTTCAGTACCAGATTAGATGGCGGGCCCTTATAACATTTTAGATTACGGACTCTAGTACCGTCTAGACGACGAGCACGTGTTACATTTTAGATGAAGGACCTCAGTACCAAAAAGATGATAGACACCTATCATATTATAGATAACAGACTTAAATATCAGTATAGATGATGGGCATCTAACATTTTAGATGGCGCACCTCAGTACCAGATTAGATGGCGGGCACTTATAACATTTTAGATGACGAACTCTAGTACCGTCTAGACGACGAGCACGTGTTACATTTTAGATGAAGGACCTCAGTACCAAAAAGATGATAGACACCTATCATATTATAGATAACATACTTAAAAATCAGTATAGATGATGGGCATCTAACATTTTAGATGGCGCACCTCAGTACCAGATTAGATGGCGGGCACTTATAACATTTTAGATGACGAACTCTAGTACCCGTTTAAACGACAGCACGTGTTACATTTTAGAAGGCGCATATCCGTACCAGAAGATTAAATGGCGGCACCTGTCACATTTTACATGACGGACTTTAGTATCAGATTAGACGACGGACTTAAGTACCAGATTAGATGAAGGCACCGCTAACATTTTAGATGGCTCTTCTTAGTACCAGATTAGATGGCGGGCATCTTTCACATTTTAGATGGCGCACTTCAGTACCAGATTAGATGGCGGGCACTTATAACATTTTAGATGACGAACTCTAGTACCAGTTTAAACGACAGCACGTGTTACATTTTAGAAGGCGCACATCCGTACCAGAAGATTAAATGGCGGCACCTATCACATTTTACATGACGGACTTTAGTATCAGATTAGACGACGGACTTAAGTACCAGATTAGATGACGGGCACCGCTAACATTTTAGAAGGCCCTTCTTAGTACCAGATTAGATGGCGGGTATCTTTCACATTTTAGATGACGGACTTCAGTACCAGTTTGGACGATAAGCATCCGCCACATTTTTAGATGACGGATTTCAGTACCAAATTAGTCTTTACTTACCGTGCATACGTCTAAATGATTAGCGCTGAAAGCAACTTGTGCTAGGTCACATTGAGAAACAGAAGGGACAGTCGGTCAAGCCCATCGGAAAGAGACAAACAATGATGAACCGTTAAAAATATGAAAATGGCAACAGTGGCAAATCTTGGTACGAGATTCCTCTGGTAGCTATACTCTAGTATTATACTTCACTGCATTATAGTAAACTACCTGTAGTATAGTTTACTATACTACTGGTATGAGTCAAAAGTTGGAATACGATAACCTCTCGTTATATTCCTCCTCGACATATCGCTCTGTTTTTACTTTTTACATATCCCCCAATGAATTTTCAGTTGCGAAACAGATGAAATCCGAGTCTGTTTTTTTCAAGAACTGAAAGTTACTAAGTCTCTTGTTTCATCTTAAATGGAATTGTTTAAAAATATGTGTCCTTAAAGTGAGAATGAGAAGGAATTTCTGCCTTAAAATTGCGCTATTTTTTTCGTACTATTTAAAAAGGCTAAACCATCGATTTTGTGCTTAGTTTTATATACTTCTAGACAGAAAACGCGGGATTTAACAAAATGTATACCTTTTTATGTATTATGTATAAGCCTTAAATGTAAGCCATGCGTTTTTGTCTTTCTCGTTATATCGCTTCCCTCGGAGTATCATGCACTTTTTCTTTTCTTGCACTTTAGATAGGGGATAAGATAGGCAGGATTCAGACGTAAGTTACATACTAGTATATAGTTTACGCCTGAATTTTGTAATGTCTATGTCATAAAAGCATTAGATCTGCAGTAGCAGTTGGAAGAATAGCGGACTGCTAACCAGAGGGTTGCGAGTTCGAAACTCAATCCAACCAAACACCGTGTTGTACGTGGGGCTGGTGCACGTTAATTCTGCCGTGGCCTCAAATGTCCTCACGTTGGCACGATGTGGAAGTTTGGAGAGTGGGATACCATCACCGGTGTTGACCACGTCATCTGACCGTGGTTGGAAATTAAGAATCGTTGTCTTCTATCTTTCCCTTCGAGATTGATCCCGGACCGTCGCCTATCTCCCGTTATGTTGCTCCAGTGTGACGTTAATTCAACTACCAACGAACCAACCATTGCCCTTCATTTGGTCAGTATTCTACAATGGGATTGACGACAAATTCGCCGAAGATCTCAAGAGTGTTGAACTCCTGCGACTCGACTTGGAAATCTTCAATTCTGTCTAAACGACTTCCATTCATCAAGAGGAAGAGGAAAAAGTTTTGGCGGTTGAGAGACCGGGGAATAGGGAAAGAGCAGGAAACGTCTGTCACGTTTAGAGAAACCATTAAGTGCCGATCAATGAACGATTTGTGGGGACAAACAGTGTAGCAGTGTGTCTCATGCACCAACTGTTCCACAACACTCATTAAACGGTCTCGCATGTGTCATTCGATCCTGTAAATTTCTTAGGGATGGTTAACCTGTCTTTCCACTATCAGAGTAGTCTTGTGCTCTTCGTTGTAATTTCTGGTCGATTGCAGCCCGGACTCTGCACATTATTATCAACGAGCGATCATTCATCCTTTGATTGCTTTTGCCACTAATTGTATACATATTGGATTAGTTAGATTTAGGTTTCAGGATTGTGACACATGCCGTATTGACTTTTAAAGTGGTAATGGTAATTGACTTTTAAAGTGATAGCAATTTCTGATGTTGCAAAGACGATGCCAGCGGCGTCAACTTAGGGATATGTTACTATTGCTGAGGGATTAATGTATAAGTACACACGATTTCTAAGTACAGAACTTACCCAGCTCATGTAACTCCTGGTTTTTATTTATTTATCAATTATTAATTCAAGTCCCCAACAAACCTGTATTATACTAAGTTAGTTACAAGAAATCAATGCTTAACTTGCTCAAATTAACACATTTCTATTCCCTCGTACTCCTGGGGCCACGGTAGCCCGGTTGGAAGAGTAACTGATTATCAACCGGAGGGGTGCGAGTTCGAAACTCTATCCAACCGAAGACCGTCATGTACGTGACTTGAAATGTCCTCACGTTGGCGTGATGTGGAAGTTTGGAGAGTAGGCTGTGGCTCAGGTGTTGATCTCGTCATCTGACCATGGTTTAAAATTAATTACGAGAGCTTGCCATCGGATCTTTCCTTTCGAGAATACTCCCCGACCGTCGCCAATAGCCCGGTGTGTTGCTCCAGTGTTAATTCAACTATCCCCAAATATGGTTGGATCAAACAACCTCGAAACTTTGCATTATAAATCAAATTTCGATCTAGATTTTAAATTTGGTGCAAATATTGGATATAATTGTTGGAAATGATGAACTGGATCTTCTTCTAAATAGATTTCCATTAATATAGTATGCGAATGTTGCCATTAATAACTTTTTCGAGTATTAATTTCATAATGACCTTTGAATTTAATTACTTTCATTGCTCAATCGATTTTCATCCAAACGTTAAGCTAAGGTTGCCATTTATTATTTTTTCGAATATTGATTTCACAGTGACCATTGAATTTAATTAATTTCATCCAAAAAGTATGTGAAAGTTGCAATTTATAGTGTTTTTGAGTATTAATTTCATAATGACTGAATTTAATTAATTTCTTCGGTCGATCGACTTCCCTCCAAAAAGTATGTGGGGTTTCCATTTATAATTGTTTCGAATATCGATTTCACAATAACCTTTGAATTTAATTACTTTCATTGCTCGATCGATTTTTATCCAAACGTTATGTGAAGGTTGCTATTTATAATGTTTTCGAATATTGATTTCACTGTGACCATTGAATTCAATTAATTTCATCCAAAATATGTGAAAGTTGTAATTTATAGTTTTTTTGAGAATTAATTTCATAATGACTGAATTTAATTAATTTCTTCGGTCGATCGACTTCCCTCCAAAAAGTATGTGGAGGTTTCCATTTTTAATCGTTTCGAATATCAATTTCACAATGACCTTTGGATTTAATTACTCTCATTGCTCGATCGATTTTTATCCAAACGTTATGTGAAGATTGCCATTTATAATGTTTTCGAATATTGATTTCACAGTGACCATTGAATTTAATTAATTTAATCCAAAAAGTAGTGAAAGTTGTAATTTATAGTTTCTGGAGTATTAATTTCATGACCTTTGAATTTAATTAATGTCATCGGTCGATCGACTTCCCTCCAAAAAGTATGTGGAAGTTATTATTTATAATTGTTTCGAATATCAATTTCACAATATCCTTTGAATTTAATTACTCTCATTGCTCGATCGATTTTCATTCAAACGTTATGTGAAGGTTGCCCTTTATAACATTTTTGAATATTGATTTGACAATGATCACTGAATTTAAATAATTTCATAGATCGAATTTCCATTCAAATAGTATGTAAAGGCTGCCATTTATGATTTTTCGAATATTAATTTCATAGATTTCTATTGATGCAGTATATGAAGGTTGCCAGTTATAATATAAACATTAATTTCAAAATTGCCTTTGTATTTTCCCTATTTTCACCTATTATGAACAATGAGCGAAGAAAGAGAATTGGTTCGATTTTTCCAAGCAGCTGTCTTCAAAAGACTAACCACCCCACTTCAAAGACAACTAGGTGAAATTGCCTCGGAGGATTTTATTTCCACTCGTCTAATAATTTATATTTAAAATAAAATCTCACTTCATTGAATTTTCCTGCTCTTATCTCGGGGGCAACAGCAGAAGCACTTGAACGAAGATAGAAAACTCATTAGAAGCCAAAACCCATTAGCAATCGGACTCATAATGAGACTAACTCTCATCAGTGCCGCTTCTCTCCCTACAAAATGAGATTTCTCTCTTTCTTTGAGTCTCAATCCCTCATCCTCAGGAAATTAAATATTCAGGAGAGAAGTATTCCGACCCCCGCTGTTCACCTCGAATTATAGATCAACGCTGAAAATAAAATGAAATTAGAAGTGTAGTGAGATTATAAATGAAAGTGGCTTACGGGCGCAAAAATGGATGCCTCGAATCTTCGCCGAGTGTGTTTATTCATCGTGTGGAGGAAAAAAGGAGATTGTGAAGAGAAGTGAAGGAAAAGGCGTGGTTTTAAGGGATGTTTAATTTTTCTCTTTTCCCGTGAAAGCGCTTTCATGTCTTTCACGCAGAGAATTTCCGCGATTGTTCCGCTTGATTAATGGAATGAAAAAAAATATTATTTTTATTTCTTAAGACATCTTTCTTTTTCAAAGTAAATGCTTTTTTCGTTGGATTTGAGCAATGTTGTGAAGATAGAGAGCATAAAAAAAATCAAATTCTAGTCTACGAGTGATTACTGGACCCTCATTAAACCTATCTCCACAACAGACAGTCTAATAATAAATTTAGAGCTTTTGTTGAATATGAGATCAGTGCGTTTTGCAGGTCAAGATTCCATAAGTGGGAATTATTTACTCCATTTTACCACATTACTTTTAAAACGTGCATTTTTGAGATATTGAATTTCCAATTCGAATTAATCTGAATCCAGGTGAAATCAACTTACGCATAATCGTCTCTCATCTGATCGTGGTTCAAAATTACATGGTGTTGTTCTAGGAGCTTTCCCTTTGGGATTGATCCCGCACCGTCGCCAATAGCCCAATGTATTGCTCCAGTGCGACGTTAATTAAAATACCTACCTACATATAATCGGGTGCACTGAAGCGGAAAACTCCAGATTCAGGCAGTGTGAAATGTTTTAAGATGAACAAGCTAGGTTTTACAAAAGCCGCTTTCACGAATCTTTTTTTATGTGTCCTTATGGGTTTAGATTGATTCTGATCCTGTTGGTGCGAAGCAGCCATTAACGTCTATCTCCAAATTGTTTGCCTTCCTAATCAATATAAGCTACTGAATGTGTTAAATCTTAATATAAACACACAAAGATTACCTATTTTTGAATAGGGATTGGAAAGGCTGTACATTGAAATGCCACAAAATCATTAAAATATTTGAATGCAAAAATCAGCACCTGAATCATAAACCTTCTGGTAGACATTATGCGCAGAGAAACACAAATGTCGCATGAAAACTTGATCAAAAAAGAAAGATATCCACATCAGAAGCGAAATTAAGAAAATTCGTTAATTTCCCTAAGTTGAAGAAATGGAAGGATACGCCTCTTTATAGTGTTTACAGTTGAAAGTCCATCTCCGAGTAATGGGATGATTACACATAATGTTACTGATACTTTTAATTCTAAATGTAAACAACTACAAAAATGACCTACTGTTTTTACAAGCGTAAGAAAGCTACACGTTGAAAAGCCGAACTCAAATACGGAACAGCAACTTGATCAATAAAAAGAAAGGAGATAGATCAAGACCAGAAGCAAAATTGAAGATGTCCGTTAGTTTTCCGAAATGGCAGAAACAGAAGAAAGAGTGTTTATATTATGTTGGCAGTTAGAAGTCCATCTACTAGTTATATGACACTCCCACAAACTGAAACTTTTGGGACTTCTAAATGTAAACAGCAAAAATTATCTGGTTTTTCAAAAGTAAGAAAGCAGTATTCTGAAATGCCCTAACAAAAATTTAAATGATTTTCTTGAGTCCACCACCTACATCACACTATACGAAGTTGAAAACCACCTACATCACACTATCCGGAGAGAACCTCCACTACCGAATAGCAACGTGATCAATAAAAAGAAAGAACTCTTCAGAAGTTAGGTCAAGAACTGAAGCGAAATTAACGATGTTCGTTAGTTTCTCGAAATGGCAAGAACAGAAGAAAGCGTATGTTTATATTGTGGTGATAGTTAAAACTCCATGTCCAAGTTATATGACCTTCCCACAAACTGAACCTTTTGGGACTTCTAAATGTAAACAACAGCAAAAATTTCCTAGTTTTTACAAAACTTTGAAAGCCACATGATGAAATTTCGAACAAATAAATTAAATGATTTGCTTGTACCCGAGTTGAAAACCACCCACCATATATTATACGCAGGGAATATCAAGTACTGAACAGCAGCTTGATCAATAGAAAGAAAGATCACATCAAAAGATGAAGCGAAATTAACGATGTCCGCTAGTTTCATTAATGGCAAAAACAGATGAAAGCGTCTGTTTACTGCGCGCGTTGACAGTTAAAAGTCCATCTCGGAGTTAAATGACTTCTACAACTGAGACTTTTGGGACTTCTAAATGTAAACAACAATTTTTTACAAAAGTAAATAAGCCGTTGCTGAAATGCCTTAACAAATAATTTAAATGATTTTCTTGTACCTGAGTTATAAACCACCTACAACACACTATACGCAGAGAATCTCCACTACCGAACAGTAACTTGATCAATAGATCAATAAAAAGAAAGATCGCATCAGAAGTTAGGTCAAGAGCTGAAGCGAAATTAACTAACTGTTAGTTCCTTGAAATGGCAAAAACAGAGAGAAGCGTCTGTTTACTGCGCGTGTTGACAGTTAAAAGTTCATCTCGAAGTAAAATGACTTTCCCACAACTGAGCCTTTTCGGACTTCTAAATGTAAACAATATTTTTTTTACAAAAGTAAGAAAGCCGTTACTGAAATGCCCTAACAAATAATTTAAATGATTTTTTTGTACCTGAGTTGAAAACCACCTACAACACACTACGCAAAGAATCTCCAATACCGAACAGTAACTTGATCAATAAAAAGAAAGATCACATCAGAAGATAGGTCAAGAGCTGAAGCGAAATTAACGATGTCCGTTAGTTTCCCGAAATGGCAAAAACAGAGGGGAGCGTCTGTTTACTGTGTTGACAGGAAAAGTCCATCTCCAAATTATGTGGCCATCCCGCACGCACTTCAAGTCGCGGAGATCATTTACATTTTAAAAATAGTTTCTAAACTTTTACCCTCATTACGACATTAAATTCTTAAACGGCACGGAGGTTTAATTCATCGTTGTGTCAGAGAGCATGAATAGGAGGAGACGACGCTTGGTATGTTGCCAAGAGCTCCAAGAAGACAAATAATGCTCGCCTTTACAAACTTTTGGTCTAGTTTTAGGAGAAATTGAGTTAAAAGCCATCTTTTGAGGTCAAGCATGTTATTTGAAATGAAAAACGTGAGAGTGTACCGGCGGACTCGGTGAAGAAAAACAGGACCTGAAATGAATTTAACAAAACCAAAAAAAAAGGGCCCCTTGAATGGGCAGAGAACGGCACTGAGTTGAAATAAATCGCCCCCTTCATTGATGCTCGCGAAGGTTTCTTTCAAATTTACGATGAAGTCCTTTCCATAAAGTTGTTATTATTATTCAAGTCGGCTTTCGGATAATTGTAACAGAGTTTCGGAAAAGTTTTGGAGAGGGAAAACACCGATTACTTTTGCTGCGGTGATCATTAGAAATGCCAGTTTTCGGGTTTTAATGGATTCTCTCTTTCCATTTGTATTGGTGTTGTTATCTTGGAGAACTTTAAAGCAAAAGCTCTTCAAGAGTTGAAGGGGAAACAAATATAAATATCGCGTCAACATGCATGGAGGGATTATTTTTCATTCCAACGGTAATTATTGGAGGATAAACTTCAAAACTAGCGATTCGCAGGGAAAATTAAATAAGCGTTTTAAAAAGTTTGCTTTGGTTGCGATAATTCCTAAAATTATTTATCGGTCACTCTTTTGATCAGGCAATTAACTTAAAGCAGTTTTATTAAGGGAGATATTAGTTTCATCGATGTTAAACATTTCTATGATAAAATCAAAACTTCACTTCGTTGGGCTGATGGAACTTCAGAGAAACTTGCTTCGATGGATAATTAACCTAAACCTCAGTCGAACTGGTAGTAATATTTTTTGTAACTTCTAAATATGACTTATAAAGATTAAAACAGATTGCAAAATTATCACTAGCTATTTCGGTGGTGCAAAACGTCCACCATCATCAGGACAGAAGTACAACGAGAAGGAAACACGAGTTTAAATCTGTACCTTTGTAGAAAAAGGGTCACTGTCCCCTTTGCACATTTTTAGTAACAGCTCATTTAGTAATTTTTATAACTTTTGTTTTCAATATAGCGTACAAAAAATACTTTCCGGTATTTTCATAATGTATTGACAGAAAAATATTGGCACTTTTCACTATTATAACTTTCACTACCTTGAAGTGATGTGTGGACGAAAATCAGCGTATTTGGACATAGGCCTTTTTCTACAGAGGTACAGAAATATTGTTACTTTAAAATAGTGCTGTCACCATTCGCTTTTTAATTAACTGTTTAAGGTTAATTCACTAACTCTCACCACCGTCGTGTACACGGGGGCTGATGAAAGTTAAATCTGTCGTGGCCTCAAATGTCCTCACGTTGGTGTGGTGTGGAAGTTTGGAGAGTAGGGTGCCAGCTTAGGTGTTGTCTTGCCATCTGATCGTGGTTTAAAATTACTAAGTGTTGTCCTTGGATTTTTTCCCTTCGGGATTAATCCCTGACCGTCACCAATAGCCCATTGTGTTATTCCAGTGCGAATTTAATTGAGGCGTTGACGTTGAAAAGGAAGTAAGCACCAAAAACTAAATTTTACAGGAAAGCAAAAAACCTTATAGGAACATAGGAAAAGAAATTAACACTCGTTTTCAGCTAATAAATTTTTATTAATGATTAATAAATATTTATGAATTGAAAACGGGTGTTATTTTCTTTTCCTATGTTCCTATATGGTTTTTGCTTGTCAAGCAAAATTTAGTTTTTGGCGCTTATTTACTTTCCAAAGCGTCAAAAAATTAACTACCTACCAGACATCCATGCCTTAACCCGGATTCGAACCAGGAACCTTTTGGTCTAGAAGCCAGCACTCTAACCACTAATCCGATAGTTAAGAGTACTTATAATAAACTTATAAGATTTATACTATTTAGATTTCTATAATTTATTAAATTTATAATATTAAGAGTAAAAGATTAGAAGGTTAATTGAACCAATATACTTTTCCAGTTAGTGCTTCGTCGTCTGACCATGGTTCAAAATTACTGAGTGTCGTATCCTCGAATCTTTCTCTTCGGGATTGATCCCAGACCGTCACCAATAGCCCGTTGTGTTGAACCAGTGTGGCGTTAATTAAATACCTACCATACAGAGTTGCCAAGATTGGGAGAAATTGCACCTCTTTTTCAAATTAGAGCTAAGGTCTGTGTAACCTTTGCGGAAAAGAAACAACAGCGAAGGGCGGTGACATAAGATTGTCATAATGTCATCTAAGCATGTGGTTGTTTTTCCTTAAGCACAATATCGGCATCCCCAATTATCAATGTTTGGCTCCGCTACTGATTTTTCGGTTTCAGTTACCAGAGACGAAAAATTCCTTTCGATTAAGAACGAAATTGATTTATCGTTGTTTTGCTGTTTGGAGTCAATTTTAAATATAAGCGACATGCTGAAATTGCATTCAAGCTACAAGTTGGGCTACAAATTACGAAGGAAGTTACCCAAACACTAGCGGGAACCGAAGAAGTCCGGTTGGAAGAGTAACGGACTAGCATTCGGAGGATTGCGACTTAGAATCCAACCACATATACAAAGGGGTTAGAGCAAGTTAAATCTGTCGTGGCCACAAATGTCCTCACGTTGTCGTGGCGTGGAAGTTTGGAGAGTGGGGTACCAGCTCAGGTGTGACCTCGTCATCTGACCGTGGTTTGAAATTACGCGGTGTTGTCCTCGGATGTTTCCTTCGGGTTTGATCCCGGACCGTCGTCAATAGCCCGTTGTGTTGTTCTAGTGCGACGTTAATTAAAATACCTACCTACCAAGCGCTAGCGTTCTCTATTTATCTTTACAGAAAAACTCTCACAGATTGGTTTCTAGAAATAATAAAGTGCTTCGTTTTCGACCGGTATGTTTTCACTCTTCTCATTTTGGTTACATACATCAACTATATGTCTGAAATTTTTTTAAAGAAACTCTAAAAGAATAAATATGAATACGGTAATATATTGAAATATTTAATATGCCATCACGACTTTTATTCTTCTTCTTCTTGTATAATCTAAATCTGACTAATTGGAATGTTTTTCTCATCTTAAATCATACCATAAAATTTTATAGGTGTGTTCAAAATTTTTAGCACCTGCTACGAAAATCTCGTAAATATATTTAATACCCTTATTATTTAAGCTATTAAATAAATAAAAAGGTTTTCTACAACGAGAGTCATTCGCATATTTGTAATATTATATTTTAATTTTGAGTTTATTCCTTCTTATACAACATACATTTTCCAATTGCTTTTATCTTGACTGTTAAATTATTTGCTTACAGCTACTACTATGCTAAATTACTTATTTAAATAAATAAATAATTTACTTAGCCCAAACTGAACTGAAAATACTTTCAATGAGAAATCCAGGTAAAATCTTTTATTCTGTAATAAAAATTGTATTCAAATTATTTATGCATACTTTTTAAGATGAGTATTTAGTCATATAACTTATTGTTATTCGTCTTACGTAGAATTTTAGATTATTACTAATCTACGAATTACTTCAAAAATGGACAAAGAAATAGTTTCACTCGTGTAATATTTTAAAGAAAATCATTTAACATTCTTTGAAAATGAATTAAATTATTAAAGAAAATCTTCCGTTTTTGATCAGTGCATAAAACGACTTCTTTTTCAGTAATTTAGCATAATTACACATTTAACGATTTAAGTTTTTATTTTGGTTCCCCTATACAGCTAAATTGAAAATGTTTAATTCGTTATAGTTTTTTTAAATATCACTTCTCAAGAGAACGATAAAATCAATCCCTTCGTTACGAATACTTTTTAATGGAAACAATTTATCATATCCTAATGGCATCATTTAAAAAAAAATTTTGGAGTTACCCATCAGATATTTCCCCTTGTAGCTTCATCTATTCCTTTTATAACAAAAATGACTAAGCGATAGATTTTTCGAATTCATTTAAAAGGATAATTTTTGTTTTGTAAAACCCTTCCATCATTTTGCTCGAAATTGATTGAAACACAGGCCCTATTTTATTTGAGAGAAAAATCGACAAAAACAAATTTATCCCAATGTATTTTTAGTAAAGTCGGAAGAGATTAAAAAAAAGTTAATGCAACTTTTGCAAATTTATTTGGGAATAAAAGGACGGAATAAAAATGCGTGTAGCACTTCGCAGTGAAGCTAAAATGAAAATCGTTCGCGAAAACTAGCAATTCATTAAATATTCAATGAACTGAAGTGTGTTCTTAAAAAGTGATGGAGTAATAAATTTCCTGCGAAAGGCAGCACGAAGAAAAGTGTTAAGATTTTACGGGACATGGCAAAAACATTTATCGTACTCGCGAAATCTAAATTAATGCACACAGGAGAGATTGCTCAGAAAAATTATATATCCTCACGGATAAACTACAGACCTCGAAATAAATTTCTCGAATATATTTCATCTTCAGGAGAAAAACTTAACATCAATAGGCATTAAAATTATCTCGAAAAAATGCAGATTCTATTTCACATATTAAATATTCTTTGAATGGTTATTGTACTTGAGAACGAAATCTTTTGTGAAAAGATAGCTAGGATTGTTTTTAAAGGCATTTGTAAAAAATGTTTCGAAAGGCATATTTTTGTTTTCTAAAGACGATAGCGAAACGGAACAATACATGAACTTATATATGAAATCAAGACATTTTAATAAGGCATATATTTCATCTCAGTCATCCGTTGCGGATTATTATAAAACGGTTTCAGAGAAATCGATATTTCATGAGAAACCTGTTACGAATCTTTCCATTATTGCTGAATTGATTGAAAAATTCATTAGATGAACACATAAATTCAGTTCAAAATTTGAGTTTGAACGAATATTTTGCTTGTTCATTTCACATATGGGAAATTGCTGATTGTGATAGTAGTATAAGAGAATTTTCCTGAAAATATTATGAATATTATGCATTATGTATTATTAGTAGTATATATGAAAGTATTATGAATTTTGTCCATTATAGCTGAATTGATTGGAAAATTCAATAGATGTACTCGTAAAATCTGTCAAATTTGATGTACTCATAAAGTATGACAAATATGATGTACTCATAAAGTCTGTCAAATTTGATTTCATACGAATATTTTTTGCGTGCTCATTTCACATATGGGTAGTCACATGAATTAATGTATTGGAGCAATACCACGGGCTATCGACGACGGTTCGTGATCAATCTCGAAGGGAAAGATCCGAGGACAGAACTTTGTAATTTTGAACCACGGTCAGATAACGAGGTTAGTACATAAGTTGGCACTCCACTCTCCAAACTTCCACACCACGATAATGTGAGGACATTTGAGGCCACGACAGTTTTAACATGCACCAGCCCCTAAGTATTCGACGGTATTTGGTTGAATTAAGTTTCAAACTCGCAACTCTCCGGTTGCTAATCCGTTACTCTTCCAACTGGGCTACCGCGACTGCGAAGTCCTAAGAACGAAAGAATTCTGAATTGAACCTGGTTGTTGGTTGCAAAACGTCAATTAGATTAAATTCCAAATGTCACCCAAAGGAATGTGTTTAAGTAACGTCGCACTGTGTGTGTGTGTGTGTGGAGAAACACAACGGGCTATTGGCGACGGTCCGGGATCAAACCCGAAGGGATAGAACCGAGGACAACACCACGTAATTTTGAACCACGGTCAGATGACGAGGTCACACCTGAGCTGGCACCCCACTCTCCGAACTTCCACGCCACTCCAACGTGAAGGCATTTGAGGCCGTGGCAGATTTAACATGCACCAGCCCCCCTTTGTACACGACGGTCTTTGATTGGATTCGAACTCGCACCCATCCGGTTGCTAATCCGTTATTCTACCAATCTGACTATTGCGGCCCAATGTCACCCAAAATGGCGGTAAACTACATTTTAAGAAAACCGCGGTAGTATCGTGAAACAGCATTTGTGGAAAGCAGAAGTAAAATCTTCACAGACTGTCTATTTTGGTTTGTTTTACACTGAAAACCCATCTCACGCTATGAAATTTCTGATAAATCCTAAATTAGTGAGTAGAAAATAACCCGCCTGGGTGGTATAGCTATTGAAAAAGGTTAGGTGTAAATCTTTCATTTCTAATATCTATCTTTTAAATTATTTATTAAAGACACATTTGAAAAGAAATCCCAGTAAGAAAATTGAAGAGCCCTTTATTAGGGACAGAAAGTGGTCGTTGAATGGCTGTAGTAGGAAACATTACAAAAATGGCATTTTAGCAGACAGGTGAAAGTAAGTGCAATGTTATCTATCAAAAAATACTTCTTGGTAGAGTACGGTTACACTGACATATATACTACAAGCTGAATTTGCCCGACATTGCTCGGGTTGTTAATATGTAGCCTCCGTTACCCTATAAACGATATGATACTGAGCGATTTCCAGCGCAACTATTGCACCATACTAAAATTCTAAAAAACCTCCAAGGTCATCTAGAGAGGCGATTCCTGTAGATGTTAATTCTGACGTCATCTGCAGTCAGACCGGGAGAGAGCGCCCCCTGGCAAGTGCTCTGTCCAGGATGACGGGACGTTACACCCGTCTCTGCACACCCAAGACTAATAGAACGGGAGTTAATATGTAGTTACCAGCAGGGTTCCAAAGAATAAGGGTACAAAATTTGGTGTGGATTGTTCAAACGGTATGGATTTGTATAGCGAGCAGACAGATACCAACTCTGCTTTATATGAACAGATTATACTGTATATAACTTTATGTAGTAGTGGCTAGGTTTCCCACAATACTCCGGCTCCAGAATTAAGAGTGGATGAATTCGATAGATACCATCACTAGTTGAATGATTAGCAATTTCGGGAGGGGGATCGTGAGAGATGTATTAAACCCCAAGTAGTTTTGACGAGATATCTCGTTCATCAATATCGGATCAATTTTGTTTATGACAAAATATCTCGTCATCAAGATCGGACCAATTTTGTTTATGACAAGATTCCTCGTCATCAAGATCGGACCAATTTTGTTTATGACAAGATTCCTCGTCATCAAGATCGGATCAATTTTGTTTATGACAAGATATCGCGTCATCAAGATCGGACCAATTTTGTTATGACAAGATATCTCGTCATCAAGATATTGCCGATTTTTTTTATGATGAGATCAAGATTTGGTCTACTTTTCTAATATGACATCTCGTTCATCAAGATCTTGCCAATTTTGCTAGTGAGAAATTCCCCTTCGAGACAACCACCTAGATCACGGGAGCATGGTTATGCAAATGGATTTACTTTTACAAATGGATTTACTTTTTTGTGTTGCCTTCAGCAACAGAGTGAGTGCAGTCTGCAGTTTGTTGAAATGAGGCTGAGTGGTAGTGGATAGTGAATATGTGACAGAAGTGAAAGTAGTACCCGTCATCAGAGAGCCTCAGATAGTTATTGAAAGTGATATGCATCGCATTAGCAATTTAATTTCTCATCGTGAACCATCCATCTGTATATTGCCGATTGAGGTCTGGAATTTATTTGTAAGAGAGATCTCACGTATTGCCTTCAAGTGCGCGTACCAGCTAAATTGGAGATCCGAACGTGATTTCATCATGTCCTGGTATGAATTTAGCGATTAAGTGTGGAAGACAGTGTAACTTCGTTTATCAAAACGTATTTTTTGGTGAAGTTGAGTTACAATACTACATATAGTATTTCAATTTAAATTAATTTTTATAATGGTTGCTCAGTTTACCACCATACTCCCCTCCGTCACGTACTGGCTCGTACTCACCATTTTGGTAATGGTTTTGGGGTTGCTATATTAATTAAAAAACGAGATGTGTTCCATATTTAATTTATTTGAAATTTAAAGAATTCTATTGCTAGACGAACGCTAGCTGTCAACATCTAACATTTCTATTTCTGATCTGTTTCCGAACAAGAGCTCAACGATTTTCAATGCAAAATACATATGCGCAGAAGCATGCGCGCGTGTACAATCTAGACTCGACATTCTGGTTCATCACAGTATCTTGACGTTGGAGGCGTTTAAAAGTAGTTTCCATGCATATTGTGAACAAACACGTTTTAAATTTAATCAAGCCCACTACAATAAAAAAGACTGTAACAAAGAGTGGTAGGTAGGTATTTTAATCAACGTCGCACTGGAGAAACACAACGGGCTATTGGCGACAGTCCGGGATCAAACCCGAAGGTAAAGATCCAAGGACGACACCACGTAATTTTGAACCACGGTCACACCTGAGCTGGCATCCCACTCTCCGAACTTTCACACCACGCCAACGTGAGGACATTTGAGGCCACGACAGATTTAACGTACACCGGCCCCTTTGTACATGATGGTCTTTTGTTGGATTCGAACTAGCAACCCTTAGCAGAGAGTGGAAAACGATGCAACTACATCTGCCCAAAAGTATTTAATGGTTGACATTCGTTCCACTGCTATATATGGTGCCATATCGTAAATTAAATTTTGTAGTGGTGATCAAATTCTCCACTAGGCGAGGGAAACAGGCTTTGCATTTTCTGGATAGCTTTCTCTATGCAAGGAGAAAATTGCAAGAAAACCATGGGCTTTATGCCATTTAAAACGTCGATGATAAATAAAAAGGTATTGGGTATTGCAGTGTGATTGTAATTTTAATTGTGAGACGATTTAGTTTTGAATTTGACAAGTGTGTTCAGGAATAATTTTTAGTAATATCCGAATTTTTAATTCCAGAACAAATAATTTTGAGTATTATTTTTTGTTCGTAAATCAACCAAAATTATACCTATTCTTATGCCAGATCGGCAAAAAATATATCTTTTGCCGATCTGGTCATTTATGTGCGCCATGAAATGAAAAAGGTCTAAAATCGTTGGTTTAAGGGTACAACTCCAACGAATTTGTCGCATACTAAAAAGTTGGTTTGTGAATATTTTTGAAATCTGTTTCTAGATAAAACTTTGAATAATACTTACTCTTGCTAAAAATAAAAATAATTGCTAATAATAAAATTAATTTTACACTCCGATCTCATTATCTAATAGTAGATTATTTAATTCCCATGCCATTATTAATTTTAAAAACCTCTATTGATATAATGATACAATGTTAAAAATTATATAGATATATTTTGTTTTAGTACGGTAACCAAATTATTGCCATTAACGTTATAAAAATCTAAAAACTATTTCGAAACAGACATTACATATCAAGTGAGCTTTCTATTTAAGTGAAAATTATTTTCAATACATTGATATTTACAAAAAGATGAAACATAACTGAATACATAAATCATTTCCAATCAAGTGTTAGTTTCACTAAAAAATTTATTAGTGCAGAAGAAATTAAAATACAATATTCCTAGATTGGTTTAGAAAATAATATTCAGTAAATTGCATATTAAAATGTAACTAACAATTCATTGTACTTTTCTTTTCGAATTTAAATTAATTTTAAAATATTTTAGTGAAAAAAATTCTTTATACTATTCTATTAATTATTTCCTTTACTTCGTCTTTATAGCCTTTTCTTCACAGAAGCAAAAAAACTAAACTGGATGAAAGCTATTTATCTACCAAACCATGCAGATAAAAGGAATTTTTTGTTCTGATAGTTAACGTTAATTCATTCAGATGCTAAATTCGTAGAAGTTTGATTCGAATAGTTAACTTGAAACCACATTATTAATTAAATGCATCTATATAATTGCATCTCTTTTTATTAAAAAAAAATGTTAAATTGTGTCAACATCCATAGAAGTTACGGCCTTTCAAATGCAAAAGACAGCCATACCGAATACAGACTTCCAAACGGTTTTGTGATGTTAGAATCTGAGGAAAATTAATTAATTTTTGAAAGAAATTAATGCACGTGTTTTTACCGATCAGTGGAAATAAAATAAAAAATCAACCTAAATTTGTGTATAAATTTTTTATTTACTTCTTGAGGCATTTGGAAAGATAAACTTTTGTACTTTAAAATGAAACGAATTATGATATGAAATTGAATGTTTTATTTATTTTCAAAACACTAATCATTTAAGGAAGAAACGAGTACAATGGATTTTGAGAAATGGAAAGCTTTCAAAGGATTGAACAAAACCTATATTGTTTTAAAGTTTACGTAAAACGGTTTCATCATCCACACACAAAAGCTGTTTTCTATAATTATGTTTTATTGTAGCAATAAAATATTACATTTTTGTGTTGGAGTCAATCGAAATCTGCTGTTTTAAGAACAACAGATGTATTTGAATAAATTTCTTTTATGAGAGTTCTTCAAACCGTTTTACATTTTAAATCTTTTATTCATATTTCATCTTAAGAATGGATTTCTATTCCTCATGCAAAAAAAAGAAAACTTTTAAATATTTGTTTGCATCATGATTTAATTTCCATATAGATATTTTTACACTTTTTCTATATAAATATTTTTACAATTTTTCTATATAAATATTTTTACAATTTTTGGGAATATTTTTTCGAACCGAAGTGGTGACACTGTACTGAGGTGGAAGAGAAACCGTAAAAACTTAAAAACGAGAGGAGGTATGATCATCTTGAACAGTGATTCAGACTTTTAACTACGCTTGCATGCAGCGAATGAGGTCGGAATGCGTTCATGTGGTAGCAGAACGTATTCCTATGTTAGAGCTTCTGACATCAAGATTCCAAAATTTGAATATACATCAGCTTTCTACTGAATATTTTCTACTATGCAAATCGCCAGTCTATTTAGTTTACTTTTGAAGCTGTAAACCTTTAAAAATAATGTTATCCCTTAAAATTTGCACTCCAATGTACATCAAAATTTACCACGTATTTTTGGACAGTATGAACAGTCCTTAAAAATTGTACAAGTTCTGTGCTGGACATTCAGAAGGCTGGTTTTATTCGTGCACTAACTGCATACTTGGTGGAATAGATGCAAATTATGGAAGCATTATGCTGAACTAAATTGGTGTCGTTTGTCCAGAGTTTATTCATAGACCAGTACAAACACATAATGCACGTCTTTACTGAGAACAGATGGTAGTGCTTACTCCGAACTAATGATGTCCAGCGTATGCAGTTTAAAGCAGTCTCTGGGATGCAAATTCCATAAAGCATGCAAGGAAAGCACTAAGTATGTGACTTGCTAATATCCCATGAGTAACCAAAACCTAAATTTGTCATTGTGCCTTTCTTAATTACATGTTCTCAAATTGAAAATAAGTTTTCATATTTTTTGAAAATGCATTTCTACGATAAAATTAAAATAATAAAATAAATAAATACAATTTCATTGCTTGTTTTTCTGCTGTAAAATTCTTTCATCTTGATTTTTTATAATTATGCCAAGTTATGTGAAAATAGTACAAGCTTTCTTTGAATGATAGCGTTTTCCAGTGTAAACAAACAAATTACTAGGAAAAATATATTTCCAGTTAGAGACTATCATTTATAGCAGTTTCGGCAAAGCGACATGCTGAAATTATATTAGAATAACAAGGCAAGTTTGCCACAAGTTACAAAAATGGTTACCAAATCACTAGCGCCCTGTGTATTTAGCTTTACAGAAAAACCCTCTCTTATATACAGATGTATTACCAAAACAATAAGAGTCCCTGTATTTAGCTGAACATCCAATATGTGCATATGTAATACCAAAACTCTAGCACTTTCCTGTACTTAGCTTTACAGAAAATCACTCTAAGTATTACCAAAACATTAACACTCCCTGAATTCAACTTTACAGAAAAAACGTCACAATTGTATAGATGTATTACCAAAACACTAGTGCCCTCTGTATTTACCTCTACAGAAAATTCCCTCATGTGTACAAAAAATATTTACTTAACTTTTTAACTCGTGCAGATAAAATGCTATAAAGTAATTTGTGTGTGTATGCGGACATGCCATTAGGGCTTTTTTAGTAAATAGATTAATTCACTGTCCATTATCAGGATGCGTTTTGTTTGTATCAGTATTTGTTCTTCGGGATTAACTGATAAATCGTAATCCCTTAAAGTCAAAACTATTGTGAAACTAAGGCACAGAAAAAGTGCATTCGAATTAGTCACTGGACGAAAAAAAATATCTTCCACAAAACAACACGATCGCAATTAACGCTGGAAGGCATACAAAGGAGTTCAAACGCCTCAACGTGTGTTTATCCGATCCTAGAAATAAACACGATTAAAACCAGCTCGCTTTATATAAAAGGGACAAAGCCGAAAAGAAAAACGTCTTTTATAAGACGATCATCGCTTACAATTCGGAAAGAAAAGATCGGGGCGCCTATTTATAAACACACGTCGCTGCGAAGAATAAAAGAAAGTCTCTTCTCCGTTTTTACCTTCCTCCTCACAATAGGATGGGAAATTTCTGGAATTACCGACTTCTTCGAGAAAGCCATTGTTTCGCAGCTTTCCCTTCGAAGGCCGCGACCGCTGACTCTCTTTGCAGAGGCAGCAGCGGTGGATCATCAGGAATTTATAATCCTGGGGTCCTGACATTTTGAATTTTGGTCCCAGGCCAGTGCTTTTCCTCAAACTTTGTTTAGTTCCATTCTACGCATCGTTTGCTCTACTTTCGCCGCCGGAGCTCCCCCCGGAGGAGACTTTTGGAGAGCGCCAGTGTTGTCTTTCGAATGTCACCTGATAGTTTTTCCTTTGTATCGGAAGAAATTGAGTGTAGTTGGAGAGAATTGACAGTGGTTGAAGAGACGGGTAGAGCATTCGGGATTTGGTGGATTGGATGGATGTTTGGGTTTTATGGCGCAAGTCCAAAGACGGACAAGCTGCCCGATTTGGTGGTCAGAGTCGTAGACATAAACGGACTAGCGGATGGATGTTTGGGTTGTTGAAATGAAAGAAAGATATTATTTGAAGGGATTTATTATCCATGGTTGATTAGCGAATTTGAGACGGGATATTTCTAAATCATTCGCATAAGAATTATTTGAGTTTGTGGTAATTAATACTGCTCGACTGCAGAAAGAGTTTACTTTCGGGTTACTGTTAAAGTGAAAGAATGATATTATATTTGAAGTGATATAATTCTAATTATAGTAAATTAATAATTATTATTCCGATTTCATTCGCATAAAGATCTGAGATTTGTGGTTTCTAAAATGGTTCGAGAGTAGGATGGGTTGATTTGGGGGTTATTGTTCAGTTGTAAGAATGGTATTCTATTTGAAGTTATGTAATTCTTATGTATTGCATTAAGAAAGTAATTTCGAATTCATTCGCAAAGAACATTTGAGATTTGTGATCACTAAAGCAGTTAAAGTGTAGAATTGGTTGGCTTACGAGTTATAGAAATGGAAGAATGATTTTATGTGTAAAGTGATATGGTCCTAGCTGTAGTGTATTAAGAATGCTTATTTCGAATTCATTCGCATAAAGAACATTTGAGATTTGGCGGTTGCAATCGTAGTCAACACGATAGAATGTAAGATAAATAATTTTCGTGATAATTGATTGGCTTGTTGGTGCTTATCCCACGATGCTACACAAAGCCATGGGTTTTGTGTAAAATCATTTTTCGGCTTTTGAAGTGGGATTGGAGAAGATTCCTTGGCTATTGATACTTTTCCAATGTAGGATGTGATGTGAAAAGACTGGTTCTTTTTTATATTTGTAAAGACTTGGTATCATCGACGAAGTCATGCTTTAGATATCCAGTGCGCAGTCTTGTCAACCTGGAAGGTACAATTCTCCTATAAGGGTTGGATTTTAAGTTGATAGTCTTCCTCTGAGAGGGCAATGTCACTTTTTCTGGTTCTGCATAATTGAAGGTTAAGTGTGATTTAAAGCGATATTCAATTGAGCAGCATATTTCAGAGATGTTTAGAATTTTAAGAACATTCGAGATTTAGCGGACAAAATAGTTGTCAAGACGGTGGAATGTTAGATAGTTAATTTTCTGGGTTATTGAAATTTTCAAGAATACGACTGAAGTGATATTCAGATGAGTAGTATTTTTGAGAATGTTTCCTATTCATTCGGCTTAAGGAACATTCGAGATTTAGTGGTCAGAATAGTGTTCAATACCTGTAGAGTATCTACTTTCGTGTTATTGTTCAAGAATATGCATTTTATTTCAAGTGATATAATTCTAGTTATTTAGATTAAGAATGGTTATTTACAATTTATTTACATAAAGAACATTTGAGATTTAACGATCCAATTTGGATGGGTTGACTGCCAAGGTATTGTTGACGTGCAAGCCCTACCTGGCACAGAAATCGACATTATTTGTATTGTGGCGCATAACAACAAATGAATGTAAATAATGTAAAACTAACCGCTTAGATTGAATATGCTTGTATTGAACTATGGAGCTCATTCTTCAGCAGTCTGATTACAGAAGAAAATGAGAAATTTGGAAGATAGCGTAGAAAAGAAAATGCGAGCGAAAAGAGATTCAAAGTCAAAACATGCCAATTTGGATTTTAGTATTTATGACGCAAGGTTCATAACGGACAAGTTGCGCCAAAAATAAAGAATCGTCTTTGGACAAAAGTGAATGTTGGTTTTTCTGTGGGTTTTATGGGGCCATATTTGGCCACACATGCTGAGCCAGATACAAGATACACAATATCAAAGTAATAGACACACACAATGAAAGTTTCACCGACACAGAAGAGAGAAATACACCCAGGGAAAAATACACCTGACAGGAATCGAACCTGCGCCGCCTACAACTTGAAGGTTGCTAGAGGAGTGGACATATACACTGAGCCACAACGGCCCATGGACATTGTCCATGAGATGCAGTTGAAGTGGACTTTCAGAAGCTAATTAGGCGACTAAGGTAATTTTTGCCATGTGCTGAATAAGAATACCAGTAAGTACACGAAATGTTTTTATATTTTTGATTCAGTATATTTCGTTTTGAGGTATGAAATGTGCATATCGATGCGTATGTATATTCTCCCGTGGTTTAAAATTACGGGGTGTTGTCCTCGAGTCCTTTCTTTCGGGATGGATCCAGGACGGTCGCCAATAGCCGTTGCGTTGCTCCAGTGCGATTTTTATTAACAACTTAACCTAACCTATGCGTATATTCATTCTAAATTAATTTGAATAATCCATCAAAAATGATTGATTGGTTTGGGGTTTTTATGGCGCAAGGGATATCAAAAATGAATAACGACACTGTCATCAACAAACTTTAAGAAACTTTAGCACAGACTACGCGCGTGTCTACTAAAAGTATAGGTAGGCAGGCATTGTAATTAACGTCCCACCGGAGCAATATAACGGGCTATTGGTGACGGTCCGGGATTAATCCCAAAGCGAAAGATCCGAGGACACCACCACGTAATTTTGAAACGCGGTCAGACGACGAGGCAACACCTGAGCTGGCAACCCACTCTCCAAACTTCCACACCACGCCAACGTGAGGACATTTGAGGCCACGGCGGATTTAACATGCACCAGTCCCCTTTGTACACGACGGTCTTTGGTTGGATTCGAACTCGCAACTCTCCGGTTGCAAATCTGCTATCCTTCCCACCGGTCTTCTCGTCATCGTGGTTCAAAATTACGTGGTGTTGTCTTCGGATCTTTCCCTTTGGGAATGATCCCGGACCGTCACCCATAGCCCGTTGTGTTGCTCCAGTGTGACGTTAATTAAAAATACCTACCTACCCACCGGGCTACCGCGGCACCGCTCAGGGTATGGATATTTAGATAACGCGCATTTTATGAAGCCAGTTGTTTCGAAGATGCGTTTAACCGTCCATCTGATTGCATCAAGATAAAGTTAGTATAATCCAGTATCCCTCGATCTTCCAGGTCTCATGCAATTATACTAAAGGGGTTTTCAAGAGACTTTAAACTGTTTCGCGATATAATAAACACGGTGGCGGTAGGAAATTTACATATTTGCCCTTTACGCAAAATCGATTTGTGCTGAAACACTCCGTTCCAAAATTACAATGACTGGATTATAAAGGAAGGAAATGTATAGCAAAGTGCACAGAAGGTATTAAGCTGAAAAGCGAAGCACAATGGTATTTAATGTTTTGAAATCCACATTTGTCACCATGTGGGACGTATTGTCTAGAATCGTGTATCAACAATTAAAAGATTAAAACTACAGATCTCTGGAATGAACTGTACATCTAAAGAGTAAATTATATTCGACAATGTATGAGAGGCTTTTTCTGTCAAGCTAAATGGGGGGGGGGTAAGTGGCAGTAGCGTTTCTGTTGTGGAATGTGTTTCCTGTACCTAATCCGGACGCGACGTCACTTGGCTTGTTTTTCGAATACGATTTCAGCACTTCCCAATAAATTACAGAGAATTAATTCCAAATTGATAAGGCATTTAATTGGTCAACGCCAATTAGATTAAACGACAAACATCGTTAAAATGGTGATGAACTATATTTTCAGGTGAGTAAATCATGCGAGAGCAGTTGGGTAACAGGAAGAAAAATCCCTATCTTCCTATTTGGTTTGTTAATTTGCACTGAAAATACTCTCATACATTTCAGTGACTTATTTTTACCTTAAGCAGTGTTTATAAAACTGGTAGGGCGGATCTGCCCATGACGAAGTGGGTGAAATCGGATGTGAAAATACACTATTGCAAAATTTAGTGGTCTCATGACAAAAATAAATAAAAAATATAATTAATTATCCTCAAAGTGTTACATTTTATGATAGGTCAAAATATTGAAAGTAAAGTAGAAATACGTGTGGATATATTCGTGATTTTTCAATTTTTCCTCATCCCTTTTAATAGATTCTCAAAACCTATTGTACCACTTGAATGAAGAATCCAAACCAAAGTTGTTGTATGAGATCAATGTAAAATCAGGCTATCAGTTTTGCAATGTTTAGTTTTGTGCCCTCAAGTATGACTGAGAACACACTCGTTTAACGGAATTTCATGGGGTAAAGTTTATAAAAAAAGTATAATATTGGATTCACAAAGTTTTCACATACAATCTCGATAGACAAATAGTAATCTGGAGACATTTGCAAACATGTAAAGCCCTTCAAGTTCAAAATTTATTCGCTCAGAAATAAAATTATCAAGCTGTTTTTTACTGAAAGCCAGAGTCCAAATCCACTACAGAGTAGCACACTAGGTTACTAATGTATGACACAGAACATAAATGCAACATAAAGAACTAAAAATATATAGCATAATACAAAAAGCATGAAGTATAGCTTAATATTGAATACTGAATTTTAATAGGAAAGGTGTTTAAAAACGAAAATGCAAATTCAAAACCAAATTAGGTGAGATACAAGTTGATTGGTTGGATTTTATGGCAAAATGCCATTTTTGTCCAAGCTGCGCCAAGATACAAGCCGAAGAAATTGCAAAAATTGTTCGATATTAGACCTTGTGCCGTACAGCCCTACCTACCTACGTCAGAGATGAGGAGGCTATTTCATGATTTAAAAGTCTAAAAAAGTTTTGCAATATTGTGAGGAAAACTCGAAAAGCGTTAATCAACAATTTTACAATTTACTTAGTTTTGATTAACTGCCTATTGTAAAGAGCCCGATGTATAATTTCTGTATCTTGGTAGAAAAAGGGTCATCCATGTTTATTTTACAAGTTTTTGTTAACAGATGATTTAGAAATATATTTTTTAATTTTTAATACAGTATATAAAAATACTTTACAATGTTTTGATTCTCTCAAAATGTATTTACAAGGGGACATTGGTGCGTTTTTCAATTATAACTTTCATTACCTTGAAGTGATTTATGGACCTAACTCCAAATCAGCGAATTTGGACATAAGCCTTTTCCCACCAAAGTAGATTTAATAAATATTCTATTTCTTTTTCAAAATCTCTCTTTGTTACGAAGAGAGGATCTAAAGTAAAGATGTTAGCAAACTAAGATTGTGTTCTCAGAATCCATAATGTCCCCATTCTCCTGCAATTGACGAAGGCCCCAAGAAAGTTCTGAGGCCATAGAATATATTCAGCCATATTCCTTACAAATACCATTGATGCTAAGTTTGATCTTGAGATGATCGATGGTTCTGCATTACGCGTCCCACAGACGTTGGGAGATGTCTCTTCTAAGCAAACATTAATCTCGTCCAAAGTCTGGTCCGGCAAGGGTCAATACGGTCTAAGTATAGCTTTGTCTCTCAGTTAATGGTCATCGTGAATGCCACCGGCGGCGTTTGAATAGAAGGTACATGGACCCAGGCAATGAAAGGACGTTCGTTTATGATAAACAATGTATAGTTGGAACACAAAGGAAGGTTAAGGTTTCGGGGATTTATCTTTAAATGTACACTCTTGAGGTTTAGGAAAATTTGAATAAAAATTCGTGTTGAACGTTCAAATTAAGAAATTGTAGACAGATTAAAAGAAGAGTGATTGCCGATCGAATCCTGCCTACAAGAATTGCATTCTAATGCTGGTGCATAATAATTATAGCATAACTATTACTGCCAGCGTGAATAAAATTAAAATAATTATTTCACTTGCGAAAATTACAGGAACAGTTTAAATAAAGCATTAGTTTTAGGTTTTGTAGTACAATCCTACGGAGGAGTTTTTAGTATATTTTCTATAAGTGCCTCTGAAGTTTTGCATCGTGCAATTATTTTCACAGTGCACTCAGATTTGAATTGATTTATTAATCGAAATCTCTTAATCACTACTATAGTTTCTATTGACATTTTCTATGAAAATGGTAGAAAATCAAATTGTCTTCATCTGGTCCGGAAACGGTCAATACGATTTAAGTATGCTTTTGTCTCTCAGTTAATGGTCATTGTGAATGCCACCGGCGGTGTTTGCACAGAGGGCAATGAAAGGATGTTTGCTTATGATGAACAATGTACGGTCTGATCACAAAAGGAAGGTGAAAATTTTGGGGCTTTATATTTAAACGAACACTCTTGGGATTTACGAAAATTTGAATAAAAGTATGTGTTGAACGCTGTAAGAAACTATATGTTATAGAAACGATTAAAAATTCAGTGATTAGCGATTGGATGTTGCCTACAAGGTTTACCTACAGTAAACTGTTTGCGAAAATGAAACCAAAGAGAATTATTTCATTTTTGTTAACAACAATGGGATTTAAAATCAAGCATGAATAGTTTTAGGTTTTCTAGTAAAATTCTACGATATAAAAAATTTCCCAGTGTCTGCAATATAAAGTATGCTTCACAGAATTCATTTCACTGTGGAATCGAAGATTTGAATTCACTTATTAACCCAGATTATATAAGAATTTCTATTGACTTTTAGTATGAAAATGGTTGAAAGTCAAGTATTACATGTACTTGATTTTTCTTTCGTTTTTATCTTGGGAAAGAATATCTTTGGGAAAAGGCATTTTTTTATTGACTATCTTGACTCTTATTAGAAAAAATATATTCCTTACTAACCAATTATGGACGTTGTTCATCAATCATGTTAAGAACATTCCAATGAACAAAACAGATATAAAATGGGGGTTTGAGAATTTGCCATTTTACAGCCAAGACAAGTAGCCAACAAATGTACAAGAGATATGGTAAACATGAAAGCATGAAGACATGTGCGAGGAAAATCGCCATATGTATGTACATTACTATATACATATGAATGTTTGACAATGAAACAAGTTTTTCAATCAGAGCGCAGAAGAATATATATTCGCTTTAATCAAGCCGGGGATTTATCTATCTATATATAAAGCAAAGTTGGCAACTATTTACCTGTACTTCATACAAATATACAATGCTTTATCAATTCATACCAAATTTGGTATACCTATTCTGTAGAAACCGGGGGAAACTGATTACATATATTAACCCTGGTTCGATTTCTCTTGGGTTTGCTAACATCTTTGTTTGGACGTGAATACGTCTAAATTAGTTTCGGTACAAGGGTCTATACGAAATCTCTAGCGACACAAACAACCAGATTTGTCGCTCGTATGTTTCGCAAATTATAATAATTTTAGAATTTAAAATTTGTTGGATGGATGGTTTATGTCCGTATCTCAAACGGTAAGTAAAGTACAGGACTATCAACCGGAGGGTTGCGAGTTCGAATTCAACCAAAGACCGTCGTGTACAAGGGGGCTGGTGCATATTAAATCTGTCGTGGCCTCAAAGGTCCTCACGTTGGCGTGGTGTGGAAGTTAGGAGAGTGGGGTGCCAGCTCAGGAGTGACCTCGTCATCTGACCGTAGTACAAAAATACTTAATGTCGTCCTCGGATCTTTCCTATCGGGTTTGATCCCGGACCGTCACCAATAGCCCGCTGTGTTGCTCCAGTGCGACATTAATTAAATACCTACCTACCTGAAAATGGAGACGCCATGCGCGTTTGAGCAGTGTAATTTTGGATTGGGAAGAGATAGGGACATTGAAACTGGTGACGATTTCTAGAGAATAACAGGATGTACAATATTATTTAACAATAATAACCGATAAAATAATCAATGTACCCATTATGCTTACCGGTAATGTCGAGGTTATTAAAAACAAATCGCTTAAAGACAATATGCAACAGGCGTTCAACTTGAAGTACGTTTATGCATCACCCACTTCTTTGGGCAACACTTGCATAGATTTAAAGTTGTTTCATAATAGATTAGACAGGGTCCTTGAGATGATTGTTCACATAAGAGTTTATCTGGAACACAGTTGTCTTGTGCTTTCGGGACATTATTCGATTTAACACCTGTTTATCCTATAAGTGAGCTATGACTTCCGCTAACAATTCTGTTTCGTATATGATGACTTATGTTTTGTGCACGCTGTTATAACAGTTGACACAGTACTCCTCTAAATATCCACAAGGGTTGGATGATTTCGTCAGTGATGCTCCAGCGACACGCTCTCCAACGATCATGGCCCTTAAGAAGTCACAGAGGTAGGATATCACGGCGTTAGATTGCTAGCAGAATGTTCACATACAACCCTACTGCCGATAGTTTAGTCTTCACTGTCAGTAGGTGTGGCAGACTTCAATGCCAGGTGGCATGCCTATACTACAAGGACGAATTAAGACCCGTTTTCAGTTGTGTATTCATATTTTATCCACCACTTGTATGTTCACACTATGCGCAATGGCCGCGTTTGTAAACAATTATCTGAAAATGTGCGAACCAAAAAATAATCTGTCACATGACCTCCGTTGCACCAGTTCTGAAGTTTGCATTTACGGACGATTAGGTTTTTAGTCTCAATCGCCATGTAATTGGCAATTTGTTTTGATAAATTCAATCTGTAAATGAGCCTAAACCATGAGTAGAAATGCATTACAGCATTCACAACCTTTCCGGTCGGCAACTTCCGAACTAAAAACCTAGCACAATCAGTTCGTTTCAAACTATTTTTTTTTCGTTTTCAGTGACTTATGAAACGGCTTGTTTTCACATTAGAAAATCTGAGAGACTTGGAACGGTCGGTTCGAATAACTCGTACAGCCGGTGCGATTTATTCGTGTTTACGAACGAGCCCAATATAAATTTCAACCGTGGTAATTTTTTTCTTCTCACTTCTACCTAAACTGCATTGAATTTTTGAGTATTAGTGGCATCTCTCGTTCTACAATTGTTTTTATCCTTCACTTTCATTTTCGGAATTTCATATTCGCTAATGTTTGGTGCTCAGAAATTGTGATGATTTGTTTGTTGGGAATGGTAACAACGCAAACAAGTATACGACCGTTGTGATGTGACCACCGCATTGTGTCTATTTCAATTCAAATTACAGCGAAGTTAATACGAGACACATTTCAATCTACTGTCACTTAAATCCCATTTAAAGCAGGGTATGGCTTTTAGATTAGTCATAAAAATTCTTGGATATTGCATAACTCTTACTATATCTCGTAGCAATAAAGATTTATTACATAGTTGCAAAGATATCAGTAAAATGTATTATTGCAGCTAACTTCAGAATAAATGTAGCGTAATTTTCGACCGAAATTCATACGACTTGTACAAAAACTACAACACTTTAAACGCGAATCTTAACTCAACATTCTGTTATCCTCAAAGTGATTAAAGTTTATGCTCGTAATTGTATTCCTTCAACATAATCTTTTACTGTCTTCTACCGCTACCAGTAAGTGTGAGAATCTCTAACGAACTTCAATAAAAAAGTTGTTAATATTATATCGTGTTCTTGGGCTCCAACATGGGCATATCAATTCACGTTTTACATTCCATTGATCGGTTTTAGTGGGCAGTTAAGTTGTTTTGTGATGGAAAATGTTACAACAAAAATAGATACCCAATTTATAACATTGCGCCTATGGGAAATAAAGGCAAAAGTTACGACCGCTGTTCAGAAACAAATTAGATCGTACGGGCAAGAGCTCTGTAATGCTTTCAGATCTAATAAAAATGATTTATCATTAGTGTGTTGGATACTGTTCCCTACAATCATTTTGGAAGGTCCAGGTCTGGAGAATAAGATCTGGTTACTCAGAGCTGGGATTTCAATTAGCATGTATGTTATGCTGTATTTTCTATCGAAAGTTAATCTCTATATATAAAATAGGATGTGTGTGTATATGTATATATGTATATTTTCTATACAAATCTACACCGTTTGACCAATCCACACCAAATTTGGTACACTTATACTTTAGAACATTGCGGTCAGCATAGGCTAACTCTTATCCCCCCCGTTCTATTGGCCCTAGGGGGCTAAAAACTATTCGAAATCGCCATAGAAATAACATTGAGCATAGATTGATTGCTTTAGGCAGCTATGGTTGCTTTACCAGTGTTGATCGAAAAACAATTTTTTCCGAAACAAATTAAATTACAATATTTATGTTTGAACTGACTTTTTAATTCTTCCCATGATGTAAATAAATTATAGATATTTTATTGATTGAAGAAATAATATTTAAAAATATTTATTTTTGCAAGGAAATTCAAGGAAAGGTTTTCAGGAGTTCAAGGATGATTTTCAAGGAAAGTTGGTGTATATTTCGACCAACTTTCCTTAAATAATTTATTGAATACGTAATGATTTGTAGAATTCTCTTTCATAAGCTTTTTAGGTAAGGCGTGTAACTTATTTTAAAATGTTAGGAATAGAAACATGTGAATCCTCCGTTGAAAGCAGTGATTTATTTCTGAAAAATTCTGTAAAATCGACCTTCTGCTTTTTGAAAAAATTTTATCTATTCAGTTTAATTTGTCTACACCGATTACATTTATTTCTAACCCAAGCACCGTTATTCCAAAAAGCACAAACGAAAAACTCATTGATCATAAAAGCGTAATTTTGCTACTCTATTTGACAGGTGTAATGTGCATTTTGTTATTCTTGCTCCTGGAAACTAAAAATATTGTGTATAATCAAGTTTTGTGTTACATTTATATTACAGTGAATTTGTAAAATATTTTACTTCATGATGTGTGTACTGTCCTTATACTTTTAAAAACCTGTTAAATATAATTACTTTGATTTTACACTATAGATTGATTTGATTCATTTTCCTGTCTAATAGATGATTGGAATAAATACCTGGGCAAAGTCATTTTTCGGTCATGTTTGAGTATTACTAAATCTAACTTTTAATTGATTGCATAAGTATTTCTTACTTTATTTGACAGGTGTAATGTGCATTATTGAATTAAAGTTCATTATTATTATTGTATTTCCCTGATGAGTTTTATATTTTTACATGAATATTATGAATATTTGATTGATAAAAAAAGGATATTTAAAATATTCGATTTTTCATAATTTACATTTCGTAATGGAACACGAAAAACAACTCAATAATAAAAGCGTAATTTTGTTATTTTAGATTTGGCAAACCAGAATTAATATTTTATTATTTTATAAATTTGATTTAGAATCCCGTGTTTGTGTATTTGAGTTACCACAGCGAAATGTTGCAGTCATATTTGAGCATTACTAAATTTCATAAATCATTATCGTCTTTATCAATATTTTTCAAATGTCTTTTTTCGAATTGCTCTATTTCAGAATACACTCAGGCAGGCGAAATTCGACACTTTGCGCATCTGTCGTTTTTTCGTCGGAATTTCGTTTCTGTTTGTATAAAGGTCTTAATCTTTTACATATTGCAATATATTCAGAAATTAAATGTATATACTTGCGTCTGAAGTATATTGTAAAAGCTACGAAAAAGTTAAAACGTATTTTCCGTACAACTTAAATGATTGCATTTTTCTGTGAAAGAAAAGTGATTATTCTAATTCACTTTTCAAGCAACATTTAACCATTTCAATTCGAGCAACGCCGTGTAATTCAGCAAGTAAAATAATAAAATTCTAGGCAGACAATGCATATGACGCTTCAACTTTAGTAACATTAAAAGTTTTAAATTTATTGAAAAAACTAGATATCAGAACGAGAGCTTTCCAGTCAAACGAAATATAAGTGGTGTTAGTATTTCTGCGGTAGAACGAGTTGGCTGGTTTCTGAAAATTTTATATATCCAGTGTGAATGCTTAATGAGTTAGTTAATTCTTTAGGGTATTTGTAGTTGAAGTAGATTTACATACCTTATCGTATGAAAACGAAACCTGTAATGCATAAAAAAATTAAGGTTTCTCTCTTTTCCAAAACGTTATATTTGAACAATTTAAAATTATAATTATGTTTGAACTGATTTTTTATTTCTTTCCATAATATAAATAACTTATAAATACAGTGGAACCTGGCTTCGTGAGAACCCGACGGGGATAACATAATCTTCTCACTAACCCAGGTTTCTCACCAACTAAGTTTCTAGGTCAAGGTATAGAATAATTAAAAACATTGAAAACGCAATATGCAATTGAAAAAGAATAGCTTTAACTTGTGAAGTAAGCAACCTCGACCTTAAGACAAAAAATGTTAATTTTTCAAAAGTCCTAGTTATATCAGTGATATTCCTTGTTCTGCAAAGTCTAGTTTTAAAATTCGCACATGAGATGACAGTTTTTAAATGAATCCTAGCTGCATATTTTTCAATCCAGTATAATTCGATGCCTAAATTTAAACCGCATAGCTATTTAGAACGATAAATTTAGTTACTTGACTATTGAGTACAACTTTCAATAACACTCACGAAACATAAAGAATAAATGTATGTATGATTTTAATCATCTTGGTAATTAAAATCTGTGTAAAAATTTAGAAACATATTTGAATTGCAACGCTACCAGTCTTATTTTAACGGTATCTGTTTTATTTTAAAATGATTTTATTTTTAACGTGTTATAACAAGAAGTTGTATACCTTATTTTAAAAAAAGGTTTCGTTTGTATGCTTTATTTTGTTTTTATGAAACGAAATTCTACAAACCATTATGTTTTGAGCCATACTTTTAAGGAAAGTTGGTCAAAATATACAAATTCACCCAAGAAATGATCCCATGTTTATATACCGATATTTTGAAGGAAATAAATAATTTGTTAAAATCTATCTTCTAAATAATTTATCTACAACATGTAAAATACTACAACACATAAATAATGAAGTAGAAGCTTAACAAACGTAAATTCCGATGATTGAAGAAATGCAGAATCCTGAAAAACGGGCAAGCGTGTCGAATTTCAACTTCCTGAATACATTCAGGAATAGAGCAATTCTAAAAGATTTTTAAACAATATTAATAGGGACAATGATTTTTTTACAAAAAGAACATATATTTATAATACTTAGAAATGATTAAATGTGACTGCAACATTTCGCTGTCTGGACAGAATTCTAAATGAAATTTATAAAACAAGACATTAATTCTGGTGTTGCCAGATACGAAATAGAAAATTCACGTATGAACATAGTGTTTTTCGCTCGTGCTTTTCGCGTTAGACTCGTTTCATTACAATTGTAAGTTCTGTAAAGTTTAATATTTTAAATATCCTTACATCCAATCAAATATTCATAAATTATTGGTATTTTGGAAAAATAAGTTAAAACATGAATTATTAAAATTGAAATTCTGTAAAAATAATTGTTTGGGAAAAATTATTTTTTCAGCAATACTGGTAAAACAATCCAAGTTTCAATAGCCAATCGTAATTATCCTCAATTTTATTTCTCTGAGGATTTGAAATTGTCTTTAGACCCTCTGCACACCCAGGAAAAATCGAACAACGGTCGTACCTTCAGGGTTCTGAAAAATTAGTGTACTAAATTTGGTATGGAGTGGTCAAACGGTGTAGATTTTTATATAGTACATACAGACGCTAATTCTGCTTTACATATACTGGCATAATTACTCGACGTTGCTCGGGTTGAATTAATTTTATGTTGATTGAAAAGTGATCAGACTAATTACTTCTCTTTCATAAAAGAATGCAAGTATCATTTAAATGTACGGGAAATAATTTTTAATACCTCGCTTTAACTTTTTCTTAGCTTCTACAATTTTTTTCAGACGAAAATATGTATACATGATACAGCCATCCATATAATCCATTTCATGTTCATCGTACTTCAGCTGTAAGACAAACTAAAACGTTTTTTCTAAGATGACTACAGAAGTCGATTTTGAGTTTTGGAGAGACTACGAATATCCCCGTTCGTTTATTTTCAGTAAAATGGCGAATTTTCGGCGTATAGTCTTACACTCAGTTTTCCTATGAATATGTTTTACGCGTGGCATTCTTGAACCAAGTATGTGTTTGTGTTCGAATTTCATCATCAGTATGAGAGGATGGTAAATTAAATTGTTACGGCATACGCGATTAATTTATTTTGAAGCAAACACACTTTTTTTTCGCAAATTCCTACATCATCTGACAGTGCTAAAAATTCCGAAGTGTCGTCCTCGGATCTTTCCCTTGAGGATTGATCCCGGACCGTCGCCAATAACCCGTTGTATTGCGACGTTAATGTTGTTGTGCGACGTTAATTAATTATCATTACGATTACCTTGAAAATTCCTTTTAGCGCCACGTGAAATAAAGGAGCGTGTTTTAAGAAAATGTCAGTGTAGGTAAAGCAAACTCAATAAATTGCAATTTAAAAAAAACCAGAAGGTCGATTTTACAGTTTTTAAAAAAGAAAATCACTGCTTTAAACGAATGTTTCACACGTATTTAAGTTGCGTAAGAACAGCTTCAATTTGTAGAGTAAGAAACCTCGACCTTTTACTTAAGACAAAAAGAAATTCAATTTTTCAAAATTCCTAACTGATATTGTTCCAAGATCAGCTGTCTTATTTGAAATTCGACATTGAGTTTTAAATCGAACTCTTATGATACTTTTTTAAATTCAGAGATTTGGTTTTTAAGTGGAAACCACGTACCTATTTAGAATAATAGATGTAGATACTTAACTATGGAGTACAGTTTTCAATAATACCCATGAAAAACAAATGTAAATTTAATTGATTTTATTCGACTTGTAATGAAAATCTGTCAAAATTTTGAAATATATCTGAACTGCAACCTAGGGCTACCCGTTTTAATTTAACGTTACTTATTTTAACTTACCTTATTTTAAAGTGAATTTTTTTTAAATTTTACCTGTCATTTTAAAATAAGAAATCACACACCTACTTAAAATGTTTGTTTTGCTTATTTTATTTATTTTTATGAACCAGCATTCTACAAACCATTACGTATTAAACCGAAGACTTAAATTGGTCAAAATATGCCACCAAGAAATTACCCGTGACTACTGATATTTTGCAGAAAATAAGAATAATTCATTTAAATTTAACTCCTAAATAATATATCTGCAATATGCAAAATACTGGAACACATAAACACAGAAACGAAATTTCGACCTTAAAAGAATGCAAAATTCTGAAAAAAGAATTATATGAGGAAACGTGTCGAATTTCTATATCCTGAACATATTCTGAAATAGAAGAATTCGATTCGAACAATTCTATTTCCTAAACATATTCTAAAATACAAAATTCGAAAAAAAAAAAGAAATTTTTGAACAATATTGATAAAGACAATAATGATTTATTTACAAAAATGTAGGTAGGTATTTAATAAACGTCGCACTGGAGCAAGAAACACAAAGGGCTATTGGCGACGTTCCGGGATCAACTCCCGAAGGGAAAGATCCGAGGGCAATACCACGTAATTTTGAACCACTGTCAGATGACGAGGTCACACCTGCGCTTGCACCCCACTCTCCAAACTTGCACACCACGCCAACGTGAGGACATTAGAGGCCACAGCAGATTTAAAGTACACCAGTCCCCTTTGTACACGACACTCTTTGGTTGGATTCGAACTCGCAACCCTCCGGTTGCTAGTCCGTTACTCTACCAACCGGGCTACCGCGATCCCTATTTACAAAAAGAACACATATTTATAATACTTGGAAATGCTCAAATGTGACCGCAGCATTTCGCTGTCAACTCAAGTACATAAACACGGAATTCTAAATCAAATTAAAGAATAAAACATTAATTCTGGTGTTGCCAGATACCGAGTAGCAAAATTACGCTTTTATTATCAATGAGCTTTTCGTGTTCCATTACAAAATGTATAATGTGTAAAATTAAGTATTTTAAATATCCATTTTTCACCTGGCTTCGCGAGAACCTCACCTCGTGAGAATCCTCTGTTCATGAGAAAAAAATGCTGGCCCTTGACTTTTGGGCCAAAAACCTGGCTTCGCGAGAACGAAATTGCCTCTACTCATGAAAATTAACGTTGAGCTCTCCCAAGCTCTTCTACCTCTGAAGATGAGAATTTACCACTTCATTACCTCTAGTCGTGAGGAAGAATGTTTACATCACATACAATGAACTGTTTACTTTTGAAAATGAACCTGTCTGAAGACTTCTAATGTAGGTTTTTCTACTAAAGTCTTTTCAGTGCGCAACCGTGCCTCCTAAGAGAAGAAACATGTCATGCCTCACGGCTAGTGCTAAATTGAAATTAATTCGCGGCATTGAAGATGGAAAGTCGTTCACGGCCGTTTCTAAGGACTCGGGAGAGCCATTATCTACTGTTTATAGAATCGTTAATAAAGAAAAAACGAGAGTAGAATCCGAGTGCACGGATGGACACAGCAAACACAAACGATCACGAGTCGGGGATCTTCCCGATCTAGAAAGCTGCCTGGTCGAATGGATAAAAGAACGTCGAGCCGACAACATAGTGGAATTTTGATCAAACAAAAAGCTCATGATTTTGCTGAACATCTAAACATCGCCAACTTTACTGGTAGCAACGGTTGGCTTGAAGGTTTTAAAAGGAGGAATGATCTGGTTTTTAAAAAAGTTTGCGGGGAGAGCAGCGATGTCTGCAATCAATGGATCGCCGATTTGCCGTCACTTTTGTCAGGTTACAGCCCCGATGACGTATTCAGTGCCGACGAAACGTCTTTGTTTTACAAACGTCTCCCCACACCAACGTTTACCTTTAAGGGTGATCAATGCCACGGCGGTAAATTTAGTAAAGAGCGCACAATACTACTCCTTGCTGCCAACATGAGCGGGACCGAAAAGTTATCGTTATTGCTGATTGGGATATCCACAACTCCACGCTGTTTTAAAAGAGTGAAAACGTTGCCGATAAACTACAAAATCAATAAGAAAGCTTGGATGACGCTGGATATTTTCACAGGTTGGCTGAAGAGTCTCAACCGAGAAATGAAGTTGAAAAGAAAAATCGTGTTGTTCATCGACAACTAACTCAGCCCACACCATTCTGCCTGAACACGACCACGTGAAAGTTATTTTTCTTACTCCCAACACAAGTAAATTACAGCCAATGGACCAAGGGATTATCAAAAGCTTTAAACTCCTGTACAGGAAAGAGACAGTTCGATTCATCATTTCCTCCGTCGAGCAGACTTCACAGCAGCCCAACATAAGCATGCTTTGTGAATGCGATTTGCTAGGAAAGCCTGGTTTGACGTCAAATCGACCATAATAGCGAATTGTTTCCGAAAGTGTGGATTCGTCACCTCGATCGGAGAAGCACCGCCGTTGGATGATGAAGTAGAAGTAACACCGGAGGAATGGGATACAGTTCTCCATCAACTTCCATCTTCTTCAGAATGCATTGAAACGCCTACATTTCAAGAGTACGTGTCCGTTGATGATGAGGCAATGGGTATTGTGGGTGGGATGAGTAGTGTGGATTCGTCACCTCGATCGGAGAAGCACCGCCGTTGGATGATGAAGTAGAAGTAACACCGGAGGAATGGGATACAGTTCTCCATCAACTTCCATCTTCTTCAGAATGTATTGAAACGCCTACATTTCAAGAGTACGTGTCCGTTGATGATGAGGCAATGGGTATTGGTCAGACAACGGAGGAGGACATTGTAGATCGCTGCCTCAGTCTCCCCTTAATGACAGCGAAGATGACAAAGAAACCCCCCCTTTACCCACTGCTATTAAAAAGGACGCCCGGAATGCTTTGATGATGATGCAGCATTTTTTTGAATCTATCGAGAGTGACGGAACATGTTTTGGCCGTCTGCATGATCTGGAAAACATGATTACCCAATCCAATTCCGAAAAGCAGATAAAATAACAGATTTTTTAAACTGGAATTTAACTGAAAAATTGTAATTATTAGTAATTATATTGTAATATATTTCTGCATGCATTTTATATCTGAGCAACTAAAATAGGGTTTAAGAGGAGACTTTTTTGCTGCTATTAAAAAATATGCTACTAAGGCTATTACTTTCTAATAAGTGCGTTAATAATAATAAGTGCGTTGGCTGTGGCAGCTCTAAAAGATACAACCGTTTTCATGACTGGATAGACTTGGGAAAAGTTTCATTGCTCCCAGTTTTTCTTGAACAGCAATAAAATAGTCATCGATGGATTAATTGGCTTGTAAAGGAAAAATTCAACTAGTTTCTAAACTAATGATTCAGTTCATCATGGTATTAACGCTCAGTTTGTTTTATGTCCATGATGTCAATTTTAAATGGACTTTGATTGGAAAAGAATTATATGGGTGTAAAAATATAAAGTAAAACGAATAAGATCATATGTCGTAAAAGTATAAAAAGTAGCAACAGTTTTGTTATTTAGAAAGAGAGTGTTAATGAGGTATACACCTTTAAATATTAAAACAAATAATCAATTGAAATTTAATATTATACCATTAATTATAAATTCAGCATCGAATTTCAAACTTCTTAGCTACATCAATGGAAATAAATACAACAGAACACCCTCCATTTTTCGTAAACAATAAAATTATTTTAACAAATCTAAGTGTTATACTATTCCTTATATTACTTTTAATAATTGTATGCATTTTGGTGTCTATAAGCATTACGTTTTTCCATAAACTTGGTTTTAAATATTTATAATGTGTCCTTCCCTTTCCGAAAAATTAATAAATACTGACCTGCTATTTCAGAAAGACGTTTCGAGAAAGACGAAGCAAAAAGAAGCATGAGTAAAAGGAGGTCAAAAAACAAAAAGAGCAACCCTATGTTGAACGTGATTTTTACCTTGCAGAATGCAATGCTGAATATCCCGAAGAATTCATGGACTTGCGTCTGCGTATTATCGAAGACGAGATGGCAGAAAGAGTTCTACTTGCTGCACAAGCTACGACGCCCAGTTCACAAAAATATTCTATAAATAAAAACGTATTGGACGAAGCTGTTGACTCACCAGACGTAGATACTGCCACAAATTTCAACGGAGAAGACGATGAATTCGACTTATTTTTGAAGAACAGAATCGCATGTCAAGTAACATCTTCAAATATCCTCAACACAGGATCGGGTAACCTTGAAAATATGGACTCTACAAACAAAACTTCTGACAACACCGATGGTAACGGAGGGTCAGGTAATTTTAAATCTGTTGGATGAGATCACCGGAAATTCAGATCATGAAAAGCTCTGCATAAATAAAAAGGCTACTAATTGCTCAGAAAGTGCTGTCCTTATGACTCGCAGTGTTTCTTCCCGTTACGTAAAGTCGAGCGGACTGCGGATTTTTTAATTTCGATTCGAATTTCAATTTCGAAAAATTATGTAATCGTTGCGAACAACGCCGACATATGATGCATCATTCTTTTCGATTCTTTCCCGGGATTGGAAATCAAAACAGAAAGTATATAAGTCATAGAAAGGTCTATATTAAAAATACTTTCAGCACTCATAATCTGTATGAATAAGAATCAACATACCAGCATTAACGTTAAGATATTCTACAGCAACTGCATACAGAACTTTCTCAAGACAATTCGAAAAGTTGACTTTTGAAAAATTGACTTATCAACTGGTGGAACATTTCGTACTTTTTTTTACCTTTGTTATACGAAAAAAATCAGTCCACGATATTTAATATTAAAGAAAGCAACGAAAATTTTAAACCTTCTTCAATATTTTGTGTATTTATTTATTTTATAAGATCTTTATGACACATTTTTGAGACATATAATAGCTGTCCAACTTTTGTGACTGGTTCACCACTCTCCCTTTTCCGTTGCATCAAGAATATTACAATACTTTCTATCTTCGAGATTCAAATAAAGATTTAAATGTTCCTCGATTTAATTGGATATATATATATATATATATTAACGTCGCAATGGAGCAACACGTGGGCTATTGGCTACGGTCCGGGATCAAACCCAAAGGGAAAGAGGATTTTTCCGTCAAGCTAAATCTCAGCGGCGATACTCGTTTCCTGTGCGTATTCCGAACTTGACGTCACTTGGCTTGTTTTTCGAATACGATTTTAGCACTTCGTCAATAAAAATTCCTAAAATTAAATTGTGGAGCATACAGGAATGGTGTAGGATACTTTTCACTGGTAAAAGTCACTCCAGAAGCTATTTTGGACGTCAGTTGAGCTGAAGAGTGGTACGAACACTGTATCACCCGGCAAACATTGCCGAACGTGATCGGTGTGGAGGTATTATCGTCTGGGGAGGCAAGCTGAACGATCGTACTGAGCTCTACGCCTTCGAACGCGGTTCAGTAATCTGAAACCGCTACTGCAATGAGGTGATCCTTCCCCATGTACGTCTTTTCAGAGGTGTCATTGGTTCTGGCTTCATTTTTATGGACGATAATGCAAGACCACATCTTACAGTGCTGTGGATGAACTGTTGGAAGGCGAGGATATCACTCGTATAGAAGAGCGAGAAAACACAATACTTAGAACCGGCCCTCTGATCTCTCTTTTCATACTACGAGGGTGGTTCAAAAAGTAAGGTAACAAGAGCTCTCACGGGTGCACTTTTTCCCCGATCGAATGAAATTCCATGTCTAGGTGCAACAGACGATCACAGCAATCAAATACCACCGGTACATGGAGCTAGTAGTGCCGTAAAGCTCCGAAATTTGAGATAGAAGATGGAGGCGTTGATGGATACATGGCCAGCCATTGAAGTGCGAAGTGTAATAAGATTTTTGTGTTTAAAGAAAAGCTTCCCAGCAGAAATTCATCGTCAACTAGTGGAAGTTCACGGACAAAGTGTCATGTCAAGAAAGCAGGTGTGGTTTTGGTGGAATGAATTCCAGAAAGGAAGAACAGATGTGCGAGACGAGCACAGGTCAGGGCGGCCGACCAGTCTCACAATTCTATCTGAGCCAGCAAGCATATTTTGCTACAGCTAGTTAAAAAGTAGGTGCATATTTGCATGCCCTCCCTGTACCTCTGGTACCAATGTGTCCATCCGTTGCGCGACCACTTCGCGCAGCCACCGGCTGCTCTTCTACAGTGCTAAGATGAGAGGAGGAGGGGGATGAGAGCCCACTCTTTCCTTGATATAGTTCCTATGTCGAGTCCGGACAAACCTCCTGCCCAATAAGGAGTACCGTTGATTGTCACTTGACCAATGACATGAGTCTCACTCTCGCTTTTCGAGGCCGCTCGCTCCTTGCCATCTGGGGTCTCCCCCGCCAATCTGCAATGGCTTTATGTCGGGTGCGGAGGGGGCTGCGCCCCCAACTAAGTAAGTAAGTAAGGGCGGCCGACCACATCAACGACAGGCAACGTGTGGCGAGTCGAAGGTCTGATTCAAATCGATCGTCGCATTCATGTGAGGAATATTGCAAAGGAACTGAACATCTCCATTGGCAGTGTACTGGATATCGTGCACAAAAAATTGGGGTACAGAAAGACGTGTTCTCGCTGGGTACCGCGGCACCGATGGAACGTATTGGAACATCCTCCCTACTGCCCGGATCTCGCACCAAGCGAGTTCTATCTCTTCGGGTTGTTGAAGATGCACCTGGCAGGACGGCATTTCCAAACCGATGGCGAAGTTCAGGACGCCGTCGTTAAGAGGCTCAGCGACCAGAGCCCTGATTTTTTCAACGCCGGTTTCGATAAATTGGTTTACAGATGGAACAAATGCTTTGATGCCCATGGAGGCTATGTTGAAAAATAATTTGTACCAAATGACTTGCTATGTCTGTGTATCTCTTGGATTTCGTGAATAAACTTTTTGGTTAAAAGACTTGTTACCTTACTTTTTGAACCACCCTCGTACTTACCGGTGATACAAGCGCATATAGTTCGTATATGCGTTGCAGTGCTAATCATTTGCATATACGTCCATTATCTACTCATCGTGCAAATTTCAAGACAATTGGATGCTTCCTTTATGGTGTTGTAATGGAAAAAAGGCAGTAGAGGCGACATACACAATTTAGTTAGAGAAAATAAATGGAAATGTTTCTCAATTATGTTTAATTTATGGTTTAAAGCAGTTTATATAAGATCTAGCAAACAAAGTTTACCACTAGAAAATGACAATTGTTACTTTTAACCTACGAGAGGTTTTCCCTGTTAAGCTAAATGTAGGTGGCGCTATTGTTTTGACGGTGGAATATGCTCGTACGTATTCCGAACGTGACGTCACCTGGCTTGTTTCTGAATACAATTTCAGTACTTTGCCAATAAAAATTCAAAAAAATTAATTTCAAATTAATGTAAAATAACTGATTGGCCAATGCAAATTTGATTAAAAGTGAAACGTCATGGAAACAACGAAAAAAACATTTTAAGGTACTCCCGTTATGGAATCCCTTGGGTAATAGGAAGTAAAATCTCCGTTTTGCTTTGGGTTTGTTTGCACTGAAAATCCCTCTCGGGACTAATTCTCATTTTATACATTAAATGCTTCACGCCGAATGCTGGCGATTTTCTAGCTCCTTTAGGTACTTTGAGTTTAAAATGCGCCATAATTTTATAAATTAAATTATAAACAATGAATGCTGCCGATTTTCTAGCTTTTTTTAAACGAGTTTAAAATGTGCAATCTCAAAATATTTGTTGCTATCAACATGAGCTGGTAATATTAAATAACAACGTTCGACAAAAAATTATAATTAATTACACAACAGTCGTTGCCGAAACTGGATTTTCATGGTGAAATCAGAAGCACCGTTGCAGTATTTTTATTGCTTAAAACTAATTGGATTTTTTAAAAAAAGCAAAATATTTCCACGACAAAATGCGATTAAACACTCTTAAATCTAAAAAAATAACAGCATTTAATTTGCATTAACTTATAGAAAGATGGAAGACAATGAAAGATGTTTGTTGAGAAATTCTGAAGACTTTTCTTTTCCGGAAAAGTTGGGATTTTTTCACCGCCTCTTTTTTGAGTAATTAAGAGCGGAAGTGAAATGAGTTATTTTGTGTTTATCAAAGGAAAAAAGGGTCTTGGGAACAATATTCTCTCACTCATTTTCTTCCTTTCACATACTTAATTAAAATCATGCACTGAAAAATGTGGTAGGATAGAAGTTAAAAAACAATAGCACATCCGAGCACAGAAAAATCTATTAAATAAACAAGATTCCAAAAAAACTGAGAAAAGTAGCTCGTGAAAAAAAGTTACAGTGGTTGAGTTACAAAATAAAATGTAAACAGTAATAAGTCTGTGTTCACTACACATACAAGCAACTCAGCATAAAACCGAGAGTTTTCATCGCATAAAAAATGTTTCTTTTTTCAGTTTGAGTATTGGAGCATATCCAAATGTTTGTCCTTGAACTCCTCAAGCGTCAGATGAAAGTGAAAAAACAAGATACCTCCGTCATTTTATTGTTTGTATTTTAAAAAGTATTATTTATTCAGTTCTGAAGGCGACTTGTTTTTTATCTCGCTTCTGGACATTGCATATTAATTTTCAGGTAACTAACCAGGTCGATCATAGACCCAAGAAAAAAAGTGTTTTTTTTTCATCGTTTTTTGATGATAATTACATTTTCAGACAGGAAACTGAATTTTTGATTGTTTGTACATCTGCTACGTACTGAAAATTATACTAACGCTGTGAGGTTCACTTTTTCTTAGATGTAACAAACTAACCTTTTTCATTTCTACGTCTAAAGTACATCCATTTACGAGAGCTATTTTCTGTTAAGCTAATGTTGATAGCGGTAATGTTTTTACGAAGGAAAATGTTTCTTATGCCAGACGTGAAGTCACTTCGCTTGTTTCTCGAATGCAATTTCAATACGTCACCAATAAAAATTCAAAAGTGAATACCGAATTGATACTAATTGATTAGTCATCGCTAATTAGATTGAACGCCAAAACGGCGATGAACTACATTTTACGGTAACCTTCGACATGAATCATGCGAGGGCATTTGGGTTCCAAAAGCCAAATTTGTTTTCTGTCTAGTTTGCTTGTTTTCACTGAAAATCCTTCTCATATAACGCCACGCTACAAAATTGTGCTAGCAAATTAATATCGAATAAACAAATTAATGTAACAGAGCGATAATACTATCTGTGCCTAACAATTTGGATATCATTTATAAAGTAACAAATCAATTCTAATTCAGGCACCTTTTTCTATACTCTTGGTTCCAGTATTAAGTTACATAACAGGCCCCTCCTGAAATGGAAAATGTATTCCAATACTCAATATTTAACTTGCACAAAGTATTTATTTTCCTCCTATTTTCGTTTACACAATTGCTCAGAACAGACCGGATTGGCTTAGAAAATAAACTACATTACAGTACAAAAACTTTTCACTTTTATTGGGGCTCCCTTAGACCTCGGGCTCCGTTAATATGATACCGATTATCTCTTCCCTATTTGGTACTCCTAAAAAATGCATGTAGTGACAAATCAACAAGAGAAAAGTTCATATGTGACGATAATGTCCATTTTTATCCTGAAAGGAGTACTCTTCTACTATAATGGTTTCACCAGAGGAAGGTAAATAATTTTATGACAGTACTAACATAGTTTTTGGTAATGAAAATGGTTCTTTTCTGGTAAAGTTGTATCACCAGAGAAATGTAACCAGTGAAACCACCAGATGAAGGTAAATCAATTTATGACAATACTAAGATAGGTTTAGGAAAAGAAAATTGTTCTTTGCTTCTGTATCTTAACAGTTACGAAAATGTATTTTATTTTTTAAATTGGAAACAAATGAGATTATAATAATTGAATTAGTGTAAGAATTAGTTCATAACAAACCTGATAGACCAGAAGCCATTTGGAGGGAATAGAACGCAACCGTCTGAGAGCGTCGAGAAAGCTCGAATGAGTATGTTGCTTAATTGAGCTCGCTCATTTAAATTGTTATCGCCATGCGCATCCACGAATTCCTGCAATTCCTACCCGTTCGATTTGACTAACTATTTGGCTTTAATCCTACAAGGGATTTTGAACTTCAAAGAAAGGAGCTGGTGAAGTAAATGTTCCCCTATAAGTGGTAAATAGATCACTTAGTGTAAGGACGAACTCGTTTATTTTACTTTTTCAAGAAACGGTTATATATTTCTGTTTGATTTAAAAACCGGGAATAAACGTTTTGGAAGATATGTGAGTGTTGACGTTACAGCAATATCATTACTGGTTTCTTATTACTATACTTCATATTTCTTTAATCTTTATTTGCTTTATTACTTTAAGGGTGTACTTCAGAGAATGACACACATCCACAAAAAGCGATTCTCTATTATTATTATTATTATTATTATTATTATCATCTTGATTTATGCGAGATAAACATTACAGAGTTGAAAAATAATTTTACTTTTCTTTTACGGTTTGGTACAGAATGTACAATAGAGCTTAGAAAATTTTCACATTTCCGGGAACATTTAGGTCATAGACGCGGTAGCAACGTACCAACGATCCCTTGTCTATATGATGCCCCTGGAAAAATGCCTGTGGAGTGTTAAAGTTCTTAGGCATGGCAATTCCAGAAAAGTATGCCTCTCGACTGTATGTCAACGAAAAAATACCATGGTGCTCCTGTGTGCAATACACAGATTAGCTTGAAATCTTTTTTTAAGGTTGTAGTACGGAACTAGTATAAGTCTTGTAATCACAAGCAGTCAGCGCCTTCCGCTAAGGAAAAAAGTAAGACTAAAAACCGGTATTGAGAACTTTTGTTGGAAATTTATGGGGATTGTGAATATTCGTAATTTTCAAACCCTTGTTTTAACCAATTATTTATACAAAAGTTATGCACTAGTTGTAAGTTTTAACACTAAGCTATTAGAGGGATTTAACTTTTTAAGCTTCAACTCTTAAAATGGATCATTATTAGTCAAAAAGCCATGGAAACTGATTTATCCACCTCTTCCTTACATCCCTGAATATATACGAAGTGCCTTTTTCATGAGTTTTCATTGAGATACGTCTAGCTAAATGCCGTCATATATATCTTTGTTTTTTCAGATCCACACATAGGGTATGTGTTACGAGGTAGGGACCAAAATGAAACCGACTAGAAATTCATTTTTTAGAAAGTGATATTAATTTAAATTAGGTAAGCAGGAAAGTATGTGCATTCCTATTATATCGAACCGTTATTTCAGTGAGCAGTATTGTCGATGTTCAAACAAAACCCTTTTATCTATGCAAAGAAATGTACAAAGTGTCTCAGAACTTCGTGTACAAATTAAACTGTATTCACATAGGGATGTATATATGTATGTGCGGTAACATGTAGTACATTGTAGCACTTAATAGTATATTGGGAAGTATGTAGGACATGTGTCATGAGGGTACGAACCAAAATGAAACCGACTAGAAATTCGTTTTTTAAAAAGTGAGAAGGAAACTCTAATCCAAAGCAGGTAAGCAGGTACGTATGTATGTTCATATTACTACATCGAACCGTTATTTCAGTCAGCAGTGCTTTCTATGTGCAAATAAAATCCTCTTATATGTGTAAAGAAATGTATAATCGTGGAGAGAGAAAAAAACGAACCCCCCTCTTCATTCAAACGATTTTAATAGTGAAGAAAATTCAAAGATGGCATTCGACAGGGAATAACGTCTATAAATTCATATGCATAACATTTGTATAAGAGGCCGTCTTCATTTTAAATTCAGCACCAACTTCATAATTTCCAACATCAACCCCTATTTTGACACAAAATTTCGAATCTATATCATAATTTAACTTTAGATACAAGTTTCATGTCATTCATGAATACAGAAAATTTGGAGCTCCTAATGTTAAATCAGTTTCTCAGACTTTTAGGGATATCTTCCTAAATAATATTCATATATGTTGCATTCCTATAAAGCATCTTGCTATTAAGGTATCCAAACAAAATATACATAATGTTTTAGTTTCTAAATAGTTTTTAGCTTTCAATTTCATTATTAAATTAACTTTCGAAAGAATTATGAATTGAAACCTTGATATATTTTGACCGAAATCGATTCAGAAAGACTTAATATTGCCATAAAAGATTTCATCTCTTTCCTCTAGATAGTTTTTGATCTACACTTAAATTTTCGTCAGTACAGTGATTTTAGGGGGTTATCCAAGAGTTGAACAAAATTATAACATACCTGAGGAATGTGAATTCTTGAAAAATGTTTGGAAATACTACTTATATAAACTAACGGACATTTCCTTCTACCTGTAATGTGTGGTACAGCTGAACAATGATCAATCTAGTAGAGATTGGCAAAACTGTTTTTACTATAAGTCTTAACGGCTATTGCTAACTTGCGATAACAGTTATAATGAACTGTTATTATGAAATGATTACTTAATAGCTACTGAATAAGTTTAACAGCTATCGTTAACTGTTAAAAATTGAAGTTGACTGTGAAATTAAAGAGCAAATATTGATTATCATCCTTTCCAAACAATTCCCGATTAACTACAAATAATCTCGATCTACTAATAGCGATGGTCTCTGAACTGAACAACGGCTTTAACATTGAATATCTCCGGATATAATTAGAAATTTGTCAGTAAATTCATGAAATTTCTTATTTCGACTAATTTGACAATGTAGAATTTGATTAAGGTATCAAAAAATAGTGTTTCCATTGGAAATTTTGTTGTTTATGCAAAATTTGATATGAAGACGGCCCCTTATTCAATGTTTTTGCATTTAAATCTGAAGAGGACGTTATTCCTTATTGAATTATATTTATGAATTTGCTGTACTATGTACTATGCTATATGCTATGTACTATATGTATGTACTATATGCTATATACTATGTACTATATGCTATATGCTGTACTATTGTATGTACTATATTCACATAGGAATGTATATCCACAAGGGTTCTTTGGGGTTTAGTGTAATCTGTCACCACAATATTACCCTATTTTTCATGCGTTGATTTCCCTCTCTGGGGATACCTCAAAGGCATATGAATGGTGCTCAAAATAAAGGGGAGGGGGCCCGCGACTTTACAAGTGTCTTAGAACTTCGTGTACAAAACTTTGAGGAGTGGTAGAGAGCCCAAAATTGAACTATATTCACATAGGAATGTATATAAGGGTTCTTTGGGTCTTAGTGTAATCTGTCACCACAATATTACCCTATTTTTCATGCGTTGATTTCCCTCTCTGGGGATACCTCAAAGGCATAGTCTACGAGACCCGCATTGCTGATTCTGAAGTTGATCTCATCGCAAGAGTTGTGACTGCAAATGTCCGCGAAAGTCTACGAATTTCCGACACTGTTAGCTGTGCATCGTTAAAGGCGTGGTTGTTGGAACAGTATCTTGTGTCAATCTATAAAATTAAGACTGAACAATGTGGTTAACACGTACATTTCTGAAATTTAGTGTACCCAACATCTGGGTAGTGTTTGTGGATATACATTCTTATGTGAATACGATTTAATTTCGTGCTCCCCACCTTCCCTTAAAGTTTGTGCAGGAAGTTTGGATTCATTCTAATTATTCATGATTAATTTTTAAATGTATAAAAAGGGATTAACATCCGTTTAATACACTAGGATATGCATACATTCATTCAATACAGTACAAACGCTTTGTTTTAATTATGCTTATTTATACACCTAGAACTGCAAGAATACTCTTTGGTTTTCAAAATGTCTTTAAAGTATGCACCCTCGCAAGTGATCTAGTGTTTATGGGTTGATGCGCGTTTTTTGTACGCATTCTGAGCGTAACGTTAGTTGGCTTGATTTTTGGATTTCAGTATTTTAGCAATAAAAATGCCAAAGAATTGAATTCCGAATTGATATAAATAGCTGATTGGTAGCACCAATCCGATTAAATTCCAAACGTCGTCGAAACGGCGATAAATATTTTAAGGTAACTCCAATAAGTATCACGAGAGAGTATTTGGATAGAGGAAGTAAAACCTTCACTTTCCGTCTGATTCGATTGTTTGCACTGCAAATCCCTCTCATATCCCTTATCCTCTAAAAATCCCATTTATAATATTAAATTTCTTCTTTTTCTTAGAAAGTAAACAGTTTGTCTCGAAGATATCTTTCCGCGATAGTAAGTTATTGAAGAGAAAAGAGCGTTGCGTTATTCCTAGGTGCACGGCATAACAATACCTCTTGTGAGTTCCTGACTTTGAGGGATGAGGCATTCGTTCCGCTTCTCCTGATGCGATCTCCACCATTGTAAGGACCAATTATGAAGGACGAAGCTCTCTTGAGAATATGCGAAGCGACGTTTGTGTTTCGAGTGCCAAAGACTTCTTAAAATGTATATCGTAGCAACATTTGTTCCGAAATAATCAACTTAGGCTTAGATCCAGCGCGCTATAAAATGATGGCAGTCTCAATTAAACAGCGGGTGAATGTGAAAGAAGTTCTTGATTAGGTGAGTATTTTAACAGTTGTCGTGTCCTTTGAGGAAGGCTTCTGACTCATGATACTTCTGCTTGTACTATACTGAGTCAATTGTACACAAGTGTGGTTATTCTGATCATGATGTATAGTTATGCACAGAGGCGAAGCTAGACACCAGGAACAAACGAGGCTGTTGCCGCCCTGTCCAAAACAAAACATCCGTATTCAAAATGAAGACAATTAGGATAAAATGTACTCATTAGAGCTATAATAGTTTTGTTAATGTAATAAACGTTCTCAATACTATTTCTTTGCAATTAGTCGTTGAGTATACGTAAAGATTACCGAAAGGCAGAGCTTTGTTAACCCTCCTGGCGGTTGCCTAGACGAGGTATCTTGTCATCAGCAACTCTGACCAGATCTTGACGGACAAGATATCTCGCCATAAGAAAAAATCTGACCAGATCTTGATCTCGTCATCATCGAAAAAATGGATACATCTTGAGGACGAGATATCTCCTGATTTGCAAATTTGGTCAGATCTTGATGAACGTGATATCTTGTCGAAACTGTTCGGAGGGTTGACGGCTCCTGTTAATGGGTATTCAGAACGAAGCTAGAGAGTGTCATTTTGAGCTCCCAAGAAGTTTGTGAGATGCAATTTTAAAAACCTTCTCTTCTTTTTTTTCTAAATAATATGATTGAAGTGGTGGATGAAAAGTAGAATTGGCGTCATTGCCAAGTACAGTTCAAAGGCATGCGATGACCATTTACGATTTGGCCAGATATGTTCGAAATACCCAGCATATGAAATTGGGATTCGGAAATTTGTTTTTCCCTTTATCTCAAAAACAAAAACTCAGTAAGCTTACCCATTGCGCTAGCAACCTACGAGTTGTAGGTGTCCCAAGTTCAATTCCTCCCTGAGTATGTTTCTCTGTTCTGTATCAGCAGAAACTTTCCTCGTGTGTGCCCATTTACCAAACAATAAATAACAGAAATGAAAAACAACTGAGTCCAGTTCTTAGATATATAATTAATGTATAGTGAATGCTTTAGTAGAGTAAACATGTGACAATACCAGGTATGATTGCTAGTACCCATCATTTGGCCAAACTTTTTTCCATCATTTGGCAAACATCATTTTGGCGCAACTTGGCCAAATATGCCATAAAACAAAAAATTGAATTACCTAGTCCCTGCATTCGAGTGACGATTAACAGTGAAAAAAAATTGATTGAGTGAAAAAAATATTTAACGTATGTATTAAAAAACAGAAATTCCACGTTGACGTTACTGCTAAATAATTAATTTCAATTCCCAGACGACACAGTAATCGACATCCCAAACCAGAACCATCCCGGTAGGAAAAGTCCTACACCGCCGTAAAAAAAAGCCTTGAATATTACAGCAAGTACTTAATTAAAGTTCCCCTCTCGTTCGGAAGAACTTCCCAAACTATTTTATGGCCATCTTCCCGGCCGCGTTACAAGTCCTGGCATCCGAACTCATTGTCATTCCGCGAAATGTCATTCCTTCTGCAAATCAGATCAATGAAAAGGAGGCGTAGCTTCTTCCCCCAATGAAGACGAACAAGCCCCGGTGAAAGATGGATCGTGCTTTGAGCAGGAAAGAAATCCTCTCTGTATTCACGCTGCGGTCTCACTCCCGGATCCGCAGGGAACGTGGGGACGTGAGAAATAGAACGTCCTTTCATCGCAGGAAAAACAATGTATAATTGATAAGTGACGTGTTCTTTGTTCCGCAGTAGTTTATTGCGTTACTTACTGATCAATTACGTGCGTCGGCACAGGATCTATTATTTCCTTTATCAACCATTTAACCATTAGATTGCTTTTCAGAGCCTGCATTTGCCCAAAGATTGAAAGGGAGTGATGCGGGATTTATTGGTGAGCGTTCATTCGGGACAGAACGGACACAAATGGAAAGATCAATTAACCGTTTGTTGACTGAAATATATTATTAACTACAGTGGCCCCTCTATAATCCGGCGCTTCGCAAATCCGGCCCCTCCAGTAATCCGGCGTTTTAAGAAAGGCTGAGTGATATCTTGGTGTTGAAACGACTTCAAGAAAAAGTGTTAAAAGTGTCATTTCAAGCAAAAAAACAAAAGATAATTGACACTTTTTTAGACCTGATAACGTAAACCTAACGCAGGCTTAGTTATTGTTATGTAAACTACAGGAAAATGCAATATCTTGTTTCGTAATTTTTTTACAACACTAATGTCCATTTTAATGTATGTATTTTGTGCCATAAACATAGGGTTTGCTATTAAAATGCGTTTTTTTAATGAACCTCCGCTAATCCGGCGTTTTCGTTAATCCGGCAGTCCTTTGGTCTGATATCTGCCGGATTACTGAGGGATTACTGTATTGTCCTTCTTTGATGGAAGGATATAACACATTTGAAGGGTACAGGGGGATTAACCAACAAAGTCTAAAAATTCGATCACCACCTTGCACTCAGACCACCATTTGATGCGGTTAAACTGATCGAGGGTATAATAAACCAATAATGCCGTAGCTTTAAAGTGAAAAAGTGAGTACAGGTAAGAACCAACACAGTCCAATTCTTACGACGTAAAGAGCCACGGTAGACCATTTCATTCAATCGTAGATTAGCGGCCTTTCAAACTTGGTCCAACCAGAGACAGTCTTGTACGTTGGGGTTGGTGCATGTTAAATCGATCAAGGCCTCAAATGTCCTCACGTTGGCATAGTGTGGAAGTTTGGAGAGTGGGATGCTAGCTCAGGTGTTGACCTCGTCATCTGAGCGTGGTTCAGAACTATGTGGTATTGTCTTCGGATCTTTCCGTTAGGGATTTATCCCAGACTGTCGCTCCAGTACGACATAAATTCAACTACCTACTTAAGAAACGGTGTAGTTACTAGCATAGATGGATACAAGCTGTTCTCTGATGCTTCTATATGTCCAATCGGTCATTTTCACAGATGTGTCCTTATTCTTCTTATTTATAGGTTTTTCGCTATTCGTTACAATTTTTCCTGATGTTCAAATAATTAATTTTGCATTACTGTCTTTTCATTTTATTTTAAGCATAAATACAATGTTTAATACTGTGATTTGGATTATAAAGTTATTTTTATTATTCACAGCATCGTATTATTTTACTGCGTGAAGCATATAACCTAAACAAAATAAAGAACAACAGAGTTCAGTTTATAAATATACATAGAATGCTTTGATATAGTATACATGTGACAATACCAGGTGTGATTAGTAGTACCCAAAGCTATTTTTGAAAAAAAATTAAGCTATATAAGTTAGCTCTCGTATTATGAGTCGGTAAATTTTTAAATTGAATTCCTGAAGCGTTTAGATTTTGAACTTCCTTACTGGTTTCTCCTAGTACCCCCTCATTTGTGAAAAGAAAACGCTTGTAGAATTAACAAGGTTTTAACTCTTACAGTACGCTGGATCATCCCTTCATGAGTAGGTCATGTTGAGATACTGATGGAATTGTCACTGTGCGATTCACTATGAGAATTGTTACTACATACAAATACCATAACTAAAAACTTAAAACTTCAGATAAGTTGCTGTGCAATGGTGTCTCTTCACTTAAGGGGACTTGGCACCCAAATGTTGATCAAAATAGAGATTCGTCTTTTCTCTTAAATTATACATTGAAGAATGCTTCTGCAAAGTTTTCTGAAACTAATTAAGATGGGTATAGATTTTTTATTTCACTGACTCGAAAAATCAGATTTTCTCAATTCCACCACACCTTAATCCTTAAAAGGCTGTTTGATTGTAACATTTATCAATCAAACTTTTTAGGGTCAGTCTCACAGAAATTAATGGGGTTATTTTTCATATATTCTCGATGTATATCAAAGATTGGATGAAGATGTTTTTTTGAAAATATGCCTAAATTTGATACACATTGAGAACATGTTTTTGCATAATAATATTTGGAACAAGTTTCCAAAAGAAAATTTTTTATTTTCAAGTATTTCTGTTTTTTTTGTATGTTTGGATTAGTTTTGTAGTCCTCAAACATCCAAAACAACAAAACACTTTAGCAACGAATGATGAAAATGCAAGCCATCCATCTTCTAAGAAGGCCAATGGTGTCTAATTAGATGATCTTCTAATGAAAGAATCTCTTCATTAGAAGGTCGATGATGTAAACCACAACTGTGGGTATTGTTGGTTAAAAGGTTGCTTAAAAGTCAGGTCATGTTAAAATTCCAATTAAATTTGCTATTAAAAAATAAAAACTGACCAATAAAAGAGAAAAATTATGATTCCAAATGCGTTGTATTCTGGAAAGAGTTTTAACATCTATTTCAATATCATAAAATTACTGAACATAATGAAATCCTGACAATTTTGTTGTTTCTTGTATATCTCGCTTAAGCAATATTTTTAAATTCAATACCTACGATTAGGTCCGCTGCAAAAACAATTGAGTATCCCATGTACAGAAGTAGACCTGGTAGCCGAGTGATTAGCACTCTGACCCCAATTTCAATAGGATCTGGATTCGATATCCTATCAAGGCAATTCGATATCCTCCAATAAATATATATTCGTAGTGGTTCGGAATTCACATTAAGCCATAAGCCCCGGTCTAGTTCTTGTGTAGCCAGAAAATGACCGAAAATTTAAACCCATACACAAAAGGAATACATGCGTCATTATTTTTTACCAATAACTTGACTCAGATGAAAACAATTCCCATTTCCTTTTTTAGTGAACGTAAATTTTTTCATTCGCTATGAATCCGTTTTGAATATCTGCTATTTTACCTGCTTTATTTTTTATTCAGAAACAAATTTAATACTTTACGGAAATTGCGGGCTAACCCACAATTCGTTAAACCAAAGGAAATGAATTATTACATTACCGCGATACCTATTCAGATATAGTGATGCTTAGTGATAACCCTAGAATGGTCCATTATCAGTGACTAATAGGGGTGCGATCTCTTAACCATTTACATCATCATCTACACTATTATATTCCATTGTTTTAGTAGTGTTAAGAATTATCATTTCGGACTTTAAAATCCATCTCAATGATGGATGTGGTGCAAAATTTTATACTTTTCAAACATTTGTACACTAAGTATTTAGGCCTGCTTTAGATGTTTCTGCTTATCATCTGAAGAAAACAATTCAAAACTGAATTATCCTCTTCAAGTTTTGGTACAGATTTTAGTTGTGATTTGATTCATCACTTTAGTCATTTTTTCTATAGAGGACATATTAGACGGTCGATCTGCTATTTATTATGAGTTATCATGATTACTAAATATTGTTTAAACTTTTCATAATTAGGTTGTATTAGGCGAATTATTTTGTGTTATCACACATGTTTGTGAAAAAGCATTCCATAAAAAAATTATGCTAAAACAGTAATTCAAGTTGTTCTCACTAATGTAAAGTCCGCATTTAATCGTATTAAGCAAATTTAGGGTATTAAATGCACTTACCAGAAAAAAAGACTTACCAGATCTTAAATGTATGGCAGCGCATTCTTTCTTTGCTTTTTTTGATTGCGACCTAAAATATCAGAAAATAAATAATTAAATTGCATAAAATGTTAATTTATGTAACAAAAATCAACAAAAACAATATCTCTTAAATAAGGGATAATTAGAATCAGGTAGATCATGTAGGCTAAAGTATTACAGAATACAAGCGATCGCCAACCCTGCTCGCTTCGGCTTACAAACCCCCCTGGAGATTCTTAAACAGTCTTCATTGAATAGCTGTGCGAACAATGCTCGCTTCTCTCGCTCTTAACTCTCAAGTTGTTTTGACGAGATATCTAGTAAATAAGGATCTGACCAAGTTGCTAATGAAGGGATACTTTGTCATCAGAATATTGCCGATTTTTAGATGACCACATCAAAACCTGGCCAGTTTATCCTAAGGAAGAGATATTTCGTCCATAAGATCTAGTCTGTTTTACTAATGACAAAATACCTTGTCGACACAACCATCATGAGGGTTGAAAATTCCTGACATCTAAAGATTTGACAGCTATTTTGTTGAATACAAAGTATAGGTTTAAGAAACAAATAAGTGAGGAAAAAAGCTATTAAATACTTTTAAGGATTTCTGCATATGTTACCGTGAAAGACCGAAATTAGAGAATGTCAATATTCTCCGGTGAATGTCGACACATACCAAATATGTCGGTGAAAGACCGAATATTTGGTTATATTCGTATACATTCGGACCATCGCCGGTGTATGTCGCAAGCACAGATAAGCTCTGGTGGGGGTCGAAACGAGAAGCCAGAGAGGCCTCTCCGCCTTCAGTTTAAGTTGTTGCAATAAATAAGATTGTATAACGTTAATCACATAATTTATGTGTAAGTTTATTATTGGTATTATTTACTTTTCTCATTTAGAATGTACTGTTCGTTTTAGGTTCAAAAGTTTATTTACATGTGCTGTTACTTAAGCTTTCTCCTATTTTGACAAATCATAATATGTTTTAATAATAAAGTATGATTTAAAAAGTTGCATTTTTGTCTTAACGTAACTAAAATATTTTTATTCAACATTCACCATCAGTGCATGCTGAATGTCGACATTTGCCGTTGTAAGTGAGAAATAATGATATTTAGCAAATATTTCGGACATACACCAAGCGACTATGTGAATGCTGACATTCACAGGAGAATATCGACACTTGCCAGGTATCGGTCTTTCACAGTAACATATGCACTTGAAGACTTGGGCTTTATCATTTGACCATGTATCCAGAAACAGTATGCCTTGATTCCAGGGGAAACCTACGCATGTATAATTCATACCATTATTCTAATCCCTAATGTGCTTGTCTCTCCATATTTAAAACAAAGCCCCCGGAAGTCGTCTGTCCATTTATTCAGGCTAATCGCAAGAACCACAGGGCGGCAGTAATGCAATTACTAGATTCGCAGATTAGCAACCGGAGGGTTGCGAGTTTGAAACTCGATCCAACCAAAGACCGTCGTATACGTGGGGGCTGGTGCGTGTTAAATCTGCCGTGGCCTCGAATGTCCTCACTATGGTAAGGTCTGGAAGTTTAGAGCGTGGATGCCAGCTCAGGTGTTGACCTAGCCATCTGACCGTGGTTCAAAATTATGAAGTATTGTTCCTCGATCTGTCCCTTTTGGATTGAACCCTGACTGTGTTGCTCCAACGTAAATTCAACTACCTACTTACCAAACCGCGTCAGGATGGATGTGCATACAAGCTGTTCTCTGATGATTATGGACATCTAATCGGTCATTTTCAGATGTGGCTTCTTGTTTACTGGTGTTACGCTCTCCCATAGTAAATTCACGTGTTGTTGCATGAACATTTTTTAGAAGCTCTTATATTAAAATATAAATATTGTGTAATAATTGAATTATTAAATCTATTTGCCTTTATTAAAATTTAAACATTGTGTTACTGTTTTTTTAATTATTAAATTTATTTACCTTTAATCAAAATCTAATTATCGCATTACAATTTAAATATCGTATTTAAAAATATGTGTATTTAAATATTATTTTATGTCAAGAAGGAAAGTGATTTCAGTCACAGGGGTTAAGAATACTTGACGTGGCTGGACTTGTTACCTAAGAGGATAATGTTTTTCTCATGGACACTTAACATCCCTTTCGCGTGTCACGTCAAAACGAAAGCTTTTAATCTTGACGTCAGGAGAAAAACATATCGACCTTCTAATGAAATATATGGAGTATGTGTGAGCAGATTCATGCTATTTCTTCCGGCCTCTTTAAAGATCAATCTCGTGGTTGTGAAAAAAAGCATGAATCCTAATGCATGACAAATTATTGATTGGTTAAAAAGTGATTTTCCAACACTAGTCTGCGCTTCTTTAGTCAATCAGTCCAAGTCGATCCTTAAGCCCACACCCCTCTGAGATATTACTACAGTCCGCCTACATGATGTCTATTTCTATAGAAGGTCGATGAAAAAACAATTGAATCTAAAAGGAAATTTATGACTCGGATAAAAAAAAAACCATCGCCGTAAATTCAAATTTGATCCCGTGCGATGCAGGGTCGGGGCGCTAGTAGTTTTGGATAACTTTTTGAAACTTTCCGATCAGCTAAATCAAATTTATTAAATCATCAGGCAAATGCACTTATTTCGGAGTACTTTCTCATTATCTCAACACTGCGGGAAACTTTGGAGAAATCCCTGTTATTTCACAGCACAGATCTTCGCAAAGTTCACACAAACCGTGTTTCGATATTAACGTCATTATACCCCCCATTTTGTCCTTTTAAATGAACTTCTTTCTATTCTTTCCGCTTTTCACATCTTTCCTCTCAGAATGCATTTGTAGTTGATTATGTACTCGATTGTAATGAATGCAATTAACTGACAGCACAACTTAAAATTCATTTTTCCAAAAGACGAATTTGAAACCACTCGTCGCATTTGATTTGATTTAAATCCAGTGAAAAAGTTACTTTTCCGTCAGGAGATTCGATTCGCGGGATAACGTGATGGTCGTTGCTTAGCAACAAATACAAGTGAGGTCTTTTTTTCCTCGTCGCGTGAGACTCGTTACTGTCGTTACAGAATTTAAGAATTGTCATTAATTTTCTAAATTTGGTAACTACTTGTCTATCAATGTATCCTTAATGTAAGACGTTTTTCACTTTTATTTTCTCTAAAATATTGTTTCTGAGACACGACCATTAACCCTCTAAGGGATTCACACGCATGCATCATGAATTCTTTCCTACTCGACAACTAACCAGGTTTTGGCCTTTCCGACGAAATGAATTTTCTTTGGGATTCTTTTAACTAATAGATATGTTATTTAGCGAGTTGGAAGGGAAAAGTCAATATACACTACTAGGAAATCTCTTCAAGCTCAGAGGGTTATACATGTTTTATTCTAACTTTAAAAGCATCGAGAGCATAGAATTTTTGAACGTCAACGTCCTAGAATAATGCACGACCAAGGATTAAAGGATCTTTGGGTTCTTTCAACTAACAGATGTAGTTATTTAGTCATTGTGTCTTAGTGGAATGAAAGCGACACTACTACTTGCAAAATCTCGTGGCACTCATAGGGTTAAAATATGGGTATAGAGTAACCACTTTAAAAAGAATACACTTGCGAACGTAAGTAATAAAGTATTTAAACAACTAAAAATATTTTATTTACAGAGGTACTTTTGTTACGGTTCACTTTAGATGTTATGAAATTTAAGCAAAAATATTTCAACGTTAAAACCATTAATGAGGCAAAAGTTCAAAGCTTTAAAGGGCCGCAGAAAGCTCGGTTGGATGAGTAACGGACTAACGGAGGGTTATGAGTTCGAATCCAACCAAAGACCTTCGTGTACAAAGAGAGCTGGTGCACGTTAAATCTGTCGTGGCCTCAAATGTCCTCACGTTGGCGTGGTGGGAAAGTTTGGAGAGTGGGGTTCCAGCTCAGGTGTTGCCTCGTCATCTGACCGTGGTTCAAAATTACGTGGTGTTGTCCTCAGATCTTTCCCTTTGGGATTGATCCCAGACCGTTATATAGTAGCCCGTTGTGTTGCTCCAGTGTGACGTTAATTAAAATACCATACCATAATATCAAAGCTTTAAAGCAAAGCCTTTAAATGAAGTAACAATGCATCGTATTTGAATTTAATATTATTTGACTTTTCTTACTGATTTTCCAATTTCAAATATTAAGACTTAGTTTGCTTTAGTTTCAGATCTTTTAAAATTTGATCCAGCTTAAAAATGTTTCGCAATGCTTATATGCTTTTCATAACTAATATCGTGAATAAATAACCTAATAACTGTCATAAGTATTTCATTATATTGTTTAGCGTTTTCTATTTCTATAAAGCTAACGGAAACGACCTTACAAAAGCGTTCTAGGAAAATGTTCAAAATCCAATCATCTTAAATCATATAAACTTTACAATAAAACTCAGGCTAGCTCTACTGCATCTTTCTCCAAGTGAAATGAAATAATATATGCTTCTTGGAAATTCATAAATGTGAATAACATGCTTCTCGAGTTTCATTTATCTTTTCAGTGCCTGCTTTGATCTTTTGAAAAGAAATTTGAATTAAAATACAGATTTTTGTCTACCATGACAGTAGTGCTTTGCATACGAAGATGTGGTTGGTATAAAAAAAAGATCAAAACGACTTAAAATCTGACTTCACTCATTTTAAAGATTTGAATTGTATCGTTACTTTTATGAGGAAATCTGAAGAAATCACACATTTTGTGTCATAAAATAGTGAAACTCATTATGAATCTGTATTCAGAATAGATTTTGTGTCATAAAATAGTAAAATTCACTATAAATCTGCATTCAGAAGAATAGAATGAAGTAGGTTCCAGTTTGACCAAATTCCTGGAGCAAACAATGATATTTAGACGAAAACAGTCTAAGATGTCAGACAAAATGCAATAAAAATTCTATAGAACTTGATTTCACGTTTTTGTTTAATATTTGTAGCTTTTACGGTAAATAAGCGAATACTTTTGTGGGTCTGGGGGATACATTATGGGGTTACATTATATTTTAAATATTTTTACAACAAAATTTTAATAATAATTAAATTATTTTGATGGGAGGCTAAAATAAAAAGACAGAGCCTTTCAAGTGTATATATTTTAAATAGTAATTTTAACTACATCCTTATAAAATTCATGAAAATAGTAAAAAACGTAAACTGGGCGACTACTTTTGTGACGGTATATGCTCAGATTTTCTGAGGATCATGAAATTCTTCCAAATTTAATTCATGAAGTCTACTACGTAGTTCGAGTTTATACTTTCTCTTAAAGTTAAATTCATGAATAGAAAAGAATTAGATAGGAGAATAGAATAGAATGAACGGAAGAGACCTGCGATTTTCTTGAATATCACTTTATTTTCTGTTATTTTTGTCTGCTTTAATAATGCAAAGGTACTATATTTGAACAGCTCTTCAATTTTACAGACCCACACAGAAAGTCATTGTCCCATTTAAACAATTTATCAGACACAAACTTACTTTTATTAATTGAAATGAATTGAAAAAAAAGAACTTTCCCTTCAGTTCACATAAAAACCTAGACACGTTTTCCTTTTCAGCAATAGTGAACTAAACCATCTAAAAATACACACGTGTGCAGAACGTGACGGGTGTTTTGATGGATGTTTAAAAATGGATTTAACTAGAGGGTTGGAAAATTGTCGGGCTATTTCTTGTCACACGCAAGAATACTGCTTTTCCTTTACTAATGCTCGGCAATTACGGTAGCTCATGAAAACTATTCTTGGTTTTTCCCCATGATCGCACCTATGCATGGATTTTCTGCAAAGAGTATTGCAGTGATACACAGGTACATACGCTCACTTTACAATAATTACCCCATACAATATTCTCATAATATTATTAACAAAAATTATTCAATATAGGTGAAATTAATATTTTAACACTAACATAGATTGCATCAGGGTGTCCACAGTCAAAGCAATTGTGAAATAGTAGCATTAGTAGCACAAATTGTTAAAAATTGCAAAAAAGTCCCTTCTTAAGCATCACTTTATTAGCACTTTTAGTAGCCCAGCTACAAAATGAATCGGATAAAACACAAAATGTGCTGATTCAGTATGAAACAGACGCTGAATATCTCGCCAAGTAAATTAAATTTTAAAATTTAAAAACAAATTTTTTAATAAGGTTTCCATGACAATCTACCAGATTCTGATGTTTTTCTTCATGGTTACCATTGCTTGGCTCCAAAACTTGGAAACTGGCGTTCCCTTGAAAAAATTTTCTCTATAGAAAAATCCGAGCTACATTTTTTCCGTCAGCTATTAGTTAAAAAAGGGATTAAACATTCATTGACCGAAGGTGAATTTTCAAAAAAAGTCACAAAAATTTAGAAAATGAGAACTTTTGACACGATTTTGCTTTAAAAGATACCCCTTGTAGCCAAATTTAAAAAATAGTAGTAAAAGCCGCCTGTGGCAGCATAACAATATTTTGATGCTCAAGACAACATTTTTATAAACCTTATATCTAAATATTAAATGCTCTAGGGTTCAATTTTGTACAATAGGGTACATAAATTTACTTCAACTAGAGATCCTTCACAACTCCTTAGGCAGTAACTAGAGATCCTTCACAACTCCTTAGGCAGTTTACTGGATATAAAATTCTCAAAAAACAGTCTAAGAATGAGAGGATTTTCAGAGTACTAAAACAAGGTGGAATACGAAGATTTTATTTCCGTTACCAAAATGCTCTCATGCGATACATATCGGGATTGTGGTTAAAATGAGGTATATCACCATAATTTACTTAGCGCTGACCACTCAACTATTAAAATTCAATTCGGAATTCATGCTTTGGAATTTTTATTGTACTGAAATCGTGTTCGAAAAACACTACCATTGACGTCACATTCGGGATACGTACAGGAAACACGTCCACCGCAGAAATACCACCCCATCTACATTTAGCTTGACAGGAAAAACTTCTCATAGAAAGAAAATTTTTGTGTGATTTTTGTCCAATAATTGAAATTTTGTAAGTTAAAATGATGTGTGCAAGGTATTTTTTTGAAGAATATTTTTCTGTGCTTTTATACTTAATGTAATAAATAAAATTTATAAAACAGTTTTGGTAATTAAAAATGAACTAGATAATTAAAAGATATTGAATAATCTTCTTATACAATGGGTTATCAAATTATTAGAGCCACAGTGTAAAAAGGTACATTATGAGTTCGGGGTAAACATAAAACCACAATTTTAAGGTTTTTATATCAAATTGTGGCTGTTAGGCCGTTACTGCGAGCACCGACACAAGGTGGCGGCTATATGATAAGTTGTGAAATCAAAGTATGTAGCTAACAATTTATTTATAATTTGTTAATATAAGCAGTATACGTCATAAGAAGTAAAAACAATTCAATGCAACAAGGTTTTCTTATTAATACTAATAGGTTAAAATGTAAAATTGTTAGTTTATAAAGGTGCCTCTAATAATATGATCACCCTCTGAAAAACAGATTGTGCCTACACGTGTAAGATTCTAGAATGCTGGAAGACTCAATTTTCTGTTAAAATAAACAAGCTATTACTCAGCCAAAAAAATTTTAATCCAAACTTTTTCTCCTTCCCTTATTGTGCAAAGACAAGTTGCTTATGTTCGTAATGATCATTTTAGTTACAAGATGTAATGTTTACGTTCATTGACCATTACATCAGGTTCAACTGAATTCCTGTTTAGAAAGAAAGCCACTGAGACTGCCTATTTGATCTCAGATCAGAAGATTTAATGAAAGGGCTCAGTACTAGTAGATTTACGCAAGAGACAAAGACTGCTTGGGTGCTTAGTAAAATCTTTTAACTGCTAGGCTTATTCTTTCCCCATACTTTACGGTTTAGTTAGGGAAGATTAACTAGACAATATATTTCTCTAACATGCATCACGTAAATAGAAAGATTATTGGGATTTCGGTTGCTAATAGGCCGCCTTAAAATTGTCGTTTAGTATTCAAACCATTGCGGGACAAAGGCTCAATCTCTAATTAGCCAAGTCATGCTTCCTGGTCCCAGAATTTCCTTCGCGAGAGCCAAAGAATTAAGCCTTCTCGCGTTTATTTATTTCCAGAAAATATAATCCACTTGACGAAGCAAAATGCACCAATTTGGAACGAGTAATTAACTCTAATTTCTTGTACACTTTAAGGTAAATGTGAAGCATTAACTCTTGAAGTAAAATTTAATAAACTTTAGCCTCGCCAAATTATCACGCTCAAACATCTTTTATACATGTCTGGCATGAGATTAGGACGGTCCTTTGCGGTACTTTTTTACCATGCGATTGCTAATTAGATAGTAAAGACATGTCTGGAGATGTTTCACTACTTACAATTCATTTCGTATACATCGACTTCCCACGACATAAATAATCTCTCAATCGACATTTAAATCATGATAACTTTTCTGTCAAGCTTAGCAGGTGACAACTGTGTTTCTGCGGAGGAACGTGCTTCTTCTACTCTTCTACGTATTCCAAACGTGATGTCACACGATTTGCTTTTCGAAACGATATCAGCACGTCGCTAATAGAAATTCCCAAGGATGAATTCTGAATTGATATATGATTGTTGGCTAGTCGCCGATTAGATAACACGCCTTACATCTCCCAAATGGCGATAAACTGTATTTTAAGGCAATTTCGATATGTAGCATACGGGAGCATTTGAGAAGCAGAAATAAAATATTAGCTTTCTGCTTGATTTGTTGAGATATATATATACAAATCCCTGTCATATTCTCGAAATCATATTCCTGAGATCACTAGTATAGGTGCTTACATGAAACATGGCGGAGCTTAGAATTAATTCTCAAGTGTCTCTTATTTTCCTCACGTTGGCGTGGTGTGGAAGTTTGGAGAGTGGGTTACCAGCTCAGGTGTTGCCTCGTCATCTGACCGTGGTTCAAAATTACGTGGTGTTGCCCTCACATCTTTTCCTTTGGGATTGATCCCGGACCGTCACCAATAACCCGTTGTGTTGCATCAGTGTGACGTTAATTAAAATACCTACCTCTTATTTTCCTATTAACCAAAATATTTCTGGTTGGACGAGACATACTTTTTAGGTATTTAAAATGAATTTTAAAAATCGGAGAAAAGCGCTATTTTCTCATATTTCTTGTAGATTTTATGGTACAATCATTCAGCTTTGAAACAAAATTTAATAAATGAGTTAGAATTGCCTAATTTTATTTCTTTCGTGCATGTCTTAGGTCTGGTTTTGTCGGGCACTTTACGGTCATTCATCGTGAATGATAATTAGACCTAAAATCATGTCTGAGGATGTTTTGCTTGTTTACAGTCACAATGTATTTTGAATTCCTCAGCTTTCCACTACTCGTTATCAATGGGATTTAAACTAAATTCTCGAAAGCATTTGTCTGATATCACTAGTACAGGCACTTACATGAAGCAAGTCGGAGCATAGAATTTCTCTTAGTTTCCTATTAACCAAAATATTTTCAGTCGGACGAAACGAATACCTTTTAGGTATTTAAAATGATAAAATTCGGAGAAAAGCGATAAGTTTTAAATCTTGTAATTCTATGATAAAGGATTCACTAATCCTAAGCAAAATTTAACAAATATTACCAATGCTACTTTCTCTGTCTCTATTTTCACGCCCAACGGACAAACAAAGTGAAATTCCTTCTATAACGCAAATTCATCATGGTACACAGTCGATCTCAAACTTTTAAATTAAAGTATATGCAAACAAATAATAATATCAATGAAAGTTCCCGAACAGTTACAGTATTTCCATTACTTAAATAAACACCCAATTGAGTACAAACCATTATCTCTAATACAATATTGAAGGGAGATAATTCTTCAATTTAGTTTCGAGCTCACACAAGCAGCTTCGTGTAGTTTGAAAATGTCTTTACACGAAGTCATTATACAAAGTAAAGTCTAAAACCCTGTCGCATTCTTCAAGTGGTGAGGGATACTAAAGAAATTCACACATTTGCAATGAAGATAAATTAAATGTTAAACCATGTTATCTTTCACAAAAATGAGGTTTAACATTTTTAAAGCAGTACTGTTTAATGCAAAGCCTTTGAAGAAAATAATCTAAATAAGACTCTTCACATGTAACCGGGTTTCGTGTATCTTCTTTTCAGTAAACGTTAAGCCTTCTCACTCCTTAAATTATTTTCATTAATTTTGATTCTATACGTAAATAATCGACCAAAGAATTAAATTGCTGAACGATTTAATGACCTTAACAACAAAAAAGTTTGTAGTTTTCTTTTACTGACTTTTCTCCAAAACTCTTCAACTGAACTTCTAATAAACACCCTCCGATCAACTAAAAATTCATTTAGTCGAAAATCAACTGGATTAAGTTATTAGATTAGTTATTCATTCAAAGCACCTGAATAGATTACTGAATAATTCATGCGTGACAGTTAAATTTGTGTTCTGGAATTGCAGGTTTTTGTATCAACTTTGCCCCACTAAAAGATCCATAACAACGGTAATCCAGTTTCAGCTTTTGCCTTTACCAATTCAGCCAGTTGTTAAGCATCTACCCAGCCTGCTAAATTTGTGCATAAGAAACATCCATCACACGGGTACCGATCATTCACCAATGGAGTGTTCTAATCGATCTAGTAATGTAATAAATGTCGCTTCGTGTAAGCAAATGATGTCCATACCTGATATGACCTTCGGAACGGGTCGCTGGGAGGGCCGAGGTAGCCCGATTGGTAGAGTAACGAATTTGCAATCGGAGAGTTGCAAGTTCGGAACACAGTCCAACCAAAGACCGTCGTGTACACGGGGGCTAGTGCAGGTTAAATCTGTCGTGGCTTTAAAGGTCCTCACGTTGGCGTGGTGTGGAAGCTTGGAGAGTGGGGTGCTGAGATCAGGTGTTGACTTCGTCATCTGACCATGGTGTAAAATTACGTGGTATTGTCCTCGGATCTTACCCTTGGGGATTGATCACGGACAGTCGCCAATAGCCCGTTGTGTTGCTCCAGTTCGACGTTAATTAATTGCCATTACCAATTACCGAGTGCGTAGACACACTGAGCGCGGGGACGTGGTCAGCAATATGTCGAAATTCTACGATGCTGGGCGAGCTTTGGGACAGCGTTTGGGTTGCGTGAAGTGAGGACTGCGTAAATGGTGTCATTCGAAAGCTACGAAACTACGTTGTAATTAATATTGAGAGCAACAATTTCTCAACAACAATTAATATCAAACTGCACTTTAATCGTTCAAACTGTAAATTAATTATTGAATTCGATAATTTACACATTTTGTGCACAATAAACAATCGTTCAAACTTCCTATGTCTGCTTCTCTCATTTCACAATCCAACATCAAGACAGAGTATTCACGTCGAAACAGGGTTTGTGTCTATGACACAACCTACTAATTTTTTCAACGAGATTTTTAGTTTAATAACAATTCAGTTAATTCATGATGTACTCGGTTGCACAAGCGATTCCGATTTGAAAAATGAGTGATTTATCAAGAATCTTTGAGTCCAACGATTACCAAGCCGTGCTCCGCGGTCCGATACTGGATCCCATGGGGACATATGCCAGTCCTCGTAAAATATTAGAACAATCTTCCTAGGAAACCGAAATCCTGAAACTACAGTGTATAAAGATCAGTGATGTAGCCGCCATGTATGCCTAGAAGCCTGACACCCCTTATTGGAAAAAAAAACATTTTAAATCATGGACTGAATCCAAAAAATCTGATGTTGACAAAGTTTATTTTTGATGCACGTCTTTAGGCCACTTCACACCGATAGAATCCTGATCAATCAGAAACTACCTGAATCCACTAGAAACTGATTAACGTAGATTTGGAGTGCATCGAAGCCTAACACTCAAGATTCAGGCAGTGTGAAAGGTTTAAAGACAAACAACTATTTCTTATGGTTGTTTGGGTTGCGTTTTATGGCGCAAAGGCCATAATTTGCCATGCTGTTCCAAACACAAGACAACATCAAATAATGGACATACACATACAAGGACAATTTTACTAACACAAAGAGAGAAAAACACCAAGGGAAGAATCGAATCTGACAGAAATAGAACCTACACAGCCTACAACTCACAGATTGCTAGAGCAGAGGTCATACCCACTGAGCCACAACAGCCCCTATTTCTTATGGGGGAAGAATCCCAAATCTCCATTAAACAGTTTCTACTGGATTCAGGTTGGTCAAGATTCTATAGGTGAGGAAGCCCTAAGAGGACTTCAGTTTCGATTTCTAACGTGTACTTTCGCCAGTACTCTAACTTCATACTTCTACTCTGACAACATGTCGCCGAACCACGAGACTGATGCCCAATCATCATGGCGTTTGATGATTTCTGTATCTGTGGTTAAGAGTGTTTGTCATGTGCAAGAGGTAAACCTTACACCACCCATAACCTACTTCCCATTTGCCTCAGCCCGACTGTTAGGCGCAGTTGGGATGATTAATCAAACAACCTTCAAGACAGCGCATTGTCTTTTGTTTGCTGCGTTTGGTATAAAACTTCAAGATAAAATCTATGCTCGTTTCCTACATATTTCGTTGTCAAATTGTAGGCAATATTATTTTAGTTATTGCGTCCTTTTAAGCAAAATGTTGTGTTAGTGTAATTGTGTCATAATGGTATTTTGTTACCGGAAGAAAATATAGTAGATTTTATTACTATTTGTATATTAATTATCCTGCGAATGAGTGCTTTCTTAAAAACCAAGACCTTTAAGTTCCCAAGTATTCTTTTAGAGCTGCGGGTAAAAATTATGTACTGATACTTCTGTCGTCATCGAACTAGGTTTCCTTGGCTGTAGATGTACATGAAAAAATCACCCCTTTTTGTGCATTGCTCACAGTAAAGCAATTAAAATCTCGGCATCTCCATCTGAAAACATCAGGCTGTAAAAAAGTACTTAACAGTGAATATATATGCTAAATTCATTTTTATTCAGCTGATGAGTAGGTCCGCGTCAAATGTACAAGTGTAAAAATACCGTTACATGCTGAGCTGTGCAGATGATAAATAATCGTAAGAAAGCAAAAAAGAGTTCATGTAAAAAACCGCCATTAGACTAATGGCCGATGATACTTTTCCGTCTATTTTTTTCATTAGAGTTTGTACTTTTGATAACGGTTTCGAAGAATTTTAAAGAAGCACTTGTAACGAATCATAAAACTTCAAACGATTTTTATTATTTTATACAACGCTTATTATTATTTATTTATCATTCCATTCCACTTTTTCTTGTATGCGTTGATGTTTTATTCCGTGTTTTTTCCAAATAAACCTTTAAGTTTTCTTCCTTCTCGAATTTTTAATTATTTCTTTACGATAGTACTTTATACAAGTACACTATTATTAACTCGTTTCACGAAAAAACTCGTTTTCACGATACAAAATTAGTAGGATATTTATTGCAAGCTAAAGTGAGTGCAGGTATTGCAGGTAAGAAGTAAAATTCCGTAATAAAATTGTTAGCTATTAGAGATTCCTTTCAGATTTACAAGCAGTGTAGTGTTGATCTTACTTCACAACACTCATGACTAAATAACATCTTTCTAAAGAATCCATGGATTCTTCCAACCTTTAGAGATATTCTATAGGTCCTTTCCTTACAATAGAATTCTTTAGAACTATTTTATTGATCTTTTACTCGGAATAGAATTTTTTGGAACAATTGGCCCATTCTGAAGCATAAAATCCTTTGGAAAGATACTATTAGTCCTTTCCTTAGATTAGAATAATTTGGAAATATTAAATTGCTCATATCCTGATAAATAATCCTATAAAAAGATTTTATTTCTCGTTTCCTTATAATAGAATCCTTTGGAAAGATTCTAGTCGTCAAGAAGGTCAAAATTGGTTTGATATGTTTCAGAGAGGACTGCAGGTCATGCGAGGTAGAATTATGAATGTGAACCGGGTTAATATTAGGTAAACTGTGAAAACAATGAAAAAAATACTGGTTCGTAATTTAATAATTTGGTAAACTCTGCTCCAGCCAATTTAGTCAATGTGAATTAGATTGAATACAAATCATGCTGAACGCAATAGGCAGAACTTTTGCCGTTTTATGTATGTATCTCATTACTTCAGTGTACTTGTTTGTATCAAATTTTATCTCAGGCTCACTAATTTTTTATAGTTGTTCCTTATAATACAGATTTTTATACGCGAAAAGTTTTAATATTTAGCTTTTTCTAAAACTTTCCTAAAAAAGCGTTTGATGTAACAAACAAATAAAAATTTAAAACCTATTAACTAGTGAACGTTTATCATGTATCGTTCACAAGAAATAGAACGTTTGTAATGCCACAATATGCGTTAATATTAATGCATAAAAACTAATGAAATGAAACAACAAAATAAGAAAATGAAATAATTTAAAATGCAAAATTAAATTAATTAATTATAGGACAAATGAAGACTTCATAAAAACAAAGAGCAGCATGATAACCTAACAAAGTTTATATACAAAAGAGAGAAAAATTAATAACAATAAATATAAGATAGAAAACGTAAAAGAGGTAAGAAATTAAATATTCATGGAGGGGCATTATCATCTGATTTTAATTACTTTTAATTTAAAATAGATGAAAGCTGAAAGTACGTAGGATTTAAAAATGAGAATACGAAAATAATATAAATGGAAATTGGAGTAGGAAAATTATGATTTTATGGTGTGAAAATTATTTAGCTCAAATATCAGAGCGAAATCACGCAATTGAATATTTATTTCTTAATTAAATTCAGAATCACTAGGAGATTTTAATTACCGAGAAGAGAAAAACCAAATCATTATGCACCGTTCTGAATTCTATTTAGTATTTTAAGCAGTCGCGCTACTCAAGATGTGAATTGTTTATTTTTCTAAAGAGGGATTTTGTGGAAAGTAAATAAAGCCGTAACGGTTGACAATAATAATTTTGCGTAATATATTTAAAAGAGTTACCTACTTCGTATACTTATATCGATACATCAAAATCTCTAATACTGTATTTTTTATTTTTTGTTTAATTTTAAAGATTCGAAACAACGTATACCTCAAATTATTTAATACTAAATTTATTGCGACTAAGAAAATCAGGTTATGAATAATTTATGAGCCAAATATATTCCTCTTTTCTGATAAACTTCCTCATACTTTGCGTAAATTCGAAGTAGCCAATTATGCACTAATTAATCGTTCTATTTTATCAATATATTTTACCCGAATAAAAGTAGATTGCAATAAGAGTGAATTCAAATCTTCGAAGTTCATATTCAATCAATTATTTCTATTCTCCAATAATTTTTAAGAATTTTATATTTTTAACACACACACACCCCAAAATCTTTAGTAACATATTTACACTCTCTTATTTGTTTAAATTTACCCCGAAGATATAATTAAAAAAAATACTTTCCAATACTATTCCATGAGGTCGTACTTACCTCACATGATGAGGTAAGTGAATACCATGAACTGTTTTCTTGTTTGCGATGTGATAGATTGTGAGTGGAGTAAGAGCATATATTATTATATTCCTGTCCTTTGGTCTGCGCAACTTTGCTGTTGAAATTCGAAGCGCTCTAGCTGTGAAACTAATCTAGAAGACTCATTCAAGCATTTCCAGCATGCGACAGCTCCTACTTTAACCACAGACACGTCTTATATTCATTCGATCCATCTACTCCACTCAAAGTTCTGATATTAATAATATTCATCGCTTTCATATATGTGGCAGATATTTTTATTTATATGGTAGGTAGGTATTTAATTAACGATGCACTGGAGCAACATAATGGGCTATTAACGACGGTCCGGGATCAATCCTCTGAGCTGGCACCCTACTCTCCAAACTTCCTCACCACGCCAACGTGAGGACATTTCAAGCCCCGATCGATTTAACGTGTACCAGTCCTCTTTGTACACGACAGTCTTTGGTTGGATTCGAACTCGCAACCCTCCTGTTTTTAGTATGTTACTCTTCCAATCGGGTTCCCTTTATTTATATGGATAAAATAACAAATCACTGCAATATCGCCAAAAGTATGTTTGTAGGCTACCGCTTAAAGTGGATTCCGAACAACTACAAACATTCATGCCAAGACCAGGATTTCAGTTACCAAGACCGTTAACCACTTGACTACCAGGATCCAAACGCAGAAGGGAAAAACTATCGGGATATCGAAGCGACTTTTCCTGCTTTTATCCTATTATTCAATTTCCCAATCCCTCTGTTTTTCCCTTTCACGGCATTTCTTACTTGAAGTTCTCCGACTTGTGTTTGACGCAGCTTGACCAAATATGGCCCTTGAGCCATAAACCCCAAAACAACAAACCAGAGAGAAAAAGAATAGTTTTATGCTAAACTATCGCTAATAATCTGAAAAAGCTTTGCAGTATGTACTTTTCACCGATACTATACTTGAGTATTGTACATGGCATCGTTCTGATAGAGGAAAATGTCTTTTTATCCCAAACCTTGAACTTTCAATATTTACTAATTCTCTTGATAGAGTTATCCGGAATTATGCCACGAACTCAGTCATCTTTGATTTAACGTTTTTTTCAAACAATTTAATGTAAACAGACTTACTCAACAGATTTTAAGAGGGTAAACAATTTATTGTTTGATGAAAATGTCAATGATACAAAAGCATTCTCTGATGCTATATAAAAATAACTTTTTTATGCGATGGAGAAATGAAATATTCTGTTAGTAGATTCTGCAGTTGGAATTTTATTTTTGTAGTGATGCTTCACATTTGGCTCGAAATAGAAGATATATTGCTGGTTATTATTTTAAGGGATGCCCGTCTTTTAAACAGTAAGCATCAGCAAGATTCGATAACATCAAGCACCTCCAATATTTCTTTTAATCCTATGGATCAAGTTCTAAACCAAGACTCAAGTTATTTTCCTCATTCCTTATCGTTTCGCTGAGGAATTGATGGACTTTATGTGTGTATGTAATAACCAAAACGGATTACTCTTTTGGGTGTTATTTGAAAACAAATAGATCTCAATTTTTAAAACTAATTTGCAACATACGAAAGTGCGAAATTTCAGCTTTTATACTGGTGTCTATTACATAAGTCTGGACAACGACATCATGCCAAAGGTATACAAAGGTATTGAGTATTGATTTTCACTTGCTTTTGTTATATTCAAGGTTGTGGCTTATAAATTTATATCGATAACAATGTAATAAAATGGTATTCGTGGTTTAGAGATAATGACGGTGATGTGTTCATAGACCATAACTTATTTTTATAGTTTATATACACAACAAGGAAATTTTCAATACCACAAATAGTTTTCTATGTGTTACTAACTTGAAATTTACAATCATTAGTGTCCGAATGAGATACGATAATACTATTAATTTACGTTAACATTTCCTCTTCGGTAGACCTCAAAACGTTTCGTATCTATTCACAGTTTGATTTCACTTTAGGGATTGTTCCATTTCATTTGTCTGTACTAATTCATGTTGGCTGGTCTTTTGTGGATTTCATAAATAAAATACAATTTATCCGTATCTTTTTACACATAAAGTCTAAGCATATTGGTCAATATGGAATGCCTCGCCATTTGGTGTACCTACGAAATATATGCATTTGCACTTCCTTTAAGCCCTCGCATCGTAACAGATGAAAAGACTCATGAAAGGGATGAAAGTAGTTATTGAAAAGACCATCAATGGCTTCCCTTTGTTATGAGCAGTTCGCATGCATATTATTGTTGAAGACTGAAGGTCTCTCGAAAGGGATGAAAGTAGTTATTGAAAAGACCATCAATGGCTTCCCTTTGTTATGAGCAGTTCGCGTGCATATTATTGTTGGAGACTGAAGGTCTCTCGAAAGGGATGAAAGTAGTTATTGAAAAGACCATCAATGGCTTCCCTTTGTTATGAGCAGTTCGCGTGCATATTATTGTTGGAGACTGAAGGTCTCTCGAAAGGGATGAAAGTAGTTATTGAAAAGACCATCAATGGCTTCCCTTTGTTATGAGCAGTTCGCATGCATATTATTACTGAAGACTGAAGGTCTCTCGAAAGTGATAAAAGTAATAGAATAGTAGCTTTAAAAGATATTAAACGGTTTGCATTTACTATCAGCACTCCGCAGGCACATCGTTGTTGCAGACTGAAGATCTCTCTAAAGTGATAAAAGTAGAAGTGTATATTCTCGAAAAGACAGTCAGTGGATGAGATTTGCTATTAGCAGTCCGCAGACGCGTCCTCCTTGCAAACTGAAGTATTCACGAAAGCGATGAAAGACATTTTTCAAACGGAATCAGCATGCATTCTTGAAAGATCGTCACGCAGACCTTCCGTTTCCGAGAAAGAGTTGAAAAGACAAAAACCACTTTCGTGATCCCTCCGATGGGAACTGTTTAAACTTTTCGGTGCAGCAATATCCATCAAGCAATTTGTCAGCTATTTGTACCATTTCCTGTTCCTGTCATCACTGACTTTTCACGTGAAAGAGGAAAGCGGGAGGTATTTCTTTTATGAAAGGCTCCGACCATCTAGTCATTCATGTGGAAAGAGATGATCGAGTACCGCTTAAGTTTAATGGAAGAAATTTCTCATCAGATATTATTACTCTGTTTCGACGAGGGAAAAATAAAATGGCCATTCTACCTTCCGGTGTTATGTGCGAAAAAAATCTTATGATATTTTGATTAATTTTCGTGATTGGGAAAAGAAGGTTTTATTTTTGGTCATAGTTCAGTTCAGTGAACGAGGGGCTTATAAAACTTTTCATAAAATAAAAATTAAATGTTCCGGAAAATAATGATTAGTCGGTTGAAGAATCGCCTCGATGTGGTTTTTAGTTTATACTTTTTTTAAACTTCAATGTGCATTACGGTCGCTTGAGGTTTTTCTGTCCACACACTTGAGTAATTAATCGCCCTTTCTGCGATAAAAAGAATGCCTCCATATTTATGAGGAAATGGGGTTATTTTGCATCAAAGGGAAATTTACCGAGAAGATTAGTTAGAAACTTATGAAGCGTCTAAGCATTTCAGAATCAATGCTTTTACGGTTTTTTGCTTGAAATCTTTTTATATTCAAACATATGATATGAATTGCCGGAGCACTGCTGTTTTTCTTTGTTGAACTACCTTGCTAAAGCAGTTTGGTCTGCGAATAACAATATTGATCTATTCGAAATTATTTCACTTCAACTTTTTGAGACTATTTTCAGAGTTATGTTCAGATGTTGAAGTACTTGTCATCGGATTTTCTTTGTGTTTGAAGATGAAACTAAAAAAGTCCGTAAAAAATTTTAGATGGTGCGAGGACCCAAACTTTGTCACTTGGAAAATCAATTTTTAGTTTTTGATGATTCATTAGCATTGAATTGTTTATTTTCAGTATAAAATGGCGAAAACTGTTTAACTTTATCCATTTGGAAAATACGTCAGTGGTGTTAAATTAAAAAAATATTACCGTGAAAAGTACGTTAGCATCCAACCAATAACTCGATATGGGAAGGACGTAGCTTTTCACTTTAGGTAGGTAGCTGAATTTACGTGGAATTGGAGCAACACAACAGGACAGGCTATTGACGACGGTCCGGGATCAATCCCATTGGGAAATATCCTAGAACACCTCGTAATTTTGAATAACGAAGTCAACACATGAGCTAGCACCCCACTCACTAAATTTCCATGCCACCAGCGTGAGGACATTTGAGGTCACGACAGATTTAACATGCATTTATTTTAGAAAATTGCAAGCTCAATTAAATAATTTGTTATTTTGTTACTCCATAATATTTCCTACAAGAGATAACTCTTAAGATATTCTTCAAATTGAGGAGCTATTTGTGTAGTTTATTATTAATTGCTTTTGTTATTTACCAATGAATAGCAATTTATGACAAAGAATATTTTATATACCATTGCAATAAACAGTAATTTCCAACCCATATAGCCTTTATCATGCAATCCTAACATTACGTAACAATATTAAATATTGGAGCTATAAGATAAGTTACCTAGAATAAAAGATTAAAAATATTACAGGAGTCTTCTACCAACAATCGTGTACAACAGGACATTACATAATAATACGAGGGGTGTTTCCAAAGCTCTGGTAATTGCGATCCGGCTGAAAAATGCAGGGCTAATGATTAACGCTTTTAGGTACAGACAAGTTCTAACAGGTTTTTCCAATGCCGATCAGTATGACTTAACCACTTTGCGAACACAGACGCATTTTTAAGGGTTAATTTTGAAAGCATGGAATGAAATTCTCAGAGCCTATTATATTTTCTTTCTATAGAAAGAGGGGGTTTGGAAGAGGGGCACACACAATAACAAACATCTGTTTCTAGAATTGAAAAACGGGGTGGGTTCTGTACGAGGACATAACCATAAACGTGAAGTATAAGTAGATTGCGCATTTTTATTGAGAGGAGCTTCAAAAAGTGCGACCACAAGCTTTCGATTAATAGTCAAGTATATGCTTTGTGAAAAATTGATGTGGTTAGCCGATTTGGCATCTTATCGCCTCGTTTGGCGGTATAAGATCCTATGACAGAGTAGATGTGTCAATGCGCATTTATATAGAGTGGTGACAAAAATGGAGAAATCGACAGTCTACTACTTTACCATTTGGACCAATCAGATGATGAATCAATGCAAGGGCGTTTTCTCCCATCCCTCGAACCAATCAGATGAATGTTCGTTTCCACCCAGCAAACGAAAGTATTCTAAGAGGATCATATTGCTACTAGTTTTGGTCACATGATCCTGGGCACATAAAAAGGTTACCATTGATCACTCTACTTTTACATTTCCTCTATGAACGCAATCGTTTAAGGCGTGAATCTGTCTGTGTTATTAAAAGAGGAAGATGTTAAATGAATAAAGTATATTGGTTGTTATAAGTGAAGTATAATTTTATTTATCAGGCTGATGACAGAAGTTTGATACATATGGATAGTATTTACATCGATGTTTTTTACAAATGTTAAAGCTATACAAGTATTGCCCAGAGTAGAATGTACTTCGAGTTGAACTCACATTGAATATAGGCTATAAGTTATTTGTTTTGAGTACCATGGACATTGAAATCACGGATAAGCATAATGGGTACATTGAATGGGTCTGGAATCATATCGGGTACAATTTTTTCTGATAGAATCTTTCAGTTATCACATACCGTAAATATTCTTCGGTCAATTACCCTTGGGTTGACACGCTTGTCTTTCATACAATCTGCATCGCACGGCATTAACCAATTTGGGGTTTTCTAATTCATTTTGAAATTTTCTTTCCAATTATATACAGTTCGTTTTGTATTTCCTTCGCAAATTTTTTCGACATTATGAAAATTTTCTTCAACTCAGTCCAAAGTTACACTGCCCAAGCGCAACGCGGAGTCACCATTTTAAGGTGACTCCGAGCTATACCCCATTACCGATTATTTTAGATACTGTCAAAAGTCCTCTACCCAGCAAAATTTAAATCATTAGATTATCATTCACAGTTTATGAGATATAAGCTCGACAAATCTGGCCATTTTCTTGCAGATACCTCCTATACCGGACCTCATTTAAAGACGAATTAACGTCAAAATAAAGCTATGAGGAAACGCATAGGATTTAGACATCTAATCTACTCAGAAATAGAGCAGTTCGAAAAGCGAATCGAGAGATATTTAGTACAATTTTGATAAAGGTAGGTAGGTATTTTAATTAACGTCGAACTGGAGCAACACAACGGGCTATTGGCGACGGTCCGGGATCAAATCCGAAGGGAAGATCCAAGGACAACACCACGTAATTTTGAACCGGTCAGATGACGAGGTCACACCTGAGCTGACACCTCACTCTCCAAACTTCCAGACCACGCCAATGGGAGGACATTTGAGGCCCCGACAGATTTAACGTGCACCATCCCCAGTCTTTGGTTGGATTCGAACTCGCAACCCTCCGGTTGCTAATCCGTTACTCTTCCAACTGGGCTACCGCGGCACAGAATTTTGATAAAGAAAATGAGGTGAAAGTTTTGATAAAGCTTTAAGGAAACGCATCGGATTTCGATTTCGAATCTTCTCAGAAATAGAGCAGTTCGAAAAGCGATTCGAAAGATATTTATTGATTATTAAAGATACGAAAGATATTTATTAATTTATTAAATTATTTAATTAAAGAATACGATTTCGAGAAAAGACAGTAACGATTTATTTACAAATATAATCTATGTTCATAATAAAAAGGCTCAAATAGGACCATAACATTTCGCTCAGGTACATAAACTCGACGGAAAATTAATTGCTTAACGAAAAGGAAGCACATTTATAATAAGCCTATGACAAACGAGTGGGTTCGAACTGACAGCAATTTCGCCGGACGGAATATATAGACGATTTTTTATGATGGCGAGATTAATATCGGATCAGTTTCCTTATTAATGATCAGATATATCGTACTTAATAAAAAAATTTGGTTTTGCTATTGACAAATACCTCGTCGAGACAACCACCAGAAGTGTTAATGAGAAACTTTACACTTCATGTCTTATACCACTGTGGCGAACTTAGCTAGCACCACAAGAATTAATTTACGATACAATAGTATACATAGCAGTGTAACCCGACTCTACTATGGAGTACTTTTTGGTAGACAAAAGTTGCACTGTTTCCATCATCTTGCCAAATTGGTGACCAACGAACGTGGTTTGAACGTGCAAACCTTATACACTTCAATGGATGGTCCACGATGAGTAGTTGAATTTCCAATGCGATACTTATCACTTTCAACAACCGTCTGAGGCTCTGTGATAGCGGAGACTACTCATATTCCTGTCGCGGCTTCACTCCATTCGTTGCAGCTCATTCTTCCTTCACAAGGCGACTCGCACTCGGCTGCTAAAGGCAACACAGGAGTTTGATCACTCATGCGAAAGTACATCCGTGATCTTAATACAGCTCTCACGGCCCACGCAAATGGCAATCACTCAACTTGTGGAGACATCTATCGAATTCAGCAACCGCTAAATTCTGGAAGGGGAATATTGTGGCGAACCTAGATACCACTACAAGAATTAACTTACGATACAATAGTATACATAGCAGTGTAACCCGACTCTACTATGGAGTACTTTTTGGTAGACAAAAGTTGCACTGTTTCCATCATCTTGCCAAATTGGTGACCAACGAACGTGGTTTGAACGTGCAAACCTTATACACTTCAATGGATGGTCCACGATGAGTAGTTGAATTTCCAATGCGATACTTATCACTTTCAACAACCGTCTGAGGCTCTGTGATAGCGGAGACTACTCATATTCCTGTCGCGGCTTCACTCCATTCGTTGCAGCTCATTCTTCCTTCACAAGGCGACTCGCACTCGGCTGCTAAAGGCAACACAGGAGTTTGATCACTCATGCGAAAGTACATCCGTGATCTTAATACAGCTCTCACGGCCCACGCAAATGGCAATCACTCAACTTGTGGAGACATCTATCGAATTCAGCAACCGCTAAATTCTGGAAGGGGAATATTGTGGCGAACCTAGATACCACTACAAGAATTAACTTACGATACAATAGTATACATAGCAGTGTAACCCGACTCTACTATGGAGTACTTTTTGGTAGACAAAAGTTGCACTGTTTCCATCATCTTGCCAAATTGGTGACCAACGAACGTGGTTTGAACGTGCAAACCTTATACACTTCAATGGATGGTCCACGATGAGTAGTTGAATTTCCAATGCGATACTTATCACTTTCAACAACCGTCTGAGGCTCTGTGATAGCGGAGACTACTCATATTCCTGTCGCGGCTTCACTCCATTCGTTGCAGCTCATTCTTCCTTCACAAGGCGACTCGCACTCGGCTGCTAAAGGCAACACAGGAGTTTGATCACTCATGCGAAAGTACATCCGTGATCTTAATACAGCTCTCACGGCCCACGCAAATGGCAATCACTCAACTTGTGGAGACATCTATCGAATTCAGCAACCGCTAAATTCTGGAAGGGGAATATTGTGGCGAACCTAGATACCACTACAAGAATTAACTTACGATACAATAGTATACATAGCAGTGTAACCCGACTCTACTATGGAGTACTTTTTGGTAGACAAAAGTTGCACTGTTTCCATCATCTTGCCAAATTGGTGACCAACGAACGTGGTTTGAACGTGCAAACCTTATACACTTCAATGGATGGTCCACGATGAGTAGTTGAATTTCCAATGCGATACTTATCACTTTCAACAACCGTCTGAGGCTCTGTGATAGCGGAGACTACTCATATTCCTGTCGCGGCTTCACTCCATTCGTTGCAGCTCATTCTTCCTTCACAAGGCGACTCGCACTCGGCTGCTAAAGGCAACACAGGAGTTTGATCACTCATGCGAAAGTACATCCGTGATCTTAATACAGCTCTCACGGCCCACGCAAATGGCAATCACTCAACTTGTGGAGACATCTATCGAATTCAGTAACCGCTAAATTCTGGAAGGGGAATATTGTGGCGAACCTAGATACCACTACAAGAATTAACTTACGATACAATAGTATACATAGCAGTGTAACCCGACTCTACTATGGAGTGCTTTTTGGTAGGCAAAAGTTGCGCTGTTTCACACATCTTGCCAAACCACCTGAATCATAACTCTAAAACAATACTTTTCAATCAAATCTGTCATGTTACAGCAATTCCAACACAAATGTTTTACGATAGAGTACAAAACTAAGAATTTTAAATTAATTGTTTTAAAGGAACTATATAACACACAAAAACTAAAAACTGTAATAAGTATGATTAATTCCTGTTATATTAACTTGCTTCTCGTCTCATACTTCACGAGCAACGCTATTCTGATGGGACGGTGTCCAACTCTACTTCCAGAGCTGAGGGTGGAATTTAAAAAGACCATCTGTCTATTTTGATTGAAACATGAATGTTTATTCCAGGTGTGTTTAAGTCCCATTCCCACACTTCATAAATCATCTTACCCCTCGAGTCGACATCTTATTTAACTTCCACTCTGCATTGTTTTGGCTCCAACAAACGAGGAGTCGTATCATTTTTCCCCAGATAAGTACAATCTCGTTAAGTTGATAAAAGTACAATCCCTCAGCTTAGATACAGTAAAAAAAAAATTCTTGAATACAAATTGCGTGATCTCATGAAAGCAGTCATTATACAGCGAAGGTGCGGAACTTGTCGGAAAGGGCAGGATAAGAAAAATAGCCTCACGCAAAGGAAATTTGCGTCCCTGAGGTCATCAGGGTATGATGCAGCGAAGCATGTTTGGGATCATGCGCTTGCTTAAAGGGTGGAAAGTCCATAAGGGTTGCACAAACTCTTGACGTAGCAATTTGGCTTGTTTTGTATTGTTTATAATTTATGAGGTTATGGAAATAATTACTATTTCGAACTTTGAGAAAAATAGTACTCTAGTTGCGTTGTGCGGAATTTGTTAACTTACGTTGATTCCGCGATGTAAATAAACTACTTTTAAAATTTTTTTGACTAATATTTGTGGTTCACTGACTTGATTATACCTTTCTGGTCAAAAATAAAATTAAAGAGTTTCCAAACTTACAATTATAAAAAATACTTGGTATTAAACAACATTTACTTCTAATCGTGAATTTAATGTCGTTTTCGGGGCAGAGAACATAACTCTTGCTTAAAATATGAAAAATACATTGGATGTAGGTGGGTATTTTAATTAAAGTCGCACTGAAGCAATACAACGTGATATTGTACAATGATGAAATCGAATAGGATACTAACTCATTTAATTTCGCATGAAAACGAAGTAGACGTAATGTTAATTAGTTAAAACTGAGTAACTTCGAAAGCATTTAATGAATATCAAATACTTTTAATTGTAATTTATACATCGGATTGAATATTCCAAATAACTTTATTTAATTTAATGTTAATTTCAAGTGAAATGGGCACACAGTAAAACAATTATATAAGTACATTTTGAGAACTATTGACTACTAGTTTGAAAAGTACAACATATAAAATTGGGAGGAGACGAACAGACATTTAATTTATCTTGAAAATAAACTAGACGTTAGGCAATTTGATCAAAACTGAGTAACTTTAAAAGCATTTAATGAACATAAAATACTTTAAATGGAATTTAATCCAAAAGGCGTTACACATAAAAATTATTTTCTTGACACTTAAATGCTGTTAGCATTTTTCTACTAAATAGAAAAGTTATTATTCTGGTCACTATTTCAATCTACAGTCAACCAATTCAACCCGATTAAGGTCAGGTAATTCTGCTAGTAAAATATAGGAAATAATGTGAAAAAAATTCTATTATCTATCAAGTTTTGAACATTGATGTACTTACATGCATGCACAATAAAATAATATTACTTAAATTTACTTAAAGGACTTAATTACTTAATTTAGATTACTTAATTTTACTTAAAGGACTTAAATTTGTACATATTTTCGATAATTCAAAAGCAATATATTAGTGATAGCAATACACCTTGTTTGTTATCTACTGAAAAGAAGTTTCTTTTAATTCCTGCCACACACAGTTACATTAGATCCACCTGAGTAATAAATTAAAATATAGACTGGGATATTTTTGAATAAAATTAAATATCATTTGATTATTTTGCTTCGTAGGAACCTAATTCACTAAATTTTAAAGGAAAGCCTTTAATGAAATTGAAACAGTTGGTAAACTATCCACAACCTGTTGTTTTATTCAGTATATTCTTCTAAAATAAGTTTTAGTTAGCTACTTAAGATATTAGCATTATACTTGAGAAAAAATATTCCAAGAACAGAGAAAAGTATTTTCGCCTATTTTAAATTAAGGTATTACCTGATACGTTGTTGTGACAGCTGAAGGATTATGCCATGCCGCCAGAGAATATGTAAATTTTAGCAATTTATATGATAATAAATATTATCCATTACTATACCACCGCTGTGTCATAAACATTCGTATTAATTCTCTAGTACAATTTCCTTCAAAATCAGTTTTCTGCGTTCATTTGAAAGAAAACGGTTTACTACTTGAAAATTTGTGCCTGATCTTGTACAAACTTTTGCGTCGTTGAGATCAAGTCATAAATAAATAGAAAATATGATATATAGATAGGATTGGATTTGAATTTTATGGCGCAAGTTTCTAAACAGGACAAGCTGTGCAATATAAAGGTATTAGAAAACTAAATATGCTCCCATAAACATCATATTTCTTCATTACGCATATTGAAATAAAATTATCAATATATATTTGACTAACGTGCGAGCACAGAAATCGACATAATTTCCATATTTGCAGTACGCAACAAACGGATATGAACAATATAAAATCAACCGCTTTGGATTGGTTAATTTTGTTGGTTTTATGGCGCAAGGGTCATATTTGGCCATGCCAATCGTTTTGGGAGTCAATCGTCGATTTTGTCGCTTTGTTTAAATATGACTGATTTTAACGACGGAGCTGCATTAAAACAACACAAAAGAGCCCACTGTTCTGATCAAATTCTTCAGCAGTCTGATGATAGAAAGCAATGAGAAATCTGGGAGATAGAAATCAACGTAGAAGAAAATGAACGCGAAAAATGTATTTAAACGTCAAAAAATACAGAATCGCCTTGAACAAGCGAATGGGATGCAATTGATGTGGACTTTCAGAAGCTAATTGTCATAACATGACTGAGATGTTCACTTTTTTGCCGTTTATTGTATTAAAAACAAGAATTAATAACAATAAGAAATATAGGTTAACGAGAGAGTGACGACGCACTTCAAGAAACAAAATATATATATATATATATATATATATATATATATATATATATATATATATATATATACGAAAACTTTTTTTAATTCAAAACTACATTATTTTATTAACAAAATTTGTAAATGATGTGTTTGTTAAAAATTTGAACAACAGTTCAAAAAAAAGCTTTTGATAAATATGACATCGCGTTATCTCCAAGCTAAGGTTGGAGGTGCTTACTCTTGAAAATTCATACCATGAATAAAGAATACAAATTTGAATAAAATTGGGAATCAATAGTTTTAGTCCTTTAATGTTGTAATGTGTAATAAGTTTCTTGAACTTTTCCCCGCAATCATTGCAATTTTTTCCACATAAGGTTTTAACTTTAAAGGAGTCGCGACTCAATTTATGCATTAAATGCAATCACATTTTTTAGTAGAACTATAATCTTCCCAACATTAAGTGTGTGCCTCTGGTATAGAGTTAACTTCATATAAATTTTTCTAGGTTCTTGATTCATCTTAATTGCCAGTTTCTTTAATTATAGCTCAGGGGTATGGGGTTCCTAACTGCCATGTCATCGAAACGAAAACCTATTTCTGTAGATTTTTTATATAATCAACAAATCATTTTCTGTTTTCCACTCCCAGGACTCAATGATAACAAATAAAAATGGCGAATGAGTTTGATTATATACTTATATCAACCTACACTAAAGCTCATATGTGAAACAAGAAAAAAGATAGTACTGTATTGTTGTACTGAATGATTCCAGTTTTATTGCAGGTAGGTAGTTGACTTAACGTCGCACTGCAGCACCACTATTGGTAACTGTCCGGGATCAACCCCGTAGGGAAAGATCCAAGGACAACGCCTCGTAATTTTGAACCACGGTCATCTGAGCTGTCTCCCCTTCAAACTTCCACCTCACTCCAACGTGAGGACATTTGAGACCACGTAAGAGTTAATGTGCACCAGCCACCGATTAACAAAGTAGGAAATTGAATTGTTAGGTAAGCTCAAAATAATAATTTTTTGACAATTGAATGACAATAGAAATCCTCTTATGTGTCTTTCAACGGGAAATGAAACTAACATCATTGCGTCACCTTACCCTTACAATAGGTACGTCATCTACCCCAAATGTCAAGGAGAGATGACGCACTCATTTATTTGATAACGAAAATGGCAATATGGCCAATATCACACAATTTACTTCCAAACGTACCTAACTATTCATAAACAGGTAAAAACAACTGAAATAAAGACTTCTAAAGATATACTTAATATAAAGAGAGAATAATTTCAACGATCACTTGTTCAGCACCCGAGTAATAGCTATTGCGTCATCTTATTCAGTAAGCCATCTGCTCCTCACCCCCCTTACCTATATACGAAATATTTCATTTAGAAGATGAATGTCTAAGCTTATATTCGTTATAAATGGTCTAACATTAGGTAAGAAATGTGAGGGAAGACACAGTCATTAAGAGATATAAACAATTAAGAAATTTAACCCAGTAATTATGACCGGTCTGCTAGGAATACTTTATTAAAGCATTGATTGATATGTCACCAGAATTAAAAACTTCGTTCGAAAAGCTGGTCTTGGATCTAATGCATTGGATTAAAAACGATCTAAATCTTTCTTTATCCAATTCTATCCGCTCATATAACCGCATTGAGGCGTCAATACTTACGTAGACACGTCTACGTCACCATCATCTACCAATCAGAGTAAGAACAAAACATGAGCATGAGACGAAAACAATAGTTTTGGTTAACGTCCAAAAACGCCATTCAGCAAGATGAAATCCCTATTAAATGACTATTTGGCTCATGTGACTGACTGCATAAGTTAGTGGAATGAAATCTATCGGGCCTTTCTTGAATAAATTGTGCCAATATAATCCCGTATCGACAAAACTTACCATAACACTTCGCCCTTTTCTAACACTAATACTGAACCATCCAATTTCAGTGCAGTCGTAAGAATCGAATCTGATGGATCATTTTCGACCCTGAAGTTTCTGACAATAGCTTTGATTTAACTAAAGAAATTCTATCGATAACTTTGGTGTAACTACCAAAGTCAATACCAATCACTGGGCTTCAATTCTTGGTTGACATCGCTTCTTGGAGCGAAAAAGAGACAATTCGACTTAAGTGACTGCATGAATTAGCGGAATGAAATCTATCGCTGCAAATTGGGGGTGAATTTTGCCAATATAATTCCGAATCTTGACAAAATTTTACGCAAGACTCATTATTTTTCTCAAACAATGATACTGCATAGATGAACCACTGCTCAGTTATAGGAATCCAATCTGGCGAATAATTTCATTTATATGATTCAGAATCTTGACAAAATTTTGCATAGCATCACCACCAGTCTCTAGCAAGGACACTAGGGTTCAATACTTATCCAATTGCCAAATTCGGTGCTCGTGTAAGTATTGAATCTGACGTATAATTTTCAACTAAGAAATTTCAGCCAAACCATTCCTGAGCATCTATGGACGTAGAATGCACATTCAGCGGCGAAAAGGGCGAATGTATTGCACATCTATCTTTTTATACGTATCTGGTGGGAAAGAAAAACCCGGGATTGTTTTTGCAGCTGGAGTTGGAAAAGAAGTGGGAAAGATAGCGCACAAAAGCGTGTTTCAATTGGAAACTCCCTCGGGTCGTATAAAATTGAAGAGGAAGGCTCTTCCGGTACAGACTTTTGAATCTATACCATTTTCTTTTTTTTCTGCCTCTGGATAAGAAATGAAATGAAAAGTTTCGGCCATTCACTTTCGATTTAGTCTAGAAGTAAGATAAAGCTCCAATACCTCGATATATTTTAAATCGTCCAAGTATAACCTGTAAGAATCATATATGAGAAGGTTTTCTTTAACCCTCCTGGTGGTTTTTCTTTGCATCCCAAACTGCCCTGTATTGCCAGCCTCTGGTGGAAAAACTTGTTCCAAACTGTCACCAGTTCTGAGCAATGGACATTTTGTTTTTCCTATTTGTATCTCCATTCCCCTTTGGAGTAATAGAGCAGTTTTGTCTCAACGAGATATCTCGTCCTTAGCAAAAGACCAGATTTAAAAATATATATATATCCTCGAAACACTTGGAGAATTAAATTTAAATATAGAGGGAGAATTTGTGAGAGTAAGTATTTCCAGTTTCATTCTAACTTGGTAAGTTGCTCAACGTAATTTCACCATACTTCTCATAGCATTAATCTTAAATTTTAATGCTTTTCTGGTTTTCTTTTTTTATAACTGTTAGCACGTTCAATGCATGTGTTGCGAAAGGCTGCTCCATTAAGTCTGACTTAAGTTGTTCCAAGCGAGAATAATTTAGAGTTGGAAGGAATTAACATCAAACGTAGTTAAAACCACGAAAAACCAATTCTTCGGTAAATCTGTTCCAACTGTTTTAAGTTTCTTCAACAGAAGTATTTCTTCTTCTTCAGGTAGTTTGTTTATGGTTGATACTGAAAAATTCTCAAGTAAGAAAATTTAAATCTGTGAAATAAAACTGCCTGTGTTGTAGTGTTAATTTATTCTTCAAAAGAGAAATCTAAAAATTTTCCTTAATTAATTCGTACACTACTAAGACAGCTGAGGCCTACGTAGCTGTATTGCTGTAGAATTTAGAATTATATTGAAGAATTTGTTATTTCTATTTATTATTTTTTCTTGCCTAATGTTTGTTTCTCTTGTATGAGGCTATGTTCTGATCAATAACACAGTATTTTTTACAGATTGTAATTATTCCAATACGCTATATTGCAATTGAGCTAAAATAACCATTTTAGTTTTGAAAAATTAATTAAAACATTTTCTTTATTTTTACAAGTTATAAACAAGTTAACAATTTAAAGCATTATTTCATTTATTTTCAAAGGCAAAAGCATTTTTCTTAAGATGAATTCTATGAATTCTAACAAATGTTTCAAGGCATTATTTGCATTAATAAACTAAACTTGTTTTCTGCTTATTTAGGAAGACATGTACGAATGAACTTCATTTTTTCATATATATCGATAAAATAAACTCTACCGATGAAATTTAAACTTTTCTCGAAATTATAGGTAGATAAGGACCTAGTAATAATTTCAAGAAAAGCACCGTTTTGTAAAAATATCAGACTGAACGAGATATGTTGAAAAATCAATGAGTTTTAAATTATTTTTCTTAAAAGTAACAGTAAGTTTATATCAATCAATTTCTTTATCACTAGTAGTTCCGTACAATTCTTAAAACTTTTTTAAAAACCTTTTCAAGTTCAAAACGAATTCAAACGAGGAAAGCTTTTCATATGCAAAAAGCGGGTGTTACATTTGGTTTTCTTAATGTGGATAGGTGGGTAGTTGAATTAAAGTAGTACTGGAGCAGCACAACGGGCTATGACGACCACTGATGACGGTCGGTGGTCAATCAGGTTTTCTTAAATTATAAAATATACCATCATATTCAATTTCCCCTTTCATTATATTCTATTAAAAATTATCAAGTCATTGTTCTAACTGGAATCAAATCTTGAAATCACTACAAAGCGATGCAAAAGGTATTGTTCTTTGCAATCCTTTTTTTCCTTACCAAATTACAAATAAATACGTTTATGACAAACAAAATTAAACCATACTAAGCCAAACAAGTCTTAAAGTTCAATGGATTCAATTAAAATTTGATGGAAGCTATACATACATTTATTAAAGTATGTGGAACAGAAATCAACATTATTTGAAAATCGACGGATGGCAACAAACGTTTATAAACAAATAAAATCAACTGTTACGAATTCATTGTTGGTTTAGCGGTTTAGGTTTAAATATGGCTAGGTTTGTGTTATGAAACAAAATTTTATTAGAAAACACAGATAGTTCACCATCCTTATGAAACTCTTCAGCAGTCTGGTAAGTAACTACGATATTTTTAAAATTACAAATGGTGGGCAGGTATTTAATTAACGACGCACTGGAACAACACAACGGGCTATTGACGACGGTCCGGGATCAAACCCAAAAGGACGACAACACCACGTAATTTTGAACCACGGTCAGATGACAAGGTCACACCTGAGCTGGCTGAACGGACTCACAACTCTCCGGTTGTGAGTCCGTTACTCTTCCAACCGGGCTACCGCGGTCGTATAAATGGTAGAGATCGGCCCTGAAGAGAAAATGTAAGGAAAAATTCGTTGTATTTTCAAGACGTTGGAAAACAATGAATAGTCTTTGAACACAAGAATGTGATGCAATCAGGTGGACATTCAAGAGTATATCAATAAAAATATGATAGTGTTAAACCCGTTTTATCATACATAATAAAAATACGTGAATAAAGCATTATTAAAAATACAAAAAATGCTGTTTTCTATTTTTGATCAATTAAATACGGTAGATGCAGAGTTTCCTAGAAATTTAAAATTGCTTCACGTTTTTAAATCCACCAGAGAAATTGACTTCTTTTTGATTGTGGAACCTATAGGAAATATAAAAGTAGAGTGAATAATGGTAACCTGTTTATGTGCCCAGGATCATGTAACCAAAACCAATAGTGATGTAACTCTTAGAATACTTTCGTCTTCCGGATGATAATGAACATTAATCACCTGATTCGTCCACGGAATGGGAGAAGATTCCCATCCATTGATTCATCATCTGTTCGGTCACACGACATGGTTGTAAACTTTGTCGATTTCCCTATTTGTATCGCCACTCTATAGAAATGCGCATTCACATATCTACTCTGTCATAAGATGTTATGTCACCAAACGAGGCGATAAAATGCCAAATCCGCCAACCAAGTCGATTTTTCACAAAGCGTTCACGTGACTACTAGTTGACATGTTGGTCACACTTTTGGAAACTCCTCTCAATTAATGTTTAGTCTATTTATGTTTGAAGTCTATGGTTGAACTGAGAACTGCATCGGGCGAATGCTTATCGATAAATTGAATGCAACTCTCAGATCAATTCACCTGGAAGCACCTCGCTTACCGATTATATAACTAGCCTGGATTTCGCACTGTCTTACGGATATAATCCGATTGCTGTCATATAATAGAAACCAACTAATCGTTATTAATCCAGTTGTTATGTAAATTAGGCCTTGTGGCATTCCAGAGTCCCAAACATATTTGCACTGAATAATCGCTGAATATTTCACGTGCTACAGCACTCTATCCCTCCAGCAAGATTACATCATATCTGATTAGGCAATGCCCCTGGAAACCTCAGACAGGATTTACAGATATGCATTTGTGTATTAACTGACAATTTAACGTATACTTTATTATCGCACATTCGGAATGTTTACTTGTATGAGAATAAGGTTAAATTCTACCAATAGTAAGACCCAAATATCTTAAGGTTATCCTTCATTCAATTGCTTGGATTTAAGGATAAAGCTAAAATTACTTTTTTACAGAGAAAAGGAAGTTGGTATATCACTTGCTTTTTGACTTGGAACATCTATATTATTCTTTGTGTTCCGTTGGATTCAGTTTACAGTTAGAGACAATGGTATTTACCTGCGTATTATTAATGACATTTTTAGCCTAAATTTTAAACATATTTCCCATAAAATAGACAAAGGATTTTTAACCCCACTGGAGCTTTCAATGTTAGGGTTCTTTTCCTATTTCCATTTACTAGATTGATGATCATCTGAGACAACTGGCTTTGGAGATCATCAATAAATTTCCATTCATACTAGGAGAGACATTTCCTGTCAATCTAAATCTAGGTGGTAGTAGTGTTTTTGTGGCGATACGAGTTTCCTGTACTTATTCTGAGTACAAGTTGAGCTGAGTACAAGCCAGTTGGTTTGTTTTTCGAATACGATTGCAGCACTTGGCCAATAAAAATTCGAAAGAATGAATTCTGAATACCAAGTAGATTAAACGCCAAACGTTGCTAAAATGACGATAAACTACATTTTTAGGTGTATCGTGCGAGAGCATTTGTACAGCAGAAGTAGGATCTTCGCAAACCATCTGGTTTGTTTGTTTGTACCTGAAAATTCCTCATGCAAATTCCTACCAGTGGATGTAAAAACGAACACTGTATTATTAATTGGTTAGATTCCAGTAGACGATTCGGCCTTAAGTTAGTTTACTTTTCCGTCGCCAAGGTGGAAAGAGGCGTTCTCCATTCTTCGTTCTGACAACCGTCTAGTAAACTGGAAGAGCGAGGTTATCGAAATGGAGAGTGTATCGCCAAACCAAAGCCAAGCTTAAGAACGTACCGTCGACTAGATTTCAGACTAACTTTATAATTGTATAATTACAACTACAGATCCTCGAATAGGCATCTGTGCTTTTTCTCAATTGATTACATCTATTTACGGCAATGTAGTTACTTAAATTTCATACATTATTAATGAAGGTATATAAAGCGATATGCAAGCTTCATTCCTCAAAATGAAATAAATTAGTCAAAAATATAAAACAGCATTTGTGTGCTTACTAGTGTTAGTTGTTAATTCCAATAAAATGCACGGGAAAATGTTCACACCTCACTCATGTTACCGCAATTCTGAACTACAACATCCATTTATTTGTTGAAGTCGATTCCGTGTTTTTGACGTCTAAACCTACTTCTGCGTTCGTTCACATTTTCTTTTCTGCACTGATTTTAATCTTCCATAAATGATCAATCTTCCAGAAATTATCATTGCCTTCTGCAATCAAACTGCTCAAGAATTTAATTAGAGCGGCGAGCGAGACCTTTTGCTTAGTTTTAGAAATGTTGAGCAGCTCCATTGCTTTAAATCAAGCACATTTAAACTAAGCGACGAAATTCGAGAATGAATTCCAAAGCTGTCGATTTTATATCGTTTATATCAGTTTGTTGTATTCGCTAATGTAGAAATTATATCGATTTCCGTGCCATGTACGTTAGTGAAATATGTAAATACTTGTAAACTATATATTTGGCATGTTAGAAACTGGTTGAAAGTAAAAGAGAACCAACTTTTTTATATATGTGAATGTATAAATGTTTCATACGGTATTTCTTACTTATAGGATTGAAGCAAAATCTCAGAAAAGAAACAATCGGTAAAGATAACTATTGATTTTCAATGAAATCCAAATATTTATGCTTCATAAGTTTGAAGACTATAACGATCTAAAAAATGTAGTTTAAATAAAAATATTTAGTTTAGAAAACATTCAAACTACTTTAAATTTATAAATATGAAATAAGGCTACTGAAAAATGTTTATTCGGTAATAAATACTAATCATGAAATAAAAAGAATCGAAAAGTTTCTATTCTAAATGACGTTTCGTTTCATTTCGAAAAAACAGAGAATGTTTTTCAAACACTTTTTACTCTAGCTATCTCTTGTGTATAATTAACGAAAAATAATTATTCATTTGATGTTTCATTTGTGGTTATTGGTTTGCATAGTTTTTTCTTACTATTCTTTGTTTTGAAAACAGACTTATTTTTTTGGTAATGAATATTTTTATTCCTTTTATTAAAAAACTGCATTCAAATGAATGAATGTATATAAAAATTAGAGATGATGCACGGAAAAAAATGCGTGTTTTAAAGGTACGATATATATGCTATAGATTATAAAAAATCTAAAATAATAACACAGAAACACTTCTTGGAAAAAATAATAATATAAAATTAAAACAATTGGAAGAAAAGATAAAATAGACTTGGTAAAAAAGGGATAAAATAATATGAAACATACTGTTGTCGAAGAGCAAATCCTACTCTTAATATTTCTAGTACTCTAGTATAAATTTCGATTATTTCTAGTACTCTTGTACATACTTCAAATAGCTAAAACCTTTATGTACATATGCAAAACAATCTTACCAAGCATAACAGCAATACTAATACTGCAAAAAAGATTATTTGATTAAATACTCAAATTAAAAAAATTAAAACATAATTTTCGTTCCAAGTGCTAAAATTTGAGAAAAGTTCATGCATTATGATAAAAGGCGAGTGGTTATTCCTTGTAGCCACACGAAGGGCTCTGTAAGCGATCATTACGACTACTGAAGAACAGTTCGGAATACGGTTTGAAAACTGGTAATTAAATATCGGTATTTTTGGAGTTTGGTCGAATTTAGTCTACGACTGAAACCTCGTTAGAGGTCTTCTTAATTGGCTTTATTCATATTTTTGTTTAAAGCCGTGGTAGCTCAGTTGGTAGAGTACAATTGGTAAATTAGCATCCACAGGCTTGCGAGTTCGAAACTCGATCCAACCAAAGACCGTCGTGTTCGCTGGGGCTGGTACACATGAAATCTGTCGTGGCCAAAAATATCCTCACTTTGGAGTAATGCGATTGTTTGGAGACTGGAGGTGTCAAGTGGCCAGATGTCAAGTCAAGTGTTTACATCTGACCGTGGTTCGATTACGAGGATCTTTCTCTTCTAGATTGATCCCAGACCGTCACCAAGCCCGTTATGTTGCTTCAGTGCGACGTAAACTTCAATCAACGTATTGACTTCAGTCAACTACCTACCTACCTTTTTGTTTTAAGATTTTCAGAGATCAATTTATACGACATTAGCGACAAATGACGGTAGTATGGAAAATAATGCCGCCATAAGTCTAAGCTGAGCAGAAATTTTTTCAGTTTATTTTGAATTTTAGGGCGAAAGGTCCTAAACAGGACAAGCTGCGCCAGATCGCAAGATTATAAAATTAAATAGCGTTATGCTTGAGGCCAAAAATGAGCAATCAAGAATCGGGACAGAAGTATAAGAATTTAATTCACATGCAAAATATTTTGAAAGTGCGAAATTTGAAAGATTGAATCGTAAAAAAATTTGAAAAAGTAAACGGATGAAACGTTTTGAATTTGAAATAGAAAATTAGATAAGATTAAAAAACAGTACGTAAAAATATGGAAAAGTTTGAGTGAGGATTTTCACCAACCAATTCTAACTTCAAAATTGCACTTTACAAAAATTTAATCCGTTGATGATTAAAGATAGGACAGGTAATCAAACTATGATTGATAGAAAGGGAGTTGAGCATGATTTACAATTGGTGGCGCTCTCTCGAAGTAAGAGAACCGTGTGTGTTCAATGTCTAGGGGGTAGTTGTTCAGTTAGACATTAGAATTTTGCTGTGAGGTCTAAGGTTTAAATAAATATGAGTTAAGAAATGTCACATCCACAAAAAGCGATTCGCTTATTGCTGTATTGTTTTCATGATTATGCGAGAAATGGATTCTTATTCCACAGAAAACGAAGGGAGGTGGAAAACTTTACTCACGTAACCTTTGTAATTTTTGTTTCATGTTTACATGATGTAGTTTATGTTGTAAATTGTGCTGTTTTTTTATTTGTCTGTTGCACGTTCTGTACTTTTGGTCTTTTTTCGCAGTCATGTAATTGGAGTATTTGGTTCGACAACATGAATGAATAAAAACTTTGTGCAAAGAAAAATGACTTAGTGGACTTAAATATAAAGATCACAACTTTCTGGTTTAGAAAATCTAAAAACTCATTTCTTGAAATTTTTTGTCTTAATATGGTTCATTTCTAAGCCTTTGATACTTAGTACATAAATGTCTGTTCGATTTTAATTTCTTACATTGTGCTGAGAGCTATCCTTAAAAGGAACGCTCCCCAAAACCCACCACCCCAAATAAGGTTGTTTCAATAAAAGGCCCTCGAATAAAGACCCTAAATAAAAGGTTTCTCTCAAGGAGAAATATAATCTACATGAAAAGAAAAAAACAACTTAGTGAACTTCACCAATCTAAAGATCACCACATTCCGGTCTGGATAAATTTAAAAAAAACTCATGAAAATTTTGACTTGGTGCGTTTCACTTGTAAACCGATGATATGAAGTACATAAATATCTGCACTATTTTAATTTCCAACGTCGTACAGCGGATTTCCCGAAAAGCGACGCTCCCCAATCAACGAAAACAATCTCAGCCCCCCCCCGCCCCAAATAAAGCAAGCAATTAAACCGAGAAAAAAAACAATGCGCCATTCAGCCCACAGCAGACACAGCAAGCTGGGTGAAGAACCCTACATGTGGCATGACTCAGCGCACACGCACGACCACGCGTCCAAAATAACAACAAAGGGAAAGAAAGACTGAAACAAAGGAAAATTAAGAAAAGCGCCTTACCCAGTGCATTTTGCGCGCTGAGTAACAATGCGAGACGACGACAACAGTGCAGGTGAGGGGGGGGAGCTCCGAAAGAACCCGTCCTCCTTATCTAACCGTCCGGGTTTTGTTTGCTCCGAGAAAGCGCACAGTGCACGCACAGCAAGGCGCGCACGCCGTGCCAAAAAGCCACCTTTTCCCCCCATTCCAACTTTCTTTCCTCGTACTCGTTCAGTTCCCTCCTTTCGACACCGCCACGGATCAAATCGCTCTCCCCCGTCCCACCCCCGATCGCGAGAAGGTTAAATAGGATGCGGTAATCACCATCCTCGATTCCCCATCACCTATTCCGAAAAAGAGAGGCTGAAGAGGAAGAACTCACCTGCGTTGCGATACCATCGGCTTGCGTCCTTCGGAATGAGCAACTTCGCCGCTGACTCCCGACTCCGCGAAGTAAAAAGGGGAAGTGGGGTGGGGGCGACGGGGAGGGTGGGGAGGTGGCTACGTCACCTGCACCCGTCCCCGTGCGCATGCGCCGGACGAAGGTTAAAAACAGTCCGGGAGGTCCTGTGTGGTGCGAGTGTGCGACAGTGCAGTTCGACGCCGATCATGTGTGCACGGGCGAACTGTGGTCGTCTCGTATCGCTCTCTCTCTCTCTCTATCCAGGACAGTGCGGCAATAATGGCGGCCGCTTAAAACTAGTTAGAGAAATGGCATTATCAGAGGTCCTTTGTCATTGAATAGTAATCGGTTTTGCATCGTTACCCATTGGAGTGGAATCAAAAGATAATTAACTTCAGGGGAATTTTCTTTTTCCGGCAAAAAAAAACTGATTTTGGGTTTGCGTGCTGCGTAATTTTATTCTTTAGGGTCATGTGTGCCAAATTTCAAGTCGAAATTCTCAAAAGTCACCCAGTTATAAGCCATTAACACTTCGCTCATTATGGAGGGTTTGGAGCTTGCGCCACTTCATAAAGATGTGAATTGAAAAAAGCCGATTTACAAATGCTTGTTACCGAAAGATCAAAAGACAGACACACAGATGTAAAATTCGGAGCTTGCGCCACTTTATATAAAGATGCAAATTCTACAAAGCTTATTTATAAATGCTCGTTTACAAAAGACAGGCAGGCAGATAAACTTGAAACTTTCACATGTCGAGCAAACATCCTTTCATCGTTTAATGAACCAGAAAAGCGATGTGTTACCTCTTTACATTTCTATAGCAAAAACATTGGTCAATTTTTTTTAGTTGAATCGAGTACTTGGATTTGAAAAGTCACCATTTCCTAAAATATTTTTAAACATTCCTTACTGGTTCATCAAGCGATAGCGAGATGTGAACGAAACAAAGCGCCGTTCAATTATTTTTGCTTAAGATCACTTGGAACTGAGGAATCATGCCGACCAGTGACAAGGGAACTTAGCTTGGCATAATATTTGAGGAGTGTCAGAAGGCATGATTTTTCATGAAAACTTTTGTGAATACCTGAATAAATCCTTTTGAAGTCATTTGATTGAACAGTTTTGTCAATAAAAAAAATCCTAAAAATACTTAATTTTGACGAAAAAAATATATGATCTCCTTGGAGCATTGTGTACCCTTCTTAAGGTCCTTAAGAGTATAATCTGCTTTTGTTCCTGCAGCCCATCATCCTACCACTTTGTATTCTAAAATTATATTAAGTAGCAGACACCCCATAACCATCTGTACAACAGTTTCGTAATTGCTATCTATTAATAGTAGTGTCGTTACTAACATTTCATACCTTATTTTAATCTATTTATAATATATATAAGCATCGATATGCATATTTCATTCGACCAAATGAAATAAAATTAGCCGAAAATATAAAAAGACACTTTATTCACATTTTTCATATGTACTCTTATTGGTGTTAATTCTTATTTCCGATAAAGTGCATGGTAAAAAGTTCATACCTCAGTCGTGCTAATTAGCTTCTGAACGTCGACTTCAATTGTATCGCATTCACTTTATAGTCTTTTCGGTACTTTTTGTAGACAACTTATTTTCACGTTCGCTTACATTTTCTTTTCTGATACTTATTTTTGTCTTCCTGATTTCTCATTGTCTTGTTGTCTACATCTTTTGACCAATCTAAGCCTAAGTTGGCACACTTATACTTCAGAACCCTGCAGGTAATATAGGCTACATATTAAATCCCCGTTTCATTTGTACTAGATGTGCAAAGGAGACAAAAAATAATTCCAATTCCCCATAGAAATAATATTGAGTAGTATTACGGTACGCAACTCAGATTGTTTTAACAGTATTGATGGAAAAACATTTTTTCCAAAAAAATTATATTTGAATTTTATCCTAATACTTATGTTTAAACTTATTTTTTATTTCTTTGCAAACTATCAATAATTTATAAACATTCGACTAGTGGTTGAAATGATTAAAAACATTTAATTTTTTATAGCTTGCATCATAGAGTAAATAGCTATTTACTCTGTGGCTTACATTTTGTACGGAAACGAGTCTATTTAATTCGAAAGCGCAAGCGAAAAACCCACTAAAAATAGAAGCGTTATTTTGCTACTTCGTATCTGGAAACGGGAAAATTACTGTTTAATTTTCTAATTTTATTTAGAACTAGAAGAATTACACGGCGTTACTCGGGTTTGAATTTGTTAAATAACTACCATTTTCGTAAATAAATTGTTATTCCTATTCATCTCATGTAACAATTACCACACTCTAATAAAGATACACAATTCTTAAATGCACAATTTCACAAAGGTAAATAAATGTCAAATTTAAGATTTTACATTTTTGTAAAATTTAACAAAAATCTATAGAGTGTGGCAATGTTACCCAGAATGCATAGAATAATTGAGAGTATGCATATAAATGCCTTGTATGTCATTTAAACACAAAAGCATTTACCAAAATTATCATACAAAGATACAATTTTTTTAAAGAAATTAGACATTTGCTTACCTTGATTACAGATGTTCAACGAAAAACATCAAATGGAAAATCCAGATACATCTTAAAACTTAGATTAATAAAAAAGCTTCGAACTAAAAGCAATGAATGCATCTGTTTTCTCACTACGAAAAGGATTCCTGGAATATAGGCTAACGGATTACAGAAATTTAAAAGAGCAAACGATTAATAATGATTGTTTCGAACTAAATCAGTTGCGCATGACAAAAATAATTTCTAAAAATACCAATGTTGCCATATTAGCTACCAGTCCTATTTTAAAAGGTTTTATGTTGTTTATTTTATTCACATAATGTTTTATTCTTTATATCGTTGCTCCCAAATATTCAGAATTGTTTTTATTTGGTAAAGAAAAATAAGGCTCAAAATAAAATATTAGAATTTGAATTCCGTAAAAATAGTTTTTTGAAAAATAATTACTTTCTCAGTAGTACTGGTAAAACAATCCAAGTAATCGCAATGCTCAATATATATCTTTCAGCTTCTCCAAAACTACCAAATAATGGTTGATTTAATTATTACTCAGATGTTTTAGCATAAACTCGTTTATATATGTAAGCAATGGAAATTCAAATAACGTATTCACTAAACTAAAATATGATTTAGACGATATACACTGCTGGCCACCCAAATTGCAACACCAAGAAAGACAAGAGATATCACAACAAAATTTATTTTGTAGATAACATGTTGACCAAGTATCAAATGATTAAATTTATAGACTTCTGTGAAGTGTGGTTCCTGCCAAAATCAGTAGCCAGAGTAGCTGCCATTGTTGGAGATCACCGCTGCCACACGCCTCGGCATTGATTCAAAGAGACTTTGGATGTGTTCTTGGGGTACAGCAGACCAAGCAGCTTCCACACGTTGCCAAAGATGATCAGGTGTGACAGCTGGGGATGTATTCTGGGTCAATCGTTGAGCAACCATGGACCACATGTTTTCTATCGGCGAAAGATCCGGAGAGCGAGCTGGCCAGGGAAGCAATTCAATCTGGCGATTGACGAAGAACCCTTGGACAATGCGTGCCACGTGTGGTCGCGCATTATCCTGTTGAAATATGGCTGTGGGCAAGCCCTGAAGGTAAGGAAGGACAACTGGCTCCAACACCTCGGAGATGTAGCGCTGGATGTTTAAAGTACCGGCAATGCGTACTAGAGGAGTGCGAGAGTGATATCCAATACCGCCCCATACCATAATACCCGGTGCAGGACCAGTGTGGCGGTGCATAACGCAGCTGTTCAGCATCCTCTCTCCACGGTGTCTCCAGACTCGAATCCGACCATCGTGGTGTTGCAGACAGAAGCGTGACTCGTCAGTAAAGACAATTTCATTCCATTCTGCCGTCCACATCCTTCTTTCATCGCACCATTGGCGGCGGAAACGTCTGTGGTTCTGCGTCAAGGGTAGACGAAGCAATGGACGTCTTGCGGACAGACCACTCTGCTGTAAACGGCGTCGAATGGTACGCGCAGACACTGGATGATGCGGTACAGACCGAATGTGCTGTGCTATGGTTCGTGATGTGGCTGAGTGATCCGTCACTGCCATACGCACAATATGCCTGTCATCACGTGAAGTGGTGCACTGAGGTGGATGCGATCGAACACGTCGGTCCGTCGTACCCTCCTGCATCCAACGATCACATATCCGCATTACAGTTGTTTGGTTTCGTCCAACACGACTACCGATTTCCCTGAAAGATAATCCACAATCTCGGTAGGCCACTATCCTTCCTCTGTCGAACTCGGATACTTGATAAAAAGATGATCGCTGTTTTCTACGAGGCATAATTGATCGTTTTTTTGAAAAAACCACAAGAAAAACACAATTGCCGTACTTGAAATCGTCGAAATCTCCAAGCCTTAAATAGCGCTTTGAAGTGGCGCCACAGGCGCGCGTGATGTGCGTCTGCGCTGAAATTCTAATCATTTGCATATCTCACCTCCGATAATGCATGTTGTAAATTTAATATTATTTGCATGCTTCCTTCAGGGTGTTGCATTTACGGTGGCCAGCAGTGTAGAAAAGTGGTTCTAACCTTTTTAGTAGTCGGTACCCCTTTGAATCTAAAAATAAGTTCTCGCGCCCCCTTGAAAGATGTGTTTCTATTTCTTTATTTAGGAAATTACTTCTATTGCAAGATAATATATATATATGTATATATATATATATATATATATATATATATATATATATATATATATATATATATATAATTATTATATATATTTTTTTCAATATATATATTGAAAAATAAATGCATACATTTACATATACATACAAAACAATATCTCAATTTTTAATGGCTATGTTGTTTATTCATAATACTTTTGAAGCGAAGCTCCTTTTCTGAAGCCACGCTTAAGTCATCACTTGCATTTAAGCGATTTCTGGCTTTTGCTTTTATGTGCAAAAGGGATGAAAATCCCATTTCACACATGTAGGTGGTGGCAAATGGTAAAAGTGTCTGCAATGCTGCTTTTGGCAGCATTGCCAGCACTGTGTATAAGGTTCTGACTGTGTACACTAGAATTGTTCCAAGTCCAGTTTTTCAAATTCCATTTGAATACGTGCATTGTCTCGTATTTCAATAAAATCGTCTTTTATTAAATCACTTTCGTCCATCGAAACTTCTCTCGCACTCCCAGAGGTGCACCCCCCCCCCCCACTGATATAGAACATTGCATTAAAATTTGTTGAATATGTGATGCTTAAACAAACATTCAGACACAAAAACAGACCAACGCAACCAAGTTCAATCACCAAATAAATGTGAGTACTCGCATTATGCAAAGTTTCATGAAAATATATTCAGCCGTTTGGACGTAGTATGGGCACACACATGCAGACAGACGCCAAACGCTCAGGGCACACATTTTGCATTAGAAGTGCCCCAAACGGATAAACAACTTGAAACTGGTCGAAAATATTCAATGTACAAACAAACACTATTTTTTATTTATATAGAATCTGAGTTTATGTATCTCAGTTAAAACAGCGAAAGGGTGAGGGGTCATATTAGATTTTAACGAATTATTTATTTCATGCAAAATATTGCTAGAGAGATGGGTTCATTTCTTTGAGGTATGTGTATATTCTGACCAACTTTCCACATAAAAGTCTTGATTCAATACATAACGATCTGTAGAATTCCGTTTCATAAAAATGAAATCAAATGTACGAAATAAAACGTTTTTAAATAAGACGGTAATATCTTACTTTAAAAAGAAGGTAACGCTAAAATAAAGTTATTTTAAAATAAGACAGTTAATAACTTAAAATAAGACGAGTAACCATACATTGTAATTCAAGGATTTTTTAAATTTTGACTTAGGTTTCCTTTACAAGGCAATTAAACTCAGTAGAACTTACATTGTTCAAGTTTCAAATTATAATATTGGATTGTATCAAAATCTGTACTCAATTAAAGAAACAAAATCTAGCATTCACGTAGTTTCAATTTAGATACCGGATCTCTGAATCGACAAAAAGTGCCACAAAGAATCGATTCAAACTGCGTGCCAGTTGGAGTAGAAGGAATTTAAAATACAAACTTGGCTGATCTTGGAATAATATCACGGTTAAAAATATTCTAACAAAGACATTTCAAAGTTGAAAGTTTTCGTCGTAAGTGACATAAGATCGAGGTTGTTTACTTTACGAATTGAAGTTGTTCTTTTGCAACTTTGCTATCTCAAACATTTTCATTTTAAAACGCTGTAAAATTGACCATCCTTTTTTCGAAAAATTGTAATCGATTAACTTTGTTTCGTCTGTACGAAAGACATATTCTTTTAAAACAAGCTGTTAATTCAATTGCGGAATGAAATTTTTAAAAAACGTATTTGCTTGAAAAGAAATTAATCATGAATATCGTAGCAATATGATTTGTCAGCCTTTCATAATGATGGTGGAATTTGCAACTATTGCATTCCTGGTGCAAGTGTCAAAATAATATTGATGGGAAAACTAGCTCTCCAATAATACGCTGTAAGTTTCTCATTCTTACAGGAAATGAGCTCTCTCCCAAAGGGCATTTACAATCACTCCAAAACTCAAAATCGACTTCTGTAATAGTCATCTCACTATCATCTTTTGCACTATAGCGAGATGTATGCGAAATGGGTTACATGGATGGATAAAGTAAGCATACGTTTTTCGTCCAAAGTATTGCTGAAGCTATAAAAATGTCAAACTGGAGTCTGAAAAGTTATTTTCCACTCATTTATTTTCTTTCTATATTTGCATTTTTCTGTGATATCACATTCGGTCTTTGTATGTTCTTTTTGCGATATGCTTTTTACTCTTAAAATATATTGTTCTTAATTTATCTGCATATTCTGTTCTTAATTTATCTGCATATTCTGTTCTTAATTTATCTGCATATTCTGTTCTTAATTTATACCCAAAAACATTCATATTCAAGTGCAACTTTTAAATTAAAAAGCTATCAAAAATACAGGTAGACGTTAGTAACATAAGGAAAATCGAAGTTTCCCACATTACATGTAAATTATAAGTCTAAATTCTTCAGTCTGCAATCGAAAAAAATCATTAAACGTAATGCTCATTTATCAAGATGGCATTTTGGGAACCAAGAGAAAGAAGAATGAGCCATCCGAAATTATTTTCTGAATACGTGCTTGATAAAAAATACGTTCTTTTGGAAAATCAAATATTTTATAAGAGGGGCAATTTGCTGAGGTTTACGCGTGGGCAGATCATACCTCATGAACTCTGGTCTCAATCTCTCATGCTTATTTAGTGATCTTCGATTCGATTCCAGACTAATGAACCTCTTTGCTAGAAGGTTTTTGTTTAGTTAATGAGACACAACCTATTCGTCCATCTCTTATCTTAGCTGCTGTTCCTACAGCACTTAAAAATCATATTCCCCATATAGAGAAAAGTATACGAGTAGGATTGGAAGTCTGAAGTTCACTATTCGTTGAGTGTATCTGAGTGAATAGTTCGCCAATCTAAAAATCCGATGGTCCCTGACTATCCCAATCTATAGCAAACTATTCGTCTCTGATTGGAGGACTTTTTTATTATTATTTCTGCTATTTGTTGCAGCAAAAGAAGAAATTGGGATTTCGTCCGCGGAGAAATTTCTACTGGGACGAGGAAGATGAAAATTTTGTTTTCTGCTGCTCTAGAAATGGCTACCGGATTACTTTAACCACTAGATGTCTCTTAGTAGCTCAATGAGTAAAACATCAATTTAGCTATCCAATATTCATTATTGCCATCCTGTGCTGTTACAGATTCTAGCCATTAGACGTAAAGCTCATCGTTGTTCAGTAGATTGAGAGTACATTTCGTTATTTTATCTTTAAAAATGAAATCCTTTTTATTGAAGAACCTTAATGTACATAAAAATCAAGAGGGAAAGATCTAAAGCCATTTATTGGTTACTCGAGATGTAAAAGGATTTATAGAGATCAGCATTCTGAAATCAGATATGTATAAGGTAATGCATTCTAAATTTTTTCGAAACATTTTTATGACACTAAATGGATTTTTTATTTTCATAATAAATATTCCATACTGGTTTAATAATCCCGAGGCTAGTATATCAATTTATTTATAACAGCTGGAGAACTGAATTGCGTAAAATTGAATCATTGATTTATGTTTAAGGATTTTATAAAATTTGATTTTGTTTTCTTTTAACAAACATTACGATATTTCTATGATTTCGATATTACGGCTAAGATGTTGGAATAATTAGCTAATCCCTTGAAGTTTAAATGGTTTTTAATACGCATACACTTGATATTTATACCCAATATTTACAATTTATATAAATATTAGGTAATAATTAATATTAATAATTATTATAATTTATGTAATATTTATATATTTATAATTATATACTATTAATTTAATATTTATAATTTATATAAATAGTTACTAAAAGATTATTTCATACGATACATCCATACGGACTTCTACTTTTAGTTTCATCTTAAAACGTGTTAATATTGAAAGAAAATATCACCTTTTTCCTAGAAGATATAATTTAACAGATAATTTCTTTAAATGAATAAATAATTTTAAACTATCATGTATTATTAGAACGAAGTGTTTTGTAGTTCTCTTAATCTTCGATCAATTCACAGTTCGTAATTATTTCTATTCATCTAAATCACTTGTACTGAAAATACTTGAAATATTTGTATCTACAAAACTATAAATCATGATTTCAAGCAACTACTGAAAATTTCAATTGTTCATGCACTCTCTAAGGATTTTATTAATTACATTTTTTTTCATAAATTACATTTTAGGATTACCCCAATATGTGTCATGCTAGAGCATCTGGGTAACAGGAATTAAAATATCCTTCTTTGGTCTGGTTTTCGTTAGTTTACACTGAAAATTCCTAATAGAGAAAATATCTTTTCCTTTTTATCACTTCAATGGAATCACCCTTTATGTATCAATGAGGAATGTAAAATAACCTCTTTCGATAACAATTATATCTACAGCGTTAAAATAACTTGTTTTTTTGTAGCTCTATGATCGTTTATTTCTTACCATGAAGCTAATTAGACTGATGCTACGTCATATAGGTGTTATTGCTTTTTCTGCTGATTCGCCTCCCCATAAATGGCCATACGCTAACTGTTGTGCATTATTTTTTTCATTCGTTAACCCTATCGTTAGTTCAATAGATTTAGGTTGGTTGTTTTTAGGTTCTATTTGACAAGGGCATTATTTGGCCAAGCTGTGCCAAACACAAGACAACGTCAAATAAAAAATGGCGTGGAAGGAAAAAAAGGAGGAATTGGAGAACAGAGTAGTGGGATGAAAGCAGAAAAAGATCGCTTTCGAATGTGACCCCCGGGTTTGCTAAATACAGTAAATCCCATTGGGAAAAGGAAAGATTACTAGAGTACCTTTGGTAGTGAAAGGGATTTGGTTCGTTGGTTTAGTGTTTTATGGCGCAAGGGCCTAGTTGGCCATACTGTGACAAACACAAAACAGCAACGAGGGACGAAAAAAAGGCAAGGAGTAAAAAGGTAGGGAGGGTAAAACAGAAGGGGGCAGAAAACTCGGGTACCTCGGGGATGTGATGAACGTACACACCTATAGAAGGATGTGCCCCTGAGAGCGAATAGATTTAAGTGTATTGGTGCTCACACAACCGATATATTTAGGTGATGTGTGTTCTGCTGTTTTACTCAACTGATTCCCTCCTCTCGTTAAGTAAATGAGCCTTGCGCTGACCTTTGTATGCATATTTACTATCCATAAGGTATATATTTGCAAACCAGAGACTTTCAGTGAACAAACAAACCCGAGGAAAACGGAGATTTTATATTTCCTGTACTCAAATATTCTCACATGATACTATATCGGCGTTACCTTAAAACGTAGCTTATCGCCGTTTTGGCGACGTTTGGCGTTTAATCTAAATAGCGTAGTCGAACTATCATACATGAATTGGGAATTCATTCTTTGGAATTTTTATTGGCGAAGTTCTGTAATTGTGTTCGAAAAACGAGCGAAGTGACGTCACGTTCGGAATACGTACAGGAAGCACGTTCCGCCACCTACATTTAACTTGACAGAACACGCCTCTCCTAAGTTATTTGTAGGTTAAAAAGTGCTTCGTCTTATCTTCCAGCGGTTAACTTTGTTTCCTAGATCTTAAATTTAAATAAGGATTTCCCATTTATTATCTCTGACTAATCTGTGCGTGACGCAACTACTATATATTTATAATCCAGATGTTATCTCACTTATTTCTTCAGAAATGCGGTGTTTTTCCATGCATAAATTATGTTACTATTTATTAATCGCCGCAGTTGCCAAGTGATTATCAAATTGATCGAACTCCAGTTGGGTGGACCCAATTTCTTTTGCAGTGGAATGTTGTTGAAGAGAACGATTTAATTAATGAATTAGGTGAGGTTATCGGATGGTATAGAGCAGTGGTGCTCAACCTTTGTCGAACCGCTGCCCGGTGAGAGGGCGCGGTCCCTACAAATTTACTCATAAATACCTTTCCAATATTTTTTTCAGTTCATACTTTAAACCAACTCAATCCTAATAATTAATTACAATATAATAAAGAGTATTAATACGCTTTTGTATACGGTGTGGCATATTGACAAATATCAATTACATTTAAATTAGTTATCTATCATTAGATTATTGAAATCTTGTAGTATACTGCATTTTCCTCAAGCCAACAGAACTAAATTAATCTAGGCTGTAATTTCATTTATGTCCCATACCGACCACCAAAAATGTATATTATTCACTCTATTTTTATTATTGTGTTATTAAATTGATTTTAATGATGTTGGTTTGAAGAAAAATATGGTAGAGAGAAAAATATTTATTTATTGTAATATTGTAAATCACCATAGAAGTCAACTGAGAGGAAGCAGCAGAAGAATGTCGACTTGTCGATGAAATACTTATCTCATACACACACCAAACATTTATCTGCGCTAACATTTAAATGTAATTTAATAAATAAAATTATATGAATCTCACAATTTTGTATTTATTTCCCCAACACAAATTAATATTTTAATTTGAAAACGCGCACAGAAATTATAAGTTGCAAAAGTTGAACTTAATTTTTTCTATTACATACTGAGTTTAGAAGGCTTTAGTTAATCTAGTGGAATTTTGTCCTGCTTTCTGTCACATTGCTATACAGATGTTATTCAGGTGTTCTGGATCCGAACTTTTCGACACTCACGAATATTATTATTCTCACAATATTTTCACTATAAATATTTAATCACAAAAATTTTCTCAGGAAACTAAAATGAGAAATTCCAGAATAACCTCTCAAGCCCCGGTATAATTGATGTCAGGACAAGGCGGTTGAGAAACACTAATTTAGAGTACTTTTTAGACCTCTCGGTAGACTGAAGCTCTTACGTGTAAATTCGATTATTGCAGGTACCGATGTCAGTTTGGTTGCTTTGAGTTTCTTGGTTTTTTCAAGTCCATACAAGCAAATGTGGGCCAGCTTCCACAAAGACCCCTAACAAAGATTTCAAGATTTAAATCTCCAGTCTTGTCAAAAAACAGATTTTTATTGGATTTAGAAATATATATAAACACAAGAAATTAGAAGAAAAATTTGTAGATTTATCCACTATTTTCAAAAACAAATTTCATCAGCTTATGAATAATTAGTTTGAAGCGTTCTCTATTCATTTTGTTCCCTATCAGTTTAAAAATCAGTGTACTGTCTGTCTACATTACTACTGTCTAAACTACTCGATACAGTCTTCCTCTGTCTGCTATAGTAGAAAAGGACCTGTCCCATTTTCCATAGGAATGCTCGAAGGAATTATTCTGTCCTATTGGGCACTTTATCATAAATTAAAAATACAGAGTGTTCCACTTAGAACCATATAAAAAAGAAATATTTACAAAATTGAAACAAATTATTCGAATGTAGAGAAGTGCGCATTGCTGTGTGTTGAAGTGTACTAGACTAAAAAAATTTCTGAGTTTATGGTATATACGTGAGGGATTGTGGAAATAAATGACGGAAAGGAAAAAGAAAATATGATTATTTTATTGTATTCCTAAGCGGAACTCCCTATATATTAAAGATTTTTGCTCTTGTCAAGGAGATCTATACTAGTAAACTACCTACTTATGCCGCCAACATTCGCGAAAAACTAAATGGAATTATATCATCCTCGAGAGTCACCCCCTACTAAAAATGAACGATTCTATAGTGACCACCAGTATCCAGATTGGATGTCAAGAGCAATTCTCGTGGTAGACAGACAGTATCTATTGAATTTTTTTTGTCTTTTTCATAATATGTTTCTATACTATAAAACGCTCATTGTGTGGTTAACTATGTATTCACCGCAGTGTCACAGATCTTTATTCTACTGTGAACTCCAACTTGATAAGTTCCGAATACTCCCCGTTGCACGATTGTTTCAGTTATGTAGAAATCTGTACAACTATTTTTTGCGTTAACTTTTTTATCAGGTTATGAGTATACCTTCCTTTTTCATTATTCCATAGATTTTGCTACTGTATCTTCAATTCTTTTCTGATGATGTTTCAATCTGAATGGGAGTAAGCTTTTCGATTATATTGAGCGATGTCTTTTTTCACAATTGCTTGACTTCTTGATCAGCAACTTCATTTCCATACATTCTAATGCGACTTTTAACTAAAACGCGTACAGATTTTCTTTCAGAAATGTCCATTAAGAAATCTTTTATTTTTTTAACAAGGTTTTGATCTTTAATCAAGGAAGAATTCTAGAATTCTATTCATGTTTAAAAACTCCGTTTTGGATACGGTTCACCTAGTTCGAATAGGTTCCTGGATCCAACCAATGTATCTGTTACCGGCAATGTATGAAACGCCGGCATTCTATAGAATACCTAGGCATTTTATAGAATGCCCGGCGTTTTTAGGCAGAATTATGAAATATGAGAATTATTATATACTTTCCCTAGGCATTGTATACAATACCTAGGCATTCTATAGAATGACAAATGCTATTTAGGCAAAGTATGAAAAAAGGTCATGATAAGGCTATTATTTAAAAACCGTTCATTCCTCAAAAATACAAATGTTATTTTGAAAAAATAATGAGAGTGCCATTAAAAATCTTTTATTTAAAATACGTAAAAAAAATTAGAGTTGTACAAAACAAAATTTATGCCTTTCTTATTAAAGAAAACAAAATAAAATATGAACCTACTTGTTGCACCAAGAAAGGAAATAATTTTATTTTGAATTGCACTTAATTTTCGACGAATAATAACGAATCAGAGATGTATTTCATACATTGCAGGGTTTGTCATTTGGCATTCTATAGAATGCCTAGGAAATGTGTGAAATATAAATCGTTTCATACACTGCCGGCGAGTTTTAGGCATTCTATAAAATTCCTAGGTATTCTATAGAATGCCGAACTTCAAACTTTGCCGGTAACATATCGATATGTATTCAATTGATGCCAAAATGGAGATATTAATCGATTGAGGGTTACATTAATCTCGTTCTGGGAGACGTTTTTTGAAACTAACAACTAATAATAGTGACTAGGCATCAAGACGCTCTAGATTTATTACTAAATGTTATAATAATTATTACTTAATGTTCGCCTTTCATGGCAATAAGCAATCTACCACCAGTTTAGTTAAAAAATTATAGAGAATTGTGCTGATTTCGTCATGTGCGTAAAAGGAAGAGCCTGAATTGTTAAATTTCATTATATTAAAAAGAAGCAATCGCTTTAATGGCTTTAAAAGCAATTTTGTTAAACGTTTCTAAAATATAAATTTTAGAAAACGCCTCAAAAATTTTGGAGAAACGTCGACTTTTATTACTACACCGTATACCAAAAGGGTAATTTATTATTTTGGGTACTTACCCATCTGATGCGATTTTTTAAAAAGCAGCGGACCTTCATGACGACCTTGAAAAACAATTTCGACCACGTGATATTATCAGATTAAGCCCCCTTCTCTCTTGTGCAGAAAGGGTTGAATTTTCGGTATATATTTACTCCAACGAAAAACATTTCCTCTTTTTCGACACTCAAAACCAGCGAAGTAAATATGAAAAACCAAACATTTCGGATTCGGATCACGTCTTTAAGCAGTAAAGTTCGGTGACTTTCTTATTTTTTGGTCCTCCAAATTTATTCCCATGCTCCCGTCTCCCTGCTTATGCATTCACTCTGGCTTTTTCCTGTCTCTCCTCCTCCATTGCAAGTTGTTTTGAAAGTCGGCAGAAACAGAGGCAGCGACCATTTTCAGGATATTCCGCACTCTGAACGGTGGGGGGGGGAATTTTTGTTTTCACTTATGCTGGCCTACTCGGGGCGGAAATAAGGGGTATAAAGTCGAGAGTCGTGAGAGGAGGTTGAGAGAGTGTGAAAAAAAGGAGGGGGTATTTTTTGGCGACTTTTGGGTTCGTAACGTAAAATTTGGAAGATTTTTACGAACTCAAAAATGTCAGATTTTGTTATTACTTTCCTCGGGATTTCAGTCAGAATGTTATTTCTTTCAGCGATAGGATTTATAGAAAGTTAAACCGACATGAGTGCTTAGAGATGTATGAGATAAAAGTATCTTGCAAATTCGGGGGTTGTAAAATTAGATACAATGACTAAATTTATCACTGATATTTCTTTGTGTATAAAGTCAAAGATTTAAGTCTCACTCAATATCTTTTGATTTTGGTTTGAGAAAAAAGCACTATAAATAACACTCACTACAAAAACAGGTATGGATTTAAAAATAAATTATAACGAGCTTTTATTTAATTTAAAAATTAATAGAACAAACAAGTCAAAACAACCAAAAAATAATAAAATGTTGCCTGATATTGATTAAATTGCAAGCTTTCACAGATGAAACATCTCAGAAATTATTTAGCCTTTGTATCTATTTGCAATCTGAACTCTTTTAAAGAATCCTGCGAACTCAATAACGTCAGATTTCGTTCTTACTTTCCTCGGAATTTCAAAGCAGAGAACTAGAATGCTATTCCTTCTCTCAGATAAATAGATAGGATCTAGATAAAGTTAAACTGACACACGAATGTTCGGAGCTGTATAAACTAAAAGCATGCTGCAAATTCGGGATTGCAAAAAAGGGATACAAAGACTAAATTTTTTAAGGAAATTTGTTTTTAGTCTATGAAAAGTCTGCGATCTAATGTTTCCAGCAACATCTTTTCTATACTAAAAGGAACGCATTTAGAAATATGTACTATTAGAACAGCCAACCAAAAAATATTGCGTGGTTTAAATCGTTGACTTTTCATAGACAAGAGAAATAATTTCAATAAAAAAACTTAGCCCTTTGTATCTATTTTACATCTACGGATTTTTCAATCTCAACTTTTCCAAAGGACTTGTGAACTCAAAAATGTCAGATTTCGTTATTACTTTCCTAGGGATTTCAGCGCAGAGTACCAGAATGTTATTTCTTCTTTCAGAGATAGATTAAAGTTAAACTGACACGAGTATTTGAAGCTGTATAAAATAGGAGTTTTTTCAAATTTGGGATTTTAAAATAGATACAAAGACTAAACTTATTTCTGAAGTTTCTTTTTGTCTATGAAAAGTCTACGATGTAATCAGTATCATGGTAACATGTTTTTATTTCTGAGTTTATTCTAATAATTTTTAAATCAAATGAAAACTCATCTTAATTTTCTTCTAAACTAATGTATTTTATATAAATATAGGGTTATTTATCGTGTGTTTCACAAAATTAGCTCGATATTTTCATTTTAAAGAACATTGTTACAAATACAAATGTTCCATTCCAGAACTTTCAAGTAATTCAACAATTTTATTACTTAATATTTCAAAATTCAGACAAATCTCTCTTATTTATTGTTCATTTCATAAGATTTTTAAAGTATCATGTTAAGTTACATGAAATGATCAACACGTGTGCTATATCAATTAACTCTATAAGTGGTTTCTCTTCCATCAAGATCTGACCAATTTCGTTAATGACGAGATATTGCCTATATTTCTATGATGACATGATCAAGATTCGGTCAGTTTTTCTCTAATGACTAGACTTCGCGTCCATCAAGTTTGGTCAGGTTTGCTAATGACGAGATACCTCGTCGAAACAACCACCAAGAAGATTAAAGGTTAAAAGTATGAGCTTAGGCAAAAGTATTTATGTATGAAACTTTTTGCTTGCAATGAACAAATTTAGGAGTTATTGGTGATAGATTTGATAATGGTATCCACAACCTCCTACAATATCAAAATGTTACCAATGCAGTGACCGATAGTCCCACCAAGGGAATAGACGCGTTATTAGATCTGGAGTAAATTTAATCACCAAGACAGTATTTAAAGTACAATATAGAAGTATACAGTGATGCAATCAATCGTCGTGGCTCAGTGGGCATGTCCACTGCGCTAGCAACCTTCGAGTTATAGATGGCCTAGGTTCGATTCCTGTCAGGTGCATTCCTCCCTGGGTGTATTTCTTCTGTGTTAGTAAAACTTTCGTTGTGTGTGTTCGTCTATTACTTGATATTGTATGTCTTGCGCCTGGCACAACATGACCAGTGCACCATAAAACCCGAAAACCAACCAACCAGCAATCAATCTCAACAAGTACTTTTTGATAGACTAAAATTGCTCTATCTTATAGCGTTCTGTTACCTCAGGAACTTTAAGACATGAAAATGTAAACGAGGGCTTTCAGACAAGTAAGATGGAGCTTCATTAAAATTCCAGGTAACACTCGCCTCAATCGAGTGAATCTTCAAATTGTGAATCAGCCATCGAAGCACACTTCGATGGCTGATTCACAATGAACAGTAGAATTGATAATGTGATTGAAATCCCTTCCAACTGTCTGAAACTCTGTTATAACAGACACTGTCTCTATTCCTATCAGAGCTTCACAATTTGGGGCCTCTCTGCCTCATTTCAAAATTTCACTCACACAACTGCTGAAGGCAACTTAGGAAAGCCAAACGCTCGCAATAATCCATTGCACAAACACACATGCCGAAGTACACCCGTGATCTTAAAGCGTCCCTCACTGTCTGAAGCAATTATCAATCAGTCAACTAGTAATAGTTAATGTTGAATTAGTTAATGAGTAATCTATTTCAACCTCTGCTACAGGAGAGAAGCACTGTGATGAATTTGGCCACTGCACAAAAATTAACTCGTAATACAATAGTACATAAAGCGCTTCAAAGAATTTCGACTGTAAAATTACTATTTAGTAGACTAAAGTTGTACTGTCTTATCACATTATGCTGCATGTAGTACAGCTGTTTTATGATATTAATCACATTCTGCTACAGATAGTTGTGTTATAGATGGAAGTGAAACAAATTGAGAACTACTTTCCTAATAAAAAGGATCATTGTTAAGCCACAAACTAAGTTTCTAACCTCTAAAGGAGCTTCTTGTTTTATTACCAAAAAATAACACAAAACCTTTCTTTCGGCAACCTTTCTTCCAAAATTGCTTCGTGCTCGCAAACTGTATCTCAGCTCCCCAAACACATTGTGCTAGCTATCTCAAAAATTGAGTCTCCCCTGTTTTATTGGGAAACTACGCACCATAAATAATTCCGAGAGAGAGATAGTGCAGAAGATCCCATTGTTTTTAAACATAAGCCACGTGTAACGACGCAAGTCCATCGGAAAATATTGACGTTATGCAATTTTCCGTCGCGTTGAGAGCTTAAGGAATTGATCAAGGCTAAGTCAGGATTGGCGTGTGAAATATATGAGATGTCAGTGGGATACCTGATCCTTGCATCGATCCTCGTCCAGCTATATGGCGAAAACTTCCGACACCAGTGGTGTTTGGTATTTTTATGCTCGCCATACATCAGGTCAACGCACCATCAGGATCTTAATCACGTTTATTTTTTCCTCCTCTCTGTCGATATTATTAGGGAGAAAACAATATTACTTTCTTGCCGGCCTCCTTATCGATTAACTTGTTTACCCTCTCATCAACCATTTCCTTCCCCTCCCGTACATGAATTTTTTATGCCACGCAGCTTGTGAAAAATTCTTCTGAATTATTCATTTTGAATTATTAGATGCTGAGTTCAATTTTTTAGGTTCGGTGGTTGGAAAGCCTTTTGCTGTGGTCAAAATAAATTGTTCATTCCGAATGAGAACTTATAAAATGTAGGTTGCATGTCGATTTGAACGTGTTGTGGCAGAAATTCCAATTTCCCCACAGAATAAAAATGGCTCGAATATAGAATTGGGTTTGGATTCCGTACACTGTTTGGATTATACAAGTGAAATTTCGGGCAATTAATCTTTGTTTTCCCTTTTGCAAACGTTCTGGGAATGAGAAATAACTTTTCTGAGTTGGAGAACACCGTGCTCTCTTCAAGAGGATGTATAAATCACAGTTTTTCTTGAAGTTCTAGATTTTGGGGATTTAAAAGGCCTTGCCAAGTTTTTCCCGAAATTTTCATCTGGATGAAAAGCGCGTAAATGTATTTATGTTTACCATTACTTTTGATGTCATGATAACCTGCCAGACACAACAACAGTTAAACTTTTCTTCTGATGTATTCAGATTTATATCACCAAATAAATTGAATGGCTTATGTAAAACTCAGGCGGGAATCTCACAGTAGTGTCATTTAGATGAAATGCCGCTGATTTTAAATGTCTACAAATCCATCTGGTTGACAAAACAGAATGTTTATTTGGATCATATTTGCATAAATAGTTTCCTCACCGAATTGAAATCAACTTATATTTTATGGAGAATCCTTGTACTTTCGGATGTTCTTATAATGCCTTATCTCAGTGTTTTAATCTAAAGACTTTTCTACAACTATGATTAAGCTTAAGCTTGGAAATGGTTGTGAGCAATCATACATAACCATGAAAAGAATTCAGAAATTTCAAAATCCTTAACAGTTATGCAGTAGAAAACTTTTATTGTTTACATAGAGCAACTACTCTTATTAAAAATATAAAAATAATAAAAATATATAAAAATAGGTTAGAAAGTTTTAAAAAAAGTCCATTACTGGGCCATTAATTCTTTTGAAAGTTTTTTAATGCCCGACCTTAACGAAGCCTATGTTTACAATAAAATAGATAGTCGAGTGACATTCTTAGGTTGCCTTATACCATTATCAAATGTTGTCCTCGTTGGCACAGTTCACTACAAATTGAAGAAAAACTAATAATATTCGAAATAAAAATATGCAAATGTGGCACTTATTTGAGGAAAGAAGGAGCATTTTATTTTGCTGTAAGTGGTTATCTTATAAGACTTTGGGGTGCAAAATGTGGCAATGTCAAGATTCCACCCTATTTCATGGCATCAGTCTACCTCCGCTTGAGGAGATAGACCAATGTGTAAAAGTAAACTGGATTTTATTGTAAATAAGTGCTGAAAACAAGTGCTTCTTGTGTAATTCTGTTAAATTCCCGACAACTGTCTTCGACTTTCGGTACTACAAGAAGAAAATTGATTGCTATTTGTGAGACAGTTGGTAACCCGCCGTTGCCCTTAACGTTGACAATCACCAGCATTCATGCACTTATAAGCCGAGATACGAATCCTGGAACTACTGGGTGGCAGAGAAACGCATTGATCACTGTTCCAGATAGGCTACATTCTTTTCAAAGTAAAATGTGTATTGATTTAATTTATGTAGGCATAATTAATGTATTAAACTTACTTATAAATATCAATATAACATGTATACAAAATTTTATTTTAAATGAAATTATAAATTCTTTTGTGACATAGTCAGTTCTTTTCCAATGAAATAATCTCGAACTAATTTTATGTAGCCTTTTATTCATTTCCTGAGAATTTAATGTATCAAATGAACAAAGTAATCACGAGCAATTGTTGTTTAAACTTGATTAGAATGTATGGTTTGGAATTCCCACGTACAGTGAACTATATATATACTCGCGTGAACCTTTTAAAATAAAATTTATTTGAACGCAAGTAATAAATTAGTTATTTAAACTGGGCTTTCCTAAATTACTTGCACACACTGCAAGATAAAACCCATAGAAAAATAAATTCTCCAGACTAGCAGAAAAATTGATCTATTGGACATACATGTCCATGAATTACTTACTCCTCTTTGGGACTGACCAAAAGGGAAACGCCCCAACAAGCCTAGTTTTACTTACAAAGGACAGAATTAATTTGTCATCAGAGATCCGTTAGGGAAGCATGGAGCAAGACCATTCACCTTGGACTTGCTTACAATATACGGAATAAGTTTGCCATTAGGCATATCCCCTTGGATCTCATAAATTTGAAGTTTTCCGAGCGGCCTATGTACACAATAAACATAGAAACTATTTTAAATACAGTTCTCCCCTGAAAACTTCTAAAATCTCGGATCTCTTGAGATTTAGAAGCAGGTCAAGAAAATCTTCACTTGTTAAAAGAACAAAGGTCTTCATAGAAATGTAGATATTTATAGATCCATTATGAGAACTACTATTGTTTGTTATTTTTATTTGTTTATTTGGGCACGTGCAATATGCTCCTTGCATTTTAATAATCTGCTAAATGTATTTTAATTTATTATTAACTGCTTTAAGCTGAATTCAAATAGGAAGCGCAAAGCGACACGCGCAAACCAATCAGAGGTGTCGGCGCGAGCGCCATTCCACTTCAAGTTGAAATCCTTTCAACTTGATTGACCTACGCGTGTCGCTTTAAGCCTTGTGCTTCCTATTTGAATTCAGCTTTACTTGTTCTTATATGTTCTTCTATTGTGTTGTTCGTTTGTACATAGTTCTGTATGATCCATCTAGAATATTCCATGTAGAACATTCCATGTAAAATTGAAATGCAATTGTAAAAACAGACTACAACAGCACCGTCATTGAGATAATTAATCATAATATTTGCCCTTAAGTTCGGTTAATGGAATTCATTTCCTATTTCAAAGGAATTTAATGCAAAAGGAGAGGACAGTGCATCTCTAAGAGATCCCTTTCTTTAAGAGGACAGTGGATCCTTAAAATGATATCCTTTAAGAGTACAATGGACTTAAAAATAAAGTGCACGCATGCCGGATATTATCGTTTGAACGCTCGTGTGGAAGGGATCTTCAATGTAAATAAACAAACCAGATGGTTTGAGAATATTTTACTTCTGCTGTCCAAGTTCTCTCGCATGATACATATCGGGGTTAACTAAAAATGTAATTTATTTTGGTGTTTAATCTAATTCGTGTTGACCATTCATCTATCAATTCAGGATTAATTTTTTGGAATACTTTTATAGGGGCAGTACTAAAATCTTATTAGAAACACAAGTAAACTGACGTCACGTTCAAAATATATACAGGAAACACGTATCGCCGTAGAAACATTACCGCTTGACAGAAGATGTCTCTCATTGATATCTAGGCTCGGAGAGTATTAAGATAATTTTGTATTTTAATTAATTTTGTTTTGATTTTTCTTTAGACTTCAGTTGTGGCAACATTTAAAAAATATCTCTTAGGAACACTTTGTTACCTTTAGAATTTCTCGACTAGCTTTACGTTGATCTCTATGCTTTAGCAAAAATCGTTTTTAAGCACTCCACATAGATCTATTACAATTTGTGGTCCTAGCATAAAAGTGGATAAAATTAACGATATTAAAAACACAGAAATAAGAACGAATCTATGAAAAAAGTCGTTCTAAATGTTCAGAAAAATGACAGGTTCTTAATTCAGTGCCCCTTGACTTGGAAGCGGTTCTACACACAAAAAGATGCGTAACAAAAAATTTATCTTACGCTTTTACTGTGTTTCTTGACTAAATTGTCTGGATGTTTACTCAGTTTTGTGACCTAGAATTTTGTAAATTTGACATTTATAACACACTTAAAAATATTATAGCTAATATGAAATTCTTTTTAGCCTAATGTGTTCTTAATTGTGTACTTAACCATTCCTATAAAAATTAAGTTCAACTTATAACTTATTACAGAGTTTTGGGCTTTTAAATAAATCTTTTCATGGTATATACTCGATTTTGGAAGCCCCTCTATATCCCTTAGAATACAAAAAAAATTTAATGTCTATTAATATTAAATAGCTTGAATTAGTTATTTAAATATTCAGTACCTTGCAACTATTCTCTACTCACGCACTTCTAATTTTAAAGTCTAATTTTAAAGTCAATTGATCCAACAGAAATTAAACGACTAAAAATTTAATAAATTTTAATTGTTTTAGCTACACTAATAATGTTCTACATAATTAAAATTCAATTTCTGTGTACAACAAAACTTTAATTTAATCAATATAAATGACATTTTATCGTTTGCTTTAGCATTTTTATTTTTTAGATAAATAGTACATGATTAATTACAATCAAGCATTATGCATTTGAAAACAGAAATTTCTCTTAGGTTTGGTTTGCTTTACAATTATTCTAAAACCTAAAATTAAGAATCTAAATTTAGTACTTTATTATATATATATCGTTACATAAAAACACACTCTAAGACATCGCCATTTAAGTCACACTCTAATTAAACAACGATGCTGACGAAAACAAAAGAAATTTCATCGCAAAAATAATTCTTTTCTGACAGCTTTTCCCCGCTTTTAATGCTTGTTAATCATGTAACTCTTGCTCCATCTGAATTCAGATGCTGTAACACAAGTCTTCAGTTCCCAGGGCATCATTTAAACAATTCTTCAGTGTCTTAACACCAACGTGAGAGCATCGTATGGCGAAGAACATTTAAGTAATGAGAGCCACTAATGAAGTTGACCCACTTTCCTCACAATTTCGCTTAGCCCTCGATAAATCTTCGAAAACTTGGAGTGACAAACAACTTTTTTGTGAATAGATATTGTGAGCTAACAATGAGGATCGGGGATGTGCGACCGCAATGTACAGGGAGTCAAATTATAGTTTAATCGGGGATCATCAATTAGGTTTTCTGATAATGGGCTACTGAAATTTCCTACAAACTTTAACCTAACTGCGTTTAATACTCAAAATTCTAGATTCTGTTTAGTGTTTACTCAACTTTCAATGCAATTTTCGTCAATTTTTATGCAATGTTATTATAGTTGAATGGCATTTTTGAAATTATTTGGATGCTTCAAGACATCCGAAAAAGAAATTGAACAGTTAACAGTAAATCATGACTTTTACGGATTCAAGGCTGGAAGCTCTTTGTTGTTTTGGGGAGTAATCGGTGGCTTCACGTTTATGCTAACGGATCCTTGTTAAATAAATGCTGGTACTGGAGTAACATTTGCTCTTGTCAGAATGGAAGTTGAGGATGCTTAGTCTTGAAGAATATAATGCTGATTTTTATCTGGATGGGATTGTTAACACCCAAAATTGTCGACTTTGGACAGCCGAATCACCCCATGCGTTTCAGGAAATTCCATTCCATTAACCAAAAATCACTCTTTGGTGTGTCTTCACAACAGATTTCATCTTAGGGCCATTCGTTTTTGCGAACATTACTCCGGCAGGACCAGTTACATGTTCAATAACTGCACAGAATTATGGCGATGTGTTGAACTGAATCGTCCTTTAGCAAAAACAATGTCTAGACGAAATTTATGCGAGATGGAACACTACAAAACTTTGTGATATCAGTACAACAGCCTCTACGGCATCACTTCACTGACGAAAGAGTTCATCAGTCGCTTCTTTCCGATTGCATGGCAACCTCACTCCCCTGATCTAACTAACATCAATCGACTTTAGACTGTTGAGTTACCTGAAGTCCAAGGTCTATCTTGATTACCAGGACAACGTATACCGGGTTGGGATGAACAGTCCTTCAGACATGTTGCGTTCGGCTTCAGAGTAAATTGTGCACAGTATGCAATTCCTGGTCCATAGGAATGGTGGTGACATTGATCCAGGTTGATTTCCGCATCGGAGAAGAGAATTTGTTGAATGAAAGGTGATGTTTCAGTTTAGTTTTCGTCGATATTACTCACTTATCTGTCCATTTTAACTTTTTTACACTGCACAGCTTCTAACATCGTCGATTTTCGAACTACTGTTTTATCCTTCTTCCCATGTCTATTAGTCCCCCTACCACCAAATTTGGAGCCATTCTGGTTGTTAGATTGAGTTACAGGCGGCTTCGAGTAGTGTCAGTTTAATTACAGTATATTGAATTCAAGGCGTTCAATAAATAAAGTATTCAATACACAAAGTACGTCTATCGAATACTCGTCTATTCCCTAGCCTTTCTTTATAGCAATGGGAAATTTCGTTTCCAATTAACTCTAACATGTGAACGAGTGAAATCCACGAAAGAACTTTAAATGTAAAATTCAGGTATTAGGAAGCCAGATAATGTTAAGGCATTCTGCATTTGAAATCATCTTGTTCTATAAAATATTTTCATTTGCTTAACAAAATTAGCAACACATCTGGAAATACTTTCCAAATAAAAATTTTAAGCCTATTACTAAGTTAATTACAAAATTTAATTTCTAAACTCATTGCTATTATTACTACTTTCTCAAAAGTGTGAAATGATGACCAAGACCTAAAAGGATAAACCAACAATTACAATTTACAAATTTGATGTATTCTTAGTGAAACTCTTGACATTAGCAATAATCCTATTTATTCTTATGCTCCTTATCGTGGATATACTTACACGATACTCTTCCCTAAAAATGAAAATACATTTAGAACTTTCAAATTTTCGGAAAACATTTTAATTTTGCCTTTTCTAGTCAAACTTTTTAATTTTAAAACACTATCATTTATTAAAACATTTCAGCATTTGAAGTAGCTTTAAGGATGAGAATCCAAGCCAATTCCAAGCTTTTAGGATGATAATAAAAATTTATAAAATTTCCCAACAGAAAACTTTTTATGTAATAAAAACCATTAATTTATTTTTTTTTACCTCAGACACAGTCCAATTTTATCATATTTACACAGATTCAAAATTAAGGGAACTTCTCTCTGTCGACCCGGAGGTGGCCCTGATCACAACGCGTTATCTCTAAGGAATTTCACTTGGTTAAACCATCAACTAAAAATTAATCACATGGATAAATAATGTTATCAATAATAAACAATCCCATGGGGAATACGTGTGTCCGGGTGGCTACGGTACGGCGGACAGGGTGGATTTATTTTATTCTATATTTTATTCTAGTCTTATAAGTTTATGTACTTCATCATCATCATAATTGGCACGACAGCCCTTTGTGATCCTTGGCCTTCTTCAGAAGTTTGTTCCAGACTACCCTCTCTCCAATCATGGATCTCCAGTTCTTGACTTTCATGGCACTTAAAAGTCCGAGTCCAGACAGTCCCTCCATCTCTTTTTTGGCCTACCCCTTTGTCTTTCACAAAAAGGGACTGCATTAAAAACTTTCAATGGCGTTCTCTCTGGATCCATTCTCAAAAGATGACCTGCTCATCTCATTCTGTTCAATTATACAAATTTTACTATGTCTTCATTATCAAAAAGTTTGTATAATTCAAAATTGTATCTCTTTCGCCAAATATCATTATCAAGGACACCCCCAAAGATGGCCCTCAAAACTCTCCTTTCAAAAATTTGCCAAAGCTTTCTCTTTCCTTGCTGTCAATGACCATGTTTCAGAGGCATAGGTTAGTTTATGTACTTAAATATCTATATTTAATCCTCTCGGTGGTAACGAGGTGTTTATTATAGCAAAATTATTCAGATCTTGATGGACGAGATATCGCGTCGTTAGCAGAAAACTGACCGGATCTTGATCTCATCATCATAAAAAATTGGCAATATCTTGATTACGAGATATCTTGTCCTTTACAAAATTGATCAGATTTTGATGGACGATATATCTGGTCGAAAACACTTGGAGGGTTAAATTGCATTTCTGTTTCTATTATGCACCTTGAATTAATATTGTATTTCCTTTATGTGCTCTTTAATAAATGTATCCTTGGCAATCCTTGACTAGCTTTATCCCTTTGTTGTGAGGCAGGAAGGTCTGGGTTATAAAATATGCTTTAAGGATATAATTGATTATGGAAGAGTATCATTTTGATCACTTTAGTACTTGAAATAATCTGCCATATATTTCAATAGTACCCTTTGAAATAAAATCGGATCCAATCAAGAACCCTTAGTTCACTGTAATTCGAATTTAGATTAAAATAATATTAAATGTTTTTCGTTCCATGTTTTCAAAGATATTTCTCTTAAAATTAGCTTGCAAATTTAAATTATCGTGTATTTTTAATGGTTATGTGTTTTCTTGATACCTTTCGTTAGATTTATAATCATTTGACGTTCTCCCAGATTAACATAATAGATTATATGATAATATAATAATTAACCCTCCTGGTGGTTTATCTTCGCATTGAAAACTGCCTTGTAGTGGCCAACCTCTGGTTCAAAAACCAGTTCTGGGCAAGGGACAATCTGTTTTTCCTTCTTGGGTCTTCATTCTCCTTGTAATAGGGTAGTTTTGTATCAACGAGATATTTCGTCATTAGCAAAACTGACCAGATATAGATGGACGATATCTCATCGAAACACTTGCAAGGTTAGACAGATGTTAGTAATGACAGAAATTTAAGAAACAATTAGATGAACTATTATTTCTTTATTTAAGGGGACACGGTACCATTTGAACAATTTTTTTTTGTTTTCATATGTGTAGCAAAATTTTTTAGTATATTATATTGAAATGCACATAAAATGAATATTTCAGGCGAAAAAATTTAATTTTAATAAAGCAATAATTCAGAAATTTAATTTTTTTGAAAAAAAATCAACATTTTAAAATTCCTACTACTTTTTTAAATATCATCTTTTTAAATTTTTTTTTACACTTTTCTATTCATTGCAGTATTTTACACAATTCTGTGCATGGGTTTGCATGTATTCTGATTATTTATTTTTCTAGAATTTTTTTTTCTAAAAAATACTGTGAAAAACTGTAAAAAACATGAATATTTTAGTTTGGCAATTTAAAAAAAAAAACTTTTAATCCAAATTCTTATCGCATGCACAGAATTGTCAAATACACTATTGTGAACAACTACAAAAAGTTTCAAACCTCTAAATTAAATTTTAAAAAAGCCTTAGCAATTTGAGTACTTCATAGTCATCAAAAAGAGAAAGCTGAGAAAAGGCCATTTAAAGCTTTAATTTTTGGTTTCGGTATGTTACATCCAAGAGAAAAAAACTTAAATAACTCCTAAAACAATGTTGCTAGAGCTATGAAATTTTGCATACATATTCAGAAGAGTTGTATAGTTAAAATAAAGCAATAAAAAGTTTTTCGATATTTTGGTCATTTTAAGAGTACCGTGTCCCCTTAATATTTTACCCACATTTTGGAGTCAAATTCTCAACAATCACTAACTTTAAAATATATAATATCTTCTTACGTTACTTGGATTTTTTTAATTATATTTTTGAATTTGAGATAAAATTGTAAACACACCGGAACATCGATACTAATATTCTAGAATAAGTTAGTATCAGACAAAACGATGCATAATGAAATTAAATACAAACAACTAAAGAATTTTATGTGCTCGTTAGGATATAAAAAAAATACAAGAAACATCCAATTGCAAAGCTTCTGCATAATCATTGAAAGACAAAGTTGAGAAAGGACTAACAGTCTCTCCGAAAAAATTACATTAGGAAACATACTAGTTTCGTAAAACGTCAGGTATTAAAAGATGTAATATATCAAAAAATTATTAGTGACGATCAACGGTTATCTTAATAAATTCATTGAGCTCTTTAAACTAAGTCATGTGGTCGAATTACCAGCCAATAAACTAAAAAAAGCTCGCCAGTTGAAAAAGGAACGAAACATTTGTTTAATTTGGACGGTCCATCGATTTACTTGTCTATCCATTACTAGGACACTTTGTAATTGCTTCCCTTCTTTTGTCTGAAATGTCAGCACATGAACCTAATTGTTCCTCTACGACGACAAGGAATGGAAGAAGTTTTCCTCTTTAAATTTGAAGAATTCTTTTTTCCAGAAAACCGCCTAGAACATTTTTTTGGATTCAATCGATCGTACACTGCTGAAAGGGAGAACTCGGAAGTTTAAGCGTTCTACTTGGCGATGTGTTCGAAGGCTTAAAATCATGAAATATGTATTTCTCGGTTCATTTTAATTTACTCAAAATTAATCTGTCATTAAAGACGTTGATGACTTTTACAAAAGATTCATGGCCTATGCTCAAGACTTCAAAGAGTCCTTGGTTCACAGCAAAGAATTCGATTGTTATGCATCCGAATACTCTAAATTAATCATTCTCTAAAGACCGATGAACTACCAAAGTTTCACGGATTCAAAAAGTTCATAATTCAGGGAAAGAAAACTACGATGACTTAGAAAAGAGCACAAAAGATTCAAAATTAAAATTAGTATTTTTTTTTTGAATCTAGGATTTAGAAGTTTATAATATGATTTAAAATTAGTTGCGAAACTCATTTTCTTGATGGTTGCATATATTCTCAACTTACCACAGTTCGTTTTTAATAGCTTTATCTGAGACAGAATCAAAATGGAAAACTCAATGCAGACGGTTTCAGATACGTTTGAAAATATACTATCTAAAATTATTGCTTATTCGGGCTGCAGTTAAAGCAGAATTAAGTCTTATAAAAATCTTAATTTCATTATTAGGAAACCACAAAATACTCTGAAAATACTTATGCTTTCATTATTTTATTTAATTCATTAGTTAGACCAACTTTGGAATATGTCTCCTAATCTGGTCCCTTTTCATAAAAACATTAGCAGAAATACCCGGCTTTACTCGGGTTGAATTGGTTAACTAACTTCCGCTTTCGTTAATAAATTGAAATTCTAACTACCACGCTTTAATAAAGGTTAAATACAAGGTTAAATACACACAATTGTTAAATGAACAATTTCACAAATGTAAATAAATGCCATTTTTAACATTTTACATTTTTGTAGAATTTAAATTTTTAGTAAGAAAGAAGCCTCTAGAATGTGCCAATATTACCCCAAATGCATAGAATGGTTCAGAGTATGCATTTCAATGCCTCGTATGTCATTTAAAAACAAAAACGTTTCCCAAAATTATCATACAATGATTTAAAATGTTTTTAAAACTAAATAAACCATTACTTACCTTGATTACAGTTATTGAACGAAAAACATTAAATTGAAAATCCAGAAATGCATCTTAAAACAGATTTTAAAAGAGCTTCGAATGAAAAGTAATGAATGTATTTGTTTTTCCTCTAGAAAATAGATTCTTGGAATGTAACTGATACAAATGTGAAAAAGTAAACGATTAAAAAATACCAAGGTTGTCATATTAGCTATCAATCCTATTTTAAAAGGTCTTGATCTGCATATTTTATATATTTATATTGTTCTGCATATTTTATATATTTATATTGATCTGCATATTTTATATGTATTTTACTGGTTATAATGTTTTATTCTCTTTATCGTCTGTCCCAAATATTCAGAATTTTTTATATTTCGTAAAGAAATAATAAAGTATTAGAATTTAAATTTCGTAAAAATAGTTTTTGGATAAATAATTGATTTTTCAACAGCACTGGTAAAACAATTTAAGTAATTGCAATGCTCAATATACCTTCCAGCTACTCCAAAACTATCAAATTATGGTTGATTTAAGTATAGTTACTCAGATGTTTTAAAGTGAAACTTGCCTAAATATGAAAAAAAAATTTCAAGTAATGTATTCACTAAACTGAAATATGGCGTATCAAATATAGAACATTGCAATAAAATATGTTGAATAAATTTTGTGATACTTGTACAAACACAAAGACACAAAATCAGACATAGAACGGGAAGACGGACAGGCAGACTATAGCAACCAAGTTCAGTCACTAAATAAATGTAAGTACTCACAGTATGCAAAGTTTCATGAAAATATATTCAGCCGTTTGGACGTAGCACGGGCACACACATACAGACAGACATATGGACAGACAGACACCAAACGTGCAAGAGACGGATTTTGTATCAGAAAGGCCCAAAATGGATTGAAAACTTGAAATGGGTCGAAAATATTTAATGTACAAACACTCAATTCTTATTTATATACTTGTAGATATCCATGTAATTGAAATCGTACGAATTAAATTTGCTCTATATTTACTTTAAAAGATATGGCTGTTATTTAACCAATACTGAAACCTGGCTAAAACGGTAACCGATTACCATTTACAAAAACGGTAGGTCGGTATGACAACGTTTTTTGAAAAGAAAATCATTGTTTTCAACAAACTTTTAACAAATATAATGAGCTACAACTCGTAAAGTAAGCAACATTAACCTTCTGTTACTGCGACAAAGATTTTGTAACATTTCACAAGTCCTAGTTCGGATATTTTCTAACATTAATATTCTTTCAATTTCAACAAATTTTCATATATTTAAAATTTATTAAATTAATTTTAAAATAAATATTTATTAAATTTACAAACACAGAAAAAAAGCGAAATAAAACTAAAGTCGGTAGAAAAAAATTGTTCTAAAAATATAAATTCGTGATTATTCTTATCTCATGATCTCACAATGCCACAAATTGCATCTAAAAATGCAACAGAATTGAGAAATTCGAAATTAGTTTCGAGCGAAAAAGTCAGAAAATAATATTAATGTATTTGGTCAACTACCAGTTTTAGTTTCATTGAGAACGTTCTACAACCTTAAAGAATTTTTTCAATTCAGAGATTTAATTTTGAATGAAAGCCGCTTTCACTTGCTTAGAATGGGAATAATTGTGTTTTTCATCCAGTAAGGGCAGCTTTTAATAAAACCAAGTAATTTTATTCGAAACATGGAAAAGAAACGTAAGTTTTAAGAGAGGGGGCTATGTTTTAACTTTTTTTATAAAACGGAATTTTACAACCATGAGTTTTAAACCAAGGACATTTTAGGAAAGTTGGTCGAAATGTACACACATGTGTGTGCCATCGAGAAATTAACACGTCTTCAACAATATTCGATATAAAACAAATAGTTCCTGCCAAATTTAGTGTGTAAAATTGAATTATTTATTCTCTTTATATCGTCTGCCCCAGATATTCGGAAATTATAATTCGCAAAGAAAAAATAAGCTCAAAATAAGTAGAGTACTAGAATTTAATAATTTTAAGAAAAATAATTACTTTCAATGCTCAATTTACATCTCAGCTTACTAACATTATTTTACCAGTACAACGCGAAATGTAATTATTTTTCCAAAAATTATTTCCCCACAGAATTTAAATTTTAATATCCTACTTATTTTGAACTTACGTTTTCTTTGAATAAATTCTGAATATTTGCGACAGATGAATTGAGTTTGATTTAAGTATGGGTGTTCAGGTTTTTAAGGTAAAACTACCCTAAAAATATAAACAAAGGAAATTTAAATATTGTATTCATTTAGTTAATGTATGCTTTATAAAATATGTAACATTTTGATGAAATTATATCGAACAAATTTGATGTGATACTTGCTCACACAAACACAAAAACAGATATAAAATAGGAAGGCAGACTGACTTTGCTAAATTCAGTAACTAAATGAATGTAAGTACTCAAGCTATACAAACTTTTATGAAAATATATGCACCCGTTTGCAGATCGTGCATGCATACACATACAGACACCAACATACAGAAACCCCCGATTTTTCATTAGAAGGTTCTAAAATGGATAAATAACTTGAAATGGGTCGAAAATATTCAATGTTCAAACAAACACTACATTTTTATTTATATAGATTATATATACATAGTGTAATACAATATTAATGCAATCTTTTTCAAAACAGAATATATTTTATATAATAATTCTCTTTATTTTGATATACTTCATAATTCATTATCGTTGTTCGAAAGAATGTTTGAATGTTTTATAAATGGTGTTATCGGTATCTTTCTGAAGCCGCGGTAGCCCGGTTGGAAGAGTAATGGATTAGCAGCCGGAAGGTTGCGAGTTCGAATTCAACCAAAGACCGTCGTGTACAAAGGGGACTTGTGCACGTTAAATCCGCCGTGGCCTCACTTATCCTCACGCTGGCGTGGTGTGGAAGTTTGGAGAGAGTAGGGTGTGACTTCGTCATCTGACCGTGTTTCAAAATTACGTGGTGTTGTCTTCGGATCTTTGCCTTCGGGTTTGACCCCGGATCGTCACCAATAGCCCGCTGCGTTACTCCAGTAAGGCGTTAATTAAAATACCATACCTACCGGTATCTCTCTGTTTTCTGTTCATCAGTGACACTGTAACTGGATTCTTCTGTAGTGTCGCTGAATAAATAAATAAATAATTTGGTAATGAAATCAAGCTTTAAATAAGAGACTTAGTTTGTATAGAAGGAGTATTAAAACTTGTTTCAGGGAGGAATTGATGCCACATTTCAAATAAACGAAAAAGACTTTGGATTATGATGAAATAAGCAGGTAGGTAATTAACGTCGCACTGGAGCAACACAAATAAGTAGGGAAATTGTGGATAGGGAATAATATTGATACGTTGACATGTATGTAATTCAATTTTGGGTCTTGCATTTTTACACTCATTCCGTTATTAAACAATTAGTTCTAAAGTAGAAGTAAAAATAGTTCTTACAAAGCAAATAACGCAGATGGCAATTAAATGTCTTTGTCTCTTCGGCAAACACTATCGTATAAATCAGCTATTTTCAACCTTTTCCATCTCATGGTATACATAAATTAATTGCTAAAATTATATGACCCACCAACAAATATGTTATATTTTTTGTCTTCCTGACAAAAAAAGTAGGTATAACTTTAATCGATTGACAAAAAAATAATAGTAATTACACTTTTTGCTCCCGAATGACTTCCTAAAGAATCTTTTTGAAACAAATTGTTTATACTTCGTAGTAAAAGTTAATACATTCCCCAAAAATTAATTTCACGATTATCCTATATTATTAATATAGGATAATCGTAAGTGTGTTCACAAATAATTTCAAATTATTTGTGAACACACTTGTCAAAAGTTCAAAACTAAACCGTTGAAATTAAATAAATTTTACACGATTTAAATCACTTCACCATCCGTTAAGCAAACACCGGTTGAAATAGCTGGTATAGATTGTTATTTAGAATAGATTCCTCGTTTACATTAGCAACAGTGTATCACTTTATTCAATTCACCATGAGTAATATTTGGCGATAGCGAAATCCTTCAGGAAAGTATCCACAGTAGAAAGAGGCACATTAAAGAAAAATGTGTTTTGCACCGTAAATAGAAAGTAAAAGCCATCTTGCACAACATTTCCCATGACATGGAATAAAAGTGCCCAAACAGTACTCCTAATTTAGCTGGTTCTGATTAAAGGCTTTCCAGTTTACATTCAAGCCCGCATTTCCAATTGCAACGTTAGCCTTTAAACTCGGTTGTTTATCAATTGCAGATGTCAAAGGAATTTGTTCTCAGCAGGCTGCATAATTAATCTAATCCTGTCCCAGTCTGAATCGAATGCGTTTGACTTTTCAAACGATATGCTGAGCATCAAAAGGAACGCGCTTTAAACATTTAGGAGGAGGAACCCCATGAATTAAATATTCATCTCCGCCTGTGATGTCTCTATCACGTCCCCCTCCCCACCCTCAGCATTTTCCCTATCACTTCGCGTGCGTTGTTGGAACCTCCTTCTCCGAACGCAAACAAACAAGCTGTCCGTGACTCTGGGAAATGGCATCTGGGCAGCTCTTAATTTCCAAGGAGGAGTCAAATATCCCGTTTGTGGTAAATTGGTGCGGATCCATCGACAAGACCTGGTTTTGCCTTTCAAAGAACTTGACTTCCAAAGTTCATTTTCCATTTCCGCTATTGATTTTAGGGTTCAACGAACACAAAGTAACCTCTCTGAAAAGGTGAGTACCTTTTAAGGAGGTAGGTACAAGGAAAGGTCCACTTATACAGCCCCAGTTCAAATCTCTAAGCTAGGGTATTTGTACAACTCTTTCTAAGGATGTGTCAAGTATCCAGTTGGTGGTAAATTGGTGCGGATCCATTGACAAGACTGGTTTTGCCTCAAATAATTAGACTTTCTAAGTTATTTTTCCATTTCCGCTATTGGTTTTAGGGTTCAACAAACAGGAAGTGACCTCTCTCAATAAATGAGCACCTGTTGAGGAGGTAGATACAAGGAAAGGTCCACATGCAGCCCCAGTTCAAATCTCTGACCTAGGGTATCGGGACAACTCTTAATTTCCAAGAAGCATCCCCTTTAGTGGTAAATTGGTACGAATCCGTTGACAAGACTGGTTTTGCCTTTCAAAGTTCATTTTGCAGTTCCTGTATTGATTTTAGGGTTCTACGAACAGTAAGTGACCTTTCTCAACAGATAAGTACCTATTTAGGAGGCAGGTACAAGGAAATGTCCACTTACAGCCCCAATTAGTGTGGAAAATTGGTACGGATCCATTGACAAGACTGGTTTTTCCACTAACAGCCTCAATCTAAGCCTCTAAGTTAGGGCCTTCACTCAGGGGACTCACCTGTACCATGGTACCATAGCCTCAAGAGTAAGGAGGGGCCTGAGAAATGAGAAGACGTTTGTACTGCAATTTCAATTTTTTTCCCAAGTTCAAAAGTTAAATCCTTTCATTGTATTTGTAATAAAACATTTTACAACTATGCGAAGGAAACAAAGAGAAAAATGCATACACTAGTGCAAGTCAAGCACTGAGTACTAGGAATAAATATTTGTATTTCAAGAGGGGCCGTTATCTAACCTGGTGCTGGGATCAGTCATTTAACTTGGCATTGAGGCCCAGAGTACAAATGTAGGGGACCACTCTAACTTACGGATGTTCATTTATCAGAATATTCCAAATAATAAACGGCTTTTGTTGTTTCTTACATCACTTTTCAGAATTAGTCTATGCAAGCTAGACCAATTCTGTAAATTCATGCACCTTCTAAAAGTTCAAAACGAGTAATGGATTAAAACACGGATCTTCCCTGGACAATCCCAGACAAGAAGGGAGGTGACCAGGGAGGCTTGATCTGTATTGTACTTCCGACAAATCAGGAAAACCTTAAAACCGTGATCAAATTAAATTGATCTAAAATGTCCTCTGGTTAGGTTAAAGATGGCAGTTTGTTGACCTCTAAGAGACATTTTTTGTTACATAAGTGGACAGGGATACAATCACACACACTTCAGTCACATCTCTAACAATTTAAAGTACATACCATTTCACCAAAAATTCCTCTTACTTAGTGTGACAAAAAAAATTGACTGCATATAGCAAGTTTTTTAATGCCCGACCACTAAACTTTTCGGTCATATATAGCAAGTTATCAATATTTCTAATTAAACAGTATAGACATGCGAATATTGAAAGTCTAGTTTAGAGTTAACACAGAAATGTGCCGCAAATTTGTATACAAAATTGTCGAAATACAACGCTACGAACTTCGCTAATGATTACTTCTGATCGATAAAAGTTATAAAAAGGGCTAATATACGTATGGTGTGTTTGTGCCAAGATTATTCTTTCTTAACCTCGTCTTAACTTAAGTGTGTATTTCTAGAGGATATTGTAGTCCATTTGACTTTCATCTGGGATTTTACTCTTAGTCAACATTTGTCTATCGATTTAAGTATACGTATCAACATCAAACTACTGCAACTGACTATTCTGAGACCGAAGCTATTATAGTCTGGCTCTCACGAGAAGTCAGTTGGGTTATGTGGTTTTGAACGAGTCTATTAGTTGAATTAGGGGACTGGTGGAAACGTAACCAAAGCCCTTCCTTAAGTGGCATCTTTAGCGCTGTTTCTGGCAAGAGTTTACCATTCGATTCCAATGTTGGCGAGGGATAAATCATCTATGGTGATCACTGGACATGTTTCTTTGGCTTCTGCATATGGCAGCCCTTATCCGAGATAACCTTTCATGCCTGTTCAGAAATCAAATGACCCAAGGTCGTCCGTCTCGTGGGAGCCTCACTATAAGAGGAATCTACAGCTATTAATTAAGATCCTGATGATAAGAAACAATTGCAGATATTTCCTTGGAATGGTGGTAAATACAAGCTAATAATAGATGTCCATCCATCTACAATGCCATTGACAAAAATATCTTGCCGATTAAGAAGTCGTGAGGGAGGATTTAGAATCTTTGTCAGTAAAGCAATTGAAGGGTTCCGAGCAATATAGTAATATATTCCGTAATGAAAAATAATTAAAAGTAAAATAAGCAAGAGAATCAAAAGAATTTCTGATTGTTTGTATATGAATGCTTAATAGTTGAAAGTTTAAGATGACGATCTCTTGAATAATGGATAAACTATTGTAATTTTGGAATTTTTTAAAACTTGAAAATTGTGAAAAGTGGCTTATCATTATGTTACCTGAAGCCCTTCAATTGATGAAATTGTTATCTAATTAAATCATGCCAAATCTGATGCCAACTCTGATCTGACATGATGTAATCAGATAGGAGAAGTAATTTCAGATCTGACCAGATCTAGGTATGTTGTTCCCAGATACATTGGGACAACGAACAGAATTGCACAGCAGTCCGTTAAAGTATTAAGACCCCTACTACACTCTCAAAATTCCTTACGGTCTCAAAAATTTAATAATATCTTAAAATTGATAGTTGAAAAAATAAATCGATACTGGAAAGACGCGAGGAAAGCATCACGCACTTTGTTCTACTCAACTCAGTTATCCGACATAAATCTCAATTATCTTTGGAAACGTAAAAAATTTCACCTCAAAATACACATGATAAAGTAATATATGCAACATTATTTATGAATAAATTTTTAGAGTTACATAAGCACTGATCTTGCTTTAATTATCAAAGAAACCAGAAAGCTAAATAAGGATACTCGAGGCATAAAATAGGATATTTTTTATCTCACGACCATTAATTTAGAAAAATTACACATTTTAAAATGTCCTACTTGCTGAGAGGATTCTGTAAGTTGCTCTAATTTGAAACTAAATTGAGCGAGAACTTAGAAAATGAACATCAGTAGCGTAGCCAAAATTTAATTTCGAAAGGGACCCAAAGTTAGAAATGCTATGTTTATGCCAAATTGAGCCCTGGACTTAATTTTGAAAATGTTCACTTAAAGCCCTTTACAATTCCTATAATTAATTCCTCGATTAATTCAATAACAAGGGATGACGCAAGCATAACAAAATGACGTATCTCAATCGATACGAGTACCGATTTCATTTTAAAATTATTGCGTTTATGATAATTAAATAATATTAAATAAATGATCGAATCTTACGTTTCTCTAAACTCATTTCTTAATTTTTCTGTTACTTTTTAAGTGTTGATACGATTATGCAAATATGCGAGGTAGTTATGTCATTGTGAACAAATGAACAAATTATTAATCTTCATGCTTTCATATTTTCTCACTTAATAAACTAGTATTTAGTCTAATAACGTGATTTTTATTTTAATGTCACAAAAATATTCTATGCAATTTTAGTTTTATTTGTAAAATGATATTAAAATAGGAAACCAATATTTGCGGGGGTTTGAGGCCTCTTATTATATGCCACTGATGAACAAATAGACACGGAATAAATAGTTGCCAGGTATGAATTCGATTCTGGATAACATTACCAATTGGAATTATACAGTGATGCCAAATTTCCTGGTCAGTGGAGAGGGTGAAAATGTGCAGAGAATTTCACTTGAATACATTCGATTCCGTGACAATAGGTGAGTCACATTAGAACTTCACCAACTTCATCGCATCGATACACATGATTCAGTCTTCCCTGATAGCTGAATTTTCAACTGATTGCTTCACTACTGCGTGCGCGAACATATATATTATGCTGCATCATTGCAGAAAGAAACTGGAAATTTGGAATCATAATATATCTGCTAGACACCGATACTTCAGACATAAGAATTCAGTCACTGAACAATATATTTGCCTACAATTAGAATTGTTTTTAATCTGTACTGCTAAGATAAACTATCTTTATATTTATAAAGATTAATTATTTTTATTTTATTTTCACCGTTTCCCTTTATAATCTTTTTATACTTTTGAACATCATGCTATATTTACATTCACGCATGTCTTTTCACACTTCGAAACTTCGATGCATCTTTGCAGAAAAAACTGGAAATTTGAATGCATAATATATCTGCTAGACTACCGATACTTCACACTTAAGAATGCAGTCATTGAACACAGTATATTTGCCTACAACTAGAATTGTTTTTAATTTGTAATGCTAAGAAGGTAAACAATCTTTATATTTATAAAAGATTAAATTTTTTAATTTTCTTCCCACAGTTTTCCTTTATAATCTTTTTCGTACTTTTGAACATCATGTTATATTTATATTCCCACCTGTCTTTTCACACTTCGAAACTTTGGATAAAAGAGTAGTTCAAACACCACTTGAAAGAAGGATTTGTCAATGCTGCCAAGGATGAATCTTGGGAATGCCTTCTTTCCTCCAGTGACGTCGTCTCAGACTCTCCTAGGAAGGCTTCAGTTGCTGAGTTTCGTTTACTGACTGTGTGCGACTGCCTGCTTGCGCAATTATTTTATTGTAATTTTGTTGACTCTCCTGAGTGTATCTTATATAATAGTATACATTCCTACAACGGCTCAATTCTTCGTGCGTGCACTGTACTTAATAACTTTAGTAATAGAGTGCAAAAGCATTGGGTTGGTTTATCGGGGTTTTATGGAGCAAAGGCCATATATGGCCATGCTGCGCCAGACGAAAGATATTCAATATCAAGTAATAGACAGACACAATGAAAGTTTTACTGGCTCAGGAGACAGAAATACACCCAGGGAGGAATGCACCTGACAGGAATCGAACCTGCGCCGCCAACAACTCGAAGGTTGCAAGGGCAGTGGACATAGCCACTGAGCCACGACGGCGGCGCAAAAGTATTGGGAAGCCAGATGGGGAAAGAAATAAGTCAAGTACCTGGTATTTTTTTCATTTATATTTATATTCATTTTAAGGTATCACTTTGACTTTGTAGTAATACAAAATGTAAAATTAGACCATAATAGACAAAAAATTAAAGGAAATATCTAAATGGGACTAAAGGAAGGACATTTCTCCAGAGATATATAGCAATTATTTTCAATATCACGAACAAATAAACTTTTTTCTGATGAAATGTGGAGAGCCTGTCACAAAACAAGAAATTATTAAAATATTCGTTTCCAAATTTTTGCTCTGATAAAGTAAATTTTGTTTTTGAGTAACAGATAAAAAAATAAATTGCATTTCGTTTTAGTATTCGTATTTTATTTTAAAAGGATTAAATATAAATTGATTTCACATAAACGTATGTATCAGTTGAAATGAAAATCTGTTTCCCTGCTGATATTTTTGATGAAAAAAACTGATTAATTTCATGTTAGGAATCCTTTAAAGTTTTTCACTGGACATATTTAAAAGTTGTGAAACCTAGTTGTGTAAATGTTAAGAAACGCAACTTAAAGCTGAATTATTCCTCGGGAAGATAACCCTCGGGAATAAGAGATTTATAAAAGCAATTATACTAAAAAATACGGACATTTCTTCGTTTGAAAATATGATTTAAATACTGGTTACTTTTCTAACTTGGGTAATCAAATTGAATTGAGTAAGATATTAAGAGAGAATAATTTTTTTGAAAATTTTTGAAATTTTACACCTTACTTTCTCATACATTGATTTTAGATTAGATAGGATTGGATTGGATGTTGGGGTTTTATGGAGCAAGGTCCAAAAGCGGACAAGTTGCGCCAAACATAAGACGGAATATGACCCAATAAAAGTATGAAATATTTAAAAATTAATAGTCTAAGACAAATATGAAAGGTAGATATAAAGCATGTAAAATGTATAGATGATAATAAAAATATTCAAGCAACAGTCAGATGATTAACACGATCATCGTCTGCAGCATAACTAATGCAACTGAAGAATTTAATTTACATATGTATAAAATTTTGAGTGTGAAATTTAAAAGATGGAAAAAATTAGATGAGGTTTTTAAAAAGCCAACGGAACGTAAAAATGCGAAAAGATTTGATTTAGATTAGGTAATAACGAGATATAGACGATTCTTGAATTTCAGGTTATATTAACACATATCGTTTAAAACGATCTCTTAAGGATTAAATGTAATTTTAAGAACGTTTGATTTAAACATCAACAAAATATATATCTCTTTCAGATTACAAAAGAGAAAAACATCTTTTGAAAGTCTGATCTTGGATAATCAGCCAAAATCAAGTTACTACGATATATCAAACGGATATTTAAAATGAAGGAATAAGCTGAAATTCCTTTCATAGTAACATAAAGGGAGACATCAGATTATTAAAACGGTAGAAAAGTACCTTTTGAAAGCTTTATTCTGCTTAGTCAACCGAAAACTGCTTCTATGATATAAATAAAATAAAATTCCTTCCTTTATCGAAAAGGTATCGATGTATTTCCCGACCTGGTTTTATGAAAACAGCGACAAAAGTTTTTCCTAAACCCATTTCTTCCGTAATTAGAATATATCAACTCGTTTCTCTGATCGTTCGTTCTTTTCTTAAGTTCCATTCCGATTTCTGTCATCATTTGAAATACGCGCAGGAATTCCAGGAAATGAAACGCTTTTCCAATTTCCTGGCCAGTCAAAGAAACTTATTTCCTCTTCAGCTTTCTTTCTGGACAGACAAGAATAGACTGCAATATTTGCTTTCCCCACTCGGTAGCGTTTTTACGCGTTTTGGGTTCACTTGTGTGTACAAAACGCGTACAAAAAGAAAGAGAGAATTGTTTGTGAAAAAGAGTAATTCTACCGCGTTTCCCGACTTTACGCACTTCTCCTCAAAACTCTTTGTTGTTTGGTTGACTGGGAACAATAGGAACAGCGAGTATTCTCGCAGGTAAGAGAGGTGGGTTTCAATCGATAGAGCAACACGCAGCCATAAATCGATACATGGCATGAACATTATGCGTCACATGAAAAGTTTAGGTGACAATACTGTCAGCAGACACGAAGGCATGAATCAGACTTGATTTTTTTTCTCCCCTTAATTTATGAGCGCTGTGCGCCTAATTTGTCCAGTTCTAATTTTTGCAGCAGCCTTTATTCTTTATTAATAGACTAGCAGTAAAGCCCGTTGAGATAAGAATACAAAGGGCTCTAGAAATCACTTATTGCTATTCACGTGTTTTGGATTATCTTTTGCGGAGTAATCGCAATTAAGGTGCTTGCATTGGAACTTACCTTGATATGCTGCATTGTTCATAAATATTTACAACTCGAAATACACACAATAATAAGTCGATAATTCTCACAACTCTAAAATACTTCACAGTTTCAGTAATAATATGGTGTGCTCATTGAAACATATCCTTGATATGCTTCATTGTAAATAAATATATACAACTCAAAATACACAGAATAGTAATAATTCTAATTCAAAAATACTTCTGTCTCAGTAATAATCTCAGTGAAACATAACTCAATAATTCAATTAAACTCACAGCTCGAAACTACATCTCAATAAGTAATTCTAAATAGAGCAAAATATTAAACACATTACTAGGGCACATTACTAGCGCACAAAATATTAAACACATTACTTAATAAATACATACAACTCAAAATACACAGAATAATAAATAAATGTAATTCAAAAATACTTCTGTCTCAGTAATAATCTCAGTGAAACAGAATTCAATAATTAAATTAAACTCACAGTTCGAAACTACATCTCAATAAGTAATTCTAAATAGAGCAAAATATTAAACACATTACTAGCGTTGCCAAAGATAGAAAATTGCATACTTATTGATAATTTAATTCTAAGCATGAGCGTTTTCGTTAAGTTTCTGTCTAAATATCGTTTGTATTTTCAACTACTTTATCATGAATGTTATCGCTTGAATAACTCGTTTCTTTATATCTATGTCATGATTTAATATAGGTCCCCAGCCCAGTTGGCAGAATCGCCAACTGGGCGATTCTGCCCTTATTATTATTCGATCGCGGATTAGCAACCGGAGGACTGCGAAATCGAAATTCTATCTAACCAAAGACCGTCGTGTATGTAGGGGATGGTGCACGTGAAATCTTTCGTGGCCTCAAATGTCTTCACATTGACGTGGTGTGAAAATTTGGGGAATGAGGTACCAGCTCAGGTGTTGACCTTGTCATCTGACCATGGTTCAAAATTAAGAGATTTCCTGGGATCTTTCCCTTCGGGACTGGTCCTAGGATAATCGAACGGTCGCCAATAACCCGTTGTGTTGCTCCAGTGCTACTCAAATTCAACTACCTACCTGCAACTTGGGATTTAAAAAACGTACATAATCCAGTCTAACCAATGAGAGGGATTTTCAGTTTAAAACAAACTAGATCTAAGACGAAACTTACTTCCGTTACCAAAATACTCTGGCATAATACATATTGGGGTTGCCATAAAATGCAGTTTTTCAGTGTTTAATTTAATCGGATTTTACCAATTAACTATCGTGTATCAATTCGAAATCAATTCTTTGGAATTTTTCTTAACGACGTGCTGAAATCGTATTCGAAAACAATCCATGTGACGTCACGTTCGGAATACGTCTAAGAAGCAAATTTCATTGCAGAAACATTGCTGCCACTTATATTATGTCAGCTTGACAGAAAAAGTCTCTCATACCGATATCCCCTCTGGGCCATATCTTAGGTGTGTTCGGGCTTCACGAACCTAAGGTACCCTAGTGTTCTATTCTTTTTCAATGGAACTTACTGCCTCTGGTAAACGTGGGGGTTGCGACCCCAGGATGCCCAAGCGATCATTCCCTACTTCTCTTCACCCTTCCTTTTCGCAGCTATTTTACATTGTCTCTCTTGCGTTTAGCGCGGCTCGCCCAAATATAGCCCTTGGCCATGAAACCCCAAAACGACCACCAACCAAACCTATATCCAAACTAGCATGCTAAACTTAGTGAATACCATTATTTTTAAAGGTTACGACCTTAAAATTAAACTTAACCTGTATCAATCGGCATTGTCGAAGATATTCGGTAGAAAGCTAGTACATATACAAATTTTGTAATCATGATCCCAGAGGCTCTTGCAGAGGAATGGATTCTGCTATTGCAGGAATTCATCTCCAACTCAGACTCAGAATTCATACGCGATGCAAAGCCTGCATCAGAGTTGGATTTGATAATACAGCCTACCAAGGACTGCTTCCTCTCTTCATTTAAGTTTTCAGTTGCCCTTCTATCTCATGGCGCCCAGTGCTGTGTCAGTTCAAAGACATTTTACTGCTCGCTTCTGTTCTTGTTGTCGTTTTGATTTTAAGGTTCGGTAACTTTCCTTTTGTATCCTTTTCTCAAATCCAGGTTTCTTCCCTGTAAAGTAGCAGCCGAAAATCTTATTGTTCCTTAAATTCTTCACGTCAATGCAGCTATTCCAATAAATTTCAAAAATAAAGGAAAGTTAAAATGTCATACCTGTCTGCCTAACATTACTATCAGAATAATGGAAACATAAACGCAATGTCCCTATGAGGGAATTTCATTTTCAATAGAAAATACATGATAACATTCATGCTAATTGAAACCCCAGCTCTGAGTAACCAAATCTCATTCTCCAGACGTGGACATTCGGAGATGATTGCAGGGAACAGTATTCAAACACTAATACTAAATCATTTTTATTAGATCTGAAAGCATTACAGAACTCTGCCCTTACGATCTAATTTGTTTCTGAACAGCTGGTCGTAACTTTTACCTTTATTTCCCATAGGCGCAATGTTATAAATTGGATATCTATTTTTGCCGTAACATTTTCCACCGCAAAACATCCTTACTGCCCACTAAAACCGATCAATGGAATGTAAAACGTGAATTGATATGTCAGTGTTACAGCCCAAAAACATGATATAATAGTAACAACTTTTTATTGAAATTCGTTAGAAATTCTCACTCTTACTGGTGGCGGTAGGAGATAGTAAAAGATTATGTTGAAAGGATGATGCAAATTACGGGCATAAACTTTAATCGTCTTGAGGATAAGAGAATGTTAAGGCTTAAGATTTGTGTTCAAAGTGTAGTTTCTGTACAGAGCAATCGTATGAATTTCGGTCGAAAATTACACTTTTTTGCTTGTCTCTTTACTGATAAATATCATTGCAACTATGTAACAAATGCTTATTGCTACAGGATAAAGTATGGAGTTACGCAATATAAAAGGATCCATTTATTTATCTAACTAATAAATCATTTTTGTGACTAAACTAGACGCCAAATCCTCTCAAACGGCATTAAATAAAATGGGAAATTAAGTGATAGTAGATTAAAATGAGTTTGTTTTCACTTCATTGTAATTTTGAATTGAAATAGACAATTCTGTGGGTCGCATCAATAACCCCACATTTCTAACTATTTTCATGCTTTTTAAAGATGTAGCCACTATTTAAAATTTGATCACACAAAAGCTGTTTCCTATTTTAGTCCCCATTACAATAATAATTTTAAAAAAGTTTTTCTAAAATTATTTAAAGAAATCGAGTACACAAAAGTATTCGGCCACTTCCTGTAAAAAATAAACAAAAATTTGAAAATCAATGTCTTTAATTATTTTTCTTCCTTTTTATTTATTTATTTATTGTATTTTGCCTTACACTTTTGATTGATTTAAGTCTAATTAGAATTGTTTGCACCAGGTATTTAGTCAAACAAGCCAATTACATGCATTTTAAGTACATGAGCAAAATAAATATAATAAATAATCTATTTGCGATCAAATAGGAGATTCAAGAGCAAATGAAAAGATTGTTGAAATGCTTTTTAAATACGCATTTAAAAAGATTAATAACACTTTTCGATCTTGATACGGATAAAAATTTTATTGATATAGGTAAAATAAAATACTAAAATTCAATTTAATGTCGATAAATTTTACTAAGTACTAATAAATAGATGTGGTTGATAAACGACAGTGGAAACGAGTTGTAGAAGTAAAATTTAAAACTGAAAAATTATTCGTCTACAATTATTTGCAATTTACTAAATTGAAAATATTTTTTAATGTATAACATGTCTATTCTAAAACTAAATATGGAAGAATTTAAAGATTATTTTCTGCCTGGCTTCATTATTTTTATAGATATAAAATAATATATTGTATACATTTGATTTATTTTCTCTATAGTAGTATTTTTTTGTTTCACGATAAAGGAATTTTAGCATACTTAATTCGCTAACGTAAAGTGGCTTAAAACTTGAGTATACACCATGATCTTTAAAACCAAAAACTTTGAAAAAATAACTTAATTTTTATAGGAATGGTAAAGTACACATTTGAAAACACATTAAGCTAAAAATCAATTTCATATTCGCTATAATATATCTAAAGATAGGAATTTTAAATGTCAAATTTATAATAATCTAGGTTACAAAATTGAGTATGCACCCAGTCAGTTTAGTCCAGAAACACAACTAAAGCATAGAATGAATTTTTATTCAACATATTTCTGCATTTAGAACAGTTCATTGACACTTAATTAACAAATATTTGTGTTCTGAATATTTTTGCCTATTTGTTTGATTCTCGTTCTTAAGTTATTCATATTTGTCTCGTTATTATGTGCTCTGAATATCGTGATTTACAGTAACTTTCCTCTGCTAGAAACACAAACTTTCAAGTCAATTGAGGTCCTGAAGTTATGATGGGGTAAGTTGTTCCTGTTTGAGGTGGTAAAGAAACTTAACTATTTTTGCTTTCTCTCGGGACTATCGAAAGAAAAACTATTTTGACTTTAAATCCAAATTTTAAGTAGTTTAAAAAAATTTATTTCAATGGAGTTAAATATTTCACTTTTCCACGATTTCATCCATAAATACTAAATTCCCAACCTCTCCAGCCAGCATACAAACCCATACAAGGACTACATTATCTACAAAAAAACCATTTTGACTTTAAATCCAAATTTTAAGTGGTTTTAAAAAATTTATTTCAATGGAGCAAAATATTTCACTTTTCCACGATTTCATCCATAAAAACTAAATTCCCAACCTCTCCAGCCAGCATACAAACCCATGCCAAGGACCGAAACAAATTTATGTTTGGGAGTGGGAATCCTGTGGAGGAAACGATTCACTTTTAGGGTTCCATTAAACTTATCATTGGCCATCATCTCGAGAAGCATTGAATTTGCTTCTTAGCTCTTAAATGTTTTATATTTATGATTTTATGTTGCCGATAATATGTTTATCAGAACCCTAAAAGTGAACCGCTTATACAGCACTGACCCACTTCTAGCCATGGGTGTATTTCGGTGTTTTATGGGATTTATAATGGCTGGAGAGGTTGGAAATTGATGAATTCATGGTAAATGAAATATTGAACTTTTTTAAAAACTGCTCAAAGTAAGATTTTGTGTCTTTAGATTACATTCCCACAGAGACAGAGAAGAGGTAGAGAGCTTAGATAATTAGGTTTCTTTACCACCCTAAACAGTAAGTATACACCCCCCCCCCATAATTTCGGACCTCAATGGGCTTGAAAAATTGTGGTCCTAGAAGGAAAAAGCGAGTAGGCACAATCCCCACTGTACCGTAAGATTTGGTTCGAGAATACTTTTGGGCGGAATACCTAGTAAGTGGGTTAGTTGGTTGGTTTGTTGGTTTTATGGCCCAAGGGTCATATGTAGGTAAGTGGGTCGCTGGTGAAATGAAGACTGCGGGATTTGTTTGACATTTATTTATTTGGCCAGTTTTGGTGGATACATAAAAGTGGTGTTAGAGTGTGGGCAATGCTTAGTACTGCTCTTTCAACCTGTTTATATTTCCTATGCCACAATTGAACTTTAGTGTGATATTTTGGCTTCATAGTGAAATCTTCGACAAATCGTCTCTTCCCACTGCACGCAATTTTCACACAAATGGTTTAAACTGTCAAATGAAATGTACTAGTCAAATGAAATTTTAGAACTTGTTCTCTTCAATTTAAGCTCGCACTAGCCACGACCCATCGTCGTGGCTAGTGCGAGCTTCAGTTCTAATAGAACTGAAGCTACAGCGGTTAAACAGGCAAATGTATGTGCCCGAAATGTAACTCTTTCCCCCCCTCGTACGAAGGTCAGAGGGAGGAGTGGATTAATGGCCAATTGGCGGTCCACCTTCCTCTACACGATGGTAGGTCATTTATCCCCAAAGGCTGATTCCCCCTGGAGTTATGGAGCTTTGAGATATCAATACTTTTCGTGACGCGCAAGTTTCTACCGATGACCACCATGCATGCGCTTTTGACCCCCAGACAGATTTTAAAGACGTATTCAAGTCAAAAGTGGTTGAAAATCACGATATTCACAGCAGAGACCATAAGTACATGTCTATGAGACAAACGGACAAAAATATTTAGAAAAATAACTCAAATTCTTGTTAATTCACCTTAGAAGCTGATCTAAATTCAAAAATGTGCTCAAGGAAAATTTATTTTACGTTTTTATTGTGTTTCTGGGCGAAATTGGCTGACTATACTCAATTTGTGATCTAGAATTTTGTAAATTTGACATTTAAGACACATTTTTTAAAATGTTATAGCGGATATGGAGCGGATTTTTTAGCCAATTATGTTCTAAAATGTGTGCTTATAACCATTCCTGTGAAAATTAAATCCAAATAATAATTTATTAGAGTTTTGGGCTCTTAAAGAAATCTCTTCCTGATGTAAACTAAATTTTTGGTACCACTGTAGATGCACAGATACCATGATTATTTGTAGAATGGAGAATGGTACAATGTACGCAAATTATAACAATCGAACTTCATATTATTTATAAAAGCTATTTTCAGTGTAAACAAACTACTGGAAAAACAAGGATTTTGCTTCCTGTTACCGAATACGAAATACATACAGGAAGTACGTTCTACCACAGATGAAAGACTCGCATATCTCACAACTGAAATAAAAGAAACTAGCAGACCCGCGAATAGTATCTGCTCTTAAGTTTCTTAATTGCTAATATCCATTGATGGCAGTGTGGTTACTCACATTTCCTACTTTATTTAAAACCATTTATAATGAATATAAACATCGATGTGCATTTTTTTACGTCCAAATGAAATAAAATTAGTCGCAAATATAAAAAGGCAGTTTGTTTACATCTTTCATATGTACTCTTACTGGTATTAATTCTTATTACCAATCAAGTGTATGGTAAAATGTTCACACCTTAGACATGTTATCACAATGAGCTTCTGAACGTCCACTTCAATTGTATATCATTCACTTTTTGGAAGGCAATTCGATATTTTGTTATCTGCAAACCTATTTTTAAGTTGGCTTGGATTTTCTTTTCTGCGTTAATTTCTTATCTTCCAGATACTTCATTACCGTCTGCTGTATTAAACGGCTGAAGAATTTAATTAGAGCGTCAAAAGTTCTTCAGTGCAGTTCTTATTCAAATTAAGCATAACTTAGGAGCAAATTTGGCACATGAATCAGTCACGTAGTAATAATGTACCTGGCACAGAAATAGGCGTTATTTGTATATTGATGAATGGCAACAAATGGGGATTTAAACAATACAAAATCAACAGGTATGAGATTGATCCATTCGCCAAATTTGCCGAATGAATCAATATCAGGTGAATGAGGTCAATATGAGGTATCAATGAAGGAATCAATATCAAGTATCAATTAACAGGTATCACTCACCTGGAGTCTTAATGCGTGGAGAAATGTTTTCGATTTCCCTGTACAGAGTTAAAATTTACTGAATTCGCTTCATGGAAACTATTTAATCTTTCAATGCAAAGCTCAACATCTGTCTAATCTTTCGAACAAATAGCAACTGATATCAATCACCAAAACCAAATTTCTTCAGAACATTCGTTGATAATTTGTAGTCATATTCTATTTCGATATTTAATATTAACCTACTATTATTTAATTTTTAAATTATCTTAAAATAATCATGTGAAATAAATGCTCGAATAACGACAGGATAGTTAAGTGAAATATTTAACGGTTAGTGACAAAATCACAAGCCAAAATAGTAACAAAGATATCGTCGACTTAATAGCGGAAAGTCGTTAACTGAAATCTATTTTCAGACATTAAATGTTGATTTTCAAGGTGACATGAAACATTGTCTTATTGTAATCTGTTCAAAATATATCTAACACGTCCAAAATGTTTATAATTCTTTTTGACAGTTGTTTAAAGACTATTAATAAGAACTAATAGTCTAAACAGCTGTGCACTAAGAAAACATTTTCATACGTTAATGAGTTTCTTCTCGAAGCCGACAATAGTCAAGTCAAATTGGTTTTTCCTGACCGAAACCTGACTAATACCAATTTTCCTATCCATAATATATTTATAAAATTCTAAATCATACTTCGCAGTCGGAACATATTAAGGGCGGAAAAGTAAATCGTATTGTTCAATAAAAACATTAAGTGAACAAATTTTGTTTTTCCTTTCTTCTAAGTGCTAGCTAAATGCAATGAAAAATACCGTGATTAAAAAGAACAGACGTTCCAAATCAAAACGTACTCAGCATATTCAAATGCAATCAAAACTTTTGTTTTGAATGCAAATCAATATACAAATGAGTGCAAATCTAATTAGCATGCAGCTTTTTTCCGCCCTCTTGAAGTTTATATACACGATAAGTTGAAGTGGAAGTTTTTTTTATCTGCTTATCCTAATAAGTATTTCCATTTCGGAGCTTTTTTTGTTGATAAAAGGAAAGAAATATTGAATTTATAATCAGTTTCGTTCTGGAATTAGGTTTTTTCCTCTTTAGTCTTTCATTATTAGATATATAGCTAGCAATTTAACATAGGTCTGAGTATAGCTTTCTGTATTTTCGTAATTAGGGAAGGGGGAACGTTTTCTTTTTAATATTGGGGGAGTATAATTACTTAAACTTCATACTCGTGATTCATGGGCGGACATCAAGGGGCTGAGATCTTTTGTGTCCTTCGTTTTATGAGAAAAGGCTTTTTCTTTTAATTAGCCTCTCACAAGCGCGCGAAAGTTTTAATGTCTATTAAAAGTAAGGAGTTAAAATATGTGCTTCCCCTTTTCTTGTAAGCTTGCGTCTTTTACCTTCTTTTTTCCTTAGGTTTCTTCCGTATTTTGTTTCTTTCAAGAGGATATGGTTTATGAAATATTTCTTCACGTGAATGGATCTTAAGGCTGTGATTCATAAATTGCGGGCTGTTAGCAAAATTGAAAATTATGGTTTGTTTTTGCTGATACTCTTCAAAAAGGTCTTACAATAAATTGGTTCGAATTCTAAACTGGGTCCCGAAGTTTATTGTCATTTTCTCTGGGTAACTTGTTTATAATTGTTTTAATGGTACCTTAGCTGGGTTCCAACTTCACCGAGTTTTTATAATTACACTAAGTATTTCATAATTGAGGTCGTATACCTTTTAACTTCCCCATCATGTTAACTTTACTGTACTAAAAACTAGTAATATAACTATTGAAATTAAAATTATATATTGCTCTTGCTCTCCGATTTCGAGAACAAAATGGCTGCCTTGTCAATATAAGTTATCACTAATTTGCAATAGTCACAATTCAACAATTATAGAAACTTTCAATTAACTATTAACTAACTAAAGTAATTTAACAATTGACAATTACATTTTTCTATGTGGTATTAGTTATATCTATAATTTAAGTTAATTATAAAATTAATGATGGAACTTAACATATTAAGCATAGCATTCATTATTCACTTTTAAAAATTGCTAAACCAAAACTATACATTCAGGCTATAAATAAATTTTAGAGAAAAGTGTGTTAATAAATTTTATTTTTCATTCCCAAATTTTAGAAATGTGGCATTTTATGAAACATACGAAATATTACTCGAACTAAAGGTATGTTCCAGATAATAAGACGTATGTTATTTAAAATCCACTCCCTAAATATCCACGTTTCTTGGTAAATTAGTCTCTTGGTAAATTCTTCTCGAAAATGAATAGTTGGACGAACTCTTGAGGAATGAATGAACTCTTGAAGAATGAATGAACTCTTGAGGATAGTTGTCTGTCTTGAATTTGGCATATCTGGGCCCTTGCTCTATAAAACCACTAACCAAAAAATCAACTGAAAATGAACGAGCCTGTTTGGTTTCTTAGAGATTAGCGTACTAGTCGCTCTGTTTAGATGACTCTAGGTTCGAATTCTGGTCTTAACATGGATGCTCATGGTGTTTCGGAATCCACTTTAAGGCATATGCAGAGACTGTTCGGACATTTTTTGAATGATTTTAATGGACTGAAACTCAATTTTTACATGAAATTTTGGGTTTTAAATGTTCCATTTGATAGCCCTTATTGCTAACTATCTTTCTATACCTTAATTTCCATGATAATAATGACTTTTGTAGTATCAACAGTGGTATTTTGTCCCATTCTTGTTCCACAGTTTTCCAGTCCTTTAATGGTTTTCGGTCGACGTTTCGATAATGCCATTTTTAGAAGTCCAAAAGCACAAAAGTCCATGGGTGAAACATCTGGAGATTTAGCAGGAATATCATTAAAGGGATTTGATACCAGTTTCTTGTACCATTTTTTCAAAGAATTTAATAGTCGATTTAGATGTGTGGCTGCTTGCTTTACCCTGATGCAGTTCTACTGATTGTTGGCACTGTGGGTAAAGATATGGTATTTCTTTTTTGAATATTGGAGATAAAATAGGGTCTTGATAATATGTGGGAGTCGATTTTTACATTTTTCCCCTCTTTTTACTTTTAATTTTCCATTATATGCAAAACCGGCAACAACCATAAATCTCTTAGAGAAAGTTCTCACGTTCACTTTGCTATAGTCCTTTGACTTGGCGGATTCTCTTTTAAAATTAAAGATCTTACCTTACAAATATTCTCAGAATTGAATAATTGAATAAGCATAATTATCTTCGGAAAGAGAGGAAACATAGCCTTCCATTCATTGTTTATTTAAAAGCGCCATTTTGAAAGTAAACAAAACTCTGAGTTAGCAGACGATAAGTTTTACTTTAACTATTTAACTACTGTGAAAATAAAATTCTTTCGTAGCATACAATTTTTTTACAGCTCATCAAAATCGTTCAAAAAATGTCTTAACAGCCGCTGTATCCTGGTCTAATCAGCCTCGTGCAGCAAAATATTACATAAGAGCAACAAACCTAAATTTTATTCTGTAACATGCTGTCATGAGCAGAGTAATTTTTGAAATTGGTTTTGTTTTTGAATAATGCACAATTTAACATCTTCCCAGATGTGTTTTCTGTTTTTGTGAATTGCGAATCCCATAAAGAAGATAATTTATAATATAGAAGATAATTATAGTTCTACATATCGCATCTAGGGCTCCTGTAGTTGATATGAATATTATGAATTCTCTTCGGCGTGGAATTTTCAAATCATAAGAACAGAAAATATTTCTAAAAATATTTTAAAAGAAAAGACATTGGGAGCAGAAAAACTTTTCACCTTTCTTTAGTCCTATTAAATATCTGTATAATAGTAATAGCAACCCAGACCACCCCCACCCACGCCCTTATTTAGAGTACTAATGAAATGAATACTTATCCTCAAGCCTATTGGAATCATGCTTTAAATCCAAAGATACTCGGATTTTAAATCATATGATTTCTATTTTTTTCCTCGCTGCAGTAATTCAAATAGCTCGCAATTCGAAAAGCTTCCTTTCCAACGAAACCATAAGCACCGCCATCTATCGACAGCTTAGAGCCATTTTCCAGAACAATTTTCTTTTGCACACAATTATGAGGAGTTTCGTATTCCAATGTTAATATAACTTTTCTGGCTATCGAATGATAGAGAATCATATTTAATTCACATAAAATAATTTTCACCCGAACTTATAAGTTCTCCTTGATATATTATGACTCTAAATTTTTGTTTCTTATTTTATTCAAAATGATTTTACTTGTCATGTGAAAAATTATTTTAGTTCTGAATTAAAGTTGTTCTACTTAAGCTTCTAATTTAGTAATTTTTGGTGCAATATTTTCAGTTTAGAAAAGTACCGTAGAACTTAATGGAGAGGCTGTTATAAAAAAACTACTTTTAAGTAGTACTAACTCAGTTAAAGTAGAAAATGACTGCACAAGATGCTGTTACCAATTTTTGATCATTTCTTTCAACAGGCAATAATATAAAATAAGTAGGGCAATAATGTAAAATGAACATACTAAATTCCGTTAGAAATAGCAAGGTGATTAGATTTTGGATTGTTCTCAATCATCCCTGTGTGTATGACTTAAAACTTTTCCTTTAATGCTTATTTTACCTTCAATTTTGGCTTGGGGCATGGTTTGCCAGATTTACAACTAACAATTCAATTGTATTTAGTCATTTTAATATCAGTATTTGTCTACAAATTATGACAAATTGGTTCATAACTTAAATATCATTAATCATGAAAAAATTAATTAATGAAGGTTTACTTTAAAAAATAAAGATAAATTGTAACATTATACAGTAATAAGTGATTGATTTCCATTGTTTTGTTAAATATAAAACTAACTTATATAAGAGTGATGAAATGTGCTTAACTATAAATCAATTATATTATTATTAAAAATAAGTGAACTGTTCTTAACAATTATTAACTATAAGTTAACTATACCAATAAATACCATCAGTACATCTTTCAGCGCAAAATATACAAGGAGAGTTCTGTTTGACTAATGTTTATTCCCCGCTTTTTAAAATTTCCTTTTAGCTTTTTAATATTTTGCATTATATAAAAAATAAATATAATATATATACATGTGTGTGTGTCCGATTTTTTTTTAAACCTAGCTAATTTGTTTCCCAATCCTATGTAAGAAATTCTTGAAATTTGTAGCTTGTTTGTATATTAATTTGAATTTCGAAAAATTGGGCAATTTTTCATTATTTTAGACTCACTAAATAACCTGTACCTGTGAACCTAATTGTCCAATCATTCTGAATGAAAGCTTATTTTGTAGAAAAATGTACAACCTTTCTAATGGTGTGTCATATGACCTTTTAAGTGACCTTTCTGATTTTAAGGTCACTCGATTTGACCTTTGACCAACAATTACAAAAAAGTGTATTTTTTTTTAATTTTCTAAAAAATATATGTTACAGGTACACCATTTATATTTGCTTTCTGAAAGTTTTATAGTGAGACACGCATGGGTTCATAATTAAAAAATATTCGAATTATATAGAAGTGTGTAATCAGTACCCATAAACACCTGTACCTTTTGACCTGTTTGTCCAATCAAGATAAAAGATGGCTTCTTTTAAAGAAAAACATATAACCTTTCTGATGATATATTACATGATACTATGAGTGACCTTTCTTATTTTAAGGTTACTCATACGTAGTATCGTGTAATATATCATCAGAAAGGTTACCTTGAAGGTTTTGAAATTCAAGGCTTAGACTTTGAATTTCAAAAAAAGTATTTCATTATTTTTTCCTAAAATATATCATCATGTAATATATAATCAGAAAGGTTATACTTTTTTCTATGAAATAAGCCATTTTTCCTCTCGATTCGACAAACAGGTCAAAAGATACAGGCGTTTATGGGTATTGATTACATACTTCTATTTACTTATAATACTTTTAACTGTGAACCCATGCGTGTCCAACTTTGAAACTTTCAGAAAGCAAAGATAAGTAGTGTACCTTTAATATATATTTTTTAGAAAAATAAAAAATACTCTTTTTTATAATTGTTAGTCAAAGGTCAAATCGAGTGACCTTAAAATCAGAAGGGTCACTCATAATATCATGTAATACATCACCAGAAAGGTTATACTTTTTTCTTTAAAATAAGTCATCTTTCATCTTGATTGGACAAACAGATCTAGAGATACAGGTGTTTATAGGTAATGATTACATACTTCTATTCACTTCGAATATTTTTTAACTATGAACCCATGCGTGTCCCTATATGAAACTTTCAGAAAGCAAAGATAAATAGTGTACCTTTAACATGTAGTTTTAAGAAAAAAAATAAAAATAGACTTCCTTTGTAATTGTAGGTCAAAGGTCACTTAAAAGGTCATATGATACTCCATTAGAAAGGTTGTACATTTTTCTACAAAATAAGCTTTCATTCAGTATGATTAGGGTCAGAGGTACAGGTTATTTAGTGAGTCTAAGATCATGAAAAATTGCCCAATTTTTCGAACTTCAAATTAATATATATTCAAAATTATTGTAAGTTGGAAGTTACAAATTTCAAGAATTTCTTACATATGGTTGGGAAACATATCAGCCGAGTTTAAAAAAAAATTGGGGAGAGTCGGGTCGAAAATGATCCTTTCCTGTGCGGTTTCACATGGAATGACCCATTATTGATTAGATGATATAGGAAGAACCTTTTCTCTGTGTGTCTAATATAACGTTCGTCGCACAATGTTCAGCATGAACTATTTCCATATGGATCTCCAAGTTTTAAAAAAAATATGAGAATACATGTAATATAGAAGATCCCAGTGAATAAGAAGCCATATGGGAACATGTTTCCTTTTTCATACAGTAATTAGCTCTAAAACGTCAGGCACGTCATTGATGGTTTTAATCTGATATGGCTTCTGTCCTTCAACAATACAATTACAATATTCGAGACATTCTACACACGTGGCATAGTGGGCTTAGAACAAGAGGTAAGCAGGCCAAATATGAAATATGTCACATTTCAAACCAGAACATAAAATGATTAAATTTATGAGATTGACTTTCTTCCTACAATATTCCTCTCCATGAACACTTTTCCTTTCATAAAAATTTACAAAGCTGTAAGAGGAAATTGTGATGAATTATATATCTCTTAAAATTTCTTAATATTTAATGCTAAAGTGATAAGACATATTTAAGGATATATTAAGAAAAGCGGCATTCTCCATTTCCTCCAAGTCTCAATACCTAGTTAACTGACGAAACCCAGTACCGAGCTAGATGATGACAAGCCCCAGTACTGAGTTAGATGACGGGCCCCAGTATCGAGTTAGATGACGGATCCCAGTACTGAGTTACATGACGTATTCCTGAACAGAATTAGATGACAGGACCCAGTACAGAGTTAAATTACAGGACCCAGTACCGAGTTAGATGATAAGCCCTAGTATCGAGTTAGATGACGGTTCCCAGTACCGAGATAGATCATGGACCTTAGAGCCAAGTTAGATGACGAGTCCCAGAACAGAATTAGATGACATGCCCCAGTACAGAGTTAGATAACAGGACCCAGTACCGAGTTAGATGATGAGCCCTAGTATCGAGTTAGATGACGGTTCCCAGTACCGAGATAGATCATGGGCCTTAGAACCAAGTTAGATGACGAGTCCCAGAACAGAATTAGATGACAGGCCCCAGTACAGAGTTAGATAACAGGACCCAGTACCGAGTTAGATGATGAGCCGTAGTATCGAGTTAGATGACAGTTCCCAGTACCGAGATAGATCATGGGCCTTAGAACCAAGTTAGATGACGAGTCCCAGAACAGAATTAGATGACAGGCCCCAGTACAGAGTAAGATAACAGGACCCAGTACCGAGTTAGATGATGAGCCCTAGTATCGAGTTAGATGACGGTTCCCAGTACCGAGATAGATCATGGGCCTTAGAACCAAGTTAGATGACGAGTCCCAGAACAGAATTAGATGACAGGCCCCAGTACAGAGTTAGATAACAGGACCCAGTACCGAGTTAGATGATGAGCCGTAGTATCGAGTTAGATGACAGTTCCCAGTACCGAGATAGATCATGGGCCTTAGAACCAAGTTAGCTGACGAGTCCCAGAACAGAATTAGATGACAGGCCCCAGTACAGAGTTAGATAACAGGACCCAGTACCGAGTTAGATGATGAGCCCTAGTATCGAGTTAGATGACGGTTCCCAGTACCGAGATAGATCATGGGCCTTAGAACCAAGTTAGATGACGAGTCCCAGAACAGAATTAGATGACAGGCCCCAGTACAGAGTAAGATAACAGGACCCAGTACCGAGTTAGATGATGAGCCCTAGTATCGAGTTAGATGACGGTTCCCAGTACCGAGATAGATCATGGGCCTTAGAACCAAGTTAGATGACGAGTCCCAGAACAGAATTAGATGACAGGCCCCAGTACAGAGTTAGATAACAGGACCCAGTACCGAGTTAGATGATGAGCCCTAGTATCGAGTTAGATGACGGTTCCCAGTACCGAGATAGATCATGGGCCTTAGAACCAAGTTAGATGACGAGTCCCAGAACAGAATTAGATGACAGGCCCCAGAACAGAGTTAGATAACAGGACCCAGTACCGAGTTAGATGATGAGCCCTAGTATCGAGTTAGATGACGGTTCGCAGTATCGAGATAGATCATGAGTCCTAGAGCCAAGTTTGATGACGAGTCCCAGTACAGAGTTAGATGACGGACCCCAGTACTAAGTTAGATGATGTGACCCAGTACTGAGTTAAATAACGGACACCAGTACTGAGATAGATGATGAGCCCTAGTATCGAGTTAGATAATGGTTCTCAGTATCGAGATACATCATGGGCCTCAGATCCAAGTTAGATGAGTACCAGTACTGAGTTAAATGACGGGCCCCAATACCAGTTTAGATGGCGTGCCCCTCTTGAAATAAAGATATGTAGTCCATGTACTCATTGTACACACACACACACAACTTGCACGAATATAAAAAATTCCTCTTCTTTTCAATTCTCTAATTGTACGTCACTAATATTATAAGCACAACTAAAATATGTATAACTTTGGAATCTAGAAAATAGATTTCATGGTACAGTACTAATGTTTCATATTTCCCAGGGGCCCCTCAGAACTCTGCCATGGTTCCAGCGACCCCCAGAACTCTGGTGCCAAGAATATTCATGAACGCAACTTTATGATAATCGAATGTGATATTGAAGCCTAATTCCTTTAATTGCAATGTGCATTTTCTGTGTGTGTGTTAATCTTTCCACAATATTAAAAGCAAACACTATATACAACAGCTAAGAAAAATTAATATTCATAGGTTCTGTTTTTTAATCATTATCGTAAACAGCTGCTGCTTGAATACGTGAGCAAATGTTTATTGCTGGTTTCATCAAATGTTCTGCAAAGACCAACGCTGTGGGCGAAAAGGCATTATCAAATTAGGCAACCACGAGAGTGCTGAGCCATGAGAGTACACACCTATGAGGCACGTCCCAAAACTTTGGTGTCTGACCAGAAAAAGTAATTATTTCTGAATGCATAAGGGGAGTGTTTTCCAAGGTAGGGTAAGTGGGTCCCAGGAGATACAGTAAAAGGCTTGATGAGAGAATCAATAAAAAGCTGAATGGTATTTTACTTTTTTATCAAAGATTTTAGTTGTCTCAATTTACATACATTTAATTAACTGTGATTTGTTGAACTTTTTTGCTGAATGACATTTTGGTAATATTGTTATTCGCATTGGACATACTCGCTTATGTGGTAGTCATCTATTAGGAGAGAGTTCCTCTTTATGAAATACATGCTCGAATCCTTTCCTAACCATCACATCTTAACTGCCTAGCATATCAATCATCATAGTCTCAAATTTTTCAAAAGTACATTTGATTGGTGAAAATCATATTAAAATCTTTTCCCCTTTTACATATCATTGTTTATTTTTAATCTTATATAAGTTTCTTTTTTATATACAAGATTATAGTCTACTTTTCAATTTTCATGCTTGTAAATAAAATTTCTACTTTTGACTCCATTCCTATTTGTTAAATTTTTCATTTTTAGCCTTTTAGCTTTACGCTGTTTTTTTTATAATCTGAGGTTAGTGCAGCCGTGTCCGTTATTAAAACGCCAAATCTAATCCAATATTTGCATACCAGTGTGGTTTTTAAGTGCACTTTAGCTTTAGGGACCCTTTGTCGAAAATGAATGGTAAACGGAATGCATTTAAAAACTGAATTAAATTTAGTACAAAATTTATCAATGCTTGTAATTAAAAGGTATATTTAATATTCATCTAATTTATCAATGCTTGTAATTAAAAGGTATATTTAATATTCATCTAATTTATCAATGCTTGTAATTAAAAAGTATATTTAATATTCATCTAATTTATCGAAATCTTACAAGTGAAACACATTAATTTTCAATTATGAATGCTTTAATTTTTCTAACTCAGAATGTGATTATCTTTAGACTGTGGAAGCTCAATAGGGACATTTTTTCTTTGCATGTTGGTTAGATATCTTCTTGAGAAACACAAAGAAGTGAATAAGTGCACATTATTCATTATGATTTTACCAATAAGTTGCTATAATAACACATGATCATAATGAAAGTACTCTTTCCTGAGAATGAGATAAATTGAGTAAATACAAAGTGTAATTAATAATTGTCGAAATGGAAAAGTTACAATTTTCGCATTGATTTAAAATCGAAATTTTTTCCCTTTCATTTTCTCAGAAATGTCTTTTGACTTGGTGTGTTTCATTTGTGAGCCGATGTTATATTCTATTCACTTACGTTGGTTGGTTGTTTTCCGGTCTCGTGGTGCAGGGGCCATATTCTGCCAAACTGCGCCAAACACGAAATTGGCGACACAAAGAGGGAGGAAGAAAAAGCAGAGAAGAAGGGTAGGCGAGGGCAAAAATGAAAAGGAGGGAAGATCACTCGGGGTTTTGATGCTCGTACACACCTAAAGATGTGCCCCTGAGGACTATTATTCACTTAGGAAAAGGACTTCATTTATTTCTTCTTCCTCGCTGGTTTCGTAGTCGAGTCGTTTCACCATCTCACAACGCATATTTATGCAAAAGTTGAGTAAGGATTGTCTTCTGGGGATATACGCGTATAAATGTAAGAATAGGCAGAGTATTTATCCACCAAGCTATTCCAACGGGTTTAACAGTTGACACTGCATTTATTTTCCATTAAAACTGTTTTTTCAATTTTACATTTCTTGGTTAAAAAATGTAATACCTATTCATTTATGAACCAAATCATGAGTGGCAAAAGCTCTGTATTATCGAAATTCCTCTCTTATATTCTCCTACTAGAGTAGGGTGACCGCGGTTGGAAGAGTAACGGATTAGCCACCATAGGTTCGCGAGTTTTTATCCAGCCAAAGACCGTCGTGTACAAAGGGAGCTGGTGCACCTTAAATCTGTCGTGGCCTCAAATGTCCTCACGTTGGAGTGGTGTGGAAGTTTAGAGAGTGGGGAGCCAGCTCAGGTGTTGCCGCGTCATCTGACCGTGGCTCAAAATTACGTGGTATTGTCCTCGGATATTTCCCTTTGGGATTGATCTCGGACCGTCACCAATATCCCGTTATGTTGCTCCAGTGTGAAGTTAATTAAAATGCCTAGTTACCTACTATTGCAGACTTTCCGAGACTACGGTACCAACGAACCACTATGAAGTGGCCTAATTCTCTCTCCCTTACCTAATCTTCAAAAATTCCCACGAGTTCCTTTCCAAAACCTTTTCTTGCATCTTTCCCTTCGGGATTGATCCCGAACCGTCGCCAATAGCCAGTTGTGTTTCTCCAGTGCGACGTTAATTAAATACCTACCGAAAACCTCTCAATAAAATATCAGTTCCATTCCTTAAGTACGTTTTAAATATTAACCATATGTTTTTATACATAGATAGATAGATAGATAGATAGGTAGATAGATAGATAGATAGATAGATATTAGTAAACATGTTGCAATTTAAATTTACCAGTTACATTCTCCAGTTTTTTTGCCATCGTTGTTGTATATTTTCCAGACGTTAGGGTCATGAAAGTCTGAACCCTAGCAATGAGAGAAAATAGTTTATTTCACGCCCTCATATTATTCTATTGTTGATTTAAAACCCTCGTGGGTTGAATCTCTCGTATGACATAATACACTCCGAGGTTTATACGACGGCAATAAATATCCCAATGTCTCGCTTGTTGTCAGCATTTGAAGTATGGGACACTTAAATTTATTTTTCTCAATGGGTAGTTCCTAAGGGAGAATTTTATGAGGCAGTTGAAATGGAAGAGTATCTATAGTCTTCAAATTGAAAAGAATGATGAAGTAAACAGTATTTATATAACAACAAATTTATTACTGATCCAAAGTGTTTGAAATTTCTTTTTGTTTATTAGCTTTGATATTACTTTCAGAGAAAGATCACTTCATAATCATGACTAACACCGTTCTTTGAACTGTTGTAATTGATAATTCTCTTTGGAATTTCAGGGCCACGGTAACCTGGTTGGAAGAGTAACAGATTAGCCACCAGAGGTTTGCGAGTTCGAATACAGCCAAAGACCGTCGTGTGGAAAGGGGACGTTAAATCTGTCGTGGCCTCAAATGTCCTCACGTTGGAGTGGTGTGGAAGTTTGGAGAGTGAGGTGTGACTTCATCATTTGACCGTGGTTTAAAATTACGTCGTGTGGTCCTCGGATCTTTCATTTCGGGATTGATCCCGGACCGTCGTCAATAGCCCGTTGTGTTGCTCAAGTGCGACGTTAATTAAATACCTACCTACCTTCAGAATTTCAAACTTCTTAATAAGTTGATTGGTTGGGTTTTATAGCGCAAGGGCCGTATTTGGTCATGCTTGCCAAACACAATACAGACAACGTCAAGTGATAGATATGTACCCACAGAAAGTTTTATTTTCAAATAAGAGATAAATTCACCTGACAACACAATAGAACCTGCGCCACCCCTAGGAATCGCAAGTTGCTAGAGCAGTAGGTAAACCCACTGCCCCGTTAATAAGAATTCATGCTCGATGTGTTTCATGTTTCTTTAGCAAACGAAAACTAAATATTGAAATTATATAATCATCTTATAAAAGAAATAAGCGTTTTAGAATACGAGTTTTTCGTCGGAACAAAAGAATTACTGTGTTGAATATAATTGCTTGACTATTCTGTGACCTTTCTTGCTGCATTAGGACTAAGTAGTCTGGAAGAAACTGCTTAAAGGTAATTCCGAATATTCATACTAAGACCAGAATTCAGTACACAATCCTTATCATAATATTTATCCGTTTGGATAGAGTTGGTCAGAATCGCGTACCCAAATTTGATCGAGGTAGGTAGGTAGTTGAATTTACGCAAGCACTGGAGGCGACACAACGTCTATTGGCGACGGTCAGGAATCCATCCTGAAAGGAAGGATCCTCGTAATTTGGAACCCCGAGGTGAGCACTTAACCTAGCCCCCCACTCTCCAAACTTCCACGCCAACGTGAAGGACATTCGAGGCCGCGGCATATTCAACATGTACTAGCCCCCTACGGTCTCTGATTCCGATCGAGTTCCGAACTCCTCGGTTGCTCATTCGCGAATCTACCAACTGGGCTACCACCCCCCTTACTAACCTGGCAACAACAATCATATTAGGAGTGTTAATCTGGAATCGGGAATTATGTTATCGCATTCTGAACGTGATTAGTCAAACAGTTGGCTTTCAATGGGGATCTAAATGAAATCAGATCGAATTCCGTGTATAGCGTTGGTGCAAATAGGCCAAATATCGCCCTTTCATGAAACCCCAACCAACCTGTGCCTAGTGTCGTGAGTGAACTGCACCAGTTTAAATGCGTGTGGCTCTAATAAACTCATTGGCCACTGATGGAGGGATGGATCGAGAACGTTCTGTTACAGAGTCACGTTCTGGTGATATGGTGTTGTGGTAAAGGGTCTGAATTGACCTAGCGGCGAAACTTTATGTACCTCCACCCCCTCTTACAAGTAAAAATGCTATCGTCTCCTCCTGATTTCATAATTTTCTTAGATTACGATTTATTTTATCAAACATAAGGGCCGCGGTAGCCCAGTTGGAAGAGCAACGGATTAGCAACCGGAGGATTGCAATTTCGTAACTCGGTCCAGCCAAGCACCGTCGTGTACACGGGGCTGGTGAACGTTAATTCTTTCGTGGCCTCCAATTCCTCACGCTCATCGACCTTAAAATGGAATAGATGGAGCATGCGCACGCAGCTTCGTGCCATTTCTTCCAGTTGCTCGGTTTGAGGATTTGTCACGTGGTTGTGGGTAAAAGCACGAATCCTAAATTACTGGATTGGTTAAAGTGACTATTCACCGTGATCAAAAATACTAATCTGAACTTCCATAGCCAATCGGCTAAGTCGATTTTTATCACGTTGGCGTGATGTGGAAGTTTGGAGAGTGGGGAGATGCTCCAGAGGACAAACAAATAGCCCTTCCAGCCTCACACTTCAAGAGTCTCACTAGAGACCATATTCTTCAACAGTGGCAGCTAGAATGGAACACAGACGACACAGGCCGCTCAACATACGATCTCTTCCCAAATGTCTCCATGGATACCCGCATCGAAGATAGACGTCTCTTGCAGTTTATAACGGGCCATGGCCCATTCCCTAGCTATCTCCACAGATTCGGTTTATCCCAGACCAACCAATGCTCCTGTAGTATAGAGGGAACTCCAATGCATTATGCCTTGGAATGTCCCCTCACAAGCTCACTCCACCTGCGATGCCCATCACCAAGACCCACCTCAGGATGGTTAAACCTAGCACTAAAGAATAGGAAATGTAGAGAAAACATTTGTAAAATCATAGATATCCTGCAATCCCGAGGCCAGGATTTCATAGCAACGACATAAATTTAGTTACCGTATGACCACCAGCTGACCGTCAAGAAAACCAAACAGTGACTCTGGAATAAAAAAAAACTAATAAACTCCCAAGGGAGACTACTAAACCGGTAAATCCTCACAAGGATAGGCGCGGGGTCTCCCCTGGCGGAATGTGTTGCTCCAGTGTGACGTTAATTAAATACCTACTTATGGCTTTGTGATTTACCATTCAGAGATCTTACGACAGCGAATCCGCCCACATGATCCGTCTATTTCATAAGAAGGTCGATGCTCTCGTTGGCATGACGTGGAAGTTCGGAGAGTGTCAGCTCAGGTGCTGACCTCGTCATCTGACCGTGGTTCAAAACTACGTGGTGTTGTCCTTGGATTGATCCCGGACCGTCGCCAATAGCCCATTCTGTTGCTCCAGTGCGATGATGATTAACTACCTAACCTGATTCGTAATTCTCTTACATGATTTATTTTATCAAACATGCGAATAAAATGTTTTCCAAATGCAAACGCAAATCTCTGTTTTATGTGCATAACTTGAGATCTGCAGTAGAAATTATTAAAATGATTTTTTTTTTGTAGTGAAAATTACTTCAAAATATATTTAGCATGTAACAAATGAATCTAGTTCTAATGAAAGCACAAAAAACACAATAAACAGGTTTAAATTGTCGCCTGAGCATATGATGAATAAGTAATTATAATTATTATTATACAGGGTGAGTCAAAATTGTTTTTACAGAGGGGTGATAGTACCCATCCAGACGAGCAATAATTACCGTGGAACATAGGGTCGCATTCCACTCTGAGAGGCAGAAAAGAGTAAAATTAGAATTTAAACATGAACTTACAACTGTGTTGGAAAAGCGAATGAACGATACCAAAAGTTGCACAATCTGATTTATTGATCAGAGAAAAACTCACAGCAAGTGCTCAAAGTGGCGGCCACGCGTGTCGTTGCGCAGTTAACACCGGCGAAGGAATGACTGGCGCACCCTCTCGAAGATTCCTGGTGTTGTGTTAATTTTGTCTGCGGCAACACCGATTCTCGCTACGAGATCTTCAGCCGAGTCCACAGGCGTCTGGTACACTAAAGATTTCATGTGCCTCCAGAAGAAAAAGTCCAGTGGGTTGAGGTCCGGTGAGCGAGGAGGCCGAGCCACAGGTCCGCCACGTGCTTGCATTCTTGCTTAGGCGATATGCTACGTAGGCAGGTACAAAACGACGTCAGAGGCAATGACTTGTTCATGCTCGACGCGTTTCGACTTTACTCTTTTCTGCCTCTCAGAATGGAATGCGACCCTATGTTCCATGGTAATTATTGCTCGTCTGGATGGGTACTATCACCCCTCTTATTTTGTAAAAATAATTTAGACTCACCCTGTATATTTAGTAAATCTACACCCTTTAAGCATGCCAGCTCACTCTGCCTCAAGTATACCGGTCCAGGTGGAATTTTTCTCAGCTTCCACATAGCAGGTCCACCCCTAGTAACCAGAGCATTCACCCCTCGAATAGCAAGCCAGGGACGTAACTAGGGGGGCAGACGGGGCATATGCCCCGGGCGTCGGATTGGGGGAGCGCAAAACTGGACGAGTACTTTTTTACTATAGATATTTACGTATGATAAATGAAGAGGAAAAACTTAGTAGACTACAAAACTATAAAAGGAGCTAAATGCAGATGTGTGAAATGTTGCATGAGCATGAGTGATGTGAGTAAAGAAGGGGAGGATGGGCAGTAAACTGTGCGTGAATGCATTTTTTAGATTGACTAATGCTATTCTTACCTACACATATCCCGATATTTGATAAACCTTTCCATTTCATTCGCAGCGATAATGACAAGTGTGAAAGAATATACCAAACACGTTGCTCTCAGATTATTTGTCAATGAAATATCTTGGAATAATTTGGTATTTCATCTTGTACTAAAAATGAAATTACTGCGAATTAATCTATTTACCTTTGAAATCAAGCATTTATCATCTAAGCTGAAGAAAAAATAATTTGACTAGTGGAATTAATGTGGGGTGGCGATATCAGGTGTTGTCGGGGAGGGTTTTGGTTTAATCGGTCGGGGTGCGGGAGGGGCGCCAAGGCGAGTTCTTGCCCCGGGTGGAAACTAGCCGAGTTACGTCCCTGACCACGCCAGAAAAGACAGCCGACCCGGTCCGGTTATACTATACAAATCAATATCATTTGTTGCTGTTCCAGCATTGTCAGTTTATTAAATTTCCGAGATACAAAGTCCAGGTGTTGATCGATGACAAAATGAGGATTGAAATTGCCCAAGGGGGATGTCGGAATGTTGACAATTAGAGAGAGCCCGAGCGCTAAACACTCGGATATTAAGCCAGAGAATATACGTCCCACTGAAATAGAATTGCGTCATTCCGACCATTCATAAGGTCGAAATAGCGTGGTACTATTCTCATGAGTTTATTGGGCCGCGGTGGCCCGGTTGGAAGAGTAACGGATTAGCAGCTGGAGGGTTGCAGGTTCGAATCCAGACAAAACACCATCGTATACAAAGGGGGCCTGGTGCACGTTAAAACTGTCGTGGCCTCAAATGTCCTCGCGTTGGCGTGGTGTGGAAGTTTGGAGAGTGGGGTGCCAGTTCAGGTATTGCCTCGTCATCAGACCGTGGTTCAAAATTACGTGACCTTTCCCTTCGGGATTGATCCCGGACCGTCGTCAATAGCCCGTTGTCTTGCTCCAGTGCGACGTTAATTAAAATAACTCCCTCCCTTCGAAATTGATCCCGGATCATCGTCAATGGTCCGCTGTGTTGCTCCAGTACGACGTTAATTAATTACCAATTATCATGTAGGTAGGTAGGTATTTTAATTAACGTCACACTGGAGCAAAACAACGGGCGGTGACGGTCCGAGATCAATACCAAAGGGAAAGATCGAGGACCACCACGTAATTTTGAACCACGGTCACAGGACGAGGCACCACATGAGCTGGCACCCCACTCTCCAAACTTCCAGCCCGAGGACATTTGAGGCCACGGCAGTTTTAACGTGCACCAGCCCCCTTTGTACACGACGTGGAGTGCCAGTTCAAGTGCTGTTCTCGTCATGATTCATAATTATGAGGCGTTCTCCTCAGATCTTTCCCTTAAGGATTGATCACGGACGGTCGCCAATAGCCCGTCGTGTTGCTGCAGAGCGACGGTTATTAAAATACCTACCAACCCGGACCGTAGAGAATAGCACGTTAATTAGCTACCTACTACCTCAAACTATCTTTCTATATCGATATGCTTAACTCCAGATAAGGTAAGTCCCTCATCGATATATGGCGTGTTTTGCATATTGCGCATAATAATCAGAGTATCCGTATATATATGAGTGTAAATCCTGCTTGAATACCTCGCTCAAATTGCAGAGTTGATCTAAATCTAGCCAAGTTTGCTGGTAGATATGGCTACAGTGTTGAATGTCCGTCCTAGTTTGTGCAAGGTAAATACTACGTTTTATAACTATTCGAATCTGTTTTTCAAATTGCTATCGATAATGTTATGTGATGTATGAAAGTATACTTACAAGGCACTTGAGGGAAAACAATATCCTGAGTTTCGTATATAAGAGTAAATATTCTTAAAAGTTTTCTTGTATGCATTATGGTCAAATTCGCATTTGCTTGATGTTTCTGGTTTTGGTGAAAATAAAGTCTATTATCTTGATAAAATGCTTATGAACTTGAGTTTTCTGCGTCTAAACGCCGAAACTCTAGCGTTGAGTAAAGTTAAAAGAACTGACGTCTAGGCTAATTTTGTACCAGTAATTACTGAGTAGTAACAACTGTTTCTTAACCCTGGGTAAACTTGCTGAGATTTTGACCTTAATTTGTTCATTGAGTCACGATACGTGTCTTGTACAGGCGCAGTATGACCCCTTGTGCCAATTTGCATTATAAAAACGTAGTATTTTCAGTTACTACGTAGTAACTGAAATTTTCTATTGCACTACCAGACCTTCTAGAGATGCAGAAAGTTCCTAAAGGGAGTTTGCTTCGCTTCTTGAGTTGATGGCTACGGTTAAACAAATGCTTAACTTGGGATGAGTAGTGAGAACATGTGCAATGTTTTATTTCGCTAATGGACTGGTTCTAAGGGAAACTAACTTTGAGATTTCCTCTTAAGTAGAGGGGTTCTCTACTAACCATGGCCTTTTTTCAACTCTAAATGCTTCGTCTAGAGAAAATAGATACGAGTGTAAGAAAATTTTAGATGGGACAATGTAATTCCTTAAAATATTTTCTATTTGAAATTCGTATAATTCATTCACATCTTTACGAAAAATTCGTGACTTATTTTAAAGTTTTGATTTCGCTTGTTTGTAATTGCTGTATCGGAGAAATATTTTAATGTTTAACATAAGCGGAAATTTCAGGTTCTTTCAGCTTTCCGAGGAGAAATTCAATATGCCTCGTTCAGCGATGTGCAACGCCCGACATGGCCTAAACCCGGTGACCCAGGTGTGAAGCCGTACAAAGACATTCCTGGGCCAAAATCTCTGCCTATCGTTGGAAGCTTTTGGAGATACTCTACTGGTAAGGCATGCGTAGCCTGCAAGCTGTTTTCCGTCTGAATTTGTTTGCAATTTAATTTGAAAATCGCGAGCCCGCTGTGACAGTTTCGGCAGCGTTTAACAAAAATTTACCCTCAGCTTATTCCTGCTTGTTCACTACTATAAAATCTGTAAATAAAAGTACTTCTGGGAAAATAGATAATTGGCTCATGGGCTGAAATAGTGGTACAAATCGAAAGACTGGAAGTACATGTCTTTGGGGAAATTGCATTATTACCAGCAGCAATATCTGTTAGTCGACGAATTCAATATTAGACCTCTACATGGCAGTGTTTAACAGTATGCTGTGTATTTTGAAAACTCGTTTTGAGATTTGGTTTCCTTAATTTTGTTGCAGCCCATGAGCCAATCACTTGCCCCTTAAAAACGTCTAGGGAACAAATTTCAACTGTGGTTTAAACATTTATAATCTTACCAAGTTTCCTAGTTTAGATATCATGGGTGAAATATCTCTCCAAGTTAACTTTATGTTTATATCGTATAAATGGAAGTTAGGATAATGTTTTTACTAGTTTGGATAAATTCCCGTAAATTATTGTGTTGCAATGGTTACGTTTTTCAAAAAGATCAAACGAAATTAGTATTTGGCGTAATTTACCCTTGGAAGTAACTTAAGGGTTTTAAGATTATTCAATGCAATTGGAAAAAATGCATATTTCAGTGTACTAATCTTTCAAGAAATGCAAAAATACTTTAAACCTTCTATGAAGTTTAATCGTACTAAGGGTGCGTTGCCTGCTTAACCAACCCCTTCGTTTCATTAAGGTACTTTTATCGAAGTTGAATTCTCAAGTTTATTTCTTTGAACAGGTGAATACTCCGTCGAAAGAATCCACCACACTTATGCCAAATTTTTCAAAGATTTCGGTCCTATCGTCAGGGAAAACATGTTTTTAGGACGTACTCTAATTCATCTCTTCGATACAAAGGATATTGAACATGTGTATAAGATTGAGTGCAAGTATGATCCCATTCGTATGAGTCATAGAGCCGTAGGTAAATACAGGAAGAGTAGAAAGGAACTTTACAACCATCCAGGGCTCGGATCCAGGTATCTATTCTCCTTTGACTTTCTGTTTTGTGGCCCTCAAGTAGCCCGAATTTTCTTTTAAACATGGGCATGGGGACGGTAAATCCATAACCATGTAGATCAAAAACTCCAGCCCATGCGAGGGATTTTCGCTAAACAAACTAGTTTTTACTACTGTCCAAATTCTCATGAAGCATATCGGGTTATCTAAAAATGTAGTTAATTGCAATGGTGACAACGTTTGGTGTTTAGTTTAATTGGTGTTCGATCAACTATCGTGTATCAATTGGGATTTTATTGTGAGAAATTCTTATTGGCGAGTACTAAAATCGCAAGTAACAAAAAAACAAGCAAGTAACGTCACTCGCAGAAAACGCGAATCGCCGCAAAAAAACGTTAACTCCACCATGTCAAGCTTGACGGAAAATGCCTCATTCGATATTCTCTAAAGCGAGAATCGGAAAATATTTTTCACCCTGCAAGAGGGTCTCGCGTTGGTATAATATAATTTTTGTGCTGTTAGTCTTTAAAATTCAAAAGTTGTCACTATTTTCGTTGTGTTTATAATAACGCTGCAAAGAATGGATATAGTGCAGGTATTCTAGGAGGTATGTTTATGTATTTAATGGTGTGACTTAATTTGATGCAGTGAGTGCCGGTTTAGGGACTGCTTTTACATATCTGTTCTATACTGTGATATTGAACACATGTGGGGGGAAATAAGACTTGAGAGATTCCTTTTTCTTGAGTTTGAAATTGTGAACCTTTCGAATGCCATTTTTTTTTTCGGTACCTACATATCGCCGTCTCGGGAAAAAACGAGGAAGCAAAACTTGATGTTTGCAGAAACATCTGTAGTGTTTAATATTTACAACATGCTAGAAACTTTGAAAGTGAGATTAATGGCATATTTATGTTGCTTTTAAATGATGCCACATGCAGGTGTGTTGAGTATTGAGCATATTTTGCAGTCGCGCCGTTTTCCTAAAATTAAGAAAGGAGTATTCAAATCATTATAAATACATTTTTATTAGGTTTATTTACATCTTTACAACAACACTGACAATAACATAATAAACACTTTCGTGTTGAATTTGAATTGAACAAAGCAACTTACAAACGTTCTATCCAGCAACTTGAGTAGTTGCATCGAAAAGAGCTAGCCTCGCTCATCAAAATCGGTTACTACTAACATGCGTTCATATTGAGAAACTTGAAATTAGAACAGGGAGGCATTGCTCTGTAGCGAAACTCTGTTACTGCAGTTCTGTCCTATTGGAAAGAATCGTATCGATGAGAATTGACTCGTCTAACGCAAACTGTCCATCTTTTGCATTTGTCAGTTTTTCTAGAACAGCGATATTGTTATTCTGAACTGCAAGTAATGTTCATGCAGGAAAGTAAGTCTCGGAGAGATTTTCTTCTGGAGTTCAAAATTGAGGCACTCTTTCAATTACTATTACGGTATCTACGCGTTTCCCTGGTTCACTGTTTTGCTCGATCGCCCCTTAGGTGATCCTGTACTTAATTTGACAAACAGGATCGCTTATAATCGTGACATTTTTATCTGGCTACAATCTAATGCATAAACCTTGTTTTACCTAAATCGTGGTTACCAATCCAAAAATATCTCAATCGCACGTTTTCCATTAATTGGACTTGAACGATTTCGGAATAAATCGTGCCAAAAAAGCATTCAACTGCCTGATCGTCTAAGAAAGTCATGTGGTTGATTTTAGACTAACGACGGGACACGGTTGCCTAGTAAATCATTTAAATATATTTGAAATTTTGAACAGCCAGTGTCCCATCTGCACCAGCAGTAAACTGATAACTGCTGGTTGCCTTCCTGTTCATCCTTGACTGAAGTCAATCGTTACTGGGAAGCTAGACTTCGTTATTGGGAACCTAGGCTTGGTCCTCGAATTTTCCTAAATTGCTTTTTCGGTACAATTTTATTCTGATTCTTTAGTGTTGTATTGTATTCTGTAATTTCTGTGTTCTATTGGTGTATTGAGGCAAGGAAGTTTGTCTCCGATGTTGGCTGAATTGGAAAAAGGTGAGTGAACTAAAACTATCGTGCCTTGTAGCATCGTCTCGTTTCTTTTCAGCAATGGAAAAGAATGGAAAACTTTCAGGAGTACCTTCTCGTCCGGCATCACCAGAGAAGATGGCATCGATGAATTCTCAAATTGTTTAGAAATTGTTGCTGGTGACTTGGTGACTAAAATAAAATCTCGCTTGGACAACAACAACGAGGTCGAGTTGTTGCCATTGCTGTATGATTGGGCTTTGGAGAGTGAGTACTTAGTGTAGTCCATAGAAATTTTACCTATTTTGATTAATCTGAAATTAACGTGATCGTCGGATTTTAACTTCGATGAATAACTTTCGAGGTTTTTCTCCCGTGAATTCTTTTTATTGGGTAGATTTCATCTTGCTTTTAGCACAGCTTATCCCCTAAACGGAGTTTGTGCCACATAACCCAAACCAACTTACCGTGCATTAAAATTGGGAATATGAAATTCTGCCTTAACACTTTGATATTATAAGAGCTTTGAATGATATTAGTCCTAAATTGACTTGTGATTTTTAATTTGTAGCTTAAATACGATATGCTAATCTGATAGTCGCGCATAATAAATTGGGATACTCGAATAGTATGCTTATATTAGACGTGCACTCGCTTTTATATAGATAATCCAGATTGTTGTTTCTTAACCATTCCATGACTAATTTAACACTAAAGAACGAGATACAAAATACATTTCCTAATAGTTGTGTGCCTAGAACCTATGTTAGGTGTATGAATCCGTCCATCGGTGACAAGCCAGGTTAACGTCTAGTGGTTCATAATTCCTCCCTTGTGTCTTGATGAATAATGGTCATTTGGCCTAGCATTGGTAGAAAAAATTTCTTGTTAATCAAGAAGGCAGTATCTCAAAGTTTGATGTTTAGAATTAATGGTTAAAAACTGAGTAAAAGTATGATGCCTCAAAAGCAAGTTAAACGGCTCGCTCACTCTAACGGTTGGTGAAGTGATCATACTAACCCATCTAGTTGAGAATTGAATATTTATAACGCAGCACCCCGACCATCAATTATGATCCCGGTTGGAAGAGTAACGGATTCGAATAGAACCCAAGACCGAATACAAAGAGGTCTGGTGCACGCTAAATTTGTCGTGTGCTCAGCTGCGCGATAACTAGCCAAGAGTAGCGCGTAATGTAACCAGGTTCAAACGTGGACTACGTACTCGGTAAAGAAACACTTCGCAAGCTGACTAATCCAGTGAACGGAGTGTTTGATAGTACGAAACTTGAGGTTTTCCTTAAACTAGTACGCCTTCACTTTTTCCAGGCATGGGAGCTTTATCTTTGGGAAGACGACTTGGTTGCTTTGCTGAAAAACGGAATCAACAACTCGACTTTTTCATCTCTGCTGTTCACGACACCCATTACGCTATCTACAGAACGGAAAATGTTCCATTCGGACTCTACGGGAAACATTACAGAACTTTAGCCAGTGCTCAGGATTACATGGCTTAGTAAGTATAATGGATTGCGTCCACATTCGTATTGAATTTTTCACAATTCCCGGGGATAGCAGTGCTATTCAAATTGCACCTCTGTTCAACATATTTAAATGGTGAATAAGCGCCTACAATAAACACAAAAACGACTGCAGAGAAGTTTCACTTGGAATAAATTCGTAATTTCGAAATTAAATGTGGTGTTGAGAGCTCTTCTAAACTTTCATTCTTAAAAATTCCCGAGTAAAGGTTGAATCTCGAAACATTTACACGAATTTTGATTTGCAAATTAAAAGTTTCAATAAACTCTTTACACATACGCATTCTTAAAAGCTAGAATTGTTTGAACAAGATCGGCAGGGAAATGCTACTATAACACAAATGTTATGCACAAACGGTACCATTAAAGTATAAAAAAGGGTAATCGTGGAACAATCTAGTCTAACCCAAAAGAATCGAATTTTTTAGGACATGTATTTATCTTCATTGTTCCCCGATAAATTTCACGTTGGCGTTGAAGTTTGTCGAGTGGGTGCAAGCTCGAGTGTTGACTTGGTCATCTGACCGTGGTTCAAAATTACGAGGTGTTGTCCTCGGATCTTTCAATTCGGCACGGATCCCGAATCGTACCAATAACCCATTGCGTTGCTCCAGTGCGTCGTAAATTCAACAACCAACCATCCTTCGCAGTTTATTAACAAGCAGAACTTTGATAAAAAGTTAAATAGAATGCCACTCTATTTTAAACTTTAATTTTTGGTAAATTCTGCAAAATTGTAAATCTAACTAAGATTCCTTATTCATTGCATTTAGTTTTTTGAAGCCGTACATTGATGAGATATACGAGGAAAGGTCGAGGCTTGAAGATGGCGGCCAACTTCGTGTTGACAAAAGTCAACCCATTGTGATGAATAAATCTATAATCTGGAGATTTATGGAAAAAGAGGCTGAGCACCCTGACGTACTTACGATGATCATCGATATGTTCCAAGGCGGAATACACTCGGTAAGCTGCATTTCGCTTTCTCGTGGTTCAAGTGTATTAACAGATCGTGAAAATAAAGTTTCCTCTTAACTTGCTTTGCGCAGTTTTCGCTCGGTTTTCGGAGTGGCAAATCTGGAATAAATTTCATAACAGTACTCTGTAGAGGTTCACTTGACACGAAACTAAAACTGCTGGAATAAACTATGCTTTATGCCACCTTGTTTTAGGCAATTCTTATGGGGAAATTGCCAATCTGAGGTGGAATATAAGTGTTACCATCCGAAAAGTCATTTAAGTTGCTATTTGTTTAACCCTCGATTTTCCACAATCTTAATTTACGCAACCCGTAATGACTTGATCTAAAATAGTTTGACTAGTTTAAATAGTCGACCCATTCTGAATTTCTCTTCAAAATGCCGCTCCAAACCCGTAAGTTACACTCGAAGCGTTTTCAACAGTTACTCACGAAGTTTAAGAGACTACCACAATTAAATATCATTCTGCTTTAATTCTTAAACTAGACCTTTAAATGCTGTGTTATCGAAAATGCCTCTGAATTCAAGCTCGTTTTATAAGCTTGAATACTTTCAATAAACTTTTTTCCAAGGAATTTGCCTCCACATGTACTTCCTATTTTTAATGTGTATAATTGTGAAACACTTTCCTACTTTGAAGAGCGCTTCATATAATTAATGCTACATCTAAAAATGTTCCATGTGTTGCATATGCTACACCACAAACGCAAAAATCCAAATTTAGTCCACACTGGAGCACCATACAAAAAATATGCAAACGTATTTCAGCTAATTTAATGTCGCGGACTGATGTTGGATCAATGTGGCTTGCCTAAGATTCTAATGATTCTGGCCTGCATGGCATTTTTGTATCGCAATATTTCCGTTTATACACGTAATATCTTTAAAGTTCCCGACTAAATAACCTTGCTCTTTTTCAGACATCTTATACTCTTGCTTTTGTACTTTACCACCTCGCATTGAATCCAACAAAACAACTTATTCTGCACGATGCCCTGACCGCTGCTTTACCGAATAAAACTGACCTCGTGTCTAAACTTCCAGACAAGGTTAAATATTGTAAGCGGGTGATTTATGAAACGCTGAGGTAAGTTCTGAAGTATCTTAGTTTTTCTAATTACCTAATACTCAATCCTCCAAGTGCTTTCGACGACATATATCTCGTCCATAAAGATCTGGATACTTGCTTATGACGAGATTCCTCGTTGAAACAACCACTAAGAAGGTTAAGCTTAATTTTTGATTTTTAGTATCGGAAAGAAAGTACTGCGAGTTTATAAGTTATGACTTTTTCGTAAAAACTACAGTATTTAGAAGTGCGTTTGTAAGCTAAATCTCGCGCTTGTTAGTTATGTCTAAAGCGTGCAAAGCGAATGGCAAGTTTTCAAAGAAACTTGTGTAGAAGATTATGTATTTGTTAACTTGGTAAGAATCCAAGCTGTAAAGACCAAAGAGGATATTGAAAGTTTAATTCAAGATTAATGTATTAGTGTCTATTTATATGGAATTGTCTATTTAGCAGGTAATGCTTTTTATCGGAGGGCGCCATCTTGGAAGTTTAGTTTGTGCTATGACTCTAGGTTCATTGGATCCTGGCTTTAATTCTAGTCTGGACAATAATGTTAAGAGGTTCGGAATCTACTTAGCCATGCTGTGGCTCACCCACTAAGGGCTCTTATAGTAGTTGTCAGTTCGCGCTTTTCCCATCGTGAATAGTGCAAGAATTTAAAAACTAATTGCCGTAAGAAGAGTAGATTAAATATCTGCAAGAGAAACCGATCAAACCGGACTTAATAGTTTGGCGCAGCTTGGCAAAACCTGGCCCTTATGCCATTAAATTCAATCAAACCGGACTTATTTTGTTAAACAATCGAGAGATCCTAGACAAATTCTTTTTTCGAATAACAAGTCTGTTTAAAAGCGTATACTGTGCCCATTGCCTTTTTATTGTGGAATATAAAATCCTTCCACTTCAAACATCAAAGCGCAATTACTCTAATAGGAAATACCCCAATTTGAAAAATTAAAGTCGTGTCGTTCGGACGTCGATGCGTCGTTCTGGTTTGTATGTCGTGTATCTTGACTAATAGATGCATTTCACTTAAGGTAAGCCTTTCTTCTTTGCATATCTTAATTGAGAGAGAACAATAAATTAATATTCATCTACAGATTGAATCCACCTGCTATCGGAACGGGACGAGTTTTGCAGGAGGACATGGTTCTAAGTGGCTATCTGGTTCCGAAAAACGTAGGTTGAATTTTTTAAATTTAAACGGAATTCATGCAATTACTTTATCCAGTATGAAACCATGCTAGATTTGATAATTTAGAGCAATTAAAAATTTCGAATTAACGAGCTAATAAAAACATTAGAATTCCTTTGTTGAAACCAAAACAAAATTTAAGAAACATCTCTGATTTTTCCTAATTTATTTTCCAGTTCGTAAATCGTTGTCAATTACCTGCGTCACATCCTCAACCTCTCGCTTGATGGACTCTGACAGCTTAAGCCGTATAAGTTATGAGGACTTGAATACTACGCTGTTTGATCGTAACTCGAATAATTAAAGCCAATATGAATATCGATACATCAACAACCAATACTTTTAACTACCCCTCGTCGTTTATTTAATTTCCAGCTACCCTAGTGATTTGTCCTGCCTGCCTTCCCTTGTTTACTTGACGTCGTCAAGTGTGTATCCAAATAAGGACCCCTTGAGCCATAAAACCTTAAAACATCCTTTTTAATGAATCTGTTTTCATTCGAGTAGACATATCAAAGTTTGCCCTAAAATTATGTCGACTAGATCTAGTTATATGATAAATCAGATATCGTAGTTTATAAAATATACTGCTCTTCCCGAATTCTATTTTCATTGCTAATAAAACGCGGCATTCAAAACGGGTGATTGTGGGTAAAGCCGAGGGGATGGCAAGTTGCTCTTAAATCTACGCTCTGCGTAAATTTTGGTTCGGTAAAAACTAAATTAAATGAACTGGCTAATAAATGAAGACAATTTCGCGAAGTTTTCTTGACTTTAAATTGAAACTATTGTTTTTCAGTCGATATGTATACTGCAACATCAAGTGGCGCAGATGCAAGAGGAGAATTACAAAAACCCTGACTTATTTATCCCTGAGCGCTTTGAGATACCGCCCCATAGACATCCGTTTGCTCACAGACCTTTTGCATTTGGTCCACGAAGATGCTTTGGCATGGGAATTGCACACTTGGAACTTTATTTAGCAGTAGCCAAGGTAAGTTAAAGCTTCGGTCGGATTCCAATTTCGTGCTGTTAGCATAAATCGAAGCGTAAGATTGATTTGAAGCTAAATTGTGAGGAATGATATTTGAATGCTTCAAAATATGAAATAATGAAAGACCATAAAATACATCGTCAGTTATCGTGGAGTAATTTTGTAGGATTCTATCGTTCAATTAATGTTTATAATCGAAATCTGGTTTGAATGAACTTGATGAAAGTTGCAAAAGCATGCAACTGCTTGAAAGAATTAGCTTCTTGGCAGATGCTTCAGTTTTTACGAGGAAAAGTGTGAAGAATTTCAAGTTAATTTCTAGGTAAAACTAGAGAAATTGGCGACTACAACTATCGCAGACAGACGGTTATTTAGTTAAGCCTACGACGATTTGCCTTATTCTATAATTTCCAATTAGCGATGGTACCGTATTCAGTTTAACCCATTTCCCACTTGATTTATTATACCTTCAAGTTAATTTCATTGAAGCTTCAGTCACCCGTGGTGGCCGTAGTTAACTTTGTTTCCATATCAACAGGATTTGAGTTCGAATCTCGGTCATGATATGGGTGTTCGTAGTGGTTAGGAATCCACTTTAAAATGTAGGTCCCAGTCTAGGGGCCGCGGTGACCCGGTTGGAAGAGTAACTGACTAGCAACCGAAGGGTTGCGAGTTCGAATCCAGCCAAACACCGTCGTGTACAAAGGGGGCTGGTGCACGTTAAATCTGTCGTGGCCTCAAATGTCCTCACGTTGGCGTGGTGTGGAAGTTTGGCGAGTGGGGTGCCAGCTCAGGTGTTGTCTCGTCATCTGACCGTGGTTCAAAATTACGTGGTGTTGTCCTCGGATCTTTCCCTTTGGGATTGATCCCGGACCGTCACCAATAGCCCATTGTGTTGCTCCAGTGTGACGTTAATTGAAATACCCCCAGTCTAATTGGACATATCCTGAAGCCAAAAATCACAACCAAGAATATCTAAATGCTATCAACAAACTCAATCCAGTGCAATTTCGGACTTTCGGTGCTTTTATTATAATATTTTTCCTATGTCCGGCCAATTGAACATTAATCATCATGGCACTGCAAGGACGGAATCGAACCACTTGGCGTTCTTTAGTGCACTAAGAGAATGGGTTCGCATTACATTTCACGTTAATACCATGTATTCTAGCACAACCCGTTTTTGAAGCCACCTATTCGCTCCAGACAAACCTCCATACCTTACGTCGAATTTGAACCTTGAATCTCTCGATCTTCAAGATTTTACCCGGACCATCGGTCCACTGGTTGGCTTATACCAATATTACGTTCTAGGGAAGCACCTTAGTGTTGCAAGTAACAATTCAAAATTGGTAAGTAAAAACAAGGAAAAATTGGAATTATGTAAATAATGGAAATGCTTAAAGTAACAATTGCAGTTGAGAAATTATTCCTCCGTTGATCTTAAAACGTATCTTGGGCAGAAACCGGAACGTATGGGCATGAATTTACTGCATAAAACTGATTATGTTTGAAAGTCGGTTAGATTATTTGCTATTAACACTTGAGATATTTTAATACTTATGAAAAGGTGTTGCATATTGAATCTGAACGCTCTTCTCATTTTCAGATAATGAGAGAATTTGAAATTTCGTATCATCATGAGAAAGTGGATACCAAAAACTTTCTAATAAATGAACCTGACAAGCCAATAAAAATATGCTTCAAACCTTTGTCCAAATGAAGATAAAAATCCAAGTTTGAAGTTGTTCCCGTTTTATACTAATTTTACCTGAATCCCGTTTTGTTGATGTTTGTATTTTATCTCGTTTTAAAATATTATCTTTCAATAGATGTTCATTATTAATAAATAGGTTCTGAATCTCAATTTTGTCCTAGTCTTTCAATCTCGAATGTTTCTCTGAACAAACTTAGTTCAATTGCGAAATCTAATGCATGATCATTTTAGTTTAATGATAAACTTCATAAGGTTTTTATTACCAATTAGCATGAATACATTAACTAAAATACTTTTAAAAGCATAACATATTAAATTCGAACTTCATAGCTGTTTAACTTAAGTAATATTGTAAACATGAAAAATTCATGCCATATATCAGAATGGGCCTAACTGACCTTTCTAAGGTTGGATTATTACACCATTCGCTACAATACATAAATTAATTAAATTTACAAGGTAAAAAGTTTATTTAACATTTACATTGATGAATAAGGAATATTAGATTTACATTTGACTTTAAATGAAGTTGAAATATTTGAAATGGCCATTTGGGAGGATTAAACATTTCAAACTTTATATTCTCGTACTTAGGAGAATATCAATTAAAAAACATGAACTCTCCATATTTTATTGCACATTTATCAAATAGTTAGTATATGAATAAGTACCATCAAGGATCAATTCTTTCATTAAATCAAACAAATGGTAAGTTCTGGTTAGATTACATAGGGCTACCAGATTAGTAGTACTAGGTTATAACAATTGGTTTTAATAATTGTGATCTAGTTGTAACGTATCATGGACAGCAAACTAAAGTAAAATGTTTTGTTTATGTTAAATCATTGTGGAGGATTTTGATATCTACCAGCTAAGTACTAAGAGTATCAGATTAGTATCGTTTAATGTAATATAATGAACGTTATATTTAAACATTTTACCATAAGGCCTATGAAGTGTAGACGGAAGGTCACTTTCAAAATTGCATGTTCTAGGAATTGCTAGTGACTGTATATAGGAATGTACTGAATGTTATTAGAGTTGCAATAAAATTGACTATAGTGCTATAACTGAAATGAGACTCGAGAAATTCTTACATGTCGTGATTTTCAACCAAATTGACGGACATAAGGATAGGATCTATTTTAAAAGTCTTGGGAGGGGAACTTCAGTTTTTGACAACAAATGAGTTGTCTTTTATAATTATGGAAACAGCAGCTCCAAATAATCTTGCATCTTTTATACTATTTAAAAATTATAAGTACACTAATAAAATAACTAAATATGCCTACGAAAAACGTTTTGTGACGAATTTACATTACAAGCATAGTTCCGTCTTGCAACCTGCAGTCTTCTGCATGACTTCTAACCAATTTTAACTTTGACAATCTTTCTTAGTATTTTCTTCAACCAATACATGAAATTCAGTTATGGCGTTAAAGCGATGCTACACTAGAAAATTTTGTAATGCTCGGAGGGTTTACCTTTAATGTAATGTTCTGTCGCATAACGATTGGAGAAGCCAATGGTTAGCATTTCTCTAAGCACCAATATAGCCTCTTAATGTAAGTACATAATTCAGAAAATGTGAACATGACATGCTAATGGTTTTCCTGATGCAATCAAAGATTATTTTTATAACACCAATCGGGAAAATTGTAATGTTTTCTGGACTTGTTCTTTTATAACCTTGTACCATGTCTAAAAATACATTTTTAGTTTTTAATGAAAAAAAGATCCCAAATGTTTTCACGGGAAAACAATCTTTCCAGAGTGAAAAAGATATTTGTACTTCTACCTAGAAAGTTACTTTCCAAATATTTAAAAGCATCAAGCACTCGCATATATATCTTAATCTAGAAAAGTCTACTAACATTTAATAGCATTTTTAAGACAAGCAACATTTTAAGGCCTTAATTAACATTACATCAGTATATGCTGAAGTATTTTATTAGGAAAACTGCTTCTGAGCAGTATTACGTAAAATAAGGCAAGTATATTCATTAAATAGTATAACAGAAATTGTTAATTTTTTTTAGGCTCAAGAGCTATATTTGGCTAAACTGATAAACATGACAAAACAAATTTCTGGAATTTAACAACGAATTATATTGATACGTGACATAGTATAGAGTAATACTTTATGCATATTTTAAAATACATATCTGGATATTGCTTTAAAATCTAATCATTTTACCTTAAGTCTTGAATAAAATTTCCAGTTAAGTAAAATGTAATTCTAGATTTTTCCTAGCAGAAATGGAGTTTAAAATTGGAAATCCTCATAAAAGCACATGTGTTATAAAAATTTAGAGTAGAAATTTAAATGAAATGAATAGAAAACTAAATCGATAAAAATGCATTTCGTATGACTTTCAAATGAAAGTTAAAATGTATAAATTTATCTAAATTTGCGACAAGTTGATTTCTGAATTATATGCTATGCATGTCCATAGCAGTAGTTTGTAGAGTTCCAAAATTCTCAACCAATATGTTTTCCCATCAGATGTAAAACTTCAACTTTAATAAAGTTTTTCATTTCTGAATAGTTTCAGCTTTTTATAGGCATTCACTTACTAAGAGGGAGGACAACTTTAAGGGATTGACTTTTTCAAAATACTGGTTTCTAACAAAATTGTGGAGAAAGTAAAAGTTTATAAAAATATAAAATTGTCAGTGTTTAAATTTGTTTTTATCATAATGCAAAATCTTTTAATTGAAACATTTTAAATCCAACAAAACAGATTTTACTTAATTAGGGTAATGCATATTTTTATCAAAATTTTGTCACTCAAAATGAGTTTTCCTGTAATTCTATATTTGTTTATAACAAGATTTCTAAAATTAATAGATTCTATTGAAAATTTTAAAATCAATTTTGTTAAATTTCTAACGATGGCTGCGAAAGAAGAAACTCGATCCAAACAAAGACTAGAGTGTGTAGGTCTGATGTATATTAAATCTAATGTGGCTGGGGGCCGCGGTGGCCCGGTTGGAAGAGTAACGGACTAGCAACCGAAGGGTTGCGAGTTCGAATCCAGCCAAACACCGTCGTGTACAAAGGGGGCTGGTGCACGTTAAATCTGTCGTGGCCTCAAATGTCCTCACGTTGGCGTGGTGTGGAAGTTTGGAGAGTGGGGTGCCAGCTCAGGTGTTGCCTCGTCATCTGACCGTGGTTCAAAATTACGTGGTGTTGTCCTCGGATCTTTCCCTCTGGGATTGATCCCGGACCGTCACCAATAGCCCATTGTGTTGCTCCAGTGTGACGTTAATTGAAAATACCAAAATACCAAATACTAATGTGGCTGAAATGTCCTCACATTAGCATGGTGCAACAGTTTCAACTACCTACCCAATAAATGCTGTTTAAATTTATGAAATATAATGGCAGAATGAATAAGAATGGAAGTATCAGTCCATGTATACATTTTGTGAATTTTTATTTAAAAAGACAGTACATAATACACATAATTATAAAGAAAAGTTAATTAAACTCATAACAAACAAAAGTTAGTTTTCATACATAAAATCTCTATCAAATGCATAAACTTGTGCAATAAAAAATTAAAAATAAAGATCCTGGCATTACAATTAGCACCTTTTAAAATATCACAAATAAACATTCTGTGTAAGTTATATAAAGGCACTTTTAATTGTTATTGTTATTGTTATTTCAATTAACGTCACACTGGAGCAACACAACGGGCTATTGGTGACGGTCCGGGATCAATCCCAAAGGGAAAGATCCGAGGACAGCACCACGTAATTTTGAACCACGGTCAGATGACGAGGCAACACCTGAGCTGGCACCCCACTCTCCAAACTTCCACACCACGCCAATAACTTCGCATTGGAGCAACGCAAGGGAAAACGACTGATATGAAAAGAAAGCAGTCTATAATTGGGTTTTTTCACAGCGCAAAGGCTATTTGTGGTCACATTGCAAGCAATATTTTTCACTGAAATAAATTGACATACACACAGAAAATTTGTACTGACATAGAAGGAATACACCCAGGATATTAACAAAAATCGTTCGTCATCTGATCGTGGTTCAAAATTACGTGGTGCTGTCCTCGGATCTTTCCCTTTGGGATTGATCCCGGACCGTCACCAATAGCCCGTTGTGTTGCTCCAGTGTGACGTTAATTGAAATACCCACCCCCCCAACAAGAATCGAACCGGAGCCTCCTACAATTCTCAGGTTGCTAGGTCAGTGGGCAAACCCTTTGACCTCCAAATGAGTCACGGATACCACATGTCCACTCTCTTTTGGTGCCATGGTAACCCAGTTGGAAGAGTAACGGATTACCAACCGGAGGGTTGCGAGTTCGAAATTCGGTCTAAACAAAGACCATCGTGCACACGGGAGCTCGTGCTCGTTAAATCTGTCGTGGCCTCAAACTTCCTCAAGTTGGCATGGTGGGGAAGTTTGGAGAGTGGAGTGCCAGCTCGGGTGTTGGTCTCGTCATGATTCATAATTATGAGGTATTCTCCTCGGATTTTTCCCTTGGGGATTGATCCCTGACCATCGCCAATAGCCCATTGTGTTTCTCCAGTGCGACGTTAATTAATTACCATTGCCATTATCACCACTCTTTTGTTTGGATTGATTGATTGTGTACCCATATACTCCGACTTTTGTGCTCGATATCAATGATCCGCTGATAAATTACCAACAAATACTGAACATATACACAAGGAACGTTTTAATGACACCCAAGAGAGAAATACGCCAAGAGATATTACAGGTTTTTTTTTTTTTTTTTTTTTATTATTTTATTATTTTTATTATTATTTCAATTAACGTCACACTGGAGCAACACAATGGGCTATTGGTGACGGTCCGGGATCAATCCCAAAGGGAAAGATCCGAGGACAACACCACGTAATTTTGAACCACGGTCAGATGACGAGGCAACACCTGAGCTGGCACCCTACTCTCCAAACTTCCACACCACGCCAACGTGAGGACATTTGAGGCCACGACAGATTTAACGTGCACCAGCCCCCTTTGTACACGACGGTGTTTGGCTGGATTCGAACTCGCAACCCTTCGGTTGCTAGTTCGTTACTCTTCCAACCGGGCCACCGCGGCCCGATATTACAGGAATCGAGATACCCCGCACACGACTACAACGCACCGACTGCTAGCGAAGTAGGCAAGCTCAATACCCTTTTACCGCTTAGATATAAGCAATTAAAATATCTGTTCTTTCTGTATCGAATTCCTTGACGTTGTCTGTATTGTATTTGGCACGTCTTGGCCAAATATGGCCCTTTCGCCATAGAACCCAGAGCCGAGGTAGCCCGGTTGGAAGAGTAACGGAGAGAAGGGTTGCGAGTTCGAATCCAAACAAATACCATCGTGTACAAAGGGGCGTTAAATCTGTCGTGCCTCATATGTCCTCAGGTTGGCGTGGTGTGGAAGTTTGGAGAGTGGGGTGCTATATAGCTCAGGTGGTGCCTCGTCATCTGACCGTGGTTCAAGATTGCGTGTTTTCCTCGGTCTTTGCTTTCGGGATTGATCCCCGACGGTCGCAATAGCACGTCGTGTTGCTCCAGAGCGACGATTATTAAAATACCTACCTACCCCAACCGTAGACAATAGCACGTTAATTAACTACCTACTAACTACTTCAAACCATCTTTCTATATCGTTCGTCATCTGACCGTGGTTCAAAATTACGTGGTGTTGTCCTCGGATCTTTCCCTTTGGGATTGATCCCGGACCGTCACCAATAGCCCATTGTGTTGCTCCAGTGTGACGTTAATTGAAATACCCAAATACCCGAAATACCCCTTTCTATATCGATATGTTCCAGATAAGGTAAGTCGCACATCGATATATGGCGTGTTTTGCATATTGCGCATAATAATCAGAGTTTTTTTTATATATATATGAGTGTAAATCATGCTCGAATACCTAACTCAAATCTCGTCGAGTTTGCTGGTAGAGATGGCTACTGTGTTGAATGTCCGTCCTAGTTTGTGCAAGGTAAATACTAAGTTTTATAACTATTCGAATCTGTTTTTCAAATTGCTATCGATAATGCAATGAGCTGTATGAAAGTATACTTACAAGGCACTTGGGGAAAACAATATCTTGAGTTTCGTATATAAGAGTAAATATTAAAAGTTATATTGTGTGTATTATGGTCAAATTCGCATAGCGTTATGTTTCTGGAATTGGTAAGATTAAAGTCCATTATCTTGATAAAATGCTTATGAACTTGAGTTTTCTGCGTCCAAACGCCGAAACTCTAGCGTTGAGTAAAGTTAAAAGAATTGATGTCTAGGCTAACTTTGTACCCGTAATTAGTGAGTAGTAATAACTGTTTCTTACCCCTGGGTAAACTTGCTGAGATTTTGACCTTAATTTGTTCATTGAGTCACGATACGTGTCTTGTACAGGCACAGTATGACCCTTGTGCCAATTATTTGCATTATAAAAACAAAAACATGGTAACTGAAATTTTCTATTGCGCTACCAGACCTTCTAGAGATGCAGAAAGTTCCTAAAGGGAGTTTGCTTCGCTTCTTGAGTTGATGGCTACGGTTAAACAAATGCTTAACTTGGGATGATAGTGAGAAAATGTGCAATGTTTTATTTCGTAAATGGACTGGTTCTAAGAGGGAAAACTGCCTTTAAAATTTTATCCTTAGTAGAGGGGTTCTCTTATAACAATAGCCTTTTTTTTCAACTCTAAATGCTTCGTCTAGAGAAAATAGATACGAGTGTAAGAAAATTTTAGATGGGACAATGTAATTCCTTAAAATATTTTCTATTTGAAATTCGTATAATTCATTCACATCTTTACGAAAAATTCGTGACTTATTTTAAAGTTTTGATTTCGCTTGTTTGTAATTGCTGTATGGAAGAAATATTTTAATGTTTAACATAAGCGAAATTTCAGGTTCTTTCAGCTTTCCGAGGAGAAATTCAATATGCCTCGTTCAGCGATGAGCAACGACCGAGAAGGCCTAAAGCCGGTGACCCAGGTGTGAAGTCTTACAAAGACATTCCTGGGCCAAAATCTCTGCCTATCGTTGGAAGCTTTTGGAGATACTCTACTGGTAAGGCATGCGTAGCCTGCAAGCTGTTTCCCGTCTGAATTTGTTTGTAATTTAATTTGAAAATCGCGAGCCCGCTGCGATAGTTTCGGCAGCGTTTAACAAAAATTTACGCTCAAGCTTATTCCTGCTTGTTCACTATTCTAAAATCTAAATAAAAGTACTTCTGGGAAAATCGATAATTGGCTCATGGGCTGAAATAGTGGTACAAATCGAAAGACTGGAAGTACATGTCTTTGGGGAAATTGCATTATTACCAGCAGCAATATCTGTTAGTCGACGAATTCAATATTAGACCTCTAGATGGCAGAGTTTAACAGCATGCTGTGTATTTTGAAAACTCGTTTTGAGATTTGGTTTCCTTAATTTTGTTGCAGCCCATGAGCCAATCACTTGCCCCTTGAAAACGTCTAGGGACCGAAATTTAACTGGGGTTTAAGCATTTATAATCTTACCAAGTTTCCTAGTTTAGATATCATGGGTGAAGTATCGCTCCAAGTTAACTTTATGTTTATATTATTACGAAATTAGCATTTGGCGTAATTTACCCTTGGAAGTCCTTAAGGGTTTTAAGATTATTCAATGCAATTGGAGAAAAATGCATCTTTGAGTGTACTAATCTTTCAAGAAATGCAAAAATACTTTAAGCCTTCTATGAAGTTTAATCGTACTAAGAGTGCGTTGCCTGCTTAACCAACCCCTTCGTTTAGTTAAGCTACTTTTATCGAAGTTGAATTCTCTAGTTTATTTCTTTGAACAGGTGAATACTCCGTCGAAAGGATCCACCACACATATTCCAGATTTTTCAAAGATTTCGGTCCTATCGTCAAGGAAAACATGTTTTTAGGACGTACTCTAATTCATCTCTTCGATCCAAAGGATATTGAAGCTGTGTATAGGATTGAGTACAAGTATGAACCCATTCGTATGAGTCATAGAGCCGTAGGTAAATACAGGAAGAGTAGAAAGGACCTTTACAACCATCCAGGGCTCGGATCCAGGTATCTATTCTCCTTTGACTTTCTGTTTTGTGGCCCTCAAGTAGCCCGAATTTTCTTTTAAACATGGGCATGGGGACGGTAAATCCATAACCATGTAGATCAAAAACTCCAGCCCATGCGAGGGATTTTCGCTAAACAAACTAGTTTTTACTACTGTCCAAATCCTCATGAGGAGGTATATTTATGTATTTAATGGCGTGACCCGTTACTTAATTTGATGCTGGGAGTGCCGATTTAGGGGCTGCCTTTTACATATATATTCTACACTATACTGTAACTAATATTAAACACATGTGGAGAAATGAGTATTGAGATTCCTTTTTCTGGAGTTTGAAATTGTGAACCTTCTTTCGAATGCCATTTTTTTCGGTACCTACATATCGCCGTCTCGGGAAAAAACGAGGAAGCAAAACTTGATGTTTGCAGAAAACTAGAAACATCTGTAGTGTTTAATATTTACAACATGCTAGAAACTTTGAAAGTGAGATTAATGGCATATTTATGTTGCTTTTAAATGATGCCACATGCAGGTGTTGAGTATTGAGCATATTTTGCAGTCGCGCCGTTTTCCTAAAATTAAGAAAGGAGTATTCAAATCATTATAAATACATTTTTATTAGGTTTATTTACATCTTTACAACAACACTGACATTTTTCTATTAAATCAGTTACTTACATAATGAAGCGACAGATTAACAATGACATAAAAAACACGTGCTTTGTTCTAGTCCAATTCAACACTCGGCTTATCGTTCTATCCAGCAACTTGAGTAGTTGCATCGAAAAGAGCTAGCCTCGCTCATCAAAATCGGTTACTACTAACATGCGTTCATATTGAGAAACTTGAAATTAGAACAGGGAGGCATTGCTCTGTAGCGAAACTCTGTTACTGCAGTTCTGTCCTATTGGAAAGAATCGTATCGATGAGAATTGACTCGTCTAACGCAAACTGTCCATCTTTTGCATTTGTCAGTTTTTCTAGAACAGCGATATTGTTATTCTGAACTGCAAGTAATGTTCATGCAGGAAAGTAAGTCTCGGAGAGATTTTCTTCTGGAGTTCAAAATTGAGGCACTCTTTCAATTACTATTACGGTATCTACGCGTTTCCCTGGTTCACTGTTTTGCTCGATCGCCCCTTAGGTGATCCTGTACTTAATTTGACAAACAGGATCGCTTATAATCGTGACATTTTTATCTGGCTACAATCTAATGCATAAACCTTGTTTTACCTAAATCGTGGTTACCAATCCAAAAATATCTCAATCGCACGTTTTCCATTAATTGGACTTGAACGATTTCGGAATAAATCGTGCCAAAAAAGCATCCAACTGCCTGACCATCTAGGAGAAAGTGATGTGGCTGATTTTAGACTAACGACGGGACATGATTGCCTAGTAAGTCATTTAAATATATTTGAAATTTTGAACAGCCAGTGTCCCATCTGCACCAGCAGTAAACTGATAACTGCTGGCTGCCTACCTGTTCGTCCTTGACTGAAGTAAATCGTTACTGGGAAGCTAGACTTCGTTATTGGGAGGCTAGGCTTTGTCCTCGTATTTTCCTAAATTGCTTTTTCGGTACAATTTTATTCTGATTCTTTAGTGTTGTATTGTATTCTGTAATTTCTGTCTTCTATTGGTGTATTGAGGCAAGGAAGTTTGTCTCCGATGTTGGCTGAATTGGAAAAAGATGTGAGTGAACTAAAACTAGCGTGGCTTGTAGCATTGTCTCGCGTTTCTTTTCAGCAATGGAGAAGAATGGAGGACATTCAAGCGCCTCTTCCCGTCTGGCTTCACCAGAGAAGATGGCCTCGATGAATTCTCAAATTGCTTAGAAGTTGTTGCTGATGACTTGGTGTCTAAAATAAAATCTCGCTTGGACCAGAACAACGAGGTCCAGTTACTGCCATTGCTTTATGATTGGGCTATGGAGAGTGAGTACTTAGTGTAGTCCATAGAAATTTTACCTATTTTGATTAATCTGAAATTAACGTGATCGTCGGATTTTAACTTCGATGAATAACTTTCGAGGTTTTTCTCCCGTGAATTCTTTTTTATTGGGTAGATTTCATCTTGCTTTTGGCACAGCTTATCCCCTAACGGACCTTGTGCCACATAACCCAAACCAATCTACCGTGCATGAAAGTTGTTAATATGAAATTCTGCTTTAACACTTTGATATAAGAGCTTTGAATGATATTAGTCCTAAATTGACTTGTGATTTTTAATTTGTAGCTTAAAAACGATATGCTAATCTGATAGTCGCGCATAATAAATTGGGATACTCGAATAGTATGCTTATATTAGACGTGCACTCGCTTTTATATAGATCATCCAGATTGTTGTTTCTTAACCATTCCATGACTAATTTAACACTAAAGAACGAGATACAAAATACATTTCCTAATAGTTGTGTGCCTAGAACCTATGTTAGGTGTATGAATCCGTCCATCGGTGACAAGCCAGGTTAACGTCTAGTGGTTCATAATTCCGCCCTTGTGTCTTGATGAATAATTGTCATTTGGCCTAGCATTGGTAGAAAAATTTCTTGTTAATCAAGAAGGCAGTATCTCAAAGTTTGATGTTTAGAATTAATGGTTAAAATTTGAGTAAAAGTATGATGCCTCAAAAGCAAGATAAACGGCTCGCTCACTCTAACGGTTGGTGAAGTGATCATACTAATTCATCTAGTTTAGAATTGAATATTTATAACGCAGCACCCCGACCATTAATTATGATCCTGGTTGGGAGAGTAACGGATTAGAAACCGGAGTGTTGCGAGTTCGAATCCAACCAAAGACCTTAGAGTACAAAGGTCTGGTGCACTTTAAATCTGTCGTGGCCTCAAATGTCCTAAGCTGCGCGCTAATTAGCTAACAGTAGCGCGTGATGTAACCAGGTTCAAACGTGGACTGTACGTACTCGGTAATGAAACACTTCGCAAGCTGACTGATCCAGTGATCGGAGTGTATTTGATAGTACGAAACCTGAGGTTTTCCTTAAACTAGTACGCCTTCACTTTTTCCAGGCATGGGAGCTATATCTTTGGGAAGACGATTTGGTTGCTTTGCTGAAAACCGGAATCAACAACTCGACTTTTTCATCTCTGCAGTTCACGACACCCATTACGCTATCTACAGAACGGAAAATGTTCCATTCGGACTCTACGGGAAACATTACAGAACTTTAGCCAGTGCTCAGGATTATATGGCTCAGTAAGTATAATGGATTACGTCCACATTCGTATTGAATTTTTCACAATTCTCGGGGATAGCAGTGCTATTCAAATTGCACCTCTGTTCAACATATTTAAATGGTGAATAAGCGCTTACAATAAGCACAAAGACGACCGCAGAAAAGTTTCACTTAGAATAAATTCGTAATTTCGAAATTAAATGGTGTTGAGAGCTCTTCTAAACTTTCATTCTTAAAATTCCCGAGTAAAGGTTGAATCTCGAAACATTTACACGAAGTTTGATCTGCGAAATTAAGAGTTTCAATAAACGCTTTACACATACAATTCTAGCTTTGAAGAATGTGTTTAAACAAGATCGGCAGGGAGAAATGCTACTATAACACTAGTAATATGCACAAACGGTACCATTAAAGTAAAAAAGGGCAATCGTGGAATAATCTAGCCTAACCCAAAAGCATCGGATCTTGTAGGATACGTATTTATCTTCAGTGTTTTACCTATGAATTTCACGTTGGCGTGGAAGTTTGTAGAGTGGGTGCAAGCTCGAGTGTTGACTTCGTCATCTGGCCGTGGCTCAAAATTACGAGATGTTGTCCTCGGATATTTCACTTTGGGACTGATCCCGAACCGTCCCAATAACCCATTGTGTTCCGGTGCAGCGTAAATTCAACCAACCAGCCTTCTCGGTTTATTAACAAAGAGAACTTAGATAAAAGTTAAATAGAGAATGCCACTCTATTTTAAACTTTAATTTTTGGTAAATTCTGCAAAATTGTAAATCTAACTAAGATTCCTTATTCATTGCATTTAGTTTTTTGAAGCCGTACATTGATGAGACATACGAGGAAAAGTCGAGGCTTGAAGATGGCGGCGAATTTCGTGTTGACAAAAGTCAACCTATTAGGATGACTAAATCTCTAATCTGGCAGTTTGTGGCGTACGGGGTTGAGCACCCTGACGTACTTACGATGATCATCGATATGTTCCAAGGCGGAATACACTCGGTAAGCTGCATTTCGCTTTCTCGTGGTTCAAGTGTATTAACAGATCGTGAAAATAAAGTTTCCTCTTAACTTGCTTTGCGCTGTTTTCGCTCGGTTTTCGGAGTGGCAAATCTGAAAAAAAATTTCATAACAGTACTCTGTAGAGGTTCACTTGACACGAAACTAAAACTGCTGGAATAAACTATGCTTTATGCCACCTTGTATTAGGCAATTCTTATGGGGAAATTGCCAATCTGAGGTGGAATATAAGTGTTACCATCCGAAAAGTCATTTGAGTTGCTATTTGTTTAACCCTCGATTTTCCACAATCTTGATTTACGCAACCCGTAATGACTTGATCTAAAATAGTTTCTAAATAGAATAGATCTAAAATAGTCGACCCATTCTGAATTTCTCTTCAAAATGCCGCTCCAAACCCGTAAGTTACACTCGAAGCGTTTTCAACAGTTACTCACGAAGTTTAAGAGACTACCACAATTAAATATCATTCTGCTTTAATTAAACTAGACTTTTAAATGCTGTGTTATCGAAAATGCCTTATTCAAGATCGTTCTGTAAGCTTGGATCCTTTCAATAAAGTTTTTTCAATAGAATTTGCCTCCATATGTACTTCCTATTTTTATTGTGTATAATTCTAAAACTCTTTCCTACTTTAAAAAGCGCTTCATATAATTAATGCTACATCTAAAAATGTTCCATGTGTTACAAATTCTACAGTACAAACGCAAATCTAGCCCACACTGGAGCGCCATACAAAAAATATGCGCACGTATTTCAGCCAATTTAATGTCGCGGAGTGATGTTGGACCAATGTGGCTTGCCTAAGATACTAATGATTCTGGCCTGCATGTCATTTGTATCGAATTTTTTCCGTTTATACACGTATCTTCAAAGTTCCGGACTAAATACCCTTGCTCTTTTTCAGACATCCCATACTCTAGCCTTTGCACTTTACCACCTCGCATTGAATCCAACAAAACAACTTGCTCTTCACGATGCCCTGATCGCTGCTTTGCCGAATAAAACTGACCTTGTCTCTCAACTTCCAGACAAGGTTAAATATTGTAAGCGGGTGGTTTATGAAACGCTGAGGTAAGTTCTAAAGTTTCTTAGTTTTTCGAATTACGTAATACTCAAACCCTCCAAGTGCTTTCGACGAGATATCTCGTCCATAAAGATCTGGATACTTGCTTATGACGAGATACCTCGTTGAAACGACCACTAAGAAGGTTAAGCTTAATTTTTAATTTTTAGTATCGGAAAGAAAGTACTGCGAGTTTATAAGTTATGACTTTTTCGTAAAAACTACAGTATTTAGAAGCGCCTTTGTTAGGTAAATCTCGCGCTTGTTAGTCTTTGTCTAAAGCATGCAAAGCGAATGGCAAGTTTTCAAGAAAACCTACTTGCACTGTAGATTTGGGTGAACTTGGTAAGAATCCACGCGATAAAGAACAAAGAGGATATTAAAAGTTTAATTCAAGATTAATGTATTAGTGTCTATTTATATGGAATTGTCTATTTAGCAGGTAATGCTCTTTATCGGAGAGCGCCATCTTAGAAGTTTAGTTTGTGCTATGGCTCTAGGTTCATTGGATCCTGGCTTTAATTCTAGTCTGGACAATAATGTTAAGAGGTTCGGAATCTACTTAGCCATGCTGTGGCTCACCCACTAAGGGCTCTTATAGTAGTTGTCAGTTCGCGCTTTTCCCATCGTGAATAGTGCAAGAATTTAAAAACTAATTGCCGTAAGAAGAGTAGATTAAATATCTGCAAGAGAAACCAATCAAATCGGACTTAATAGTTTGGCGCAGCTTGGCAAAACCTGGCCCTTATGCCATTAAATTCAATCAAACCGGACTTATTTTGTTAAACAATCGAGAGATCCTAGACAAATTCTTTTTTCGAATAACAAGTCTGTTTAAAAGCGTATACTGCGCCCATTGCCTTTTTATTGTGGAATATAAAATCCTTCCACTTCTAACATCAAGAAAGCGCAATTACTCAAATTAAATCGTTCCTATTTCTAATCGTTAATTTCCTATAAAAGTCGGGTGTTCTGGTCGTTCGGACATCGATGCGTCATTCTGTTTTGTATGTCGTGTATCTTGATTAATGGATGCATTTTACTTAAGGTAGGCAATGAAAAAAGGTTTACCTTAATTCAGAGATCACTAAATCAATATTCATCTACAGAATGAATCCACCAGCTATCGGAACGGGACGAGTTTTGCAGGAGGACATGGTTCTAAGTGAATATCTGGTTCCGAAAAATGTAAGTTGAATTTTTAAAATTCAAGCGGAATTCACATGCAATTACATTATCCAGTATGAAACCATGCTAGATTTGATAATTTAGGGCAATTCAAAATTTCGAATTAACAAGCTAATAAAAACATTAGAATTCCTTTGTTGAAACCAAAACAAAATTTAAGAAACATCTCTGATTTTTCCTAATTTATTTTGCAGTTCGTAAATCGTTGTCCATTACCTGCGTCACATCCTCACCCTTTCGCTTGATGGACTCTGTATGACAGCTTAAGCCGTATAAGTTATGAGGACTTGAATACTACGCTGTTTGATCGTAACTCGAATAATTAAAGCCAATATGAATATCGATACATCAACAACCAATACTTTTAACTACCCCTCGTCGTTTATTTAATTTCCAGCTACCCTAGTGATTTGTCCTGCCAGCCCTCCCTTGTTTACTTGACGTCGTTAAGTGTGTATCCAAATAAGGGCCCCTTGCGCCATAAAACCTTAAAACATCCTTTTTAACGAATCTGTTTTCATTCGAGTAGACATGGTATCAAAGTTTGCCCTAAAATTATGTCGACTAGATCTAGTTATGTGTTAAATCGGATATCGTAGTTTAAAAAATACTGCTCTTCCCGAATTCGATTTTCATTGCTAATAAAACGCGGCATTCAAAACGGGTGATTGTGGGATTAGTCCAGGGAAGTTGCTCTTAAATCTACGCTCTGCGTAAATTTTGGTTCGGTAAAAACGAAATTAAATGAACTGGCTAATAAATGAAGACAATTTCGCGAAGTTTTCTTGACTTTAAATTGAAACTATTGTTTTTCAGTCGATATGTATACTGCAACATCAAGTGGCGCAGATGCAAGAGGAGAATTACGAAAGCCCCGACTTATTTATCCCTGAGCGCTTTGAGATACCTCCCCATAAACATGCGTTTGCATACAAACCTTTCGCATATGGTCCACGAAGATGCTTTGGCATGGGAATTGCACTCTTGGAACTTTATTTAGCAGTAGCCAAGGTAAGTCAAAGCTTCGGTCGGATTCCAATTTCGTGCTGTTAGCATAAATCGAAGCGTAAGATTGATTTGAAGCTAAATTGTGAGGAATGATATTTGAATGCTTCAAAATATGAAATAATGAAAGACCATAAAATACATCGGCAGTTATCGTGGAATAATTTTGTAGGATTGTCATTCAATTGTTTATAATCGAAATCTGGTTCGAATGAACAACTTGATGAAAGTTGCAAACGCATGCAACTGCTTGAAACTATTCGCTTCTTGGCAGATGCTTCAGTTTTTACAAAGAAAAGGTGTTAAGAATTGCAAGCTAATTTCTATGTAAAACTAGAGAAATTGGCGACTACAATTATCGCTGACAGACGGTTATTTGGTTAAGCCCACGACGATTTGCCTTATTCATAATTATCTCTAATTAGCGATGGTACCCGTATTGAGTTTAACCCATTTCCCACTTGATTTATTTTACCTTCAAGTTAATTTCATTGAAGCTTCAACCAGCCGTGGTGGCAGTAGTAAAGTTTGTTCCCAGATCCAACAGGATTTGGGTTCGAATCTCGGTCATGAAATGGGTGATCGAAGTGGTTAGGAATTTACTTTAAAATGTAGGTCCCAGTCTAATTAGACATATCCTGAAGCCAAAAATCACAACCAAGAATATCTGAATGCTATCAACAAACTCAGTCCAGTGGAATTTTCATACTTTCATTCTAATATTTTTCCTATGTCCGGCCAATTGAACATTAATCATCATGGCACTGCAAGGACGGAATCGAACCACTTGGCGTTCTTTAGTGCACCAAGAGAATGGGTTCGCATTACACCTCGCGTACATATCAAGTATTCTAGGCACAACCCGTTTTTGAAGCCAACTTTTGCTCCAGACAAACCTCTGCCTTGCGTACCCTGAACCTTTCGATTCTCAAGATTTTACCCTGACCATCAGTCCACTGGTTGGCTTATACCAATATTACATTCTAGGGAAGCACCTTAGTGTTGCAAGTAACAATTCAAAATTGGTAAGTAAAAACAAGGAAAAATTGGAATTATGTAAATAATGGAAATGCTTAAAGTAACAATTGCAGTTGAGAAATTATTCCTCCGTTGATCTTAAAACGTATCTTAGGCAGAAACCGGAACGTATGGGCATGAATTTACTGCATAAAACTGATTATGTCTGAAAGTCGGTTAGATTATTTGCTATTAACACTTGAGATATTTTAATACTTATGAAAAGGTGTTGCATATTGAATCTGAACGCTCTTCTCATTTTCAGATAATGAGAGAATTTGAAATTTCGTATCATCATGAGAAAGTGGATACCAAAAACTTTCTAGTAAATGAACCTGACAAGCCAATAAAAATATGCTTCAAACCTTTGTCCAAATGAAGATAAAAATCCAAGTTTGAAGTTGTTCCCGTTTTATACTAATTTTACCTGAATCCCGTTTTGTTGATGTTTGTATTTTATCTCGTTTTAAGATATTATCTTTCAATAGATGTTCATTATTAATAAATAGGTTCTGAATCTCAATTTTGTCCTAGTCTTTCAATCTCGAATGTTTAACTCTGAACAAACTTAGTTCAATTGCAAAATCTAATGCATGATCATTTTAGTTTAATGATAAACTTCATAATGTATTCATGCTAATTGGTAATAAAAACCTTAACTAAAATACTTTTAAAAGCATAACATATTAAATTCGAACTTCATAGCTGTTTAACTTAAGTAATATTGTAAACATGAAAAATTCATGCCATATATCAGAATGGGCCTAACTGACCTTTCTAAGGTTGGATTATTACATCATTCGTTACAATACGTAAATTAAATAAACTTTTTACTTTCTAAATTCAATTAGCATTTATATTGATGAATAACGAATATTATAGTTACGTTTGACTTTAAATGAAGTTGAAAAATATGAAATATTGGAAATGGACATTTGAAAGGGTTAAACATTTCAAACTTGATATTCTCGTACTTTAAAGAGAATACCAATTAAAAACATGAGTTCTCCATATTTAATATTTTATTGCAGATTTATCAAATAGTTATTCATATAAGTACCAGCAAGGATAAATCTTTTCATTAAATCAAACAAATGCTAAGTACTGGCTAGATTACATTGGGCTACCAGATTAGTAGCACTAGGTTATAACAATTGGTTTTAATAATTGTGATCTAGTTGTAACATGTGTGCAGTAAACTAAAGTAAAATGTATTGTTTATGTTAAATTATATTGGAGGATTTTGGTATCTACCAAGTAAGTACTAAAAAGCATGATTAGTATTTAATCTAATGTAATGTAATGAACGTTAGGTATAACATTTTAAGCAAAAGCTTATAAAGAGTAGACTGAATGTCACTTGAGCAAAATTGCATATTCTAGGAATTGCTATGGACTGGAGTATACAAATATACTCAATGTTATAAGTTGGAATAATAAAATTGACTATTGTGCTATAACTGAAATTTGCTTATTGTTTTAGTTGTATCTCGAATTTAATTGAAATTGGTTTTAATATCAAATGGAGATACTCGAGAAATTCTTACATATCGTGATTTTCAACCAAATTGACGGACATAAAGATAGGATCTGTTTTAAAAGTCGTGGGAGGGAACTTCAGTTTTTGACGACAGATGAGCTATCTTTTATAATTATGGAAACGGCAGCTCCAAATAATCGTGCATCTTTTATTCTATTTAAAAATTAAAAGTACACTAATAAAATAATTAAATATGCCTACGAAAAACGTTTTGTGACGAATTTACATTACAAGCGTAGTTCCACCTTGCAACCTGCAGTCTTCTGCATGACTTCTAACCAATTTTAACTTTGACAATCTTTATTGGCATTTTCTTCAACCAACACATGAAATTCAGTTATGGCGTTAAAGCGATGCTACACTAGAAAATTTTGTGATGCTCGGAGGGTTAACCTTTAATGTAATGTTCTGTCGCATGATTGGAGAAGCCAATGGTTAACATTCCTCTAAGCACCAATATAGCCTCCAAATGGAAGCACATGATTCAGAAAAATGTGAACATGACATGTTATTGGTTTTACTGATGCAATCAAAGATTATTTTTATAACACAAATCAGGACAATTGTAATGTTTTCTGGACTTGTATTTCTTCGACATGATACAAGGTTATAAAAGAACATTTTGAGTTTTTAATGAAAAAAAATTCCTAAATGTTTTTCATGGGAAAACAATCTTTCCAGAGCGAAAAAGATATTTGTACTTCTAACCATCTAAAAAGTTACTTTCAAAATGTTTAAATGCAATAAGCACTGCACATACAGAGGGTGGACAAAATAATATGAACACCTGTGAAATGAGACGAAATCTTTATTAATAGGCTGTTGGCCCTCCTTTTGCATCAATTACAGCTTGTATCCGTCGTGGAATGGACAAATAAAAGTCATGCACAACGATTATAGGGATACGTAGCCACTCCTGCAAAAAAGGTCACTAGTTCAAAAAGTGTCGGAGGTGGAAACCTGCGCAGTTTGCCCTCCAAAATACCCCACAAAGGTTCAATTATATTAAGATCAGGGGACTGAGGGGGGCCACACGAGGTGTTGCAGTTCATCGTGTTCAAGCCAGTCTCCGACAATTCCAGCAGTGTGAATGGGCACATTATCTTGGAACACAGGTCGAGAATCGGGGAATAAAGTTTGCCCCATTGGATGAAGATGGTCCGCCAGAATACTGACAAACCGGTGCTCTAACCCGCCCTTACAGGACAAGTGGGCCGATACCACGGTGAGACATCGCGCCCCACAGCATCACTGATCCTTCTCCATGCTTAACAGTAGGAAGGAGACAGTCAACATCAGACTTGTGCTCGCGTTCTCCAAACATAAACACGTCCGTTAGTCTGGAATAATGTGAATGACGATTCGTCTGACCAGATGACATTCTCCCATTGTTGTGTCCAATTCTTATGGTCGTGACACTATTTTCGTCATTTCAAGGCATTGCATGGTGTCACCAATGGTTTTGGAATAGCCGCTGTACCGTGTATGTTTGCTGCATGCAGTTCACGGCGGAGTTTTTGTCGATACACCTTCCTGTAGATGTGTGTTCATCTCAGATGATATCTGGGATGCTGTTGTCTTGCGCTTTCTGGCCACAATCCGCTTCAAAACCCTTCTGTCTATCAGTCAGCTTCGACTTTCGTCCACTGTTATGCTTGGCAGATGTCTCCCGTTTGCTGTAGGCTGTCATTACCGTCGACACGGTACTTCTCCCGACACCAACAAGGGTGGCCGTTTTCGTTACTGAGGCTCCGGCAAGACGGGCTCCAACAATCATGCCTCTTTCGAAATCTGTGAAGTCAGCCATAACGAAGTTTTAACGCCCCAATATATTTCGCATCCGAACGCTATCACTGCTAATAGATTGATGTGTACACATTTTCGCCCGCTAGGTGGCACTCTTCCACACTAGAGGGCGGGAGTATACGACAGGTTCCGACGAGTGTTGTTTTTTTCACAGGTGCTCATATTATTTTGTCCAACCAGTGTACACATCTTTCTTGATTTTTCAAGATTAACATTTAATAGCATTTTTAAGGCAAGCAACATTTTAAGGCATTAATTAACACTACATCAGTATATGCTGAAGTATTTTATTAGGAAAACTGCTTGTAAGCAGTATTACGTAAAATAAAGCAACTATATTCATTAAATAGTATAACAGAAATGGTTAATCTTTTAAAGGCCCAAGAGCTATATTTGGCCAAACTGATAAACATTAGACAAAACAAATTTCTGGAATTCAACATAAAGAATCATATTGATAAGTGACATAGTATAGAGTAATACTTTATGCATATTTTAAAATACATATCTGGATATTGCTTTAAAATCTAAACATTTTACCTGAAGTCTTGAATAAAATTTCCAATTAAATAAAATGTAAATTCTAGTTTTTTCCTAGCAGAAATGGAGTTTAAAATTGGAAATCCTCATAAAAGCACATGTGTTATAAACATTTAGAGTAGAAATGTAATGAAATGAATAGAAAACTAAATCGATAAAAATGCATTTCGCATGACTTTCAAATGAAAGTTAAAATGTATAAATTTATCTAAATTTTCAACAAGTTGATTTCTGAATAGCATGCTATGCATGTCCATAGCAGTAGTTTGTAGAGTTCCAAAATTCTCAACCAATAAGTTTTCCCATCAGATGTAAAACTTCAACTTTAATAAAGTTTTTCATTTCTAAATAGTTTCAGGTTTTTATAGGCATTCACTTCACTAAGAGGGAGGTCAAATTTAAGGGACTGACTTTCAAAATACTGGTTTCTAATAAATTGTGGAGAAAGTAGGAAGAAAGTTTATAAAAATATAAAATTGTCAGTGTTTAAATTTGTTTTTGTCATAATGCAAAATCTTTGAATTGAAACATTTTAAATCCAAAAAGAAAACAGATTTTACTTAATTAGGGTAATACATATTTTTATCAAAATTTTTTCACTCAAAATGAGTTTTCCTATAATTCTATATTTTTTGTTTATAACATGTTTTCTAAAAATAGATTCTATTGAAAATTTTAAAATCAATTTTGTTAAATTTCTATTAAATGGCTGCGGAAGAAACTCGATCCAAACAAAGACTAGAGTGTAAGTCTGATGTATATTAAATTTATTGTGGCCTCAAATGTCCTCACATTAGCATGGTGCAACAGTTTCGACTACCTACCCAATAAATGCTGTTCAAATTTATGAAATATAATGGCAGAATGAATAAGAATGGAAGTATCAGTCCGTGTATACATTTTGTGAATTTTTATTTAAAAAGACAGTACATAATACACATAATTATAAAGAAAAGTTAATTAAACTTATAACAAACAAAAGTTAGTTTCATACATAAAATCTCTTTATCAAATGTATAAACTTGTGCAATAAAAAATTAAAAATAACAGATACTGGCATTAAAATTAGCACCTTTTAAAAATATCACAAATGAACATTCTGTGTTAAAGTTATATAAAGGCACTTCTACTTGTAATAGTATACAAAAATAATTACAAAAAGTGTCATATTCAATACATAAAAATAAGATTGCATAGTTGCATAACAAAAATCTTTATATTTTAGTTGATGTTTCATCCTTTTCTAAGTATAAATATAAAAGAATGTAGATGACACCAATAACAGCAACTAAGGATGCAACCATGATGGATATATCCTAGGAAATGGTTTTAAATAAATTATGGGTTTAAGAAAACAAAAATTTGTAGCTGTTTGTATAAAATTATATGCAAAATAGAAACAAAACAATCTAATAACTAAACAGTTTTATTTATTTTTGGCATGAGATAAACCAAATATGTTATGTCATGAACTCAATATAAATCACTTATCAAAATTTCCATTCACACTAAAAAAGTTTCAGGGATACTGTGCATTTATAATTAACATTTATTGATGCAAATTTCTTTAATCTTGTGCACTGATTTCATCACAAGGGATAAGATGCTAAATGAAAAAACTATTCGTTACATAATTTTTTGTTTTTAATGCCTCCCCACTGACGCCTTCAGTCTTACAAGGGGTGAACTGATGAGTATTTGTGAAGAACCCAGTGGGTCAGCTGCCATTATTCCTATTAGGGACAATCACCAACACCCATGCCCTAACAAACCAGGATTCAAACCTGCGACATACTGGTAGCAGACAAATGGTATGACCTTTAATACCAGTTGGGTGGTTTCTTGCATAAATAACAATATACATATTTCCTTTTGTATGTTACTGACAAACAATTATTTTTATTAAAAGAAGAGTAACTCCTTTAAAAATACCTCTTTTGGGGACAAAGAAATTCTGAAAAGTACTCCAATGTATTAAATTGAACGTTTTATTTAAAAGTATGTAAAACTACAAATTAAGCAAAATCAGTTGGAAAACTTTTTAAATAATACTAAATAAGGTTTAATACTTGAAAACATAAATTATTTCTCATTAATACATCCAAGAAGCTCTGCATAATCATAAATCTTTCACCAATTCAGTTTAGGATAACTGCTTGAAACAAGAAACTTTTGAGCTACTAAATCCAAAGAAACAGGTTGAGATTTTCTCTGTTGTTTACCAAGCAAAAATTTATCAGGGTCAAGAAAAAGGATTGATATATGTGAATGCATGATATAGCAAGTGATTGATGTACATGCAAATGCTTTTATTGAATTTAATGTGCACAAAACTTATAAATTATTTATTAAATCCCATTCAATCCATTATCCTATCCATTGACTGAATGTCACTCACTGTATGTGTGTCATGACAGAAATCAATAACAGGCATGGCAGTATGTGTAGATGGTCAAGTAACACATTGGGGTAGTGTTTAAAAGTGGATAGGCAGAAAATTCCAGGAAAACCTTTTATTAAATTCTTCAGTAAAGTTCACACGTCGTAACATATTGACATTCATAACAGTAGGTAGGTACTTAATGAACGTCACACTAGATTAACACAACAGTCTATTGGTCTAGGTTCAATCCCATCCGAGGACAATGCCTTGTAATTTTGAACCACAGTCAGATGATAACAACACCTGAGCTGGCAACCCCATTCTCCAAACTTCCACATCACACTAAGACATTCATAATGAATGGAGGGGATTAGATGTAGGATATTTGGAAGTGCTCTAGTTTCATATTCAAAGGGGCTCATGAAAGAATGACCAGTTAAAAATCAGTTCACTAGGGATTAAAGTTTTAGAGAAAGGCTATTGGATTAGAGGCCTATTAAGAAAGTTCATTGGCAGAAAAGGCAGTGTTTCTACAAAAATCAACATGCGTCTTAAGTTTTGAGGTGGAATGCATTGGCAATCTGTGAAATGAAACAAATTTGAGAGAATGAGCCTGTTTGAAGCCATAGTTAGCGAGGTTGGAAAATTCAAAAGGTGACAATATGTGTTGGAGACAATGAAACAGATTAGTGGGTGAAAAGAGAAGGAAAAGGGGAAAGTTATTCTGGAATGTTAAGGGACTTATCTGTGGTGAGAATTATATTTTAGGGGGTAAATTTTGTTATCATTTCATGTATACAATATAAAACAAACTGCAGAGAAATCTACCAATGAATATTAATCATATGTATATCTAACACTACATGCAATTATTAAGATTGTAAAATCAAACATGGATAAATTTATTCTGGAATTATAAACATTTGAGCATCTTTTACACTAGAGACAAGATACAATCTTTACACCGATACTGAGAGCTAAAATGGCAGGTTAATGGAGTCGAGAAGATTTACCATGAACTAATTGTGATAAAAAGAGCCCAGAGGGTAGATAGTACATAAGAGCTTATGAATTTCTTTAAATCAAAAACTAATTCTCTCAGTGAAATAAGAAATAATCAAAACCTAAAGAGGAAATGGTGTGAAAATGAAATCCAAATTGAGGTTTGACAGCAACAGAAATACTTAAATACCAAGAATCCAATTGGAGTGCAAGAAAAATGTTAAATGAAGTTATTTAAAGATTCACTTTAAGGTTTTAAGATATAAAAAGGAACAGATTTGGAAGGAAGGAAAGATACATTACATAAAAGTCGCTCTCAACACCAACAAAAAGGCAGTTTTCTCTGCAATACTGGAGTAATTTTACTCTAGTGAAAGGGTAATTTGTGAATTTGGTTTTCTGGGCAAATATATATATGCCCAGTTTCTGTTCAATAGATGGTATTTTTTTGAGAGAACATTGGTCAACAGTCTAATCTGAACACAAGTTTAAAGGATCATCAGAGTATATAATGCTATGATGTGGTGTGAAACAGCTCTAAGGATATTTAGGAAGATTGAGTAAAGTTTATAATAGGTGGTTCAGGATTTGAAGAGATTAATAGATTAGTAGACTGATTAACTCTCAGAGTGGTGTACATACATAATTTCACCTTGCAACCTGCAGTCTTCCCTGCATGACAAACCAGTTTTGACCTTGACAAATGGAATCTTTATTAGGATCCTTTGAATCACTCAATGTGGTTAAGTGAGTTGTGGGGTAAAAGCCAATATACACTACTCAGAAATCTTATTACACTCAGAGTGCTGATTGACAGAAGAGGCATCATTTTTCTATTAAGTCGTGTATGCATTTCAAGTGTTGGGGTGGAATGCACAGTGCTGTCACAAGTAACTAAAAGGTGAATTTTTGCTATTTTTCAACATTGGTGTGACTAGGGTATTTCTTTAGCAAAATAGCCTCAAAATCCAATTTTTAAAAATTGGCAATTTTTTTGAAAATTCAATAAAGGTCAACGAAAATTTAGTCCCTTTTTAACTAATAGCAGACAGGGAAACATTTTTAGACTTTTCTTTGGAGAGAAAATTTTCCAGTGGGTGTCAATTTCGAAGTTTTGGCTCCAGCCATGGTAACCATAAAAAAGAAAACATCAGAATCTGTGGTTGCTAGATTGCCATGAAAACCTTATCAAAATATTTGTTTTTTAATTTAAAAATTTTAATTTCTTGGATGACGTGAACTTCTTGGAATTTAAATTTCTTCAATGTATGCTTCATACTTAATTAGCACATTCATGTTTTAGCCGATTTATTTTGTAGCTGAGTAACTAAAATTGCTATTAAAATAGTGTTTAAGAGACTTTTATACTATTTTTAAAAATTTATTCTACTATTACACAATCTGGCTGCGGCAGCCCTGAATGCACAAGGTGCCACAAAAGGGAAGAGGGAATAAACATCATGAGTGAGTGGAGCTAATGGTTAGTAAGCATTAGTTGGGAGGGAAGGTTAACTTGTTTAAGTGATGAAAACATGCATTGAGGATAGGAATCAGACAACTGCAGCAGTGAAACAAAGATGTATGTGAGAAGAGTAAAAACAAAAAGGGGTCATTCAGGGAGAATTAAGGGAATTATAGGTGAATATAAAATACAGGGTTAAATTTAGTAATGTTTCATGCACATACGTGCTGTGATTTTAATCTCTTAAAATTGTTCTATTTTTTTATAAAAAAATGCTATTTATTTAAATTTCTGTACTTAATAGCTTCCAATAGTGTGGAATCATTTATTTAAATAAAAGTAACATCCTTAATTTAAAATTCATTCTCTCCTACATCAACACACATCCTCAGATTGTTGTTTTGTAGGAGGGAGCAGCCACTCTCAACCAAACCTACATCTCTAGAATTGTGCACAATTTCATTGTAATGCATTGGATGTCAGCTGCTTAATTAAATAATTCTGCAGCAAAAAAAACATCCAGAATCTTTTGACATGATTAATACAAAAACCTGAAGTATATTTTTCATCAACTTATGACAACAAAAAGTAATGGAATGCTAAAAGGAGAATAACAAGAAAATTTATAACAATTAAAAAAATTAAGTAGTTTCTTTTGTGCGAGAAAAGAAGTACTAGAGATACAAGAATCTGAAATGCAAAATTATTATTCATAAGCAAATTTTCGTTTAGTGAACATGAATCTACAAATTATAGCGCAAGACATATTTTCAATTCGAATAACAAAATTTTATGCATTATAAAATTATTGAGTGAAAGAAGGATTTTTAGAAACTTGCAACATAAAAATTTTTACACCTTTGATTGGCATTGCAATAAATTTATGCTGCATTGAAAGGTAGCTCGATAAATATTTTTTCTATGTAACTATTTACACCTATTTTCATGTTCCAAACAATATGCTATTAAACTTATATTTGCAAGTCTTTTCAATTGATTCTGACTCTTAACATAAGATCTTGTCTCTCCTACATATGACTTGAGACCAATACACTTTAATTTAAATTCTAATACTGAATAATTTTTCTCAAATAAAACCGATGAGAACATTGCAGCATGTAGATTTCAAACTATTTTTGAATACTTAATTTATGAAAAATAAGAGCTATTATAACATCGAACTTTAAAATTCTGCTTGGAATTTAATCCTCCAAGCAGCATACCCGAGTTTCTGTGTTGACAGCAAACCAAAATGATTTCAAGGAGTGAGGTGTCCAAATATTTTGGATCTGCTGATTGCCATGCAGGAATTTTTGCATACCGTATTCGAGCCATTTGGAAAGTAAGAGATGTAGGTACTTGCGTATTAACCGCATGCCAGCGATATAATTGCCAAATCTGTTGGAAGAGGTATAAGATGGAAGAACTGGAACAATCTGGTTATATTCACTGCCAAGTGAACCACAAATACAATTCAATTGATTCTGATTGTTTCTCAAACCTTTTTTTAGAACCACTCAGTTCAGTGTGTAGTTCCATTAGATACTTGTGTTTTATTTTCTGTTTTTACGTCGAAGTAAATTTTTACGTAACGCTTGATCGTTACGAAATAATATTGGAAGAATATTCCCATCCCAATGCATATTTGGGGCATTTGTCGTGAAACATGAACGAAATAAAAAAACTCATTAAAGATGGATCGCCCATTTTTTCCGACTGTTGGAAGGGGTATAAGACGGAAGAACTGGAACAATCTGGTTATACGAGGTTTGTCTAAAAAGTATCCGACCTTGAATTTTCCTGTTTACGGTAATGATGCTAGAGCGGCGCCATTGTGCACAATGGAAGAAGACAACTTAATGCGTATGCTTGAATTTTTTCTCCGTGTTCGAGTGTGTCAGTCGCTGCCTGCTGGCCGCTGAGTAAGGTGCTGTTATAAGTGTTCGTCGGATTTTTGATTTCTCTCAAAATGAATGAACGAGTTGAGCAAAGATACTGCATCAAATTTTGTCAAAAGCTTGGTGATTCTCAAAACGAAACAATTCGTAAGATTCAGCAAGTTTTTGGAGACGATGCTATGGGGGTAACACAAGTGAAGGAATGGTTTAACCGATTCAAAAATGGCCGCACATCGGTGGCGAGTGATCAGCGTCCGGAGGCCTCAAACCGCTCGGAATGCAGCCGTTGTTGAGAGGGTGGAAAATCTGGTAAAGGGAGATCGTCGTTTGACCGTACGAGAGATTGCCGAAGAGGTTGGGATCAGTAAAGATTCCGCACATGCAATTTTTCGTGATGATTTGAACATGCGCAGAGTGGCTGCAAAATTTGTGCCCAAGCTGCTGTCGGCACAACAAAAAGAACTCCGTATTGAGATTGCACAGGACCTTCTGGACACTACCAACACTGATCCTCAGTTTCTGAACACTGTGATTACTGGGGATGAGTCATGGGTATACGGGTACGACCCAGAAACAAAAGCACAGTCGTCGCAATGGAAGCATCCCGAGTCTCCAAGGCCGAGAAAAGCGCGACAGGTGCGAAGCAAAATCAAGGTGATGCTAACTGTGTTCTTTGATATCTGTGGAATTGTGCATCACGAATACGCACCGGAAGGACAAACAGTGACAAAAGAGTACTATCAACAAGTTCTACGCCGACTCAGAGATGCTGTTCGGCGCAAAAGACCACACCTCTGGACGACGAAAAACTGGCAGTTGCAGCATGACAATGCTCCGGCTCATTTGTCACACCTGATCCAGACTTTCTTGGCGAAATACGGAATTCCAGTCGTCTCCCAACCTCCCTACTCTCCAGATATGGCTCCTTGCGACTTCTGGTTGTTTTCGAAATTGAAGATGCCGTTGAAAGGATCCCGTTTTGAGTAGAGAAGAGATAATGCAGAACGCGACAACGGAGATGAACACCATTCCAAAAGAAGCCTTCCAGGAGTGTTTTCGGCAGTGGAAGGATCGGTGGGCTAAGTGTGTGAAGGCGCAAGGGGCCTACTTTGAAGGGGATTAGGGTCCCAATTTCCTCACTTAAGTAATATATTTTTCCTGGCCAAAGGTCGGATACTTTTTAGACAGCCCTCGTATTCACTGCTAAGTGAACCACAAATACAATTTCATTGATTCTGAAACTGGCACGCACACACAGAATATATAACGCATCTTGGGAAGTGAAAAATGGCGAAATAAAAAACATCGATGAACATCTTGCCACCACCTCGAGTCCCTATCTCGCAGAGTTTATAATGATAATGATATGTTTGATGCCAACCTAAGGGCAATTGCTAAATATTTTCCGCCTGAAACAAAACTTGGCTGATATTCGCCAATGGCATGCGGTTAATACGTAAGTACTGATATAAAATGAATTTTTCAACGCATAAATTTTGTTTAGCAAAATACATAATACAAAATTTCTAATACGGAAACAGTGTAAGGATCAAGTTCAGAAGTTATTAGCAGAAAGTCAGGATCAATTGTACCTAAACATTCCCTTAATTGCCAAAACATTCTACTTGAGTAATTTTAAATTAATTTTGTTTTCAAGGATGTGTATAAACAGTTATGACTGGGGCCTGACTGATGCGCAGATTTAAAAGAATGTTGATTGCTAGTAGGAAAAATAAACAGTTGAACAGTTGGAATTTGCACTAAACAATTAAATTCATAAAAGTTAAGCATCAAAAATGATGACTGGATCCAAAAACTGAATTGTCAAAATCATATTTATACACACAAAATACAATCAAAGAATTCTACGTTTAAAACGCGATAGGGATCAAAATTATGTTTTGCATGTGTATTATGTTTAACAAAATAAATTGTTCTACAGTTTCTGATTTTTCTATTTGGTATAAAATGAATGCTATGAGATAAAATGTAACTCACTTTATACATCTCCCTCATTCCCTTCTTAGCTTGAGATTTTGCTTTGGCTTCTTTCAATTCAGCTTTGGATTTCTTATAATCTTGTTTACCTACATAGGAAAATACAAACAAAAATTTACCAAATATACATTCGTACTCATAACCTACTAACAATTTTCCACAAAACTGAATATGATTTCAGACGCAAGTAATTTACCAATTTGCTTTCTGTATTGGTCGACAGGCAAGCTGTTTGTCGTGTCTTTACTTCGACCCATCTTAAATGCTAAGAATGAAAAATATAATAAACATTTTGTTGACAAAGAAAAATGCTGATAAAATACAGGTTTAAACCACATCACTTTCCCTTGAAATCATAATAAACAGATCGATTACGTTATATTTTTATAATAGAAGACGAAGGCGTTCAAAGAAATCATTGGGAACACAAATTGATATGAACGCCGAAATTATTTTGCAAGATATTACATAAAACAGTGAAATAATAACACAACGTCAGATGATTTACTTTGTTGATGAAATTCAATCACGCAACAAAAATTCGGGTTTCGCTTTCTTAACAGAAAGGTAAACAAAGCCAGGAAATAACAGTTATTCTCTCTCTCTCTCTCTCTCTCTCTATGTCACTCATCGAAAGCACAACCGAAGAATTTGCAATTCATACACGTAACACATTTAGAGATCGCCAGAAGATACGAAATTTGCTGTTAACATTCGGAAAAAGTCATTGCCGTAATGTAAACAAGAATCATTGTTTGTTGACACAGTTGTCAAGTAAGCAAAACTTGGCAAATTTACCTCCATTGCTCTAATATTAAATATAAAAATCCTCAGACATATCGAAAAATATTTATTAATTTTTTGAAGTTTTTGTTATAACTAACATTTTTATGAAACATAAAACACAGCTTTAGAATAAAATTATGATACATCTCATTGTTTTTTTATAATTTAGAAAAGTCATATTCTTCGTAACGGCAACAGCATGTCGAGGAGGCGTTGTTTATTTACTAATTTACGAGAAATGCCTTAAGATCTGAAATCTCTTACATTTCTCGACTTCTCAAGGCATGGATTGGACTTGATAAACCAAAATATTTAACATTTTGTGTTGAAATTAACAAATCAAACTTTTTTTTCAAAGTTCTTATTTATTCATCTCTTGTTTATTATTGTGTTGTACTTTCATTGAAAAAATGTCAGTTCACCAAGAAGTTAAATTATGTGTGTTGGGCGTAAGTTCGACATTTTATATCTGAATTATAAGTGTTTGATTTGTTTTGTTTTCTATGTTTCAATACGTAATGCTTTGTGTGAAAATACTTTGCATGGATATTAAGGCAATGAACTTACCAAGAATTACCTTAATTTTTCTATTTTTAGGATTCTGGTGTTGGAAAGTCTTGTATTGTTCAACGTTTTGTGCACAATACATTCAATCCAGCTGTGGAGAGTACCATCGGGTAATTAAACTCTTTGTTACAAAGTATTTGTAGTATACTCAACTCATTTATATCCAGTGAATTTGAAGCACATTCAACCCTTTAAAGAATTTTATATTTAGTTATTGACTCTTAATATTGTTTCTTTATGTTCATGATATTTCGTACTTTGATATGTTGGGATAAAATGCTTCATTCTTGCACTGTCCTATCTTATTCATAACTTTTATTATATTTATTGCCATTCTTAACTAAAAAATGGGGCCGTCGTGGCTCAGTGGGTATGTTCTATTTCGCTAGCAACCTTTGAGTTGTAGGCTGCGCAGGTTCTATTCCTGTCAGGTGCATTCCTCCCTGGGTGTATTTCTCTCTTCAGTGTCAGTAAAACTTTCATTGTGTGTGTGTCTATTACTCGATATTGTATGTTTTGTGTCTGGCTCAGCATGGCCAAATTATGGCCCTTGCATCATAAAACCCCAAAACCAACCATCTTAACTAAATGTCAGCATTTAAAATTTAGAGATTATGTATTTATATCTCTGCTTTATGTGTCATTTTATTCAATTGTGTGTATCTCAGATGCAGTCGAATTGACCAACCATTGTGTATTTTAATGAGTTATAGTTATAACTCATTCAAATTGCACTTTTCACAATTGCATTCTTCGCAAGTTGTGAAGTTGATTTGTGATCACTAACTGTAGTTTAAAAGCTTCTAAAATGTTGGATTTTTGTTAATTTTTTTATTGCACAGATATGTTCATATTTATATTCATACTTTCAAGAGCATTGACATTGATGTGACATGAGTATCTTGTTACTATACGAGGTTTGTCTAAAAAGTATCCGACCTTGAATTTTCCTGCATACGGTAATGATGCTAGAGCGGTGCCACTGTGCACAGTGGAAGAAGACAACTTAATGCGCATGCTTGAATTTTTTCTCCGTGTTCGAGTGTGTCAGTCGCTGCCTGCTGGCCGCTGAATAAGGTGCTGTTATAAGTGTTCGTCGGATTTTTGATTTCTCTCAAGATGACTGAACGAGTTGAGCAAAGATACTGCATCAAATTTTGTCAAAAGCTTGGCGATTCGCAAAGCGAAACAATTCGTAAAATTCAGCAAGTTTTTGGAGACGATGCTATGGGCGTAACACAAGTGAAGGAGTGGTTTAACCGATTCAAAAATGACCGCACATCGGTGGAGAGTGATCAGCGTCTTGGGAGGCCTCAAACCGCTCGGAATGCAGCTGTTGTTGAGAGGGTGGAAAATCTGGTAAAAGGAGATCGTCGTTTGACCGTACGAGAGATTGCCGAAGAGGTTGGGATCAGTAAAGATTCCGCACATGCAATTTTGCGTGATGATTTGAACATGCGCAGAGTGGCTGCAAAATTTGTGCCCAAACTGCTGTCGGCACAACAAAAAGAACTCCGTCTTGAGATTGCACAGGACCTTCTGGACACTACCAACACTGATCCTCAGTTTCTGAACACCGTGATTACTGGAGATGAGTCATGGGTATACGGGTACGACCCAGAAACAAAAGCACAGTCGTCGCAATGGAAGCATCCCGAGTCTCCAAGGCCGAAAAAAGCGCGACAGGTGCGAAGCAAAATCAAGGTGATGCTAACTGTGTTCTTTGATATCTGTGGAATTGTGCATCACGAATACGCACCGGAAGGACAAACAGTGACAAAAGAGTACTATCAACAAGTTCTACGCCGACTCAGAGATGCAGTTCGGCGCAAAAGACCACACCTCTGGACGACGAAAAACTGGCAGTTGCATCATGACAATGCTCCGGCTCATTCGTCACACCTGATCCAGACTTTCTTGGCGAAACACGGAATTCCAGTCGTCTCCCAACCTCCCTACTCTCCAGATATGGCTCCTTGCAACTTTTGGTTGTTTCTGAAATTAAAGATGCCGTTGAAAGGATCCCGTTTTGAGAGTAGAGAAGAGATAATGCAGAACGCGACAACGGAGATGAACACCATTCCAAAAGAAGCCTTCCAGGAGTGTTTTCGGCAGTGGAAGGATCGGTGGGCTAAGTGTGTGAAGGCGCAAGGGGCCTACTTTGAAGGGGATTAGGGTCCCAATTTCGTCACTTAAGTAATATATTTTTCCTGGCCAAAGGTCGGATACTTTTTAGACAGCCCTCGTATATCTATCATGGATGTGATCAAAATATGATTGAAGTCAGTTCAGTAATATGCAAAGCTCTGTAAGCATTTTCCTGAAGGATAGGGAGACTTAATTTCATAAATTATTTGTAAGTAATAAATTCTTTGTATCCATTTATGCATATGAAGAATGCATTGCACCCAAAATATGAGAACAATGTGAAGATTCATTCATTTTAAAGATGCTAAATAATCAGTATAACTTAATATTTTATGACTTTTTTACTGCAACTAATGTTTATTAAGTATGATTGTTCATCTTACTTTCTAATATTTTTAGAGCGTCTTTTATGACAAAGTGTATTTTGGTTGATGATTGTACATATAAGTTCAACATATGGGATACAGCTGGTCAAGAACGGGTAAGTGTGCTTGAACTCTATATCAAATAATCTTGTTCTACATTCATGAAGTTTTTTATTGTATTTAAAAATAAAGCTGTACAAGGAAAATAAAATATGCTCAAATGTCTCCTTTTCCATTGAGCAAACAGGGACAATCGTGGCTCAGTTGATATGCTCACTACACTAGCAACCTGCAAGTTATAGACTGCAGATTTGGTTCATGCTGGGTTCAATACCTTGCTGGGTGTATTTCTCTCTTCTGTGTTAGTAAAACTTTCCTTGTGTGTGTATGTCCGTTTACTTGATATTGTCTGTCTTGTGTCTGGCAAGCATGGCCAAATATGGCCCTTGTGCCATAAAACCTAACTAACCATTGAGCAAACAAGGCATTAAATTGTCCAAGTCCATAAGATGGAACCTGTGCAAATTGGCTTGGGTGACAATGTGACCAATTCTGGCCTTGGCTGCTAATTTTTTTCAAGTTAAAGGACCTTCATAAAATGAAATAGAGATGTAAAAATTGCAGATTTTTGTATTGAGGAATTACAGCTTGCCTCTAACCTTCCAAGCAGCATGTCCGAACACAGCTAAATAAAAAATTCAAACACTGCCTAGAAAAATGCCCATAAGGCAAGCAACAGACCTTAAATATTCTGACATATTGCTCCTCAAAATATGTCACTATCTACTACTCGCCATATAAATCCTTCTGAACTGTATTCGGTCATGCCACTTGGAAGGCTAAGCCATTTGAATTGTTTTGTATGGGGATAAGACAGTTGGATATTTTTACCATTCCTTTGGGGCATTAGAAAGTGTTTCTAAGTGCAAAACTTCATTTTACAAATAATAACTTTAATATTTAGAAAACTTTCATCTATATTTTGTTCATCTCTGCTATTACTGGAAAATTGAATTTTGGGTACTTACGTATTAACCGCATGCCAGCGATTAATCACTAAATCTGTATGTATTAACTGCATGCCAGCGATTAATTGCCAAATCTGTATGTATTAACCGCATGCCAGCGATTAATCACCAAATCTGTTGGAAGGGGTATAAGACGGAAGAACTGGAACAATCTGGTTATATTCACTGCCAAGTGAACCACAAATACAATTTCATTGATTCTGATTGTTTCGCAAAACTTTTTTTAGAACCACTCAGTTCAGTGTTCAGTTGCATTAGATACTCGTGTTTTATTTTCTGTTTTTACATTGAAGTAAATTTTTATGTAACGCTTGATCTTTACTTGGGGGCATTTGTCGCGAAACCTGAACGGAATAAAAAAAACACATTAAAGATGGATCGAACGTTTTTTCCGACTGTTGGAAGGGGTACAAGACGGAAGAACTGGAACAATCTGGTTATATTCACTGCTAAGTGAACCGCAAATACAATTTCATTGATTCTGAAATTGGCACACACAGAATATATAAAGCATCTGGGGAAGTGAAAAATGGCGAAATAAAACACATCGAGGAACATCTTGCCACCACCTTGAGTCCCTACCTCGCATAGTTTATAATGATATGTTTGATGCCATCTTAAGGGCAATTGCTAAACATTTTCCGCCTGAAACAAAACTTGGCTGATATTCGCCAATGGCATGCGGTTAATACGCAAGTACCAAATATTGTTACTGTACTTAAGAATAGTGCCAGTTTCTGTAGTAAAAGTATAACTAATTAAAAATCAACTAAATTTATAAGTAAATTTTGGTTTCTTGTGATTTTAAGAATTTAATTAAAAATTTTAAATAAACAGTTTTAAAAATTTAACTTTATTGTCTTAAGCTGTTTTTGTGTGTGTACCCACTTATTTTATGAAAGATTTAATTTTTCTCATGAATACTTAGTCTTGAATTACCTAAAGAGCATTTTTTCTTTTAGTACAGATCTTTAGCTCCTATGTATTATAGAAATGCTGGTGCATCTGTAATTGTTTATGATGTTACAAATTATGTAAGTTGAATTTTAGTTTACTTTTAATATCATGGTTGTAAATGTGTATAATTTAGCCTGAAGTTAAATTGTTTAGGCTTAAAAATATGGCCCCATTGAAAGAAAAAAAAATGAAGGAAATTATATTTAAGTGAACCATTTATGCATATACACATTTTATATTACTTAGATCTTGCTTAACATTTTTCAATGCAATTGCTGGCAAATCTTATTTACATTTGAGCTGACATTTTATAAAGCAGCATAAGTTTTGTCCAGACAAATGATAGTTGTGAACACCAAGTAATTAATTAAAAGTTAAGATACATTAGTTCATTGAAACATTAATAACAGAATAATAAGTAATTTCCACAAGCAGAATTATTTACGATCCAATCTTGCTGGTAGTGAGGGTGCTGGGGTAAAGCATGGATGTTTGTCCATCTGGTGTGAATGTGTGTCTTCTTTTGAAACGAATTGTCTTGAATGTATAGTATTCATGTGAGGTGCAATATGCTGCCCTATATGGAGGTATAAACAGCAGCCAATACCCTCATGGTACACCATGGTCATGCCAAGTGGTTCACAATTCTGCCCTTGTAATGCCATGATGACTTCACACTTCTAGCATGCTCAAATTGGCCATGCATTGGTAAAAATACTATTGTTATTTACAAGACATTTGCGACACATCAAATAGAGATAAGGCTATCTGTAAGGGGATAATGATTTTGAACCCATCAAGTTATAAGGGGAAAGGAAGCTCATATGGTCCTTCAACAATCAAAATCAAATTCAAAATGTAAATATGATGTTATAAAAGGGGGAAATCCCATTGACACTACTTGCTGTCTTTAACAGGGGACCAACTATAACTTTGCACAGGAGGTATAAACAGCAGTCTTGACTTCATCGGTATTGATTTTTTTGTTTTAAAAAGTAGAAAACAATTTCCATCTGTTGCATTTGATGGTTTATATGCATTTTCATTGTTCAGTACAATTTGATCTGCTTCTAGACTACCTTGTCTACTGGTACTAGTCTGAGTAGACATGTATTGCCTGAGTAAGTATATTTGGGAACATGCACATTCACGTCCTATGACAAATCTATTAGCCAAGTGAATTTTTCCTCCTTCAACTGAGCACAGAAAAAATGATTAATTGTGGTCTGCAACCATGGTAATTCAATTGGTTAATTTACTAATCATATGAGTTCTGCCATTCATTGATTAGATCAAGCTCAATTGAAGTGGTTGCACATATCACGTTATTTTAAGGCTCCCAAGTGTTGATATGAACATCTAGAAGCTAGGCACATATTTATTGACATTATATGTGTTTATTGCCTGCTTTATGGCTGACAATGTTCTACACATTTAAAATTGAACAAAATTCTTTTAATCTACTCTGAACTGAAGAAGTTATTAGTTTCTTGTCCATGTTTTGGTTCTTTTGTAAATTTTATATGTAATTAGTAGTAAAGAACTTTGCTGTAAATGTGTGATTTATGAATTATTCCAGATTTGCATGTTTTTCATGATGCTTATCTATATTAAGTTAAATATAACAAACACCTGAAAATAGATTAACATGAATTTAAATTTAAAAAACTAAAATTATTAAATACTGCTGTTGAAATGTATTTTGTTTGTGATAGATATTTTTAATGTTTCTTTCAAGCCTTCAAGTTGTAAGATCTAGTAAGTATAGCTTGTTTTAAGATTCACTTTAACAAATTTGATGCACATGAATACATTTTGAAATGTTTGTAGATCTTTTTCACTTAAAATGCTTACACTTCTCATAATCTTTTGTAAACCCACCAACTGAACAGTTACTTTTAAAATTAACTGCTTGTTATTTATATGCCATAGTGCATTTGTTATCAGAGTATTAACTTTTAATACAAATTAATGTACAATTCTTTTACCCCAAAAACTCAAATATTTTTTATAGATCAATTTATTTTTTAATACAATTATGTATTGATATTGTAAAGAAATGCAAAAAATTTCGAGTGTTTTAACCAGGTGTTGGCAAATATAATTAGCAGTTTTTCCTGACTATTCTAATTTTCCATAATTTTTAGTTTGTTTACCTTTTCAAACAGTTTTTCTTTTCTAACTTATCTGTTAAATTTTATAAACCTATTTGTAAAATTTTTCATAATAAGTCTTGCAAACTATTAACTTTTGATATTCAAAAGAACCAGATTTGGAGACTATTACTGAGACATGTAAAATCAAGTCATGGTCTTCAAAGACACAGTAAAATAGTTCATCAAAAATCCTCAGTGTTAAAAGTTAAGATTTTTCAAGTTTTGAATTATTTTTATGTAATTTTGAAAAGTTAAGTGAGTGAATGTTCACATTATTTAACTCTATAAGTGTATCCTTAAAGTTAAAAGAGTTTCCTCTTTAAAAAGTTCAATTTATGTTTTATAAACATTTAAAACTTACCTACTCCCAAGCACCAAAGTTTAGTGAGTAATTAGTTTAGTAAGTGTCAGAACTTGTTATCAACTCATGACCGAGTACTGTCTGTCATCCCATTGTCCTTATCCCTCAGGGACACATCTCCTTTAAGTGTGCACCGCTCGAGGGCAAATCTTTATGTGTGTACTGGCTTTGCGAACCCGAGTTACTCTATTGATTTTTTTCCCATGGGGTTTACTGCCTCTGGTAAACATGGGGATCATTGCCCCCAGGATGCCCAAGCCATCTTTCTCTTTCTTCTCCCTGTCCTTTCTTTTCACAATTACTTGATAATGTCTGTTTTGTGTTTGGCACAGCTTGGCCAAATATGGCCCTTGCACCATAAAACCCAAAAACAACCAACCTTTAGGTAGGTGTGCAGTCTTCAATGACATGAGGTACTCTAGTGAACTTTTCTTTTCGGAAGGGATTTCCTCTCTTTAGTTAACACAGAGGTCGTGCTCCCGGGATACCCAAGTGATCTTTTCCTACTTTCATTGCATTACTCTATTTCCCAATCCCTTTTTTTCTCTTTCATGACATTTCTTAATGTTATCTTGTAAGAAACGTTGTGAATGTGGATACTTGAAGAAATATATTTCAATGTCGTTTTTTGGCACAGCTTGATCCAATTTGGCCCTTGTACCATAAAACCTAAAAACAGCCAATCAATTTTTCATAGGGTATGATGCTTGAAGAAATGTATTCATGTTTGTCATGGCTCACTTTATGACAAATTATAAATATATTATAATTTTTGCTTGTTGCTCAGATCAATACTAGTAAACTATCGTTTTACGCTGCCAATGTTTGCCTAAAAAAACAATGAAATTAAGACATTCACCATAGTCACTTAAAAGGAACAAAATGTGTTCCTTTAGTAACTGCTACCTCCCAGGCAATGGCAAGAGAAGTTCTCATGGTAGATAGACAGTAAAAGATTATGTTTTGATAAATCTGATAAGTGAATTCAGAATTTAAAAAACATTTATTGAACTAAATCTAAACTAAGGTAACATATCCATTTGAATTTGTACTTACTAAGTACTTTTCAGACTGAATCTGTATAGTTAAATTCTTTCTTTCAAGACTGCTTGTTTTACTGTCTGCTTGCCATGCTCAAAACCAGGGTTAGAAGTTTGAAGCAGGGAAAGGCAGGCATCAAAAGTAGCACTTCCCTCAGTTGCCAATATACTTTAATTTAGTGCAATTTTAAATTTATTTTGTTTCATTGATGTGTATAAACACAAGGCAATGACCCAGGCTTGGGCATTGAACTTTGATTTAATTTTTAACACAAAAATAGTTTATCATTCATTGAAAATTTTAAAAACACTTTGTGGCAATTGGATAGAAAAACATTAGATCAATAAAAAGTGGATTAGGAGTTATTCTGATATTTCTAAAAATGAATTGTTTGATGAATTTACCAATGCTATAAAATCAGGTATCCCAATTGTTTCAATAGACTTATTGATAAAAATCATTAAAAAAGGAAAATGGATAATTCATTAATTTCTTGGCAACAACTCTTTAAGCAGTGTTACAAACTCACTCTGATTTTGCCCTAGTCATGCAAGAATTAATTACTACTTTCATCATTTCCACCTTATTGATTCGCCCATTCTGCAATTGTGACAATTCTGTAGTTCAAGACATCAATCATGTCTTCTTTTATTGCCAATTACTTAATTCTGATAGATTTCCAATTTGCTGTTCCTCAGGGACTTTTATCCACTATAATATAATCTGCTCCCTCCTGATCAGTACTTCACTACCTTTAAAAACTTTGTTTCTAAAATTGAAATAACTTTTTGTAAAAATTATGTTACTGTTGTAATTTTGTTTTAACTTATCATGACAGATCTATACATGTAATAATTTTGCGATGCATGTAAATGAAAAAAATTTACATTGACTTTGATGCACTTGTTTAAAAGTAACAGATTGCTAGGAGGAAAAATAAATGGTTTATCGATCGGAATTTGCACCAAACGAAGAAATTCAGAAAAGTTAGGCATGGAAATATGGCAACTGGGTCCAAAACTTTGGTTGTCATAATGAAATTTATAGGAGCAAAATGCAATTTCATATCCTGCTTAAACTAATAAATACTATCCCTTGTCAAATACATAAAGTTATCTCATTCACTCTCTTTTTATTTCATAATATTTAACTTTGCACATTTCAATTTTGACACTCTTAAGTACTTATTTATGTAATGCACAATTTGTTTCTTTTTATACAGACTTCCTTCCAATCTGTGAAAGGATGGATCAGGGAATTGCAGCTACATGGTTCATCAACTGTTATAATGGCTATAGCAGGAAATAAGGCAGATTTAGAAGGAAGGCGAGAAGTTCCTGTTAAAGGTAGCTTTTTCTCTTAAATTTATTTTTGTATTCAAGGTTTATTATGGATCGCTTCTGGCATTAATGAACACAAATTTTGGTGCCTGAAAAATTAGACCTCATGTTTGAGATGCTGATTCCAAAAATACCATCAGTTTTGCTCTATGCTGGGAGATACAGCATAACCCTGTCCTTGCATGCTTCTGGATTCAGGATAGTTAGCTGCATAATTTGCTATTTAATATTCATTTGAAAAAGTGCCATTAGTATTACATACTTATAAAACAATTGCTTATTAAAAAAAGACTTTAAGACATAAAATTATGCTAGTCAGTGCAACATAGCTGTACAACTTAAGATACAAGAAGCTTATGTTTTATAACAAAAGCTAGAGCTATTATGTCCAAACTAGTGTCATTTTTTGAATCAGTGCATTATGTCCCCAAATAACTAACTTTCAAAGCTACAGGGAAAAAATTTGTTGGCCTGTGCAGTTTGTCAGTGCTACCCTGTTTCAAATTTGTCTTTACAAGACTTTAAATATCATGCTTTTAAATGTAAAGAATCCTTGAGCATATCTATTTTGCAATACTTAAAAGGCTGCTTTCTCACATCAAATGTAAGACTCAAAAATTCCAAATGTATCATTTGAAATTGTTAAATATGTATTGACTTAATATTTTTGTGGAGACTACAATGTTTCCATGAAATATCAAAAGTGCAGAGATGTGGTATCTAATAAACATAACCTATTTGATAAAGAATAACTATTTGAAATTAGAAATATAGCTCAAAGTATGTTTTGTTTCTATTAATGGTTACTTTTTCTTGGAGTTGTTTAAAATTTGTTATTTTTCATTGCAGAAGCAAAAGAATATGCAGATTCAGTAAATGCTGCTTTTGTAGAAACAAGTGCCTTAAATGCTGTGAATATTCATGAACTTTTTAAAGAAATTGGTTGGTTATTTTTGTTATTAAACATTACTTTTTAATTGTGATTGATACATGTTAAATCTGAATTTCAAGAGAGCAATTAAGGTATGTATACACTAGAAATCACGAAAATTGACCAAAATATCGATCTATTTTTTAATAATTCAAAATATTGTCCAACCCCTTAGCTTTCAAACGATAAGATCTTGTAAATATTCTAAATAGTTTTCAAGTTACAAGGGCTTTTTTGGGTTAGGTACTGTCACCTTAGACAAACAGGTTTCCAAAACTTTAAACTCGATTTCTGAAGAACTATGTTTTTGCAATAGGATGCTTCTTTCGAACAGTGATAACTCAACAATGAATTGATCTATTATAATTACTTTTGTGTCATTATAATCTATATAATACAATGGATGTTTTGACCCTCAGTCGAAGTTATTGGTTAAAAAATGAATTTTTAGTTGATTTTTAAATGTTGAAATTCCTGAAAAAAATCTTGATTTCTTAGACTTCTTTCGTGAAAACAGTTGTAAAAAATAACCTATTCCCTCTAGCAACTTGATGGAGGGTCAAAACATGAAGAAAAATATTAGGAATGATTTCCAACAAGAATTGTCTTTTTGAACACATTAGAATTTGAGATATCACTGCTCAAAAACATGCTAATTAGCTAATTATATCTAAATTAGATAATTGATGAGTAGCTTAATAAGAATTTTTCACACTGAAATGAGTTTAAGCACAAACCAATGACCTATTGTGAAAAACTGGATTTTTAAAGTCAAAATTTTAAAAAAATGTTCTAGTGTATACATACACCTAAATTAAATTAGGTTAATTACATTTGAAGGAACTAATCTCAGCAAAATAAAAGGTTATGTTTGTATATTCAAAAAACATGCTTAGTTCCTGCAGCTACTTTTAATCTGTAACATGTATACAAAAACAGAAATATCATTTTCAGTAATTATTACATGTAGTATTTTTCAAAGCTGAGACTACAGAGGAATTTGGTAAAATCCATTCATAAAAGCAAAATAGGAAACATGAACCTCTATTTTCTTAATTAAGGATCAAGTTTTTACAAAAGATATAAGCCTTTTTATTTTTTTAGTAAGTCAAAAACGATATGAAAAATCATGACTTTTTAGATCATAAAAATCTGAGTTTTTTTACTTTAATTGAATTTTAATGATTTTTATTAATTTGTTACCTCTATGTATTTAAACATGTCATATAGGAGACATGCAAATCACAGTATAGTTTCAAGATAGTATCAATTTATGCTAAACATTAATGTATAAAAGGATTTAGAAAATATAGCAGGACAAACACTTTTAAATATTAAAATATTACTGGACCATGTTACTTTTATTGTTTCATCTGAATTGTATTTATAATACAAATCCACAATACTTAAAATTCTAAATTAAAAATAATAATTTTATAATAAAAGGTGGAAATTTTAAATTTAATAAATTGTTGTAAATCATAAAAAGTTAAATTTTAATTTTCTGGCCTTTTTGTTACACAACTTGTTTCAAGTGAGTTAATTGAAAATATTCTTTCTACAAAAATAACTGGTGGTATGAATATACTGTCTGCTGCAGACTAAAATCTAGTTGGGTTTCCTCCTATGAAAAAGATATCTTGAACACAATGTTTTTTTGCAAGGAGGAAACCAAACAAATTGTCTGCTTTCCCTCAAATTTTCTTTGTTACAAGTGTGAAAGTAGTTGAATATTGTACTTTTCTAAATATTAAGTTAATTAAGTGGTTCTTTTAAGCTCAGTCGATTTTCTTTCAATGGGTTTACTAAATAAGACAGGAAGTGAAGGGCACCCATACTCGTTTTTAACATACTGAAAACATGTTAAACAGAGCTGATTACTTTATCAGAAATAGCAAATTCCCTCATAAATGGCATCAATTCGAGCCTGTGTAACCTTTATGGGGAAGACTCAAAATTAACCGAAAACACTGTGCAATGTATGAACTGACCTGAAACAATCCCTGCCTGTTTTCAGTGAGCAAACAGAAATATAGTTGTTGGTCAGTTGTCATCCCAATGCGATTGCCAACTAGGTACTCCTTCCTCTCCCCACAAACCGAAGAGGTAAAAATTTCCAATGAAAAATCAAATAAGCTTAAAAAAACACCTTTACCAAGCATGTCCTAGGAACACCTGCCCTCTGGAAAATTTTTATGTCAGACCCAGGATCCCTAAACAAAAGGGTAAATAATACAAATAATATGAGTAACCAAATATGCATCACGATTTGATCTCTGTTAACAGATTGCTTTATCTGAAGGTCGCAAAGTTCTAGACCCAAACTCCGAGTCCTAAAGTGTTTTGAGTTGGTGTGCTGATCCCTGTAACATGAGATATAAACATTACATATATATCAATAATGTCAGTAATTATTGATACTAACAAAATAAAGTTCTGGAACACCCTTATATGAAACAAGTGGTGTTTTACTACCAATAATTTCTCCAAGTTAGCACCACTTGATCCCAATTAATGCTACCATCTCTAATAGGAAATCCAGTTATTTTCAGTTAAGGTTTTACTGAATGAGATCAGATTTTAAAACTTATTTGAATAAAATAACATACATTCTGCCCCAGATTATTTCATTTTTAATAACATTATTAAACTTCAATTGAGAAAAAAGAAAATTTAAAGTTTGATTTAAACCTTCACCAATAGCCCATTTTTTTGCTCCAAGTGACATAAATATAAATTCAACTACACTATCTTGAATTGCCTGTATATGAATCTTGTACATTGTCTGCCCTTCTCCTTTGGAGGGTCTTGACTGGATCTCCCTTCTGTTTTTTATCTGATTCCACACAAGTTTTGTCAACACTAATCAGTTAGATATGTGTAGAGCACTTAAAGAGTAATTGAGAGACCATGAGCTAATGGCATAACCAAATGCTTGGCACTTGCCAACACCTTGAGAAATGAAGAATATGTGTGATTATCTTTTTAAGCGTTTGTTTGTGTCCTAATGTCTTAGGCCAGGCATACACGTTACGATATACCTGTCAGGTAAACCTGCACTGGTAAACCGGAAAGGTATACCTGTGCAGGTTAGAGCACACACACGCTACGGTAAACCGGAATATTTTAACTCAGTCGAGAGATGGCGAGCAAACAAGACGACGCGATTGTTTTAGTCGGTTTGTTAGTGGCCATGAAGTGTAAAAAGAAGCGAAAATGCAAAACATTGTTTTGTTTTATTTTAAATGTTATTTTACTTATAAAACCAAATTTATAAAGCCTGCTGTAATCATCATAGCTATACATTCACACTGTGAATATTATTAATTTGCTTTTGTTTCAGTTTCCTGATTCCGGATTTCATTGACATGTCACGTTTCTTCTTCTCTTTACGAACATTACTTCTTAAATTATTTCTTTTTTTAACTACAGATTTCTTTGTAGCATCAGGTTCTAACTTCTTTAATTTAATCACAAGTCTTTCATAGGCTGCATCTCTCTTTTCACGGTCGTGGTACTCTACTTTTTACCCGCCACAGACAAGGTTCCGACCTATATATTTCGATAAACTCTTCTATCACTTGGGTCCGTTTTTGGCTTGACATGATGATCACAAAAGTCACTAGCACTATCGTACGCGTAGTCACTAGTTAATACTATTGTACACGTAAATACAAAGACGGACGATGCTCTACTCAAGGAACTAGCCACAACTAACCTAAAAACTGTACAGGCGTGCCGGAGTGACTCACACTACATACCTGCTCAGGTCTGCCTGCGCAGGTAGAAAGAATTGAATTTCGATTCTTCTCCGGTCGCCTGCGCAGGTCGCTACGCTTGTGCAGTTTGGCCTGCAGCAGCTGGCACACACTCCGGTTTACCTGTACAGGTAAACTTCACCGGTATATCATAACGTGTGTGCCTGGCCTTAAACAGTGATTCTCAACCCCACATCCAAAATTTATCCATTGTTTGGTGCGGCTTGTGTAAATATAGCCCTTGTGCTATAAAAACACAATCCCAAAATTATTCAGCTTAATCCCAAAATTATTCTAATATATTTCCTAATGCATGCCACCAAACCATCATGGGAGATATATGTCATTGGTTGCTATAACAGATTATGGAACATGTAGTAGGGATATTTTGGTTTTGGAATTACTAAATTTGAAATTTCGGTTTGCTGCCACTGGCATCTTTGGTAACTTTGTGATTGAAATACACTTATGTCCATTTTGAAATACTAGGAATTCAAAATTTATCTATTAATAGTGTTTGTTATAGGTAACTCGATTGTTCTTTACTTTAAAGAAAAAATCAGTACAATCCAACTTTCGCCAAAAATATTTTCTTACAATGACTAAACATTTAGAAATTCTACAAAATTTGATTCGAGAATAGGAAAAATCCAATACTTAGATACCAAAATATAACTAGTTGACTAGGTCATTTTACTTGTCAATATATTCTTGTGGATATTGCAAAATTTAGAAAATTATGGCCTACTACTCTGAGATATTCAATTGCTTTTTAATTTCAAGGTAATTATTCCCATCACCATTAAGTGTTAGTTATTAATATTCTTTAAATTTAATTGTTGTGCACATTAATCAAATCCATAATGCAATTATTTTCATCTTTATGCTACAAAATTGGCTATGAGCAAAGTAAATCTTTAAAATTAAAAATGCTGATTCAATCCTTTCATCCTGTGTGATACACATATATACCATCAATATTCTAAATTATCTGATAAGTTTACTTATTTTTCAATGTTTTGATTCTTATAAATACTTTTGAAGTTCATGTTGTAATTTCAGACCTGATGGTACATATTAGAACCTCACTAACCATACTTACCTGCCCCAACTAATAATTCTATTTATTACAACAAAAATCTCTATTTGACATCAAAATACTGTGTTTACCATGAAAATTACCCTTAGGTTTGCACCTGTCAAAGAATCAGACCATATCTCATTTTTTGTATGGGATACTTGAAATGTATTCATGTTGGTCACATTGGGGTACTTGATAACAAATTGGAAATATATTTGTTATGATAACATGTTGATGTGAAGATCTATATATTGCAGCTCCCTTGATAATGCAGTCTAGTCACTTGGTTTAAAACGAGTTTTTTTGTTAAATTAGGGGACTGGTGGTGACATAAACAAATCCCTTTTACTATTGGCATTTTTAGCACACACAGATTCTGGTTCTAAGTTTATTTGGTACTGAAAGGGATAGCATAGGGGAAATCCTCGACAGCGATTGCCATTCATGCTTTTGCGTATGGCAGCCTTCTAATGGGCTTTCACGCTTATTCAAAAATCAACTGAAGGGTAGGCCTGCTTTCTACCGGAAACCATACTGAACTTGTAGACTACCTATCCCTGCTGCCTACATTCTCCAAAAACAAAATAAAATTGCGATTTCCACCAGTCACCCCTACTCAAAATGAACAAACCCTGTTCCTATAGCAACCACCGCCTAGACTTGATGGTAGGAACAGTTTGTGTGGTAGACAGGCAGTAACTAAACTGTCTTAAATTTGATCCAATAAACGAAATTTATATTTAGGGACAAGACTTAAAGTTTCATTTTATGCTCATGTTAATAGTTCCATATTCTTTTCAGCCCATAAATTGCCAAAGAGATTTCCAACTGAACAGCCTAAGCATGAAATACTTTTATCAGATGCTGGTGGCAAGAAAAAGCGGTGTTGTTCTTCCGGTTAAGAAATACTTAATTTGTGTTTCTCATTAAGTGTTTGTGAATAATTTATTTTGAACTATTTTAAGGCATACTTAATGGTAGTTTACATGTTGTGAGTTCTGTGCCAATGAACTTTATACATAGATTCTATACGTAATTTTCTTTTGAAAATGTTTTTTACTGTATTGTTGAATGATTTTAATTTACTTACGAATTGCTTACAATTTTAGATGTTGATATTCTGTAATTTACTGGTGAAATATATTTTTAAGTTTGTTCTATTCAAGAGATGTTTTTGTTTCTTTTCATTTCTTGATAACATTGTTATTTAAAGTGTGGTAATTTATAATTACTGAAGAAAGCATAACTTTTACTCAAAATATTGTCAGAGTGTATCAGACATATTTGTCAATGGACCAACAAACTAGTAACTGATTTCAATGAAATAAATTAATACAAGATTTATCTTAGTTATAAGACTGTTCAAGTAGATGTGTTTAACTTGCCAATAAAATTTAAATGCATCAGAACCAGTTTTCCATAGAGGTATCAGCAGCATCGATACTAGACACAGGAATTTCAGTTATCTAAGATATAAATAAATCTTGTTATATAAAAATGGTAGATTACTCAATAGAAATTCTTAACCTATAAATTTGACTGGTTATTTTCAAAAGCATTTTAAGTAGCCCAATCCATTTCTGGCAGAATTTGTTTACACATTTAATTTTATTGTTCTCACAGCTGATATATCAGCTACCACCATCCTAAAAATTCAAGATGGCATAATTTATATTAAAACTTGTTCCAACGGTTGACCTGTTTCTTTTAACCATGCGAATTTCTTTAGATGTGCATAAAATGCTCCAGTTGCTTCTTGCTGTCTTTAGAAAATTTCAAATTTAAGAATTCATTCAGTAATTAATAACTGGATTTGAATTTGAAATTGTCTTAAAATCTCCCCAGCTTCCATTCACCTGTGGGATGGAAGTAAAATAATTTTTTCAAAGTTCTATTTTTACACTGTTTGGGATTATTATTTCTTTCAAAGACAGGAAACATGGTTGTGTTTAATCAATAAATAACAATACCTGTAATCCATCAACACTGCCTTTCTGCAAGTGATAGCAATAACGTTTTCAGCATTGATTCAACAAATAACAAACAGGATTAGAAATTAGTAGCAGAAAGGCAAGCATGAAGGACACCTAAACAGTTTTCCTTTGTCCCAAAAATGGGAATAGGGAAAATCAAGTCTATTTGGGTTCAATTTAATTTTATGTTGCTTTTTGATGTGCATAAATACAGTGTATTGAATATGGCCTTTTATGACCATTTGAATTTCTGTATTCATTTATCTTTTTAAGAACAATATTTTATTTTGAATGCATTGTCTGATAAAAAAAGTTATATGTAAGTTTAATAAAAAGTTTAGTACATAAATCATGGTAAACATTACCAGGGTTACTAAGTCGGTAGGGTGAAAGAGTGCATGGCTTTGCTGCATCTATCTTAAAGTCATGGAGTAGATTACCAGAAGGAAGAATAAATCGCTACTCACAATTTGCTTCATACTAGCAAAAGAATTCTGAAAAATTGGTCATCAAAAATGACCAATAAAAATAAAAATAATAATAAATTGTCAAAATAAAATTTATAGGTGCAAAACATGACTAATGGCATCTAATTTCAAATCCTAATTACAAGATGCATTAAAATTTCTCATTTTGTGCTTACAATGCAGGATTTTGTTATATTAAAGGGGTTTAATCTCTTCAGTTTGTACATCAAACTGAAGAGATGAAATTTATTTGGACATGATGGAGCAAATAATTGATAAAAGAAAAAAATAATTTTAGATATTGGTAATCTCTAATATTACTCAAAACAAACCACAAGCTACGTATGGGCAACTTAACGTATTAATGATCTTATAGTATATATTTGGATAAATGTAATCAAATTATAGAACATGATTATTTGCCTATTTTGAAACATCTGAAATTTTACATAAATTGTGGTGGAATTACATTCAGAAGTCAACCGCAAACTGAAATTTTATATAAAAAACTCAAAATGATACTATGATATTTTTGGAGATTGTATGGATTGTTTTAAATCAATGTCTCTAAGTAAATGTAATTCATTTTGTGTCACAAAATTTAAATTACATTCAATTCCAAATAAACACTTTTGTATCCATTAAATGCTTTCTTTGTGTATATCCTTTGTATGACAATCAATGATTTATAAGCAAATTCTTGGGGTTAGATATATTCAAGTGGGAATATACATGTGTGTCTCAATCAACCAATCCTTGGCTGCTTCTGTTTTTTCTCATACATGAAACAATATTTAAAATTAACCCTCTAAAATATAATTTTCACCCAGATAAAAAAGTCCCTTAACCTTTCCCTTTTCTCCTCTTCACCCTCTGGTGCAGAGGTCTGCATCTTGTTGGGCTCTATGATGAGTGGTGCATTGGAGTCTGAATTTTTGACCAATCCATTATAAATAATGGTAATTCTCACTCTAGAAGGAGCAACAAAAGTGAACTGAATTTCCCTAAGATCTTATGATTAAATTTTTAAGCAATTCACAAGTTCAAATCAAATGCAAACTTCATTTACTGCTGTCAAACCTTTTCTGATTAGCAAGACCCTCGAATCGTACATAATAACTATGAAATCTAATTAGAAACTTCGATCGAGAGACCTTGTTAGAAGTTTTAACTGATATACAAGGCGAAACCTTCAAATGTTTACTTCACTTGATTCTTTTGCTGTTTCAGTTAGTCCACGTAAAACTTTAAATTAATCTTGGAGAAGTAATTTCAGAACCAGAGCTATTGTACCTAATAGGTGAGATACTGAAAAATCTGCATGACTTATACGTTTGCAGTGTACATCGTATTACAATGCATCAAGATAGGAAAGTTCTTCCTACAGAGCATCTCGTCTTGATGTTTGACACATCTGCACTACCATCACAAGTAAAAGTGTCGTATGAGTTGCCCTGTTCGTCCTTTTGTACCAAATCCTATTCGGTGTTTTAAATACCAGAGGTTCAGTCATTCCAAGATGTTTTGTCCTAGATCCCAGACATGCACCCGTTGTGAAATTGATCATGACAGCTACACTTGTACTACTCCCCGAAGTGTCAATTGCAAAGGGGACCATCCTGCTTACTTGAGATCTTGTAAAAAATGGGCATTTGAGAAGGAGGTGCAATCTGTTAAGAGTTGCAGAATCTCCTTCCTTGAGGTCGGAACATGGAGTCTGAACACCTAAAGTAGGAGTTTCGTACACCAAAACTACAAAATCAATTCGAAGCATGACCACTCAAACGGATTCTCTTTTTGAAAGCAATTTTTCAATTCCCCAACCAGCTTTCTAATCATCTATAAAACCTGTAACGATGAACGTTACAACCTCGCCATCCCGTTCGTCCTCTGAAAAAAAAAACTTCATACCTAAACCAATTTTTAAAAACGTTAAAAGTAGGAATAAGGTATATGACGTTCTTCTAAAAAGATCCTAAATATTTTGATAATGCTCGTAAAATGCTTTCGATATCCTGATTGTAAATTAGTCCATCATGGGTTGAATCTTTCGTAGGACGAGAATATTGAAATTATTGGTCAATCGCGATCTCTTTCCTCCCAATTCAAAATAAATCCTTTATTTCATGGAACTGTCGTGCATTTCACAATGATGTCGAAACCGTGATTGCAGAATACCATCCCGCTTGCTTCGCACTTCAGGAAACATCTGAAGTCGACCAACAAAAGATCCGTCGGTATGCTTGCATCAGGAGTGATAGTGAGTAGAGCTTCGCGAGGTGTTGCGCTCTTCACTTCCCACGCATACCCATCTCGTATCACTCAGCAGGCAGTTGCTAAAAGAATGCAAGAACGACAGATGATTACCATCTACACTATATATTTACCACCAAATCAAACCATCCAACAGCAGAGCCTTGAGCACTTAGTGAATCTTCTATCTGAACCTTTTGTTACTTGACAAATGCACTCCTTAATATGTGTGGAAATGATAACTAATTCTTATGGGCGACAGATCGAACAGTTGATTGACAAGATCATTATTTTCACTTGTCTGCTAAACAACGAAAACACCTATTTCCATGAACCATCCAGCACTTTTCATGCTATTGACTTCGCCAACTACTCCTTCAATTTTACACCTTGCGCCAAAAAATCCAAACGAAACCCCTTCAATTTTATCGTTTTTCTGCTTTTGAACTGACCTGCGCAACAGCGATCATCTCCCGATATCCGTAGCTCATGTCAGTGAAAATGATCTTGTCAGCCGTCCTTATGTTATGTTTACGAAGCAGTTGACTGGCCTGTTTATATTTCAGGCAACTTTTTCTACAGATGGTCAAAGGCAATATTGATGGAGCTGTGCAAACAGCCACTTAAGTTATATTGAAAGCAGCAGACAACTATCCCTAAGAAATCGTCATCGTTTCGGAAATGTAAAACTTGCAGTGCGGAATGCATTGCAGCAATTAAAATCCAACGTTCGGTATATATCATTTAAACGTATAAAATGCTAAGCTGAATCCCAACGAATAAATTTTGACACCCACTCGCTTATACTTAATTTTATTGAGGTAAAGTTGACGAGATGCCTTAAGAAGACTAGGATGATATCACCTGAACCTGATGGCATCAGTTACATCATGCTAAAACATCCACCGTCCCTCCCTGATTAACATCCTACGTTTGTATAGCCGTATTTGGGAGGAACATGTTTTCCGCTTTTGAGTTGGAGACGTGCTATAGTTGTACCTTCCCTGAAACCGATCCTACCAATCCTTACAACTATCGTCCCATTGCCCTTACGAAATGCAAATGCAAACTTTTCGAAAGAATGATTGATTCCCGTCTCGTTCACGTCTTAAAGACGACTCAAGCTCGATCAGTTTCAGAGTAGTTCAGGGTTGGCCTTTCAATAGTAGATAACATCTTATCCTTTGTAACTCATGTTCGCCGTGCGTTCCTATGGCGAAACTATTTGGTTTCCATCTTCAAAGTGGAGAAAGCTCATGATCGTACTTGGCGATACGGTACATCGTGATTTACCTTTTCGAGGTCACTTACCGATTTTTATCCCAAACTTCTTGTCCATGAGACAGTTCCAGGTCCGAATTGGCTCCACCTTTTCGGATTTTTCTTTCAAGGTGTTCCACAAGATAGCTTGTTAAGTGTGACCCTGTTTGCTGTTAAAATTAACATTATCACTCAACTACCGTCATCTGTTCGGGGTAGCCTATACGTAGATGATCGTAACATCTATTGTCAAGGTAAGGACATGCAGTTTATCGAGCGACAGCTTCACACTGCTGTTTCTCGTTTGACGAGGTGGATTGTGAAAATGGATTCAGCTTTTCTGGACCTAAAACATCTCAAGTCCACTTTTGTCGACGTAGGAATCTACATCCTGACCCAGAGATCCTGGATTATGTCAGGGTTGCAGTGGTAGATAGTGTAAAGTTTCTAGGTTCTAGTTCTTTGACCAGGAATTTACGTTCTTTCCCCACGTCGAGCAACTGCGGATTTCATGCTCAAGGTTCTCGTCGACACATCTTAGGATGCAGAGAACTTCCATATTACAAATCTCAAGTAATATAATTCAAACTAGATTACGCCTGTGCACCATACGGCTCTGTTCGAACATCTGAGCTGAAAAAGCTCGATACGATCCATCACTCTGCACTTCGGATATGTTCAGTGCTTTTCAAACTTAGCCCGTGAAAATATGTCATGAATCATCGGCTTCTACCATCTGCTGTTGTTACTACGATTATACAATCGTATTTTATCACCCATCTCATCCACTACAGGATCTACATCTGGATACTTCAATGGACCTCCTGTTTGAAATTGCCTATCCTGTGTCCCAACGTTTATGCTTCGATTGAGATTCCTGAATCCACCACTACAGTACATTGACGTCTCTGGACGTCTTTTATTCCCCATTCCACCTCGGGAAACCTTAAACCTTTCCTATTTGGATATATTTCATAGATTTGATAAATCCAATCCAAATGATTTTATCTTCCAACTCTGCGTCTGTCGTATTTTACATCACGACCATACAGAGGTATACACAGACGGATCGAAATCTACTGAGTACGTTGGATGTGCTTTTATTTTTAGGGTCCAATCTCAGTTATTCTCTGCCGCGCCAGTTGTATCTATATTTACTTCTGAAATGTCTGCTTTACGTAATGCGTTAAAATACATTTCACAATTTAGAAAGGACAGTTTTTATACTCTATACAGACTTAAAAAGCGTTTGAGTCTAACATCTGACTATACCCGGCATTCCTTAGCTTTTCAAATAATAACATTTCATCTCGAGCTCACTTGACGTGGCTTTGGTGTCTCATTTTGTTGGGGCACGTCGGGATAGCAGAAAATGAACTAACCGAAGCCGCAACCAATGCAGGAACCTTTTTGAATAATCGCGTCCATATGATCGTCAACAAACTACCCGAGACATGTGGAATGATTTATGAAATGACTGAGAATATGCTTCATTGGATCTAACCAATAATTTCATTTTGGCCTTTATGTTCTCGCCATTTAAATGTTCTTATAACGACTTCGTATCGGCTATTCTCGAATCATCCATCACTACTTACTGATCGGGGGAAAACGTTCCTTTGTGTCATTGTAATGTAGATCTTACGATCTCGCATATTTAACTTCCTATCCTGGTCTTCGGCATTTTTATGTTCAATTTGTAAAACTTCACCAAGTTTGACCCTTTACTGGGTTATCCTCCCCACTTTGAACTTTTCCCTTTTTCAAGCTATTCTGGATTTTTAATATGTATATAGTTATCGTTTTTTCAATTTATATGAAATATTTAATTTATATTAAATTAATTTACAAAATTGCAATTCTTTAAGTTGCTATAGTTATGTTCATCTACAATGAGTTCACATTAAGATTTATTTGCTGATGGTAAACTCATGTGTTCCACATTGTTGACAATGGTATCAAAATGTGTCTCATCTCCTTCAACATGTGTAACTTTCTTAAATTTTCAGGTGATCCAGATCTTAAAAATACTGTTAGTTGGCGAACATAAGACATAAAATCCATTTCCTTGTGTCGAGGATGTTGCGACCCGAGCCTAATTTTTCTTGGAGAGGAAAACTCACTACATTCACTTTTTGGATCATCAGAATATCAGCTCGATTGTATTAAATAATTGTATATAGGCTTTTTGGTCGCATACATGGAGACGAACGCTTATTAAAAAAATTAGCATTTATTAAGAAAACCAAAGCGATACAAAATTATAAGGAACTCCTCCCGTTCTTCTAAATTCCAAATTCCTTTTTTATCGCATTCCAATCATGGTTACAGTTCGCAATATTATCGTTTGCGCTTGTATAATAAATATAATATAATAATTCTCGGACGCGAGCAATAAAAATTAAATTCTTGGATCGTTTGCATGCTCGCAATAAAAATTAAATTTTCGGATCGCTTGCACGCGCTTACACCTTGCGTTATAATTTCTTCTTGAGAGTCAGTTTACCCAAAATTTATGACTCGTAAAGAAAATCTTGGTTACAACTGAAAAAGCAATGTATGAAGTCTTTTTTACGTAGACTTGCGTTTTCTCACCAAGGGGAGTAACTTGGTAACTGAGCATCACGAAAAATGCAACCCACAATTGCCGTTACTGCTCGCAAATGAAAAGACTTACATAGTACATATATCATTGGATAGAGGAAGGTAGGTAAGTAGTCGAATTTACGTCGCACTTTAGCAACACAATTGGCGACGGTCGTGGATCAATCCCTAAGGAAAAGATCCAAAGACAACATCTTATAATTTTAAACCACGGTCAGATGACGAGATCAACACCTGAGCTGACACTACTCTCCAAACTTTCACACCACCCCAACTTGAATTTCCTGAAACAGTATAATGTTAAGCTGTAGGTCCCGATCTAATTACTAAGGGACAAGGGCGCCCTTCTTTTAAATCATGTATGGCGACCACCCATAGGCGATTGTTTCGCCAACTCATAATCTCTGCTATCGCTTCCAGCACCGATCGATAAACCAGGAGCCAAACATCACGCAAAAGAAGCGAATTCTGGAAATGCGTTATTCACATTTAACCTGCACCCTGATTTAATGAATAGACTCGTTCAAAGTCACGCGACTCAAATAACTCACCAGAGCCAAATTATATTGATAATGACGACACATTGACTGGATACCATGAAAGGATTTCCTTTCGGTACTACGATAGTAAATTGACTATGTGAGAGATTTTCTGTGCAAACAAACCAAACGGGGAATGAAGATTTTGCTTCCACTACAGAAATACTTTCGCATGATACATAACCAACACCTAAAATGTAGTTTATCGCCGTTTTGGCGAAGATTGACGTTTAATCGACTTGACATTGACCCAATCAACTGTCATATGAAAGGCATTTTCTGTCAAGCTAAATATAGGTGGCTATAGTATTTCTACCGCAATACGTGTTTCCTGTACGTATTGTGAACGTGACATCACTTGGCTTGTTTTTCGTGTTTTTATTGGCGAAGTGCTGAAATTGTAAAAGTACAGCTTCAGCACTTCGCCAATAAAAATTCCAAATTGATAATTGTTGCCCAAACGGCGATAAGCTACAATGTAAGGTAACCCCGATATGTCTCATGCGAGAGAATTTGAAAAGCGTAAGTAAAAACCTTAAAGACCGTCTGTTTGGTCTTCGCAGACTGTGAGTTTGCACTAAAAGTCCCTCTTATTTCAATTCGGAATTCATTCTTTGGAATTTCTATTGGCGACGTGTTAAAATCATAGTTGAAAAAACAAGTCAAGTGACGTCACGTTCGGAATACATACAAGAAACACGTCCCGCCGCAGAAACACTACCGCCACCCACATTTAGTTTGACAGAAAAAGCCACTCAGAACGATATGCATCAAAGCAAAAATTCTTAAAGGTTCAAGTGCAATTCATATTTTTTCAACTGGACAGAGCTACTCTTTCAAGTACAAAAACGAATTTAAATCAATAATGTCCATTTGCTTTAATGGCATGCTTGTAATGTATGAATACATACATTTCTAATGTTCAAGCAAAGCGCAGGGAAAAGTGCGAAATTCTCTTATGGAATTGTGTAATGCTGAACCTTGTTTCGATAAAAAAAACTGAAAAACCATATCGATTATCATCGATTTTCTATATTCAGTCAGGGGAAACGGTAGCCCAGTTGGAAGAGCAACGGTTTAGGAAACGGAGGTTTGTGAGTACGAAACTCGATCTAGCCAAAGACCGTCGTGTACACGGGAGCTTGTGTGAGTTAAATCTGTCGTAGCCTCAAATGCCTTCACGTTGGCGTGGTATGGAAGTTTGTAAAGTGGGGTGCCAACTCAGGTGTTGTTCTCGTCATCTGACCGTGGTTCAAAATTACGAGGCGTTGTCCTTTCGGGATTGATCCCGGAAGCCAATAGCCCTTTGTGTTGCTCCAGTGCGATGTTAATTGACTACGTACCTATATTCAGTCTGCATTCCTTTATGGAAGGAAGCATTTACAGCATACAAATAATAGACGGGTCTATAAAGAAAGAAAATAACTGAAAACCATCTTATTCAAATTTTAATTGTGAATGCAGAGTGGAAATAATGATTTAATAAAAGAAAATTATTAAATAATAATTAAGAAAGCACTGAATTGAGGGGGAATTAACGGAACAACTCTTTAAGAAGGCCAAAGGTCTCAATCCTCTTAAAGTAAGGATAATGCACTTTTGCTCTTAAGAGATAACGTACACTCTATTTCTTTCTCCTAGTGTAGGAAAATAATGACAAGCGACAAACCACTCTCTTTGCTTTTAAATAATTCCCATTATACAGACTTTTTTATAAGTGCGCCATTTTGTTTTGGAATAACTCTTTAATAAAACTTTTTAATTATTTTTCATTCTGTTTACTCAATTAATAACCATTAGCTGGCCCGTGATAGCATCTGCTCTAAACTTTCTTAACTGCGTATTTTTATTGACGACAAAGTGTGTCGTTAGTCAAATTTCATATTTTATTTCAATGGATTTATAATGAATATAGCATACGTATTCTCACAAATGGATTCCATTCCGATAAGTGAATAAAATTAACCCAACATATAACAGCATTTTGCTTACCTTTAGTGGTATCAATTCTTATTTCCAATAAAATGCATGGCAGAAAGCACACCTCATTTATGTTACCACAATTAGATTCTGAACGCCTACTTCAATTGCATCCCATTCCCTTGTTCAAAGACGATTCGGAGTTTTCCTACGGAAAACTTTTTTCGTTCATATTTTCTTTTCTGTGCTGATTTCTGTCTTCCAGATTTCTCACTGCCTTCTATAATCTATGCTGAAGAATTTCATTAGAGCGACGAGAGCTCGTCCGTGCAGTTTTCAGAAATATTCTGCAGCTCCATGCTCAAATTAAACATGTTTAAACCTTCCTACAAAAGTAGAGAAAGAAACTAAGCTAATTCTCTAAGCTGATATAAACTCTTTCTAATATTGTTCATATCCGTTTGTTGCCATTCGCCAATATACAAATAACTTCGCTACATGAGTGCCACTTACGTTAAATATGTCTGTGCGTGCGTGTGGGCTTACTCAGACGTCATCTTATTTCAATCCATTTATAATGATTCTGGTATCCATATCCTACAGATGAATTTCTCTAAATGAAGCAAAATTATCCCAAACCATATAACAGCATTTTGTTTAATTTTATTTCCACTAATTCCTATTTCCAATTAAATGCATGGCAAAAAACACACCTCAGTCGAATTGCTATAATTATATTCTGAACTTCAATTTCTTCCCATTCCCTTGCTCAAAGGCGATTCGGCATTTTGTGACGCTAAACTTACTCTCGCTCGTATTTCTTTTCTGCGCTGATTTCTATCTCCCAGATTTCTCATTATCTTATGTAATCAGACTGCTGAAGAATTTCATTAGAATTGAGCTCTTCCGTGTAGTTTTAGCAAAATTACGCAGCTCCTAATATTGCATATTTTAACTAAGCAGCAAAATTGGCCAAAGAATCCCATAGTGGTCAATATCCCGTTGTATTGCTCCAGAAACAAATTTAACAACCAACCAGCCCGTATGGGTAGCTTTTATATTTTTATAAATGTTGTTACCAATCGATATAAGCAAATGTTTATTTTTGTGCCATGTACGTTTGTGAAACATATATATTTGCAATTAGGAGAGGCATTATTGGACCGTTTTTTTTTTCGAGGATGCCAATGAAAATGCGGTTAAAATCAATTGTGAACCGTGATACCATGCTATGTTACAAAATTTATTTCTGCCTGAAATTGATCGACAAGAATTACAACATACGTGTTCTCAACAAGATGGAGCAATATGTCACACAGCTCGTGCAACCATGCTAATTCTAAAGGACGCATTTCATGGCCGAATAAAATCTGGTGATGTCGATTGGCCCCTTCATTCCCCCGATTTCACAAAGCCCTGATCTTTTTTCTATGGGGTTACTTAAAGGAACGGGTCTATGCTAGCAGCTTAAGGGAAACATATGAGAAGAAATTGAACCAATCACCCCGGAAAAATGCTCAAACGTAATGAAAAATGTGGTCGAAAGAACCCATATTTGGAGCTCGGCGAGAGCCAAAGATTTGGCTTGTGTCCAAATACGAGCAATTCTGTAAATGATGTCATTAATATGTAAACAATAAGTACAAAAATTTTAATTACAAATGTTTTGTTCAAAAGTTATTCCAAAGCAAAATGGTGACCTTTAAAAAAACACCTGTACTTCAAATGGAAGCCAAACAGGCTTCAGTCCCCAAATCGAAACTTACTAATTCTATGTAAGAGTAGTCACCATATCGAAACTTACTAATTGTACATAATGTAATAGTGAAAACTTACAATAATCTGAATGAAATGAGAAATAATCCATTTCACTTTTAAATTGTTTTTGCAGTTATTCTTATGTTCTATGTATGCAAGAGTTGTGTGAACTCACTTGAGTACTAGCACAACGCAAACCTAAAACTGTGTGTCTCATACTTCTGTGTGCCTCGAATTGAGAAATACTACTTGTGCTGAATATCCAAAATTCTGCCTACTTCTCTTTTAGAACTAGAAAATTTATTCCAGAAATATCGATCAAACTGCATTTTTATATTTGCTTAATGAAAGTATGAAAGAAATAAGCTTTTTATATCATTAATAACAATTATTTGAATAAATTTCGCTCTGTATTGGCTTATTTTTAAAAATGGACACTTTATTTCACAATTATGAACGCGTGTCAAAAGTAGGAATTCCTTCCCATTTAGTGAAGACAGATTTTTAATCTTTGGGTAAACTAATTGTATAGTTTTGTAGGGAAATGTGATAACAAATCTCAAGATTTGTTCAAGTACTTTTTAAAAATTTAGCATTTGGTCAAAAAAAGGCTTTTATTTTGATTCCCGAATACGTATCCGAAATGATCCATGACTGAAATGACAAATCTTTTTCGAGCCTGTATCATAAAATTAAACTTGCCATGTAAAAAATTAGACTTGCCATCTTTTAGTTAGCATCTCAAATTCAATACATCAAACTATGGAAATGTACAGGAAATACGCTCGGAGAATTATTCTTTCACAGCGTTCCAAAGAATTTTTCTGAATAGACAGTTTTGATAGAAACGGAAATTCAAGATGAAACACCAGTAAGAACTATTATAACGTCGACTTGCAAGTAAAACATACCAAATCAGAAAACACAGTTCTGAGAAAACGAAGGGGCTTCTACGCACTAAGCTAAACTCACTAAATATGTTTCTCAAGAAGAAATACTTGCATGCAAGGAAAAAGTAGCTTAGTGGACTATGCCAGTTTAATGAATACCACTAGATCAGAATGTGATTATCTTTAGCTTTAACTTTTTCTAGATAGAAAAATCTAAAAAAACACATCTTGCAAATCTAGCAAAACAAATCTAAAAACACATCCAGAAAATTTTGACAGTGTTTCACTTTACGCCGACGGTAATTTATAGTACTGATAGATCGTATTATTATTGATTTTGATATAACTAGTCATTTTCCTATTAAATTCAAACGATTCAAAATTTCTAATATATTTAAAGCATTTCTATTAAAGAAAATTGTAAGATATGCATGACACAAGAAGGGAGAATCGACAAACCTTTTTTAGATAAACTCTTGAATTCGATTGACAGTATACAAATATTTATTGACAATGTCATTACACGATCACATACACTCAGTAATAAATAGTATTTCTCGCTTTCACACAAAATGACATAGAGATTGCACAATGCAAAATACACACTACGTGAGTTCAATAAATATCACTAATTATACAAAATACATATTTAATTTGATATCACAACAGTGATTAGGATTATTCAAATCTCAAATACAAACACCACAAATATAGCACAGTATCCAATAAATTTCACTACTCTTTTCTCAAGGCATTTTAATAAAGTTGAGTATCTACCTGAAAACATCGAGCTGAACACTACGATATATTCATACCAAAATAACATATTTTAAAACTTACCGTTTCCTTAACAAACTTTATTACTATCAGTTGAATGAGGTTTTACAAACATTACTGCAAAATTTTCTCAACTGCAAAGACAAGAATTGAAAAATTCCTATATTTACCGATTAGTCAATAAAACATTTTACCATCATTGTGTGTAAAAAACTTGGTTTGCATAAATGAATTTTAATTTAAGATTTTTGGTACATGCTTCGCAAGTATTACGTTTTTGAAAAAGCCCTTTCTTTTTAATTTTAATTTCTTTCATTTATCTAAAATTAAAATCCTGTGGCGACGATTTTTCTTTTGGGGTTAAAAATTTTAGTAATAAAATATTTGTACTCAGGACCGCCCATAAGGAGTAACAGGAGGAATGATAGTCTGAGGACTGTGTTATTCAAAATGATAAAGGAACAATAAAACCGGACTATTTCTCTAAGTCTCTAAGACAGGTAGTATCAAGTTTAAAATGTAACAGGAAGCACATGATTTTCTGAGCGGCTCTGTTGGTATATGGGATTTTAAAATTATATGATATGTAGATGTATAACTTAGAATCGATTAAGTTTGTTACCCGATAAAATTCGAATTCATTTTCAATTTGGACATACTCTGTACTTCATTTGAACCATACTTTTTATGTTAATTTCCCATCTAGTTCATTACAATGAAGACGGAATTTCTTTAAATGCTAAATATATAACGTCAAGCACTATAATCTATCACATTAGTACCATTGCTTTTGCGAGCATGTTAACTAAATACTTATTTAAGACGCGTAATCTTGGACATTATGAAAAGCACTTTACATAAACATCTCAGACATCTATGAATATACGAAGTTTATGTAAAAATTTAATCTAAACAATTATATTTTATTTCCCCAAAAAATAATAAAATTGTCCCCCTGATATTTACAATAGATTTCAGCGCATATATACAGAGGAGTCCGAAACTAAGTTTCCAATGTTAGAATTGCTTTCTAAACGTGTCCTCTGTGTATTATTTACCAGTTCATTTTATATGAAAATAAAATGAAATCGGTATGCAAAAGACACACAAATTAAATTAATCTTTTTGATGCAGTAGAAGTGAAAAAATATCCTGGGGTTAAATTCATTGTCCTTATTCAAGAAGCTTGAAGCTGCTTTAATTTACTTTTCCAAAAACTAAAGTTATGCTATTAACGCAACTGAAGTCTAGGGCGCGTAATTTTTGCCACGCGAGCGTGACATTTCACAAGAGGTGGCGACATTTGACGTGTTAAAACTCACTTGGCAGTACACCAAAATAGCGTTTATCATATCCCGCAACCTGTTTTTCAGTATATTCTCCAATTGAGATGCATTAAGTCGGAGAGATTTATCAAGTCTATCTTATTACCAGAAGAAATTAAGGTTAAGGTTATACATACATCTAAGGATCCTTCAGCTTAAATTTAAAATGTACAAAAATATTTTTCGGAAGCACTTATGTTTCAAGAAATTAGACTGGGTTCGGTTATAATAATAACGAAATCAACAAAAAAATCTTTTTAAATCTTTTATAACTTGTATTTAAAATTCTTTAGCAACCTTGAAGGTGCTATTTGTACTAGATTTTTGATAAGAACTTTCGTATGGAATTGGTAAAAATATTCTGACTGTGATGATTATCCGTTTTCCACTAGTTTGTAAAAAATTCTATCGAGGGTAGAAAATAACGTGATTCTGGTTGATATCGATCGATTTCATGATTTTGGCAATTGGCGTCTTTTCTAACAGCAAAAAAGAACTATAGGATTAAGTGTAGCCAATGGAATTCTATTTATTGTTTGGTGAAATTCTTCAGCTATTTTAATACTTTACTTTTTTTTATTTCGAAATCAGATTGTTTTATTTTCAAATTTAGAATAAAAAGGACACGCAATTGTTCTTTGAATATTTACTCAAGTGAACAACCTTCAAATGAGCTGTAAATGAACATTGTGTTATGTAATACCTTTCGCAAGTATAAACCTATCACACGTACTCAGGTTACTGTTTGATTTAATATCGTTTTGAGATCAATGTACAGTTTTGAAAAATACATTAAAACCCACACACTGCTTAAGTTAATAAGTAATGGGGATAGTTTGATTATGTTTTAATTTATAAGGGTTTGATATAAGGGTTAAAAAGTTAAATTAAGAACTAACATTTATTTTTAACGGATATTTTTTTTTTCTCGAAGCATTTATAATCTTTATTTAATCGGGTGAAATTCGAATGGGCAGTTTAATTATTCCTAGTTTCCATTATTTTAAATCGATTAACTTTGGTCAGATTTCTGCAATAGCTTCATTTTAGAGTTTAGAGTTTGCCGGTCATGAAAAATATTTTAAAACACGAGATTAATCCTAATACATTATTACTATGAAAGAGATTAAATGTTTTTCTACAAAAAGGATTTTTCAAGAATTCTTTAACCGCTTTCATTGCAAAGAAAATTTTGAAGGGGAATATTTCTCCTTCGCACATCCCTTTGCTCATCTCTTCTTCATTACCAGATCGATAGTGAAAGTATTGCCTTGAAACTCTCTTCTGCGATCTAAACTTTTTTTTCTCTATAATGCGGGACTTTGAGAGGGGAATCTTTTTAATCCAAAATAAAATATTACATATATAGTGTTCGAATCAAAGTTCGTCAAAGTTTTACATTGGAAATATAACTAATCCAATGAACTGAAACTAGTTGTACTTTAGGACATATTTTGATTAACTCAAAACGTTCAGTATAAAATTACATATTTAATGTCCTGCTGTTTTGTAAGTTGATTTTGCGCGAAAATGAAGCAAAAGCTTTTGCAGTCTTAATTTTTTTTCTGTTCCTAGATTCTAGTATCATTTAGTTCTGAACTTTAAAATTATATATTTGACTTAATGTTTCAAATAAATGGAAATTTGATAAAAATCGAGAGTATTATATCGTACGCAAAAGTTATGCATAATTATCGATAACGTGCTTTCAGTGAGTGTTACCATTCTTTGGCAAAACTATATATAGCTCAGACATATTTCGAAGAAAAAGCATTATTGAACTTTTTGAGAAGACAGCAACTGACTTGTTATATTGATTTTCCCTAATTATGAAGAAGTCGTTGATTCTATTCGCCTTTCTACTAGCTCAAATGATTTTATGAACATCCATGATATCGTAGATTAAATACTGCATTATTTGAAAACTTCGGTAGTGAAGTGCTTTTTAAAATTTTAAAAAGTATTTCTGGACGATATTGCTTTGTTTTCCAAAGCATGTTTTCATTGTCTGAATTGTTCTGGATGGACCGACAGTTTTACTTGCACCAGACACTCTCCAAACACAATTAAAAACAAATACAGCGTTTTAAATAACAGCTGATTAGGTAAAGCAGGAATAAAGAGCAAATAATAGATTGATACTTTACGATTAGCGCCCATTCTCAACTTTAGTACGTAGGGCAATATATTTTGTTAATTTATTCTGATTTAAAATAAAATGTAAAATGAGATTTGAACAGTTATTTACTTCAAACTTATTTTCCAAATTTTATCTCTATTTTAACGTTCTATGAAATGTGAAATTCTCAATATAAACACGAATTTTTCTATTTATAATTTTAAACAAAACAGATCAAATTAAAACAAAAATATTATTTCCATGATGACTTTAATGAAATGTATCCCTGGTGTCATTCATCAAGCAGAGAAGACGCATTGAGTTTGTTCATATATTTAAATAAATATTAAAACATGTTATGGGTGTAAATACAAAAATAATTCACTGTTCAATTAAACTCACAGTACATTTTTCAAATAAAAAATATTATCATTATCAAGATATTAAAATATGAATGATGTTAAATTGCATCATTACGTTTGCAATAAGTAAATTATTCTTAAAAAAATTATGAAATTTTTCATTAGCTGGAAGTTAAGCCGAAACCAAAAGGTACACAGAATCACAATTTTAAGATGCTTTAAGCTATAACATTCTTTGGGCAAGAATTCAAATGCATGAAAAATACAAGTGATCAAAAATGGAAACTTGTATAATATGCATGTTGAGGATTTATATATCTTATAGCCTTTTGTAAAATATACTTTGAAGTATTATGGTACATGTATTATCATGTACTTGATAAAAGGCATTTCCATTGCCTGAATAATTTCTCAGAATCATTATTCACGTTTTTAAAAAGTACCATCTCACACTTAAAAAATATTAATTATTTACTCTATATAATATATATCCTCATAGTTATCTTGTTTAAAAGTAATTCAGTATTTAGGAATAAAATATTTTGATTTAATACTTATCACTAAGATGTCGAAATCATCATGGAAAAACAAGACGTCAGCGTAATTGTAAATTAGAATGGTAACGCAAATATAAATGAAATACATCACTTTTACTATCTATTATTCGTTTTATTCTGAATTTGGTGGTTCTGAATATAGGAAATGCTAAACAGAACTTCTGGGTGATGAAAGTTTTCCCACTCTAGATATATATTTTTTCAGTTTTAACAATCTTAATTTCATTTTCTAAAGATTTCATTTACTAGAGAACGAAATCTTTTATAATTATTTCATTAATTAATGTAGTTAAATAAACTTTTTCTTTTGTCTATCTATAGGTTGGAGAACTTAGCTACCATGTATAAATCGAGAAATTAGTCAACTACAAATTAGAATCTTGTTCGTTGATTAACCACGGTTGATTAACCACAGACAAAACGTTTTGTAAAAATAAAACTATGATGTGAGACTAACGTTAAATACAATGGGTCTTTAATTTCAAATTAAAATATCTTGTATAAAAAGAAGAGTTAAGAATGAAAGTTAAGTGAGTTACTACTTTAAGTAAATGGAGTGACATGGTTTTTTATATCTGCTATCATCTGTTTAAATGTAAACTGAAATAAAGTGCACATAGATGAAAAAGTTAAATTGTTTTAAGAACATTCGAGTCTTATAATTCAGTCATGCTTTACTTGTTTCATTTTCACTTTCACAATTTTCTATGGCGTAGCTTCTCCTGTTTAGGACCTTGCGCCCTTAAATTCAAAATCCCACAATTTTCTAAAAATGCTATAGAATGTCCTATTTAATTTTATTTCTAAAACTGTAATTCCTTGTTTCAACTTCTACCTTAAGTGCTTTTTAAAATAACCGTGGAGTAATTTTCAACAGAAATAAAAATATTCTAGTACCTTAAAGGGCATATCTCTATTAGCAACTTTTCGATTGTATAAGTATTTTTATCGTATAAGTATTTTTCATTTGTTTATTCCTAATGGTACTTGGAAATTTGACGATTTTTAAATAATAAAATAGCTTTTGGACGTATTTCCTTCTGGCAGAAGGTATGTCTTAAAAATTTTACGCTAACATTTAAAGCAGATATGTTTGCACTAATATGGTTCCTGAATACATCCCACTTAAACAAAAAAACATTTGCATAAGACACGTTCGATATTTATATGTTCGATGAAACAAATATTAAAAACTTGATCATCTCATATATAAGGTACATGTAATACTGACACGAAACCAAAGATTAGACTAAAGCCCAGATTCATTGTTGAAGGAGGCAATTTTTCTCCTGGTTGATTCAGGATTCACGTTTTAAAATTGTATATGCCAGACTAGACATCACACGAATAGCCTATAGTATATTAAACTTTGCCATCTTGATTTGAGAGGGGCACTTACCCATTCCTTAAGTCCCCATCAGAATCGAAATTTAGTTTCGATAAACATCGGATCCATCATCATTTTGATTCTTCCAATTTTAACTTGAAATTGGAAGACATTGGAAATTGTGAAAAGCTTTTCGTACAAACATGACTTCCTCACAAATAACAACACATTCATGTAGCACAGTGATTTTTCACCAGAACTGATCCATCCACGAAGGGCTGCAAGGAACGGAAACGGCGTGCGTGATTCCTCCGTTACCATGGCGACGGATACAGTAGTTTTCTCCTCCGTTGTTGTCCCAGTACTCCTTGCCGTTCACCTCAAACCGGAGGGCGAATTCCACGCTACCGTGTGTCGGCGCAAGGAACAAATTGAAAGCGAAACTGTCGGTGTTGTCTCTAGTGGAGCCGGACACATAAGAAGCGTTGATGTCACTCACCGATGCCCAACCGTTCGTGGTGTACCTGACCACAACCTTCTTGTTGAAGTCCCAGTTCATCACCCTGCATGTGCCTTGGACGTTGAATTCCGCAATGGCCACGTTCTCCAAGCAGACCCCGCGGCTTCGCACTCTGTCCATAAAGTCTGCTTGCTGTCCTGGGATTGGGAATTTCGGGTACAGTGCATTCGGAACGGTGACTGCTGTTACACTGTCCCATGCCCCTTGCTGCTTACCTTTCAGCTCAACCGTGGGGGAAGCTGGAACTGCCGTGGGAAGGTCGTTGTCGCACAGGTTCAGGTCATCGTACGCCGAAGACGGAACGGTGGGTAGATCTCCGCTTATGATGTGACGGACGTCTTCCAAGTCCAGGCCCAGAACATCGGCAAATCGTACGATTTTTTTTCTGCTCGGTGTCCCCGGAGGAGTCTTGCCAGTCTTCAGAGACGTGCTCCGCGTAATCATGGGTCTGAGCTCTGTGAATACCCTCAGCCGGCAGTTATCGGATGGAGACATGTCCGGCGATGGGACTTTCGAATTATAACACTGGCCTTGATCGTTCGTAACCTTAATGACAATCTCATCTTCCGGTTCCTCAGCGGTCTCTGGAAGACCATTGGGGATGCAACTTTCAGACGGTTCTGGTGATGGATCTCTATCGCCCATTGTGGAATTTTGTGCACAAGTTTCGTATTCGAGATGAGACTGGCTTTCGTGATCACCATCTGAATCTAAATTCATCCCCAGTGCCGATAAATCACCCCCTTCGAACGAGGAAGTCTTCATCACGTCACCGATCATTGAGTTACTTTTCATTGTTGGCGAATTGGAAGGGGTCGACGGTAGCTCGCAACTGTCGGTCTCTTTCTGGACGTTCTGTCTGGTTTCCCGGCAGTGGTCCGTGGATTCACCTGCAGACACTTCCCGCACGGTATCTTCCGCGGGGAAGCGCGTTTCCCGCTGGCTTTCGCAATCGGTTTCCGATACACCGGCGTGCTCGCTCACGTCATAGAAAACATCGGTTGCGTCATCCGCATGCTGCTGCAGGAGTTCGTACAGCTTGGCCCTGCCCTCTGCAGTGGCGGCCGAGGAATCCCGAGCCCTGAGGACCGACCCCTCGTCCTCCTCGATGGGGGACGGGGACGCCTCGAAGAACTCCTCATCCTCCTCCTCCCTCGTGCCGTCGCCGTCAGCCGCCCTCCTGTCGCTCCACGTGCACGGCCATATCCTGCTGTTCAGAGCCCTGGCCAGTGTCTCCGCTTTGATCCGGCAACTGGTCAGACTGCACGCTGTCAGGCCGTCGTTCCCTTTCAGCATCGGGAAGGATGCGGCATCCAAGGTGAAGATCACGGAGACGGTGGGATGGTGATGCGACCTTCCTCGTCCTTCAAGCGCAGAGTGGTGGCTGCGTGCTCTTGAAAACGCTGCTGGTGGGGCGGCGTCGGCCGCCAGGGGGCCTGCGCGGCTAATTTTAAACCGTGGCGCTCCGTGGGAAAGTGGATCGTTAAAGTGTCTGAGCCGAGCCAGAGGAGTTGGGAAACAACGGGAGATAAATCTAAATAAAGTTGTTCGAGTGACGCAGGATAATGGAAGTGGCTGAGGAGCATTGGGTGGAATAGGGTTCTTGCAGACGTCGAGATGAACTCTTGATGATTAACGAACTGGAAAAGCACCAGGAAGGGAATTTTCTCCAGATTGTTTTTATTCCGTACCGTTCAGGGCCGTATAAAGGGGCTGAAGCCCTTACCTTTTGCTCTTTGAGCCACCAAAAGTACCCTTTCAATGTCCTCATAAAATGTGATGAAACAATTAAAATTTACAAAATATGTAGTAATTAAACTAAATTTTTTTATCCTCCGACCTCTCGGCATCAGTCAACGAGTATCACAGCACGGGTTTGATGTGATAAAATATGTTCCAATCATTTCGTCCAGTTGGCTAAAAGGACCGATAGCCAATCTCGCTACTCCAATACGATATAATAATCTTTGTAGGAAGTCATATTCAGTAAGAACTCGAAAGCAAGCAACTCCAATAGATCTGGGCAAGGAGAGCAGTGATACGTATTAATTTCTCAAAGAAACATTTTCAGTTCTTTCCTGTGTGTAGACATAACCAAATATGTTTGAAGTGTACCCACGGATAAGTAATTTAAAAATCCATCCCCATCTTCACGAAAAAAATGTGTGCCCTTTTCTTATTTCAACACCTGCACCGAACAAGCACTTTCGACGGTACTGGTGTCGGAAATGAAGGATTTTCAGTGTAAACAAACAAACCAGTCGTAAGACAGAAATTTTACTTCCTGCTACCCAAATACTCTCGCATGATACATATCAGGGAGTAACTTTAAAATGCAGTTCATCGCCGTTTTGGCGACGTCCAGCGTTTAATCTAATCGGTGTTGACCAGTTAACTATCATATATCTATTCAAAAATTCATTCTTTAGAAATTTCTTTGTAGAATTCTTTTCGGGTATCCTAATCATTTTTTCTATCGCGTTTGAAATACTTTTTAAGTATTTATATATTTTTCAAATATAAAATCATTTATGGTAAATATTTTATTATCTTTCAGATAAAATACTTATTATAAGGCGATTCTGAAATGTTTCCAACCATTTTGAAATGTTTCTAAATGTTTCAACTTTGGATTGCCGTTTATTTGATCTTTGAAATCTGTGTTAGTTCGTACGATAACCATTAAATTAATCACTGAAGAGCTAGGTAGGAAGCCAATTCACGTAATTAATTACTGGAGCATTACAACGGGCTATTGCCGACGGTCCAGGATCAATCCCGAAGAGAAAGATTCGAGGACAACACCTCGTAATTTTGAACCACGGTCGGATGACGAAGTCAACACGTGAACTGGCACCCCACTCCCCAAACTTAAACATCAACTCATGACGTAACAAAACAAAACGTTTTGTTATGTCATAAGTAAAGTTGGCACACAAAAGCGAAAAAGGTATTTTCTTCTCAGATGAGTACCAGGAACTTTTTATCTTTACCGCCTGTTCGGATGTAAACAGAGAGATGATGCCAAAATGAGACGTATCCAATTAAACAAGACTTACGAGTTATGCTAAATTAAAAATAGATACCATTAGGCGCATCGAAATGTTATAATCTTCCTTGCCCAAAATAATTTAAATTTAAAAAGAAATATATCTATACTAAGAAAAATGATTCTTCAAACCATGAATTTCTTCATTTTTAGTATTTTTGTTTTAAATATAGAAATAAAAACACATTCGTATTTCATGGTTTAGTTTGATGCTACAAATGCTTTTACAGTTAACTTCAGAATACCAGTGTTATATTCAGAATCTTTCTGTCTTCTTTTTCTTTGTTTTCAAGGAATAACATAATTTTACTTAAAATACGAAAACAGGAAATATTTTAAGAAATTCAATTACATAACATTCTATAGCTTCAATGCTTACAAAACTCCTTTTGGCATTTTAAATTCCAATTTTTAATATGAATGAAAGATTTAAGTAATGTATTTTGTTATGTTATGCTTAAAAATTAAGATTTGTGCGTTTAACACAATTAAACATTTAAATCACACATCCATTCTGATAATAGCAAGCTTCGTTTCTTCATACTTGCAAAATATTTATTTCGTAAATTATAATCTAAGCAAACATTTTTAGAGTAAGGTAACTATGAAATTGGAAGGATACACACTCTTTTTAGTAAAAAAGTGAGCGTTGAAGCAAAAATTTTTTGGAAACCACTGGATGTACACTAGTTGAGAATTTTGAGTTTACGATATTTATTTATTCAGTGACATTACAAATAGAATCCAATTACAGTGTCACTGATGAACGGAAAAAAGTAAGACACAGATAATATTTATAAACAATGTAAAACATATTCTCTTACGATGGTAATGAATTATAATATGTCAAAATGATCCGAATAACTATTATGTTATCTTAGAGGTACCCATAAATAATGTCGTTTTTATTGCAAGATGTAAATTTATTGTATTATTTTAAAAAGTGGCATTTAATCAACTATGCAGTCACCATAGTTTTCTATGATCTTCCCCCATATGGTTATCAAATTTTCTATCCCAGCTTTAAAAATTCTGGGGTTTTGGAGTCAAAATACTCAACCAATGCATTTTTGATCTCTTCATAAGAACTGATTTTTACCCAGCAATAAAGCGCTGTAAGGATCTGAAAAGATTATAATCAGATGGAAAAGGTCAGGCTTTTCCAGCTCGGATGAGCTCAATCTCCACTACTCGGACGAGCAGTTGCACAGGTTTCTCGGAGGAGTCTTCTTCACGGATACGGACGAGTATTTCTCAATAAAAAACTCAGGCAAGTATAGAATCCCAGGGCGAGATAAATCAGCCTTTTCAGCTCTGGTGAGCTAAAAATCTCCACTACTCAGGTGAGTAGGTTTCTCCCGAAAGATGGCAATCTTTCGCCGACAGTTAACGGGTGTTCACTTCTCGTTCGACTCTCGTGTCTTTCTTTCTCTCTGTTTATCCTCTCTCAATCCTCCTCTTGACTTTTACGTCAGACTTCGGCGGACTTGAAAGGGGACCATTAACCCTTGTCGGCAATGGTCATCGTAATTCATCTCCGTACCTTTTTGTCTCGAAATGTCATAGAGAGCGACAGAAAGGCGCCTGCCTTTTGTTTCGAAGCCGCAAACAGTTTCACCTCTGGAAACAGTGCTTTTTCCTATCCGTTTAAAAGCTGCTTCTGTGTGGTCTTTCCTTTCGGCACTTGATCGCCGGCAAGATTATCAGCTTCCCTATCTGTCTTTCGGTTGCCGTGGTGGTCGTTCCTTTTTCGGCGCTTGATCCGCCGGCAAGATTGTCAGTTTCCATAGCCGCCGTTACAATGCAATAGAAACTTTCTATGCAATTACGCTCATCTGTTTTTCCATTTTTATTTCTTCAATAATTACATTCTACAAATAATAAAGCCATTTATTTCAAATAGTAAATGCGTACGGAAACTTAATTTACTCGCTGTATAATTCTTAAAAGTTTCAGACTTTAATCTTTGATTTTAATTATTATGCTTATGTAATTCCACTGATGGGTGGATACAAAACAATTTTGTTCAGCAAGAAATAACAATTTAAAAGATGTACATGTTATCAATTCATAACATTTTTATCGTGTAAGAAACGTAAGAATATAGTGCACATAGTTGACGTCAAAAAAAAATCATCGCCAAAAAAGAGAAAGATTTCGCACAAGTTTATAAAGTTCGGTTTATTATTGTCGTATCTGGTTCTATGTAATGGGTTATCAGTGAAATCCCAGGCAATGCAAACAGCACAAAAATTTATTATATGACAAAATATTTACAAAGGAGAGTTCTACACGACCACTCCATCCGAATACAATAGTGTTCGATCTTACTTAACACAATCTGATGGTGCTTTTAGCGCCATCTGTAGGGTAATTGAATCCCTAATACGACATCTCCCCCGCAAGATATGGGTTTGGGGTTTTCTCAAAACATAAACACAGATCTGGATTTAAATATTAAGAATTCAATCACCTAAATATTATCACACCATATCAACAGCAAAAAAATGCAAAATAAAAAAAATCTATATATATAAGAATAATAATGCCCATAAAATACTAAAGCATATAATAAAAAGAAATTATGCTTAAAGTCACAATAATAAATTTGTCACTACTTCTCTTCGGAAAATAGTCTGGATAATGTATCAGCATGAGGTATTTTGACTCCGGGCAATGTTTTATTGTTAAGTTATATCTTTGAAGAGCAAAAACCCATCGCTGTAGTCGTGAAGATTGTGGGGCACATTTTGTAAGGTATGACAAAGGGTTGTGATCAGTGTACAGTTCTATTTTGGACCCGAAAACTAGAGTTTCAAACTTCTTCAAACTCCACACAATAGCGCAAGCTTCTCTCTCTATTGTAGACCAAGCTTGTTGAGTTTTATTCAACTTCTGGCTCACATTTGCAATAGGTCGGAGTAATCCTTCGATTCCTTGGGACAGACAAGCGGCGATACCATACTGGGATGCATCACTGTGTATTATGAACAGATCTCTCATAACTGGAGTGTGTAAAGCTGGAGCTTTCATTAGAGCAGATTTCAGTTTGTTGAAGGCGACTTCGTGTATATCCAGCCAAGGTAAATTTTCAGGAATCCTTTTTTTGTTAACTCCGTAAGAGGTAAGGCAATCTCTGCATAGCAAGGTATATATTCCCGATAATAATTAAGCAACCCGAGCATGCTTCTAAGATGTTTCTTGATCTCAGATACAGGTATTTGAGGAATTGCCTTTATTTTGTCTGGATCTGCTTGATGCCTTCCAGATCCGATAACGTGACCTAAATATTTGATTTCAGATCTTGCAAATGCACATTTGTGTAAATTCACAGTAAACTGTAGTTCTTCTAATTCTGAAAGAATAAGATCCAAGTGTTTTAGATGATCACTCATGCTGTTAGAAAATATAGCTATGTCGTCAATATATGCACGACTGAAATCTCTGAATGGTGCTAACGCTTTGTTCATTTCTCGTTGAAAAGTCGCAGCAGCATTTCTCAAACCAAATGGCAATACTTTGAATCTATACTGTGCTCTGTGAGTCTTGAAAGAAGTAAAATCACGACATTCTTCTTCAATTGGGATAGCCCAATATCCCTTCAACAAGTCGAGTGTAGAAATAATATTTGCTTTCCCTATGCTGTGAAGTAATTGAATGGCATCTTCCATAGGAAAATCATCACCCTTAGTGACAGCATTGAGATATCGATAATCGACACATAAACGCATGCCTCCATCCTTTTTGTTTACACACAACAGGATGAACAATTTCTGCAGAACTTTCTTCTATTAAGTCTAATTAAAGTAGCTCTTCAATTTGGGTATCTACTTGGGATTTCAAAAACTCTGGTATCCAGCATATAAACAATATGAATTGCAAATCTATGAAATCTTTTTTTATAGAACGGGAAATTTCCGCAGGTTGTATTTATTAATTCCAAAGTTAGAACATCTATTTTTATCATACCAGCAAATATTGAAAACCACAAACAAATGTAAAATACACGTAAATTGCTCACCTGTGAAATGTAATGTTTCCAGCTTTAATAAATTTGGAATTACATCCAAATACACAGCAAGATTGAACTATGTTAGCTTTCACTTTCAATGCATTTGCTATGGAAGAAGGAATGCGCAAACTATATGCGCGTTGGAGAGAAGAGTCTAAGCATCACGTTACTACTGGTTTTGGTCACATGATTATGGGGATATAAAAAGGTTGCCATAGCTCACTCTAATTTTATATCTCCTTTATGGAATAATCTCAGGGCTCGTTCGAATAAATCGCACTGGTTGTACGAGTTATTCAAAGGGAGCTTTCCAAGAGTCTCCCAGATTTTCTAGTGTGAAAAACAAGCCATTTAATCAGTCACTGAAAACGAAAAAATCGTTTGAAACGAACTAAGATTGTGCTAGGTTTTGTCGGTTCAGAAGTTGGCGACCGAAAAGGTAAATGTAAATGTTGTAATGCATCTCTACTCATGGTTTAGGCTCATTATCAGATTGAATTTATGAAAACAAATTGCCAATTACATAGCGAATGAGACTAAAAAACCTAATCGTTCGTAAATGCAACTTCAGAACTGGTGAAACGGAGATCATGTGACAGATTATTTTTTGGTTTACATTTTTTTCAAAGAGTTGTTTACAAACGCGACCTCAGTCCGTTTCAAATTATTTTTCCCCTTTCCAATGACTTATGAAACGGCTTGCTTTTTTACTCTAGAAAAACTGAGACTTTTGGAACGCTTGGTTCGAATAACTCGTTCAGCCCGTGCGATTCATTCGTGTTTACGAACGCTTAGTTGTTTCATGTTAATAGTTTTTGCATAAAACTAAACTTACACCAAGCCAAACATAATTTTAACTTCAACACCTATTAATAATTTTTATTTAATATGCAATCCCACTACTAACTTTTCGAATGTAATTCAAATGACTAAAAAATATCACAAACATATACAAGTGAAAAGGAATTGACAAATCGTTTTCTGAATTTATAAATATCACGTTTCTGGAAATAAATGACAACTGCGATAAAAATACGATTACGCAGCTGTGCAAATAGAGCCCGATTTGACAGATACGTATACAATTCATGTATCGATGATGTGCGGATTTTTTTTACTTTTCCGCTTTCTACGCACTTTTCTACTTTTACCGCTGTTTAAAAAGTTTAATTTTTTCTGTGGCTCTCGTATCAAAAGTTAATTTAAGACGATGCAATCCAATTCGCGACAAAATGTTTTCGCACTTGCCTTTTATTTCAGATAATGAGTTTTTCTACACCAAATAAAATAATATCAGTTGAAAGCAGATAAAAAGTTCATGATAACTAAAAATGAGAAGGAAGTATGAATTTCTAAGATCCAAGTCGTTTGGGAGATCTTTTAAATACCAAACACCCTTTGCATGCAAAGCACTACGTTTTAGATTACTGTCATTTTGGACCAAAACCTGTACTTTAATTCAAATTTACCGCCAACAATTTTCAAATTCGTTTTTAAAAGATCCATATAAGCATATTAAACCTCATTACTAACAAAAATAAATTCATTTGCATCTACCCCAGTTGCCGATATACATATCTAAATTATTACAGAATATGTTCTGCATTTGACAGACTATTTATCAAACTTTAATTTTTCAGCTTCCTGTAAATTAAAAAGGCATATTTAATGATAAATTGAAGTGTTGACAGTCAATTTTCAACGCTAAATTGTTGTTCTTGGAAATTTATTCAAATAAGAAAATTGATTGAAAGAAGTTCAAATCAGTGTTCGAGCAGTGTAATATCCGCTCAGCTGTCAAATGCAGAACATTTTCTGTTATGATCTAGGTGAATGTATCGGCAGCTGGAGTAAATGGAGTGACACATGAACTTACTGCTAGTACTAAAGTATACATACCATTAGTCTTTTAAAAACAAATTGATTATCAACAATTTATCATTACATATCCTTTTTCAATTTACAGGAAGCTCAAGTTAAAGTTTGATAAATGGTCTTTGTCAAATGCAGAACATATTCTGTAATAACCTAGATATGTATATCGGAAACTGGGGTAGATACAAATGAATTTATTTATTTTTTTGTCAGTAATAAGGTTTAATATGCATACATTGATCTTTTAAAAATGGATTTGAAAATTGTCGGCGATAAATTTGAATTAAAGTACAGGTTTGGGTCCAAAGTGACAGCAATCCAAAACGTAGTGCTTTGCATGCAAATACGTGGTTAGTATTTAAAAGATTCCCAAAACGACTTAAAATCTTTACTAATTTTAAAGATGTATATCTTATAATTACTTTTATGAGGAAATCAGAAGAAATCACACATTTTGTGTCATAAAATAGTGAAGTTCAATGCAAATATTCAAGCCGAATAGAATAAAATTGGTTCCAATTTGACCAAATACCTGATGCAAACAATAATATTTAGAAAAACAATCTAAGATACAACGCAAAATGCAAGAAAAGACTTATATACATTTATTTTCACGTTTTTGTTTAACGTATGTACTTTTTACGATAGGTGGTGGAATACATTTGTCTCCACTTCATGGGTAACATCACATTATAAAAATTTTTAGAAATATTTTAATAATTATTCGATTATTTTGATGGGTAGGGTGGTAGTTAAATTTACTTCGCACTGGGGCAACACTTTTCTTATGGGAGATTATAATAGAAAAACAGAATTTATGTGGTAAAATTTTAAATAATAATTTTTAATTGCATCCTAATAAAATTCAGGAAAATAGTGAAAAACGTGAACTGGAGGAATACTTTTGTGACCCACTGTATATAATTTAAGTTTCACGATCTTGATAGTTAATGAAATATACTTGAGAGATGGAGAAGGTCAATATTGGAGCCTGGAGGATTCAACAAAAATAGCTCAAATACGGGATAGTTGGTCATTGGCCTAAGGAGATGAAACAAAAAAAAATTATACAGATCGTTCGAATACAAATGAATTTGAACGATAATGATCAAAAGTCAGGGAAGCATCCGTTATCTTTTCACGAGCATTTTTAATCAGACTTATGCTTTTGAAGAAGTTGGAAAGGTCTGCTCATTAAAGAGAGAGTTCATGTGTTAATGGGAGAAGGGAATGTAGAATTAAAAATTTTTGTATCCTTGCAAGAGAAACGGTGTCTAATGAACGGGTTTTCAAAGCACGTTGCCTCAATAGCAACTCAACGAAGAATCGATTGAAGGTTTGATCGATCTTTTTCAAGAGAAAAAGATCGATTCAGGTATTTTATATAACTCAGGCACGCCTCGTAGGTGTAGTCACTGGTCTCATAGTATAGTCCGGCTCCCGCGAGTGGAAGTCGGGTCACGTGGGTTTCAACGTGCCCTTTCTTTAACCACTTAAAGCACGAGTTTTTTTCGGAAAAACTGGTAAAAAATGATCGAGTTTTTTTTTGACAGAAAATGAATATATATAGGTATAGTGTAAGTTATTTTTTGCGATTTCAGTTGCGGGGGGGTTGGGTTAAGGTTATAAAAAAAATTATTATACAAACAAAGTGTAAACGATTTGATTGCATATTTATTTTGAATTTCAAAATATTAATAATAATAAAATATTAACTTCAGATTCACTTCCATCACTCAAGAGATCATCACTTTCATCGCTGAAACTTTCTGATAAATTGGCATATTCAAAATCGTCAGAATCACTCATTATCAGATAACTTTTTCTAAACAAGTTACAAAAACACTTAGTAAAAATTAATTTATGGTTAACTGTTTACTTTTATGATATTTAACGTAATAAAAATGGATATATTATCTTTAAGACACCTAACAACTGCTTTGTAACAAAGAATTCCTAACAAACTTATAGCTAATCATCAAAATGCACCACTTGGATTACACAAGAAAAATGGTGCATAGTGGTGCCATCTACGGTAAATAAGTTTAATATCCATCTATAAATAAGTGGTAAATCATCTATGATAAATAAGTTTATGCCATCTTTGGTATGTTTAATCTAGCCTATCTATTTTTACTAGAACGAAAGAGCGCCCGTGTGAGACACGGGCATGTGCAAATTTGCCGGTAACTTTCGCCCGTGTCAAACACGGGTAAATGCGTTAAGTGGTTAAATCAGACGATAGATTGAAGCGTAAACAAAGCACTTCCACAATTGGCATCTTTAGCGCGAATTCCGGTCATAAGTTTATCGTGCGCTGTCGAAAGCGATAGCAGTGATAACAAGTTGACAGAGAGGACCATCTACGGTGATCGTCATTGTAGTATGGCAGAGCTTCTGAAACGAGCTTTCACATCTATTCAAAAATACACTGTCACAAGATCGACTGCCTTGTCATCTTAGCCGCACTTTACCTGAGAAATTCTGAAAAGTTTGTTTTTCTGTAATGTGCAGTACGGTTTTCTTGGTTCAAAAACGTATAAATCTTTTCATTGAATATAGTATTGTCGTGAAAAAGAACTGCAGGAACATCCAGTTATGGCATATGGCTTAAACGTGAGATCTAAAAAGGCGCCCTGCAACTGGATAACGAGTCAAATCTGGTACATTTTCGTGACCTTGTCAATTCTCTCATGATTAACCGGCTGTAGCTGTTTATATTTTATTTAATGTGTCGCTCTTTCGTCTATTCAACGGTATGTGCACTATCTGTGTGTCTTCATTTGAGAACAGTAGCAGTGAGAAGAGGTTCCTTTTTTTCGTGACGCTCAATTCCCAAGTTACTAATTCTATTCCAAGACATAATTCTACGTCAAAATTATACAAAAACTGAATTAAAGTGGGAATCAAATCCAGAACGACATTATGGCAGTCGAACGCGTATCAACAGAGCTACGCTGTTTACTCGAAATTCGAAAATATAATCAATATATAAACAAGTTTATTTTTTTAATCGATATTACTCGGGAATGGTTGAGCTTTGCCCTTGTGTTCCTCTTGGGGTATAATACCCTAGATTTAAAAAAAAAAATTCTGCGAACCTAACAGCGCGCTCGCCCTCTTCTCAATTTTTGTGTAAAACCAACCGTTCCAGAATTTACCACCAGATCCAAAAGAATTGAATGATCGGATATTTTTCTGAGAGCAGTCAAAGATGAAGAAGAATGTAATTCTATTGTAATTTAAGACAGCTTTTTCAAATGTAAACTTGTTAGTCTATCTAAACTTGTTAAGTTGTTTATTCTTGCAGGTTTTTATATATTGCAGTTTGCATTTTACCAGTATTTGTTCTGATCGTTTGTAGGGGTTGCCATGGCTCAGTGGGTTTCCCATTGAGATTCCTCCCTAGGCGTATTTCTATCTTCTCTGTTAGTAAAACTGTACGCGTCCATCCACTTAAACTTACCAAATCAACCAACCTGATTGTTTGTATTTTTCATCTCAACTTTTAATTTTAAGCGTATAAGAAAATTCTTGTTCTCATTTTGTTTTTTGTTGTTACTAGTCTTCTACTCCAAGAGTTACTCCAAAAGTTTTAGCCTAAAATTCCAGCAATAATACAAGTTTTATTTTTCTAAAAAGCATTTTAGTCAGGAAGTACGCTGCGCATTCTACCTGAGCGAAAAAATTTATAGAAAAATTACTATACTGTAAAAGAATTTTATAGAGAACATTGTATTTTTATCAATTTCAACTGTCATTCATGATCAGGGTAGTGCTGATATTTCTTTACATAATAATTTACTAATTTCACACGATTTCATTAAGACAAACTAATTTATAACATCAGATTTGTTTTATTATTTTGTGATCTTTAGATTTCTATCTTTACAATAATACACACAGAGTATAATAGTGATACAAATCAAAATCTATCGTTTGAAAGTGAAAAAAAATTAGGTTGTTACTTTTCAAACATTTCTTTATTTGGACTGTTCAGAAGTTCAATGATCTGCCATTACTGTTTTTCTGATAAAAACAGAAAATCAAAATCGTGAATTGTTTTTATTTGAACACGTGTTGAATCTGCATTGTTTTCATTGCATGTCTGTTATTGTATGAATACAAATATTTAATTACGTACTTTTTAGTTCATATAATTTTTATAGATTGTAAATGAGGTCAACAATCTTCTATCTAATAAGTTAAAAGAGCTCATTTTGGAATATTTGTATATCTTAAAACCATTCACTTCAAAAATAACCAATTGAAGTTAAAGCAGCCAGTTTACACCCTGGTTACATTTATAATTTACAAATGGTTATCATGAATTAAGGTGCTTTCTAAATTCAGAAAAGGTATTAAAAATGTGAGTTTAAAAAAATTGATGCGTAATATGTATATCTAGAATACTTTTAATTTTTGCAAAAAAAGGCAAATGATCTTTCAAATCATAGAGTAAATAACAATCTAACATGGAATGTTAATTTTCTGAAATCTAAAATTCTCTCATTATATACAAAAGAATAACGTAACCTGTCAACTTGTTCGGTTGCTATGGAAACGAAGCTGGACCGGTTGCCATATTAATGTTGCCTGATCCAACCACAGAGTGCGCCACTGTCTATGTGAAATGCTATGTAGTTTCACTTGCCATTACATCGGATGATAGTAACACCTCTATATGAGTACTGTACGAGAGGCTTTTTCTGCGAAGCAAAATGTAGATGGCGCTTGTGTTTTGGGACTTCCTGTATGTATTCCGTATTGGGTAATCAGAAGTAAAATCCTCGTCTCCAGGTGGCTTGAATGTATATACTGAAAATCCCTTTCATACTCTGTGATAATAAACGCGTATGCAACAGTTGTATAAAAAAGAACACAATTTATACGTTTGTGCAAGATAAAGATTGAGTACTTAGGATATATATTTGTATTCCATAAGGGGCCCATCATCTAGATTTGTTCTGGGGCCAGAGAGCAGACGTGGGCATTTGATGTATACACGTGTCCAAAGGATTATACTGAATTTGTATCACACAAGTATAAGATGATCACCAGCATGCTTGGGATGCTCTCGAAAGGAGCCCTGCAGCGAAAAATCATCACAAAGTACCCCACAAGAACAAAAAGCGTTCTAGTTCTCGACGGGACCCTTTGCCACAGGAACTCTTGGACAGGCTTGTAGAAAGCATTTCTGCATGTTATGAGGCCTGTATTATGGTTAGAGACCACCACATTTCCTATTAGGTTGCTTTGAACAGAGCAAAAAAGTGTTTTGTTTCTACAGTAACTGAAACTTCCAACGTGTTTACTGAAACAGTAATTTTTCATTTCTTTATTCCTCAGTATCACCACGTGGCATGTGTATGTTTTTATTTTATTTCACATAGCTTGTGGAATATTCATTTTGTAATTTCAGGTTAATTGCTTGACACGGGATTCATCTCAGATTGCATTATCCTTAATTTTTGGTCATATGTGTACGTAACTAAACAAGACAATTTTACCACCTTACGTTATAAATTAAAATTTTGAAAAGAGTTGATTGGAAATTCGTCTTGCACACATGAAAGTAATACACTGGGCATAACGAAAGCTTTATTTGGAAAAGAATCTTCATTCATCCGATTCCATTGAGCGACCTGTGCTTCCACCGTAAGCAGGATTCTGGTAGGTAGTTTGAACTTCCTTGTATAGAGGATTTTGTCCCTGAAAGAGTAGGATAAATTGTTGTTCATTTAAAATATACATACAGTTGATTATAAAAGGATTGAGGCAATACATATATTTAGCTTATACGTTACTTATTGTTAATAAGAAACTATTTAGCGAAAACTAAATGTTTTTTTATTCCATTCAATGTTTTTGAACTGTAGTGTAGACTTTAAAACTTAATATGAGAGGCATTTTCTGTCTAACTAAATGTAGGTTCCGGTAGTGTTTCTGCGTGGAAACGCGTTGCCTGTACCTATTCCAAATGTGGCATTACTTGACTTATTTTTAGAATACAATTTCAGTACTTCACCAAAACTGTGATAAACTATATTTTAAGGTACCCGATATGTATCATGCGAGAGCATTTGGGTAGCGGAAATAAAATCTTCGCATTTTGTCTGGTTTGTTTGTTTCCACTGAAAATCCTACTCATAAGTAATAAACAAACAACATATTTTACATTATTTGACGACATTACATGATTACATTCTTCTCAGCGAAAGTAGTGGTCAAAAAAGTAATGGGCATTCTGAAAAATAGGCAAATTTCTAGATATTATCAATTAAATTAACTTAAAGAGACTTTAAATCTGAAATTGGAAATTTCAAGTATTCACAACAAATTTAGAAGTATGGATCCGAAGATAAATGTAATTCTTTTCCATATAAGAAAACTTATCAATTTTCACTGGAATGGTAGAAATCTGAGTAAATAAGTGAAATGTTGAATACAAATAAATCGTAATTCATAACATAATTCTCAAGAAACGGAAAACAAATCGAAATCAAAGGGACAAACTGGGCATCCACTGAACTTGAAGTGAGATGGATCATGAGGAATGTTTGGTGTAAGCAAACCATTGGAGTTGAATTGACTTTTGAAGCACAATAAATGTTTAAAAAGTCCACTAATGCTAAAACTATAAGCGAATACCAAATAAAGCGAATTGAAGAGCTTTCACTGTGGAAGGGAATTCTCTATAAAGGGCCTTTAATAATCACTAATGATTCTAAAAATTGTTTTTATTCTTAGATGAATATTATTTGAATACTTTGAAAGTGATTAAAAACAGGTAGGTTCGACGGGACTCACTAAACATGAACTCTAAACAGTGATTGTACCAGATTTGTCTGCGGCCTTATGAGTACTTTCTTGGTGTTGCACATTAATATATGATTAACCATAAGAGAGTCATATTTGTGTATTTAAATATTCTGAAAGAACATTTTTAAAAGGTTCAGATATGCATAGGCATATTGTTAAGTTTTAAACTTTACCAGAATAACAATTGAACGCAAAGTCCATATCTGTAGAATATTAGACCCTATACCTCTGTCGGAAGTTATCAAAATTGCACTAAGTCTAGACCATTCCTATTGAGAATATTAGGGATACAGGACTAATACATTTTAAATTTCCTATGAGAATTAACTTTGAGAACAATTTTTTGCAGAAGGAATAAATGCAATTAATATTTTGTCAAAACAATTTAAAACCAATGCCAAATACGTAGATTGTGAGATGTCATCAAACGTATAGGAGGCCCAACGAGATTTTAATTTTATAATTAAATTCCAAGTGCCCTGATAGTTTTTTGACCATCATTTTCACTTTGAACAAAAGATAAAAAGAAAATTTCATAATGATGTATTATTATTTTTTATTTAACATTACACTTTAGTAGATTTAGTTTAATCTTAAAATATTTTATGCAGTTAAGAAAAAAATTATGCACTAAAAAGTTCGTATTTCAAACACTTTTTATATGTATCAAAATTTTTCTAGATATACATACATATCAAAATGTGCCACGATATTTGTATGTATAAAAATATATCAAGAAGCACAACAGATGTTTAAAAAGTTCTCTAATGTTAAAACTGTAAGAAACATTTCAAGAAATTACCCTATCTTTCTTCATTTCTTTTTCGAACATTAATTCCACAATTAACGTTACACATTAAAAATTATTTTTAAAAACGGAAACATCATGTACATTTTAATTTTAGCTTTCATTATAACATGAAAAATATTAGCGTTATAGAAATAATATTTCAGAAGATAAGAATAAAATCCCGGGAACTAGTTTAACATTGGCAACTTCAAACTTTCTATATTCATAATCCAGAAACGGCTGGACCATCGACGAAACTTGGTACCGAGGATTAAAGTTTTTGAATTTGGAGTCAAAACTGAGTACAACCGCTAGGGATTCGACTAGTAACTCGACTGCTGCGAAGTCGAGGCTCAATTTGATATGTAATTGGTCCCTTGGACAAATTTTATGCATATGAATTTAGAACAAACTTTATGCATATGAATTTAGAACAAACTTTATGCCCTATCGATTGATTCATTATCTTTGAATTTTCTTTACTATAAACGATGCACAAATAAAGAAGGATGTTTGGATTTTTCCGCAGTTGTACTCGTTTACTGAAATGGTAAAGCGCTAATAGGAAATTCACTTAAGAATCTGCGTAAATTTTATAAAATGATGGACGCTAAAATTAGATTTGATCACACAAATTACGTTACCCTTCGAAAAGTTTTGCATCTAAAAACATCAAGCTCAAAAGCATTATGTAGAATTAAGAGCTTCGATTCCAAGCACTAAATGTAAGGAAGTATGGACTCACCTGATTCCATTTGGCCATGAGCCTTTCCTTTTCAAATTTTGCTAGCTCTCTTCTGTCATGAATGACTGTAAGAATCTTCCACAACATCAAAAGAAACAGTCCAGTAGCTACTACTCCACCAGACACTCCGGCGACAATTGCAATGACATCGACTGGTTCTGGACATTCTAGAAAAAGTGACGAATTTATTTTTATAAATACTTAACCAGAAGGCAACAGCTCAAAATTCGATCTTTTTTAAGATCGATTTCCTATTGATTAAAAAAAATCCACTTAAGGCAAACTGCAGATAGGTTGTAATTTCTCCATTATTTAAAGTATTAGGGCTTCTACCCACGCAATTTACTCCAAGATCAGTAGCAATAGTCTACTATCTGTCTACCACGAGAACTGCTTCAGACACGTCTGAGCCTGTCTGTTGCCATAGAAACGAACCTCATCCATTACCTCTTTCCGCTGCCAACGTTCACCATAAACAAAATTTAGTTAAGACAGCCACCCGTATAACCCTCAGTTCCTACAGTTACCATCACCATTCGGACAGTGTCGGAAACAGTTCCCGCTATAAACAGATACAGTAATTGATATTCAAAAATACAGGTCTTCATACTTGTAAATTATTAAAACGTGTATATATCTTAAAATACATTATGACGACAGTTGTATGAATATATCAAACACGTATTTATTAAAAGGATTATCACTTTCGGCGTGTTTGCTACACACCTGACAATGCTGCTCTTACCAACATTTCAGAATTTAAATTCAAAATATCCTTAGACTATATCGTTTGGGTTATAGCAGGAACTCATTAATTCACATTTTTTTGGAGACATTAAAGGCTTATTTTCATGATGATGTGAAATACTTTGTCATTTTAATGTGTTTAGAAGATACATAACACCATCAAAATGCTTACAATTTCTATTGTTTGACATAAAAACTGATGCTTTATTTTTAAACGGCTATACAGATTTTTTTTGTTTTGTCAGTTTACGAGGTTTTGCTCTAATCCGACGATTATGGGTGTTTTAAAATAAAGAATACAATATGATACAACATTATTTCATGATTCCAGATCTGTTAGCTCCAATTTCAAGGTGTCTTTTAGACATGAAATGCAACTATCATAAAATATTTTAAAATAAAGAGAGCTGAATCATAGCATAATATACAGAATATTGGTCAAAATAAGGAATGGAGTTAAATAAACTAAATTAAGCCGTGGCGAGTTAAAGGTTGTTTACTTTTAAAAAATTAAAATGTCTTAGTATTTTGTATTACGTGTTGTTAAAACAGTGATATGGTTAGTGATCCTTTCCAGTTTTAATCCCTAAAACGTAAGCTCTTAAGCTGATGTAATAAAATATAACAAGTATAGAATACAGAAAAGCTAGTTTGTGGAAGTATATCATAGGACTAATATCCAATCAGACACACCACACCGGCGTTCTAATCTAAAAATGAATTACTGTAACTAGGGCATACCTGCCAACCTGCAAAAATAATATTGGTTTTAGCAGTATAAAAACCAATGTCGAAGTTCAAAATAAACACAATAAATTGAAGTTATAATAGAAATACTTTCTAACAATTGAAATTTTCTTTCTTCATAATAAGCGTCCCCGTTTCCAAAGTCAGCTTGTCCAAAGCAAATTTGTTTTGTAATTCGCCAACATATTTTCAATATCGTTGCCTTATGGATTGTCACGACGGGGTGTGAAGTATCGAATTTGGCATCATATTTTAAAATGTCCCACATCAAAAGAAAAATCCGGAAGACAGACGAAAAAAGTAATTTTCCGGAAGAGTTCGCTGATATGCAAATGGCTTCTTTAGTGTTTTTGGAATTTTTAAACTATTAAATCATTTTGTAATTAGCTTTTCTCTATTTTTAATATAATGGGAAAGCTTAAAAGACGTGGATGCTTATAGTGCTCTGGTATCTAGATTTGGATTTTATGGCGCAGGAAGGAGGCATTAGATGGGGGACTATGGTTGACAGGGGTACACAATTTCTCGATTATCTCAACTTCATTCAACTTTCTTTTTAGGACAAATACGGAACTTATGCGGTAGATATTTTAATTAACGTCATACTGGAGCAACACAACGGGCTTTTGGCGAACCACGTAGTTTTGAGCCACGGTCAGATGAGGAGGTCACACCTGAGTTGGCACCCCACTCTCCAAACTTCCACACCACGCCAACGTGAGGACATTTGAGGCCACGACATATTTAACGTGCACCAGCCCCTTTGTACACGAGGGTCTTTGGTTGGATTCGAACTCGCAACCCTCTAGTTACTAATTCGTTGCTCTTCCAACGGAGCTACCATGACCCCGGAACTTCTGCGGATAAATCGAAAAAAGAACAGTATCTTGAAACTTTCCAAGTGGTCTTGTCTTCCTAACATTACAAATCAATAAAATTCGAAACAATTTATAAGTTCGAATAAGAATAACAGATTAACAACTTTTCATAAGAAAAACATTTAGTTTACAAATATCTTACCTTTACGCATTTTGGCCCAAACTTCCAGCTGGTTTTGTTCGTCGAATGTATATTTAAAAGTGAACCGGCATTTTTTTTCGTCCTCGAAAGAACACAGCTTTTCCTTTTCTTTTACTGTTAAAAAAATTAAAATTCCATTTACAACACTAAAATCACATTAAATATTAAAAGTATTTATAAATCAAGAGACAAACTATTGAGTTTGACAAAAAGAAAAATTGTAAGTGCGTGTCAGATAACAATAGTTACCGTCCTTTTGTACTCTTAAGCTTCTTTCCTTATGAAATATTTTCCTAAACGATATTTTTACTTGTTCATGTTTTAAGAATTAAAATTTAAAATTAAGGTACGTCAATTCGAAGAATACTTGAAAAAGAGTCGCATCAGAAAAGATTTTTTAACTGCAATAGAAGTTATTATTGAAATATTTTAAATACTGAAAAATCAATAGAAACCTTTAACTTTATAGAAGTCTCTGGTTTCATAACATTCAATAATGTCACCTATTTTATGTACCACAACGAATTCTCATAATTCTGATATGATGTTCTGAAATTTGTATTGTGAAAGAATACATTTATAATTTTATTCTTTGAACATGAATAGTAACTTATAGAACATTTAACTTATGGACATTTCCCAGTTATTTCATGAATATTCCATTCCATTCATGAATATTCCTTTACTTAGTAACTTCCTAGAGATGGAAAAAACTGTTATTCAACTATAACAATGCTGATGGTTATTGCTAATTTGAGATAATTTATTATGCTAATATTAACATTGACAGCAAGATAATAAATTTAACTACTATTATCAACTTTTAGTAATTGACGTTAATGATTAATTTTAACTATTAATATCTGTTTCCATTAACCATAAATGAGTTTTCTTAATTCGATTTGATTTTTTTATAAATTTAGTCACATTAAAAGTTACTTTTTAACATTCGTCGTTAACATTCATCAATAACTGATAGTATTTCCCAACGTTTTCAAACTGTTAACTAATAACATTGTTATCAACTGCCCGTTTCCAAATCTTTCATCTAGAAAATTGATTCTATACATAACAAACTCTCCATAACTCACCTTCAATGTTCTCAATGGGAAGTACTTCAACTGTATCACACATGCTGCAGTTGACATTAGGTTTCTTTTGGGACGTCAAAGAGCATTCTACACAATCTTGCAACTCATTGCACATACCAGGACATGTCTGACACGAAACAAGCAATATATGAATTATACATAATGATTCATAATAGATGTTTAGGTCATTACTTTTTTAATCGTTTATCACGAAGAGAAACATACAAAAGGTTCGATTCATAATTTTTTCAAACATTAATTTAATAATTGTTATTACATAGTAAAAACTATTTTCAAAATAAAATGTTAGGTGGATTTTGTTTAGCTTGCTTAACAGTAACATGGTACAAAATATCAACGCTATGTAAATATTATTTAGGAAGATATCCATAAAAGTCTAAGAAACTGATTTAACATTAGGAACCCCAAACTTTGTGTAACTTTGGGTAGTACTCATAACTTCGAAACGGTAAGACCTAATGACATGAAATTTGGTATCTAAATTTGGTATTTGGAAGTTAAATTTTGATATAGATTCGAAATTGTGTGTCGAAACAGGGGGAGTTTTATTGGAAATTATAAAGTTGGTGCTCAATTTAATATGAAGAGGGCCCCTTGTGAAAATTTTATGCATTTGAATTTATAGACGTTAGTTCCTGTCAGACACCATCTTTGAATTTTCTCTACTGTTAAAATTGCTCGAACGAAGAGGGGTGGTTTCGTTTTATTCCGCGACTGTACATTTAAATATACGTGTAGTACTGATATGTTGGGTACAAGTATGGTCCAGGTACACGTATAACGAATACTCCAAGAATTAAGATACTAAGTCATAAATACACATGCAACCGTGTCAATTAAGTACACATGAAATCGTGGTCTAATACAAATACGATATTTAGCGTTTTTAATTAATCCTCTAACAATAAACTTCTAATCATAATTTTATTCATTCAACAACATAATACTAACAATTTCATGTTCAAAATACATTATTTGCCGAAGTTATTGAAATTATGATATTACGACTGCTGAGTTAGCAAGCTCACATTATTTTCAACAATCAAAATTATAAATCACCAACTTCTTTTATTGAACAAAAGCAAACTCCCCGTGCACCACAGAAGTACAACACGGGGCTTATAGAAGTAAGTTTATTTAACAAAGAAACAGTGTAAAACAATTTAATCAATTTAATTAAGTTCTAAAATCACAAGATTTTATGAACTTGACAAATGAGTAGAAAAGCAGATTAGATTTTACAAAAACATTGAGTTTCACTGGCCATGTTTTACTTAATTTTCTCAAATCATTTTGTAGGCACATTCTTGAATTTTCAAATGTAGGACAACTAAAAAGCAAATGCTCAGCATATTGTGGCTGCTTTTTAGAACACTCGCACATATCATTAGTCCGAAGATGAAACCGATATAGGTATTTAGCAAAATTTCCATGGCCAGATAAAAATTGTGTAATTTTGAATTTGTAAAGAAAAATAATTTTGAGTTCACTCTATGCTTAATAGTAGGAAAAAATCACCAACTTTAAACCCATACTAATGTGAAAAATTAAGTTGAATACTCCTACATGTTATTCAACCAATTTAAAACAAGATTTGTAATTTGTGACATAAATTATTGTATAAAAGCAATCTAATCTTTGAAACCTGCTTAAATTTTACAAATTGCTATCAAAACAAATGAAGTTTCATTACTGTAATTTTTATAAACGACCTCTAAAGACATGGAATTTTCTTGCAATACTAATAGACAGTTGGACACTAATCTAAAAATTAAGCAGAAAAATGTACTAAAATATACTTTGTAAATTAAATTTGAATTTGAAAATTAAATGGGATTGTACAGGTTTGGACATTGCACAGGTTAAAAGGTTGATACCATTCAATCAGATCGCAGATGCTAGGTTTGAATCGCATACGATCAGGTATTGTCTCAGATATCAGTCCATCACATTTTACGTGTATGGTTGACTGGTTGGGTTTAACGGATCAAGGGCCTAGGCCAAGCTGCGCCAAATACCGTCAAGTAAATGGACGTACACACAAGGAAAGCTTTTACTGACACAGAAGAGAGAAATACACTATGGGAGAAATATTTACGTGTACGCAATCTTGAGTGTGCAATTGGTTTTGTTTATCACTCTCCTGTCATTTTTCGCTATTCGAGGAGTAATTAAACCATGACCTGTGGGCTAAAGGGAATTCCAAACAACTAAGAGCATCCATGCCGAGACCCGAGCTCGAAACCCAAACCTGTTATGAGTATGCAAAAATATTTTAGGAATAAGCTAGACATGCAGACCTGCAATCTTAGAGTGGACATCACGCTTTAATGTTAAACTCAATTGCTATCGAGTTTGAAGTGCGGAGAATTTTATTTAATGAATCTTTCGTATTAATTGTATATTTTAAACATAATTTAAACTTACGGTGCAATCATCGCAATAAGTTCCGAAATAATCCCCCTCTGTGCATTTACAGGATCCACAATCGCAAATTCCACGACCGCTGCAAACTTCCTGTGAACAGTCGAAAAAAATAATACAGTAAGAATATATAAAAATTTTGTGTGGCGCAAACTTCAACGTAGCTATTTGCGAAATAACACTATGCGGGGATTGATAACCTAATCGGAGGGTCTCATCTATACTGTATCGAAGGGACTATCTGATCTGCTGATCGGTTAAACCTATTCGGAGGACCGTATTGGGTCTATGGGTCTGATAAAAAAAATATTTGGAGGATCGTATTTTGTCTGCGATTGGATAAATCTGTTTGGAGGGCCATATCTGGTCTACGAGTTGTTTAAACCTATTCCGAGGACCATATCTGGTCTATGGGTCTCATAAAAAATATTTGGAGGATCGTATCTGGTCTGCGGTTGGGTAAATATGTTTGTAGGACCATATATGGTCTACGAGTTGTTTAAACCTATTCCGAAGACCGTATCTGGTCTATGGATCTGATAAAAAATATTTGGAAGATCGTATCTGGTCTGTGGTTGGGTAAATCTATCTGGAGGGTTGTATCTAGTCATTGAGTCGGTTAAACCTATTCAGAAGACCGTACCTGGTCTATGGGTCTGATTAAAAATATTTTGAGGATCTAGTCTGCTGTTGGTTAAATCTATCTGGAGAGTCTTATCTGGTCTGCAGGTAAGGCAAACCTATTCAATACAACTCTTTTAACTTACACGTGAGATCCTTTATCTTATTCGTGTGTTTCTTTGTGGACGCTACCTGACAGCATTTAGAACACAAGAGATATTTTGTAAATAGCTAATAAAAATTCCAGAAGATACCAGAACTCGAGAAAAGAGAAGTAAATAAGCACCATCCAAAACATACGAGTTCCGTGATTAACCCCGTCCTGACAGTGTTTAAACTCAACTCTAGTAGGGGAAAGCAAAGTATGAGGAATCTGAAAACCATTTAACGAAAATTCCAAAAACGTGTTGGTATAGAAAAGTTTATGAGCTACTTAAAATATAGCTGTTCTTGTCGGGATGAAGTTCGTAACCAGTCCGTCACACAAAAAACCGCACGCGTAAAGTAAATCAGTAGTCGCAAATAGATTGATCTCAGGCCCGTAAACCAGATACGGTTCTCCAAATATTTTTATCAGACCCGTAGGCGAGATATGGCCCTCCAAAAATTTTATCAGACCCATAGACCAGATACGACCCACCGTATGGGTTTAACTGGCCCGCAATTCATATACGGCTCTTCGGATAGGGATGCTCGGCCCACAGACCAGACCTTCGAATACGTTCATCCCCATACGTCCATGTACATTCCCTGATAGACTTCCCCGATCAGTCGGCCAGACATGGTCCTCCGAAAAAGTTTTCCTGGCAAGATACGACCCTACAAATAGGTTTACCGGCGCGCAGACAAGATACGGGTAACAGATATTCCTGAATCATACTTATTCATAAAACATAAATGTTCAAATATACAGGGTGAATCTAAATTGTTTTTACAAAATAAGAGGGGTGATAGTACCCATCCAGACGAGCAATAATTAGCATGGAACATAGGGTCGTATTCCACTCTGAGAGGCAGAAAAGAGTAAAATTAGAATTTCAACATGAGCTTACAACAGTGTTGGGAAAGCGAATGAACGATACCAAAAGTTGCACAATCTGATTTAATGATCAGAGAGAAACTCACAGCAAGTGTTCAAAGTGGCGGCTACACGTGTCGTTGCACAGTTCACACCGGCGAAGGAATGACTGGCGCACCCTCTCGAATCCATGCCTACACCGATCCATGCCTACACCGAGATTCGAACCCGGAACCTCTAGACTGGACACCAGTGCGCTACCGACCAGGCCATCTTGCTTAGGAGATATGCTACGTAGGCAAGTACAAAACTATGTCAGAGACGATGACTTGTTCATGCTCGACTCGTTTCGACTTTACTCTTTTCTGCCTCTCAGAGTGGAATGCGACCCTATGTTTCATGGTAACTATTGCTCGTCTGGATGGGTACTATCACCCCTCTTATTTGGTAAAAACAATTTAGACTCACCCTGCATATAGCAAATCGGAGCCCCTTGCGTTGTTTTGCAAATAACTATGTTGAAACTTGATTAAGCACATTTTAACTAGGAGTGAAGATTTGAAAAACTCAATTGGGTGGGAGGAATGTAGGTATTCTTTAAAACAAAATAACTTACCCCGTTCGGTCCAACGCAAGCCTCTGGTTCGTCCTTGCAACCACAGTCGTTTCCTTTCCAACCCTTGAGACACTTGCAAGAGCCGCAATCGCATATTCCGTGATCTGGACCTGGTATGCAGGTTTGGAAAAAAATAATATGTAATAGCGATCAATTGCATAACATTGCATGGTATCCTAAAGACCCTTTTGAAAAATTTATGGCCTATATAAGCTGTTATAGAGAAAGTGACATAAGTTTCGCAATACAGTAGGGGTATAACTTCATGTGTGCAGTAGGAAAGATATGTGAAAAAAGGGGATCATGTCCTCCTCTAGATTTCATTATGTTTGAACCGCGTGTCATAGCGCTGACGTCAGCCCCTTAGTTTGTTGCCAGAAAGCCGTGCTATCGAACTCGTATTGCGCCGGTGGGGAACCTTGGACCGCGGTAGGGGGGGGGGGGGCGAAGGGTGATCATCGACAAGAATTGCAAAGATTCCCAGACATGACGTAAAGCACAACTCTATCAACGAGCTGTACTAGGGAAGGAAGCCGAGGCCTCTGAGATTTGAAAAAAGTCTGACAAGTCACCAACTGAGCGAAAGCGAGAGCAGCGTGCCCTGAAGAAGTCGATGTGGGAGGGCTGCAAAATCGACTCATGCAGTCTCGGAGCTGTAATTATCGACTTCTCGTGCACCCTGTATTGCCATGCAGCATGGATTCATGCAGCAAGCAGGACGCTGAGATCGATTATATTACTTGCGCCAAATACGAGGCTTACTGCAAGGTCGCTAGTGGCACATTTGCTAGACACACAGCCTGGTCCTATTACTGAGGGGCTGATGGGATAGGATACTGGTACTTACAAGAGTATAGGTAAGTAATCAATATGCCCACCGATGTCGACACCATTGTATGTCCAACGATGTCGACATATTGTAAGGCAACTGTTTCGCCTGATAGACGACAATTGCATCTTCAACGGAAGCATAAAGAAGCACTTGGTACTTCTCATATCGCTCTATTCATGCCTTGTATAATTTCTGTAATAAAATATAACTTAGAATAATTCGAGATTGAAATCAGAGTGCAACGCCCATTTTACGGCGAAAGGGGAGTTCCCCGACCATAAACGATGGGTGCATGTATAGTAAAGTGGACATGCCCGATTCACTGAAAGTGATCGCAGCGCCCCCAGTGGGGAAAGTTTGGAAATCTAACTCCGAAACTAAGCAAGATAGACAAAAGATGTTAATTTGAAAGTTGTAGACCATCGTCGGAATTATGTAGAATCGACACCCTTAAAATGAAAAATGCGCAAAAAGAACCGGATAAATGGCAGCGGAATGCAAACTACCAGAGGCGTTGCACTCTGATTTCAATCTCGAATTATTCTGTTATATTTTAACCGACCCCTCAATGAAGGCGAAACAAATCTGAAAAAAATCCCAAACTTTGAAATTAAATATCTGGGTCAATTTTTGTCACACAGAAGTGAAACTTTCTGTGTTACGTTTGTTAGGATGAGTGTAAACTTTTACTAAATATCACTATAAGGAACGGGGGACTGTATAAAAAGTTAGATTTTGTAATGTTTACAAAATTGATTTTTTAAATTTCAAAATGTCATAACATGAATGTTTACCTCATTTGAAACATTTTTGTAATTGGAAGTATATGTCTACGACCAACGGTTGCGAAAATAAAGGCCGGGTACGGACTTTGCGTTGCACCCTGTATAATAGCGGCATATGATTACTCTTTCTAATCTAAACAATGCTCAATTCAATGTTTTTTGATTAAGCAATGTTTTAAGGAAAATATTCTTCATTACAAAAACTCACCATTGCAAACTTTTCCATTCCTTTTGTCACAGCTATAGTTATTGCATTCGCAATGTTTCCCATAAACTTTTTCATCTGTATTCTGTGCAATAGGTTAAAAAGGTTATTCAATTGAAAAAGATTTGTCCAGTAATTATTTTTCTGAAAATGTTTCAACATCTATTAAAGAAACTTTTTGTAAAGCATTTTCATTTTATCCCGTTGGTCCCTGTCTAATTAAAGGAATTTTAAATGTAGTTAAACAATCGCTTCGATTTCTATTTTTCTCGCTTGGTACCATACGATTGACTAGTATTTTATTAATTCAGTCAGCTCCGAGAACGAATTCCCGATTGGTGAGCTGCCCTGTCAAGTTGGTAAGATATTTACTAATCTGTACTTATATAGAAAAATTGCAGCTTAATGTTTTTCGGGATCTCCTCTAAATGTCTTATAATAAATTGTCACATTAATATTTTGTGGTTTCACAAATTACAAAGAAATTATATATTTGTCTGTTTAGAAATAAATCACTGAGTTGGTAAAGTTTTTATTATTGAAAGTTATTCTTATTCATTGTGACTTAAGCTTTTTGAGCCAATTGCTTTAAACATTAACTTAGGTTGATATGAAGTGAAGGTTACGAAATATTATTTCGTCAGAAGGTATACGGAAACACTGCGCAAAGTGACAGAAAAGGTTAGTCAACACGTTTTTTCAACTAAATGGGGCTACACCCAATTCAAAGGGATGTCGTGAATAAGAAGTTCCCTGTTGAAGGATTGGCCATGCAATTGCCGACGAACGACCAATTTTTCCTAGTCACCTCGATCATCGAACCGTATTCCTTTCCTTGGAGCCACGTTTAGGACCAAATGTTGCCCCGTGCTTTCCGAGATATATTTTAATGTAATGTAAACAATGCATTACAACGTCTATAATTCAGATGGGCCAGGCATTGCTGAGAGAGTGGGAGCCGAATTGGATTAGAGGATCTGTCACGTCTCAAAAGGGTATACATATAAAGCATTTGTTTTTTGGGTGAGGTAGGGCAAGTGGGGCTGTAGACTAAGTGTCTCCACTGAATATAAAACGTATCTATGATTAAAGTAGGGGCTGTCACTTGCTGGAAATGCTTGGAGGAGTCCTATAGATTAATGTCATCGCTAGAGACGTCGCCAATACCCCTTGTGTTGCTCCAGTGTGACGTTAATCAATTACAACCACCACCCTCGCTAGAGAGCATCGAATTTCGGCAGGGCAGTTACTTAGACCAAACATGAACGACATTATAAGCAGTCCCATTTACAATACTATGGTATTGCAAGCAAGAAAACAGTCCATTTGTCCCATCGTGGGAGACAAATGCGCCCCTATGAAATAGAATTGAAAAGTATTGTTTTAAATTACATCAATAAGGACAGTTTTAACCTTTCTGAGCTTCACGATATTTTCGAGTAGTGTAGTTTTGCTTTTCTCCACAACGCACACTTAATGACTAAATAACCACATCTGTTGGTTGAAAAAATTCTAAGATTCTATGGGTCAAGAAAGTCAACACTGGTTAGAGGGTCAAACAAATAGAGCTGAATTCAATTGGAAGAGCAAGGCGCAAAGCGACACGCGCAGACCAATCCTGATGTGCCGGCGCGAGCTGTGAAAATGCTCTGATTGGTCTGCGCGTGTCGCTTTGCGCCTTGTGCTTCCAAATTCAGCTTTAGAGTGTAAACACATATTAGTAAAAGGTCTGTAAGTGTGTGATACAAATATGAAATTTTAAAAATTACTGAGACAAGGTAGTAATTGTAGTTCAATATACACTTTGAAGATTTGGGTTCGCACTTGCCTCACTTCATCCTAGCTACAAAAAACTTCGAATATTTCCCTTTCTATTGCCGTTAACTATGCATGTAGAATCTGTCCACCACTGCAATGGTTGTAACTTTGAAAAAAGTTACAACTATTGTAGTGGTGGACAGATTAAAGTTTCAACTAAAGGTGTAACTGTAAAGGTGTAACTGTAAAAGTGTAACAACTAAGGTATAACTGTAAAGGTGTAACAACTAAGGTGTATACAAGCAGTGCGACGAATCTCAACCATGAAGTACCTTTTGGTACTGTCTTTCCACACTCTGCCACCACATATGTTACAACGTAGTGATACACCAAAATAGTGCTGATTATAATAACACCCTATACAAACCTAATGAATTGAGTTCAATAGTTCAGTTAAAATTCAATTAAAAACTATTAAGAAACAGATACTTAAAGATCACTTAACGTCTAATTTAGCAGTTATAACAAATTAACAATAACTATCAACCCTGTTATCGTAAAATAACAGTTTTCCCACCTGTACCTTTTACATATTAAAAGTCTTCAAAATAAACCAAAGGAAAGTTCCGAATGGATTTTTTTAAGTGTTATACTTACCGGACGAGTATCGCAATAACAATGACCACAGCGGCATTTCCCAGCTCCAGAACAAGCGCGAGAATTATCTCCGCTGTGGATAAAAATCACAGTCAAGTCTATGAATTAGAAGAAAAATGACAAGCTGAACAGAAATTTGAATTATGTACATAAACAGTCCTGGAATTATTTCTAAATTAATGGATTACAAATGGAATATGGTAAAAAAAAACAATATCTACGGAATTTAGTTATGATTAAACCTGATTCTACGCTTAAAAGAGAACATGAAAATCTTAATCTAAAATCTTCAAAAACGACTTATAGATATAAAAGGTAGGTAGTTGAATTTACATCACGCTGGGGAGGAACACAACGGGCTATTGGCAACGGTTCCGAAAGGAAAGATCCTAAATTAACATTTAAATATATGATAAAATTGATATAAGCTATTTCGTTGGAGCGCCATCAGCATAGCGCCTAAAATGGGATCATGGAGCGCCTAAAATAAAAATAAATTTCAATGTTATATTTAAACAATGTTAATTTAGATTTGTTGGTGTTTCTTATTCCTCCTTGAATAGTCACCTGTTACACCAAGTCCAACAAGATGTTAGTCATCAAAGAAATTATTGTGCCATCATGATTCTGTAATAAGTCTGAAGGTCTCATTCCAACACAGGAAATAATGTGATTACTAGCGGCATGTTCCTCCTGGCACAGGACAAACTGAAAAAGATTTTTGACCATTCTGGAATTTGATACTCCTAAGGTGTCACCCTTCTCAATTTAGATAAAACCATTTGAGTCCCTCTTTTCCTTTGTAAAACAAATGAACGAAAGGGGGAAAATTGTAGCTTCTGTTCGAAGTAGATCTGGTCCGAAGACCTGAGGCATCAGAAGGTAGAAGTCCGACTTTGTCTCATGCCTGACAACTGGGCATACTGGAATGGCCTTCACTCCTAGGGTAACTCCGCCAGGAGAAAAAACTCCAGATGTATTAACCATTCCTCCCAGAGAAATCCATCCCCGCCATGACGGGGTAGCTTAGCGTAACTTGGAGTGGTTTGAAAACCTCTATTAACTGGGGTGGTAGGCATGCCTATCCCTCATTGTAATACTTTCAAGCACCACTTGCATCTCCCTCGCCAACTCTACTTCCAAGTCCCTATTCAGATCTAAGAAAAGATTCAGCAAACGCAACATCAATTCTGAACTTTAGAGTAACATCTCCTGGAGACAGAGGGCCTTCAGCCCAGGTGCTTCATGAAATACCCACCCACCCCCAAAGGCTCTATTAGAAAAAGAGAACGGTGGCAACTCTGTTCTAATAACGGTGGCAATAATACTACATTTAATCTCGAGTTTTCCTCTTGATGTTTGTTTAGATTCTGGTGGTTGAGGAGGTTTTGCTTCATCGAATGGCTATTTCCCAGTTTTATCGTATTGTTTTTATCTTTATTAGTTATTTTTTAAGCTTTTAGACTTTTACTACTGTCTATGCATGATGGTAATTATGAATCACGAATATTGTTCGCGCCTTGCGTATCTTCGTGATTGTTGGCGCCGCTCTTCAATTGGCGTAATTTATCATGTATTTATCAAGAACGTTGCTAACTTCTCACAGTTGTGTCTGATCTGACGCGATAGGATATCGTCAGCTTTCCTTTCCAGAAACCTATCGAATTTTTTCCTTTTGGGACTGATCCCGGGCCGTCACCAATAGCCCGTTGTGTTGCTCCAGTGTGACGTTAATTAAATACCTAATTACCTTTCCAGAAACCGCGTTCTGTGTGCTCAGGATAGTATAGTAATTCTATGTGTACTCGTACACCAATTTGATTCAATGTTAATAAATATAGTTAGCCCACTAAAGTTTTGCTTTTTGTGCGAGTCACGACACATATGCACTTCAAGCGATGTTAGTTGAATAAAAAAAACATACTTAAAGCATCCCTTGATTTCAGAGAATGGATCCGTGTCATTTGCGTCACATTCGCATTCTTTGCCGTATCTCTGATGATTGCAGCTGCAAATACCACATTCAAAAGTTCCATTGCCATCACTGCATTTGGGACTGAAAGCTTCCTACAGGGAAGGCAATTCAAATGACTGTCAATGATGTCACGATCAGTGCAATTAATGCGTTTATTTAACAAGGGGTGAAAGTTTTTACGAGAAAAAAGAATAGAAGAAAACAGAATAGTTTTAACGTCTCGATGAAAAGCACGTTATTTACCACCACAAAATATTAACTTACAATGCACTATTATATACAGGGTGTTTCGAAAATATCTGTAAAAGGTGGTAGTGACCCAAAATAAACATTTTAACAAATTTAAAAATAAATTTTTTGTTTTAAAAACATTTTAAAAATAAACAATTGTTAGTTTCTGTTCGAAGCCTCATACATCAGATGCACATCTGAGAGCTCCCAATCAGTGAAGAGGGCCGCGGTAGCCCGGTTGGAAGAGTAACAGATTAGCAACCGGAGGATTGCGAGTTCGAATCCAACCAAAGACCGTCGTGTATAAACGGGGCTGGTGCACGTTAAATCTGTCGTGGCCTCAAATGTCCTCACCTTGGAGTGGAAGTTTGGAGAGTGGGGTTACAGCTCAGGTGTTATCTCGTCATCTGACCGTGGTTCAAAATTATGTGGTGTTTGTTGTCCTCGGATCTTTCGCTTGGGGGATTGATCCCGGACAGTAGCCCGTTCTGTTGCTCCAGTGTGACGTTAATTAAAACACCTATTTACCTAATCAGTGTAGCAATGCATGCCATTGAAAATTTGAGATGGGTAATTACACCTTAAACCAGAGAAACGATTTTATCAAACGCGATATTTCCGAACACATATTTTTTGACAAAAAAAAATGTTTATTTTGGGCCCCTCTACCACCCTTCACAATTCGGCCAGATATTTTTGAAACACCCTGCATAACAGTGTAACTTATCTTACTTTACTTTTGGTAGAGAGAGTACTTTTGGGTAGAGTTTTGACAAAGTTGCACTGTCAAGTTAGATGTTGCATTGTCTCACGCGTCTTACTAAATATTATTTCCTAAAAGCTATTTTTGAACTGTATGCCGTTCTAATTACCTCTTTCCAAGGTTTCTCGCAGTCGCAGTCGCACATCATTTCAACGTGGACAGTCAATTGCTCTTGAAGACCAACGGGGAAAATATGAAATGTGCGGTTTCTACTCTGGCTATCCTCGGGGCAGAAAGTATACTCGACATGCACTTCAAAAGTCACCTACGGAACAGCAATAAAAAACACTTTTTAATGTTGGGAATTGAATCGATTTAACATGTTGTGAACACCATGGCTCCGTGTGTATGTATGTGACAAAGATTTTCTTAAAAATGTTTATTAGCATAAAATAAATAATGCTCTAAATTTTTCTGGCAATGTATACGGTACGGTTACAGAAAAATATGTAGTATATGATGGGACTCTCTTAAACGAATCCCTTTTATATGTATTCACACTTTTTGAATTTTCATGAAGTCCCAGATATGGAACTCATATGAGCTTTTATTTCATTTAACGACATACCCTTTCCAAAACTTATTTCCTTATCAATATTTGAAATAGTTAATTTTACAAAATTGGTGTTTTAGGTGGAAAATTCCACTCCTAAATTAAATGTTTTTTTAATACAACAGAAAGATAAAGTAAAAATATCTTTGTTGCCAAAGACGTATTTATTATATGAGTGTTTATCAATGCAAACAAATAAACCAGACGAAAAGTGAAGATTTTACTTAAGCTACCCAAATTCTCTCGCACATTACATATCGGGGTTCCTTGTTTATCACCGTTGTGCGACGTTTGGCGTTTGATCTTATTGGTGTTGACCAATCAACTATCATTTATCTATGAATTCGGAATTTATTTTTTGGGGAATTTTTATTGGCCTTCAAATCTTCGAAAAACAAATCAAGTGAACGCTTGAAATATGCACAAGAGACACGTTCCATCGTAAAAACACTACCGTTATTTATAATTAGCTTGACAGAAAATTACTCTCATGCACGATATGAAGAAATTACCTTAAAAAATTTGTTTTTAAGTTAAGCCATCCCAATAATCCGAAGCCCAAGTCTGATTTAACGGTGGTGAATTTCCTGTCTTTTTTTCTTGAATTTATTCCTTAATAATTGTTAAATTTTAGTGATTTTTTTCTCACACACACGTTTTAATATAAAAAATATATATCTAAAGAATCTATTTTTAATAAACTTACAGTTTTTTCGACTTTGAGTCCTTTGCAAATGTTTGTTTTTTCTTTCTTCTTTCTAAAGCATTAAACATAATATCTTAATTTTATAGTAGAGGATATCATGAGGATAAATACATCAACGAACAAAAGACAAATTTATCCTTCGAGAAATATCAAGCATTCATTTTTAAATAATTAAATATCGTATTTTATTTTGCTTAAAATCCTACTATGATCGAAATGGGACGAAAAACGGTACGTTATTTTTTGAGCTATGAAAATTTAGATTTGGGGAGTCCAATTTTTGTGTCTTTGGAAATTTTATCCATAGAGATAGAAGATGTGCAGAGCAAAAGTTGTTCAATTTAAGTCTCTGTAACACCGTAAATAGTAAATATACACCCCATCGTAATCTCAAAGGGCTTGAAAACTTATGGTCCTAGAAGAAAAAAGTGGTTAAAATCACGACATTCCGATCACAGAACGTAAGAACGATTCTATGTGAGAAATGGGCAAAAGTATTCAGAAAGCAAATGAAATCCTTATTAATTCAGTGACCTTTGTTAAGAAGCTGTTTTACATGCAGAATGATGTGCAAAAAAGTATTTTACGTTTTTATTGTATTTCTGTACGAAATAGGCTGGGTATGCACTCTATTTGTGACATAGGTTTTAAATGTTAAATTTCCAAAATCTATCTTTAAAAATATTAGAGAAATATGGAATTGTTTGTTATCCTAATATGTTTCTAAATGTGTACTATACCATTCCAATAAAAATATAATTCAATTTATTATTTACTACAGAGTTTTGGACTTTTAAATAAATATCTTCATAGTACATACTCAATTTTGAATGCCACTGTATTTAGCAAATGATTTTTATTAATGTTTTAATTTCCCTAATTAAATGTATGTATATATTGATATTCTTTTGCTATGACTCCAAAAGAGTCTGAATTTTCTCATGTTTATTAATAATGTTTTAAAAATTAACTGTTATCGTGCTTTCCCGTCGTTCTATTCCCAAAGTGAATATATCACGCAAGAACCAACAAATTTATTTTTAATTGAAGCCGCTAATATCATCCTCACAAATAGTTCACTTTTCTTATTCACTACTTAATGAAGTGTGCATGCACACGCACTATATATACTTACCCTAGACAGCTGGAATAGTACGTAACTCGAAAGTTAGAGTCGGCTATGTCATCTATCATCTCTACTGCAGAAGTAATTTTCTAAAAAGGAAATTGAAGACGTAATTTGTTTATGTAAACCAAAAATCTGTCTAATTAAAGATAGCTATTTCCATATAAGATGCTATACAAATCCTCAATTCTTTTACTTTCTATAAAAATTATTATTAATTATTCCATTTTGCTTGCATCCATTATTTATAGGAAATATTTTAACAGACCGCGAATTTTGTATGAATATATTCGAAGAAAACACTATACTATGCGTTTAAAACGTGTACAGTGTCATGCAACGTAATCTCCATTACATCATTAAAAAAACTTAAAATTTTCAAACTTTACTTTAAGTGAAAACTAAAAAACTCTTCATAAGAATCTGCAAAGGAATGGTTCTAGTTTGTATGCAAAATTTATTTGGTCAAAAAAGATGTATTGTTAAGGTTCACCATTCGCTTCAACTTTTCCATGTCATTTTTCATTTCCATTCATAGCAGAAGAAATCTTCTAAAAAGAATTGAAGATGTGGTAGTTTGTTTATGTGAAGCAAAAATATGTTTAAAGATAGTTATTTGCATATGAGATACTATTAAAACAGTGTATTCTTTTACTTTCTATTATAATTGTTATTAATTATTCTAGTTTGCTCGCATCGTACTATTTACAGTAAATTTTTAAAAAGTCCACGATTTTTTACGAGTACATTCGATGCACTACTACTTAAAACTTATATAATGCTACGTAATGCAAACTGACTCACATACATTAAATAGTTTAAAAATTTCTGAAAACTTAAAAAGCTTTTCAAAAGAATCTGCAAAGGAATGATATTAATTTGTAAGGGGCAGCAAAATTTATTTGTTCAAAATATGTATTGTTGAGGTTCACCTAAAAATACGTTAAAGATAATTATTTGCTCATATGAGATGCTATTAAAATCGCCAATTATTTTACTGTAACACTTAACCACCTGAAGAGCATATATATCCGTTCTGCAATGTACGTTCTTCCTTGCGTGACTTTTAACCAGTTTTAGACTTCTTGACTAATAAAACTGGCTCACTAAGTGCACTGTGAGTTTTTCAATGTTTTTCACTTTTACACAATGAAAAGAATAGCTGTAAAAATATATTATTTATAAATTTAAATAATAATTTTTTGTAGTTATTTGCTTTTAAGGATGTTCTAAAGTGTGCTCCGTATGTTTTAAAAAGTGAATAATTAATTCATGTGTAATTAAATTAGGAAAGAAAACTTCAAGCAGATAACTGGTGCACATCTCATTTGTTAAAACGATCCGCGACTAATGAAGAGTTAAATTAGATAATAGTTTGGAACGTAAACAAAGCGCTTTCACTGCTGGCGTCGTTAGCGCTGATTATGTGTTCAAGTTTACCGTTCGGTGCTGAAGGCGATAGCATTGTTAACGAGTGAGTGAGGGGAAATCATTCCGGAGATCACCATGTTTTTGCGTACGGCAGCCTTCTTTTAACGAGCTTTCACGCCTTTTCAAAAATAGACTGGCCCGATGTCGTCTCACCTTTTCAAAAATCAACTGACCCAAAGTTGTCTACCCTCTCGTCGAAGCCGTACTATAAGTTAGTATTTAAGTCACATGTATACGAGTGGTTTTGAACGAATTTATCCACTAAATTAGGCAACAAGTTGAAACGCATACAATATGCTTCCACAATTGGACTCTTTAGCATGGATTCTAACTATTGCTCGGTATCGAAAGCGATAGCAGTGAAAACAAAAACCTGGTGATTGCAGTACATGTTTCAAGTGAACTTACCCAAGGTCATCAGTCTTCTTATTTGAGCTGTACTGTAAACTCACGAGTGTGGCATGTTTTACTCGAAAACTGTACAAGACTCTTATATCATATCAAGACTCTTATTGTAAATCAATCGCACTCAATAGTACTACTGTACTCAATCGTATGGCGGCCTTTTCTTCTTGCGAGCTTAATACCTTTTCTAGAAGTGGATTTACCCAAGGTCATCTGCGTTCTTACTAGAGTATCACTATAACTTACTATTCTGGGATGTTTTACACGAAAATTGTACAGGACTCTTACATCATATTGCTGTCTAACAAGATCCACCACATTCGAGGAGTTTTTCTCCAGTTTTCCTGTGCCCGAACTGACCAGTCTCTCGCTCAACCTTTCATACAGTGGCACTTGATCACTTGTCACGGCGAAAATCATGTTGATCTTGTGATCCCGTATCTGTCTATTGATTTGACTCAGCGATGGGTAGTCCAGCACATTGTTCATCGTGTAGTAGCCATTTTGATCCAAATGACATTTCTCATCATTCGGAGTTATTATTCCACCCAACTGAAAAGATTTATAACTGTCATTTTTTTATTTTTTTTTATTTTATCTTCTCATACTGTCAAACAGGTTTACATGATAGCATTTAGGAAAAAAAGCCCAAAAGTACAAAACATGTAACAGACAGAAAACAGTACTATAATGTAGCATAAACTACATCATATACTCGTAAGTACAAAACAAAACTTACATAGAAGAATACATAGTTAAAGAAAAAATCACGATTTAAGTATAACCACAGAGAAAAAGTCAAAAACTCAGTTTTTAAGCTTTAAATGTATAAAACTACTAAAATATTTAATATCGTCAAAGAAAATATCAAGGGTTGGGATAAACTATAGATCATTCTGACAAATTGGTAGATTTTTCAAATAATTTTTGCTGGAAAAAGTTTCCTAAAAAGTAATTCTTTTATGGCTTCACACAAAACGAAATTTTGAATTGGAGTACCAGAGTGACTGGTAACACAAAACTTGAAAAGTGGGGAGTGGTCCATTTGTGACATCCTTGCAGGCCCTCGCTATATGGTGGGGGATGCATTTCGATTATTGGCAGGGCATGATTGCCTAGCCAAGTACTTGCATCGTTTTGGTATCTATGGTAACCCGAAATATGCCCTGTGCAGAGGGATGACTGACATGGACTGAGACCACTTTTTGGAATGTTCGGCATTATCAGGGGAGGTCGTCCATGCACGCTATTGGAAGGCTAGATAACTTTTGAAGCAACTGGAATCTTGTTGATATTTTTAGTACCTTTCTTTTTTTGTTCTAACTTCGTGTGTCATATAATGACCATGGAGGTAAATAGATATTTCAGTGCCTTTGCAATAAAATAATTTACCATAATTTTTCCCACCACAAAGTCTAATCTTGTTTGTCGCCGTAGAACTAGGCCTTATCCCATTCTCCATAGGAATGTCCCCTTGAAGAAATTCTAGTTTCTCATATAGTCTCCCTTAATGAGAAATTGGGAATTCGTTTGTTATAAACTTTTCTTGTTGCGAGAAGATCAATAGTAGCTACCTGCATCTTTCCGAAGCCAATATTCAATGAAAATGAAATTCAGACATACATCTGAGTCACCCCTACTCAAAATGAGCAACCCCTGTTTCTATAGCAACCCAGACTTGGTGGTAGGACTAATTCTCGTTGTAGTCAGACAGTATAAGATTTTGTAGCCTGACTGGATGATGATAAATTAAAGACAGATCTTTTGCACTTAAGAATCCAAAGAAGGAATTCAATTTCATACGATGAAAGAGAGAGAGATAAGAGATAATAAAAGAAATAGCATTATTTTTAACAATTTACCTTTCCATCACCTGCGTAGTGAAAAGCATTATCTGTTGAATATACCAAAAGCTTCCTTGATTCGTTTCTCCAGCCTATTTCCTCCTGAAAAGGGCAACAAACTACTAATTGAAACTCGAAATGAAATACAGTAAAACCTCGGTAAGTCATCACTCAAGGGACAAGAAACTTTGACGACAGAATAGGAATAACCATAGAATGTATTATAAATGCATTTTTGTAACTATCATGTAAATTTTAAATTTATTAAGATATTCATAACCTTGTATCTTGTAAATTCAGTACCTTGAACTGACGTAAGGTAATTTCAAATTGTTTCTAAGGCTTCAAGAACTTGTGTTTTACTAAGTGGTGAAACAATTTCCTTAATTTTACTTTCATCGCTCGCACTTTCCTACTTTTCTTCTGAACCTTTCGTGGGGCTGTTGTAGTCCATTTGGAAGAGTAACCGGATTAGCAACCGGAGGGTTACGAGTTCGAAACTAGGTCCGACTAAAGACACGGGGGACCGTGTACGCGGGGGACTAGGGAACGTTAACTCTGCCGTGGCCTCAAATGCCCTCACGTTGGCGTGGCGTGGAAGTTTGGTGAGTGGAGTAACAGCTCAGATGTTGACCTCATCATCTGACCGTGCTTCAAAATTTCGAGGTGTTGGTTTTCCTTGGAGATTGATCCCATACCGTCGCCAATAGCCCGTTTCGTTTCTCCAGTGCGACGTTAATTAACTACCTACCTAACTGCCTATCTAAACCTTTGGTAGTTATCTTTTGTTATGAATATTTATGTAGTCAATTATGTCATCAATTGTTCATCCATTTTCATTTACTATTTTAAAAAAATTTAATAAAGGATCAGGGCCAGAATCCTCTGTTCCTATTTCATTTTGTTTGCTATCAGATTGTCCCATCATGTTTTAAGACGTTTTCACAGTAACGAGTTATTCGGGATAGCATTTGAATTTGCAATGAGTAAGCGATGATTTAATTACATTGCGGTTTATGAAAGCGAGAGGAAACTGAAGAAAATTGACGGCTTATCCGGAGTGACGAATTATCTAGATGACGACTTATCGAGGCTTTGCTGTTTTCTCCTGAAAGCACTCTTTTAGTCTGAAATGTGTCGTTAGGATTCGAACTAAACAACTTACTTTGCAGACTATTACTTGCATTACGGCGTCGAATCCGCCTTCCGGTGGGTCTAAATTTCCAGATACTGGTGCTTCTTCTACTTTAGTCGCAAATTCCCGAGTATTTTTACTTAAAGGCATGTTGTTATGGAACCCGTACGGAGCGGCACAACCTTCACAGGGCTTTAAGAGTCTGGAAGAAAACAAAAATATTAAATCTGTGAGATATCAATGAAATGCTGAATACAAGTCTACCATTCATAATATAATTTTCAAATATTTAAGCATTCATAATATAATTTGCAAGTTTTTTATTAGGTTGATGTAAAAGTTCGTCCCGGTTTGGTTTGTTTTTTGACAAAAATTGAAGAAAAATTTTATTTATTAAAAATTATATTTAATCAATATAGTATGTGCCGTTCTGTTCGATCACCTTTCTCTATCTCTCCCGTAGCTGCATAATTCCGCTTTCATAGAAGTTCTGAGGTTTCTGGCTCAAGAACTGATACAGGGGACGAAACTTTCTGAACCACATACTGCACGTACGTTCCCTCACTATACACAACACATATCTTCTTTTGCTTCTGCGAAGTACTCTTGCCTTTTCGGAAATGAAAAAGCATAATATGTCGAAAATGCTTCTTATTTTCTGCCGTTTTTAATGCTTAGCAAAATTTAAAAAGCACAACCAGATAACACAATTTTTTCTCCACGTACTCACTGAAATTCCTTCTTTCAAACAGCATCAAAACTTTGCATGTGTGAAGTATATAGCACTTCGGTTTTGCGATGCAATGCCATCTAGCTCCAAGAACGGGACGAACTTTTGCATCAACCCAGTAGAAGTCAAATTTAATTGAAAACAAGCCACCAATTAGATGTCCAAAGTGTGTCGGTGATCACGAAGAGAAGTGTATCACCAGGAATATCGTTATATCCATGAAACCATGCAAGTTAAATAGACTCTGAAGCCCAACGGATGTTTAAAAAGTCTCTAATGCAAAAATTGTAATCAAACTCGACTTTCATGGTCGAGTATCTAGATTAAAGCCATACACAAGTAAAGCGTATCATAGACTTTCATAGAAAAAAGGGAAATCGCTTAGGAGTCTACAAATCGAATAGCGAGACTTCGAGAATTCTGTAACTCGATTCTCTAATTCAATATATTTTAATTACAGGAGCCCAATACTTCTTCTGGGCCGTGGTAACCCGGTTGGAAGAGTAACGGACTAGCAACCGGAGGGTTGCGAGTTCGAATACTACCAAAGACCGTCTTGTAGAAAGAGGGCTGGTGCTCGTTGAATCTGTCGTGGCCTCAAATGTCCTCACGTTGGCGGGGTGTGGGATTTTGTAGGGTGTGGTACCAACTCAGATGTTGACTTGTCATCTGACCGTGGTTCAAAATTACGTGGTGTTGTCTTCGGATATTTCCCTTGAGCATTGATCCCGGACAGTGGCCAATACTGGACATGAATTGAAAACTTACCCTCATAGTACGACATGGTGATGATAGTAAATGGTCATGAGTTGTATTAATGCTTTCTTGCTGTTAGAATTGACATTTGATTGACTGTAATGAAGTTAAATTCATTCTGAAAAAAAAAAACTAGAAAATGGTCTATTGTCAAATCTTGAACTTTATCAGGATAACTATCCGACGAAAAATGTCCATACTTGTAGATTGTTAGACCCTATTCCTCGTCCAAAGTCATAACTCCTGTACAAAGTCCAGATTTCAATCTATTTAACATATTTGGGATTATTTGCAATATAGAATTAATACATTTCAAATTTCCTATGAAAATTCAATTGAGAATAACTCCTCTTAGAATGGGGGAAATATAACGAATAATTTGTGAAAAGCATTTAAAAGCAATGCCAAATAGAATTAGAGAAGTCATCAAACATAAATTAGGTTCAAAAAGCTTTAATTTTATTAACTCTATTAGAAACGATTTAATCGAGGAAGTGCCCCAATATTTTTTTACCTTTATTTCCATTATGAACACAGAATATACAAAATTTCACATTTTGTATTATTTTATTTAAATTTTTTCTTATATTTTGTTTAGTCCTAAGATACTTTACGAGCGAAAAATATTACTTTAAGAGAAATATGCATATGTGTTTTATGAAATTATCGAACATTGGCTGTGTCCCAATGCTCTTTTGACTGAGTGTAGATGAAAACAGTTACACTTTTAACGAACCATATGCACGGCGCAAACTATCTTACGCCATGTTTAGCTTAAAATCCCTTCGTGAGAAATCTATATTCGTCTTTGACTTCCTCTTTACCACACACAGTTCAATCTGCCACTGGATTTGCTCTCGCACCAAACTAGTCATGTAATCCCGCTGTGTCTTCCAATCTACCATCTAAAGTAGGGGTCGCCAAACTTCTTTCCCCTTCAAGAGTTTCTTGACTGTTTATAGACCCCCTTTATTTTACTATTACGTAATTATAATAGGGCAAGCACAAAAGACGCCTGTATGAGTTTTTACATTGTTTAATTTATAGTTACAGTGTTTATTGTATGTATAATATAATATATATTATTATATGGCTTAACATCAAAGAGATACGTTTTTATTTTGGGCGATCTTCTTGACATTACGTATTGGATAGGAGGGATAAATAATATATAAAATACATAATTTAATTTAGATAACAAAATAACAATAATATCTTCCTTATATATATGAAAATAAGAATTTTCTTAATTTGGTTTACAATTTACTAACGTTGTCAATGTGAAGGGTGTGCTTTGTGACTCTTGACAAGATTAGCAATTATTAAAAGCCTGAAACGAACCACATGTTAAGATATTAAAAACAAAAAGTGATTTTGTTTTTAATCCTTGATTAGTCGTTTTTTAAGCTTTTATTTTACTACCGTAATTCATGGGTGGTAGCATTCGCTTAAGGAACCGGGCTCATTCATTTTGAGTAGAGGTGACTCAGGTGATGTCTGAATTTTATATTGTTCTTTGCGAGTGTTGGTGATGGAAAGAGGTAGTTAATTCTCCAAGTGGTTACGACGAGATATCTCGTCCATCAATATCTGACCAATTTTGCTAATGACGAGATACCTCGTCATCAAGGTATTGCCGATTTTGTTTATGATGACGAGATTAAAATCTGGTTAAGTTTCTTCTAATGACCAGATAGTTTGTCCATCTCAAGATCTATTCAGTTTTTGCTAATGAACAGATACCTCGCCGAAAATCAACCTACAAGAGGATTAACTACTATAGATCTTCTTGTCGACAAGTAAAAATCACAACAAATATATTTAAAGTGAGTCAATGGGACAAACTTGAATCAATAGAACAAACTTTAATCAATGGAACAAACTTGAATAAATATCTTCAAGCAACCCCCCCATGGAAAACAAATAAGACCAGTTTTTCCTCAGCAACAGACAGACACGGGCTTTGTTGTGAGCGCAGGTCTGATAGTAGATTGTCAGTATATTAGTTAACATGAATCGAAATTTCTCTCTTATCACACTCGGGATTGGTCCCTGACCAACGCCAATAGACTGCTGTGCTCCTCTAGTACGACGTGTCTGTTGATCAACTAAGAAACTAACTTTTTTATTACACAGTTAAAATACGTGTGAAAAAATCTGAAAATAGTCAAAAAAATATTAAATCCAATGCTTATTCAACATTTCGAGAATTCGATTGTCACATAGAACTGGGAGGGAGGACTAGGGCACTCTCGAAATCATTTTCTGAATAAGTGCATGGTGACTAGGATGCTGTGAACTTCTAGAAGAGCTATCGAATTTCTGGGGAGTACACCTCCCCTTCTGCTCAAATAAAGATATCAGCTTAAAACATTTTAAATAAATTGATTAGAAGACTTTTATATTCGTTTCATTTAGCTTTATCAGAAACAGCATACACATTTCTTATTTTAAACTGACATTTTGACAACTAGGCATACCAATGAAGAAATAACGTTGATCAAGAAAGCAAATTGACTAACTTTTCTGGATAGGAGTTTACGAAAGGAGTCACAGTCTTGTCCACAAAGGATCCAAATCCGAGTTTGAAGTTGGTTGTAATTGTCTTCATTTCTTCCGCCAGTTTGTTCCCCAGAGACGCCAAATTTATTTTGTCATTAAACATAGAATGGGATAAATCCATCAAGTAGTATAGGTCTATAGGATAGTCCAGAGCTTGACGAAACTCGACCTTGAATTTTTCTACGGAATCTTTAGGGGAGAAGGAAATGGATAAATAACAAGAGCAGCAAATTCGTATTGCACAAAATCTAGTAAATCTGATTTCTCTGTCATTTAAAATTAAAACACTCATGAAAAGCTTGCGAAAACTTAACTACTATTGCTCTATTGTTTAATCCATTTGTATTTTGTTTTTTCATGCTTATGCAGGTATTAAATGCACCTTTGCATAAAAGGTTTTTTTTATTTAAAACACATTTTTTCTTTGTAGCTAAGCAGTTTTTTTCCCCACAAAACCTTCAGACATAATTTTCCTATGCTCGCTATTTGAAGCGCAAAGTGTGCCAAGATACAGACTACATCTCTCTCGCTTTTCCCCATCCGAGGTTAAAAAAAGATGTCCTTAATTTCAGACTAAATAAGTACTCACAACGAATTGATATCTACTGTCCAAAGAGATTTTAAATTCATAAAAATCTGTAAACGCTATAGTTTAAGATAAAGTTGCAAACCTAAGATGAATTGATTCTAAATTATAATTATATAAAAGCCTGAAACGAAGGCCATATTAGGATATTAAAAACAAAAAAGTCATTTTGTTTTTAATACTTTATTAGTCGTTTTTTAAGTTTTTATTTTATTACTGTAATTAATTGTTCATTGCCATTCCCTAGTTTTGTATTCTAATTCAGTACCTGTATTTCGTGCACGAATCAGTTAATGATATTCTGCTCTAAGCTGATGATATTTTCTTTTCTAAAACTGCTGTCATCACCATTCTGGTCATATGCACGCACGTGCATATACCAGAATGGTGATGACCAGTTTTAGAAAGAAAATATCATCAACTTAGAGCAGAATCGCATTAACTGATAATTTGCTTTTATCTGCAGCTGTTTTAAAACTTAGTTTTTAGAATAAAAATAAAAATTGCTAGCATTTTAAATGCTTTATGCATCGAGTGTTGGGTGTAATTTATTTATTTTTCCCAATCAATTGATTATTTAACTAAATTTTCAATCAAAGCTAATCATGATTGAATAATTACTCATAATCATAGCTAAGTGACATAGTAATTAATCATTCAGTCATTAGTCAGTCATGAAATGAATAGGTTAACTAAATTCTTATAGTAGAGGTATACAAAACATTTTATTCTCAATTTGCATAATTTTCTCTAATCACGAATCAATTCAAGAATCGCTGAGACATTTGTGAGGTGCAATGCATGTCCATGTGCCTATGCCATCATCTGGACTCGTAGAATGTTTCCCTTTGCAATAATGACCACAATCTACCGAAATCTCATAAATTATCAAACAATATGTTTGAGAAATGATTTATGAGAACCATTTTGAAGTATTTCAAGAAATTATTTCATTTCTATAAAACAAACTATTATAACGAACATATTTGATTCTTTATTTTATTCAGGATTTGTAATTTGATTTTTGTTGAGTTACGTGAATTTTGTTCAGCTGCGAAATATAAATCAATAAATAAATTCATCTTGTTATCCTATTTTTCACTTTATTGTAGTTTTCCTCTCCAAGATGTGGGTATGGTAAGCATTTTATAAACCTTCACACAGGCACGTAGTCGCCAATAACCCGTTGCGTTGTTCCAGTACGAAGTAAATTCAACTACCTACCAAACAGGATACTATTTTTACTGTATTCTCAGAATATTGAATGGAGGTACAATTTCAATCATAATATCTAATCATGATTACTTGAGTAAAACTAAAATTAAACAAATAAAATATAGAAAGACTAAAACTAATCAATCGTTACTCATTTATTTACTCATTTTATTTATTAGTCATGATTAATTTTTAAGTCATTAGTTTCAATCATTAGTAAAATTAAACTTTGCCCGAAACTGCTTAAGACTTTTAAACATATTACAATATGACTTTGTATTTCTCATCTTAATACATAAAAGGTAAACTTGCGACGATGTGGATAATTTTTAATCCTCACTCTGTCATTGGTCAAAGTCAAATAAAATATTTAAATGCTTTCAGGGGGGAATTGTTCAATAAATAAATATTAAATCATAACATGCATGTAAGAAATGAGTTATTCAAGCCATAATATTTATGATAGAATAATAAGAAATGCAAGCGATATTTATCCAGAATCTTCCTGAAAACGCGCATGCGATAGTATAATTAAATTATCAAAAAGTGTATAATTTTCCATATATGTCAACGCCAATACTGTGTATAATTTTTTGTTCCATTTCGAATTATAGTGCGGCTCCAACAAGAAGGCAGTTGATCTTGGGTCAGTCGATTTTTAAATAGGTGTGAAAGTTCGTTAGGAAAAGGACTGCCATTCCAAAAGCTTGAATGGCGATAGCCGTCCATGGTTCCCCCTCGCGAATTCGCTATCAGTGCTGTAGCTTTCGACACCAGGCGATAAACTTAGAACCAGATGCGTGCCCAGACGCCAATTTTGGAAGCTATTTGCTTACGTTGCCACCAGTCCCCTAATTTAACTAATAGATTCGTTCAAAGCCATGTGACTACTAGACTGTTAACTCGAGGAAGCCAGACTATTAATCGAGATGTTGTTTTGAGCTTGAGTTTAATTGAACAATTGAGTTCTGTATTACTTTTTTGTGAGATTATTACTGAGACTGCTGATGTATTTTGAGTTGCAAGATTTATTAACTGGTATACTGTTCTGAATATTTTGAGTTGTAAATAATCGTGAACAATGAAGCATTTCAAGGGTAAGTTTCAATGCTCGCCCATTATTTACGATGTCTCCGCCAAAGATAATAACAAGCACTTGAATAGCAATTAGTGATTTCTATAGCTCTTTTATTCTTAACTCAATGGGCCTTACAGCTAGTCATGAAAAGAAGCGTTTAGCCAAAAACAAATGTCTACTCTAAGCCGACGATAGTTAAAAGCAAGGCTCATAATAATCTGTGTTTCTCTTCGTGATCAAAGCACTTAAGAATACTGGTCAAGGTCGCACTTTCTATGCGGATCAAATTGTTCTTTTTTCCCTCAGAAAAACGCAAATTGAAATATTTATAGCTCATTCAAGTTTAAACAAGTTGTAGGGTTTTTTCATTCATTGCAGTGTCTCTTGCACACTATCACACAATTCAAACGTTTATTTGTACACTATAAAATAATAAAACAGGAATGATAATAATAATAATAACAAATAATAATGTTATTACGTCTATATACTGTATGACTGTAACAAATATATTATCAGCAAAGTGACAAAATCCAAAAGCTGAATTAACAAAGGTAAGTTTCCACGTGTGAGTTTCCTGTTTTTTCTTAATTTTTCATGCAATCCTTCTAATTTTTTACGATTTCAAATATTCCTCCAATGCTTAATAATTTCAAAGTTTCAAATATGAAATTCATTTATTAATTAAGAAGGTGGGTTGGAATATCTTCCACAGAACTTACTGGGTCTGAGTTTTATTCTTATTTCTTGTGGTTTTATTTGGATGGCTTCACCTTCTTTAGCTCCTTTGTTACTCAAGTTCATATCCTAAAATGAAGAAACACTTTTTATTGACAGAAAGAACAGATTAACAAGTTAGTTAATAAATGTTTGAAGTAGAAATTCTCTGTCTTATCGTGTTTAAGAGTTTGGAGAAGAGCAGAAATTCAATAACTGACAAAAAGAATTTTCTATTAATTTTTAGGTTCAAAAAATAAAAATGATGAACATTTTGATAGCGGTAAATATCTTTTAAACTGCATTACATGATCATGTATTTCTCATGAAAATAGGCAGCACGAATGTTAGTTACTCCTAGTTAATGAGTTTTTGCTCTAAGCCGATGATATAGTTAATGAAACAGCAAAATATAGCTGGTATAATCACACTAAAAAATACTGAAATTCAATTCTCAAATCAGATGTATGTTTTTCTTCTATGGAAATAGTATTTTCTTATCGAAAACTTATGAGTACTCGTAAATGAAAAAAAATTTAAAAACTTATTTCTCGTTGCTTCGCATCAACAATTTAAGACTTAACTCCAAATTAATATTATTTTGATTAGCATACCTTTATGGGACGAATTGATCCAGAAGGTGCTACAATATTAGTAGTGTCGCATTTCCCTTCTAAATTAGTCTTTAAATCACATCTCGGTACATCATTTGCTGAATAACCCTAAAAACAAAAGGATTATCTAATTTTCCTATTGTTATAAATTGAAAATAAATTGAGATGTACATATGGAAATACTTTTTGAAAAATAACATCAGGCTCAGTAAATATAGTATGGTGAATGGACAGAGAAATCGGAGATTTTACTTCCTGTTATCGAAATCACGTGTCGAGGTTACCTTCAAATGTAGTTTACCACCGCTTGGCGACGTTTGGCTTTCACCTATCAATCACCTATCAATATCAATTCTGAATTTATTCCTTGGAATTTTTATTTGGGACGTGCTGAAATCGTATTCGAAAAGCTAGTCAAGAAACGTCACGTTTGGAATACGTACAGGAATACTACTGTATAGTACTGAATAGTACTCTCTGAATGTGTCTGTCGCAATTGAGAGCAAGAGATCTTCCGGGACGATCCACACGATACCAAGAGTGTACCGGGGAAAGATCCACATGCCTTCTATCAAGGTTTTTTCTAATAAAGCTCAAGAAACGTCAATGTGTGTGTGTATCTGACAATGGTTCATTGACACCCGCCTTCGCCAAATCATCCACTACTTCGTTTCCCCTGAGGTCCACATGTGAAGAGATCCACTGTAGGTGCACCTCACAGAAGGATGAAACATGCTTAATTTGTTAAGGATCTCTATGCCAGTTCTATCTCCCACACTGTGCCAATTAGATAGATGCTGGATGGAACTGCGACTGGTCAGACAAAATCCAAACGACCTTTGGGTTCGGAACAGACATGATGTTAAGCCCTTCATCAATGACAATGAGCTCACTTCTGAAAACAAGTAAGGTGTTCTACCGCATTGTGTCTCTAGAAGTTGAGGAAGATAAATGTTTGCATATGCGTTCGTAGCCGATTATGTGTAATGCACGAGCTTAGTTTCAGTTCACTATTTTACGTCCTTGAATAATAGCGTTCGTTAATCATGTGTAGAAAGATATTCCAACACATATTTATATAGCTATCATTGGGTAAACTGTGTGCTTTTCTTTTTACTTTAAACGAGTATTTGAATCAGGAATACAGATTGGATACCTCCAAGTTATGTCAGCGATTGGGTTTCTGGCATTCTACTTTTTTTAGAATCAAACTAAAAAGGACTTTTCTTTTGCATCACGGCAACGCAAGACCACATTGCAGTCGACAAACGATGGAAACAATGACAAGTCTGAAACTCATGTGTGCTCCATACCCTCCGAACAGCCCAGATTTGGCACTTTCCGTCTGTCGGCTGTTAACAAGATTGATGTTGAAAGATCAACCTTTTTCATCCGATGCCCGAAGTTGCTGTGAAACCAAATCGCGGACTTTCTTCGTAGACGACATGAAAATTGTATAGCGCTGGAAAATGTTTCAGAGTAAATGGCGACTGACTGTTGAAAAATAAGGTTCTATTGTGCAAGAGAAATAAACTTCCTTCATTTTGATATAACTTTCATTATTTTGTTTTGTCGTAAACGTATCAAATTGGAGACCTTGTCAATCATCCCTCATTATAACGAAGGTTATTTTCAAGTATTTTTCAACTCTAGAGAGATTTTCAGTGTAAACAAACCAGACAAGATACTAAGACTTTATTGCATAAATGGACGAGTCTGGGGTTAGAATCACCACTTAAATGTTCTTACATTGAAAAGATAACAATATCAACATAAGAAACCATGACGCTATTCCCATTCGTTTTTTACTTTTCTATAAAAAAAATTCAGTAAATATAAGAAATGCTCCGCCGGAAAAGGAAATCAAAGCTGCATCAAACCCGTTATCAGCAGAGGTGTTCTTTTGCATTTGGTAAAAGCATACGTCAACAATGAAACATTGTGGTGAATTCGGCACCCGTTAGAAACCCGATATTACTGTTTAAGGGAATTTCCAAACAATTTTAATATCATACCGTAAATCAGTGAATTGTTATGGACACAAACAAACCCTTAAAGTCAGTTGAAGACTTATTTTATTTATTTGTTTCTCGCTGCCATGAAAACTATAAAACAGATTACACGATAATGAGAAAATAACAGAATTTTTGTTCTCGAACAGTAAATCTGCGTAACGAAATAGGAACATTTAGATAAAATAAATTTCGCATAGTTGACATTTAACTATAGATTCATAAGCACAATATTACAGAATAAATAAAATTTGAGTTTGAAAATAAAAATAAAATAACTGACTAAGCACCAGTTTCTATTAAAAAACTTTTTGCCATGTAAATAAGTATGCTCTCAATTTTGAGTTACAAAGATAAGGTTAAATTATTTTAGTTGAGTACAACTATAAAAAATTAAATATCCAAATAGTTCCTAAATATGATTGGTGATTCCATGTGATTATGTAAATAAAATCTCAAAACGTACTTTTCATCTGGTCATTACTGGTTACAAAGTAATACTGGGTTTTGGATGGAATATGGATTAGTCCCCATTTTCCCTCTTAAAAAATAATTTTACCTAAAATTTTGCGAAAGGAAAGAAAAAAGTATAAATAAAGAAGGTATATCTAAATTATAACTAGTTTACCATTATCCGTGATTGTATTATTCCGCCTTTTTAAAAGCCATTCCAAATACTTTTAATGCGGATAAGTATGATGAAAAATCTCAGGCATTAGGTTTTCAACTTCATTTGTTATTTAAACATGGAGGAAGAACATTTTATTTTTCAATCAATTTGTCGACGTGAAAATAAACACATTAACACACAGATTCTCGTTGCTTTAAGCAATTAGAATGAAAGAAATGTTTTTATCTTTATCCTCCTCTGTCCAAAACTTAAATGTCTAATAGTAATTTTCTTTAGATTATTTAATAATTCGATAAATCGGCCATTTCGTGTCAATAAAATTCCCAATGTGTCATGTTCCAACAGTCAAATGCGTTGCAATTATCAATCTCTTTTTGCATATTTTTTAACACATACAAATAGAGTATATATATATATATATATATATATATATATACACTATTTGGACAGAAGTATTTGGACACTGCATGTTTTTCAGGAAAATGCTTTATTATTCTATCTAGTAACGGGTAGGCCCTCCTTTTGCTTGTATTACAGCTGCAACACGTCGAGGCATACTTTCCCCAAGTTCTCTATAAGTCTGGGCAGGAATAGCTCGCCTTGCCTCTTGCAAGGCTGTGAGAAGAGATTGTTGTGAAGATGGTCATGCGTGGCGGTGTCGTACCCGTCGCTCCAGTTCGCTCCGCAAGTGCTCGATCGGATTGAGATCGGGGCTCTGAGCAGACCAGTCAAGCAAATTCACCTCATTTTCAGGAAACCAGCACACGTTTTGCAGTATAACATGGAGCTCGATCCTGTTGGAAGAAACAACCATCGTCGCCGTAGTATTGCCATAGTGTAGGCAAGGCCGAATTATGCAGAACGTCGAGGTACACGTCAGCGTTCATGGTACCAGGTACATATAAAGCGATGGGCCGAGTCCTAACCAGGAAAAACAACCTGATTTTCTGCAGTGTCCAAATAATACTTTTGCCCATATAGTGTATATATATATATATATATATATATATATATATATATATATAGAGAGAGAGAGAGAGAGAGAGAAATTATTTAAAGCTATTAAGAAATAAACATATATAAAAGTACTTCTTGTGTGCACCAAGCGCATAAGGGACTTTCTGCTATACATGATCCACATGTTTCTCTCAGTATACAGTCGTTACAAGTGATGCCTGAAAGTATATTTGATTTAGGAATGCAATATTTATATACTTTTATACATGTTGTTTTCGTGAATTATTCTATCGTGATTTTTTACATAAGAATAGCCATACCATTTAATAAAAACAGTTCATTATAATAATCGTACCGAAATTTTATTACCGAGAGGGCAAAGTTAAAATATGGAATTTGTATGCGCGCGAAGTTAAGATCTTATCAGATTTTTCAAAGGTCTTTGTGCGTTATTTTTATTTGCGATTGTGATCACTGTAAGCGCATTAAAAGTGACACATATCATTTAATCTAAGTACACGAATGACTGTAACAGTGATTTTCAGAAAAAATTAAAAAATAAATTAGAGTGCAGTTAGGCGGGAGAGAGCATTCCAGAGGAAATTGTGTACAGTGAATATAAAACGTGTCTGTAATGAAAGTAAGGGTTTTATTGCGAAAGGGCCATATTTGGCCATGCCATCTGCTGAAAGAATCTTATAGATTAGTTTCATCGTTAGAGCGCTTCTAATTTAGGCACGAAAGTGGCCGTAACTAAAGAAAAGGTATGTGAATGAGATATGCTCTTGCCCTACTCATAATACTATCACAATACAAATAAGAAAACAATCCATAGTATGTACTTGTCTCATCATGTGGGACAAATGCGATCCTATGAAATATCATTATTCAAAATCATATATTTAAATTTCTTTATCTTAAATATCTTTTCTATACCTTAAATCACTTTTCAATATTATATATTATTTTATAAAATTATGTTTTAAAAATCTTAAATTATGAGTTTAAACAAATAAGAAACGTAGACAAATTACATATTAGTAAAGTGTCTGTGAGTGTGTGGTAATAATATGAAAATTTTAAAAATTACACACGGGACAGATTAGTAACTGCTTTAATATGAACTTCAAATATTTGGGATCGCACTAATTCTTCCCCTCTAATCCCCTCATGCTACATTAAATAGTGTTAAACAAATATTTAAACCTTGTTCCTAGAAATTCCTTTTTAACTTTTGTGAACTACACGTTATATATACGAGAAGGTGGTTAAAACAGCGCAGAAAAACAAGTTTCATAATCATTGATTTCATACTTCATGGTGAATATTAAGTCATTAAAATGAATTCACTATAATGAATATTAATATGGATGCCATGGATTAAAATGGAAGTTTTAAATTTAAAATAGATACTTCATTTATTTTGCAATAAAGATCATCGCAATGAATACTTACTTTGATGAAGGGTCTGAATAATAAATACAATGATGAATATGTGTTGCAAGATTGGCACCTAAAATGAAAGTTGACTGCTTAAATCACTCTAATATTATTAAATAAAAAAATGTACTTTGTTAAAATATATATGCTTGTATAAAAACCATAAAGGTTTCTATTATTTGAAATATAATTACTAAGTTTTCATGTTTCAAAAATTCATTCTTTTGAAAACCAAATAGGGATAAAAATGTGAAAATTGAAAGCAATCAGTTCAGCAATAATCGTTAAATCGTTGGGTTAGAGGTTAAAAAAAGTCGTGGTAATTGTCCTGATTGTCACGCATTGAATTACAGTGTGTCTGTGTTTCTTCCTCTCTGTTGGTCTATCTCCAGTCAGTCTTTGGATGAGGTAATCGTTCTCTTGGTATTGACGTCATCCCTGCATCATTCATTGTGTACATTTCGTAAATATTTGGACCATAGTAGCCCGGTTGAAAGAGTAACGGATTAGCAACCGAAGGGTTGCGAGTTCGAATCCAACCAAAGACAATCGTGTACAGAGGGGGATGGTGCACGTTAAATCTGTCGTGGACTAAACTGTCCCCACGTTGGCGTGGTGTGAAAGTATGGAGAGTGGGGTGCCAACTCAGATGTTGCCTCGCTCCAGAGCTACGTTATTTAAATACTACCTACCTACCTATCGTAAATACTTATGCACATTTTTCATCGCATTACAATTACTCTTATATGTTACTGTTTCACGAAAGTTATTCTCCACTTAATAATTATAAAAATTAATCTATGAAAATAAAAAAAAATTAAAAAGTATACATCAACTACTTATACTACACATATGTACAAAATTTGAGAATACTGTAATCCGAGGTTAATCCTGTGATAAGTACCCTGATACGAAGTACCTCAAATGGCAAATGAATATTCCACAAGCTATGTGAAATAAAATAAGAACGCCCACATCTCTAGTGGTGCCACTGGGAACTAAAGAAATTAATCAAAAAAGTATATTGTAGGATTTAGAAGTGAAAAAATTTTTTTTGCCCAGTTAAAAGCAACCTAACAAGAAATGTGCTGGCCTCTGATCCTAATGCAGGTCTCACAACAGGCGGACATTCTTTTCACAAAGCTGTCCAAGAATTTCTGTGACAAGGAGTCCCATTCGCGACACGTCTTTGCTCTTTTGCAATCTTTGGTGGTGTGTAAGCGATGTCCGAGACCAACCTAAGCATGCTCTATTGAATTGAGATCAGATTACCTTACTTGATACGAATTCAGTGTTACCCTTAACTTTTGGACATGCATGGTCTTAATGTAGCAAACGGGAAGTTGAAGCACAGCAATCCATAACGGTATCACAAAAAGGAAATGCTACAAGATTGGTATAAGATATTTTATGTACTCACCATGCTTTTATGTCTATCCATTACCTATTGTTGGGATGATACATCGATGAGAAGAGAAACAGACAACAACTGAACGTTTGAGGCGATGCTTTGCACAGTTCCAGTTCTTTATCTCACCGGATATCAGTCACATCCCTTTCGAAAAGACGCTAGGAAGAGGAAACGCATGTGGTGAAAGTTTCGGCTTTCTACATCCGGAAAAACAAAGAACATTTTAACGATTCCTTCAAATCATAATCTCTGGCCAGGCGCGCAACCAGAATGCTTCTTTGGGAGGGGCTGAGAATGGCCAGTCATGGTACTGATGTACCTATTTGGTGGGAGTGAAATTTCTTTCTCCCTCAAACTACAATCGATCCCTTGATTAAATAGTTGGGTGGGCCCAAGAATACATTTTTGGAAATTAACCGGCTGCAAAGTTGGCTAATGGGTGACCTAGATCTGACACAAAATTTCAGTTGGAAGAAATATATATTGCCGGTCTCCTATGGGCTTGAAAAAATCGGAAATCACTATTTTTGACAAAAAATTGTTGTTGAATAAAAATACTAACTTCCTTTTATTTAGGCGAATCAGTTATAGAATTGGGGGTAATTGAATTAATGTCGCACAGGAGCAACATAATGGACTGTTGGCGAGGGTCTGGGATCAATCCCGAAGGGAAAGAACCAATGACACTTAATTTTGAACCACGGTCTGATGAAGAGGTCGACATCTGATCTGGCACTCCACTCTCCAAGCTTCCACAACACGCCAACGTGAGGACATTTGAGGACACTACAAATTAACACTACAGTTCGAGTTTTTAATTAACAATTTAATTAAAAACTCGCAACCCTCCGGTTGCTAATCAGCTGCTTTTCCAACCGGGCTACCTTCTTGGGGTCGCAGCCCCTTCCGCACCTACTATTGTCATTACGGAGTTGTGGGAGAGGCCCCAGAAAGTTACAGTAGGTTGTCTCTCTGAACAAGGACGAAACTCGCATGTCAAGAGGTCTTAAAGACATTCGTCGGCACTCAACAACATGGGATGAAGAGTAATATTGCGTCTCAAGTCTTATTTAGATCGGAGGATAGAATAGGCCTTGACCTTCTTTTCCACCCAACCAGGACAGTCGGAGTACAATACTGGCTTGGTGTTCGTGCAACGTGTTCGACCCATACAGAGGGTGGACTTGCAAAAATGTGCCTATCATTTTAAAATTGACTCTCGAGCAAGAAATTACTTGCTGGCTTAAAATAAAAAGATTTATGAGATATACGATCGTTTAAAGAAGCGACCATCTCCTGGGACGTGCCATGGAAGGTTCCAGCGAAAACCTTCCATGGTTGGCAGAGCAGGGACTTGCGTATGCTCAAGTGCAACGCAGCACCATCGACCAACTGGGCTACCGCAGCCTTGTCAAGGAATTGGAACCTTATGCAATAGAAAAAATTTCATCGATCTACATTCATGCCTGAACCTTTATACATTAGCTGATCAATCAATGAAAATTATGCTACTAATTAGGATAATCTATCTGTGTTTTAATAGATTACCTATTTTACATTTTTAATACATAATTTTGTTTCGAACGAAGGGCGGCATCAGCATCATTCTCCCCAGTCTCATAAATCTCTAGCCTACACCTCTGTTTACAACTCTACCTCCCCATCAAACCCAATCTCTCCGAATTTTAACTGCTATCAACCTATCTATAATTCCAGCGATATTTACTTTCTGCGAGTGAAATCAAGCTTTGTTGTAGAGATTATTTTCCAATGCAAGTTCATGGAGGTTTAGTCCTTCAAACATTCCGTAGGATGAGAACGTAGCAGTCTCAGTGGGGTTCTCTATGGGAGCTGTAACTCTAACCGGGATACTATGGCAGGTGATACCAAATCGCATCCACTGTGAACTGCGGAGGAGGGGCATGTGCCATCCTGGAGGCAAGTCCTCCAGGATGGCACATGCCCCTCGTAATGGGGCTTCCCCCACACGTAAATGGGGGAAGCTGCCTCCCATTTACGTATTGTCTTGAAGAACCCAGGAAGCTTCAAGCAGTGAACCCGACTTCGGCACATACGAGATTCGTACTCGAAACCAAGCGCTTCAGTCTACCATTTCCTTCAGAGCGACACCTTTTACCACTCGGCCACTGGTGGCACAAATGGTGATTTCGAAATACACAATATTTTAGGAATTCTATTTTAAAACAAATACTCGTGTACCTTGATATGCTGCACTTGCCTGAAAAATGAGTGTTTTTAAAATGCGCTATATAATAAAAGTAACAAAAAGTGTAATCATGATTCACATTACATAATCTTAATAAACCAAGATCATCGAATTAATAATTGTAAATGCGATAAATAAATTAAATAAAAACACGAAATATTTCAAAAGCAAATTATATTTCTTTTTATTGTATATTTAGGTATAAAGAAAGAAAATCATATCGGGAGTCAAAACTTTGCAATTTGAAAGATCGTTGTACACAGTCTTCTATTCATTCTATGATAAACGCTAAATAAATAATCCATGTAAATCTTCAATAAAAAAGTCTAATCTTTTTCTTTTTAAACAGGTTTGCTTGACTTTTTGGAATAGTTTATTTCTTTTCAATTTGTATCCATTTCCATTATCTAATGGAGAGGTTAAGTTCTCTGCTTTGAACAATGTCATCGAGCCACTGGTTATTCCATCAAGGCAAACGGAATGTATATTTTCACCTTCGTTACCTTCGTCAATAAATTTTCAACTAGGCTCGTATTGAATCTTTTTCATGTCGCCTCAATCGAAACGATGTAGAATGTAAGAGTAGCTGTTGTTCAGGAAGTAAGCCGGACCAAGTAGTTCTCCCTTAGTAATCCACAAAAGGAATTCAAGTAGTTTGCTTCTAGGCCTCCCTTCCTGTCTACGTTCAAGCATATGTGTAGATTTTCCTTCTTAAATATTTTCCTCTCTCTTAGTATTTGGTTTCACAAAAGTATTTGGCGAATTTCCACAGGTCAAGCTATCAATTTTTTCATGTCCTTTGGAGATTCCACAATCTCTGCACTTTCATCATTTTCCTTAGCCTCACAATCATATTCATCAACTTCTTCATCCTTTTGGGGCACATTAAATATGTCGTAGCATCGAATATCCTCACGTTGGCGTGGTATAGAAGTTTATAGAGTGGAGTGCCAGCTTAGGTGTGAGCTCTTCATCTGACCGTTGTTCAAAATTGCGAGGTGTGTCCTTGGATTTTTCTCTTAGGGATTGATCCCGGACCTCCGCCAATAGCTGGTTGTGTTGCTCCAGTGCGACATTAATTCAACTACCTACCTACCCCTCTCGAATTTGAAGCTGCTCATAGATGGTGCTAGGGGCCCCTTATCGGTGGGATAACTGATATTTTAGTACCAAGAAACACGAAAAGTGTTAAAAGTGATAAAACACGTAAAGTGCTGAGCATAACATTGATAGCTGGGAATACTCTGAGACGGATCGTAAGCCAAATAAACAAATCTTATGCTTTTATAAGTCAACTCCATCGACCAATGTTTCTTTCCCGCAGACAACTTTTTTAGCCTTAAGTTTAAAAACCAGCCCAAAAAGCGTAATGCAGCCCAATCGTGGCAACTCTATATAGATGATTCAAACTCTGTCTTAGAACTTAATAATTGCCTTTTACAAAGGCGGAAAATGAAGGGAGAATGATAGAACATGCGTAAAGACCAACTGCGCATCCCTTCTGGATGCTAGTCTCAATATGAATCATGGGGTAGGGGATAAGAGTCTGTGTTTAAGTACGACAAACACCATTCACCAATCAGTGTAAGAAACAGTTGAAGGCTGAAAAGATCAGGTATCAGCCTGGTTGGCTTTTACGGTGAAAATCAAGGACATAGAATCCGACGTTTCGATCAGATTTCTGTTTAAAAATCTTCGTCTTTGCTTCATATTTCATTTATTATGTTTTTAACATCGAATTTTAATTTATTTATTAGGGGATGTCGGGCTTCAGTACTGGCGTTAAGTACGACTATAAAGTCGTGACGTCACCGAAGCAGGCTCGTATCTCAAATTCTGGCTCGTAACTCAAGGCAAAAAATCGACATAGTGACGGCTCGTATCTAAAAAAACTCGCATGTTGGGCACTTGTATGTCAAGGTACCACTGTACTATAATGCGCTTTCTCCGCATCCTTTTACTTATTCAAAAGTAGTGTTAATAATACTAAAGCTGTCATCAAACGTAAAAAGAAATTATATGCATTTGTTCAAGTTAAACTTTCGAGAATTTTCTCATATTTTGAATCCTGATGTCTATCTCGATACTATCGTCATGGAGTGCAAATTGAAAAGTTGATTTTTGATTCCTTTAAAAATTCTCTTAATTTTTTAAGGAATTTGAGATTAGTATTGTGCTGCCATCTACCTGCGATAATTGAAATGTTATTTTCTCGCCTCACTTAAGGAATATTTAATCTACGAAATGCATTTCACAGTTGTGCAGATGGACCAGTCGATAATGTCGTCCAAAGAATTTTTATTATTTTTGACAATAAACGAGAACAGCAGGAACATAAGTAATTTTTTTTTCTTTCAGGTAGATAAAGGGTACTTTAATTAACGTCGCACTGGAGAAATACAACGGGCTATTGGCGACGGTCCGGAATCAAACCCGAAGGGAAAGATCCGAAGACAACACCACGTTCTTTTGAACCATGGTCAGATGACGAGGTCACACCCGAGCAGGCACCCCACTTTCCAAACTTCCCACCACGCCAACGTGAGGACATTTGAGGTCACGACAGATTTAACATGCACCTGTCCCCGTGTACACGACGGTCTTTGGTTGGATTTGAATTCGCAACCCGTTACTCTTCCAACCGGGCTACCGCGGGCCTTTTTTTCTTTTAGGTTTTTGTGATAAGTTAACATTGTTAAATTTTCAAGTAAAAATTTACGTGGTGGAAGAAAATTCCCTAAATTTTCTTTCGAATATTATATTAGTTGTGTTTTTTTAGAAAATAACTTCTGTAACGTCACTTTTCGATATACTCAGACTGAAATATGCTGGCATTATTAGCATTTCGACTGCATGCTGTCATTAGAAATCTATGAACATGAACTGTGGATTTTATTTATGCTACGAAAAATCCTTATCACTTCATAGTTGAGAAAGCGTGCAAGTTTATTTCTAAGTGGCATGAATAGAAATAATATCAGGTGGGAGTTGGCTTAGAATACGGAGCTTTCTGTGTAAGGTATAAGAAAAACAAGAAAGAAACGAAATTATTCGAATTTATTCAATGAAAATTGTACAAAAACTTTTATATACCAAGTAGAAATGGACATTATCAAACAAAAATAATCTAGACAGTTGATCATTGAAATTTTTACATTATCAACAATATTCGAGTGATGGAAATTGGAAAAATGCTTACATTCGTTAAATTTATATCAATTCATTATATTAAATATTGACATTTACTGCATTTTTCTTCGATTTTTATGGATTATTGTAAAACTTAAATACATATTGACTACATATTATTTTAGGAAGTTGTTCTATTTTGTCTTTATTTCCACTTTCAACTGCTCTTTCTTCATCTGTACCCAAAATGTATACTATTCGCATCGAATGTGTAATGAAAAAGTATTTGATTCCTTCAATTTAAGTCAATTTTTTAATATTAGTATCTTATCTGTTAACACAGAAATCACTACGCAGTACACATTTCGACCCATATCTATTTACTTTGCAAGTGCTAAATCGACCCACGATTCTGTTTTAAGAATACCAGCTGTGGTGCTCAATATAAAAAAAATCAGCTATTAAATCCGTGTGTAATTGCCCTTCTTGTACGCTCCGGTATGTGCACACTGAATCTGTTTGCTGAAAAGTCTTCCCAATTGGTGAGTGGGTAGCATGTGAGGAGGATACGAGTCCACAGAGCTGCCCTTATGAGATTCTAATTAGGTATGCATTTCAGCATACCTAAACCTTGCATTCTAAACCTTGCGATCCATCGGGATGCATGGGTTATAAAAAGAATATATATATATATATATATATATATATATATATATATATAACACGTAAATCGAATGTCTAACGTGTCAAATGACTATATAGCAATTTTCAACTTGACATCAGAAAATAATGAAATCCAAAACTAACGAAAATAGTTGGTTAAAATGTATTATGAATTTTGAGTATTACTTCTATCTTCCCAATTCTAAATAATTCGACTGGACACACTTTTCCATTATAGCCATACCAATAAACTTCGCTGCCAATTAGGCGCATTTTTGCTTATTTCTTGGCGCTATTTGATTCTGTACCAGCTTTTCGTTTTTTGGCGCCAGTTTAGCTTAATCCTTTGTTAGAGCATTTGGCCATATACTTCTGGCATATGATTATTCCAATCCACCGTTGTGTTGATTCGTTTGAAGCTGTAATTCACAGAATTCAATAGACGTTAACTCTTGACTCTATAAATAATGTACGGCAGTAGCGAAAGGAATGCGTCATCCACTATTCGTTCGTACCTTTTTCTTCCCTGTATGAACTAAAGCTACATAAGCATTTCGGCTTCGAGTCACATTTTAGTTTCATTAAGTGGTTATTCGAACACGGTCTTTCTTTGTGAACAATATTTCTTTCTTAAAGAAATAGTATTGCCGCTTGTTCTCTTGGCACATCCCAAATCATGAAGTCCATTGCACTAACAAAGGAATAAGCTAAAATGGCGCAAAAAGTAGAAAGCTGGTATGGAAACAAATAGCGCCAAGAAATAAGCAAAATGCGCCAAATTGGCACCGAAGTTTATTGGTATGGATATAACGGAAAAGTACCTTCGGTTGTCTACAACCATTCGATTATTCCCTTCCTAAAATAATAGCGTGTATTTTTTATACAAATATATATAATAAGAGGAGAAAGAGCAGCGCCTCCAGCTTCAGAGAGTGTGAACTGGACTTGTATCCGGCCATTCCACAGTCCGCTCTTTTACTGCAGCAGAATTTACACTCGCTCGTCTCGATGCCAAACCCTTTCTCTGTACACGTCTCCTGGCAATCTCTCTCGCACGTCCTCTGGAGCTGCACGAACACGCCATTGATACGAGTGATCACTCCCTGCAATACCACAAGAAATACCGATTCATCACATTTTTATAATACCTATACATAAAGTGACCTTTGCATTCAAGGAATAATTTAAAGGATGGTCATAAAATAGGTTTCCCTATCGTCCCACCCCCCTTCAATACTACGACATCAATTCATTAGCAAAGTAACCTTTGTATGCAATGAATAATTTATAGTGTGGTCATAGAAGAAATTTCACTATCGTCTCACTCCTTGTAGCATGTAGTTTATCTACAAGGCAATACCAACGCACTATTAATGTAATCTTTGCATGCAAGGAATAAACTAAAGGGTGGTTATAGAAATGTTCCTCTATCGGGCTCCATCCTGTAATACTACAAAATAATGCGAATACATCAGTTATGACCTTTGCATGCAAGGAATAACTTATAAGGTGATCATAAAAATGTTTCCCTTTCTACTCCTTCCCTGCAATACCACTAGAAATACCAATACTCAATAAATTGACTTTTGCATACAAGGAATAATTTATAGACTATTAATAAATAGGTTCCCAGTCGTCCCACTTCCTTCAGTACCAATACACCCGTGACGTAACCTTTGCGAATTAGGAATAATTTATTGGGTGGTCATAAAAATGCTCCTCTATTGGCTCCCTCTTTGCAATACCACAAGAAATACCAATACAAGAGTAACGTGATCTTTGTGTACAAGGAATAATTTATAGCGTGGTCATGAATTAGGTTTAACTGTTCTCTCACACCTTGCAATACTACAATGCCAATACCTTTGTATTTTGTAACCTTACCTTTGTATATGTAACCTTTGTATTCAATGAATAATTCATAAGGGGGTCAGCAAATAAATTTCCTTGTCGTCTCACCCCCTGAAGTACTTACTACAAGATAATACTGATACATCTGTAATGCATCTTTGCATATAAGGAATAATTTATAGGGTGTTCATAAAATAGGTTTCCCTACCGTTCACTAATACTACAAGGTACGTAATACAAATACACCAATAAAGTAACCTTTTCATGCAAGGAATAATTTATAAGGTGGTCTTACAAATGTTTCCCTATAGTCTCCACCCTGCAATACCACGAGAAACCCCAATACACCACAATGTATATTGGGGTTTCTCGTGGTTTTTCGTACCTTTATATACAAGAAATATAGATGGATCAAAAATAGGTTTACTTATCGTCTCATTCCCTACAATATTACAATACCAATAGACTAGTGATGTAATCTTTGAATATAAGGAATAATTTATAGAGTGGTCCGAAAGGAAAAAAAATTTTAAGAAAATATTTAAGAGGATCAAAAGAATTTCTGATCGTTTCAATGAGAACTTAATACTTGAAAGTTTAATATAAAATAACCTCTTGGATAGTGGATAAATCACTATAATTTTGGAAGTTTTTCAAAACTTGAAAATTGCTACGCTAAAAATCAATAAAGGTGGCTTATCATGATGTTGCCCGAAGCACTTCATATGTCAAGGTTTCTGGCTAAAATGGTTTAGTTTCAAAACTTATCGACAAGGAATGTAAAGTCTGCTCAAAAGGTAACAACATAACTATTCCTGAATAAATGAGTGATAGACATTCTAACTTGAAAATGAATTGAATCCAGCACAAACTAGAAGAAACATTTTATTCGTTGCACAAAAGCTATGTATTTAGAACTTGAAACGGTGTTTGTCACAGTTCAAAACAGTAGTTTTGTGCAAATTTGTTGTTGCTGTACTATTTTATATGTACGCTAATCTTGGCTAAATCGAAAAAGAGAACAGAGCTTTTGAACGAAGGTTGAAGGAAAGTGATTTTTTTAAGTTATGGGAATTTGGTATGAAAGCTGGAATTATCTTTCTAGATAAAAAATATTCTACAAATGAATTCTACCGCCTATTTTGTCTACTTCGTGTAAGTTGTATTATATGTTGTATAGGTACTTTGGCTCCCGTGAGAAGGCAGACGAGACACGTGGTTTTGAACGAGTCTATTCTTTAAATTAGGTAATAGATAATAACGTAAACAAAGAGCTTGCACAATTGACTTCTTTAACGAGGATTCTGGTTCTAAGTTTATCGTTCGGTATCGAAAGCTATAGCAGTGATCAAGAGTTGGTGCGAAGAATGCCAACCATGGCTATCGCCATTCATGATTTTGTTATGGCAGCCCTTCTCCTAGCCCTCTTTCACACCTATTCATAAATCGGCTGACCAAAGGTCAACTGCCTTCTCGTCGAAGCCGCATTATACATGCTGTTCGGACATTTTTTGAACGATTTTGATGAGCTGTAACAAAAATTGTATGCTACGAAAGAATTTTATTTTCACAGCAGTTAAATAGTTAAAGTATAACTTATCGTCTGCTAACTCAGAGTTTTGTTTACTTTCAAAATGGCGCTTTTAAATAACCAATGGATGGAAGGCTATGTTTCCTCTCTTTCCGAAGAGAATTATGCTTATTCAATTATTCAAAAACGCTGTAAAAGTCATGGTTTTTCGATATCTAAAGGTACGATAAGTAATATTATTAATGAGAAAGGAAAAAACGTAAAAGTGTAAAAATACTTCCAAAAAAGTATCCAAAAAAGAAAACATTTCTGAGAATATTCGTAAGGTAAGATCTTTAATTTTAAAAGAGAATCCGCCAAGTCAAAGGACTATAGCAAAGTGAACGTGAGAACTTTCTCTAAGAGATTTATGATTGTTGCCGGTTTTGCATATAATGGAAAATTAAAAGTAAAAAGAAGGGGAAAATGTAAAAATCAACTTCCACATGTTATCAAGACCCTATTTTATCCCCAATATTCAAAAAAGAAATACCATATCTTTACCCACAGTGCCAACAATCAGTAGAACTGCATCAGAGTAAAGCAAGCAGCCACACATCTAAATCGACTATTAAATTCTTGGAAAAAATGGAAGAAACTGGTATCAAGTCCCCTTTACCAGTTCCCTTATCAAGTCCCCTTTACCAACCCTTTACTGATATTCCTGCTAAATCTCCAGATGTTTCACCCATGGACTTTTGTGCTTTTGGACTTTTAAAAAGGGCATTATCGAAACGTCGACCGAAAACCATTCAAGGACTGGAAAACTGTGGAACAAAAATGGGACAAAATCCCTCTGTCGATACTACAAAAGTCATTATTATCATGAAAATTAAAGTGTACAAAGATAGTTAACAATAAGGGCTATCAAATGGAACATTTAAAACACAAAAATTTCATGTAAAAAATTGAGCTTCAGTCCATTAAAATCGTTCAAAAAATGTCCGAACAGACTCTGTAGAAGTACTCCGTAACTGAATTGCTAATTCCCACAACGAAAATTGATATCACAGTGCCAACTATTCCAGCTTTTAATTTTGACTTGCCGGTCTCATTTTTCAATTCTCTACGATATGTGGTACGAAGTCCATTATTTTTTTCCATCATATTTGATATGCCTTAAAGATTCATAAATTAAAACTAAGAAATATTCTATTCGTCAGTTCCCACATTTTTACTGCTCAGACCACAAATTGCAGTTATCTATAGATTTTTAGAGAAATGACAAATTTCGAAAAACAGTTTTATTGTAATAAACAAAGTTTTTGAATTGTGGAACTCACTGACGTGCATTGTTCTCTTTACTCATCTCAGCCCTCAAACAATGTGTCATAACATTTAATGGCAATCGAAACTTTACCAGAAACATCGCAAATCTCGCAAAAAAAAGATTTTATCAAACTATTTTTTTATTGATGGACCAAAGAAAGCATAAAAGACGCGAAGGATGTTCATGTCTTTTGCATCGTAAAAATATGTAATGCCAATACGATAGCATCTCTCCGTCCATCGATATTAAGTTATCAGATTCCATGCCCAAGAAATAGCGAGCAAAACTCATTCTGATGATAGATTCTGAGTTACAAATTTGGTTATGAAATATGAGATAAAAAACAAGGTATAAAAAAGCACTAACAACCAAAATTTAAATAGATTATGATCTGTAAAGTGCTGAAAAGTAATTTAGTTTGAGTATCACTGTTCAAAAAAATATCACCCACAGTCGGAGTCCTCGAGCATATATAATTTTAAAATTCAGATGGATTATGGTGTTTATTTGATTTTTAATGGAATGTGCAAAAATACATAAAAATTTGGGACAAAGTAAAAATGAGGTGTCTGTTACAGCAGTTTCCCAAACTTTTTTGGCTCAACGACCTCTTTTCAAGGACATTTTTTTCGGCGTCACTATGGAAAACTTTATCTCAACTAATTATGAATTTCTGCTGTTGTATTGTAGCTGCTCCTATAACTTTTGAATTTCACCAAAATATTTATGTAGGTCTGTACACAATTTCAGAATTTCAAAAAACTAGTTTGGAAATAAAACAATTTGGAACTGAAATTTTGAGCTATTCTTAAAATGAGATAAAAATATAAATTGCACATAAACGTGCAGATTGCTCACTATTATTAGTAAATAATATCAATCAAATCAGCAAAATTAAAAAACAATCGCTAATGAGAAAGATGAGCCTGGTGCTGTGCTACCAGTTAGTCTATTTTCGTCAGCAGCATCCTTAAAAAACTCCAGTCAATTATCTGCAGTCGATTCCTCTTTTTAGTTAAAAGAAAGGATGACAATGCATCACTAATGAATGTGTCTGTATGGTCTAGTGGATAAGTATTTGCTTAAAATATTTTAAGGTGACAAATTTTTAGAATCTTCCTAATTTTTAGGAATCTTCTCTCGATCTCCACAACGTCCATATTTTCCCTGGGTCCAGCATTGCCCCCAAGATTCCTTCAGAGCCCACTTTGGGAAACTATGTGTTGCAGAAACCAACTTACCTGGCAATATTTTGAAACTTGACTACAAGTCGTTCTTTCATCTTCTTTAGTAGGGAAAAGACATGAATTATTTTGTTCAAATGGCTGAGAACGAAAATCTACATTACACGTGTAACAGTCCACTGTAAAGAAAAAGAAAACGTAAGAATTTGATTATACATAGAAAATGCACGACATTATAATGATTTCACTATCCACGAGGTTCAGCGGATTTTATTAATGTATCCTTCAAGTGTAACGATACACTGATGTCCATAAATTAAGGGTCCGATGCGTTATGCAAATTTCCAAACACGGAAGTTGATCTTTCGTGGCGAAAAATCACAGACGGTAGCTGCAGACGTAAGAAAAAGAAACGACGGATTGGTTGATCATAATTAACATAGTTGGAATCATGTGACAGAACAGGATAAAAGTTGTAGCGAGTGTCTGGTGACTCAATGATCTTTTTGTGCTTAGCTGTCTTAGTAATTAGTTGCTATGGCGAGTGACGTAATATCACATAGAACACATCTCGATTACTTTACACGTGGAAGAATTGCAGGGAAATTGGAAGTTCTTTCAACGCGAAATGTAGCCAATGAGTTCGGAGTGGGACAAGGCCTAGTCGCAAGGCTGTGGGGAAATTTTTCCGAAAGTAGAATTGCTGCCAGACGGTACAATAGTGGTCAACACACCGAAAACAACCCCAGCTGAAAATCGATATACGACAGAAATGTCAGCTCATAACTGCTGGAAGGTGAGCACAGGGCCCATAATGTCGCGCCATACTGTGTCCAGACGATTGAATCATGTTGATTTGTATGCCCGCAAACCAATATAGGAACCAACTGCGTTCCTTTGACTACATCACACAAAGTACATAGATCTCGATGGTGTTATGGACACGCCAGCTGGACTGACGAGCAATGGGCCAATGTCCTGGGCATGGAACAAAGTATATGAGGTGTATATATACCCTATTAAACTTTGACAGGGGACAATATTCGAAAAGTTATGGACATTTTGCTTCTGCTTCGCCATAGACCAAAAATGGTACATTTTGTTAATTTAGCTTGTATTATCGGTACATTCAAGTAATTTTGTTTATTTTATGCGTGAAAATCTGTGTGAAGTCTGCTTGTATTTTTAATAATTATATTTATCACCTCCTTCTTCAGAATTTTGGTTTTCTCTTAAACTATAACTGACCCTTATTTTATGGACACCAATGCATTCACCTGTACAAAAATTGAAACACTTAATTACATTTACATTTCATTACATTAATTTTACTTATGCACAAATCTATGAAGGGCAACTATTTCATGCAATAAAAAATAGTAGAGTTTGGGATTGCTGGTTACCCGAATCTGAGACACGGGGACATTGAACAAAAACCTGGAACCACAAATCAGGAGGTTCGGATCACTGAATAAAATTTTTTATTAATGTTTTCACAATTACAAATTATCTACTATATAATCTCATCTTGCATAATAATCGCATCATCAGTCTCCACTTGTAAGGTACACACACACGTATGTCTACCTTACAAGTGGAGACTTGTACTTACACGGGGTATCACACTACCACATATATCAATGGTTCATAACTTGGGGTGTGTGCACCCTGAAAAATTATTTATTTAAAGAAAATCACAATTTAGGTATCGATCTAGTGTAAAAGTTTCCGCAGATTTCAAATCCGTTGAAATTTTCACTCTATCTTTAACGATCGCGAAGATAGGAACTTGGACTAGCGGAATAAAAAAGCCCTAAAGTCATGTGAACGGTGCAGTAGAAATCTATGCTTCTTCAAACGCCGTCTAATCGCTAGAACGACCGGAGATGTTGAAGCGCCGAAGCTGTCTAGCGCTTGGATTCTCGCGATTTCTGCATGTGAACACTCCAGTAGAACTCTATGTACTTTGGCTACCCGCATTTTGTTTAGACGCAAAACGCGCGTTGGAAAACGCCTCATGTGAACGGGGCCTTACTTCTACAATAAGACAGTGATGGTAGCATATGATTATGAGTTGTATTAGTGCTTTCTTGGTTTTAGAATTAACATTTAATTGACTATAAAATTGACTAAAAATTGTAATCGACAAAAAAGTAAAAATTTAACCAATGAAAGAATTTGCGGGAATCCACTGTTACGAAAAATAAGATACGAAAAACTCTTGGTTCTCGAACATCGAGTTCCCTCAAACTTAATTTGGGTAATATAATCCGCAAAAACATTTGCATTTGAACTCTTACTTTAAAGAAAACCATACCCAATTTTCGAACCTTGGACCATAAATACAACCAACCAATCAAGGAAAACTATAATTTGTAAAAATGATTGCTACAGTAACAAAGCAACAACATAAATTTTTGAGTAGGATTTTCAGTGTAAATCAGAATCAAACGGATGGCCGAGATGTCGTCGCATGATACATATCGGGGTTTTTTTAAAATGTACTTGTAACTTACAGCCACTTTGGCAATGTTTAGCTTTCAATCTAATTGACGGTTTTCAATTAACTATCATACTTCAGAATTCATTCTTTGTAATTTCTATTGATGACGTGCTGAAATCGCATTCGAAAAACAAGCTAAGTGACGTCACGTCCGGAATGCTTACAGAAAGCACGTTCCATCACAAAAACACAACCACCACTTACATTTACTTTGGCAGAAAAACTCTCATATGATGCCAAGATATGTAGACCACTCTGATCTTCAGCAACATATTGCCTGCTCTGGGATAATAATTCTCAAAAGATAGAAAATATTTCTCTTAAAATTTTAGACGTCTTACTATTAAAAATAGCGCAGGACCTATCAAAGTGGTATAGTGTACTCGAGATTTCGTGTGATATCAGTAAAAACGTCTATCCTCCATTTGCGCTCTAATAAGCCAGTCTCATTGGTAATCTCCAAGTTAATTAAGTTAAATGCATTAATTTGTATATTCATTGATTCCATAGCAGCTTTTCTCTGTCTTGGTCAATGCAAGTGACTACATCCATAGTATTAAAGAAATTAGGGATCTATTTTATAAATTGATAAAGGTATCTCTCTTAACAATGGGTAACAATGGCAATTACGTTTATGGTAGGGAAGTGAGATTGATTAGCTAAATTGACATCAAAAAGGAGTCCAGTTCTTTTACCTAGGATCACTCTCTGGAAATATGCTTAAATATGACCAAAAGAGAAGATTAAGTCAAATGGTACGGATCTTGGAATTACTCTAATGTACGTAGGCACCGTATTCTTTTCCAAAAGGAGTCGAATGACCTTATATATTTCAGAAAGGTTTTCAGAAAAGTTGTCACCTTTGCTGCCAAGTCTAGACTAGGCCATATCACTCAGGTCTTGCAGATTCCACCTTGCTGATTCGGAAAAATGTCTTGTTTGCGTGAAGATAGAGACTTTGGAACGCATCTTGTACTAGTGAGAAGTGTTTTATGAAAATTTTGACTGGACTATGCGACTTACACTCCATTGTTCCTGTTTTCAATCCTTTTTAATGTGTTTTTGTTTTATCATGACGAAAGGAGGGAGTTGCAGCTTCTGTAATCAAAAACCCAAGGCACCATAAGGAAGAAGTGCCTCATCACCACTAGATTTAGCAGGGCATGATGGAATGGCCTTCACTCCTGTGTGGCAGCTAGTTTTTATTGAGGATTTTTACCTTCTATATCTTATAGAATTACCACAATTTTCCCAGCTCCAAAGTGATGAACACGGACGTGATATATTTTTTTTACTTATATGCGTACAGGCGTGGAGGTAATAGGACACTTCGATTCGTGCATTTTCTTCCGGTCCACTTCGAGAGAGCCGGAATAGCTATGGCTACACAGGAAGCAGGTTGGTGAAAGTTTCTGTACAAGTATATGTAAATATATGTATATAGTTGCGTTAATAGAGATATTCGACCATGGCGGAGAACGACAAATTGAATGGTGACGCTTCGAAGAATATTACTAGTGAAGCGCGGCAATTAAACTACGAGGTTTGTAGGGTAGCGTTTAAAGCCCCTGCTTTTTGGGAGGCGCATCCCGTGCTATGGTTCGTTTATGTGGAATCGCAATTCGTGATTGTTGGTATTTCTAGTGATAGTACCAAGTTCCATTCGGTGATAGCAACACTTGATGCTAAAGTGCTAAAATTCGTGCGTGATATCATAGTTGAACCTCCGAATAATAATGCGTATGATGCGGTAAAGAATCGCGTACTTGCCTATTATGAACGATCAGAAAACTCGAGATTGAGGTTACTGTTGAATGATGTGAACTTAGGAGATCATCGCCCGTCGCAGCTGCTGTGCGAGATGGAATGTTTGAACTCTGGTTCACTTGGCGAAAGCGCTTTACGTACTCTTTGGATGCAACGATTACCGCCCAATGTGCAACAAATTATCTGTGCATGCTCCGAGGATACAAATCGCAGATAAAGTCTGCGAGGTTTCAAATGATACCTTTATGGTAGCCCCTATTGAGGGCGGAGCATCGGAATTGGAGGCATTTGAAGTCTAAAAAATCGATTGTCGATGCAACCTCGCTGGCATTTCCGGCGCCTGACACTCCACTGACGCTGATGGTAGATGCGTCCAACACTTCAGTTGGTGTTGCATGTCATCAGCAAATTGGGGAAAGTTTAGAATCCTTAGGTTTCTTTTCTAGAAAACTTTCTCCAGCACAGGTAAAATATAATACGTGTGACCGTGAGCTATTGGGAGCCTATTTAGCTGTTAAACATTTTAGGCATATGTTAGAAGGACGTCAGGTAACTATTTTTACTGATCACAAGCCCCTTACCGTTTGCATTTAATCAAAACTAAACCACTCTTCGGACAGACAGATTCGGCATTTGGGTTTAATTAATCAATATACAACTGATATAATATACCTGTAGGGTGCAGAGAATGCGGTGGCCGATACATTTTCTAGGATTAATACTATTAATGTAGCTAGTGATTTAGATTTTAATCAAATGGTGGCTGATCAATTGGATGATAACGAATTACATGCTCTATTGACCTCGAATATAGATCTTGAGTTGCGCCAGTTGGCTTTCCCTGCTTGTAATAATAAAATATACTGTGATGTCTCTAATGGTTCTATTAGACCTTATGTTCCAGAGATAAGTGGCAGCGAACTGTCTTCGAGAGGATCCACGGGTTGTCTCATCCAGGAGTAAAAGCTACACTCAAACTACTGCAACCCCGATTTGTCTGGAAATCGATGAGAAGGAACTGCGCAATTTGGTGCCGACAATGTGTTCCGTGTCAAAGGGCTAAGGTGATGAGACATACGAAGTCACCATTGGTCGCATTTCCTCTACCAGCTGACAGATTTCAACATGTTCACATTCATATAGTGGGCCGTCTATTGCCTGCCGTCAAGTGGTAATTCATATCTGCTAACTTGTGTCGACAGATTTACCCGCTGGTGCGAAGCTGTCCCGATGCCAAACCAAACGGCAGAAGTAACTGCCTCGGCATTTATTAACTGTTTGGTATCGAGGTTCGGAGTTCCAGAAGTTATCACTACTGATCGTGGCACAAATTTTGAGTCCAATCTGTTTCAGTGTCTTTCAAAGGCACTGGGTATTCAGCGGACACGTACAACTGCGTACCATCCGCAGGAAAATGCGATGGTGGAACGCTTTCACAGGACCCTCAAGAGTGCTTTAAGTGCTGTAGATCCAGTTCGTTGGAGTGGGGCATTATCTAGTGCTACTGTCGCTGAGGTCTGCATGGCAGGAAGACTTTGGGGATTCCGCTGCAGAGTTGGTATTCGGTACAATACTTCGCCTTCCTGGTGAACTGTTGTGCAATCCTGGACAATATTATCTTCAACCCTCTGAGTTTGTGCAGAGATTACGTAAGAATATGGTTCTTTTCCTGCCGGTGCCTGCTTCAAACCATGCAAGAGACACAGTGTTTGTATCAAAGGTTCTAAAGGTCTGCACGCATGTATATTTGCGAACTGACTCTATAAGAAGACCGCTTGTTCCGCCGTATGAAGGACCATTTCAGGTGTTAGAGCGGGATGAGAAAATTTTTACAATTGAAGTAAAAGGAAAGTGCAGTTTCGATTGATAGTCAAACCTGCATATATGTCCAGGGAAGAGCTAGTGTTACCTACCACATCAGGGCGTTCATCAAATCGTCAAGGTAGCCTCACCACTGACTCGTCGCCACCACTGACCCCAACTATCACCCATGGCAGCGGATGTATTTTTACACTTTCGGGACGCCAGTCAAGGCCTGTTGTGAGATTTCGGGTAGGTGTCTAGTCTGCGAGGGTAGTTCTGTGGTAGGCTGTACTTCCGGTGGAAACCGGAAAGGAGACGTGAAGTGCCCGGAAGATTTTTGACGTAGCTGTTTTGATTGTAACTTTTTTAGGAAAGTGCGTTGGCGTGTTTTTGCCTCTAACTTGTTAGATGTTAATAATAAAGTTTTTATTGAGGATTTTTACCTTCAATATCTTAGTGAATTACCACAATTTTCCCAGCTCCAAAAAGTCGTTGCCAATGCAGCGGACTCATGTACCAAGTTGTAAGTTAAATGTAGTCGAAATAGAACTCAAAATTAGTGAAATTACCTGTTGATTTACTTATTTAAAGATTATTTACTCAACTCCATCATGGGATACCGACCATACAAAGCGTTTGGTGTAAAAATAATTCCCTAACTTACAAGATGATTAGAGGTGAGAGAGAAATAGTTCTTCAAAATTTAAAGCTAAACTTCGAGTTCGCGATAGCCTAGTTGGAAGATCAACGGATTAGCAATCGGAAGGTTGCTAGTTCGAAATCCGGTCCAGCCAAAGACCATCGTGTACACGGGGCTGCAGCACGTTAAATCTGACGTGGCCTCAAATGTTATACTATGCAGAGTAGCAATAGGTGAGCTCTGGTGTGGAAGTGAGGCGCTGCAAATACCACCTTGGAAAAGAATTCCAAAGATTTCCGACTTTCAGTACAATTTAACTATCTCATCTGTCTTGCCAGCTGTTGATGAATGCTAGTTTGTGGGACCCCTTCAGTTGAGGTATATACAGGGAGAGGTGGTGCATGTGGGTGGACGCATTACCGCTGGCAAAGTTATATACAAAACTAAAGAGAACTTTATAAATATCTTAGTTAATTAAAAACTAATATCGTCTACAACACATCGTTTAACCACCCCTGGTCACTCTACTGTTCATTTAACCGCCTAAAAACGTCTCGCATTCCTTTGTAACGGCGGCTAAGGAAACTGGGCAATCTTGCCGGCAATCAAGCGCCGAAAGGAACGACCACCGAAGCAGCCGATTAAAGGCAGATAGGGAAGCTGGAAATCATGCCAGCGATCAAGTGCCGAAAAGAACGACCAACCACCGGAGCAGCTTATTAACGGCAGATAGGGAAAGTACCGCTTCCAGAGGCGAAACTGTTGGTGGCTTCGTAACAAAAGGCAGGCGCCCCATTGTCGCTCTCTGTGACATTTCGAGACAAAAGGGTACGGAGATGATTTACGATGACCATTGCCGAAAAGGGTTAATGGTTCCCTTTCAATTCCACCGAAGTATGACGTAAGAGTCAAGGGGAGAGGCCAACGTGCGAGGGCCATTCGGGAAGGCCCGAAGAAGGTGAAGGAATCAACAGCCAATGAGCACCGACTAAGAGGCCAACCCGAGACGAAAAGGAGGAGTCGAGAAGCACTCGATATATAGAGAGTTTTTCGGATCTTTGGAGATAGAGAGAGGAGAAGAGAGAGAGGGAGAGACAGTTTTTGGAGAGAGACGAGAGTCGAACAAGAATTGAACACCCGTTCACTGTCGGCGAAAGATTGCGATCTTTCGGGAGAAACTACTCGCCCGAGTAGTGGAGATTTGAGCTCATCAGAACTGAAGAAGGCTGATTTATCCCGTCTTGGGACTCTATACTCGCCTGAGTATTTTATTGAGAAAGGCTCGGCCATCAGCCATCAGAAGCACCTCGATAAATCATTGGACTTTCCAACGAACTATAGCTCGTGAATTCCATTTTGAACTTTTAAATGAACTCTTCATTCGTTTTATCAACTAATTGTAAAAAGTGTAATTAATCTAGAAACGGGTCACTTTTGAATGGTAACTAGTCTAAGCTACCCGTGGACCAAGACTATACACCTTTCTTCTTTCTGCTCAATCTCCAGTTCAAGTTGTCTCCAGTTCAGAGTTGTAAAACCTGCTTCCTGGCGATACGGAAAAGTTCGGAGTTCTTATCTTATATGCCTAAAGATGTTCATTTTACGATTAAAAGCAATTATTTTTTGTGGAAGGTATGTAATTAATACTATATGGAAAAATAGAAAACGTTAGGTGTGTGAATAGTCATTGAATGTATAAAATTTTACGAACTATATATGAATGATAAAAGTTGAGTTTCATAGAAATTTTAATTAGGTTGAGAGATCTATAAGAGTCGTACATAGCAGTCAAAATTGTGTATGGCCTCTGGAATCTTTGTAAAGTTTGAATCTACATTCATCATTGCAGCACTGAAGTTGGGGTGTTTTCGGATTATACAAATTACTAATTTAAAATTAATCGTTTGCAATTATGCCCTAATATATTGCATGGTGATACAGACACATCTATAATCTATATTTATGTTTATGACTACCTTTTTAAAAAGATGTTTAATACATTAATTTAACATGATTTTAAATTCACACCAACACTTCATAGTTACATATTGATTAAGAAAACCCCTTAATCCCCATTATACATATGTGTCTACTGTATTGTTTTACGGAACTATGACTACAGCACTAAAGCACTCTCATTCCACGCAATTCCATTGAATTCTGGATTATTTTATTTTATTTTTTTAAGCTCCCTACTACTGTGTGTTAGATCCAATCATAGTCCTTGTATCTTACTCGAATCAATACTTTCTGGAAGCCACAAAAGAATGAGGTAGCCTGTTACCATAAATTTCTTCCATAAAGCAAGAGAAAAGCGGCAACGCCCTTCAGTGGCTCTGGGAAACCGAAGTGGGGTTTAATGGAAAAATACCATCACGCAATATTTCATCAGCAATTTGTATGCCAATGCTTCCGAAAAAAATTGTGTGGGTCATCCACATTGACAACATCAAATATTATAGGATTACAAATAAAAATCAGTATTTTTTTTCTTTTTCTAATATTTTGTAAAAAAAAGTTTTGCAAAATATTTTGCAAAAGCAGCACTTTATACGCTATTTTTTTAGAAATTTAAGTGGACATTTGGATTTTTCAGAGGTAAGAATATTAAAATTGTGTCTTTAGACTACATCAATCATTCAGAAAGGAAGGAAAAATCAGATATTTTTGTCATTATGATATACTATATTCGAACTAATTGTATAAGCTGACATATTTTATTTTTCCATACCAAACTACAATTATCTGATACTTCAAAGTATAGTTCATCGTGCTAAACATTTTACCAAACGACAGTAAGATTATTAATTAAGTTATTTTGTAATGTACCTAATTAGTGATCTAGTTGCTAATGCCTAATATGAGTATGTTTACAGAGTGATTCAAAATTCCCTGGCCAAATTTTAAAGATGTTAGGGTGCACCAAAATAAACATTTTTATCAAAGAATGTACCGTGTCCGCAACTGTTACGCGTAGGTGCTAGAGGTAATAAAGATGTAGGTGCTTGGGGGTCTATGAAATATATAAGTTACGAACTACGTTTGCTACAAGACTAGTTAATTTTACAAATAAACATCCTAATGAAGGGCAGACTGAAAAATTGTGTAATGTGAGGGCAGATATAGTATTTTATACCACCTCCCTGGCAAGCCTTTTTTTCATACATGGGGTCATATATATCAAGTAAATATTTAAAACAACAAACTGAATACTTTAAAAAGTATTCAGTTTGTTGTTTTAAATATTTACTTGATATTGCTTTGCATTAAAGTATTCAGTATACAAACTGAATACTTTAATGCAAAGCCCTCAAATTCGTTTAAAAAGGTGATTTTTAAATAAGAGCGGTATTTCACAACGTTATGAAAAAATGTTCTGCTTTATAAGCGAAACAAATTTTTCAGTGGTCGAAAATGTATCTCTTTTCTGCTATATTTGTTTAATTGATACAAATTTATCAAGATATTTGCGTTGTTTTTCAAATTGAATTGAAGAGATAGTTTTCAAATAGAAAGACAATGCTGAGACCCTTGGAGTGGACCTAAGAAATTGCTAGTCGAAAACATGTCACTGCATTTATGCATGACGAGTAAAAGAAAATATTTCACTAACGTGCGAAGCACAGAAATTGATATTATTTGTACATTGGTGTATGGTAACAAACATATATAAACAATATAAATCAACCTCTACAGGATTCATTCCCCAATATTTTCCCCAGGATTTATTTCCCGTAGTCGGTTTGGGTTTCATGGCGCAAGATTAAAAAAAACAAGGATAAGTAGGGTCAAACGGAAGACCAAATGAAAATCATAGCAAATACATAATTTATTAATACATAATTTAGTAAACTAGGCGTCCAAACCGTTAATGAAAGCAAGTTCAAAAAACTGTTGAGGTATTTATCATTGAAGACGTTAGAAATCCACATTTCTCAAAAAATATATGCTAAAACGGGTATAACAGATGGGTTAAAATCAGGTCTGATCAGCCGAGACTTTAAATATGGTCGAAAAGAAATAATAGGCTGGGTCCCGTGGAGTTTATTATTAGTTTGAGAACTCCAGTTCATTCGCTCTGCACTATTTCTCGGACAACTCGTCGGAGATCATCGCACGGAACGCGTATACGAGTATTTAGGGGAGTTATAGAATTTTTGCAGAATCGGCGGTCAGTTCATTGCCAATTCCGACGTGTCCCGATATCCAACCGAAAGTGATACCGGAGCCACGCCGGACTTATGATGAATGTTAAAAACGGAAGATGCCAAAGGATGTCTTGAGCAATCCGATTCTAAGCACTTCAAGATGCTTTGAGAGAATATGTAAAATCAAGTTGCCACTTCTGAGACCGAAAATATATTTCAGTGCTTTATATAAAGCTAAAATTTCGGTGGTAAAACAGAAATAAAAGATGGCAATAAAAAGTTAAAAGGAGCTGACCCACAAACAAAAGAACAGTCGACATAGTTAAGCGATTTGGAACCGTAAGTGTACACTATTGTATGATTTTTCAAACTACGACTCTGAGCTATTAAAAGCTGAAAGTAAATTACTACGCTAGTGTTAGGCCTCTCATAACCTAGGAACAGATGTAAGAATGATAGTGTATGGGAATTTCCAGGGTGAAATGGTGAAAAGAGGTCCATCAGCTACTTTAAATGAAGAGGTATTCCTGAGATCATTCCTCATTCGAAGCCAAAAAGTTGCAACACAGTATATGTAATTCAAAAATAGGCGATCAAGAGAATTGCCCAGGAGTGAATTTTGTTGTGGATGGTTTGGATGTTCCAAGATTCGGTAATACTATCGTAACAACAAAGGACTTGTGGAAGCCAAAGATGATTCGTACCATACCACATACAGGCTTTTGACGTTTGAAGTGCAAACTCCGAAGTGATCCTCAGCACTCATTGATGCACTATATCGAGCTTTCGTAGCACAGATTGACGAACAGATCTGTAGTCTAATCTAGAACGAATTATAGCCCGATAGAACATTCTATGAAAAAAATACTGTTTTGCAGTATTGGAAACAATATGCCGATACAATTTTATCAATACATCCATTCTAACGTACATGGATTTTGTTGTAGCATTCCAAAGTTAATAACTTTACACTTACATCGGTAAATAGGTAAAGTGCTTTTCTTTCCAAAGAGACTGGTTTTAAATGGGAAATTTGGTTAGGCGGTCATTGAAGACTTTTGAGAAATTGAAAAAGGAAGATTCATACGAAAAAATAACCAATACTGACTAATTATGAGTAATTATAAATGAATTCTACAAAATAAATGCTGTTTAATTCAATAATATTAAAATCTAGGTAAAGATTTTCTTTTCAAATAAATCCACTTTAAATAATATACATATGAATTAAATTTTAAATAGTTACAACTTCGAAAAATATATAATCATTTTTTCATTGGATTCTCATTCCTACTATCTTTGATGGTTACATTGCATTGATTTAAATTGATTCGATTTATCATAACTGATATCTGTTGAGTGACAAAAAAACAAGCATTATAAAAGATTAAATAAATGTTTTGAAGAACATGGATGCTTTTGGTACTAAAATGAAATTAGCAATATTAAATATCTGATAAACAGTATCTTTGTGTGATTAATTTATGTTGTACATTTAACAAAGCTTTTCATTTTAAACTCAAGAAATGCTGCTGTTTTTAAATGCTTGATAAACTGAATTTGTCTTTATTAACTCTAAAAGTTAAGGAAAGAAACTGACACTGCGACAACAATTAGAAAACCTGAGAACTCTGAATTGAAGACAATAGAATTATTTACTCAGCGTATACCATATATGAATCATAATTCTCAATAGTTCAGTACATTTCGGATAAGTAACTTTCTTTTAGTTGTCATAAATACATGATTTATGCTACTGTTTTTAGCTTAAATCTAACTAATCAATTTATAGTATAATGGTATTCACACAAAAATTGTCTCGAAAAATATCTGTATTTTAATTTAACTAACAATTTATCTACTTCTACTAGTACAACTAGTCTACTAATACTGAGGATTTATTAATCTCTACAAGACTCGCGATTTTTGTGTCAGCTTTCGTGAAATTATGTTTAATAAATAAATAACAGTGTAAATAAGCATTGTTTAAATTTGTTTAACAGTAAATATTTTTCTGTTTGTTAAAATTAAAAATTAAGATTTATAATGTTAGAATAATATTCATTTTAACTTCAATTCGAAATTACTCTTCCGAAATCAATTAATGCTCACCTGCACTGCTGACATGAAAGACAGCCAACAACACAACCATGGAGGAAATCCAAACGAACCATAACTTCATATGTCCATTCATAGCCACCGTTACTTTAGAAGCATCTTAAGATGCCTTTCGCAATGCTCATATTCCTCGACAACTGAGCTTCAAACTGAACGATCCTCAGGTTTGATGAGGCTGCATGCTTCAATTCAAGCATGAAGCGCTTCTGTACAGATTGCTTCCCTTGTAGACAGGCGATGTCGTGACAGTGTCACCCAAAGAAAGAAATCAGAGCCAAGGCAATCACGGTGTCCGAAACTTTGGGTGTGTCCTCTTAGAAAGAGAAGAGCGTGCACACACACACACACCTGACAAAGAAAGTAAAATTTCACAAGGATTCTTTCCATATTGATCCGGTAAACACGTAATGGGATTAATTATGTATTCAAAGCACGTCGTTGTGAAAGAACCTCCGAAACATTTATGAGAATACTACAGGGTTGGGAAAGTGAGAATTGGGATCTGTTCATGACCATGTGTAAAGAAAAATCGCGTTATACTACGAAATAATATGACAGAAGGGAAAACTGCATTACTTTAATTTCATCTGTGGTGTTTGGGTATTTATCTCGTGCTCCCGGAATTCGCAATAAATATTAATGAACGTGATTAACGCTGCTTGTTCACGACATTTCGTTTTCGGGAAATATAACCTAAAAATTATTTCGGTCAAGACTCCAGCAAGTAATAGTTTTATTTCACCTTGGTGCCCTATATAGCATCTTCTAGGGAAAGGTGACGCACCTAATTATATATTTTACAAGTCAAAAGATGGAAAATCTTTTATCATATTTTACATGTCATATTGAAAATGCTGAATTCATCCATATTTTTATTGAAAATTTGGTACAGCTGTATCTTACGCCTCGTTTGGTGGCAACACTCTTGGCGCATTTTTCGGCGCATTTTTTGTCGCCAAGGAAACAATTCTTAGAAAATATCTACATTACTGAATACAGAAGGCATGTTCAAATAGAAAAGGTAACGATTTTCAAAAGAAAATAGCAAGAAACAATACAACCTGATGGGACTGCACTAGACCGTGACTAAAATCAAAAACTTAACGTTTGAATTCTTCCATACATTAAATGGAAAAGAATTGGGAGAAAAATTTAAAAAGACAATGAAATCGAAGGACAATTTAACGGAAATAAAAAGAAGCATTTTAGAATATTCGAAATGAAAATTTAAACTTTCCGCTTGCCGAGGTTTCCATAAAAACGGGAATAACGCTAATAAAGATGGGTTGCCTTCACCTGCCATAACTCGCTACTAAAAGTGCGCCAAAAACGCGCCAAGAGCGTTGCCACTAAACGAAGCGTATGATGCAGCTGTATCAAAAATTTATAGAGTATATCTTAATTTCCCTGATTTTTTTAGTTTTTATGGAGTTTTACAGAACTAGCAGACTCACTCATAGCGTATGAGCTAAAGTTTCTTAATTGCTTATATCTACTGATGGCAGTTGTCGTTACTCATATTTGATACCTTATTTATGTCCATTTCAAATTACTTTAAACATCAATATGCACATTTAATATCCAAATGAAGTAAAATTAATCACAAATGTAAAATGTGTAAAAGTGTTAATTCTCATTAATAAAATACGATGCTTGTCATAAAGTTCACACCAGTCTTGTTACCACAATTAGCTTTAGAAGGTCCACTTCAATTACATCCTATTCACTTATTGAAAAGTGATTCGGTATTCCTTGACGTCTAAGAGCCATATTTAACAGCAGAAATTTTCGACCGTTTGTCTTAAGATTCAGTATGGTTGGGGACACGAAGATTCAGTATGCCCGAATTTCAACAGCAGTATTTTGCGATCGCTTTATCCGCCCATACCGAGTTTGAAACTCGGTATGGGCGGATAAAACGATCGCAAAATACCGAGTTTCAAACTCGGTATGGGCAGAGTATTACATCCTACTCTCTAGTTGAAAGGCGATTCGGTAATTTTTGTCGTCTAAATATCATATTCAACTACAAAACTTTCGACCGTTTCAGATGGAAATTCGATATGGGCAGAGTTTAATACCGATCCCCCTATTCATCTTGAAGGTAAGCTCACACTATTTCGCATCACAGCACGCATCGGATTAATTTAGTGAACTGCGTACACTGCATTCGGAGCATCGGCATTTCCGAAAGCGGGGCAGTTCCAGAAGGCATCTCAGTTCATTTGTGTAACTTTCTCATAGAACATCGGTTGTGATAACAAATTTAATTGGGCTCAAACGCTGCTATGGACAGTGAGAAAGAAGTAGGTATTCATTACGAGCACAAAAGGGCATATTTATCTCGTTTCTATAGAAAAGATAACTCTTGAATGGAATATTTTGTTGCTTAATCTACTGCTTTATATCTATAGTCATTAAAAATAGGATGAAAATTTAATCGTACTCGATGTTTTGAAGAAATTTTAACCCGCTTTCACACAAAACTTGTAAAAATATGATAGTTTATAACAAAAGGAGATAGTAGGAAATTTTATTTCTGAGAAAACGTATACCTATAACTGTCCGTTTTAGTTTCCATGTGCGGCAAACGTCTTTAAAATAAGCTAAAATTAAACGTACAATTTGAAAGCCAAACTTTTAAATTTATTTTTTAATATCCTCAACATGTAATGTGTAAGATAAGTTTCAGTTTTCATTCATTTTTCACATCCTCGTGTTAAATTGAATTCGATTATTTGAAAACTTAATCGGATTTACTGAACTTAATTTGCTGTGAGCTTATTTTTCATAAATATGTATATTTAATCTTGCAGTTAGTGTTATTACTACTTTTATCCCTTCGGGTTTTGATCCCGGACCGTCGCCAATAGCTCGTTGCGTTGTGCTCCAGTGCGACGTTAATTAAAATACCTACCTACCTACTATTTTTATCCGAATTTTTATATTATATGTACGTGTAGACCGAAATTCTATTTGCAATCTAATGGTTTTCGATATATACTGTTTTTTGGTCATTCTTAGATAATTTTTTTAGTTTTAACATAATTCTCTCCTTTTGTCGTGGGTTTTAATCAAATTTTAGTTGAAATATTCCCCAGTCATTATTCCATTCGCGGTTCCATTTGTGCTACACTCTGAAAGAGGGTAGGTTGAAGAATTAGTTTTCGTTTCGGATAGTCGGTACTCCGGGAAAATCGTGTTTAAAAATTAATTATTGCTAGATATGCTATATACATCTATGCTATATATATCTGCTAGCTTCTTAAGCCCAAAAAATCCGTGACCACTCCTTGACACGAAAGAAATCCTGCTTACTATTTTTTATTGGTTGGTGAATCATCGACACTGGAAAGAGTGAAGGTTATAGGATTTTTTTACTCTAGTCTTGACAGTAAAAAAAGAAATATCACATTATACTTTGGGATATTTCAGTTAATGAAAACGTTTAATAATGCCACAATTTGAACAACACAAAGTACTGTTTCTTAGTGATCCGCCGGCTCATACCGATTCCGAGGACCAAAATAATCCCGTCATTTGAAAAATTTTGAAAAACGTACGAAAATGTCTCGTGCAAAAATTTACAATCAAGGTTGATGGCAGTGGCATTGAACCAGAACGCAACGTTTACTATTTCCTGCGAAAGAGATTTTGCTTTTCAGATTATCACTTCTGGTCAGTAAGTCGATTATATTGCATTCACTTATGTATAAAGAGGTAAGTTCACAAAGACTATTCATAGGCAATTAGGGAACGGATGTTTTGCGAATCGAAAGGATACCAATCAAGTATTTACGTCACATTCAATAATTTTTAGATAACTTTAGGCACTTTATTGGTTAATTTTATACTTTCTAAGTTAACAAAATCCGGGCCCCTGTGAACACCAAAAAATCAGATTTAGGTTGGGAAAGAAAGATTGTCATTCTATTTTTAATGGTAAAATTAAAACAGTCGATTAGGGACAACAAAATATCTTATTAAGGTAAGCGCACACAAGTCCGCATCGTACGGACGGCACGCATCGCACAGATCGGATATTAGAATTATTGTTTTCAATGAGACTGCGCACACCTATCCGCATCGCACAAATCGGATATTATAATTATTTTGTTTCCAATGAGACTGAGCACACCTATCCGCATCGCACAGATCAAATATTAGAATTACATTGCTTTCAATTAGACTGCACACACCTATCCGCATCGCACAGATCGGATATTAGAATTATATTGTATCCGTACAATGTTGATGACTCTTTCGAAATTTCCGAGTAGTGTGGGCACCAGATGTTGACGTTATACATTAAATTGTGTTTTTTATTTCCCAAATCCAAGTTTATCTTTGCGATGGTTCAAGATAGAGTGAAAATTTCAATGGCTTTCAACTCTGCGTACCAAAAATATGATTTTCTTAAAACAATTGTTATTTTTTCAATAGTCGCAACTAATCTTTTTGCAGATATTCCTTATATATAAGGGGCAGTCAAATGAAAACGAGACAGACTATATAACGAGCATGGCGCGGAAGTTGGTAACGCAGGTAGGTTTGTGTATAGAAGCCCCCTCTATTGGGAATCAGGAAGGAACAGCGCGAACGTTCACCGCTGTGTCATTTGTCTGTTAGACGTGCTCGAAGTGAGATCAGCGAGTCGTGTGTGCGTCCCATATCACTATGGAGGCCGAGAAAGAGGAACAGCGTGCTGTAGTGCGTTTTTTGACTGCTGAAGGAGTGTCAGGAAGTGAAATTCATGGAATTCGTGGAAACTTTGCAAAAATTGAAGCGCGCCATCAAGTCCAAACGCCCAGGAATGTTGACGGACGGCATCATTCTGTTGCAGGATAATGCCCGCCCACATGTTTCCAAGGTTGTTAAGACTACGCTGCAGAAGTTTCGCTGGGGAGCCCTTACACATCCTCCATACAGTCCAGATCTCTCCCCATGCGATTTCCATATTTTTGGAGCCCTAAAGAAAGACATTCGTGGTCGTTGATTTGCTTCGGACGAAGAAATGCACACCTGGGTACAATCATGGTTCCGTAGGCAACCGCAAACATTTTTCCATGAAGGCATTGACCGTCTAGTCTCACAGTGGGATAAATGTATTAACAGTTATGGCGATTACTTTTGAAATAATAAACAGTTTACTTACTTTTTTTCCATCTGTCTCGTTTTCATTTGACTGCCCCTTATACTAAACAAAAACGAAAGTATTGCCTCCATTTTAAAGGGAATGTCACTTTAAAGGTAAGCGCACGCTATTCCGCTTCGGACGGACGGCACGCATCGGATTAATTTAGTGTATTGCATTCGGAGCATCGGCATTTCACTTAGAAACTGATGGGAAAATGCCGGACACGTCGATATTCCCTTGAAGGCAATACTTCCGTGTTTTATCTGACATAAAATTTTACGCAGATTTTTGAAATCCGTTGAAATTTTTACTCTATCTTCAACCATCGCAAAGATAGAAACTTGGATTTGGGGAATAAAAATCACAATTTAATGCATAACGCCAACATCCGGTTCCCACACTACACAGAATTTTCGGATGAGTCATCTGCATTATACGGACGGAACGGATTTTATTCTCCCTCCGAAATCATCGTGGGAATTGCCGACGTACGATGCGAATATGCATCGACCTTTTAATGAAATAGACGGACCATGTGGGTGGAATTTCTGTCGTAAGATTTCTGGAGGGTAAATCATGTGGACTTACGAATCGCCTTCGCAGTCTAATCGCAGACTAGTGTTTTTGATCATGGTGGATAATCACTTTAACCAATCAATAATTTAGGATTTTTGCTTGGTTGAGTAAAAACCCACAACCACGTGGCAGATCTGTGGCAACACTTAAAAACATCTCTAGGATTTGTGTTATTGTTACAACTGTTCGCAAAAAGAATGTTCTTATCGTTCGTCTTAAGGATTCTTAGACTAATAGTGTACCGTGCAGTTTTTCTCTGTACGCATGTCAAACTATTTGCTCTGTATTCATTTACCAGTTTTAATTGCTATGTCTGAATATATTATGTTTCCTTGTTCCTGAGATGCTTATGGTACAGTTGATAACACGCAGAAATAACATCGAATAATTGAATGCTGCTAGCCAGCATTTTGAGTTGGGATTCTTCCGGAAGCCAGAACTGGAACCACCGAACCCAGGTGACATCCCAAAGATCTTCAAACCGAGCAACTGGAAGAAATAACATGAAGCTGTGGACACATGCTCCGTCTATTTCATTTTAAAGTCGATGCGGATAGGTGTACGCAGTCTCATTCAAAACAATGTAATTCTAAAATCCGATCCGTGCAGATGAGGACTAGTGTGCGCTTACCAAACTACACTTTTGTCTACGTACGAATTTCGATAGAGAATCCACTGCTCTTTACCAGACGAATTCATTCGACTCACGCGGCATTTGTGTAAACTTTTAGTAAAAGTGTGTTTAAAAATAAATAATAGGTGCAAATAAGCATTATTTCAATTTATTAAACTACAAATATGTCTTTCTTTTGTTAAGATTAAAAATCAAGATTTATAATTGTTAAAACGAAGAATATTCATTTTTTTCTGCAATTTGTAAGTACTTGATCTCAATTTTTGAATTAGTTCATCGATTCGGACATTTTTCTTGGTGATAAATATTTATATTCGATTAGCTTTTTCAAAAATATTTCAATTTAATTTCGGTAAGGGAAATTATTGCAAAAAATACTGGATAAACGTCAAGACGGAATTGAATGAGAATAACTATTGTGGAGGAAATCATTACAAATCAGTATTTGTGAGAAAAATAACACGATACAGGAAAGCAATCGACATATTTTAGTCTTAATGTTTTTGCATTAGTGAATTTTCTAAAGAAAACACTTTCAAACCCAATAAATGGATTAACTTGTTTTCGGGGGAAATGCTTTCAGCAACATTGAAAAACATTAGTCCTCTGAGCTGTCACAGGAAGAAAAAGAAGTGACAGATATCGTGCATGTCCAAAAAGCAAGAATATTTGAATGGAATTAGCATATGTTTTGGTTCCAAATACACTCCAAGCACATTCAACTAATAGGATTAGAAATAAAAGCAATATGGATTCTAAAAGCTTCCGAGAAGCATTAAAATCCATTAACCTGAGCTAAACTAATGGAACGAACCGATATACCGATTACTAACGTCAAAAGTGTCTAAAAAATGTGCGCTCAGACACACCCCTGAGGGATCAACACAATTCCCAAACCCTACTCCAGGACTATCAATAGTGCAGTAACTTTTTGTTCGAATGATTCGATTCTATTTTATCTATTGGCTCAGTTACAGTCATCTGTAAACGAAGAGAGGACCTTGTTTAGAACCGAACCTTTCATGGCTACTTCGATCAGCTTGTGTTTCGTGATACTGAGCATTGGATGTATCGCAGAAATTTGTAGCGGATGTAAGTTTGTAGGAGTTAATTTATATACTCTTTTAATATTAACAATTTCTTGAGCCAATGTTGCTCAAAATGAATATTCTGATTACAAGAATTAAATGAATTCGTTAATGTTAACACAATAAAAAGTAACTGATGCCTACTTATATAAAGACTTAAGCAAAATATAAATAAAAGTAAGAAGTCTTACTGATAAGTATTTCAAAAGAGTTAGTTCGGAGAAATGAGTACGATAGTATAAAAAAATATTTTGATTTCAGCAACTAAACTTTCCTATATATCTCCTTCAATTATTAAAACTAGTTCAATTCTAAAAGACTAGCTCTGTTTGGCAAGAAATTTTTTTGTGCTGAATGAAAATAGGATGTTTTACTTTGATACTTTTACATCACACAAATTTTTTTATTTGTATCTATCATTGACGTTGATTTTATAAATTTATTTAACTGTTTGCTCCATTTTGAAATAGAAGCTTACTTAATTTTATTCAGTAGCTTTATTTTATATGAATAAATTTCAATTTTATAAAATATGCGGTGTTTGGCGTGGTTGGCCAATTTTGGTCCATTCGCGATGGAAATCAACCAACCTAACCTGACATGTTTCGCAGGTAATGAAATCTTTAAAATATTATCATTCAGAAAACAAACTTGAAATCTGCACAATAGTTCTACCCCACCTCGCTTACTATATTAACAAAATGAAGCAAAAGACACCTCCATTAATTGAAATTAAACAGTATCGACGCGTAAAATGAAAATAACAATGCACCATTTTCCCCAGTGTGTATTTGAAAGTTTAGATCAAAAATAGTTGTAAAATATTTGAGTCGATACAACTGTTTTTCTTAATTACCATCCTCGTATGTTTAAAAGTATAAAGCATTTTGACTTACCTTGTTTTACTTCGTTCTGCATTTTAGTAATCCTTCAATTACTAATGCATTTTATAACAATTAATGGGTTTGGAAATGAATAGTTAATTTATCTATTATAAGTGCGTTTTTAACATAATGTTTTTCATAATTTTCTAGAATTTTTCGTTAGTCGAATATTTTGTTCCTTTGCGAAATGAATTCTATAGTTCATCGATAATCCTACAATTTAATTCATACAAAAAGTACAAATTTTGAATTACGTCTCTAAGATGTTTTATTTATAAGAGGACTTTTCAGTGTAAACAAAAACAAACTACCAGAGAAAAAATACTATCTGGTTAAGAATTGATTTGATTTATCGTCGTTGTGGCGATGTTTGGCGTTAATGTTTAAGAAACTTTAGTCCCTTTTAATGTCCTTTACTTACCCTCTTGCCTCCATAATTCACTTTTCACAATTCATAAATTCAACATCAATTCGATTGGCATAAGGTGCAACTTTCATGCAACTATGACATACAATTTATGCATTCAATTCTATCATAATTTTCAGTGAAACTAATCTTCCAAGCATTCTATACATCTGTTTGAATCTACAGCATCAGAATTTCCCTGGGTTTATCAGCATCCTCAAAAATGTTACCTTTCTCAATGAGCGTTTCGGAAAGAACATTTTACAAATTTCTTTTTTGTTTCTCATTCGTTCAAAACTCTCTTTCGTGTTTCTTCTGACTGTTTCTGTTGATATTTTTGCCATTGATCAGATCTGTGTCTTCTAGTCATATCAAAACTGTTGTGGATAGTCTGAAGCTGGATTCTTATGAATTGTCGTACAAAACTTAAGGAACAGTAGGTTTTCAGCTGCTACTTTGCAGTGAAGTGACCTGGATGTGGTAAAATGATACAAAAGGTACGTCGAGAGACCGAACCAATGACTAAAAACAAAACGATAACAAGAAAAGAAGCGAATAATAAAAAGTCTTTTGATTGAAGTGGTGACAAGCACTAGATGCCATGAGATAGAAGAGTACCTGTGAAAACTTGAAAAAGATAGGAGGTGGTCCTTTGTAGATTATATGACCACCACGAATACTGATGCAGGATTTGCATACAGATAATGAGGTTGCTGATGATTTCCTGCTATGGTATAACTCATACCTATGTCAGTGCCTATGACGACACGATTCAGAATTTTAAATATGCACCAGCTTTCTATTGAATATCACCAGATATGTAAATCGTCGCAGGCCGTTTCTTTCAATTGTGAAAAATTGTAACCTACAAATAATGGTGTTCCTTAAATTTTGCAAGCCGGTGGAAATTTACTTCAGCAATAACCGAATTCCATGCAGCAGCTTAAATGACGCCGAATGCCAATAGCAACGCTATGCAAAAAATAACCGATGAGCATTGTCTTAAACCTAGGTTTATGTAGATTCATTCTCCAGTGACGAACATGGACACCAGGAAATCGCGGAATTCCCAAGAGGGCGATTTTGGGGAAGTTATAAGCCTCTCAGGAAAAGTATTGCAAATACTGTGGGTTTCGACAGAGTTTATTCTAAACTCTCATTTTAATATTTTTTCTAGTTTTAGACTCAACCGTGGAATTCAATTAAAAGACTATTAAGTCAAGAATAAAATTAATTCTGTATTACGAAATCAGTTGTAAACGAAAAACCTTTGCAAAAGAACAAACTGGTTTTTTAACTTTGCATGCATTTGTATTCTTAAAGAGAACTACAGTCGCTGTGATTGATCTATTTTGAAAGTTATGCGTGTTTATGTATGGAGTTAGAGAATCAGAACGTGAATATCTTATGCTTTTACCAAGCAAGTGTGGTATGGTGATATCACTGATGTAATAATATAACAAGAGATATTACCATACCCCCCCCCATACTTTGCATGTTTATGTTTGGAGAATCACTACCATTCGCTTACAGATTCTTAGAACATAAACATGTGTAACTTTCAAACAGATTAATCAGTGACTGTAGTCCTCGAAAAAATATACAAATCCATGCAAAGTTAAAAATTCATGAATATATAAAATCATATATCGTCGAGAGCAGAAACTCATTAACTGACATATTTGTAGGCACTAAATGCTTAGTTTCATAATGAGAAATGCATTGTAATATTGTAGTCTGTTTAAAAGAAACCTAAAACTAGCATAATGCCTATAATTCATATTTTTTACCTGAAATCTAATAGTCTTTAAATATCTGTACAGTAAAAAATTCGATTTGTCAGTTCATGAGTTTCTGGGGTGTTCTCTAAGCCCGACGATATACCCTCATGAATATATTATATTCATGAGAGGGTATACGTGATTTTATATATTCACGAATTTTTAACTTTACATGGATTTGTATTTTTTTGCGAGAACTACAGTCGGCTAATTGATCTGTTTTGAAAGTTACGCATGTTTATGCTTGGAGAATCAGTACGCAAATATCTTTCACTAGTGTTTTTACTGAGCAAAAGCAAGATAGTATGATATGGCGATATCTCTTATTTTATATTCATAAAACGGATGTTTCTTTTTCATTTGCAATGGTGTGCTTTTCACTCCGTTCTACACTGCTCTATTAAACTTTTGTCTTATAATTAATCATGTAGCTCCTATTGGCTATGTTTGCTTCTTTTTACCTATTCGGTACACTTATTGTTGAAACTATTTTGTTCATGCTTTACACTAAATGGAACAAAAAATGTCATAAAAAATATCTGAGAAATTGAATAAAATATCATTTTACTTCTGTTTTAGTGCGCTGCTACACCTGTTCAGTGGATTTTCGATCCGAAAAGTTTTCGATCAACAACACTTGCATTTTTCCTAAAGATCATGACGATCTGGCTCACTGTAGCAGTAACAGCAAATTCTGCAAGGTGAGACCCTTAAAATAAAACTCTTCATTTCACAATTTTGAATTTTGAACAAATTATTGAAGAGGATTTAAGTATGTTTTTGTTTTAAGTACCCTTCATTTCACAATTTTGAATTTTGCACAAATTATTGAAGAGGATTTAAGTATATTTTTGTTTTAAGTACCTAAAATTATAAAATATATTTTATACAGTAAGATTTCTAATCTGAACTTTGTTACAGCTACTCATCTTTACACGTGTACTGCATTCAATTGTTATAACGCCGTTATTCAGAAATATAGGACGGCTAGACAGTTAATAGCCTCACAGTCAATCTATCTCGACATTTGTGTCAACACCTTGTTATATTATATCGTCGGCTTACAAATGAAACACACTAAGTCAAAAAACAGCTCTGAGAAAACGATTCTACTCACTTGCTTAACTCACTAAGTGTGCTTCTCAAGAAGAAATCTAACCTTCATGCAAAGAAGAAATAACAAAGTGGATTTCACCATTCAACAGATCGCCCCATTCTGGTTTAGAAACGCTATAAAACTCATATCTTAAAAATTTTGACTTGGTGTGTTTCACTTCTTGTAAGCCGACGATATATCCTTTATTTAGCCCTATAATTATAAATTTTTCCTTTCTCCCTATCTTATATACACTGCTGGCCACCCAAATTGCAACACCAAGAAAGACAAGAGATATCACAACAAAATTTATTTTGTAGATAACATGTTGACCAAGTATCAAATGATTAAATTTATAGACTTCTGTGAAGTGTGGTTCCTGCCAAAATCAGTAGCCAGAGTAGCCGCCATTGTTGGAGATCACCGCTGCCACACGCCTCGGCATTGATTCAAAGAGACTTTGGATGTGTTCTTGGGGTACAGCAGACCAAGCAGCTTCCACACGTTGCCAAAGTTGATCTGGTGTGGCAGCTGGGGATGTATTCTGGGTCAATCGTTGAGCAACCATGGACCACATGTTTTCTATCGGCGAAAGATCCGGAGAGCGAGCTGGCCAGGGAAGCAATTCAATCTGGCGATTGACGAAGAACCCTTGGACAATGCGTGCCACGTGTGGTCGCGCATTATCCTGTTGAAATATGGCTGTGGGCAAGCCCTGAAGGTAAGGAAGGACAACTGGCTCCAACACCTCGGAGATGTAGCGCTGGCTGTTTAAAGTACCGGCAATGCGTACTAGAGGAGTGCGAGAGTGATATCCAATACCGCCCCATACCATAATACCCGGTGCAGGACCAGTGTGGCGGTGCATAACGCAGCTGTTCAGCATCCTCTCTCCACGGTGTCTCCAGTCTCGAATCCGACCATCGTGGTGTTGCAGACAGAAGCGTGACTCGTCAGTAAAGACAATTTCATTCCATTCTGCCGTCCACATCCTTCTTTCATCGCACCATTGGCGGCGGAAACGTCTGTGGTTCTGCGTCAAGGGTAGACGAAGCAATGGACGTCTTGCGGACAGACCACTCTGCTGTAAACGGCGTCGAATGGTACGCGCAGACACTGGATGATGCGGTACAGACTGAATGTGCTGTGCTATGGTTCGTGATGTGGCTGAGCGATCCGTCACTGCCATACGCACAATATGCCTGTCATCACGTGAAGTGGTGCACTGAGGTGGATGCGATCGAACACGTCGGTCCGTCGTACCCTCCTGCATCCAACGATCACATATCCGCATTACAGTTGTTTGGTTTCGTCCAACACGACTACCGATTTCCCTGAAAGATAATCCACAATCTCGGTAGGCCACTATCCTTCCTCTGTCGAACTCGGATACTTGATCAAAAGATGATCGCTGTTTTCTACGAGGCATAATTGATCGTTTTTTTTGAAAAAACCACAAGAAAAACACAAATGCCGTACTTGAAATCGTCGAAATCTCCAAGCCTTAAATAGCGCTTTGAAGTGGCGCCACAGGCGCGCGTGATGTGCGTCTGCGCTGAAATTCTAATCATTTGCATATCTCACCTCCGCTAATGCATGTTGTAAATTTCATATTATTTGCATGCTTCCTTCAGGGTGTTGCATTTACGGTGGCCAGCAGTGTACATTACTTATCATGGACGCACATATAATCGAACGCTGATTTACATATTACCCATAAAACTGTAATTAATTTTCAGGATGTTTGTAAGAAACTTCGAAAGTTTATCGATATAGTGATACTTACAATGATATAGGAATGGTAGGTAGTATTTTTAATTAACGTCGCACACTGGAGCAACACAACGAATTATAATGATATAGTTTTTGTGATTATTTACGTTTTATGGGCTTCGTTCTGGAGAAATGCTATTTGCATGATGGTAAACGTTCGTGTAAGGATACATTTAGAAGTATAACTAATAAAAATCCAGCACATAAATACTTGACTTCATGTTTGAGCTGAATATTTTATTGCAACGCTACTCATTTTATTTAGCAAATTAGGTCATTGATGTCATTTGGAAAAGATACTGAATATGTAGCAGGCGTTTCGCTATTTACATAGTTGATGCTCAGATAAGGTTTAGAAGTGAAACAAATTATTGATCACAACTCGGAATCTCTACGGCCAACCCTTTATCATTCTGCTACGTAGTGAAGTCGTTGGTCACTTCAACAGGTGATGAGGCCGACCATAGGACGGGCATGGTGTAGATGTTGAGATAGTGTAACGGCGACTAAGGGAACTGGACAATCTTGCCAGCAATCAAGCGCCGAAAGGAACGACCACCGAAGCAGCCGATTACCAACTGATAGGGAAGCTGGACAATCTTGCCAGCGATCAAGTGCCGAAAAGAACGACCACCGGAGTACCTTAATAAACGGCAGATAGGGAAAGCACCGCTTCCAGAGGCGAAACTGTTGGTGGCTTCGTAACAAAAGGCAGGCGACCTTCTGTCGCTCTCTATGCCATTTCGAGACAAAAGGGTAGGGGATGAGTTACGATGACCATTGCCGACAAGGGTTAATGGTCCCCTTTCAAGTCCGCCGAAGTCTGACGTAAGAGTCAAGGGGAGAGGCCAACGTGCGAGAGCCATTCGGGAAGGCCCGAAGACAACGAGCAACAGCCAACGAGCCTAAGAGGGCCGACCCAAAACGAAAAGGAGGAGTCGAGAAGCACCCGATATATATAGAGTTTTTCGGCTCTTTATACATAGAGAGAGAAAGAGAAAGGGAGAGAGATAGAAAGAGAGGGAGAGACAGTTTTTGGGGAGAGGCGAGAGTCGAACACAAGAAGTGAACACCCGTTCACTGTCGGCGAAAGATTGCCATCTTTCGGGAGAAACTACTCACCTGTGTTGTGGAGATTTGAGCTCATTAGAGCTGGAAAAGGTTGAATTATCCCGTCTTGGGACTCTATGCTCGCCTGAGTATTTTATTGAGAAATGCTCACCCGTAGCCGTGAAGGAGACTCCTCCGAGTAATTTTTGAAACTATTCGCCCGAGTAGTCGTGGAGATTTGGGCTCATCAGAGCTGAAGAAGTCTGACTTATCCCGCCTTGGGACTCTATGCTCGCCTGAGTATTTTATTGAGAAAGGCTCGCCAGCAGCCATCAGAAGCACCTCGATAAAACATTGGACTTTCCAACGAACTATCACTCGTTAATTCCATTTTGAACGCTTAAATGAAGTCTTCATTCGTTTTATCAACTAATTGTAAAAAGTGTAAATAAAACTCGTTAATATAGAAACGGATCACTTTTGGATGGTAACTAGTCTAAGCTACCCGTGGACCAGACTAGTTTACTTATATGGCGGCAGCGGTGGGATCGACACCCAGTCCTGAAGTAGTAGTGGAACCGATCGACACCCAGTCCTGAAGGAGTAACGGAACCGATCGACCTCGAGTCCAGAAAAAGTAGCGACACGTTTGACATCCAGTCCCGGAGAAAAGGACGCCTGGTCCGAAAAATAATTACGAAAGACGCCGAGTCCCGAAAAAGAAAATAGAAGACCAAGTTTTGTGTGGAAAGTGACCGACCAATAACCCTGATCTGAAGTAGATGAGAGCAACGAGATCCTGTGCAGCACAACAGGTAATGCTTGATTTTACTTTAGAGGCAAAATTTGTAGTAAATTAATGTACTAGAAATTGAAAATTGTCTTAATGAAATTATATTGTATGTATAATTGAGTGGTTGCAACATTTAGAAAAGTGTTTGATTTGAAAAATTTAGAAAAATATTTCTATTACAATTCAGGAAAATCTTTCCTTGGAAATTTGAGTAAAAGTCATTTATTTAAATTATGTACTGTTGTAATCTAATAATTACCGAAGTATTCTGTGTGGAGTTATGCTTAGTATATTTTGTAAAATTTGAGTTAAGATTGTTTTGAAATTTAGGGTACATTGTTTTATAGTGTTGCATTGTGTTTTAAGTATTGGTCACTCATATTAGTATATTATTGTGTGTAAGGGACAGGAGAATTTTAAAATGGCGTTTTTAGCAAGGCAACGTAAGGTAGATTTGCAGAAACTCGCCTATGAGTTAGGTATCGACCTAGAATCGAATGATAGGGTGTTAGATATAACCACAAAGATATCGGATCACCCACAGTACGACGAAGAATGGGTGAAGGCTCAGTTGCAGGTTATAGTAGAGGAACGGGAGATGACTGACTCACAGGCTAGAGAAGAACGGGAGATAACTGAGAGGCAGACTAGAGAGGAACCGGAGATAGCCGAGAGAAATGCTGGAGAGGCGGAGGAGCGAGAAGATCGGATTCGAATGTTCGAGTTAGAGAAACTCAGGATTACGCAAGCCGTTGAAACAAATAGCTTAGGTTCGGCACAAACGGATAATTCCAGACCAACGAAAAATTTGAAATCTGTAATGCAAAAATTTGACCCGGAAAAAGCAGACATGGCCCTATTTCTATTATTTGAAAGACTGGCGAAAAAGATAGGAATAGATGAGGCTGATTGGGTGACTCACCTTCTTTACTTACTCCCGATGGATATTGCCGAAATTATCATGAGAGAGCCCCCTGAAAAATCAGAAGATTACGATCATGTTAAAAGTACCCTCCTAAATAGATTTAAATTAAATCCGGAAACTTTCCGAACCAAATTTACCCAGCATCAAAGACGATCAGGAGCGCCCTGGAAAGATCTAGTATTTGAATTAAGGAGTTACTTAGAGAAATGGCTGGATGGAGTCAGAGTGGAAAGTTTTGAGGACGTCAAAACTTAATGTTAACAGATCAAATTAAAAGGACAGTTTCCCCTGAGATTAAGGAGCATTTCATAGATCAGTGGGCAACCATATTAGACCCCGAAGAATTAGTGTTTAAATTAGATCAATATGAAGCCGCTATACGCACTGTTAGGAGACCTCTCACAGCTAAGCGGGCCGCGGTGGCCCGGTTGGAAGAGTAACGGACTAGCAACCGAAGGGTTGCGAGTTCGAATCCAGCCAAAACACCGTCGTGTACAAAGGGGGCTGGTGCACGTTAAATCTGTCGTGGCCTCAAATGTCCTCACGTTGGCGTGGTGTGGAAGTTTGGAGAGTGGGGTGCCAGCTCAGGTGTTGCCTCGTCATCTGACCGTGGTTCAAAATTACGTGGTGTTGTCCTCGGATCTTTCCCTCTGGGATTGATCCCGGACCGTCACCAATAGCCCGTTGTGTTGCTCCAGTGTGACGTTAATTGAAAATACCAATACCAAATACCAACACAGCTAAGCTCCCAGAAAAACGTTTCCCAGATAAGCCTAAACCTGAAAACAAACCTTCAGTAGTGAGGAAATTTGAGCCAAAAAAGAATGAACGCCCAAATTGGAGGAACCCAAATCCTAATGAGTAAAAGTGGAGGAAGCGAGAATTTGAAAGGCAAACGGCACCGGCGTGATACATATGCCATTCGACGGATCATCTTAGACCGCAATGCCCTGAATTAAGGAAAAGCCCAAATCACAAACGCGTGAATCATTTAAAGATTGAGGAGAATTTCGCACCCTCGTTTGCCCCTTATCTGGGTGAGGCTAAAACAAATGGGATAAATACCGTGATATTGAGAGATAGCGGAACCAGTTTGGATGTATCTCGCAACCACTTAGTAAGATCGGAAGACTACACCGGAGAGACCGTTTGGTTGAAACAGGCTCTGGAAAATCATTTCCGATATTTACCGGTAGCAAAAATATGTTTGGAAAGTGAGGAATTCGGGAAGATAATCACTAAAGCAGCGGTAGTAGATAAAACGGTAGAATTGAATCATTACCTTCTGGGAAATTCGACCCAAGAATTGCTCGAGGAAGCAAAAAGAAACCCACATTTAGTGAACGCCGTTGTGACGCGTAGTCAAAAAGGAACAGGGATAGGGGAAAAACTCAAACCACATAGCAGCGTTAGCGAAGAACCATCCCATCAATCAAACAGCCATGAGTGCGATGACAACACGATACAATAGCTCCCAGCTGAGGAGAGTGCAACTTCGATTTTGAAGGTAACCCCCGAGGAAACCAACTCAGAGCAAAGAAATTGCTCTGAGTTGAGCGCGCTGTGGGAAAAAGTGGAAGGAAAGCGAACTCAGATTGATAAAAATTTGTTGTTTAGGATAACCGGAGATCACAGAGGTGAGGAAAGGAAACAATTAGTAATTCCCGCAAAAATGAGGAACGAAAGGTTAAGGATATGCCACGAAGAAGTCGCCGCCCATTTAGGCTCTACAAAAACCAAAGATAAGCTATTAAGATATTATTTTTGGCCAAACTGCATTAAGTATGCAGAAGAATACGTAAAAACGTGTGAGTCGTGTCAGAGAGTGGGGAAATCAAGGGAGAAATAGGAAGCCCCATTAAAATTAGTGCCTGTGATTAAAGAGATCTCGAAAATTAATGTAGATACCGTAGGACCCCTTCCTTATTCAAGTAAGGATAATAGGTATTTAGTAACTGCTATCTGCATGGCCTCGAAATATCCCGAAGCGATACCCGTTCGGCATCAGTTCCGAATCGATAGTGGAGTCACTCATGATTATATTTAATAGATCGGAATTTCCCAGGGAAATACAGTGTGACTTAGGCACTTGGTTTCACTAGCAATTTGACCACCACGTTTTTTGACAAATTTGGCATTAAGGTTACGCTCAGTTCCGTTAGGCACCCACAAAGTAACCCAGTAGAGAGGTGGCATAGTTCCGTGAAAAGATTGTTGAAGGTTTTATGCTTGGAATCGGGATTAGATTGGGAGAAAAATCTACCCGCAGCTCCCTTAGCATAAAGAACGGTGATTCATGAGTCCACAAATTTTAGCCCAGCTGAACTCGTACACGGAAATCATCTTCGAACTCCCGAAACCATACTTTTCGAACATTGGGTAGAATCGGAGGAAGAAAATGTCGTGACTGAGTGCGTGTTCGAATTAAACAGGTTGAAGCGTTGTCAGGAATTAGCCTATGAACGAGTTTCAGACACACAAAACAAAAGGAAAACCTGGTACGATAAATATGATGTACGCAGAACTTTTAGGAAGGAAGCGATAGAGTGGACACCAGAGTATAAGCACGAATTCCAAACGCTAAAAGTAGAACTCACCGAAAAACCCGTACTTTATCCCCCAGAAAATAGTAGGGAATTTATCTTGCAAACCGATGCATCAGATAAAGGGATCGGGATTATTATGGCTCAACGAGGACTAGACAATAATGAACATCCAATCTTTTTCTTGAGTCGGAAATTTAACTATACAATAGTCCACAGCGCACGGAAAGACAATAAGCACGCTGATTGCTTGTCGCGTGGAATAAATAACATTTGACACTTCAAATAAAAATTGACTGTAAATATATAATGGTATATAAATTATAATCAGTGTAAAATGTAAATGCAAATATGCTTGTGTTGGTTAATTATATATGTGAATAAGATTGTAAATAATTACTTGTCAGAGAAAGTAAAAGTTAAATACCAGAAATGTAAAAATCTAGAAGTAAGGTTAAAACCATTAGTTATAGCTGCCTCTGGAGTATTGTCAAGACTTCCTGTATGTCTAACCCCTTCCTTTCAGATTTTGCTCCCTAATACATCGCAAAATCTCTCTTTGAGAGGAGGAATTCTGTAACGGTGGCTAAGGAAACTGGACAATCTTGCCGGTAATCAAGCGCCGAAAGGAACGACCACAGAAGCAGCCGATTAAGGATAGATAGGGAAGCTAGACAATCTTGCCGGCGATCAAGTGCCGAAAAGAACGACCACCGGAGCAGCTTATTAAACGACAGATAGGGAAAGCACCGCTTCCAGAGGCGAAACTGTTGGTGGCTTCTTAACAAAAGGCAGGCGCCCTTCTGTCGCTCTCTACGACATTTCGAGACAAAAGGGTAGGGGATGAGTTACGATGACCATTGCCGACAAGGGTTAATGGTCCACTTTCAAGTCCGCCGAAGTCTGACGTAAGAGTCAAGGGGAGAGGCCAACATGCGAGGGCCATTCGAGAAGGCCCTAAAAAGGTGAGATAATCAATAGCCAACGAGCCTAAGAGGGGCGACCCGAAACGAAAAGGAGGAGTCGATAAGCACCCGATATATATATAGAGTTTTTCGGCTCTTTACACATAGAGAGAGAAAGAGAGAGATTGAAAGAGAGGGAGAGACAGTTTTTGAAGAGAGGCGAGAGTCTAACAAGAAGTGAACACCCGTTCACTGTCGGCGAAAAAGTGCCATCTTTCGGGAGAAACTACTCACCCGAGTTGTGGAGATTTGGGCTCATCAGAGCTAAAGAAGGCTGATTTATCCCGCCTTGGTACTCTATACTCACCTGAGTATTTTATTGAGAAAGGCTCGCCAGCAGCCATCAGAAGCACCTCGATAAAACATTGGACTTTCCAACGAACTATCGCTCGTGAATTCCATTTTGAAATCTTAAATGAACTCTTCATTCTTTTTATCAACTAATTGTAAAAAGTGTAAGTAAAATTCGTTAATCTAGAAAAGGATCACTTTTGAATGGTAACTAATCTAAGCTACCCGTGGTCCAAGACGTTACAATAGTAACGAAAAACACTCGTGAGCTTTTTGAACAAGGAATCGAGACTCTATCATGTGGACTTTTGAAGTATTATGAATGGCTCTGGTCGGGCTTGCTGATTGCGTTAGTTGAATGAATTGACTGTTCGCGTTGAATTGCTGGTTGAATTAACTACCCGCGTTCAAACCTTTACAAGCACCCTCCCTCTTCTCAAAAGCATGAGGTACAAAATTTCCGTGAGTGCCTTTTGATAATTTGGTGAGCATTGCTAAACATATGCATTTTCATAATTGTTTTTATTACAACCTGTTTTCGTATTAACCCTCCAACGGGTTTCGACGAGATATCTCGTCCATCGAGATCTGGCCAATTTTGCAAATGACGAGTATCAAGATATTACCATAGAGTGAAATATAAACAGGCTGAGCATTGCTATTGAGAGGAGCTTCAAAAAGTTTGACCAACATGTCGATTAGTAGTCATGTGACTGTTCTGCGAAAAATCAACTTGTTTGGCCGATTTGGCATCTTATCTGCTCGTTTGGCGATGTAACATTGTATGAAAGTGATGAATGTACATTTCTAGAGAGTGGCGATAAAATTGGTTAAATCGACAAAGTGTACTACTATCAGATGACCAATCAATGAACCAATCAGGTGACGAATCAATGGATGGGCGTCTTCTCCCGTCCCGTGGACAAATCAGATGATCATTGTTAGGTTCTACCCAGCAGTAGTCTAAGGATCACGTTACTACTAGTTTTAGTCACATAGTCCTGGGCACATTAAAAGAGAACTATTGCTTACACTACTCTACTTTATACTTCCTCTATGGATCAAACCCGAAGAGAATAAATTTCGTTGGGACATCTACAGACATCGTCAAGTTAGGGAGGGTTAAGATTCTTCATCCCTGACAGGAAGGTAGTAAGAACGTAAATGAACTATATTCTACCGCAGTGATTTCAACCCTTTTTATATCACGACATATAAACTAGTTACTAAAATTCTGCTCCACACCAATTTGTCACAGCTTATCCGTTTTTCTAGATCTTGTGCCATAAGACCCCAACCATCAACCAACATCTGCGGCACACCAAAAAATATGTATACAGTGGCTCCCAAAAGTGTTCGTACACTTACGAATTTCAATGAAATACTGCTCTATTCATTAATAAAAATTAATATTTCCGAATGGGAATTTTTTAATAACATATATAACTTGTTCTTAATAAAACTACATAAAATATTTTAAAAACATAGTAAAACTTTTTTTTGGAAAATCAATAATCAAAAATTAACATAAAAGTTACCTCACAAAAGTCTTCGTACACTTTAAAAAAATGTCTACATATTAGTAAATATTGTAATATTTCGGTAAATTAGTACTTAGTAGGATATCCTATAGCATCCACAACAGCTTTTAAACGTCTGAGAATAAAGTTCACTAGTTTTTTTGTAATTTCTGCATCAATGTTCCACCATTCTTCAATCATTACTGTTTTTAGTTAGCTTTTTGTTTTAATGCCGTGCCTTCGTACTCTAACCTCCAGTTCTCTCCAAATGTGTTCTATTGGGTTTAAATCCGGCGATTCAGGTGGTGTTTTCAGAATTTTTGGACAATTATAGAGACACCAGAGGCGAACGTTGAGAGCATTGTGCTTAGGATCGTTATCTTGATAAAAAAAAAACAAAGTTGTTTCCAATACCCAAATTTTGGGCTGATAATTTCAAATTGTCTTTTAAAATATTTAAATAAAGAGCATGATTCATTATGCCATCAATAAATACCAAATTATCTAGTCCTGATGCTGACATGCACCCCCACACAAGGACACCTCCACAGCCATGCTTTACTGTTCCAACTAAGTTCTTGGGATTTAGTTCCTCATTTTTTCTTCTCCATACAATTATACGCCCATTGGAATCAAACATGTTAAATTTGCTTTTATCTGCAAATAAGACATGATTCCAATATGTTTCGGGTTTATTTATCATTGATTTTGCGAAGGAAAGCCTAAGCTTTCTATTTTTCGTACTTACAAAAAATTTTCTTCGGGCAGAACGCCCATTTAATCCAGCTGATCTGAGCACTCGTCGAACAGTTTCAGATGAAATTGAAGTAGAAAAGGTTTCAGTAAATTCTGTAGAAATTTTTACAGCACTCAAACGTGGATTTTTCACAAATTTTCTAACTATAAATCTCTGATCACGTTGAGTTAACTTTACCGGATGACCTTTCCTTACATTGTTTTCGATCCGATTTTCTTCTTTAAAGCGTTTTATCACATACTGCACCGTAGAATGGAATAAATTTACTAACTTAGAGATATTCCGAACTGATTTACCACTACTATGATGAAAAATAATCAATTTTCGAATGCTGTTCGTTGTTTCCTTACGACTACGAGACATTTTTAAATAATAAATAGAATATTACGAAGTAAGCAAGCAAAGATTAAATCCAAACGATTTTTTAAATGTCACCACAATGCAAAAATAAAAAAAGCGATAAACGATAATTTTATTTACGAATTTATCCGAAAATATTTCGGTGTACGATCACTTTTGTGGCGTGGTCTTTCTCTGCCTCCTTGCATTTTCATTTTTATAAAAAGAAAATGAGTCAATATTTTTTAAAGAATATTAGGTTTTATTCAGAATCACATGGAGATGATATGAAAAAATATTAGACTTTATATTCGAATTCAATTCCAGGCTACAGCGCTTTTTCTACAAATTTTTAAAGTGTACGAACACTTTTGGGAGCCACTGTATATAGTTCCTATTTGACAAAAAGTAGATACAATTTTGATTGATTTATAAATAATAATAATAGTAATTATCTACATTTTTTGCTACAGTGACTTTTAACCCTCTGAAGTTGTTACATGCATAATTCCACCATGCAATTTGTTGTTTTTCCTGTAATTTTATACTTATAGACGAATAGAATCCTTTTCTGGGATTCTTTCAACTAATAGATGTAGCTATTTAATCATGAGTAATAGGGTAAAAGCGATAGTACACAACTGGGAAATCGCGTGACACTCAGAGGATTTTTTAAAAAATTATTTACTATACTTCGTGAGAAAAAATATTATTACAAATTATTTATACTGGTATTATTGATACAAATATTACTTGAAATTATGTGAACACAGATCAAAAGTTCAAAACTAAACCATTGAAATGAAATAAATCTTACACAATTTATACTGTTTCAACCATCCATAAGGCACACCAGTGCCATTCTTGCGGCACACCGGTTGAAAATCGCTGATCTGTCGTATTTTAGTTTTACAAAATTCAAAATTAAACACATATGGCGGTTTATTTTCCTTTTGAAGTACAGGTGCCGTGGAAACCACCGACCTTCTAATGAAATAGACGGACCATGTGGGCGGAGTCGTTGTCGTAAGACTTCTGAAGGGTAAATCACGTGGATTCACGAATCGCCTTCGCCGATTGGCTGTCGAATCGCAGACTAGTGTTTATGATCACGGTGGATAATCACTTTAACCAATCAATAATCTTGCTTCTACCCACAAACCACGAGACAGATCTTCAAACTGAGTAACTGGAAGAAGTAACATGAAACTGGCGGGCACATGCTCCGTCTATTTCATTTTAAAGTCGGTTGTGGAAACCCAGTTCGTAGAGTCGCGGATAAGCAACCGGAGGGTTGTAAGTTCGAAAGTCGATCTAACCAGAGTATCGTGTATGTGGGGTCACGTTCAATCTGCTGTGGCCTGACGTCGGCGTGGTGTGGAAGTTTGGAGAGTCAGGTGTTTACATCATCATCTGACCGTGGTTCAAAATTACGGGGTGTTGTCCTCGGAGCTATCATTTCGGGATTGACCTCGAACCCTTGTCAATGGTCCGTTGTGATGCTCCAGTGCAGCGTAAATTCAACTACCTACCTTCCTTCCCTAAAATCTGAGCCCGAGTTATATCGCGTTTTTTACGTGTCCTATGAGAAGCGAGATATATCGATTTGTTACTGTATATGCTGGTAGTTACTCTAGTCTTATATTTACAGGCAGTGATTACCAGAGTCGGAGGGGTCTTTGTGATGTTGCAAAGATCGTGTTCAGACGAATGTGCCCCTGCTTGCACTGAGAAAGGATACGGGGTGCGCATCAAGGACTGTACGTCGTGCTGCACGAAAGAGCCGGACTGCGGAACCACAGAGCTTATGAAGAAAAAATGACAAATTAAGAACCAAAGTGGCTCAAAACAAAGCAACAGAGTATTGCTGTGTGTTAACATATCACTAGTATTATCCTTGCACAGAATTATGCCGCACTTTTGGATCAAAAATAGCTTTTACCCTCACAATACCTTTATGAATGCTTTTTTAATTTTAGTTCCGCAAATAGCACATGGAACACGTCCAAACAGTAGCAAAAGATATAAATCATCACAAAAAAACAAGTCACAGAAATACCTTTGAACGCGAATTATTCATCTGCGCTGTTTCTTATGTTTATATATGTTGATGGCAGTGTTGTTACTTACATTTGACGTCTTATTTAAATCCATTTGCAAGAAATATATGCATGATATGCACATTTCATACCTCAAATGAAATAAAAATTAATCAAAAATATTAGAGTACTTCATGTCCTTATTAGTGTTTAATTTCTTTTAGAGTACAGTAAAATGTGCACACCTGTCATGTTACCATAAATAGTTTCTGAGCGTCCACTTCAATAAATTGCACAAGGCTACGTCTTGTTTAAACCTGTTTTCCCGTTCGCTCAAATTTTTTTCTGCGCTGATTTTTGTTCCAAATTTATTGCCTTGTCATCAGTCTGTTAGAGTTGCATTATACCGCTTGTGTCATGAATGTCACCCTAGAGGTCGAAGAAAGATTAAAAACGGTGGGTGGTTACCTTGAATGGTTATAAATGCTGTACAGCGGTTCGGCATACTGCTGAAAAGTGCCATGCAGCGAAAAGTTCATAAGATAAGGAATCCCATTCTTGATGAACAAGTACTCTACTGAGAAGTTCAAAGGTCCGTTGTAGAAGGTGATTTGTTACAACCTAGGGGTCAAGGGCGTCTCATACATGTTCAATGCGGTTTAAATCCGGACAGCAGACTGTCCAGACTAGACGCGTCATATACTCGAATTCCAAGTATTCCTGAATCAAGCCTATGAGGACGCGCATTAAGTGAAACCTATGATCAAATGCACCCCTAGAAATCTTCACATCTGTGGGTACAAGAGTACAGCCCTGCAAACCTCGGCTGCTAAAGTCCAGCTCCCGCGAATTAGCAATCGAGTCACGTGGTTTTGAACGTGTATTTAAGTCAGGCGATAAATTGAAGCGTAAACGAAGCGCTTCCACATTTGGCGTCTTTAGCGCGGATTCTGGCTCTAAGCTTCTCGTGCAGTGCCGAAAGCGATAGCAGTGATAACGAGTTGGTGGTGGGACCATCCACGCTTTTGGCATGGCAGCGCTTCTAACGAGCTTTCACACCTATACAGTAATCGTCTTCCTTCTCGTCGGAGCCGCACTTTTCAGTACGGCTGTCGAACATATGCCGATGCTTACTCGCCCCTGAGATGATACAAACCCAAACAAATACTCTACACCTTCATAGCGATCACTTTCGACGGTGTGGGTAGGGTTATAACGTGTCCTCAGGATACGCCAGATGCACACGCGTAGAGAAACTCTAAGCTGAAATGGTACTCGTTAGAAAACAGTACACTGGCCCATTGTTGTGGATTTCATGTAAGGTGATGATGTACTAAGGGGTTTGCATGAACCGTAAAGGAAATGTTTTCAGCGGGCTGCCTTGCATACAAGCCGATCTCATGTAGCCAACGATATGCCGTTCATCGGGATACGGTGGAGGGCTATTGACAGGTCTCCAACAAGTGCATTTCCAATGCTGGTTGGGTGGTGTCAGGCACTTATTGCCACCTATCGGTCAATTTGTGCAGTTGCGACTAGTGGCAACCTTGACCATGTTGCGTTCGAACACATTCGCCAGCCTGAAATCGTTTCTAAAACCAACATATGGCACTTGATGGAATATTGAATTCCTCGAATACTTACTTGTATCTGAGTATGGCTAGCCTTTATCTCCCGATGATCCTGCCACGCTTGTCATCTATATGGCTTCTTTGTGCCATGTTTCTTGTCTAAAAATCGCTGTTTGGGATGAAAAGGCAATACTAACACTTTCAGAAGCAAAGCAATGAATTCTTAAATCGGCATTAAAGAAATTCCCATATCACTAATTTTGCGGAAACTTCCATAACTCCTTTCAGGGGCGACAGGTAGCATTGCTATTCGCTTTCTGCTTCAATACAAGTGGCAAATATGTGAACTAGTGAATTCCTTAACTTATGGACACGAGTGTAGATTATCTGGTCTGATCACAAGCATTTTGTTCTAGATTACATATTAGCATAAAAATTGTACATTTCCAAAATTCATTTTAGAGCACAATGTGTAGCTCTTGAGATAATTAAAATGAAATTTGCCAACTAGAACTTATCAGAAAGTTCTTTTCTTTAACTGGAGCTGATCAAAAGGAAGAATGATTAATGTCCAACATAATCGATCGAAATTCTTAAAAAAAATCGAAGCATGATGTGGAAATCAATAGAAAAATCTTTCGACTAATACAAACAAAAAAAATCTGATGCTTTTGAGTCATATATTAAATAAGAATAAGTTTAATGATCATGTGTTTATTCAACAGAATATTTTGTCGGAACACTGTTCTGAAATCTTTCCCAAAGGGTCACAATACTGAGTATTCAAGATGCTCCAATGAGCCTTTATCAAAAATTTGTATGTATTTCTAGGCACATCTATACAAAGGTAAAATTCATATCGTCATGTATGGAAAATTCGGTGAAAAAAGTATCTGAGCGCCTTTTGTTATTCCTATTCCTGGAGTCACTCAATCAAACCGAAAGGGGCATACGAAAAACCACACAGCACAATGTTTAATAGGTAGATAATTTAATCTACGTCACACTGAATCAACACAACGTTCTATTGGCTATGGTCCGGGATCAATTCCGAAGGGAAAGATTCGAGGACGCCACACAATTTTGAACCACGATCAGATGGCTAGGGCAACACCTGAGATAGCACTCCACTCAACAGACTTCCACACTTCACCGACTTCAGGACATTTGAAGCCACAACAGATTTAATTTACACCAGCCCCCACGTACACGACGACTTTGGATGAAGAACTTTTTCAATGAAATAGATATCTCATAACGGCATATAAAGTGCTAAACAATGTTTAATTATACTTTTTTCCACATAAAATATTACATGCATATAGTTTTATGCATTTTTAATTGTAGTTAACAAGGCCCTAAGCCTTTGCTTTTATTTGGAAAATGGTTTTAAAAAATAGCACTGTATCCAAAATTTACTGTATCACTTCACCAAAAATCATTTGTCACTGTAACAAAACAACTTTAAAATATGACTCATTTTCACTCCAATTTAAAGGTTTTTCCAAAATACCTAAAATGTTTTGAATTGACAAAAGTGCTTAAATATATTTTCAGGAATTAAACTTTTACTGCTTTCCATTCACAAAGAAAAAAATATTTAAGATTACTCTAGGAGGAAATTTACTATCATTGTAGATCTAGCTGATGATTTTTGTATGAGATAGAATTAACCAAAATATAAAAACAGAGTAAACAACCAAGATAATTAATTAGGGCAAAGTAGTAGTAATGTACCTATTTGCTTAAAATGGGGTACTTCAAGCTTAGAGCTCAATTAGTTTAAATAGACAATATCCTTTATATAAATCAAATGGTAAATTACGAATTTTTCATTTGGGCCTAAATATTTTTAAATCACACAAAATGCAACACAATGAAGAGAACCATGTTAATAGATCAGACAAAAATATTTTATTTTTATCACATGAGAGATTCCTTTTATGACATGATATATGATAAAGCAATGGGTTAAATCATTACTATTGACAAAAAATATTAAGATCACATTCACTTTTAATACACAAGTCTCTAATAAGAACTGCAAAAAAAAATATTATTTGAAATAATTATTGTGATGATTTGTAAAATAAGTATTATTGTGCTCATTGCAACAAATTAGCAAACTTGCAACTACAAAATTATCAGTTAATGAGTCTACAAAATGAATTAAATAGGTTTGACTCTCAATTCAAAAATGAACAGTACCTGTGGATTCAGTTTAAGAATTCACTGAAAAATAAATATACAAAATAAATAAAAAATGAGTATAATAGTACTCAAAATGTTTGTGAGCACTCAATAAAATATTGCTACCACATTTTAACCAGTTTAAATAATTGATTCAAACATAAATAAGTATTTAATAAATGACTAGTAAGAAAGACATAATTTTACATGACTATTTCTTCCTAAGAAAAGATTTTAATGAACACTTATCTTTCTTTCAAAGCAAAACATAATGCCCATCATGATACTATGATACTATCAATTGAGAGTAAAATCACTTCAAACTCGTAAATATAAAAATTGTGTAGTGGGGTAATCCATTTGTTTATGGAGGTGATTCCAAAAATTGAATTCTGGGAACATGTCTCATTGCATACAAAAGTGAGAAAAGTCAAAATTTGATGGTAACTCTTCTTTTTTAAAGAATAACCTAACTAACCTTACAGAATAAAATTTAACAAATAGCTCACAAGTGTAAATGATAACATATGAAAAATTTGTAAGGTTTCATGAGTTAACCTTCAAAATAACAAATCTTAAATGTATTAACATAATCTTTCAGATGCATGCAAGATATCAATTACAGTAATTGACCTTCACTATGAAAATTAGAACAAATATATTTGAAGATACTTTTTTAAAAAAATCATGATCATTAGAGTTTGACAATTACTTTTCAGCATAAAGGTTTTGTTATAATAAATTTGTAAAACGGCTAAGAAAATTATCGTAAACTCTCGCATAGAAAACAATTGATCTTTTATTATAATTATTTGAGTCACCTGCAAATGTTGTTATAAAACCAACATTTCCCAAGATTAACATAATAAAATAATATACTCTTAACTGTTCCTTTTGAAAGCAACAAGAATATGGCGACAGCTTCCTGAGTTCTTCCACTATTTCATTAGAATCCCCATGGCACTAACACTAGTGACAATTTAACAAAAGCAGTTCTACTACACTCTAAGGGAGCAACATATTAGAGTTTAAATATTCATCCTTGACTTTTCTTAACTTTTTCTCACTACTATATGTGATAGAATATGTTCTTAATCATCAATATGAACTTTTGAAAACATTCTGTACATGCTCTCATGTAATAAATACAAGGGATTATTTTACAAGAATAACCACTAATTTTACAAAACTACTAAAGACTAGAAAAGTAAAAAATATATCAAGTATATTTACAATTCTTGGGAAGAGCATGAAAAGCACAGAAACTAAGCGAAATTATTGCTGCCATAAGTAAAAATGTAGTTTCATCATCATAGTCATGTCAAATTTGAATGTTAATGCTTACTCGAGTTATGGTTATAGTAGGATATTATTAAACATGTACTGTTGAAACCACTTATATCAAAAAGAGGAGGGACCAATCATGGTCAACAATTTCTAGAGACCCAAACCCTTTAGACCTCCCCCCAATTATTTAGAGAAGGCAGCCTCCATTTAAAATATTAAATTCTCCATTTTAAAAATATTATCAGTGAATCAAATAAGCGGTTCAGCAAAATACCCACACCAGGAGTATCAAATAATATGTTTTCATGGTTGGAGTCCTGTCATCCTCCTCCTGAAAGTGAAAACTAAAATATACAGACAATACAAGTAAGCAAATATACATGGCAATACCTCACTCAAGTCATTCGACTGCTATGTAAGAAGACGGCGTGCAAAGTCCTAGGAGACTGAACATTTGGTGCTTCAAGATTTTATGGTTGAATCCCTCCAAAATATGAGGGATAAATATTAAAAATACATCAACAATATTACCAATGGTCTGTATGAATAAAAAAGAATTCTGCAGACACATATATAAAGGGTCTTAAACATAGCCCCCTAATAATTTCTCCAAGTTGGCACTACTGGGATCAATACATTTGCTTGTTATATCTAAATGGTCCTAAACAAACTGAGTTATATCCCAGTCTGGGCGTAGATGCTTGTAGTGGCTCAGATCTAATTTAAGCCTTAAGTTCAGTTTAACTAAGCCCTCGGATAGCAAAGAAATGATCATGAAGGCAAGAGCAATCTAACTAAGAGTTCATAAAAACTGGGTTTCCAAAAAAATTCTAACCATTTACTTTTCATTTGGTACAGGATAAAAGTAGGTTAATTTTTGTGTGTGTATTTATATCCAACTTTCTTATTTTTCACAAGACAAAAGCATTGCCACTTGCACCTCTCATCTAAAAACCCATTTTAGTATTCTCCATATTCCAAGGCCATTGAGTATGCAGGTGATGGATTCTATTTGAAATCCCCCCTCACAATCTCTATCTGCTTTATTATTTTCTTCATTTGCTTGGATTTCCCCATTTTAGCAAAAGATCTTATGAAATTAGTACAATAGACATCACATCATTGATGACAAAGAATTTTCAAAACTCAAATGAACTTGTCAGACTTCTGTTGAATAGAATACAAATTTGAGAAATAAATTGATGGAACAATGAGAAAATTTTTACTCACTAAACCTAGTTTCGCTTGAATAAGTGAGTAATGTCTTGCATACATTCAAAGTTAAACCAACTATTTAATTATTATTTCCTCAATAAACTTGGGGGTTCTTGTAAAATCAGGGCTTGTAATAAGCAGGTTCAACTGTATTTCAGTACTTTAATCCACACCCAATAGCATTCAAAATCATTCACATCAAATTTATAATGCATCAGAGTAAGTGATTAGGGTATTATTGTATAAATGCTCCAAAGATATACTGTGACATGACTCATGTACAAACTTTTACTCATGGAAAATGTATCGTTTCCAGGGGAAGGATATTTCATTAAATATATTTAGAGTGAAGAAAAGTCTAATATTTTCATCAAAGGTTTTGAGGAAGAGAGGAAAAGCTTAGACTAATTTTGCCATTTATTTCATTCATGCCACTTAAAAACTAAAAGAGTAGGTTTGCATCAAAAGAAATAGATTGCAATAACAGTAATTACAGCTAACAATCCCAATGAAAATTTGCTGATAAAAAGTTTAGTTTAAATGAGAGAATTTACTTGTGATATTTTTGTAAAATGCTCATACACGGTAACAATATATTTTACATCATCAGATGTATTTATTTTTTTTGCATAGTGCAAATGTATTTAATTAAGATTATTGTAAACATATTTTATTTCACCGCAGTAGTTTTAACCAATCAGAGTGAAATATCAAGTAGTGAATTTAAAAACAAATCAATATATATACATATATATATATATATATACTCATAAATATCTTAATTCTTTTCAAAAATGCAAATTCTGTAGCAAAGCATTTAGAAAGAAACATTATAGAAATGAAATACAAAGGACTAATGTAAGTAAACATTCCAACGAAAAGCGTAAAAAAAGTAAAAACTTTTCTAGACAAACCTTAAACAACAATTCAATAAATACATAAAACATGCTTAACAAAGTAAAAATAACAAGCATAAAACATATATGGTTGTAAACAATAATTAATAGTTGAACAAAATTGTTGGAGACATGATTTCCAAATATTAGTAGAATTTAAATATTATCCAATTATAATTAATAAATGCATCATTTTGTATAATGTAATAATTACATATAACTATTATTCATATTAAAAAAATTACTAACCAGAAGAATAAATGTTTTAACACAATATCAATATTTATTTGTTACTTATAATTAACTACGAAATGTAAAACATTTATTTATAATATTTGATAATAAATAGTTATATATAAATTTATAAATCAATCATTTTGAGGATTTGAAAAAATGGATTTATTCAGAAAATAAACACTAAAAAATAAAGATTGTGTCATTCATTCATGTCAGAGCTTTGATTACTTGACAAAAAACAATTTCGAAATTTATTTTCATTATTACATAAATTAATATTGGTTTCACTGGAAAGTAAAATTTAAAATAAGTACCTAATATTTCAAGTGGCACAATGATTACCAGAGTGATAAACAGTGAAAAGTAATTAAAATTAGCACATTATGTGTTGAAACAAATGAATTTAAATATCTGTGTTCTTTCCATTCTATTTCTGAAGATAGAATCTGTGGCATTCAAGTAAGAAACAATCAAATTAGATGCATATGTAAAACCATATTCTTAAATAATATTTCATAAGAGCACACAAATAATTTAGATAACATTAGTATTGTTTTAAAAGTGGGCAGTTTTATTAAATTTTTGTGGAAATAATGGATAATAAAAAGCCAGGAATGACTTTTATCAACATTTAGTTTCTTTTACACACTAGTTCATTTTCAATTCTTTCGCCTTCTTCCTTTAACACTAATTTAAATGCCTCATTTTAGAACGTCAATAACTTTTCAGTCTATCAAACATTGTATAGATAGTATGAAGTCTTACATTTCTTATCTGCATTGAGACGACACATTTGGCTAAGATGGTAAAATATATTTTTACTGTCCTGGAAAAATATAGATATGTAACTTAACCAAACAAAATGCCATATGGTATGTTTCTGGACATTAAAATTAGTCTTGTGAAGTTAAAATGGTATGAAAAAAGGTATCAAGCAATAATGGGATACTGACTTGCAAACAAAAGTTATATGAAATTATGGCACAATACTGAGAGAGAGTATAAAGGTGATCAAATAATTTTGAGTGGAAACCCATGTCAAAGAAATAGTAACTTACACAATCAATTTTCTTTTAAAATACATATCTTATTTAGTTTTAGTTCAAGACAAGATTGAATACTTTTCCTGTACAGTAATCCCTGCTTTGTTCCTAGTGTTAAGCCATATTTGGCCTCAAAGTCACTACCATTCAATGTGCTTTTGATTGACAATGCTCCCGGACATCCCGAATCCCTGAAATTAGTCGACCCAGATGTAGAAGTTCAATTTCTTCGCTCCTACAACCATTAGATCAGGGGATAATTGCTGCATTTAAACGATATTATTTGAGGCAGACTTTCAGTCACATTTTGGACAGCATAGAACTAGATCCTTCACTGACTATCATGCAGAGTTGGAAACAATTTAACATTGCTCAGTGTTTAGTAATCATCAAGGAAGCAACTGAGGAGTTACATCCTTCTACATTAAATGCATGCTGGAAAAAAACTGACCAGAAATAGTGATGGTTAATTTAGGTGTGCCTGACAAAGAACCTGAAATCGAAGAAATTCAAGGAGGGATTTAACAGCTTGCAGTCCTCTGATGTTGAAGAAATTCTAAACTCTCATAATAACGAACTAACAGAAGCAGAACTTCTTGAAATATTGGAAGGTGAATCAAATGATGAGGACGACACCCAGGAAGCAACGACCATGACAACTACATCCCTGATTTTAAGTAGCATAAACAAAATTTTTTCATCTGCACAACTCCAAGACCTGGTTTTTGACATAGATCCATCATAAGAAAGAAGTCTGAAATTTAAAATGGTTTGGAGGGTCTGCTACAGCCGTATAAAGAGGTCCAAAAGGAAATCAAGAAAAAAAGAGACAACCAACTCTTCTTTCGTATTTTCGTAAGTAATATGTTCATTGTTCACACAGTTCACAAATGTTCATTATTTGTGTACAAATGCACATAATAGTATTAAGTACATACATACATGTATGTATTCTGTACATTACGTAATTACATATGTATTAGCCTGTACCATGTTATGGCATGTGTACATATCTTTTTTTATTAAATACAAATAATCTTTGTTAATTATTGTTACTATGCATGTAATTTATTTATTGTTTCATTTCCTATACATATTCACATGTTTAATGTAAATACATAAGTGGAAGATCATGTATCTCTCGTCAACCACGGTTTCACCAACCAAGGTCTTTCTGTGGAACCAAACCCCCTCGTTAGGCGAGGGATTACTGTACTATTTTTTTCAATTGAGAGAGATTATAATAAATAAAAAGGTTGAAAAAATATCACAGTAGATAAACTGTATTACCCTATTCAATAACTTTTTCTTAGTTATGCAGTGTAATATAAACAATTTTTTGACATATTTATAAACAAGTACTCTTACTCTTTTCCACTTCCTTTATATTTTAAAATTTCAAAAGGATTTTTCATGACTCAAAATTTTAAAATACATTCAGTTTCTATTAACAGTCAGCATCTTTTTCAGTTATATAGGAGTTACAGCTACATAAAAACTTAAGCATACTTCAGAATTAATCTGAGTGATAAGGCATTCTATGCAATGTAATGCAGATAAATTGCAACATACACTTTTGTATTTACTGTTAAAAGAGATACATTTTAATTTTCAATTAGAAAACTTGTATTTCACTAATTAAGTGCAACTATCCCCAGAGAAGAGTTTCAAAGCTTTTGAAGAAAGAAAAATACCGATACAAGGCCATGCCTGTGACTAAAATCATATAGTTATCATCAGGCAAAGCTTTCAAACCAATGTTACCATAGTTACACAAATATTTATTACAACAAGATCGACAAAGAAATAGTTTAACCCGTTCACCAACTGTATTGCAACCTTCTTGGCATGTCTCTTCACAACGTCTCTCCACAGACCAAAATAAATATTCACTAGAGTCAGCAGAATATCGAAATAATATTACCTGAACAAATAAAGAATATATAAGGAAGGAGACATACAAAAAGTCGTTTTAAAGCATTATATATAATACCAACTAAATAATAGTAACATAATTAGTTGCATAATCAGTCACATAACACTTCATTTTCAACTTTTTTAGAGTGCAGAAATGCATGTTTATAAAGTACATAAAGTTATAAGGAAGGGGACATATATTGTAACAAAAATTTATTTGAAAACATTAATTATGAGATTGATTTTGCAACTAATAACTTAATTAGTAACATAATCAATCTCATTAAAATATATTTTGAAGTACAAAAACACATAATATTCATAAAATTATACAGGTTACTCAATTACTGATAGGGGAGAAATAATTCAGGGGTCTTGAGTTGCCCTATTTTGTTTCCATTTAATGGTCTAAAAAGTTCTTAAAGCTTGATAGTAAGCATAAAAGCAATGGCCATTCAAATTTTCTGCAAGTGATAACTCAGTAGTCTTAAACAATGAGTATTCAACAGCAACTTAAGTTAGATTGTTCCCCTAATAATAATTAATCTACAATTATATCAAATCCAAGTAAAACAGTTAGTATAATAAAAAAAAGGTTTAAATTTAAGAATATAACTTGATATTTTGTGACGATAGTAATCACAGCTCAAATATCTCATCAGTTAAAAAGAAAGTTATTTTAGATTTGACTTTAAAAGCATTTGTTCTTATAGTGTACCTTATCACTGAGTTGAGACTTGACTCCTTCTATGTAACTTAGTACCAGGCAATTCGATTATAGAAAAATAAGCAAGCACCAACTGAACTTCACTGGGATAGGTTGCCACATTTGATCTTTCTGGCATCTTATTTGGTCTTGAAGATTTAGTACAGAGAAATTGAATTTCAGTGCTCAATTTTTAATTTTTTTCCCAAGAAATCGTTCGAAGTTTTTGTCGCCAAGTTGATAGGTTGTCTGAAAAAGTTCACAAGTAACTTGTTAAAAGATTCAGAAAAAATTGGATTTGTGAATTTAGAAAAGTTCAATCTTCCATGCCAGTGGCTGTAGTTTGAAAAAGGGAAAGCAGGTTTTTCCCCATTTGTCCATTTCCCAAAAAAGGAAAGTTCTGCTTCAACCCACAATGAAATGAACTTGCTCTGGAGGGGGCATACTGAAGTCTCTTCTTGTGGTGGGTGCACTATACTTCATATAGACAATTGGTACTTACTCTGATATGTGGATCACTGGTTTGATAACAATAAAATAGAAACATCTATCAACCAATAAGACAACACTTTTGTTTTCAATTGATTACAAAAAACTGATTGGCTTTAACATCAAAAGAAAATTTAATTATTTTGATATTCCTTCCACACTACAAAAACCCTTCAGCAAAAATTATAAGTTTTTAAAATATATAAACATACAACACAATCATACCTATCTTGACCAGAACTATCACAAGATAACATTAATAATCCTAAAATTCAATACTTTAGTAAAAAGTTTGTAGATCCTAGTAACTTTATTATTAAGTGTAATCTAAGATGAGCAACTATAGTTGTCCAGCATCCTATATCACAGCTCCTATTCAGAAAAATATTTCATTTAAAAAATCACTTTGATATAGAGATTCTTTGGTTTGGACATTTTCTGTGAAACTTTGTAAAATACATTTAATAAGATTTATCCCATACAGTAATCTAAACATGGATTATTTTACCTATTATTCCAAAAAAGGACCCAAAAACCTGCAGTTCTCCAAACTCTAGTATTAAGTTTGGTTTTGTTGACTTAAATGTTAAATGTTTTACAATAAAAAAATTTTGCTTACAGAACAAAACATCTGAGTAGATTTGCATGACTTTTGAACCTCAGAGTTGTTGAGTTGAAGATACCGACAGGAATCTCCATTATTCAAAGTGCTGCAGTCGTAACAAGACAGATTATGTGGGGGTCGTGTAAGATGACTAGCAAATGTTTGACCTACAAAGCCTATAAATTTGAAAACATAAAATAATTTGTAAGATTACATAAATATAAGCAGATATATTTTATGAGTTAAAAAGTTCAGATACTACAAAAGCCTTAATTGCCCACATGTACAATTAAATCAAATTTAAAAATTGATATGAATTATATTTTTATTCTTGTTATTCATGAAATAAATATAAATTATATTTGTTTTCATATTAAATAAATGTCTGAATTATATTTGATTTATTCATATGGAACAGCTGCAGTATAGACCCCCCAATCCATTTGGCGACTTTTTTTGTCGCCAACCTTCAATTGCGATTTGTTGTTTTTGGTAACCCCTCACTTTTTTACACTCCATTCTAGCAACCCTACAGCGTCCCTACGCTATGTATATATAGACATATTTAACCCAGACATATATACTGACAGTGATAACTGTATTTTTATATATAATCAAGATTAACATTATTTATAATGGCGAATGTGCAATTTCTTTGCACATGAAAAAACGTCAGGGTTTCTATAATGGCTGCTTTGAAATTTCGTTTTCCATTTTACAAAAAAAATCGAAAGGGGTGCGACTGAGGGTTCAGTTCACAACTGACAGCCCCGTTTAAACAGGAAACCCTCATTTACAGTGAAATCTGTTAAAAGATTAGAATAACTTATATTCAACTTATGTACATTTTTATGTAATACGTCTGTTAAAAAATGTCGCCAAGTAACGTCAGGGTTGGCGACAAAAAAAGTCGCCAAAAGGATTGGGGGTCTATACTGCAGCTGTTCCATTCATATTAATATATTAATTCTATTTGTTTTGTTCATATTAATTTTTGAATGAAATCTGTTTTATTCATATTAATATCAATAAAATGGAAAACAGGTTTAACTTTTCACGTACATTTTTCTTAAATAAAAAATTGTCATAAAATGATAGTTTAAATAGATTTTCTTTTGTCTTCATATTTTGAACTGGAAATGTGGTTTTAAGAGCTTAATTTCATAAAACGCAGTCAAGGGGTTTTATAAAATCAAGCTCTTTAAAACCTACAGTAATTGCAGAGGTGCAGCTATAGTATTCATCTGAGCAATGCAAATTTTATTATTTACAATATCAAACAATTGAAGATTGTAATGTGGTAGTTATAACTCTGGATCAAAGTATAAGGAAAGCATAACAGGAGGATGTCAGAAATGTTATCAGTCCAAATTTTCCAGCATTCAAATTTCTTTGCAAGCAGTCTGCTATAACTCATGACACCATTCATTACATACGCAACAAGAGTTCAACAAATTGGAAAAGGATCTATAAAAATATCAACATTGCTAACTAACTTCATTTTTTAAATAAAACAATCCATGATTTTGTACTATGAACCAAAACAAATTTTTTCTTAAATCATTGCAATTAAAAATTTCTGTGAATAGATTAGACACAAATCAAATTCCAAATAAATGCAGAGTCAGCTTGCCTGTGTGTGGCTTATGTTGCCATTGAATGTGCTGATAGAAATTTTTACCCTATAATCTAACTTGTGTTTCATAGTCATTCGAAAGTTCCATAACACAGAAAATGGGGAAATTATAACTTTAGAACCAGTTATTCTTTGTAAAAACTCTCAAGAACTCTACCAAATATTTTTAAACTGAGTAATGATGTATTTCCTGATATTTTCCAAAACAATCCATACAATACCAAAAATATCTATATTAATACTTACATAAACAATAAATAACTACAACACAAGCCCAATAACTTGTCATGGCAATTTTAGGTAAAATATTCAATCATTCGTTTTCATTTTGGAAATTTCTTGGAAGTTTTGTGGTTGTCGTCTTTTGTTAGGAGTTATTTTCTCCAAAGAAATAATTTTGTTTCATAAGAACCACAGTAAAAAATTCAGGTAATTTTATGTTAGTTTGAATACGATTTGTGCACATAAACTTGCAAGTTTGTTCTCAAGCATACGCTTTGAAATTGTCATCACGTCATGAACAAACACAAAACATTTGACAAAGAACTGAGGAAACTAGCTCGATGGTACGTTTGGAATAGAACTCACAAGTTGCTCGAAATGAAAATATGAAACGAAATTGTGGGATTGGGTAACTAATAAAAAAACAGAGTACTTTCCTCAGTTGACTGGCGATAAAATTAAAAACAATAAACATAAACTAGAGTTGCCAAATTAGTTTAACAAATACTTGTAAGATGGGTATTTAGTTTTTAATTTCCAAAAACAAAACAGAAAACTAATGAGATATATAACGTCTTATGAAGTTCAGCAATTATGGAAAAAAACATAAAAAGAAACTTCAAGTGAGTGTTATCTTCATCAGTTTAAAAAACAGGTGTTCGCTTAAAATGTGTTATTTCGATTATAAAGTCTGTACAATTTGGCAACAGTGCTGTTGCAAAAATGTGTGTGAAAGTTGTGTGTATGGAGTAATAAGTATTTTTTTAATCCTTTAATGTGATTTTTGATTGCGTCGCAAGAACTTTTCAATTGAATCAACTAGAAATGAACCAGTTGTGTTTATTACATTAAAGTGATAATTTCCCTTTCTATGTCAAATTCATGTTTGCATAACTTGATAAAGATGGCGGACAGTGCGAGTGAAAGCGATAGTAGCTCTGTAGATGGAGGAATGTTAATTCCTTCATCTCCTGCATCAAGGGAACAATTCCAAAAACGTATCGAATCCTTACAGCAAGAAAATAGAGTTCTTAAAATGGAGTTGGACACTTTTAGGTTAAGGGTTAAAAGTTTACAAGAAGAAAATAAAGCTCTGAGACAAGCGAGTGTCAATATTGTAAGTTACCTTATGGTAAACTTAACCTTCAGTAGTTGTTGAGATCGCAACTGCGTTGAAATTTGTAGTTTTCTAACCAGTATGACTTGTTTAATCAAATGATGCTTTGTGTTTTTGTAAATAATCAGTTGCTTCATTACAAAAGTAAGAATTTTAGCGTCTAGTATTTCGTAAGAGGATCTAAGTGGTTAATGTATGTACGAGTTAAATGTAAGAATTTGACTCGATAAGCAAATAAATGAAATATTAACCATTCTGATTGATACCGTTTTTATCGAGCTACATATAAGTTCTCACAAGTTTCTTATATAACTGAGATTGCTTGATATGATTAAAATTATACTAAACACAACTTATCAGAATGTTGCATTGTTAACACAATTTAACTAAAAGCTTTAAATGACATGTTGAATGCTGCTAACAATGCACTGAAACTCAAAAAGTAATTGTGATATAAAGATTTCAAATTTATACTAGCTTTCATTGCAACATAATGCTTTAATCTATTTACTAAAGTAGTGTAATGTTATGAACAATCTGATATTTTGTGAAAATAAAACTGTACAATGAGCTTAGCCTGAATGTAATCAATAAAAGTCAAATTCTTAACTCAGTTATGGTTCGCAGAATTGTGGGGATGAGTTTGTCATAGCAGTCACAGACTAAATATTTTGAAGCAGAGGTGTCAAATATATTTTTAAATCTTATCTGTATCTTATGAGCAAGCATGTAGCACATATATATTTGCAAGTTTCCTACAATGTAGATATTGTAGAAACAAAAGATTTGCATGCCATTCAGTTCCTGAAATTTTTCTTTGATTAAATGAAATTTGTCTAGAGCAGACCGCAGTCTGCCTAACCATGTGTTTTAATTTAACAAATTACATGATAGATAATTTAGGTTAAAATTTTATTGCTAAATAAGGCATTAAAATGTATAAGCCTCTATGGGTCAACATATATCTGAATAAACTTTTAGTCATGAATATATTAACCAAGTGAAAAATAGGTGCCGCTTGACCAATAATCAATTTTACACTTAGAATCAATTTTACACTTAACTACTACAAAAATCAAACGAAATATTAAAACAATGGTACATCTGTATATAGTACCTTGCGTGTTTTTTGTGCATTTTTTATGTTGCCAAGAAAAGAAATCTTACTAAAAATAAAAAGTGGGTTACCTTCACCTGCATAATTTGCTACTAAAAGTGCGCCAAAAAAACGTGCCAAGGGCCATTGCCACTAGACCAAAACAAATGTTAAATCAATGCAATCTGGTGCATCAAATTAAGTCCTTTATTTACTTTTTAATATCTTTCCTTGTGACAATATAATTAATAAATATCAATGTAAATAAAATAGATAATAAATATCAATATAAATAATATGTGACAACTTTATGGGTTTTTTGGCGACCCTTCCATAAGTCACAGTGAATCTATGTGGCCCTTGTTCTTAATAAGTCTGCATTCCTGGTCTAAAGCAACTTTCACAAATGAGGCTTAGTGAGGAAAACTGAAGGTTTCTTTGAAAAGTAAACTTGAAATCTTCTCATAGTGAAACACATAGTTGTTGTTACCTTCGATTTATACTAAACTAAGAATTTTTTCTCACTTCCTAATTTTACCTTGATAAAATCTGAATAACATAATCTGGAATTCTTATCTGAAGCATGTTTTTAAATTTAGTTATATTCATTTGCTGCAAAGTTAAAAGTCAGTAAATGGTTATTTCTTTAAAACATGACCTAAAATTAGTAAATTCATAATGTTCAACATTTCAAGAAAAAATTCAATAGAAATTATGTTTTTTGAAGTAGCATTGTGAAAGCACTCTTATCTTTACAAAAAGTTTTATTCTATTATAAATGTTTTTATGTGTACTAAGTAGATTCCAGACTTTTTCCTGGAATTTATATTAAGATTGAGTAGTATAGTGGTCAAAGCATTTGTCTGCCACCCAGTAGGTTCTGGGTTCAAATTGCAATTTATGAGCACATTTATGCTCGCAATTGTGCCTGTTCAGAGCAATGGTGGCTTACTCACTGTGTGCTTACAAATAGCCACCAGTGTACCCATTGTAGCACTGATGAGATCACTGATCTGGCATTAAAGAAACATTAGGAGTAATAATTTTTGACAAAATGTTTTCTTTTCTTTACTTTACACCATTCCAATTTTAATTGCTGATATATAGCTACCCTTAAGATATATACATTGAAATCTTCTCTTCACTTAAGATTTCATACTTCAGATGGTGATGCAAGATCATAAGGTTTAGAAATCCATTATGACCTCCAAACTTGAATCACCTTTAATAGCACATCTCCTTTAGGTACTCTAGTGATCTTTTCTTCCCCATGGGGTGTACTGTTTAGTAAACATGGGAGTCGTGCTCCTAGGATACCCAATTGATCTTTTCTTCTTTCATCCCACTACTCTGTTCCCAAATCCCTCTTTTTCCATTCACAATGTTTTTACTTGATGTTGTCTTGTGTTTGGTGTAGCTTGGCTAAATATAGCCCTTTTCCCATAAAAGAAACAAACCAAATTTTAAGCCTAGTCGCACATTGCAGCAGCATGCAACAAGACATGCATACTCTGTTTCTGTACAGAAAATATGCCGGTATGCATGCACATTTCACCAAGTTAGTTTCACATGACTGATGTTGGACCAATGTGTGGCTTGCCTAAAAGTAAATGAACTTCAAATCCTACATATGAAAATAATTATTTCTTATTAGTTTCTACAAGACTTCAAGTATATCTATCTAAAATCAAAGTATTATTATACACAATGGTTTTCCTATTGGTATCAACGTTCTTAATCTTCTGTCATGTGGTATGTATTTTCACCAATATACTCATTAGCTTAATTTCTTTACAAAGTAAAACATATTGGTTTTTTTCTAGTTTCTTATGTGGTGTATTTTTGCTTTAGCAAGCTAAAGCAGAGCAAGAAGAAGAGTTTATCAGCAATACACTGTTGAAGCAGATTAAGACTCTGAAGAAAGAAAAAGAAACTCTTGCTCTAAATTATGAACAAGAAGAAGAATGCTTGACCAATGATTTATCTAGGAAATTAAATCAGGTGAGAGATCTTCCATATACTCAATTTTCTCAAAAATCTGGAAACTTGTTCTGATCTAGTGATAATAATAATAATGTAACCGTACCTCTAAAAAGTTAAAACTATATAGATATGAACAGTGTAAAATTCTTACATTCTTGGCAGAAGATTTTTTTAGTTCTAGGTGTGAGCTCGAAGGGAAGCCAATTTACCTTTAAATTAAACAAATTTTACGTGTTTAAAGATACAGTGTCAATGATTAATATATCTTGTTAGAATGAATATAACCAAGATAATCTTTTCACATATATATATGCATAATTCATATTTCTTAATAACTTGGTTTAAGTCTGGCTCACTAGGGTCACCCACTGTTCTAGCAACCTGCGAGTTATAGGCAATGCAGGTTCAATTCATCCCTGGGTATATTTCTCTCTCCTCTGTCAGTAAAAGTTTTCCTTCTAGGATGTCCATCATTTGACATTGTTTGGTGCCACATGGCCAAATATGACCCTTCGGCCATAAAATCTACCAACCTTAATAATTTTATAAACTTCTGGTGTATTCAGGATCATACAAGAATTAATTGTATAAAATAAATGAAATATTGTACACTTTCAATGTGAAAAATATGAGTCGCTTCTTTCAGATTTTTCAAATTTATGCCCTCATTTGGAATGGTTTGAAGAAATATAGTTTACTCTTAAAGGACATATCTTAAAATCAGGATCACTTAATATGTACACTTACATAATAAATACCATTCAAATTTACTGTCAGTCAAAATTTTTATTTGAATGTGGTTCTCTGTTCATTTTAAGAATATTCCTATTTATGTCCCTGTTTATCACATTTGGTCATCATGGCTCAGTGGGCCTACTGGGAGCTGCAGATAGCACAGGGTAGATTCTTGTAAATTATCCTGGGTGTATTTCTCTGTCAGTAGAGCTTTCCTTGTGTGTGTATGTCTTGTGTTTGGTGTAGCTTGGTCAAATATGACTCTTGGCCATAAAACCCTAACCGATCTACATGTTATATATATCACATATCTGTTCTTTTTTAAATGCATGTTTCAAAAATATTTCTTCTTAAGTTCTTAATGTAAGTCTGAAATATTTCAAGAAATTTTGTTTCCTACTTTAAAACATGAATTCCTTTCTTGGCTACAGCTAAGACAAGAAAAAGTTCAGCTTGAACAAACTTTAGAACAAGAGCAGGAAGCTCTTGTTAACAAGTTGATGAGGAAAATTGAAAAGCTTGAGGCTGAAACACTTGGTAAACAAAGCAATCTAGAACAGTTACGACGAGAGAAAGTTGAACTGGAAAATACTTTGGAACAAGAACAAGAAGCTTTAGTAAACAGGCTTTGGAAAAGAATGGAAAAATTAGAAGCAGAGAAGAGGTAAGTTTCTGGTTATTTTCCCCTTTTAATTTAATTATTGGTATTGAATGGATACCCACTTGGCCCTTACTTTAAAAAAGCTAAATAATAGCTAAGAATTTTGGAATAAAAATAAAATAATTGGGAAACGTTTTGATTAAATAAATGGATTTAAAAGAAAAACTATTTCTTTAGCTTTATTTTATTTAGAAACAAGTTTGTATTTAAAAAATGTGAGAAAATTCTTGATTATTCACACTGATAATTTTCCATAGTGCAGAGATTAACAATTGTGTGGCATCTAAGTATGGTGAAGTGATATTAATATATTATTTTCTACGAGAATCTTGTTTGAAATGAAATTTATTTTCAAATAGATAAGCTTTTATCTATCATTGAAGTAACTTGTGAGTTCACAGCAACCATGCCCATTCTTATTGGTTGAATAATTTCTTGGTAAGACTTGACCTAATTCTTATTAAACATTTTATGTTTCAAAACCAACACTCAATTGAACAATTTCTTTAACAGCACCTTAAAAAAATGTATGAAAAGACTTAATGCTATTGTTGTATCTCTATGGAAGTGGCTGATACTTTAATTTTATAGATGATAGAAAGGAAATAAATTGTCAGTATTTTAGGTGAATTTATACTTCATTTTCAATTGTTTATTATATTTTTGCATTACTCCTAATATGTTATATTTATGTCATGCATAAAATATTTGCCTTTTTTCCCATTCTCAGTACGATCTTCGATTTTGAATATTACTGTCAACAATAACTATCACTTCTCTTTTTGCAATCAGGCCTCTTGTATTAATGAATCTATTCATCAAATACTTTTACTTTTTGGCCCTTGGATCAAATCTGTCATGCAAAAGCATTAATTCCTTCTGTCATCAGTATCGTGTGAGGATCTCACCAAAAAGTTGTATGAAATTACTAGAGTGTTTTATGATTAATTTCAATTTGACTAAAACTGCCATTTTTGAGTCCATTCTTAATCATGGAATTGGTCTGACTTTAACTAGACCTTGAGTAGTAAATAAATTGATTAAAAGGATTCATTTGGGGAATTTTGGGTCTACACTACAATATTTATATATTGCAATATTTTAACATGTAGGTGTCCAATTGTTTACAGAAAATGCTATGTGCAGCTTTTAAAATTGATTAACTAAGCATGCCATTTTCAACAATTATCCGATTGATTGCTTATGCCATTCAAATGAAAATTTTGGATTTTATTCATACAGAATGCTCCAAGAGAAACTTGACCAACCTGTATCTGCCCCACCTTCTCCACGAGACATCAATAATGGGGATTTGGCTGCAAATTTGACAATGCATGTGCAACACCTTCGTAATGAAGTAGCTAAATTGAAAACTCAACTTTTGAATGCCCAGCAAGAGCGTAAGCATTTCTCAGTCACTTTTCAATGAAATCTTTTGTTATCAAATACCTGCAATCTTTTGTTGATTACGGAATATACTTTATTAGATTCTGAAAAAATGGCTCAATTTGCTATGGAAGAAAGGCAAGGAAGAGAAGAGAATATACGACTACAAAGAAAGCTTCAAATGGAAGTTGAGCGTCGTGAAGCGTTATGTCGTCACTTATCTGAAAGTGAATCTAGTCTTGAAATGGATGAAGAAAGGTTTGTTTGATTTCTAAATTACTATTGACTGCCTTATTAAATTAATGTTGAATTTAAATAATAGTTGGAAATTATTGTCATAAACAAATCGAAGCATTTGTGGGTTTACTTTTTCTGAAGTGTTTTCTTTGATGCAACTATTGCAAATTTGATGCTTTTTAATTTTGCCTATAGGATTATTTTTATGGTTTTTCTTGCATTTGTTAGCAAATCATTCTTTGATAAGTAAAACAAACATTTTGAGTTGACAGTTACAATTTTTGATAGACAGATTTTTTAAAATTATTTTTTGTTTAATGCACCTCTTTCAATTAATTTTGCAAGAAATTGCAAAATATTTTAGCCACTTTTTGTTTTAAAGGTTTTTAGGTCACTTGAATGCTTTATTTTGCATTTTCTTGCAATTTTAACCTAATTATAGCAGTTAACACCTGTGATGATTTCATAGGTCATACATTAATCTAAATAGTTTTTAATGCAAAACTTTGTTTGCATGCTTATATTGAGGATCAACATTGTTTTATATCATAAGAAACTGCTGGATTTTTTTATGCTGTAAGAATCTGTTGGTTTTTTATTATACTATGAGAAATCTGCTGGATTTTTTTCTTTTAAGGTTGAGGACAGTCAAATAACCTCAGAAAATTGTTAAACCTTTATATCAAGATAAATTTAAACCATAATACATTATTCTAATCTTAAAAATTATCAATGTAACTTTAAGCTAGTTGGTTCAAGTATCATTGCTATTTCTTTGTCTCTTTATAAAACATGCTTAATTATCATTTTAAAAAAATTGTATGGACCTTGTGTTAAAATTTTACTATTATAAGTCATGTGCCTTGTGCATTTATATTGGGGCTAAAATGTTACTTTTCTACTATCAGACTAACCTCGTATCCCTCGACTCATTTCGCTATTATCAGACTAACCTCATATAAAGTTATGATACGGATATGATGATTTCATATCCCTGTAAGTGATAATTCATCCATATATATTTCACTAACGTATGTGGCACATAAATTGTGGTTATTTGTCTATTACCGAATGGCAACGAAAAGGAAAACAACAATCTTGAATCCACACTCGAGTGTTTTTATCTCTAGCGGGATTCAAATTTTGCGCATATTTTGATTTTAATTATGGAGCTACAGAATGTTATCAGAGATGCTTGAAAGAGAGCGAGACGTTTTCCAATGAAACCCTTGAACTTTAGGAAGAATGAAGCATGATTAGAAATCTCGCAAGACAGAAATCGTCACAGCAACGAAAGTTTCAGGGAACGAGAAATTAGGCTTCGGCGTCGCTCGAGTCGACTTCCTAAAGATTGTAATGCACGTTGGATGTTGAAGAGCATAACTGGAAATATGTCAGGTGTGTCCTTTTTGCTGAGTACATTATTGGAAGCTTGAAGTAAATTCCAATAAAAAAATACACAAATTGATGCTACGATGGTAAAGTTAGCTTGCAACCACTTTCAGAAACTCCTGAAGTGTTGAAAGATTTATTGTCTGGCAATTCGTCTGAAGCCAAAAACTATCGGCAACATATCCGAGTTTTGACTTTTATTAAATTTTTATTTTATTTTTGTAGTATTCGAAGGTATTAACTTAGGTTTTTATGCTAAAATTCAGCTGTTTTGTGAGCTCTTTCAAGACGCTGGCTGCTAACTGGCTAGTATCCCTGTAAATTGACAAAGGTAATAACCCTTGTGTTCAAATATCTTATTCTGATCAGGGTATGCTGATTTAAATCAAATAATTTTTATTTAAAAAATCATTGATTTAAATCAAACTTTAAATCTTGTTTTTTCCCATCTTCATTGAAGTGTAATAATATTTGAATGAAATAACCTGGAGCAAAAATTTGTTATTTTATTCAAATAAGTTTCAAATTTTGCTCCTACTCAAGAAACACCTGAAGAATGACCTTTTTTAACTGAAAATATTGGATTTTCTATTGGAAATGGGAGTATTAATTGGGGTGTAGTGGTGCCAACTTTGAGAAATTATTGTGAGAAGTAAAACATCACTTCATATACAAGGGTGTTTCAGAACTATTTATTTTGTCAATATAAATAATTACCAACATGTATTTTTAATGTTTAAACCTTGTGTTAGAGAGGGACCTAAACAAAAAATTTTAGGACGCATGGAGTCCGGGTCTCTAGAACTTTGTGCCTCTTCTGGTAAAGTGATCTGTTAAAAGAGATCTAATTACTCTGCATATTTTGTTGTATTATTTTTATTATTTACCCCTTATATTTTGGGGTCTTGGGTCTACCATAAAAGTTTTCAAGGGGGTTAGGCTCTTAGGGCATACCTGGTGTAGATATTTTTTAACAACTTATTTAGTTTCTCATTGGAAATATTTTCCTTTCCCGTTTGGCTGATGCAAGAAGTTTAGGCCTCTAGGAGTTGGCACCTGTATTGGAGTGACAACTAACCAACAAATATTTCTGAGTTTAATTCATACATTGAGCATAAAATTATAGTGTTTTAATTATATGCAGTAAAAAAATATGCCTTTTTTGTCAAAACTTCTGGTAAAAAATTGACCACTTAAGTGGTTAAACACATAGAGGCAACAAATTAATAAAAATCATTAAAATCTGATTTAAATCAAATGAATCCGATTCTCATGATTTTTTTTAAATGCTTTTTTTCATACCCTGATTCTGATAGAGTAATTACATCATGCATGATGAGAATGAGTAAGTATCTGAATAACCTTGTAGACAGAATTCCTCCCACAATGCTCTGATTATAATGGCAATTACCTTTTTCATATTTTCTGTGATTTCTGTTTTCTCATAAAAGGATCATTTTATGTATAATAATTAATACTAATTTATGTATAATTTTTAATATTTGTGGTAACTTTTATATTGTATAGCACAGGTTATTTCCCCCTTTTAAATTTTACTAAATTTAGGGTGTGAAAGATGATTTTTTAATTTAAAGAAAATCAGACATGAAAATCAGTGTAGTTTCTAGATAGTATTGATTTATGTTAAACATTAATATATATGATGGTTTAGAAAGTATAACAGGGCAAATATTTGTAAGATTAAAACAATTAATTGTTCTTGGGCCTTGTTGCATGTATTCTTTGATTTGAATTCTATTTTATTAGGTTTTTAGGAATTGAAGCCGTATACAATTTTAATAGGTTATAAACCCCGAATTAAATATTTCTAGATAACCTTGGAGTTAGAATTCATCCTACAATGCAGTAGCCCGTTGTGTTGCTCCAGTGTGACATTAATTAACATACCTATCATCCTACAATGCTCTGATTATGATTGTAATTTACTTTGTTTTAACACTTTCTGCTTTCTCATTAAATTGGTAATTTACATGTTGAATTTGAAAACATTAGTTATATTTAGGTTTTCCAACTGCGAGTTATAGATAGCTCAGATTCTATTCCTCCCTGAGTGTTTGTTCATTTGCTTGATATTGTTTGACTCAGCTTGACCTAATATGGCCCTTGTGCCATAAAACCAGACCTGACAACCAAGATCTCAAATAAGTTTTTCTCGTGCTTTTATTTTAGATCCACAGCAATTTCTTAATTTTCGAACAACTTGAAAAAATATTTGTTTCTAGTTTCTTGTAGTGTGTTATTAGGTCTTACTTTTTCAAGATAAATAAAAGTGTATTTATAGTTAAGGTCTTGTCAAATTGTAAGAATCCCAGGATTAATCTAATTGTGTAATTAAGTAAGAAACCTACTTTAAAACTGATTTGTAGAGTAGAAATACTTGTAGTTAAATCAAAACTTATGCAGATGAACTATTATTATCATTATTAATTGCATTTGAGTCAAACTATTCTATCAAATTAACACGGAAGATTCGTTTTTACAAAAATTGGGATTTGTAGTAGTTATACATTTTAAATCCTGTTGAAATAGTTTATAAAAATCGTGTGGTCATTAATATACTTTGCTGCATGCGACTTTCTCTGCATTTAAAAATTGGAGATAAGTATTGTGACATGTGTTTAATTCAAAGTGGAAAACATTTAATAGCTAAATCGATCAAAATTTCATGACATTTTCTGTTGTAAAACTCCAAAGAAATTGATCCACTGGAATTATACTGTGCATAGTTATTATAAATCATGTAAATCACATAACATTGTAATTTACCCCAAAATGTTTTTGCAGGTACTTCAATGAAATGACATGTTCTTGGCATGCTCGTCCAAGGGCTGCATCCAGTCCTGTTTTCCATAATCCTTCCCCTAGCTCATCTAGGCCACTTAGTCCAGGTAATTTTGGTGCATGAAACTGATGTATATTATGTTTTTATATGCGTACAATTATGTTTATATATTTAGGTGAATCCGTTCAAATCTGGGCAAGGATGTGCACCTCACCATCTTTGAATCAAATGATATTTTGCACACAAGTACATTTTGGGTCACCTTGAATTAATCTAAAAAAAATTTTCTTAGTGTACATTGTAATGACTTGAATATTGGGTGAACACTTGCGCACTGACCGGTGTACTTACTGCTTCCTTCCCCAATGTTAACTGGAAAGATGAAAACTTTTCAAAATTCGAATTTGGCAGAGGTATTTTTTCGTTGCACTGTCGAGACGGACGTTTTGAGTTAATCCCAATTGTCTCTTTTTATATCACCTACAACCTGAGGACGCAAATCCCTGATTATTCATGAACAAAGTGTAGGTGCTTTTATTAAAATAAATAACTATTTTAATTGTGTCGTCATTTTTGGGCACACCATTCGTCCCTCTATGTTCATCACCTACTTAAATATCACAAAACTTTAAATCAAATATTAATGCTAATTACATTAGTTGGACTTAAATAGTAGTAAAAAGATGTATTTTTCGTCTATTATATGTATAAATAAAATATATATTTTTCATCAATCTTAAATATATAAGGAACTAGAAAATATTGCAGGACAAATTTTTGAAAGATTAAAATTATGAATGGGCCTTGTTACTTTTATTCTTTCGTTCAAAGTGTATTTTATGATACAAATCCATAATACTTAAAATTCTAAATTAAAAAATGGTCATTTTAATTAGGGGGAATTAAAATTTAATAAATTTTTATAAATCCTAATAAAAATGTTTAATAAATTTTAATTTTCTGGGGTTTTTTCCCTAAATTGTTTCAAGTGTAAGTTTAGTTGAAAATATTCTTTCTTGTCAGCTAGACACTAAAAGTTTATCTTAATCCTGGTCTTTGTTTTTTATAGGTGGCAGGGATGCCTTTAGTCCTCCAAATCCCATTCTAACCAGGTGCCCTCACTGTAACCAGCCGTGGAATTCACCGTCATTATCAATTCCTGGAAGTCAACTTACAAATCCCTCCCCACCTGTAGGTTCTGGTAGCATGGCTCACACCTCCGTAGGTGATGTTTATATTATTGACATTCTTTTCTATTGTGAAATATGAACTTTAGAATTTTTAAGATGTATAATAAATTATGCTGTTGCTTATTCACTGTCATTGATCTTTAAGGGGTATGCCCTACTTTTAGTTTTGCCAATTTTACATAAAATCTCAGCTGGTTTGGAATGGCCATCATGAAATTTTCAATTTGTACAAGTGGGAAAAAGGATAACTTACAAATTGTTATAAAAAGACTACTTCATAATGCAATCTTATAACTCCTATAAGTTTACATTGCTGACCTGGTTGTTGAGTGTGTAATGCTCTAGCTCTCAGTTCAACAGGTTCTGGATTTGAATCCCTGTTCTGGCATGGATGTTCTAAGTGGTTATTAAAAGTATAGAACTAGTTATACACACTTGCTAGGCCAGGTCTTGGCATAAGTTTTTATAGTGGTTCGAAATCCACTTTAAGCCATAGGTCTAGGTGTAATTAGTCCTCATAGCAAAAAAGCGTTTGTAAAATGACAAACCAAGCATTAATGATTTTAGGTGATTGTCTATATTTCTTGTAATAGTGTTATATTTAATTAATCATTATTTAATTGTATTGGATTGAGAAAACAATTTTTAGTTGCAGTGAGCATGCTGTGCAATGTCTGAAGTATGTGTTTTCTAATTTTTAGGGTGCCATTCCTATTCCAATCAAGAACATGTCTCTAGGTCCTCACGAGAGGTTTGTAAAACCCAATGCACCCCCACCCATCCCCCCAAACACCCCCTTAGCCCAGAATCCTCCGAGTTATGTGATGGGAGAAAGGAGCTAAAAAAGATGAAGCATATAGCTGGTGGAATGGATGAGCCAAGTAGTGAGGAATAGTGTGAAACAAATGAGTTGGTTCTGATTTGACTTCTGAAAGCACTGGAAGAAAGAATTTATTATTCAGGTTGAACCTGACCTGAAATGACTTGTTCCTTTACTATCCTTTTGCCATAAATGACGAAAGTATGAGAGAAGGTGAATTTCAAGGGTTGTGCCTTTTTCCTGTAGCCTACAGCAAGGACTGTATTTTGCTGTCCGTTGTTTTAATTGTTTGATAGAATAATGTGTCATCTCAGTTCTGCTTTTTGCTTGTTTATTTCTTTTTCATGTCTGATAACTGATACCAGTGAGCTTAGTTATAAATTTGCTTTTCATCTTGCTACCTTCGCCCTGTTTCTTGTACAAAAACTACAAAGTACTATATTTTAAGAATATATTGATGCTAAGATGAAGAGTAGATATAAATAGCAGATTTTTATTGATTTATGCAAATGGGGTCAGTGCATTATGACAAACTTAAAATTTATTATTTAGAAAGTGTGAATACTTAAAAAATTATTAGAATTTCAGCAATATTCACTTATTGGGGAAATTAATCCTTTTTCTTGAACCAAATACTTATTTAGGTCTCTTTTGCATTTAGATCATTAATATTGTTATAAACAATAGTCTAATACAAAATAGAAAACCTCAGAACTTACCTCCTGCATTTCCAAGGAAAAGGGAGGGTAGAAAGGTGGTCATTGAATGGAGACTCAAGAAAGTATCATTAGAGGAAATATCTCACTCAATTATAGCCTGATTACATTTTTATTTCCAGTTTTTACTGACTCAAAGTTCGATCATCTCAAGTCAATAAAAGGGCAAACTAGTGCCTTGTGGTCGAAGCATTTGTTTCAAACAATCTTCCCAAATGCATTCTGTTATATTATCTTACTTTTGAAACTGGTCGAGTTGAATCATTTTCAACTGAAAAACAATTTCTAAAAAGGATCTAAATTTTCTGGAATCCTCTTAGATTTCTTTATAAAAAATATCCTGATTCTCAGCAGAGCAAGTATGTAATGTTGATTGAAAATTCTCAAAAACTGCTCATCTCTACTTAGTGGGGAAAATATAGATGTCTCATGAAAGTATAAGAAATTTGTATTTTAGGTTTTTACGCTAATCAGAATCAAAATATTAGGTGTCCGTTAAGCAAGTTGTTTTGTTGCAGAAAGTCTGAATTATTGTGAAAATCAAAATAACTAGTTCTAATCTCTTGTATTTTATGTTTTAGAAGATTTATTTTGTTTTGTTCTCACTGATATCAAAATTTCTGCTTAATCTGGTTCAGATTAATTAATTTCATTAACTTTTTCAGTCAAATAAATAGAAAACAAGCATTTATGTTATCTTTAATTGTCCTCTGAAATTTACATTTATAATGTAACTGCAAGATAATTCTTGGAATTATGTTAAAAGTTGCCTACCATCCATGATTAAGGTTTTCTGTATATCTTCATAATCCCCAGGAAAAACAGTAATAAAAGTGCATCTTGCTAAAAAAGGTTACAAAGATGACACAATTTATTGTAATTTCTTTGAATTTAAGTACTGTATTACATAAAGTGTAAATTACAATCAAGATCTGAGCACGTGTAATTTAATTTTATTTGGTAAAATTTTTTTGAAAATGGAATCGACATCCATAATTTATTAGCTTAATATTCCAATACCTTTCAATCAAAACTTATGTAAGTACTAATTTATAAATTGTGTTTTGATTAATTTTTAGAAGTTGTGAATTGTTTTAAGCTTTTTCACCTTTATATTATACTTTTCCATTTAAGAATGTGCTTACTATCATGTGACTAATATACTTCTTGAATTAACTATGTTATATATAATATACTAATTGAATTTATTGTATTAGGTGTAATTTCCAAGTTAACTTTAGAAAATGCAATGGTATTGAATATTTATTAAAGGTTTTTTCTTTTGTTAATATTTTATTAAAAGTATACTTCCTGTATTAACTCATCAAAGATTTCAAATGAAAAAATTCTTATTCATGTGCCAAAATTTGATGTGATGTTTATAAAATTTACAGGGATTAATGAAAAGTACTCAGATATTTTATACTTGCTTATTCGTATTAATATCAATTTAAAAATGCTTCATATGTAATTTATTTAATATAATAATTTGTTCATGGGGTCTTAACCATGTGTGGTGCAAACGGGTCATCTTGTGTCAAGTAAAATATTAATCTCTTCCTCCCTTTTATCCTGTTGGATGATTGAACAATCTAAAATTAGGATAATTATGAAAACTGATTGATATTGCATATGAAACTGCTTGAAATCTTTCCACATTCTTGAGTGATTGAATTCAGCTAATGTTATCCTTAATTTTAAAACCTAAAAATTACCTAATATTTATTGTTACATACACCCATTTAAAAATATTCTATCAAACTTTTGTAAACTGGGTTTTTTTAATTTCTCTTTTGACTCCAAATTGTTTCCTTGTTATTAAAATTATTTTAGAACATCATAGAAGTAACAAATAATAGTAAAAATCACATGAATCCTTTTTGACCTTGTATAAAATTTAATTGCAATTTTGTTTCTACTGAATAATGTTTTGTTGATGTAATTCTTTTTCAGATTATCCTTTTAATATTTATTATTCTTGCCATGCAAATAATGTACTCTATTCATTTAATAGTTGCCAAATTGTTAACATCCTAATTATGTAATTTTTCCATTTTATTGCTGAAAACGTTGTATATTTTCATGTATATAAATATTGCAAAACATTCCTTTTAAATTGTTGTTTCCTTTTACCTTCAAGTGCAAGTTGCATGTTTGGTAAAATCATAAATTGTACAGATTGATTGAAAATGTAAAGGAAAACCAACAATTTATCAACATCAAGTGCAAGACAAAATTTAGTGTAAAAACATAGAAATTTATGCTTGTGTATATGTATATACTGTGATCTATAAATATTGTTGCTTTGTTTAAAGTACTAAGTTCTTAGTACACATCTCTTTTGCTTATGTTGTGAAATAAATGGTTATTAAAGAAACCCTTTAACTTACCAATCTGTTGTGCTTTCAGCAATGATAACTACCTAATGCTTTTTCCTTCTCTGTTCTGCTCTTAAAAACAGTTTCTGGTTAATCTGCCAAATCATTGAAAGAAAAAATTTATTAGTTTAAAAAATTAGCTTATTTTCCTAAGATTTAAACAATGTAATTCAATGACACAACTGTTTTAATCCTTATTAGTGAAAAAAATGGGTAGCTCTTACTATTTTGGGGGAGACAATAGAAGTAAATATCTGATAAAAAAATATTTCAACCTCGTAATTTAGCTTTATGGGAAAGGTTTGTGCATTTAATTTTAATAATAAAAATAGTAAAATTGGTGCACTTTGATCCCTTTTGCACCAACAAAGTGAAATGTCTGAAAAGTAAGAGAAGCCTCTAATGGTGTTCTCATTACAAATGTACACTATCTGGCCATTTGTAACCGGACAACCCATACTATTAAGTTAAAGTGGACCCAGCACAAAATCAGTATTGTGTAGGACCATCTTTCGCCGCAATGACATCTGCAACTCTTCAAGGAAGACTTTCCACCAATTTTCGATAGGTTTCTGAAGGAATCTTGCTCCATTCATCCTTCAAATTGGTAAACAACTCTGGTGTTTTTTGGCCGAGTTGGCCTGGCTCTCAACCGGTGCTCTAACTCATCCCAAAGGTGTTGAGATCTGAACTTTGGGCTGGCCAATGAAGTTTTTCCACACCCATTTCCTCAAACCACGTGTTAATAACACCTGCTATATGGCATGGAGCATTGTCCTGCTGAAACAGGCATAGACCAATACCAAAGTGTTGCCACAATGTCTGGCACAGAATTGTCCATAACTGTTTTGTACGCCTCGGCATTCATGGTTCCAGGAATTAAAACGACCGTACCATGAAAAGCAGGACCAGACTGATCCCACCTCCTCCAAATTTCACTGTGGGTACAACACAGTCCTGTAAATATTGTTCGCCTGGCATTCGCCAAACCCACACACATCCGTCGGACTGCCACAACTTGTAGCTTGATTCATCACTCCATAGGATGCTTTTCCATTGTTCTACAGTCCAGTGACTGCTTTCTTTGTACCACTGTAATCGACGGGTCGCATTGAGCTGTGTGATATTTGGCTTGTGAACTGCTGCTCGGCCATGAAAACCAAGTGCCACGATCTCCTGGCGAACGGTACGATCACTTGCATCATTAGACGAAGCTGATCAAAATTTTTCTGCTACCATTTCTAAGGAAACCTTGTGGTTTGACTTCACACGTTTCAGGCTTCGACGGTCCCGATCTGTCAATTTAGTCAGTTTACTGGGTCTGGGTTGGCATATTATAACCCCCTCTCGCTTCCATTTCAAAATAACACCACTCACTGTGGAACGGGGTATCTGAAATTTGTTGGAAATGTCAGACTGATTGCCCAAACCTGTGGGCTCCAACGATCATTCCTCTGCACTTGGTTTGCATCGTTTGTTCATAATCACTGCAGTAGCTTCTATAAGAATATTCTAACCATTCAACATCTTTTATAAGTTGCATGACGAAAGGATGATGCTAAGCGCTTTTCGAGGGGTGTCCGGTGAGGAATGGCCAGATAGTGTATGTTAGGCGAGCCACATTGGTTCAAAATCAATCCTGCAACACTAAATTGGCTGCATACCAACATATTTTCTGTACAGAAATAGTGTGCATGTCTAGTCACATGCTGCTCCAGTCTGTAGCTGGGCTTTAAGACTCAATTTTGTGTTGGAGGTTTTTTGTTAAAATAACAAAAAGGTGAAAACTTATTGTAAAAAGAATTGGTTGATCAAAAATGAATTGTGGCTTTGGTGACTAGGAAAATGATCTTGAGGATGTTCAAATATGATTAAGCTTCAGAGGAAGGGCTGCCATACTAAAATCATGTATGGCGATTGCCATGGGTAATTATTTGTTTTGCCATCTTTTTTTCTGTTCCCTAATTTAATACTCGTCCAAATACGCACTACTCAGATGCCAACTACGTACGAGTTATTCGAGCGGATATAGTGTATTGGTCCCGACACCGAATTTTGACTATAGCTTTACCACCGAGATAACATCTCGGTGGTAACGCTATTAATCATTCATAGAGTATGGACATCCTGCTGTCCTTTAAAAATACTAACATCTTTTGTTTGAAATAAGTCATTGATTCAGTGTACATAATTTGACTTGAGTGCTTGGTTTCAAGGATCCGCTTACATATAATTGAATTTACACTTTCAACAGATATTTCCGTTTTCCTTTAAAATTTGGTCAAGGCATGGATGTTCTTATTCCTTCGGAATCCACATACAGCCGAACGTCTCGCAAAAAATTAATCTAAATTTAAGATGGTAGTGATTGAATTTACTTCTCACTGGAGCAGCACAACGGAATGTTAGCGACAGGATCAATCCCGAAGGGAAAGATTCGAAAGACATTTTGTCTTTTTGAACAACGGTCAGATGACGAGGTCAACACTAGAGCATTCAAAATTCCACATCACGCTAACATGAGGACATTGGAGGTTGCGACAGATTTAACGTGCATCAGCCCCCCGCACATGACGATCTTTGGTTGAATCGAGTTTAACTTGTAACCGTTCGGAAAATTCATGTAGATTCGTTTTTGAAAGTTTGGTTTGAATAAGTTGGCAACATTATTCTGACGCTTTAGTTTGTTTGTATCCAAACTTTCAGTGGTCTGCTGATGGAAAACGAAATTTTAGTCCAATGAAAACATTTACTTTTCATTGCGTAGTTCAATCTCTTTGATTTTATTTGCAGTATGTTTAGTTGGATTGTGTATCCGCTTTATATTCACCTGTGCATGACTGACAAATATTTTTTATGTATGTTTAGTTTGGCCGGGTTTAGTCCAATACAATGTATTAACTAAAATTTTTCTGTCAGTGAGCAAACAAGAGGAACGCCGTGTGCAATTTTAAAACAACTTGTGAAGACAACTAATAAAGTAATAAGTTTCGGTTTAAATTTCTTTCTGTAACGCTCAATTTGTAGTTCAAAATTCGCGGAAATGCCGTCTATTCAAAATAAACTAGGTAATAAAGAAATATATGCGGCGGTTTTTCCTATTCCTGAGAAAATGTCAAAAATATGTATAAGTACTATTTTGAACTCATTAAAATTGAGTTATTTTCGAAAAATAAAATTTGATAATCGTTTATCCCTGCTTTTTTTCAAATTGCCTTTTTCATCATTGGAAGGGTTTAGGTAATACTAATTTAAAGTTGTAAAACATTAAATATAATGCAATAGATGTTATAAACTATGTTCAGTTTCAGTGTTGAAAGATCTCGAATTTTACTATTTAGTTTATTTTGATTTGTTTCTCTAGTCTTTTTGCTATCTGAAGGTAATTATAATGGGGCTTGTGGGTTCTGAAAATCACTACATCTATGCCCAGACTGGGATTTGAACCCAGATCCTCTTGAGCTGAGGGCCAGACTATATTACTTTACAGATTATTTGAGCCAACAAACAAGAAATTATTTACTAATTTAAGTAGCATAATCAATTGATATTGTATATTTTCCTCTGCAACTCGTATTAGAGTTGTCTGGAATTTTTAGTTGAACATTTAACTGATATGATTGTTGCATTCCCCATACACTTATTAGGTATGAAAAGCCACATTTAATGTTAAAAGGATTTAAATTTGAATTTGTATGTCTAAAAAAAATCAGTATTTTATGCTCAGGGCTGCCACAGATAACTAAATGATTTTTGCTATTATTTTTCAACCTTGGTGACTAGGGGTATATTTTCAAGCAAAATCATCTCAAAAGCTCCTATTTTCACAATTTTGGCAATGTTTTTTGAAAATTCAACAATGGTCAATGAAAATGAAGTCCCTCTTTTTTTAGTGGTTGGAAAAAATCTGTTTAGGATTTTTCTTTTGGAAGAAAATTTTCCAAGGGATTATTGTGGATACATATTGAAGATTAGTAGTGTTATGCATTTTTAATAGATCCAAGTTTAGAAATCACTTTACAATGGGTGTGTTTGCCAAATGTTTGATATCAAACTTTGTTTCGCAAATTTTACTTTTCATGGCCTTTGAAGTGCTGTGTCTAATATTTCACAGTAACTTATTAATAAACATAATTTATGTAATAACTTATTTTATTTGATCTTATGACATTTGATGTATTTATATAATATCTAATTTGCAAAAGTGTATAAAAATGAAAAACCAACCATTCTGATTCTGGTAGGGTTGAGCCTCCAGGAACCCCTTCTGGCTTTGCCAGATATTTGGATTCTAATGTTGACTAAATTATTTCACACATTACTCTCATTAGAGTACTTGAGTATTGATTATAAAAAATTTGAAAATAAGTTGGAAAAACAAATTAGATTGTTTGAAATATGAACACTTTTAAACTTTAATATTTACCCTTTATCTTCTGAATTCAGTTATTTTTCTACATTTATAAATGACAACTTTAGAGTAAGTTTTTAATCAGTATACTTTTTCAGTATCTGCCAATATCTTGAGCTGAAAATAAAATTAATCCGTGGTCCCTGTTTGCTCAACTCAATGGAGCTTTTATTTTTCCTTCTGAATTCGTTGTCTATCCATTTTATTTTATTAATGCGTGTATTTTTATTTTTTAATCTAGTGTTTCCACTGCAAGGAAAATATTGTGTCATCTGCAGTTTGTACTAATTGGCATTAATCAAGCAAGTTACCGCGCAAAATATTTAATGGATAAATTATGTAACTGGTTTCAAACTTACATGACTTCCTATACCTAGAACTTCTGATGCTGATAAATTTGCTCTTTTATTTTCTTCCATGCTGATGGAATGTGAAAAAACGCTCCACCAAGGAGCTGATGCTCCTACAATTGTAGGAGCTGATACTTCTACAGTTGAATCAGAGATTCCAAAATGTGATGAAAATGCTAAAAAGGAAATTGATTGCACAGAACAATTTGCTCAAAACTCCAACACAGTCAAGTTATCTATTGAGGAAGAAATTGATGCAAAGCCACTTAATTTATCTGATGACAGTGTTAAACAAAAACTTGAAATAAGTGACTGTAAAAATGCAACAAGTATTGTTTCTCCTGGTAGACGTGGGAGACGGAGAAAGATCTATGATAAAAATGATGATCCAGAAACCATCAAAGAAAAGAAGAAAAAGAGAGCTGTTGAGTTGAAACTGAAAAATCTAAAATGTGATTATAAATTTCATTTTCTTACCATGTTTTGTTAGGACTTGTCTTTTACTTCACAAAAAAATTGAAAATTAGTCAAAAAAGAAAACTTATTAGTTTAATTTTTTTAATTATTTTATGTGGAATGATCAATGTTATCCAATTAATTATGGGGACACAGGACCTATGACCTTTGATTAATTATTTTTGATTTTACATACAGCAAAATGTTATCTTTATTTTTTACAAAGTGCAATGTTTTTATAAGATTGAAAAACAGCCATAATTGATTTGATCAGATTTAAAAATTAACCTATTTTTCTAAACACACACATTCCATGTACGAACTTATCAAATACACCATAAAAAAAACACAAAATTTCAAATCTCTAAATTATAAAAGCCGTAGTATTTTAAATACATTGCAGTCATGAAAAACAGGAAGGTATGAAAAAGATGTTAAAGTAATTGATTTCACTTCTGACTGGGGGAAACTTGAATACCTCACTAAATAATGTTGCTTCAGCTATGAAATTTGTACATATATTCTTTATAAAGATGTTAAATTAATATAAGGCAATAAAAAAATATCTATTTTTAGAGTACTGTCTGCTCAAGGAATTGTTTTATAAGAAAATTTAGCAATCTTGGGCCATGTTTTCGTGAATTACGAAAATTTTGGAACACAACATTATCAACAATGTTGAAGAAATTGTTTTTATTTTTGTAGAAAAGCTCTGGATACAAAACTAAGATCTTTTATTAACATTTCCCAAAGTCTAGTATAATTCATAGCAAAGTCTAGTAGGTTTCACATAAGCAATATTTTAGTAGGAATTAAAAATTTGCTACAAAACTATTTAGAGTTCAGTATAATTCTAGTTAACAGTGCAGCCTTAAATTTTTGTTGACAATTTCTAATAGTAATTATGGTTAGCATTGCTGTATACTAGGATTTAAAATTTTATTTTGTATGAATTCGTAATCAACTTTAAAATATTTATGAATTTTAATTTATGTGAATTATTAATATAAGTATGTGTGATATTTAGGGACCCTGAATCAAGCATCTGATGTTAGTGGAAAACGCCAAAAGAAAGCACCTCAAAGATTTGAATTGGTTCCTGTAGACAAACGCAAATCTTGTATGGATGATTGTCAAGGAGGGGGTGAACAATTGGGAAACATTAACTGGAGTGAGTTGATAAGTTATCACATGATTTACATATGGCATTCGTTGTCCTATTTAACTTGAATATTTCAAAGAAATTCTTCGAATCCACATACTCATGAAAATATAGCAGAATTTTCAATCTACATATTTACCAATTACTACAAAGTGTCTAGTTTATGATTATCAGCAGCTGACTATTTAATTACTGAAAATTATTTCTAAACTAAGGTTCTGAAAAAAATCTGATTTGAGGCAGCAAAAAGCTCTTCATCATTTTCATATTATGATTTCTAAAATTAATGGATCCAGAAATGTGAAGACTGATGCCTATTTTAGTCATTCTTGCTTTGATGAGTCAGACAAGGTAAATAGATGTTTGTTTTTGCTTGGCTTCAATCTTTTACATTTATTTATTAAGTAGCCCCAAAAGTGAAAACAGATTTAAATTGTTTTCAAACCTTTCATTTGGAAAAATTTTGGAACATGCATCAAGGTCTCATCAATTTATAGTGCAGGGTTTTGTCATGCAACTGACTTGTAATCACTGCTACTAGCAAGACCAAATGTTGGTAAATATGTATACAGGGAAGTGAGGTGCCTCCATCGTGTAATTGAGTCTTAGTTTCTGATAAGCTAATGAGAAAACGTAGTATGGCATTCACATTACTGAATGCACCTGAGCACTTATCCCAATGTTATGTGCTGATAGTTAGTTTACAACTTCGTTTAATCACGTCAGAAAGATCTAGGAAAGCCATGGAACTAACAAATAGAATGTTGGAAGATCTATCCAAATTCAGAACTCCTAACATTTTCTTTGTTTTGCATAACTGTTGACTGACAGATTTAATACTTAATCTTAATTAAATGTTATTGACTGAAATGTTACTCAAAATAATTTAAAGTTTGAGTATAATTTTGAATTCTTGAAACTGCCAAAAGATGCTCTTAGTGATTCTGTTTTTTGAGTTTTTCATCAGCAATTTATTTTAAATAAATTATACAGTTTTATAATGGAACTTTCATTTCAGTTCATCAGCAACTACAAATTGCTTCCATATACACCTTGCGGTTGCTTCATAGAACTATTTATCGTAAACAAGGAATGTTTTCTGTAAGTAAATCTATATTGATATTTTTTTAAGTCTGAATATATTATATATGTGTGAAATTTACTTCATTCGTCGTTTGAAAATGAAATTCTAGTACATAGAAACTTCATACTTTACAAATTAAAATTGCTGATATAATCATGCACATATTGAGGCTTTAAGTGATTCTTATTTTACATCACTTTCAGTGTAGATTTTGATTCTTGAACAATTTTTCATTTATTTCTAGATTCTGTACCACATTATGAAGCTTTTTGGTTTTGTTAGCAATGAATCACTAACTTTTAATAACCAGATTTTTAAAAACTTACAAGTACACATACAGAAAAAATTGTTATAATTGTAACATAAGCTGTAACTCTCTCTCTGAAAATATGGTTTAAATGGCATAATAACTGACTGCTTTTTTTATTATCACCAAGTACAATATAAAGTTTTGAGTTCTGTATCTCACATAAATTACTAGTGGTTATTAAATTGTTTCTCTATAAAACTAATTGTTTCATACTGTGTTACTTATTTAAAAGGAAAAGCATATACGAAGGAGTGTTGTGAAGTTCAGTGGTTTTCCATTCGATGGTACGCATCCAGAAATTAGAAAGAGGCGTGAACAGCTTGAAAGGTATTACAGTTTCCTGTTTTGATTAATGCATCTAACATTGTATAAAAATGTACTTCAAAAGTATTCTATATGATTTCTAAAAGTATAAAAAAATGCATTCTGAAAGGGTTAAAATATGTTCAGTATGCAAATTAAAAACTGCATAATGGCCAACAAGCAATGCAGGGTGAAACCCACACTTGGCAGATTCCTTAATATCATTCAAGAAAATTACAATTAAGTTTAAGCTATATTACCAAAACAATTGTTTCTAGAAACCTACATGATGCCGTAAGGGCCCTATCATTCTTGAAGACAACTTTAAGGTTGTTAGGAAATAACACAAATCTGTTTATCTGCTTGATCTTTTCAATTGGTTAGGCAGAGGACTGGAGTGAATTGTCAGTATCAGCATGGTACTTGATATTCACTTTCAAATGCTTATCCTACTCAAGCACTTAGTGCTGTAATGGGTTGGAACAGACTTCAGGATTCTCATCCTTACGAAGTAATAGTAAGATCCTTGTGCTCAATGGGTTTGCCCACTGCATTACCGACCTGTGAGTTTTAGGGAGCAGAGGTTCTATTTCCCCTGCTTGTTTTTTTTTCCTCTCTTCTGGGTAATCTAATTTTTACATGGGATGCAAGAATTGTCCCCATACGTACATACTTTAAGGATAGGTGTGTCAATAAAACTTCCCTTGTGTGTATGTCCATTTACTTGACTGTCTTGTGTTTAGTGCTGCCTGGCCAAATATACCCTTGCGCCATAAAAACCTACCTTGTACTCAATGTTTGAGGAGTAGTTATTCATGGCTGGCACTAATAAAATATTCCTTATGACTTTCCAAGGCCTTGAAATCTGTTTTAACTTTAAAATAATCCAAAGAATCACTTAGAATACAAAATTCCTGATAAATTATCAACTTATTAATCAAGTAAAAGTTTTGTATGAGTATGACTACATAGTATTTTTATGTTTATATCAATGTTTAACTATTGTACTTTTCAGTTTAAATTAATGACTTATCTAAATCATACTCTGTCCCTCTTCTACTTATCTATTGATCAGCTTAATTTTGTCTTATCCAAACCAGATTTCTTTCGAACAAATTAAAAGCACTATTTTATCTTTATAAAATATAATTTTAAACTAAATCTATAATTTTTATATGGGATGCAAGAATTCTTGTCCCCACATGGTCATCATACTATATTTTTAAACATGCTATATAAAAATAAGATGTATTTTGTTTTAAAAGTATCCAGTATGCATAAATTGTGATAAAATAAAGTTTGTTACCTTAAACTAATTACAAATAACTTTTTATTTATATCTATAAATGAAATGATATTCTATTTGCTGATTCTTAAACTTGTTTTACAGAGCAAATGTTGCTCATTTGGGTAGCCTCTGTGATTTATTGGCACTTCGTCGGGCCGGTAAAGATGTAATGATAGATAGAATTATTGGCTTCTTGTTATACCCAACACAGAAATCGGTAGATGACTTCTTACAAGGTATTTAACAAATCATTTGTAATTTAGTTGTTTAATTTTTATGTACCCTGTTACTAATATATATTGCATCATCACTATGATCTTTCCTTTTTACTATGTACACTGAGTACTGCTTGATAAAATCACTTCTGTTCAAACAAAATTGATTGTATTAAGACATATTTACAAATTTCAGGCCGTTTGGCTGTATCATGAAAACTGCTGGCCCCAGTCTAGAAGTAGGCACAGGACTTGCACATTTTGAGTAGAGATATTTGAGAACAGTGGGTGAGCAGAAGAGTAGGTTCAAGAACAGTTCTTTTAAAAAGAGCATGAAGTGCAAAAAACTGTTCGCCGAAAAGAACAATATTTCCCATCCCTAGCTATAGTGTGTAGAGTGAAAAATGCTCAATTCAAAACAATGTACATTCTAGTGCATTTGCCTCCTTTCATCGCCCCTGCTCCTACTGTGAAGCCTTTTTTGTTCACTGCAAAAACTAACAACCAGTCTGATCAAGTGTTTTAAGATTCACTGTACCTTCTAGCAAATTTGGTTACAGTTACTAGCATGTATTAATCTACTCAAACTAATCAGACCTGGGACAAGTATACTTTTAGCTGAGAAAACATTAATCAAGAGAAGGGGGAAAATACGGGTTCTGGATCAGTGGTGGAATCAAGTGGAGTTGAGTTGTACCGGAAGTGACACCATATCAGGTTGAGTTGTTAGTTTCGGTTTCTAGTGGAGTTGGGTTGTTAGGTTCGTTTTCAATTTCGAGTGGAGTTGAGTTGTTAACCTCTCTCTTCGAGTGGAGTTGAATTCTTAGTTTCGGTTTCAGCTTTACTTTGTGTTTCTGACATGGAAACATCAATGCGGTGGAGCATGACGTCATTAACACAGTGGTGGAGCTATACAATTGACTTGTTTTACATACATGATGACTGGTAGGGCCATCTACTGATGAGATTGAGAAGTAAATGCTTTATACAGAAAATGTACATTTATTCTATTTTTCATTTACGCATAGAAAAAAATTACGCAAGTTGGAATCGAACTCGCAATAAAAGTACTCCCGGCTGCCCGTTTTGAAATGCTTTTAACCGTTTTGTCTGGGAGTACCTGGTAGCAACCTTTGCAATTAAGAGAGAATACAGTGCTGAAACATAAGACCACTGAGTTTCGGTTCAAGTTTTTATCTGCGTTTCTGACATAGAAGGGCGAATGTGGTGGAGAATGACGTCATTGTAACATGTTCAAACGTGGAATCAAACACTTGGTGGGGATGGAGAATGACGTCATTTGAACGTGTTGAAACGCAAAATAAACACACGTGGTGGGCAATGAAGTCATTCGTCAGGCCAATGTATGTTCATATCAAGTATCTGATTCATCAATGAATGAACTAGGTTCAAATAGCTGCCATTTGGGTGATACCAAATTTGCTGTTGTGTCTTGTTTCAAGGGTCATCAACAGGGAGTGCTGCAGCCTTCCAGAGAGGGAGTATCTTTACTTCCTGAAGTCTTTGGAAAGCCTTCTATGAATCAATTCCTAGCTTTCATTCAAAGAACAGTAACAATGTCATTATCGTTTCAAGAAGCCTTTTACTCTCCAAAGAAACTAGTGGAAATGAGAAACGTGCGAGTTTTCAAAATATGTTTCAAAAGAAAGACTGCTTTTCAACTTACTCCGACATGCATTCTTCTCTCAGTGAAACAATTGGATCGACTGGAAGCTGTATTGGAGGAAATTACTGAAGCCATTAAAGAAGGATTTGTTAATGAATCCCTCGATTATTAATGACGTCATTCTCCACCACATTGATGTTTCCATGTCAGAAAGACAGTAAAGCTGAAACTGAAACTAGCAATTCAACTCCACTCGAAGCGGGAGGTTAACTCAACTCCACTCGAAATTGAAAATGAAACTAACAACTCAATTTGATATGATGTCACTTCCGGTACAAAACAACTCCACTCGATTCCACCACTGATCCAGAACCTGCATTTTCCCCTACTATCAAGTCTGTTTTTAATTTTTCATCCTTTTTGTATGTATAAACATGTTGTGTTTCTTTAATAGATGCTATGGCTGAAAAATTGCAACAATCAAAAAATATTTTAGCCAAAGCAGCTTCTTCGTCTTCACTCCAAGCACTTCAGGTTAGTTAACTGAAACATCCCTTTGATTTATTTTGGTTAACTAGAATACTGCTATTTAATATTATACTTCTGCTATTTTATTCATGATTTTAATGATTATTCATGATTCATGACTAAATTTAAAAATATTGCTTTAGATGTTCTTTTCATTGTTAATATCCTTAATTTACCCAAATTTTTTAAGAAATTTTCACTTATCCAGATATAAATAAGATATTACTACTTATATTATATAAATAGTATTACTTTTGTGTTAGGTATCTAGTATTCAGGATACTTGTTAAAATGTTTAATGAGCTTTGTTTTTAAACCAGATTACTGTATTAATATTATAATTCTTCTATTTGTGTGGCTTTTTTAACAGAGGCAAGATTCTCTTCAATCATTTTTGCTGTGCCAAAATAATCCAGTAAGTGCATTATTTTAAAATAAGAGTTCACAATTATCAATAAGTCAACCTAGAACAAAAAATAAACTAAAAGTATCTTGGAAATTAAGTTTTGGGGTCAAATTTGGAAATTAACATTCTTTTGTCATTTTTTGCAGTTAAAACCTCTCATAACATGCTTACCAGACTACACCTTTTGTCAATTTCAGGGAATTTTCTTTTTAAAGAAGTGTTATATCTGGAGATAAAATTATCGTCCTCATAGAAGGTTTCAGAGCTCCTATGTTTGTTCTAATAAAGTGGAAAATAAAAAAAAGGACTAATAGAAGATTTAAAAGGAATAGTAAATTAGAAAATAAACTTAATATATGAAATAAAAAGCTTTACATTATTTATTTTATAAATAAATCGGGTAAATGCTGCTACTTATGTCATTTAACTAAACAGTTGCTACTATGATAATTATCAACAAGTGCTGATAAACCTGTTATGACCAAGAATTTAATTTATTGCATGGAGAGTGATTTTATTTACCAGTAGAATGTCATTATATATGTAACTTTTAAAAAGAAAGAACATTCTTGAGAAACGACTTTTAATAATACTCAAATCGTGTCTGATAATGCCTTTTAAGTTCTACTCTTTCATTTTGTTTACCAAATGTACCTTATGTTTCATAATGCTTGAATTCTTTATATTAAATATTCTGTAACAATATGTTTGTTATAATTGTTTTTTTATGACATTTTGGACTTAACGTTTGAATTTTGTTTCAGGAAAGCGTGAAAGACATTTGTGCCATGTCTCTAGATGAGGCAGCTGAAGCAAGTGCAATTGGTAGTTATTTCTCTTTATTTTAATTTCTTTTTGACATTGATATAGTTCTTCAGGCTTGTTTTGTGTAGTTGATTTCCTTTAAGTTTACACCTCTCATCAGTAAAATTTATTTCAATATTTTTAGCTAAATGCATTCTATATTTTTATAACCTCAAAGAAGTTATCTGTTCTGTTAAAGTAGGGTAAGATAAAAATATAATTTATTTATAAATAAATTTTATATCCCTTTCATTCAGTTCCTTCTTGCTTAGTTTAGTTTTTATTTAAGTTACAGTTTTTATATCACACACACTTTTAGCAAATTATGTTATTCTGTATGAGTCGAGAGTAGGAGTTGCATATCTAAACCAAAGGTGTGTATAATACTCCTTTGTGAGCATGTATACAATATATCATTTCTTATAATGTGTATGTGCACATTTAGGTGCAGAATTTACGAAACACTTGTAACGCATTTTGTGTTTCTTGCTATAAAATTAAATTTATCTTAAAATTTCCTAATTTAAAACCACTTAAACAATTACCATTTGCTGACAAATAGATAATTTTAAGGAGAAGTTATACTAGACAATTTACTGATCTTTGAACAAAACTTGTACCAAAAAATTTATATGCACAGCTTCAAAACTTATTTTTACCAAAAATGTTTTTTAACCAACCATAAAACTGCTGTATCCTTGCTATTAGTGTAAGGTTTAGTAACTTCTGAATTCTCAGGATTTTTGTTTTGTTTCATAATAAACAAATTTTTTAAATCAAATTTATTTTTACAAGATTAAAAGTCATGAAGTACCCATAGTTGGTGAAAAAATTATTTTTGGCTGCGATCATGAACACATTATTTCCCCCGAGATATTTTAATGTATGTGTCTACTTGTGTATGTAAATTTTATGTCTTAACTTCTGAATTAAACATTTGTCAATGGTTAGAGCTACTCCAGGTTCATCCATTACAGATATAATTTTTTCACATCTTTGTTATTTGATAACTCCATTTCATCATTACAATATACACTGACGAGCCAAAACATTATGATCATCCCCACATTTTTCAATGGACTCGTCTGGATGACGTGGAGGGCACGTGATTAAGTGAGAATGGTATTTAACTGCTGCTGGAGAAGGTAAGTAATCATTCTTGCACTTACTTTTGTGAGTGATGGGAAAGGCTGCTGATCTAAGCGAATTTGATAGAGGGCAAATCGTAATGGCCCGAAGACTCGGAACGATTATCACCGAAACTGCACGACTGGTAGGGTGTTCATGATCTGCCGTTGTTAGTATTCATGCAAAGTGGATAAATGACGGTGACACCAGCAGTAGACGCCAAGGTGGTCGTCCATGCATCATCAAAGAAAAAGGACGTCTGAGACTGTCCCTCTTGGTAAAGCAAAATCGGCTCGAGACAGTGGCTCAGCTGACAGCCCAATACAATGCAGGTCCAAGCGGAAGTGTTTCGGAACACACAGTTCAGCGGACACTGTTGGATATGGGACTGTGCAGCAGACGCCCCACTCGTGTGGCTCTGTTGACCAAGCGTCATCGTCAACTACGCCTACAGTGGGCCCGGGAACATCAAGACTGGACCATGGATGAGTGGAAGAGAGTTGCCTGGTCAGATGAATCCTGATTTCTCATTCATCACATCGATGGTCGTGTCAGGGTACGCTGTCTGCCAGGCGAACAGTTGCTCCCCTCTTGTACAGCAGGTCATACACAAGCTGGTGGTGGCGGTATTATGCTTTGGGGGACGTTCTCATGGGCGACTCTGGGACCCGTAGTTGTGGTAGAACAGACCATGAACGCTGTGAACTATCTGAACATCATTGCGGATCAGTTGCACCCTTACATGGTGTCTGTCTTCCCAACTGGAAATGGAATCTTCCAGCAGGACAACGCCTCATGTCACAAAACTCGGATTGTGTTGGAGTGGTTCGAGGAGCATACTGATGAATTCCACTTAATGTCCTGGCCACCTAACTCGCCGGATATTAATCCGATAGATCACATTTGGGATGTCATGGAGCAGCAGCTCAGAGCTCAAACACCACCATGTCTGAATATCTCAACTTTGCGTGACTGCTGCTTAGACATTTGGTACAACCTGTCTCCAGTCATGTACTAAAAACTTGTGGCATCTATGCCCAGGCGAGTTGCAGCTGTTTTGCAGGCCAAAGGAGGCGCAACGCGTTATTGAGTAGGTGGTCATAATGTTTTGGCTCTTCCGTGTACATACATATATTACATTGTTTCTGATACAAATTAAGTTTGCTTTAAATTCCTTTTAAAGCTGTAGATTTATCTGGTCCATGGAAAAAGCCTGCATTTTTCTCTGAAGGCAATGGCGTGAAGCTAAAATATATCAGAGCAAGTAAGGAGCTCATTGTTTTTATTAATATCATAATTTAATTATGTATTTATAAATGTATATAATTTTGTGATACTCACTAAGTCGATTTGAGCCGATTTGAATTCAAATATATGCTAGAAAAAGTTGTGCTAGTTGGAAAATTCATAATCTAGCTTACTTGTTATAATTTGGGAGAATTGTCTGCTGAGAGTACACTCATTAGCTAACAAATTTTGGAGACTAAATGCTTATTTTCATGATGTTATGAAACTCATTGTCATATTGTAATATGTTTAATGGATATAATACTATCAAAGTGCTTGTTTAATTTTTCTAAAAACTAATGGTTAGTCTTTAAACAGCTGTATGGTAAAAAAAATTTCGTCCGTTAATGAGTTTATTCTCTAAGCTGATGAAATACTGGTTATCTTTCTAATCAACGTCTGTTTCTTAGTTAACTGTTTGTTTTCACATCTGGCATTTAAAAGGGCTTGGTTTCTGTCAATGTTTCCAATTGATGTAATTCTTTGTTTAGTAAATAGAATGTCACAACACAATTTTCTGCTATACAGGTAACCCCCCGTATAACACAGGAGTTATGTTCCAAATAATTGCCGTGTTATACGAAACAAAGAACTAGTATGAAAAGGGGGGTTAGGTTCCAAAAATTAAAAAACATGCTATTATATTTTCATAATTAAGATAAATATCTTTATTAAAATTTTCTTAAGAAGTAATACATATTAATATGAATTTAGCAATGTTTTCTTCGTCATCACTAAGCACTATTAACCGAGGGTGTTTTCTTTCTGGTAAGATATCCTCATCCTCTGAGTGACAGCCACAAGATCAGTGATGCCATTTATTTTTTAAGTCCTTTATTTCTCAATTCCGTTTTCTCCCTCGCTACAGTGACGCTCATTAACTGCTAAGAATCTTCCAGAAAGTTACGTCATGCCATGTCATGTGTGTCTGTCTAACAAATTACAGATGAGCTAGTTTAAAACAGCGAATCAGGAAGTTCAGCTCCCTTGATTGACAAGACCATCTCCCCTGATTTGCAACCCCCTGAAAAACTGATAAAAAGCGTGGAGAGGAAGAATACGCTCTCTTTTTTTTTTCACCTCAGTCCAACAAACTTGCAGTTTTGTGAGAAAGAAACACGTTCTTGCCATTTTTTCTTTTAGATGACGAGCAGCGGGGATCCCCGAGAGACGGCATGTCTTCTAAGCTAAGCTTATTTATCGCAAGATAATATCTGCGCGTGTAGTTCTTAGGATATTCCCATGCTACACCGTTTAAATTAAACTTTCATAATGCCTTCCTTTTCGCATCATTGTTCCAATCATTCCATAAAAGCACCGTGTTATACGGGGATATTCCCAATTCTCGAACCGTGTTAGAGTGAATCCGTGCTATAAAAGCACCGTGTTATACGGGGGTTACCTGTACTATCATTTAATTCATGATCTAAAATCATTTTTCTGTTTTAAAAAATGTGCTTTTATTGTAATAATACCTGAAGTTGCAGTTACCTGTAGTATCCCCGAAAAACAAAAATATTTGCCTTTCCTGCAAAATTGTATTTCTTGTCAAACATAAAATGCATTCATTTTTTTAAATGCACATTTTGTTTCGATTAAGCATTTTCAATTTGAATTGAAGCATGTCACATAATTTAATTTTCCAAGATTGATTTTAGGCAAAATAGATAAGTAGTGTGTGTAGATTTCAGTTTTTAATCTAAGATTTTTGTGAAATTGATATAATTTTCATTTCAAATTGTACTTTTTCTTTTTAGTTGCAGCAAACATACAAGTGGCAAATGAAGGTTTCATTGAGTTGCTGCATCGTCTCCTCTACATAAATGTGGATGAGGTTTGTATTTTACTTTTGACAATTCTAATTTTAGTTTTAGGAACTATTTGAAGATAGTTTATAAACAAAAATTGTTGTAAGTTTCTGATAATTTTCATTATAACTTATAATGAATTTCTTTCCTTTGTCTTTATGATTCTATTCTTTTCAATAAATTTTTTCTATTCCAGTTAAACAATATGAGACGTAGTATTTTAGAGTTTAGTGGTCTTAAATGTGATGCAGGCACAAACAACTATATTTACAGAATGAAAATTTTGTCTGTGTAAGTAAATTTTTACATTGTAGCATATAGATTATAGATGTGTTATAAAATATGAGCCTAAGATTTTAACAAAAGTAATTTATCTTTCCCATTAACGTATCTATTATGAAATATTTGGTACTACCTAAAAATCCCTTTTCTAATTTTGTATGTTCTTTAAAGAACTCAAGTTTGTCCTAATTTAATTTCCTGCATGAATTTTACTCAGGTGTATGTGATTACGTTTGGAAACTTATTCAAAATGGTAGAAATTAATGTGTTAATATTTTTTCTTTAAAAATCTATGTATAACTGATAGAAAATTCATAAAATTATGTTTTCTCATTTAAATTGCACTTATTCGGTGATTCTTTGGACCAAATTGTACATTGTAATTTATAAATAGCAAGTTACTTCTTTATATGTAGTTAGAATCAATTCTTTAAATCTTTTTAGAGAAATTAAAAACAGGAAATCAAAGTATTTTTCCTTCTAGCAAAAAATAATAAATTAGTGGTAAATATAAGTCTTAAATTGATAATGTAGTAGGTCAGAGAAGTAGTGATGTAGTTAAAAGAGAAACACAAGTTATTTAAGTTTATAATGCACAAGTAATTGGAAGTTTCTTTATTAAACTGTTAACTTAAAAAGTCAACCTATTGTTTTTGGTTATATTAAGATGCTGAGTCTTCAACGTGGTGAAATCTTTTGGCCTTTTATCTTCAAAATATCTAAGAAATGTAATTCATTTCATTGTTGTACCTAAGTTATATATTTTTCAGTCTTCCTGTGGATCAAATTAAGCTAATTTGCAGAGTACTGTGCCTTCCAACATGGCATAGATCAAGGCAGCTCTTGACAGAAGGGATAATGGATTTCCTTGCAGCTCCTAGAATATCAGTAATGAAGAAAAGGGGTACATAATTTTTTTATTAATTGATATCTGTTTCATATAAAATAGAAATCATTGAATTAATTTATCTAAGTAAAAAATTTGACTTTTCAAAAAATGTTACTTTTTATACTTTTCTTTCATTAAGAAAAAGTGATTTATTTCACTTTTTTTCTCAAAATGTCTGAGGGCGCAATTTGTTTTTGTAGAATCCAAAGTATTTTGGAATTAATATCTGCAAATTTGGATGCATATAAGTTGAAGAAATCGAATTGAAGTTTCAATACCTCTAAGAATATTTTTACTTTCATGTTTAGCAGTGCTGAAAGGTATACTTATTGATAAGTTTTGAATACTTGTAAAATATTTTGAATCAATGATAATGTCATAGCTGCTTTGAATACTTTATAGCAACACAACTATCTGCATTGTACCTTGAATGTACTGAAAATGCATTTTTAATATTTGAATCTTAAATAATTATTTTCATTCGATTAGGTGCTTATTTTGTTTAATAGCTATGTGTATCCTTTTGTGAATTTTCGAAAAGATTTACAAAAGGATACGCACAGTTTGATGGTTCATATTTCATCTTTTACATAGTGGGTGTAATTGAATGTATGTATGAATATATTAACCATTTGTAAATTAATTCAGTTGTATGCATTGATATATTTATCCATTAATTGTATTTAGTCATCCAAACAAGTACTTTTTTGGTTAATATTGTTTACTCATTTATCACTTCTTTTAATTTATTAATCAATGTGACAACTAAATAGTTAAACATTTTAATTTGAATTATATTTTCAGTTCCACCTCACTTCACTGACGAAATAACATTTTCTTTTGATAATGCAAAAGCAAACAAGGCAGTTATTCCAGAGGTATGGGCAATGATTTATCATTAACTTTTTTATATATACTGTATAAATTGTACGAGACTTGTCTTGTCCTAGTATGGAAGATTTTAGAGCATTTGATGTTATAAAAAACTTTCTTGAGGAAGCTATTTAATTAGCAATAAAAATATTCTCTTCCAATTTTTAAGTACTTTAGTTATTTTATTGGTATAAAATTTATACAAAATTGTGCACCAACAAAAGTCAACACACTGATAATATATCCATATCAATGAATTAAAACAAAAAGAATTTGAAGAAAATATCAAATTCATTTTGAAATCAATTTTGAAATTGAAATTACATTTGTATCATTGAATAGTTATATCTTACACATATATGTATATATGTCATGAAAACGAAAGTCTTGGTTCTATGGTTAAGACTTCAAAAAGCAGATTTATTGACATATAATGTAATGACATTTTGAACATGAATTACATTTAATAGAAAATAGATCCAGGGGTGAAACACATCCAAGCAATGCAAAGGTAAAATTCAGAAGAGAAAAGTATGTGCGAAGTGACAAGTAGAGCATGTGAAAGCTGTATAATCATTAAATTTGAGATTGATTCAAACTACTAAGCAAAATGACTTGAATTAATGAATCTGGGTTTGAGGGGAAATTAATAGAGAATGTAGTATCAAAAAAGGTGTTTTGGGATTTCAGCACATGTATATTATATACTGTAGCATAAAAACAAAGAAACAAGTCATCTTGGGATGAAAGGTTTCAAAAATATGCATTTTCTGGCAATCAGATAAATAACTCTGTTTAATTTCGCGACAAAATACTACTGTAAAGTTTGTTCACATACACAACTGCAGTAAATAATGGCTTATCTACAAATAGACAGAACCAGTTAAATAGCTGAGTTAGCCTGGATTTAACAATGTCTTCATTAGTGTTATGTTGAAGCAAATGTGGGGTCAGAAAAGAAAAATATATTTCACTATAGCATGTTTTACAAGACAAAAAAGTGCAAATTTGCAAGGAAAAGTTTTTTGTTATTTTTGCTATTAAAAATCTAAATATACATAAGCATTTCAAGTACTCAATTTTTTTATTTCCCATTTTAAATTTTTAGAGTAAAATAAGTAAGGAATTAGTTTAAAGTTCAATAACTTTTTGTAATAACACATATTTTCATCCTTTATTTGTAATTGTGTCTTTCGAATTTTTAGTTAAAACCTTATGAATCTGAAGAAATTGAAATCATTCCAGATATCCATATACCTGATGATAGTAGGTCCATTTTACTCTTTAAAATAACTTATATAATATTTGTTGTAAAAAGTAGAACATTATATGAAAGATTATAAAAAAACAGTTATAAGTAAAGCTTATTTCTTAAAATACATTTGATATCCATGCTGCTCTTTATATCGACATGTATTGCTGCCAAACAGGGCTTTACAACTTATTAATTTGACCTTTCTGATGTAATTTCACAATAATACGAGGTTTGTTAAAAAATATCTGACCATAATTTTTCGTACATAAACAAATGAAGCTAGGGAGGCGTGGTTTGGTTCTCTACTTAACAAATTTCTGTTATGCCGAGCTATTAACAAATTTTCTTTTATGGACAAATGTTTTAAAGACTATTTCATAAAAGTTTCTGACAAACATTTCTTTCATAAAAATCTATATTCTCTTTGTTCTTGGAACTAACTGGTCGTTTGTGAAATACTTAATGAATTTTTATAATTGTCAATCACTACAGTGCATATTCAATCAGTTCTAGTCAATGTTTTGTTGGGTTAAAAACCAATAAAGAATACCTCTTTTGTTGATTAGTGAGAATTACTATTACGGAAACATCATTACCAGTATTCGTAGTTATGATATTTTATTATTTTAAGACCATATTTCAGGGATCAATTTATGTGGTGATTGTGACAAACGCCATCAGTATGAGACATAATGTTGCAGGAATCTAATCTGAACTGCGACTTCTGCAGTAAAGTTTAAGGTTAAATAAACAAGCAAGAAATTCTACATCTGTTAAAAATGGTTTTATTTCTTCATTGTTTTCATGATTTGTAAGTTAGAAAAGGGTTACTTTACCAGAATTTAAAAATAACTTTATTTTTAGTAGTTTGTTCTTGTACTTCTGGAAAAAAGTAGGTTTTGACTGCCATAAAAAAATTACCATAATTGTGCTCCTGCATGCAGTACACAAAGTACATAGGGATCTTGTAACAGAACTAAAAGTAGGCAAAAATCAGTGTTGAGGATTTCCATCTTTAATTTGACAGGATTGATAATGTCGTTAATTCCCAAACCTTTGTGGTATGACCGTTGAATTGGTTTGGCCAACCCAAATTTTTCTATGATCCACGTTGACAAGTTGCAACTTTCCTACTATTTGCATGTAAAATAAAAAAGTCAAAATCATATGGGTGTTCACTCTTTGGAATCCCAACTGTATGTTTACAGTACACTGTTTTAATTTTAATCTATTTGTATATGTTTGATGTGAGCCATTTGTTCAAAAAGTCAAATTAGTTGTATCTGTTTCTGTAGTATGCAAAATTGATACATTTTCAAATGTAAAAATTACTAATTCATTATGTAATTTGAATTGGTGTAATTTATCAGAAACAGTAAATAGTAACATTTCATCAGAATTTCTAATTTAAAAAATTTTCATTTAATTAAAAAATATTTTCTAGGTACTCCAAATTTAGAATTTGATCATGCTCTTGAAAATGAATATCTTGGTGTCAAATTGAAGAACTTTTCAAACAGTAAGTTTTCAAGATAAAATGCAATTTAACTATACTTTTTATTTTTAATCCTGCTTAATTTTTAAATTTTAATAATTTTTGAGTTATGAGACTCTTGATTGGAAGCCATTTATGAGCCCTGAAATATTTATTACACAAAAAGAAAGCTCATGTGAAAATATATTTTCCTTTAATTTTAATTTAAGTGTTAAACTTGTAACTAGTGTAATAGTCAAATTATTGCTTACTGTTTTTTGTTTAATCTGTGGCATAAAATTCGTTACACTGTTTTAATTCTGAACTGTCATCCAAAAATCAATTTTGGTTATCTGGTGATATTAAGTAAGATTATGAAAAGAATTTTTTCCATGTAGTTCACTACCAAGTCATCAGTACTCCTGCTGCTAAGTTGAATGATGTACATATGATTTTATACTTGACAACCAGTGCTGTGAGTATTAACTAATCATCTGTAGTGTTCCATTAAAAATATAGACTTCATTTAAGAGAAATGACAAAACAAAATAATTTAACTTTCACATGTGGAATGAAGAATATTTCAAGCAATTCATCTAAAATGTTTGAGAGTAATTTAAATACAAATTAATATTTTTTAAATATTTTAATTATCTGGAATACTGACCTTTTTATTATTAAATTATTTATTTAATTTCTATGTTAAATTAATTTTCCTGTTAATTTTCTAGTTGAACTAATTTTGTTTAGGAATTCCATAACTTGTTTTTACAAAATAATTTGTGTTTGTATAATTATTCGACTGGGGAAAATGCTTACCTTTTCCTATTTAACACCGAAACTTACTCTAAAGCAAGGTTTGCTTTTCTGTATTTTTATAGTGCTGAAAATTTAAGAGTAAGAAGGGGGAATGTATGAGAAAATTGTTATGATCTTTAATGGATATCATAAGAAATAAGTGTAGCACTGAGAGTGCAAATATATGAGCTTTAAAGTTAAATACACAGTACTGATTGATTTTCTTTTAATTCTCAGTTTAATTTTAAAATCTTTTCAGCAAAACAACATCAGAAGGAATGTCTTAGAATTTGCAGGCTACCCTTTCGATGAGTTGTCAAATGAATATAAATGTCGACGAAATCTCATGGATCAGTAAGTATTTTAAACCATTTCATTCAACTTCAGAATATATTCATGTTTAAAATGTTGTGTTAGGGTTTGATGAAATATGTTTTATATGTTAGAGATGAGTTTACAGCAGGTGTGTAAAATATTATTTAACTCTTATTAAAGGAAAGCAATATTTGAAGGATATCATAATTTTATAGGGTTTTGTAATTTATTCTAAGATTCTAGTACCCTTGTATTTAATAGCACACTTCTTTTTGGAATATAGGTAAAAGGTTTGCTGTATTCAGAGTATGTATTTCTCACATGTAGAGTTTACATCAATTATATTTCTGAAAAATGACTTGTTCATTTTAGTTATTATGGTGGCTATACATTTAACCATATTTGTGACTAGTATGAACAGGGATGCTTTGAAAATTGTCTTACATCACTTAAATATTGTAATTATAATTCATCAGAACCAATTCAAAAGAATTTTTTGCTGGTTGCATTGAATATCTGAAATGTCAGTGTTACTGATGAAAGTATATGTGAAAGTTGAACTTGCAAGTTTTCGAGTTAATCTTACTAAGTTCTGAGTCAATGTGACTGCATCATATTCTGTGTTGCAAGAAAAATACCAGTATTACTTATTGAAATTCATGATAAAACTGGCATTATCACCAAAGATAGCACATAGAAAATATCCCTGGTGCTCAACGTGATAAATGTTCAGAAATCAACATTGATTTTTCTTTGCAAATAGTTTTGATATATTTTCAAGTTCCTTTAATAATTTATTACTTGATCAATATTATATTTAGATATGCAGTCTCAAAATAGTTATTTCTTAGATAATGTATAAGTTAATTTAGAATTGCTACCACTTTCTACCTAGGAATAGTATCCAATGAATTTGTTTTAGCTTTTTCAAAAAATATTTATTTTTTACTCTGTTTTAAGAAAACTTGCAATGTCAGTATATGCAGCTGTTACATTAGTAAATTCAGACTACATTTCACTAATGTATGTGGCACAAAAATCAATGTTATTTGTTTATGGCTGAATGGCAACAATGGGTATAAAATCGACTGTTACGAGGTTCATTCGTTAATTTTGTCACTTAGTTTTAATATGCTTGATTTGAAAATATTACTAAATGCTAGAACTACATGGAAGAGCTGGCCACTAATAAAAATTTTCAGCAGTGAGAGTCAATGAGAAATTGGGAAGATAGGAATCAGTCCAGAAAAGAAATGTGAGTGAACGTGTAAAATGGTTTATTAACAAAAATGCTGAATTCGCCTTTGAAAAGAGAATGGGGTCAAATTGAAGTGGTCATTCAGAAGCTAATTGGGTAACATGACAGGTGTGAACTTTTAGCCATGCATTTTATTGGAAATGAGAATGAACACCAGTAATGTATATGAAATACTGTTACACATTTTTGGATAATTTTATTTCATTTGGTAGTATGAAATGTGAATACTCACATAGATGTTATATTCAGTATAAATGGATTGAAATAAAATGCAATGGAGTGACGACACTTCATCAATAGATATAAGAGCAATTAAGAAAGTTTAGCGCAGATGTTATGCACAGGTGTGTTAGATGTATAAAATCTTTGACCATACTTTTTCTGATATATACTATTTGCATTAACAGCTAGCATATAATTTCTTTCTTTCTTCCTCTTGTTTTAAACAATATTCTGAAAAAGTATTATATGTGACAATTTTCCTCTTTTTGACTTCCTTGTATAGAATGTCTATAGAAGATCTGAAAAGTGTCGCAACTGTGCTTTGTGTGTCTCAGTACATTGTAGATGAATCCAAAAACAGTCTTATTGATGCAATATTAAAGTTTTTATTGAAGCCATCTGCTTTACTAAATAGTAAGTTTCTCTTTTATTTTGCATGTTTTGATTGTAACTTCATTTTGTATTTAAAGACGTTTTGGAAATTATGTACATCATTGCAAAGCAGAAAGAAAATTACTGTTTTAAAATGTATTTTTCAAAATGACTTCAAAAATAAAATATAGTGTTAAAAAAATATTTTGTTGAAGTAACGAGTTCATTGCTTTATCTCCTTAAAATTTATCCGCCTGTCATTTTATTAACTTTTTGTACTATCTGTTTTAGGTTGTACTGTTTGGAAAAATATAAAATATGATAGTGTGGAGACGTAATTTAAAATTTTTCAAAAAGCATGACAATTTTCTGACTGATATTATTTTTATTGTTGCTGATTTTACAAAAGATCTTATTTTTATGACTAAGGTACATTCTGTTTACTACTGTGCTGCAAACTAATTGTGTGTATCACTTAGTTGTGTTTTGCTATTTAAAGGTAGTACCATCATGCCAACTATATCTCCAGCTCCTGTTTCTCGTAGATCACCTGTTGTAAAGAAAAAAGCAACCAGCACAAGCAAGACATCCCATGTAAATATTTATTTTATGATTTCACTTTACATTTCTTCATAAGTATGTCTCAAGTTTTGAGCTTTGTTATGACATTTGAGTCAGTTTCAGGTTTTATGTTACTTTATGTTATTATAATAATTAAAATTGTTTTTCAATACAGATATTACATTGTATACATTTGGCTTCCTCAGTAATGGCGTAATGATTAATGACACTCTTAATAGTTGTTTACCCATTCTTTATTTTTACTTAATGTATCATAAATTATCAGACAAACATAGAACTTATTGCAAAACTTTCTAAATTGCAAGAAAAATAACTTAATGAGAAATGATCAAATGAACCTTAGATAATAAGGCATTTCAAACTTTATCTGCACGTTTGATAAAAATACTCAATTTCATAATAAAGGTAAGTCATGTAATTTGATAGAATATATAGCAGTGTTACACAAAATGCAAAAAATAATTACCATTTATCTGAATTTCTGAAATCAATTTTTGTCAGAAATTTCTGATTTGATCACATTAAAAAATGCTTAACCTCCTAGCTGCTGAATTATTTCGATGATTTAAGTGGCAGATTTTTATTGCAAAAATGAGAGAGAGAAATGGTACTGTTGAAAACAGTTTAAAATGATTTCTAGACTCATTTTCAAACAATGATGCTGTGCTGAGGTATATCTTGGGCAGGGCTGTTAAGCACTTAATAAAGCTGTTATTATACCCTTTAAAATAATTCATTGTTTCCTGTAATTGAAAAAAGGCTAGATGGAAAGTATAAAAATCCTTAGACATTTTTATTTTCTAAATTTTGTTTTCTGTTTTTACAATGCCTTAATTTTCCTAGAAAATACTAAACTGACTTAAATAGGAAAAATGGTATCCTCCATTAGAAAGTTCTATATGGGAAAACTTTGTACTGTGATTTTTGATAGGTCAATTGAGGCACCCTAGCTGCATATAAAAATCACCAAAAATCTTAAACCCACATTGGCATGCAAATCATTATAAATTAAGCAACTTAAATGTGTCACTGTTTATTAAATAATTTTAACATTCCTAAAATAATCTGTTATATGAACAGAAACTGAGTAAAAGCATTTGCAAATCTGAAACTTCTTGCCATTGGAACTGTCACTTGTGTATAAAGAGCTTTAAAGAAGTTTTTCATGTAATTTTAAAGAAATGTTTAAATCACCAGTAATCTTTGAAAATATCTTCCTGTGTTTTTCTTGGATGACATCGATCACTAACTAAAATTGGAAAAACCTTGACTAATGAACTACCTTGAACTTTCTGAAATCTTCACATCTATTGACACTTTAAAGTTTTTCAGCTCTGTATGCTGCCACAGTACATCAGTAACTGAGAATCTATCCTGTTCTTATTTCTCCTAGTTGTAGGCGGTGTATGTTCAGTTCATGAAACTTACACTGGATGTGTATCACATTTTCGTGTATGTCCATTACTTGGCATTGTCTGTCTTGTGTTTGTTGCAGCTTGCCAAGTATGGCCCTTATGCTATAAACCCAACCATCCTGTTCTTTAAGAAAGCGAAATTGAAATTCTAAGGAACAGGTAGCTAAGAAAAAATGTCATGTAAATGAAACATTTTTTTTAAATTAGGCATTTTGAACATACCTATTGTAAGAATTTTGCAAAAATTTGTACTTTTCATTGTACTAAAAATAATGATATTTATCTTTGTGTCAAATTTAAAAATCCTAATTATTATCTTTATTTCTTATTTCATATGCAGCATTCTGAATTCTGCCAAACAATTTTTTTTTCCAGCTCAGTGATCTGCTACCTGAGATTGTAATATCTGAGGTGAAAACTTTGGTTAAAGATAAAGATGCACTTATAAGTGGTAAGTACTAGTGATGGTAGGAAATTAGATCTAGCTTGATAGAGATATGTATTTGAGTAGACTTGTGATTAGATTTTAAATATATAATTTAGTGGCTTGTGGATAAATCAATCTGTTTATCATCAAAGGCCTATGCAAGTGTCTAGCTGGTCACACATATTTATTTATAGTAAAAATAACTTAACTACTGCCTTAGTATATTGTTAAAATGGACTTCAAGTGTCAGTAAATCTGCAAATGTGTTATCAGTGAATGTGTAATTTATGGTATCAAGCACATTTTAGGATAAGCTTGAAATTCTTTAAACCTTAATAGATAATGTGTGTGAAATATTCTCGTGACTGATTTTTTAAAACAAATTGCAGTTAGGGCTTGAATATTTTTTCATTGCATTTTTTTTATAGAATTAAAAGGAAAAGTCGGTTTAGATTCAGATTTTTAGGTTTATGGAAGTGTAAGTAAATTCTACCTAGTTATGCTTAAATAAAATTCTACTTAGTAAAAGTGATGCATATCTTACCAGCTGTGAATGACTTAGATAAAGGATGGATCTTAACATTTTATTATCGGTTTGGCCTAAACTCGTGATCATTTTTCTCGTTTTATGATGATACACATATTGCAAGCAATTTCAGCTATCAACTAGATTTAAACATTTGTCAAAAAAAACACAAAATTAGAATGCTTTATTTTAGTTTTGAATTATAAATAGGCTGAATTTTTAATGAAATGATTAGATGTTCTTAAGTAATTTTGTTTCATATTTGGTAGGTTTCAATGTTTTCTTAACTTGTTTCTTGTTAGTCAGATTCATTAAACTAAATTATATAATGTCTTTCTGTGTCAAATGGTTCAATTTTAAACAGTCCACTCATCACCCCTTCGTTTTAGTCATACGTTTGTCTGCTTTCATGAACTTTTTTTGCAGCAGAAAATTTTGTAAAACTTATCAACTTTGATTTGTTATTGCTCTCAATCCAAAATATTTAGAACTCTAAAAATAGGTATTCTAATTCAATTTTATGTGCAGAACACCAATATGATACAAATGAAGTTGAAAGTACAATGCCTTTGTTGCAATAGGACTTCAAGCTTGCTGAAAATTTTCATTCAAGCCGATTTTTCTACCAAATTGCAGGTACTTAAAAAGATTTTGAGAAACTGAAATTTTTGGCCATATCATAGACCATATACATGACACAGCATTGTTCAAGTAGCATATTTCCTGCATATGCATTTACTGAGTTATTCATTACCCCTAAAGTCATGTGGTTTCAAGTATGCTAATTATTATTAAATTGGAGGTGTCTCTTTGGAAGCATGCTGTTTTCATAAGAGTGAAAAATCTAAGATTGAACAGATACGATCCCATAAATGGAAGTGGGGATTTTAAGCAGTTTGGGCAGAATTCATCATATATTTTGAACCACATTTTTGGGAGCTTATATGGATTTGCACCAAAACAAAATTACAAGTCTCTTACACACTGAAATATCTCTTTTCAATTGTGCTAATTATTAAATTGTCCCTTTTGAAGCAGTTTTCAAATGGATCAAAAATCAATGATTTTAAATGCATATGTAGGAGCTATATACATATGCAAGACTACTTGAATAGTTCTGTGCCATTGATGTGGTCTGATATTGCCAAAAATCAGCTTCTCAAAATCTTAGTACCTATGACTTGTCAGTTTGAGAAAAATTGAAGCACAAATTTTCAGCAAGTTTTGTCTTATTGTGACAAAAGTATTGTACAAGATGGTCCATAAGTCACTTTGCCATATAAAAATTTGATAATTTTAATTTCAAGAAAACTTATTTAGTTTTTATACAACTGGATACATTCTTTGGGATATTTTCTATCAAGTTTGGAAACTTATCTCTCTAAAAAATCTCTTTAAGTGGCCATTTCTATAATGGCAACTGTAGCTCCCTGGACTACTTGGCATGGAATAACCTTATAGTCAGAATAAACTCTTATTCAAACCTACAGCACGGTCCAAAAATCAGATTATTGGAAAATTGGTATGTCTGTGATGATACACAAAGTAAAAAATCAAATGATAAATAGGGCAGGAAATTTAGAGAAAAATTATAGCAGATGTACCGAAGGATGTCCTTATATGAAAGATGCAAAGTGAAGAAAGGCACGACCTCTGCACATTGCATCCTGATGTGTTTGTGCCAGTTGGCAGTCACTCGAAGCAGTGTATCCTCAATTATGGCATTGATATGCAGCATGACATCCTTGAGATCTTGCAGATTTCGTAGATGTTTCCAGATGACACAGGATTTCAGATACCCCATAACCGAAGTTCCAATGAGGGAGATCGGGTGATCGCGTTGGCCAGTCTGTCAGCACCCTACATCTGATCCACCTATTCTGAACTCCTTGATCCAACCATGCCTGTCCAAGTGTGGCTAGTGACACGTGAAGTTAATTTAAACCAGAATATACATCACATAAACCATAGCATCCTAAACATGCATTCAACTCCCTGCAAGCTTCACCTGCACGAAATTTTTGTGCTATAATCTCATTTGTGCACATCTATATTGCAGTAAGCCGGTTCAGTATTTTGCCTACCAAGCATTGCTTTTTGTGTGATCTTCATTGCGTATTTTATCATTTCCTCATATTCCATTCTATATCTTGACTTTTGGAACATGATGTAGATGAAAGAAAGGTAAAATATTCTATAGTTAGGAAAAACTAATTCATTAAAAGAGAAAACAATAATTTTCTATTCATACGACCTGTGTTTCTTTGAATTTCCAAATGTGATATGAACAACATGTCTCGCAATTTTCAATTGTTTAGTTTGTGTTAAAAGTTGTTTGTCACTGTGATATGTAAATTGTAAAATTCTTCTTAATTTACAGTCATTAGCAGTTCTAACATAACTATTAAAGAAGAACCCAACTCAGTTTGTTCTCCTGAGATAGAGAAAATGAAAGCTGCTCTGGTAAGTCTCCAGCAATTGTCAGTCTTTGTTACAGTAATTAATCAATCTGTTATTTTATTATTATTCATGAACCATTTATGATGTAGGAAAATTTAAATGTACTAAATATTTAAGGAAAAATTAAACTTAAAAACTAGAAAGATGAAACGCAAGTTTCTAATCAGAAAATAAACATTTTGTTAGCATCCCCACACTTTTGTAAGAAATACTGTTATATTTCTAAATTTTATTTAAATACCCCACAAGATCACATTTTCCCATCATTGTCTACCATTGAGTGCATTTAGTCAGAAAATTGATATAGCTTTATTAATTTTTAAAATTTTATGTAAAAATTGTCAAATTTTCATGATGAAATCCTGACTTAATGGAGAAGGGCAGTTGCCAAAAATTGCCAAGTTGACAATCTATGGTCTCTTTTTTTCACAAAATATTGCCAAGATGGCACTATAACATTCCAAAAATTCCATTCCATATTTTATCTGCATTTCAACGCACTGGATAGAACACTTAGAATTCTCGTAATGAAAATTGTGGTTCATCTTCTATTCTTACTGTTTTTTTTCTAATGTTCATTTTATGTATATTGCTTCGCTGGTTAACCCTCTGCATACGTCGGGGCAGAATATTGTTTCCTTCTTTGGTTACGGCAGACAGCCCAGCGGCTTTACAGGGAACTTACTCAAACTGGCCGAAAAAGCCTTTACAATGCTTTCCCCAGGAGGAGAGGGTATATGTGTCTTCCCATTATCACCTAATGTGCTGGTTTCTATTGTCGGGTCGTGGGTATGCCTAGAAGGGACAGATTCTTCCCGGGTAAACAAAGGGTGGCAGTGACTTTTTAAGTGTATCTCTTTTCATTTACTCAATTGTATTACTTTTCAAATTTATAACTTTTCATTAACCTCTCACAGACTAGATGCTCGAAGATAAACAATTAGCTAGGCTCTCCGTCGATAACCCTGACATCTTTGTCAACGGGAGATAAGACTATTCACGCGCGGGTCTCTTTGTAGCACAGAAAATAGGGGATGGAAATCGTAATGGGTTTCGGCGATTCTTCAGGAGTTTGAGGTCTGAAAGAATCCGAGCCTTTCGTAATGAGGGGACTCGAAACTTTTGGCCTGTCCCCGTATCCAGAGGGTTAAAAGAAGACATTGTTAAATCAGTATTAATACACTGAACTCGTGTATCACAATCTAATGTAACAATGTCTTCTTTCAATGCTTTTCAGTCCTGCAGTTGGCAGTGGCTTATCAACAAAAAATTGCAAGTGCCCCAAAGCCATAACTTCAACTAAGATTCTACCAAAATTTAACTCAAAAAGGAAAAGCTTCAACAAGTGGAGATTAATAAGAAAATTTAAAAAGTACACAAGAGTTAGAACCAACTTCTGTGTTTGGATGGAAAATTATGAAACTGCTACAATTTTAACTAGAAAATTTTCAATCGTCATGCTTTGTTATGCAAATAAATATTTTTCCAGTTGCTGTATTTCATTACAGGAGCCAGTGTACCAATAAACTTAATGTCGCCTTATCTTATATTACTTAATTTTAGAATATTTTATGATTTTTTTTATAGCTCTTAATTTTTGCAGTCTAAGCACCCAGTGTAGGCAATTTTTGACTTTTTCAAAATCAAAAATATTTTAGGCTATAATGCAATATATTTTGCAGAAAAGTATTTAAATAGATTTTCTTGAATGAGTAAATTGTGTTGCTCCAGTGTGTTAATTTAACTACCTACCTATTCTGAATGAGTACAATATTTTGTCATCCATTTGTCTACTGTAGTGTCTATTAAGACTGAATTCATATTAACTATGTTTAAATATGATCATTACTGAATATTAATCCTCTTATTCCTGGGGCCATTGTGGTTCAGTCGGTTTGACCACTGTTCTAGCAACCTGTGTGTTGCAGGCAGTGCAGGTTCGATTCCTCCCTGGGTGATTCCTCCCTGGGTTCTCTCTTCTGTGTCAGTAAAACTTTCTATGTATGTGTATTACTTGACTTTTTGTCTTGTGTTTGACACAGCGTGGCCAAATCATTATTCCCCTTCACCATTAAACCCAACTTACCTCATTCCTGACACTATCGACTAAAGATTATCATCTCTGCAATACTTTTTTCAGTTTTTCTGCCTCAATGCCTTTTAAGGCTCAATTAACTATCAATTATGTTTAAATGTTACTATTAAAAATGTAATCATATCACCAAAATTTTATGGAATCATTACTGGAATCATCTCATTACTGATATGGACAGCCAAAATTTGGCATCTCTGATAGTACTAAATAAAGTAGAGAACATATTTTAAAACAAATTCTTTGTCATCCTCACTTTCGAGACACCCAAGTGATCTTTGAACTCCTAACAATTGAGATTTCTTCTGTTGCTCACAAACTAAAAATTCATGGAGGACAAATAAAAAGCTCTATCTCAAGGCACAATATTACAAAGGGTTACTGTTCATTATAAAAATAACTGCTAATTGAGCTGAAAAGTATTGCCATGTCTTTAGTAGTTTCTTTCGTTGGTATTCCATTTAATAACTGATGTTTTAAATATCTTAAAATAGCTTCATATACTCAAAGTATAATAATTTATCCAGATTTTAAGTATTTGATTCCAGCATATTTCTTTCAGTCAAATGATATACAAATTATGCCATTGGTTCAAAAAAGCTTAAAAAAGGAAGATATAACGATTCACAAAATAATGAAGGAGGAACTAACAATTCAGAAAACTATAAAGGAGGAACTATCAGCTCAGCAAAGTACTAAAAAGGAAGAAATTACTGAACCTGATGAGCCATTATCAAAAGTAAAGAACACTGGTAAGGAGAATCTGCTTGTAGGAAAATGGATTTATAATTTTTAAAAAGTAAAAATTTCCCTTAATGATTAAAAAAATATCATGTGTTCTAAAGTCTTAAATTAGACTGGTTGCTCACTAGCATGCTGTGAATTCTACATTAAGAACTCTAGTGCAATATTTTTTATAAGTGTTAGCTTAAAAATGTCAGTAACTGAATGAAATGGATTGATCAGTTCAAACAATAAAATTGATCATACCTAAAAGGACCTTTGTAGCGAAATTTTCCCAAATTTAAATGGAGTTTTCGTACGTTCATGGCTTTTATTTAAGAAATTTATATCTGATACCTGATGTGTTTTTCAGTTTAAATTTTAGGGAAGTTGTTAATTTTTAACTGGTATGTTTTTTTTTCCCAGTTTCAATTGTCCCTGTGCGTGTGCCATACTTTGAGAGCGATGATGAGGATGACAAACCGTTGTCGAAAATGATTGGACATCCCAATGTGAGTTGGCAAATAATAAGCAATTCTTTGCATAAAACACATGAAGTCATGATTGCAAACTTTATAAAATGTACTTTGAATTTAATTTTAGGACGATCAGTTGCGGCTTCTTGTTACAAAAATAGTCAAAGAGTCAAAACTTGAAGATATTACTATGAAAACAGTTATTCGGAAAGTAAGTGAATTTTTCCAATTTTTGATTACAGTGCTTGTTTTTGTACTATTCTCAATCATGCAGATAGTAAAGCTGTGATTGATTTTAGATTTCTTCTAGCGTAAAAACAATTGAACATGAAATATGTTAAAATTATTGTTTGTTATACTTCTATTCTGAGTCAAAGTAAGGAATTAGTTCTGTTATCAGTTCTGATTATCTATTTGAACACATTGTAATTTTGAATTGTTTTATCAATGCCATTATTACTGTCTAAACAATGATATAGTGCATCTCTGGTGAGATGGCAGATGATCTTGCAGGAGTTCATTTCTAGAAAGGTTTTGAGTTCTAAGGGGAAAAGCTGCCATATGCAAAATCATGTTTGCAGTTGCCATAGGTTATTACAACTTTCCATAGCAAGACTATATGTAAAAGTATTTATATTTCAAAATAGTTAATATAACAGTGAAACTGAATAATGAAAATAATTCTGAAATAGTCAATAAATGAGTAAAAATGTAAAAGAAATGGGTTTCAAAAAAGTACTTCAACATCAACCTGCTATCAAATCTACCATGCTTTGCTAATGATATTTGTATGGTTGTGGCATAGCCTGTTCCAGTGTGACGTTAATTAAAATACCTACCTTCTCCTTAAATTTATTTTGGTCAACTCTTGCTTATTCGCTGTAAGAGGTAGCTCAAGTAATGCAAATAAAATTCATGAATAATTCAAATGTTAAGGAAAAACCAAGATTTTAAAATGCATGCATAAAATAGTGCTACAATGCATTCTTATCAGAAATATTTGTTGCAAGTATATAAATACATACTGAAAATATGAGCAAAAGATGACCATAGAGCAATAAACCATACTGAAAATATAATTTTTATTCTAATCTTAAAATACTCAATCACTTGTTTCTTGAAGCTAAAACATTTTTTCTTATTTAGGAATGCAGTGTATGAAAAATGTTTTATCCATTCAAATATCAAGCTTACTATCTTTTGTCAGATAAATGTTTAAGTATTGAGTAATAAATGTCACTGTCCAGCCATTTGGCATTTAAATTATACCATTGACATGAGAAATATACTATTATAAATGGTGTAGATTCTCATATTTTGTTTTTTTAATCATGAAAACAGCAATAACAAATAAAATTGTCTTTTTTTATTACTCTTGTCATAGGTGTTTGACACATATCCAAATTTCGATCTAGGATATAGAAAGGAATTCATCAAGACTATTGTAAGACAAGTAAGTAAAATCATAATTTTGCCTATTTTTTAGAAAGGTCAGCCATGGCTCAGTGGGTTTGCCCACTGCACTAGCAACCTACGAGCTGTAGGTGGTGCAAGTTTTATTCCTATAACTAACCTGGGTGTATTTCTCTCTTCTGTGTCTTCAGTAAAACTTTCCTTGTGTGTATGTGCAGCTCTGCCAAATTTGGCCCTTGTGCCATAAAAACCAACCAAGCGAAATTTTTTTTAGGTTTATCACTTAATTTACATATTTTCAACTGCCTTGTTTCCCCCCCCCCGAATGTATCGAACACACTCTCTTGACCACCTTGGAAAGTGGCCAAACTGCTTGAGTACAAGATAAATATTAATTAACCTAGAGCACTAACAATTTTTCTTTTTATTCCCAAAACAATTGACTCAGTGAAAACTGGTGCATTTATATTGATAGTACCATGCATAGAGGTAGAAATTGTAAGTAATGAGTAAAGATTTAGTTCGTAAAAAATTGAAAAGCAAGGAATTCTAGCTTGTTTAAAATGCATCCAAGGTTAAAAACTACCCTACAAAATGTAATCTGAAATATTTATATATTGAATGGTAGGACCAAATTATTGAGGTATATTTTTTACAAAGTATGCTATTCAAAAGAGAAATAAGAAAATAACTTCCAGATTTGTTTAGTTTAGTGAATATATGCATATATATATTTCAGTCTAAAGTATTACAAGTCAGATCTTTCACATTTGAAAAGTAAAAACATATGACTGACTCCTGTTTAATCCATATTTGGATATTTTTATGCACCATGACATCTCAAGACATACAATTTTCTTTCACTGAATACCTTTCAAAAACACAATTAAAAATTATATATTTTATCAGCAAAATTGTTTTTGGTTATGTCAGCTACTCATTTCAACATAAATTTAATTGATATGAGAGTGGGTAATTATAAAATTTGTGTATTACAGGTATTAACATCAACAACTATAGTACGGAATAAAGTATGAGCCTCCTACGAGAAGGCAGTTGACTTTGGGTTAGTTGATTTTTAAAAAGGTGTGAAAGCTTGTTATAGGAGAAAGCTACTATACGCAAAAACATGAATGGTAATCGCTGTGAGTGGTTTTCCCTCTGCCACCTCATTATCACTGCTGCCACTTTAGCACCAAATGATTAACCGAGAACCAGGATCCATGCTTAAGTTGCCAATTGTGGAAGCACTTTGTTATGTTCCAACCTAGTACCTAATTCAAAGAATAGACTGGCTTAAGACCATGTGTCTCGACTGCCAACTTCCTTAGTTCTACTATAAGTGAGGAAGCATGTGATGTTTTTAAGTGATAAAAACAGATACGAGTTTTTCATTACTTACTGTTCTTACATCCTCAAAATATACAAGCTGTGAAGCAAATGAACTCAAATATATTTTTCTCATTTCTAATTATAACAAATACAAACTTTGGAAACTTGTTTTGTATCTGAATTTTGTGTATGCCTACTGAATGATCATTTGATGTTACAATGATTTTTATCTTTTGTGAAGTAACTATCTGTTATGTGCAATTTTATAGCCTTATTTTCTTTTCAGATACTGTCTCAGATGGATGACCAAAGTAACTTTGTGACAACAACCGTGATAACCATATAAATTGTTGTATTCTTTTTCATACCTATGTTATGAATTTTACTTAAACCAATGTGATGTAAATGTTTTCGTCCTTGTCCATTTAATTTTGCTGCATTTATTTTAATAAGGTATACAAACTCATGCTTTTCAGTAGCTATGCACATATTTTGTGGGGTTGCTGTAGTAATACATTATCCACAATCTGTATTGTTTACTGTTTATTCATTTTGTAATATAATCGATAGGATATGATAGTGACCATTTTAAGCTATGCTATTCCAATTGACCCGTGCCTCGGCATTCTGTAATCCAAATGAAAATTATGCATTATGTTTGTGCCATCACCTCTTGTAGACATTGTGTATAATCAGTTGAAGTGAGGTATTCTATTATTTTAATCTGACGAAATTAACTAATTGAAAAGTTATGCATTTTAAAGAAATAGGAACATTTGTTGTGTAGTTTCATTTAACATGATCTGTACTTGTAAAAAATAAGTTTTGTTATTTTAATCAAGTTAATATTATGCGCACAAAATGTAGATTGACACTTTAGTAGAATGTTAATATTTTTTCAGACCACTTATCATGATAGTTGATTCAATAAGCCATTTTCGTGACGTTCTTTATATATGTGACTTTTTAAATCATTTTGTGTGAAAGTGCTCCATTCAACACCATTGCATTATGAAATGTATAATGCTAACATTTTTCATTCACTGATCATTATCTGCTTTTAAAATGTTATACAAAACAGATTCAGAACTTTTCTGAATTATTCTTGTAGTTATTATTTTAAGTTTGTTAAATTGCTGAAGTTAAAATAATCTTCATTCAGTATTGTAAAATACCATCATTGAACTATAGTTTTATTTGTGATTCAAAAACCAAGTTTGTGTAAGTTAAATGCAAATGTGCCCGCCATTAGTAAAACAAGTCGCAAAATATCAAATTTCCAGGAATCAATGCAATCTTGTAAAATCTCCAATTGAAATGAACATCATCGCTAATGAAAAAAAATTTATACAAGCCAAATTATTATGCATATCCGCTGTTTTACTCTATCATTGCGAATAGCAAGGAGATCTTGAAAACAGTTGTCCAGAAAGTATTCAGCCGTCGCTAATATAACAAGAACGATTCGTGTGGCTTTGATGTAACTTGGCAGCCTAGGAGTGGGGACATGTGTGAGAAGCCATGAACTCATTGGACTAACCTGTTGGGTACTAAATGCTTTTAAGTATTCTGTGAGACCTTCACATTCGCAATGATAGAGTAAAACAGCGGATATGCATAATAATTTTGTGTTAAGCTTGAAAATTCAGAAGCTGCAGAAGTTATACATAGAATTGAGAAGTCTTCCCAATGGAAGATACCTAGTACTTCCTACCTGAAGAAGGTGCAGCAACATCAAGTTCTTGTTGATTTTTTATTGTGAAGATGTCCATCACAAGTCATAAGGAGATATTCGTTGATATTCGCCATCAGAGAGATGCAGTACTAAGAAAACAACCACAGCCTTGGGCAGTGGAGATCAGCAGATTTATAACACATGCCCATTCAACATGTCTTTTTGGTCAACAACCAGGTAACTCAGACACCTACAGCCCAGATTTGTCGCCCTATGACTTCTGGTTCTTCCCTAAGCTAAAATCACTTCTGAAAGGGAAGAGATTTGAAACCATGGATGTGATTCAGAACACAACTAGGCAGCTGATTCCAACAATGGACTTTGCAAAGCAGCAAAGATACCGGGAGAATTGTGTGAGATCCCAAAGTGTCTAACTTGATGGAGGTTAGGAAGGAAAAGTCCTTGCTACAGAATACTTTCCGGAAAGACCTAGTATTCCTTTTTAGGGATTCTGACTATTCAGCTATACGTAATTTTATTTCAGGAGGGAGAAGTGTAAAAATAGTTTTTCATAATGGTTCCCCGATCTGTTTTCCAGGGGCAAGGGAGAGAAAGATCATGATACTTTTAACATTTCATCATAATTAATTTCAATTAACTTATATATTTGAAAATTCAACACATTTGGTAATTTTGAGTTTACCTAATGGTGTCATGGAAAGTAAAACTTGATTTCAAGTCCAAATTTAGAATAGCCAGTTCTAAAAATAAGCTGCTTAAAATCAAATGTGTTTGAATCGAAATATTTTTTAAAGCAGGGGCACTATAAAAGGAAAAAATCTGATAGTTAAGTTCTGATATTTACTGATTTGATCTTCTAATTCATTAACATTGAAAAATATCAGCTTATGGTTGAGTGATAGTTCAAAAATCAAAAGTTTGTAAAATTGGATAAAGGCTTTTAAAAAAATTGTCAGATAATTAATAACTTGATTGTGAATTTTATATACATATATGTATAGCCTTTTAAATTTGAATCAACTACTGCTGTGTGATATTTCTGTATCATATATTCAATGTTTTAAAATCCCATCTGAAGTGCATTTTCTCATTGAAAGCCTAAGAATAAGTTCATATGTGCTCAAAAATGTTGCCTGTACTTTAAAAGATGTTGCATTTCTTAGATTAAAAATACACTTATATAGTTGTTTTGATTTTGTTTATTCAGCACTTAGTAATTTGGCTATACTTAAGCATTTTAAACTTTAACCCATTCTTGTTTACATTTTCCCATAAAAAATAACGAAAATTCCACTTTTAATTTTATATATTCATGTAAACTTCTATGATGCCAAAACTATTTAAATTTTTGGTTCCATCCTTTTCAAACATTGCATCGACATTTTGTCATCAAAATACCAATGTTATTTTAAAACAAATTAGAGAAATATTAAGTTTATTTGAAATAAAAATGAAGTTATGCCCACTAAAAGTTTATAAATTAAATTTCACTGGCATATTTGGTGTACTATGAAGTGGAAAAAGAAGTTTGGCATGATGGACATGTATATGTCCCAGCTATATGACCATAATGATGCATGTATATATGTGACATCATTATGGTCTGTCAAACTTTCTGAAATATTCAAATAAATACTATTGTTACCTGATTCAATGATACGCTTAACACTTAAGCATTTTAAATTTTAGAATTACTTGCTACAATAAGGGGGTGTTAATTCTGCACCAAATGCTTCTTCCTGCTCCTAAATAGTGTTTAGAAAATGTGTGCCTATGAAAAAACCTATACCATGAAAAGTAATTGAGATAAACCACTATCTAGACTAGTAATATTTAAATGAAAGGACTTCATTGAAATTGTCAAAAGCTTTAAATTGTTATAATGCAGTATGTGGAATAGAACCTTTTAGAATTAGTTTTTTTCCACAAAAATACTATTTCACTTTCTGCAAATGGATTATTTTGACTGAAATTAGAAAAATATTTTCTGTGAAATTTGACTGTTTAATGGCAGGCTTATTCATGAATCCTCATTTGTGTACTTTTCCTGACAAAGCAGATTATTTACAAATTTGGACATTCAGCCCAAATTATTTTAATAAAAAATGAATTTTTTAAGTATTAATGAGCTGTTTCGTAGCAGTTTAAGATTTATGCAAATTTTGTAGCCCCCATGGTTATTTTAACATATTCTTTATTTACACACTATTTTAGATTAAACCGAATTACATAAATTAGAATGCAAACTACTGAGATTTTACCTATCAATATAGATCTGCTAGTACTAACAATAGGGTGGCTTATTACATCATTACATGCATAGGTACCTAATCACTTAAGATTTTTACCTATTTCAACAGGTGGGACTAGAAATGCTTACAATTTGAAGATATCACTTAACCCTTACCAGCTGGGAAGACAATGACCTAAGATGAACATGCCATATATCTAGCTTATATACAAGTGTTTCAGTAGCAGCACAAGCAATGCATTAGGGATCAAAATTTCCTCCTTGACAATTCTAAGTACATGTGTGCATTACTCAAGAATGGATTGACCCCCTAAAGTATATGAAGGCATTAGTATTTTTATCTATTGGATGAGATTAGATCAAAAGCAAAAAAATCTAATGCTCAGCTTTAGACAACTGTATAAGTTAACTTGATTTGCTGTTTCTTTTCCGCAGACAATTAAATGCAACTGTCTTGGAGCTTGATAGCAGTCTTACAAAGGTTGGAAAATGAGGCAATGATTAACTATAACCAAGGGCCTGCTGTAGACTGGATTGTGGCTTCAGTAGGAAGCATAGGGTAGAGAAGAGTTTACGATACCCATGGCACATGACAAACAGCATTAACCAATTATACAGGGTGACAGATGTAAAGGCAGCTTATCCTGGTATTGTTGCTGTATGTGGCATGCCACATAAAATATGGTTTAAGATGTACAATATCCCACCTACCTTTTACCGATGTTGAAAATGATCTTGAACATCAAAGCACAGCATATTTTGAGACACTCGTTGCAACTCACTTATATCAATGACCCATATAACAACCCGAGTGTTTTCTTTCAGATTGTCTATTGTCTTGGATTGTTAGCATACTTCCCCTTATAAATTTTCCCATCAATAAAAGTCAACAGGTCAGGCAAACAAGGAGGCCACAACACTTTGCTCAGTCCGTTCATCGGAAGCCTTACGGATGAGTCGGGGTTTAGGTAGGTCACTCCATCCTGCTAGAAGCATTCCAATTGCTCAGACGTGAGCTGTGATTAGAATTCTTCAACGATTTTCATTAAGTAGTGAGACATGCTGTTTTTGTGGCCCACCCTGTAAGAAACCATGAGGCTGAAATGGGAATTGGCTTTTTGCAATGAAAAATCAAGGATGTTAAAATGGAAACTAGACTCACCTCAGATTTGTTTAAAATATCGTTTTGTTTCAGGTTTCGATTTTTATTTCGTTGCCATTAAAAGATTTTAATTAGAGACTTCAATGGACACTACACTACTGTGTGAATACCAGCCTTTTCCTACCAATGAATAATCATTGTCTAACTGAATTCATTAATTCATCGTATAAATGAAGAATTTAGATTAAAAAATAGGGTAGGCTGTGTCAGAGCAAGGTTTTACATGACTGTCTCATTAGCATATCACATTTATTCGAGTGTAGTACAAATTCAGTGTTTATCGAAAACTGACGAGTTGCTCTTCCGCGTAGATACTACATTCGATGTTTTCTGATTGGCTTTTCAACAAGTATATTCCGACATTGTGAAATTTTAACTGAGACCCAAAGTTTCACAACCAACTATTCGATTTCACTTCTAATGTCTTAAATTGAAATCTTAACATTAGCTTTCGTTTGAGACCACTTTTCGATGCTGTAGCACTTTGCAACTCCTGAGTTATATTGATTCAAAGTTTTCTTTGTACAGCAACAAGCACCCCAAAACGCCTCCCCTCTTATCGCGACATCCCAACTCAAGCTCACTGTCTATTCCCTCAGCTATCAAATGACACTAGGTTGGTTTGGTTCATGTTGATAATATAGAAATTATTAGACCACACTTTATGCCCATTTTTTCGTAATGCTTAACTTTCTATACTGGCCTGATTTTTAAGATGTATTCATGTCTAAATGTAAAGTAACCATGATTTATCAAATCTTTACCAGTGATGTACTAGTTTGATCTGAGATTTTCTAACTCACGGTTCCCGAAGGAAGAAATATTGAAGTTTATAACTTTCTTTTTGCTAACGGATGTTAGTGAAAGTTTACAGCTTTTGTTGATTAAATTGCTAGTTAATTGATATCCTATTAGTTTTAATTTTGATGCAATTCTTTGTTCAAGAGTTGCTGAAATTACATTCAAGTCGAGCGAATCCTGAATCACATGTTATGCCTGTCAGAATGCATGAGCAGATATTAATTTTGAAGCGGGGACAATCTTTTACTTTCGCCATCTAGAAGCAAATTAAAAAGAACATCAAATACATTTAGAGTTAATTCATGGATTACTTTTTAAAATAGGTAGTAAATTACTTGAAAATTAAAAAAACATAAATGAAGTGAAAGCATAAAAGTTGAAAAGCACTATATGAATTAAATTGAAAAATTTTGAAAATTTAGCAGTGTGAATGTGTTTGCTATTTCCTGCATCACAGTGTAAAGAAAAAAACTAATTTAAAGCAGATTTTTGCCAATTCAAAAACTTATTTATTGATTAAATATGCATTCAATAGCTTTCAAATATATAATTATTTTTGGAACAAATGTTTCAACTACATTGAATCAACACACATTAAAATCTCTACACATCACACTCAATCTGTGTATATATATACAATATCTACAAATATCTGTATATATATCCTATATAAACCAGAACTAATCCTTAGTATTATGTTCTTCATGCCAATCTTTATTCATTTTTTTCACACTGTCTCCTCGAGAAGCAGCTTTCTTTCCACTGTAAATCATAACAACACAAACTACGCCAGTCAGAATGCAGAAAAAGATATTAACTTTGATGCGGGTCCAATCTTTCACTTTTGTCATCATGTCATTTCTAGAAGCAAATTAAAAAGAACATTAAATATTCCATTTAGAGGTAATTTTTTTAGATTACTTTAAAAAATATTCTGTAAATTGCTTTAAAATTAAAAAGGAAAATTCTTCATTACAAGAATTTTTATACTTTACTAAATATTTTATATGAATGGACAGTTGGAATATGTTATCATTTATGAAAAGAAATGGTCAAAATAAGTCCGAAACAAGGTTAGTCGTATAGTTTAGCTCCGACAAGTTAGCAGTCTAGTCATATGGTTTTGAATGAGTATTAGCTAGGTTAGGGGTTTGAAGGTGGTACTGTAAAGAAAAACGCTTCCACAATTAGCATCTTTAGAGCAGATTCTTTAGTTCTGTTTATCATTCAATGCCAAAAGTAATAGCAGTGATAACACGTTGGTAGAGAAAACAATCCACATTTTTGGAATGGCAGCCTTCCTCCTAAAGAGACTTCACATCTGTTCTAAAACCAACAGACCCAAGGTTGACTTTCTCTCCAGAGCCACAAGAGACAAGGTTAGTAGCTGACTGTTCTTGGGAAATATATCTATTACATGCACATATATAGCTTATATTCTGCTCATTTATCTAAGCAGAAGAAAAGAAATTAAATACAAAATGGTGTTGAGAAGACTGACTTTAAGTTGTGCAGAGTTGGTTTGTTTAGTCTAATCGTGACATCAAATGGTTCTTTAAAAATAGAAATATTCTGATTATGATCCTATTAGTTTTCACTTTGATCACTCACAAAAGAGAGTTATGGATATAAACCCTGCAATACTGATTTCACTGAATTTAAATTTGCATCTATTGTCACTAGTTTCATGAAAATAATATGCCTTTTGAACTAACCACTAGCTGCATAACTAAAGGATGATTCCATGTGTTAAACAAATCCAGATAACTGTAGCAAAGGATGCAAGAATTTCATTTCAATTCTAAAATAGCTAGATACAGAACTTTCTAAAACTTATTTAATAGATTACATTTAATTTTTTACAAGAGGTTTGGGTTTCAATCTCAAACATCAAAATGAAATTTATTGCTTCAAAATGAGATGAAAAATTTCTAATTTTAAACTCTGGATATATATTACATGAAAGGAAAAGAAGCAGAATGTAATAAAGCACTTACGATACAGTTTTTGGTACATCTGCGACAGTTGGATATTTCTTCATCCATACCAATAAATATTTTTCAAACTTAGTAGGTTTATAATTGCCTAAACATACAATGAATCATGTTATAAAAACAAAGTATTCCATTAAATTTTCAATTTCTTTTAAAAATGCAAGAAATATAAAACAATTCATGCATCTGATAAAATACCTACAAATAAATAGCTTTTTACAATAAGTATGTATAGCCAAGCATTTTTAATTGACAAATTAATACCTACAGGCATTTTAGCTTTCTAATCAAAACATTCAACAAGATTCTTTATAATTACTTGATAAAAACAAGTGCAAAATATGTTAAAAGGAAACTAAATCACCTTCTCTTTTGGGAGAAGTTGATTTGAAACCAGATGTATTTAGTTTTCGTTGCTGAAGGTAAATTGTGCTTTGCTCGATATGACATAACTGAACATAAATAGGCTTAGGCCTTCGAAGAAAGTTAGCCACAAACATTGCAAATATCAAGAACGAGGCCCTAACACTTAGGAAGGTGAATATTTACAAACACGACTATTTGAACCTTTTCACTGCATACAGCACCGAATGTTGTACCTTATTGGTTGCAGAGAATATGGTTTTATGACGTCATAGGCGCGATTGAACCATGATCAGATGATGAGATCACACCTGAGCGGCACCCCTCCAAATTAAAAGGGGTATTTCAATTAACGGTAACACTGGAGTAACACAACGGGCTATTGGTGTATAATACTGAATAGTTTCTTGAATTTGAGTTACGTTTTAATATTGTTAGGCTATGCGAATGTGCATACTACTGAATATTTATTGAATTTGTGCGATTTTTTAATGCTTTTAGCAATTTGAGCTGTTATATAATTAGCTTAAGTTCTCATTGGAATCAAATATAACTAGCACGTATACAACAAAAATCCGTACGTGCAAGATAAATACTTTGTAGTGAATAGACTGATTGCTGGCCCGCTGTCCAGATACGGCCCTCAGGACAGTTTTACCTAGCCCGCAATCCAGATACAATCCTCCAGGTATTTTTTTTATCAGGCCCGATCCTCCAAATCGGCTTAATCAGCCTGCATCCCAGATACAGTCCTCCCCACAGGTTTACCAGATCCGCAGTCGAGATCGGTCCTGTAGTGCTGGTTTGATTTATCGCTGGACTGTTTGTTACCTTTTGCAATTGCATATTAAGAGAAAATGTCCAAAGGGTTTGGGGATGCTCACAAGTACATCGTCACTGGTTAAAATTTTGTGTAAGATAGTTGTCCTAAACCTGACCTTCTTTAATTCAATATATTATATTTTTTTCTTTAAAAACTGTATTAGGTGTTGCGAAAGTTGTCTTAAAGATTTAATAGCAGAAAATAATTCACAAACTTCCCTTTTTAAACATAATGCGTTTAACACGAGTTGGAATAAATTGAAAAATAAATGCACAAGTTAAGAAATAGCTGCCTCAATAAATAGTTTACATAATGCATAAAATAAAATAAATTTTATTTTATGCATTATTTATGCATAAAATAAAAATAGTGAACAGATAAAGTTGCGTGCTCAAATCACGTCTGGGTCACCACTGAAAGCTTTCATTTACAGTATTATGGATACATAATTGCTTATGTTTTTGTAAACGCGAATTTATTTTGGGACAATTACGCAAAGAAGTATTATTAACGTAAAAGATTATTCATATAATGTTTACAAGATGGAAAGTAACTTTTTAAACCACGTACTTAAAGTTGTTAGCTATTTTACCCAATTTTAGATTTTTGATTCAAAAACTAAATAAGTTACACCCGTGTGTCTATATACGAATTTTAAATTTATCAGTGATCAAGTAAATAACTCTTGACAAATTTTATAATTTTAAGTGTGTGCAAAAGTTCTGTGCTGGATTTTTAATATTAAATTTGTATTTGTATTTCACACACACAATAATTTAATTATTGTGTGTGTAAAATCAATATTTTATAAATACGAAAGATGAATAAGAAACAGTAAACTTTTATAAAATTTATTGTCACATTCGTCACACTTGAAATCCACTGAATAAAACTCATAGAAACATGTAGCCATTTACTGACTCTTAAATATTGTGGTTTTGTTATTAATGCTTCGGACTTTTTTAGTTGAAATTTTTCCGCCATTTGTTTTCTCACATGATAAAATCTTACTTTTTAAATATTCAAATAAGACAGTTTTTATTAGTGATAGCCTGTGGTTTTCAAGAGGAGATTGGTCTAATGTGTGTTCATATAATGAATCAAACATGGTATTCATTTCTTGCAAAGTTCGAATAAGGAGCTGATGCATTATATTCTTTCTTAATTTATTGATTGAAGGTACTACTTCCACTTTCAGTCAAGTACCCCAAAATTTTTCTACAAGAAAACATTTTGTTTCGAAATGCTTGGAACATAATTAAGTGTATTTAGAAGATTTTTTTCCTATAATTTTCTTCTTTCTTCAACTTTGGGAAAACTAATAAATGGAACAAAATAAATTGTTTAAATATGCAAGAACTGAATAAATTAATTTTTAGCATGTACACATCTTTACAAGTTATTATTACAAGTAAATATAAACTGTTTTACTTATAGTTCTAAAAATCATAAATACAAAATTATTTTATTGTTTTAAGGAACGGAACCTTAAAAGTTATCACAGATTTAACGCTTTTAAAAAGATAGTTTTTTTCCAAAAAATTGTGGAAGATAAATGTTTCGCTTAATTGAGGAGCATGTTTTGTGTACATAAATTTTCACAAATATACTTAATTCGTTAAAATACTCTATTTAGAGAGAAAAAAATCAAAAAGTGTTCCCTTTTCAGGTAGTAAACAATAGAGTGAGGGATTTCATTTCTCTGGAATGTGTTTTTATCACCACCACGCTTTTTTATCAAGTTAAAGAACTATATAAACATCGAAATGCTCACAAATATTGTTAGAAACAACCTAATTCAGTATGATTTATCTCAAGATTAAAAAATGTAAGGAAGAAAGATAAAACTGATTTAAAAGTAGAAAATAATTAAATTTTAATGTTAGGTTTATTTAAATACGAAGCAAAAAAATCAGGTTGTCAAGCAGATGTTTTTAGAAAAGGAACCTTCCAGTTGGGAGGATTGTTTCGAATAAATTCAAAAGAAGTTTCATTTGTTCTCTAATTGTTTGCTTTTCCAATTTGCTATATTGCATGCTTCATTAACAAGAAAAAAAATACGTCAAAACAGGTAGACAGTATTTCAATTTCCGTTCAAACACTGTGTTTGTTTTTCACATAAGAGAACGGCAATTTGTTTTCCGCCTTTCCAGTAGAAAGTTATAGGTCCAAGGAAAATTATTTGAAAGAAAAGCTCTTTTGTCAAATGTAATCTTATAATGAAAGATTTTACACATGTTTTAAAACATGAACAAAAGAGATTCCCTAAAGCGCATAATGTGGTTCACATTTATAATATGGTTTATAAAATGCTTTAATCCTATTTTTAAAAAATCGATTTTATTTAATATATAATTTGTAAAAGTTTCAAACATTATTTTTATTTTAATTATTATTCTTATGTAATTACACAGATGGGTGGATACAAAACAATTTTATTCAGCAAGAAATAACAATTTAAATTATGTACTTAAATTTATGTTATCAATTCATATTTTTATCGTGTAAGATACGAAAGAATATAGTACTCCTAGTTGGCGACAAAAAAGTCATCGCCAAGACAGAGAACAATTTCGCACAAGTTTTTAAAGTTCGATTTATTATTTTTAATATTTTAAGCCCTTATAGATGTACAATTTATAACAGCAAACACACTCGAACACCAGTTATTTTATTTTAAACATTATTTTAGATATATATTGATTGCAAATGTATGAAATCTTTTTATTAGAATGGAAAATGCCAGCAAGTTGTATTTATTAATTCTAAAGTTCGAATATCTATTTTTATCATACTAGCAAATATTGAAAAACACAAAAAACAAATGTAAAATACACGTAAATTGCTCACCTGTGAAATGTAATGTTTCCACCTTTGATAAATTTGGAATTACATCCATATGCACAACACGATAGAATCATGTTAGCTTTCACTTTCAATGCATTTGCTATGGGAGAATGAATGCACAAACTATATGCACGTTGGAGAGAAGAGTCTAAGGATCACGTGACTACTGTTTTTGGTCACATGATCATGTTTACATAAAAGGGTTGCCATAGCTCACTCTACTTTTATATCTCCTCTATGCTTTATACCTGCCGAGTTCTGGGTCACTCGCTTTGATACTCGGCCGAGAAACTTATTGAGGAGTAGAGGTAATCACATGTGGACGAGTCGGTTCATTGAGATTAGTTTAAAGAGTACGGTAAACATGGTTCCGCGACGGAGGAAAATGAGAAAAATTAAGGGAGTTTTTAAACACTATTGCAACTTGATCATACCTGCCATAATAGAGGAAATCGAAGATAAAACCAGCAATAATACAAAACGGTTATGGACAAGACCGTGGCTATTAAGAAGAGATATTAGAGGAGGAATTGCAACCCTGTTAAGGGAATTTGAAACTGAAGATCTCAAAGAATATGGATCTTTTATGAGATTGGGGTTAAGAGCACTTTGATTCTTTGCTTGAAATAACTCCTAAAATTCAAAAGACGACACTGTTTTGCCAGCTATTCCAGCAAAAGTGGAATACCTATTCCAGCAAAAGTGAAATTACAGGTTGCTTTATGTTTTCTTGCAACAGGAGACAACTATCGCTTTTTACAATATTTCTTCAGTGTCGCAACCAGCTATAAGTAAATTTGTCCCAGCAGTTTTAGAAGCTATTTACGAACATATTACATTGAGGTAAATAAATTAAAACTAAGATTCATATTTTAGTAGATATTTATTAGTAGTTGTAATTATTATAATTTAAAAGTATATATGCAATAAAAATTTAATCCAAAAGTGGCAGAAATAACTGAGGCCAGTTTATCGGAACAGTATGTTGGACTGAACGCAGATGCATCGTGATCTGTGGTTACTATATTACTAGGTGTCTCTGGTGTTGTCTGATACTGAGCCGAAACAGATTTATGAGTCTGAAGAAATGTAAAACCACTTGACTCTCCGGTGGAAGCTGGTTGTAAGGAACACCTCTCTAAAGCAAAATGTATTCCCTTTCAATAAAAGTTGTAGGGCCGCATAATGATTTTCTATCAAACGAAAGGACAAGGAGTCTAAAAAATCCACAACCATCATCCTTCAAATCTGACTTTTTACATATTGCACAGCACATACATGAACATCAACACATACAACATAACAACAGAAGGCACATAAATAACAGACAAGTAAAAAGCGACGCTCGCACTCGCGAAAGTGCGAACTGAAACCAGCAGAGGGGGCCGAGCCAAGAAGTGAGAACTGAAACTACACTCGCCCCACTTCATTTGAAAGGCCTCTCAACAACTGATGTTGGAGATGGTAATCGCAAGACGACCCTGACGAATGAAGTACAAAAGCATACACAGAAAGGAATGAGTCATTCCGCGGCTATTTCCAACACTGGCATTCAGGATTCGATAATGGTGAAACATAGCATGATGATGACGTGGATGAATTGGTGTCGTAGGGCAGTCTTCACTGGGAACACTTTTTTCCCGTATTCCGTCGGAACATTCTGGATTGCACTCTGCGCCAAAAGTCCTCGTTCTTCTGACAACTTTCATAGAATGTGAAAGTAATTTCTCCAACAGTCGAATCACTTTTCGGAGAACCCTAAACTACTCATCGAAAGCCGAGGATGCGAAAGAGCTTCGAATCGACACTCTTAGATTTGCAGACACCTTCATCGTTGTTCCCGCTTCTCCACATTCTGGCATGTGTTCATTCAATCTTACCTATCAGAAAGAAAACAACAATAAAAGCTCCTCTGACCCACACAACGTGCAGGTAAAGGTCAAAACGATTTCACATTCGAGACACATCGCATAGAATGCGAAAGAAATCTCTCGAACGGGTCGAATTCACCTTTTGGAGACCCCAAACTACTTCTTGAAAGCCGAGGATGCAGGAGAGGTACGAATCGAAATTCTGAGGTTGGCAGACTTCTACATCGTTGTTCCCGATTTTTCACTTGCAGCCACGTGTTTATTCAAACTTTCCTATATGAACGAAAATAATAAAAATGTTCTCCGGTCCATACCACGTGCAGGTAAAGGTGAAAACGACTTCACATTCAAGACACATAGCATATAATGTGAGAGAAATCTCTCGAACGGGTCGAGTTCACACTTTCGGAGACCCCCAAACTACTTCTAGAAAGCCGAGGAATCGGAGGAGGTTCAAAGAGAGACTTTTAGGTTGGCAGACTTCTTCATCGTTGTTCCCGCTTCTCTACTTGAAGACACGTGTTTATTCAATCCTACGTATAAGAACGAAAATAAAAAGAAATTCTCCGACCCACACCAAGTGCAGGTCAATGTGAAAACTACATCGCATAGAATGTGAAAAAATCTCTAGAACGGATCGAAATCAGCTTTCGAAGACCCCAAACTACATCTCGAAAGTCGAAGATACGGAAGAAGTTCGAATTGAGACTCTTAGTTATGCAGACTTCATCGTTGTTCCAGCTTCTCCACTTGCAGCCACTTGTTTATACAATCTTTACTATCAGAACGAAAATAAAAAAAAATTCCTTCTCCGACCCACACCACGACAAGTAAAGGTGAAAACGACTTCACATTCGAGATACCTCGCATAGAATGTGAAAGAAATCTCTCGAACGGATCGAGTTCAAATTCGGAGACTCCTAAACAACTTCTCGAAAGCCGAGTAATCGGAGGTTTAAATCGAAACTTTTATGTTGGCAGACTTCCTCATCGTTGTTCCAGCTTCTCCACTTGCAGCCAAGTGTTTATTCAATCTTCCGTATAAGAACGAAAATAAAAAAACATTCTCCGTCCCACACCACGTGCAGGTAAATGTGAAAACGATATTGTATAGAATGTGAAAAATTCTTTCGAACGGGTCGAATTCACCTTTCGGAGAACCTAAGATACTTCTCGAAAGCAAGATATACGGAAGAGGTTCTAATCGAGACTCTTAGTTATACAGACTTCATCGTTGTTCCCGCTTCTCTACTTACAATCACGTGTTTATTCAATCTTAACTACAAGAACGAAAATAAAAAAGACCTTCTCCGACCCACACCACGTCCAGGTAAAGGTGAAAACTACTTCACATTCGCGACACATCGCATAGAATGTGAAAGGAATATCTCGAACGGGTTGAGTTCACCTTTCGGAGATCCCAAACGACTCCTTGAAAGGTAAGCATGAGGAAGAGGTTCGAATCGAAACTCTTAGTTTGGCAGACTTCATCGTTGTTCCCGCTTCTCCACTTGCAGCCACGTGTTTACTCAATCTTACCTATCAGAACGAAAGTAATAAAAATGTCCTCCGATCCACACCACGTGCAGGTAAAGGTGAAAACGACTTAACATTCGAGACACATCGCATAGAATGTGAAAGAAATCTCTCGAACGGGTCGAATTCCCGTTTGGGAGTCCCCCAAATTACTTCTTGAAAGCGGAGGATGGTAAAGAGGTTCGAATCGAAACTCTTAGTTTCGCACACTTCATCGTTGTTCCAGCCTTCTTCCTAGTTCCCGCTTCTCTACTTGCAGACACGTGTTTATTCAATTTTACGTATAAAAACGAAAAGAAATTCTCCGTCCCACACCACGTGCAGGTAAGTGTGAAAATGCCATCGCATAGAATGTGAAAAAATCTCTCGAACGGGTCGGATTCACCTTTCGGAGACGGCAAACTACTTCTCGAAAGCCGAAGGTACGGAAGGGGATCGAATCGAGAGTCTTAGATTTTCGAACTTCTCATCGTTTTTCCCGCTTCTCCACTTCTTGGCATGTGCTTATTCAATCTTACCTATAGGAACGAAAATAAAAAAAATTCTCCGCCCCAAACCACGTGCAAGTAAAGGTCAAAACGACTTCACATTCGAGACACATCGCATAGAATACGAAAGAAATCTCTCGAACGGGTGAATTCACCTTTCGGGGAACCCTAAACTATTTCTCGAAAGCCGATGATACGGAGGAGGATCGATTAACGTGTCCTAGGTTGGCAGACTTCATCATCGTTCTTCCCGTTTCTCCAATTGCAGCCACGTGTTTATAATATGTTACCTATCAGAAGGGAAATAAAAAAAAGCTACTCTGATCCACACAACGTGCAGGTAAAGGGGAAAACGATTTCACATTCGACATACATTGCATAGACTGTGAAAGAAATCTTTCGAACGGGTCGAATTCAGCTTTAGGAAACCCACAAATTACTTCTCGAAAGCCGAGGTTGCAGCAAAGGATCGATTCGAGATTCTTAGGCTGGTAGACTTCCTCATCGTTGTTCCCGCTTCTCCTCTTGCAGCCATGTGTTTATTCAATCTTATCTATAAGAACGAAAATAATAAAAATGTTCTCCGACCCACACCACGTGCAGATAAAGGTGATAACTACTTCACATTCGCGACACATCGCATAGAATGTTAAAGGAATATCTCGAACGGGTTGAGTTCACCTTTCGGAGATCCCAAACGACTCCTTGAAAGGTAAGCATGAGGAAGAGGTTCGAATCGAAACTCTTAGTTTCACAGACTTCATCGTTGTTCCAGCTTTTCCACTTGCAGTCACGTGTTTATTCAATCTTACCTATAAGGAACGAAAATAATAAAAATGTTCTCCGACCCATACCACGTGCAGGTGAAAGTGAATACGACTTCACATTCGAGACAATTCGCGTTGAATGTGAAAGAAATCTCTCGAACGGGTCGAGTTCACCTTTCGGAAACCCCCAAACTACGTCTTGAAAGCCGAGGAATCGGAGGAGGTTTGAATTGAGACTCTTAGGTTTGCGGACTTCCTCATCGTTGTTCCCGCTTCTCCACTTCTTGGCACGTGTTTACTCAATCTTACCTATAAGAATGAAAATAATAAAAAGCTTCTCCGACCCACACCACGTGCAGATAAAGGTGATAACTACTTCACATTCGCGACACATCGCATAGAATGTGAAAGGAATATCTCGAACGAGTTGAGTTCACCTTTCGGAGATCCCAAACGACTCCTTGAAAGGTAAGCATGAGGAAGGGGTTCGAATCAAAACTCTTAGTTTGGCAGACTTCATCGTTGTTCCCGCTTCTTCACTTGCAGCCACGTGTTTACTCAATCTTACCTATCAGAACGAAAATAATAAAAATGTTCTCCGACCCACACCACGTTCAGGTAAAAGTGAAAACGACTTAACATTCTTGACACATCGCATATAATGTGAAAGAAATCTCTCGAACGGGTCGAATTCACCTTTCGGAGTCCCCCAAATTACTTCTTGAAAGCAGAGGATGGGGAAGAGGTTCGAATCGAAACTCTTAGTTTCGCACACTTCATCATTGTTCCAGCCTTCTTCCTAGTTCCCGCTTCTCTACTTGCAGACACGTGTTTATTCAAATTTACGTATAAAAACAGAAAAAAATTCTAGGTAAGTGTGAAAATGCCATCACATAGAATGTGAAAATCTCTCTCGAACGGGTCGAATTCACCTTTCGGAGACCGCAAACTACTTCTCGAAAGCCGAAGGTACGAAAGAGGATGGAATCGAGACTTAGGTTTTCGAACTTCTCATCGTTTTTCCCGCTTCTCCACTTCTTGGCATGTGCTTATACCCTTTTATACCATACTCTCATTACTTGTAAACATCATTCTCATCCATTTTATATCTACATGGTACTGATCTCAACATTTTTTTAAATCATAAATTTATTAAAATCATGTTTTTTATTCTAATTTATTTTCTACATGTTGTTGATCAATATATTTTAACTCTGCATTATAATCTCACGATATTGACCTCTTTACCCAATATTTTATTCCCTAAAAACTTTGCGCTGAGACTTTTTTTCCCCACTATTTTATAATGTTTTTACATTTACAATGATTTTATTACCTTATTTGGCGTTTAGCGCAGCTTGTCTATTTCTGGACTTTGTGTCATAAAACCTAAACCATCCAACCTTTTGTGATGATAAATCAATATCACAATGGACGATGTGAACATGTGGTTTTACATTTTACATGATGATCATCCTCTCCGTGTATTTTATATTAACTTAACTATGTAGCGCGGACATTAATACCACGCCATCTAAGACTTTAAAGACGCGCAGGCGCAGAACAGCTCCCTTGCGTGAATCTGAATGAGACCCGTCAGTTAGGACAAAGTAGTGAGGGAGAACAGTTGTCCCTTCTTCCCCGAGAATCTTTTTAAACTTAAATATTATGATACAGTGCCCATATAACGATTGTTTCTAATTAATGTCAAATGTTTAGTGTTCGTGTTTGTAAAAATGTAATGTCTTTTGTTAGAATAAACTTAATTGCCTGAGAGAGCTAGCCTTGTGTAATAATTGGCGCCCAACCCGCGGCCATGTTTTCCTTCTCTTCCTCTTTGTCCTAACTCACTTTAATTTTTAGACTCCCCTGTCTGAAGAATTGCAATATACACCATCCAGGTACCCAGGTTATTTGATGTGATATAAAGTCTGATTTTTAGATAAGTACATTTATGTATTTTATTTTAATATCCGTAATCTTGTTGATTTATATTATGCTATTTTCCATTCATTATCTTATCATTGATAAGTATATGTGAATTACGTTAAAGCATTTTATCATCTTGCCAACCAGGCATATTTTATTATGAAGCACACCCAGTGCTATCCTTATTATTATGTTATGTTATGATTTCGAAAACGGAAGTAGATCGAGTAGCTTATTACTTAATTTTGTAAAGTAGCATGACCAGTTAAGCATTTTGCAATCCATGCATATCTCGTATAAATGCACATCCAATGCTATTTTGAAAACATGTTAAGTTAAATTTAATTTGATTACTCTTAAAAATTGTGATATTGAAAAATTGATTCTTCAAGCAGTAAGAATATTTCTTTTACTTGTGTACCGGATTCATTCCGAAAAAGAAAACCAGTGTGACTCATTTTATGCTATGGCTCATTTTATTCGTGTTGATTAACCTTGAGTTTTGATCTATGATTTTTCGAAGTGTATTTATGTGTTCCTTTTAAATATCACTGTGTTAATGTATCTTCGTAGTTGAGTCAGGAAAAGTATTACATTTAGGATTGTTTATAAACATTAATATTCAGTTTCGGTTTCACTTCTTACTGGGTTGAACTGCGGATATTTTATCTGTGGATTTCATTAAGTATTTTATTAATATCTTAGTAAACTCTGAAAATTGATTTAAATACTGTGGAATTTGAACACTATTTATATAAATGTGTCATTATAACTGAATGTTTATAAAATAACTTAAAGTCAAAACTTTGCATTTGGTCTCAATAAATAAATAATCATGGCGTTTCTGGGGAAAGGTAGAAAAGAAGATCTCAGAAATTTGGCTAAGGAAATGGGACTGGACATTACTGATGACTTAAGAATTATAGATCTTAAGAACCTTATAACTAAATCCGAAGACTTCGAAGAGGAACTTGTAAAAAATATGCTATCAACTGTTATCGAGGAACGGGTTGATAAAAAAAAACCAGCTGAATTAGAAAGACTGGCGACAGATAGAGCGGCTGAAATAAAACGAATCGAAAAAGAGAGAGACTTTGAATTAGAAAAACTTCAATTAGAAGCAGAATCTCAACTCGTTGCCAAAAATAACGTGTCAGCAAGCGTTCCAGATGTTGAACACCCAAGATTTGAACTGCATAAGTTAATTCCTAACTTCAATCCCGACACTGATGATATCTCTATTTTCTTACACCTATTTGAAAGACAAGTGAAATTTCTAAAAGTTCCGGAAGTACAGTGGGTACCTTACTTAATTGCTGTTTTACCAAGTGAAATTACTAAAATCATCGCACGTGAACCTGATGACAGAGCTCAAGACTATGAATACGTTAAAGATATTCTCCTAAAAAGATTTAAGATGAGTGCTGAACGCTTTCGACAACTCTTTGCGACTCACAAGAGTGCTGAATCCACTTGGAGGGATTACTATTTTGAACTCAGAACTTATTTTGAAAGTTGGATCAAAGAAGTTAATGTGGATACGTTCGAAAAACTTAAAGACCTAGTAATAACGGACCAAATTAAGAAGAAATGTCCTTCTGACTTTAAAGACCACCATATAGATGAATGGGGATACCTCTGTTCGCCTGTGGAACTGGTGGAAAAGTTGGATTCCTTCGAGAATCACCGAAATAACTTCAAGAAAGAAGGAATTATTACAAATAAAAGAAAACCATTCTTCAAACCTGTAGAAAGAACGGAAAGATACTTGCATCCCAAAAAAGAGTTCCATGAAAAGAAATTTGAGAATACAAAACCGAAAGAAACATCTACTATCCACTGTTATGGTTGTGGCACACCTGGCGTAACCAAACCCAAATGTCCAACCTGTGCTCCTGCAAAGGGCAGAACCGAATTCAGTGCTGTTACGACCTCCGAGTCACCTTCTGCTTTGGTTGCTTTCCTTCCTGTCCGAATCAACCAAGTTAATGGAATTGTCTGTGCTGATTCCGGAGCCACACGCTCCATTGCTGGAGAGGGTTTGTCCAAAATTCTTCAGAAACAAGGTGCGAAGTTTGAAAAAGAATCGATCCACTTGACGTTTGCTGATGGACGATCTTCTGTTTCTGAAGTCCTCACCACCCAGGTGAATGTCCAGATAAAAAATAGAAAATTTTTAACCTCTTTTATAGTTTTGCCTGACACCAAAGGAAACAGAACATTGCTAGGACTTGACTTCTTACATAATGCAGGCCTGGTTCTTGACCTTAAGAGCCACAAATGGTATTTTTCTGATAGCCCTTACAGAAAATACCCTTTCGAAAAGGACATTCACCTACCTCAGTCTCCACACTCGGAATACGTTTCTGAAGTAAAAGCTGAATCCTTACGAGAAAATGAGGGAACCATGCTTACCACACAGCAGAGAACCACTCTCAGTGTTGTATTAAAGGAATTTGAAGAATTGTTCAAACTCCTTTAATCCTACACTCTATATCGAACACCATATTGACACACAAAACAGACCACCTGTTGCTGTTCCTCCATATAGAGTTTCTCCAGCCAGAAGAGAAATTCTAGAAGCTGAGATTAACAGACTTCTACATGAAGGTATCATCGAACCTTGTGAATCACCGTATGCTGCTCCTGTTGTTTTGGTCCCCAAACCGAATGGAACTTTTCGTCTTTGCGTCGATTACAGGAAGCTGAATTCTATCACCAAAACTGATGCATATCCCTTACCAAGGATAGACGATCTTCTCCACACTGCCAAACACACGCAGTACATGAGCACCATTGATTTAAAAGCCGGATATCACCAAGTGAACGTTTCTGTTGCTGACAGAAACAAAACTGCTTTTACATGTCCTTTTGGAACCTACCGTTTTATGCGCATGCCCTTTGGACTAAAGAATGCACCAGCAACTTTCCAAAGATTGATTGATGCCTTCAAAAATGGTCTGAAAGATGTGAGTATCCTGTCCTACCTGGACGATATTATTGTACTATCTCAGACCTTTGAAGAGCACATAGAAGATATGAAAAAAGTCTTCCAAAGACTGATGCATTACAACTTGCGAGCAAATCGCGAAAAGTGCAATTTTGCATGCTCAAAAGTTAAATATTTGGGACACTTCATAACTTCAGATGGTATACAAGTCGATCCTGAGAAGACATCCGCCATCCAGGCTATGCCTGAACCCAAAAATGTGAAGCAAGTGCAGTCTTTTCTACAAACATGTAGCTGGTACAGACGCTTCATTCCGAATTTCTCTAATGTTGCTAGACCCCTTAGCAATCTTACCAAGAAGACCAGTCTTTGGCATTGGGAACAAGAGGAACAAAAGGCTTTCAACACCTTGAAACAGTTGCTAATTTCCCCTCCTGTTTTGAAGCAATGTGATCCTGCCAAACCGTACATGCTTCGGACGGATGCGAGCAGTTTTGCTGTGGGAGCTGTACTCTCTCAAGGTGAAGTTCCAGATGAACACCCCATTGAATATGCCAGCCGTCTTCTGACCGCAGCAGAAAAGAATTACAGCACAACTGAACGAGAAGCACTAGCTGTGGTGTGGGCTCTTCAGAAATTTCGTGGATATATAGAAGGTGCTGAGATCACTGTAGCATCAGACCACCAGCCTCTACGATGGTTGATGAGCTTGAAGTCCCCTTCCGGTCGACTAGCTCGGTGGGCTCTCCAAATACAAGAGTTCAATCTTAAGATCTGCTACACACCTGGAAAATCCAATGTCATAGCGGACATGCTGTCAAGACCCTTTGCCGAAAGTCAAAGTGACAAGTGTGAAGTTGATCACTTCTTCGCAGCAGACCTACCTTCTAAAAGTACTAAAGAAGTACGTGAGTCCCAATTGAAAGATGACAACCTGCGTCAGATTGTTGAAAGTTTTGAGTCTTCCCAGAAGGATGAAAATTTTGCCAATTGGACTGAGCGAGGATTTGTAATGAATCAAGGAGTACTATATCGTTACGTTCCAGATGCCGACACCGAGGAGGCACAACTTGTTGTTCCTTCCCATGAAATAAGTGACGTTTTAAAGCAGTACCACGATGCTCCTACTGCTGGCCACTATGGTGAAGAAGGAACCTATCACCGACTCGCACAACGTTATTATTGGTCAGGAATGCGGTCTTCCATTGCTGACTATGTGAAGAAATGCCCAGAATGTGCCCGATATAAATCAACCAATTTGAAACCCGCAGGACTGTTAAGAACCCCTGTCCAGTCACAAAGGTTCGAGACTCTATCAATTGACTTGTTCGGACCCTTGCCCGAAGGGGCTACTAATAAACGTTGGATATTTATAGTTGAAGATTGTGCTACCAGATGGATAGAGCTCTTTGCTCTCGAATCAGCTACTGCTAAAGAGTGTGCCATCACACTCGTGGAAGAAATATTTCTCAGATATGGCATTCCCAGACGAATGATAAGTGACAATGGACCACAATTTATAAGTTCTGTCTTACAACAAGTATGTTTCATCCTTAAAATCGACCAATGTCTCACGCCTGTTTATCACCCTCAGGCAAACCCAGTAGAACGCAAGAATCGAGATCTTAAACCACGATTGGCTATTCTCGTGGGCAACGAACACGATAGCTGGGAAACAAAACTTCCGTGTATTCGCTTTGCAATGAATACTCATAAATGTGAAACTACAGGATTTACTCCTGCCTTTCTACATTTTGGCCGAGAACTACGTACCATCTATGATGTAATGAATAATTTAACGTCTGTTATCGAAAACGACAACTTCGTTCCGGAGATAACGCCATACTTGAAACGTTTTTCGAAACTCTCCACCGAAATCAGAGATAGGATCGAGAAGAAGCAAGATCAAAGAAAACAACAGTTTGATCGTCGCAGACGACCGTTGTACTTCTCTCCTGGAGATAAAGTATGGATTACCCTACATCCTGTTAGCAAGGCTCACTCAAAGCATACTGCCAAGTTTGTTCCAAAAAGGGATGGTCCATATATCATCCTAACACAGAAATCGCCGACAACATACGTAGTCTCAACACTCGAATCTCCCGAAGAACCTCTTGGAACATACCATATATCTGCACTAACTCCTGCTCAGAGCAGAGACACTCAGCCGGTGGCTCCACTAAAGAAACGAGGACGTCCACCAAAGACTAAAACTACCTCTTCACGTTCTGGAGTGCGATCACCTCAACAGAGCTGTCCGCCACGCCGCCCTGGCAAACAAGACTGTTCTGGTTCCTCATCGGGACGCTTTCGCAACCAGAGGGGGAGATTGTAGCGCGGACATTAATACCACGCCATCTAAGACTTTAAAGACGCGCAGGCGCAGAACAGCTCCCCTGCGTGAATCTGAATGAGACCCGTCAGTTAGGACAAAGTAGTGAGGGAGAACAGTTGTCCCTTCTTCCCCGAGAATCTTTTTAAACTTAAATATTATGATACAGTGCCCATATAACGATTGTTTCTAATTAATGTCAAATGTTTAGTGTTCGTGTTTGTAAAAATGTAATGTCTTTTGTTAGAATAAACTTAATTGCCTGAGAGAGCTAGCCTTGTGTTATAACTATAATTATCATATATTAGTGAACTTTCAAGATTGACGATAGAAGACATCATTTATACGGAGAAAAGAGGACTGGAGTAACACGTAAATCAATCGAACATTTCAAAATTTAGATAAATATTTCAAAGCAGGTCTTGCGGCACATATGCTAATTATTTCTATCACCCTGCATAAGTAATTTTTGCATGGTTTTTAATATCTACATTTTTATTTATTGAAGCAAAATTAATTTGGAAAATTACTGGAAGTTTCAAAAGTCCTATATTTCAGTACAATTGTTTCAATTTACTACCTTTAGAATACGAACTTTTCATTTAAATTAGTAACAATCACATTAAATGCAATTATTTGTGTAAAAAATATGCCATACATGTATCACATCAAATAAAAATATATTATACGAATGAATACAATTCGTTGCATCTGTACAAAATTTATGAAGTAGATATAATATAAAAACACAGTACGCTTTATAACATACAAAAAAATAAGTAAATCAAAGTAATTATAAACGTATGAAGAAATTATAACAAATACATGTTAAAAACTGGTAGATATTATTTATTTAAAACTATCATAAAGAAACAATAAAAAAATGTGCATAAATTGCCATTTAATTTTAAAGGAATCGTTATAATATCAGATAAATACTTACAAATATCATCCACTGGAAAGCTTTGAGACCACCATTAGTTGCATATTCATTGATTCTTACATAATTGGCTATCGGAACGTAAAACAGGCTTCAAACTACCGAAGTTTACTATATCGGATTCTCTTTTGTCGAAGAAAGTTTCACGGGATGCTACTCGCTCAATTTCCATATTTCTTATGGCCAAAACCACCAGTTGCAGAGCTCTTTAACAATACAAATTCATTGTTAACAGCACTGTTTGAAAACTTCATTTTTGTACAATAATAGTCACCTTTGTTACGAATTTCTTTGTTACTAACAATGTTGAAAAGTGTACCATTGTTTCAAAATATGAGGACTACGGTTTTCATAAAAAATCTTAAAATTAGCAAAACATCTAAATTTTATACGATTTATAAATAAAATACCACTTCAAAGCAGAGCAAAGGGCTGATTCATGACAAGAAAATCCGTTTCTTTCCAAGACATGGATCGGATTATTGAACTATCCTTCAAAAATTCAGAGCAGAATATACTAACGTGAATCTGGCGAAATTTCGTATAGGCCACACATATTTAACCTCACAGACATTAACTTCGTTTCAGAACCAGATCTGACATGTGATACAATCTTATATGGCAGACACATTTCAAGCAAATGCCCTGATTTTAATACTTTTTGATTAAACCACACTAATTTATTGAATGGTCCTTCTCGTGCAAATCTGTTTTTATTTATATCATATATAGGTTTTTATAATTTTATTAAAAATAATTTGATTTGAATTCTTAACGTGTGTGTTTTTGTGAACAATTTCATCTCACTGTTAAGTTTTAATGAACTTTTTAAAATTTTGCGGATCCTTTAGCTTTCTGAGACCCAGCTAAGAGCTAAATCTTGTTCTGTAACCAAGAATACCCACAAGGACCATTTGCATATTGTAAGTCGTGGTTAAAGTACAGTACTTTACTCTAAGTTGGGATTCAAGTGACATAAGCAAATGTCCATGAATGGATACCTCCAGAACGAAGTTACTTTAGGGGAAACCCGCAGAGTACTAGAATGAAATACTAACATGAATTTTGACAATATCCTTAAATCACTAGAACTAGAGATGTTCCTTGACAAGCGCCAGTCAATTATAATTAGCAAACTCAAAAGAAACCCCATATTCAAAATTAACAACAAAATATAAAAAAAAACGCCATTAAATACTTATGATAGATGATGGGCTCACGTGGAGCCCCATACAGTATCTCACTGAGAGATGCCAAAATATGGCCGATCTATATCAAAAGCTGTCGGAGGCGGCTGGGACATCAATGGACAGCTCCAGAAAATATGGTACAAATATGTCATTGAAAAAATTCTAACCTATGGAGCTGGAGTGTGGGGAGGCCTTTTCACTGAATCTCAGATCGAAAAACTTAAAACTCTACAAAGACCATTTTTATAAAAGATTACTACGTTTTACGGGACCTCCCCAATGGATGCACTTGGCGCGCTGTCAAGTATACCCCACTCCATGTGACTCACCATAGCCTATATTTAAATTTAACATTTGGAATGAGCGGTTCCCTAACCCGGTTCTTAATGGGCCGTCGTTTCCAGTCTCTTCGATACTAACACCCCTTCTCACTTAACCCTCCCTCATAATACCATAGAGAAATTCCCATCTGAAATAAATAACCCAGACCTCAGGATGCACACAGACGGCTCCGGTATTTGATGGCAATGTCGGTGCGTGAGTGTGCATCTTCGAAGGAAATAAACTAAAAGATATTTTGCTACAATTAAACTCACGGCAACTCTGTATTTCAAGCCGAACTCCTACCAATATCTAAAGCAATAATCTGGGCTACAATTAATAACATAAAATTAAGACATGTATATAGCGACACACACAGCCTTAGTTCGATTGATGCCCTGCAATCCACCTCCAACAAATTTAAATTCCTGACTGAAGTTAAATATTTAAATAACAAGACATAGTTCGGACTGAGCTGGGTTGGTGCACATGTCGGTCTGATTGGCAACGAGACAGCTGATCACTTAATAAGACCGTTTGCACTTGTTACTGAAATATGTTGATAGAGGGAGATAAATGTTGATAGAGGAGGGAGATAAATGTCGCTCGAGAAGTGAAATGTTTGCTTTGAAAAAGATTTCAATCCCGTAAATTTGGAATTTTGCCATAATGTTTTTTTTGTGAACTTGAAGTCTTACAGTGATCTCAAAGTACTTTTAAGCAGAACCTTTGAAAACAGTCACTCAATTTGTCTAGTGCATTTACAAAACTTTCTTAAATTTGCTGCTTTTTTAAGTTTCCACTTCATTAAACAAATGTATTTGTTGTGATCACTTCTGAGTTAAACAAATAAAGAAGTATTAAGTAAGGGGGTAATGTCCAATGGATTTAAGTAAGGGGGTAATGTCCAATGGATTTAAGGGGGTAATGTCCAATAAAAACTGAGGCGTAAAACCAGTTTCCACCATTGACAATATTAATTATTAAAATAATTATGATATTGTTCTTGAAAAATTCATTAAACATTTTTATTTAGAAATTAGCTTCATAAACGAGCTATTTCAGAAGAATGCATCAAATCTGTCGATTGCATATATCAAGTACTTACTTTACTGATATTTCCTTTTTTCAATTTAGAACAGAGGCAAGAATTTTAAGACACTATGCGAAATTGCTTAGTCTTCAGCTATGTTAAAATCACAGGAATGTAAATTCGTTTCAGCTGACGTAATGTACCGGTAAGCAGAAATTATATTAACAGTAACCAAATTACTTGTAATAAATTATTAAAAACGTGAATAACAATTAGTTAATGGTAGGTAGGTATGTAGTTGAATTTACGTCACACTGGAGCAATACAACGGGGTATTGGTAACTGTTCAGGATCAGTTTCGAAGGCAAAGATCTGAGGACAATACCTCGTAATTTTAAAGAACGGTCTAATGACGAGGTCGACACTTAAGCTGGCATCGTGCTCTCCTCACAACCACGGATACCTGAGTGATCTGTTCTCCTTTTCGTTTTTCTTCTTCCCTACCCTTCTGCTTTTTTCTTCCTCCCTCGTTGTGGTTGCCTCTTCGGTGGTGAGGGCTCTCCTTGAGAAACTTTCGCCTCTCTGTTGTTATTACCTCATCTTGGGAATGATATCACCCACTTGTTTGCCGTGCGTGGGGGGGATCCTGGCAGTTCAGGGGTGACATATTGATCCAACACACTATTTCGATCTCTGCTTCAAGGTAAACGGGAGGTCTGCATTAGGGTTGGCCGAAAGAAAAAATTTCGAAATCGCTTTTGCAATAGGGTAGAAAAAAAGTTGCATCTTACTTTTAAATGCATGCCTGTATTTTTAAAAGGGTTTTTCTTTAGCCATTGGCGCACAAATTTTTCAATTCATATACGCATCCACAAGGGCTGTGGGGGTTTAAGCCCCTAAACCTGAAAAATCGGATATATCTTTTTTAATTCATAAGCACATTCACGGGGGAACAAGCCCATTGATGCTAAAAAAATAAATATATCCTTTTTTTAATTCATCGGAGCACCCACGGGGGGCCAAGTCTCCTAGACCCGAAAATGTATCCTTTTTTTAATTCATGGGAACACCCAAGTGGGAGGACTAAGTACCGAAGATCTCAAAAAGCAAATGTGTCCTTTTCAATGCATGGGAGCACCCATGGAGGCCGCTAACCCCCTAGACCTGAAAAAGCAAATGTATTCTTTTTTATATATAATGCTGGTACTCACAGTAGGGAATACGATTATCTGTGTCCCTCTGCTGTGAGTGCTGTAAAAAGGCTTAAGATGTTTCTGGGATCACTCAATGCAGGCGTTGTTGTTTCGTGAAGAATAAAAGGAAACGTGAACTTTATTATAAATCTTCATATTTGGACGGGAAAACAACGATACCTCTTCCAATTCAAACACCTTTTCGAAAGCATTTAAACGCACCAAACATCGCGCAGAATCCCATCGTCTTAATTTCCATTCTCGAACCGAACTTGTCTATAATTGTCGATTTACGGAAAGGGAGTTGTCGCAATGCCTTTAAAGGATCAGGATGACTGCACCTGGTCCTGATAGCATCATCAATATAATCCTTCATTTGTCTCATCACCCCCTCCATAGCATTTTACATCTTTTTAATAGAATATAGGAGTAACATACTTTCCATTTGACTTGGAGACGTACCGTAGTTATACCTTTTCCTGGTTGGTGGGATCTTTTCCGAAACCTGGAAAAGATCCTACCTAACCGTATAACTATTAGCCAATTGCACTTACCAGCTGCATGTGTAAGCTTTTAGAAAGGATGGTGAACTGTTCTCTCACATATATCTGAGGGACGACTCAGGCTCTGTCGTCATTTTAAAGCAGTTTCAGGGTTGCTCACTCTACGGTAGATGACATGTTGTCCCACGAGACTCAAGTTCGCCGTACGTTCCTAAACCGAAATTATCTTTTTCCATCTTTTTTTATATGGAAAAGGCGTAGTTTCAAGTACGCATAGGCTCTAAGTTATCAGACACTTATACTATTAAGAAAGTGTTCCCCAGGGTAGTGTCCTCAGCGTAACTCTTTTTCCAAATAGAATAAACAACATATTGTACCAATTGCCTCCAACTGCCCAGGTAATTAATACGTGAATGACTTGAGCATTCACTGCCATGGTAAAGATATGCGTGCATCGAGCGACAACTTCAAGCAACTGTCTCAAGCTTGACGAGGTTGAGAGTTGATAACGGCTTCAGCTTTTCCATCGTGTCATCAACTATTAACCATACGCCATATTTAAAATTCTTGTTCACATTTTAAACATATTTATCGTCGCTATTTTAATAACTCATCACCAATTTTATTGGATTTGTTTGGTCAGTCCCTCATCCATCACTTTTTACCTTCCTTCATCATTCAGGATTTTTATCCCATTTATAACCCATCATCTTTTAAATTGCATTTCATTAAGTCTTACCATCCAAGATCTTAATTCTTGTTTCATCGTAACAAGTTTATACTTTTTCTTGAGTCTTATTTTAATTCTCTCCTTCTATCTTTATTTTAATTTCAGTTAATTCACTTGATTTTACTCATTTTTCCTTAGCTTTAATGTTAATATCGGGTTGCTATTCTAATGCCTTTTTAACATATTTTATTGAATTTTATCATGTGTTTGGCCCAGCTTTGGATCTTGGGCCATAAAGCTCAAACCAGCCAATCATTTGTAGAAAGGCATAGTGAGTTAACCAGAGGGAAAAGATGCCATACGCAAAATTATATCAGGCGACCACAATAGGTGATTCTTGTTTTGCCAACTCATAATCACTGTTATTATTTCAGAAATCGCTCTAAAGATGCCAATTGTAAGAATGAATAAATAGCACATAACTAATTTTCGTTTTGTGCTCCTTTCTGTTGTACGTTGGAAAACGGTTATACAAGTAAGGAAATTGGTTGAATTGAATATTCAATGCTATTTCGACGTTGAAGATACAACAGTTTTTCAACGTTGAACATTTGTTGAAGAGACGTTTAAAAATGATTGTTTATTAAATACATTTAATAAACTTTGACAGAAAGTTGAATCTTCAACATGGACAATAAGTTGATGCACAAACGTTGAATAGACTTTGAATACTAGTCGAATCTTCAACGTTGAATATGAAACAGTTTTCAATGTGGGACATTTGTAGAAGAAACTTGGAAAAATTAGATGAAAATCTGATACTAAATAAACTTTGGAGAACAGTTTAATTTTTAAGGTAGAAAATTAGTTGAAAGGGACATATTGAATAAATGTTCGATAATGGTTAAATATTTCTTATGGAAATAGGTTGGTCCAACGTTGAAGGATACTTTAATCTTCGACTTAAAAATTCGATTGAAGGACAAATATTCAGTAAAAATTGGGTAATAGTTAAATTTTCAGCGAGGAAAGTTAGTATGAGTAAGAACCTTCCTTAAATATATATAGTATGATGGATCTCTTCAGCGTTGAATATACAATAGCGTTTTAATGTTATTGAAAGATATTTGGAAACTATATTGAAATTGAATAAAAGTTGAAGAATAGTTGAATATTCAACATTGAATTATCTACTATCTACCGGAATATAATATTGCGCGTAGGAAAATGTATGGACTTAATTGGTAAAAAGAATTTTTTTCCACTTGAGGACACTTAACGAATAGTATTTTCAGATGTATTAATTAAGTATTAAAATTATTTGAAGATATTTTAAACAAATATTATCAACATTTTAAAGTTGATAAAAAATAATTGAAATGCCACATTTAGTATACTTCAAAGACTACGTTTAATTAAAAATTAAGCTGGAAATTCCTTTTTCAATTGATTTCCTTTTGCCTAATGTTAATTCCTTTTGTTAGATAGCTTACGAAATGCAACTCGAAATCAACAGAATATGTTTAAGACTACACGAAAGTTTGAGGTTGCTCAGCAAAATTCCTGCAGACAGTATAATCAATCTTAAGAGAAATTCATAAAAAAACCAATAAAAAATAGAAATTCATAAAAAAGTAATATAAATTACGAAAAGAAGTACGAAACATACAGTTAAAAAGAATGTTTTCTGAAAAATTATTATGCTAGTATTCAGTTTCAGTGGTTTTTTTTGTTAAGAAAGCTTGTGTCTTGCAAAATTATGTCATCTGAAAATCTCAATTTTTTATTCTAAATTAACAAGTCAATGAATGAGAACTAAAATAAAATACAAGATTCTATTTAAGTAAAGCTACCCAATTAATATATTTTAAAATGTTTGAAATAATTTCTCCAGAATGATTATAAAGTGTATGTATTGTGTGTGCTTGTATAAGTTACATTTATTCAATTCATTTCCTTTATTTCGTTCGGGAAACAAGAATGAGTTCCAAAAACAATCGCGTTATCTTTAACAGTTATGAAGTCCAACCTCAAATTTTCGATTGAAGAATTATTACCACCTATCCTGTTTCTCTAGCTTTAATTAATTTTGTCTCTTATACATTCTAAGAAATTCGACGGAACAATTTCCATCGATTGTAACGGATTGTTATCAGTAGAACTAGGATTTAGACCTAAAAATTGCTAAAAAATACTCTATAAAATGAATTTTTGACGCAAAATTGCTCTAAAAATAAAAGAATGACCTAAAATTATACTCAATTTTTAATTATTTTTGCAAAAATTTGTTAAACGAAGAGGTGTTTGAAACCAAAAAGAACGTAAACATATTTTGCCGAAGGGACTTTTAAAACACAAGTTAACTTTTATATTTTCTCTACAGTTTTTGTCCGACATGGTAGCCGAGTGTTTAGCGCTCTGGCTCTCGGTTCAGCAGTCTCTGGGTTCGTATCCCGATCTTGGAATGTATGTTCATTGTAGTTCGGAATACTTTTTAAGCCGTAGAGCCTTAAAAAGTATGTAAAGCCTGTGTAGCAAAAAATGACGGTTAGAGTTTTTATTTAAAAAATAAGTCTTAAATAAAGCATAGAAGGAAAGACAAAAGCAACTTAAATTTTCTGACAATTCCTGCATTATATTGAAGGATTGAAACAAAACTAACAAGACATTTAATTGAATATTTGTTTGTTATTTGCCACGACAAAATGAAGTTTCATTTCATTAGTCTAAAATTACAAATACCAAAAACATGGGTTGATTTCCATCAGAGAATAACTTTTGATGGTCTACAACTGGAACATTGAAAAGTTTCTCAAGACTTCATGCTTAAAACTACAGGAGCACACTTTAACTTCAGTTCCGAGAAAAAAGCTCTCCTCAAAAAGTATTTTATCGGCTATTGAACGTACTTTGAGACACAGAAATTGTAAAAACTTATTTTGGGAAAAAATGAGCTTTAGACAACGTTCAGTTTTGACTGGTATCTGTGTGATAATGAATACTCCAAAAAAGTTGCACTGAAAATTTAAAGAGTTCTTAATTATTCTATAGCTTTCTGATGTGTAATGTTTTCCTTACTCCTTGCAATTAAATGTATTAAACATATTGATAAACCTTCTTAAAAATACCAAGTATTCAACTCATACCAGTTCCGGAGTTCTGTAGATTTTACCAGTCGAAGAGCGTGATCAGAAATGCACCCAAACATGAGCAGCACTGTGGACTCGTACCCCATCACATGCAATCCCCAACCAAGGGAGTTCACCGGCTTGGGATAAATGTGCACATATTCTGCGTTAACAGAAAAGTGTTTTAGTGAGCAATACCTGGTATCGAACCCAAGACCTGTCTATCCATGTTCCCGTTGGATAAGAAAAGCTAGATTAAACCCATGCCGACAATAGAAATTCATCTAACCTTGCAAAAAGTATATTAGAAATAGGAAGTCACAAATAATTAAGCACCAAAGAAACAATGCAGGTAGAATTTTGTTCATAACTACAGTTTTCATAATTAACTATACAGGGTGTCCCAAAAAGGTTGTTCCGCAATTTATCTTTTTACCATTTGGAGATAGGTAGGCAATGTAAATTGCAAAAGTGCACCAAATAAGGTAAGTAATTAAGATATGTGAATAAAATTATCACGTGATAACAATTTAAGCGGATACAGTTTTTAATTTGTATACAATCCCTCTAAATAAAAATCCGAGATAGCAAAAATGTTCCTTACCTGCATCCCTATCGTTAGCAGAAAACTGCATTTCTGTAGGTTGAACAGTAACGGAGGCATAAGGACGCAAAAAAGTTGACATACCGCTTGTGCACAGCTGTTCAAGCAATCAGATTAGGGACCGCATACACAATGCTAAAAAGCATTTTTTTTTTCGGTCAGAAAAGTGCAACATGGTGCAAAGTTATGTAGTATTACAACTGCAGATGAAAATCGCAATGCATAATAGTAGACAATGTAATCTTTAATAAAAATATTGTAGAAAAAATGGTTTAAATAAAAATAAAAGGAAATTTTTCCATCTGCAGCGATGTAGAACTGAGCTCTTCATTCTTGGCCATGGGTCAGTTTCCGTACTAGATTAGATACGGCCCCCTTAAAATAGAAACTTGTATCTCCGTTGCTATTCAACCTACAGAAATATGGTTTTTACTAACGATAGGGATACAGGTAAGGAACATTTTTGCTATCTCGGATTTTTATCTAGAGGGGTGGTATAAAAATTAAAAACTGTATCCGCTTAAATTGTTATCGCGTGATAATTTTATTCACATATCTTAATTACTTACCTTATTTGGTGCACTTTTGCAATTTACATTGCCTACCTATCTCCAAATGGTAAAAAGATAAATTGCGGAACAACCTTTTTGGGACACCCTGTATAGTTCTGAGCTAAAAATCGTAGATTCAGAGTTACAATTCTATTAAATGTGTCTAAAAGGAGTGTCTTGTCCGAATGCAATTCAAACATATAGTGAAACTTCGATTAACCGTCACTCTTTTAACCGTCAATCCGTTTTATTACAAGTTAATTAATTAAATATTAAAAGCTATAAATATTAAAGTACGTACACACATGCATACATACTGTACTCATACATACATACTATACTTCTACGTAAAGTACGGAACATTGCCGCTCAGAAAGCACGAGCCTCGAAGAAACGAAAGAAAATGAGACTATTTTAAAATGTGAATATGCATGTACGTCTAGAGCGTAAGTTCGTGTAACAATATGTACTATACTGCATTTATGTAAATTGTTTGTTTCTGTAAAATAAAATGCTTGTAGTGTATTTCCAGTTCGTAAACGTGCATTTTTTTATTATTCGTTCATATGCAATGGATGGGGTGGGTTGTTATTTAAGGTTTTTCTGTTATCCGTCTATTCAATTAACCGTCACGGTCCCGACCATGACGGTTAATCGAAGTTTCACTGTAATTGTGCTGAACAAATGACGCAGATAGTACACCCAAGCTTTCAATCTGATTTATGCTAATCGATAAGACTCGACGAAAATGAAAAATCTGGAATCTCAAATCAGCTCGATGAATCCAGTGTAAAAAAAGAATGTGATCCCTCTACACTTTTTATTACCAACTCAGGTGACCTTGTCATCTGACCGTGGTTCAGAATTACGTGTTCTCGGTCTTTCCCTTTGGGATTGAGCCCGGACCGTCACCAATAACCCGTTGTGTTGCTCCAGCATGGCGATAATTAAAATATCTACCTATTTTTTATTGCCTGCTTCCTTAATAAGTAGAATGATCTTCAATGGCGACACAGCACGGACTACCACCCACGAACAATGGTCAGTCCTTGCTTTCAGGCACTTTCTCATGAAGATTGCTATAAGTTAACAAATTTGCTGTCCACTCCAAAAATTATCTTTCTCAACCAGTATGCCGATTTAAATCAAGTCATTTTTATTAAACAAATCATCAATATTTAAATCAAACTTCAACAATTTCTTTTTCTTAATTGAACTTTAATGACATGAAAAATATAACCAGGAACAGAATGTATGCTGTTTTATTCAAAAATGTTCTCCTCAGTATAACACCTGAAGAATGACTATTTTAAACTAACTTTTAGCGATTGATTTCAGAACTCATTATTTTAATATAATTACCTATATTATCGGTGTATTTGTAATATTTATACCTCATATTAGAGGGCCCACTGTAGTCTGGAAGAATAGCGGATTACAGTCGGTCCCTGGAGGGTTGCAAGTTCCAATCCAACCAGACCGTCGTGTATAAAGGGGACTGGTGCACATTAAATCTGTCATGGCCTCATGTTGGAGTGGGGTGTTAGCTCAGGTGTGACCTCGTCATCTGACTGGTTCAAAATTACATGGTTGTCCTCTGATTGGATCCAGGACCGTCGCCAATAGCCCGTTGCGATGTTAATTAAAATACCTACCTCATGTTAGAGGGACCAGGAACCAAATTATTTAGAAAGTAATAATTTTCAGTAAGCATTTGAATTAACGGATTGGAAGCAACACAACGGGCTAGGCTATTGGTGACGGTTCGGGACCAACCCCAGAAGGGAAAAATCCAAGGACACCATGTAATTTTGAACCAGTCAGATGATGAATAATTTTAGGACTCGGAGTTCAGGTCTAGAATTTTGGGCCTCTTCCGATTAAATGATCTGTTAAGAGATCAAATCGCTTTACATATTTGGCTACTCATATTATTTGTAATATTTACCCCTATGCTTGGTGTCCTGGACCAACCATAAAAATTTTCAAGGGGTCAAGCTCCTAGGGCATGCTTGGTGTATTTTTTTAATTATTTGGCATCTCATTGGAAATCTTTACCTCTCCTGTTTGTGGGGACATAAGGAATCGGCACCCTTCTCCCGTAGAAAGGTTGCACAGGCTTGAACTGATGTCCTTTAGAGATGGAATTTCCTATTTCTGATAAAGGAAGCACTGTTTAACATTTGTTTTCAGTATATTAAAAACAAGTACTGTGCCCCTCACTTTTTAGTTAATTTAGTAAAACCTTCGGAAGAAAATTGACTGAGCTTAAATAGAAAGAACCTCTTTATTTACAAAAGCAAAATATTGATTTATTATCATGCCTGTAATCAAGAAAAAGCAGATAAGTTTCTTGATATCCTCTTTGTGAAAACATTGTATTTTAGATATCTCCTTTGGAATTGGGAAACTCATTTAGATTAGTGTCTGTATGGTTGACAAAGATATTCATAAAGCCATCTTACCCAACAGCTACTTTTGTATTTGTACAAAGAATATTTTTAATTTAATTTACACTTGAAACAAGTTGGGTAACAAAAAGGCCCCAAAAATAAAATTTGTTTTTATATATACTATGTAACTATATTAAAATTTCTTCCCCTTATTAAAATTATTTTTTAATTTAGAATTTTTTGGATTATGGATTTGTATCATGAAATACAACTCAAATGAAAGAATAAAAGTAACAAGGCCCAATGATAATTTCAATCTTTCAAAAATTTGCCATTCCATTTTCTAAATCCTCAAGTACTAGTGTTTAACATTCATCAATACTATCTAGAAACTATACTGTAATGTGCATGGTTCATCTAACAAGGTAGGTATTTAATTAATGTCGCACTGGAGAAACACAACGGGCTATTGGCGACGGTTCAGGATCAAACCTGAAGGGAAAGAACCGAGAACACCATGTAATTTTGAATCATGTCAGATGACGAGGTCTCATCTAACAAACTTATATAAAGGCAACAAATTGATTTAAATCATTAAAATCCAATTTAAATCAAAATAATCTAATTTAAATAAAAAATTCAATCTTTTTTTAAATCATGAATTTTTTATACCCTGTTCTCAATTGTAACACTCACTGGAGAAATAGCATTCATTGAGATAACAATGACAACTAACAAATAATTCCCATAATTGTCTATTGACCAATAAGTCACAGACATGTTCATTAGAGCTTTTTTTATTTTCAGAACGAGATCCAAGTTGCTAGAACTGATTCCTTACTAACATGAAATGAATTTCATGTATTTTGGATTTGTATTGTAACAGAATTCAAAGGAAGAGATGAAACAGTAACAGGCCACAAATTTTTTTTGAATTATTCTAACATTTACATGTGTGATCAATAGTTAAAAATTGTAACTATAAATTTCCTTTTGAAAAATATCTTAAATTTCAATACAAAAATATTAAATTTGCCTTATGTTTTCTAATTCCTCCCTCCTATGTGTGAAAGTTTAATATAATTCCAGAAACTGCACTCAAAATTGTATGCCTTATTAAGGTGTATGTATACACTAGAAATCACAAAAATTGACAAAATATCGATCGATTTTTTAAGAATTCAAAATATTGTCCAACCCCTTAGCTTTCAAACAATACCAAGATCTTGTAAATATTCTAAATAATTTTCAAGTTACAAGGGTTTGGGATAGGTACTTTCACCATAGACAAATAGGTTTCCAAAACTTTAAACTCGATTTCTGAAGAACTATATTTTTAGGATGGCTTCTTTTGAACAACGATAACTCAACAATGAATTGATCTATTATAATTACTTTTGTGTCATTATAATCTATATAATGCAGTGGATGTTTTGACCCTCCGTCGAAGTTATTGGTTAAGAAATTAATTTTTAGTTGATTTTTAAATGTTGAAATTCCTGAAAAATCTTGATTTTTTAGACTTTCTTCGTGGAAAAAAATTGTAAAAAAGAACGTATTCCCTCTAGCAAACTTGATGGAGGGTCAAAACATGAAGAATAATACTAGGAATAATTTCCAACAGGAATTGTCCTTCTGAACACATTAGAATTTGAGATATCACTGTTCAAAAAACATGCTAATTATATCTAAATTAGATAATTAATGAGTAGCTGAATCTGAATTTTTCACACTAAAATGAGTTTAAGCAAAAACCAATGTCCTATTGTGAAAAAAACTGAATTTTTAAAGTCAAAATTTAAAAAAAAATGTTCTAGTGTATACATACACCTTAACATCTAATGTTCTCACCCAAATATAAAAACCCAATGGAAATTAAATAAATCTGACTTCTATGATTTAAACAAAATTATGATTTTCTCATACACTGCTTAACAATAGATTATAACAATGCACAAGTAGCTATACATAAAAACTCAAAAGGATTAAATAGAATATTTTTATACATTTTTAATGGGTATCCATAAATTGCATATCTCCTATTAGGAATACAGTTTTAGGCAAAGGCCTCGGTTGCGGAGATAACACTGTTATAGCTTGACGTTCACAGTCAACATTGGTCACGCATATGAAACCTGCAACATTTGTTTTAACAACGTCCTCTTCTAAGTTCTCAGCAAAACTTATACTTAAAATATGATGCAAAAGATTTTGTCCGTTCAGTATCAGCACTAGTTTTGTTCTCTTGTCCTCTGGTTCCATGCCCAGAGGCATGCAGGAATCAGGTAAAGCAGGAGCACCAATCTTGTACACTTTAATATCTGAAAACTTCACATCAAAAGAATGTGGGTAGAGATGAGTTTTCAAACCATAAAAATATTGTCTGATTCTGCTATCTTGTGCCTCCGCACGAGCCTGCTGACTGCGCTCGACTACACCACCAGATTTGGGGACAAATACCACTTTCACATCATCAGGCATGTCACGCACAAGCTCATTATAGAGTCTTTCCTGGTCGATGACAAAAATGACATTCACTTTGAAGGCTTTTGCAGCATGCTTAATGGATTGATAACCTTCACCTTTAACCCAGCCACACGTATTGATTACACCACCACTGAAAGCTGCCTTTTTATTTGCCTCAGCACCTCGACTGTCTATAACTGAAGCTAGCTGTGAAACTAATGTGTTATAAAGCATAATGTTCACTCCAGGGTTTTTGTGACCATAATGGAAAACTAATGGTGCATTGGATGAGAATCCCTCCTCTACATCTGCTACTCGTTCCACAGGTAGAGCAGAAATCGTTCCAGGAATTGATATGGCAGACAACTCAACGTCCAGATCAACATATACCGGCCGCCTGTTTAGCCTCACTGCATAATTCAATAGAATACGACACAGTGTTGTTTTTCCAACATCCGAAGGTCCTGTGATCAACACCATTGGTCCTTTAGAGTCATTTTTTTCGGCAGTGACTCGCATTTGCTCCAAGGCACCATGCAGGTTTACGTAAAAAGCCATGGGAGTCTCTTTAGCAACATATGCAACTTCTGGTTTACCAATTAGTTCCAAGGTACAGCCATGCCAGGTAAATACGGCCACTTTTTCTCCATAAGAGAAATTGAACTTCTTATTTTTTACTAGTTCTGTGCCAAATATTTCCGCTGTGCCGCTCTTAAGTTCCAAAGTTACTTTGCAATTCACTTCTACTTCAAATCGGAGTTCAGTTTGCTCTTCTAGTTTAAATTCTTGAGCATCAGATTCAACGTTAGTTTCAGTTTCTTCAGACATAGTGTTTATGAATTACGTAAAACACTAAGAAGGAATGGAAAGTTTTAATTTGTATGTCGTTACAAGCAGATCAAGCAAAGTATCGCAAGTAAAAGTGTAAATAAACAAAGGACGTTAAAATTCGAAGTCGAATCTTGGTAGAGTTGAGAAGAGGTGTTAAGAACTAGAAGATGAAAAATTCAACTTCATTCATTTATTTAATAACAAATGAAACTTTTATATTTAAATGTAAAACTCAGTTTTTGTGCATCATTGAAATAAAAAAATTGGTTTAAAATTTAAGATTTGCTTTACAACCAATGGCAGTTCATTTGATATTTATTCAATTTGAAATAACTAGAAGAAGCAGCAATACATCTTAGCAACAGTGCGTAAATAAAAAAAAATCGGTGAACATAAATAAAAACATTTGGTTAGAAAGAGAACGCACGTGAATGCTCTTGATTTCATTTTAGTTATTAGTTTGCGAGAAAATGAAGATATCTCGACAACGAAAAGTTAGACGGTACATGAATTTCTTCAAGAACAATTTTCAATTTAGAAGTCCCTACCAAATATTGATAGATTCCACTTTTTGTCATGAGGCATTGCAATGTAAACTTAATATTAAAGATCAAGTTCCAAAGTATTTGGAAGACCCAAATGTAAGACTGTTTACAACACCTTGTGTTATCATGGAGGCTGAAATGTTAGGTATATATATATAATATTCTATATATTTATTTCTACATGTGAATCTAAATTATTTTCGTCTGGAAGGCAAATGATAAATGTCTTTAATCACATACTCTGGATTGTGTGTGCCAATATAATGAAATTTAACTGAGAAGAAATCACTTGTAACAAAAAGGAAAAATTGTTCATTACCTTTCGTTCAAACTTATAAAAAGCTCTTTTCAGAAACACATGAATCCGATTTTTCCTTAAAATGTCATTACTGCTGAAAACCATTTTTCATGTGTTGGATGTCATTACATATTTTAAAATATCCTCGGGTTGTACTGGTTTGTTTCTCTTGTCATTTTGACCTAGATGAGGGCTAATAAATCTAGTGTCATGTAGGTAGTGAAAAATATGTAGTAACTTCAGCCATCCTGTAAACTTCTATTCCTGGGATCAATTTAACTCATTTAAATAACAGTAAGTCTGGGTGATAAGATAATTATTTCTGTCGTAGTGAAGGTAATTATTCAGTTTTGTTTGATTAGAATATTGAGAAACATGAAAACATCTCAAAAAGCAACTTCATTTTGTGCTACAAAATCTGAACATCAGCATCTTGGAACACAATTGATTTGAACAAAAGAATTTGAAACTTTTCCCCATCTGACATTCGAATAGAATATTTTTGTTCAAAACAACTTAATCTTAGAATTTTGTACTGAAATTGAGCAAGTATTCCAGCAAAAGAGTGAAAGCTCATAAAGTAGTTAGTTATTCCAGCATTTTTATCAAAAGATAATAGTTTCTTCATTTTAAATTAAAATGAAGAAACATGAAATTAAATGAAAATTAAATTTTTACAATAGTTTGAAGCATCAATTTGTAAAACATCAATTTTCGTTAAGATGTAAAACATCAATTTTCATTAAGATGTTGCTAAGCATGGGATATACCCATGAGATAAGCCCTTTTCTAATCAATCTGGAATTATGGGAGTGAGAAAAGAATCTAGTTACATGATATCTGACACTGCAGAACTTAAAATACAGCATATAATTTTAAATTTTATTTTTAAATTATATGCCATTTAATTTAAAAATAAATTTTAAAAGATATGTATATTAGTGAAATATGTGGGACTGATGGATTAATGCAAAGAAGGAATGTTTGGGACTTCAAAGGAAGTACAAAACCCTTAACAGAAGACAATTTTGGAAATGTGAGTGCTTTCTCAGTATCATTTATCACAGTCAATGTATGAATTTTTATTGCATAGGATGATAAAACTGAAAATATTTTTCAGGGTTAGAAATAAATTTAAGACTTGGTTTGATTTCTTTCTACAAAAATACAATTTATATTTCTCTGTTTTCAAATGCTTTAAAAACACTGCGGATCAAAAATATATTGTAAATGATAATGACATACTCATTATTTTTTAAAAGTCTAGTAAAGACATAATATATAGATAAAAATTGCTTTCACTAATGTATTTTCTACATTTATTAAATTAAAGGTTATTTTGATCACCTGTTTTTCCTACACAGATTATTTTCATTTTAATTCAAAAATTAGCTTTGTTTTGGTCATGATCGATATTTTTTCTAGTGATGTATAAGTATTTGATAAAATTAATGCTATTCATGTGCTCCATTCACAGCTATTATAATTTATTGTTTGAAGTGTCATGTAATTTGAAATATAATTTCTGTATCAGGTTCAAAAATCTATGGTGCTATGCTGGTTGTTAAACAGTTCAAGGCTCGAAAATGTGGCCATGAAAAAAATGCACTTTCTGCTACTGAATGCCTGTTATCGCTGATAGGAGACAACAATCCAGATCATTACATTGTTGCTACTCAAGACAGAAAACTCACTGAAAAAGTATGTTACTCTTAAGTCATAGTCTTCCAACTCCTTCAAAGAATATATTCAATCAAATTAAATATTTGTGTGATTGCTAATTATAACTGCAGTAATCCCTCGTTATATAACATTTCTTGGGAGACGAGAAAAAGTGATTTATCGAGGGGGCAATATTGCTATGCTCTACCTGATTGGCTTTATCATGTGGGGTATGGTATTACTATAAGTATCACTATGCAATAAATTCTGAAATTTAATCACAAAATGTCTACATCGCAATACTAAACACACTGCTTACATAACAATTGATTATTACATCAGCCTGGTAATTGAGATGGCATGAATCATGATGCCATCTATTATTAACATTTAATATATAACAGATATAGCAAGTGCTGAGAAATATTAAAAATTAAAGGACATAAATTATACATTAATTTACTCTTTTTTTATTTCTACTTATTAAATTGAAAATCATGGGTAAACGGTAAAATAGTATTTTTATGGTAAACTATTTTTTAAACAACTTCCTTCTCATGCATGCTTTAGTCACCTAAATATTCCAAGTTAAATAAAAATTCCTCCTTGTATATGCTTTAATTACCCAATAATCTATTCTGTTTAGCTTTCCTGTATTTTTCCTATTTACTGTACTTTTCAGCATGCTGTCCAGTAATTGTTCTTACTGGGGAATCTTAGTTAAGAGAAAAGTAGTTCTGTACATCATAGTGTGAGAATTCCTCTGCTTTTGCTAACTGAAAATTCATCAATTGACAAGTAAAAGACAATGATTTAGTCAACTGTAATACAATGAGGGATTACTGTAGTAGGGGGGGGGACTAATCATTCATTTATTTATGTGTTTGAGCAAGTACCATGTAAAATTTATTCAATATATGTATTTTCATAAAACGTTTTATTTTCTAAAACATATTTTAATTTGTGAGGACATTGTTTGAATTTCCTTTATTTATATATTTAGCCAAGTTTTAGGCTAAAACAGCTGAATAACGGCTTAATTCAACTTCAATTTTGGAAAAGCTGGGATGTATATTGACCATTACAATTACTCAGATTGTTTTACCAGTACTGCTAAAAAAGCAATTATTTTTGGAAAAATTATTTTTACAGAATTTAAATTTGAATACCTTATTTTTTTCTGAATGTTTGTGACAGATGGTACGAATAAAATGTTCAATTTTACACTAAACGTTTGTTCAGAAAGACGTTCATTTCTGGATGCTGTCTGGCACAGCATGGCCAAATATGGCTATAAAAATCTAAAAAAACCAACCATTTCTGGATGGCATGTGTACATTTTGACCAACTTTTCTCAAACTTTTTTGGTTTAATATGTTTTATTGTACAATTCTTTTTCGCAAATAGAAATAAAACATACTGTACAAAATCTTTTGAACTAAGACTGGTTAATAATCAAATTTATTCAAAGTATTTTAAAAATTTGATATGGGTTTTCTTTACAAAATGATTAAAACCATTAAAACGCATTTCTTTTCCATTTTTCAAATAAAATTAATTTTATTGAAAGCTGCACTCAATAGGCAAGTAACACCATCATTCTAAATAGGTATGTGGTTTCCATTCAAAACTGAATCTCTGAATTGAAAAAGTGCTTTAAGATGTTGTGCGTGCTCAACAAAACAAAAATTCTTGTTTGCTAACCACATGCAGAAGCATTATTTTTTAATTTTTTCACTCCAAACTAATTTTGCTTTTAAAAATTTTGTCCTATGTTTAGTTGTAAGTTGTGGCAACTATGCGAGACCATGAGAGAAAAAGAATCATGAATTAATATTTTTAGAACCACCTTTTCCTACTGACTTAACTTTAATTTCATTTTGCTGTTTTATGTGATTGTAAATTCAATAAGTATTTTTTTTTCATAAATTGTAATTCCTGTTCATCACATACAACAAACCCCCCACAAAAGACTCAATTTCAAACTGCATGCAAGTTAGAGTAAAGCAAATTTGAAATGGAACTTTGCCGATATTGAAAGAATATTAATCTTAGAAAAACTAGGAATTGAGAAATATTAAAAATTCTTTGTCATAGTGACAGAAGGTCAAGCTTGCATACTTTACAGGTTGAAGCTCTATTTAAGCAATTTATTATATCTGTTAAAAGTTTGGTGAAAACAATAAATTTCCTTTTAAATGAGCTATCAACTCAATTTATCAACCTGCAGTGTTGCTCCCATGAAGAGGCAGTTGAGTCACGTGGTTTTAAAAGTGTTAAATTAGGGGACTGGTGGTAATGTAAATAAATCTCTTCCACAATTGACATCTTTTCCCAGATTCTGGTTCTAAGTTTATCGTTCGATGCCAAAAGCAATAGCATTGATAACGAGTTGGCAGGGTAAAACATTCACGGCGATCTTCATTCATGGTTTTACGTATAGCAGCCTTCTTCCTAAGGCACTTTCATTCCTGTTCAGAAATCAAGTGACTCTAGGTCAACAGCTTCTTGCAGGAGTCTCACTATACCATGTTTTGAAAAATGCTAATTGGCTACCTTTGCTTTGTCTGTACTGAAAACATTCAATTTTCAAATAAGTTCTTTGTTACTGCATGTGCCACTTATGGAATTTTCGAGAAAAAATGTATACTCTTTAAAAAGAGGTCATGAATATTTCATCGAATTAAATTACCATCCTCTCCTTAAAGATGATGAACTTCAAAAGTGACATGCATGGTGTAAGAGTGCCACAAGTTGAAAACAAGGACAACTATGAATGGTAAACTTCACCAAAAGATTCGCCATTTTTTACAATTTGAGTTATGGCAATTTTACAGGAAATGAACTTAAGAAGGGCCTTCATAATTGCCCTAGAGAAACCCTCAAAATCGACTTTTATGGCAGTCACCTTTCGTAGTTTTGTCTTACAACATTGGTGAAATTTATTATATGGATGGGTATGCATTTATATGATTTGCATCAAAACTGAATTGTAGAAATTATAAAAATGTTGAAAATCAGTTAACATTTTCCCCCTGACACTTAAATGATGTAGCCATTTTTCTTTTAAAAGATAAGTGATTATTCTGGTCACCTTTTCAGTATGCAGTTTACCAATTCAACCTGAGTAAAGTTGGGTAATTCTGCTAGTTATTAATAAGTAAACTTATCCCTCGATTTATACGGTAGATGCGTTCCATGACAAATCGTGTAAATCGAAACCGTGTAAAACAAGACACTAGGAATGACAGTATGGAAATGAAACAAAATCTACTTTAATGACGCCAATGCTAAACGCGGCGCAATGCACTTGTGACGACTGTGCAGATAATTACGCACTCATTAATTATAATTAATGAGTGCATTCAGTGTAAAACACTCAAATAATACAAATATTTTTTTTAATTTTTAAAATTTAGAAACCATGTGAACCAAGTACCGTGCAAATCGAGGGTCAGGTGTATGTAATTTTCTTTGTTTGACAATGCCAGTAATTTTAAGTTTTTGGTCTCATTTAGAATTATTAATTGAGACATAATCATGAGTTAAGTTACAACGAATTGTCTCTGTAGTACTGAGATTTTGTGATATTGTTATTGAGAGAAGTATTTTTGAGTTGTGAGATCTATTAAAATTGACTTGTTGACTGAGTATTTTGAGTTTTAAATTTTTATGAACAATGAAGCATATCAAGGGTATGTTTCAATGAGCACTCCTTATTTATGTTTACTCCATAAAAGATAATAAACACTTGAATAGCAAAAGGTGATGTCTATTTTGCTATTCAAGTGTTTATTATCTTGTATTCTTATTTTGCCTCCCAATAATTTCTTCAATTCAGCATCACTTTAAATACAAATATTTATTCAATGTTTAATTTGAGTAAATGTATGATTTTTCTTTGCACACTTGTATAGCTTTATTATAAATACAATGAAAATATAACTTTTAAACAGAAAACAGGTATGACTACAAAAATTCCTTCACATTTCTTGTTTACCTTGTCCTGAATTTTCAAGTACCATGGTATCAGCAACCTCCAATCATATGGGGAACTTGTGAACTATATATTTATGAAAGATGTACTCATTAAATATTTGGTAATGTTAATTTAATCTAGAAATGTTATTTTATTATGAGTTATCAGTGGAGTGTATATAAAAGAGCAATGGAGAGAGGAAAGCGTTTAATTGTATATTTATATCTTCTAGTGTAGGAAGATGCCTGGAGTACCTTTGATGTATGTTAGATATAATGCTATTAATCTAGAGAAACCATCCAATATGAACAGTGAAATTGCTGATGGAAATATGAAAGCAGCTGTTGAGAATTCTGATTACCAGAATGAGGTGCTACAGAAACTAAAAAAAGAAGTTTTTGGTGAAGAAGAAAAGCCAAAGAAAAGGAAGAGAAAAGCTAAAGAGCCTAATCCATTATCATGCAAGAAAAAGAAAGCGAAGAACACTGTCAAACAAATCTCTCAAGCAGAAAAGGTTGGAAAAAGAAAACGCCACAAAAGAAGTAAAAAATCAATTAATGTTGTAACAGGACCTGTGAATTCAAATGATCATTAAACTAATTATGTTTTTCATTCTTCCGTCATGCATCAAATTTAAAATGAGATTACTCAACACTTATAGTTTGTGACATGAGTTTAATATTTATTTTATCCTCAAAAAATAATTTTAAAGGGATAGATATTCACAAAGCTTAAATCAATTTGCATGCATTTTTTTACATAATTTTGCCATGTACGATGTAGCACTGGTGAGAAGGCAGAGAAGAAGGAAGGTGAGAAGGTGCAAGTCCTTTTGTAGAAAGGTATTGAGCTTATCAATGGAATGGGCTGCCAAATGCAAAAATATCTGTCTATCCATACATCTCATGATTTGCTCTCAGTTGCTGTACACAGCATGTGAGTTTGAAACATCAATAAAAGCAAACCAAGAGCTGCAGACTATTTTGTCAATGCTGTATTGTTCATCAGCAACAGCATCAAATTGCAGTAGGGAAGTCATGGCATGTCATACCCATCAGGTTTCCTAAGCTTTTGTCTCTTGCTAACCTGTCTTCTCGGTATACTATTTGAGTATCACTTCTAGTTTGGAGTGTATGTTTTAAAACACGCCTTCCATAATGAATCAGTTCACATTCACTCTTATTCTGTAAATATTTACACATTTCCACTGAAAACTTCTGGTTATCTATTCTAATGAGTGACCACAGTTAAACTTACTTGCCTTCACATTGAACACAAAGACAAATTTTGAAGTTCCTTCTACCATTCATAAGCTATATAATAGTGCTAAAACCCAAGGAAGAACGCAACCCTCAAACAAAATTCTTCAATCTGAAGTAGATAATTGAATAACACATCTCATTGCTTATATTAAGCTTATAACAATTACAAATACTTTAACATGATTACCTTCTCAATTAACTGCCATCTAAAAGACAACATGTAGAGTGATTCCCATGAATAATTTTATCCCTACTGTCTCACTATCATTGCTATTGCTTCTGGCAACAAACAATAAATTTTGACTCAAAATCCATGCTAAATTGTGGAAGCACATTGTTTATGCTTCAACCTTTCGCTTAATATGAAGACTTGTTCAAAACTGTCTCCTAAGATGGAGCATCCTCATTCAAGCAGGTTTTACAAGCTTTCTTGTCTTTTCTTACAAGATATCTTGTTATGAAGATTTGTCAACTTCATTTATTACTAGCTTTGGATTTTAAAAAAAAATTTGCAGTTAAATATTCAACTCCACTGAAGTTTATTACACTTACCAATGTTGCTATACAGACTGAATTTAAGGTTGAAGTACTCGCATTTGATTTTACTACTCCATTTATACTTTTGTAATTTTTATCCTGTCTTTAGGAGGGATCCTGGGCCTAATAAAAAATATTGTTGAGCCCAACTGGTTTAGGCTAGGCTACTCCAGTCGTCAAAGCTCAATTTTTTGGCAAGTTAAAACTTAATATGAAGGTTTCCAAGGAAACAAATGCTCTGCATATAAATACAGGACCTGTTGCTTAGAACCCCCGAGTAAATTAGTTGTAACCATGTTTTGGACCATTTAGATAAATTCCCCAAACACATAAACTGAGTGAACTATTTTGTAAAAATTTGCTTTCTTACATTTTGGTACTAAAAGTACCAAATTTAACTGAACTAATTCCTAATAAGTTTTAATTATATGTCCATTAATACATAATACTATCGAGGAGTGATGTCTGAAGACAAATTTCTCTGATGCATCGATTTCAAAACTCCTGTCTTCTAATTTAAGTGTCAAAACATAAGCAACATACAATCAGTTGAAACAGCCATTTTTGATCCATTGCTCCTTTTACCTAAATGTAAATCCTCCTTGTATAAAAATCAATTTTATTTTAATTAGAAGTATTTCTATTCATTGAATTTTAATTAATCATGAGTTTCATATTAAATTAGTTTCTAAAATTTTATTAAATTCAATAAAATGAAAATCTAAGTGTATGGAAGAGAGAATGAGTTGCGTATTTAATCAGTTTGAATTGGGGCAGCAATTTGGAAATTGTGATTCACCTTTCTCGGCATTTAATTTAGATGATAGACAATGCTGCAAACCCTGTCTTCCATTACTAAAAAGAAATCAAAGTTGGTGGTGCCTTGTTACCTATTTCTAGATATTCCTACTTCACAAATCTAAAATATCCAAGTAGTAAGTAGGAAATGAAGATCAATTGCAATGTGGGGTCTGATCAATTCTAACGAGATCTTTGTGAACTCAAGGAAAAACAAAAAAATATTGTAAACTACAATATTTTATCTTTAGAAACACATAAATGAATTTACAGCAAATGTTATGCTGTTTCTACTTTTCCCTAAAAACCACTGACACAATTTCTTTTTACTCCTGCAAGGGTAATTCTTATTTGTCTTATTCTTAAGGTACTTTATTATCCCACAATCAGCTTAAGTCCTTCAGTTTTCCCATGGCTGACGCTTTTGCATTGAGTGATTGCAATTGAAGTTTTAAAAAATATCTTCAATTGCAAAGGATTTGATTGAAGGATATCATGGAACTTCCGGACCTCCTAAGAAAAGGTAGCAAAAAATACTTATTTTTCTTTAAGAAAAACTAACTTGTTACTCGAGTCCATCTAAAGCGTCTCCTCAACTTATCCATATGAGAAATTATAACTTCTGAAAAATATTAAACTGTTCAGGAATATATTCATAAAAAATGTTTAAGTATGGGTCAGTTTTCTTTTCTGATCAAAGTTGCATGCTATGAGCTCTTCATAAACTGATTTTTTCAAGCAATTTTAGACATGATTTGTTTCCTACATATGCAATTGTCAACCTTATCAGGTGAATCCATTCAAACCTAAGCAATGCTGTGCACCTCACCATCTTCGAATCCAATATTTTCCATACGGGTACATTTGAGCCATCTTGAATGAACATACTTTATAATCTCAAAACATTTTCTTCGAGACACAGGTCTGAAAGTGATGACACAAATTAAATTTTACTTTTCCTCATACATCACCTACTTAAAAATCATCTAAAATATTTAAGGTAATTCAAATTTGTTTCTTTTCAGTAAAACTAAAATTTAGAGCAAACATGAATGCTAAATTCATTTGTAAGACTTAATAAAAATATGGATTTTTCAATTTGATCAATTCATTTTTCTCAAAAACCAATTTTAAAAAAATTTTCTTTCTAAATTCCAATATAAATATGCTATCAGAGCATAAAAGCACTTTTTGAATTATTAAGCTCGTATATTATTTTGTGTAATGACACTGATCTGAAAACCATATGTAATCAGAAAATAATGAAATACCTTTTGAAATGTGAAAAATGTGTGGGATTTTCTTTCAACTTCCAGTGGGAAATATTTCTGTATTTGTTTAGCAATACTATTTAATTCAACATGAACCAAATGAAAAAAAAAAAACCAAATTTGTCTAATAGTTTAAGAATAGCAACTGTCAGTGCTATGTGACATTCTCAACAAACAAAATTGCATCTTTTTGACTGCCTTTCAAAGGGTCTTATTTCCATGAAAAAATTATTTTGTAAAAATCAAAGATGGTGAGGCAAACGTTTTATTTTTATTGCCTGAATTTGAATAGATTTACTGATTAAACTTTAATCTTCAGTTTTGATAAAAATATTTTGGATGATTTCTAGTATACCAATCATTTGAATGACAGGCTTGCTACTTAAATTGTGGGAAAATCACACAAAAGATGTCTTTAAACAGCTCCCATCTTATGATACCTCTACACTTATAAAAATAAATATCTGGCAAGAAATTTAACAAGTCATCTCATTATATAAGTAACAAGGTTAATAAGTTTGCTGCACATATTACTCATTGTTATAAAATGAAAAAATATAGAAATTACCAAGGAAAGCAAATAATATGTAAAAATTTTTTTTATTAAAAAACATGTCTGAAACTTTCGATACAATGATTTAAATGAAAATGCTGGGGTTCGATTTGTCGGACCTTCAAGGTGTCTTGGGTGCAGTACCCTTCTTTCCGATGAGAGATTTATGAATATGAGGAATAACTCCACCTCCAGCAATGGTTGCTTTAATGAGTGAATCCAATTCTTCATCACCACGAATAGCCAATTGAAGATGGCGAGGTGTGATTCTTTTCACCTTCAAATCCTTACTGGCATTTCCAGCTAACTCCAACACCTGTAAGTTATCAATAAACGTTTATGGAAAATGTTTGTTAAATTGTATAAACAAATCGTTTTGGAGTAAAATTTCAAGTCCCCCAAAAATTCCAACTGAGTTGAGAAAGCTTAACATTTCTCCATTTAGCTCTTTTTTACACATTTGATTCATCTTAAAAGCTTCGTATCTATACCTGACTATAAATAAAATATAAATTATTAGATATACAGTAAAACCCCAATTTTATGTTTTCCTTATTTCACATGTCATTTTCTCAGGATTTTGCTGTGAGTAAAGTTGTTTTCTAAAGAGAATATTCTCCAAACATTAAAATTTGGAGAATATTCAAGAATTTTCTTTTTAAAACCTCAGTTCTACAGGAAATTGCAATTTATTGTTTGCAGAAATGAACCTGCAGCTTATTTTATGTATAATTCACAATATATGTAAGCAGTTTTACATAAATATATAGTTATTAGTTTTTATTGAAAACCATTATACATTTTGCATATATTACTGATGATGCTACAATAGTCTAGAGATATAAGCTACACATACCCCCTTATTTTTGCATATAGTAGTGCAATGCACACGTTAATTTATTGGTCGAGGATATATTTAAAATAAACTAATTGAGTGAACTCTAAAATAACTACATATACTGTCAAAGTAACTAATTCACATTTCAAGCAAATTGAAGGAAACCCATCAGCACAAAAATAACTGAAATGTTTACTTTTTCTTTACCTCTGAAGTTAGCATTAGGAGAACTACCATTTTTAAACTTCAGATTTTTCATTTATGTATTCATTCATCATTTAAATACATTGCATGACATTTTTAAATTTTGTGTCCTTAAAAGAAAATTCTACATTATTATCCTTTTGGGGAGCATTCTCCAAAAGATTATTACCGAGAAATTTACATCTCTATCTGAAAGGATGCCTTTCTGTGACCTTGGCTTTGCATTACTTCCACTTTTCCTTTGTACTGAAGCCATGGAAAACACAAAATCCCAGCTTCATTGTTGTCTTAATTCTTGAAAAGATATATATACAATTGTACATTGCAAGCTTTCCACTTGCCAGACTAAAATTTTGCTACGTGGAAATAGTAAAAATTATGGCCATCTAAGAAATGACTTCAGATAAACTCAACAAATCAAGATAAAGATAACAGTTCTTGCTAATTTCTTTAATAGCTAAGACATGAAGTCATGTTTGCCCATTTTGTTTTAGAAACCTAATCTGGCATAAAATATATTTAAACTTGCATAATTCTTACACTAATTTTTTAAATATACAAGTCTGTTTGCTATGGTGATTGAAAAGCTCAACTTACTTCAGCAGTCAAGTATTCAAGAATAGCAGCGCTGTAAACAGCTGCTGTGGCACCCACTCTACCATGACTGGTAGTGCGATGTTTTAAATGACGATGTATTCTGCCCACAGGGAACTATAAGGAAAAAAATCATGTTTAAATACATGCCAAACAATTAATAAGAAAGCTTTGCATAACTTCTGAACCCATAGAGAATTATTTCATAACCCTTATTTTAAGATTTCCTGTATTACATCTTCAGAACGAATGCACCAGAATTTTAATTCTTAGCACTCATTTCAACACTTGATGGTTTGTACATATTTCCTGCCAAGTCTACCTTTTCTAATACACACTGAAACTCATTTGCAGACAAAGTGAAGTATGAATTTTAATATTTTCACTATGAAATAAACTTAATTGTTATATTGTAAATTTTAGTTACAATACTTACTCTCTTCTAATTCCTCCAGCAAACCTCCAAGAAAAAGTTTGGAAGATTTTTAGCAGCATAAAAACCAATGCCAAAATTCAGAACAAATTGAAGTTATAGATACCTTACTAAAACAATTGAAAAATGTTAAAAAACTGACAGGTTCTTACTAATACTGGCACAAATTGCATCAAAGTCAATAAAACTTCAGCACTGCAATAGAAAATAAAACGATTTTCTAGCTTTTCTTTCATTCTTGTATGACACTTGTTTCATAAGATTTGTCCAGAGCCAATTTTTCTGGCACCCTGATTCCAATGCTGTTCCTTTATGGTGCATAAAGGCTTTTCTATCAATATATGTGAAATCCCTGTATCCCATGGTAGACTTGGATCAAAGTAAAATTTCCTAGCAATTTGCCAACATGATTCAAATTTCCTACTTTCATGGATTGCCAATGCATGGCACCAAATGTTGAATTTAGCGTCATTTGAAAATTTCTCACTTTGAAAAGAGAAACCCAGAAAAAAGCAGTTTTCTGGAAGAGTTGACAGATATGTAATGTTTTCAACTCACAAAACTAGATCATTTATACATGTTATTTGTCTAACTCTATGACATACCATTTTTGTAGCATGTAGTCTAAACAAAATACATATAAAGAACAGCTTGGCAGGAAACTTGTTTACAGGATATATCACATTTATTTAAAAATGTGCTTATTGAAATTTAAACAGCATTTTTACCTTTACTCGTATAATTTCGCAATTCAAACATTAATAAACTATGTTAATCTCATTCCTTTTAAATTTCAAAATTTTGCCTTACTATTAAAAACTTTTTACTGGTTTACTTTTAATATTTCAAACAAGAGTGTATATTAATGACAAATCTTAAATTCATTCAAATTTTATTGGAGGGCTTAATCTACACTGGCAATAAGAAAATACTGTCCTACAATTTATTGCCACTAGTTCAGAAACATGTATGTAGTTTTGCAGTCACGCTTGTAAACAACTGAAACAGAGGCCATTACACACTACCAAAGGCACCACCTTCATTTTTCTCAAATTTATTTCTTGCTTTATCACCAATGAAACTTATAAAATCAACTTTTGAAATAATAAACGAACTCTCAATATAGCACTTGATAAGGAAGTTACCAGTTCGACAACTTCTATTTATTACTGGATAAAAATAACCAAATTTGCACTAATGTTTTCAACAGGTTTCTTATTGGCATTATTTGAAATTACACTAAAATCAAATTGTCAGATTTTTATGAACCCAAATATTTTTCATTGAAGATATCTTATGATATAAAGATTACACAAAAAGGTGAATTGTTTTTCAGATAAGATTTCATCAGCAAAGTGATAAAGCTTACGAAATGATCAACTCCCTGGGCTAATTATTTGTGTTATTTTTCATTTAAACATTTTCAATCACGATTGTTTTGTTTTATATTGAATAAAATTTTGTTTCACCCCCTCCCCAAATGATTAAAATTCTAATTGACAACTCTTTAAAAACCCTATAGGTTCAACTTTCCCCTTTGAAAGTTTCATACTTCAATTGGTTGTTTTTAGATTTTATGGCACAAAGACAGGAACAGATCAGTACAGAACATTTGGGACGTTTTTTCCTTGACGACCAAAAATGGTCGCCAAGGAAGAAACGCATCTTTCGTCTAGGCTCAACATGGACAGAACATTGCACAATCGCCTTGATTAAACATATAATTAAAAATAAAACATCTTAAAACGTAACATAAAATAAACAGAGCGGAACGTTCGAGAAATTAGAGGGTTGTCAGAGACCGCAAAAATCACCAAATAAATCATGCCAAAAGATGTCCTATACTGCATCTGTTCCCAAAAGACCATACTTTGGCCAAGCTGTGCCAAACACAATATAAACAGCATCAAGAAATGGACCTACACACACAACAAAAGCTTTATTGACATAAAAGAGAACTGCACCTAGGGAGGAATCGAACTTGTGCTGCCTACAACTCGTAGGTTGCTAGTGCAGTTTGATATTTCAGATGTGCCACCTTTTTGACATTGTACTGATTTAATTGGTAAATTTATTTATTGTCAGTCAATTTAGATTTTGCTGACTAGTAAACAAGTGTCACTGTTCAGACACAAATATAATCAATTATAAATTCAGTCTCATGTTTGCATGCACTGTATCTAAATATTTTTAAAACCCTTAGCTTAGTAACTCTTACAAAACTTCTTTATTGAAATAAGTTTAATCTTAATACTTACAAACATGAGCACAAGAAGAAAGAAATTGTCGATCACACACAATCTCAGTTTTCAAATTGAAACTCATTAATAGGTAGGTAAAAAGGATTAATCAGTCTAACGATTAACTTTTTTACTTATTGCTGTAATATTCTTTGTAATTTAATTAGATTGAATAAAAATTAGAAATATACTAAAACAAGACAAGAGTACATGCAAGTATTTATAAATATAAACACTAATAGTTAAAAACCTGTAACCCAGCTCGTGCAGATCGGGACACAGCTTTAGCCTTTGATTTTCCAGAATCTTTACCAGCTTTTCCTCCAGCCTAAAATGCAATGAAAGTGTTATCTTTAATAGCGAAATATAATAAAACAAAAACACTTACTTTTTCATAAACTTACCATGTTTATCGAAGACACGATACAAAACTTCAGTGAGAACGATTTACTAAATACAAGAAAAAAAAACTGGCGACACTAAAATTAACGTACGTACCTACGCTCACTATGATTCGCGGGAAAACTTAAAATATATTTATTCTGATTGGCTTTCAGCTTCAGCCAATAAGACGAGAGATTTTATACATAAGCATCAATGCCACTTAAACATTACAAAACGTCCCGACCACAGAGTAAAAGATACAGAGGCTTCAGTGAAGATATGAATTACAGCGCCCTCGGTGTGCGGGTTCGATATCTCTAATTGTGGGCGGAGTTTGACATGTATGAAACTTGTGTGACACATTCGAAATGGTTACTGCTCCGACTCGGAGCAATAACCATTTCGTTGCTGATGCAAAATTTAGAGGAGATATAAAAGTAGAGTGAGCTATGGCAACCTTTTTATGTCCGCATGATCATGAGACCAAACACAGTAGTCACGTGATCAGTAGACTCTTTTTCTCCAACGCATATAGTTTGCGCATTCATTCTTCCATAGCAATGCATTGAAAGCAAAAGCTAACATGGTTTTATCGTGATGTGCATATGGATGTAATTACAAATTTATTAAAGGTGGAAACATTACATTTCACAGGTAAGCGATTTACTTTCACTTATATTTGTTTTTTGTCTTTCAGTATTTACTAGTATGATAAAAATAGATGTTCTAACTTAGGAATTCTTAATACAACCTGCGGACATTTCCCGTTCTATAAAAAAAGATTTCATAGATTTGCTATCAATATATATTAAAATAATGTTTAAAATAAAATAAATGATGTTCGAATGTGTTTATTATTGTAAATTGTACATCTATACGGGATTAAAATATTAAAAATAATAAACCAAACTTTAAAAACTTGTGAAATCGTTATCTGTCTTGGCGATGATATTTTTGGCGCCAACTAGGATCATTATATTAGTTCGTGTCTTACCCAATAAAAATATTATGAATTGAAAACATGAACTTAAGTACATAATTTAAATTATTTCTTGCTGAACAAAATTGTTTTGTTTGCACCCTTCTGTGGAATTACATAATAATAATAAATAAAATAAAAGATAAATTTTGAAACTTTTAAGAATTATAAATTCAATAAAATCGATTTCTTAAAAATAGGCTTAAATCATTTCATAAACCGAATTATAAATGCGAATCACATTTATGCGCTTTAGGGAACCTTTTTGTTCATGTTTTAAAATATTTGTAAAATCTTCCATTATAAGAATGCGCATTTGACTAAAGAGCTTTCCTTTCAAATATTTTCCCTCGAATCTATAACTTCTATTGGAATGGCAGAAACAAATTGTCCTTCTCTTATGTGAAAAACAAAAATAGTGCATAAACGGAAATTGAAATATTATACCTGTTTTGACGTATTTTTATTCTTGTTAATAAAGCATGCAATATAGCAAATTGGAAAAGCAAACAATTAGAGAACGAAATAAAACTTCTTTTGTATTAATTCCAAACAATCCGCCCAGCAGGAAAGTTCCTTTTCTGAAATCATCTGAATGACATCCTGATTTCTTTTTCTTCGTATTTTAATTAACCTAACATTTAAATTTATTTTTTTCCACTTTTAAGTCAGTTTTATCTTTCTTCCTTATATTTTTTAATCTTGAGATAAATCATACTGAATTAGATTGTTTCTAACAATATTTGTGAGGATTTCGATGTTTATATAGTTCTTTAACAAGATAAAAAAGCGTGGTGGTGATAAAAACACATTCCACAGCGAAATGAAATCCCTCGCTCTATTGTCTTCTACCTGAAAAGGGAACACTTTTTGATTTTTTTCTTCTTTCTAAATAGAGTATTTTAACGAATTAAGTATATTTGTGAAAATTTATGTGCACAAAACATGCTCCTCAATTGAGCGAAACATTTATCTTCCACAATTTTTTAAGTTGAAACAACTATTTTTTAAAAGCGTTAAATCTGTGATAACTTAAACTTTTAAGGTTCCATTCCTTGAAACAATAAAAATAATTTTGTATTTATGATTTTTAGAACTATAAGTGAAACAATTTATACTTACTCGTAATAATTTGTAGAGATGAGTACCTGCTAAAAATTCATTTATTCAGTTCTTATGTATTTAAAATTATTATTTTGTTCCATTTATTAGTTTTCCTAAAGATGAAGAAAGAAGATGGATAGCAAATGGCTACATTTTCTATGAGTTTCATTCAGTGGATTTAAAATGTGATGATGTGACAATAAATTTTATTAAGTTTATTGTTTCTTATTTATCTTTCATATTTATAAAATACTAGCTGAATTACCCGGCGTTGCTCGGGTTGAAATGGTTAAATGCTGCTTGAAAAGTTAATTAGAATAATCACTTTTCTTTCACAGAAAAATGCAATCATTTAAGTTGTACGGAAAATACGTTTTAACTTTTTCATAGCTTCTACAATATACTTCGGACGAAAATATATACATTTAATTACTGAATATATTGCAATATGTAAAAGATTAAGACATAAAGACAAACAGAAACTAAATTCCGACAAAAAATTGCAGAATTCTAAAAAACGAATGATGCGCAGTGTCGAATTTCGACTTCATGAGTGTATTCTGAAATAGAGTAATTCGAAAAAAGACATTTGAAAATATTGATAAAGACGATAATGATTTATGAAATTTAGTAATACTCAAATATGACTGCAACATTTCGCTGTGTTAACTCAAACAGACAAACACGGGATTCTGAATCAAACTTATAAAATAATAAAACATTAATTCTGGTTTGCCAAATCTAAAATAACAAAATTACGCTTTTATGATTAATGAGTTGAAGTTTTTCGTGCTTCATTACAAAATGTAAAATTATGAATAATGAAATATTTTAAATATCCTTTTTTTCATCAATCAAATATTCATGTAAAAATATAAAATTCATATAGAAATAAAATAATAAACTTTAATTCAGTAATGCACATTACATCTGTCAAATTAAGTAGGAAATACTTATACAATCAACTAAAAGTTAGATTTAGTAATGCTCAAACATGACCGCAACATAGTTTTGCCCGGGTATTTATCCCAATCTTCTATTGGACAGGAAAAGGAATGAAATAAATGTATAGTGTAAAATCAAAGTAATTATATTAACAGGTTTTTAAAAGTATAAGTACAGTACACGCATTATAAAGTAAAATATTTTACAAATTCACTGCAATATAAATTTAACACAAAACTTAATTATACACAACATTTTTAGTTTCACCTCCGGGAGCAAGAATAAATAAATTCTTGGGTGAACCCACCCTCGAGCAACCAACATAAAATTGTCCGTGGGAGAAACACGGCGATCTCAAATCCACTCCGCAGTACTTGATAGACTGCCCCTGCGACTTGTTGATCGTGATCGAGAACGCAAGTCTCACTGGAAACTGCAATCTCTTAAAGTCGAGAGGGAGATCCGTCGGAATGAGTGGTATCCGTGGGATAAAAACTGTTGCACCCTCTCCCTTTCCTGTCAAGATAGTCGCTGCCATTACATTGCCCAGCAGCTTCTTGACACAGCCTCGTGCCGTTGCAAAGTTTTGGCGGGTCGAGGTTCCGCAGTAAAATAACCGGAGATCCCACTTTAAGTAAAAGACGATGTGGTGGCAATCCAGCCGGATCAAGCGAGTTCAGGAACTCTGGCGGGAAATTGACGACATCATCGGCATCTACTACGGTATCGATGGACTTGTATTCAGTGACCACGCCTGGTAACATGACAAGTATTTGATTGTTTATGTCGTGGACGTCTTCATTTTTAGCAGAAAGAATGGCCCTCTCTCGCAACCAGTTCAAATCGTGAGAGTTTTGGGAAACAGACGGATAGACTGCATCTATCAGCTCTGCGACGGACGACACCAGATTACAAAAATCGGATGGGAATTTAATCTTGCCAGAAGACTCGACTGCCAATCTGCCTTCTCCGATCTCCAGGAGTTTGTCTGAGAAAATTTGAGCACTCTCATCCCCCAGATGTACTCTCATGTTTTGCTTCAAAGTTATCTTTCGCACATGTCTCCACAAAAACGAATGTTTCAAACATGGGTGGATCTCATCGGCCGGCGTCGATTTCGGGATGACAGGCAGAGTTTGACGAAAGTCTCCACAGAGGAGTACCAGAGCTCCTCCCATCAGGTTGTTGTTTCCTCTCAGAGTGACGTCGAGGGCCTCGAGAGCATTCGTCCCACACGATAATTTGCAAGTCTCGAGCACCTGCGCCCGACCACTTGCCTTGCTTATGTTGCAGGTAGGATTTTCCTGCCTGGCGATGTCAAGTGGCAACTTAAGTGCAGAAAAAATGGGCCGTCCTCCCTCCTTCCATTAACGTCGCGCAATTCCCGAAGAGGCGATGGCAAGAGCAACTTCTCCCCGAGTCCTGATTTCGGCCAGTATTATATTAATCAAGAATGTTTTCCCTGTGCCCCTACAAGCATCGAGAAAAATGATACCACCTTGTTGTTTTGCTGCCTGATCCATGATAATTTGGTATGCGTTTTTCTGATCTCGATTCAGAAGTGGCTTCTTGTCCGCGACGTATGCACTCAGCTCTTCGACGTCGTAGTTCGTTTCTCGCACGTAATCCGCGCGAAGTACGTCTCGTCGATCTCTTACTGGTGCAGGCAGGCCCAATTGCAGTAATGTTTTATTTGTCATGGCCACACATTTGTCCTCAAGAATAACCAAAGCCTCGTTGAAAATGTCCGGACCAAACGCGATTTTTAATGTCGGGGTTCCCCTCCGGACTTTGGCGAGTATATCCTCACTCAGGGCCTCCTTATACTTTCCCCATAAAGTGTTTGGATTCGATGGACTGCATGTAGTCAATATTATAGCAAACAGGTTTCTGATTTGCTCTGGTAGGGAGATCAATTCGACTTCTCGCAACGTATCATCCCAGTGCTGGTCTCATTCCAGCAAACCCAACTTCTGACAGGCCTTTCTAAATGTCTGGCATACTTCATCGTTTACCGTTCTCATCTCTGCGAAAGATCTAAGTCCTCGTACCGAGTGAAGAAGCATCCTAAGGAAATAGCATTCGGCGTTGTTGGGGTGAACAGTGTACACTCGACCCAAGGCGTCACTCGCGATTGCATCATGTCTAGGGACGGGCTGGCCAACTTTTCTCCTACAGAAAATTTTCCTCGATGCATTCCACGTGTAATATCGAGGTATCTCAGGATACAACAAAGTCCTCGCAAAAGGATCCTGCTGATACAGTTGAAAGAATGCCGTCAAAGTCGTGTTTGGTGGCTGATCAATCACTCTAGGGACGCTCTCTGTTGTGAAATAAACTCTCTGACCATTTTCTAAATGGACGCTGAGGTGAACAACAGTAGGGTGTCTTTCGTGAATCGAAAAACCCAGTATTCGCCAAACTGCCTCGTTACTGCTGAGGTATCTTCCCAACTGATACCGCGTCACTTCATCGTTCGATCTCTCGTCGCTGATACGGAAAACAACCATATCACTACCTTTGTTGACATACTTGCACACATATTTAATCGATTTCACACTGTTGCAGTACTCCACGTTGATGTGTGCCCGAAACATTTTCGACAGCAGCGGCGAAAAGGGCACAACCCACCTATTGTCGATTTCTATTTCCGTGTTGCTGCGTATCGTTAGTTTCGCCGTGAACCCTCCATCTTCCTGAGCCATCATTTCCGGTTTGTGTCTCTTTAATCAATTTTCTAGGGTATTTCTTGGTACACTTTCCGTCCTTCATACACGAAGAGATGGGATTGAGATTTCCACACGGTCCGTGGATCATGTTTTTCGTTACCACTGCAAAAAGTTCGGGATCTTGTTCCGGGTCTGGCAACTCGGCAGATATAACGTCATCGATTTGAGTGGGCTGAATTTTGTCCGCTAACCAGATCAAATTGTGCGAGTGTGGCAGCCCTCGATTTTGCCATTCAATCGTGTACATCCAGCATCTCGGCACTCCAAATACATGGCACTTAGTTATAACGTCAATCAGTTTCAACTGCTTCTGTTAAAATACTCTCGCAATCAAGTGGTGGCGCTCACTGGGTAATTAATTGACCATTGGTAAGAACCTCCTTCATCTCCGTCCAAGTCAGATTGCAGGTGAAGGTGATAAATAAGTCTGGTCTCCCGTACGTCATAGCATCTTGCGTGCATGTGTCTGGGACTCCTGTAAATGTAGCTGGTAGTTATGACCAAGGCACCGAGGTTTGCAACGTTCACGTCATTTGCCACGCATCTCTCAGGTGAATATATTCGTCAACTCTCAGTTTACGTTGATTTAGACGAATGTAAAGGAGACGCTCACTCTCGACTTTAGCGTACATATCGACGATGAACTGATGAAACAATTGCCTGCAGTTCAATACGTGGTTCTGTTCAGTATCTCAAACCATTAATCTGTAAGCATATAAATCCATCGCTGAAACTTTCTTGCTCGTTGTTTCACCTGTTCTTGGGTTGATCTGCCTCAGATTAAAATGTTATCCATCTTCACCATGGGGGGGGGATATCACTGGGTACTGCAGAGCATCATAAGATTGATGTGTTACCGATATACGCTGCAATGATTCACCTCGTCGTTCAATAACGATATTCCGTTGATGGAACTCATCGCCTGATATAACCACAGCGACTTCATGCTTGAGGAGAGTTACAGCGCCGCTCGTGTTCACCTGCTGGTCTTCGGACTGCTCTTATGACTACTTTATATTAATCTGTTGGCATACGTTCCAATGCTGTTTCAAACGTTTTAATAAGATCATTGTGCTCATGAAATATCCTCTGTAAGTTTAACACAATCTGACGTCTTGTTCCCTAGATGTAGGCGCACCTCTGATCAGTTTTCATTTGTTCGTTTTGAATAAAATATTGTTGTAGAAATTTTGGTGGTTGATCTGGCAGCGGAAGCAACGATACCGCTCTATGGTAAATCTACCCTTGCACCTTGAATGTCGACGGAAATCCGGGCTGTTCAACAACTCATGAGGCGCCGAATGATGTCATTTGGAAACATGAGTTGTATTTTCTGATGTTACTAAGAAAATGCTTCGACTCTGACGTATCTCCTGATGTGTAAGTCAAAAGTTCTTGTGGTGGTGGTTCCAGTTGGCAGAGTTTAACTTTTCCATTTTTACAGCAAATACCAGTAGACTCTGATTTAAACTTTTTGGCTTGACAGTAACTACAAACCATTTCCATTTTCCTGATGGTAACACTTGCATGCAGCGAGTAGTCTTTATGTGAATGGTAGTGGAATTCTTCCAATGCTAAGCTAAAATGGTGCGCACTCCGTGATCGTTTGGCTCTATCTCTCTTATCCTGTAGTCGGGCCTCACGCTGCTGTGCCGTCTCTGTTGCTCTAGATGTAGTAGCACTATCCCTCTTATCCTGAAGTCGGGATTCACGCTGCTGTGCCGTCTCTGTTGCTCTAGATGTAGTAGCTCTCTTTCATATCCTGTAGTCGGGTCTCACGCTGCTGTGCCGTCTCTGTTGCTCTAGATGTTGTAGCTCTCTCGCAATCGCAAGTCTTCTATTCCTCTCCTCGGAAGTTTCTTGTCTACGCTCATCTTTCATCATCTTAGCCGTTAACTGCACTTGGCCGATCGCCTTCCGCTTCCTTGGAGGCATTGCTACAGCAAAGAAATCCGTCAATGAATACAAAGAAATGCTATTTCATAAAATAAGCAAAAGGCACACTCTCACTGAGCAATGAAATCGATTACAGAGTACAATAAAAATAAAAAGCTAATATAAACTGAATGGTAAGACAAATTTAAAATTGCGAAGTACTTACATCAGTTTAGGAATATATCAAATTTTTAACACAAATGAAAAATATTAATGCCTTACTTAAAAGCTGTCAATCAAAATATTCAAACACAGAATTCAAAATCATACTAAAAAATAAACTTTTATTCTGGTGTAAAAAAAAGCATTAATTTTGATCCCCCATTAAACTTATTTAAAAAATTAAGCAAAAGGCACACTCTCACTGAGCAATGAAATCTATTATAGAATACGATAAAAAGCTAAAATTAACGAAAAGTTTTTTTTTGGTATTTTCAATTAACGTCACACTGGAGCAACACAACGGGCTATTGGTGACGGTCCGGGATCAATCCCAGAGGGAAAGATCCGAGGACAACACCACGTAATTTTGAACCACGGTCAGATGACGAGGCAACACCTGAGCTGGCACCCCACTCTCCAAACTTCCACACCACGCCAACGTGAGGACGTTTGGGGCCACGACAGATTTAACGTGCACCAGCCCCCTTTGTACACGACGGTGTTTGGCTGGATTCGAACTCGCAACCCTTCGGTTGCTAGTCCGTTACTCTTCCAACCGGGCCACCGCGGCCCAAAATTAACGAAAAAACGAATTTAAAATTATGTAGTACTTACATCAGTTTAGAAATATAAATCCAAAATGTACACTATCACTGTCAAATAAAGTAGGAAACACTTATACAATCAACTAAAAGAGCGAAATAAAACTGCCAGATTCACTGAAAGATGATAAACTGGAAGACTTACCGAGCTAGCTTTCTCTAAATACGACCAGCTAAGAATCGAGTGAGTACTGGAATGTTCTCCACCATGAGTCCGAGGAAGTTTCCGTTTCCCCAACTTTCTAGAAAGTTCTACAAAGTTTTATAAAAAAAGTAAACATTAATTCTGGTGCTGCCAGATACCGAGTAGTAAAATTACGCTTTTATGATCAATGAGTTTTTCGTTTGTGCTTTTCGGAATAACGGTGCTTGGGTTAGAAATAAATGTAATCGGTGTAGACAAATTAAACTGAATCGATAAAATTTTTTCAAAAAGCAGAAGGTCGATTTTACAGAAAGAAAATCACTGCTTTCAACGGAGGATTCCCATGTATCTATTCCGGACATTTTAAAAAAAGTTACACGCCTTACCTAAAAAGCCTTGTGAAACAGAATTCTACAAATCATTACGTATTCAATAAATTATTTAAGGAAAGTTGGTCGAAATATACACCAACTTTCCTTGAAAATAATCCTTGAACTCCTGAAAACCTTTCCTTGAATTTCCTTGCAAGCATAAATATTTTAAAATATCTATAATTTATTTACATCATGGGAAGAACTAAAAAGTCAGTTCAAACATAAATACTGTAATTTAATTTGTTTCGTAAAAAATTGTTTTTCGATCAACAGTGGTAAAGCAACCATCGCTGCCTAAAGCAATTAATCTATGCTCAATGTTATTTCTATGGCGATTTCGAATAGTTTTTAGCCCCCCAGGGCCAATAGAACGGGGGTTAAGAGTTAGTCTATGCTGACCGCAGTGTTCTAAAGTATAAGTGTACCAAATTTGGTGTGGATTGGTCAAACGGTGTAGATTTGTATAGAAAATATACCCACACACACATCCTATTTTATATATATAGATAGCTGAATTACCCGGCGTTGCTCGGGTTGAAATGGTTAAATGTTGCTTGAAAAGTAAATTAGAATAAGCACTTTTCTTTCACAGAAAAATGCAAACATTTAAGTTGTACGGAAAATACGTTTTAACTTTTTCATAGCTTCTACAATATACTTCGGACGCAAATATATACATTTAATTCCTGAATATATTGCAATATGTAAAAGATTAAGACATAAAGACAAACAGAAACTAAATTCCGACAAAAAATTGCAGAATTCTAAAAAGCGAAAGATGCGCAAAGTGCAGTTTTAACTACTTCTGTTTAAATACTCTCGCAATCAAGTCGTGGCGCTCACTGGGTAATTGACCATTGGTAAGAACCTCCTTGATCTCCGTCCAAGTCGGATTGCAGTTGAAGGTGATAAATAAGTCTGGTCTCCCTTACGTCCTCACGTACGTCTAGCATCTTGCATGTATTCGTGCATGTGTCTGGGACTGCCTGTAAATGTAGCTGGTAGTACGACTAAGGCACCGAGGTTTTCAACGTTCCGTCATTTGACACAGCATCTCTCAGGTGAATATATCAACTTTCAGTTTACGTTGATTTAGACGAATGTAAAGGAGACTCTAACTCTCGACTTTTGCGTACATATCGACGATGAACTGATGAAACAATTGCCTGCAGTTCAATACGTGGTTCTGCTCAGTATCTCGAACCATTAATCTGTACGCATAGAAATCCATCGCTGAAACTTTCTTGCTGGTTGTTTCACCTATTCTTGGGTTGATCTGCCTCAGATTAAATGATATCCATCTTCACCATAGTGGAATATCACTGGGTACTGCAGAGCATCATAAGATCGATGTGTTTCCGAAATACGCTGCAATGATTCGCCTCGTCGTTGAATAACGATATCCCGTTGATGAAACTCGTCTCCTGATATAACCACCGCGACTTCATCTGCTTGAGGAGAGTTAAAGCGCCGCTCGTGTTCGCCTGCTGATATTCATCTGTTGGCATACGTTCCAATGCTGTTTCAAACGTTTTAATAAGATTATTGTGCTCATGAAACATCCTCTGTAAGTTTAACACAATCTGACGTCTTGTTCCCTAGATGTAGGCGCACCTCTGATCAGTTTTCATTTGTTCGTTTTGAATAAAATATTGTTGTAGAAATTTTGGTGGTTGATCTGGCAGCGGAAGCAACGATACCGCTCTATGGTAAATCTACCCTTGCACCTTGAATGTCGACGGAAATCCGGGCTGTCCAACAACTGATGTGGCGCCGAATGATGTCATTTGGAAACATGAGTTGTATTTTCTGATGTTACTAAGAAAATGCTTCGACTCTGACGTATCTCCTGATGTGTAATTCAAAAGTTCTTGTGGTGGTGGTGGTTCCAGTTGGCAGAGTTTAACTTTTCCATTTTTACAGCAAATACCAGTAGACTCTGATTTAAACTTTGTGGCTTGACAGTAACTACAAACCATTTCCATTTTCCCGATGGTAACACTTGCATGCAGCGAGTAGTCTTTATGTGAATCGTAGTGGAATTCTTCCATTGCTAAGCTAAAATGGTGCGCAGTCCGTGATCGTTTGACTATCTCTCGTATCCTGTAGTCGGGCCTCACGCTACTGTGCCGTCTCTGTTGCTCCAGATGTTGTAGCTCTCTCGCAATCGCAAGTCTTCTATTCCTCTCCTCGGAAGTTTCTTGACTACGCTCATCTTTCATCATCTTTGCCGTTGAGTGCACTTGGCCGATCGCCTTCCGCTTCCTTGGAGGCATTGCTGCAGCAAAGAAATCTGTAAAAGAATACAAAGAAATTCTATTTCATAAAATAAGCAAAAGGCACACTCTCACTGAGCAATGAAATGTATTATAGAATACAATAAAAAGCTATTTCATAAAATAAGCAAAAGGCACACTCTCATTGAGGAATGATATCTATTATAGAATACAATAAAAATAAAAAGCTAATATAAACTGAATGGTAAAACGAATTTAAAATTGCTAAGTACTTACATCAGTTTAGGAATATCAAATTTTTAACACAAATGAAAAATATTAATGCCTTACTTAAAAGCTGTCAATCAAAATATTCAAACACAGAATTCAAAATCATACTAAAAAATAAACTTTTATTCTGGTGTAAAAAAAAGCATTAATTTTGATCTCCCATTAAACTTATTTAAAAAATTAAGCAAAAGGCACACTCTCACTGAGCAATGAAATCTATTATAGAATACGATAAAAAGCTAAAATTAACGAAAAAACGAATTTAAAATTATGTAGTACTTACATCAGTTTAGAAATATAAATCCAAAATGTACACTATCACTGTCAAATAAAGTAGGAAACACTTATACAATCAACTAAAAGAGCGAAATAAAACTGCCAGATTCACTGAAAGATGATAAACTGGAAGACTTACCGAGCTAGCTTTCTCTAAATACGACCAGCTAAGAATCGAGTGAGTACTGGAATGTTCTCCACCATGAGTCCAAGGAAGTTTCCGTTTCCCCAACTTTCTAGAAAGTTCTACAAAGTTTTATAAAAAAAGTAAACATTAATTCTGGTGCTGCCAGATACCGAGTAGTAAAATTACGCTTTTATGATCAATGAGTTTTTCGTTTGTGCTTTTCGGAATAACGGTGCTTGGGTTAGAAATAAATGTAATCGGTGTAGACAAATTAAACTGAATCGATAAAATTTTTTCAAAAAGCAGAAGGTCGATTTTACAGAAAGAAAATCACTGCTTTCAACGGAGGATTCCCATGTATCTATTCCGGACATTTTAAAAAAAGTTACACGCCTTACCTAAAAAGCCTTGTGAAACAGAATTCTACAAATCATTACGTATTCAATAAATTATTTAAGGAAAGTTGGTCGAAATATACACCAACTTTCCTTGAAAATAATCCTTGAACTCCTGAAAACCTTTCCTTGAATTTCCTTGCAAGCATAAATATTTTAAAATATTCTTTCCCTTCATCAATAAAATATCTATAATTTATTTACATCATGGGAAGAACTAAAAAGTCAGTTCAGACATAAATATTGTAATTTAATTTGTTTCGGAAAAAATTGTTTTTCGATCAATACTGGTAAAGCAACCATCGCTGCCAAAAGCAATCAATCTATGCTCAATGTTATTTCTATGGCGATTTCGAATAGTTTTTAGCCCCCTAGGGCCAATAGAACGAGGATTAAGAGTTACCCTATGCTGACCGCAGTGTTCTAAAGTATAAGTGTACCAAATTTGGTGTGGATTGGTCAAACGGTGTAGATTTGTATAGAAAATATACATACACGCACAACCTATTTTATATATATAGTTATAGTTATAGATTGGTTTCACACACACACAATAATTAATACAAACTTAATATTAAAAATCCAGCACAGAACTTTTGCACACACTTAAAATTTGTCAAGAGTTATTTACTTGAACACTTTGATAAATTGAAAATACATATATAGACACACAGGTGTAACTTATTTAGTTTTTGAATCTAAAATTGGGCAAAATAGCTAACAACTTTAAGTGCATGGTTTAAAAAAGTTACCTTCCATCTTGTAAACATTATATGTATAACTTTTCACGTTAATAATACTTCTATGCGTAATTATCCTAAAATAAATTTGCGTTTACAAAAACATAAGCAATTATGTATCCATAATACTATAAATGAAAGCTTTCAGTTGTGACCCAGACGTGATTTGAGCACGCAACTTCATGTGTTCACTATTTTTATTTTATGCATCAGTAAAATATTTATTGAGGCAGTCATTTCTTAACTTGTGCATTTATTTTTCAATTTATTCCAACTTGTGTTAAACTCATTATGTTTAAAAAAGGAAGTTTGAATTATTTTCTTCTATTAAATCTTTAAGATAATTTTCACAACACATAATACAGTTAAAGAAAAATATATAATATATTGAATTAAAGAAGGTCAACAGGTTTCGTACAACTATCTTACACAAAATTTTAACCAGTGACGATGTACTTGTGAGCATCCCCTAACCCTTTTGACATTTTCTCTTAATATAGAATTGCAAAAGTTGACAGTCCAGCGATAAATCAAACCAGCACTACAGGACCGTTCTCGACTGCTGATCTGGTAAACTGGCAGGATTGTATCTGGACTGCAGGCTGGTTAAGCCGATTTGGAGGACCAGGCCTGATAAAAAAATATTTGGAGGATTGTCTCTGGATTGCGGGTTAGGTAAAACTGTCCTGAGGACCGTATCTGAACTGCGGTCCTGATTAAAATTTGGAGGGCCATATCTGGTCTACGAGCCGGGCAAACATATCCGAAGGGCTTATTCGGCTTGAGAGCCAGTTAAACCTGTCCAGAGGGCCGTATCTGAACTCCGGGCCAGCAATCAGTCTATTCACTACAACGTATTTATCTTACACGTACGGATTTTTTTTGTATACGTGCTAGCTATACTTGATCCCAATGCGAACTTAAGCTAATTATATAACTACTCAAATTTCTAAAAATATTAAAAAGTTACACAAATTCAATAAATATTCAGTATTATGCACATTCGCAATGCCTAACAATGTTAAAACGTAACTCAAATTCAAGAACTATTCAGTTATACACATTCAGATCACTAACTTTCATAAGTAAATGTTATGTCGCCAAGAGAAGCGATAAAAAATCAAATCAATCAACCAAACTAAATTTTCGCGTAGCAGGCACGTGACTACTAGCGTTACCACCGAGATAACAAAGCCAGACCGCTCTGGCGTTTTAATCACGTGACTCGCTAATTAGTAGTCATAACAAACATCGCCGGCTACTAATGGATTGCCTTTAATGTAGCGTAAGAAATAAGGTTTTTTTATACTATTTTACCGGAAAGTAAGTGCAGTTGCAGTTAAATATTGTTATATATCATTTGTGGAACATTACAGTGTCATGGTGTTAAAGGCTTTCGGACGATACATTCTGAACGATATCAGCGTTTTGAAAATGAAGTTCGCAGACTGCTGCGTTTTGATGGTGTAAAGTCGGCTCGTGGAATCGTCCTGACCAATTAAAATCGATCTTAATTGAACTTACGAAAATGTGGTATTCAGAATTCTGTACAATTGTGCTCTGCTTAATATATTGTATTTTGTGCTGTTCGTTGGTGATTTTATTTACATACTGTTTTATGTAATTAAAATTGTTCTTTTTCTGAGTTATAACCCATTTTATAAATACAATTATAAAGATTTATGTGCAAAATTGTAATTCGTTATACATACTTTCATGGAGTATTTGTAGTTCAGAACCTTGCTAAGAACCTGATTTTTTTTCTTCTAAGAACTTGAATTTCATTTTCTCAAGCCATCAAGAGCATAAAATGTCTGCAAAGATGTATTTTGTGCCAGAATTTGGTCGTATGATGGTCAGACACAAAGTAAAAACATTTAATGCGTTACGCATTCGAAGATAAGATTTCTAAAGAAAAATTAAAAAACTTATAGCACATTTAATTTATATACATTTGTATTTTTTATGTTTATATCAAGATCTAATCAACTTTTCCCTTTTGTGAAATTATTGTATAATTTGTTATCTGATGCACGGAACACTATGTTCGAGGGTGCCAGATGCTTGAGCCGTGTGAAAATGGAGCAACTAGTGTGGATTTGGTGGCCAAAACTATAGATGCGATTGTCTGTCGAATTTCAGTGGAAAAACTGCCAGACTAAATTGAAAGGATGCATTGATGTCTTAACGTGTCGTGTACTCTCTTCCTACATCGAAGTGCCAGACATTTGCAAGCTGGAGTTTATGTTCCGTACTACCCTTCCCAGGGGCCTGTGTTGTGTTGAGCAACCTAGCTGTTTCTCAAGGTTCGAATAAAAGAATTTATTGATATTAAAATATTAATATATTTACAAGTTAGCTGGAGGCTACAAAAAATGAGCAGGCAATTTCATTGGACTACATAAGAGAAGGAAATCGCCTAGCAGCGGAAAAGAGTAATTTATTACTTTTTCTTTATACTTAACTGCGAACGGTATTCAACATTCTGATTAGTTTCGGATATGAATATATTGGCGAGTGGGAGAAAGGTAATAACAAATTCAATAGTTACTTAAAAGGCATACATGTGCCGTGCACAAATGTCAAAACAGAAGTCCCTTTAGCTGCATCCAAGGCGAGTGACGTGAGCATTATTCTAGGAGCCGAGAGCGAATTAAATTTTACTAGTGGTCGAAATTCGACCATAATTCATTTAATTTTTTAAGTTTGTACGTTAATAAGGTTCTTTGGTCAAAGAGTATACCTCTATATTCATTGCATATAATTTTTTTGAATTTTGTTCTACTACGTAAGCTGCGAGCATGTACAAATACGTCATAGGAAAAATGCGGTATAGCTTGGTTAAGCCATATCTAAAAAACAATAACGCGTTGTTTGACATTTTCTTGGGTTTTATTTATTGCTATACTGGCCACAGGTTTCGCCAAGGCTACACAGTTAATTTGCCTATCTTTTTCAAATTATATAAAATTTAAATAAAAAATAAATCCAAGAAATGAAATAAGGAATACGTGCTTCGTATTTTTTTATATATATTTATTGAAACAAAAAAAACCGGGTGGTTAAAAAAATAAATGTTGCCCATTGAACTTGAAATAGTTCGACAATTAATTTAATGATTCAAAACTTCTGTGTAGACGATGTTTTTTGTAAAAACTCTTTCATCGTTTGCTAAATGCCCTTGACCGTTATATTCTGAAATATAAAATCTCAAACCATCGAACTCTACTTGCTGCGACGTACAATTGACCATATGTAAAAACTGGCTGCCTCAATAAAATTCTAATTTTTTCGAATGTTTGTCCTTGAGACTTATTTATTGTCATCGCAAAAGCAGGTATAATTAGAAATTGAGTTCCTTGAAAGTTAAATGGTAAAATAGTTCTGGAATATGTTAAATTTATACGTGGAATCAAAATTCTCTTATTGCGTGCGGTTCCAGTTAAAACTTCGCAATCAATAGTATTACGATGCATAAATTTGATGCGCATTCTTGTTCCATTGACTGATGCTTCCTTTGTATTTAAGTTTCTGATCAGCAAAACGAGGCAATTAACTTTCAATACTAACTTAAGTGGTGGCAAATTATGCCAAATCTCATACTCCTCCATTCGCGCAATGTGCTTAAAAGGGGTACAGAGTTTTTTCTTCACGTATTAATATATAGATTACAGTATATGAACGTAAACATTGAATGTTTTATTTTGTTTAATTTAATATATTTGTAACGCGTATTATACATTAATTTTATCTTTCTGCACTCTCCTTCTCCATATGAACTTTAATTATGCCAAATCTCATACTCCTCCGTGCGCGCAATGTGTTTAAAAAGGAGTACAAAGTTTTTTCTTCACGTATTAATATATAGATCAACGCTGTTCCTTTTTTAACAACCAATTGCAGGAACTCGAACAAGGAAAAATATCGTTCAGATATGAAGCCGAACTCATGTTCTGATTCAAGCTCATTTACTGAGCCTAATCATAAAAGTATGTGCAATTGGGCACAGCTGATTTTAACGAAATAAATTAAATTAAACTAATTGTGCGCGCCAACAGAATACTTCATTTCTATTCCTTTTTCAAATTGTATAATTTGTTCAAAAATGGATGATGCACCTGATCAGACTAAATACCTGATTATGTGTGAATAAAAAAAAAATTCTAGTGTTCTTTTTTTTTTTTCAAATAATTTTTCCGACTACAGAGATCAACAATCTTCTAAATAATAAATCGAAAGGGTTTGTTTTGGAATATTTTCATATTTTTAAAAAGCATTCACTTAAAAAAGAATCAGCTAAAATTGAAGAAACAAGTTCGCACATTAGTAAAATTTTATAACTCACAAGTGGCTTTCATAAATTAAGGTTCTTTTTAATTTCAGAAGACATTTAAAAATTGCTAATTTAAAACATTTATGCTAAAAATATGTAAAGAATACTTAGCTTTTAATTAGAAATACAAAACAAAAATGCAAATGCCTTTTCAAATCGTAGAGAATGAAACAACCAAAGTAAATAAACAGCTAACGGGATGGGGATGTACTTAAATCAAAAATCCTGATTTATCGTATTGTAGGAGATGTTGCTGCGTGTTGAATAACACTGACATATTAACAGGAATAAAATTTATTTAACTTTTATAGGAACATATCAGAACAGGGGAAAACGTTCTCGTCACTGGGGTTACGCTCCTTCTACTCTGTTTAACCGCGCGAACGAGAGAGATTTGAATTTCCATACGTCAACGAAGCGTCACGGTTCGCCTCCGTCTCATTGGACGACCGCAACGCTGCCTGCTCCCGTGGCATCCCGCTGAACTAGAAGAGGAGAGTGGTTGAATTGATTCACTACAGCAGGGTTTCTCAAACTATGGTACGTGTACCACTAATGGTACATTACATTATTTTTAGTGGTACAATTTTTACACAGAAGATTTAAATGAATGTTCAAACCCTTACATGCATAGTGTATCATATCTGTTACATAGTTTTTTCATCTTTCCCCTATCTATTGATAATTTTTTAAATAAAATTGTGTTTCCTACTAATAAGCATTTTTTTAAGAAATAGTAATATTCATCAAATCAGTATTTCTTTAAAAAATAGTTTTAACAGTGTTGAAGTAAGTATTTTTCATTAAATATTATTTTAAGTCATTAATTTCAATTATTATTTACTTTTTTGGCATTTAAATCAATGTATCAGATTTGATACATCATGAAGTATGGGATAATTTTTTGTATTATCAATATTATTTTAGTATTTATCAATTTTTTTTAGTATTTTTCCTATGTTTGGGAACATTTGAATAAAAGAAAAAATATTTTAAAAAGATAAAAAAAAAGTCATGCATGGATTAATATTGAAACACGAGTAGTAGATGTAACCAACTTTGCACAGTTGATGGCTTATATTCGATATGAAAGAAAACAAGTCAGATGAAGAATTCTTATTTTGTGAGCCTCTTCCAAATCATACCACAGCGGATGAGATTTTTAAGAAAATTAATGAGTTTATCACTGGCCATGAAATAAATTGGAAAAAATGTGTAGGAGTGCACTGATAGTGCACGCTCAATAACAGGTTGTCGTGGTGGAGTTTTCGCCAAAATTAAAGAAATTGCACCAGATGCAAAGTTTACACATTGCAGCATACATCATGAAGCATTAGCTACCAAAACAATGCCCACAGGATTGAAGACTGTTTTAGATCAATCTGTGAAGATAGTGAATTTTATTAAATGTCGGACCCTAATTCACTAATTCACGACTGTTTACAATTTTGTGCAATGAAATGGATAGTAACCACAATAAGCTTCTTTGGCACACTGGAGCGTGGTGGTTGTCGAGGGGAAAAATTTTAACTAGTCTCTTCGAATTACATTCAGAGGCCCAAGTATTCCCGACAGAATCCAAATTTGAATTCCTTCATTGTTTTACTGATGAACTCTGGCTATCGTTTAGCGTACTTATCCAATATTTTTGGAAAATTGAATGAACTGAATTCTAGTTTACAAGGTTCCAATATAACTGTCTTTACTGTACATGACAAAATAAATGCAGCTGTGAAAAACTTAGAATACATAATTAAGGATGTGAAACGCAAGAAAGGTGCTTCATTACCAACATTAGAAGAGTATCTCACTAATAATATGTCACTGACTGAACAACTAATTGAAGATTTAGAAAAACACTGCATAGGACTTGTTAACAATTTTCATTCCTATTTTCTTCAAAATTTAGGAAATGAAAGGTGAAAAAGAGATCCTTTTTCTATTTCAAATTCTGTGCTAGATAATGTTTCAGTTCAAGAAAGAGATTAGCTTTTAGATATTTCATGTGACAGAAATCTCATGAATGAGTTCAAAAAAGATAACATGCAATTTTTGGTTAAAAAGAAGAGATGAATATACGTATATTTCCGATAAAGCGATAAAGTTTTTAATGCCTTTCAACGCATCATATCTTTGCGAAACTGGATTTTCAGCCATGCTATAAATTAATAAATATAGGACTCGGTTGCAACTTGAACCGACTTATGCTTGACATTAATGAAGATAATGCCCGACATATCGAAATCGGTTACAATGAAACAGGCTCATTCGTCGCATTAATCCTCATCAATAATAAATCTTAATATTTTCTGTTATGTATTATTACTCGCTATTTACTACAATATATAGTATATTTATATTTCATTATAATATAAAAGTTTCGTTTACGAATATAATTGAATATATATTTAAAATGTTTTATTCTTTGATTAAAACACTCCATTTAGAATGCATTGATTTTTAATTGGAAAATGCTTTTATGATGGTACATAAATTTTTGATTCTTATGTATGTGGTACAAAATTTAAAAAGTTGAAGAACCCCTGTACTACAGTATATTTGAAGCTTGTGCTACAAGTCCTGACCCCATCTATTCCAGAATTAAAACAAATCTGTTTGAATAAACAACCCCACCACTGTAGCATAAACTTAAAATGTACATACGAAATAAACACCAAAACAATAAATAAAAACCTCACCTAGTTCGGTTGGTATGGAAACGAAGCTAGATCGGTTGCCATGGTAATATTGACACACATCCCCACCAAAGGCGCCACCGTCTATGCGATTTCCCGTGTTATTTATTAGACTATGGCCTATGGCTAGTGATGGGAAATACTGTTCTTTTCGGCGAACAGTTCTTTGATGTTCCGTTCTTTTTAAAAGAACTGTTCTTTAACCTGTTCTTCTGTTCCCAAATGTCTCTACTCGAAATGTGCAAGCCTTGTTCCTCCTCGTAGATTATGTGGCGCCAGCAGTTTTCGCGATAGACAGGGACCAAATTTTGTTGACGTCATCTTTGTTAGTACTTTGTATAGGCGTGCATATATGAAAAATACAAATGACTCGGAGTCTTCGTATTGTTATCGGTTGATTGATTTTTTTATGGCGAAAGGGGCAAGTCTATTCAAGCTGCGCCAAACTATCAGTAATTGAGAAAAGAAAATCAGAATTTTTCCGTAAATTGGAAAACCTTCTTGCAAATCGAAACGTTTAAATTCTCTCCCCAGTGGCAACTAATAATGTCCCACATCTGAACCATCTAAGTAGTTCCCAAACATATGAGGTGCCTAGGACAAAACAAATACGCAAGAGAAAGTAATAATTTTTTTAGATTTTAATGTCATTTTTAAGTCCGCAAAATGGTCATTTAAGTCAATAAAACGACGGTCCGTGATCCATCCCAAAGAGAAAGATTCAAGGACAACACCAGGTAATTTTGAATCAGGTTATGTAATAGGGAGTTGCCCTTTATAAAAGATTATAAACATAAAAAACGCATACCGGGATTACCACTTGGAAAGTAAAATTGGTTTGAAAAACAGGTTAATATTATATGATCTATCTAAACACGTTTAAAACACAAAAAATACAAGTCAAAAAATCAGTTTAGCTTTTCAACACATTAGTTTAATGGTGGGATTCTTATTTCCGAGATGTCTTTAAAATCGTAAAACCTGACTTAATGAGATCTCTTTTCAACTTATAGAGAGCATGGCACCCGATCCGAATTTCCTTTTCACAGTGAAATATGTCCACATATTTGAAATTTTGCTTTGCATTTTGTAAAATTTGGTTTTAAAATAAAGTTAAACGCATTGCAAATCCTAACGAGTAGAGGCGACACCACCAGAGAGAAAGCTGGACAACAAAATCTTGATCAGCAATATTTAAAAAAATTTAATTTGTTTAAAACTAAAAATTCATTATGTCATTGCCTAACAATTATAAAATTTCACAATTATTACACTAATCTCCTCGCAAATTCATCAGACGTCGGGGCTTGGTTCAGTCGAGAACAGTTCCTGGAGCAGTCATCGAGTTCAGCTCCACGAACCGTTCATCGAGAACAGAGAACTGCTTTGAGAACGGAGAACAGCTCCGAGAACGGAGAACAAGGTCGGAACAATTTGAGAGCAGGAATCATTTTCCGAACAGGAAGTAAAACAGCTCCGAGAACGGAGAACAGGGTCGGATCAGTTTGAGAACAGGAATCGATTCCTTCGGTAAATTTGATTCCTGCTGTCAAACAGGAAGTAGTCTCAGAGCAGGGAGTAGATTTATGGAGAGAGAACGGGTGAATGAATCAAGAGGAAACAGTGAGTCACGAACTGTAGGATGAACAGTTGTGTTTCGGACTTTACCATAATTTAGAATATACGAAGATTTTTGCGAACTTAAAAAATTCGAGAAAAGAGAATTTTGCAAAATTCCCACCTGTTTAAAATCGAAGTATAAAAAGATTGCAATATTTCTTTTTACAAAAAGAACAGAGAACAGGTTTTTGTGAAAAGTGGGAACAGGCTGTTCCCGTTCTTTTTGAAGAACAGGTGAAAAAGAACAGTTCGCTCTTTTTTCCCCATCCCTACCTATGGCAGTGATCCTCGTGATGCGTTTGACTTATGAAGACAAGGGATTAAAGCCCCTTCGGAGCTAGACTCCCTGAATAACCATAATAATATGGCAGTGATCCCTCCGTATGCGTAGCTATTTACTCTGTGGTCCCGACTATTTATATGGTCCCGACTATTTATAGATACTGTTCGTATCCAAATTAGAATTCACACTAAGGAAGCAATACATTTTGGATTCCAAACGCCTTTATGTTTTAAACACTCCACTCAACTAATGCTAATTTCCACTCACTAATTTTAGTTTCAAGTGGTTTTTTTTATGATATGGTATTTTAATTAACGTCACATTGGAGCAACACACGGGCTATTGTGTGGCTTTTTATGAAAAAAAAATACTTAAAACTATACCAGGTATATATTTCAGTTGTAAATATGGCAACAAATATCATCATGTGATTGGTTTTTGTTTTTGTGTTAAGTACAGGCAGAAAATTTTTTGTTTACATTTGATGGCGTAACGTGATGTCGATTTGAAAACTGGAGAAATTTAAAATGCTATAAGTTTGTGAATGAAGACTGTTCATTTGTGGTTATGGGCGAAATGCTCTCATTATGTGTGTTATTAAAACAAATGAATTGACAGTTATGAAACCCAAGTCGGTTTTTTGCTATGCACTAATCTTGATTTTTTTTGCAGTTGTTAAAGGTAATGATTAACTCTTATTTGTGATATGTTTAATAATCTTCTGAAATGTAATGATGATATTTTTTCTCTTTTTGCAGTGCACTCAGCACCGGAATTGATAATCACCAACGATGGACCCGCAGTCCTCGATTCCCATATCACATTTTCCGTGAATTTGAGAAACTACGTACCGAAACATCATCTGAAGTATATTTTTGATGATGGCATTCAAAAGACTGAATATCCAATTCAGAGTGTGAATATAACTGTTACGGAAGCATTTCCTTCGAGTGTTTATAAGGAAAGGTTATATTATATGAAGATAACTGTTACAAGTACATTCTTCTTTGAAGACATAGTTGTGTCAAACATTAGCAAATTTGATTTGAAAAGTGAGTTTTATGTTTAACAATATTTCAAATGTTAAGTATTGTATTATGTTTCCTGGCAGACAAGCAAAATTATTGTTGTTTACATGCATTTTCCTTCCCTTTTCACAATTTAGCTGGTTCAATTACTCCGTAACTTAATCTTGTCCATGAAATATATTGTCATATAGTTTGTATTAAACTTAGAGTAGCTGTTAAATTCTAATATATGGGACTCGTGTCTCTGTGGGTTTGGCCACTGCTAGCAGCCTGTAAATTCTAGGTGGTTTCTGTTTGATTCCTTTCTTTTGAGTCCCATTAAAAGTTGGAAGCCATCTAGAAATTTTTCATGTGTTAGCTTTGCTCATGGAAAAAACATCTCTTGAACTTCCCATCTCCATCAAATCTTCAGGGCTTGAGGCTTCTTTGTTTTCGACTTGCAGAGCAATATTTTTCTATTCTTAGTTGGGGACTCCGCCCAGACAGCTGAGTCAATACGGATTAACAGGAGAGGTCCCAGAGAATTCGGCAGTCGGTCTCTAGAGTTACGGACGAGACCCAGAGTCAATAGTACTCATCAACTACAGGCTGGATAAGATATTGTATCTCATGTCCACACCTGTTTGGAGGGAGATTGGCCTTTGGCACAGTCTTCCATCCAATCTATATAGTTGGAGTCAACATTAGGGTGCCTCATGCGACGTGTTTGACCCATAAATGGGAAGGATATCGCAAATATACTCCTGATAAAAAGAGTTAACTATATGCATAAAAATGCTTACTGGCTAACTAATTAATAAATTTTGATGGAGATCACTGGTTAAGCATCTCTTCACAGGAGTGCTCTGTATAACCATCTCCTGGGCGCTGCCTTTGCTGGAAGGGCTTTTACTAACTAACCTGCATTCGCATTGCATAGAAGGAAAACCAACGAAACCTTCATTGGTTGGGTGAGTAGGGCAATGTGTATGCTCTGGTGTAATGCTTCACCATGCGGAGAAAAGATTTGATCACCGACACTGGTGATTCCAGCAATTCACCACTTTGCCCATCTGTCACCGCAAGGCGGCTATTTGTGGAATGGGGTAGGGCCTTATCCCTACATATTCCATCCCACCCTTTAGAGCCAGCTGTTTGCAGGACTAATGGGAACATCTACATAGGCATCTATGTCTGATCAACTGTCAAGTTTTGACCTTACATGAACCTACATGCTTTGTCCTGGTCCTGATGCCAGTTCCCGAGCCCTTGAAAGAGGGCTAGGGGTCATTTCCCACACAAATCTACCCAAGCGATGTAATGCCTGGAGATACTTTGGGTGTTTAAGGATGTCGAGGTCGTTCTCTGATGAAGTCAAGTCCTCTCTAAGGTGCGCAATCAACCTGCAGTCCAGAATGTGATGAAGAGAATTACCTACTTTACCACATCGACAGGTATCAGACGTCGGGTATTCCATATGGAAAAAATATTCTGGGAATTGTCTGGTTTGTTAGCAGCTGGATGACATAAGGATTGTAAAGGTGCATTTTGAAATTTGGAACTGGTAGGAATTTGTATGTGCAGGGGGGCGACTATCAATGAAAGCCTGTCATCTCTTCCCACAGTTTCATAGCTTTTTGAATATGCCTGCTTTTGGTCGTTAAGCTTCATCTCTGTACCTGTATGTCGATGACTTCACTCTCAGTAGCCAGTTTGGCTGCCGCCTCGTTACATTATTTTTTTATTGGACCATTTCCGTAATAACATGTCTAAGAAGTAACAGCTCTCACACCATCTCACTAGATGGAATTGTTCGGGTAGTATATCATGCAGCAGCTCTCTTTACTTGTTGGATTATTTCGTGTGTATGGTCACTGATTTATCTTTCGACCAGTGTGTAGAGCAGTCTATGATCTTTCTACACTTGCAATGTCTACTTTATTCCATCATGGTGGAGTCATCTCATTTCTCGAGCCGAGGGTCATTACTTGATATTGGTTGTCTTATGTTTGGTGCAGCTTGGCCAATTATGGCTCTTGTGCCATACAACCCTACCAAATATAAGGTATGGTTACCGAGATTAGCAATATTGCATCTTATATAAACAATACTAACCATTACCGTTCGGCAGCGGCTCAGCAATAAAAAAGTTTTAATCACACCAAGGCTGCACCATTAACTATGAAAAGCCCTGGACAAATTCCTTGATGTATTGCTTACTCATCCATATCGCTCTATTTCCCCCATGGTGAATTTTTGAGTTGGAAACAGTAGATTATCAATCTATTTCTCTAGAATTGGCAGCTCAAAGTTACTAGTAAGCAGTTTTCTTAACTTTTTCCCATGGTCTCTTCTCCCACAATATGAAATTCTGTAGTGGCATCTATTGGCATCCTCAAGTTATGGGAATGAACTTCTTTGTTGAACTTTGAAAAGGAGGTAAAAGAATTGTAAATTACTTCTATTCGAAGTTGCTCATAAGATCGTGTTCACTGCTTGGGAACGAAAACATTCTGTTTCCACAGAAGTTGCTAACAATTATATAAATAAAGGCTATACCTATTGAAGAGAATGTTGAGCAGTTCATGGCAAAGGGCTTATCTGATCTTCTATCGTTTTTTAAATTTTTTTAAATTCTACCACATACAAAAGACCCACTGTTGCTGTGTATATTACAAGTTATGTGATTGAAATAATAGGGAATTAAAGCCGAGCACAGGGACAGTTCTTTGAATGAACACCTGCAAGTTGTAGGCTGCACAGATTTGATTTCTGAGTGTATTTCTATCTTCTGTTACAGTAAAGCTTAACTTTTCTTGTGTGTATGTCCATTTACTAGCCATTGTCTGTTTTGTTTTGTGCAGCTTGGCCAAAATGGCACTTGGATCATATTAAACTAACCACCCAACCATCTTAAATAAACAAGTGACTGAATATAGATAGGTCAACTCCTCTTACACACAGAACTACTTTACCCACTTTTGTAGGGTAAAAAGAGGTTTTTTTTACCCCTTTTTGTAACTAAAAAGTATTCTGAACCCTAATGAGAACATAAGAATTACAGGACAGCATGTATCTCAGCCCCTTTGAAAGGTGAATCTGTCCAATCTGATTACTTTTAAAGGAAAGGGTTGACCATGGAGCATGGTCTGTGTATGTACCTAACCACCCATGTTGATAATTAATTTTGTTTTCATGTGAAACAATTATGTCATAATGTCGAGATAGCATCTTTCCTGAGCTGGTTCTGGTTTTACCTAAACAGAAACAAGGTCTGTTTATGAATCTTACATGTTCAACTTTCAACCTCCAGTTAACATGCTATAGCAGAAAGAAGTATACATACTTGATCCATTGGAAACACAAACTATTGTGTTTTTTTTAAGTTTCATTCCAATATCATTCATTTGAATTTCTGGTATGGCCCTCTTGTACATAGTGCACTTTTCTCTGCTAAAGCCAATCCTTATATTATTATCATAAGTGTGATATAATTCTATTAGTGATATAATTGTAATTTCTCCCACATTCGTGTAGTTTATTTCAAGCCATTTGATGGGATTGCCATGGCTTAGTGGGTGTACCTAGTTGCTAGCAACCTGCAAATTGTAGGTGGCACAGGTTCGATTCCCCCTGAATTGTATTTCTCTTCTGTATCAGTAAAGCATGAATGTCCATTTAGTTAGCAGTATTTGGTTCAGCTTGGCCAAATATTGCCCTTGAGCCATAAAATGTAAAACCATCTGCCATACATTTCTTAAAAGGGCAAACCTACCTAACCATTTGATTTTCCATATCATGTACTGTCTGTCTACCATGAGCACTACTCTTTCCATTAAATCTGCCTGTCTGTTGCTATAGAAATGAACCATATCCCATTTTCTATAGGGAGTCCTTGAAGAAATGCATGCAAATTTGTCACATTAGTGCATTTAGTGACAAGTTGGAAATGTATGTTATGATTTTTACTTCTTGCTGATAAAGAAACCCATCAGTTATCCCTTTTCTTATGATAACCACCACTCAGTATTAGTTCTCATGGTTGACACTATTTGTTTCCATTTTTAAAAGTTTAGCTTATTGATATATTAAAAGAAAAGATATGCTATTGTAAAAAAATTGTCTTAAAATCTTTCACTATGCATCTATTTGACAATATTAAATAATTTTAATTTTAGGAAATTTAATTGGTCAAATCGATATTTATCGTGGTGAGGAAGAACATGCAATCGATGTTGATGAAGTTGCTGTTGGTGAAAATGTGTCCCTTGTGTTAAATCTTGTGGATCATAGCAATTATCTTGATAAAGCTGAGGTGGATTATAGCTGGAGCATTGATTATGAAAAGCAACTCACTTTGGGGAATAGTCTCATCTACAACTTCACAGATCCTGGCATCAAGGATATAAAAGCAATTGTTACTGCAAGTTTTCCCAATAATGATTTCAAATTTGGCGCTTTTGAAAGAAAGGTGAATGCAAAAGGTAATGTGCAAATATTACAAAATTTATCCTCTGTGCAAATATTAAAAAATTATCTTGTTTTTGGAAAATTTATGTCAATGCTTTTAATAAATGACTTTTTTATATATTATATTTAGTTGAAAAATCAATGTTACTTTTTAGTTTCAGATGATCAATCTACATTCAGTATTTATCCTATAATATATTGTAAAACTTAAGCTTTATAGTTACTATAAGTTTCGAACATGATTATGTTACTATGTGACCAAAGTGAATGTGTTCTTGGTTATAACTTTTTGGTTTGGGTTATTTTTTTCAGTCCCAGTTAATAGTATGAATGTTACTGGAAACCCCTTCATATACCATGGTGATACTCTTAATCTGAATGTGACCTGTGATGGAACGTAAGCATTTTTTTAATCAACATTTATATTTCTTCTGTAGTTATTCTACATCCACTACTTCCTATAGAAGTTCTGATTTGTGAGTAGTTAAACTTTCTAGATACCACCTGGTTAAAACTTCTAAAAATGATTTAATTTTGCATTTCTTTTCACATTCTTGAAATATATTTGTATATGCCGTGCAGTATAAACGAAATCTATCTTAAGCACCAATTATGATTTTATGTTATTGAAATCAGAACCATTGATACACAGTGTTTTATAAAAGTATGGTATTTGTAGTGTATTTATGGGCAATTCAAAACTAAGTTTACATCATTAAATTGTTTGAAAGCATCCTAAGTGAGGGTGGTTTGCTGTTCTTTCTTACTTGAATTTAACCAATTTTTTACTGAATAATTTTGTTTTTAGTAATATGAAGAAAAGAAATATTTTTAAACGGTTATTCTACTTCGTCAATAAAATGACTGCCTTATGGTAAAACAAATAAAATTTTCAAAACAGGTGTATCAAGAATTTTTATGCAAAAGCTACATATACTTAACCTTGATAATTGTTGAGAGGGGTCAGCCTTACCATAGAAATATTTGGTGATAGAGGTCAAGGGTTTCAGGCCTTGTTGAGAGACAAGCGGTTGAATGGAACAGAAACATGAACTACTCTGTTGAAACATGGACTATTTCCAGATTTGGAGCTCTAGTTGGAAATGTTCTCAAGTTTTATGTCCCTACTTACTACTGTTATGGGGGGCCATCATGGCTCAGTGGGTATATCCACTGTGCTAGCAACCTTTGAGTTGTAGGTGGCGTAGGTTCAATTCCTGTCAGGTGCATTCTTCCCTGGGTGTATTTCTCTCTCCTGTATCAGTAAAACTTTCATTGTGTGTGTCTATTACTTGATGTTGTGTGTCTGCACAGCATGACCATATTTGGTTCTTGCGCCATAAAACTCTCAACCTACTATTGTTATGGATTGTTTCTTATTTTATATAGTATGTTTGTAACTTTTCAATGGAAAGGTACAACATAATTTCAATTGTGTATCAGTGCCTAACATAGATTAGCAATCACATTTTTAACTAGCTCTCATGCGGAACTGTGTTTTCTATTTTTTGTGTTCTTTTACTATCACTGATGTCTGAATTTTTCTAAATGGTCAACATTTTAAAAACATAAATGTGAAACACAAAGCCAACACATTCCTGGCTTAGAAACATCATTTGGCTAGATTGAATAATTATTACTTATGCAACTCTTATGAGTAAGAAGAATTTTCAATTGGAGAAACAAACAGATGAAAAGCGAAGATTTTACTTCCGCTACCCAAATACTCTTGCATAGTATACATACATATTGGGGTTTGTTGCCTTGATATGTAGTTTATCATTGTTTTGGCATTGAATCTTATTACTGTTGACCAATAAATTATCATCAATTCAGAATTCATTCTTTGGAATTTATAGTAGCAAAGTGCTGAAATCATTAAAGAAACAAGCCAAGTGGCGTTGAATAACCATTTTATATATTGAAAGTGCACTAATTTCATCCTCTTTAAGTTCAAAGACTCAATTTTTTGGAGGAAATTGCTACTTTTTATAAGTCAAAGAAACAGTGATACCTCTAATGTCATCAATCATGTTGTAACTACTGCATTATATATTTCTGTTAACTCATGTTAGGAAGTATATCGTTTTACTATCGAAACTTTACAAGTTCATTTTTTGTTTTTAAAGTTTTAACATTGTTTGTTACAAATATGCTTACTTAAACTTGTTCCAAAAGCTCCCAAGTCTACATCAGTTATAAAGCCCTTTTTCGGCGAGTTTTCAAACCTCATGTCTCATAAGTCTACAATTTGATGTCTTCATTTTTCATTTCTTCAGAATTTTTATTTCCAGACTTACGAGGTTTTAATGATAAAACAACAATATGTTGAAATTAAATGCTAAATAATATTTTAAAAGTGAATATTACTTTTTATTGGCCAGTGTCTTTCGCTTTTCCCCTTACATTACAATTTAAATGCTACTTAAAATGCTTTAAATTTTTATGCCAAAATTGTTTTTACCCCAATACCAGAATTCATTTGTTAGAACTGTATTTGTTTTATTAATGCTTCATTGTTTTCATGCTTCCCTAGTGTTTACCAAATTATTTTTTATTTCAGTCCACCATTTGTGTATTGCTTTGAAGTTTTAAAAAGAAATACATCGACTGCAAATTTCAGTTGCACACACTTGTCAACTTTTACTACATGTCGCATGGAAATTATTAAATATTTTCAGAAGGATGGAACATATAATGTAGGCATTTACATTAGTAACAATGTTAAAGAAGTCAAAAGAGTTATAGAAGTAATGGTATATAGTGGTAAGCATTTATTTAATTCATTATTATATTTTTGGTAATTATTAACAAAGCCTATTTCGCTATCTAATTTTCTACTGTCTAGGGTTCATACATTTCTTAGGGGTTGCCTTGACTTGGTGGATTTACCCACTGTGCTGGCAAGTAGCTAATTGTCAGTGGCACGGGTTCGATTCCTCCGAGTGTATCTTCTCTTCTGTGTTAGTAAAGCTTTGGTTGTGTGTGCATGTCCATTTTCTTGACATTGTTTGGCACAGCTTGGCCAAATATGGCCCTTGAGCCATAAAACCATCTACACATTTCTTAAAAGGGCTTATTGTTGATTTTGAAAAGTAAGGGCTACTTGTGGAAAGAGATTTTTTAGATTTTATTTATAACTCCTCAGTGTTACACCTCTTTCAGTACTCACTTGAAGTCTGCTCCAACCATCAAAGAAATCCTGTATGATATTATTTGCAATATCTAAACTTTTCTTTATTTCTGAAAATTCATGTTACTGAGATTTGTTTTGTATTCCACAGATGATCCACATGTTTGAAAAGTCAAAAATATCCAAATACATTACCCTTTATTGTATTGGCTACATCACTCTTCCTTTCTTGCCTGTGGATTATTTTTTAGTTTGTAGACATGAGAAAATATAATACATTAGAATAGTTTACGGGATACTCAAGCAATCTTTTCCTGCTTTCATCCCTCTTTGTTCCACAATCCCTCTTTTTTACCTCTTTCATGACATTTTTTACTAACTTTGCCTCATGTTTTTTGCAGCTTGGCCAAAAATATGGCCCTTGTGCCATAAAATGCTAAAACAACCAACCATTTAAATTTAAATGGATAAATTCTGCAAGTTATTCATATGCTCTTTGGAAACATTTTAAATGAAAACCTTAAAAGTGTATAAAATGAATGTATGCATATTAGATTTTTATAATTTTCAAAATGATTTACCCTATTTTGTTGAATTTTAAAAGGTTTTATCAATTTTTGTTTGAATTGTAGTTTTACTCACCTATTAAAAAAAGTTGCGGTTTATAACTTGTACCTCTTTTTTCTCAATGATCAGCTCTCTTTCTGTTGTTCTAGAGATGAAATATCAATATTAGTATTCTTTGTTATGTGAAGCATGATTCTTGCAATGATTACTTCAATAATGATGAGATTACTTGTGGTTTTTTGCAGTGTCTGTGAATCCTACTTTATCTACTATCATTATTCCTATCGTATGCAGTCTTCTGACTCTGGTAATAATTGCTTTTGGAATTTCATATTATATCCAACAAAGAAACCAGTTGGTGATAGAGGTTGCCAATTTCAACTTCCAAGAAGAATCTGATTCCTACACAGAAAGAACTTTCTTTGAAAATATTTTTGATTCATTTATTTGTAGAAAATGTGCCTGTAATAATTTTACTTGTGATAGTGTGGGTGAAAATGAGCCCTTGGTCTAAGTGGAATCTCAGCCTTCAGATTTAGTTGTGGTTATATGGATCACTACTTCGTTTATTATTTTCATGGTTTGTGTTAAACATTTATTGGTAATTTTGAATGTACTCTGTGATATTTCAAAAATATTGGTTTTTTACATCAACAGTTGGAAAATACTTAAAAAGTTTTGATTTTTTACTATTGTAAATAAAATTAATCTTGAATTTTTGTTTTTATTGTCAGGTTATTAATCTAATATGCATTACTTGCTTTCATCTGCTGCTTAATTTTATAAACTTACTAGCTGAATTTACCCGGTGTGTTGCTCTGGTTTAATTGGTTAAACATCGATTGAAAGTGATCCAAAAAATCACTTTTCTGTCATAGAAAATGCAAATATAGAGGAAATTAAGCCAGCGCAAAATAATTTTTAAAACAGGATTTTTATAGCTTCTACAATTTACTTTAGATCCATTTCACATACTATAGGTAAGGCAAACCTACAAAAACTGATACTCTATATACAAAAGTCAATTTTGAGTTTTGGAGTGATTGTGAATGCCTTTTAAATTCATTTTCTAAAAAGAATGACACATCGTATTATTGCAGTCAGTTTTATCTAATCAATACTCTTTTATTTGTAGCACCTGGAATGCGAATTTCGGAATTCCACCATCATTATGAAAGACTGACAAATAATATTGATATGATATGATCAATGTTTTAAGCAATTACACTTTATGTTTGAAAATTCCATCCCGCATTTCACAGACAGGATACATAAACGATATGATACTGAGCAATTTTCAGTGCAACCGACCCATCTGCTATTGCATCATACTCTGATTCTAAAAAGAACTCCAAGGTCAGCTTGAGAGGCGACTCCTGTAGGTATTCTTTGACGTCATCTGTACAGCCAGACCGGGAGAGAGTGCCCCCCAACAATACTCAATGTTAGTCATATGGGAATTTTGAATTGTTTTTAACCCCCTACGATAAAAGGAGAGGGGGTTAATATGTAGCCTACGTTACCCGTAGGGTTCTAAAGTATAAGTGTACCAAATTTTTTGTACATTGGTCAAATGGTGTAGATTTGTATAGAGAACAGAAAGACAGATGCCAACTCTGCTTTATATATAAACTTATTTATCTGCTAATTTTATTGAACATTTATTTTTTACTTAAATTCAATGCAGTCTATTGAATGAATAAATATAAAAATTTATGCTGAGCATCGTTAAAGTGGCACTAAATGAAATTCTCTTACCAGAAGAGTATTTTTTCTTTGTATGGTATAAAATACATTTGAAATTTTCTTTCCAGTCAGAATTAATCACCAAAACCTAGGCAATTCTGATCTTGGTCAGTAGATGGCAGAGTCACCTCTTGACTGTTTCGATCGCCTTTTGGTTTTGTACTAGCTAATTATGCCCCCTTGATCTAAATTTTAAACTCAAAATTCTCCTCTTTGTAAATTTCTTTACTTAAATTTTATTCTCTTTATGATGTGGAGTAGAGCTGTTTTGCAGCAGATGCTCTGAAAGCGATATGTCCCATCGTATCCTATATTTTCTTTCCCATGTTTCTAGGTGAAATTTCAGAAAAAGCTAATAAACTAGAAAATCTAAAAGTGATCTGATAAAACACTGACCAAAAGATGCTATTATAAACTTGAATGAACACAGTAAGATTTTATATAAATATTCGGTAAAATTCAAGAACATGGAACCAGGACATTGCCAATTAAAATTTTTGTTGCCAAATGGATGGGCTTACAACGAGTTACTACATTCCAAAATTAGCGATGGAAAATTATTGCCAATTGGCGATGGTACCGTGTCTTGAGTAACCAAATATCCTCTCAAAAGTATTAAGAAACTCGTGGTTTAAATGATGTAAATTAAGTCTATTCCTTATCAAAGCTTGTTTGAGGGATATTCTATCAAACTAAATACAGATAGCGGTGTGTTCCTGCGCCGATACGTGTTTTCTGTTAGTTTTCTCAGTGTGACATAAGAGTTAGCTTGGTTTTAGAATACGATTTCAGCACTTTGCCAGTGAAAATTCCCGAAGAATAGGTCCTGAATTGCGACGCACGCCAAACGTTGCTTAAACGGCGATAAGCTACATTTTAGCTGCGCGAGTTGCACATGGCGAGAGCATTTGGACAGAACAAAATCTTACCAGCTCGTCTGGTTTTCGTTTGCTCTGAAAACACTTCTGGTTTTTGTTTGCCCTCAAATTTTTTCAAAAACATGCATTTTCCAAATATATTTCAGTTCGGCAATAAAATCAATGAACAAATTCCGAATGATTGTTGATTGGTCAACACCAGTTAGATTAAACACCAAACGTTCTGAAAAAGCGATAAACTGCAATTTAAGGAAACCCACGATGTGTTCCTTCGAGAGCATTTGGACAACAGAACTTAATCTTCAGACCGTTAGGTTCACACCAAAAATTCTGTGAAGTTATTTCCTGATTCGATGGTCATCTGACCGTGGTTCAAAATTACGTGGTGTCCCCGATCTTTCCGGGGCCGCGGTGGCCCGGTTGGAAGAGTAACGGACTCGAAACCGAAGGGTTGCGAGTTCGAATCCAGCCAAACACCGTCGTGTACAAAGGGGGCTGGTGCACGTTAAATCTGTCGTGGCCTCAAATGTCCTCACGTTGGCGTGGTGTGGAAGTTTGGAGAGTGGGTTGCCAGCTCAGGTGTTGCCTCGTCATCTGACCGTGGTTCAAAATTACGTGGTGCTGTCCTCGGATCTTTCCCTTGGGGATTGATCCCGGACCGTCACCAATAGCCCTGTCAGGAATGTACAGGAAAATCTACCCGATTTTCTCTATTCCATTAAAAATGCGATTCGCAAGTATTCCATCATATTTTCCTTCCAAAAATATTCAATTGTACAGATATGAGAAATAATTCACGAAGAGAACAAAAATTTTCGTAACGATTTGATTTCCTTTTTATTAGAACAACAGTTTCTTCGACTGATGCCAAAACACAACCAACAAAAGCTCGTTGGAAAATAAAATAATCTGGTGGCTCGTCACATCCTCCCACCTTTTTATGAATGGAAATTTAATAAAAACACTTAATTTAACACCACACAAAAAATAATACAAAAATCTAGAGTTATAAGATTTACAGTTCAAAGTCCTGTAACTTGGACGGAGCTTTTATGGTTCTACCAAACCTCGTCTGACGCTTAGCTGGTCCGACCATTTTGTTAGGTACATCCTCTTGACTATCTTCCTGTTCATTCTCTCTTTTGTTAATTTTCAAACTATCAGGAATCATCTCTAAGGGATACAACCGTTGAACAGGTCGAAGTATTTCTCCGTGCATAGTCTTCAGCCGAGCAACTCTAATTTCACCATCCTTTCCTGGATACAATTCGAGAATTCTTGCGAGTGGCCATGATAATCGTTTAGAGTTATCACTTCCCACAAGAACAATCTGATCCAACTGAAGAGTAGTGTTACTTGAGTAATGTCTCAGTTGCCCTAAATATTCAGTCCTAAATCTCTTTCTGAGGTCTTCTTTCAATTTCTGTCTATAACAATAACGTTTGTTCAAACTGGAGGAGTCAAGAAGTTCTAAGTCAGGTATACAGCTGTCTTTTACCTCCTGCAGAAACAATGACGGTGTCAACGGTTGCAAATCTTCAACGTCTTCGGAGAGATAGGTCAAAGGTCGATGATTTACAACATTTTCTGCTTCGCATAGAACAGTAACGAGCTCATCATGTGTCAGTCGAGCTTTCCCCAGGACTCTTTTAAGGATATCTTTTATCGTGCCAATCAGGCGTTCCCACCAGGCGGCGGTAGAAGGGTTAAAGATCCATTGGATGCGCTGGGCTAATGATACTTCTTTGATGTTTTCCCAATTTATACTTCGTAGAGCGTTATTCGCTCCTACCAGGTTAGTCCCGTTATCAGAATAAACAACGACTGGTCTGCCTCTTCTAGCTACAAATCTTCTAAAAGCCAAAAGAAAGCTATCTGTACTCAAAGATAACACTAATTCAATGTGTACTGCTCTAATCACCGCACAAGTGAAAAGGACGAACCAGGCCTTCTCTCCCGTTCGTAAGTACAACGGACCTCCCAAGTCAATGCCTATTATCTGGAAGACAGCAGCATCTTTGACTCGGTTCCCAGGTAATGGTGCTGGTATAACTTCAGTCCTTGAAGCATCGAATCTTCTGCAATTTCTACATTCTCTTAGAGCTTGTCGAATTGTTCGTCTGCACTGCAAAATCCAAAATCTTTCTCTTAACCGCGACATCAGAGTATGCACTCCAGCGTGGCTCATACTTCTGTGTTCTTCTAAAATAAGCAGCTTAACGGCAGGATGTTTACTAGGCAACAATATTGGATTTTTGAAAGCATTGGTATCTTCTCTTTGTACAAGACGAGTAGTAGTACGGATTAAACCATCTGCATCTAATTTTGGTTGCAGAAATTTCAGAGCATCATTCTTAATCGTTCCAAATGCTTCACGTTGTATTAGCTTCAGTAGCGTTATTTCAGCCGTTTGTAATTCCACAACAGTAAATGCAGATACATTACGGTCTGACGAAGTCTTTTTTGCATTATCTACAAAGCGTTTCATCCAAGCGATGGTTCTAACTATTTTCAAGTATGATGAAAATCTGTAACAATACCAAGGTATTTCCTTTTCGATGCTGACTGCTACTGTCGTTTTCCTTTCCTGAGAAATTTCATCATTCTTAATTGCGACCTCGGAACGAGGCCAATTTTCTTCGTTAAGTTTTAACCAAGATGGTCCCTCCCACCATCTAGATTCAATTAATCTCTTCGCTGTACAACCTCTAGATGGTAGATCGGCAGGATTTTCTTGGCCAGGAATATGTCTCCAGTTTTCTCGTTTCGTTAGCTTTCTAACTTCATCAACTCTGTTTTTAACGAATACAGCCCACTGCTCATCATGCTTGATCCAGTACAATGCGGTAGAGGAATCAGTCCAGTAAAACTCCTCAAACTCATAATTTTTCAAGCTCTCTTTTACAAAATGTGTCAAACGAGCACCAATGCAACATGCCATAAGCTCTAACCGGGGTATGGTAATTTTCTTCAATGGAGCTATTCTACTTTTTGCCATAAGCAACTGGACTGATATATTCTGACCTATTTCACAGTGTAAAAACACAGCTGATGCATAGGCCATGGAAGACGCATCACAGAAAGTGTGCAAGGAGATCTTCAATTTGGTAGTAAGATGAACACATCTAGGTATTTTTACTTCAGCTAGAAACTTCTGGTCATCAAGCCATTTCAAAAATGTCTTTGAAACTTCTTCAGGGACTTCTGCATCCCAACTAAGTTTGGATTTCCAACTCTTTTGCAACAAGATTTTGGGACACAAAGATACAGGACAAACTATACCCAGAGGATCAAATATTTGCTGCACAATGGAAAGTATAATTCTCCTACTAATTGGTCCTCCAGGTTTTTGGATACGTCGTGTGTCACAAAACAGAACATCATCTTCCTTGTCCCACAAAAGTCCTAACACAGGAGTCGGATCACATTTTAGGAGACTATGATTCAGGTTTGAATGCTCCCATCCTCGCAAGTCAAATTTTGCTTCTGCCATCATCTGAGTTGACAACTGAATGAAATTTTTCAATTCTGTTTCCGAATCCACAGATGTTACGCAGTTGTCGACATAAAAGGCACCCTTTAGTTTTTCTGTGACCTCAGAGTATACAGCCGATGAATATTGAGTCAAATGATGTTTTATCACCGCTCCAAGAAGATAGGGACTGCAATTCAAACCAAAAACTACTCTACAGTGCTGAAATGCCTTCACAGTATTCATACCTTCATCTTCCCACCAGAGAAACTTGAGGAAATGTCGGTCTTCAACATCCACAGATATTTGTAGGAAGGCTTTCTTAATGTCAGAAATGACACCAATCTTCTTCTCACGAAATTTTAGAAGAATTGATGGAATCAACTCTAAAATGTTTGGGCCTTTTTCTAAACAGTCATTCAAAGACAATTTCCCTTTCTGCTTAGAAGACGCATCAAAGACTGGACGTACTGGAGTTGTAGATTGAAACTTGAACACTCCTCTATGAGGCAAAAAATATCCTCCATCCAAAGAAGTCTCGACAATTATTCCATCGTCTAGCCAGTCTTTAAAAACCTTGTCGTAATCCAGGGATTTTCCTTCCTTTTTAAGTTTTGAAGTAGTGGAATACAATAGTTTCTCAGCAATTTCTCGGTTTTTCGGTAACCCTTCTGGATCATACATCCACGGGAGTCGTACAGAGTAACGTCCTTCTGCGTTTATACGGATTGTATCTTTAAAATACTCTTCAACTGCAGCTTCAATTTCTCCTCTGGACTGAGTTTCGCAAGGGTCTGTGATACCAATGCTTTCAAGCTTCCATAAATCCGTTATATCATTGCTCTGTATCAAAAGTGAGATCAAGTCCGAACCGTCAGAGTCCTGTTCTGAATTACCCGATGACTTCCCCATTATCATCCAACCAAGATGAGTCTGCACTGCAAATAATCCCCACTCAAGCTGACGTATTTCTCCGGTGTACAGCAAACCAGCAAAGTCAGAGCCTATGAGAATCTCAATTGGTGGTTGACCATGTCCGACATCTGCCAACTGAATACCCATTTTTTGGGCAATCTCTGAACACTTTTTCTTGTTAAGCCTAGGTATGGAACCACAAATAACCGGTTGGTCCAACGCTTGGATTTCAACTGAATTATTACCATGGAGGCTTCTTAGAACTACATTATAGCACGCATGCACCTTTCTTTCAGCATGCCCCCCCAAAACTACTTGGGTTAACTGTTCTTTAGAAACTGGTACATATTTCATCTCTTTAGCTGTGTTACTTAATATATAAGAACGTTGTGAGCCCGTATCTATTAATGCTCTTACAGTCTTTTCCTTTCCTCGAAAGGACAATCTAACAAGTAATGTTTGTAAAAACACTTCAGCATGGCTCTGATTGGATAAAGTGGTGTCCTCTGTCTCTTTTATTTCAATCTCTGAATTTTTCTTACCTAATTCGGGACACATAATTACCCAATGTTTCTTTCCACAAACTGCGCATCTTACATTAGATTTACAATTCAGCGATCGGTGCCCAACCTTTAGACAGGAAAAACAACACTTATTCTTCTTTAAAATATTTGTTTTCTCTTCTAAGGGTAGCTTCTGTCCCCTGAAACAGTCTCTGGAGTCGTGTGTCTTCCCACAAAATTGACATACAGGAATCGACCGGTTTTTTTGCACTTACAATCAAATCATTCGCTGTTGGGGTAGAATTTTCTGACTCTTTAAATGTCTGTACTCTCGTGCAATTTTCTTTGAGTTTAAATCCTGTCTTAGCCATAAAAATTCTTTCTTCTCCTTCCACTTCATTTCTTAAAAATAGCAATAGCTGTTTCAATTTATCATTATATTTATTGTCTTCCGATGCCAGTAATGGACTTCTCAGCCAAACTCTTAAAATTTCCTCTGGAATGCACGATTCCACAAGAGGATATAGCATTGCAGAATATTTGTCTGAGCCCATTCCGATAGACTCAAGCGCTCGTAAATAAGATTCTAATTTATCATACAATCGTGTTGTACTATTCTTCCTTCTTGCATCAGTAGTATTTTTTATTACAAGTCCTAGAAGCTCTCTTACATAATATTCAATAAGCAATTCTTCTCTGCCAAATCGAGATTTTATACTCTCAATGGCTTTAGCATAGTTTTCTGCAGTAGGAGGAAAGCTGTCGATAATTTCGCGAGCTCGACTTCCGATACTCATACATTGAATTAAATACTGGAATTTGTCCTCCTCAGCCATGTTGCGATCTTCATGAATTCGCTTAAATTGGCTCCAAAAGGACAGCCAATCCTTCACATCACCGCCAAATTTAATAAGCTCAATCTTTGGAAGTTTCAATTTCCTTTGTTCAGTATCCTGCGAATGTATACTCTCAGCTATGAGTGCGGATTGTCTATTAAAATATATGTCGACATTCATTCTAGCTCTATCCATTTTCTCTTTATAATCTTCAATTACTGCATATTCTTTTTCATATTCATCATATTTTGCTTCATCTTCCAATAAATAAATTGTAATCTCCTCATCCATTTTCATTAAATCTGACGCTAATCTTTCTAAAGTAACAAATCGTGTCTTAATAGTTTCTTCCTTCGCTGAATCATCAATTAAAGTATCCATAAGTGCATTAAACGTTTTCGTAAAATTAGCCCGAACTGGCTTTCTTTTCCGTACAATTGTTTCCATAGTTCAAATAGAATATCAACTAAATTAGGCTTAATAAATACCTTTCGGAATGCGATCACGTCCCGGGTCACCAGATGTCAGGAATGTACAGGAAAATCTACCCGATTTTCTCTATTCCATTAAAAATGCGATTCGCAAGTATTCCATCATATTTTCCTTCCAAAAATATTCAATTGTACAGATATGAGAAATAATTCACGAAGAGAACAAAAATTTTCGTAACGATTTGATTTCCTTTTTATTAGAACAACAGTTTCTTCGACTGATGCCAAAACACAACCAACAAAAGCTCGTTGGAAAATAAAATAATCTGGTGGCTCGTCACAGCCCGTTGTGTTGCTACAGTGTGACGTTAATTGAAATACCCCCCGATCTTTCCCTTTGGAATGATCCCGGACCGTCACCAATAGCCCGTTGTGTTGCTCCAGTGTGACGTTAATTGAAAAATACCAATACCTGATTCGATGATTCCCCACGACGTTTGTCACGTTGGCGTGGTGTGGAAGTTTGGAGAGTGGGGTGCCAGCTCAGGTGTTGCCTCGTCATCTGACCGTGGTTCAAAATTACGTGGTGTTGTCCTCGGATCTTTCCCTTTGGGATTGATCCCGGACCGTCACCAATAGCCCATTGTGTTGCTCCAGTGTGACGTTAATTGAAATACCCCCCCCATCTATAATTAATCATAATTCATAAGTTGCTCAATAACGGAAGAACTCCAATCTATACACCGTCTAGCTCTTGAAACTACGCATGCTTCAAGTTATTACGTATTAAAATAAGACTTATTGGCAACTATTTTACATTATGAATAATTTTGCCTCGGCCTTGAATTGTCCAAAAAACTTTCAAGGAACGGAACATTTCGAGCAAAGCAAAATGCCGAATGCGAAATGGTACAGACAGAAAATAATACATATAGACATCAATTCTTCGGACCTTGATTAAATTGAGCTCAGATGTTGCCACGTCATCTAACCGTGGTTCAACATTACGTGGTATTGTCTCCGGTTCTTCCCTTTGGGATTGATCCCGAACCGTCACCAATTGCACGTTATGTTGCTACAATGTAACGTTAATTAAAACACCTACCTACATACCTTGATTAAATTGGGAAGAATGGTGAATTGCTGAAAAAACTTTACGCACGCGCATTCACTTATGACTTAGGATAATTCCTCCATTGGAGAGAGTTCTTCCTCTATTGAGCCGCTTATATTTAATTTTTTTATCTTAGTCTCGGTTCGGAAAAGCTGGAAGTGAAGCAAATTGTAAACAGCGCGCACATAACGCAGCTCAGCATAATATAAGTAGCATTTTCTTTTGCTGAATGTTTTATCAATTTATCATTCCATTAGAATTACAACGAAATGAATATCCTGCTAACAAACTCTTGATATGTATTTTAAAGTTTTAACTGCGTATAAAGCATCCAATTATGAAACAAGACATGTCATCGATTGAGTTAAAGGAGCAAGGAAACAAACTATTTAGTGCTAGAAAGTTCGAGGATGCTATTTCTTGTTACAGCAAAGCAATTGTATGCAAATTATATTAAAACCTTTTTTTTTATTGTATATCTAAATACACACATTTATGCATGTAAATATATATTTATGTTTGGAAGTTGAGAATTCCTTAAGGGTACAGTGGACTTTCAAAATATTTTTTTTTAGTTTTTAAACAATCACTAAAATTTTTACTGTGTTTCTAGTGTTATTCTTACATAAAATATTAGATTTGGTTTGAAAATGTTAAAACTTTTTGAATTATTAAAAAATTAATGTATATTTAAATAACATTAAAAATGTTCTAGGCGCAAAAAAAAAATGTTCATAAAATTAAATTGTTTGCATTTTTCATAGCGCATTATACACATATTTAAACACTTGCATGTTTAAAATTGTTGATATTCTTTTTAAAAATTAATTTAGGTTTCTGTGAAAAAAAATTAAAAAATACACTTGTTTAAAATTAATATTTATCATTAAAAATATTATTGAATTAAAATATTCCAAGCATGTAAATTTCCCTTCTAATAAGTATAAGAAACATTCTGAAGAAGTTTCAAGATTCTGAATAAAAAAATAATGCACATGGAACGTTTTGAAATACAATCAATGACAAAAATTACAATTTTGAGTAAAAGGCATTTTTGCGAAAAAATGTCAATAAAAAATTTTTTTGAAAAAATAAGCATGAAAGAATTGGATAACATAAGTACACCTTTTTAAGTTCCAAATGAAAAGAAATTAATACTATTAGTGGAAAAGTGGAAGGTACATAGTGAATCTCTGCTGTAAAACATACTAAAAAGCACCTGCTGCATAGGTAGTGCCTTCTCGTTGTTTTTCTAGTTCAACAGAGGTTTTCTTTTTGTATTTTTTCTCATTTCTTTGCTTTTTGTACACATGTGAAGATTTCCTCTTTTTGTGTGGATATGCTCCTTTCTGCGTGCGATCATTGAACGTGAGCTTGATTTGTTTTCTTCACTCACAGAAAGGGATATCACTTATCCTAAATTGTATTCCTTTACAGCTGCTATTACACCAAGCTCGAGTCGCTTTTTGGATACAAATACTTCTTTGGGACGCTTTCTCTGATACAGCTATGCAAGCTCTCATTGCTGTTTTGGGTCTTGGTAGCTATGCATCTAGATAAAAGTTCATCCGAGGCAAGCCGTTGATAGACAGGCAAAATTTTTCCACAACTTCCTGCGATAGGGATGTTTTCATCATTGTGTGGCTTTTCGGCTTTTTACCCAGTGCAAGAGCTCTTTGAAAAAAACACCATGATTCTTTGCCTGGAGGACATTTCTTATGCTGGGGTTTAGAATTAGTGGTCATGCAGTGGTTTAGGGTAGTGAAGATTGACGATTTCATTTTGTCAACATCAGGCGCATTGTCCTTTATAGCTTTTCTATATAATAGTTTTGTAACTTTAAAATTGTTTCTTTCAAACTACCAGCCTTTCTCCCTCCTAGTGTCACTTTGTTCACCCTCCACTCCTTGACTTTGTTGCGTAGAGCTGTGCCAAGTCTTTTAGAGATGTGGTTTATGCACTTCTCTTTGGATATAGCAACAGAAGGGCCATATACTTTTGAATCATTCAGGCGTTGATAGGTTTTTGAATCACGTCACAAAGTATTGATGTATAACGAAAACCGTATTCAGTTATTGACCTGTTCCACATGATATAAGCAGCATGGCATTCCATACTGCCAGAAGAGCCCTTAAAGTTCTGCTCACAATCATCCTTGTGGCCATGATACCAAATTTCATACTCAGCTGAGTTGGAAGCAAGATCACGAGCAGAAACACACAATCTTGGCAGTATTTAGACAATACTTCAAAATCTATAAGAAGGCCAGTGAGGTTGTCGATTACACAACCAATTCCTAAATTGGAAGTATGTCCTCGTTTTTTCCAAGTGCCGTTATACGACACACTTATATCAAGCAGTTCATTTCCTTCCAACGCTGGTTTTGACGTGATATGGGCATTTCAAGCATTTCAATTTTTGCGGTTTCATTCCGCGCACAAATATTATCCATGCATCTCGTAAATGTCTTTTTGTCCATTGAAAGGGTACCAAGTACCATAGAAAAAGTCTCTAATGCTGCGTGTCCTCGTCCAATGGCTAAAAAGGATTCTACAAGTTTATTGTTCAGTTGAAATGTCTTACTAATTTTTTCACACTCACTAGTAAACACTGCCAAAATCTTTGCCACATGTTTCACATACGAGTCCAATTTTACACGAAAATCCATGTGACATGCTCTGAGTAACATGCAATGAAGTTTCTTTGCAGTCAGGACAAGGAATGTTCTTCAGTAATGTTGACCACACACTCTTGCACGTTATTACATAATCGCTATCATTTGGTTCGATATCCATATGTTGATCTGATGTAGATACCAGTAGATTTTCAGGCACCTTTTGAGCCCATCTCTTAGCATTTTCAGCTTTCGGAAGGACGCCCTGTTGGCTTCCTATAGCGAGAACTGTTTATCCATTTAGTTTAAAAACATTGAAGATAATGTATATAATGAACTTCAAAATAGTGATGAAAACTAAAAAAATAAAACGAAACTAAGTTTTCCAAATACAATATTGTTCGAAATTCGATGAGATAATCATAATAAAGCAGCAAGATTTAGAATTCATAAATTAAAACAAATGCGCAAAAGAAAGTAGAAGCTGAAGTAGCTTATTCTGGAAATGGAAAGATAAAAACTAGTAATAAATAAATGTAAGGCTCGAATCTAGCAGACGAAACTCTGACTGCTTATGTCACTGGCAGCTGCTAAAAATGTAAACAAGTGGGCATGGTTCTGCAGTGTAGGAATTAAAAACGATAATTCTAGGTCAAATAAAAAAGATATCGTAAAAATTCTTTTTGCATACAATAGACAGTGTATTTATTACTTGTAGAACAAAATAAAAAAATCGCAATTTTTGATTTTCGGAATTTTGAAAGTCCACTGTACCCTTAAGAGTGAAAGCAAACTCCTAGTGTACACTAGGAGTTTCTCCTGTGTTACACAAACTCCTAGTGTGATGTTATTAGATATGGACGTAATGTTTACTTTTATAATAAAAAGATTACAGTAGACGAAGAGAATGAAATAAATCACATGATTCAATAATGATTAAACTAGTCTTAAACACAATTTTATATGCTTCAGAGTTTTTTGGGGAAACCTTTTTTAAAATTATGCAACAATTGATGAATATTAAGAATTTTCAAAGGGAGGTGATTTTAATCTGGTCTCACCACCATCCAGACCTGATTTTTAATTTTAAGGACACTACATGTTTCATTTCACCTTCATTTTAAAACCAAAATGAACGATACTCACCCAAGGCCAATTGTCAATGTCATAATATTTATAGGTTAGCTAAAAATTGTTTTTGGAACTAGGTCCATGGGGGAGACCCAGATATTAGATTCATGAAAATTTCTTCATTGCACTCCACCCTGGGTGTATTTTCTGTGTCAGTAAAACTTTCTTTGTGTGTATGTCCATTACTTGATGTCTGTCTTGTGTTAGGCCAAATATGGCCCTTGCACCATGCAAACAACTACAGGTTAATTTATGTGAAATGTAGCCTTAAAAGATGAAAAATAGCCTTGAAAATGCAATAATTTTACTTTTGCTTGAAAGGTGGTAATCCTGGTATCAAAGGTATGGTTAAACTCAAGAACACAGTACCATAGTCAATTGGCTATAATTATGAATTTTGGTAACCCATCGCATGCCCATCCAATTTGCTGTTTGGCTAAGTAAATTTTAATCTCTGATTTGGCACGAGGCCTGTGAAGTGTTCTCGAGTTTTACCAAAATTACTTTTCATGCAAGTACCTACATCAACAGTGTTATTTCTAAAAGCATAATTGTTGTGGGAGCTGTTTATTGTTATTAAATTTAAAAGTATACAATTTTGGGTTATCTTTTCACATAGGTTAACTCTGGTTAGGACCAGGGTCATTAATGGTGTGAAAAATGTTTTCACTCTTTGGTTTGGGGCCATGTTCGAATATGCTTGAAATTAAATTTCTATAATTTTTTGTGCACCTTAAAAATGGGAAGACTTTGTACTATATAAAATTTTCTTTGTTTCTTATCACAAGTTTGTCACTAACCTCAAAAGTAGACTCATATTTTGCTCAAAATCCAATTTTGAAATAGAAAGTATGAAATAAACACTTAAAAATTTTGTTAAGATGTTTGCAAGAAACTATTCAGTCTTATTCAAATATTTTGCTTCTCTGAATTGTGATCTCAAGAATTATATTATCTGTAAAGTATATAGAGGGTGGATTAAAGTTTGCATTATAGTGTATAGTTTGTTATTTATAAGTATTACTAAGGTGGACTAATTTAAATAACCTTCATTTAAATCCAAGTGATTTTTATTTAAAAATCATGATTAATTAAATTAATCCTCTTTCTTCAATTCAAATATAATTTTTTTTTCAAAATTAAAGTTTAATAACCTGAGGCTGGACGTATGATAGAAATAAGTTTGCAAATCTGCTTCTACTCAGTAGCACCACAAGAATGACCCTTTTTTAAACTGAAAATAACTGATTTCCCTTTAAGGATACTAGAGATAATAGTATTGATTCAGATACTGCGGCACCAACTTAAGAAGTTATTGAGGGGGTAGGTAAGCAAAGTGTATGGCTTGCTTAAGCATAATTTAGTCTTTATCACAGGAGAATTTTTCCAGTGCCATGTGTGTAAAGTGAATGTTTCAAATCACGATCTTTAGAATACAATATTTAAAAGTTAATCCTTCCTTTTATTATGAAGATATGATTATTTATATTGAGGATATTCTATTTAGTAGAATACCAAAGTAAGAAGCCCTCCGAGCTTTCCTGACATAATTATCTTAAGGATATTTTTCTTTTAGGTACTGAACCCACATATTCCACAGTATTTCACTAATAGAGCATTATGTTACATAAAATTACATCAATGGGAGCTTGCTAGTCAAGACTGCAGGCGGGCTCTTGAGTTGGATGGTTCATCTGTCAAGGGTCATTTCTTCTATGGTCAAGCCTTACTTGAGCTGGAAAACTATGATGAAGCTATCAAATATCTGCAAAGAGGTATTCCAAATTTTTAAATGTAGCAATAACTAAATGTGCTGTACAGTCTTATTTATAAAATAATCTTCATTTTTTATTCTTAACTAAATATTTGGTTACTACACTAAACATAGATTTCTATTGTTAAACACGTTATGACGATTTAAATCAGCTTGATTTAAATCACGATTTTAATCCTGATTTAAATCAAGTGATTTTTATTCAAAAAATCATTGATTTAAATCACTAATTTTTGTTCTTTTTCTGAAGTTTAATAATATTGAAAATGAAATAACCTAGGACAAAATGGGAGGATACAAATCATTTTAAAAGTTTGCTTTTACCCAGTAACCCTGCGATTAATCCTTTATAAAATAAAGGATCAATCAATTGATAATTACTGGCCTTCCTACTTTGAGGACACTAAAGATAATTGCATTGATTGGGATGCACTGGGCTCCAACTTATATGATTTGATAAGATTTGCGCTTCATTATAAATATTTTGGAAACTTTTATCTTGTTTACATAAATCATTACCAATATTATCAGTATATTTTTAATATTATCTTATAGTTGGAGCCAGTTGCCCTCCAACATAAAAATATTCGAACCCAAAGAGTTCCATGTCTAGGACTTTGTGACCCTTCTCATAAGCAACTTAAGACAGATAAAATCACTGCAGATTTGGTTACTCATTATTTGCATATTTACCCCATATGTTTGGAGTCGTGGGCCCTACCATACAAATTTTAAAGGGTTTCAAGAGGTCCGACATGCTTGGTGTAAATGGATTTTTTTAATAAATTTAGTTTCTCATTGAAAATATTTACCTCTCTCGTTTGGGGACAAAAGAGACTCAGGTCCCTAAGGGTTAACTGCTCATGTTGGGATGACAACTGTCCAGCAAATATTTTTCTCTTTGCTCACTTAAAGCTATCAGCAGATGCTGAATTTTGTACAGATGAGACCAGTCCATACATTGTACAAAATGTTTTAAGATAATTTTGACATACTCTTCCCACGGAAAGATTAGCTAGACTTAAACTGATGCCCTTTAAAGAAGGAATTTATTATTTCTGATGAGGGAATCTAGAATTCCTAAGCCCTCAGACATGTTTAACATAAATTGATATTATCTAGTAAATACACTGATTTGCATGTCTCATGTCTAATAAGTTTAAACACAGGGGGAAAATTGAAATCATAAAAATCCAACAAAATGTCTGATTTGAATAAAAAACCCAATTTTTTTAAAAACATTTAAATAATTTTTAATAGTCTCAGATCTCCTTTCGAATTGAGGAAACATATTTTAATTTTAATATTTGGGGTGTAGAAGACTGGAAAGCCTATATAACATAATACTAACTAGATCCTGCACTATAATTTGCATCTCATGTCTGACACGTTTAAACATAGGAACAACAAATTAATTAAAATCATAAAATCCGATTTTATTGTTTTTTTTAATCATGATTTTTTCACACGCCGACATAAATCAATGCTATCTAGGATCTGTACTGTGATTTGCATGTCTCATATCTAACAAGTTTAAGAGAAAGCAGATAAGTTTCTTGGTTTTCTCTGCGAAAGCATTGCATTCCATAATGTGGAATTTCCTTTTGAATATGGTTCCTGTGAATTTAAATGAGTTTAAATTAAATTTTTGTGTTCGTAGCAGACAAGAAATGTGTTCATAAGAAACAAATTGGGTAACTAACAGACCAGAAAATTAAAATTTGTTTAACTTTTATTATGATTTGTAAAAATATATTAAAATTAAAATTTCCTCCCCTTTAAATTATTATTTTTTAATTTAGAATTTTAACAGTAATAGATTTGAACCATGAAATACAATTCAAATGAAAGAATAAAAGTAACAAGACCCATGATAACTTTCATTGTTTCAGTCTAAAAAATTTGCCCTGCTAAATTTTCTAGCCTTTATATATATTAATGTTTAACAACTATCTAGGATTTATACTGTGATTTGCATGTCTCATATCTAGCAAGTATAAGCATGTAGAGGCAATGAATGAATAAAAATCATTAAAATCTGATTTAAATAAAACCGATTTAAATCAAATAAATCTGATTTTTATGATTTTTTAAAAAAAATCATGATTTTTTCATACTCTGTTTAAACATGTCCTTCAATTCAATCTTAATTGTGGTTCAAAGTCACCTTGAATGTCTTCTACAGTTCTCCATGAAATCATTACTGTTGCCATTGCATTTGTGCAACAGTTGTCAAAGTTTTTTGTAGAATCCATAAACCAATTTTAACATAAACATGTTATATATAGTTCATAAAATATTAGAATTTTTTTTAAATTTAACAAATAAAGAATGTCGATGCTCACAAAAGAACTTTCAGTATACATTAAAATATTCAGATTATACCCTTTGAACACATTTTAATTTTGCAACTTTTCTCTGGGTCCTTTGAATATAGCAAATGTTAATCAGAATTATTTAGCCCTTTTCAGATTATTTGGACTATTAGATAAAGTATGAGAGTATACGACTATTGAGATAAGGTATTTCTTATAATTTTTTTCTACTCTGCATTTTTACTTTTAAAAATGTGAGAAATTTCCCTCTTCCATTAGATGAAGCATTAAAATACTTGAAATTACAAAAAGTGAAGAATTATCAGATTCTTTCTTGGATTGTGGAGATAATACTAACAAAATTGATTGAACTACCTTATTGCACCTGACTAGTTGTATGTGAAAATAAATTGATGATAATATTTTAGATGAACTTCGATTTCTAAGGCTGTATCGTGTTGCTGATAAGCTGTAAGCTGTATCTTGTTACAGAAGTTACATAGAATTATAATTTAGTTGTGTAACAATAGCTTCTAATTGGGATGATGTTGAACCCCCATGTTTAACAAAGCTACATTTATAAAAAGAATGATTATGGTTATACTCCAATCAAAACTTACAGCGCATTGCAATCAACATGGGATATGTGTGTAGAAAATTTTGATAATTTTGTTGCGAAGTGCAGAATAAAAAACCCTATAAACTTAAAGGAATTAGATATAATATATACATTTATTAAAACTTATTTTTCAGCTAGTGACCTGGCAAAGGACCAGCGACTCAATTTCGGAGATGATATAGCCAGCCAGTTAAGGATTGCTAAAAAGAAACGTTGGACAGTACAAGAAGATAAAAGAATTGGTCAAGAAATAGAATTGCAGTCTTACTTAAATAGACTTATTCTTCTAGACAAAGACAGGCAAGTGGGTTTTTAAAATCTCACTTAATCTTTTCAATTGGATTTAGCAAATTTACTGAAGATGCTTGTCCTCTTAAAAGAAACCCTGAAATAAATTTGAGATAATAGGCTATGATACTTGGATCATGATAATCATGAGATTTTTCGTTTTTCAGATAAGACTGAATGTTTCAGCTTGATATTATACTATTGATATCCTATTAAATTGATAATGAAAAACTAAAAAATAATGAAACTAAAAAAATAATTTACTAAAACTAAGTATGAATCTATTTTTCAATTGAGAATAAGATGATAAGATTGAGCATATCAAAACTAAACAAATAATTTATCAAACTTTTTTTAAGTCAGCTTATACCATAATTGATATAATAAACTCGCATTTTATTATCATTTACTCGATTTCTCACTATTATTGGCATTCTATTACTACCTAAATTTTTATCACGTTTAAATATTAATATGGTTTTTATAAAAGTGAAACTTTTAAACTTATCATTTTCTAGTCACTATTCACTTATGCTAATCAAATTATTTTCATTTGTTTTCATGAGAAAACCGATTGAAAAATTGATGGCAGGACAGTTTTGAAAGTAAACTGTGCAGGTTATTTTTACACTATATATATTAGTTCAAGTATACTCCTTTTCACAGGACAGAAAGCATAAAATTTTATTTACAAATTCTCAATTCACTAATTATTAGTTGTATTCCAATTTTTAAATTAATTACTGTTAAATCATTACATTATCAAACAAATTAAAATTTAGTAGACTGTTGCATTAAAATGTCTAGTTTTTTTTGTTATGAAATATGATGGTTATATTCTGAGCTTAGTAAATGTGCTTAAGAGAATACATGTTTACATGGAACTTATTTATTGTTCGCGAGTTGTGGTGTCAAATTTCAGTTACATTTGTTTCTATGTGTTATAAATATTATTAGCTAAACATAAGTTAATATTTATTAACTAGTATATTTTAGAAAATTTATTAATTTAGTTTTAGCAATTTGCTGAAATACAAATTCTCACTTTTAATATACATAAATAAATCCCAAGAAAAGGTACACATAGAAGTAGAAAGTTTGTTAAAAAGGAATTAAATTTGTCCCACATTATTTGGGTGAACTTTGGGTTCATAAAACTAAAGTTCATTAAAAAAAATGCTGACTATATTAAGAAATACAGTTTTGTAAGTGTAAATTTAATCTAATAAAAATTGAAAAATTTAATTTAATAAAAATAATATAAACATGTAAAAAGTTACCTGCTTTTTTTTATAGAGAAATAGCTCAGCTTCAACAAATAGGTATTCGAAATACAAATGAAATTGCAAGACTCACAGAAAGATTTGTAAGTAATGTTTTTTTTGTTTAGAAACTCATTGCTGCACATATCAAGTATAATGAGGCCTAAATGTTTACTATCAAAATGTCTAATTTTTAATTTTTGTGAAATTTGATGGCTATACCATGTAGCTAAGAGTAAATGGGGTTTTAAAGAGAAACAATAGAAAAGTAGAAAAGAAAATAATGCGTCTTCCTTAACCTATTCAGATCTGATGGCCTAGTTATCACTCTGGTTCCTGGGAAAATAATTCCCAGATTCAAAACCTGGTTTGGGTTTGGATGTTTATGGTGATTCAAAATCCACTGTACTGTTTTGTGGTTAAATAACTATGGAATGTTAAAATATACTTGTTTGATACACTTTCTAGGGATGATTTCTCTACTCATTTAGAAAAATTTTAATGACTTCTCTTCAACTGAACAAAAAATATATTATTTTACACAAGTTAAGAAAATAAATCTTTAAGGCCAGTATACAACGATTAAGATATCTAGATTTGTTTCTGTTTTTTACCTATATTCTAAAGAGGAGTTTCAACTTTCTTTCACACACTAAAGATTGATTTTGCATTTCTCCTGCATTAAGAGGCTGTATTTGGAAAAGGAAATGAACCACAGAAAATTAAATGAAAAATTATGTGTATTATATTAAGAGAGTTTTTATATAAATAAATTAATCTAGAATGTCACAGAAAAGAATAAAATAGGCAAATTCCAGAATATCATCTAGACATGGGTCTGATAATTTCTGAACTTAATGCAAAGGCTTAATGCAATTTTGGTTTGCCAACTTTTTGTCGATTGTAAATTTTGGATTTCTAAGTTAGAAAAGTATTAAAGAGAACTAAGTGGTGGATGTCAATATATGAAACAAAGTTTATTAGGATAATGTTCCTATCAGTAAATATAGCATGTTAAGGATCTTTAGAGTATGTTATATTGTGACTTACAATTCTGTTTCCGTTGTCTTAAATAGGATTGTTTTCAAAGTGACTTCACATATTTGTTTCATTTTCAAAATAACTTCAATATATATAAATAAGAATGGAGTGTTTGTTTGTACATTGAGTATTTTCGACCCATTTCAAGTTTTCTATCCGTTTTGGACCCTTCTGATGCAAAATACATCTCGCGCATTTAGTGTCTGTTTGTCTGTACCCTTGCTACGTCCAAATGATTGAACATATTTTCATGAAACTTTGCATATTGTGAGTTCTTACATTCATTTAGTGACTGAACTTGGTTGCGTAAATCTGTCTTCCGGTTCTATGCTCGATTTTGTATTTGTACAAGTATCACATAAGATTTGTACAAAACATTTTAATGCCATGTCCTTCATTAGATAAACCATATTTTGGTGTAGAGAATACATTACTTTATATTCCTTTGCTTACGTATTTAAGCAAGTTTTATGTTAAAACATCTGAGTAACTACTTAAAAATCAACCATAATTTGGTAGTTTTGGAGAAACCGTAATGCATATTGAGCATTGCAATTACTTAAATTGTTTTACCAGTACTGGTGAAAAATCAATTATTTTTTAAAAACTATTTTTGCAGAATTTAAATTCAAATACTTTTTATTTTGAGCCTTATTTATTTTCTTTACAAAATATAAACTATTGCCGAACATTTGGGACAGACGATATTTTGCAACGAAACGGAAACTCGTGTTCGTTTGCCACGTGCAGTGATATTTTTTTTGCTCTGAATTAATTTCGTATTTTTAAATTCTATCTAATTTTTAGTTGTAAGTTGTGGCAACTGCGAGATCAAGAGATAAAAAAGAATCATGAATTTATATCTTTAGAACTTTCCCCACAAACTTTTATTTTGTTTTAATTCTCTGTTTTCTGTTTAAATATTTATTATTTTAAATTGTAATTCCATTTCATCACATGCAAAGTATTCTGCACACCACAAAGTATTCTGTTTAAAACGGTATGTAAGTTAGAATAAAGCAAATTTTAAGTGGATTTTTGCCATTATTGAAAGAACATTAATGTAAAAATATCTGAACTGGGACTTTTGAAATATTACAAATTCTTTGTCATAGCAACAGATGGCCAAAGTGGCTTATTTTGAAGCTATATTTAAGCTACTTATTTAGGGAAAGTTTGTTTAAAACAATGACTTTCTTTAGAACTGTCAAATTGATTTACCATTTAAAAAAATGGTAATAGGTTACTTTGCTTTATCACTACTGAAGATATTAAATTTTAAAACAAGTTCTTTTATTATTGCATGAGCCATGAAACAGAATTAAAAAGTATTCGCTTTTAAAACAGTGATAAATATCTTAACAAATTAGTCATCTTTTACTTAATAGTAGCGAAATTCGAAAAGAGTGCCACAAAAAAATATTGGCAGGTAAATTATGTGAGAGTATCCGCAGTAGATTCATCATTTTTATGATTTGAATTGTGCAATTTTACAGGAATAGATCTTAAGAAAGGGAATCTTCCCTCAAATCTTCTTTTGTAGTAATTGACCTTAGTGTCTCACCTTTGGCCAATTTGTACCTTTAGCAAGGGTGCGATATATGTGAAATATGCTGGATGGATATGCTACACAAATCCTACACATGGATGGATATGCATGTGTAGGATTTGTGTCCAAAGTAGGTTGTAGAAATTATAAAAATGTTGAAAAAGGGTGTTAAAAAATTATTTTACTCACACTTAAATGATTTGGCATTTTTCTACGTAAGAGGAAAGTGATTCTCTGGTCACTTTCAATATATAGTTAACCAATTCAACTCGAGTGAAGTCGGGCAATTTTGCTAGTTTTCAATAATTATAATTTTCAAATAAGGATATCTAATAAGATATTTGATTACTTAGTTCTTTGTTAAAATTAGTCATGTATTCAGTATAAACAAATAAAATATGAAGAGCTAATGCATTTCCATATATACTAATCTATATTTTCAATTAAATGTGTTCACATGCATTTTCTTGTTTCTATTTTAATATCACTTCAAACGCATTTCAGAATTTACTATTGAGCTAAATTTTAATTTAAGCCTGATATATGTGTCAAAATGCATCACCTGTAAAAGCAATTTTTATGTACTGTATAATTTTAGCTTTTTGATTCGAGTATAATATCTAGTGTTTTTTTCTGCAGGACCAATATCAGAGTGAATTGAATAACATGTTTGATAAAATTGATGAGAGAAGACTGGTATGTATATATTTTGTGTTGTAGCAATATTTCTTGAACTAAATTAATTTTGCAGTTGCAATCCATTATTGATATTGAGCTAATATTTTTATCAATCTGTTTTAAAATGTTTGGGGTACACATTTGCGTTATTCTGGCAGATATGAAAATACAAACTTCTATGCAAGTTTAATGACAGTATTAAGATTAAAACTTTAAATTAAGATTGTACATAATTTTCTATATTTGATAGCTTGTGCTTTAGATTTTAAATGCACAATTTTGTATTACATCTAGAGTATATTTGATTTTTATTGATTGGGTACATGCATTCATTTTTCATGATCACCAACTATTTATTAATAATACATTATTGACAGTCGACTTAAATTGCTTATTGAAGACATGTTAACCCAACATTTGGAATATTGAAATTAACCACTGTAATGCTGATGCTACCAATATGGCTACATCCAAGTGTGAAGGGATTTCATTTTGAAGATTTGTTTTCAATGAAACAACTAAAATGGAAAATTATGCAAATGAGCACTAGAGGCTGTAAATATCAAGCAATCTTTTGGCTGAGTATAATTTTGTCATAGCAATGGAGTATTAGTGACTGTTATTCAATTATCTTCCTATGTATTCTATCTTCTGAGCACTGGTATTATAGGGAATGTAAAATTTAAGCCTAACTCATTTTTCCTTTTCTGGATGCAATTAAGATTATTGTTATCTATAAATGATAGAATTGAAAAGCTGAACAATTACCAATATTCTGAGATTTTTAAAATAGTAAATGATTTCTGATTGAAGTTTAAAATGAGAACTTACATCTTTAATGTCAGACTTCATTAAGTGTAGTCGGATTTTGTAGTTTCTTTTGAAACTGAATGAATTATTGTGCTAAGAATTTACCTTTTTACTTGTGTATGTGAATTGTAATACTTCATTTTATAGAAAAGAGATGTACCTGACTACTTGTGTGGAAAAATTAGTTTTGATATAATGCGGGAACCAGTTATAACACCTAGTGGCATTACTTATGATAGAAAAGACATTGAAGAGCATCTACAGGTTTGTTATAATTGTGTTATCATTAGGCTCTGAATTCTTAGATTTCATCTATTTAGTTCTAAGCACTATATTTTAAATCTCGATATATTTTAATGAAATTTTTGCTCTCCTGAATAAAATATGCAAATTTTATAACACCTAAAACTACCTAATTTGGGGTTTACAACCTATAAAATCCTAAAACAGATTTAATTCCCTAAAATGTCCTGAAATAACTTGAAACCTAACAAAAACCCCTTTATTGTTGTATTTTGATTTAAAATGCATTTTTGGATTTTATAATGAAGAGGTATGCATTGTTATTTTTGATAACAGAAATTGCAGTTTTGTGAGTGTATTACATACAAAAACTATTTTTAAAATTGAAAATATAATCATTGTGCTGATTCTGCCCGATCTAATTTTGTGAGGAATATTGATTTTGAGAATTAATTAAAGCATAGTGCTCTTTATGTAGTGCTTAAAGATAATCTAAATATTTATTATATATGACGTGGAAAAGAAACCTTGCTTGTATTTGGTTACAACAAAAAAATGGCAAGTTATAAAAATGATTTAAAATATTTAGAAAATAAAATAATTTATAGACTACGTTATTTCACAAATCAAATCTGCAGACAGAAAATGAACATTTTCACTGGATTTAAATGAAAACAAATGCGCTTAGTGGTTTCAAATTCATATTTTAAAAATAAATTTAAGTTGTACCATCAAATACTGCATTCATAATGAACAAAGACCTCACCTGTGAGAAAATAGATTCCTGGAGGTAAGATGTGAAGTGAAAAGAACCGAAAGAAGCTAATTTAGATGATGAAAAGTATGTGCATCTAACACAATGTTAATATCAAAACATGATTTGTGTGAACATTTACGAAGCTTGGTGCTAGATTTAAAAAGGAATTTTTCTAAAACTGCACCTAGGGCTACATGATGGGAAAGTAACTATTATCCTGATGTTTTATAAATTTCAGTTTAACTAATCAAAAATTTTGAAAAAATGATTAGCAACATGTTGAGGAATAGAATGTTCATCATCATGTTTTCATCTCATGGCACATATATAAACTAATTACTAAAATTCTGTGGATTAACAAAGAATTTTGCCAATCTGACAAAAAATAGGTAAAATTTTGATTGATTTACAAAATAATAGTAATTACTAACCCTTTTTGCTCAAAAGTGGCTTTTGAAAAATCTTTTACAACAATTTATTTGATACTTAGTAATAAAATTAGCACTCAAAATTATTTATACCGGTAGTACTTGAAATTATTTGCGAATATACTTGCCGAAATTTTAAAACTGAACCACTGAAATGAAATAAATCTTACACAATTTAATCCACTTCACCATCTGTAAGGTACAACAGTACCAATTTTACAGCACACCGGTTGAAAATCACTTAGATCATCCACTACAAGCCCCAGACATCTACAAATGTATCAGGAAATCCTCTTTGTGTAGTTGATAAGTTTCTTCACTTATTTAATGACTGATAAATGTCATTTAAGTTCATGTTATGCAGATAAAATATGAACTAATTTGCTATTTTCATTATCATACAATAGCTGAATAATTTTTCATTAGAATTCTGAAATATTCTTTTCACTATTTAATTCAAAAATGTTTAGTTTTTGAATTTATTTGCAATTCCCCAAACAAATTATGCACTACTATAACAGTACAAATTCAAAGCTTATTGATGTTCTTTTAAAAATATGAAATAACACTTGAAAAAATATATAATTATTGTATTGTAAAAAAAGAGTATTTTGCCATTTGTTTTCTTCATAAATGGGTCATTAAATGAAATGCTGTGTACTAACATTCTCTCAAAATGGATCAAGTTTGAAACTTGCAAGTGCTTCATCTTTGTGTTTGTTGGTGCTTTAAGATAATTTACCTCTTATGCAGTCCTTGATTAAAAGTATTAATATGAAGGTTTTTCTATTTTCAGAGGGTAGGGCACTTTGATCCTGTTACAAGAGTTCCTTTAGTTCAAGAACAGTTAATACCAAATCTCGCCCTCAAAGAAGTTGTCGATGCTTTTATTACAGAAAATGATTGGGTTGTTGATTACTGAAAAGATAGACACATTTATCATGACGACTGTTTTGTCGTATATAAATCTATATTTTGTTATGTATGTGTCTAAAGATATATACTTGTTTTGAATTTAAATTATAAAGACTACATTAAATTTAAGATAATTTTATTTATTAAGTAGGTAAAAACTTCTTGAATCTTATTCTATTCATATCCATGAATGTAAAAAGTATCCCTGCAGAAGGAATAATTATATAAAAATGTAAATCTCCTGTAATTTTCAAATCTTATAAATTACACTGCAAGTATGTCACATCAGATTTAACTTTTAAAAAGTCATGAATTATACATGAATATAAAGCCAGAATATATATATTTATGCAATTGTTTATAGGAAAATATCCTCAATTAAAATGCACATGAAAATGAAATGTTTAGTAATCTGAGATCTTGATTTTAGTGATCTAAACTGAAAGTCATTTGTTTTATTTATATGAATGCATTTGTGATGTCATGAATTAAAAACATTTATTAAAGTTATCATGTATTTAAAAAATATGCTTATAAAATGCAATGTTTTTGAGCAAATTTAAAAGTTATGCAATGTTAAGTTATGAAATGCATCGCAAAAGTTAGATGCGCATAATAAAGAAATCTAATTTGACATTATAATAAATGTATACAAATTAAATTAGTTGATATTTGTGTATTTCTTCAAAATGTTTTTAAAGTGAAGTTTTATTTGTGTTTATAAAAAGTTTTAACAAAAATTAAGTTTAAATATTTTTTAATTTACTATAATTAGCTATCAAGTACATTGCTGTTAATTAGAAATTTTACCGAATGAATATAATTTCGATCATTCAAGATTGGCATCAAGTCAGGAGCATGATAAATTAGGAAATTGGAATTGCAAGCATAATGAACAATAAAAATAGGATACAACTGCCTAATGTTTCCATATTACTTTTAACATGAAATATTTACATATTAAACATTACAGCAGAATAATTCCTTTCGACCTCAGAAATAGCACTGAGACTGAATGTGCCCTTATCTTGTTCAAGTAGGTATTGTAACTACAGACAACTGATATTTACCCCACATTTACAATTAGGAACCCAGAATCAAATTATAGCCACACATACATTTCTGAATAAAAGCCTTAATTTGATCTGAAAAAGCATGAGGATGGCATTTATAAGTCTTATCCTTAATATTATTTCTAGTTATTTTATAACTATTCTTAAAGTAATCAAATCTTCAGATGTGGCAAGACTAAATTTACAAATTACTGTTATTTTCATTAACCTTAGGTCAAAGAACATATGAGTGATATGTATTGCATTTTTTACATCAAGGTATGCTGCAAAGTAACTTGACAGAGCTCAAGATTTCTATGAAGTATAAAAAATATTTCAATAGTAAACCTAGATCAGGGTGCTGAACTTCATGAGTGCTACAAGACAGATTGTGAAGATATTGGCTCGTTATTTTGAAGGGGGAAGATGTAGCGTCAAGAAATAACTGAATAATTTCCATTTTGGGGGAAATTTTCTTTTAAACATTAGTATGATGCATTGCATTTTTTTCATTAAGACTTACGAGTAAAGCCTGAAATTTGCTTATTTTGGCTTATAATTAAAAGTTTGCTTTAACCCAAGTGAGCTTCCAAAGATGCTAAACATGTTTTTGGAGTCACTGAAATTTTTAAACTTGCCCTTTTCCAGGCTGAGGAAATCAACTAGGAAAAATTCTTTAAATTTTGACTTATTGACATTATTTTCAGTTGAAGGTTAGTACAGTTCAAGAAACGCTGGTCTGAAGTCCTGAGAAAAGAAACCTGGCTTTCTGAGATATGTAATGTCCTGTGTATTTTCAAAGAACTTGCCCCATCTTATTTCTGCCTTTTAGAAAATTTAGCCTCAATTTTTTACAAAACCAATTAAAATAAAAAATTCTTTAGTCCTGTGTTGATGCAAGCTTGATCAGGCCCACAGGGGTATTTGATGCACCCCTGCTATAGATTATGTGTTACATTGTCCACTATTTTATAATTTTTAATCTATAAAACTACAGGTGGAACATTTATTTTGTCACTTTCTACAATGGGAATTCAGAATAGTATGACTTCCATGCTATATAGTGCAATGATTTACTTGAAATCGCAAGGTTTTTGTAATAAGCCATATACTTAATGCAGCCACATCCTTGCATTTTCATTTAATGGTTGTACTTGTCCTTTTAATTAGTTTTATTATTCTGTTATTAAGCAATTTAATTTGAATGAATTTTATAAGCAACCCTTGAGGTAGTCGCAGAAAAAAACGAACTACCCCCTCCTCATTCGAGCAGTTTTAACAGAAAATTCAAGGATGGAACTAACGGCTTCTATAAATTCAAATGCATAACATTTGCATAAGTGGCCGTCTGCATATTAAATTGAGCACCAACTTCAAAATTTCCAATGGAAACCCCCTATTTCAAATCTACATCAAAATTTAACTTCAGATACCAAATTTCATGTCACTAGTTCTTTCTTACCATTATGAGTACAGAAAGATTGGAGCTCCTAATGTTAAATCAGTTTGACTTTTATAGATACCTTCTTAAATAATATTTCTATAGTGCTGATATTTTGTACCATGTTACTGTTAAGCAACCCTAACAAAATCCACTTATTTCATTTTATAGTTTTTAGTATGCAATAATTATTAAATTAATATTTGAAAAATTATGAATTGGAACCTTACTATATTTTGATAGGAATCGATTCAGGACTTCTAAATATGACCATGCAAAATTTCAGATCATTCCAATCGTTTGTTTTTGAATTACATTAAATTTTCATGTGATTTTAGGAGGCAACCAAAAATTAAAAACGTCTGACAAACCTCGTAATTTTCGGATCGTTTGCATGCACTGACAAATATGTTCGAAATAGTGTTCAAATTCCAGTAACTATAACTACAATTAATCTAAATCCACGAATAGCGATTTTCAATGTGATGATCCCCGAAATTGACTGCAAGTTTAACATTGAATATCTCCGGATATAGTCATGAAATTCCATATTTAGACTAATTTAACGATGCCGAATCTGATTAAGGCATGGTGTTTCTATTGGAAATTTCGTTCGTGCAAAATTTGATATGAAGACGGCCCCTAATGCAATTTTTTTTGCATTTGAATTTGTAGAGGACATTAATCCCTATTGAATGATATCTTTGAATTTGCTCTACTATGAATAGTGCTCGAAATAAAGGGGAGGTGGTTCGTTTTATTCCCCCTGCAACTACATAGATTTATAAATTCCAAACATTTTATAAATATTGATTGAAATATATTTTACATTATCACTCACAAGGTGAATATGTGCTGTTAGATTTGAAATAAGTATAAAAGGAATTTGTTGTATCTGCAAATTGGAATGAAGGCCATGACAAAAATTTATATATTATAAATTGCAAAAACTGCAAGCTTAATACTGTTAAACCTTTCTCGAAATTACTTGCAACTATGTTGATGAAAAATACCATACAAGATTATTTGTTAATTTAGGATTCTTAATACAATGACTTAATTTATGGTTCTCTAAAAAAATTTACTATCAGTTTAGAAAATTGTCAGATTTGTAATTTTACTATGGCTTTATTGTTTAAATGGAACAAATATTTTCAAAATCAGTCCTTGCAGACATAGTGGTTTCTTTTAATGAGATGTTTTGCAAAATTCATATTTCAAGCATTGTCATACAACAATATCCACATATGAGATTAGGCAATTTTAGTTGCTTTTGTGTTTTGCAGGTAAAAATCTAATGATGAATATAATTCTTATGCCAAAATAAAATGGCACCTGATTTATTGTTTGTTTTAAAGGAATGATTTATTTAGGCACCTTCCAGAAATCATACAATCTGAATCCAAATTTGTTTGCTAATTTCTTAATCTGCCTCTACACTTATCAAAAGATTGAATAAAAATTCAAATAAAAATGTTTGCAAATTTTTAATCCTTTTTATCTTAGAGAATAGTTTGTGATGTTATTGTTTGTGTTTATGTAATAAATATGTGAAATATGTATTCTCCATAATTTATTTGGGTTTGTGTGGATTAGTATTTTTATAGTGCAATTGATATATCAGGTTGGCAACTAAGTCCCCGCCATTTTTTAAATTTTAATGTTCCGCATGTCATTAAATGTTTTTGGCATAATGTTTTAAATCATTCGAAAGAGGATGTTTTGTTCTACCGGTTTGTTCTATGTTCTTTTTGTTCGAGTTAATTTATGTTAATTTTCAGATCATTAAAATGGAATGTCAAGTTGAGAAAAATGAGCATTTTCGACACCTCCTTCTTTTTGCTTTTAATCAAGGTTCTAAGGCCGCAAAAGCTGCTCGCGACATTTTTGCTGTGTATGGAGAGGGTACCATAGCTGAAAGAACCGCTCATGATTGGTATGCCAAGTTCAAAAATGGAAATTTTGACCTCAAAGATGCACCTCGTTCTGGCCGTCCAGTTGAGTTCGATGAAGAGCGATTAAACAAACTTCTGCACGAAAATTTGCGTCAAACGATAAGGGAACTGGCAGAGAAAATGGAATGCTCCCACACTTCTGTAGAGAAGCATCTTCACTCGATGGGAAAGGTTCAGAAGTGTGGAGCATGGGTTCTGCATGCTTTAAGTGACAACAAAAATCAACGAGCCACAATCTCCGCTGGTTTGCTTGCTCGTCACCGCTCAACTCATGGACTCAAGCAACTCTTTCTTTACCGAATCGTTACTGGCGACGAAAAATGGTGCCTGTACATTAATATGAAGCAGCGCAAGGAATGGCTTAGCCCCGGTAAACAAGCGACACCGCGCGTGAAACAAGATCTTTATCCGCGTAAAACCATGTCGTGCATATGGTGTGGGACTGGGAAGGGATTATCTATTACGAATTGCTTGAACTGAACCAAATGGTCAACGCGGAACTCTATGTTTAACAGATGGAATGACTCAAAACGGCGGGAACTTAGTTGCCAACCCAATAGTTTAAAGTATCATATTTGTGAAAATAATTTAACATGAAACTTATTTTTAAGTCATAAATAGAATTAGATAATTTGGTTTTTCATAAAACACTACACCAATTACACATACATCTGGTATTATTAGACAGGTATACTTACATTACAAACTAATTGATCAGATGATATTTAACAGTGGAACTAAAAATAATTATGTAGTTGTAATGTTCAAAACATAAAAAATAAATTTCATAAAATTTTACCAATTAGATTTTTAATTATTATGACTTCTGATTTTTCCTTAATATAATGAAAAAAAGTAGTGTATTATAATAAAATAGATTAGATGCATTTTCAGTAAATGTAATGAATACTTCTAGGCAATCAAGATTTGTATACTTTATACAGATTTGTAAATCAAATTTTAGTTAAATATGAACAGTTACATTTTAGATTGCATTTGATAAAATTTATGCAATAGTAATTATTTTAATAGTAACAAAATATAATAAAATACTGGAATGGTAGAAACATAACAAATTCCCAAGTCCTAACACTAGTACAGATCTGGTCAAAAAATGATAGTCAAGGATTTAAATACCATGAAGAGCCTTAATTCACCGGTATTGTCTCATGATACATTATAAAATAAATTTAAATCAAGGACCAAGAGTCAAAAATGTCAACTACAAAATTATGTTTTTGATATAAAAGCAGTATTATGGCTCACTGCATATTAGTTGCAAATATGTGATTAATATTTTAAAACTAGCTAGAACAGTGACTACTTTTCCTGTCAATCAAGAAAATGTTAAATGACTCAATTCCAAGTTTTTTGGCATTGCCTGAAGATTTAAATTTCGTAGTAAACGTTTTTGATATTTAATCCTTGAAATATCAATAAATCCAAATATATTAAAGATTATCACAGACTTAATTCACCAGTATTATCTTAATACAGCATATTTAACAATTATAACACAGTAAAGATTAAAAAATACAAATATAAACAGTTAACAATTATCTATAACAAAAACATTATAAATTTAACAATTTTTGAGCAATCTAATGATGCATTTAATATTAGTTCTATTGCATTTAACATTTGTATTTGTACTGCATTTCACAAGATACTATATATGCATCATTGCTTACAAATTGAGAGGCGAGATACTTTTCTTAGAAAAAGATTATTCAGAATATCAGTAACACCAGGCAGATCAAATACAATTCCAATGAACTCATCCAATCCTGATCTAAAATAAACAATTAATAGGACTATTTAAATTATTCAATAAATGTTATGCACTAATATTTTTGAGTAATTAAACCTTTAGATAATTTCAAAAATTAAATATTTTTCATAAATTAAGAAATAATTTTTTTAATTAATGTAATCCTTTTCTAACTTTATTTTGCACATATTTTTGGGTCTATCCAATTTTTTCCCATTTTTGAGATGATCGATCTAGGTTTTTTAAAAACAAGATTCCTCCAAACTGTTTCATTATCTAATGCCTAGTATTTAGAGAAAACAGTTTCAACTATGAAGGAAATCCTTACTACTGATTGGAATTCTCAATTAGTTTGATTTATAGTTTCAGTTGAAATATATTCCTTGATTTGCACTTTTTCTCACTATTAAAACACAACTATGAAAAAGTGTAAAAAATTTTAAACCATTAACATGGATATTGAAGTTTTAAACCAGGAAACAATTATTCTTCTATGGTAGATGCAAAATTTGAAAATGTCCAAATATTGTGGAATTCGTGTATAAGATGTAAAATGTTAACTTACTGTGAAAGGATATCTAAGGCACAGGGTAGTTCTGTTGAAAGAAGATATACTATTAACCGACAAGCATGGACCCTTGGTTCTTCAAATGAGGATTTTAGAAGACTAGATATAATAACAGGTAAATTATGAATCTGAAATAATACGGAAGAAATTCATGCTCGAGTTCTGTACATTTTCATATACATGTTCCACATCAAAATTAAAGCATAAATCAGATTTTAATACTTTAGCATAAACCTTTAAAATATTGTTTTAAAAGCCTACCACAAAGATTCTTATGAATGAATTAAGTTAGCAAAACATTCGTTCATTTTTTTGCATCGCATGCCGATGCTAATTTTAATTTTATTATGTTGCTTCATAAACCATTTGTTTACTTCCCAAAATAAAAATTTATATTTGGTCAAGTCTCCTTGTAAAAGTAATTTTTCATTCAAAGATATTTATATTAAGTAAATTTAAGCATTTTTTATGTTCAAAGCTTCAATTCAAATTTAAAGAAATTAAATTTCTGAGTTTTGCACAGCTTCCTCAGTAAACACTTAGCCACAGAAAAAGTAAACAATCACACAAACCTAAGAGCTTGTTGAGAAAAAAAGGTCCTTTTCAAAGTACCTTTTTTAATTATCCGAATTTGTGATTAAAAACAATTTTTCATTACAAATTTTGCATAATTTATTTTCTGGAGAATTGTTTTCTTGTTTTTACATAAAGCATAAAAGTCCAGTTCAAATATTTCATATTAACTTCCAATAAAGTATACCCACTATATTCAAAGCATTAGAAGGAAACTCAGCAAAGTTGGCAATCCCTCTTGCAAGTTGTGTTAATAATTCCTTATTCTCTTCATTGACGAATGTTAGCAATTCACACATTCCAGTAATGTAGTGGTGAACATGACTCTATATATTCGAACATCACAGCATTAATTTTTACAAGAAAAACATTTAAAATTAAAGAAATTTTCTACAAAAATAATTTAAATAGCATAAACATAAATACTAGATATAAAAACATATTCAGAAGTTTAAATTCTGTCTTCCAAATTTAAACTACCAATGGAAACACTTAACGACCAACATAAATTTTGGTTACATGTATTGCAATCTTCCTAGATTTAAGTTGTACTACAAATAAATAATATAGGTGCCATAAATTTTACCCTAATTTTGGAAATATAGTATAGTCACATTCTTTCATGCATAACAAGTCTACAATTTGGAATCATTAACCGTGATTTGTTATTTGCATCATTTTGAAAAATATTGATACCACTAATATTGCAAACTTTTAAAACAATTGCAAATTACAAAACCAGTTTACTTCAACTCAAAAGAGCATATAAAATAATATGTCATTCAATACATAAGGAACTTCTTTTATAGGATTAGATAACTAGCAATCAGTGACATAGTGACCATGTAAGCCCCCAGTGTCCCCTGATAAAAAAAATGAACATTCATTAAGATTGAATTGATAAATCACAAAGAAACAATGATTTTTTAAATGTAAATATGAATGACTTTCATTTTATTAATTTTTTCTGAGTCAATTTTGATTTTTAACGTCCTTGATTTTCACCACAAAAAGCTAATGAGGAATGTTTCCTTTCAGCTTAGTGGTTTCTTACTATGACTGGTTAATGGTGTATGTCATGCATAATGGGTACCTTCAGCACCGACCCTACACCTCTTGCCTCTGATGGATGCTAGCAACCAGTTGAGATGATATGCATATTGGGTATTTGAGCATGATTTATACTTATCTTATTTTCTGCCCCCCTGTGAGACTTCAAACTTTAAGACATTGTTTGGATCATCTATAGTTGCTGAGATAGGGCAAAATAGAGCCTTTCGGGCTCAAAATTAAGGCTAAAAATGATTTGTTGTGTGCTGTATTTGCAGGAAAAGAAACAATGATGAATGGAGTTGACTTATAAGTCTGTTTAAAGCTAAGAATAAGACTTATTTTTTGCTTTCAATCGAATCTTGGCATACAGTCATCAATATTATACTATACTACTGCTAACATGAAAGTCTCGCTGATGGTTCCAACCATGGTGTCTCATAATTTTTACGTCCTGGTCCAAACTTTTGCTCTTTACCAAATCCACCCAGGTTTTTGGAAAGATATTCAAGTGGTTATGGAGAAGCACATAAAAACTATTGATACCAGGGATGGTGGAATACCAAATGATGGCAGGTTAATGCTGGAACCATCAGCAAGACTATCCTAGAGAACATCTCTTCCTAGGCCTAGAAAAGAACCATCTCATGTACTGAATGAATAACTTTACACTCTTTTGGGTTAAATTAAACTGGTTTTGTAATATAAAATTGATTTAATTACATGTAATAGTAATGTCATCAATAATCTTCAAAATAATACCAAAAAAGCAAATCTTGCCATTAGTGATCCCGAATTCGACAAATGTCAGGTTGAGTAAACCTATAAGGAGGTGGGGATGTTGAATCTCCAAAACTATGGCTGATTGATTAAAACTGGAGACCAGTATGGAATTAGACTCCAAATATTTGCAGAAATATATCAGAATTTAACCCTTTGCACTCGGATGTTACCATAGTAATGGCATTACAATAGTTAATTTTAATGATCAGTGCAAAAAGTTAAGGCACCATAAATGTATGTTTGTCAGAGTAATGTTTCTGTTCAATACTAAAATATAAGGTGCTTATCTCTACAATTAAAACTATAGCATCAAGGTCAAACCAATGGCATTTTTGAATCTATCCCACAAACCACCCTCCCCAAAAATCATACATCGGAAAGACAATAATTTTTTGTAGGCTTGTGATAGTTTCGCAATCTGGTGGTTTCACTCATCAAAAATTTGTGATTTGATCAACTATCTGTAACAATCAGGCATCCATTATCTGCATTCTAATCAAACTATCTATAATAATCATTTATCTGTAATTGACAATGGAATGATATAATACATCTACATTTAGATTCTATAAACCATTTTTTTTGTTTTCGAAATTTTAGTAAAACCCGTGCCATATACGATACCATATTGACAGATAATGCAAACACATTTTTACATAAAACATTGAATATGTAGCTTGCTAGAATAGAACATAAAAAAATCTAATTTTTCATAATAAATTGATTGTTTTGACTGGAATATTAATTAGCATATTAAATAACAAAATTCAGAAATTAATTCAATTATCTACACAAAATAATAAGACATTAAAATACTAACTCTATCAATAGTGAGCGAGAGATTAGCTATGATGCATGTCACATTGATTAAGACACCTTGACAAGTACCTTTAAGTAAACAAAGCAAAGGAAAATTTCTGGTAACATCCTCCTATAAAATAAAACAAAAATCATGGGAGGTAATTAAATTGTTTTTAAAATTCTTCAATTCAAAAGTATCTTTATTTAAGAAATAGCATGGAAACTACAACTTTAGTCATATAGTCTCTTAAAATAAAGTTTTAATACAAAAATAAAAGCTGTGAGAGAAATACATGAAGAGATAAACCTGAATAATCATCTCCCGAAACCGAGCTGATCCAGCAGAAAGATGCATAAGCATTTTAGACACACAGCCTTGCATCTAAAGTTAAAGAAAAATACACCAGAGTTTAGTCATGTGTAAGGAAACAATAACACAATATAAACGAGAAATGCAAAAGGACGATTAAATTTTTACCTGTTAACATTTAATTTGCGTATATAGCATTCATTAAACACAAGTTTTTAGATGTTTTAATTTTTAATGCAAAGTACATTTTATATTTAAATAACATTTTTGAAATCAAAAATTTAAGAATTAGTCAGATTCAATTCACTCAGCTCATCAAGACAGAAATTTATTCATGCAATTCACCATTCTGAAGAAATTTAATAATTTTTAATAACTAAAATCGTTATCTGCATTTAGAATAACAACGAATGAAAATATTAATGAATTTAGTATAATATTAATGAACCGCACAGAAAATTAATGATAGACAATATAAGAGTTCAAACTTGATGAAGATGTTTCCATCCTAATTAGTTTGTGATTTATTATTACAATGAAAAACGACAATACTTTACTTGATAATCTTCAGTTTGCAAAGCGTCAAACAGATCTTCAACTATTCTTTGGTGATTCTATGTAAAACAAAAATTAATAGCAGAATAAGAAAAAAGATTTAGTTATAAGATTTTATTCCACATTTTTCTGTTTAACTTATTTTACATGGATATAACAATCTGAACTAAAATTATATACATTCGTTTATATTTAATAATATTCATTTAAATAATCAAAACAGGAAAATATCATTTATATTTAAATGATATTGATATTTAAATAATGAAACTAACCTGTAGAATATAATCATGAAACTCGAAATTGCAAACTAATAGTTGCAAAACTCGGCATGCGAAAACAGAAATGATTCCACCACTAGAATTGATTGTAATGAGTAATGCATCAATGATGCCTTCTTTTAAAACTAGACAGAGAAAATAAAAATAGTAGCAGCAAATTTTAACACAAAATATTACTTTATCATAAAAATAGTAATGTTTGTTAAAATATTATGTATATGAATTTTTAAGATTTATTTGCTGATTATTATTTGTGAACCTTTTTAAGATTTTAATTTTAAATACAGGTGGGCGAAAAGTCCATGACACATTTCAAAATTTAATATAAAATCAACCAATTATCATATGAGAGTGCGGTTTTCATAAAATTGCTTTACATGGCATCGTTTTTATTTTGGCATAAAAAAATTTATAATTTAACGCATAGATGGCACTTACCGAAAAACAATATAAAAATTGTACACAAATAATTACAATACATATAAGAATTTATTAGAGCATTTTTGTCACTACATACTACCATATTTCAATGTGGGCACCCTTTGTGGCTTGAGCCACATCTAACCGATACTCACTTTCAATCCACGTATTTGCTAACATGGATTGAGGAATAGTGTTGATTACTTGCGTGATTCATGTCTTCAATTCTTCAATGTTCACCATCCGCAAGGAGTAAACCTTGTCCCAGACAAGAAGAAATCAAGGGGGGGGGGTTAAATCTGGAGAACGAGGTGGCCATAATAGTTTTTGCTCTTTCCGTTGGGGTCGTCATAGCTGGAATGGCGGATTGCAAGAGTGCTATACAAATAGCGCCATCTATGTGCAAACAACTGAACTATTTTTTATGCCAAAAAAATTTGATGCCATGCAAAGCTATCTAGTGAAAACTGCACACTCATATGACAATTGATTGATTTTATATAAAAGTTTGAAATGTGTCATGGACCTTTTGCCCACCCTGTATATCTTGGAGTATTCTCTGCATAATCATGAATGATTTTTTAATCCTTCTAATTGCAAGACAAGTGACTTTATTTTCAAACCCCCAAAACATTGAAAATCACTCACTAACAAATGAAAGCTATACTTTTCAAATACAATTTAATGGGATTAGATAACTAACTCATTGCAAGGAAGTAATGAGTGAATTGATCATATTTTGTTTCAGGTTTTATTTCTTAATGCTACTCCCATTTCCTGATTTAATTTCTTAACACTAAGTGGAATGCCTGATCAGTTTGTAGGGGTTTCTGTGTTGTGGAGGGCAGACCCAAAATATTTCGAGGAAGTGAGATGTCTGGGGGTTCAAGCGATTCATCCGATATTTTGGATAGATGTCCAAATATTTTGGATCAGCTGCTTGCTGTGCAGGAATTTTATTGGACTGTATTCAAATTGAATTTTCAGAGCTGTGAACTGGTTAACTACTATATTTGATAATACATAAAGTAGAATTTTTTAGCTTTATTTTTAATATATATTTTTGCATGACCAATCACCACTAGCAAAAATATTTCAAGATGGTATGATGAAATGCAGCAAAAGTAACACCTGAATTGTACAGAAAACTAATTAAAGACAATATAAAAGTTCCAACATGGTGAGATTGTTTACACAAATTCTTCTTGTGATTCACATAACAGTCAGGGTTTACATTAAAATCCTGTCTGGTGGATGTTGCAATCTTGGTTGATGCTTGGGAAACTAGAGATTATCCTTTCAGTATGTTGCATACTACTTAATGGTTATGGAGTTTTCAAGGATGTTCTACTTCATTATTAATTTTAAGTTATTAGTTTGATTGTTTTAATATAGAAGATGGGAAATACAATGATGTAAACCATGACCTAAATCCCAATGTAAATATATTCAGCATATCTGTATTAAACTAAATACAGCATATTAAGTGGGATTTTCGTTTCTTCGTCGAAAAAAATTCGATTTCAGAGTTTAATTTTTAGGATCTTAACATGCGTGCCAAATTTCATGTCAGAATTTGTAAAACTGATCCAGTTATAAGCCATTAGCAAACATACAGATGTTGGATTTGGAGCCACTTCATAAAGATGTAAATTCTACAAAGCCAATTTACACTGAATTTCCATCAAAAGATGGCGATCAAAATATAATCACACTGTACAGAACTGGTACAGCAGATTAGCAGGAAAACACTAAAAGTACTGAATATACTTGTGTTAACTATGCTGAAACTTTAAATGCATTTTCTTAGAACAGCTTTTTTGCAAATGGTTGGCATATCTATAAAACTATTGGATTGATCGACTTGAAATTTTTACAGCATTAAATTAACTTTAAATGAATCAATTTTAGCAAACACAATAGTGAATTTAAGAAAATATTACCTTGTCCTCTAATATAACTATCCATGCAAAGCAAGTTTAAGGCACTTAAACTATCACTAAGAAGTTCACTGCACTCTGATGACAGCAAGAAACTACAAATAGATTATTTTATTGAAGTCAAAAATACATTAACATTTATTGATGCCATCTTAGATTAGTTACTAGTTACAGGTTAAGTATCTATTCACTACTGGTGGTACTAGGGTACTATAAGTTTGTGAGTTAAGAATTAATTCAGATAAGTAAAAATAATGAAATGTAAATATTAGTTATTTTTTCTGAAAAAAAATTTCATATCTTGCATATGCAACATTATTTTTCAAAATTCTTGTGATCTACACAATTAAAAAGGGTAACATTTGCACTGTTTTGCATCTTTTAGCAGCTCTTATCATTCGGTAGTGGGAGCAACCCTTTCCAGTCCAGTTAATAACGACTTTCCCCCTGCCCCTTAAGAGTAACAATTATTTTACTCTACTCCTCCCTTCCTACATGGGTGCAGTCCTTCTGGAGTAGCAAGAGTCCCTCCTCGAGATGTAGATATTGTTTAAATTGCCAACTGTAATTTTTTTTTAAATTCTAATCATTGATATTACCAGTGTTATAGATTACTAGTTAACTGTATGCATGTTATTAATCTTCTCTGAATGGAAACCATTTTAAGTACACAGTAAAATAGTTCCTTATAGATTTAGGCTTGATGTCGAGTCAATCACTTGAAGAGTAACCCTTTTCTTTTCAGTTATGCCTCATCCTGAGATTTTATTTTATTAGAGGTTGCTATAAAAGAAAGTTGCATCAACAAGTTAAATTTTTATTAATACTATTTGTATGCTGCACAGAAAATTTTGGCTGAAAAAAGATTTTGATATGAGTTAAATTAAGGGAAATTAAAAGGGTATATTTTATTTCTCATTTGGAAATATATCCAGTACATACAAAACAAAATATTCATTGGATGCATGAGTAAAAATTAAAGTATATTCTTAGGACAAAGTTCATTCCACAAAGTCAACATTTATAGTAGTTGGCTGAGGAAATGACACAACTCTAAAAGCTTAAGAAAAATTCAGAGCAATTGGGACTGACGGTTGCTAAATAATGTTTTGCGGGGAGTAGAAAATTTGGAGTGAAATCAGCAATAGAAGTTAAAAATACGTATTTACTGAAAATAATAATAAAAAAATACAATACTGCATTTGCAATCTTTTATAAGTACTCTTTTATGTTCCTTTCAACAAATAAATAAAAAATTCCTCAATTAAAACTGGTTTAAAATATACATAAATTTATTTCAACATATTTCTGAATGAACCGATTTAATGGCTTATGAGCAAAAATTTCAGATAGAGCATTCTTGTAAAAATAAGTTGTATGTAAAGCAAAATTCTCTCACCTTTTTATTACTTTCAAACAACCTGCATCAACAAGAAATGGATTCAGTACCATTGCCTGAGTTATATTGTGTAGTGCAGAAGCAACAGCACACTGAGAAAAAGATACATAGTTAATATACACCCATCAATAGACTTTCTATAAAACTATTTAATATCACTTATCATAAAACAAGATTCTTTGAACCAATTTATAATGAAAAAACTTCTATACTTTAACAAGTAAAGCTCTTCAAAAATTTAATTTAAAACTCATTTGAAAATGCTGCAGTCTTATAACAATAGTCTACACTGTTATCAGTAGTCATATGCTTATATTAAATAGTTCATTTCATTTTTGTAATAAGAACATTTTTGTTACAATAGCAAGCGTTCCATTCAAAAGAGAAAGGCAAAGGTACCACAGCTAGTATGAGACAGCTGGTTGCTGATAATGTAATATAATACTTTTATTATAAATTTGGCAATGGCAGTTCTTGGCCATATCTTTGAGTGTCGTAGGGAGTTGTTACATAATTTTATATTATATTTAAGATAATTTTAAGAAATTTAATTAAACTGTTAAGAAATTCTGATTTAATATCACCTAACAGTAATAAGTTATTCTTATTGTATGTGATTTCAAATTCTTCAGCAACATTCAACTTTTTACATGCAAAAAACGAGATTTACTTTACTTTTAAAGATATAACAATTTCAAATAAAAACATTGCAACACGAAGAGAAAGAAATAGTAAATAAATTATAAAATAAGGAAAAATCAGTCATGATGATGGGCTGATTTTGCATGAATTGTGCAGAATTAACCGTGATACTATGTCAGGTTTTGTAGGAATGACATCTCGAAGCATTGGTCCAATGAATTCTGGTGGTCCTTGGTCTCCTTACAGCTGGTCAAAGTCAATCAATTGATACATTTTAGTTCTTTGGAATAGACTTGAAAAGCATTTATTAGATTTTCATTATCTCTTAAGTTATGCCAAGGAGAAAGTCAAGAATAACAATGGCTCAAGTCCATCTAGGCAGTAAATTATTGCTATCTGCAATTAACTGCCTAGAGCAGAATGCTGATTCACTCCTGCTATAGGAAATCATATAAGCTTCTACTGTGCATAGACATCAAGGAAGTGTACGGTAGGTGATCAGTAATTTGTGTATCTCTTGCAGTACACTACAGTAGCAGAAGAGACAACTTTTTAGATAGACATCTATATGCTTACCAATGGTATCCTAAGGGAAATTTTCTTATTTTTTTTGGAAAAAAAAATCGATTTTGTATTTTTCAAGGTCTTGATTATATCTTATTTAATTTTCATGGTCTTGAGAACATGTGTCAAATTTCAAGCCAAAATTTGCAAAATTGGCTCAGTTATTAGCCACTAACAGATGCGAGCAGATGTAGAATTCAAACACATTTTTCTCAGAACAGCTTTTTTGTGAATGGGTTGGAATGATATCTATAAAACTATTGGATTGATTGACGAAATTTTTACAGCATGTTGAGCAAACATCTTTCATTCTTTGACGAACCAGAAAAGCAATGTTACGTTTTTATATTTTTATAGCAAAAAACTCAATCGATTTTCTGAGCTAAATTGATGATTTTGGATTTGACATTACCTCAAACATTTTATAAAATTTTTTCTGGTTTATCAAACAATAGATACATGCGTATGAAGTAGAATGGCATTCAATTTTTCTTGTTTAAGATCACTTGGAATTGAGAAGTCATGCCAATCAGCAACCATGGAACTTCAAGCGGTGTCATGGTTGAGGAGGGTTAGCAAGGATAATTCTTCATGAAAATAATTAAATAACTTTTTTGGATACCCGAAATGATAATAAACAGAAATACAAAGTTTGGAATTACTTTTTTTTTATTGCATAGTTTAATCAATAAAACATCCCCTAAAAGCAGTAATTTTAGCTAAAAAGACCCTCTAAAATGCTAAAAGGTATAGGATGAAATCCTTGAATACCATACATGTCCTTATGCAGGTGGTATTGGTGATATGTTCATCTTACAAGACAATAATGTTTGCTTTCATTGAGCTAATATGGTTGAGCCAGTGCCTTTAAGAGGAAACTATTGTGTGTAGGAAGTAGTCAACTTGATCTTCTGGACCTATATCAAACTAAGCAAGCATGGAATTATTTGGGAAGAGTGTTCTTCAGATCATTTGCAATCTGAAATGAGGGAGCTGATACCGTTTTAAAATAGCCATTACTCTCATTTGTATCAATTGATATAAAAAACAGTATAGAAAATTGAAGAACTTGTTTTTCTGTCAGGGGTGATTGTATTCCTTCTTCTGGGGTACAATCCGTACCCTTACTCTGGGTATTTTCTTCTGTTATGTTAATTTGCAATATTTTGTCTGCTAACTTTCTAAGAAAAACTATTTTTATTCTGAAAATTCTAATGTCATTAAACAACTGAGACTAATTAAAGTTCTCACCAAGCTTGGTGGAAATCAGTGTTTTTTGATGAATTAATGAAAATATTAAGCATTTTCTCTTAATTTATGCAAACCAGTCAACTCACTTTCAGTTTGTCATCTCCATTATCAGCTACAGATAACATCATATGCACACCTCCACATTCAATCACCTACAAATATGAATTAATCAATTCAAAAATGTTTGAGGGATTCCCAATAAATTAAAATTGCAGAAATTGTCTAACTGAAATTACAGACATCTGACCTTATAAAGACCAGCAGCATTTTTTAGCAGACCAGAAAGACCAATAACTGCCTCATATTTTTCTGACTGAAAGAGACAGAAAAGCAGTGACTTTGATTTATTTACAAAATATAAATGGCAATTTGAACTTGCAATAATGGAAAAACATTTACCGTATCAGAAGATCTTGATTTGACCATTAATTCAACTATGAAATTACAACTGTTGCAGACTTTTTCTGGTTCACTCATCCCAAAATGGGGTAAGGGAATCTGGAAAATATATAATACAGTGAACTACTGCTGATTAATATGAAAAATTGAAGTAGATACCGACTTAGCCTAAATATTCCTTTATAGTAAAGTTTATGAAATAACCAATATCAAAGAAAACACTTAACTGGATACCAATAATGAGTAGGGGTAGTCAGAGGACCTTTAGATTTCACTAAGGATTGGACCTCTGATGCAGAGAGCATTATGCTTGAGGGAGAACTCTGTTTACTGCCCTCATTAGCAAGCAAGTCAGCAGTTTCATTTCCAACTAACATTCTCATTCAACACAACATGGAAGGAATCCATTTCAATGTTATTGATTTTGATGTCTCTGGTTATCTTGATTTTTAAATTTGGCCAATTCTTGAGGTGTTGTATGAAGCTTTTGCAGTCTTGTCAAAATCCAGATACTGTTGGTGGAAGATGTTTCGGCATACCTTAGTGCTTCCCTAATGACCCAGTATGTTATGTACTTCCTTTAAAAGGTTACATTTGATAATTTTTTTACCTCTCTAGGACAGGGTTCAAAATTAACGGTAAGTCATATTTTGCATTATGTAATTTTTTTGATGACCAAGTTTCTAGACCCACTTGTTACTTTTAATGCCTAACTTTTTTACTTGACTGATGGAACTTCCAACAAATCAATGAAAAAAAGTACCTTAAAAATAAGGCCCTAAAGATGTAAATGGTCGTCAAAGCTCAAGTCCTATAAAAAGTCCTAACAGAAAATAGCTCAAATGAATTGAACTATCAGGTGCAAATGAAATAATTACAAACCTTTTCTGAACAGCATTTGGAACAAAATATCTTTCCACAATTTCTACAATGGTGTTTCCTCCTGAATTGGGAGAATTTTAGATCACAGGATAAGCAAGCACTTGCATCAGCATCAGGCATCCAACTAATGTAGAATGAAAACACAAATCAATTTTGTTAAAATAGTGATTTTCTGTCATCTTGCATACTTTAAGCAAAAATTTAATCACTTAGAGAGAGATGTACTATCTACTATTATAACTTTGACTTCCTGAATCCAATTACTCAGCATTGAAAATTATGAAAGATAAAACTTTATTTGAAAAACCTTGTTACGTGGTTAAAAAAAAAGGAGGAAGTAAAACCTTCAAACCAAGTTATCAATTTGTCAAACTATACTTTTGAATTAGTCCGGAGAAATGTCAAATTTTTCATAAATATTCATCTGCAAAATAACTCTTAATTCAATGTTTTAAAAGTAATACGACGGATAGAGGGACATTTAAAAATACTTGTACTAAATACAGAGAAAGAGTAGCATATATTTTTAAGTTTGCCAGAAGACATGCCTTTACAAAACACAGTCCCAATGAACTTACATTAAAAGCATGACTAATACAAAAAATTTATAACATACTTGCATACGGTAATAAAAATATGTATTTTTATTTTTACTTCAAGTAGCTCATTGTAAGAGATTTGGATCATTGAAGTGGAATAACTTGAGTAGGACTAATTAGCTGCCACCTATTGTCTTTGGTAATGTTGTACAGAGAACTTATTATTAGCAGGGGTTTAAATAAAAAAAAAGGAAAGTTTTTTGGGGGATAGAAAAGGCACTTTGCTTTTTTGTGTGCCCTCTCCATACACACAATCAATTGTAGCTTATGAAAAATAAGACTTGAATTTTTAAACAATTTTATAATAGATATGTTAAACTGCATTTACAGAAATAAACGTTACCAAAACCACTATATGTAGCAGGGTATTAGAAGCATTTTTCAGATTTCAATTTTCAAGGAACACTCTTGAACAAAGGCTATATAGCCTTGTTCAAGTACATTTGAAGCTTTTAAAATTACTAGTTTCAAATCCGTCAAAATGCTTAAAAATTTTATGTTTAAGACATCCTTGTAAAAGGTTACTTTTTACTCAAAGAAAAGGCCAAGAGCTTGTAAACAATGGGAGAAAGGTCCCTTCTACATAGCTCTGATCTTAGCAGACACTTATCTCTGCCAGCTGAATATTAAGGGGAGAACATAAGTAGCAAAATCCTTTAGTTTGATGATATAATAAATGTGCACTAGAAAAATGGGTTGTCATGGTTAACCAACTTGAAATATAACCTACTGACCAAATGCTTAATCGAAGTATTTAATGACATAAATTGGAGGCCTTATGGCTTTAAAAAATGCAAGATTGACAGGTTCTACTGCAATACAAACTAACTGTAAATATTTGGCCTTACCTTGGTTTCTCAAAAACTACTGTGAGAGGTGATAGTGAATCAGGGTTTCCAGTTGCTACAGGTATCTTGATTGACATTCCGTCTATGACTATTTTATTTTCTGGATTGGATGGATTCATTCTCAATGAGCACTTTTAAATTGAAAACCAACTAAACGAATTGAAAATAAGGATTGATACCATTCGTTCATGAATCAACATTTTTATCTAAAACTTGAAAATAAAGAGGGACCAGACACTTCGAAGTACATTAATTTTCAGATAATACACAATTAAGTGAGTATTTTGTAATCAAAAGAGTAGTCTTTTACTTTGTAAAGAGAACTATTTCCTAGTTCTAGAAAAAATTACATTTCGAAACTAAACTCAGGAGACCAGACAGTTTTTACGCGCACACCTTTACCAGCTCAAAACAAAACATTGTCACATCACATGTAAGATGTCCATAGTGTTGCATTACATGTACACCGTTCTTGTCAAAAATAATGTGTTCAAGCAATACCAACAATTTAAATACAATTTTATATTGCATAAAATAATAACTTGATTAATTATGTTAAAAAAGAGCTATAAACACTGTTAAATTTTAGAATAATTTGTTGATATAAAACATATTGCAAAAGCTTAACTGTAACTTATGACTGACACAACTTTTTCGGGGATTTATTTGAAAACTTGATTATGGAAGAGGATCGAAAATCTTTTAAATGTTAATATTTCTGCAAAGAAATATTTAGATCCATACATGACAAGTCTATTTGCATTTAGTGTATAAAAAACATGGGTGAACCTGTTGAACAGATTCGGCGACATTTGGAGACACTGAAGGGCTTTCAGGAAAGTAATTCGTCTGCTAGCAATGAAGGAACAATATCAAACGTAGTGAAGATAATACAAGATAGTTATATAAATTTCAATTTAAAAACACAAGATAGAGGTATCTTTACACAAGATTCATTATTAAAATTAGTTTTGTTCACATATTCGCAAAGTATTTCGTATTGCAGCTAATATATTTTTTATTTGGTGGTTTTTTAATGCTGCGATGCTTTTTTTGAATATTCAAATATTGAATTGGTTGGATAGATACTTTGATGTCTAAACAGATTACTCGGTCTATCAATTTGGTAACATGTTATATACTCCGAGGCGTGCTAAAGTGGTGGGCAGGGGCTCAGATCCAATGTCTTAGGCGGCATTTCAGAATTTTTAAAATTTTTTTTTCTTGGAAAGAATATTTTGTAATTTAGATTGATTCACTTTTAATCATTCTATCTTTAGAATGCAACATTTTAAAGTCAATCTCTTCATGTCATCCCCTGCAATCAACCATTCAGGAAAGAGAAGAGCAATTATATCTTCTCAAATAAGTCTAGAGAGACCAAAATTAAATGACCCTTTTTCTTACTACTCTCCTGGAGACCCATTATCAGAGCTCGGCCTCTTGGAAGTTCTTATGCAGTCACTAAAAAATTGCAATCAAGAATAAATATTGTCAACAATAATTTTTTACAAGTCAGTATGGTGCTAAAATATGTATTTTAACCTACTTATTTCAATAATATACTTTATCATCATTCTGAAAATATTTACAAAATAAATTTTCTTATATGACATTAAGCAAATATTCACCTTGTTTCTGAAAATTCAGTTACTTTAGGGTAGTTGTTGATACATATGTAGAATGTAGATATGCGAGAGCACACACTAAAAATGTTCATAATCATTGCCTTCATACTTCATTAATCAATATTAAGTGATTAAACTATTTTATGTAATTTTTATTGATTCACAAAATAAAAGGTTTTTTTTAAGAATAAAGTAACAATTTTATTTGAAGAATATAAAAAGTATTTGTATTTATAGTGAACCCAATTTTTGTAACAGATTAGCAATCAGAAGGGTGCAAGTTTGAAACCAAAGACCTTCGTGTACATTGGGGCTGGTGCACATTAAATCTGTTGTGGCCTCAAATGTCCTCACATTGATGTGATGTGGAAGTTTGGAAAGTGGGGTGCAGCTCAGGTGTTGCCTCGCCATCTGACCGTGGTTCAAAATTACGTGGTGTTCTCGGATCTTTCTCTTCAAGATTGATCCTGGACTGTCGCCAATAGCCCATTGTGTTGCTCCACTGAGACTAATTAATTACCATACCATTTTATTTATAGTACTTTATTTACAGAGGTATTTTGAAAATCAGAAATTAATGTTTTTATAGGAGGGGTTCAGGGCCCCAGAGCCCCTCTAGCTATGCCTCTGTTTTGCCCAGAGCTCCCTCTGGCTATGCCTTTGTTTTTCAATGTTGCTTTTTAAAACTTCTGTCTGGTGCTTGAATGCATTTTCTTCACTTCTGCATTCTGATATCTTGGGTTTAGAAATTGACCAAAATTCACACGAAACCATCTCTGAAGTGTACAAACTGGAAACAGTGTATAGTCATGTGGCCCGAAGCATTCTGAATGAGGTGCAATGTGTACATAAAAAAATTGTGGTGAGGGAACTTTCAGTCACTTTCTGTGAATTATGGTCTAATTTATATAAAAACTTGTAGACGATGGATAACAGTCAGTTCCTTGTTGACAGTTGGTCCCTAAGGAGTATTGTCAACTTAGAATTGAAGTAAAAAACCGTTCTTAAAAGGAAGTTAAACAAATTCTACTCACTAGTTTAATTCACTAAGTGTTCCTAAAGAAATCTAACCTTCATGCAAAGAAACAATGACTTAGTGGACCTCACTAGTCTAAAGATCATATTCTGGTTTGAAAAAGCTAAAAACTCATCTGTAAAGCTTTGATCTAGTGTTTTACTTATATGCAGACAATATGTAAATTATTTCAGGAGATATTGATGAGTATTGAAAATTAATGAAACCCCGGCAACTCCAAATTTTCCGTGCTCACAATCCAGAGAGCAGCTTGGCCAAATAACTTCTGAGATTAAATTTTGATATCAAAATTGAGTGTAGCTATAGAAAATTATGAAGTTTGCAGTTAATATGAAGCCCCTAGTGCAAATTTTATGCAAAAGGTCAAACCTTGTTAAGATGAATTTTACAGGATCATGATGGTTTGTTCTTTTCTGCAGTTGTACTTGCTTTCTTTTTGTAAGACTTATAAACTAAAATTATTTCACTTGTTAATTGCTGAAGAATAAGATTTTCATATGTCAAACTCTTAATTTTAGATTTCGGCATTTCAGAGTTTTGGTAAAATAACTTCAGCTTTTTGTATCTGTTACCAAGTACCTTACATGAAATTGAAGCCTAGGTAAAATTTTAGTTAATTGTGCAATTTCAGATTTTTCTCAGCAAGGTATGCCAAATACTGAAAAGAAATGAGTTTAGTAGACCCAAAAAATTCAACTTAAGGGGAGTTAGTAGCTTTTTAAGAGAAATATATTAAATTAAAATTAGGCTGATTTCTTTACATAAATCAAGTTTTATAAATAAATCATCAAATTAAATCAAAGTATCCAAAACTTGATACTAAATCATGCTTTGAATACTTTTTTATCAAATTTTTATAGCTTTTTCTATGAAAGTATTTTATGCTTACATAATGTTTGTTGAAACAGAAAATAAGTGTATTAAATTAAATATTAATACATAAAGAATTACAATTAATTTATAATTAAAATGGTGCTTAAGTTACCCACAAGATAACAAAATTAAAATACTAGAAAGATAATATTCTATACAAATGTGTTCTGTGGTATGTAGTTGCATTAATGTCGCACTGGAACAACACAGTGGGTTATTGATGATCCTGGATCAATCTCGGAGGGAAAGATTGAGGACAACAGCTCGTAATTTTGAACCATGGTCAGATGACAAGGCCAACACCTAAGCTGGCACTTCACTCTCCAAACTTCCACACCACTCCAACATGAGGACATTTTGAGGCCACGACATATTTAATGTGCACCATCTCCTACGTACAAAATGGTCTTTGATTGAATCACGTTTCGAACTCGCAACCCTCCAGTTACTTATTCTGTGCTCCTCCGACCGGACTACCACAGCCTCATGTTGGTCTATGATCCAGAATTAAATCATTAACTGTAAGCACTTATAAAAATTAAAAAACTTCAAAATACATACCTATATCAAAATGTAACAGGTAAATTAAATTTTAATTAAAAAAATATTTGCCAAATTATTAAATCCTGTATAGTGAATATAAAAATAGTATTTAAATCACATCAAGTTTCATGATTATATCAAAAACACACCTTAAAGTCTTGTACAAAAGCCTGATTCTGTAGCTATAAGTCTCAAGGAAATCAACCAACCAACCAAAGTCTTGTAGAAAAATCATAGAAATGAGAAAAACTCATTTAAAATATTCATTTCAGTATACTTTAATGTGGATGTAAGCATAGTTTTTGCACATGTGATTTGTTTTTCAATTCTCTTCAGTGTGTTTACTATTTAAAAGTTTTTTAAAAATTAGATTTTTCAAACTCAGTAAGTACTATCTACTTAAAGCATTGCTGCTAAGACACTAACTTTTGGCGAATTTGGGAACCACACCATTAATTAGGATTTTACCAAAGCTTTTTAAAGCTTGACTCATTTATGAGTAAAATATTTTCTTAACCTCACACTTTCTCTAGATCATAGTTTTCCTAACTTTTTTAGTTCAATGCCACCTTTGAAAGACATTTTTCGGCACCCCTTCTGAAAGGTCTCCACTAATAATAAATTGCAAGTGTAGCTGTACTTATAATTTTTGAATTTTACTAAATTTTTATGTAGCTGGTTGTGTAATTTTGTAATTTCAAAAGTTAAACTTTAAAACTTTTAAAAAAGCTTGTTTGAAAATAAAACTTTGAAACGGAATTCATAAAGTTATTTATTAAAATTAAATAAAAAATAAACAAACTAGATTTCTCACTTTTGTATATATTAGTCATTAATATCAATCAAGTAATCAAAATTAAAAATAATCCCTAATAAGATGAATGTATCTGGTTATGTGCCTGGTTTGGTGGCCCATTTTCATCTGCAGCATCCTTTTAACTCCATAGTTAACTATTTGCAGTCAGTTCCTCTTTTTAGTGAAAAGAATCAAGGGCATCACTAGTGAGTTTGAATGGTCACGTGTTTGTTTAAAACTATGGCGAGTCAAGTCTGTATAGTCAAGTGTTTTCTTAAAACATTTTTAGGTTAAATTTCTTTAACACTTTTTATTGCCTACTCATATCCACCACCCCTATTTCCACTGGGTCCAACATTGCCTCTCAAGATTCCTTCAGCGGTCACTTTGAGCACTGAAGGATTCTTGGGGACAGACTGAATCAATCTTTCCCAAAGGGGGAGTGAAGGTAGCCCCCACTTTGGGAAACTATGCTCTTGATGAAATCAATTATTTTGAATCCGTTAAGGTATTTTTAGTTCCATCTATCAAGCAAAACTAAATGTTGCAAAAAGTGTTGTGAAATACTTTTTTCTAATCTGTTTTCTTGTATGTAGAAATTGTAAATGCTCATCTCTTCAGTGACCAACATGGAATTTTATTATTTTTAAGAAGTATTTTGCTTTTAAAAGAGGTAAATATGTTTTTTGTGATACTTCAATATTTTGAGTTTTATATTTAGGCCCCATTCAAAATTTCGTGATGCTTTAAAAGTTGTCAAATCAATAATCTGCATTTTCCCACATGTTTACTTTGAAAATTTAAGGATGATACGAATTCGAAAAACTTTAGTGTAATATAAAGTACAAAGTTAAATGTCATTTATTTTCAATATTTTCATAAATGAAAATTGAAAAATTGTTAGGTACGAATATATTTGTTGGATTTTTTATAAAAGTGTACATTTTCATATGCATATAAGTATTTAGAATTAATTTTAAGTAATGAAGAAAACAATTCCTCAGGTCTTATAAATAATTTTTATTGCTACATAATATGTCTAAATTAAACTAAACTTTTATGAAGTGAATGTTGTATATTATTTAAATTGCTTGAAATGATCTGCTTGCTGAATTTAAAGTTTACCTTTTTGTGAACGAAAGTTGCTAGAAACAGTAGATGGAAATATATGAATTGAACTTTTAAAATATTGCTTGCTAGAAATTTTCTTGAATTCGTAATCTTAAAAGTTATATCAAGTTTATTTGGAATAATGAATTTAATCTCAATAAAAATCATGCTTTTATATTTTTTGCCTTCTATAAAAGTACAAATAGTCCCAGCTTTTATGTTTATTAATTGCAATTATATTAAGATTCATGCCTGTAGTTTAAAAAGTGTTAAAAACATTTGTTTTTATTATATGTTTAATAATTTTTTATTATGTGTTTAATAATTTCATAAAATAAATTTCACTATTTTTAACTGAGGATTTTTATTTAATGGCATGTAAATTTCTTTTTAAGTTCAAAGGTGTCAAACAGTTGTGCTTTAAATTATTGAATGACATTATTGAGAAAAGTGGATCCCTTATTCAAGAATATGGTTCAGATATTCAGGTAAGTAGAAATACAAAAATACTTCTGAATATCAGGATTTGTATGTTTATAAGGATGCTGAATCTAAATTTAGCATGTAATTTTCTCAACAAGACTACTTTTGACGGGAATTTTTAGTGAAGCTGTCTTTTTTAGTGTGAGGTTTGATCATTTTTAAGCCACTGCATGTATGCCAATTTAAATCAACTTGATTTAAATCATGATTTCAATCACATGATTTTTATTTAAAAAAAATCATGATTTAAATTAAACTTAAAATTTTCCTCTTTGATTTGTTTAATAATAATAATAATGTTGAATATTAAATAACCAGGGTCATAATACATATTATTTTATGTATTTATATAAGTTTAAATCTTTTACTTCCACTCAGCAAGACCTGAAGAATGCCCCTCTATAAACTGAAAATAACTGGGTTCCTTACTTTAAGGACACTAGAAGTAATAGTATTGATTGGGATACAAGGGTGCCAACTTCGAGAAATTATTGGGGGCCTAAGTGAAGCACCACTTGCTTCATATGCAAGTTTTTTGGACTCTATTTTGTTTACATAAATTATTGCCAATATTATCAGTATATTCGTAATATTTATCCCTCATATTGGAGGGGTGCAAGCTCCAACCATAAAAATATTATGATCTGAGGAGTTCAGGTTCATAGAAGTTTGTGCTTACCTTCTAATAAGCATTTAATAAGAGATTTCGAATTGCTCTGCATATTTTTGTAATATATTATTTTCTAACATTTTCCTTCTTTTATAATATCTTTCTTTATATAATATTCTTTCCAAAAAATATTGTTCTTTATAATATTTTAATATTCTTTATCTAGTTCTTTTATAATATTTCCCTTTATGTTTAGGGTTCTGTGCCCTATCATAAAAAAATTAAAGGGGTCAGGCTCCAGGCATCCTGCTGTAGATGTTTCCTTAAACAACTTATTTGGTTATTCATTGGAAATATTTACCTCCCATTTAGGGAACATATGGGGTTTGAGCATCTAGGAGTTGGAACCTATGATAGAATGGTTACTGACCAACCAATATTGCTCTATCTGGTCACTGAAACATATCACTCACAAATCTGTTTATCAGCAGAGGCTAAGTTTCTTACATATATGAGATCAGTTCATATGTTGTGCAAAGTATTGGTTAATTTTGACGTACTTTTTTTTCATGAGGAAAGTTGGATAGACTTGACCTGATGCCGTTTCACGAGGGAATTTACTATTTCTTATAATTGAATCAGCACTGCATAACATTTGTTTCCAGTATGTTATAAACAATTACTAGTTGCCCTTCACTATAATTTATTTAATGACCCCTCTGGAAGAAAATAAATTGAATTTAAATAGAAAACCTCTTAATATTTACAAAAACAAAGTATTCATTTAGTATCATGCCTGTAATTACAAAAATTCAAGAGAAAGATATTTTTTTTAATTTCCTCTTTGCATAAACATTAGATACTTTGGAATGGGGAAACTTGTTTATATTTTAGTGTTTGTTTAGAAGACAAGAAAGGCATTCATAAAGCTATCTTACCACCACTGCTACTTCTGCATTTGTAGAAAGAATATTTTCAACTTAAAAATGTAATCTAGTTTTTACACATGTATCCAGTAAGGCATTGAAAAGACCAGAGAATTAAAATTTATGTAATTATGATTTATAAAAATTTGTTAAAAATGAATGTTTTTATGAATTATAAAAATTTGTTTAAAAATTAAATTTTATCTTCTAAAGAAATGTTTAATTTATAATTTTAAGAGTATTGTAGATTTTTGTATTATGAAATAGAATTCAAATGAAGTAACAAAAGCAAAAAAATATTTTTAATTCAATTCTTAAAACATTTGTTCTGCCATATTTTCTAAATACTAAAATAACATTTTACATATATCCATATTATCCAGAAACTACACTGAATTGCATATATGATTTCTAACTTTGTTAAACATATAGGGCAATGGATGAATTAAAATAATAAAAATCCTATTTTAATAAAATATTCCAATTTATATAAAAAAAATTCGTTTTTTTGACTTTTTAAAAAATCATGATGCTTTCACTCTCTGTTTCATAGTTTTGCACAAATATTTCGTGATCAAAAGTTTAAAAGAAATATTTTACTTTGTTGCATATTTATCTTTAAAAATGAATGCAATCATTCCAAATTTGCCAGTTTATGGCTTTCGCTCTGTCAGTTTCAAAATGGTAAAAATATCATTGTTGTAAAGTTGAAGAGTTATGTAAAGGGGCAATTGATTTGCTAAATTAAAGTATGTTTCAGTGATACAAATTTAAAAGGAGTATTGTCTTGAGGGAAGGCATTAGATTCAAGGTCCTGAGTTCCAAAATAAAGTAAATTATATTGAATAAAGTCTACAAAGAGAGCACTCAGTTTCGTCAAATCATTTAAAGCAACATAAAGGTGCATGAAGAAATTATCAAAATATTACTTTGTTTACAGAGCATGGATGGATACATATTGAATGGGGAATGCAACTACTCCTTACTTATTATGTTATATTTATTCACTTGAACAAGAAGGTGCTATGATTATTATACCTCTTATTTGGTGGATAAGTATTTGGTAAAATATATTTATCTTCCTTGAGATTAAAATAGCATTTCTCATAGTTTAAACTTGCATCTAGAAAACTGGCTAATGGAACTAATGAATTGTCTGATATGGGATTAAGGATCTCAAATGTATAAAGTAATCTAGTTTTTGAAGAGAGACATTTCGATAATAATGTGTAATTGATGTTTTAAGAATTAATAACTTTTCCAAAGAATCATTTCAAACTGGAGTTCAATGGTTGTATAAGTGTGATATGAAATAGTTGTTTCTTCATTTCCAATCTACTTATCAACTCTTTGACTTTAAAATAAGAATGTTGATGCTGTATTGAGTAATTATAGTGATGGATTGTTTTGACAATTCTGTTTGTTTTAGGCAATTTGCATGTTATTCTTAAAACGGGATGCTGGTGCAGAAATAAAAAAAGCAAGCCTTGTTACACTTTCTAAGGTTAGAATCTTGTTTTGCTTATATTATTGATGCCATTTTATGATTATATTTTGATATATTGCTTATGTATCAATTTATGTATTGGGTTTAAAATGAAACAGTAGCTGCTCAAACTGGCAGTCAACTTTTAAACAATTGTTACAAGCTTATGATTTTGCTGAAATAAGTAATAAAAGTTTGTGTATACTGCCCTAGAAAATTGCATAGTTGACTGATTTTTAAGGAACAGAATAACCTTTTGAACAATTTTTGATTTGAAACAAAATGTTTTATTGTACCTTATTTAATGCACATGAAAAATATAAATCGCAAAAAAACAGGTTTTACATGAACCATAATTCCAATTAAAAATATTTCAATATTTAAAAATTCCTACTTCTGCTAATTTTATTTTTTTTCCAAATATTTTTTCTTTATTTTCCTTGAAGTGTTTTCCACAATTTTGTGCACAGGTTTGCTTATATGTATTACTGTTATTCATTTTTTACAAACATTTTTATAGTAGACACTATAAAAAACAGTGATAAAACAATCAAAATTGATTAATTTTTTAAAACTTAATTATTCTTTTAAATCTATATTCCATACACCAACTTATCAAATACATTATAAAAAACAACCACAGAAAGTTTAAACTCTAGACTAATTATAAAAATGCCATAGCATTTTAAATACATTGCAGTCATGAAAAACAGAAATCTGAGAAAAAGGACAATAGTTTAAAAGCTAGTCATTTTCACTCCTGATGCTTGAAAGACTCACTAAATAATGTAGCTACAGCTATGAAATTCTGCACACCTATTCTTTAATGCAATCTATGCCTTCTTTGTGCAATTAATGTAAGGCAATAAAAAAATCGATATCTTTGGTCATTTTTAGGGTACTGTATCCTTTTATTTAAAAATATATTTTCTCGTGTTAAATTGTTTATAATTCCATATCAGTTTGTGATGACTCTTGAAGTTTTAATCTGGATATCTGGATGATTCAGAATAGATGTTATTGTGATTATCGATTTAACTGTGTCAAACCTTTCTGTGATACTAAAAATTAGAAAAAGGTTTAAATACTGTACAGATGTTGATACATGTTATGGAAAGATGGGTGGCTTTAAAGGTTGAATGTTGCAAAAAACCCTCTCATCTGAGAAATAATTGACAGTTTAAGGAAATGAATTGATTAAAGTAAACTTCAATGTTGAAGGTTACATATATTTTACTCCAAATTTAATGGTTTAGAAAAAACATGTTAAGTGCAAATTATAATAGTTAATTATGTTTATTTATTATATAGGTTTTGGAGGCCTGTCAAGGATTTCGAGGAGAAAAGCAAATCGATATCAAGAATTTGATTGAAGATCTATTTTTCCAACTGAGTTTAGGCTCAAAACTAACTCCTAAAGGTTTGTTTAAAAATGTGCACAATGAACTATTATGTAATTATTTCCTTATGAATCTTTTTAAACTCTATTTATTTCAGTTTCTTACATTTCTTAGTCATGCAAGTATGTACTTAGATGCAATGAAAATCGTGAATGATAAAAAAAATCACTTCACTTGTTAGAGGACATACAGGATTAAAATGTACTTGATTTAAGTCACTAGAATTTTTCAAACAGTTTATTAAAATATAGAAAAATTATTTTCTTTTCCTTTATTAAATAATAAAATTGAAATAACATGAGAGATAATATACATTTGATTTTATTCAAATAAGTGGCAAAAGATTGTTCTCAACTCTAAGAATGACCTTTCTTCAATAGAAAATCTTCTACTTCTCCCTTTCAAATTGCATGTGAAGCAGATCTGTTTTAGTTTCCTTTTGTGAAAAATGTCCTGGATGTCTCTCATTTTGAATTACGTAGAACTCCTTCAAATTCTAATGTTTGTATGACAGCAAACGATAATGTCATCACCAAAGCCTTAAAGCAGTTACTATCATAGCTCTTTCGGTGGCACTGCTGCACAGTGACACCTCTTGACTGACATCTCTTCATGAAAGAATCTGGAGTTTACACTTTCCTGTTTACAACTTATGAAGAGGATAAAAACCAGATTGGGGAGTTCAGAGGCTGATGTATTTGGTCTGTTTCAAAGCTTTTGGAGGCTCATAATATCTAGATTCAGTTTGTAAATAACTAATCTGTATAGATGTATTAAGTTAAAATTATTTTCTTTGTTTTTTGGCTCATGGAGTTTGTCTTGTTTCAAATTGATTTTTTTGCACCTTTACAACCATAACATAAAAAATTCTTAAAATGCATTTTACACACATGCTTATATATTTATAGCAGTTTTTACTGAATTTTATTTTGAAAATTATGCTTTTTATATTTTAATGTGAACATTGAAAAATTGTGTGGCCATATTTATTAAGTTGCTCTTATGATATTGTTTGACCTGATTTAATTATACAAAGTACTCTGTATACTATGTCTATTGTCTTACTAGTTTAAATATACAGAGTGGTCAGAATTTACCTCACAACCCCATGATTCCTTGTTGAAAACCAACCCAAAAAATTGTCAGTTTTTCTATTAGACATGGTTTTCTGGAGATATTCATGTCAAAAGTTTTATGATGCCACCCCTAGTCATTCGAAATTTCAGCACTAAACCCCAAACTCCTTTTGGTATCCCTGGAGTTGGAATTGCTCGTACCTGAGAGTAAATCAAGACACATGAATAAAAATAAAGAATCAGATTGATGAGCTAATCCGAATGTATGTGTTCAACTATCGATTGTAGGTACGCATATGCGCATCTCCAGATATCCAATTGAAAAGCAGATAACACTTTTTTGGGTTGTTTTTCGTCAATGAATCATGTGGTATGGCTATAGTGTGATCGATTCTGACCATCCTGTATTATAAAAAGCAATACTTTAATTGAAATCTTGAATTTGTCATACCCAGGTCTTTTAATAGTTGATTTTTTATTGTTTTTACCAAGTTCGGGAACATACATAAGTTCTTTCTTTGTTTTAGTGAAAGAAGAGATCTTAATCCTGATAGGAATTGTTGCACATTACTATCCTGAAGAATTTATTCCTTATCAAGAAAGAGTGTTGTGTGTGTTTCTTCAGGAGCTCAAGAGCCAAGTAATTTTATTCTCGAGCTTTTCTATGACAGTAGATACTTAAATCAATTTGCAGCATCTAAGTTTTAATTATTTTTGTTTTAGATTAATGCAAAGGCTAAGACAGTTAACTACAGTACTATTTCTGGTTGTTTAGTTGGTCTAAAGGAATATTTATATAATTTTTCAGTTCTCTGTTCGGAAGGTAAGTTCTCAATTATCTCCAGTTGAATTATGCATTAAATCTCTAGTGTTTGAAATTGAAGTTTAAAACTGCAGAATGTAGTTTTCAAAACAACTTACTACTAATTCATGTAGTATTGTATGAGTTATCTATCCCAATGTAGTAAACTTAAAGCTTTATTTATCAGCCTTTGTTTTGTTGACGTTTTTACAGAACCATGAGTGTTTTGGTTTTCAACAGTGGCTGTAAGATTTAATTTTTAGTTTTTCAGAGCTTCTTCTATTCTTGGAAATTGTATGGTATCTTATCTTGTATGGCAGATCTTTTCTATCAATATTAAAGCCTATAAATAGTATTCACTTGTGTGGAAATTTTTACTTTTCCCTAAAGTAAAGTTATCTTTTTATGTTTTGATTGCATTTTACAGCTGCTATATCTCATAATGGATGTTTCATTGTAAAATGTCAGGTTGTACTAATTATTTTCTAAGATTTTACCTAACAAAGAGCCTATGCTGAGCAATTCTATTTATTCAGACCTGGCAGATTAGCTGTTGACTCTAAAAGTATATTTGGATAATTTATATGGGAATAAATCCATTTACTATGGTTATGGGCATTGATTGCATTAATTTACTAATCAGTATTACCTTTAATTTAATTTTCCTTTCTTCAGAAACTGAGAAGTCTTACATGATCTTTGATGTGGTCCGTAAAATGATAGAAGATGTCAACCTTTTTTCAATTAAAACATCACCTGTCATTAGAGGTAAATTTTCATAATATTTCTTAGGTTAACTTTGATAAAAAACTTGGTTTGAGATTATTTAAATGTGAACATCTCTAAGCTCTCAACTTCAGAATAGGTAGAATCATTCCATTCTGACAACGATTTAAAAATAGATCAGTGTGTACACAGGACAGTTTTGTTAATACAGTAAGACACAAGTTTGATGACCAAATGTGAACACCATCGATCTATTTCTTTATAGAGCTGCAGTAGCCTGGTTGGGAGAGTAACGGATTAGCAACAGGAGGGTTGTGAGTTTGAATCCAACCAAAGACCGTCGTGTATAAAGGGGGCTGGTGCACTTTAAATCTGTCATGGCCTCAAGTGTCCTCACATTGGCGTGGGATGCCAGCTCAGGTGTTGCCTCAGTATCTTACTGGTTAAAAATTATGTGGTGTTTTCCTCAGATCTTTCCCTTTTGGATTGGTCCAGACCATCATCAATAGCCCATTGTGGTGCTCCAGTGCAACGTTAATTAAAATACCTACCTACCTATTTCTTTATCCATTATTATTACTTTTCTCTATTTATTTTATTATATTTTTCTATTTCTATTTTTCTTGGGAATCCTTGAAACAAGTGGATTATTCTTGAATAGGAATACACAGTTAAAGATTTTATCTGGCACTTTCAAATTTATTGAACTGGATCACAATAGTTAAGTGGATGAGAGTGTTTGTCTAGCAATAATTTTTTTCTGTTTCATTTTTGTTTGTTCATTCCCTGATCTTTTTTTTTGTGTTGCATATTGTCTTTGATTTCAGTTCTTTTGTTGGCAAAGGAAAGAGAATACTTTAAATTTAACAATGCGTTTATTGAATAACTGTTAAAACAGAAAATTACAATAAATGAAGATATTTCTCAGCGAAGAGCTTCACAACATGTGACCAATCTACAGTAGCACTCAGTCTCAGTCTTCAATCACAGTAACAGGGTGATTGATCTCTTACTCCGTTCCTCCCTCAGGGTTTTTTCTATCTCTAAGTAAACACGGACATTTCAAACCTAGAGGTACTCTAGTGAACTTTCCTCCCTGTTATTTTACACTTGCCTGCCCTTCTACCTTCTGCTGTTTTTCTTTTCTCTATCTAGTGTCTTGCGTTTGGCCCAGCTTGGCCCAATATGGCCATAAAGCCCAACCAACCCATTCTCTTCTACCACCCACAAGTGCAACCTTTCTCAGCATCACATAGTCATATCTCTGTCCACATGACACCTACAGTTTTGTTTTCCCCATCAAGTAGAGGTTTGAGTAGAGGACCAGAATATCACACTACGCATATATTTTGTATGATTTGAACATGAAAATTAATGTATCCTGCTGAATGGAACAAAGTTTAGACTATTAAAAAACAGCCAAAAAATGTTAAAAAATTGAACATTTTAATTGAGTTTTATCCCAAGTGAGTTAGTTCCAGTAACTCTAAAAGGTTCTGTTTCTATCTTTCTTTCTTTAGAACCCTTGGAACATGGATTGTTCTAGTGTAGCGTTCAACCTTTGTCATCTCATGGCACACATAACAAATGTACAATTCTGGTGCACCCAAAATGTGTATTATATTTTTTGCTGATCTGGCAAAATAATAGGTATAATTTTGCTGATTTACAAAGAATAACAGCAATTACCTTCCTTTTTGCTCCAAAGCGGCTTTAAAGAAATATTTTTGAAGCTACTTTGTAATAAACTACTTTTGAAGCTACTTTGTAATGATACTTTGTAATAAACAAATAATTCTAAAATTTATTTACATGGATATTAATTTTATGTTATTTGTGAACATACTTGTAAAAAGTTCAAAACTAAACCATCGAAATGAAATAAATCTTACTCAATTTGAGCCTTTTCACCTTCTGTAAGGTATACCAGTGCACAATTCTTGGGGCACACTGGTTAAAAATCATTGTTCAAGTGGAAGCCAGACATGATATTTCATTTGGTATCCAATGTCAAAATTCACACAACAAAGCCAATTACCGAAATCATTATTAATGGAATGTTCAACTTAAACCTCACAAGTTGAGTTACTAGTTTTATTGATGCAAGATCCTTTATTCTTAATTTGTTATGATCGTTGAGGTTTGTTTTACTCAGAAGTTGTAAGATTGTGTACGGTGTTTGAGAAGGCAAATCAGTTATAAAGCAAGTTATATAATTGCTCATTAAAGGAAACTTTTGTGATTTCTTATGGGAATTTTTAAATGTTGAAAGACACATTTGTTTTTGCATTTTAGCTGGACTTCAGTTGCTTGCAGCTCATGCACCTCAGTTTTCTCTCTTCATATTTGAAAATTGCATGGATCTGTATGATGATCTCATGCAATGGGTAAATTATCACAACAGAGACTTTCAAAAGTTAGGTAGAGCTGCTGTGGATTCTGTTTTGAAAGTGGTAAGATGAAATGTAGACTGTTTTACTTATATATTGTACCATTTTTCAGATACATAAAATATTTCCCCTTCTCCATAAAAATATTCATAATTTCATGTTGCTTGATTTTATTTTGACCATTTAAAACTTTAAAAATATTTTTAGATTGCAGAAATGGTTGCATTAAAATTTCAAGAGGATAAGGATTATTGTACCAAAATTTTTCAGGTAAATTCAGTTAGATACTGGAGCTTGTATGCTTATTTTTTGTTTTCTAGTAAAAACTCTAAAATGATTACAATGAGAAATCCAAGTACTTTAAAACTAAATATTTGTTTCAGTATTTCATGAAGCAGTTTCGAGAAATTTTTCTCTTAAGTACCAACTCCAAAGAGCTCCAAATTGCTGTTATGGGATATGGTTTGTTTGCAGGGGTAAGAAAACTTTTATATGGATTTTTAGGAAAATGTGATGAATTTGTTTCATTTTATATTTATGTTAAAATTACATCTAAATTGTTTGATTTTGAATCTGGAGTAAACAATTCTTTAATTAACCAAACATACTTTAATTTTAATGTCACAGTTTAAAGTTTTGTATTTTAATTACTGAAATAGAACATTTAAGAATTTAAAAAGACTGAAAAACTTCTCTTAACCACAGATATTAAAAATAATATGTGTATCATGTTAAATAAAGCAATTCAGTGAAAGCAATAAAGTATAGTCTTATGGTTATGATTATTATAACTAGATTATGATTATTTATGTTTCATGTGAAATTCTATTATTCTACAGGTTTGAATTATGTTTGTATTGAATTCCATTCCTAGATGTATTTTATTCTAAGTGGTAATTGAACTTGTAACACATATTTCAATTTAAACATTCCTCATTACCTATTTAAAACTTGAGTGCACACTCAAGTTTTAAAGTAATAATACTTATTTAGATACATTTATTTAATTTGAAGGTTTAATGTACGTTTTTATGTAGTGTTCAATTGTTTATTAATTGAAAAAATATGTGAATGTTGTACTTGATTTTCATTTTTTAGCCTTGCAAACAGTGTTTGAGTGAAAGAGAAGTGAAAATGATGCTACAGAATGTTATACAAAAGTGTGAACATGAATTTTTTAGGTATAGTATTTTTTCATTAATGTGCATGCATTCTTTATTAAAACAATTATTTACTTTTTCAAGCTATATTTTTGTCAATATTATTTATAAAATAAGCTTTTTACATCGTCATCCCTATATTAAACTTACAAATGCAGCTAATAATTATTTACAAAAGAAAAATCCTAAAACTTAAGAGGTTTACAAAACCCAGTTGAGATTTCTCTCGTCTTTCTCAGCTCATCTTATCTTTACTCTTGGTAAGACTCAAAATAAGTATATTACATTCTCTCTGTTGATGTGATGTTTTTATCAGTAAATAGTCAATTTCAGCAGTGTGTTTGAATGTAGCATTAAAAATTACCTGCTCATGTTTGTATGAATTAGTTGGACTTATTTTTTCATTTATGTATCTTATTGCACACCATTTCACAACACAATAGTTTTTCAATCATCTATTAATCTATGAAACAAAGGCTTGAGCGGCATATACCAAAAATTGTTACACTTTAAGAAACACTCAAAGCTACAACATTGGATATTACTAAATAGTGCTAATGATGTAGTCTTTGAAGATATTGTTGCAAACTTTATAATCAGACAAGATAAATTATAGACCTTACACAACAAATGTTTATCAGGTTGTCGCAGAAATGAATAGATGGTTTAATATTCTTTTGTAATTTACCTAATCGTGAAATTATCCAAGATAGTTGTTACTTATCCCCCTGGTCTAGAAATTGCTAGACCAGGTCCATAAGATTTTGTTTCCTGAGCAGTAGAGAAGCTGCATCCTCTTGATCTTCCATTAATAAATCCAAAGAGGCACTGATGCATTCAAGGATATAAGAGGGAGATCCAAGATAGTTAAACGAAAGGAATTGCATTATAAGGAATCATAAAATTACGTAACTATACAAAATGGTTACATAATTTTGATTCCTTATTTAATTGAATGAGGTATGAAGGAAGTGTGACAGGAAGTTTAGAATCATGACTTTACGTTATATACATAGTATCATAAACAGAGGCCTAAATAAAGTGTTTCAAATATAAATGCATGTACCACTAGTAAAAGCTATAATTTCCATTTTTTAGCTATATTATTTTTAGCTTTTCTTTCTTTTGCAGTGAGAGTGATATGATCGATGACAAAATTGTTAATTTATCCTGCTACATTGAATCACTTTCATCTATAATATCTGTTATTGAATACGTAAGTTTTAAGACATATTTATTTTAGTTTCCTCTTAATATTAATTATTCAGGAATATTAATTTTATAGGATGGTTATTGTGTTTTATTTCAAAGTTACATTGAATTTTTCAGATACCTGAGAATACGCTTTTCTCCTTGGAAAAAATCTGTGTTCTACAGATTGATAAATTTCCTACAGTTCCTTCTGCTTATAATTTCATTGTCCCCAAAACTATTATTCGGATGCTTTTGTCTGTTCAACAAAAAGATGAATCTTTCATAGGATTTTTGTCTCAAATAGGTAAATCCATAACCTTGAAAATTCACTTTCAATTCAATAGCGTCTAAGGCTTCAACTGTTACCTTTTGCACTTTAAGGGCTGCGTGTTTCCATCTGCACATAATTTTGAAACATAAACTTTGTGTGCACACTGTAGACATTTCTCCTTTTACTGACCATGAACTATCTATTCTAAACACTCATTTCGTTTCACTGTGCAGTTATAAGTCAGGAGTATGTGTTCATTATGTTCCGATTATAACTGAATTGATGTTATATATGCTATGTTGTAAACAAAGTATCAAATGCGACCTAGGTGTGCAACCAGAATTCTTTGGGAGGCGTTAAGAAAATGGTCATCTACATGATACTGATATAGTTATTTGGGGAGTGAAAGTTCTTTCCCTTTAAACTTTACAATCGATCCCCTGATTCAATACTCCTGTAGTTAAGGGCAAGAAGATAGGAAAAATCGAAAAAATGAAACTGGTTTATTCGTGTGAAATTTGTTCACAAATTTTATGATAATAAAGAATGTTGTATTCATTATGGAATTGTAATTCACCCTCCTTAACTAGTTAAGGAGGGTGAACTTATCTGTTTAAGACTAATGATGTTGAGTTGCATATAAATGGAAATAAGCACTAGTTTCTTAAAAGAATAAATATGATACATATGTTACTTCCTGTTTTTGCACCCCTTTCGACAGCATACAGTCAATCTCATCCCACTGTCCGTTTTGGTTCTTCGTTATGTTAAAGGGTAGAATTTTGTACCATGAGAACTCCATAGGGTGACTTGTCCCTTTACTCTTAGTCTGGTGGTGTAAAATCCTATCCCATCTTGTGATAACATTTATGTTTTCTTTTCCTGTGGTTAACCTCTAGACTGAAACTAACATAGTGTTGCTCACATTAATTTTTTACATATGAATCTAACCTTACATTATACGTTTAGCATGTTGGCAAAACTTCAATTGACGGTGCTTTTAAGTTGAGCATCATTTAAATTTTTTTTACTTTGGAAGTGTACCATTGAAACTGACTACATTCTTGTTTTTCAAAAATCTTTTTATGTAGAAACATTTTGATTAGTGCCATACAAATTTGTTACTGTCACGAATAGTTATAAACTTGAGTGGAAATATTGCATCTTTAATATTTATTGCATAAACTCTATATGCTGGTATATGTTCTGTACCCTTAACTCCATATCCTGGGTTGTAGTCTTATACTGATCATTTATCATTTATCTGATAGCTGATACATGGGAGCGAAAATGGAATTCAACATACTTTCAAATTTATTTCAGAAATATACTTGTTTTAAATTTAAATTAGGTAGAGATGTTTACAAATGGTTTAATAAAAAATAACAAGTTTTCCAAATGTAACCCTAATAGAATATTACTTGTTTTAAAATGTTTATTAAATCTGAAATAGACTCATTATTGATGATAGATTATACTCACGTTTTTCACCATATTTATGATTTATACAGAGGATGTAAATGATTTCAATGAATCCTAAAACAGATCTAAAAGTTATCTTTTGTTGAATTAAATGTTTTTATTTTATTTTGTATTTTGAAGCGTAACATAATATTTAACAGATTTAATTTTACATAGCTATTTTATTTCTTTAGTGTACCAGGGCCTGGTGAAAACATGTTCCCATCCTATTGTTGTAGAAGCCGAAGCTATTAAAGACAAGTCTGGTATAAAAGAAGAAAGTCAAGACCAATATAAGCCTGAGTTTGGATCCACGAAGAAAATTGTTACTTATAAGGATTACACCTATTTATGGAAGAATATGTTAAATGTAGTTCAACTTAAGGTAAGATAATTTAATATGTTAATATAAAAGCTTATATATGTTGGCTATCGGTACGAATGGTGATTGTTTTTACTGATGTCAAATGGGTAGGTTTTTATGATGGAATGTATTGACTGGTAAGATTAAAATAATCTTAATTTTAATTGCATTTATGTAAATTATCATTGAATTGTTGTTATATGAATTTATTCTTTATAACATTAAAATAAATTTAGAATAAAATGGAACAAACAGTATATATTATGCAAAGCAATTCGTATATATTCAGTAATCTTTCATATACTTTGTGCTTAAGTTACATTTATGATTGTTTAAAAAATTTTAAGTATTTAATTTTAAATTCTACATATCTTTCAATGTTTAAATTAGTCTGCCTTGTATTGTATTGATGTAGGAATTGAATTCTCTTGGAATACCACTTGAAAACAGACAATATTTGATGGAATGTTTGTATGACGAATTAATTCGTTCAAGCCTAAACCTTATATCCAAGTTAGATTTGTCTTTGCATCATCAAGCAGAAAAGGTAATATTTTAAAAGTATTATTACATTTCAAGTACTGCATAAACTTGTAATGTTTTATTTTAACATGTTTTGCTCTTAATGTTTAAATTTGAAAATCTGAAAGTAGATCTGGTATGGATTTCAAATACAATGTTTGTAAATAGCTTTATATTATATTTGGAGAGATAAACATGATTGATTTACTATGGATAAAACATAAAGGCAAGCTTAGGTTGTTTTCAACCTATTCTAAAATTCCTTTATAAAATGTATACACTTAGTATTTGTGAATTTTTAGCTTTAGTTTATCTTGAGTATTAGATAATGAGTAATAATTTGCTTTTAACTTTAGTGAAGTAATACAAAAGGTTAGAATATTCCCAAAATACAGTTGAAATTCATAAGGTTCCTATAGATCATCCTGCTATACAGCAAACATCTATTTAACAATTTTATCTAGTTAGCAAATATTTTTGTTTAACTCAGAACCCTTGGTTATTTAACATGAAGTGGAACTTTAATTTAATTGAGCTAATTTTTTCCCAACTTTTTCAACTGTTATTTTTATTTGTTTTTTATTTAAGAATTCGAGAAATTATTATTTTTCATGTTCTAGAAATTAAAGCACAGTTCACTTTTACAATGCAAAGGGCAGTGAGTGGTTTACTTGGTTTCATGATTCATAAGAATTCTATTCAGCAATTTTTTTTGTATTCAGTAAACATTTGTAAAAAATCTTTAGCCTTTTTATGCAGACTTGAATAGCTGAAATTTGTGTGTGTAAATCAAATTTGTACATGTCATGGAGAGGTCACACAGGTTGTAATGTTTCCATTACTCTGTACAGTACTCTAAATCATAAGGGAGTATAAAATATAAGGCTTCAAGATTAAAATAAGGTAAACTAGTGATGGATTTTATTTGAATTGTAAAACTCTAGAAGTTTGCCTTTGAGTTAATTGATAATATATGTAAACTATCTCAATTTTACTAACAGCTAGAATATTTTTATTCATTTTTAGCAAATAATACTATTTAAATATTTTATCCGTTTTCTTTAATGCAGGATCAAGGAGAGATTCAAGATGAAAAAATTGACGTTTCCTCTGACCCATTGCATGGAGTTCAACCAAAGAATATGACTGATTACTATTTATTTATAAATCTTGTCGATTTTCTCAGGTACTTAGTTACAACAGTATTTTCAACTTTATGAAAAATAATATAAATTCATTATCACATTGTTTAAAATGAATTATTTTAAATCAGTTGATTTGTATTTTGAAAATAAAATTAATGTTTTAATTCTTTTCATGACATCTATATTTTCTTTATTTTTCTTAGGGATTTACTGAATAACAGTTGCATTCAATTATTTACAAAATGGGTGTTTACTTTTGGTAAAGAAATGATCTTTTATGCCTCAAAGTAAGCTTACTTTTCTTGAAAACTGTTATCTATCTCCAATTATTGTTAATGTTGGTATAGATTTTTACTGCTCAATTACTTGATTTACTTTACTTTTCTTCTAGGTACCCATATCACAGTGGATTTTATAAACTCATTTCTTTGAATTTGTCAATTTGCTCCAATGTTGGCTATTTCAAGGTATCGTATTACTAAACGAAAGCAAAATTGCAAAAACGAAATTAGTACCTTAATTACACTTTCCTTTTTAAGTATTTATAGTTTTAGTGATATGTTGATAAAGCAAGACAACTATTTGACCTTATTGAATTCATTTCTTTCAGAATTATTCCAGTAATCTAAATGAAAGATTTTGTGACAATGTACAGAGAAGCTTTTACTTGTTTTCCAAATTTGTTAGAGAAGTCTCCATTCGACAACAGCAGTTTAAAGATGATTTATTAGCTTCATGCCTGCAAGTTTTACTTGTGTTACCCATAGAGATTGTTTTGAATGAAATCAATGTTCTGGTTCCTGCCTTAGAGGTATATTGCTTTATAGCATTTCTTTTAGTTCTATATTTATGTTTCATGGGTTTGTTACACACTATAAAATGGTCACTTAATAACACACGCATGCACACACACACTTGTGTGTGTTATTAAGTGACCATTTTATAGTGTGTAACAAACCCATGAAACAGTTAACCCATTAGAAACCCATGAAACCCATTTACAGGTCACCCTGTATGTGTGTGTATATGTATATATATATATATAGTAAAGTGACCATGCTGAATTTATTGAGACAGCTTACAGCGCTCCTAGCGGCGAAATAGAGAAGTTAAAAAAAATAACTCGAAAACTAAAGGAGATCGGCCAGAGTTCAATTTAAAAAATGTGCGCAATACCATAATAAAGGCACAGGAAAAAGTTTCATGGAGTTATCTGTAAAATTCGCGGAGATATTTGTGATTGAAATTTGAACTATCCCATGCCTTGAAAAAGGGGTCGTCCAGAAATTCAAAAATGTGTTCTCCAGTGTTATACAGTTTTTCTTACCCCTTTCCAGATCTTACCCCTCTCGATTTCTTCCTCTGGGGTTACATCAAAGATCGGGTGTGTGAAGCTCTGTCGACAATTTTGCTGGATCTGCGGCAGCGTATCATTGATAGCTGCGCTACTGTCACATCGCAGATAAGGAATGTGCATGCCGGCGTGCTTGATCGAATATAAATATGTATTGTGACCGATGGTGACCTTTTTGAACACACTCGCCATGTTTTTGTTTAGCAATAAATTTCGTGCTTTTGCTCATCTGTTTTTTACTTTTCCAATGTGCCACACTGAATAACGCGCATTTGTTTCTGACATTTTCGCATCTGCTCAAAGTTTATCAGGATAAAATTATTAAATAGTAAATATGCGTTCATGGCTGTATAGCCAAGAGTTGCGCGAAATTTGTGATTTCGGTCGTCAGTTTTTTTTATTTTCCGGAGTGCGTTTCAGATATTTTTTTATTTATCTTTTGTTACTTTCTTTGTTTGAATTTAAATTCGTCGTTGCTTAACTCAGAAAAACTGTATAACACCAGAGAACACGTTTTTGAATTTCTGGACGACCCCTTTTTCAAGGCATGGAATAGTTCAAATTTCAATCACGAATATCTCCACAAATTTTACAGATAACTCCATGAACCTTTTTCCTATGCTTTTATTATGGTATTGCGCACATTTTTCTAATTGAACTTTTTGGCCGATCTCCTTTAATTTTCTAGTTATTTTTTTTAACTTCCTTATTTTGCCGCTAGGAGCGCTGTAAGCTGTCTCAATAAATTCAGCATGATCACTTTACTATAGGTACATGTTACTTTCTTGACTATACGAGACACTGTTTCAAATTTAAAGGGCTTAAAAGGACTTTACAGGTCACCCTGTATATATATATATATTCATATTCTGTCGAGCTTTAATATTAGAGTGCTCTGTTTAAAACACCTTTCTATCATTCAAATATATGCAAACATCAATCCAACTTTGCAGTTTATATAAATCCTTACCTTCAAATCTAGATATATTTCCCCATTATCTTCACATTTTTAGAAACATTATTTAATGTTTTAACCTCTTGTCTTAGTTCCTCCTGGGTATGCTATTAGAGTTTTTTTCTGTTGTGATCCACAGGTCTGAGTTTGTCTTTTTATTTGTGTTTGTAAATAAAAGGAATGTTTAATATTCAAGTCTGGTAACTGATTAAAATAATAACTTGTTTTTAATATTAGAAATATTTTTATTTTGAGATATTGATTGCAATATTCTTTTAAAGGTTTTGTTAGGTATTTTATTAAAAATTCATCTAAATTTTAATGGGCTCTATTATAATTCAAGTGATAGGTTAGAACAGCAATTTTCAACTGGGGTGCTGTAAGAATGGCACTGGCCTTACTTAAATAAATTGTTACAAAGAGATTAAAAAAATCATTTTGGAGCAAGAAAGATATGCAGTTATTATTTTTTGTAAGTCAAGCAAATTATATCCATTTTTGTCATGTTGACAAAAATATATTTTCCAGTGTGCCACACGATTTTAGTAATTAGTTTTTGTGTGCCATGTGATGAAAATGGTTGAAAATAGCTGGTTAGAATGTAATGTTTTCTTGTTGATGGAAAACAGGTACGTTTATTTTCATGCAAAGAAATGACTCAGTATCTTGATATCTTAAAAGACATGCATTTACAGCCTTTCTCTTTTCTTGTTCATAATTTTAATCAATACTTAAACATTTTTACCCTTTTAAAGATTATATTATCTTTAAAGCTCTAATATTAAAAAATTTTGATGTAAGACATTTTAAATAGTTTTAAATATTTAAACCATTGTTTTTAAACATTTAGAATGTAAGTTATATCTAAACTTAATTGAAAATCACATCTAGAGTGCCTTGAAGCTTGGAGTGAGCTATTTGCCTTTGGCTGGAACTGCTGTGTGTGCTTTGGAGAAGTGGGCTGAACATATACCAAAAGACATTATGAAGCCACACCTTCCTCGACTACTGCCACATTTAAACTTTTATTTATTGGCCTCTACAATTCAAGGTAACTAAATCATTTAGTGTTTCTTATTTTGGTACAAAAGGAACTGTAATAAACTTCAAGGGGTTTTAGTTTAGTTTTATTTTATTTTAAATTTTAAAATGAAAGAAAGAGTAATCTTGACTTGTTGAATTATTCTCTAAAAATTACTTTTAAACAGCATTTATTTTTTAGATGACAATTCTCTTAACACTAATGAGAAAAGGCAAACAACCAAGAAAGTTCACAAAATGAATACTAAGTCTGTGAAAAGGTCAAATAACAATGCATTGAATACAGTAAGTATTCTTGCTCATTTTGATTATTTATAGCTAAGTTAAATGTAATAGTATAAATTCATAAACTGTCCACACTAGGTAATTGAAATAGTTTATGAATTTATATATATGAATATAAATTCATAAACTATTTCAATTACCTGGTCAGTTTATAAATAAATTAAATACAGAATTATATTAAATATATAGATATTGTAGATTATATTAAATATAAAATGCATTTGTATGCAAGTTACCCTCAATAAGGATAATGTTGCTTATAAATTTGAATTTTGAAATGCAAACAATTTTTGAACTTATAATTTATTGTTTTGTAATTCATTAAGAAGTTTTCATTGAACCTTGATCTAATGCTTATTGTTTATGCATAATGTTTATAGGAACCAACTGGCTGTGATTCAAGGATTAAATTTTAATTTTGAATTGACAATTTTCAATTAAATTTTGCTTATACAAGTGTTATGGTGTTGCTTTAGTAATTTCAATCTCAACATTACTCTATTATTTGTAACATTTTAATATCTCTAGTATTTAATCTTATTTAAATGATTTTTAGTACTGACTGATTCCTCAATATTTTATAGGCTGTTGATGACCCTGCTCTTTTGAAAATTCAATATCAAATCATTAGATTTTTAGGCAGACTGGGAGAAAACAACACGGATCTTCTTGAGAAAGCTTACCAGAAATTAGATGAAGTAGCCATAGCATGGGATCCACTTCATCGAAACCATTTGAAGTATTCTTTACCATTTGTGGATATGAAACCTACTATATACTTTGGTAAAGATAACTTTTCATAAACTAATTAAATCAGAAACTGAAGATGTGTCACAAAATAACACTGAATTACTTAAAACTGAAATTTTTTGGCTTATGTTATGAAATATTAGCTTAAAATGGTAAGAGCATAAAAGTAATTAAATTACACTTGATGTGAAAATGAACATACTACATAGAATTCCTGATAGCTAGAATTAAAAAAAATGTTTAACTTCACAACTTGCAGATGATTTTCTTCCCCGTATCTTGGAAATTGCTACAAAATCAAGTGTTCGTCAAGTTAAAGTTGCTGCTTGTGAGGCTTTACATTCCTTAGTGCTCTTCATGATTGGCCGAGGTAGCCAGCTTCCCGAAAATCTTCAAGAAAAGGTATTTCAAAATGTATTAATCATTTAGTTTTAATGCTGAATGTATATTTATGTATGTATTTATGTGTAATTATATTTGAGTATTTTTCAGTTTTGACCATTATTTAATTATAATTTGAGGTAATATAATTTGAACACATATGTATGAAGATGCTTAAAGTTGTGGGGAACTTATGCAACACCACAATAATTGTCTTTCATTAGTAGCATATGTGTCAAAGGATGTATATCTGGAAATACTGGCAGAATTCGGCAGTTGTGTGGTCAGGAATTGTGCACTGTACAATCTTCGAGCAGCTCAACCATTTTCGTTCACAGCCCCATACTCAGATACATATTGGCAAGCTCCAAATTCTTGTAGCTATGAATGCTGTTGAAAATCCGAGCTGAGAATGACACCTTTTGCCACAGAAACTGTTATCGACTGACCTAAACAGTGTCCTCTACCATCTAAATGCATTTCCTAACACACATTCTTTAATTAGAAATGTTTATTTCGGTCTACTTCTACCACCCTTTACTATTGGGCCAAATATTTTCGAAACACCATGTATATCTCTTTCAAATTCATGACATTTACACTTTGCTATGGAATATTTAAAAAATATATTTAGCTATTTTTATATGGGAAAACAATTCAATTGAAATATGCAAGCTTTTTGACACTTGAATTATGATAAAATTGAGTTTTTTCTTTATACAGAAAGCTTTTATTTTAATTTAGTCTTCTGAACATTACTAAAAGTAACAGTAATGGAATCATGTTTGGTTTGTTGAGAGTGAACAAACTAGTATTGAGTTTGTAGGTTTTTAATTCCATTTCAAAGATTGACGTGAAGAAAGTTTTGTGTTTTAATATAAGCTATATTTTCAATTTATGTAACTTTGCAGGGACTGTTTCAATGGGTTTCATTATTGGGAGTAGAAACATAGCATAAAAAGTTGCTTTCTTATATTTGGATTATAATTAGGATAATTATAATCATGTTAAAATATATAATTAAAATTATAAAATATTATTGTTTAAGAGTAATTTATATTCATTCAGAAATATTTTTTCCAGTATACTATGGAAGCTTTGTACAAGAAATTATTTCCTGGTTTATTGGAGTTAGCATGTGATGTTGAACAGGTAATATCACTAACTGTATTACTAAAACCAATGATATTTTAACCCATTAAGGGCTGGAATTCAACGAGATGTTTGAAAAATACTGATTGTTCCCATCTTCTAGTCTTGTCTTTAGAAGTGTGCTGTATGATTAAATTTTTTTTAAAATTATTTTATTTTTATTTTTTTAACGCTTTGCATCTATTTTTATATTATAGTTAGAATACATAATAAATAATCTGCTAAGTAAAAGAATAATAACTTATTTACAATGGTCATGATTTTAAAGCCATATAAATATGCGTCCCAAAAAAGGCACGTTGGCCGTTAATAGGTTAAGTCCAGCAATATGCAATTATTTTTAATAAAACTTACTATTTAAAAATTCTAATCTTTTGCTCTTTAGTACTTGATATTGAATGACATAAAATGAGTTATGATGCTTAAAATTATTTGAAAATTTTGTTTTAATTTGTTTAATGGACTAATTTAATAAGTTAGTCTATTCTTTTATTGTCCTTAATTACTTAATTTTCTGGACTTGTCTGTAATGTGCCAACAAATCAATCTTTTTCACTTTCAGTGACAATTATTCTATAATTATAGATTTTGTTCTGTTTTAAAAACGCTATTTTTGTATTTAGTTTTGTGATAATAGGTTATAAGATAATGTAAACTGAAGAAAATATTTATTAGATTCTTGTTAACTCGCACAAGTTTTGGTTACAGCAGGGAGAAAAATTTGCACATGCATTAAGGAGTGGCAAGAGAGGTTTGGCAGTCTATCATCTGCTTAATATGAGAACCAGATAATCTGCTTTGCATCATAGCTTACTCTCAAGAAGAATAGTTAGGTTTAATCAGGGCTGGCTCTAAGCAGATTTCACCGATTCACTCAAATGGGGCCTCCTATACATTAACAGCTCCATATTGAATGCATTGGGAAATATTTATTATTACATAACTTTGAACTTTGTTTTTGTAGAAGACACTTAATTTACACAAAGCAATAATGTAGTCATGAATATCTTTCAGTGTTCGTGGGCTCGAGTGGAGTTCTTTCTTTGAAAAAAAAGGGATATATATATATATATGTATATATATATACATATATATATACATATATATATATATATATATATATATAAACTATAAAAATTTATGTAATCGACTAGTCTAAGTTTTTCAAAGAAATATCAGATATTCTATACAAGATCATGTGGTTTAGTAATACTGTGCTTTGAATGTTTAAAAATTTGAATATAGATGAACAACAATGCATTGATAAGGAGCTTTCAAAAGATCAGTCAGAAAAAGGGCAGGGCTGAGGCCTCATTTAAAATCTTGTGTTTAGTAGGGGCTCATGCTTTATTATATGAGAACTGAGAAGCCAATTTGATGAGCAATTAAAACAGTTAAACCTCATTAAGAAGATTTTAATGGAACTGTAAAACAATTTGTTTTAACCATAGTTCGTGTTATCCGAATTCAGAAAAAGCATTATTTAAGCAATAAAATAAAATACAAATGTATTTACATTACTTACTGTACAATTTTTGGTTCAGATAAATGGTATTCTTCATCACAAAGATTATATAGGTGATTTTCTTGATTATACAGATAATTCTTGATTATACAGATGATTCTTGCTTACACAGATAATTTCTGATTGCACAAGTATTTCTCGATTACACAATTTTTGTTTTGAAATAGTTCTGTTATCGATTTTTGTGGTTTTCTTTTCGTGTCATTCTGTTAGAAAATCTTCGATATTGTCAACATTGTTTAATTAAGCTGATGACTTTTCACTGTAACTAAAAAAGACTACAAAAAGCAGTGAACAATTTCTAAGCCAGCAGTGGCTTTTTTAAAGAAGGTATGCTGATTCCTTCATTTTCATCGGAAACTTCATTTATTCTTTTCTTTACTCTCTTCCACAAATAAATATTCTACAATTTCGGAGTCACTTAATGTTTCTGATTATACGATTGAAAAGAATCAGTTTGCCCTTAAGTTTCGAAAACTTGTTTGTCTTAACCTGAGATCAGTGTAACCCAAATTCTTAAGCGAATGAGTTAGCATTACTTGAATATACATTTTGATGGGGATTGAAATTTGGTTCATATTAAGCGAGTGTGTCTTTATGAGGTTTGACTGTAGTTTGCTCAAAGCAGTAAATGAACAGTTTATGTTGAGATGGTTATGGAATTCTATTACAATTCAACAGTAATTGAATTGGGCTCCGCAATTCCCAAGGGTTTAATGGTTGAAGTATGCTTCTGGTTATGCTCTGCAGTTCAGTGCTTGATGTTTCAAATGTGAAATTCTGTTTTAAAAGTATTCAGCTTTTCACAAATTAAGATTTGATATAAAAATGATAATGGGCCTTGCCAAGGTAAATGTATCATTCATGATTTATTGAAATAAAACTTTTCAAAGCAAAAGTTGAAGAAAAATTACTAGTTAAGTTAGGAAAACCATGTCCAGTTTTGCCTGATGTGTTAGTAAGGATAATAAAGGAACTTATATACAACATTTTTCACCACAATCAATATAAGAATTGAATTTTATTACAAATAGATTCTTTGTTGTATACTGGTGTAGGTTATTTGTTGTATATAGGTTATTTGTTGTATATAGGTTATTTGTTGCAAATAAGGCTAAAAACATGGATTTTCATCTGAATTACTTAACTTTCATAGTGCTTGTATTCTATACCAGTCTTTTGTACATTAATGTGCACTATTTGATTTGTAGGATTTTTATGCTTTTCATAGTATAATGTGGTTCTGGTAAGAAGGCCGATGACCTTGGGCAAATTTACTCAGACAGGTAGAAAGCTGGCCAGGCAAAAAGGGCTACCTTGCAAAAAATTGTGTTTGGTAATCCCCAAAGATGACTTTGTTTTGCCAACTCATAATCACTGCCAGTATGAAATAATAAACTCAGAACCAGAATCAATGCTAAGGATACCAATTGTGAAATGCATTGCTTACCTTCAACTTGTCACCTCATTTAACGAATAAACTTGCTCAATACCTTATGCTTAAAATGCCAATTCATCAGAGCTGGACTACATTATCAATTAAATGCAAAATAACTGTTATCTGATGTTGATTGTTTCATGTCAATTCTTTCACATTACCAATTGTTTAGACCTGGATTCATCATAATTTATGTTTTTAAAGGAACCTAATATCTATTTGTATGTTCATTTTATTTTATAAGAAATGTAACAATTTCTATTCTTTTGAAAGTTTTGTCAAGTTTAATGTAAAGGTAGTTCTCGAAAGGTTCACTTTTTTATCTATATTGATATGACAAAATTTAGGTGAAAGTTTGGAGAGAATAAACTACATGTTCGTGCTAAATTTTTACAATTAATTTTGATAACCTTGGAAAAAGAATTGCATATTGCAGAAGCTGTGAATGCACACATTGCACTGGCTCTACCTAGAAGAGAAAACAAAGTAGAAAAATGTCTGTACAATCTTAATTATTTCAGATTTGTAATTTTAAATAACTGAAAAAGGTTTTGAAATTGAGAGTCCAAGAGTATTTAACACATTTTAATATTTACTGTAGGTAACAAAGCAGCTTTTTACCCCTCTGGTATTACAAATTATCCATTGGTTTACTTGCAACAAAGTTTCCAAGACTCCTGAAACTTCAGTGATATTACTTTGCTTATGGGTGAGTGATAAGTCTATACAATAATCAAATATGATTGCATTCATTATTAATAAAAATTTCAACACATTCCCAAAGATTTGTAATATTCATGGAGCAGTAGTTCCACAAAGTGTTATCATTGAAAGAATTTCATTAAATTTCTATCCTCTCAACGTAAAAGCCCAAAATATTTTCTATGAAATAATTTCTGTATAATATTGAGTACTTATGTAATTTTTTGTCTTCAAAAGTACTTTTCTTCCAAAGCTTTTTTATTTAATTTCCATGTGGAATTTGTTAGTTGTAATTCGATTCATCTTTACATTTCAATACTGCAATGGTTTTAAGCAGTGTTTGTCAAATGAAATGAAACATTTGTTTTTTAAATTTCATGTATGTTTCTTTTGAAGTTGACTAGTTGTAATGATTATTAATCTGGGCATTATGAGTTTCACAAGAATACTATTTTTTTTGCCCTACACCACATTTGATGGTTAAGTAGTCAATTGATTATTGGTTGAAAGAATATTTAGAAACTTTTAATTGGTCCGGAAGACTAAAATGGGTTTGGTGTAGGTCCTGTATATTAAAAATTCGCAATTCAATTATTTTTCTCAATATTTATTAGAATATTTACAATTCATAAGCAAGAATTTTTTCTGCTTATGAATTATGAAATAATTATGTAATATATAAAATTTATAATTAAGCGAATAACAATATGCTTTTGTCATAAAAATTACCTATTGTAATGCAGTCATATTGGTAATAGGATGGTGTTACCAATCAGCAGAATGCTGCTTTACGAGACTTTTCTGCTATATGTTTGAGAGAGTTTTTTCTCTGGTCTATAAAGCAATCATCTGGGGTAAGTATTCTTTTTCCTCATATACATACACAACACTTAATGTCTGTGAATTTAGCTTTGGGTTTGTGAAGCTGTATGTGATTATTCTTTATACCAATTATTTTACTTTGGTTAATTTAATGTTTAATTTTTGATGAATCATAATACTTTTGTCATTTAACACGGGTTTATCTTTTCAACAGGATAGTTTTTGAATTCTAATTTTTAATTTATTAGTTGTTTATGATATCCTATATGAATAATTAATACTCAAGACAGCTGTTTTGTGTTTCTTTCTGATAGTTTAATATGTATTCATGGATGTGTTACTTTAGGTTAGAACTTTATTTGATTAAACTTTTTTATTGCATTCTATATATATTTAAATTAACTACTGATTTCAATTTTAAAAACATAGTCAGTAGTTATAAGCACTGAATTGCTTATTCATATAACTTATTAGATCTTGATAAAAACAGATCAATATAAAATAATCAATAATTGCAATCTGGGTTATATCATGATGTATTTTGAAAGTAAATGCGGAATTTATCTTTAAACAAAGTTTTCTGTGGTTTTGTTCTGGTCCTAAAAAATTAAATGACTGAAATGGAAAGTCTGGGTTATGCCATTTGTAAAATCAGATCTGATATTCTTAAAGGAAATAGAGTTTTTGAAGTGAAAGTTGAGTGAGTAAAAAACCTGGAAAATTAAAAAACATTTTTTTGTGTATTAAATTATTTAATGTATTGAATGACTGTTTTTGTAGTAAATTTCTAACATGTTGAAAGAATTGTATTATTTTAATGTTTTACAAACATTAATAATTCAAATTTATTGTATTAGTTTTCTTAGTCTTCAATTTCATAAGAATCATTTTGGAAAACTTAAAAAAAATTAATTTTAAGTTTGGATCCTGAAAATATCTTTGCTTTATTTCTAGGGGATGCAGAAACAGACAGAGAACCTCCTGAATAAGTTGCACAGTTTCTCTCTTCATCCCAATCCTTTTAAAAGAATAGGGGCTGCTTTGACTTTTAACAACATCTACTCAATTTTCAGGCAAGTAGTCAAAATGTGGGAAACTTTTTACCTTAAATCATCTTCTGTGTTTTTATTATGTTACAATGATGGCTTAAAAAATAGTTGCAACTTTTGCTCTTCTGAGTATGTTCATGTGTTCAGTCCTGTGTTCATGTGAAATTGAACACAGGACTCTTAATCCCTGCTTTTTCAGAATGCAAAGTTTGTATTTACTCACTGTGTACCTCAGACTCCTATAATAAACTTCATACTATAAGATGAATGAAAACTTAGTAAATTCTCATAGAATATTGGTCTTATGATTTAGAAGAAAATAAGTATTTTCCTCATTGTCTTTAATAATCAGTGTTTTATATAAATTTATTATGAAATTTTTATATTCAATCTTATGTGTTTTCAATCATAAATTATTTTCTGGGCGAGTAAAGTAAAAGAAGTAGAAAAGGAGTTTTCCTAGACCAGTTATGTTACTCTTGAGAAAATTTTGCTGCACAAACAACAGTTTGTGCATTTAGTATAAACAGAAAATTTTATGTCCATTTTGAAATTTGGTAGTGTTAGTATGACCATTTCTGAATTTTTACAAAGTCATCTGTGATTTTCGATCACATGACACCTCCAAAGCATAGCCGTCAAGTTCCCCTATACCAATAATACGTAGGGGGAGTTCTCCATATATTACTGCATATCTGGACTTTCTGGAAAATTTCTTGAGACGTTAATTGGCTCAATGATGTTAGTGTTTCCAAGGAACCTTCTTTAGCCATCCTGTAGGCTATGTAATTTCTTTTAATGTTTATATGAGAAGGGATCCATTCAAAGTAGATATCAGCATATTTTGGTATACTTTTTTTTAACTTAGTCAGATTTTCAAAGCTCGTCGTAACCCTGATAGGTTTAGAATTCTGCAAGTGCAATTGAGTTCCGACTGTGTCAATCTCTTTACGACTGAAGAACTGATGTAGCCCATAGCCAAGTTTATAGTAATCAATTCAGATCGAAATACAGAGGAGAAATCTGGGTTTCTTTTTAACTGAATAGTCATTTTTACTGACTATAAGTACACTGACGGTGTTACCCATCAATTCATTACTGCTGTCATCTGTGTATATCTTTATATCATTTATAGAAATGCTGTTAATAACTTCCTAGGTTAATTGTCTCAATAGTTCTGGGTGTAGAGCTCTGCGAAAAAGACATATTATACAGCTGTGGGAAGGATATGCTTGCTAATTTGGCTGGGATAATACACATCACTAAACTTGTATCTGTGAGAACATATCAGTGCAATAAAGGAACTTTATGTATTTTTCTGCATTCAGTATACCATTCATGAGGTAAGGCTTACCCTCAACAACATGGAAAATGCATATCCAAACCATTTTTCTTGATAGAATACTTTTCCTAAATTTGGCAGTACGGCATCAATTAGGTGTTCATATTAATTTTTTTAAGAAATATCCATTCCAAATTGTCTGTATGAAAACTAAATTAAAGAAAATGTAACTAAAAATTTTAAAAACATCTTTTTGAATTTTGATTCTTTTAAAATTAATGTACAAATTTTACATTTTAGAAAAGAAGAACAACTTGTGAAGAAGTATACCATTCAACTTTTGATTCAATTTGTGGAGAGTCTTGCTATTGCTCATACAGATGATATATCTTTGGGTAACTTAAATTCACTATTCGAGTGACTGATTTGCTTTCGTGATTTTGAAAGTGTTAAAATTATCAATTAACCTTAATAATGCTAGAGAATATTATAATTCCTGTGTGCTTTAAAGTTTTCTAGCACCTGGTAAGTTATATTATGGAATGAATTATTTCAAAGTTTGTATGAATCATTAACAGATTATGTTTCCATGTAAGAAACTCAAAATATGTGAATGCAAAAATGACACTCGTTTTGTACAAATAAAAATACATATTTTTCATACCCTAATGTCTTTCTGTTTGTGAATAAATATATTGTATTTTTTCATTTCATAGGTACTCAAAAACAGTGTATTACTGCCTTGGATCACATAGAAAAAATTATTATTTTTAAGCATAAAAGCTTTTTATCTTCAAATTCTTCCATGAAGAAACCAGAGTATGTATAATACATTCCCTAACATTTAGTAAAATTTAAAAAATTTAAACTAATATTTTCTTGTTACATAAATGAAAAATTAATTAAATTATTCGAGAACCTCAAAATTTCGTTAAAAATCTTATCAGAACTGGAGTATGTACAATACATTCTTTAATATTTTAAAAGCATTTAAATATTTAAGCTTATTCCGATGGCTACAGTAAGAACTGCTCTTAGACTTTAGTGATTGCATCTCATTGAAATATCCTTCGTTAGGACTAATGGTTTGCGTGTTTACAAAACAAATTTACTACTTACATAATAACAATAACTACTTCATAGATATGATCTTTAAGGAATTTACAGTTGTGGATTGTTCAACTAGTCTTAAAAACACTGCAGTGCTAAAGCAGATAGCCATTCTAGGTTTATCATATTTAATTTTGCATGTTTAGAATGGAGATTGCCAGTCATGTTGCGTAATATTTATATATTTGGGGATGCTGAGTTTGGACCGAAAGGAAAAAAATCTAATGTTTGGCTTTAGACAACCTTATAAATCATCTCGATTTGCCCTAGATTCTTTTCCTAAAGGACAATGAAAGACCATGTGCAAGGACCGACTATGCATGTATTAAAAATAGCATATTAAAATTTTTAGCTCTGAAAGCCACTTTTAAGTTGTGTTTTTTGCTTGCAAATTCTTATGCGCTTTCAGATTAGTATTTTATCATTTACTCATGTTTAAGCCTGTTAATCCATACTTATGTATACTTTAAAGGTGTTTAGAGGTTGCTAACTTGCAGTGTGCTATCATGTGGCTATTGAAACAATGTGGCTGCATTCAAACAGAATGTCGACATAAATGTATGGATTTGGTAGTGAATCTTTCACCTTTGATACCAGGTATTCCTTTTATGAAGCTAAATATATATCCATCAACTAGAGAGCTTATATTTAATACTTACATGTATTTGCAAACATTTTATTGAAGCATTGGTGTAGTATAACTCAAATTGATGTATTTATTTTTTAATGTAATCTGAATTTTTCTACTCTGTTTATACAAATATATATTTAGGGAAAATTTTAGAAACTCAATTAAATAAAACCAAGTATTGGCTTATTATAATAGACATATCATGCTCATAGAATTATAGCTTTAAGCAAATTTTACTGCAATAAGATTTCTTAATAATATATTACATTAAAAAAATATAAAAGTCTATCAGTTTTATTGAAAAGAACAAGTACTAAATATAATTTAAATATAGTTTAATGAATTAAACAAAGTTAATATTTTATAAATGCATGCATGAATTTTTAGTCAATTCCAAGTACAGATTGCATACACTGTATTCTGAGCAATCAATTTTATACAAATATTCTAGAATAGAGTTTAATTTAAAAATTATTGAATAGAGTCTAATTGTTAATTGAGCAGATTTGATGACAAAAAACTTACTTTTTTCCAAGCAATAAAATCTTCTAAATTCCACACTTAACTTAGTGTATGCAATAACTGAACACTCATAAATACATTAAAAGTTACCCTTGAATTAAAAATCTTATGATTTTCTTAGGTTTTAAAAGTATTACATCATTTGTTGTGGATTATCACCAACAGGATAAAAATATCTTTGAAGATGTGTATGTATACATTTTTGGTGTTTCTTTTACTTTTATCAGTCTTAATATAATCTATCTATTTTCATTTTTATTAAAAAAAATTGAATATCACATGATTAAAACCTAGAAAATTCAAGAAATTTACTCCTTTTAGTGAAAGATTTTTGGTGCAACAACATTGTTTACCTAAAACAACATAAGATTTTATGTTGATATTTTTGCTAGAAAAGCTATTTTCTAAAACATAATAAGATTTTATGTTGACTTTTTTACTAGATTTCTTTTGAATTACTTTTAATATTTAGTGATATTACTTCATAATAATTATGTGTAAAGGTGTAAAATTATACCTCTTATTCAAATTGTGCTTGTTAATTATAATGTGTTTTATAAAATTTAGGTGTATCAATAATGATGCATTAAACAGTAAAGCTCTTTCTAGATTTGAAAAGGTTTTGCGCTCCTTCTCGCAATCTGACTTGAATGAACAAACAACTTTTAAGTCTGTTTTGTTATGGCTGGAATCCCTTCAGACAACAATGGAGTGCTATCAATGGTCATTTTCTAAACAAATGCTTCTGCAGAACGAATTGAGTGGTAAATTGGAACTAAGATTATTAATTCATTATAAACTTCATATTTTTATAAAAATAGTTTACAGCATTAAAAGTGCATTTGCTTGAATTATTCATCCTATTTGAGTATAATTTAGTTAATATTGTTTAATTTTATTATATATAAATGTGTAGAATTGTATTCCCCTCTTACTTATATTTCAATGTGCAATAGAACCTTGATTATCTGAACTGAGGCCTCCTTGTATTACCCTAAACTCAAATAATACATACGTAGTAACACAAAAGAGCTTATATGAAATACAAAAAAAAATTACTGTACTACATGTTACTACTACTGCTATTGAGAGATTCATAAAGCTTAAGAATAATCTATACTCGGATTTGTGCCATAGTATGTATTTATTGTGATAATTTTATGGTAAATCTGGATGTGAGTTATGTACCTTTTAAGCTTTCTTGAAAGAATCCTTAATGGTCTTCTGTTTCTCAGTACTTTCTTGTCTCTTTGGACAAAGTGCACGCACTCCTGCTTGAAGTTTTATTTAAAGCTAAAAAAGAACCATCAAATTCAGGTAGGATAACATGGACACTGTTAATAGGGGCTCAGGTAATCAATGTTCTATTGTATCTTTCCTAATGCATTGATAGAAATGAGAATCTACCAGTATCAAGAATGAGCTTATGATAAAAAATCTTATTTGTAGCTAATAATTCTTGTATTCTAAATAATTGTCTTAGTCATAATTATTAGATAAATATATTAAAGATGTGTATGCATCATTATAACAAAGTGTTTTTATTTGATGCAATATGAACATGTGTTGTATTTTGTTGAGTTTAAATAGATCAGGAGTATATTGATGATAAATTAATTTTGTTAACTAAATCCATAGCCCTATGAATTAACGTTTAAAACATATTGCACATAGAAATTGCATGTGAAACATCTATATAGTTTAAATTAAATGAATTTATTTAATAAATTATTTTCCTTTACATATGCATTATTCACTGTCTACTTTTGAACTGTGCATTAGCTATAAAAAATGACCTGCAAAATGCAATACTAGTGAACGATTTTAGAAATTATAAAACCAATCATCTGCAGAAACAGACTGAAATAGAGATTGGAAGAAAACTTATCTTCTTGATGTTAGATGTTTATTAGTGGCTTATAAGCTTGTTTGTAATTATTTTAACAGGTAATGAATAACTAACAAGGTATAACTTTCATAACAGTGTATATAACTTTTGTAACTGAAGTTGTAACTCTTGAGATAAGATTTGTAAATCAACCATTGATTTTACTGTACCAGGGGAGCCTAAAGCTAGCAAATGATTCTAGGATACTGTTGTCCTTCCTGTAAAAGGCTTTATAACTTTTATAACAATGTGACATTCAATCATTGATTTTACTTTTAAAGAATGACCCTAAAGGTACATTCATATAGGGGAAAAAATAAGATTCATTACATAACAATATTTTTCGAATTTAGCCATAGTTTCAAATCTTTATACTATCTTAAATATATTTATGTTCATCTATATATCACAATTTCACCTGAAGGAAAGTTAAAAATATTTTTTTTGTTAAATATTTTAAACAAAACTGTTTTATTGATATTCCCTTTTTCAGGTAAAAAGCATGCATCCATGTTATCTTCTGTGAAAGTATTCAAAGCTATTGAATATTACATAGAAAATATTGTAAAAGAATCCTTAACATCAGTGACAAGCAATTCAGATGGATTGTATACACCTGAAGAAATACTTAGGTTTGATAGGTAAATGATTACCTATTTATGCAATACATTTATGAAAGAGGATGAATTAAACACAAATCCTTTGATTTAAGATATCAGTATATTACATTAATAGATTCTGTACAGTTTGTGTTGCACAAAATATCTTGATATTGTTCAATACGTGCTATGCACTTTGTTAAAACAGCATTTTTGTGCATCACAAAGTTATATATTACTATATGATACTCTTTTGGAGTATTAAATTTACAGGTGTGAGTGAATAAAAAATTATTTAGCCTTCATAACCAATCTATGTTCTTGTCCAAATATATAACTTATCATTTGTATACTTTAAATTACTTCTTCATGACTAATTTCACTGTTTATCTAATCCATGATTCCCAAAGTGAGCACAACTACCACCTGTGGACACTGAAGGAATCTGAGTGTGGGCACTGTTTTTAGAGGAAAAAAAAAGCTCCAAGGAGCAAGAGTGGGCAATAGATGCTAGAAACATTTGTCTCAAATATATAAAAATATTTTAGCAAATGCTTATCCATTTGCTAAAATAAAAAAAAATTTCTTAGCAAATAATATAAAAAATATTTTAGCAAATGCTTATCCATTTGATAACAAAGACACTCACTGTAGTGTTGTCATAGGTTCTTAAAATAAGACGAACCAAAGATAAATAAGTTGACTATGGGGATTTAAGGATGCCGCTGACAAAAATAGAGGACAATTGATACTAATATAGATAAATTAACAGCACAACATATGGTTCATTCTTCTCATTAGTGATTATTTTTAATTTTATTGATATTAATAGTGAGAAATCTAGTGTGTTTATGTGCAATTTATTTTTTGTAATTCATTTAATAAATAGCTTTATAGTTTCTGTTCAAAGTTTTGTTTCCAAGCTAGGTTTGAAATTCAGCAGTTCCATAAATATTTTGGTGAAATTCAAAAATTGTAGGCGCAACTAAACTTGCAATTTATTATTAGTTATGAGAGTTTTACAGAGGGGGCACGGAGCTAAAAAGTTTGGGAAACAATGATCTAATCATTAGATTTTTCAAAACCTTTTAAGAGTATGAGCAGCCCATATGAACTGTTTTAGCCCAATGGTCTTTTTATTTTCTATATATTTGTAGTTAGAGTAATGGAAAATAATAAGATGATACGAAATTTAGATTTTATTTTTAATGTTCAAGTTGTAATCAAGTAAAGACTTGATTACAATTCCAACATTTTTTTTTACCAGTGTCAGATTTCATTAAAAAGTTTTATTTTCCCCAGGTTAAAATGCACTGTGTTGGTACGTCTTCTCTGTTTTATTGCCTCAGTGTTCAATGAAGATGCTAAGTGGTTTCATGAACAATTTTTTCAAATTTTATGGAATTCAAGTTTATGGGAGATAATTATGCTATCTGCTGTTGATCCTTCATCTCTTGGATTTGATATGACAGATCTAGAAACTTCAACGAAGTTGCCTTCTGAAGTAAGTTCCTTTTAGAAAAAAGTTTTTTAAGTACACTTATATAACTTTTTAAAAAATATTTGATACTCTCAGTTATTTACATATTTTGTGAAATAACTGTTACATCATCAATTAATAATAAACCAGATCTCTTCTCTTTCAGTTAAAAAAATTTCTAATCTATTGGAAGTAGCATTATTTAGTGATGTTGCACATATTGTGAGTTTTAAATTTAATGTTAAGCTGCTTTTATAATATCTGCTTATATATTTGAAAGGAAAGCTCGATCAAAATTTCCTTCATTCTCAGAATATAAATGTTAGTTTTGAGAGTTTCTATGAAATTTTTAGCTTAAAACCAGCGATCTATTGTTTATCTTGCTTTCATGAATTTTTGAAAATTTAAATTGAAATACATTTGTAAAACATTGCTTAGATTTTTACTCATAGTTATCCTATATGTATGCATTTATTTATTAAGTATTTATCTTCTTATTTTTAAGGTTTCTGTGGTTGTTAAACTGTTTTCCCGAAGGAATGACTTTAAAGAGTTTTGCTTGGATTATTTGAATCACAAAAATGAGTATAATCTTTTGAAGTTTATTCCTATAAGCTTAAGTGATTCAAAATCCAATCACTTGCAACTATTGCAACTGTTGAGTGGCTATGAGCTCCTTCTTAGTAATGGATTCCATTCATCAGCTATTTTTTCTTCGTCAGCTTTGAAACATAAAGTCATATCAAGCTTTTTAGATTCTGTGTGGAGTGATTCTGTTTCAGTAGATGGACTGTCTTTCAAAAAAGTAGCATTATCCCCTGTTGCTTTTACTTTGTCTGAGATGATGCTTTCACTCGTCTATCATTTAGAATTTCAAGTGAGTTTTCCTTTAAGATTGAAACTTGTAATTATTGAAATGCCCTTTTTTTATTTAAAGCCCTTTTGTTCATTTGATTCTTACATTATTTTATGTTGTAGATAATTGAGCTGTCATTCTTACTCAAGTAATTTTTCATTCAAACAGGTTTTAAAGATACCGTAATTTATTAAACATTTATATTTCAATCTAAATATTATATAACTAAAGGAATATAAATATAGACTTGCCAATTGCTCTAGCATTGGCAGGTCTTTATATATATATATATTCCTTAAATTTTTATTGGTAGTTTGCTTCAGTTCCTTATTGCTGATAACTGAATTTTAGATAGCAATGTCAAAACTGGTTACTTTCTTTTATTTTGCTGTAGCAAAATCTAGTTTTCATGAGTAATGCTTTGCAATTAATTTTAATAATTAAATTAAAATATTGTGGTAACTGTTATGCTGTTATGTGCATGCTGAACATATTTTTTAAATTTTTTGCAGCCTTTTAAAATATATTTTTATGAGTTATTTTTAAGTTAGGAAAAATAAATTCTGAAATTGGCATTTTGTTGTTTGGGGATTGGTTTATGTAATGTACATAGGATGTAAAGTAAATGTAGGTAGATATGGCAAATATATGCTATGGTGTAAATGTATTATAGAAGTACGGATAATAATGCATGCAAAAAAGGTTTATTTGTTTCGGGCAGTAGATTAAATTGTATACATCAATTGAATTGATATTGTTTACTATTTTGTTGTTAATGTAGTTGTAATTCTTATTTATTAAATCTAATGCATTTTTGACAGGTTTATACGATCCTTGTGATAATAATTAAGAGTCATTATTTGTGGGAATGTGTATTACACATAACAATGAAAATTTACTAATTTTGTGTAGCTCTACAGATTCAATTCAATTGATTATCTTATTTGCTTTCCTTATACATATAAATTTACTTTATAATAAAATTATCATAATTTTCATTTGCTATCCCCAACGAAAGTAATGCCTGCTTCAAAAAATGTATGCAGAATTGTAAATTGCTGTCCACCAAAATATCTTACTATTAGTATATAAAATGTACACATTGCTCTATTCAATATAATTTAGATTTAAAGACAAATGCTGCTTTCATTTATTAGTAAATGAGGAATGCAATCTTAAATTATTCAAAGTTTACACTCTAGGTATTAACTACTCTTAATTTTTCAGGCCGATACTCTTGCTCTCAGACTTTTGAATCCTGTAAGTGAGAAGTCATCAAAAGCTAAAGGATTGATCATATTTAATATTTTTGCGGATAGTATATGTACTTTTGCAGCAAGAACACCCAAGTTATTTGTAACAACTATAGTTTACAGTTTAAATACTAAAACATATGAAGAAATATCAATTTTACTCAAGTTTGTAGATTATGTGGCTTGCTCAAAATCTCTAAGGCGAAAGTGAGTCCTTGTTTCTTATCCTGTTTCTTTTCAATGTTTTATTTTTGAAAATGTATAGTTGACATTGATCGGTAATGTGTGTTTAAAAAGTGTATTTATTTTCAATAGAAATTCTTAACTGATGAAAAACATGTTTTGGAAAAGAGTACAGGATTTAGCTTTATTAAAATCTTAATTTTTGAAATCTGTATAAACTTCACAAAATAATTATAATAATTTTTGTCACATAATATAAAAACTAAATGTTTGAAATCTCTTGCATATATGATTCTATGGAATTGGACACTAACTGCAGACTTCTGAGAGGATTAAAAACCTTGTTTTTTTTAAACTCTTAGTACATGTTTAATGAATGCATTTATATAGGAATGGAAAAGATGTTATTGAAGCATTTCTCTCTTGTTGGGGTGAAGTTTCTTCTTGGTGGAAGAATCATCCAGATTCTGACAGCATCCACTTAATCCTATCCATTATTACAAAACTGCTGCTAATTGATTCCAATGTAAGGCCTGTTTCTTTTGATTCAACAATTCTGTTTTTGGTATTCAAAGAAAACTAATTCGTCATGAAAGAAAGGCCTTATATTTCTCATGATTATATTTATATGTTACAGGTTGCTTTGAATGTATTGGGTAGTTATTCATCTTCTCTCTTTTCAACTTATTTGTCTTTGTTAAAGAAGCCTGGCAATTCCATGATTTTCATAGTAAGTTTTCATTTATGAGAGTTCAAATTTGTGTTTTGATTTATTTTATGTGTATCTCCAATTGTGTTTTAAAAGTGCAAAAGTTGAATAAATCAAATTTGAAGAAAGTCTTAAATCCAGTTATTAATTTTTTTTTATTAACAAAATATTTTAAATGTTTGCTTCCATTTAATGTTATTATTTTTAAAAGGAAGTTTCCGAAGGCAGTTCTCTTGTACTGTACTTCTGTTTTCATACTATCTTTTAAATTGAATTGAACTTAAGGATATCACAATAACAGGGAATTTGTCTTGTGGTTGAATTCCTGAAAACATGGTAATTTTTGTTAATTTTCAACCTTATCAAGTAGCCAGTCATGGTTAAGTTACATTTTCTAAATGCAGTTTACTTAAGATCTTTTACTTAAAGGTCTGTTTTCTGAAATAAATCACAGACATTTCTTAATAAATGGATTTAAATTGCTGTCCAAGAATCTCACCAATTGTAAAATGTATTGATTTTCTTTTGTTATGAGTTTCAAAGAAAACAATTTTGCAGATATCTGCTTTAGAAATTTTGCCATTTTTTGTTGGAGAATCTGAAAAGGAATCTACTTTGAGGTAAATCTTACTCTTTTGTCATTTGTTTAAACTGTTTTCAAACCTATCACAAATAAGTATTCCATTTGCAAAGTTTTTAACTTATTCTAGTCTGCTTTGAAATATGCATTTATTTTGGTTTATTCAATAGTAAAATGTTAAAATGTCAACCAAATCAAGCTCATTGGTTTCCATAACTGACTGAAATCTTTTAGAGTGCTTCTCAAAGAAAATAGCTTAAATTGTGTTTTCCTTTCTGGAGATTATAAGTTTACTTGCCACTTAAGTCATGAAAAATTATAAATTTTATTTTAATTGTAAGAGTATAAAAAATCATAAAAAAATTTGATATTAGGTCAGAATTTTCAACATGATCTAAGTACTTATCTTGAAATATCTATTACGATGAGTGTAATATTTGAACATGTTTTTCCAGAAAATATCAATTTCTCAAGATTTCATTTTTCATCAAGATATATTATCTACTTTTGGCATCACTTATACAGAAACATTAGCAATTTTGCACAAACATGTTAACTTTGTCTTTTATTTATTTGCAGGGATGCAGTGATATTTTAGATCTTATTTGGCATGTTTCCACAGAAACTTATTTTCTACTCAGTTTAAATCATGCCATTAAATCTTAATCTCAAATGCTTTGGCATATGTGAATAAATTTTAAAATATTTTTTATGCTTTGTGTATACCCTTTATTATTTCTTTTTTCCTAAATTGTTTTGGTTTTCTAAAATATATAATTGTGTATATTGTTGAGGAAATGGAAAATAAGCTTGACTCAAGAATGCACAAATATATTTCAGCAAATATTGAAGTAAGCGATTTATACACATTCTATTTGTATAAAGAATACTCATTCTTACATATTACTTTTCAGGCTGTGTTTGGAAGAAATGATGGCTAATCATTTCCCTCTCCAAAGTACAGAGCTGCAGATTGGGAGTTCTGCTTATCACACTTATATATCTGCTCTAAAACAAGTAAACTTTATTTGTTATGTGAGTAAATGCTCAAATTTCGTATTTCACTCATATTTATGAAATTGAATGTTGTATGCAACTTTTATAGATGCTATCAGCTTTATCTCTTACTGGTTGTGGTTTCTTATTGGAAATTTTGGCCATTTTCTTTTGCAAAGAAGACAAACATGTTTTAGAAGAAGAATTTCAGCAGTGTGTGGTTTCAATGCTTCGAAGGTAAGAAAACTACTCTTTTTCCATGTCCTTATTTATGATATTTTTTATTGAACAAAAGCAAACTCCTCGTGCCCCACAGAAGTACAACACGTGGCTTACAGAAGTAAGTTGATTCATCAAAGAAATAGAAAATAAAATTTAACTAAAATTACAAGATTTGATGAACTTAACAAATGAGAAGAAAAACAGATTAGATCCAACAAAAGCATTGAGTTTCAGTGGCCATGTTTTACCCAATCTTCTCAAATCATTTTGAAGGCACATTCTTGAATTTTCAAATGCAGGACAACTGAAAAGCAAATGCTCCACATCTTGTGGCTGCTTTTTTGAACACTCAGTTGTAAAGAAGGTTTCAGAAAATTGAAGCATGTGTTTCAAGCCTAAAAATTCACGTACATAGCACTATTTAATCATCCAGGTAGCCCTCATTGGAACTTATGACCTTGTTCTACCGAAAATAACAAGTTCAAGTATCCCATTGTGATAAAAGTCTTGTGAGCAGGATTTGAAAGTCATCCTGACACCATTTCATATCATCATTAGCAAAGCTTTTCTCAGCAAGATAATTCAACAGGGACTGGAAGATATTAAAGTATGACAGGAGATGTCGGGAATAAGGTGGGTGAGATATTTCCCATTTGAATTGACTCATAGTGTGACATGTGGAACAGCATTATCCTAGAAAAACACAACTCCATGTTGGTCAATGAATACTGTCCACTTTTCTTGCTGTGCAACATCAAGATGGTTCAACCATCAAAGGTATGAATCTTCTGTTATAGTTGAGTTCACAGTGAATGGTTGTGACATTTCTACCAGAAACTCAGTATTTTCTGTTCATGGTGGGGTAACTTAGTAACCTTATGGTGGTTGTTGCGAATGCTCTTTTTTGTGTAACATTCCCACATGATTCATTTTTCAGTACCTGTGACCAAACAATGTAAGAAACCCTCCTGTGTTTCTCTTGTGTGTAGTCTGCTCAATATCCCCATCACCAGTCCTTTTTGTAATTTGCAAGTGCTTGTATTACTTTTATGCCACTCAAATATTCATATAGTAAAATTGCATACACATACCTTCCATAGGTATCAGCATCATATGGTTGCCACATGAATTATTCACAGCAATCTGAGATGTTGCATAATCACAGGCTCACAGTATCTTTCATCACACACACCATACACAATTTTTACCTGAGACTTCTGTACAACCTGATTGTATTTTGGTGGAAACAGTTCTATAAACAACAATCAAACAATTGTTATTGCGTAATATGATCATCCTTTACTGATGGAAAAAGGCTAAAATATTAAAACTAAAGATTATTTTGTGATGTTTTTAAATGTTATTTAATGAGATCATAATTATGGGTTCTAAAATGTGACTCGGGATCTATGCAACATTTTGGCTGGCAGTCATTCAATGTACTTATGCTTTGATTTTAACATGTTTATTTTCTATAACATTTACAATTGTTAAATTTTAGCATATCTTGTGTATTTTAAGGATATATTTAAATGTACATTATATTACTGTATAATTTTTAAGTAATATATAATCTGCACAAAACTCAAATTAAGTTTAAGTTCCTTTCATGTAATTTTCCAAACTCAAATTTCTATTTTTCTGAATAAATTTTTTGTGTAACTTAATTTATTCATTCATAATTTCTATTTGAACAACATAATGTATTTTTAAATTTCATCATCTATATAAAAGTTTTTGGTTTTCAGAAAAAACCCCAGTGATCATCAAAAATTTGCTGATGTTATATATGGCTTGGTATTTTCAAGTGATCAGAATTTGCATGTTGATGTTCATCTTGCATTGGTTGATAAAGTGCTACTTCTAATTTTGCAAAATATTGCAATATCTCCACTAATAAATTTCTTCTTGGTACATATTAAAGAATTACTGAACATAGCCAAGGAAAGTGCATCAATTGTAAGTACCTGTATTCTATATTTTTGAATGCATAAATGCAAATTCTAAATGTTCATCTGATGCTGAAAACTATTTAAAAACAGCTTAAAAACAGAAAAAGAATTTAAATTGAAATGTGAAAGGACAAAGAAAAGAGATTTACTGTGTCTAATATTAGTTTTATATGGCAAGTAGCTATACATTTTATACTGTGCAAGATCCAACTTTGTTGACATTGAAGATCTTTTATGTCTGAGGATGTAGACTAAGCAAAAGTGGTTGAATTATACTAATCTCTTTCTGTGGAGCTCACCATCAAAGCTTTCTAATGATTGTGAGCCCACCAAGGAGCTTTTAAGAAAGCCAATGACTGAATTCTAAAACACATTGATGATAAATTAGGACCATTGATGATTTCACTGTCAATATGTAGTGAACCTTTGTGCAACGTAATGTCTATAGTCTTAACAAAGTTAGTTTTGAGCAGTGCTTTTGTTAGCATGCATACCCTTTGAATATTTTTAACCCTATTTGTTTCAATATAGGGTTCCTTTTTGAAGGACATTTCTTTTACCAAAAAGATTGGAAGCTTTAAGATTCTGCAGTTGATGTACCGAAATTTGACCAAAGACTCGTTGCATTCTAATGACTCTCAAATTGTTGAAACTTACCTTGGAGAAAAGCCAAAAGTTGGAAATGAACTCAGTTCTGATATTATCAAGTAATTTCTTTTTGTGATATATTCTAAATGCTGACACAGAATTAGTTTTCCAATGTGTTTTTCATTTTACTGTTCCTTTTTAGATTTTCTATATTGTGTAGAAATAATTACTTTTATACTGTGAAATAGTATATCTAAAAATCACTGATCATGGTTCAAGTGGTTGTTACAAGATTATAGTACAAGATGAGATTTATAGGGGGCTTTCCTATTTTTTGTGTGTTATATCTTGTTTATGTATTAAATTTTTTTATCAGACAGAATTTTACTAATCAATTTAATCAAGAATGCTTTAACTAAAAATTATGTGTTTTAATGCACTGTAACCTTTTAAAAATATGGAATGGGATAAGCAATTCTGTTTATTGTACTTTTTCCAATGTTTATTTTTGTTCTTAGTAATATACTGACTTAATATATATTAGTGAGTATTAGTATAAAATATATAAGTGATTTAAAACTACACTCATAGGTATAGTTGATTATATTTTTGTAAAAGATTTATTTATTGAATCTGCTTTAAATCATTTGTTTTGATGTTCATATCTTAAATATATTTAAAAATTTTAAATCATAACTTTTGCAGGCTGTGTCTGGAATTTAAACGGACTAGCTATGAGATGGAACCTGAATACAAGAATCTGTTGAGAAAACTAAATTGTGCCAAGTATAATACTTTAATAGCTGTTGTGTCATGCACTCAAAACGATTTGAAATTTTACAATGCATTCCTTTTCAAAGAAAATCCTATTAAAGTAAGAAATAAATAATGTTTTATGCATTGAAAGATAATAGGATGTTTCAATTTATTTTTATTCAGTTTTAATGGTATAATTTTCAAACCAGAAACAAAAAATGCAACCGATTGTGGAATTCGAAAGTTAACTAAAAAATCTTTTTTGGCATTGCTGTATTTGCTTCTTTAATTTCTGGAGATTTTCTAGCATTCAAAATAACGATTGCTCAAAAGAGATCAGTATATCTACATACATTTTTTGTCATAAAATGTCTCATCACAATGAACATTTCAAAATATCGTAGTATTGAAGGGATTTGCCTTTAGATAACTCTCTGATGTTTGTTAGAACAATTTCAAGAGACTGATTTTGTTTCACTAATAAAGTTTAGCATTCTGAAGTTTTCATGCTATAGGTAACAAAATGATTCGAAGGTTGTTTTGGGTTGAAACAGGTTATAGATTTAAAAATTTAGAAATAACTTTTATTTACATGTTTCATGATAAGGTTCATTTAATAGTATATTGCTTTGTGTTTGATCATTATGAGTAGGAATATGATGGCAATGTTTTATAAAACTTATGTGATTGCGAGTTATTTTGTTATTTAGTCTGATTTTAAACTTTGAAAATATTGGTTGAATTGTCTTTTACACTTTTAATTTAAATGCTGTATTATTACTGTGCAGAAAATGTTTAAAAAGTCATGTGTGAGCTAAATTTACGCAGTTTTATTCATATATCATTGTTAAGAAATGTTGCTGCTTTCACATGGCTGCTTTCACACATAAGCATATGTGTGAAAGCAGCCATCACAATTCATTTGATCATTTTTATACCTTATCCTTGTGCTATCACTGTTATTTTCACCAAAAACTGGTTTGGAACAGTATATCTAAAGAAAAAAAAATTTAATGTAGTATATTGTTATTTCTTTTGTGCATTATTATATTTGAATTTTATTTAAAAATTAAACACACACTTGCATGCAAAAACTTTTCTGCAGTTTGTTAATTGTCATGATAATATGTGTAAACCAAATTTCCAACTTGAGCTTACCATGCTCACTTGGAAATACATCAACTTCTACTGCTTCAAACATGTCTTGTCTACTGATTAATATTAATGTGATTAATCATTACACATGATTAAAACTTTCAGTGCTATCTTTGATTTTGAATAACAATTAAATCATCCTGTGACTTTAATACCTTATTTTAGCTAACTGGACAGCTTTTCACACTTGTTTCAAATTTTCTGTATTAGCAATCTATTTCAAGATTCCATTCAATATTCATAGATTAATTAAGTAATTTAAAAAGAAATTGTATTGGTATTAATAAACTCAACTAGTATTGGAAACACACTTATCGATTTGAATTTTAGGGTGCCTGTAATGTATAAACATATTTCACTGTACTAGAAATCAAACAGTAATAATTATTTTTCTCAATTTTATACTTCGAATTACCTCATATATGTATTAACTGCAGTTTTTTTCAAATCTCAATGTAAAAAGTATAAAAACGACAGTTCACATTACTTGCTGTATTTAAATTTTAAATTGCATTAAAATTCTGAATCTTTTTTAACAAAAAGGTTTATTAATTTCTCTTATGGTTCGTTTTCTGTATTAGATGATAAACTTTTGAAAATACATTACTATTTGTTAATTGCATGAGAAGGATGCAATTAATGAATAGTTATAAAAAAGGATAATTATGAAATGTTCTTTATTTAATTTGAATTTCTTCCCTAGAATGAGAAAATTTGGGAACGGATTGTCGACTCTGAAGTAAAGATGGTCTTTGAGCTTGAGATGGATGTAAGTAACTATTTTTCACTATAGGTTTGCACTTACCACTATCACTTGTAGTGGCATAGTTAGACGGGGAGGCTCAGGGGATCCAAGCCCCCTGAAAGTGTTAATTTCCGATTTTTAAAAATAAATCTTTGCAAATGAAATATTATAAATGTATAAATAACTTTTCTATATTTTTCTAATAATTTGATTGAAATAAATTTTTTATTTATTATAAAAGTTTTCTTATTGCAATAACAAATTACATTGGTTACAAAGTATGAAAGCTGTAATTATGAACATTATTTTTTCATTGGTGCTAACTCAAACATCCTCTTGTTTATTCAGATATTTAACTGTCATAGTACCCCCTCCCCTAGCAGTGAGTGGTACTGAAGTAAAAAGGGAATTTCAAGTTTCAATGTTTCAGCATTTGTTTTATGATGTTTAATGTAATTTGTTTTGTTAATAATTGCGAAGAACCATTCTACAGTTGTTTGTGTGCTTAGGTCAACTGACAGGAGCCACTTTTATTCCCTTGCATTTATCTTTTTAAAATTTGTAGTCTTGGAACCTAAAATAACATAAAAATGTCAATTTAAATGGGAAAGATCATAAATTTCTAATTAAATTTGTTCTTAATTTTGCATAAATTTTCCATGAACTTTGGGCCTTCTAAACAAAATCCTGGTTACCCCTACTGATCACTTATATGATTTTATCATTAATGATCATTACTGATGGTAATTTTATAATTTTATTATAATTTATTCAGTTATTTTTCCAGTTATTTTTAATGTGTCTTATGTATTTTTCTTGTAAATTTGTTAACTATATATTCATATTTATTTATTATTATATTATTAAATATGCATTCATATTTATTAAACTTTTAGGCTCCTGCATCTAAAAAGAATAAATTTATATCTATTCGCCATAATGTACGAAATGAATCGCCTGGAAAAGAAAGCATGGACAACCAATATGATGTGCCATCTTCACTACAACTGTTTGGTTCAGAAAATTTAGCTTTGAGTAGTTTAGCAGAAGACGTCAGTAAATTTGTGTTTACAACCAAGGAGACGGTTTGTTTATTTTAAATTTTCTTACACTCAAAATTCAGCATAGCTATAAAAATGTGTCTAAGTTGTGCTCATTTTATCATACTTCATCGAAAGCATTTGAAATGTGAAAAAAATACACAAAAGGTTTTCTATTTTTGATCAATTTGATTTAATAAGGAAACATGAAATGTATAATAAAACATCATTGAATCTATTACAAATGGTTTAGCAATTATTAGAATCCGGGTTGTAACAACAGTATATGTGTATGTATTTAAATTTCTTCCTATTATGAAATACACACACACACAAGCTGTAGATCACTCAAGTTTGATACCTCTAACTTCTCTGAGTTTAGTTATGTCTCGCCCTTGTGTTATAAAATCCAGCCTCTAATGACTATTTTATCTATTTTGGCTTGGTGCATGATTTGTCAAACCTCATGAGACTATAACTATGAATCCAATTATGTTTTATCATTTTAATTTCAGTATTTTATCTCAGAATTACATACAAGTGTTTCATTATTTGAAATCAATAAACATGAAAAATTATTTTTAGAGAAGTTTTACTAACATAAAAACAATGATATACAGTCATGTCATTAATTTCCATTACTCTTTTAACCAAATCATCCGAAACTAAATTATATAAGAGATGAAATGATGCAACAACACTAATCAATACATTTTTTTTGTGATAGACTCTTCAACACAGATACTCTGCAGGTTGATTGACTAGATTACTAAATATGCACCAACTTAAAAATTCCTGCTTCTAAATTAAGTTACATGCTTTAGCAATATTAAAATTGAAACAGAATAACATTAACTTGTTATATCTTAAAAATGTATGACTCAAACATTGATCTATTATCTGATATATCCTGTTAGTAATCTATAAATTGGAGATTTTTGAGCTATTTGCTGTGGATTTTAAAATATTTACTGCAATTAGTTTAAAGTGCTTCTGATTAAATGTTCTGAATTTTTTTAGTAATATATATATATAAAGGGTCTGCTTTTATTGTTTCTTTTATCTTTATCCATTAAAAAGGATTGAAAAGTTTTAAGGCATCTTATTTTGCCTATCTAATTTATTCCTAGGTATTTGATCCTCAAAGTAAAACTTCTACTGAAAATGACTACAAAAGCAATAATAGGAACATGTTTGTTGAGGTAATATAAATCTTAATTTTTATTTGTCAAATCATCTAGTTATATTTTTGTAATATTTTTATATGGCAATTTATTGTCCTATAAGCAATTAACTGTCTTACTATACTCCTCTGAGCTTTCTTTTAGAGAAGAAGTTCATTGTAAAAGAAAATTTGTTTTCGTCCTTATGACAAGAGAAAAACTCTAAGAATTGCATTTTAATTTGTGAATGAAATGCTGATTACGACTTATAATAGGAATTGCATTGTTTCATGTAAAATAAACTTTTTTAGCAGAATATGTAATATATCCTTCATGTTGCCTGCATTAAACTCCTGAGTTAATGAAAATTAAAAACATTATTTTGTTATACTACGTGAATATTCGAATTGTGACTCTCTGCATTTCTTACCTTCAAAAGTATGCAGTGGTTACATAATATAATTGTTTCTTTCATATATTTGAATGATTGAAACTGCCCAATACAAAGGATTTTTTAAATTAACATACCCCAAAAGACACCTACTATTTAGGCCTCAATGGAATTGTATATAAAATTTACAACTTTTCTGTAAATAACCATTTTAAATAGTTAAGTGTCGAATAACTTTTTTATTTTTAAAAAAAATTACCCATGTGTGGAACTGTGTGCGTGATGAATCTTTCCAAAGGGTTCTCTCTCCAGTATTCTCATTGTACATAGCAGAAATGTCATAAAGTTCGGAAAAAGGTTAAAAAATACTTATTTGATGTAAATCGTGTTTGATTCTATTACACTAAAGTGATTTTTTCACTTTCGAATTGAGGCCGTTGTGGCTCAATGGGTATGTCCACTGCGCTAGCAACCTTCGAGTTGTAGGCTGCGCAGGTTCGATTCCTGGCAGGTGCATTCCTCCCTGAGTGTATTTCTCTCTTCTGTGTCAGTATAAAACTTTCATTGTGTGTGTGTGTCTTGATGTTGTATATCTTATGTCTGGTGCTGCATGGCCAAATATGACCCTTATGCCATAAAATCCCCAAACCAACCAACCACTTCCAAAATATATTTTAAAATTGTGTTTAAAGTGAAATCACTGCATTTCCCCCTACTGTTTCTGGCTATTTGGATCAAAAAAATATTCCTCTGGTTTATTTTACATTTTAGAAACCTTAATATGGAAAAAGCTTTAAAAATAAGAGCAAAATGTACATATACAATGCATGTTCTTGATTAAAAAGATTTGCTTTCAGGTAAGAATATTTATTACATGAATAAATATCTATGCTGTTCTTTAATTCTCTATACTGTTGAAGCACACTTTTGGGAAACTAATTAGTTTCAGTCAAATCCACCAATTTATAAATAGGAATTCTTGTTACAATGTTATGCTTAGTTTTGTGTCACTTGTTTACTGATGCAATGTATAACAATTTATTAAATTGCTTTTTCACTGAAATGCTTGCATGAACACAAAGTGTTGTGTGCAGTTTGTCGCATCTACCTTTTAGCCCTCAGGGGCACATCTTTAGGTGTGTAAGGGCATCACAACCCCAAGGTACCTGAGTGATCTTTCCCCTTTCACTTTTACCCATACTCATTCTATCTACCCTACTCATTTCTACCCTTCTGCTTTTTACTTTTTCTTCCCTCGTTGTGTTGTCTGTCCTGTGATTGGCTCAGTTTAGTCAAATATGGCCCTTGCGCCATAAAACCCGAAAACAACCAACCAACTACCTTTTATTCAACTTTCAATACCTGACTAGCATATTTTTATTAATGATGATGGTATTTTTACAATTGTTATATTGTTCCATTTTCATAGGGGAAACACAAAGAGGAATACTTAAATATAGATAATGATGAACTGAATAGACACGAGAGCATGGTGACATTGTGTTGCCTACTGCAGCATATGAAATCTCAGAATTTAATAACTGAAGAATATGATGTAAATATAAATCATTATTAATTATCTATATCTTCTGTTGAAAAATCTAATTAGTATTTTAATATCTGTAATTATAGTTATTGCATAACATTTTATAATTCCATTGTCCTTAGAGTCCTTATTGACAGATAATTTTATACTGTTTCTTTATAAACAATCACTTTCTTTTGTGATTATAATTACCATTCAAATGTTTTTAAATCGATTAACATGTTTTTAAACGCTCAATTAATTTGCTTGTGTTGTAATGCAATTTCCCTATTTGTTCTGTAAAGATATCATATTGATTGAACTGAGAGCTCTCAGATATCTGAAAAGCTTTAGAAGCATTTAATTGGTTACTAACTTAATTTTCAAAATGTACATGTAAATGCTTTTAATTGATAGAATTACCTTTTTCTCTATTCCTGTATGATCCATGGGTATGAATATTTCTAACAGTTTAAAATACTGAACAGAAATCCAGACTTAGAATATACATTAAACATTTGGTATTATTCAGGCATGCCACAACTGTTCAGATATGTCTATATATTTCCCATGTGATATCTCTTCAATGACATTAAAAAATAAATTTATATATATCTAACTAGAAATGAATGCTTTTATTTTAGAGTGGTAATGCACCATCTTGGCTGGGTTGCATTATTCAATGTTTGGAACAATCAAGTGAAAACATTCAATTACTTTTAGGGCGATTCATAACCAACAATGCAGAGGTAACCTTGTTTCTTTTGTGTATTTAGAAACTAACAGTTTTGATTAAAAATCTTCTATATAAGACACTCGTAAATAATTTATTTCAGTTAACATAAAATATTATATTGACAATCTAAAAACCTGCACCCTTCATGTAAAATATATCCAACCTTCTGTTTATTCAACCGGAACAAGTACAAATGCCATTTGTACAAAAATGAAAGAACAAGCAATTCTGTTGCCCTATACTCTGGTCCAAACTGAAAAGATATGATTTCAGCTTTATTTTAGTCCAGGTTGAATATCAGTTGTATGAAAACTCAGCTTCGATCAAATGACTAGAGGAAAGATAATGGCATTAATTAATCTTGCTAATTGCATTGAGGACCTGAAACATTTTAAAAATATGGTTTTTACTGTTCAGATTTTAACTACCCATATATACAGTTTTTAAGAAAAGAAATGTATGTAGAAGCACATATATTTAAATAAATTATAAATAAGGAAAATGATTTTGTGTTCATGATTGGAAAAAGTTTGTAATGCTAAAGTAATGATTTATGCATTAGCATATATTCATTACATTTGTTTTATAATTTCTTTTAGATTGCAATTATTATCTTTAAATAATCGTTCATTTTAATTTCTCTAGATTCTTGCACCCTATGCAAAGTTTTTGATGAAACCATTGTTGGATTTGGTCATTTTGGGAACTGCAGGTTTCACTTTAAATTATTACATACTTGATATTTTGATTACTCTTTTATCCTGGGCACCAGCAGCTGTTCCTCAAGTAAGAATTTTAATGAATTTATGTGTCTTGTAAATCAGATATTTTTTTAAGGCAGCAGTGGTTTCAAAAATAAAATTTTAAATATTTTATCTCAATGTTAGTTTTTGTACTTTGGTCCAGTAATTATTATTTGATAAGTGAGACTCTAAGAAGTTAGACTTTTTCTTAAAAACTTGTTTGATGCTAATATAACAAACACCAAGAATGCAAGGAAGTATTTTCAATCTTGATTTTAAGTATATATTTTTAATTTATATCTAATGTATATTATTTTGTCTTTACAATCCATATTTTCATCATGCCTGACTCTTTAAATCCATCATACTGTATGCTTGCATTTGCTTAAAAGATAAATATTTGTGTACGCCTAAATTTTTAACTTACAAATACAGTTCATAGGGCCAATGGTTAGTTGCAGAAGCCATTCGTTTAAAAGAAATCTTTGAAACCAAAATCCAGTCAAGTGGATACACAAATTTTCTTTGCTCTTTTGGGACAATGCTGTTTAATTAAAAAATGCAGTTTGATGTGCATGTGATCAAGGAACTATTTTATTTGAATAAAATGTATCAAAATGGAAAGGAACCTGTGATTCCTAAAGAAAGATCTAATTAATTTGCTGTTTATCAAAATGTTTGTCTATATTTACTTATAAATCTGAGCAATAGCCATTTATTTAGGCAAAAGTATTTTATTCACAATATGCTTCAATATTATGAAATTTATTAATTATTACACTACTAATTATAAATACATTTGAATAATTGCTTGCTAAATTTTGTAGCCTTTTTAACTCCAAGGTTAATGCTTTAAGACAAAATTCTAATAATTTAAATAATTTAATTCTAAACTGCTTACTTTTATTTACCCTGGTACCCTATTGTATGATTAGATATCATGTGATATGTTTATTGACACTTATTTCCTAAATAATACTATTATGAAATGTTAGTTAAGTAATTGCATGTGATTTAGAAAATATGAAGTGTTAACGAAGAATATGTTCATTAATAAGGAAATATTCTTGAGTAAACTGTATGTGAAGAATGTAATTCAGAATTTTAATTCAAATGTACTGAATACAAAATTTCCTTTTCAATCATTTTGAATTTACAAACTATGCCTTGTTATTGAAAAAAATGTCGTCTTATATTGAGTCTTTCAAATATAGCCTCCTTATATGAAGCAGTTTGTTCTTACTTTTGTTATAAACCAACAATATTCAGTTGTAGATTTCAGGCATCCCTGACATGGAAGAGCGTTTTTATTTTAATTGCCTCGAGAGTGAATAAAAATATATAATTCCCCAGCTATATTTATATTTAATTTATTTTTACAGTGATATGATTTTCTTCCAATTAATATTACAGTAGATGATTGTTAGCTCTTGCAATGAATTTAGTATAATCATTACTTTGTCTAATCAGACCTTGAAGAGTGGGGTACCAACTCAGGTGTGACATTGTCATCTGACCATGGTTCAAAATTACTTAGCGTTTTTCTCAGTTCTTTCCCTTCAGATTTGATCGCAGACTGTCACCAATATGCCGTGTATTGCTCCAGTGCGGCGTTAATTAAAAAATACCAATACCTTGAAGTGAAAATCGCTAAAATATTTTGAAGTAGTAATTCTATATAGGGCAGTACTATTTCCATTCAAGAATATACCACTATCAAGGCTGATAATACTAGTAATGCTTCTTGCATAGTTGCCTCATTTTAAGGTTAATATGTTCTTAATTTTCTTTTTATTACATTTAAAATGTTTTCAATAAAATTTGTAAAAATTTCTGCCTGTAAAGTAATGTCTTTTCATAGTTACAGATAATACTAATAGAAAGGTCATACTGTGATAGCTTTATTAGGCTTGAATACCTGGAATATTCCTTAAAAGAAGTAATGCACATATAATTTCTGTGCTTTTTCCCATCCAGGGGATTGAAGTGCATAAAGCTAGTGAAGTTTTAAAGTTCATCATTGCAAATTGTGAACATGCAAGAAGAGAAATTTTTCGAAATAATCTGGAATTAATCAAAACTATTTTAGAATGCTGGAAAAATGAACTTGAAATCCCTTACAAGTGAGTTGTTTTCTAAAGTACAGCTATCATATTCTCCTTAGGTACCAGAATGTTTTTGTTTTCTTTATTGCTTGAAATTACCAAAACTTAAAACGAAATAATAATTAAATAATAATATAAATCCTTTTCCAGAAATTAAAATGTATCAATAAAAATAATATGTTTTTAGACTGATTATCACTTCCAATACTTAAAAATAACATCTGTTGTATATGGTAACTCAGTACTGAAGTGGCTTTTTAGTTTAATGTGATTGTATGTAATATTCCAATGCATGATAGATTAATTATACTCTATACAAGCTGGATTTTTTGTTTTTAGTATAATTTATGAAAAAATGAATGACTCCAATGCAGAAAGTAAAAAGAATGTATTTGGTATACAGTTACTTGGTGTGGTAATATCAAGTGATTTTCCACCTTATAAGAAAGGGGATGAAACTCGAGGGCAGAGGTTAGTGAATTAATATACTTTCTTTTGTATTGATCTTTAAACTGTACTGTACAATGTCATCAAATGCAATGTAATACATTATCAGCAATATATTAGTATTGACTAATGTGTTTTATGTTTTTATAAGTTAAATACAGAATAGATTACTTTGTAAATAAATTTCATAAAGCTAAGTAGTCCTTATATTTTAATGTTTCTATTAATTGTCTTAAATTTCAAATAAATCTCAATTAATTTACCCAGTCATGATTACTGTACTATAATTTGGAATCCTCATGATTATCTCCAGATGCCTCATTAATGCTGCTAGCTTCCTCTGTAATTTTGGTACATTTGGTATTTTATATATTATGTCTTAATTAATAGAATCATATATTAATAAGTAAAACCCATTAGTAAAGATGAAGCTTACTTTTGTGAATCTGTTGTGCCACTGATAATATCATTCAACAATGGTCTGGATTCATTAGTTACTTTTATTTGTCATGCTTCTATGTTTATTAGTATATATTATAAGTATTTCATGTTCTTAATTTTAAGCAGAGAAGGTTCTTCTAAAGATAGGATCTCAGTGGAAACGATATTTCTCATTTTAGTATAATTGATCAATTATATATATGCAGTAATTCGTTTTATAAGCTTAATTTAATTTTAGTCAAACTAAATTTAACTTGCTAACTTTTATGTTACAAAATTTGATTGTTTATAGCTTAAATGTTGCAAAACTTACCTTATGTAAGTTGTTTAAGCTAGAATTTTATAGTATTTTCAGTATTGAAAGTAAATCAAACTTAGATCCCTATTAAAACATATATATGTCTATATTTCACTAGCATAATTGACAGAAATCAATTGCATTTGTATGTTGACAAATACAATGCAAAATCAACTATTAGTGGATTTTGCCATTTAGTGTTAAAATTTTGTCATAAACAATTTTTAATTTTGAAAATCAATTTCATTTTTAGTTATCTTTCCATCCTTTTGAAAAATTTGAATCACAAATATAAAGAAGTATATGGTGCTGCTGCTGAAGTTACTGCTATTACTCTAAAATTCCTATTGAAGAATGAAGAAGAACCTGAAAAGAATCCTTTTTTCCTAAAAGTCGTGCAACAACTAGAGAACTTGAAGAAGCAGAAGGATGATAAGTTTCTTTATTGCTTGAACAAAATTCATTTTGGTTGTCCTGAGATTGCTGACAGGTAATATGCTATTAAAAAATTCTAACGCTAAAGAATTAGTGAAATAAAAATTGAAATATGGGATATTAATTTAAAATAAACGTAAAGGGTTTCTAATTTTTGGTGACTTCTTCCCATCTTGGATTTCATAGAAAACCTTAAAAAACCTGTACTATTGTTAATAATATGAATGAGTGAATTTTTATTTGAACTAGCAAAAAAAAGTTGATATGATTATCTATTATGATATATTTATTACTATATGTATATGTATTTCTAAGAACTCTTCCTTAATAAGTGGCAATATTAATTTATATTTAAGAAATAATTTTGACAATTTGGCCATGATTGATACCTTATAGTATGCATTAAGTAAATAGATCTGAATATCTTTTTTTCATTAATGTTTCTTTTAGACAGACTAAAGATTTGGGAAAGTAAATCTAAATTCTGAACATACTGATGAAGTATACATATTCTTTGATGAAAAGTTGCAGATTGTGTAAAGGTTGTCAAAATATTTGTGTCAATGATTGTTAGAAATCAGATCCTTGCATTTTTTCTAAAAATGACTCGATTCCCACTTAGAATTTTCAATTTATCCTTTAATTCCGAAATTGTATTTATGCAACAACCATTTGACATTCAGTTCAACATTGATATGAAAAATACTCACAAAATAGTGTAATGTAATGATTGTTCACAAATTTTTTGTGTATAGTATGTGAAAAATAAAAAAATTTATCGTTAAAATTTTTTGTTCAATTTAGTTTTAAGAAACTTTGTGCATAATATGAGTCTTCTCTTACATACTTTTATTTCAGATTTATTTCCATACTTCTGTATTTATATCCATCCATGTATGGAATCTTTAAAAATTACATTTTGGAAATTCTGTGTTCAAGAGCAAATCATTTGAAAAATGGATATCAAGAACTGAAGAGCATAGACTTTTTTGAAGATCTAGAAACGAAGTAAGCTGGTTTTGTTTTGAAATTTCACTCCTAAGACTTATTCAAATGAGTTTTTATATAGAAATATTCCCATTATCTCTTAATTGTTTTAATTTTGCATTTTTTCTGTTACAATGACCCCTGTGGTATCTTTTAAATTCATTGTTTAGTTTCGATAAGTAAATACTTTTTATTTCAACATTTGATTATTATGGTACCATTACTTTACCTAATGTGTAAAGCATAAAAAGTGCTTTCTGTATCTTGTAAAATCTACTTTTAACTTATAGAAATTCAGTTACTTTTAATGGATAAGTCTTTTTAAAAGTTTATTCTATGTACTCTACTTAGTTTAATCTAACTTTAGCTCATCAAAGTAGTTTAAACTAATTTCTTTTATTAATGGAAATTAAACTGAATACTTTTAGCTTTCCATAATTGATTTTGTTTCAATTTACCACTGTTGAGATCATTTTCTATGCTTTTTTTCTTATTTGATAGGAATGTCTTAAAAATACACCTTACTAATTAAAAGTATTGCCATTTCTTTAGAAATGAAATGATACAGCGTATATCTCTGCAAACATTGGAGAAAATCATACCTAGCTTATCCTGTGATGACATATTGCATATTTTACCAGGCATAGTTGATATTCACACACAGCCGTCTTCTCATTGTCGTTTTGCATTATTCAAAATTCTTTTTGCATTATTTGAAAAATATCAGTAAGTTATTCTTTATTACTTTTTATAAATGCACATTTTACTATAGCCTATAAAAACCATTATAAATTAACTGTTATACATATTTATTTTAAATATTGTACATTGTGTACTGTTAATTCATGTATAATTTTTTGAAAATCTGTTATTGTATCCAAATTTTGCTTTATAAACGAATTTATTTTTTCAAAATATGAAACATTTTAATACCTTGGAATAGAAGCATTCTATTTGTCATTAATTAAATTACATATAATTTTGCTGAATAATTGAAATCTTTCAATTTTTCAAGGATAACAAGCAGAATTTAAAACAATACAATTAAACGTCCCATATATGATGAAATTACTTAAAATTTAATTTAACTTTTTAGCTTATTTAGCAAACTGAACATCATAATGAAAATAGGTCCTATTAAAGGAAAAAAAGTACAAATACAACTTATATTTTCTGACAATTCCTGTGTCAAATTGAAAGTTTGAATTTTATTAGCAAAAATATTTAATCAAATACTTCTAATCTTCAATCGTTTGTATTTCACCAGTAAATAATTAATAATAATGTAAATCACCAGAATAAAGCAAAACAAAAACCAGTGCAGATTTTCAAAAGAGAATGATTTTTTATGGGCTGCCAATAAAGTTTTATGCATTGAAAAGCTCCTGTTGACTTCCACTTTAACCACAGGAGCACTGTATGTAAACTACATTACTTTGTTCAGTCTTTTAAAATTAAAAAGTTTTTGCCTGACAGAGTAAAAAAATTAGAGTTTAGAAAAATTCATTCAAAAATGCCCTTTCATGGAAACTAAAGTATGCAAAACAAATGGCAAATAAATACTTTAAAAGGGTTGAAAAACCTTTAAAAATGCCATTTTGCATAAAAATTGAAAACACGCCCTAATATAGACACTTAAATCAGTATATTTTTCCTATTAACTCCAATAAAAAGTCTTGCTGAAAAAAATGCAAAACTGTCAAAATCAGAATGGAACTGAAAATTGGAAGTAGGTACTTAGGAAATCTAGAATTTGATGCTAAACACCTCATGCTTTCTATTGTGAGCATAGTAGGAATAGTAGAAGCTATACTATAAATTATTTAATCATAATTTAAAAATCTTAAAGTACTTGTTTAGTAATAGCTATCGATTTTATTTTCTTCAGTAATAGTGTTGGTGCAAAAGAAAAAGAAATCACCAGATATGCCCAGGAAACACTTTTAATTGGTCTGGCTGATCCTGATCCTTCCATTCGGTAATATTAAGTATTAATTTTTTGTGTGATTTCTTAATTGTATGCTTTTATTTAAATTTTACTTCTACTTTTATCTTCTTGATCTGTGTAAGTAGCTGTAACAATTCATTATAACTTACAGCAGCCTAGCAGCCAGAGACTTGCAACAGTTAGCACAATACAGTAAAATTCCTAAAATCTCATTTGAAAGAGAAAATATGTATCAAAATAGCAGATAAAATTAAGCACAAGTATTAAATCTTTAGAAGAAAGAAGCAAAGGTATATATATATATAGAGAGAGAGAGTGTGCATCGAAACATACCCTTGGTATGCTTCATTGTTCATGAATATTTATAACTCAAAATATTCAGAATAGTAAGTGAATTAATAAATCTCAACTCAAAAATACATCTCAGTATCAGTAATAATCTCACAAAAACTCAGTAATACAGAATTCAATAACTCAATAAATTTACAGCTCAAAACTGCATCTCAATTAATAATTCTAAATGGAACTAAAAATTAAATATTACTGCCATTGCCAAATATAGAAATTGAAATTCTTAGCAACAATTTTAATTTACTATCACATGTGAGTTTTCACTAAGTTTCTGTAAAAATATCGCTTGCTACATCTATGTTTCCTACATCTTTGTCTCAATTTAATACTTATTTATTGTACACGAGCAATTTCCGTGAAAATATTAAAAATAATTTAGGTAACTTTTAACCATGATAGAGAGGATATATAGTGAATGTCATCGCAAGTTTGCCTTTTATATAGCATAATAATGCTTAAAGTTTGAATTACTTTATTTATGCTCTTGTTAAATGTATGTCTTTCAATTATTAAAATGATGCATGTATTTCCTTTCCCCCCATATATTAGACTCATGATTGATAACTTTTGGAGTGATGAAAAAAGATTACCCCTTGGAACAAAGGAAAGACTGCTAGCTCTTATGAAAAATATGTTCTCACCCATTACAGAGGAATCTTTTCTACAATATTCAACTTTCTTATTACTTGAAAGAACATCCTATAGTCCAGACTTTAAATGCAAAATCTTTGAACATCCATTATCTGAGTGTAATTTTCAGGTATTATTTTTGAGGACAACAATCCTTTTAATTAATTTTTTCGTGTTTTTTGGTGGAATATTTAATTGTATCATTTATGACATAGCATGTCTAGTGTTTTAACTAATATTAAGATATGAATTTGCTTTTTTTTGCCATCAAGTAGCAATCAGAATCCAATGTAAAAACATAAAAAATAAAACTATCAATTACAAAGATGCCTGCCATCCATTGCCATTAACTAAAATGTATTTGAATGAGCTGTGTTTCCGCTTAACTCTTTTGTAAAATGCAATGCTCAGGGTTGTGGATAATATAATGGTGATGCAGAAATACCAACCAACCCAGGATTTTCAGCATGATTACTGATTCACATTTCATTACAGAATTATGGATAATAGTGAAATTATGGAAAATCTAACTAGGTAGATTTACAATCTTTTTGCATCCTTTATGCAAATGAGTATTCCAGTTACTAAATTTCGTTACAATTACCTATGTACCAATATACGAAATTCTGCGTTGTTTTTATTTTTATCTAATAATTATTTAATATTGTAATTTTAAATTTAAGATATTTTAATGAATTTTTAAAAACTTATATTATAGCAGATGACTTTTCTTTGATAAGTCAAATTGGACAGTATACAATTTTGCACTGTTTCTATATCATTAGAGGTCTTAGTATGCAATGTCTGGAAAAGCTAGCTATTTGCAGAGCTTAAATTAAAAATAAAAAATATTTATAATTTGTACACTTGCAGTGCTTGTATTTGAATTGAAATTATATGAAAGCTTTTTATGTGAGAAATCCCGACCATCATTAGAAAAATGACCTATTTTTTAAAAAATGTTCATAGTAATGAAATAATATTGAAATTTTATTTAAAAAAGATTGAATTATGATGACAGTAGTTCTCTAAATCAGAATTAATGCTGCCAAGAAAGCAACAAAATTAAAATGTGTGTATTTATTTGCATAGTTATCCTGTCTCCTTAACTATGATTAAAATGTCATATTTATAAAAATGGTTATATATAATAATATAGCATTATTTAAAATATTCTGGAAAATAGATAAAAACTCTTGTAAATCACATTTAAAATTATAGAAATATCTAATCAGAGGTTGACATCTCTGGTGATACCTACTGCTTGGGTAAGAACTTGGGATGCTAACAAAAGAGGTTATGAATATTTCTTTGTGACATTAGAACTCCTTACAGTTTATCAATTACTATTTTGCATAGGCTTGCATTTTATAACAGAAAATTCCCTTGATATTTACCATATATACTAAAATGGAAATTGCATGGTATCACTGAAATGGAAAAATGGTTATTCAAATTTGGGGATATTTGTAAAGGTGATACTCTTTCTTTTAAAAATTATAGTTTAAATTTTTGTTTTACTTAAATTAAAAAAATGGTGACTTTTAAAGAAATTGAAACTCCTTGTAAGGAATACAATGTAACAATTATCTGACTCTCCTAAAACTGAATATTCCATGCTGTCTTGCTTGTTTAGAAAACAATTTATATTATTATATCTAACTTAACAAAGTATGCAGGGATCATGTGTTACTAATATTTAATTTATCTACTATTAGGACCCATTGCCAAACCTGCCCTAGAATTGATGCAATTAATTCTTTCTAATGAAAATGTACTACATCATATTTTCCCAAATGGGCACTACCACTCCATGTGGGCACTGAAGGAGTCTTGGGACAATGCTAAAGCCAAAGGAAATGAGGGGCATTGAGGAGCATGCTGTAAGAAGGTGCTAAAAAATTATCACCTAAAAAACGTTTTATTTACTTGACCATACAGACACACTCACTACAGTGATTGATTCTTTTAACTGAAAAGAACCGATTGCAAATAGTTGTCTGGAGATGCTGCCAACAAAAATAGAGTTTAATGTAGACAAATTGGTAACACTACACACTCACCCTTCTCATTAGAGATTATTTGTAATTTTACTGATTTGATTAATATTAATAACTAATAATAGTAAGCAATCTAGTGTGTATGTGTGCAATTTATTTTTTTGTTATTTTATTTTAATACATAGCATTATAATTTCAGTTCCAAGTTTTGTTTCGAAACTGGCTTTTTGAAATTCTAAAATTAGTCATTGCTACATATATATTTTAGTGAAATTCAAAAATTATAGTCACTTGCAATTTATTATTACTTGAGATAGAGTTTTCCAGAGGGGTGCCAAAACAATTCTATTTTTAAAAAGGGATGTTTTGCCAAAAATGTGTGGTAACCTATGTACTACATTTAAGAAGATAATTTCTCTAATTATGGAACAGTAAATATTGCTTCAATGCAGACGTACATTTTCACCTTGAATTCGTTTATGTATAAAACTATGGTGTTTTGCTCAGTATTTAAAAATAAAAACTTGTATAATTTTTTCTATATTTTTACCTCATTATTTAGGCTTATCAAATCCAAACATCATGGAGGAAGAGGCATATAGCCATGTCCCCTTTGTTCACTGAATCAGTGTCTTCTTCACTTTCCATGTCAATGGATGCAGCATCTAGCACTTTCAACCAAGAATTAAGAGTGAGAGCCACACAACAGAATAATGAATTCCCTGAAACAATGGATGTAATTGATGGTAAACTGCTTCTATCATCTTAGTAAATATGTATCTAAGAATTACTTTTATACTGCTCTCTAGACTAAAAAAAGCTGTAGCCAAAATTGATTATTTCATGTGTAGATGGATTAAATTAATTTTATATTGGGTTGATGCCAAAGTTCGTCTCGTTTTTGCCACTAGATGGCATTGCATCACAAAACCGAAGTGTTATCTACTTCACATGTGTCAAGTTTTGATGTTTGAAAGAAGGAATTTCAGCGAGTACTTGGGAAAAAATTGTGTTATTGGGTTGTGTTTTTTAAATTTCATTAAGCATTAAAAATGGGATAAAATAAGGAGCATTTTCGATATATTACGATTTTTTATTTTCAAAAAGGCAAGAATGCTTCTCAGACGCAAAAGAAGATGTGTGTTGTGTGTATGGTAGGGCTGCAGTTGACGATTCCACTTGCCATAAGTGGTTCAGAAGGTTTTGTCACCTGGATCAGTTCTTTAACCAGAAACCTCAGAACTTCTATGAGTGTGGAATTAAGCAGCTACTGGAGAGGTGGAGAAAAAACAAAATCAAACAGAAAGGCACATACTATATTGATTAAATGTAATAAAACAGTAAATAAAATTGTTCTTCAATTTTTGTCAAACAAACGGGACAAACTTTTGCATCAACCCAATAAATAACTTTCATTTTATATTTTGTAATTGAATTTCATTACATCTTCATTACTTTATTTCTGGACATTACCTGGAAGTCCATCTTCATATTTTGTACTGCATAGTGTAATGTTTTTTGCATTCTTACTCGATTCTTTTTACATAGTATCTTTCCACATAAACTATTCCTGTTTCATTTGTTGGCTATTTTGATTAATCTCATTGACAGTATAGTCATGCAATGCTCATTTTATGGATTCGTTAAAGGACTTCTATTCTAAGGTTTTGCAACTCTTTCGACTTGTACTTTTTCAGTTACTTTTTCAATACTACATTTTTCATTTAGTTTGTTACAATATGCAAATTAGTGCTTTAATACAATATCATACCAGCCAACTTTTCTGGATTTTCCGGAAGTCGTCAGGAAAATCATATGATTTTCTGATCTTCCAAACGGAAAAGATGTTTCTGGATTTTTTTTTAGGGGAGAAAATTGGTTTTTCTAGCTTAACAACTAAAATTTTATTTTTAATTACTATCATAACTTTTCGTTCATCAAAATCTTTAACTTCTTGATAGATGTATACACGATGAGTTTTATAGCAAAACTAAAATATTTTTTTAGTTTAGTTTATTTTTAAATATCTCTTAAAAATTAAAAAAAAGTATTAATTTGAAGAATTGAAAAACTGAAATATGCTTTTTAAACTTTATATAATTGATTATTTTTCTTACTAAAGAATATCCATCAATGCTATTTCATTTCTAAAAAATATGTTATACTTTTATTAGTATTTCATTTCCTTTTCAGATTTTCGAAAAAATGAAACTTATAATTGGTTGACTGGAAAGAGCTTAGACACATTTGCTTTTCAAGATCTTTCTAGCTCCACTTTTAATAGTAATATTTCTTTTTCAACGACTCGCTTAATTGCTTTGAAAAGTGATACAAGGTCTGAAAAAGGACAAAAAAAGGCAACAGATGAGAAAAGTAAGTGTTGCTAATTTATCAAGCACAGATAAATTAAACTCTTATTGGTTAACTATAATATCTAGCATTTTAAGGGCATGTTTTATTTTTAATTCATTTGTAATGTATTTAAAGTCCTTTGAACATTCAAATTGTATGCATGTACAATGGAAAAGTGACTGCATAATATTATGTATAATTATATTCTATGCATACTTTGCATATTGATCGTTACATTAAGTATGTATACATGGTTTCCTGCTGAGATTTAATTGTTTTAGACTTTTTTAGATTGCCAAGGTACTGAAATATTATGATATAATTGATTAACGAATTTATTTTCAGAGTTTTTTCTAGAAACCAAACCATATGAAAAGTAACCTTTTTTAATGTGCCTGTGGTTATGCAAAATGTGAATATAAGCATTGTGTATTGTGAAGCTTTTTCGTGAAATAAAGTTTATTCTGTTACTGTATGATTGTTTTGGATTCAAATGAGGTGTTAATTAAAATTTACAATTCGTTTAATTTGCTACCTTAATTCTCAGTGTCTGGTATTCCTTTTTCATTAACTAGAGAAGTCATCAGCTTGGATGTTAAAAAGAAGATTCCTTAAAGATAAACCAGATTCTGAAGTATATGCCAGACAAGAACTAAGAAGACAAGAGCGTAAGAAGGTACAACTTTCATTTTTAAAAACGAAATCCATATAAATAAGAACAATATAATACATTTATGACTAAAACTTTTACTAATAAAACTATAATAGTTATTATGAAGGAGTGGTGATAAAAATTAAAAGATGGGAGATTCTATTGCATGCATAACTGTTATAGAAAAGTATGATACAAGTTGAATTTTTTCTGCAAGAAAATATGTAAGATTAAATGATTATATTAGATTTTTATGACAGCTTAAAAATCATTTACTTGCAGGAGCTTCAAACGGAACAGAGACATCAAAGGGATGCGCAAGTGGTTATGTATCGACAATATCGGATAGGAGAACTTCCTGATATTGAAATAAGCAATTCTTCCATTATTAAGCCGATTCAAGCTTTGGCTATGGTGATTGGTTTTCTTAAAAATTTAAAACTTGTACAAATTTATTTATTTATATTAATTTCTTTTATCAATAAGAATGATTAAACATTGTTGAGTACAGTTGGTTACTTTCTATTCACATTTTTGAGTTTTTAGTTTGGATGAATAATTTGAAATTTAAGTTTATAAAATTTTACAGAATGATGCAGCAGTTGCAAAACTTTTATTTAAATCACTGCTGATTGCTGTTTGTAATACTGTTAAAGAGGATTTTCCTGAAGGACTTGAAGTTTTTAATGATGAAATTGGATCTTGCTTTGAAAAAATTCTTCAAAATAGTTATCTATACACTCCAAATGTCATATCATTTTGTTTGGTAAGTATTTATTTCTGCATGTAGTTGTGTTACATTAATTGTGCTGATTAGAATAGAAACTTTATACTTCCATTAAAGGAATTTAAGTAAAGCTCCATTTTGCCTTGTAAATGCTATTTTAAATTTCTGTTTATTTCTTTTTCTGAAAATTTAATTTTTTGTAAAGTTTTAAAATTGCAAATTTCATTAATTTCAGGATTTATTGTAATATTTTACCCTTCAATATTATTTCATTTGATTTTTTAGGAAACTCTCAATGATCTTCAAGATATTAAATTTAATGTGGAAGCAGTATTCAATGCTTGCATAGGAAGTAACCAGCAAAGCATAGGTATTTATTTAATGTTCTATGCATGATTATAAAAAACTTGAAAACAACAATCATAAATGGGTTTGCTTTATATATGGATGATTATTTTACAACTGTATATTGGTATATTAATTAAAATTTTTATTTTACTTAGGAATTCTGTTGTTGGAGGCAAAACTTTCTGCTGGTTTTGATACTGAACCTGTGCAGAAAAAAAGACGGACAGATAAGCATGCAATGTCAGAAGAATCATCGCACTGGATGAAACTTGCTGAGTAAAGTTCACAGTCTATTATTTGTATTTTATACTATTGTTTTTTTGAAAAGATGTCTTTTTTATACTAGTTTTAGATCTGAATTAAGTTTTTGTTCATGTCCATCAGGTTATATCGATCAGTCAATGCTTATGACGTAGTAAATGGGATTTTCTCAACAACAATGGGCCAAAGAGCAAACAATAAAAAAGCTCTTCAACATGAATGTTCTGGACAGTATTTTGATGCTGTTGTATTGTATACTGAGGTATGTTTTGTTCTAATGGTCGGTTATATGCATTTAACTTTTTCTTGATAATGTAAGCAACATTTAGCTATTCAATTAAAAAATGAGTATCATGTATAAAAGTTTCTTTTACTATACATAAATGTTTTTTCAGTAGGTAAATAGTTATAAAAGCTGATAATGATAGATTTTTCCCCAAAGAATGTAAAAGTAGTGATTTCAAAGTTCTGATACAAAATGTATTTTATATTTGGATTTTAAGAGTATATGCATCACAACTTATCTTCTGTACTTGTGAAATGAAGTTGTGAGTAAATAGTTGTATTTGTTGAGATATTTGCTCTCCAAGCAGCTGCTTGATCTCAGTTGTTGGACTTTAAATTCCGTCTTAGCCAATTTTCTGTGAACAATTGAATTGAAAATAAGTCGGGTAATTTCTAGGTTTTTAAAGAAAGGTCGTTTAGATGAACTCTAAGATTTCTATTGTTTTCTAAGTTTGTAGGTTTTAAAAAGGTAGGAAATACAAGTGTTCAATACCAACTTCTTTTAAGAGGTTTCTAAATTTGTGTGCTAAAAGAGCTTTTTGTGATTTCATTTTTTCTTTGAATCTACTACATAGAGGTAATGTTAGTGTAACATGATTGATGAAAATGGGCAGATATGATTGCATTTCTATCAAATATTGGTATTTCTCTTTCTATTCTAAATATTGGGATTAGTGCACACTTTGGTAATTTTTTAAAAATTTATATAGTTGCATCAAATATATTTTTGAGTGATGGTGTTTCAGTTTCACAGGGTTATTGGAGAAGTTTAGGCCGAATATTTTTGTTTTTAGTGACCAGGTATATTATGATCTAATTACCGTATTAATTGTAGATTCCTTGTGAGAATTTTTCATTTCAAATATGAATAGCAGAACATTTTCAGAACACATTTTGAATTTCCAATCTTTGCACTATTTTATGGTAAATGAAGGTTGCAACAGCAAATATACTTATTTACATTAAAAAATGTAACAAACATTTATCTATAACTAATTTAGGTTAGAATTATACAGTCAGTGCTGTGACTGTTAACCCTTATGATACTTCACAAAAGTTAATTATTATAAAGTAGTTATAGAAAATTTTAAAACACTGCTAAAGTCCACATTTATATCATCACTCAGTGATTAGAATGCAGATTATGTTATAAGCAAGGAGCTAAAAGCTAGATTTTATCACATACAGTTTCACTTGCAAAAGTGATTAATAATCTCAGACAGATTTTAAATTCCTTTTATTGAACATTGAAGCTTGTGGTATATTTTGTGTTATTTTACTCCTTAGATACTCTTACTTTTCCATATCAGCTTGTTTCTTTCTCTTGATTCAATTACAAGTGTTTCCAAATACTAATTTGATTACAAATTTTACTTAATTTGCTAATTAATCTTGAAAATGTAAATGGTTTAAAAGTATATTTAAAGAAACTTTTTTCCTTGTATTGTTTCTTCAGTTTTTGTTTTCCTCTTGATAGCTTTATGATTATACTTCTGATGAACTGGAACAAGCTGAGAAAGATTTCTGGGATAAATCTATTTTGTCGGTAAGAATGAAAAATGTATTAAAATTGTATGAAACTTTAAATTTTTATACAAGTTCTTATTCATTTATTTTTTGTTGAGTTGTAACTCAAATCATTCATACTGAAAAGTTGGCAATTTTTGTATTTGTAATTATGAAGGGTATTTTGGAATTTAGAATTATCATTTGATAGAAATTTTGAGATAATTCTTAATATGAGTTTTGTAATAAATAGCCAAATGTGTTTCATATGAATATTCAGCATTGATTTTTACTGTAGAAAGTGTTCTTATCTTATTCCACATATTATGTGTAAAATTTGCCTAATTTAAACATTTTGTTGTGAAGAATACTATTTTTGTTTCAGTGTTTCAATAAGTTATGTAAATGGGAAGATTTGGAGTCTACTGTAACTGGTCGTTTTACAAGTACTCAATCTCCTGATCTGCAGGTGATATGGGAAGATCAGTACATGAAGGTATGTGGTATTGCCATTTAATAACTGCTTGTGTAATTGAGCAAGCTCTACTGTTCAGTCCAATCCGTAACATTGCAGTTTATGCGATTGTGGTTTCATTGCTTATGGTATTAGTTATCTCTATAAAAACTGAAATTGTCTCTTTGTGTGACCAAATTTGGGGTGCAATTCTAGGTTGAGAACCATTGCATCAAAGAAATCTGTTTAATACCACAAAATATAATTCCATAGTATGTTTTTAACTAAATCTACCATCTCTGCTGTATATATTTGTACTCACTGCACCTGCATTTCTCACTTACAAGATGGTTGAACCTAGCACTAAAACATAGGAAGTGCAGAGAGAATATTTGCAAAATTATCGATATCCTGCCCTCCTGCTGCTCGGACTTTATTACAACAACATAAACACAGTTCCCAAATAATCATGAGATGTTCAACAAAACAAGCCAGCAATAATTCTTCATTTGAAAAAATGATCAGCTCTCTCGCTATGGAGACCACTAAACCGATAAATCCTCCCAAGGATGGGCACAAGTTTTCTCCTGGTGGAATGTATGGTATTAACTTTTTAAGATGTGAGTTTCTAAAAATCATTGTGTCCAAGAAATTAATACTTTTCATTAAAATTTTTAATCTGAATCTTTGAAAATATCTTCAGTTAATTTTTAAGTTATTCACTTTATTTTCATATCAATTACCAGTATTTAGACTAAACTCATTGTGTCTTATTTATTGCAGGATGTTTATTTGCCGTATTTAGTTCGTTCTAAACTGAAGCAACTATTAAAAGGAAAGGCAGATCAGTCCCTTCTCACATTTTTCGATGCTGCTAGAGGAGATGATGAAAAGAAAACACATTTAGAAGTAAGAAACTAATATTTTTAAACCACTTTAATTTTTATTTTACCATAAATATGTGGAGCAGTGAGGTATTTTATATGTCAACTTGAGTAGATACTCTTCAAAATGGGGATTTTATTTCTTCATTTAATAAACAATTGTAGGAAAAAATGGAAATATGCTACCGATTTTTAAAAGAGATATGAATTAATTCTACTGATTTTACATTGTGAAGTAATCTGCTTGAAATTTTCTATATTTTCTTTGACTTACCCATAAAATTTACTTTTTGAGTATGTCTCAAGAAGGTGTGATATATTATTTTCATTCATCTGTCCTGCCTATTTCTAGTTATTATTTATAAAGATAAGTTTGCCTGAATTCAGACTGTTATCAGGGATGCGTTTATTTGAATTCTGGTTGGATATTTAGCAACCAATATAATGCATAACGATTGTGGCCATTGCTTTACAATTTTAGATAAAATTAAAACACATATTTGGATGATTTAGAACTGTAGTTCTCAACCTGTGTGAACCGCAGCTGGTAAATTCCTTATGGGACAAGGACTTGGACTCAACAAATTTACTCATAAATACTTTCCAGTTTTTAAAAGTTTATACATTGAACTAACATAAATATTAATTATGATAAAATCATAGAGTATTAGTACATTTATGTATACAGTGTGGCATGTTGACAAGTTGACATTGTGGCAAGTTGACAAGTATAAAATTACATTTAAATTAGTTATCAATCTCTGGACTAATAAAATCTTGTAGCATATTGTAATTTCCTCAGACCAACATCATTAAATTAATTTTATTGACCTATCTCATTCTGATCATCAAAAATTTATATTTTTTGCATCACAAACACCTTTGATATGAGATTTCTTCACCAAAATTATTTAAAACCCTGTGTCTTTTATTCATATTAAAATTTAAATCATATCAGCCTATTACTTTTAAAAGGGTCATGTTACTCAGATTTCGAAACAAGCACTTACGCTCATCAGTGTGAACTTGCAAAGAAACACTATTCAGAAAAAAAAGATTTTTTAACCAGATGCATGGGGCTTTGATCTTCAATTTCAGTGGAAACATTTTCTACATATTGCCTCACTAGTTGGCCACTATCATTTGCTATATTGCTGTTATTTAGGTATTCCGAATCTGAGCTTTTCTACACTATACTCAGAATATTTCAACTAAAAATATTTACTCATAGAAATGCTTTGAAAACAAAAATAACAAATTCTAGGAGAACCTCTCACAGCTCGGTGCAATTGATATCAAAGCCCAGTACTGGGCTGTAGTTCAGTGTCTGAGGAACACTGATTTAAAAAATTGTTTTGGAAACCAACCTTTCTTATCTATTTCACTATTTCACTTTCTTTTCACTATTTTCAGTATCAGGTATTTATATTTAGGTTCCCACCTTTTGTCTGCTATTATCTTGATTTTTGGAAAAAAAAAATGGTTGTATAAGTTTTATAACAAGGGTGAGAAATAATTATATGTTCAGATAAAGAATATAATCCAAAATTAATTTTATTAAGGGTGGATTTTAGAAAATTTGATAAGTTACTGACAATTCCATGAAATTGGATAAAAAGGATCCCAGATTGAATGAGTAATTACGTTAAGAATTCAAGTTTACAAATAAAAATATCTTTGGAGTATGATGTTTATGAAAGAAAATGGGATTCAAATTACTAAATAATCAAACAATTCAGATAGCTATGGCTGATTGGACAGATTTTCTTTAGATAATGACTTCTAATAACCTTTTGGTAATGTATGTATTTTTATGTATTTTAATTAACGTCACACTGGAGCAACACATCGGGCTGTTGGCGACAGTCTGGGATCATACCCAAAGGGAGAGACCGAGGACAACACCATGTAATTTTGAACCATGGTGAGATGACGAGGTCACACCTGAGTTGGCACCCCACTCTCCTAACATCCACACCAACATGAGGACAATAAACTTTTGGTAAAGGGGCAAATGTAAGGTAGAGGAAGGAATTTTGTATTTGCAATGATTGGAATGTCTGTACGGCATGGATTGTGGAAGGGTACAGAGTAAAAACACCAATACAGACCAAAAAGGTTTGTAGCATTGTTTCCCAAAGTGGGCACTGAAAGAATTCTGTGTGTGTGGCAATGCTTGCCTCATGGGAAAAAAGGGGCTTTGAGAAGCAAGAGTAAAAAATGCTATAAAATGTATCTCATGAGAATGTTTTATTTGAAAACTTAACCTCTTGAACCATACATACACACTCATTGCAGTGATGTATTATCTCAAGAAATATACATTGTAAATTGCAAGCTTGAACTTATCAGTCTAAAAGCAAGATGACAGGTCTTAACAAGCTAGTGTTAGCATGTAGGTATTTAAATGCACTTCTGGAGGACTTAAATTGGTCATTGTATTAGTCATCCTGTTTAGTTGAGCATGGATCTAGTGCTTAACAAGTCTTAACTAAAAAGAGGAATCGACTGCTAATAGTTGACCATAGAGCTGCTGACGAAAATAGATCTTAATATAAACAAATTGATAGCACAACATCAGGTTCATCCTTCTCATTAGTGATTATTTTTAATTTTACTGATTTGATTCATATTAAGTACTAATAATAAGGAGCAATCTAGTGTTTTCATATACTCTATTATTGTTTCATTATAATAAATATCTATAATTCCAGTTCCAAGTTGTTTTATTTCTGAACTAGCTTTTTGAAATTCTAATATTACACTCACAACTATATAAATATTGCAGGGGAATTCCAAACTCACAGGTGCAGATGAACTTGCAATTTATTCTCAGAGTTTTCCAGAAGGGGGCACCAAAAAAATTGGTTTTGGAAAGGGGATGTTGAGCCAAAAAAGTTCGTGAATCATGGTTCATAGCCTCTTTAAATAAGAATAGAATCACTAAACAAAGTATAGCTAATGGTAGGAAATTAGCAAAAATTGCTAACAGTTTTGTGTGAATTCTGACAGAGAAAACCTCTTACTTTCCGGAAATGGCAATATTCCACTCAATGTGATGATAATTCTTTTAACTAACCTCAGAAATATTTAAAAATGATAAAATGCTTCCCTTTACTCTGGGCATCTGAGCAAAAATATTTTATTGGCTTCTAAATTGCGCATATCCAACATGGACTTTGCCAGTGAAAAGCAAGTTCTCTCTAAAAGTCAACTACTTTCGCTGTTTACACTTGATATAACCTTTTTTGCTAATGCATGGGAAGATTAAAAACAAAAAGAACATGATTAAAAACTGATAGATATATTTTCTATCATTTGTTGAGTATAGTATTGCTTAAAAGATCATTAATTTTTTCAATTTAAGAGTTTGCCAAACATTGTGATAACATTTTAATTATTTGAGGTAATGCTGTTTTACTCATTGATTAATTATTTTAGTTTAATGACTTTATTTCTTATAGATGCATTTTAATGAAGAACTTGCACTTTTATATATCGTCCAAGATAAATTTGACATTGCCAGACAATATTGTTCATCTAGCTTGAATAGATTCTTAAAGGTATTATTTTCTTTACTCTTGTGTTAAAAATCACCATGAATTTTTTAGTATTTAAAATGTTTTCTGAATTAAATCAGGGAAAAGCTATTCTATCTTTGTTATATTATTTTAAATGTACAAATGCATCTTAAAAAGTAGAACTTAATTTTGTGTGTACTCTTAGGAATGGCAAAACTTAAGTCCCTTGTCTGTTGAAATGCAACAATCCTGTTTGCAAAATTTGCTTAAATATGTGGAATTAGATGAATTTTTGGATTTAATGAAGAAAAGTAAGTATTTTTAGTATATAGTACAGATAATTTTTGACAAGGTCTTTTATGATTTGGAGGAATCGACAAAATGAAAACCTTTTAAGTTTTTTTAAACAAATTTTTATAAAATTCTATCACATTAACTTCTAGCTATTTCTTTATACAAGATAAACCTACTTTCTAAACATCTGTATTTTATTCAATTAGTATTAGTTTTATACACAGCAATTCAGAAAAGTAATTTTTTTGTAATATGTAATAAAACTAATTGAAATTATTACCATTTATAGATAAATATCTTGATTCTACATCAACAATTACTATTTTAAAAGAGTGGCAAAAAAGATTTCCAAGTGATGTAGATTCTGTTGAGAACTGGGATGATGTTATTGCCAACAGGTAAACATTAACTCTTATTGCTGGATTATAAAATTTTATTAAAATTGGTCTACAAACACAGCATTTCAGTTGCAATAAGTTTCAGTGTTAGTTTCGTAGTTCATGTATTTCATTGGCTTTTTATAGTATTTGAAACAAAGTAAAAATTGATAACTTAATTTTTAATGTTCAAGAAGGATTTTAGTTTTGCGTAATCATTTCCAAAATTTGAATTTAGTTTCTCCAGTATATATCAATGCTGCAGATAAAAAATAATTATTTGTGGGTTGTAGAACAAAATGTTTTTCTTACAGATATAATCAGTAATTTCTATAGGTGCTCTAGTGAACTTTATGTATTTAAAGAGTTAGAGAAGGAAAATGATACATTTTGTATGCTGCAAAGATTTTATTTTATGTAACTTGTCTGAATTTTATTACAGTTGTATTATATTCAGTACACACAGATTCTTATTCCACTATGTACATGCAATGGAATCCATTAGGTGATTCAGAAGAGGAACAAAATTTGATTTCATTGATTCAAAAATTGGTATTATTAAATTACATAAAACTGAATGTAAGTCATTAGTTTTGTACAAAGAATGATTTTAATTTATTCAAAGAAAAGTAGACAAAGTTTGGATTATTTTATCAAAATCCTCAACATATTTAATCTGAACTTTGTAATAAAGGATTTGTTTCAGAAAATGCTTGATAAGAACCTAAATACAAAAACATGTCTTGAAGAAGTCGGCAAGGAAAATGGTTATCACATCATTATATTAATACATCATCAAAATGAAGCATTGTATTTTGCATCTCTTAGCATGTATTTTCATTTGAATCATATTTTTTCTAAAATATCTAATTCATAATGGAGTATAGTTATGGAAGATAAGCTTTAGTTAATGTGTGGACAATCAAAATGTCCTGCTTTTTTGTAGAGTTGAAAATTTTTCATCACCAATTTTCCCATAAAATGAATAGACCCTTAAAAAATATTTTTGTATATATTCTCTAATACACTTTTGTTTAGTACACTTTTTTATTAGTACACTTTTGGGTATATACATTTATGTTTATAATTTATTCCAACATAAGATAACTATATTATGTGTGTTTCTTAAACTGAACCCCATATCGTTTTAGGCATTTATATATGAGAAAACTTCAAGACAGACTTAGTGTGCAGACTGAAAACTCAGAACTGAATGAGTCTGGTAACCTTGAAGGTTTTGATTTTAAGAAATTGATGTTAGAGACCTCTGTGCATGTGAAACTTGAGTTTGCTGAAAATTGTGCATCTAAGGGAAACTTCCCTGTTGCAGTCTCAACTTTGAAAAATATATATAAGGTATCTGTTTTGAATTTTGCTTACTCGTTGATATCATTGCTATTTGTATTAAGCTTATGATATTTTGTGATATATTATTAAGAAAGGCCTCAACCAAGATATTGAACTAAAGACAGCTAATTTGATGGAAACTATTATTTTCTTTATGCAAGGAGTTGACTTTTTTTTTAACATGATATGAATACTTGAGAAAAATCTACATTTGTACTATGTTGAATTTTTAGCATATGATTGCAATTTTAGGTGTCTAAAGCACTGGATGGCTCAATGTGGTCAAAGTTTATTCAAGCCTATTGCCTTATCAACAACAAAAGAGTTTCCAATTTCCCAGCTGATAAAAAGTTGGATGTTATTCTTGAATCCTGGAAACAATTAGGTATGTATACTTCTGCAATTAAATGCATCGATTTACAATTACTATTGAAAGATCGATTTTACACTAATCGATGTATTTATAGAAAAGTATATTTGAGGGAGCCAATCAATTGGTCTAGTGGTCAATGTGCTGGCTTCTGGATCAAATCAGGGATAAGACATGGATGTTTGTTCATCTAGAATGAAAGTGAGGCCTCTCTATAAACTGTGCTTAGAATGTGTGGTTGTATGTGAGGTGTAACATGAACCCACTTCAAATGGTGCACGAGATTAACATTTAGTGGACAAGTGGTTAACAAGACTTAAGGCCCTTGTAGTGCCATAATGATCAAGTTCAATTGCCAAGGTGTTAGCAAAAAAAGTTATGGCAATTTTATTTTTATGTACAGAATATACAAAATTAAGCAAAGTTAATTGATTTTTCAACACAGTCATCCATTACTGCTACATACCTTTCAAAGGGTCCAGAAACTTACCAATTCCCTCCAGGAAAGTTTTTATCTGGTCATTGATCCAATTGTTACTGCTACCTTTACTTCCTCACTATTGAATTTTTGGCCACATAATGTTTCTATGATTGATCTGAACAGTTGGGTGCTTCCATTGTATTGTTTGGAGGGAAGGTTCTTGCTGGATTTTTATTGGTGCACTCAGTTAAAGGGTCTGTTAAGAAGTTTGAATCAAATGGACTGCCAGTTATATCTTTTAAAACAAGAGCATGGAAACTGAATAACCGCAATATAGGTTTAGTTAGTAGATAGACTCATAAGAGGTTGGTATTATAGGATGTCATCCTCCTTCCTGTCTTTCAATGGAGAGTGAAGGACCAAGCCAGGTATCAGAGATTCCATTTCAACTTTAAAAGCATCAAGAGATTCTTCTAAAATTTCAGACTTTCACTATCGACTATGTTTAATAGGAATTATCTTTGAAAAATGAACAGCAAATACTTCTTTTCTGAAAGCTAGAAAATTCTGCTATAACCCTGTTTCTTTTCCAGTTGATCTTGCTGACAAGTGCGGTGAAAATCCATCTCAAAAGAAGCTCCTCAGCCAAACATTTGACTGCATAGCTGAAATGTTCATGAAGAAGGAAATAACTTTATCATCTCTGACAGATGCACAAAGGGGAAAGATTTCCAGAATATCTGAAGGCAAACAAGATTCTATTGAGGTATATTTAATTGGAAATGGTATACATATTAATATCAGAAACTTTGAAAAATTAGTAACAATGCTAATGGTTCTTAATTTAAATAATTTAAAATTTTGTATCACTGTTTTTATTCAGCAAAAATTCTTTTCCATGCACTGGTGTACAAAATTAAGGGATTAATTGAAAAATTCACCATTTCTTCATGTATGAAAAGGCAGATTCCGTAGTATGAACTTCAATAGGTGCAAGTTATGCTATTTACATACTACAAAGGTGAATAGTAAAAACCTGAGGAGTTGTGAGAGGAGATGAAAAAGCAGCCGGTGGTGAAAGTGGAGCATTTATTATGATTCTTCTCCAGACCAGAAAACCACTGCTATGAAAACTGAGTCTTATGCAAATAATCGATGGAAAGTTGCATATTCCAGGTTCTCTATAAAAGTAAATCAAGAATCAGTATTTAAATTGAATCTTGATTCATTGAACTTGTGCTTAATTGTTTGGGCTGCAGTAGCTATACATGTGACACTATCTTAAACACTTCCCACTTGAAACGGAAGAATGAGTGACACAAAGCATTAGTCATCTTGCATATAGGTAATTTTTGTGCAGTCATTGATAAGCAGTAAGTGGCTCCAGCAAAGTCAAATGTGAATTAAGTTCCAGTTCTGTCTATTTTATCCCACCAATAGACGAACAGCTGTCTTAGATGACTGACCTTCCCGTCTAGTAACTAGTGCTAAGAAATCACTGCATATCCTAAAGATGATGTTTTGTGGAATATTTAAGTCTCAAGGAGTCCAACTGAGAGTGACCAGTTTCCAGTTTATCAACCACTTGCTTGTGCTGATGTCTGTTTTAAGCCTTTGCATTGGGATGTCGCTGTATTAGACATTGCAGTCATTAATTTTAATGATCAGAGTATACAAAGGGTAAAATAATGCCTTTGAGACCCATTTAGCGATATCTAAATTCTTACTAACTCATAAAGCTGTTCAGACCTAGATTATATATTCAAATTATATACTCTCTTTCCTTATTCACTTGTTCCCAATTTGCATATCCTGTTTAATAGTGTGCAGGTACAGTCACGGAAAAAAGATGAACCACCCCCTTTATTTCGAGCAATATTTGTAGCAGAGCAAATTCAAAGATGTCATTCAATAGGTAATATCGTACCCTACAAATTCAAATGCAAAAAAATTGCATAGGGGCAATCTTCAAATCAAATTTTACACAAACAACAAAATTTTCCAAAGGAAACACCATGGTTTTATGCCTTAATCAGATTCTGCATCGTTAAATTAGTCTAAATATGAAATTTCATGACTTTACTATCTTCATATCCGGAGATACTCAATATTAAAGTTTCTGTCAATTTCAGGGATCATCTCCACATTGAAAATCGCTATTCTTAAATTGGGATTAATTGTACTTATAGCTACCTGAATTTCAAATTTGAACACTATTTCAAATGTATTTGTCAGCGAGTGCAAATGATTCAAGAATTATTATATTTATTATTCAAACGAATGCTATTCGAGAATTACATTATTATATTTTTTATGCAGGTGAAAATGACCTGAGAATTATTATTCGAGGTTTGTCAAACATTTTTTAAACTTTTAGTTGCCCCCTAAAATCGCCATAATGAGGAAAATTTAATGTCATGCAAAACTTACCGTTGGAATGAGCTGAAATTTTTTATGGTCACATAAGAAGTCCTTCTGAATCGATTCCTATCAAACTATAGTAAGGTTCCAATTCCTAATTTTTTCAAACATAAATTTAATAATTATTGCATACTAAAAACTATTTTTTAAATAAATTATTAGGTGGATTTTGTTTGGTTTTTTTAACAGTAACAGGATAAAAATGTCAGCGCTATAGAAATATTATTTAGGAAGATATTCATAAAAGTCTTAGAAACTGATTTAACATTAAGAGCTTCAATCTTTCTGTACTCATAACTTCGAAACGGTAAGACCTAATGACATGAAATTTGGCATCTGAAGATAAATTTTGATATAGATTCGAAATTGTGTGTTGAAATAGGGGTTTCTATTGGAAATTATGAAGTTGGAATGTTAATATGCAGACGGCCCCTTATGCAAATTTTATGTGTTTGAATTTATAGAAGACGTTAGTTCCTGTCAAACTCCATCTTTGAATTTTCTCTACTGCTAAAAGTGCTCGAATGAAGAGGAGTGGTTTGTTTTTTCCTCGACTACATGTTTTCACGTTCAATACTTTTAAATTGGCATTCACACCACTTGCTTAGAACTATTTATCAATGATTAGGTTTTGAATACCATTTCCCAAGTAATATAATTTTCTTGATCAGTGTATTTTCTATGAATTGAAATACATTTTGTTTACTTTTCATTTAGGTTATATCTGAAATTTTAGAAAAGAGTTTCCTTTCACTGAAAAGTGTTGCAGGAATTTCCTTTGCATCTGATATTGAAAGGGAAATTGACAGAAAGAACTTTGCTTCAGCACATATGGAATTAGCTAATTTTTGTAATCAGTATCTGAGAGAAGATTCAGGTATTTAATATTTACCATTTCATAATTAAAGTTTCTAAATCTTGTTTTTGGAAAAAAGGGTGTATCTTCACTTATTTTGTGCTTCTGTCTGAACATATTTTATTTAGTTATGCTACTACTTAACTGAATGCTATTATTTTCAAACATATTTCTTTTGGTAATCTATATTTAATTAATTTTTTTCAGTATCACTTGGTATTATGTAATAATTTGTACTTCAAATACAATAATTGTCACTTCAAGTATTATGTAATAATTTGGTCATAAAGGACAACATTAACAACCATTCTCCTGAGTGAAAACTTAGTCTTGCTCATTCAGTGTAATGTAGGTCATAGTGCTTTTAATTATGAGTATTTATTAATTATGGGTTATTTTAAGTAACACTGCAGGATCTTTTAGAGTAACAATCTTAAATCAAACCCTTATGGTAACAGTGGATTAACCAATATCCTTAAAAAATAAGGGAAAATAAACAGTTGCAGTTGCTAGGAACACAGTCAGGGATATATTTAATGACAATATATTTTAACTGATAATTAGGGGATGAGTTCAACATCCAGGGGCATGGGGGCTATTATAGGTAGCATGGTACTGCATTTCCACTGCTTTGACTTCAAAAATAAAAGTCATCCAAAAAGGATAGAATAAGTTGAAGAATTCGGCCAATTTCTTTGTTTAAGAAATACAAAATAAAGCAAAATATGTTTATTGAGAGTGGCAATTGTAACGAAATGTAGAAACAGGAAAAATATTCATTTCTAAAGAAGATAAAAAGATTGTAAATAAAGCTAGTAATATTTTCCTTAATAAGTCCACTATTCACTGTAATGGCATAATAAAAGGTGAAAATTGGTAATCATTACAAAAAATCCAGAATGGTTGGCATCTCTGTTCCTCAGCTACATCAGTTTTCTAGATGTCTAGGTATTGAAATATGTTAACAAAATATTAAATTCTTGTATATTTTCAGTTTATGGATTCAAGCCACAAAATATTCCATCATTTTCTGAGTTTCCCAAAGTTCTTGTTGAATCATTATTAGATGCTTTGAAGTTTGGCTCAGCTGATGCACTACTTTTATTCCCTCGCCTTTTGCAGATAATTGAAAGCCACTCATCAGTCCTTCCAGTTTTTGAGCGAAAGGTAAATTACTTGGTTATTTTTGCCTGATAGGAAATTGCTCATTAAAATATAAGATTCATTCCAACTTCCTGATAAAAATAATTATCACATTTTGTTATGCTATTTAAAGAAAACAGATGTAATTTTACTGCAGCATATTTTATTGAAAGAATCTGAGAATTTAATTTTTATTGAATTTAATGATTACTGGATTTTTAAATTTAAGATATAGGCTTAAGATGCATGGCATGGGGTTCTAGGTAAGAAAATAAAGAACCGCATGAAACTTAAAAAGTAGTAACCCGTACTGAGTTCCTTTTGTGTTGCATAAATTAGTTGCTCTTTATTGTAATAGGCTTTATTCCTTGACATAATATACATAAATGTAGGCATGCCTAGATTCAATTGTAGAAAATATTGCTAAATATGTATAAATTTATTAACAACACATTTCAAGTTTCTGATACATAAAAGGTACTAAAGATTCTGGTACCTAAAAGAATAAAATTGTTACTCAGGACTTAAGCTTCTTCCCATTTCTTAATCAAATCCTTCAAATTGTTTAGGAAACACAATTTGAAACAAGAGAAAGGCACAAGCAATTAACTAAATTTATGATTTATATATTATTAGATAATTATTACTTTAAAAATGTTTTTATGGTATTTGAAATAATTAACTAAAAATTAAATATATTTTCAAAGTACATAAAAAATCACATAAGTTTGGTTTCCATAGTAGATATTTTTTAATTGTTTCATTTGATTATCATTATCACTAATGCTGGAGTTCGTTTCTGTAATCTTATAATTAACTCTAGAATGCTTGAATTTTATATAAATTAGTTATTAAAATATCAAGGTAGAAAATTTGTTTACCGGAAGTTTTTTCATGTTTCCTTTTATTTGTATCCTAATGAAAATATGTTTTTACATAGGTTTCAAGTATGCCATGCTGGTTATTTATAGGCTGGATAAATCAGATGGTCGCTATACTGGATAAACCTGAAGCAAAAGCTGTGCACAAAATTATTGAAAATATTGCTCTGGTTTATCCTGATGTGAGAATTTCATTATTTTCTTTTCATGCTCTTTTCAAAGTTAAACAGTAAAAATCTTTTTAATTATTATCCATTAAACTGAACTAATTGTCTTATAAATTTTATTATCTTAAAATTATCTCAAATTATTCCTAGATTTCCATTTATATAATGTCTCCACTTTCTGATTATTACTCATGCTGCAGGATGAGTCATGAAGGTCTTTCGGATTTCAGGCTACCACACATTATAATGCAAAGAATAGGGTGACAGTGGTTATAATAATGAAAAAAGAAGTGTTCAAAGTACTTTACAGATCTCATAACTACTCAATGTGTCTGACCATGACATAAATGTCTATAATTTAATTCAATTCAGCCCAAACTAGTTTCTCTGACTATCATTAAAGATCTGACTATCATTATCCCAACCTGTGTTCCATGGAGCCCTGAGGGCTCAGCATGCATTTCCAGGGGACTCTGGCTGTTCCAGGATAACAAAATAAATGAAATAAGGAATAAGAAACATAAAAGTAGAATCAAAATAAGAAAACTAGAAATTACATTCTGAATGGAAATTTGCCAAGTTCAAATTCACGCATCTAGCAGACGATGCTTGGTCATTCTGCTGCCACTAGCTGTACAACTATTGTGGCGCAAGACAAACAGACGAGGCTGAGTGGAGTGCCACCTGTTGTGCATACTCAGTTGTGAAGAAATTTTATAATGGCCAAGTTTTGACAATATCATGTGTATTGGTGGTATTTGAGAATAAATTGAGATATTATGGTAAATTTCTAAGTTTTAAAAATATAATTTCATTGTACTGACTGTATTGTTTAAATATCTCTACTATCTATCTCCTCTTCCTCCCCCTGTAACACTACTCCTAAACACCATTAACTTGTAAAACATAGGGGAGGCCTAAGGGGCTCCGCCATAGAAATTGATTCTAAAAAGGGCTCTGTGAGTCAAAAAAGTTTGGAATCTACATTAGACCATTGGCTGTTCTAATGATCTTCGTCTAATCGAAAATTGAAAAAAAAATTCAAAATATTTACTAGTTGTTACTTTCTCATTATACACTACTGGCCACCGTAAATGCAACACCCTGAAGGAAGCATGCAAATAATATGAAATTTACAACATGCATTAGCGGAGGTGAGATATGCAAATGATTAGAATTTCAGCGCAGACGCACATCACGCGCGCCTGTGGCGCCACTTCAAAGCCCTATTTAAGGCTTGGAGATTTCGACGATTTCAAGTACGGCAATTGTGTTTCTCTTGTGGTTTTTTTCAAAAAAACGATCAATTATGCCTGTAGAAAACAGCGATCATCTTTTGATCAAGTATCCGAGTTCGACAGAGGAAGGATAGTGGCCTACCGAGATTGTGGATTATCTTTCAGGGAAATCGGTAGTCGTGTTGGACAAAACCAAACAACTGTAATGCGGATATGTGATCGTTGGATGCAGGAGGGTACGACGGACCGACGTGTTCGATCGCATCCACCTCAGTGCACCACTTCACGTGATGACAGGCATATTGTGCATATGGCAGTGACGGATCGCTCAGCCACATCACGAACCATAGCACAGCACATTCAGTCTGTACTGCATCATCCAGTGTCTGCGCGTACCATTCGACGCCGTTTACAGCAGAGTGGTCTGTCCGCAAGACGTCCATTGCTTCGTCTACCCTTGACGCAGAACCACAGACGTTTCCGCCCCCAATGTTGCGATGAAAGAAGGATGTGGACAGCAGAATGGAATGAAATTGTCTTTACTGACGAGTCACGCTTCTGTCTGCAACACCACGATGGTCGGATTCGAGTCTGGAGACACCTTGGGGAGAGAGGATGCTGAACAGCTGCGTTATGCACCGCCACACTGGTCCTGCACCGGGTATTATGGTATGGGGCGGTATTGGATATCACTCTCGCACTCCTCTAGTACGCATTGCCGGTACTTTAAACAGCCAGCACTACATCTCCGAGGTGTTGGAGCCAGTTGTCCTTCCTTACCTTCAGGGCTTGCCCACAGCCATATTTCAACAGGATAATGCGCGACCACACGTGGCACGCATTGTCCAAGGTTTCTTCGTCAATCGCCAGATTGAATTGCTTCCCTGGCCAGCTCGCTCTCCGGATCTTTCGCCGATAGAAAACATGTGGTCCATGATTGCTCAACGATTGATCCAGAATACATCCCCAGCTGCCACACCAGATCAACTTTGGCAACGTGTGGAAGCTGCTTGGTCTGCTGTACCCCAAGAACACATCCAAAGTCTCTTTAAATCAATGCCGAGGCGTGTGGCAGCGGTGATCTCCAACAATGGTGGCTACTCTGGCTACTGATTTTGGCAGGAACCACACTTCACAGAAGTCTATAAATTTAATCATTTGATACTTGGTCAACATGTTATCTATAGAATAAATTTTGTTGTGATATCTCTTGTCTTTCTTGGTGTTGCAATTTGGGTGGCCAGCAGTGTATTTCACCAAAAGAAAAATTATCTTAGATGAATTAATAAAATTGTGTTTTTTCTAACCAATTTCTTTTTATTCATGTTTTCCTTAGGAGTTAAACAAATTTTATGTAACAGATGCCAACAGCTGCAAACACAAACATGTCTAATTTCAAATTCGACTTTTTAAAGTTGAAAAGAGCCCTTGATGTACGGCCTCTATTAAAAGAAATCAAAGTTTTTGGATCCAATGTTGGGACCCCTGATTAGGTGTAAAATAAGTTAAAAAGGAATATATGAAGAAATTGTGATTATTGTACTTATGGTATTTGGCCGTTTTGGGTTTTTGACAATCTGGCCATCAGATGTGCACAGGTTTCAGAGGGTTAACACCACCAGATGAAGAAATCATAGCTTTCAAATCTGATTGATCCAGGTTGTCAGAAGCATGACCAAAGACCCTGATGATGTATGGGCCCCATAAGAAAATGAATTTTTCGAACTCGATGTAGTTAAAAAGGAGTGAGAGAAGAAATTTTTGATGATTGTACTAATGATACTTGACTTTTTTGGGTTTTTGACAACCTGGTCAGATGTATACAGGCATCAGATAGTTAACCCCTAGCACCAGAAGAAATCAGCTTTCAAGTCAGAGATCCAGGTTATCAGAAGTGTAGCCAAAGGCCTCTGATGGTCTGAGCCTTCTTTAAGTGTTTGTTTCTGACTTTTAAAATACCTATAAAATAATATGTTATAAATGCATAAAATACCTTTATATACCCTTCAAATGAAATAATGACTATCTACTCTAAAAATAGCTGCCATTACGTATTGTGATATTCTTTCATACTTTGTAATAAATTATATTCATTAGGACCAATGATATATAAGAAAGCAATGATCATAGATTTTTTTCTGAGCTGACTCAATCCTCTTTTCACATATCTGTGTTTATATCAATCTCCCAACAGTGGCAGCCCCTTGGGAGCACATTTCCTTTAGGTGTGTACTGGTTTCATGAATCCTAGGTACCCTAGTGATCTATTCTTTTCCCATGGGGTAAAGAATAGATGCCTCTGGTAACATAGGTTGCAGCCCAAGGATGCCCAATCGATCTTTCTCTACTTTCTTCACTCCATCCTTTCTTTTCACAAATACTTGACATTGTCTATTTTGTGTTTGGTGCAGCTTGGCCAAATATGACCCTTGTGCCATAAAACCCAAAACCATCCAACCAACAGTCACAGAAAAGTTGAAAGTGAATACTTAATTCTATTTAATATAATTTATTTTTTGAATTTTATGGGATACTTTTTGTGTACATATTAACCAACATGTGTCACTTTTTATGTGCTTACATTAATATTTTTAAAGTTCTGAGTTGTTAACCAAACACACAACATAAAAAGGCTTATTAAAAATATAACGATCTAAAAATATAATGTTCCTATTTTAACTTTGGATCCCCCTCCCAAATAAAATTTGGGTGGTGTTACTACAGGTAGTTATACATGTGGTCAGTCATTGGCTGTATGTCAAATTATCTGTTGGGTAACTTCTCATTCAAATAGGCACAGACATTCCTTTTAAGTGGGATAGAAACCCATTAAATTCGATGGAAAAAAATGAAAACTTTACTTTCCATAACTATGTAATGTTGCTACATATCCTACCATTAGAGTATTGTTGCTGGCCAAAATTTTGGAGAGTATTATGACTCTTCCTGTATTTTCTACAACGGAACGTTCCCCTCTGAAATAACAAAGAATGATGGAAAGAAATAACATGTATGTTTATATTTACTTATTTTAACATTTACATTAGTAAAGTTAATTTAAGAAACATCAATTTGAAAATCCTTATTGACAACTTGATTTTTACAAGTTGCTACATTTTAGTTTGTCTAGCTTGACAAAAATTAAAGCATTTGCACTGAATTTTATTAGATTTTACTGTATGTAATATTGTGTAATGTGCATTTATGTAATTTTTATTTCATTATTTTTTAGGCTATTGTCTATGCTTTCCATTTGAGCTATAGAAGTTATGAATTCTCCAATACCCCTGAAGGTCAAAGTAACAAGCAGTTTGTTGAGAAGTATGTATATTGACAGGGTTCCATTAGCCTTAAAAGGGCCCGATTTTTCACTTTAATTTTTAAGGATCCTTAATAATTCTTAATCTATGCTTAAAAACCATACAACTTTTTTTATAGCCCTTGTTTTTTCACATGATTACAGCATATTTTCTTTAACTTTCATTTAAAATCCAAGATTAAAATGATGCTTGACCAAGGTCATTGATTTTGATTTTAGTGATTGGAAGGGAATTCCTAAATCCCCTCTCATACCAAGGGGAGGGAGTAAATAATATCTTTCTTATTCTTTTATGTGGGATAAAGGCTTGTAAAAAGTCAATTCATTTGCGTACTGACATAGAGATGTGTTACTGTAGAAACATTGATAAATTGAGTACACAAAAGTGGCGAAGAAAAAGGAAATGTCTTGCTTTGTAAACCCAAACCCTATTAACTGTTTACTAAATAAAGTCGACCTGCAAACCTTTGAGAAAAGCATCTGTGCTGAAGGGCCTGTTGCTGATATTTATTGATAACAGTATTTGTTCACATTTCATCTCTTGTATAAGGTAGTTTGGATTTAGTTAAAAGAGAAATGGAAATTGATCACTTATGAGACTTATCATTTTTTCATCATTTAGTAAAATTTCTTTAAAAACCATTTTTTATGATTAATGATTCGTAAATTATGAAACAATTTTTTCATAATTTGGAGACTGATATTAAAATGATTAAATACAATTGGATTCGTAGTTAAAAATCTTATGAGAAATAACAATAATCAGTATTAGAGAAAAAAATTAAATCTATACATATATAGACAGTTGATTACAACCTATATTCTAATCACCTAAGCTTTTATGGTGGATTCAAGTTTGTTTCCCTTATTTTCTAATGAAATGAATTAATCAAAAAGTAAAAAAATGTTTTGTGAATTTTTAACAAAAATTCACAAGTTCAATTTTCAGTTAAAAATAGCTTAAAATTATCCTGTCTGATCAAATGAAAAAGTTGAATAGATCTGGATATGGTTTTGTATTTCCCTACATCTTACTATCTGTATTTATTACAAAGCTGACAGCTTTTCAAATCAAGATGAAACTAGTTAGTTTCTTTTTTGTAAATATGTGCATGAATGTCTTAAAATAAATAGTTCTCATTTATGATTATAATTTCTTTTTTTCATATTAACACAATTAATTGTGTTTAATTTTTTATGAAGTATGACAAAATGTGCTGAACTCACATAATGTTTTTACAATTACACTCCTGAATAATTGTAGAAACATTACTTACATCAGATTCACTTTTTCAAGCACTATTCACTATTCTTTAACATCTAGAAATTCAGCTAACTTCACGATCACTTAAACTTCTGTTCTGCACTGATTTCTATTTAAAAAATTTATTGCTGCTCTTTCACCAGACTACTGAAGAGTTTCACTAAAATGGTGAGATCTCTATTTTTAATAATGTTTTGTTGTTCTGTAACCTGGCCATACTTTAATGAAGCTGCAAAACTGATGATGAATCTTATAGTAATTAATTTTTTCAGTTTATAAACATTTATTACCATGCACTAAAACACAAATAATGCCAATTTCTGTGCCATGTATAAGTGAAATGTATATAGATGTTATTACAGCTTAGCAATGTTTTTTAGTAATTTGTAAAGACATAATTTAGTGATGCATGTGTGTAGCTAAAAGTTTTATTCATAAATTTCTGATGATATTTTAATCCACATTGATATATATTGATTGCAGTCTTGTGTAGAAGGCGTAATTTTTCTTTTGCTGGAAGAGATTTATTATTTAATTATTTTTATTATTTAATTTTACTTCAAAATGTTTTTCAATTTTCATGAACAATAATATTATTTGATTTTTTTTGCAACATGTGTTTTCAACAAAAACAATTTTCAAAAACTGATGATTCATAAAAAAATTCAAGCACTTTTAAAAGCTACTTTGAAATTCCAAATGTAAAGATGGTGGAATGAAAATTTCTTGAAGAAATGAAGAAATCTTGAAAATAATTGTGCAAATGCTTTTATTCATTTGTGAAAGTTCAATTCAAAATGTTTTCATAGCCTTGTATACTCTTTTTCATGCATTTTGTACATTTCTCTTTAAGTAAATATTTTAAAATTCATATTTATTATATTTTCAATGCTAAATGAATTTGAAAATAATTAGTGTTTATTCTTCACTAAACATTTTAGATGGTATCATAATCAATCTATGGCATCAGTATTGACATTTTCATCATAAATACAATCTGGGATTACATATAACTGGAGCATAACATTAACTTGTCACACACAGTGTTAATATTTTGCATATAGAAGCTAGATATTCAATATACTTATATTGTATTATGCATATTTCTATTTTTAACCATATTTTTAGGTTGTACATAAACCTGAATCTATAAAAATAGCTTAAAATTATCCTGTCTGTGATCAAATGAAAAAGTTGAATAGATCTGGACATGGTTTTGTATTTCCCTACATCTTACTATCTGTATTTATTACAAAGCTGACAGCTTTTCAAATCAAGATGAAACTAGTTAGTTTCTTTTTTGTAAATATGTGCATGAATGTCTTAAAATAAATAGTTCTCATTTATGATTATAATTTCTTTGCACAGAATTAAACAGATCTTGGAGAGAAAAACATTAATTAGTGATTTTGTTGCGGCTCTTGGTCACTTGAGTGTGCCGGTTATAATATTCAAGGTACATTTTAACATATTTTTCAGTTTTCAGTCTTGGAAAATAATTTTTTCCATTGTGTCTCATTTGTAGGTTAGTTACTCTATTTGCTGAACAAATGAACCTATTTTGATGAAAAATAATTAAGTAACATTTGATAAATTTATAAAAATGACTTTATAATGTCTTTTAAAGGTGATGAATTTTTAAAGAGAGCCTTGCAAAATCTTTTCATTTGATATTAGACTTACTGTTATATGGACTGTGAATAGTCAGGTGTATTATTGTTTTATGTCTTTAATTCTTTATTACATTAAAATTCAAACATTTGCCAAACATGTCTGATGAGACAAATGGAAAAATAATCTTTGAGGTATGTAAAAATTCTGTCTTATGGGTATATAAGTTCATGATCTGTAATTAATAGAACTTTTTATTTTTGAATCATTCACTTAATATTCTTAGGGCAATAGTTTTAAAAATTAGAAAATAGTAAGACCTAGTTGATTATCCTAACACCCATGTTTTTCACATCCATTGGAATATAGATACAAAGTAAAATTGTAACTTCTTTCTCTTCTTGCCTACTTCATGGTAAGTTTCAACTGTTATTGCCAGAGTTTTCTATGCCATCAGATGATAGAGCAGCTCACTTTTATCTGAATTAAAGCTGCTTTTGAGTTCATATTCAATTAACAGACCATTATCCGTTGCTTAAAATACAACTGTTATAAATTATTAAGTACAAAATAGTTTAATTACAAGTACTGAAAAATCATGCACATTTGAAACATTTAAAAAATTAGACGAGTAAATGGCAATATTTACCATTACGTCTAATGGAAATAATTTCCGGTAAGTTGAAGTCTAGAGATATAAGTGAAAAAGAGGCTCAGAAAAGAAATATGTAAATGTATCTGTGTTTCATCAATATAAAAAATTTGCAGTTTATAAATTTAATTTGTGTGCTTCGATCAAACAATGTAAACTTTTAAAATAGTAAAAGGGCAAATAATTTATTACCACATATTCCTAATTAGCATTATATAAATTGTTTAGTGCTCATTATTATGGTATGAAGAATATGTAAATGTATAGTGTCATACTTTTTAATAAAAACAAACAAAAAAATTGACTATTTTTGAACAGAATTAACGTGTAATTGATCTTTTCAAATAAAAGTTCTTTTGCGTTGTCACTTTAATTATGCACTAAGCTAATTCTAATCTAGAAAACTTAACTATCAATAAGTTACTATTGCTGACCATTTTTTATATTTAAATGCTTTTTAAAGACAATTATAATCTAGAAAATTTAATTATCAATAAGTTACTATTGCTGCCCATTATTTATATTTAAATGCTTTACCAACTCTGCTAAACATGAATATTGATGAATATTACATTTATCTTTTGTACTTTAATTAAACTAATTTAAATAACTTTGTATAGGATTATGTGAATGAACTTGTACGATTGGTGGGTAGCAAGGCATCTAAACAGCAAATCAAAGGATGCTTCACCAAAATGTGTGACACTTTGTTCGATACACATGATCAATCTGAAAATGAAAGTGTTCCTGTGGGTCCCTTACAAAAAAAGTTTGCACAGGTAAAAAATGTTTTGAAATTTATGAATAATCTTATCAATTTAATTGTGTAACTACTAATTTCAGTTTATTTACTTATGACTTCTAATTTAAGAGCATGGAAACTGCCATATTGTTACTCTTCCTTGCTCAAGTCTCAAGATAATCTAATATAATCTATGTGAAATCCTTGGTAATTTTCATATACGTAGCATGATCTTGACCCATTTCCTAAATATTTGTCAGGCACATTTAAATGCACTAAGGGCTAAAACTTTAAAGTTATGAAATTGTAGGTTTCCCTTATATTTCCTAATTTTATTTTTAAGTAAGCGATGAATGTTGTAGATGCAGCATCAAATTGAATAAAAAATCAAAGGCAAGATCTTTATAAATAAAAGTAGTGTTAATTTACAAAAACATACATAAAAGTTTTCAGAAAAGGTATAGAAGGAAGATATATCTTCAGATTTATATTATTTTAAAACAATTGGAAGTATTGTAAAATAAAAAAACTGATTTTAAATTAAAGTCTACTTATAATGTATTGTATTATGAATTTATTTTACTTTAATGATAGAATATTGCTTTATCATATTTTGAATATGAAGAATCTCTTTGATTTCCCCTTGGAACTTTTTAATGTTATTCTTGTCTTGTGTTTTCTAATAATTAAATACTTGCCATCTAGCAATATATTTCAAAGTTTAAGTGATGAACATATAATTATAAATTAAAAATAATTATTTAGGAAGTTTAGTTTACTTTTATGAGTTCAAAAATGTCTGATTCTAAGAATTAAACATTTGGAATTCGGAAATACCTTTCTGTCCAAAGGTAATATCCATTATAGGTGCAAATTAAGAATAAATGTCAGGGGGAATTTTTTATTTAAAGAATTATTTGGAGAATGTGTTTAAAACATTGTTTGAAGAGGTTTATGAGATGGATAATGAAGGTTAGTAAGATGATAGACTTGATGTACTGCATTTAACCATTACTTGGCAATAAATATCATAAGTTAAATAAGTTTTGCTTAAATATATTCTTAAAACAAAACTGTTATCTTTATGAAATTTAAATTATTTCACACTGCATCATTAGTTACTATATATAAAGTTTGGTTGAGAAAATGTTATGATTATGGTATTTTGAAATTTTCACTGTCTTTTTTAATTTTAACAGATTAGTTTTCCCAACTACATTTTTACTGAGTTATTCAAGTGTTTTTCTGGAAAAGAGAGAAAATATATAAACTATTTTTTTTATATCAGCTGCAATTTGTATTTCTTTGATTTTATCATGTACACAGACCTACAACACTTATTTTTAAGATTCTGTCATTTGTTAAGGTTTGCATATTCATTACCCCATATTCATTATGTTAAAATAATATAATTCAGCTTTTGTGTTTCAATTTTCATATTTTGATATTTGAGAAAATTGTATTTTGAAAATGCTTTTGTGTTAATTTAACTTTTTCAGGACTATAAACAGTTAGTCATATCAGTGTGTGGGAAAGATGGTTGCAACTTATTTCTTCCTGAAACAAAGGTTTCTTATTTATGTATCTTGTTTCTTAAACTTTTTTATACTATACAATTACAAATGTTATAAATTTTGGTTTGATGTTTCTTATAATAAATCAAAAGAAAATAATAATTATTAAACAAGTAAGAAAAGAACATCAATATAACATTGAGTTGTGAGTATGGAATCCCAACTCATAATTTATTAGACTATGCAGCCAAAATTTTTCAAAAATAATTTCAAAAGTATTTTTAGATTTTTACTCTGATAGTCCACAAACTTCAGAATTTGTCCTTTTGAGACTTTATATTTACTATTTTCGTGAGTAAACTTTTGTATAGAGAAGATTTGTTACATAGAATTTTACTTATTTACACACAATACAATAATGAATGCGAAAGCTATTCCAATCTTTAAAACTTCAAACACAGTATATTGGTAACTTCTGCAATCTGATGACCCAGACATTTGAAAATAAAACAACAACCAAAGGACTAATCTCATTTCTAATCTCTACAAACAAATTCTAAACTTCAGGAACTCTATTCTACTTATTAAAAATACACAATGTCTAAAACCAGAACAATAGATGCAAAGGTCGGTCTATTCGAGTTTTAACCATTTGCTCCAAAGCACTCAACAATCTTGAATCTTAAAGTAAATGGTTTCTTTTATAATGTGTAAGACACTATGTTTAATTAACCTTCTTAGGGATTTACATGCATGTATCCATTCTGTAACTTGAAGTCTTCCCTGCTGCATAATATCGAATTAGTTTTAACCTTCTTGACCAATAGAATCTTTCTTAGGATTCTTTCAGCCAATCCATGTTGTTACTTAGTCATTCTGTGTGTTATGGGGTTAAAGCAATGTTTCATCACTCAGAAATCTTGTGACACTCAGAGGGTTTAAAAATTAATGTGCAGGCCTGTCCATGGTGGATCTTTGTTTTAATCCTACTTTTATAGACTTCTCCAAGTTCCATGAACTCACAGACTTGATCTTGCTAAGTGGAATATGTAACAACATCTTTAATTTCTTCAGTAAGTTAATGAGGGATATTCATAGGATCTCAGTTCCCTGATTAATATCTTATTATTAACATTTCTAATTTTTCACACAGGTAATGTTTGAAATAGGCAGAACGACTTTCAAGCACATACAAAGGCTATACATACAAAATTGACATTTCCACACTCAATTATTACTTGACCTGCTAAATGGTGTCATCTGGTTTTATTGGCACATCATCCTTTAAAAATGTTTTTATAAAAGTCCATTATACTCATTCATCTGAGTACTCTGAGTAAAATCAATTTTATTTTACACTTTACAATATACACAACAAGAAAAATGGTGTGTAAAACTTTTAATCCAACGTTCATGATTAACGTTTGACTTAAGGGATTTCGTAGCAATTATTTCTGTACATTTTTGCTAATTCATCTAGTCAATTTATTAACTCCAGATGTGTTGATGAAACTTGTTCTTATATTCTTGCCTGCATTTTTTTATAGCCTGTTTTAGACTCTTTAACTGATATTTTGGCTACTGCAAAGAAAAATGATAAAAAAATAAAGACTTTGAAAGAAGCCTCTCCTTGGTTAAGTGAGTTTCAGCAATGGAAATATCCTACTCAAATTGAAATTCCAGGTAAAATTTAATATCCTCCCGAGCTTATAACTATGTCATTTCCTATTTTATTAATACTTTATTGTAATAGTGATGCACAGTTCATTTTTGTAAAATATTTACAATGTGCGATTCATTTTTTCATGTATTGCTTGAAAGATCTGAGGTGTTTGTGATTTTCAAGTACATAAGTTTTCTTAATTTGATTATTTTAATTATCTTTAGTGCCTTGTAAAATTAAAACCAGTTAATTCCGATATTTGTTCATTTATTGAAGTCAAATTAAAAGTATCTCTTGATATATTACTTAAAATGTAGGTGCTATGTTATATTTTTGACTATTATGTTCGGTTTTCTCTGCATGGTTTTGTCATTTTTCAATAGTAACCAACCTTTATAAACTTTTGACTGCAGAGAAGCTTCAAGATGTACTTCGTTTTGGGGAAAGGAGCATATTTGGATTTTGACAAACAATAAGTTAAATACAGCACCTTAAATCTTGACCTTATATTATGATCAGAACTAGTCATGATATCATTCTACTCTTGTCAGAATTGGAGCATATGGTCAGTAAATGCTTGCAGTGGATACCATCTAACGTTCTTTTATTTAGCAATGAGATAGCTGATTTTCTGTCTAAGGAGAATTGCTATCAGATGAATCCAGCATATTGTGACCTCACCACCACAGAAATTTACTCCTCAAACAAATAAAAAACCTCAAAACATGGTCTGTTTCTCTTCCACATTCTTGTCATTCTGCTAAGCACCCTGGACTGTCATTGCATTTTGAAGTTTCAAGACTGCACCTGCAAGACTTAGAAGCAGAAACTATGACTATTGTTAGAGGAATTGAGAACTTTCCAACTTGTTCATGCTCTGCAACCTCAGCAACTCCTTCCCATATTCTAGATTGAATTGGAACCTCTGGGACAGCTCCTGGATGAACAGGAATTGATCTCTGTGTGACTTGAAAAATGTGGTCTAGGTTGGACCTTGGTCAAAGGGATTAGTAAAATTTTTTTTAATGATGAGTTTTCTTTACGTATTTGGATTCAGATACAACGTTACAAAATTATTAAGGAAAACAATTTATATATTTCCTAAATTGATCATGAGAAAAGTAATATTTTCTTAATAACTTTTTTACAGGTCAGTATACAGGGAAAAGCAAACCCCTTCCTGAGTATCATGTTAAAGTGGCTGGATTCGATGAAAAGGTAGATTTTTATTTATTATTAATAGGGTTGAAAATTAGGAGCTGAAAGTCAGGTGTCATTGGCACCTGAACATTTTCCCTCAGTTGCCAAAATATTTTACTGAGGTGCAATTTCAAGTTTATTTTGTTTACGTGAATAAATATGTTATGCAATGAATTATGGCATTTGGGAACACTTGCTTTTTCTGCTGTTTGGGGTCAGTTATGCATTTTCTGACATTTTTTAAAAATAAAAGTAAAATTTCTTGATTATGCCTTCAAATTGCAACTCAGAACCAGGATCAACAGAACCAAAGTAAAAACATTTAGTAGTAACTTATTCTGGGAACTATTTTCTCTGGAACACTGTTTACTACCATCTCATTCAAAGGAAAGAACTTACAATCTCCAGTTTTGAAAGTGATTTTCAGGGGATTCTTTTGGGTTTGATAGTGAATTTTATAAAATGTCATACAAGTGAAAAAATACGGTGAAGTTAAACACATCAAATATGACAACTGGGTCTAAAAGAACAGTTGCCCAAACTAAATTTATAGATTAAAAATTTGACTAATGACAGCTAATTTCAAACCCTGATTATAGATAAATGTGTTTTCTAACACTGTCAAATATGTTTCATAGTATTTTAGTTGAAAGTCAATTTTGAACTTTTATTATGCACTTTAAATGACTAGACATGGTTTGATTATTTTTTGTTGAGTTAAAAAAGTAGATCATCTTTATCCATCCTTTACCTTTGCAATACCTTTGCAATTTCAGCTGAACTAAGGGAAACCATAACCTTTGGAAACTTTGTCCCCAATTTGAGTTGGGGGGAGAAAATTAGAACAAAATTATAGATCTAGTTCAAAAATTTTACAGTTGTTTTATATACGGATGGTTGTATAATTTTTTTTCTGGTTTAAAAAGATCATGCTTTAGGTATATTTTTCATGTTTGGGGGCATGGTCTCAAATGTAAAAGTATGATGGGGAGAACAGTGTCAGACATTTAAGACTTGTCACTCTTGTCTAATGTAGTAGCAATACATTCTAATAAAAGAGGTCAAGTCGGCCAGCATATTTGGCTACCAAAAATTTTCATACACTTGTTATATTTATCCCTTATAGTTGGGAAGGGGGCTGTCCCAACTATAAAAATATTGGATGGTCCCAAGTTGTTCGGACCCCAAGAACTTGGGCCCCCTGCAACTAGATTTATAATATAAAATGAGTTGAACCTTGTTTTGCATGACATTTTCTGTTCTTTGTATACTTAATTCGTTTCTTATGCTTTTTTATTTAAGTATTGAAATGGTTATTTATTTTAAAGGTATTAGTGTTATCCTCTATCACTTCACCATGCCGAATCACAATTCGTGGAAATGATGAAAAGGAGTACAAAATTCTAGTAAAATCAGGTGAAGATTTGAGACAGGATGCTCGAATTCAGCAGATATTTTCTGTCATGAATGATATTTATGCCAATGACATCCACTGTGCTCAACGACGTCTCTTCCTAAGAACTTATAAAGTTGTTCCTTTGAGTAATAGGTAAGGGTAGTTTCTTTTAAAAGGGATTCTAAATCCACTACATGTAGTTGAAGATTAATGTATAGCAATTCCCACCTGAAGTATAAAAGTATAATTCATTTTCAACTTTGTTATAATCACACTACTTTCGTTTTTCATTTGCCCTTAACTACTGAAAATAATATTATTGATTTATATCGTTGAATTATGTTTTATAAGTTTTAAGCTTCACTTACTGAAGGGTATTGTTTTTTACTGATTAAATGGTTTTTGGCCCTGGTATGAATATGTTTTTATAATGTTTTTTAATTTCTTTCAGACTTGGATTAATCGAATGGGTTGATAACACTGCAGTACTGCAAGAATTTCTACTGGATGGAATGCTAGACTCAGAGAAAAAGGCTTTTTTTCAACGGTCGGTATTTCTCAGTTTTCTATAGTATAAAAGGTATTTCTGATTATTGTGTGTTATGTTCATGACTATGCACAATATCTAAAGCTTTCAGCTATGCAGAGGTGATGCTAGACTTCTAAGGGCCTCAAGGCAAATAAGGATGATTGCCGCCCTCAATCCAAAACAAATTTACGTATTCAAAATATATTACTTAAATAACTAAATTAAAATGTTCTAATTAGTTTCACAGTAATTTTTTAACAAATTATTGTTCACAATATTAATTCTTGATTAAAATGTTTCATTGACTCCTTTTAGTGTGTGTGCTGTGGTAGCCCGGTTGGTAGAGTAACGGATTAACAACTGGAGGGTTGCAAGTTCAAATCCAACCAAAGACCATCGTATACAATGTCGGGGGCTGATGCACGTTAAATCTGCTGTGTCCTCAGTTTGGTGTGGTGTGGAAGTTTGGAGAGGGTGAAATTGTAAAATACTTTTAATAAATATTTCTGAAATGCCTTCCCTTTAGACATTGACCCCCCTTAGCATCTTCAATTACGTAACCATGCCAAAGTGTAAAATTAACAATGTTCATTGTGCATAAATTCATTTCTTATTATGTGCATGCTGTTGTATGTATCTCTAATGCAGTATAGAAAAAGCTTATGCTTAGAATGAGACATTTCTAACTTATAAATTTAATATTTGTCCATTTGCATATTCTTAATTTGAGTTTATAGTTATTTTTGTAATTTTGTTGGTTATTATCTGAAAGATTTTATTTTTTTACAGTGGTGGAAGAAATATTGCTTTTGACAAATTCTTGAATTGGGAAAAGAAAATCTTAGAGAAAGGCAATATCAGTGTTCTATATGAGTCACATTATAAGGAAAAGTCTCGTGACCAGTGTGTCCAGAAGTTCAAAGAACTTGAAAATTCAGTTCCCAGTCATCTCCTGACGTAAGAACACACATTTCAGTACATAATTTTCTATCAATCTTGTTGAAAGTGCAATATTTTTCATTTGAAATATCTTTATCACAAGTTACTTTTTATAAACATTTTTACATAGAAGTATTACATACTTGCCAACATGTATAGCTGGCCCTATGATGTATGGATTTTGGCTGAACTATAAGCTTATATGTGAAGGTAAGATTGTACAATTTATCTGGAAAAATTGTCAGATGATCTTGCAGTTTGAATTTTGTTTCCACAAGAGATCTGATACAGATTCTCTAATTTCTATGGGATAACATTCTAAACTAAAAAGTAAGTGCTATTATAGAAAATAATTTTTTTCAATCTCTCCCTTTTTTCCTCCAGCTATTTTGTGTCTATATAGGCCAGGTCACAAAAGTTACCAAAAATTCAAAAAATGAGAAAAAGATCATGGATGTTATGGCAGTATCAAATAATCATTGTCTTTCCCCTTTCCTACCCTCAAACAATTAGCAATATAAGTGACTTTTTTCAAATAGCGAAATCAGTCACATAAATACTTAAAATATAATACAGATATAAATTTTGTATTTTTAAAATTTATGCATATGTGTGTGCTTCAATATATATGGTCTGTGACAAACCAAATCACAGGTCTACATGTTAGCCCATCAAAGTTGTAAGGTATCCAAATCTGACATGTTGACAGGTATGATATTGTAACAGCACAGCTGTTTTCATGTCTGAGAAGAGAAAACTATTCTTACAGTTTTCTTTCATTTACCTCATTGATACTAATATGGTCATGTGTTTTCTTAACAGGAGATCCTTCTTAAAACTTAGTTCTTCTCCAGAGGCATTCCTAGTTCTTCGAAACAAGTTCGCCAAATCTCACGCAGTTATTTCTATATCGCAGTGGGTAATTGGTATTGGTGACAGGCATCAAGGAAATTTTCTAATTGATAGAAGTTCTGGCTGTGAAATTGGGATTGATTTTGGTCATGCCTTTGGATCTGCAACTCAGGTACCTTTTTTTTTATAGATTTGAAAATATGCTATTTATTTGTAATTTATTACCATTATAGTTTTGTAGCAGAGTGGCAAGGCAGTGCAACTTCAGCCCACCAAGAAGTACTTCATAGTTGAGATCCATTTTGCACTGAAATACATACTACTATATTGTAATTTAATTATTATAGTGGCGACTGTATCCCACTGTATTCTCCCTCTAGAATTTAGCAGTGCCCGAATTTGATAGATGCTATCACTAGTTGACTGTTTGTCAATTGTGTGAAACCATAGCTGTATTTCTGTCTGTCATGCAATGGATATGTGACCATTTGACTGTCTTTTGTTGCCTTTAGCAGCCAAGTAAGTGTGAAGAAAGGCTGAGTGGCAATGAAAAGTGAAGCTGTGATAGTAATAGAAACAGTATCTGTTATCATAGGGCTTCAAATTTGTTGGAAGTGATTTGCTTCACATTGACAATTCATTGTTTATCATCACTGGCATGCAATCAATACATGCTGATTGTGATGAGCACCATCTTGAATTTTTCATAAGAACCATCTATCTTGATTGAAAGTGCTTGTGTTCATCACATCTAAGGTACCAATGCAGAAGAGAGTGTAAGTTCATTCTACTAAAATGTAAATCATAATTGAAATATGCTGCATTTGCTATACGTACTCAAAATTGTAAGTTAATTTTTATTATGGTGGCTAATTTCCCCACTTTTTCAATCAGAAGGACTAATTGATTCAGAAGAGGCAATCTTGATCTTATTCTATGCAAGTGTAGAATCCTAAAATATCTTGAATAGTGTTTGAAAAATTAACTACCTTGTCCATTTAATCAAGTACACTAGCTAATGTAAAACAAACTAGTATGACTATAATAGAATAAATTAATTCCACAAATTCGTATACGTTTCTGGTTATTCAAATTTATTTTGCTCAGCTGAATCTAATTCTTGATTTGAATATTGAATTATAAATTTTACTTAATACTGCATTTATTGAACATTGTCCTGTTTTTCAGTTTTCTTGTTTCGAATTGCCAGTGATACAGGGACTGACATTAAATAACTATCTGTTAATTACTATTAGTATGCACTAATAACAATAAGAATGCATTTTATTATTTTAGATCACATATTTACCTTGTATATTTGTCAACATCAATATAAGTTCATTAATCATGTTTCAGTATTTAATATTTAATGTTAGTTTCAAAGGAAATTTTAACTTGGTCTCACATTTTAAAATGTACACACCCTTCAGCTCAAATTAGCAGATTTTTCATGGATTATGAATATCGGCCTATTCTTTACTAATGTTAGGAGTTACATATGTCATTATAATGGAAGTTCTACATTATATTGAGTGTTCAAAGTAAAGTTGCTATTTCTCTACTTTTTCTTATTGCATCTTCAAAGTAACTGTAGTTCAATCTGTAGTCCAATCTATTGCTCTATTTCATTGCTTAGTTTTACCTTTGTAGACTAATTCAATAGCAAATCACGGTTCATCATTTCATAGTTATTTTTCTAGATATATGATAATTTTGCTGTAAATAATTAGCACTATAGGTTTAGATGTTTATAGTGATAATAAACAAATAAATTGCTTTGCATTTGGTGATAAATTCTATTTCTCACATGTTTGAATTTTTGTACTAGTTTTTGCGAGTTCCTGAACTAGTGCCTTTTCGCTTGTCACCCCAGTACCAACAATTTATGGAGCCTTTGAGAGTGAAAGGGATTTACGAATCCACAATGATTCATGCTTTATCCGCTATTTGCAAGAAGCGGGATCTTCTATTAAATGTGATGGATATTTTTATCAAAGAGCCAACTTTGGATTGGAAAGTAAGTGTGATTCAGTTTAAAATGTTTCGAGTGATTGAACTCGGAAATCTAAAATATAATAAAGAACTGAAGTATAGATTCTTATACATTGCATTCTAATGAACTATTTACGACAGGAATTCTTATCCTTTCTATTTCTACACACTTCCCTTTTTAATTTATTGGTTTATTTCTCATAAAAATTGCAAAATATAACTAAAATGCTTTCATAATTCTTCATAGAAGAATACAGAAATATGTATGCAAAAGTTCATTGTGTATTTGAAGAGAAATTGCAACAAAATTTATAATTTCATAAAACAAATAAAGTTTTAATAATTGTCAGTTAAATGGATATTTTCAATTATTGAATAATGGTTTTGTATTCTTAAATGATGTAACAGGGTCTAATATTTCATGCGACATTTGAAAAATGGTGTTTAACTTTCTGTTACAGATCACCGGTTGAGAAACAGTGATTTACTATGGTATATTTCTCATAGGAACTCTATATGTTTTCATGGGGTTGCCATGGCTCAGTGGGTTTGCTCACTACAGTAACAATCTAACTGTTCTGTATTAGACTTTCTTTGTGTGTGTACGTCCATTTACTTGACTTTGTTTGATGCAGCCAAATATGGCCCTTGCACCATAACACCCAATCCATCCAACCTATGTTTTCATGTCTTATGTTTGTTTAGTTAGATGTACAGAGGATTCACATGCTATCAGAAAAATGTGGAATTCTTAGTGCGAAAGCAATTAAGTTTGAAACAAGAGCTAGGCACGAAATCAATTTTTCTTGCCCTTTGTTCAATCAGAAACTTACCTTATATAATTGTAAAAATTTAATTTTAAATTTGCAAGATTTATTGTTTTGCATTTCATGAAGTGGTAAGAAAAACCCAATTTTACAAGATACTTTATGCTTTTTGTAAATAATTTTCTTTTAATTTATACTTCATTAGCGTAAGTTAGCGATGGAGTTTTAAAAAAGTACAATTTAATGTTCAGTTTGGATTATATATTATTTATGTTTTGTCTATTGCTGAAAATAATTTGAATAAGTTTGGAGGTAGCTGTGGGAAATTGTTAAATATTCAAAATGTAACTTTTTGTAAAACTTTGAAAAATCTTTGTTCTTTATAACTTTGGCCACCTGAAAATGTGAAATTAATTTTCAGTGTGGAAATGATTGGCAGGCGAGAGGCTAACCTGGAAAAGACTATTATATTCAAGTTACTTTCGTTTGTGTTTTCTATAGTCTTTGACTTGTTTCTGTCAATTTTCTGCCATCGGAAATAATTTTTTTTGCCAATATATCATAGCTCTATGTGTTTTCATAGCTTATATTTTGTTAAGTTAGATGTACCCATGATTCACATTCTAACAGAAAAACTTGGAGCAGGCAAAAAAATTAATTTTTCGAGAAAAATAAAGTATAATCTAAAATTCAATGTGCATAAGGAAGAAATTTGTGCATGAGGTCTTAAAAAGTAATGTAAAAATGATAATATTGCAAAACTCAATTGTTTTGAAAGCCACTTATGTTAGAAAATTGACTGATTGTGTGAAATGTTTCTTTGCTTACAGGTTTTTTCAAATAAACAGATGCAAGCTTTGGGAATGGATTCAGAAGGTAATTATTTTCATATCTATATTTTGCAATATATGTTTTATGTAAATATAACAGTTATGTCAACATAATATTTAATGTTTATGTCTTTTTGTGTTTTTTTCAACTCCCTCTTTTGATTCAAGTCTTGTTAAGATAGGGTAAGATATTATTTAAAAAAATGAAATTTTTATTTTTATAGGGATTATTCTTCTACTCACTGTTAAATGCATTTAAAAGAGGAATTAATGTGTTGAAAAGTTTAATTAAATCCTTTATAAAGCTTTATTAAGTGTATGAATTCATCATTGCATTGATCTCTGGGGATAGCATAGTTTTATTAAATACTTTTATGATATATTTAAGGGAGTTGTTGTTTTATTTTTTATTAAATGTAATATGAAATTTAAATATCCCATTGTAAATTACCTTTCATATATGTATATAATATTTACAAGTTTATTTTATTCATAAAAGGGTTGTATTCAATTATATTCATGTGAGACTTGACTTGTATTGATTCTGCATTTATTTAGCCCTAAGTGGATTACTTTTTTTCATATCAGACATTAATTATAATTTCCATATATATTTTGCTTTACTTTCTTCAGGAATCACCGATGATTGGTTTCCTAAACAGAGGATAAACATTGCACGCAAAAAGTTAGAGGGACTAAATCCATGTTATGTAACAAGGTGAGAAATGTTTTTAACCATGCTCTTTTTTAATATCTTACGTTAAATAATGTGAGTTCTAACTCCGTAAAAGCATATTTCATTTCTTGCAATTGAGAAGGCTACACCAATTTTTCTAAATATTTAATTTTGTCATCATTTATGTTTTTTATATTTCAGAGAAATATAAAAAATATAAATCCCTTTAATTAGTTCAACAATAATTATTTTGAAATAAAGTACTTTTATTCAGTTTATGAATGAATCAGTTAAAAATGGAATTTTTTCTTACTCAGTGACCATGTGTTCTAGTGACTAAATTCAAAAGATTATTTTCTATAAGCTCTAAATCCAAAGCACTCAATTTTTCTTGTTACATCTTTATGTGTGTATATTTCAATTGGTGCAACTATTGTCTGGGGCTGTTGTGACTCAGTGGGTATGCCCACTGCTCTAGCAACCTTTGAGTTGTAGGTGGTGCAGGTTCGATTCCTGTCAGGTGCATTCCTCCCTGGGTACATTTCTCTCTTCTGCATCAGTAAAACTTTCATTGTGTGTGTGCCTATTACTTGACGTTGTATGTCTTGTGTCTGGCGCAGCATGGCCAAATATGACCCTTGCACCATAAAACCCTCAAAACAACCAACCAGCCACTATTGTCCATTAGGCTTTGATAACTAGTGGTAATCTACAGTAGTGTAGCTCAACATCGATAATTGGAGGTCCGAGATTGGTTTGAAGCAAAAATAATTTAATGCTTAGTTGTAGACAACCTCATAAGTCACTTTGTGTCGGCATTATTTCTTTTCCTCAAAGATAATACAAAACAAATAATTTATAGCTAGTTAAAAAATAGTCCAAAAGGCGCAATTGCTTCTAATCCTGTGGCAACTCTGTTGATGATCCAAGCAGTGTCTTCTAAGTGTGAGGCTGTCTTTACCAAGGTGGGAAAATAAGAGAAAACAGAAAATGATACGGACCAATTGCACATATCATCTGGACTGAATGATAGCATCAGAAAGGAAGCATGGGGTAGGTAAGAAGAAATGTTCTAAAGGTACCCATTGTGTGACAAATGCCATTAACCTATCATAATAAGAAACCATTTGAGGCTGAAAGGATGGATATCAGCATTCCCTGTTTGGATTTTTTGTGGTGAAAATCAAGGACATTAAAATCGAAACTTTTGTCTTACTAAGATTTACATTAAAAAAAATCTTTTTTGGTTTTATCGATTATTTTCCTTTTCCAGTGAATTTTAAATTTTTTTTAGGGTGTGCCTGGCTTCCATGCATTCTATGCAACTAGTAGTCTAACTTACTAATTTGTAAACATAACTTGTCAGTTTAAGTTTTTAGTTCGCTTTTATATATATAAGAACACAATTGTTCTCATGAATGTTCTATACAGAAAATATTAAATATAATCTCATGAGTGTTAAAATCAATTTTGGTGCATCATATTTATTAGTGATTGAGACTTTAAGGGACATGCAAATATAAACCGTGGTATGGTTTATGTTTGCAGATCTGAAAATAGAAGTCTTTCGAATTATATAATTGACTATATCCATGAGCTTTTAATTGAATTGCTTATATTTTTATTGTGTTTGTCTACACTAGAATTGAAAATGTTCTATATTTGAGTTGTAAAAAGGGTCAGTATTGATTGCTTAGTTCCACCATGCTAGTTTTGATTTTTATTATAGACCTGTGAGAGATTTTAAGTGAAATTCTTCAATACATTGTTGTATAAAACATTAAATTTTGTTTCTAACAAATGCTTTTATTGCTTTTACATTGTAATTTGAAATTTACTTGAATAATTACCAGTTTTATGGTATTTTGTCATTCTATTTGATGAAATAAAATGTTTCTTTTATAGCAAAGAGCTTGAGCTTGGGCATAAGTCAAAAGAGGAATTGTTCAATTGCATGAAATCTGTATGTTTAGGAAATTCTGAATATAATATTCGTGCTAAATACAATAAGTCTGGACTAAGTGTTGAAGAACAGGTAAGCTTCTATTTACAACTACTACTAATTACTATACTACAATTACCAGAATTACCTAGCATTGCTTGGGTTGAGTTAGTTAAATGTTGATTGAAAAAATGACCAGACTAATCATTTTCTCTTACATAGGAAGATGCAAACATTATTTAAATTGAATAAGTATGGAAAATATTTTTTAAACACCATTTTACATTTTTATAGCTTGTACAGTTTACTTTGGGTGCAAATGCATGCACATGCTCTATCCTTTAAACTCATTTCACATACATACACTCCTGTTGTAAAACACAACTATAAACAGTGGTACTAAGGTGACTAAAAAGACTTAAAAGATGATTATACTGGAGTTAAACTTTTGGAGTGATTATAAATGTCCCTTAAGTACATTTCTTATAAAAAAGAACTTACAGCGTGTAAGCTTGCACTCAGTTTTCCTATCAGTATTTTTTACCTTGTAGCACTCATGCATCAGGGTGCAATGTTTCTGAATTTCACCACCGTTATGAAAGGATGACAAATAAAATTTATGATATTCATGATTAATTTCTTTTGGAGCAAATACATTTTCTTGAAAATTAAATTCGCTGGCATGCAAAATAAAGGAGCTTGTTTTCAAGTTGAATATCTTCAATACAAAGCAAAGTTAATCAATTACGATTTTTCCTGATGGTTGATTGTATTTTAAATGCACTTTGCTCCAACGAATGCAGTTTTTAATTGCATCCTAATAAAATTTTTTTGAACTCGGATTTGATTTCCAAATGGAAACTGTACACCTATTTAGAATGATAGATGTAGTTACTTGACTATTGGGTTCAGCATTCAATAAAACCCTATAATATAATTTGAAACTTGACAAGCAACTGATTTTAATCGTCTTATAATGGAAACCTATGTCAAAGTTTTGAAAAATCTTTGAATTACAATATATGTCCACCTGTCTTATTTTAACTTTACTTATCTCAGTCAAACTGTCTTTATTTTAATATTACCTGTCTTACCTTGATTTTAACACTACTCATCCTTTTAAAATAAAAAGTTTTATACGTTTTGCTTTAAAAGTTTTGTTTGTATATTATATTTGATTTATTTTTATGATATGGAATTCTGCAAACCATTTTGTTGTGAACCAAAGACATTAAAGGAAAGTTGATCGAAATATACCTATATATACCGCCAAGAATCGAACTCATGTCTTTATCTATATTTTCAGTAAAATAAGTAATTCATTAAAATCTTCCATAAAAGTTATTTACAACATAGAAAGTTATGGAACACAAATACTGCAATACTAGAACAAACGAAAATGAAGAATTCCGAAAAACAAAATATGTGGGCAAACTTTTGAGAATAGAACAATTAAAAAAAGACTTGAACAAAATTGATGATGGCAATAACAATTTATTTACAAAAAGAGCACATTCATAATACTTAGAAATGCTCCAATATGACCACAAATTTTTATTGATGCATAAACTCAGAATTCTAAATTGAATTTAAAAAGTAGAATATTAATTCCGGCATTGCAAGACACCGAGTAGTAAAATTAAACTTAACTATCAGTGGATTTTTCTTCTGCACTCTTTGATACTCATTTCCTTATAAAATATATGTTAAATACAAAATTAAATATTTTAAATATCATTTATTTTAATATTATTTCATAATGCATAAAAAATTATGCTTTTATTTTTGAAATAAATAAAAAAGTGAGTTTAAACATTAGTATTAAAAAAATTGCATTCGAGTAATACTGGTAAAACAATCTGATTTTCAACTGCAACATTTGTAGTAATATTCAATGTTATTTCTATGAGGGTTCTAATTGTTTTTAGCCACCTCTGCAGGTCCAGGACAAATCGAACATGAGTTATTATGTAGCCTGCATTTCCCACTGGGTTCTAAAGAATAAGTGTATCTATTTTTATGTGGATTGGTCAAACGGCATAGATTTGTATAGAGTACAGACAGATACCAACTCCCTTTTATATATCTATAGATATTACTTTTAAAATGTAATCAAATTAGGTCATAGCTTTAAGCTTTTAAGTCTTGTCCAGAATGCTTACAACTGCTTATGCAATATTTATAACTATTACATATTTAGGTATTTTTAAGTGTAACTGAATACACTTATTTGTTAATTTACACATGCAATTAAAGATAAGTGCACATAATATTTTATGCGAGGCATTTGACATTCATTAATGACTTTAAAAAGTACCCCTTTTTGTCAATTCATTCTTTCTATGTATATATCATGCTTGAAAACAAGACATGACTAATTTAAACACGATCATTTTATCAGAGATTAATTTGGAATTTTTGAATCAAATTGTGTGGGTCCATGCCTCGTTACAGGAGGCGACTCAACTTTGGAAAAGATGTCTTTGCAATATGCCTACAGGGCTGAGGGTAAACGAAGAGAGCTTTGGAAAGCAGTTACAATTAGCTCTGGGACAACATTATTCAAACGATAGGGTTCACTGGGAGTGTGAGAAAGAGGAAATGGAAATCAAAATTAATATAATGCTATTGAATTACGCTGAAATAAAAGGAAAGAATTTGAGCATTACATATAATTCCAGTAATCTAAATTCAATAAAAATGCTGAAACATAAAAGTTTTAAAAAATTCAGTTAAAAAGAGTTTTAATTTGAGAAATAATGTTACCAGTTGAAATAAGGATCATTGATGAAAAAAAAAAGAAAATACGAAACTTTTGTTTTGATCCTCTGCACACCCAGAGGAAAAAAAGCTGGTGCTTTGAAAAATGCTTCTACTTTCAAACAATGTTTCAAAAGTACTTGGATGCTTAGGTTCTGAAATTCTCTCTCCCTTCCAACTTGCATCTGAGACGTGATTTATAGCCATTTATTTCATATCCAATAGTAGGTCCTGATCGAATTAGTCCTTATGTAGAAAAAAATACTATAAAATGCCAAACAAAACCAATATATATATATATATATATATATATATATATATATATATATCAAGAGCTTCTGTGCTGGTGAGATTTTCCAGGTCTAATGGTTGGAAGGATTAAATTATTCCAGTTTTCAAAGTATACCTCAGAGCTATACAGTTATTAATCTGCCTGCATGCTTTTGTGTCAAACTTTGATATACTTCTGCTGATAAGATATTGTTTTTCATTTACTACAGTTAGATGAAAATAATGCCTGGATGGAAATCTATTAAAGCTAAAATCTTCTAACAAAAAATAGGATATAAAGGCATATCAACAGACCATGTTTTATTAGAAATGAAATTATTTAAATTCCTTACACTGTAAAACATCTCGAATATCTTTTTCTTCATTGTAAAATATATACATAATTTCTGTTTACAAAAATAGGTAAATATTTTGAGAATTACTTTATTATTCATAATTTTAATTATTCCATTTTGTTATAAAAATATACATTAAAATTCTATTTGAAATTTAATCAAACTCATTGTTTTGTAGGTTGATTGCTTAATAGATTTGGCCACAGATCCTCATGTTTTGTGTCTTACATATTTTGGGTGGAATCCTTGGATGTAATTTGTATTATGAATATTCGTTATTTTTTCATTATAATAATAAGAGTATGTGTAAATCTTGATGCTCAATGTTGTTTTCTATGCATGTATTCTACATTAGTTTCTTTTGCTAAGTTATACATTACTTATACTCAATTTCAAAAATGTTATTTTTTACAATTTCGATATGTTTGTGAAAAGTTGAAATATAATTGACTAGAATTTTTTATATGGAATGCACAATATGTATTCTAGTTTTGGAATTGCATAATTTAATTTTATCAAAAGATTTCAAGATGCTTTCTATAAATTGCTTTATTGCCCATCCTCAGCCTCAGAAGTTTTATTGTTTAAAATTGTTTTGATTACTGTTAACAATATATATAATGAATTTTTAAAAATAGTAAGTAGGATATTCTCATAGCTTTTTTATTATTTGGTGCAGTACCTTTGGAAGTTTGTTTAAAGCAGTTCCTTGCTCTTAAAGATTTAAAATTTATAAGATCTTAGTAAATGCATACCTGCCAACTTGTTTAGTTTGGCTGTGCAATGTACAGAGTTTGGCTGAATTGTACTATGGGCATACAGTTCACAAAATTTACAAATGAATCGTACATTTTTTCTAAAGAGATTCGCTACAAGTTTACATAGATGCCAACTACTGCAGGTTCTTTACAAATTTGTATTGGGAAGCATGTACTATGCATAAGGTAAATTCTACAATGGAAAATAAATTTTCCATTGTAGAATTTAAAAAAATGAGAATGGAAAATAAATTTTCCATTCTCAAAATTCGTTTTCTCTCTAGCTGTTTTGAGTGAATAGGATCGTCCTCCAAAAAACAGGTTGCATATTTAACTTGACTAACAAGAAGCATAAGAGAAATGGATTCTCGATCCCATCTCTGCTCAGTTGTTTTCAGTTGACAGCCCTTAACATTAAGCAAAGTCTAGATCTAATTAGTACTCGATAGTGAAGAATAAAACTAGAGCAACACACAAAATAAATCTTTTAGACTAAACAAGATGAAATTGGAGACATTGAATTATTCAAATTGATACATCAATAAATATATATCTGATACAGATCACAGATCTATGCATGCCATAGGCTCACAAAAATTAAAAAATTTAAAAAATTCACATAGTGAGGTATGTAAATGATACATAACTATGATCTTAATTTAGTTTTATAATTGACTTGACTTATTATGGAACTTGTGTGATATCTATTGATTTGAATGTATTGAATAAATATTTAAAGGAGATATCTGCTAAAGGCATTAAAAACAAAAGTTACTAATTTAATGGGTTACTAATCTGACTAATATTTGACAGTGAATGCTTTGTACTAATTTCAATGCACCGATTTCAATGCTTTGTTCACTGATGTTTACCTGATTCTAATGATAATTATTTTCCTGGTTTGTTTTTCCTGTTGTTAAAAATCTAATATTTCAACTGCCAATTTAACATTTTGGCATTTAATATTCAAGAAAACCATTGAAAGAGTACTTATTATTTTGTAAAATATACTTTTAAATTTGCCACTTTGCATTTTTATAATCTTTTATTTAAAATCAAGTATATTTTTACTCACACTTTGTTGAATTTAATGTAAAAATTGTATATAAAGTTATTTTTCTATTGGCTAATTCTCAGCTTGTTTCTGTATATTAGCTTGATTTTTAAAAATAAACGTTTTTGATAAAAAAAAATACTCCTTTGTTTTTCATAATTAACCTTAAATAAAAAAAATTCTCAGTGAAGTAATTTTATAAAAAAACTGAACAATTAAACAAACATGCTTTGGTTAACAATTACTTCACTTCTAATTACTTTCATTTTATATGAAATTGTTGGGTATCATTTTCTATATAGCATATATTATACCTTCTTTCTATTATACCTTTGAAGTTCCATGGACTTTGGTAATTTTGTATTAAACTTTTATGCATGAAATTGAAAAACACTTTATAAATTACCTGACAGGGTGTTTGAGTAATTAAAATAGCAAAAACAGGCCTACACAATTACATTTTTATTGGGTAATGAAAGCTAAATGTCACTAAAATGTTAAGTGCTGATCATAACAAGGTTTAATTCAAATTTTTCTTGTTTTCCATCCACTTGATAAAAAGTATAAATTTCTTCTTTTCAGAAAACTGTCTGGGTCTTAGAAATTGAGTTTAATTTTTTGCTTAGTTAGCAAATGTGTTTAAAAAGAAATAAAACAATTTATCATAAGCAGAATTATGTTCTATTTTTTTTTCGTAAAATAGTATATTACAAGTTCGAAACCTTCCCAGAACGTATAAGTCATACATTTGTCTGAGACATACAAAGAACACAAGTCATAAATTCGCATTTTCAAATTAAATAGAAAAAGTAATGTAACATGGAGAGGGATTTCCCTACACAATGCATGACAAACAACGATGTTTCATACTCTTAAGGTGGTTGTCTAACAGTCTGTAGGCAGCAAACCCCACTGTTCTCGTAAAGCATTTCGAAAAACAGGCAGAGTTCGTGGAGGTGGGGTTAGGATAGCAACATGTCTCAAGAGCATCCCATACATGCTCGATGGGATTCACGTCAGAAGAGTATACTGGCTAATCCATACTAACGATCTCATTTTCAAGATACTGTCGCGGAAGGCGAGCTGTGTTGTGTGGACCGGCATTTTGAATTTAGAATAATTGCACATGCATACAAACGAACCACAGAGTTCAGAAATTCATCTCTACAGCGATGAGCATTCATTGTTCCTCAGGAGTACATAGAGGTCACTTCACTCACCCAAAGAGATGCCTTTTTAAACTACGTAGTACACTACCATAGAAAGGTGATATCGCGTCCTAGATTCTCCAGGTCAAAATACATCGAGACTATCTAAAATTTTGGACTATGTGAATAGTACAGACCTCCATTGATGCCAGTTGACATGCATTTGTGCCCAATTAAAACAAGCCTTCCTATGACGGGAAGTGAAGTACTGTATAGTGGTGTACTGTAAAGAGACTGAAACCAGTCTTGTTTGATGCAGCAAACACAGACTGCAGGTAAGTTAGGGTGGTGGTCCTGTTCCTTCTCACAAATAAGCATGCATGCGGTCATTGGAGCCTGTCTACAAGTACCACAGCTACGTATTTAACGTGTCGACGACAATCGATAGGTTCGCTCAGATGTCAAAGGCATATTAAATTTTTTCATATCATATTTACTCTGTTCACATCGTGAATTAGACGAACAGCTCAATTAGTAAACAGGAGAAGCTGTGGTAAACGCTTGTATCTTAATAGTTTGACTTTAGGATAGAACCTAAACGATGTATTTGCAATGTCTTTAGTGGTGTTTTGTGACGACGCGATGCTTTTGCAGCACGTGGCATACCATATGCGATAGACGTAATTGCTGGTATATTTATATAACCATGGCGATGTATGATAGCTGCTACCTTTTTTCATCGGAAAAAACCCTCTTGTGCTAGTTGAATCGTTGCTTGACTCGTCGAGATACTGATTCTGTTATTTGAAATTGGTCAGTCTGGACCAACAAACGACTTACATTCAGCAATTTCTGCAACACCTTTATTTTGTCCCGACTCGAGTCTGCCGATTGCTATGTATTGTTTTTTTTTGTGTAGTTTCGTTTTAACTGCGCGAAATATACTGATCTCATCGTAATAATAAATGCGTGTTCTAATACTACATACGATGTGCGTGAGCAGCAGCATCTCATTGGTTACTTCACCAAGTTTGAATCCAATCGCATATTTTTTACCAAGTTATCGTGATATTTTCATTTGTTTATTTATGGAAACAAGTGTATCTGCAACATCATGGAATATAGTAGCTTTTATCTCCACAGACTTCTAGGATCGGGCCATAATCTTCTGGATAAATATAGTCAATATCTTGAAATCCTATTTGTACTTGATAAGTTTCTTTACGCTTTTGCATTATAGTTCTTACATTGCTTTTGCAATCATTTGTTTTTAAATTCGTATACTGTAATTCTAGAGATTTGAATAATGACGATAGAAATTAGTACAATATTTTCTAGTAGAGTATATACTATATAGAAATTCTAGGTGGAGATGTCGAATCCGGGGCACTAGCGATTTATCGCCAAACATGGTAACCTTGGTGTTTTGATTCAGCTTTATGGCAACCCTATGCAAAAGGTTTTTCGCGTAGGAAAGTCCACGTTTTTTTTTAATGAACATACTGTCTTTGGACGCCATCTTGATTTGGCGACAAAAATGCTTGGCGACAAACATGCCCCGGATTCTACATCTTTACCAAATTCTAGACTAGATTTTCTAGTACTATATAGAAATTAGGAAATTTTTAATCACTCTTTTCCTAGTGACATGTGAACAACCCTGAAGATGTAATTCTGAAATTGCACTGCTCTCAAAACATGTTTTGGTCGAGGCTAATTGCGAGAAACAATAGGGTTGTGTAACAGTTACAAATTATACCTTCCATTATGTGGCTCTACACTCCAATCGGAAACGATTGTATGCAAGTAATTTTTTTTTAATTTAAAGATCGCTTGACATCGAAGCATGCAGGATTTTAGTCATTGGAGATAAAAGTATTTCCAATAATCTCGCATGTATATCGACATGCTAATATCAAAAACTTATAATAGTACACTATTTTGTGTCGGAAATGTACTTTTGGAATATTAGTAAAATAAGTTTATTACTTAATGTAAACTGGGAGTGGGTGAGTGTTTAACATTTCCTTCCAAATACGTCACCTTGCTCCTTTAAATTATTTAATGGAAGTTACTTGTTTTCTTAATATAGTGAATATATATCAAAATAGTTTATACCCTGCCGACTTGAGTTTCAACCAAATTATTGCTGTTTAAATAACCAATTTTGTTTTTTTATATTATGCATGTTCTATTATGCAAGAGGGAATATGAGTTCATCAATCCTAAATATGACTCATAATCAAAAGACTGAGCGTATCCTCTGTTTTAAGGGCTTAATGAAATTTCTGTGTATCTGATTATTTTAATTTTCCATTTATTTTCTTGATAAATTTACCGGATGCGTAGGTCAATCGAGAGAAAAACTGACCAACGTGTTTAATTTTTTTTTACATGAAGACACTAACGGACATTATAAAAGAACTTTTTCTTCTGAAACACCTTTGAAGCAACTATGGAGTTAGCGAGCTAGCTCAGAATTCTCACTAACTGTTAAGGGAACAAACCCCCTCCCCTTTTAACCTTGGTGTTTATCTTTGCCTCGAAATAGTGGCCAATCTCTGGTGCAAAAACCTGTTTCAAACTGTCACCAGCTCTAGGCAAGGGACTGTTTGTTTTTCTACTTGTATCTTCACTCCCCTAGGAGTAATAGGACAGTTTTGTCTAGACGAGATATCTCGTCCTTAGCAAAATTGACCAGATCTTAGACGAGATATCTCGTCGAAACACATGGAGGGCTAAAATTGAAGTAACGCAAGATTAACTGTTTATATTGATAACCAAAACGATAATTAAGTAATTACGCTTTTATAACTTTGAATGCATCAATTTACTCCATGAAGAAAATATTGGAGACTCGCTCCCCCAACTCGCCTTACGGCTTGGAGTTTTTCACGGGGGGCGGAGAAGCGATGACCTCCACAGCACTAGAGAGAGGCAATGGGCAGCCCATCCACGAACAGGACGTGCACCTCCTCCCCCAACATGAGCGCACGCGGCCGAACAAATTTTATTTATGTCTAAAAAGTATTTACAGGACTGAGGCCACTCATGGGCCGAACATAGGATTTGAAGGCAATAAGAACTGAATACAAAAAAAGACGGCAACGCACATAATGGCCAAAAGGGCCTAAAAGTTTAAAAAGTTTGATGTGGAACGGCAATCCCTCAAGGAGAAAGAAAAAGAAGGAAAAAGGAAAGAGGAGAGAGGAAAAACAGGACTGAAAAAGAGGAAAGAGAGGATGAAGTGGAGTTTTGGAGAGTAATAGGAGGACAAAGTCTGGCCAGGAATAGAGGAGGCTAGGGGACATTACCATCCACTTTTGCACCACACTCCAGGGCTCCTTCCGCAGCTCAGGTCTTATCCTGCCTTCATGAGAGACGACCATCATAGCATCATCATCACTATCTGTTTTTTATATTTAGGCCCTTTTGGCCGTCTTGTGCGCCGTTATGTTTTGTTCTGCTTTTAAGAGATATATGCTCGGCCCATGAGCGGCCCCAGTGCTGTAAATTTTTGAATACAAATAAATTTGTTCGACCGCGCGCGCACACGCTGGGGGAAGCGGTGCACGTCCTGTCCACTGGATGGGCTGCCCGGTGTCCCTCTCTCAAGTGCTGTGGAGGTCCTCGAAATCTCCGCCCCCCGGTAAAAACTCTAAGCCGTAAGGCGAGTTGGGGGAGCGAGAGTCTCCAATCCCTCAAGGAGTCAAGGCTGGGATGGCTTGGATTGGAGTTGTGAGGCATTACCCTGATGGCAGTTGGTGAAGATGACGGTACAGCTGCTGGTGGTGTAGTGGTAGAAGAGTGTGTCCTCACCTTACTAACTTTCTTTTCTTCTTTTAACTTGTTCTTTTTTCCTTTTCTCTTCCTTCATTCGTTGTGGTGTGCGCAAGTCCTATTTGGACTTAGAAAATTTTTCTTTCTTCTCTCTCTTTTTCCCCCCCTATACTCACCTTGTTGTGGTGTGCTCAAAAACATTTCAATCCTATAACAATAGATCCCGGACCGTGATTTAAATGTATTTTATTAATTTGCACGGGCCAGGATCAAAGTATTAAAAGTACAAACCTTAAAATATCCGCTTTTAGTTCAGGAATCTAAAAGTCATATGAAATAGACATAAAAGAAGGACGCATATAAGAATTTTTAATAAAAATCATTTTAAATTAGGGCCCAACCGTGGGACCGATGTTTCAATTACAGAGTAGGGTTATATCACCAATGAAGAAAATATTGAAATAGGTACTAAAGTAAACGGAGCTGCATACGTTGATTGCATATTTTGGACAGGTCCACTCTTGTGATAACTAAATTTGGATCGCTGATTGAATGTAAGATCCCCATTCGATAGATGCAATTTGAGTACAAGAAATCGACATTAAAAATAAGATTTTTTTTATCATAAAAGAAGCACAAAACCGGTAATTAACTTCTCTTTCAAGTAAACACTTTCCCCAAGGGTCTCATCTATTATTCAAACCGTCCTCAAACTGAAGGAAATCCAGCTGCATCCCGTTCCAGTTCAATTCGTCTGGGGTGGAAAAAACACTGGAGGAAACGGCGAAGAAAAGAATTCCAAACTCTACCAGTATGTCGGCTGAAATGTAAGCCATTAAGGCGAACTCCTGTCATTGATGGAAAGCGGCTCTGCTACTGCAAATAACAGTCCTTTTCTAAATTGGCTCATTTGTCAAGGGATGCCGCCAAAGTGACAAATACAAATGTTTATGGCTATTCATCTATTCGCAGTCGAACAGTCCGGAGAGACGAGGCCACTTATAGAACAGACAATTGCTTAAGAGTTCGGCGCTTGAGATTTGGTACGACAAAGTTGTCCGTTTTTTGTACCATTGGAAGCGCAGGCAAAGCGAGCCGTGATAAAAAAATTAACGATAAGCCATTAAATAACAAAAAAATAAATTAAAATACATAACTGTAAGTGCTTAATTATTCTTCTCCGCTTTGTTAATTAACGTTTAGTAAGATAAAATTTTATAGCACAACGCAAAGCATCCCAAACTGACTCACTAATTCATACTATCAATAATGTTTTTTACGTTCGACCGAATGGTCGAAAAGAAGTCTGACAGAGCTTTCTGTTAAATATTTAGCCAAATGTGTCTTGGCAAATTTAGCCCGTTAAACTACGAATTCCTTCATAAATAAAATCACGTTTGTCGGATTGTAGCAAAGTTTCTAATGACTTGATTTTCTTAACTTATTTTTTTCACTTTTGGAGGTCTTCATTTGTGTACCTTTGGTATTTCTCCTTAATTGGGTTTCAAGCTTCAAATCCAACTAAGGGCCGCTTCGCACCAACGGAATACAGGTCAATCTCAATCCAGTAGAAATTGACTAACGAAAATTTGGGAAAACCGCTTCCTTAAGAAATAGCTTAATAATCTTAAAACCTTTTACACTTCCTGAATCCGGAGCATTCTGCTTTAATGAGCTCGAATCTAAGCCAATTAGTTTACTGAAATCAGATGGATTAGGATTCTCTTGGTGTGAAGCTGCCCTATGGGCGAAATTCTTCAGTGTAACCACGAATTCACATATTGCCATGTGAATCTGGTTACACTAAAGAATTTTGCATCTAGTTGAATTTCATGAAGCAAACCAAGATCGCAAGAAACACCACTAATGTAGATCTTCGGAATCAAGAGGTTAAAGATGCATGAAATTTTGGTCCATGTAGGATGAAAAATATTCTCCAACGTAACACTGATACTTAATCCACCTTTTCTGCATGCCATTAATTTTGAATAAAAAAAGCACTTCGGTATGATCTAAGGGAGCCTAGGTAGAGAACACAAGTGTGGGCGTGGATGCATGTATATTCTCACTATGTGTGAAGTCCTGTTCTCTAATACCATTCATTGATAGACCGTATGAAACTTACTCAAACGTTTTAAATCGTTAAATTTATTCCCAGAAAAAATCGAAATACGGTCTAAACAACTTCTTCAATGCAGATTTTCTTTTATTTTTTTGTCCGTTTCAGTAAGCAAGCGGCGTGTTGGATTGTCGCTGCATTTTTCTCGAGATAAAATTCGTTCACAACGGAAGAAATCTTATAATACCAGGTCGAAATCAGGTCTCAAGGGACGTGGGCTTCATCAATGACCCAGGACTTTTCACACTAAGTTCGCTTCAATTATTCATGAAGCAAATCAATGAAGCAGGAGCTCCTACGAGTTGGGATGCGCATTTGACTTGTAACGGCTAAAGAACTCCTTGTTTGCGACCCTTCTAAGACAATTTTTCCTAGGTCTTCTGCCTTGTTTCTCATGCGAAAAATAGTCTAGCATTCCTTATGTAGATGTGGGAGGTGGACTGAAAGATCTGTACGTGATAAAACAAACAAGTGTTCACCACAAGACTTGTTTCATGTGTTCAGTTCCAGTGAGGTAGTGGAGGTTCGAGACCCCTTGAAATTGTTGATTTTTAAAATATCTACAAATGAAACAATTCTGCATAAAAATTTCTTTTTATGTTCTGCGAATAAAGTATTGATTTTATGTTTTCTCAAAATAACTATTTTGATAGTCATCATGCAATAGTTTACACTTTCAAGTCACTCTTTGAAGTGGTTTCACCGCGAAACCACACTTTAACCCTTCTGGCGGTTTTATCTTCGCATCGAAAACTGTCGCCTGTAGTGGCCAGCCTCTGGTCCAAAAACCTACACAAAACTCACCAGCTCTGGGTAAGGGACAATTGAATAATAGGGCAAGGACATAATTGAATCATCATTCCCCTTGGAGTAATAGAGCAGTTTTGTCTAGACGAGATATCTCGTCCTTAGCAAAATTGACCAGATCTTGAACGAGATATCTCATCGAAACACTCGGAGGGTTAAAAATTTCTAAGCTAATTGTATAGTTTTTCGGGTAATCACGCTACATGTGCTCTATAGTACCACCATCTGTCGATCAATAGCGTAAAATGTGTTCAAATATATTCAACTGCTAATCGAATAGAAGTTGACTAACCTATTCTGTGGTTGAAAGCATTAATGAAATAATGTTCAGGGATTCATTCAACAGTTTCGCAGCTTTATTTAAATATTCTTGATTTCATCTACGGATTGCATTATATTGTCAGAACTATGCGAAAAGCTTCCCGTTCTAACGAAATTCCTAGTTTAATTACACTAGACAATGGGAAATCTGGAAGATGGAATTCAGTGCAGGAAAGAAAATATGACGTATGAAAATATGAATTTAGGTGTCAAAAAATGAAACACTAGTGCATGGAATATACTTTTTATATTCTACGAATAAAATATTTATATATTTACAAAATAACTATTTTTGATGAACTTATGGTAATAGTAGAGTTTATTGAATTAATATTCAGGGATTCATTTACCAATTTTTTCAGCTTAGTTTAAATATGCTTGAATATGGAGCTGACCGTTGCTAGAACTACACTGAATACTCTCCGTTGTAGTCAAAGTCTTCAGAAGTTTGTTTACAGTAGGCAATGAGAAATCTGGAAGATAGAAATCACACACAGCGCAGAAAAGAAAATATGAACGAACACGAAAACAGGTTAAGACGTCAAAAGATTCCGAATCACATTTAAGAATGAATGGGATGCTTTTGAAGTGGATGATCAGAAGCTAATTGTGGTAACGTAACTGAGGTATATATACACTTTTTACTATACTTTATCAGAAATAATTATTAACATTAAGAAGTAACGGAAATGTTACTCGTCATCAATGGCCCTTTGTGTTGCTCTAGTGCAACGTTAATTAATTACCATTACCATTACCGAAATGTTGCTTAATATTTTTGATTGATTTTGTGTGGAAGTATAGATATTTATATCGATGGTTTTATTAATTATAAATGTAAATAAGATATGAGATGTGAGTGACTACATAGCCATCAATAGATATCAAATCAGAAACTTTAGCGCAAATGCTATGCGAGGATCTGTTAGTATACATTGTTTATTAAACCGAAGAAATATGTTGGTTTTTTTAGTTTGCATTAAAATAAAATTTTCTTCTTTGTATTGCGGCACAAATAACATTCATAACAAATATCCCGCACTTTCCACTTAAACTGAACCTTAAAGCGATATTATATGTGTTAGGATTATAAGAAACTATTTACTATATCTGAGGTCAATGTAAGGATAATAGAGAATATCCTAGAGAGAGGTAAAGAAGTCTCATAAGCATAAATGAGCTGCTCTGATTTGCTGAAGAGAGATTGGTTATAGTGGTTGACATGTTCTACGTAATTATCGTTTATTTTCTTAATTTAATTTAATTTTAATTGTTGATATCTTTTATGCTTGTATGAGCTCTAACTTTTATATAATCGCAAGCAGAATAAATGAACTATCGCTCCGGCCTAGCAGTCCTGAACGAGCGGCACTCTTAACCGTTCGGCCGGCTGAAAAAAAGGTGACTATTAAATTATCGCGAAATATCAGGAAAATTGTACACCAAGGCGATATATGTTATGTTTCTTTGGGTTTCACCTTTAGAGTTGTTGCAAAAGAAAAGAAAACGAGCTCCTCCTCCTTTGGAGGGTGCTGCCTCTGAGAGTACGTTCAGATTCGTCAAAGAATTTATGACGATATATGAGTAAAACAAAACAATAAAATCAAATCAAGCCATCAAATAATTTAATTTTAAAATATTCAGTCCATACCTTCAAATTCTGAGCAAAATGTTACTTAGCATTCGTTTATTCTTAGGTAAACTTGTAGTGTTTATAGAACTATATCGTGTTGAAAACGGATCCGCTTTTTATTACAAACACGGAAGATCACTTTAAGTTGACCTTAAGTGTAGTAACAAAATCGCTCTCCCCTTCACTAATCAAACAATAACACATTTCGGAAATCCTCGACATATTTTGAAAATCGATGCCTAGGAGGAAGGGAAACGTTTTATAAGGAAACAAACAAATCCGAACGCGTGCAAGAAATATATACTATCGGGGAACGAGAGAGCTGCAATCTTATTGGCCTACTTCACAGACTTCACGAAGGAGACAACTTAAAATTGATTCTGTCTCTTAACTTTTTTAAACATCGGTTGATTTCTAAAGTTCCTAATGCAATTCTTTTCCTCCACATCCGTTCAACAAATTCGTTGTATCTTCTTTTCGTTGCCAAGGCGATTGTCTTCGCAAAGAAAAGGCGGAAAGACCTCTCAGGCAACTCCTCTCTTCTCGGAAATGCATGCACCTTTTCTTACTAGATGTCTGCGTCAGGGACATGTCAAAAGGTTTGCATACTCCTTCCTCTGCAGCAGTAATGAAAACAAAAGCCCCCCTTTTTTATTATTTCTCTTCGGAATAAAATGGCTCGTGAATAAACGCAGATAGCTGGATGTGCTGTAGTTTCCGGTTGAAATTCTCCAGGACAGTGGTTTTCGATCGTTTTAGTTGTGGCCTTGTGGAACGACACGAAATGGCATTGTTAAAAATACACTATCACTAAATTAACTTGTTTATGTATTTGACTCTTCTCAATCTTGTAAAATTTCAGACATTTTAAAAATTATTAACCCTCCAAGTAGTTTCGACGAGATATCCCTTTCAAGATCTGTTAAATTTTTCTAATGACGAGATACCCCGTAGAGAAAAAACTGCCCTATTACTCCAAGGGGAATGGAGATCTAATTAGGCAAATCAAATTGCCCCTTGCTCAGAACTGGTTTGAAACAGAGGCTACATCAGCCGCATTTGCCCCAGCTCCTAAAAAGTTTAACTTCGCCTTCAATCGTTTTAGCATATTCATAAAGAGCATAAAGTTCAATTCGCATACTTCGCTATACATCGTGAGCGCCATGCTCCCTTCCCTCTCCTTGGGGGAGGAAATGATGTGCTATTTTTAGATTTTCCATCGAGATGGACTCAGTCTATCTCGGCAAGCGTGAGCGCAACACGACTGTGCGAATTATCGTTTCACAGCTCTTGAGGAGATCTATTTAAATGCACAAAGAACATTTCGCAGTGGTTTGAAATTAACATTTTAAAAATCGGTGAACACTTCTGACAATATCGTGGTTTATCTGGACAATTGATTAACTCGTTTCAACTCTTCGATCTGCAAGTCGTAGTCCTACGCTAACTGACGAATCAATCAGAACTGATTTTTATGTTCTTAAACTTAAATAATTTTGTATAAAATCAATTCTACTCGTTTTCTTTCTTTGTGTTCTCTCCCACACAGTACCAAATAGACTTAAATTATTACAGTGCAACTCACTACTTCTTTTACAGATTTTTTTTACCCGTTTTAATATATGTCTGTTTCTTTTTAATACAGGCAAATAAACTTACTTCGATATTTATGTATATTATTTGATTGTCTTGTAATACCAAATATTGCTAGGATGATCCAGGATCAGTAGATCCATCCCTTAATCCTTCCATTATATCGATGAGAGGAGATTTGTTTATAGAATTCTAGATCTGTTTTCTTCAAAGTAATGGTTATTTCTTATAAAGGAAAAAAGTATTTTCAAGGAAAAAAAACCTTTTAACAGGTTTTTGGCCTTGCAATTATTGATTGACGAATTAAAATACGAACAACTCTATTCAGTGAAAAAATCTCAGTTGCTACAAAATGGGTTTTTCTTCTCAAAATTGAGTGTTGCTTTGTCCTTTACTGATTATTTATCAAAACCATTTTAAAGTCACAATTTACTAATATCTATTCAAATTTCATTCTATAGCTTTAACGAACTGTGAATTTTCTTGTATTTAAAACAGCCGGAAAAAACTCTAAAAAAGAGAAACAAAAGTTATGTAAAGTCTTCCAGGAATCCCTTATACAAGCAGGACTTAAGTAAAAACCATGCATATTTAATGAACACGCCTATTAATACTCTAACTCTTTTAACGCAGTCGAGTTATATTTCTAGGAAACCCAGTTGATGTGGAGCCGGAAAAATAAGCTATATAAATGTTTGGATTTTTTTTTAATTTTAATTTTAAAGCTTTTTTTCAGTTGAGTACCTTTTAAGTTGGAGAAAATAATTATAAAAAAGAGCCCTTTGGCTTAGGTATTCATAAAGAAGCACAAAAGCGAAAAAGTTTGCTCTTTTTTTATTTTGAGATGTTTTTCAGATCAGAATTAAGATTGAAAAAATTCTTACCGCAGAATTGAATTTAGCTGAACTGAAAATAATTAAGATTACTTTTTATAATTCAACGCATTTTTTCCCACCGTGTTAACTGATACCGCGATGTCTCAAAAACTGTTTTTGGATTAAAGAAAAATCATAAATTGCCTAAAAAATCTTTACTTATAAGTAATTTTAAGTGCTATGAATGGGAATATATTTTTTTGCACTCAAGTAGCAAATATTTTAAAAAGCATTGACTCTTTCCCTGATAGGAAAAAACCTATTTTTTAGGGCTAATCTGCAATATAAAGAGTAAGAATGTGAAGGATCACATAAAAAATTTAAAAAGTGTACGCCTTTTAAGTATGTTTTTAGACTCTTGACCAAACCATATTATTAAAACATACATGTATGTGCGTGTGTTTATACTTTACTTTTGCTTAAAGAAACTTTTCAATATTTTTAACAAAATTTGCTGCCATATTTCTTCGTATCTCTCAGATGTATTAAATACTTATAGTAACATTCACTCGAATAACATTTGAAAACAACTTCATCTCTCAGTAAATATCAATTTCTGTTAATCAGTTCATTCTAAAAAGATCCCAATGAAAAGGTTTGTGAGCTTAAATTTTGGGGAAAAGAATAAATAGTCTATTGAATATGAACTTTAATAGATTTCTTTACAAAGATGGCATATTTTATTCCTGAAAATTCTATGCTATTATTAAGAATATAAATAATAAAAGTGATTATAAGAAATTTTAGTGTGGTAATTTTAGTATCATGAACATTGCTATAGTTATAAAGCAGAACTTAACCACATGATGTTTATTTCACGAATCGTACTCTATTCAAATTTGGTCGATCAAGTTTTATACATTTATGTTTCATACTGTTTCGAGAGGGCTCTTTGTGTATAGCACCATTAAAACCTTTATTCCCACGGTTAAAAAGAAACTTTCTACCACTTTTAAACAACAAAATAATAAATAGTTTTGAAGAAAACACGATATAATAATTTTAGGCTAAAACCATGCATGTAAATTTATGATTCTATGACAGTCAATTTCTTTAGCCAAAAATCTTCAAATATGCGCAATCCTTTACCCAATTGGTCATACAAAGAGAAAATAAGGCGTAACATGTTAATTAGCGTTTTCACTGATAAAACTGCATTAGGTCACAATCTACATGCTTATAAACATAAACGAATTAAAGACGCTGAAAATATGAAAATGTTCTCTAGACAATTAAGATATTTGGACTGCATCTAGTTTAATACAGAATTAACAGCCAATCTCAATTACAAGTTATTTACTGTCACCTTATAACAGTACATTCGTACTAGCCAACAAATGCTGGGCTGTCAGGAAATGTTACATTTTTGTACCAAATATATATGCTTAAAGACTCAAGACCATGATTAAGTTTAAAATATATCCTTTATTAATTAAAAAAATTAGTTTTACAGTCACGGGTCGAATATTTGCAGCTCATCTTTGAGTTCTGCCTATGATGGTGGCCATGCCAGAAACAGCATATCTTTTACATATGTCTATGGGGCTATGGGTGTTATTGAAGAGAGCCTGGGATTTACTTGTGTGGATTTTATATCGCAATTGGGCCTTATTTGGCAATGGAGAAATGTCAATTATATCGTTTTGACAGTAATATTCAAATGAGAGGATTGAAACGAGACGAGCAAACGGAAATGATAGACGAACATAGATATAATCCTATTTTTCTTATCCCGGATCAAAATTAGATAAGTTCCATGATGTTCTTTTTACAAAAAATGTCCAAAAGATGTCTAGGATCACCACGAAATTACTTTCATGACACCCCGAAACACTATAGTACATGATCAGGACTAGCCATGCTGATTCCCTGATAGTTGTGACATTCAGGGGAATATTTTCCTACAACATATTTCATTGCTTTGGTGTGATCAGTTTCTAAACCCTGGAAATACTGAATGTTCGCTACATAGCTTGAAGTTAGCTATTTATCCTGGTCTTTGTATATATCAGTGGTATGTGGCATCCAATTCCAGACTTTTTTTCGTCAACTGACAATTCAAAACTTAATTGATATCATGGTAGGAAGGTATTTTAATTAGCGTCGCACTGGGAGCATCACAACGGGCTATGGGCGATGGAGCTATTGGCCCCCGTAAGGAAAGATGCAAGGACAACACCACGTAATTTTGTACCACATTATTATCATGGAGTGGATGAAGGCTGCACCTGCTGTCCCTCAGAAGAGGCGAGACACTTGCTGTTATCAGTATGACTTTGCCCATAAGAATGATCGTTATTAACATTAAAAACAGTCACCAGGTAAGGAATAAGAGTTAACATTCTCTTAGATTCACTTGGTCTAGCCCCTACCCCACGTAGACACATCCAACTTGAGAGATCCTACTGATAATAACCCAACTGGCATAAGATGTGGTTTTTCCGCTGTCAAAAGGTAGCAACTGTCTCATATATGTCATGGTAACAGAAATATACCAACAATTATGTCTTTATCATATCTTTTAAGCCACGTGTTTCAGACACATCGCGTCGTCGCAAAACAACACCTCTAAAGACATCGCAAATACATCGTTTAAGTTTCTATTAGTAGGCCAAACAATTAAGATAGCAGCGTTTCACCGCTGCTCACTAATTGAGCTCCGTTGTTCACTAATTGAATTGTTAGTCGCATTAGCGATGCAAACAGCATAAATATGATTGGGAGAAAAATGTAGTATGGAATTGACACCTGAGCGTCCCATTATAGTACCTCCACAACTGATCACCTAAACCTAAGCACTCCCTGGCAGTAGATGGGAGGGTGACCCCCTGACTACCTTCCGATTTGGCGAGTGCCTTTTGGTTTTGTACTACCTATTTTTATGTTCTTTCACGACCCTAGATCTATATTTTAACTTAAAATACTAGCTTACGTGATATTCTTTATTTAAAAACTTTTTATCTTTATGATGTGGAGATGAGCTGATTTGCAGCTGGTGCTCCGAAAGTGATACGTCCTGTCCATTATCATACCTATGTGATTCTTATCGATTATCGTCAACGAATCTTAAATATGTGTGCTACTTGGGAAACTACCCCCCACATTGTTGTCAGGACACTATTCCACCATCCCGACAAGGTGGAGTTGAGATATAATCCTGCAGTATTTAAGCTGAAAAAAAGGGAATATTTTATACATGACACATATCCCTTTCACTTTTTGCATTCCTCGATATTCAATATCTGATTACTTGACCTCTTTTAGAAGGCATAGAAGATAAAGGAAAAACATTTGAAATCTGCGGACATCGGTTGAAGTGCATCATCTGATGGGGAGAGGGGAGGAATGAAGTCCCTGAGCAGTGAACAGACAGCACTAAATAGTATCTGACATTGTGACACTAACCGTGACATTTATGAGTGACTTCTGGACAGGAGATTCTTTTTAAAACCTATCTAGTTTACTTTTCTGAAATCTGTTACTTTACTTCGATTTTGAAAAGTTCCCATTTACGCATTTTATTCTTGACAACTTCATTTTTTTTGGCAGTAGAATGACGTAGAGTAACTTAGTCTTGTACGACCACTTCGAGCGATGCTAGCGTAAAGAGTCGGGCTTAAAGAATTCAATTCAAAGAAAGAATTCATTTCCAGCAGACAAATAAAGTGGATAGAAATACTGGAAAGCAAGAAAAATACGAAAATTAAAGTTCTTCAATGGGGTGTTATTTATTTGATTAAAATAAATTTAAAAATAAGTAATAAATTTTGAAAAGTCAAACAACGATTAAACGACGAAATAAAACGCAAAATTACATTTATTATGTAATGAATTAATGTCGCAAGTAGTTTTAAAGAAATAAATTCATTGCTGTTCATGAAATGTCTGCATATTTTCAGTAAATAGACCCACACATAGCAGTTACTGTTTAATTGTTTATACGAGAGGGATTTTCAGGGTAGACAAATAGACGAGATTGTTTGCGAAGATTTTACTTCTGTCCAAATGCTCTAGCATTACACGCATGGAAGGTTAGCTTAAAATGCAGTTTAGCAGCCGTTTGGACAACCTCTGGTGTTTAATTTAATTGGTGTTGACCAATCAACAATCATATATCAATTCGTAATTTATTCTTTTCAATTTTTTGAAGTGCTGAGATCGTATTCGGAAAACAAGGCAACTGACGTCACGTTCAGAATACGAACAGGAAACACGTATCACCGCAGAAGCACCACCACCATCTATATTTAGCTCAGCAGAAAATAACTCTAATTACTGTTGGCAATTTAGTTACTTGATTTAATTAATTATTAGTCATACTGAATTAATTGAAAAAATAGAAACCTCATTTACGTCACTTTTCCCGAGAAGATGGATATGATTAAAAGTGAGTTTTTTCATCAGCTTTCATCAAATGAGTTACAAATTCGAAGGCTGGTATGTATTTTTAATTAACGTTGCACATGGCAACGGTCGGAATCAAATCCAAATGGAAAGATCCGAGAACAGCACCAAGTAACTTTGAACCACGGTCAGATGACGAACAAATTCGAAGGAAAAAGAACTTTTTTAGAATTTTCTATTACTTACCAAAAATACATTTTATCTTCTTCCTCTTTCGAATGAAATGAATACAAGCAATGTGGAGCATCAGTGTAATTCAGTTGCAAGACGAAAGCGTAGGAGTAAATGAAATAAATGCCTATAGCTACTCTGATCTATTCCCAGATAAATGATGTTGATTACTCGTCCCAGTATTGGATTAGAAAGAATGGGGAAAAAAGGACTCCAGAGCAGAGTTCATACAACGACTTTAACCTTGTTGTCTGTGTAAGGAGACAGAAGGGAAAATTGCAAAGGGAATCAATTGGGCTTCGCTTCCGGAATCTGATTTTTATTGATGGCGTAACTCGTAAAAGAACTTAGTTTTTAAATAAATTAGATACGCTCACCTCTTTCGGTTTCAAAATGTGTCACATTGATGTGTACGGAAAGCTACAGATTTCAAAATAGGGTATACAAAACGGTCAGACTGGTCATGATTTACTGCATGAGGTGTTCCCCAGTATGATCTTATTACACAAAAAATGTGTTTAGTTGAACTATTTTAAAATTTGGATCATAATTCAATATGCTTAGAATTGTTGCTTGGTTCTTTTTTTATTCACTTTTGGTGCTTAAGGGATACACTCATACCATAAATAATGGGTTTTGGCAGAAATGCATCAGTTTCTTGGGGTCCAGATGAAAATTTCTGCATTTTTTAGTAGTAGATTCATCCGTTGTGCTTAAACGTAGCACTACATGTGCCCTGTCTTATGTATATTATAGTATCGTTAATAAAATAGTGGGTGTTGGTAATGTTTTTGCACGATGATGTTGGAGCGTGCGAGAAATTAATGAAACAAATTGAGATTTAAATGAGTATCCACGATTTCATAGGATTATAATTTGGTTACTAGCCTTCGCACTGTTCTTCGTTTTCTGATCAATGTTCTTTGATCAGCCATTCTTTACAGAGTTCTAACGATGAAGTTCACCGATAAAATTCTAATTCACAACCAATAATGCAGTTCTATAGGATCCAAGTGTCCTACAAAATTCTAATTCCAATGTACACAGCACTGCAGCTCTATTAGACCAAAGCTCCGGCTCCGTCGAGCCAAAAATGTCCCCAGTTGTTTGTATGTAAGAACCAAAAAGCTCTACAAATTTCTAAAGTGGACTCTATTGCGAATGATGCATGTAGAAGCTATACTGAAGTTCAAAACTACTAAAAAACTAGACATTTATTAAAACTGCTTATTTATAAGCCGACCGTTGAACTCTGTGTTCTAAAAACTAATTTTATCGTTCTTCCAAAAACAGAATTCCATCTTATGGTTAAAGCTAAAATTAAAATATCGAAAAACATGCGCGCAAGCGCAATAATTATTAACGAAGAAAATTAAGGGGACACGGTACCCTTTGAACAATTTTTTGTTGTTTTCATATGGGTAGCAAAAATTTTTAGTATACTATATTGAAATGCACATAAAATGAATATTTCTGGCGAAAAAAATTAATTTTACAAGAGCAATAATTCAGAAATTTAATTTTTTTGAAAAAAATTAACATTTTAAAATCCCTACTACTTTTTAAAATATCATCTTTTTAAATTTTTTTTTACACTTTTCTATTCATTGCAGTATTTTATACAATTCTGTGCATGGGTTTGCATGTATTCTGATTATTCATTTTTCTAGAATTTTTTTCTAAAAAATACTGTGAAAAACTGTAAAAAACAAGAATATTTTAGTTTGTCAATTAAAAAAAAAACTTTTCATCCAAATTCTTATCCCATGCGCAGAATTGTCAAATATACTAATGTGAACAACTACAAAAAAAAATTTCAAACCTCTAAATTAAATTTTAAAAAAGCCTTAGCAATTTGAGTACTTCATAGTCATCAAAAACAGAAAGCTGAGAAAAAGCCACTTAAAGTTTTAATTCTTGGTTTCGGTTATTTACATCCAAGAGAAAAAACTTAAATAACTCCTAAAATAATGTTGCTAGAGCTATGAAATTTTGCACACATATTCAGAAGGGTTGTATAGTTAAAATAAAGCAATAAAATTTTTTTCTCTCGATATTTTGGTCATTTTAAGGGTACCGTGTCCCCTTAAATTGAAAAATCAATCGTGCGCTCGAACTAACAGGCTCCAATAGATGGTGCTAGCGGTATCATTTAAAAGTATGTAAGCTGAACAGCAATAAAGTACAGTTACATTATCACCCACTCTTATTGTTAATAGTTGCAATTAAAATGTTTCTATTCACACGACTAGTCCGCTATGTTAACATTAACTGCACAAAAATAAATGTTCAATCTTTAGTTTAGAAGTATTGAAATCGAAAACAAAAGTAATCTCGGGGCGCAGAGCACAAAAATGATCATCCACTTCGGCGCGCTGCCACAAATAGCCATTCATCTGTGTCGACTCCACCACCCTGTCACTAAATGTAATCCATGCGCTATCGAACGATGCTAACACGATTGCCACGCCCTTTGTAACCCCGGAGTTATTGAGAGTTGAAATCGCCACACCATTATGTCGTGTCCACCGCAACTCTGTACCTCACCGTAGGATATAGCTCTACGTCAAAATAAATCAAATTCCGTGCTGATATCGACATTCATTTGTTTGAAATGTAGGTACAGCAGAAGCAATTTAATGGATAGTTAAGGAAAGAACCAACGTCCTTCGTGTAGAATTTCATGGAATATTATGGGAATTCTGAAACGAAAGTGTCAACGTAATCTAATTTCCATCTCTCATGGATACACTGTCAAAACGTTTGAGCTCTGCTAACTTGACCCTAAAATGACATTGTTGCTCAATCAGGCTGAAGTATTTTAGAGTTATGTACGTGCATAGTGCGATGTATATGTGCTAACTCACTAAATTTACAAGCGGGGCAAATGACCATTTTAAAATATTGACTTAAAATTACTCTGTTTAACGCTTTTCCTCAATAGACTTTATGATTTTTTCTGAAATCTATAAAATCAATCTAATAATCGTATTCATCTTCACCTCTCCCTGCATCCGACATACGTATGAAGTGAACCAATTTTTACCATGACCTGTCATTTGATCGGCTTAAAATTTTGTATATATATATATATATAGATGTATATATATATAGATGTATATATATTTACACAAATTTAGATTTATTTTCACGGTGGCAGAATTACCCGGTGTTACAAGGTTTGAATTGGTTAACTGAAGAATGGAAAAAAAGACGGGGAGTAACCAGAATTACCATTTTTCTATTTCACGGAAAAAGTGCAAATGTGTGTGGCAAAAAGCTACTTCTGACTTTGGGCTCCCTCCGAACAATCCTGGCTACACTACTGGTTTATATAAAGGAGTAAAACAATTGCATAACGGAAAAGACGAGGAACATTTACCTATGTATGTGAGCTAAACACTGATTATTTTAGATACATATTTTTATTTCATTTGAGCTTAGTACTTGGCCCGGAAGGCAGCTGTGGAGAACCTGCAGTATGAGAGACTTTTTCTGTTAAGCTAAATATAGATGGTGAAACGTGCTTCCTGTACGTATTTCAGACGTGGCGTCTCTTGGCTGGTTTTTCGAATACGATTTCAGCCCTTCACCAATCAAAAGAATGAATTCCGAATTGATATATCGGGTTTGATCCCAGACCGTCACCAATAGCCCTTTGAGTTGCTCCAGTGCGACGTTAATTAAAATATCTACCTACCGAATTGATATATGATAGTTGATTGGTCAACGCCAATTAAACGTGAAACGTTTCCAAAACGGAGAAAAACTATATTTTGAGGTAAACCGGATATGTATCATGCTAAAGCATTTGTGTAACAGGAAGTAAAATCTCCGTCTGGTTTGTTTAAACTGAAAATCCTTCTCGTAGTTATTATTTTTGTACGTGCCCTTTTAAAAAAGTGCATAACCGTTTGTCGATACTATTAATAATATTAAGAACAATATTACAATTATAAAAGCGATGTATTTAAAATAATTCCCTCACCAGTTTCATAACGAAGTTTTCAGTCATGCTAAAGTGAGGAACACTTTACAAAAGTCATACAAATTTCTAAATTTCACATGAAGAGAAAATGGGTTGATAAGAGGATAATGCCCAAGGTCCATAAATAACAAAAGGGAACAGTCGGGCTGTGAATGTGTACAGTGTCAGGGGTAAGATTTCATTTCGAAGGGGCTCAAAATTTGAAATACGATGTTTTATGTCGAATGAAGATATGATCATATAAGAATTTTGAAACTCTACTCACTAAATTTCCACCTTATTTTTCGTCACTTGATTAGTTTTAGAGATTATATTCGCATAAAAAGTAACTACAGCAACTTATCAGGCCAGCTAAAAAAATCAAATCAAATCTCAGGACACAAGACACATTTATTGACAGACAAGAAACGAAACATGTATACATCTTCAAACTGACAGAATGACTGCCCTTCTCACTTCTGTATTATACATACACATAATACGTATATATTTCAATCTTCCTCTAGTAATAGAAAACAGATAGTATCCTCTTTTTGTGTGTGGAGCAGCTATAACTCATCTTATTAAACACAACATTCACTTCAGTCGGCAAATAAAAAACCATCAGAAATGTGATGATTAAGGATGCAAACAGTGAACGTATGGTAAATGTAAGTCATAAATCTGCAATTCCTCCAATACCTCGGCAAGTTTCAAACGAGAAAGCAAGTTATTTCCCATTGGAAAAGATTTTGATGATAAGCATCAAATCTTATTTTATCACTTGAGAGCAGATTTGATCATCAGATTGTTCATGTTTTCACAATATTTCAAATAGTCTCGTCATTCAAAGAGCGCTCGAACCTGAAATTTGATTTTTAAAAAATTGGACAAATAAAGCTCTCAAATTAGTCCTTTACCTAAGAAGTAACTTTGCACCCATCCTATACTTAATTATCTTGGATGTATTTCTGTCTTACGCGCGCGTGACAGTAAAAACTTTCCTTGTGAGTTTATGCCCATTTCTGGACATTGTCTGGCTTGTATTTCTCAGATTGGCCAAATACGACCCCTTGCGCCATAAAACCCAATTAACCAACCCCGAACCCATCCTCCAGGCAGGGTTAATCGGTTTAATGGTTTCTAATATGCTTAGAAACCTCCACTTTACTAATTTTTGAAATAAAATACACGAAAGTTTGTCTCTGAATTCGGAGTCAATTCTTGCCATTTGATTGTCAATTGTTTTCCTAACTTCCAAACATTTTTCAAATTAGTCCACTGGATTCTACTTTTATAAGAGTTATTCAAGCCTGCAGCAAAAATCCAGGATCATTATCCAGCAACCATAAATCAACATTCATGGCTCTACCTCGTTTAATAAAGTGTAGTCATCCAACGCCATGGAGTTTCCACGAGATAGAGTTTCCGTAATCGTATTGTTTAACTTGGAGTCCCCCAATTAGAAATTCAGACTAAGAAATTGATATATCTCTGCTCAAATCGTCGGGGGTCCCCTCGCTTAAGCTGAATCAACATCATTAGAATTCCGTCCCTCCTATTAACTTTCAGTTTTCTGAAGTGCGAGTCTTAAATATCACTTTAGGTAATAAATATTCTAATGGTGTCTTCAGTTTCACGCCTTTGGGAAATTAAAATTAAATCGAAAAATTTCCTCTCCCACCAAACAACCTTTGCATATAGAGGAGTTTCGCCTTCTATTGACCCAAATAGATTAACGTGCCCTCGCCAATCGATGGGTTAGGTAACCGTCACACAGGAAAATATTAGTCTTAAAAACACTCGGAGGCTTAAGCCTCCTCTTTTTATACTTTGATGGCCGCCGCCGAACCAATGAATAGTTTTTATTCACAGTACAAAAGGAAGGGGGTTTTATATCCACCTCGCGATGTTGGGAAGAATTGATCTATCTCAAATTCGCCTTCTTTAACTCGATTACATTGCGTTTTTTGTGTTGCTGTTGATGGGTATTTTGCGTCGCGTTATTTTTATTCGCCCGAAGAAAAGGATTATAATCGCTCTTAACCCGCTTTTATTTTTGGTATCGAGCAAGCAAATTTTTTGATATCAATAACGCAGCTTCACATTATAAAAGTTGTTATTGACTACGAAAGTGATGTGTTTGAACTTTAAATAGGAAATATGAATAAGATAGAATGTTGATTAGTGTAGTATTTTGCTTACTCTAAATCAAGGTTATGTGTATCGAGGTACGGAAAATGTATATTGTAGAATATTTTCGAAAAGTATGGTTATTTGGTAGCTAAAATGTTACAATAGAACGTGTGATATACGAGGAGAATATGCAGGGTGAGTCTAAATTGTTTTTACAAAATAAGAGGGGTGATAGTACCCATCCAGACGAGCAATAATTACCATGGAACATAGGGTCGCATTCCATTCTGAGAGGTAGAAAAGAGTAAAATTAGAATTTCAACATGAACTTACAACAGTGTTGGGAAAGCGAATGAACGATACCAAAAGTTGCACAATTTGATTTATTGGTCAGAGAAAAACTCACAGCAAGTATTCAAAGTGGCGGCCACGCGTGTCTTTGCACAGTTCACACCGGCGAAGAAATGACTGGCGCACCCTCTCGAAGATTCCTGGTGTTGTGATAATTTTGTCTGCGGCAACACCGATTCTCGCTACGAGATCTTCAGCCGAGTCCACAGGCGTCTGGTAAAGATTTCATGTGCCCCCAGAAGAAAAAGTCCAGTGGGTTGAGGTCCGGTGAGTGAGGAGGCCAAGAAACAGGTCCGCCACGCCGCCACGTCCGATCCATTGCGCTACCGACCAGGCCATCTTGTTTAGGAGATATGCTACGTAGGCAGGTACAAAACGACGTCAGAGGCGATGACTTGTTCATGCTCGACGCGTTTCGACTTTACTCTTTTCTGCTTCTCAGAGTGGAATGCGACCCTATGTTCCATGGTAATCATTGCTCGTCTGGATGGGTACTATCACCCCTCTTATTTTGTAAAAACAATTTAGACTCACCCTGTATAAAAGTTAAATTCTCGAATCTACTAGCTCATTCATTTTTCGTTCTCTTAAACTTGTTTCTAAGTTTCTTTTATCAAACTAGAGAAGAAAAAATACTTCCGTTTTAGAACTAATTTGAGATTATCGCCATTTGTGCGGTTTGTAGGTTTTTAATTAACTTTGCACTAGAGCAAGGCAACGGGCTATTGGTGACGGTCCGGGATCAATCCCAAAGGGAAAGATCCGAGGACAACACCAATGAAAACCCGGATTCGCAACAGAATAATATGCCAAGTTCCAACTCTGACGAAGCACTTGGTTACGAGTTCGAATCTCGTACGTGCCGAAGCCGGGGTTGGCTACTTGAAGTTTCACACCTTCAAAAACTTCATCCTAGTTTCTTCAAGATAACACGTAAGTGCTAGTAAATGCACTTTGGCAAAGTCCTCCAGAAAGGCACGTCTTTTCTCTCCACAGTTCACGCATCTCACATGGTGCCCCGAGGATAATGCAGACTACCATGTTCTTGCCAATTAATGCCTAAGGAATCACAAGATTCATAAGCTGGTATTGGGATAAGAAGCAATGAAAAATAAATACTTATGTGTGCTTAGGGTAAATTGGAGTTTCGTTAAAAGCACAAGTAAAAGAACATGGACTTGCCTGAACACAATCGAACTAAAAATAAGTTGCTACCCTACTAAATCACTGGTCCACAAGCAAGAAGGCACATCAGACAATTGATCCACGGTGACTAGTGACTCCTTCAATAATAATTCAATGTGATTAGGTAAAAACCTAATCACATCAACCTAAATCTATTTCCATTTACTGTACGTCTCGCCGTAGCCAACTATGCATACACACAACCGTGAAATAACGTCTGTACTCATTTGGCTTCCAGTTGCGATGGATGTCAATCGAAGGAAACGTGTTCGTTTCGCTTACTTGGTGTACAAAAATATATTTTGAAATAAAATAGACGTTTACTGGATACATCCATTTACTGATTTAAGACGTTCAAGAGATAGATTTTATATATCTTTTGAGGATTTACGAGAAAACCCGGATAAGTTTTTTAATTACTTCCGAATGAGTGTTCGATCATTTGACGAGCTTGCGGGAAAAATTACTGACAACATTATGTCTCAAAGTACCTGGATGAGACTCTCCATACCTCCATTGGAAATGGTAGCTGTGTGATATGAATTAACATAATATTCTGTATAGTAGTTACAATGTATAATATTCTGTACAGTAGTTACAATGTATAAAACCATCATTGTAACTACTGTACTGAAAATTTTCGTTAACAAATAACGCTCCTCTTTTCTTTGTTGGGTCATGATATTTTTCTATTTATCCATATTTCAGGATACCTTTTTACTTCGCCAATAAATAATTCTATATCCAACTCATCAAAATATACAGCCATTACTACAAAAATATTAATAATTAATGTAAAATGGTACGTCGCATCTACTATAAAAATAACGGTGTGCACCGCTCAATAAAGAACAAGGTACTGAGCGATCGGAGAAGCATGCGCGGCAACCATGCGGCGACGTGCAGAAGGTGGACGTACATCACTGTAAGGTCACCGGAGGTATGTGTACACTACACTATATGATCTCCTGTATCTCGGACCGCACTTACGGTGCCACCAGCGGCACCGTACGTTTAAAAATCGGATGTGTGCACCGGCTCTAAATAAGAATAAATACGACTATAAAAACGTATATGTGCAATCTTTAAGTAGAATTACATGTGAGTGGTGCGAGAAATGAAACGAGGTTGTGTATGCAATCGTCATTTATTGGGCGACAAATCACGGCGCTTTACAAATTGAATGGAATCATTCATGGCTAGCATAGAGCGATAGTATGAATGCTTTCATGATGTGAATGCCAAGTACTTCTTTATAATCACGTTGAAGATGTGTCGTCCAGTAATTGAGACAGCCGCCTCACCATGGTGTCGACAACGACGGGCATGTTTATTATTTGCCCGATTATCTTATAAGTGCTTGTCTCCTGTCGCTTCAGCCGCTCGGCGATGGGATTTAGTGGTGCGTTCAGCGTAACTTGTCTCCAGTGCACTTGTAACAAGCCTCGTATTGGACAACATGATATACTCGGTCTCGGTGCCCTGCTGTCCCGACCCACTCGGCCTAGAATTCAGGCCGGTGCTGCTGCATCCACACCCTTGGACACGTGTGCGCGAGAAGTTGATGATTGCGGTTGCTACGCAGCTTTAGTCGATTTTGCAGCTTTCTATGCCAACTTCTACGGGGCATGCTGCTCTTACGGTAACGTGTATGGTGTCTTTCGAATCATAGAAACCTTCAGCTTTCTTGTTAAGTGCACCTAGTCGGTCGCAATAGTACTTTGCATCATGTTACATGGGCATCTTTGAAATTTTTATGTCGATGATCCGTTTTCGGGCCTCTTACCGTGGTCTAAATTTAGGTTTTTGCCGCAGGCGCGATACGCGTCCTATAGTGCGGTTCTCTAACTACGAACTGAGGTGGAACGGATTTCATTTTTTCGTCATGATCAATTCCTAAGTTACTCCCCCATGATGAGGAGAAATACGTAGTTCTACGTCAAAAGAATGCTTGAGGTTAACTTGATTATATGTATTTATACGATAAAGTGGATCCTTTCACTTCAAAAACAATTATTGTAGCACAACGAATTTATCTGAGAATAATTGCATGGTGAAAACGTTTTTGAATACAATTTGAAACTATTTGAATATTACGTCATAATTTCTTTACCGAATAAAATGTCTGCTTAGCCAGCACTTCCCCAAAGAGGAGAAACTTGTTTGTTTTTCCTTTCTTTTATTTATAATTGTTGTCTCTACAGAAAAATATCCAACAACATAAAAATAAATAAAACACAAGAAAAAGACATACACAAATACCAGTTAGATAATAGATAAAACAAAACACTTCATTCAAGCAGATCATTTATTGTGTTGAAATCATTAAAAAATGTATCCACCACCAAGAATTATGCAGACAAAATTGTTATTTTGTAACAACTTTAAGGGGGAAACCGAAGATAGGAAAGATTACTGCCATGATGTATGATTTCCTCATATTTTTCCGCCGCCTTCTATTTCAGCCTGTCGAATGGTTTAGAATGCCGCTCGTCCAGAACTGGTAGACTGGAATTCACTTATTCCGTTTGGGTTGATATGAAAGCTAGAGTCGATGCAAGCATAAAAGCTATCACCAATTGAAATAAACAAACCGAAATTATCGTTCAAGCGATGGAAATATGACAAATATGGAAATGCCGATGATCAAGCTCTATCGCTGTGCTCTTGCTTGTAACGTAGATGAATCAAAATAATCAAATCAGAGCAGTTCATTTATGCTTGTGAGACTTACCTATGAGAGCCCTTTTCTGTAAAGTTGAGTGTAGATGGCAGGAATGTTTTTGTGGTAGAACGTGCTTCCTGTACGAGTATTCAGTATTGGGTGACCGGAAGTAAAATCGTCGTCATCTGGTGGTTTGTTGACACTAAAATTTCCTCTCACATGTGGGGTATTCTGTTTAATCAGTTTAAGTTGTTCTCAAGTACATCTTTTAGCACAATTATTAGTATCATCACTGTTGCTCAAAAGCTGTTAGCAGTAGAACATAATTTTCTCAGCGGAGAATATTTACTGAATGGCGTCACTCTAATTAAGAAGAGAAGAAAAGTACATGGATTCTTTCAATGGAAGAGTACAACCATTGTTCATTACGAAAGAATTTTTTAACGTGTTGCTAAGAAAATTGCTACAAGCAAAGAAAAAATATCGCACCCTTTTTTCCTGAACGAAGTGAATATTGGGTATTGTGGTAATTGGAACGGGTAGGTGTTCGGTCGAAGGGAAGGGAGGGACAGCTCCGAAATTTATTTTCTGCATGGTTCTGTGTTACGTACTTGACAGTTTTTATTATTTATGAGATGTGCACAGGCCCGTAATCAGAAAATAATTTCGGGGAATAATTGAGAAAATAATAATTAATTTCAGAAAATAATTTTTTTTCAAAACATACTGTGAGAAAGAAGACAGTCAGTCTTCTTTCTCACAGTATGTTTTGCTTGTATGATTAAGGTATCTACATACGTTTTACTTGTTTGATTAACTCTCCAAGTGGTTTTGACAAGATATCCTGTCCATCAAGATCTGACCAATTTTGGTAATGATGAAATATTTCGTCATCAAGATAATTGCTGATTTTTTGGATGATGACGGGCTAGTTTTCTTCTAATGACGTGATATCTCGTCCATCAAGATCTGGTCAGTTTTGCTAATGGGAGATATTTCTTCGAGAAAACCACCAAGAGGGTTAAGGTATCTACCAACATTTTACTTCTATGATTAAGTTTTCTGCATACATTTTGCTTGTATGATTCACCCAACTTCAATTTACTCTGATTGAACTGATTTCATAGTGTATTTTTAACACAAAATATATTTCGAGGAAGTCTTGAGCCACATGGATACTTCTCTTGAATACATACCTGTATGTAGATGAATGGACAAGAAGCCTAGAATTAATATATTTTTCTTGCCTTTTTCCATCCCTTCCTTTTCAAGTAGCCCAATGCGCTAGCAACTTGTGAGTTGTAAGCGGCGCAGGTCGATTCCTGTAACTTATCCAGGATGCATTTATCTCTTCTGTGATAGTAAAACTTTCATTGTGCGTGTATGTCCATTTACTTGCGTTTGGCGTAGAATGGCTAAATATGGCTCCTTACCAACCCAGCCATAAAAACCCAATCAATCTATTCAAAGACAGCCAACCAGCTCATATAAGTGTTCTTTGTTTGTTGAAGTAACCGATCGAGTTGCTATAATGCTAAATAACGATATTGTTTGCTAAAAGTTTTGACTATTTTCAGAATTGTTTGTTTTTATCTACTTATGAGAAAACAAAATTCGATTTGTATAGATCAAGCAAACTTCAGCACTTACTTTTTATATCAGGCACATTTGTGGATGGCGGATCACCCGGGCCGCACAGGAGCCCATCTGAACATATTCCTGGATGTGCGATAGAACAGTCAAAAGAACCAATTATGTATATAATAAAGTGTGCCTCCAACAGATGGCGCCAGGTTCTCTTGATATTTTGAAAGGAAGATACTGTACGAATTCTCTATATACTGAGACAAAAATTATCCCGGTTGATCGAATTCTTGATTTTAATCAAATTCTTGAACTCAGTGTTTTTCTTAGTTAAACTTCTTTCAGAAAAAGTGTAGACGGTTTATGGATCAAGCTTATCATTGCAAGAAAACATGTTTAAACAATCGATAATTTTTTTTCGTATTATATATTCAGTTTAATGAGAGTGGTCTTATTAGCCCCGTGTTTGCAATAAATAAGAGAGACAAACCAAACTTTCTAACGAGATAATTTTGAATTTTATTTTAAATGCATGCTCCTTTTCTATATTTAAGTTCATCAAAACAAAATATGCAAAACGTTCTTTCGATTTGTTGTTTTGGTTTTGTTTCCATGTCGCGCAACCATAACATTTTGCTACACGAACTTTGCTCTTCGATTAAAGTCTCCGTGAATCGATCGAGCAATTGTTCCATTGAATTCGTTCTGAAGAATTTTTACATAACTTTTTCTTGTATGATATATTGAGGGGAATAGGTCGTAAAATCAAAATATTTTTCAGTTTTTGAAAGAAAACAGATTTTATGGCAACGCTACAGATGCTTCATATCCCCGCCTGTTAAGAGGTGTTGCTTGTATGCGGTTGCTTATTTTAGTTCAACAAGGCATTGCAGAGAGGGAGGGATAGTGGGACTTGGAGGTACACACACTGGTTAATGATTAGAAACCCGTAAAATTTATGCAAATGTTGGTTACGGATGTGGTTATACAAAATCCGTCTATGACGTGGGTGACACGTAATCAAATTGACGGTATAATTATGCTGTGCATGTTCATTTCACCAGAAACGAAACCAGAATGAGGAAATGACAGACTTTTCACCGTTTGAAAAGGATTTATTATTGGGGACCTGTTTAGCAGCAGCCACAATTGCCAAGACAAAAGTCATTGGTTTCTCGAAGGTTGAAAACAGAACCCACAATCCTTGTCCAAAAGTAACTGTGGGTCTAAAACAATTAATCAACATCATGCACGACGTCGGCTCTGACGGATTGTACGGCAGAAAAGAGATTTTAATGTGCTGCAACTGACAGAAACCTTAACGAAGGCTCGTCCCAAACGATCTCGGCGCTAATAATGCACAGAGAATTGATGTAGGCAGTCGCATGCCAGTGAGGAAACCTCTAATTTCTGCGAGGAACGTCAGTGTTCGCTTACAGTGGTGTCGAGAAAGACGTAACTGGACATCTGAGGATCGGAAAAACGTGATGTGGTCAGATGAATCACGCTACACATTGTTTTGTAAAACTGACAGAAGGCGTAGAGTTTGGCGAGAACCCCATGAAGTCATGAACCCACCTTAACTTGTTCGCACAGTTCAAGGGTCTGACGGAGTATCATGGTGTGGGGCATGTTCTGCTGGTTTGGAACTGGTGTTTTTGGAAGGTAGTCAGTCAGTCATGTACGAGGGGTGATCAAAAAGTAAGGTTACAAGGTCGATATTCCTGGAGTTTCGTCTGTTATACAGAAATTAGTTGTGTGCGGTAATTCTAATACATGCGATCGCTAACTGTGGAGAGTTTTACCTAGCCGCGAACTGGTCTCGCCAAGAAATCCGCTCAGTTATTCGATTTTTGTGGGCGAAACATGTAAGCGCGGCTGAAATTCACCGGCAGTTGGTAGAGGTTAACAGAGAGACTGTAATGTCTCGTCAGCATGTCGCAGAATGGTGTCGAAAGTTTGCGGCCGGTAGAGAAAAGGTCACCGACGAGGATCGCAGTGGCCGATCCAGCACTGCAACAACAGATTTGAACACAGCTCGCGTGGAGGAGCTGATTCAGGACAACAGGAGGATCACGATACGCCATATGACGGAGGAATTGGGAATGTCGTTCGGAAGTGTTCGTCACATTGTTCACGATATTCTGAAGTACCGGAAAGTTTGTGCCCGATGGGTTCCACGACAGCTGTCCGATCAACACAAGGAGAAGCGCATGGGGGCAAGTCTGCAACTTTTGCAACTGTTCTCCATGGAAGGAAACAGTTTTCTTCACCGTATTATCACGAGTGACGAAACATGGATCCACCACTATACCCCCAGAACTAAGCGTTCGTCAATGGAGTGGAAACACACCTCCTCTCCAAAGACAAAAAAGTTTAAGGTGACGCCATCTGCCGGGAAGGTGATGGCCATAGTTTTCTGGGACAGCGCGGTTTTCTTACTCGTGGAGTTTTTGGAAAGAGTGCACACAGTGACCGCTGACCGATATTGCGAGACCTTGACACGATTGCGCGAAGCAATCAGGAGGAAACGACCAGGACTTCTCACCGAGGGCGTCATCTTCCTTCACGACAACGCGCGACCTCATACAGCCCAGAGGACCACCACGCTGTTGAAGAAATTTCGTTGGGACATCATCGACCACCCTTCCTACAACCCGGACCTCACTCCAAGCGACTTCCATCCTCACTTTAAGGAGAACCTAGGGGGCCGACGATTCGCTTCAGACGAGGAGGTGAAACACTTCGCCACAACGCGGCTGAACACGCAAGGACAGGATTTTTACCAGGAGGGAATATTCAAACTCATCCCACGAAGCGACAAGTGCCTAAACCGATATGGAGACTATGTCGAAAAATAACCTAATGTATGTACTATCAGTTGGCTATATTGGTTTTATGAAATAAAATGTACACGTTTCATTGCAGGCTTTGTAACCTTACTTTTTGATCACCCCTCGTAATACTTGAACAACTTGCAGATCAAGTACATCCTGCGATGTTACATTTTTACTCTGAATGTGACGGATTTTTCATGGATGGTAATGCAACTAGTTTCGAGAGTGGTTTACGAAACATCAATCTGACTTCCAATATCTTTCCAGGCCACCGCAAAGCCCGGATCGTAACTCTATAGAGAGCGTTTGGGACATGTTAGAAAGACGCATACATCCGACAGCAATCTCCTTTGCCATCCACTTTACAGGATCTTAAGGTCTGTGTATCCAATGCCTGGTATTTTCTGGATTTAAATGCACTTTAAAAACTTGTATAATCTACTCCTAAACGCGTACATGCTGCTATCCGTGCAAAAGGAGGTCCAATAAAATATCGATCCCAGGTTTCTAATTAATTATCCAGTGGGTGTACATACATTGTTAGCAAACATTTGATTCCAGAATTAGAGAATTTTTTTAACATTTATGGCATGAGGTATGATATGAAGGTTCGTACATTCAATTGATTCTACAGTTTTCACTAATTGCCCACTAATTGTTCAATGCCTCTCTTCAAGACAATATGCCACTCCTTCTCACATTCAACTACGAAAGCGCAATCCATTGATAACCGCAATGCGGCTCTGGTGAAAGGGAAGATGATATTGGAAGAGTTCATTTCTAGAAAAGTAGTCTACTCACCAGGAGAAAGGGTTACCATACATGAAATCAGGAGTGGCTATCGACCTAGGTGATTATTTATTTCGCCAACTCGTCAAAACTGCTATCACTTCCAGCATTGAATGATAAACACACAACCCCCAAAATATACGCTAAAGACGCCAACTGTAGGGACGCATTTCTGCCATTTAATCTGACGCCTAATTGAACGATTAATTCGTCCAAACCACGTGACTCAAATGCCGACTTGTCAGAGCAAGACTATAATTTAAATTATTCTAACTACTTCATGGTCTTGGCAGCTTATCAGGCCTCCTGAAGCTTACTAAACATAATTTCAATGGCTTTTACAGTAGAAAAAGTTACCTTTTTATGGCTTTTAGCCCCTGCCCTTTCCAGGAAAGACCAGAAGGAAAATATGAAAGAGGTCTCGACAGATACTTACGAGAATAGCTATTCACAGGGTGTGAACCAAAAATATAAACATCGATGGCCGACCGGGCAAGTTTTCTCACATGTGTTCATATGAGACCGGAGGTAGGTGTTCTTCAAGTTACCTAATCGTATCTTTAAAGTTGGGGCGGATGTAGACGTATACTTATTGGTTTATTCTACCATTTGTAGCCTGGCTCGGGTTTAATCTTGCAGGGCTTAGGCGAAATCTCTCCATATGCATCTATGTCTTATTTCAGTGACCGTCATAAATTCAACTTACTTGAAGCTACCAGCCTTGTCATGGTTCTGATTTCTTAACCATTCACCGAACCCTTGGAGGTGGGCTATGAGTTGTTTGCCACACAAATTTACCCTTAGCAATCGGAGACACAACGGTGATGCTTAACCCCCGGGATACGGGGACCGGCCGAAAGTTTCGAGTCCCCTCGTTACGAAAGGCTCGGATTTTTTCAGACCTCAAACTCCTGAAGAATCGCCGAAGCCCATTTCGATTTCCATCCCCTCTTTTCTGTGCTACAAAGAGACCGCGCGTGAATAGTTTAATCTCCCCGTTTACAAAGATGTCAGGGTTAAAGACGGGGAGCCTTGCAAATTGTTTATTCTCGAGCATCTAGTCTGTGAGAGGTTGAGTAAATGAAAAGAGATACACTTAAAAAGTCACCGCCGCCCTTTCAGTTTACCCGGGAAGAATCCTTCCCTTCTAGGCATACCTACGACCCGACAATACAAACCGGCACATTATGTGATAATGGGACGACACATATTCCCTCTCCTCCTGGGGAAAAGCATTGTAAAGGCCGTTTCGTCCGGTTTCAGTAAGTTGCCTATAAAGCCCTTGGCCCGGCTGCAGTAATCAAAGAAGGAAACAATATTCTTCCCCGACGTATGCAGAGGTTAATGTCACTGGGTCGATCTCTAATGAATTCAAGTCCTTTTCAGAGGTGTGTCGTAAGTCCGCAATCTAGCATATAGTGAAGATAATTTACCTACTTCACAACATAAACAGGTGTTCGAAGTCGGGTATCATATACGCGGAAGAAGTATTCCGGGAACCTTCCGTGGTTATTAAGTAGCTGGTTTACAAAGGGGTCGTACAGATAGATGCATTCTGAGATCTAGTTTTGGGAAATGGATTGCGAAACGCCCTTCTTCAGACATTGCCCATCTTGTCTCGCATTTCTTGAAAGCAACCCGCTGTGGAAGTGGGGGCTCTGATATCAGCATGACTGAGAGAGAATGCTGAGGTAATGTAGATCGTAGAAAATTGTACAGGGAATGAAAGCTTGTTTAGCTGTTAGAAATTGCGTATATTCATGAGGAGAATCTAAGGGTAGAATTTCCTATTTCAAACTTCTTCTAAGAGTAGAGTGGAAGAGTCACCAAACAGATTCCTTTTACGTTCGTAGTAAAGAGACAAATTGTTTTGAAGCTGTACAGTAGTAACTGTTTAAGATCCGCGTGATTGCTGGTTAAATCAAAATAGAATCCAACTCATCAGTTATAATACATGGTAAACTAATAAATTATACGTAAGAATAAATTTAAAAATCAAGTGCATAGTGACAAACAAGCCAGAAACTAAATATATTTTGATAAAAGCAAGAATTCCTCTTTTGTTTTACTTAATCTTAATTTACTTACCTTTCAAGCTTAAGCCCAGCAATCAATCACTTTGAAATTTAACACAAAATCCATTTTCAAAGAACAAAAAATATTTGTTCGAAAAATTCATCAATAATTTCTAATTTGTTAAAAGTTGAATCTCCATAGGGAGTACTTTGACTTTGGGTGTGGCTTGCGTCAAAATGCAATGCGAAAGCTCTAGTTCTCACTAGACTTCGTGTAGTTAATCGTGAATAATTTTTCTCAAAATAATGGTGAGGTGATTATTCGAATAGTTTAACATGATCAATTGTCATATAAAGTATGCAAATAATGAAATTAAATGTAATGCTATTTTCAAACTAAATGAAATCAGATGAAATAATAAGTTGCAAAATACATTCTTAATGTAATTAACCAACTGAATAATTGAAAACTAACATAATTCGATTAATAGAATTATGCTTTATTATATGCTTTTACTATAATGAATCATAAATTAGATATGATTCATAATAGTATGAGTACTGTAAAGCATTAATCCAATTAAAAGAAATGAGATCAAAATTGATTTATCGACCTTCCATTCTATGACATAACACACGTTTTTGTAAAAGGAGCATATCGCTTTTTTGTATTATCAATTATAACTTTCTTTTATCCTGTTCTAAGAAATGTCTTCATTATTTTCATCATTAAAAGCAGCTGATGTTGCCATTTGCGAAAGGATCACAATGAATAAGTTTCAGTTTTGAAATGTATTGTTCAATTAATTCTTGACAGATAGAAATTGCACAAAATATTTCTTTTAAATTGTTTCTTTCCTGTATCGCTTGGAGAAATTTTTTAGCCTCTGTTTTTTAAGTAGGCACTGAATAACTATTTCACTGAGGATTGCTTTGGAAATTTTTATGTAATTAAATTTATCAATCACAAATAAGTTATTTAAAAGTATCTCACAATTCTTTATGCAGTCGAACTCACTAAAGCTTATATGAGTTCTTTATGTTGGAAAGTCATCAACTTCATTTCCTATTACCGTGTCCAGTTTCGATAGTAAAAATTAATGTTTTTCCTCATTTGTTTTCTTTAAGAATCTTTATATCGTGATGGAATTTATGAGCATCCGCAGTATTCTTTGGTGTTAGAAGAAACAAAGCGAATCACGGATAATTTGGCAGAAATGTGTGATCAAAATACAAAGATTTTTTAAATATCTGAGCCTTTTGCATCAGCTATCTCAATCTCATCTTGAAATTTAACCTCTGAGCTGTTTTTAATTGATTTTATTTCTACAATAAGTTCTTTCCTAAACGTATGTAGTGTGTGTTTACTACAAGTGAATGGAAATTCTCTAGTCTATCTCTGACGAGTTGGCATTTGAATCAAGTGGAACGCGTAATCTTTCCCTAATTGAACGAGTCTATTCGTTCAATTAGGGGAAAGGTTATCCCTTCAAGAGTTTCCACGAGATACCTCTTATCTAAGATCTGGAAATCTAGACAAAACTGCTCTATTACTCCAAGGGGAATGAAAATCCAAGTAGGAATTTGCCCATCAAGAGGAGTAAATTCAAACAATGCCTTCCCACAATTATCGCCTAGCTTACGTTCGGTGCCGATACTGATAGCAGTGAATATGGGTCGGCGAAACAAATAATTACGTATTGTGATTACCATACATGATTTTGTGTATGGCAGCTTTGGTGTGCTTGCTGCCTTCCTAAATACCGACTTCCCCAAAGTAATCTGCCTTCTCTCCAGAGCCGAAATATTCGTAGCGGATCAGTGGGGCAATCATATTTACAACATCGTCTAATGCGGCTCCGGTGAAAAGTCCGTATTTAGATGGGTGGTAATCTCGCTAGAGAAAAGGGCTGCCATAAACAAAATTATGTTTTGCGACAGCCATAGAGGATTATTCATTTTCCAACTCGTAATACTGTTATCGCTTCCAGCATCGAACAATAACCTTTGAATCTAAACTCGTGCTAAAAACGCCAATTGTAGGAACGCTTTGTTACGTTTAACCTGTAGCCTCATTGGAGGAGCGCATTCATTCAAAACCACGTAACAAGTGCCAACTCTCCAGAGTCGGACTGTATTTTTGTTCGTTGAGTAAAACTAAGTAAATACCAGATACGTGTTCGAGGAAACAATACGATATTGATGAATGCTTTGAAGATAGAGATAAATGATACAAAGTCGATCAAACACTACTTTATTCAGAAAAGTAGCCACCTTCGTCTTCCCCTTTTCGAACTAAATCTGCACTAACCAGTGTGTGGGACATGTGACCACCTATTCGAAGGACGCCTAGAAGCTTAAAGGTACTGTGAAACTTGTTTTCAAAATCGAGGAGAGGAATGTCACCCTCTAGAGCTAAGTCTAGCAAGAGGTAACATTACTCCACTAAACGGGCAAATAAGAAAATAAATTATAAAGTTGTTACTCCAGTATCGAATCCTGTAGCCACATCAAACCCCTTTGAATTTTTTGATCACTCACTAAATGATGACAAAAATATAACGGATGTTCAGAGTACCCTTAAAATCTCCATCCCCATTATGGTCACTGACCGAATATTACCAAACCCTTCTTAGGGGATTGAATCAAATGATGGGCTTCCTGGTTGTTGGAAAGCTATCACGAGACCTGAAAATATTTGTTCTTCTGAGGTCTCCTGATAAGCATTTACTAGTTCCGCAGAAGAGCATCACAAGCTTACGCCAGTGCCTGGACGAAAATAAATTATTTTTATCTGTCCAAGAAGGAAGGCCCCTTAAAGCCGTTATAAAATGAAAACTCACCAACATCCACCTCGCGTGATGATGTTAAATTTGTACTTAAGGAACGTGGTTTCCAAGTTGGCCAGGTGAACAAACTTCAAGTTTAAATCTAAAAGACATCTTCCCATCTTTATGATCCATCTTTTCCCGAAAAAGTGAACCAAATTTTTGAACTGACCCAATTCATGTGTCTGATTGTTAAAATGGAGCTATACCGTAACAGAAAGGATACTTCAATATTAAAATTGTCAATTTTTCAACCACTGTATCAAGAATCCTAAAATGCTACCTAGATGTGCAGTAGGGACACAAGTATTCGGACTTTCTCAATAAAAACAAAAAACCGAAGTATGACAAAAGCAACACATTGGAAATTATAGCGAGTGCACCAAACCCAGGTCCTTCACCAGCAATCTGATCCATCCTGGGAATTATTATGCTTCAAAGCTTAAAAACTCAACCATTACTCACGTCCCAAAGTCCTCCTATGAGGCATCCCCATACCCCCAACAGCTCTGAATATCATGCGGTTTTGACTATTGAAGTTATATCACTTAAAAACAACCTTAAAGTTTTATGGATATTTTCAAAGAAATTCAATCCACCTTCAAAAATGTAACTGACATGAGGATCTTGTTACAGAGCATGCAGAAATGCACTATCCTTGTTGACAAGCTTTTCATGCTGGTCAACTCCCTTAACGCAACCAACTCCAATGCACATTGAACGGTCCCTCAATTGGTCTTCACCAGCACTAAATCAATAAATTCATCTTTAATATACTAAATAGGAATCAGCGCTTTTAAAATATTAATCTCAAACTTAAATCCCAAGTTATTTTTAATAAACCATAGCACTCCAGTCTCAACTTAACTCTAATTAGACTACCTTACTTTCCTGTAAATTGACTAATTCAGTTTCCTCCTAAATTCCTCCAATATTCATTTAATCTTCGTAATCAGACGTAATAATTTCCCCTTCCTCTCTGGGGTTTCTGTTTCAATCTTGTGATCAGTTCCTCTGGCCAGTAAGTCCCTTCTACCGACCAATGTGATATCAGCTCTCAGCTCCAGCCTCACCCCTCACCTGTTCAACTTCCAAGTCCCTATATATACCTGCGACAGCTCCTTCAAACCAAACAACAGCTATGTCGGAACTCAAGAGTGGAGACGAAGGGCCTTCGGCCCATGTGCTAAGCCAACATCGACCCACGTTCACCGTCAGGCTCTGGCCAGCAACGACCTTCCTGTGAAATAGACGGAGCATGTAAGTGGAGTCTGTCATAAGATCTTAGAAGTGTCAATTCCCTACCCTACATAACGTTCTTACGCCGATTGGCTATCGAAGCGCAAACAATTTTTTCAATCCCTCTTCAAAATCACATTAGACAGTCAATGGAGCTTTACTAACACAAACGAATAGCAGGAGCACGAATCCAAACGTATCCTACATTAGGATTCGTGTTTTTTCCCAATACCATGTGACTCTTCGAACTGAGTGATCTGGAGTAATAACATACAGCTGCGTGCATTTACTCCGTCTATTTTATTAAAAGGTCGATGCCGGCGAATTGGTGGCTTTGAATGAGGCTATTCGTTAGATAAGGGAACAGGTTAAACTTAATTATTGCGTTTTATGAATTGACGATTTTGGCTTGGTTTCTGGATCCAAGTTCATTCATTGTTCAATGCCGGAAGTAATAACAGTTATTACTAGTTGGCGAAACAAACACCTATGGCGATCACCTAACATAATTTTTCATATGGCCTTTCCCCTGGTGAGGCTATAACCTTTCAAAGCATGGACTCCTGAAAGGTAATATGCCTCTCCACTATAGCCATTCTATATGAGTTTTCTATTCCCTCAAATCATCTATGGAAATCGATACACTGAAACTTATGTAGCGAGTATCGAATTACTTTAACCATGATGATTGGTTGAGTTTTTATGGCGCCAAGGCAATATTTGGCCAAGCTTAGCCAAACACAAGCCAGACAACGTCAAGTAATGAACATATACAAACAAGGAAAGTTTTTACTGACACAGAAGAGAGAAATACCCCAGGGTAAGTTACAGAAATGTGGAACCTGAACTGCCTACAACTCACAAGTTGCTAAACCCACTAAGCTATAACCACTTTCACCGCGAACAAATTTTTTTTTTACGGTTTGGTGTTGAAATTTTTGGAAATGCACTAAATACCAATTGAGGTTTCAAAATTGAATCTAAATTGCTTTGGGGAAGCAGAAACTCATCCCTCCGTCTGTGCCATTGTGAACAAACCGTAACTGAACTTTTAAAAACAGGGAATAAATAGCACGAAACCTGCTCATGCATATAAAAAGTCCACCATAATAACCCCATGTACAGATTCATAGATAACAAAATCCTAATAAGGAAGTGTCGTGTCATACTTTTGGTCCATAGCAAAGGAAGTTTTCCTGAGTAGACTGAGAAGCTCTGAGAAGACTCTGAACTACAGCTCATTCTTCGTAATTGAATTCCTAGCCTGTGCCAGGACAGATAACCTTCAGACACTTGTCACAAATCAATTGGAGTCTTATGGGAATTGTCTGGCATGGATTGTTTTCAGAATGTCATACACTTCTAGAGAAATAGCATCATAATGCACGTCATATTTAATACAGGTGGCTGCAGCTTGTCTGTAAGGATATATAGTTCTTCTGTAAGAGACGGGAAGGAAACCCGCCAATTTTGAACAACTTTGCACTCAACTAAGTATGCATTGTTAGTGGTTGTAGTATAATTAATACTTGAGTTCAGTACATAACGTCAGTTCTGTCGTACTGTCATAGACTACGAGCTTAGAATATTTCATAAAAATAGTTATTTATAGTTAATATCGATTGGAGACTTTTCATAGAAATGAGCGATCGGTAACTAAGGAAAAAAAATCAAGGAATACCATCATTGATTTCTTTTAGAATATAATCTGCCATAAGATAAATTAGAAGCTGAAAATTTAAAACATATTAATTGAGATTACTCCCTAACACACGAGAGATAACTTCAAACAATGGACACACACAAGAAACGTTTTACTGATAGAGAAGAGAGAAATACACACAGGGTATATTTCAATACACAATCACTTTTTAAAATGATAAATTACAAGAATCCAACTGCATGCATCTCGCAGGTTTCAAGATTGCGAATCATGTAAGATCTAAAGTTGTCATAAGAACACCCACAGAATACAACACACACTTGTAACAATCGTCTTTGTAAATCTTTAAAATAATAAAGTTTGTTTCAATAATTCTCTTATTTTATTAACAGTATTTAACATTTTAATGAGTGATTGCATTTTGAAATAGACTAGATTTTCAAGTATCACAGGCTTATATGAATTAATGAATGCACTGGAAATATTTGAGTTATAAATGTTAAATATAGGGACATTTGCAAGAAACCTCAGTGTTAACCCTTTAATCGTAGCCGAATGTAAACAAATTTAATTTTTTTAGTCTCTCCGGCAATTAATGAAAATATAATTGAAGGCTCAGGGCAACACAATGATAAGTCATAGAAACATGTTTCGTAATGAAAAAAATTAAAAACAAATATTCAAGAGATCGAAATAATTTCTAATTCTTTGAATTAGTGTGTAATACTTGAAAGTTTAAGATAGCACGATCTCTTAAATAACAAGGTAAAACATTATAATTTCTGAATTTTTTAAAACTCGAAACCCTGTTTGCTAGCCTGAAAAATGTGAAAAGAGGCTTAATATTATATTTCCGGAGCCATTCAATCATCGGCGTATTGTGTTCTTTTGCGCATATATACTTTCTAAAGCATTTTCAATTTGAATGATTCCTTTAACAAAATCTGGCCTATATGGCAATTCTCAGCCTCGATTTCAATTTTCAAGTATATTTGAGGTAAAATAAATACTAATGAGGTGCATTTGTAAAATTATGTAGTGGTATATAATCAAAACATTTTAGTTTAAAAAAAATAAAAAACATACTCAGAAGGAAAATTTTGAAAGAAAATGATACATGTAGACAGGGAAATTCGTACCCAGAGCGACACACTACTTCCATACCTGAGGATAAGAGATAATTTCTGATCACAAATGAGCCTTGAACGTTCAGCTGACACACTGTCACACGCATCCCTACTTTTGCCATATTTTTACTAGACGTAGGCACACTCGAAGTCCTCCAATCATTAAAGAGGAGTGCTTCAGTGTCAAGTTCTAGCAATTGAAGTCTCAGCACACCCTGTCTGTGTTCGTCTGCTCTTTATATTTTCTTTGTTATGTAGTTCTTTGGTAATTACAAGATGCTTATTTCTTACCAAGTTATATTTCCGATTTCCTTTGATGCAGGGCAGTCTGGTGAGACTTAATCACGATTTCAAAGATATATACTTAAAATTTATCAAAACATTTACACATCACCAATTTTTAGAAATGTGATATTTATGCAGAAGTTGAACTTGGCTGAATTTTATGAAGTTACATGAATTCAAACTTTAATTGGTGACTGGTGAAGAATTCTATATCAAATCCACTTTTTATCCAATTGATGTTTTCAAATCGATGAACATTTAAATTTCTGTTGTTTGGGCATGGTCCAAGTCCAACAACCAGAACCTTTGGTTGCGTTTCCAACAGTAGACTCCTCAGTTTCTACTATTGACACCAGGTAAGCTACATTCTGATGGACTTAATGTTGCACCTTCTCAAGTACGGCATATTTGTTATGAATGTTGTTTTTGTTGCAATACAAATAGGAAAACTTTATTGCGATACTAACCAAAACACCCGGCATTGCTTGGGTTTAAGCAACAATGTATACTAACAGACTCACGCATAACGTCTGCGCTCTTGATGTGATCGTGTGAAAAGTTTCTTAATTGATCATATATATATATATATATATATATATATATATATATATATATATATATATATATATATATATATATATATATATATATATATATATATATATATGGCTATCGAAGCGCAGAACGACAAGAAGAAATAGCATGAAGATGCGTGCACATAATCCGCCTATCTCATTAGAAAATAGATGGCAAACTTCATCGACCTTCTAATGAAATAGACGGATTATGTGGGCCTAAGATATTTTAAGGGTAAATCACGTGAGCTTACGAATTGGCGAAGTCGATTGGCTGTCGAATCGCTGACTAGTGTTTTTGATCACGGTGGATAATCACTTGAACCAATCGATAATTTAGGATTCATACCTTTACCCATAACCACGTGACAGATCTTCAAACCGAGCAACTGGAAGAAATAACATGAAGCTCGGGCACATGCTCCGCCTATTTCATTACAAGGTCGGATGGCAAACTTACGATGACGTACGTGGATTACTTTTATCCTCATCCTATCACTGGTTAATATATTATAATTAAATATCTTCACGAAAAATTACTCGCGCACAAATACTAAATATTAATATGGTGTACTGGTAGGGAAGTAATGTAATGAGTAAATACCATGAATATATTTTACCCCAAATTATGTTATTACCCTAAAAATTCTGATTTATATGTAATCAGACGATAATTATTAATCCAATAGCACAAATTTGATGTATGTTTTGCGAACGATTTTTAGTTTCCTCAGTTTCAAAATTGAATTTATATTTATCTTATTGATATTCTTTTACTATATGGTAGCAAAAAAGGAGAGAAAAATAATGGATCAATACATGTTCCACAAAAATGTCGGCACGAAAAGATTATTAGAATTTGTTAATGGGATAATAATGTTTACATAAAATTTATTTTTTGGTTTTTTAACATTCTTTCCTGTTCTACAGTATCCCGTTGTATTGTTCCCCAGAGTGACATAAATTCAATTACCTACCTACCTGTTCTTTTGCCAAAGAGCTTTTCTTTGCCTCAAATGTAAGTTGAAGTCACAATAACTCCATTGATATATTGTCCATTTTTCATTCTGTAAACCATTTTAAGTTACCCCTACGTGTTAGTGTGGTGTAAACCCTGGATTGGAAGTCACTCAGACCTGTACATATTCATCCCATTAGGATATCTTTTTTGTGTATATCTTATATGTATATTCTTAACAATGTCGTTTATTTAAATGTTGTTAAATGTACATCTGTTACAACACTTTTATTTGTAATTTAGTCTTTTCATTTGTGTTCGTCTTTCATCAAAATGTTTATGTTCGTGTTTAAGCGTGTAGTAGTTAGTTAAGTTTTGACATCTATCCTCGTCTTTATTCAATTTCTTTTCTTCTTAGAAAGAGGTATGTTTTCTCTGAAATTTTCAAATTTTTATTAGTCTGTACCCCCGCTTGTAGAGGATGATAGTAAATATTTGTTTGTGGCATCTTTGAATGTAGACCTTTCTTTGACTAAGATTCTAAAGCTGGCACCTATGGAGCTAGGAGTTCCTTACGACAAGCCCTTGTCTGGCCTTAAACCCTTTTTGGTAGGCTGGGTAGCCTGGGTCATAAAAATATGCCTGTCCATATTCTCGGATACAGACGCAGTGGAAATGTGAAACGACGATTTAGTAGTCATAGGCAGACGCATAACAGACAACGACGTGCCTGTTCTGCCTCCTCCAGGTGTCTTACAACGGTTTGAAATCCTACATAAGGTTGTTTAGCGGACGATACGCCTCGTTGGATGGTCGATAAGGAAACTGTTGGAGAAGTTTAAGTTTATATCACTATCGCCAACTATGAGCTCTCTCGTATTTCTGGGCTGATCAGGACCTTCGTGTATGTATAGCTTCACTGATCCCTGTTGCCAGCACCTTTTTCCAGCACTTTACAGCGCCAGTTATCTGGATAGCAGTTGGCGAACATCCCAGATAACGGGAGATTTGTCGACAAGACCAACCCACATCCGCCGTCCCACATCGCGACTCCTTTCAAAGACGTTCAGTTGAGTAGGCGGTGTTTGAGTGTGTTCGTCCAGGCATTCTTGGTCGCAACTGATGATATTCAAACGCAATACCAAACGAGAAATTCACAACGAACCCCTGATATCTCTTCAATAAGCCTCAGAATGCATATTTCACATGTGCCCTTAACGTTCATTGGCGCTTAAACATTAATCATTTACACTAGGTTACTACCATACCAAATATACTGCATACCAAATTTAATGGTTATCGATGAATGTTTCTGAGTTCTATTATATTTTGTCATAGTGTAAAATTATGTATCGAATCTAAAATATAATCTTGTTACTAATATTATTTCATCAGTTGCATTTCAATTCTGCAGTCAGAGTCGGATCAAGTCATTGTGAGGTACTCGACGCAGGCAACAACTGTTAAGACAAATTATCCTGATTATTCTCAAATTTGCTGACATAAATAAGATGCATCCACTGCCATTTTGCTGAGATAGAACAGTTCTTCCATTCCATAAAGGAACAAAAATGAGGTAGGAGTGAAAACAGAAAGCAAATACATCTGATGTCTGTTTTCACGGGAAAAATGGCAAAAAAATACAGAAAAAGTATTTGAAAACCTTAGATTTACACTTAATTCTCAGCAAAGGAAATTTAAAAAGATATTTTTTTACATTTTTCTATTTTGAAACCCTTCAAGACATGTCTGCCTTATCGCTCATTTGCATAGCTTAACCATTACCTTTTTACCTTAATATTATTCTGTGATTCTGTAAAAGCAATGGACAGAAACCGCCCGATTCGATGTGGACCCTCCACGGACTTCCTGAAGTGTCTAGGTATTGGGAGGCGAGAGAACTTTTAGATTAATGACTTCGGTCTTGTCTTTGTTTCTCCACTGTTTCTCGATGTGTTTGTTATATTAATCTTTTTGCTGTCATTGCTTGTTGTTTTTCTTTGTGCTTTATGCTAATCTTTTTTTACCATTATGATTGTACCCTAGCCATCGGAAATATAAAAAAATATTTTTTCAGGCCCTTTTATAAAAACACGCACAGACGCGTGCCTCGTGAATGTTTCACCATTGCTTTCAATAAAAAGTAAGCCATTTTGATGTTGAGGCCATCAAAGTAACTTGGCAGCTCGGAGAAAAAAAGATAAAAAGGGTTTTGTAAAGTAACAAAAAATGGTCATGGTGGGCAATAAAAAACAATCAGTAGTCTGAAACATAAGGACTGATGCCGCGGCAAAAGCACATATTTTTTTATCCACGCCCCCCCTAAGACATTAAAGTCTACCGTAAGTATAATCCATATTTTATTCCGAGACGACTGTTGCCGTGGCAGAAAAGATATCGTGGGGATGGAGTCGTTACATCAAGCGACAATACCCGGAATGTCTCTAATGCTATTTGCGAAGGAGGACGAATAATCATTCTTAATTTCGATTACGATACGATCCCCTTCCGCAGTTTAATCGATTCACACGCGAATATCCGCGGAATTACATTCCGTAATTAAGCTCATCCGTTGCGAAATAGGTTTACATCACGTCCAGTAAAACGAGACATGATCCGGCCTCGTCCGGGAGACTGGAGGTCTAGACAAAATAAATGGGATCAGGCCGGGAGCCTGGGATTCTTTTCCCTTTTTTCACGTCCCCATCCATGGGAATAGTAGAAGGGGTTTCATCTTGTTTGTTTCTTCCGTGGCGACTTCTCTGAAATTGTTGGAGCGAAACGGAGCTGGTGAGTGACCGAATAGTTGACCAGTGTCCATCATACAGGGGAAAGAAGATCGCCACCACCTCTACTGCTGCTTCTCTCTCGGACTTCCTCACGGATCGAGCAATTAGAATTTCAACACAACAGTCATATGTGCATGAAATTCCATATGAATTCATTTGAACTTTTCAATTAATTCGTCAAGAAGGCAGTATTTCCAAGTTTAGTCGTTGTACGTTCTCCCTATACGGTCAGAGCTTACTTACAGATCAAGCAATTATAATTTCAATTTACCACACAATAATCATATATCTATGAATTATTTTATAAATTTATTTAACCTTTTCAGTTAATTCTTCCGTGCTATTCAAGAAGGCAGTATTTCCAAGTTCAGTCGTTATAGGTTGACTCCCTATGTAATCAGAGCTGATCAAGCATTTAGGATTTCAATGTGCAACAGAAATCAGTCTTATGTCCATGACATTTCTTATAAATTCCCTTAACCTCTTTAGTTAATTCCGCCACGTAAGTCAAGAAGGCAATACCTCCAAGTTTGGTCAATGTAGGTTGACTGTTGTTGCCTTCTGCTAATTTAAGTAGCTGATACTTCACCACAGTGCATTACATTAAGATGCTTTAGTTAATTTTTAATTGAGTGCTCTTATTATTTTCTAACGTTATGGGTATATATATAGATAAGCACATATACGCAGTACGTAACAATCTCCAACTTTGAATACCCTATTGCCTTTTTGACTGGCACGGCAGCACTGTTTACTGTAGGGCCATTTTTGCTTCACAAGGGCTAAATATACAAGGGCCCACGTTTTAAAGGGGATTGCAAACCATTACGAATACCCGTGCCTGGACTAGCATGGGTGTAATGGGTGGCTAGGATGTATTGAATCATGGTGGACTCGGCTTAACCTCTTCAGATCCTCACTTTATACCTAGACTTATGGTGATTTACAATGTTCATTTCCTTATTAAAAGGAGTGAAACAAATTCTTAACTTCGGGAAATTTTTAATATTAAAATAGAGTAGTACCTAACTGGAGATTTTGATACTATATATTGCAGTGATCCAGTAAGCAATTACCCAATTGAGTACTTCGGGATTGAAATAATTCTAAATTAAAAAGTACTTTTTTAGAATGGAGAGTAGCATGTAGTAGAGAAATAGATGCTTTTCCGTACTTTTAAAGACCTTCGTGTACAAGGGGGCTGGTGCCCGTTAAATCTGTCGTGGCCTCAAATGTCCTCACGTTGCCATGGTGTTTATTTTGAGTTTCGAGAGCGTGGTGCCAGCTCAGGTGTTGTACTTGTCATCTGACGGGTTCAAAATCACGAGGTGTTGTCCTTGGATCTTTCCCTTCGGGATGGATCCTGAACAGTCGACAATACACCATTGCGTTGCTCCAGTGCAATGTTAATTAACTACCTACCCTACCTTTAAAGTGTTTCTGCTTTTGCAGCACAGTATTGTGACGCCAATGTTTATTATTCTTTAAAACAAATCTTCCAAACAGGAATTTTGGTTTTATTAATTTTTCGAGTTTTCAAAAATGTCCCCTATTGGAGCCTCAGGGAATGTAGATGATAATATTGAAGTACAAATCACACTCTGTCTTCAATAACACCACACAATAAAAAATGAATTTCTAGTTAGACCGTAAAGACTTCTGCATGCTACAAAACTGCCACATCTCTCCACTGGAGCCTCAACTTCCATCTACTGGAATCAACAGTGGTAGTTTTCAGCATACATTTAGTTTTTCTAGGCATAAAAATTGAATTTGTTTTTGAGTTATGGTCGTATTGCAAGAGTGAGATATATCGAGATAAAATATCTCCTAACTAAACAGTTCAATTCTAAACCTCATGCTATTTCATTCTCTGTATGTCAACAATCGTTATCTTTATTTTGATTGTGCTTATCATTTGGTTTAGTAGGCTGACTGTCTAAGCGTTTATAAGAAATGTAAATAACTTAAAGAATGAGCTTAAATTAGATATTTTTAAAACTAGCCCAGAGCTGTACTAAGAATGGAACTCATCTAACCTTTGAGACGGGGACGATACGTAAAATAACTACTGTAATTTCTCGATTTATTGCTCTTCTGGGGGATAAGAAAACCACGACATACCGAGGGACGAGACAAATTTACTTATTAGAGAAATAAAAGCACAAATTATGCATTATATTACGCATTCTTTTAAAATTATGCAAAATTGCATTAGGTAGAATATTTTTGCATATGCCATAGATTATTTAAGATACTTCTACCTTCTTTTCGGTGTCTAACCGCTGAAAAATTGCAACTTAACGATGTCTGTAAATGCCCCAACGCAGTTTCACATTGTGAAGGAGGATCTATGGGAAGATTCTAAGATAACTGGTTGAAACCTCTGCCTTTGAAATCTCAATTCTAAAGAAACAGATCAAGGTTTCCTCTGCGTTTGCAGACTTGAAATTAATCGGGGGACAGGTAAAAAGGAGCGATATATCGAGGGGTGACTGCATTAAGGGCTACAGTGATCCCTTTCTTTACCAGTTCTAAAAAGATTCACGAGATATTGGTCTAATAAAGACCTACCGAACACTCATTTTATGATAATTTTAGGATTTTAAATGTCTTACACTTTATTTTACTAAATAATAAGGATGTAAAAGATATTAGAAACAGGTTTCAGAAAACAATCAACAACTTCAAGCACTTAATTTTTATATTAAATTACCTATATAATGTTGAATTTCTAATGTTTGAAAAGTACTATTTTTCGTTTCAGAAAATAAAGTTATACATGACCGAAAGTTGGTTGGGAGGTTTTATAGCGTAAAGACCATATTTGGCCATGCTGAGCCAGACACAAGGCATACAATATTTAATAGACTCAATAATAGACACAATTAAAGTTTTACTGACACAGAAGAGAGAAATAAACCCAGGGAGGAATGTACCTGACAGGAATCGAACCTGCGCCGCCTACAACTCGAAGGTTGCTAGTGCAGTGGACATACCACTGAGCCACAACGACCCCTTCATAGACTAATGAAATTGAATGATAATTGCCAAATTTCTGTTATCTGCTTCAAACATAGATAGGTAGGTAGGTAGTTTAACGTCGTACTAGAGCAACACAACGCGCTATTGGCGACGGTCCAGAATCAATCCCTAGGGAAAGATCCGAGGATAACACCTCGTAATTTTGAACCACTGAGCCACGGTGAGATGATGAAGTTACATCTGATCTGGCACCCCACTCTCCAATCTTAAACATATATAAAATATGTTTAGTGTTAGATCTCGAAACGAGTATATTTATAACATCATTAAATTCAAAAGATTTTGATTACATAAATGAAGCATGTGTCCCATCACCTCACAATGTTTAATCAACTTCTCAATTTTTTCCTTTTTCTCTCACATGCGTTTTTGTACTCGTTTATATGTTGTTTTATCATTTGGAAAGGAAAACTATTTTCCAAATACGAATCCCGAGACAATTTTCAGGAAATTGGAAAATTTAGTTATTCACATAAAAACCTTTAATCCATGACACTCGTGTTAAAAAAGCACTAAAAGAATACCAAACTAATAAAAAACAATTTGTATGGTATGTATGGGCAAGCAACGTCTGGGTAAGCAACTTTTTGTTTTTATATAGCTAACTATGATGGGAAAAGAATCCTTGTGCGTCAGTTAGAATGAAAGTAAAGGAAAAAATAATTAAATATTTGAACAAAATGCAGATGGCACATATATTGAATAAATATTGACTTCATGAAAAATGTATTCAGAATGCGTCTGGAACCAGTTCAAGAGCTTCAAAGAAATGCGATATCAAATTTTCGCAATTTCTCAGGCTCTTTATGCCATTTGCAAATATTCCTTGTGTCATGATTTAGATGTTTTACACAATTTAAAGTAATATAAGTAAAAATTTATTATATTACTTTAAATTGGAGCGGATTTTAGCGCATTTTAAAACATTTTTAAAATCCGCTCAGCACACACAGAACTCGGAAATGATTGAGCCAAGTGAAATAAAATTTATATTCGTTACATGTGTATGAGAATGTTTTAATCGTATTTACAAAAAATTAATTTATATTTTACTGTTAAGATTTGGTAGGAGAAAATCCTCATCAAAATCCTTTAAAATTGCTACAGAGCGTAAAATTAATTAGAAAATTCAATCTTATGCTTTTATCTTTTATCTTTTAACTAGCAGCATTTCATCAAAACCTTTCTACTCTCGCTCATTATTTTTATGTCGAGGTAAACGATAATCTTATATTTTCCTAATTAAACCGCACTATTAAGAGTTTTAATGTTGTTTTTAATTTATTTGGTTAGTGCGTTTTATTCGGTATAAGTAGAATTCTTAAGTATACCTATACCTGTTTTAAAATCTTTTATTGCTGCGTAGGCTATTTTGAGTGCCTAATAAATTTTATTGGATCCAATTTTATTTTGTGTTTGGCGTAGCTTTTGTCTGTTTCTGTACCCTAAAAGCCAAATCAACCAACCACCTATTTTCCTATGATAATTTTAAATATACATAAAATTTTCTTACCCCATGCATCATCTGATAGTTTGAATTCTTTATTTTAAAAGCAACATACATATATTGTCGATACTTCGTCAGGGCCATTAATCTGCAAATTTGAGTCTTTACATTTTATGCATTTTCTAGGTTATTATTTGATGTCTTATTTTCCCCAAAACACACGGGAGAGTTGTCACTCGTAGCCTAAATTACCTGAATTGGTAGCTAAATTTTTACCATAGGAATATTTTTCTGTGAAAGTGATTTACAGCGTAAACAAACAAACAAACCACGGGAAGATGAGGATACTACTTCCTCGTCTCCTTACTTTATATACTCCGTATTGGATAAGCCCAATACGGAGAACGTAAAGGAAGCACGTTTCACCAGATTTCATTACTTCACCAATTAAAATTCCAAAGAGTAAATTCCGTTGACTGGTCAACACCAACTAGATTAAAAGTCAAACGTCACCAAAACGGCGATAAACTACATTTTAAGGGAATTGCGATATGTATCATGCGAGAAAATTGGGCGGAATTGGGCTTTGCTTTCCATCTGATTTATTTGCTCATACTGAAAGTCCCTCTTACGAGAGGGATTTTCAGGGTCGGGGTAAACAAACAAACCCGACAGTGTGCGAAGATTTTATTTCCGCTGCCCAAATGCTTTCGCATGATACATATTAGGATTATCTTAGAATGCAGCTTATCTCCGTTTCGGCAACATTTGGCGTTTAACCTAATTGGTGTTGACCAATGAATTATCATATTGAAATTCGAAATTTTCATTGGCGAAGTGGTGAAATCGTATTAAAAAACATGCTAAGTGACATCACGTTCAAAACGAGTACAGGAAACACGTCGTCACAGAAACACTATAGCACCTATATTTAGCCCGACGGAACATGTTTCTCATAGTGAACGAACAAACGAGTTTTTCTAGACAGAACAATTTTACAGAAACGGTTTGGGCGTGGCACCAACGATATGTTTGTAAAATGTTCGTTCAAATAATTTTATAATCTACATTTTAAATTGTTAGTAGTACAGAAGCACCAAATACAAAATGTGATCTATCTATATCCTGATTTAAAAACATTGTTTGCTTTTATTCTTTGAGTTCTAAAATGCTAACATTACATATTGTATCTATAAAATAACAATTCAATTCACTTTAAAAGTTTGTAGAAGTAGTAAAAATAGGAGCAACAGCAAATTGTTTTGTTTTTCTATGATTTAGGATATTTGGAACAGTTTGTTTTAATCACTATGTGAGGGATTTTCACTGTTAACAAACTACTGGAAGAAATGGATTGTGAACCCCGATTACCCAATGCGTATAGAAAGCACGTTCTACTACAAAACCGCAGCGCCATCTACATTCAGCTTTACAGAAAACGCCTCGTAGTTGAAACAACATTGGAATTTCCCAAATTTTAATTAGAACTGAATCAGACAATTTTCATGTGTTAAATTTTGTCTTCCTTATTCTGTAACTTGTCAGAATATTCTTGAATATTCTCACAAGTTGCTTGAATAATTTAAGTAAATTTTAAAAATGTTCATAGCCTAACTATAAATCTATGAATAGGATGTACAAAATTACTATAATTAAACAAAACAGTTAAAACGATCTTACACATTGTGCATCGAGAATTATTTTGTATAAATTCAGAAATAAAATTCTTATTTTTCTGATTCTAATATTAATAACTAAATTGTTTTTTTAAGTGAACACGTATTTTACTGCAAATCGAAAAAGATTTTCATTATCAGCTCTTTTAGTTTTTGAAAAACCTAAAATTACTATCTGCTCTATTCAATATTCCATTTTATCTTCAATATTAAAGTTTAGATGTTTAAAAATCACAAATTAAAAATCGAGGACCATTTTGTCATTTTGTATGTCTGAAAAAAAGGTACTACTTCAATTTATATAATACTAGATAAATTTACCCGGTGTTGCTCGGGTTTAATTGGTTAAACTTCGATTGAAAGTGATCCAAAAAATCACTTTTCTGTCATAGAAAATGCAAATATAGAGAAAAAATAAGCGAGCTCAAAATAATTTTTAAAACTGAGATTCTTATAGCTTCTACAATTTACTTTAGATCCATTTCACATATTATAGGTGAGACAAACCTACAAAAACTGATATGAGATGACTATACAAAAGTCGATTTTGAATTTTGGAAGGATTATGAATGCCCTTTAAGTTCATTGTCTAAAAAGAAAATGACATACATCGTATTATTGCAGTCAGTTTTTTCTTATCAATATTTTTTATTTGTAGCACCTTGCACCAGGAATGCGAATTTCGGAATTCCACCATCATTATGAAATATTGATGGTGGAATGAATATCGCATCATCATTATGAAATCATGATGGTGGTGATATTAACCATCATTATGAAATATTGATGGTGGTTATGAATATCGCATCATTATGACAAATCATATTGATGCGATATCATGATCGACGTTTGAAGCAATTACACTTTTGCTTGAAAATTCCATCCCGCATTTTACAGATGGGATACATAAACGATATGATACTGAGCGATTTTCAGCGCAAACGCACCCATCTGCGATGACTATATACAAAAGTCGACTATCTAAGATTCTAAAAAAACTCCAAGATAATTTTGAGAGGCGACTCCTGTAGATGTTAACTCTGACGTCATCTGCACAGACAGACCGGACGAGAGCGCCCCCAAGCAAGTGCTCTGTCCAGGATGACGGGACGTTACACCCCTCTGTATACCCAAGACAAATAGAACGGGAGTTAATATGTTACCCGTAGGGTTCCAAAGAAAAAGTGTACCAAATTTGGTGTGGATCGGTAAAACGGTATAGATATATATAGAGAACAGACAGATGCCAACTCTGCTTTATATGTATGGATTAAGTAGTGTTTATGTAAGTTTGCAATAATATAAAAAATTATGAATGTTTGCAAACCATTCGCGTTTTAAGATTTGAGAAACATAATCTTTTAAACTGAAACAGATGAATTGATCTTTAGAATCTACTTGATTGAAAAAAGTAGTTTGACTTGCTTCAACTTAGGAAATTTAAACAGTTGCACCTAAACGCTAAAACCAATGTGCGCACGTCTATTATACAATGCTATTTAAAGGTTGGTATATGAGGGAGGGAGAATTATACTAGCTGATACTTTGCTATAAAGTAATTACTTGAACTACGTTGCTATTTAAAATTACATTAAACATTGTGCTACTGAATCTTAAAATGACATCACATTTCAAAGCCAAAAACCTTTTTTATCAGATTTGAAAGTGCTCTTTTTAATGATACAGGTAGAGCTAAGAATGCGTTTGAAATATATATTTCTAGACACCCTTGAGACAGCAGAGTTGATCTAATTAGCCCAAGTGTAGAAAAATATGACCAAACAGAGCAAACATAAAACGAAACTAAGCGAAAATTTAAACAATTATTTTCTATCATGACTATTTATTTATAAGAATTGAACTTTGGAATGAATTTCAATGTAGTTTTAATAGCATAATTTAATGCATGAATAGCGTCTTAAAATACACTTGACGTAATTCAATTTAAAAACATTGCTTTATAAAAGATATTTGCATTTCGAAATTAAAAATCAAATTATGAAATTTTCTTCAGTCAAATCATTCAAAAATCAATGTTACTTTTAAAACCGTTCCTTTGATGTAAAAAGTCAGATTATTACTAAAATTTTTTATAATTTCTTAAAGCAAAACTCTACCTTTAAAATTATTAAAAACAAGATTTATTTTCAATTCATGAGTTCTCTCCCTCTAACATTTTCTATTAAACATTCACATAAATTTTTTAGCGTTGCTTTACGCAGCGCCAAGCAGTTACAAAAATTTATTTTATTTTGGAAAACGTTTCGCAGATAAAAAGTACTTTCCTACTAAATTAAAGATCTATTTTCATTTGAAACGTTAACAAATACTGCACCTTTTACTTTCTTCGAGTTATATTTTTTTTTATCAAAGATGCTGTCCTACCTCTATTCACTAACATTTCCTTCCTGATATTTTTACGTTCAAGAGGAAATCCACTAGATGCTGTGGCTGTCAAGAGGAACACCGATTTCAGTTGAATGACTGACAAATTTTGGTATTGTCTCCCCTCCTTTAGAAATGAGTTGTCTTCTTTCTAAAGGAAAGGAGGGTTGATCCGCTCCTTCGGATCAACAGCCCAGGACTGGGAGATCATAGATTCTCTGACACTTACCATCATGTTCCCTCTTTTAAAATGTCCTAGCTAAAAGTTCTAACATGTCTTCAAAAGGGATGGAATTTTCCTTTTATATTATGGAGTAGAAAACACGTAAGATATCTATGAAATCCATTTTGGACGTTATTGACGCTTTGAATTTCTTGCTTCGGACACCGGTTCAAAGTCGAACCAATTTTACTTTCTTATGTCCTATTGGTAGTAACACATAACATACGTTGTTGCCATCGCCGAAGATACGAATCTGCAGTTTTGGCCATTTACCCTTAAATCCATTTACTATAAAGCAAGATTTCATGAATTGACAAGAGATGGCGTCGATGCCATCTATGGTTTGAGTGACTTGTTTATGTAATACTAGCTGAATTACCCGGCGTTGCTTGGGTTGAATTGTTCATAATTTATCTTAATATTACTCAATAATATTCCTACGGAGATTTCGAATTGTTTTAGCCCCCCTGCAGACCCAGGACAAATCGAAAGGGGTTAATATATAGCCTATGTGTCCCGCAGAATTCTACAGGATGAATGTACCAAATTTAGTGTGAATTGGTCTGACATTGATCGTATAAATACGCAATGTTATTCCTACGAGGATTTCGAATTGTCTTTAGCCCTCTGTACCATATAGACTATAAAAAGACCACTTTCTATAAAATAATCTTATATTATAAAAATTTACAATCCAATAATAAAGGTACAATTTAAGAATTTACAGATGGGATACCTAAACGATATCATACTTAGCGATTTTCAGCGCAACCGCACCGATTGCATCATGCTATAAGATTCAAAAACCTTCAACGTCATCTTGAGAGGCGACTCCGGTAGATGTTAACTCTGACGTCATCTGCACAGCCAGACCGGGAGAGAGCGCCCCCTAGCAAGTGTCCAGGATGACGGGACGTTACACTCCTCTGCACACCCAAGACAAATAGAACGGGAGTTAAATGTACGTTACCCGTAGGGTTCCAAAGAATAAGTGTACCGAATTTGGTGTAGATTGGTCAAACCGTGTAGATTTGTATAGAGAACAGACAGACGCCAACTCTGCTTTATATGTATAGATGTTATAGCTGAAAATAGCTTTTTCGTGTTTCCGTTAAATGACGGTGTTGAAGAATGTCGTTTGAGTTTGTCTCGTTCTTGTCCTGTACTTTTGTGTATTCCTGTATTGGTAGTAATCTCGTTCTTTAAAGGCATATTGCATTGTTTTATGATAATCCCACAGCATACTGGGGCTCAATCAAGACAGGAAAATGACTTATGACCCCGAGTCACCAATGTAGCAGCGCGTGGAAAGGCAGTGCAACTTCAGCCTAAAAAAGTTACGCTACTGTATATGCTGTGTATTTTAAGTTAAATTTTGTGTGGCGGATGAGTTCTCTGCAAAACTACAGCGTATTTTTTTGTAAGGGCTTCATTTTGTTTGGGAATTACTTAAATAAAACATTCATTGTTAAATATTTTCTACATACTGTGTACTCAATTAAGGACGAATAACAGCCTGTGGTCACTCTGCAAATACGGGCTCTTTCACAGTGTTTTCTTCGATTTCCTTGCGTTTCATTTCGACATCACTGTATATGCAAGCAAACAGAACAGCAAACAGAACTCAGGGATCAGAATATACAAGGTTAAGTCCTGAATGACCTCTTCATGCCTGTAGAGCAGCTGTTAGATGTACAACTTGGAGTGGAAGCATTATTGGACTATTTTTTTCGGGGATGCTAATCAAAATACGACTATTATCAATTGTGAACGATGTTGTGCATGTTGCAAAAGTCCACTTTGTCTGAAATTGATCGACAAAAGGTTTACAGCACACGTTATTTCAACAAAGTGAAGCAGCATGTTATACAGCTCGTGCAACCATGCGAATTTTAAATGACACATTTCCTGGCCTAATATCAAAATCTGGAGACCTCAATTGGCCCCTCATTCCCCTGATTTGACCGAGCCGGAGTTTTTTCCCTATGGAGCTACTTTAAGGAAAGAGTCAACGCAAACAAGCCGACACCGATTCAACAGTTTGGGCAAAACATTTGCGAAGAAATTAAATAAATCATCCCGGAAATGTTCTCAAACGTAATGGAAAATATGGTTGAAAGGACGCATATTTGCAGCGTGGCCAGAGACTGTCATTTGACTGATGTCATATTCCATAAAGAAATGAACAGGAAAATGTTATGAATGAAGAGGTCATTCATGTATTAACCTTTTATTACCGGATTCCAATAACAGATGTTATGATTTTTTAAACATATCCATTGAAGTCAAAATGAAACGTGAAGTAATCGCTCTATAGAATGACACCGTGTATTATCATTGTACTGAGAGATCTGTCGTTTTAATCGAGAAAAAAGATCAAATGAAATCTTTTCATGAAGAAGGATGTCTACAGCTACAGATTATTTTAATACCAAGACGAATCACGAAAGATGACAAATAAATACTTAAAACGAGAATAAAAAAATTATGGCGAAAGAAAAACAATCATTATTTCAAATATTGATGCCCCCGCCTCCTTGGTATTTTTCAAAACATATCTAAACGATTCATAAACATCTAATTATGTGTCAGGAAATTTCCGTCAATGACATGTACAGATAAAATATTTGCTCAAGGATGCTCCTCATCTGGAAAAGTGTAAATAATTCTATTCATAAATGTTATTTTAAAAATTATCGATAAGCTAATTAAATTTGAAGAAGACAGCCAAACACACACTTTTATTCGGTCCAAAAATAAACAAGTGAAAAAGGCCCGGTAAACACATCATTAAACTGCCATGAAAAGCGATAGACTGTATGCGTAAATTACAAGGCTCCAAAATTAATAATAAAAAAATTCCATCTCTCGATTGGAAAAGCGTCATAAATATTTAATATGTACCACCTCTTTCTTGAAGTTTCTCTGACGGGGAGAAAAAAGTAACATGGAATGATGAATCGGTGGAAAACATCGTTCTTGCAGCGGTAGATAATCTTGATTATTTTTGGAATATTCTTTCCCTTGTATTCTAAGATTTCTCTAAAATGATGAGGTAATGTAATTGGATTACTTCCAGCTTTATCGTTTCTGGTTTTAGGCTATAAATTTATATTAAAATGGCGCTAAGAAATATGAAGTTTTCTATTGATCTGTAATGTTTTTATATTTGCCCAGCACCCCTCATGTATGTAAATAGTCTGGATGGGCGGGAATGAGGGGTAGTGACATTCTAAAAGGAGGGATTTTATAGGATTTTAGGATTGAAAGGATTCGTATTTTTATCGTGATTTGTTCAATGGATAAAAAAATATTTAATGCGCTTTGTTGAGAATGTATTTGGACGTGTATAAAGTGAGAGCTGTTCTGTGTGCTTGACATGCATTACCTTATTTAAAGATCACATTACACTCTTCTAAAATATTCTGATTAGTATTTGTTGTACCACTTTTTGGTGCAGTTTATGTAAATGATTTACATCTTTTTTTTGAATATGCATTTAAGATCGTTATGGATTAACGAATTACTGAGTGATATATTTAGCTAAAGTAGAAATTGTGAAAGTATTTTGGTTATTACTGCTTGACTTGAAAATAAGAGAGTCAATACTATAGAAAAGAAATTTAAGTGAGAGACAACTCTTTATTTTTTATGCTGATTAGCTGGTGTCCTGTATTTAGTGGACGTTTGTTTGCTAATCGTAAAATATATTCTAAAGTTTTATTTCTTAAACAAATAACAGTTGAACTGAAAGGAATTTTAGTCGCCCATTGATTTTATAGAATCATAACATAACAGGCTTGACATGGAAACGATAGGTATGAGGTATATGAAATCAGTATCAAAGAGCTAAATTTATAACTAGCGTTTGTGCCTTTATTATTCACAGGTGTAGTAGATAGTTGAATTTACATCATACTGGAGCAACACAATGGACTATTGGCTACGTTTGTGTATATAGGATCAATCACAAAACCTCGTAATTTTGAACCATGGTCAGCATTCTCAGGTAAAAGCGATTGAATTTTATTAGTACTATTTGAAATCACATTTAAATTAAGTGAGAGAAGAGACAGGCGAAGTTTACTACATTTTCTAGAAAATACTTATAGAACTTTTTTGGTTTGTCAAGATTATAATTAAATGTTAATTATTTTGAGTATTAAATTTTTATAATATATCTATTTTGCGAAGTCGTGCAGGATAAAAATATCGCTACAGGAGAGATGTTTTTTATACACTGACCAACCACAAATTGGAATTTTTTAAATCTGACTTATTAAAATGAGTTAAAAGAGATCTCAATTTTTTGAGGCTGAATTCTGCTTTAAAATCTAATTCGTTCGTTTATGAGTACATATACCTTGTACAAAGAAAGTAAAATATCAAACAAACAGTCTGTTTTAATTACCATTAAAATATACTTATGAGCGGCATATATTTTTGAAACTTACATAGAAAACTAATAAAACAACAGAATTATCAAACTGCTATTACATTAAAAAGAGGCAAGGCTAATATTAACACATTTTAATGATTGACAAACCAATAACTGCTTTCTTGACGATGCAGTCGTGTTTGAGTTTCTCTAAAGAGAAATCAACAGTAACCTTTTTACATTGCCAAATTTTAGTATCATGGTTGATGGGGTTGGATATAATGGAGCTAGGGTTATATTTAACCAAACCATGCTGAGATAAACACAAGACGAAAACGTCAAATTGATGGACATTAACACACAAATAAAGTTTTACCGATACAAAAGAGAGAAATACACCCAGAGTAAGTTACAGGAATCAAACCTACGCCACCTACAACTCGCAGGTTGCTAGAGCAGTAGACAAACCCATTGAGACCCCTTAGAAACGATGCTCTGACAAAAATATCTACGTGAAAACTGTGTTCGACTGTTTGTCACTAAATATAATAGAAAAAACAAGATGAAACTGGCTTTCTTTAATCCATATTCTTTACTTAGTAAGTCAATCAATATAAAAACATAGTCAATATCGTTTTGTTACCACAAAAACAGTGAACATTCGCTTTGAAAGAGAAGCAAATAACTAACTCTGGATTTATAAATTAAGCTTCAAACTTTCAATACTTCAATAATTGTTTGATTTGAAACTCAATTCTGTATCTTCTTTCACATCTTCATGCAACTTCGTAAACATTATTCAAATGTCTGAATTATGTCTACTTAACCTTCCTAAAGCGTGTATAGAAAGCCCTAGTGAATCAATAATTTTAAATTACGTGTAATGCAAAACTATTTCATTTGACTGAACTAGTGAAATATTTATCACCCTTTTTCCCAATGCTTTTACTCCAGCCAACTTTTGATACGTAGTATTTGGATTGTACAAGAAGCATAAAAAAGGGAAAATAAGGTTTACATGGAGGCAAAAACACCACTGTAAGCATAACCAAAGTGTGGAAATTTGTGAAGCTTTTAAATCAGAATGAATGGAAGCTCATGTTTTCATGACCATATAGCAAAAATCCATATCGTCGGTATACAAGTAAAATGCACTAAGTCAAAATTTTCAAGATAGAAGTTGTTTAGTTTTCTAGACCATATTATGGTAATCTTGAGACTAGGAAGTTCACAAAGCATTTTTTTTGCATAAAGGTTAGATTTCTTCTAGAAAAACACACTTAGTGAGTTTAGCTCAGTGAGTAGAATTATGTCCCCTTCTTTTCCTTAGAAGTATATTTTTTGACAATGTGTATCTCTAACCCAATGATATTTTTTAATTTTCTAGGCTCACTGTATGCGTTAGATTTATATGAATTAAGGAATTCAAAAAGATTCAGTCTTCTCTCCTCTCCCCATACACTGATTTTTCAGTAGAGTATTATATTAAAGTATGTAATGAAAACGGAAACTAAATAATATTTAAAACAACGTGATATGGCATTTACTAATATGAAATATTCATCAGCTATCAGATGGTTTCATAAAAGAAAATGTCATCATAAGAGTCATCGAATCAAATATCGCCCACATATTTATTCTTACAGACAAGAACGTAGAACACTCGATTCACCACTGTATAATATCATGCAAAATATTCTCCCATTCATGAGGTGTTCGCCTGCAAGTGGTAAATTGAATGAAATTTAATTCTTCTTACTACCGAGATACTATGGAGAAATGAAATAGAAAATGATTTTAATCAAATGTACCACTCGAATATTTCTATCTTCTACCTTTTCTACTCTGTATGGTGGCTACGAAATGACTTGCCCAAAATATGATTTTAACTATAACTTCTCAGAAAAAATTATAAAAATCCATTTTGAAACATATATGTGACTTTCAAGAAGGAAATCATTAATATCTTTGATTTTGTTTTAGTACATTTTAGCACTTATGGCTATAGCTGAATTTGTCCATAAATTAGATGCTTCATGCTTTTGCTTATTAAAAGAATATATCAAATTTGTTATTGTAGACAGTTGCATTTTTAAGTTATATACATTGACATGTTAAAGTTCTTGTACCTGAAAATGTATAGGAGAAAACTTTGTAATTATATAAAACGATTGCATTTGATTTTTTAAATCCCAAAACTGTAATTACTTTTTTAATCAAAAACAAAAAACCAATGTTCAATTACACAAAATTCAAAAGTAGGAAGTCAAAAAGACATTTGCACACTTGGAATATATAGTAAGAAAATAATGTTATAATATATAGATGGTTCACTTGTTTTGGTGGCCTACCATTCGCATTGATTAGTTTCTAATATGAACATTGAATATATTGAATTTTCTTGAATTTATTGAATCATCTCATCCATCAAGATCAGTTTTGTTAATGATGAGGCACCTCGTATAGACAACCACCAGGAGATTTAATAACTTTCGCATTTTTGAGAGTGAAGGACAGAGTGGATCTTAGTGCAAACAAATCTTTACCATCTGAATTGAAGAAGTGCGATATATCTAGGGGGCGACGAGGGCGGAGATCCCGAATACCAGTATCTAAATGGGCGGCATTTCAGAAATAATTTTTTAAATGATTTTCTTTAAGAAAAACGTTTCACAATGTTATAATTATAAACAAAACTTTGTTCTTGTGGCAGAAGTATCTTGCAGTGTGATGAGCGCTTACATGCACTACCATAAAGATTACAACGCTTAAAAGTCACATTTTCCTTTTCATATATCCCGTTCAAATGTCAGTGGGTATGCCCACTGCGCTAGCAACGTTCGGGTTGTAGGCGGCGCAGCTTCGATTACTGCCCGGTGCATTCCTCCCTGGGTGTATTTCTCTCTTCTGTGTCAGTAAAGCTTTCACTGTGTATCAATTACTTGATATTGTATGTCTTGTGTCAATTGCTTGATATTGTATTGTGTTTGGCGCAGCATGGCCAGATATGGCCCTTGCGCCATAAAACCCAAAACCAACCAACACGTTCAAATGTATAGCTATTCCGAAAAGAAGGAAGGGACAAACAAAGCATTAAAATTTTCTTCTCCCAAACGAGGGATATCTCTTTTTGCTTCTGTCCTGAAGACCCAATAATTGAAGGCATTAAAACAATGCTCAGCCTTTTGCTTGTTTTTGTGCATTGTCAGTTATTAATAGCAATAATATATCAATATTGGAAACATTAATATAGAGGGGGTGATCATATTATTATGATCCTTTATAAATGAACGATTTCACACTTCCACCAGGTCATGAAAAAGAACAACTGGTTACACTGAACTATTTTAATTTTTATGGCTATACTGATGTTAACAAATTTTAAATAAATAACTGTCACACACACAACACTTTTCACAACCTGACAAGTGAGAGGCATTTTTTGTCAAGCTAAATATCGGTGGCTGTAGTGTTTCTGTGGTGACATGTGTTTCCTGTACGTATTCTGAACGTGACATCAGTTGGCATGTTTTCGAATACTCAGCACTTCGTAAATAAAAATTGCAAAGAATAAATTCCAAGTTGATAGTTGATTGGTCAACAACAATTAGATAAAACTCCGAAAGTTACCAAAATGGTAACAAACTACATTTTGAGGTAACCTTGATCTGTATTATGAGAGAGCATTTTGACAGTAGAAGGAAAATCTTCGCAGGCAGACGGTCTGGGTTTGTTTGCTTACACTGAAAATCCCTCTCATAGCCGACATCCATTTTTACACAGAACTCAGAAAATACCTTTTTTACGTTGTGTGACTCTAATAATTTGATCACCAACCTACAAAATTTACAGAATGAACGGGATGAAGGAGAAACAGTCAGGACCGTTCATGATATGTTGCCAAGAGTGTCATTGAAATCAGCAAGTTTGACCAGGGAAGAGACACTCTTCTTCACAGGACATGGCCCATTTCCATCTTACCCAACGAGGCTTAAAAATCAATTCGGAAAATTGCTCTTGTGGTGAAATCGGCACACCTCTGCACTACATCATAGTCTTCCCCTTCACATCATGGTATATGAGGGCACCTGCCGAACACCTTAAAATTGCATGGCTCAAGAACATTGCTCGTAACAAGGGCTCGAGGGTCAAATTGACCCGATTGGAAAAATAACGGATTAGCAACCGGAAGGTTGCGAGTTCGAATACAACCAAAGACCGTCGCGTATAAAGGGGGTTGGAGCACGTTAAATCTATCGGGGCCTCAAATGTCCTCATGTTGGTGTGGTGTGGAAATTTAGAGAGTGGGGTGCCAGCTCAGGTGTTCTCATCATCTGACCGTGGTTCAAAATTACGTGGTGTTGTTCTCTTGTGGATCTTTCCCTTCGTATTTGATCCCAAACCGTCATCAATATCCCATTGTGTTGCTTCAGTGCAACGTTATTTAAAATACCTACCAATACGAGGGTCACATTTGTTGGAATGGTGAGATTCAGACTCGTCAGGACTTGATTATCTCAAGAGATTAATTCACGTTGGCGTGGTGTGGAAGTTTGGAGAGTGGGGTGCCAGCTCAGGTGTTGCCTCGTCATCTGACCATGGTTCAAAATTACGTGGTGTTGTCCTCGGATCTTTCCCTTTGGGATTGATCCCGGACCGTCACCAATAGCCCATTGTGTTGCTCCAGTGTGACGTTAATTGAAATACCCCCCCCCTCAAGAGATTAATTTTTTTTGTATATTGTATACATAGTGCAAAATAGCATGATGGTGTAAATCAGTGGTAGTCAACCTAGTCCCTACCGCCCACTAGTGGGCGATTCAAGCATGGTGGTGGGTGGTAAGCGTTTTGTCCGATGCTGAAGCTACTTTCCGTTATCACTGTGCATCTATGACTCAATGACAGAGCAGGTTGTACTGCACTGTAGTCAGCGTGACGAGGGCGGGGTGTACTAGCGGCCATCACTCAAGTTGAGTTCGATTCATGGTGGTGCCAGTACGTAGTTATATTTGTGAAAGTAAGCACGTGCCTACGGCTCCAAGCAAGTTTTATAAATTGTGTGAAATATTGTGAGCCCTTGTCTCATAAAAAGAAATATGCTCGTGGCTATTTACCGGAGTATCTGAAGATGGGGTTCATCGAATCTGTTGTAAATAAATAACTCCCAATGTGTTTACTGTGTCCAAAATTATCCAATGAAGCAATGAAACCAAGTCGATTACAAGAACATATTGCTACAAAGCATCCAAAAGATAAAGGCAAGTCCATTGAATATTTTCAGGAAATATATAAAAAATTTCAAAATCGTCCAACAATCCTCCCATCATTTAAGAAACAACCTGCAACGAACGATGATGGATTAACTGCCGCTTATCGCATTTCACAATTAATTGCAAAAAGTGGTAAAAGCTATAATATTGGAGAAACTTTAATAATAACCTCTATAAAAGAATTTATCTCAACAGTAATGCATCAGGATATACCTGAAGCTTTAAAAACGTTGTCCCTAAGCGATAGCACAGTAAAGCGACGAATTAAAGAAATGGCAATTAATGTTGAAAATAAACTTATATGTATTCTACAAAACACTTCATTTTCTATACAATTGGACGAGTCTACCATTGCAGATAATAATATTTTATTGATGACATATTTACGTTATTTTGATGAAAATACATTACGAGAAGAAATGCTATTCGCAATAAATCTCATTACAGATACAAAGGATTATCAATATTTAATGCTGTGAAATCATACTTTGCAAAAAATAATATCTTTAAACAATATTGTTGCATGCGCTACTGATGGAGCACCATCAATGGTAGGTCGCTATCATGGATTTGTTGCTTATTTGATGGAAGAAGTGACAAAAGTTTTATGTATTCATTGTGTGATGCACAGACATCTTGTAGGAAAACATTTAAGTACAAGTCTCTGTTCATCCTTAACTATAATAATTAGAGCTGTAAATAAGATCAAATCCAATGCCAAACATGATAGAATGTTTCGACATTTGTGCCAGGACAATAATGAAGAATTTATTAGGTTACTTTTACACACACAGAAGTTCGGTGACTATCAAAGGGTACATGTTTGTTTCGTTTTGTAGCATTATATGGTAGTGTCATACATTTTTGAAAGTGTTAATGAGACCAATCTCTGTCAACAATTAAAAATAGTAAAGAATGATGCCTTTTATTTGGCAGATATTTTCAAGAGATTTAATGAAATCAATTTGCAGCTTCAATATTATCAATTGCCAAAATATTGTGTCATTATTTATCGACAAACTTGATCTTCGTTATAATCTATTGAAGAGAGAATTTCATCAGTTTCCCGAATTATCATGTATAAAAGATGATGTAACTCCAGAGGAGATTGATTCAGTAGCCACCTTAACGAATTTAAATTGGATATGGGAAAACAATTTGAAGATATTTTGAACTTGAAGGTGCATGACTGGATGAAAAATCCTTTTACTGCCAATATTGAGGAGGCTGGTACACCTTACCAAGAACTGTTAGAACTTAGATATGATGAGAGAGTAAATATAATTTCGATAGTGGTGAATATGAAAACCTATTGCTTAATAAAAAATGCCTGCTGAATTCCGAAAGAGGAGACCTTCGTTTTTTCCTCACGAAAATTGAACCAGATATAAAATATTTAGTTTCGCAGCATCAGCCTCAAGGATAGAATTAATAATTAATTAAAGGTAATTTAAGACTACTTTTATAGTTTTTATATTTAATTTTCTTTTTCTTCAATTTAAGCAGCTTCCGCATTATCGATGGAGATGCAGAAAAGCAGCATCAAATTAAATTTTCTGTGTATTATAAACATATGCAAAGTATAAATATAAAGATAAATTTAACTACATATTTTTACTAAACCTCAAAAATTACGAGTACTTTGCAGTTCCGCTAAATTAAGTCACTGCGAAACCGGTGGGCGGTAAGAAAATTTTACTACCAACAAAGATACAAAAGTGGGCGGTACGTATAAAAAGGTTGACTATCTCTGGTGTAAATGTTATTGCTGTGTAGATGTAACAATGTACAGATGTAACAATGTATAAATGTATAGATGTAATATGCTCTAACATTCTGGATAGACGTGTCTCCTTTGTGGCATGTTCTGTTCATTCCAACCACACGCATTTAAACTGATAGTGTCTCACAACACTAGGCACGGAGTGTGTGTTGGTGTTAGGTTCGAATTAGTACATTTTATTTTCCAAGGTCTCCAAAAGTCTAGCTTTGTCCCTGTTACCGAGAGGTGACTGCATCTTCAAAATCGTCATGTGACAAGACGACTGAAGGGAGAAAGTTTAAGAACAACATCCAATAGAGAATCAAAAGCAGGTATTGAACATTTCTTAAACAAAGGGGAACATAGATAAGTTGCAAACGTAACATCATGAAATGGAACTCTATTACTTACATAGAAAGAATGCATTGTAATTCAAGCACAACTGTATTGGTGAGAAGCAAATGGACATGTAGTTTATTTTGACATAAGAAATCATTCTCAGGAATTTCCTTAGAGGTGTGTAGTCTCGCAGCGAGGCATTGCACTCTTGAAAATAGGAACAAAAGTTTCTTTAAATCGTGCCCTCGGGGTGGTGAATACATTTTTATTCTTACACTATGTGGAGGGAGAAAAAGAAACGGCTAAAACTATGAAAAACAAATCATCTCAATTTTTTTTTAAAGAATACGTATTTTTTCTTTTTCGATCCCTATTTCGTCGCAATGACTGCTGTTTGTTTTTCATTTTACGAAGGAATAACGTTATTACAATAGAGAAAGAGAAAGCGCGTTGGAAGTTGTTTGCTCAGCATGGTGACGCGGCGAGTGGGTTGAATAATTCTTGAAGAACTGGGGGAAGTTTTTAAAATAAAATTGGCCTCTGTCTCTCAGGTGTTTCGAAACGGGAGGAGTTCGCTCCGGATGTTGAAAATGTCTTCCGGGCGGGAGGTGATCCTGCATATATTGCCATAAATTTTATGACTCGAAATCGCGTTAAGGAGATGCTGAGTTTATTCTGGAGGTGGGTTTATTTCTTTTACGATGCTAAAGGGTTGCGATGCTAGAATCCATCACTCGACTCATGTTTTAGACAGCAGCGTAGCCAGGATTTTATTTTGAAGGAGGTCAAAAGTTAAAAAATGTGATTTTTTATGCAAAATATTAAGATTTTACCATATTTTTTTAAAAAAGGTGCTTTTATAATATTATTGGTATAATCAGTCGGGGGCATCATAAGGGCCGCTTCGCACCAACAGAATTTGGATCAATCTCAATTCAGTAGAAATTGACTTACGAAGATTCGGGAAAGCCACTTCCTTAAAAAATAGCTTGTTTATTTTAAAACTTTTTGCACTTTCTGAAGCCATATCTCGCTTTAATGCGCCCGAATCTACGCCAATTAGTTTCTACTTAGCCGCCTAACTGGGGCTGATAGTGGTCATAGCGCTCGTCGGGAAACCAGTAGGTCCTCAGTTCAAATTTGATTTCTAAGCGCATTTATATTGGTGATTGTCCCTGTTCTCACATTTTCTCAGATAGTCTAGGCACTAAAGGCATTGAAAAACTCGAACCCAATAGTGCATAGAATAAAGTCTCTGTAGTGGAAGATCATGAGATGCGAAGAGTACGAATGCATTGGATCAAAGCTCATGTTGGCCACAAAGGTAACGAGGCGGTCAAACAGGCTTCCGAGAGTGAGATCGTGCTCTTGAGGATGCAGAGATCTAGACTATCAATGAAGAGTTGCTTATTCAAATAGCAATGGAAATGTGGGAGGCTAGATGGTGAACCTCCGAAAAAGGTCGTTTCCCAACACCCAATCTCAGAATGCATCTGCACGACCCCTTTGTTACTACTAACTAAACACGGAAGGTTACCGGAATACTTTTTCTGCATGGGATACCCGACGTCTGGCACCTGTTTGTGTGGTGGAGTATTTGATTCTCTTCACTACATGGTGGACTGCAGTCTGACGAGGCGCCTCCGAGAAGGACTCGATTTCATTAGAGATCGACCTAGCGACATTTAAAATCACCAGAAGTGTCCCCGAGTGGTAAGCCGCTTGGGTAGATTTGTGTGGGAGACAACTCCTAGCCCACCACCGAGGGTGCGGAAAATGGTTCAGACATCAGAACCATGGCGAAGCGTGTAGGTTCACGTAAGTCGAAAATATAACTGTCACGGAATAAGACATGAATGCCTATGTAGAAATTCCCCCTTAGCCCTGAAAGCTAAAAGCCACACATATAAAGGTAGGATCGAAGAAATAGGGATTTAGCCCTATCCATCCCCGACCGGATACACGTGTATTCATGCAAAACCTTACCAACCCGCTGTTGATGATCAATGCCCATTTCGTTTCCACGAAGACCAAGTAAAAAGCGATTCTCGCAGTTACTGTCGAGACCCTTAGCCGAAACCTCTCGTGGCCTTCCCTATATCTTTAGTGACCGGATGGGGTGGAGGGGCTACTTCCCCAACTAAGAAGTTGATCGTCCCAGTAGGAAGAGGCTCACTCACTGGATGCTCTTTCACAAGTAGTAAACAATTCACCTCTTGTGGTGCCAAAGGCTGAAGAACTCAGTGGTCAGGCATTAAAAGCAAAATGTTATTCTTGGATGTCAGCCTATAAGTCATAACCAATCAATGCTCATGTGGATTAGAAAGAACATCAATGCGCAATGTATTAGAATGTGTCCTCACGAGCTCTCGTCACCAGCGTTGTCCACTTCCAACACCCACCTCAGGATGGCCAAGCCCAGTACTGAAACTTATAAAGTGCAAAGAGGACATGGAGAATTATCAATATCCTGGCCAGTGCGGTCGAGACTTCATTAGCAACAACGTAAACACAGTTCCCAAATTTCCATCTGCTCTTCCCACCTCAAGAAATCCGAACAGTAATTTTGTATGGGTAAAATATTTATAATTTTTTAACTCCCAAGAGAGAGCAGTAAACCTGTAAATTTTCATAAAAATAGGTACGGGGTCTCCCTAAATGGAATGTTGGAATATAACTTTAAAAGATTACTGCAAACACGTGAAAACGGCATACATATATCTCCTACATACCTAATTACTACAATGATTGTTCCGGAAATGTTTACCAAATAAATTACATTAAACGTCATTAAGCAAATATTCATTGTTTTTCAAACTATTTTTAATTCTATATCACTGTTGGAGAGACAGGGGTTGCTACAACACCTAGATATGTAATAGAATATTTGAGTTAGCGTAGAAAGAAAGCCATTCTTACTTTGTAATGAATATAATTCGTTACGAAATATGAAAATATATTGTAATAAATGGTGCATTATGGTGCATTAAAATAAGTTAACGATTATTATAGTAGTAGAATCTAGTGATGTATTGTGCGTTTATCATATTTTATTTGCAGTGATACTTTTAAAGGACCAAAATTTTCGAGGGCGCTCGGGCTCCAAGATCCCTAGACTTCGCTACTGGTTTCATGTGAATTCGTACTAAATGGTGACAAAAACTTTTAATACATGACGAAATGGGAATGAAGCAGTTTATTTGTAGGAGTAAAGGGAAAATTTCTGCTATGAAACGGAATATGTAAGATAAAAATCTAACATATAGAAGGGGAGTTACTGCTCTATTACGACGTTAGAAGTAATTCGCTCCAGTAGAAGAATTCACATGTAAAAAGGGAAGAAGGAAATCTATGTGCTTTTGGACTATGAAACTACGTTTTGGGTTTCAGTCTTCTATTTCGTTTGTATGTGCATGCTTTCGATTGCTTTTCCTTTTGTGATATTCGCTTGTTTCAATCCTTTCAGAGAAGGGAACCTAGGTCCGAAACATTTTAGCGAATTTTTCACCAAAATTTAGCAAGTAACTTATTACGCCTTAAATAAGTGAAGCTCAAATTTTCCTAATTGACATTTTTCATTTAAGCGATATAAGAAATTAAGGTTTATTGGTCCCAAATACATGGGCTCTAATAGTAGAGACGAGAATTTAGAGTTATATATAATACTTTCAAATGAAACACATAAACACGTATTCCTTGTTACTGTATAAAAGTACTTAATTCTTCCATTCGACGCATCACCTGTTTGCTGTCAGTGTCAAGCGAATCCTCTGACGAGCATGTCGGCTTAAGGCCCAAAAGCGGGGTGTGCTGTCTTAAATCACCCGAGATATGATCCGCTCTAAGCATGACGTCATTTACCGGACTATCCGCGTCACGTCCGGCTCTTTGCCCTCCGGGAGGCAGGAGTGGATTCTGTAAGCCTCATGGGGTCCCCGCGAACTCATCCTCTCGCAGCAGGGAAAACAAGAACAAAACGCCACCACCATGTCATCATCCCCTCTCTTTCTCTCTCCAACTTACTTACTGCACCGCCGTCTTTATCCCGAGCAGCTTCTTGGGGAGGAGACGACAAACCCAAATAGACCCCAGGCGGGTTTGTCAGCCGAATTAAGTGAAAAGCTTGTTTCGATTGCGATGGTGTTTACCCAATGGACGGAGAAAAAATGTTCGTTTGCCAAAAAGGTCTGCATTAATGTGGGATAGGCGCACTCAGTGAACTTATTCTGGGCTGTCGACATGGAGTAGAATTCTTTCACCCACGTCTCCAATGGAAGAAATAGAGTTAATTGAATGGGGAATTTTAAGGATAGGTTTCATTTGCGCCTTTCCATCAGACGATTGTCATGTTCTTAAGCTCCGTTTGATTAGTTTGTTATGTGCTCTGATTGTCAACCAACAAATATGATGTTCTGAAACATTTTATCATTATGTGACATGATACTTCATTTTGATAGTGATATAATATGGTATCTCCCACCCCCATCTTCACTAAGGCTTCAATACCGGACTGTTGACTTGTAGCAATGGAATGGAATTCTTTCATCCACGTCTCAAATACAAGAAATAGAATTAACCGAAAGGTGAATTTTAAGGATAGGTATCATTTGCGCCATGCCATCAGACGGTCGTCATGTTCTTAAGCTCCGTTTGATTAATTTGTTGTGTGCCCTGATTGTCAACCAACAAATGTGATGGTCTGAGACATTTGATCATTATGTTACATGATATTCCATTTTGACAGTGATATGATATGGTTCTGGGCAGCTTCTCCCATCTTCACTCCTGACTTCACAACCGGGTGTTACAGGGTGCGGCAGAGGAAACGCATACTTTAAAATTAATAATATGTATAAATAATTGAGTTGATATTCGAATGAACAAAATTAAACAAACCCAAAATGTAAGGAGTCGTAATGCAGCTTGCAAGTTGTAACCTAAATCTTGAAAATAACGTCCATCAGGTGATGCCCCTTTCTTTTGACATGCCACTTAAACATGAGCTTTTTATAATCAACAATAAGTCAAACTATGAATGATTAAGTCTAGTTCTTGGATAAGTAATTTTTTGATGATATCTATTCATAAAACTATGATATATTGGCGTTTCCCTGTGTAGTATGTTTTGCAATGGAAACTCGTCATCATACTCACGAATCACCATTGTCTTTACAATTTCTTGATTATTTAAAATTACTAATTTATCTTACTTAAATTTTCTTCAACAAATCATTTGCGAAATCTAAATACGCGTATATGCTTTTATGACATAAATATTATCGATCCAATAAAGGCGCGTAAGCAAATTTAAACAGTTTTCAAAGTCATATTACTATTACATTTCATAAGGCTTCATAAAAAATTTAATTCATAGATAGATAAAGAAAACATGTCTAAAATACTTTAAAGATTGAAAATATATGATAAACTAATACATTACTTAGCGTTCTTACATCATATTCAATGTTAATTGGATTTCAACATCAAGTATTTCATACAAAATCTGCTCCAAGTTATATGTCGGCCTACAAGTAAAACACAAAAATTTTCAAATATAACGTTATTAGTTTTTATAAAACAGAATGCGGTGATCTTTAAACTGAAATCCACACTGACACTTTTCTTTGCATGGTTAGATTTCTGCTTAAGAAACACACTTAGAAAAAATTTGCGAAATGTATATTGTTTATTAAACTAAGTTAACCATAACACAATACGTAATTATAATAAAATTATTCTTCTCTGAATAATTGATGAATTGAGTAAATACAAAGTGTAATAAATAATTATTGAAAGGATAAAATTACAATTTTTTGCTTTGCATGAAAATCAGATTTTTTCCCCTCCTTTTTATCAGAACTGACTTAGAGGGTTTCACTTGTTAGCCGGCGATATAAAGTTCTCCTTCACTTTTTTTCCTCATTCTATCTAGAAAACGAGACAGAAAAAACTCCGTTATCCAATCTACACGTTCAATGTAGATTATGAGGCCCGAAATTCAACAGAGCCCCAACTCCAGGAACCAAACATCACCGATATAAAAGGAAATCGATGATTCCAAACCAAAATTCGCAACCTTTCAGGACACGCGGAAGATTTGAGCCACCATAGGAAAAGCAAAAAGTCCATAAGGGAGACGGTGAAAAAAGATATATTCTTCCACGAATTCCCAAAACGAACTTGTTTCTACAAAGAACTTTTTCCCTTTTATTTCCAACGGATGGGAATCGTTTCCCATTCCAGACCCGTTCCGGGAACGTCGTACGTGGTGGAATATTCAGAGATCGGCGAGGTTCCCCGAAATCCACCGGACGATTCGAAATAAGTGTGTTCCAGGGTCGTAAAGTAGATCCTGTGGAGAGAACCGAGGAAAAAAGGACTCTCAGATTAAGGAATCGTTGTCGCGGCACTTCAATGCCCTCTTAAAGGGGGCCATTCGGTGGCTTTTATTCTGCTTTTGTCTTGGACCGTCACGGAAAAGGAATGGAAGGTGTCCAAAAGAATTTTTATGTCGCCTTTCTCTTTTCCAGTTCTGTTTTCTTGTAAGAAAGGTTCTTTTATCTAACCATTCCAACTTCCTCGAATGACCAACTGTCGTATTAAAGATGCATTTACGTATGGGACAAGCAAAGTGAGAATTGCAAAATCATTCGCATCTCTTTATAAAGTAGAAAATAAGCTTCTCTGAAACAGCAGGAACTCTTAAACGCTGGAATCATGAAACCGGATTAGGAAATAGTTGTCGGGGTGCTTCAATAGGGGTCATATACTGTTGTCATATAAGAAAAGCGGTGGTTACTTTATCTAACCATTCTAACGCCCGCGTATATGATCTACTTTCATATTAATGGCGCATTTACGCATGGTACAATCAAAGTAAAAATTGCAAAATCATTCGAATCTTATATAATAGGCATTTTCTGTCAAGTTAAATGTAGGTAGCGGTAGTGTTTCTGCTGCAATAAGTGTTTCTTGTACGTATTCTGAACGTGACTTCAGTTGGCTTGTATTTCGAATACGATTTAAGAATTTCGGCAATACCAATTCCAAATAATAAATTCCCCGAATTGGTATATGATAGTTGATTGGTCAACACCAATTATATTAAACGCCAAATGGCTATACATTTAAAACTACATTTTAAGGTACCCCTGATGTGTGTCACTGGAGCATTTGGACAGCAGAAGTAAAATCTGAAGACCGTCTGATTTGTTTATTTACACTGAAAATCCTTCTTATGTAAAGCAGAAAATCTGTCTGAAGCAGCGAAATCTCTCGAACTCTGAGCTTTAGCGTCATGAAATTTGCACAATTTATTCAGTCAGGAATAGCGAGGTCAAAGCAATTACTTTCAGCTCGCCACATTGTTCCCTTAGAACTAGAGAGGTAAGCTTTAATACAGTACATTCGCAAGAAGTGGCCAATACTGATCAAACTCGAAGCAACACAAAGCATCGAAAACTGTCACGAGCCGAGCGATCGGCAGAGGAAAGACCACAAACATGTGAAGCGTTTCAAAAGGCTCTCCGCCGAAGCATTAAAACTGCTGAGATAACATAAGCACGAATTAGTTTTTCACAAGAAGTACAAACTGTAGGACGAAGTCAAAGTTCATCGACCTTCTAATGAAGTAGACAGAGTATGTGGTAACAAACAATCAATAATTTGTCCCACATTAGGATTTATGCTTTTTCCCATGACAAGTGATGGATCTTGAAACTATCTTAAGAAATAGCATCAAGCTGATGGCTTGATGGTCGATGGCAAACTTCATCGATCTTCTAATGAAATATACGGAGCATGTGTACGCAGCTTTATGGTATTTCTGCCAATCGCTTGGTTTGAAGACCTGTCACGTGATTGTGGGAAAAGTATGAATCTTAATGTGGGACAAATTATTGATTCGTTAAAGTGATTATCCAGAGTGATCAAAAACACTAGTCTATGGTTTGATAGTCAATCAATTCACAAGCCCCCGTGACTTACCTTTCTGAGATCTTGCGACAGCGACTTCGCCCACATGCTCTATTTCACTATAGGTCGATGGTAAACTTCATCGACTTTAAAATGAAATAGACGGAGCATGTGACCGCAACTTCATGTTATTTCTTCCAGTTGTTCGGTCTGAAGACCTGTCACGTGGTTGTGGGAAAAGCATGAATCTTAATGTGAGACAAATTATTGATTGGTTAAAGTGATTATCCACCGTGATCAAAAACACCAGTCTGCGCTTCCATAGCCAATCGGCTAAGTCAATTTGTGTTTTACCCTCAGAGATCTTACGACAGTGACTCCGTGGACATGATCCGTCTATTTTATTAAAAAGTCAATGAAGTTAGCCACCATTTATTTCTATTTTTTATTCTTTTTTCTATTTCTCAATACTTCTTTATTAATACAAATTTGGTGTAATATTAAATTACTAAATGCAAACATTTCCAAATATCTCTCCAATTCAGCTGCATTTTACTCTCAACATATCTATGACCGACAGACTTGAAAAGTTTTGATCTACAGGTTGGGCATATCATTTTTAAAATGGTCCAAGGGTACATCTTTTCGATTTCAAAGAACGTTTGTTCGAAATTGGAAAATTCACCTGCTCGCAGTATGCAGCTACTTTTAATAAATACGAAACCAATGCTGATGGAAGGATTATTTTTTCACTCAAAAGAATTCTCAAATGTTTTTCTTAGGTTTCAGATTCTCCGACGAAAAAAATATTTAATCCGGCGTTTTTCTTTCTTTTTCTTTTTTAGATCTTCTCATATTTACTCTTTTATAACCCATTCTATAAGTAAATTTTCTACACACATGAATATTACAACATACTAGAATCTGTTCAATATACAGAGGCTGCTGAAATTGAGTATACACCAAGTAGATGTATTTTAAAGGAAAAAAAGCTGGGTAGTAAATAGTAATCTGAACTTAATTTTATAGGAATAGTTAAAGTACATATTTATAAATGCACTTTAATGAAATGTGGGAAAAAGGCTGATAAACAATTCCATATTCGTCCTTAAAAATTTAAATGTAGATTTGAAATGTCAAATTTACAAAATGTTAAGTCCCAAAATTGAATATATACCAAGCAAATATATCTTTGAAGGAAGAATATCTGGATAGCACATAATAATCTCAACTTAATTTCTATAGGAATGGTAAAAGCACATATTTAGAAATGATTTAGCTGTGAGAAACACAATTCCATATTTATTTTAACATTTTTAAATGTTTTTCTTTCTTATACCAGACCATTGTCCCCTTCAGCTCTACAAGGTGCCAACTGACGTGAGTGAGCAGCCTCTACTACTAACAGGAATAATTATCAACATCCATGCGCTTACAAACCCAGATGCGAACCCGGACCTATTGAGAGGGAAGCAAAGGCTACGACCACTATACAAGTCAGGCGGCTTAGTTTTGAATGTAGATATTAGATGTCAAATTTACAAAAATCCTAAGTTACAAAATTGAGTATACCAGATAGTATACCAAATAGATTGAGTATACCAAAATTAAGTCACACAGGAACGAAATAAAACCGTAAAATAAATTTGTGTAGTGAAACTTTCTGCATGCAGAATATTTTCTAATCAAAAGAATATTGAATTAACCAAAAAGTTGTGTTATTTTATTGGTTTTTCATGAAGAGAAATGGGCCCAGATCTCTCCAAGAATCATTTTTAAGTTCTTTGCTCCGTACAAATTGCTTTGTAATCTTTTTTTACTACTAAAATCGTAAATGTCCAAACTCATTGAGATTCTGAGATTATGAAGAGTGTTGTTTTGTCTTGCATCATATTACCCATGAAGTTATTACCAGACGGAAAATTTGAACATAAATCTAAATTCTGTGCACCTTCTTTTGAGTTGTTCTTTAAAAAAAGGTTTATTTCACTTTCCCTCGATTTTATTAATGAAAACTAAATTTGCAACCTGCCCACTCAACGATTTACCCCATAAAAGCACCGAAACGCCTCCATTCTTCAAAATGAGAATGGATATAGTGTATTGAGATAGTAGCTAAGCATACCATCGTCCATCACCTCGAAAAACACAAAGCAAATTTAAGTGAAGGAAATTTCTATTGTTTGTATTTCACCCAATTTTAAGGATTTTACTAAATTATGTTCTGCTAATCCATTGTATGGGTTTCCTGGATTTTATGGCGCAAAGGGCATAATTGGCCAAGTTACGCCAAACACTGTATAAAATTAAAGATTAATGATTATTTAAATCTATTGTTTCTAGCTAGTAGCTGAATATATTATTATGCTATTTATTTAATGCTTAATTTCTAACGCAATTAACTTGTCAAACTGAATGAAGAATACAAAATTCGTGATGCATAAAGTGTAATAGAGAAACGACTTAGTCAAAATTAATGATTTACATGCGCACATACACAACTATTAGAAATTTCCTAACTAATATGTATCATACATCATTTAACAGATGAAAATATTTTTATGGAATATCCTATTGTTTCTTTCGGCAACTACAACTTGCAGTTTTTGTTTTCGGTTTGACGATCTATATTATCGTTTTCTGCTTCAGGAAGGCTACTTAGATCGGGACATACCAATTCGGCTTGTCTTTTTATTAAGTTTGTAATAGACAAGCATCTCTCATATGTAACAATCATCAAAACCGTTGGCGCCGATTTCCTACAAGAAAAAGTTCGCTAAATAGTTTTAAAAAGAATATATTAGAAGAGAAATTGCATAAATACATTCCGAAAAGTACTATGTAGCTTAAAAGGGGCGGTATTAATTGAAATCTATCATGTTTCGTTTAGCTTCATTAAAACGTGCAGTAAACATTTATAATAGATTATCGAGATTTCTCTATAATGTTATAATATAGAATGCATACACTGGTTATTAATATTTTATAATATTTATCAGTGGTGATTCCGTTGAGGCAGAGAAGCATAGCATCTCCGGTATAAAAATAGAAAGTCATCGATTGATTTTGCTTTTACCCCATAACTCACTCAAATAAGGGCTAAATAACCACATCTACTGGTAGCAGAATCCCATCTATCTGTCAAGAGGTAAGTAGGTAGTTAATTACCGTCGCACTGGAGCAACACAGCCGAGCATTGGCGAATCGCGGTCAGATGACGAGGTCAACACCTGAGCTCGCACCCTTGTCTCCAAACTTCCACACCACGTCAACGTGAGGACATTTGAGGCCACGACAGATTTAACGTGCACCAGCATCCGTGTACACGACGGTCTTTGGTTGGACCGAATTTCGAATTCGCAACCCAACGATTACTAATCAGTTAATCTTCCAACTGAGCTACCACAGCCCCCTATCTGTCAAGAAGATCAAACCTGGTTAGAAGTCATGCATGCTTGACTGCAGGGGCTACTGAACGGATATATGGACCCCTCAGGGTTTTAAGCCTCTGAGTATCACGAGATTTTCCGAGCAGTGTAATATTGCTATTACCACACAATACACTTAATGATTAAATAACCACATCTATTGGTTGAAAGAAATCATGACTTGTTTCAACCTTTAGAAAGGTTCTATTGGTCCTTTCCTCAGACTCCATTGGTCCCTCTGACTAGAATAGTTTAGAAAGATTCTGTTGATCGAGAATGTCACAACTGGTTAGACAGCTAAGGCAAAACAAAATCGAACCATCCCCTCTTTCCTTTACTCAGGGTTCTTAGAGTTATTTATCCCATCCCCAATCATGTTAAGCTAGGTTACTGATCTTTGTTATGTTCAATAATCGCCAATTCGCGAAATGCTCTACGATTGATAAATGCTATATTGATTATTTATATGACAGAAATGAAGTTCGACTACATAACTTACATAGAATGGATTACCCTATCATTGTCCACGAAACTGGTTTGGAATATATGACTTGTCCTTTAACTAGGTTCTATGCTTGTATATATTGAATTCGATCTCCTCTGGAACTCCGCGATATTGAACGTTATTCATGAATGCATTATTAAATTTCAGTCTTCAATGTGGGAAATGGACATGTATAGTTTGAATAACGACAATACCGTTTTTCTCTTGTAAAGGTTCATTTAATTGCGTATTGAAATTCAAGTGCTTCATTAACCATTGCTGTAATACTAAATGAGATGCCCTATTAAATTGCTTGTCGATATAATTTCTTTTGCGGTCAGCAAAGGGCCGTGGTAGCCCAGTTAGGAGAGGGTTAGCAACCGGCGAGTTCGAAACTAGGTCCAGCCAAAGACCGTCGTGTTTATGGGAACTGGTGTATGTTAAATCGGTCGTGCTACAGATATCCTCACGTGGTATGGAATTTTGGAGAGTGAGGCACCAGCTCAGGTGTTGCCTCGACATCTGACCGTGGTTCGAAATTACGTGGTGGTGTCCTCGGATCTTTCCCTTGGGAATGATCCCAGACCGTCGCCAATTGCCCGTTGTGTTGCTCCAGTGCGACATTAATTAATTACCTACCTACCTCCAATCAGCACATTCCAATTTTTGAATCGCTCTTTAATATAAAGATCGTCATCTGACCGTGGTTCAAAATTACGTGGTGTTGTCCTCGGATCTTTCCCTTTGGGATTGATCCCGGACCGTCACCAATAGCCCATTGTGTTGCTCCAGTGTGACGTTAATTGAAATTCCCCCCCCCTTAATATAAAGTGCTACAAACCAACAGAAATATATTATCATTTTTTTTATCGTGGTTCAAAACTACGAGGTGTTTTGGATTGATCCCGAAACGTTGCTAATAGCCCGTTGTGTTGCTCCAGGTTGGACGTTAATTCAACTACCTACTCCTACCATTCTTTATTCAAAACAATAAACCATTTCTCCTCAAGTTTTAATGCAAACACATGATAAGACTGTCTGGGAAAATAAGTAGAAAACGAATCCATAAAAGTGAATAGATTACGTTTTCCAGACAAAAGTCGAATAAATTTGGCCTCAAATAATGCTCTGCTGCACGTTATCTGATTATTGGATCTTTATAAAACCAAAAAGTGCAAACTTCGAGATCAGGCAGTGAACAAAAAGTATTTGCTTTACAACTTTACATAAAATTGAAGGTACGTGGTGACCAACTGAAGTCAGTCTGTCCATTTGTCATGTAAGATTCAGCACCGAAATTAAACATGAATAGATCATTTAGAATAAGCTAAAAATTGAAGGATAAAAAGGATATTTTTATACTTGTTATGTATCAACAAAACATATATAAGGATGGAGTGTTTGTACATTAAATATTTTTGCCCCATTTCAAGTTATTTATCCGTTTTGGGTCATTTCCGCGTTTCGTGTATGTCTGTGTGCCCGCACTAAGTCCAAACGGTTGGGTATGTTTTCAATAAACTTTGCATATTGTGAGTACTCACATGTATTTAGTGATTAAACTTCGTTTTGCCAGTCATCCAGTTTTATGTCTGTTTTGTATTTGTGTTTTTGTGTACGTATCACATAAATTTTGTTCAATAGATTGAAAAAAATGTCATGTATTTTATAAAACATAGTTTAGTGAATGCATTATTTTAATTTCCTTTACTTGCATATTTACGCAATTTTCATGCTAAATCTCACCTGAGTAACTATACTTAAATCAACCTTAATTAGGTAGTTTTCGAAAAGCTCAAATTCACGGAATTTAAATTCTGATACTTCACTCATTTTTCTTCGAAATATAGGGGCCGTTGTAACCCAGTTGGAAGAGCAACGGATTAGCAACCGGAGGGTTGTGAGTTCGAAGCTCGGTCAAGCCAAAGACCGTCGTGTACACGGGGGCTGGTGCACGATAGATCCGTCGCGGCCTCAAATGTCCTCACTTTGGCGTGGTGTGGAAGTTTGGAGAGTGGGGTGCCAGCTCAGGTGTTGCCTCGTCATCTGACCGTGGTTCAAAATTACGTGGTGTTGTCCTCGGATCTTTCCCTTTGGGATTGATCCCGGACCGTCACCAATAGCCCATTGTGTTGCTCCAGTGTGACGTTAATTGAAATCCCCCCCCCCTTTTCGAAATATAAATAATTTCCTAATATTTGGGACCGATGATATAAAGAGGATAAGACATTAATTTCGCACTAGAGCAAGATGGAAATTAATTAGTATTTTGTGTCCAATATTTCTAAAGACGTGTTCATTTTCTGAACGGCATGTTTACATTTGAATTAACTTTTCTCAAACGTCCTTGGTTTAACAAACATGGTCGTAAAATTAATTTTATAAAAAGTTAAACATACAGCATTTGTTCTATTTTTAGATGTAAGTCGGGGAATCTATGAGAAATTAAGAGATACAAAAGAACCACGAATTATTATCTTGAGAACGACTTTTTTTGCCTCCAACTTTACTTTTATTTCGCTATTTACTGTGATTCTAGAATTAATAAATATTTTTTAATAAATTATAATTCCTATTCATCACGCTCAACAACCACACAAGGGATTCGATTTCAAACTGCATGCAAATTAGAGCAAAGAGGAAATTTTAAATGAAACTTTGCCGATTTTGAAAGAATATAATTGTAATGGTCAACAAGATCAAATTGGTTATTCTATTTATTTAGAAAACTTAACAAAGATGCTCCAATGAGCTGGTACAATTAGCTCCCATAAGCTGGTTCAATTAATAAAACGAAAGTACGTTATGGACCATACCATAAACGGATACAACAAAGAAGTTCGCTATGGACCACACCATGAGCGTGAACAAGGAAGAAATCAGTTCAATATCGAATGCGTCGGGCACACCCTCTCTTGGCGACCTAAGAAAGTCGCCAAACCACCAATGTCGCCAAATCGCTTCTAGTTCACAACAATAATGTTAGAAAAAATCCGAACTAGGACTTTTGAAATATTAAAAATTCTTTGTTTTGGTGACAGAAGGTCAATGCTGCCTTCTTTACGAGTTGAAACTACGTATAGCAACTTCTTGTATCTGTTAAAAATTTGTTGAAAACAGTGATTTTCTTTTTAAAAAACGTTGTAAAATCGACCTACCTTTTCTGAAAAATGGTAATCTGTTACCTCTCTTCATAGAGAAATTATAAAATGTCAAAAAACTTTGAAAATTCTTTTCCTGACACTTAAAAGATGTTATTTTTCTACAAGAGAAAATTGATTATTTCCCCACTCCGGTCACTTTTTCAATCTACAGTTAACCATTTCAACCCAGTTAGGTCGTGTAACTCTGCTAGTTTATTATAAACTCCTTTTATACGGTTATCAGAAACAAATGTATCTAAAGCTATTATACAGCGTACGAGTACGGTAGTAGGCAAAAATCCTGGGTTAATTTTGAGCAGCTTTCGGTTACTATGGTGATCAAACACAAGAGACACTGGTTTCGGCTGATTGGTTGGGTTTTATGGTGCAAGAGCCATATTTGGCCAAGCTGCGCCAAACACAAGACATCAAATAATGGACATATACACATACAAAGGAAGTTTTTGCTGACACAAGAGAGAGAAATACACCTAGTGTAAGTCAAAAGAACCGCACCTGCTCCACCTTCAACTCGTAGATTGCACTAGCAATGGGAAAACCCACTGAGCCCCGACACTGATTTCGTAGAGAAATAAAACAATTTGCGTCACAAAATGGTCATAGAGAAATAAGTAAAATATGAATGCTTGCTTTTAGACTATGCGTTGTCTTGTAAATCCTATGCATGCAGAGGATTTACTGAAAGCATACAAGATTCTGAGGTTCCATGAACACTTACGTCACAACTTAAAACAGGAATTAATAAAAATCCCAAAGCGTATATTTAAAATAACTGACTGAGAAAATGCCAGTGATCCGTGAATTTAATTTTTTTATTGTGCCCCTACAACTGCTACTAGCGTACATGTAAACGTCCTGACAGTGGCATTTACTGTTTGACACTCCAGCAACAGGGGATTATGGCTAATGATGTAATGTCAAACACCCGGTATTTGTTTCATCACATCAGAGGATTCAAATGAGTTCTTAATAATAAAAACTGTTCTGCACCGCCCTTCTAGTGGCCGAACAGCTAAAGACGCCGCTCATAAGAAAGTGGTTGATTTTGCGCTTGATTACGAGTTTGAATCTCGTAAGTCGGGCTAGCTGCTTGAAGTTCCCCGGGAAGGCCTGTTCCTCAAAATCTTCCAGGAAAGCACATCCCTCCCACTACTTCATCGTAGCTGCGGGGCATTATGAACTTTGGCAGCCCCTCCCATGATGACCCTGGGTAGCGCAGAGACAGTCACGTCTTGCAAATTAAGTGCTTGAAGGATCCCGTAATCGATAAGCGAGAAAAAATTGTTCTGCACGATGCTCCAATTTATAATAGAGCACCACAGAGAGAAAGCTCATCATCAACGAGCTAATAGAAGAAATTGGTTTCTGTTTGTTACATCGAGAAGTCAATAGAAACCTGGCAAAACATTAAAGTTTTCTGAGAGAGAAAATCGACATGGGGGACAAAAAAAGTGCGATACACAGAGAAAGCGATATAGTGCGAGCCGAGAAAAATTTGGGAATAAACGGCAAGAGTAATACATTAAATCACACGGTTTTTATGTAAAAGTGTGCTAAATTACGCTAAGCGCAAAATCGGTGGTGAAACATTTTTAAACATTAATAACTGCAGAATAGTTTTGAATGCAGAAATTTCTTATCCATGCTTTCAAGAGACCCAAATCGTATATCATTTCCGTTCAGCCTTTTCACAGGGGCTGGTGTATATGCTGTCCCGTATTTATATTCTCAGCAGAGGCTCGGAATACATTTAGCTATCTCTGGGGATTATAGACAGAGTGAGAATTCCTGCTTCCGCAAACTGAAATTTCATAGGGGACAAGTATTAAAAGAGCGATATAGCCGAATGCGGAATACATGAATGCGCGATGAATCGAAGTGTTACTGTACTTTATAATACCTTGTGTAAAATAAAGTAAAATACACTGCTGGCCACCGTAAATGCAACACCCTGAAGGAAGCATGCAAATAATATGAAATTTACAACATGGATTAGCGGAGGTGAGATATGCAAATGATTAGAATTTCAGCGCAGACGCACATCACGCGCGCCTGTGGCGCCACTTCAAAGCGCTATTTAAGGCTTGGAGATTTCGACGATTTCAAGTACGGCAATTGTGTTTTTCTTGTGGTTTTTTCAAAAAACGATCAATTATGCCTCGTAGAAAACAGCGATCATCTTTTGATCAAGTATCCGAGTTCGACAGAGGAAGGATAGTGGCCTACCGAGATTGTGGATTATCTTTCAGGGAAATCGGTAGCCGTGTTGGACAAAACCAAACAACTGTAATGCGGATATGTGATCGTTGGATGCAGGAGGGTACGACGGACCGACGTGTTCGATCGCATCCACCTCAGTGCACCACTTCACGTGATGACAGGCATATTGTGCGTATGGCAGTGACGGATCGCTCAGCCACATCACGAACCATAGCACAGCACATTCAGTCTGTACCGCATCATCCAGTGTCTGCGCGTACCATTCGACGCCGTTTGCAGCAGAGTGGTCTGTCCGCAAGACGTCCATTGCTTCGTCTACCCTTGACGCAGAACCACAGACGTTTCCGCCGCCAATGGTGCGATGAAAGAAGGATGTGGACGGCAGAATGGAATGAAATTGTCTTTACTGACGAGTCACGCTTCTGTCTGCAACACCACGATGGTCGGATTCGAGTCTGGAGACACCGTGGAGAGAGGATGCTGAAGAGCTGCGTTATGCATCGCCACACTGGTCCTGCACCAGGTATTATGGTATGGGGCGGTATTGGATATCACTCTCGCACTCTTCTAGTACGCATTGCCGGTACTTTAAACAGCCAGCGCTACATCTCCGAGGTGTTGGAGCCAGTTGTCCTTCCTTACCTTCAGGGCTTGCCCACAGCCATACTTCAACAGGATAATGCGCGACCACACGTGGCACGCATTGTCCAAGGGTTCTTCGTCAATCGCCAGATTGAATTGCTTCCCTGGCCAGCTCGCTCTCCGGATCTTTCGCCAATAGAAAACATGTGGTCCATGGTTGCTCAACGATTGACCCAGAATACATCCCCAGCTGCCACACCAGATCAACTTTGGCAACGTGTGGAAGCTGCTTGGTCTGCTGTACCCCAAGAACACATCCAAAGTCTCTTTGAATCAATGCCGAGGCGTGTGGCAGCGGTGATCTCCAACAATGGCGGCTACTCTGGCTACTGATTTTGGCAGGAACCACACTTCACAGAAGTCTATAAATTTAATCATTTGATACTTGGTCAACATGTTATCTACAAAATAAATTTTGTTGTGATATCTCTTGTCTTTCTTGGTGTTGCAATTTGGGTGGCCAGCAGTGTAATATTGTAAACTAAGCTTATAAGTCTGGACTTATAACCCATATTACAATACTAGTTTCGATTATAAATTATAAGTAAGCTATAAAAATTGACTAGACGAAATTCATGATATTTTTACTACAGCAGCCGACCAATCGGTCTAGTGGTCAGAGTTCTGGCTTCTGGATCGAAAGGTTCCTGGTTAGAATCCGGGACAAGGCAATGATGTTTGCACTTCTGGAATGAATGTGTGACCTCTATAAACGGGATGTGCTTAGAATGCGTGGTATGTATGTAACATCAGGCATACGCAATCAGGAAGATTCTTGCATCAGCCATGTGGAATTCCGAGACGCAACCAGAGCGTATATTGCATCATCGTGACCCTAGCAACAACATAATACCTATCAGCAGGCCAGCCATTGGATGAAATCAACCAATGATGAATCAATCAGCCAGCACTCAAGGCGAAAACACCTACGCAGAAGGAGCAGAGTCAGAAGAAAGATAAAGATGGCAAAGATGTATTTTGCGGGAACTGGCAATTACCTAATTGTTTTAATTTTCATTGTATTTAGTTTCATCTGTAAAATGTTAAATCTCAATTAAAATTGTTTAAAATGATGAGAACTCTCGCCTCCAATCCATCAAAACCAAAGAACGGGACGACTCGTCCATAATACATGTCACTTCATGTGGTACACCAGGGGAGCGCAGGGTTTTTGAATCTTCGTAGATGAATTTTCATCAGGTCCACTTTGTTTTGAATCTCATGAAATTACTCCTCAAATTCTGTATACATTTCGTCGTCTGCTTCGCACAAGATATCACTAAACAGGGATTTGATGTCTTCATTCAGACAACTTACATTTTCAAAGTAGACTTCTCGTTGTTCAACATCTTCAAGAGAAAGACTATCAATCAGCTTTGATAGATATATATGTGTCACCTTGGCTTTTAAATATACGATTTTTCTTTAAAAATCCTTCCATATTCGATGTTGCTTCAACTTGGAAATTTGAACCTTTTTCCTCTCACAGCTCAAAAATAAAGATTAGTTTCAGTTTCCGGGTTTCGGCACCATGATAGCGGTTGGGAAGAAGGTAAACTCAAGTCAACAATAATAAATAATTTAATAAACTAAAAAGGCATATATGTGCCGTGTACGAATGTCAAAAAGGAAGTCCTTTTAGCTGCATCCAAGGCGAGTGGCATCCGCATAATTAGAGCCGAAATCGAATAAATATCGACACAAATCCATGCCTTCCTTTTTTTAACAAGTTATTTTCGTAACCCGAACAGGGAAAGTATCATCGTTCAGATATGAAGCCGAGCAGATGTTCCATTTCAAGGTCATTCGGTGGGAGCAACCTTAACGCACGTGCAAACGATTGCAACGAAATAATCAAAACAAAATTAAAATAATCGCGCGTTCGAACTCGTTCACTCCAACATTTGCATAAGGATTTTGGGCAAATTTTGGCAAATCCGGTATAAAAGAACAATTTGGAAGCATGTAGAGTTCAAAACTGTTTCATGGCTAAGTTAAGTAGTTAAATAACTTCGCGCTGGAGCAACACAACAGGCTATTGGCGACTGTCTTGGATGGACGTAATTTTGAACCACGGTCAGATGACGAGGTCAACACCTGAGCTGGCACTCCCCTCTCCAAAATTCCACACCCCGCCAATGTGAGGATATTTGAGGCCACGATAGATTTTATGTGAACCAGCCTCCGTGTACATGACGGTCTTTGGTTGAACCGAGTTTCGAACTCGCAACCCTCCGGTTGCTAATCCATTGCTCTTCCAGCTGGGCTACCGTGGCCCCTGTTTCAAGGCATAAATATGATTTCTCTTTTGGACGATCTTCAACTGATAACAGAATCTATATCAAAAGAATGCTCGCTTACGTTCTGGTATTAAAGATACATTGTTTCTTTGCAACTGCTCTACAGACTTTGTCATACAGAGTTGTTGAGTCCAGAGATGACTTCTTTTCCCGGAACAGAATAAACACTTTAAGCGGACGCCATTTTCAATCAAATGAAAATAATTTCATCGTGAGACTGATTGTACGAGAATCGTGCAACTGCTTTAAAGATTTAAAGGAATACAAAAACGATTCAGAAAGACCACATTTTAAAGATAACTTGAACGTTTCTACAATGTACACTGCTGGCCACCCAAATTGCAACACCAAGAAAGACAAGAGATATTCACAACAAAATTTATTTTGTAGATAACATGTTGACCAAGTATCAAATGATTAAATTTATAGACTTCTGTGAAGTGTGGTTCCTGCCAAAATCAGTAGCCAGAGTAGCCGCCATTGTTGGAGATCACCGTTGCCACACGCCTCGGCATTGATTCAAAGAGACTTTGGATGTTTTATTGGGATACAGCAGACCAAGCAGCTTCCACACGTTTCCAAAGTTGATCTGGTGTGGCAGCTGGGGATGTATTCTGGGTCAATCGTTGAGCAACCATGGACCACATGTTTTCTATCGGCGAAAGATCCGGAGAGCGAGCTGGCCAGGGAAGCAATTCAATCTGGCGATTGACGAAGAACCCTTGGACAATGCGTGCCACGTGTGGTCGCGCATTATCCTGTTGAAATATGGCTGTGGGCAAGCCCTGAAGGTAAGGAAGGACAACTGGCTCCAACACCTCGGAGATGTAGCGCTGGCTGTTTAAAGTACCGGCAATGCGTACTAGAGGAGTGCGAGAGTGATATCCAATACCGCCCCATACCATAATACCCGGTGCAGGACCAGTGTGGCGGTGCATAACGCAGCTGTTCAGCATCCTCTCTCCACGGTGTCTCCAGACTCGAATCCGACCATCGTGGTGTTGCAGACAGAAGCGTGACTCGTCAGTAAAGACAATTTCATTCCATTCTGCCGTCCACATCCTTCTTTCATCGCACCATTGGCGGCGGAAACGTCTGTGGTTCTGCGTCAAGGGTAGACGAAGCAATGGACGTCTTGCGGACAGACCACTCTGCTGTAAACGGCGTCGAATGGTACGCGCAGACACTGGATGATGCGGTACAGACTGAATGTGCTGTGCTATGGTTCGTGATGTGGCTGAGCGATCCGTCACTGCCATACGTACAATATGCCTGTCATCACGTGAAGTGGTGCACTGAGGTGGATGCGATCGAACACGTCGGTCCGTCGTACCCTCCTGCATCCAACGATCACATATCCGCATTACAGTTGTTTGGTTTCGTCCAACACGACTACCGATTTCCCTGAAAGATAATCCACAATCTCGGTAGGCCACTATCCTTCCTCTGTCGAACTCGGATACTTGATCAAAAGATGATCGCTGTTTTCTACGAGGCATAATTGATCGTTTTTTTTTTAAAAAACCACAAGAAAAACACAATTGCCGTACTTGAAATCGTCGAAATCTCCAAGCCTTAAATAGCGCTTTGAAGTGGCGCCACAGGCGCGCGTGATGTGCGTCTGCGCTGAAATTCTAATCATTTGCATATCTCACCTCCGCTAATGCATGTTGTAAATTTCATATTATTTGCATGCTTCCTTCAGGGTGTTGCATTTACGGTGGCCAGCAGTGTATATTCATCAAAATATATATGTACCGAAATTTCTTTTCACTACTCTATATATTCTGTTTTTTATGTTCATGGTACATCAGTCGTTTTTATCTGTTTGTATTGGTATACCACTGTGTAAAGTCCCCCTTCTGCCCTGTTCAGAGAAGCCACCTGCACCCATAATTATTGGGGAGTGTCTTGACTTGACAGGGCTGGGAGTGGCCAGAGAAAGACAGCTAATGGTCAGAGACAAGTCAAGAGACTGGACCTTAATGAAGAGAGAGCTGACTCTTCGATAATGTAGCGTCTTCAGCTACATTTATTGGATTCAGGAAATTTGTGGATTCCATGTTGATCCGGTTTTCAGTGTATTTAAACAGATGTTCTGTATTCCACTGTGATATTTGAACTATTTAAGGCATTCATCTTGATCCGATGCAAGGACTTCAACCGTCCAAATGGTGCGACCCACCCCTTGCCAAGCCCTGGGTGATAAAAAAAACCACGTCCAAATGGGACTTTGCTCTACATCTTTGCAGATAATTGTAAATATAGTAGCTACATATTAAAGTCACTGTATGAAATTATAACAAAGTTTATGTTTGAGTATTTATTATTACCTACGATTCTCGCTATTCCATTGTGACGTTGATGGTAATAACAGATGATTTAGCTAAATTGTCTTCAAAGAGTAATCCGGTTCCTTTACTTAGGATCACTCTCAAAATGCTTAATATGACCAAAAGAGAAGCTCAAGCCAAATGTAGCGAATCTTGGCGTATATAGTCACCTTTTTCTTTCACAGCAGGAGTTGAATGATCCTATATATTTCAGAAAGGTCCTCAGGGAAGTTGCCACTTCTGCTGCCAAATCTGGAATAGGCCATTTTGTCACTCAGGCCTATTTGCAGACTCCACCATGCTGATTTAGATAGATATCTTGTTTATCTGAAGAAAAAAGACCTTTGAGTACATTTTGTTCTTCTGTTACCGGCGAGAACTGTTTTAGGGAAATTTCGACTGAACCATGGGACTCACAATCCATTGTTCCTGTGTTTTTTCAAAATTTTTTTTATGTATAATGCGTTTCACGCTTATAGAAGATATCGTGATGTCAGTGCAAATGCAATACGACTCATGCACCAAGATGTAATTATTGCCTAAAGTAGCTCCATGCTACTACGTCACAACGCTCTATTCATCGACCTTTTAATGAAATAGACGGAGCATGTGCAAGCAGCTTTATGTTATTTCTTCCGGTCCCTTGGTTTGAAGGTATCTCACGTGGTTGTGGGAAAAAGCATGAACCCTAAATTATTGATTGGTTAAAGTGATTATCCCCGTGATCAAAAAGATCTGCGCTTCCATAGTCGATTTATGATTTAGCCTTCAGAGATCTTACGACAGCGATTCCGCTCACATGCGATTTCATCAGAAGGTCTCTGTCACTATTGAGGTGATATTTTATCAGACTTCATGAACTATAACTCCAAAAGGGCTGATTCCTCACGGGATCGTAAGCTTAAATGACATCAAGAGATTAATTCAAGCTCTTTCGATTATTTCCCCATCGCTTTACCAGAAATGCAGTTGTATATATCTATAGCACCCAACAAATTCCCTCTAATACTTTTGCCCACTTTCCATTTTAATCGTTCTTATGCGTTTCCGAATATTAAACGTGCAACCTTAGTTTCAACCCGCTTTCGACTTCGATAAATCTTCTTTCGTCAAAACAAAATTCGTACCCTACTCGGCGCTTGTTAAAATAATTGCATTGAACTAAATCCCGAGAAACACGAGAAAATAAAACGCCACCCACTGCACCTCCCTTCTCTTAATTCATCTCCTCTTAGCCCCTTTTGCTGTCTTTTTATTATTCCAATTTTTGTTACTCATCGAGAAGTTTCTGAACAGAAGAAAGGTTCAAGTCAGAATTCTTACTCCCTCGAAAACGAAGTGCTTTAGAGAATATTAAAGAAATTCCTATTGGCGTATGCCGCAATAGACTTCCATCTTTATTACGAAAGCTGGTGATTAACTTCGAAGTTCTTGTGCTAAGGTAAGACATAAAGACCGAAATTCAACTTGAAAATTGTTTTCGGTTAGAAAAAAATGTAAGGGTAAATAGTAGGTATCGACTTGCGCCACATGTCCTTCAAGCGGCTCCCATATGGCTCTTTTTTTCTCTAACCTTTCGTGCTCTTCTTAGCGAAGCGAAATTAAATTTACACAAGGGTAAGACGAAAGAAAAACTAATTAGGTAGACCTTATAAAATCAAAGCGTCTTTTTAGCACTGGTGGAGTTTGTGTGGGACAGCATATTACCTGGCGGCTAAATACTGAAGTGAAAAAAGTAGGAAAGACCAACACGTGCCGAGCTCATTCAGAAGGGAAAGAAAGCGGCACTAAGCGCCTTGCTCTTTTACTATAATTACTGGAGCGGTGCGTCTTAATTAATTGTATGAGTCGGCAAAATAAGTTTGCGGTGAAGTCTCACGGTGAGCGGGATTTCGGGAGGTGTAAAAAGACATTTCTGGAATAAAATGGGAGGGTGAGCTGTAAAGTTTTCGAAGTAAGCCGTGAGGACTGGATTGGCTTTCTCAGTCTGTCTTCTGAGTTCAAAGGAAATGAAAAGGAGAAATTCGATGTAATACCGACTGGGTACAGCTGCATTACGCCTCGCTTTGTGGCAACGCCCTTGGCGCGCTTTTTGGCGCACTTTTAGTAGCGAGTTATGGCAGGTGAAAGCAACCCATCTTTATATTAGTGTTATTCCCGTTTTTATGGCGAACTCGGTAAGCGGAAAGCTTAAATTTTCATTTCGAATATTCTAGAATGTTTTTTCATTTCTGTTAAATTGTCCTTCAATTTCATTGGTTCTTTTAAAATTTTTTCCTAATTCTTTTCCATTTAATGTATAGAAGAAATCAAAAGTCACGGTCCACTGCAGTCACATTAGGTTGTATCGTTTCTTGATATTTTCTTTTGAAAATCGTTACCTTTTCCTATTTAAACATGTCTTATGTATTTAGTGTTGTAAATAAGTTTCAGGGTATTCTTTCGCGAAATTTGAAGTTTATTATTTTCCGTTTAGAAAACCCGAATTTTTCTAAGAATTCTTTCCTTGGCGACATAAAAAGTGCGCCAAAAAACGCGCCAAGAGCTTTGCCACCAAACGAGGCGTAGGATACAGCTGTACCACCGGCTGTAGCAGACCTGTCCAACCCAAATCATTCCCACCTCGACTAGTTAGACCTAGTTTTCCTACAGGGAAGCATGTAAAATAAATAATTCAAAAAAATAAAACGTGATCTGATTTTCAGACATACTTGTACGATGTATAAATTTCGAAAGACTGGGCTTACAAGCGAAACACACTAAGTCAAAAATCATAGTTCTGAGAAAACGAAAGGTTTGCTGGTTTTTATGGCGCATGGGCCATATTTGCCCAATCTGCGCCAAACACAATACACACAACATCAAATAATAGACATACACAGAAACATAGGTTCGGCTGACAAAGAAGGAAATACACAGGGTAAGTTACAAAACGAAATGAAGCTGTTCTATTCATTAAGCTAAACTCACTAAGTGCATTTCTAAAGATCTAACCTTCATGCATAAAAAAACGACATCGTATTTCACCAGCATAAAGATAGATAGCACTCTGATCTAGAAAAGCTAAATAACTCATATTTTGAATATTTTCACTTAGTGTGTTTTGCATGGAAATCGACGATTTATTGCTCTCCAAGCAGAGGCGAAACAACATTTGGAAACCTCGGTCATATGAGCATCTAATTTCCAATGAAATGGACAGAACATTTGAGCGGAATCGCTGTCAGAAGGCGAAGTTCGGAGTGATAATTGCAAAAACATTCGTATCTTATGTATTAAAGTAGGTCGTGTTTTCTTATATAAGGATGTGATTGTCTAATCATTTCAACGTTTCCGTACATGACCAACTTTTATATTAAAGATGCATTTCAAAGTGTCGAACAATCAAAGTGAAAATTTCAAAATCATTCGAATCTTATATGATAGGCATTTTCTGTTAATCTAAATATAAGTGGTGGTAGTGTTTCTGCTGCGATAAGTGTTTCTTGTACGCATTCTGAACATGACATCTGCTTGGTTTTCGAATACGATTTAAGCATCTTGCCAATAAAAGTTCCAAAGAATAAATTCCGAATTAGTATAAGAATAGTCGATTGGTCAACACCAATTACATTAAATGCCAAAGGGCGATAAACTGCATTTTAAAGTAACCCGATACGCGTGTCACTCTAGAACACTAAGACAGCAGAAGTAAAATCTTTGAAGACCGTCTGATATATTTATTTACACTGAAAATCCCTCTTATATAAAGCAGCAAATCTGTTTGTCTAGCAGTGAAATCTCTCAAACGCTGAGCTCTAACGTCATGAAATTTGCACCAATTTATTCTGTCTGGAATTTTTTAGGCCAAAGCAACTACTTTCAGCTCGCCAGATTTTTTCCCTTAGAACTATAGAAGTGAAATTTAATATAGAACATTCTAAGGGGTCAATTTTAATCAAACTCGAATCAACACAAAACGTCAAAAACTGTCACGGTCCGAGTAATCGGAAGAGGAAGGAACACAAGGCACGTAAAGCGGACAAAGGTGAAAAAGTTCTACGCAATAAAACTGCCGAGGAGACAGAGGCACCACTTAGTTTGTCTCAAGCAGTAAAAACTGTCGGACGAAGTTGGGTAGGCCACGTGCAAACTTCATCCTAATGAACCTCCTAATGAAATTAGGACAATTTGACCCAAGTTAGGATTTATCCTTTTTCCCATAACCACGTGACAGATCTTCAAACCGATCTTAAGAAATAGCACGTGTACTCCGTCTATTTCAATAGAAAGGTAATGCATATGAGACGGATTGCGCTCTGTTCAAATCACGATTTACACATCAGTGAAGATAAGACATAATCTATATATATAAAATAGGATGTGTGTGTGTGTGTATGTGGGTATATTTTCTATACAAATCTACACCGTTTGACCAATCCACACCAAATTTGGTACACTTATAATTTAGAACACTGCGGTCAGCATAGGCTAACTCTTAACCCCCGTTCTATTGGCCCTGGGGGGCTAAAAACTATTCGAAATCGCCATAGAAATAACATTGAGCATAGATTAATTGCTTTAGGCAGCGATGGTTGCTTTACCACTGTTGATCGAAAAACAATTTTTTCCGAAACAAATTAAATTACAGTATTTATGTTTGAACTGACTTTTTAGTTCTTCCCATGATGTAAATAAATTATAGATATTTTATTGATGAAGGAGGAAAGAATATTTTAAAATATTTATGTTTGCAAGGAAATTCAAGGAAAGGTTTTCAGGAGTTCAAGTATTATTTTCAAGGAAAGTTGGTGTATATTTCGACCAACTTTCCTTAAATAATTTATTGAATACTTAATGATTTGTAGAATTCTGTTTCACGAGGCTTTTTAGGTAAGGCGTGTAACTTATTTTAAAATGTCCGGAATAGATGTGAATCCTCCGTTGAAAGCAGTGATTTTCTTTCTGAAAAATTCTGTAAAATCGACCTTCTGCTTTTTGAAAAAATTTTATCTATTCAGTTTAATTTGTCTACACCGGTTACATTTATTTCTAACCCAAGCACCGTTATTCCGAAAAGCACAAACGAAAAACTCATTGATCATAAAAGCGTAATTTTACTACTCGGTATCTGGCAGCACCAGAATTAATGTTTACTTTTTTTATAAAACTTTGTTTGTATGTAAACTTTGTCTAGAAAGTTGGGGAAACGGAAACTTCCTTGGACTCATGGTGGAGAACATTCCAGTACTCACTCGATTCTTAGCTGGTCGTATTTAGAGGAAGCTAGCTCGGTAAGTCTTCCAGTTTATCATCTTTCAGTGAATCTGGCAGTTTTATTTCGCTTTTAGTTGATTGTATAAGTGTTTCCTACTTTATTCGACAGTGATAGTGTACATTTTGGATTTATATTTCTAAACTGATGTAAGTACTACATAATTTTAAATTCGTTTTTTCGTTAATTTTAGCTTTGTATTATATTCTACAATAGATTTCATTGCTCATTGAGAGTATGCCTTTTGCTTAATTTTTTAAATAAGTTTAATGGGGGATCAGAATTAATGCTTTTTTTTAAACCAGAATAAAAGTTTATTTTTTAGTATGATTTAGAATTCTGTGTGAGTATTTTGATTGACAGCTTTTAAGTAAGGCATTAATATTTTTTATTTGTGTTAAAAATTTGATATTCCTAAACTGATGTAAGTACTTCGCAATTTTAAATTTGTCTTACCATTCAGTTTATATTACGTTTTTATTTTTATTGTATTCTGTAATCGATTTCATTGCTCAGTGAGAGTGTGCCTTTTGCTTATTTTATGAAATAGCATTTCTTTGTATTCATTGACGGATTTCTTTGCTGTAGCAATGCCTCCAAGGAAGGGGAAGGCGATCGGCCAAGTGCAGTTAACGGCTAAGATGATGAAAGATGAGCGTAGACAAGAAACTTCCGAGGAGAGGAATAGAAGACTTGCGATTGCGAGAGAGCTACAACATCTAGAGCAACAGAGACGGCACAGCAGCGTGAGGCCCGACTACAGGATATGAAAGAGAGCTACTACATCAAGAGCAACAGAGAAGGCACAGCAGCGTGAGTCCCGACTTCAGGATAAGAGGGATAGTGCTACTACATCTAGAGCAACAGAGACGGCAAAGCAACGTGAGGCCCGACTACAGGATAAGAGAGATAGAGCCAAACGATCACGGACTGCGCACCATTTTAGCTTAGCATTGGAAGAATTCCACTACAATTCACATAAAGACTACTCGCTGCATGCAAGTGTTACCATCGGGAAAATGGAAATGGTTTGTAGTTACTGTCAAGCCAAAAAGTTTAAATCAGAGTCTACTGGTATTTGCTGTAAAAATGGAAAAGTTAAACTCTGCCAAATGGAACCACCACCACAAGAACTTTTGACTTACACATCAGGAGATACGTCAGAGTCGAAGCATTTTCTTCGTAACATCAGAAAATACATCTCATGTTTCCAAATGACATCATTCGGCGCCTCATGAGTTGTTGGACAGCCCGTATTTCCGTCGACATTCTAGGTGCAAGGGCATATTTACCATAGAGCGGGATCATTGCTTCCGCTGCCAGATCAACCACCAAAATTTCTATAACTATATTTTATTCAAAACGAACAAATGGAAACTGATCAGAAGTGCGCCAACATCTCGGGAACAAGACGTCAGATTGTGTTAAACTTACAGAGGATGTTTCATGAGCACAATAATCTTATTAAAACCTTTGAAACAGCATTGGAACGTATGCCAACAGATGAATATAAAGTAGTCATAAGAGCAGACCGAAGACCAGCAGGCGAACACGAGCGGCGCTTTCAACTCTCCTCAAGCAGATGAAGTCGCGGTGGTTATATCAGGAGATGAGTTTCATCAACGGGATATCGTTATTCAACGACGAGGTGAATCATTGCAGCGTGTTTCGGAAACACATCGATCTTATGATGCTCTGCAGTACCCAGTGATATTCCCCCATGGTGAAGATGGATATCATTTTAATCTGAGGCAGATCAACCTAAGAACAGGTGAAACAACCAGCAAGAAAGTTTCAGCGAAGGATTTCAATGCGTACAGATTAATGGTTCGAGATACTGAGCAGAACCACGTATTGAACTGCAGGCAATTGTTTCATCAGTTCATCGTCGATATGTACGCTAAAGTCGAGAGTGAGCGTCTCCTTTACATTCGTCTAAATCAACGTAAACTGAAAGTTGATATATTCACCTGAGAGATGCTGTGGCAAATGACGGAACGTTGAAAACCTCGGTGCCTTAGTCGTACTACCAGCTACATTTACAGGCAGTCCCAGACACATGCACGAATACACGCAAGATGCTATGACGTACGTGAGGACGTACGGAAGACCAGTCTTATTTATCACCTTCACCTGCAATCCGATTTGGACGGAGATCAAGGAGGTACTTACCAATCAATTACCCAGTGAGCGCCACGACTTGATTGCGAGAGTATTTAAACAGTAGTTGAAACTGCACTTTGCGCATCTTTCGTTTTTTAGAATTTTGCATTTTTTCGTCGGAATTTCGTTTCTGTTTGTCTTTATGTCTTAATCTTTTACATATTGCAATATTATGCAATATTATTATATGCAGGAATTAAATGTATGTATTTGTGTCCGAAGTATATTGTAGAAGCAATTAAAAAGTTAAAACGTATTTTCCGTACAACATCAATGATAGCATTTTTCTGTGAAAGAAAAGTGCTTATTCTAATTCAATTTTCAAGCAACATTTAACCATTTCAACCCGAGCAACGCCGGGTAATTCAGCTAGTCGTTGAATAATTAGGATATATATAACGATAGAACTACCAGATGCGAAACTAACTGTAGCAGGTAAGCCACCCGCGCAACGCCGGCTGCAGAGGTATAAACCTTCGTTACATGTCGTACTTTGAAATTAAACTAAAATAAGTTTCTACGCCAGCTGCAAACTTGAGACACCAAGAATCAACCTTAAAATGAAATAGACGGAGCATGTGCCCGCAGCTTCATGTTATTTCTTCCAGTTGCTCAGTTTGAAGATCTCTTATGTCGTTGTGGGTAAAAGCATGAATCCTAAATTATTGATTGGTTAAAGTGATTATCAGTGATCAAAAACACTAATCTGCGCTTTCATAGCCAATCGGCTATGACGATTTGTGATTTATCTGTCAGAGATCTTAAGATGTCGACTCCGCCCACGTGATCCGTCTATTTCATTAGAAGGTCGATGACATCAATACGTAAATTTCCTCTAGACATGCTTTTAGCTTTTATTGTGTTTGTGTATTTTGCGTATTAAGCTGTTTTACTGCCTTGGTTGGAGTGGCTCCAGTTTCATCCATTACACATAAAATAAATGCTAATTAGCATCATTAATTTTTTAATTAATTCATTAGTTTTTATCGCAATTACTTAATGAATATGCATAAAAACTAGTAAAAAATCGTAAATGTTTCTATTACGGATGCAAGAAAAGTCATATCCCTGTCTTCTATTGCACACTTTAGACATTTGGGAGATGAGAATTGTTTGTCTTGTCTGAATAGAAATATGATTACAAGGAGTTAGCTACAGGAAAGAAATAATATAATTTTAAACTCTATATTCTAAATATGGAAGGCATGTGTTATATCCGCATGACATGCTTTCTGCTGTACGGAGGTAATTCCATATGAAGACTGGCGAAATGGATAACTAGTAGATAAAAATATTAAATGAATCAAAATTCAATAAACATAAAACACTGTCAAGTTTGACAGCGCGTGGCCTCAATAAAGGGAAACTAAATTAGGCGATTGTAATTTTTTAACGGATAGTGAGTGGATTGTGCGATGCTTTTAGTCTGAATAAATAGTGCACTGCCACATATGCATGTAATAAATCATTTATGGCAAGATTACGTTCCTCTATATGTATACGCCTGTGTTCCTCTAATATCAATATACCCCTCGATCAGATTTGTTACAGCATACAAGCACGAATTTCACATAATCCAGTGGAGAATTCTTAGAGCCTTGGTAGACCGGTTGGCAGAGAAACGGATTAGCAACCGGAGGTTTGCGAGTTCGAATCCAAATGAAGACCGCCGTATATAATGGGGGATGGTGCACGTTAAATCTATCGTGGCTTCAAATGTCCTCACGTTGGCGTGGTGTGGAAGCTTGGAAAATGGGGTGCCAGCTCAAGTGCGACCTCGTCATTATTTGATCGTGGTTTAAAATTACGTGGTGTTCTTGGAAATTTCCCTTAGGGTTTGATCCAGGACCGTCGCCAATAGCCTGTTGCGTTGCTGCAGTGCGACGTTGATTAAAATAACTACCTACCTACTGGAGAATTCTTCTGTGACAAGTATAAAATTGTTACTTTGTTTCAAAATTACACTACTGTTTGGGAAAATTGCAACACTATGAAAGAATCATCAGAAATAAATGAAATTTATTCCACGTATTACTTATATTGGTTTAAATGAACGATCAGATTTACAGAGCAATAAAACAAAAATAATGCCGAAAATCAAAATCTTGTGCTGCCGCCACGCGCAGCGATGAGAACCTGTGCACGTCGTGGCATCGAATCATACAGATTCTGAACGTCATGCTGAGGAATGGAATTCCAGATGGCCTCTATCTGATGCCAAAGTTCAGCCGTACTCTCTGCCCGACGAGCGGTACGAGCGAGTTGCCGTCCGATGTAAACCCAGACACATTCAGTCCGATGTAAACCCAGCGACATATCCGGGGAACGTGCAGGCCATGAAAGAAGGGGAACTTGTCATGCGCTGAAGAAGGCTTGTACATTCCGAGCAACATGTGGACGGGCATTGTCTTGCTGAAATACAGCTCCGGGAATGCGTTGCAGGAGGGGTAGGACCGGGGCTCCACAACTCTTCTGATGTAGCGCCCGCTGTTCAGGGTCTCCACAATTTGGAATAGGCGGGATCGCCCATGATATCCAATAGCGCCCAAGACCATAACGCCAGGCGTTCGGCCAGTATGACGCTGAACAAGACACTTCGGGAGAAAGCGTTCATATCTGTAGCGTCTGACGAGTCCGCGTCCAAAGTGTAGCGGGACTCATCTGAGACGACGTGTTGCCAATCGGCACGCCATTGGCTGTGTTGGTGAGCCCATTGTAGCCGGAGGTGTCGGTGGTTCAGCGTCAAGGGAATCCTGCGCAGGGAATCCTTGCACGTAGCACATGGCCCAGCAGACGTCGACGAACCGTGGGGGCAGACAATGACACACCTGTAGACGTTTTCCAATGTTGTGTCAACGCACGAGAGGACGCTGTACGGTCCGTCACCGCCATGCGGATGAGGTGTCTGTCGTCCCGTGGTGACGTCATATTGCGTGGCCCACTGCCTGGGTTTTGACTTGTCCGGTTCTTCATGGTCCATCTCTTCCACACACGCATCACTGTTGTGGCATTACGCCCCGTGCGAGTGGCGATTTCACGATACGAAGTCCAACCTCACGGTGGTTGATCATGCGGCTTCGTTCGAACTCCGTTAGTTGCTCGTATTGCACTCTGCGTTTTTGGCGAGGCATATTGACTTCTAATCAATCATTTACAACAGTCAAACGACAATACACACATTTTAACGCACCTTTACAGTGCTTTTTATACACGGCTCACTTGGAAGTTTTGAGGGTGTTTCTCGGCCCACACATGCGTGATCGCTTTGCAATTCTAATCATTTGCATATCCTAACCTGTTTTGCATTTTTACAAGTTTCGTTTAATTTGCAGGATTCCTTCATGGTGTTGCAATTTTCACAAACAGTAGTGTATAAAACATTAAAAAAACACATTTTTTTAAAAATAAATGTTTCAGAAATAATGTTTCTTTAGATATATGTGCCATGTCGTCCACGCTAGATGCATTTCTGTTTCCAATGCTCCTTAACTTCTAATTGCCATGCAGCGACCAGAATCCACTTTTGTAACCACTGGACAAATATGAAGATAACAGAACAATTGCGGTAAGTCTACAATTCTCAGGGCTAAGTATTCAGGGTAATGGATGAAAAAATATTTACTTTTCATGTTTCCCTCAGTGAAATAGCTCCAGCTCTCAGAAATAAAAAAAAATCAAGCATAAATCTTAAAAATTGTGTTTTACTCTTTGCTACACATCAATAAAAAATATTTATCAAGTGGTTGGAATTTAGAAACTTAAAATTCAAAAGTAAGTACACATTTAAGGTTTTGTTTAATATTCCATTTTTATTCCTGCTCCGATTGCACCCTCACGAATTCTGTTTTTCGCGACTGAAATCAATGCCATTTTCGAATAAATATTTATCTTGCGAAGGTAAATATTTTCCGGATACATTTGTAACCAATGCAAAAACATGTTTGACGTATTTCCCAAAATTTATTTAAAATTGCATGACTTACGTTAAATAATCCTACCTATTCAAGAATTGTATTCCATTAAATACAATGGACTGTTTTATGATATGAAACAAAGTTTATTCAATATTTTGTTACTTGAGGAAAATATATTTCTTTAAACATTCATAAAATGGCAGAAATCAATTTAAAAGATATTGCGTTTAATTTTGTGTGTACAATTATGTGCAATTCTATATATTTCTGTTAACAATTTCGAAAAGAATAATCTTCATTTACAAGTTACTTCTGCTCGAAAATAAATTTATTAAAAAAGCCAGCAAAAATGACAAAAACATTATAAAAGGGCATTTAAACTTTAAAGCGTATATTATATTATTTGGAAATTTACGATTAGAATCACATTGTAATTGATTTAAATACGTATAATCCATTTTATATTATAGCTTTAGTTTTCAAATTCGAATCCTGGTTGTATGGCATTTCGAAATATATGTGGGTTTTCTCTCAATACTAGGCCGTGGTAGCCCGGTTGGAAGAGTAGAGGATTAGCAGCAGGAGGGTTGCTAGTTCGAATCCAACCAAAGACTGTAATGTAGAAAGGGGGATGATGGGCATGTTAAATCTGTCGTGGCCTCAAGTGTCCTCACGTTGGCGTGGTGTGGAAGTTTGGAGAGTGAAGTGCCAGCTCAGGTGTGACCTCGTCATCTGACCGTGATTCAAAATTACTTGGTGTTGACCTAGGATTTTTTCATTTGGGATTGATCCCGGACCATCGCCAATAGCCCGTTACACTGTAAATCGTTCCATTTTATATTGTTGCTTTTCAACTTGCCACACTATGGTGACAGCAACAAATGAAATAACATTGTCGAACGACTGTGATTTTGATCAACCTGCTGGATTAATCGGCAGAGAATGTAAAGGAGTCGCGATCAGTCTATGCGAAGCTTAGTGCATCTGAAATTGATCCGTGATTGGTCCATGATGTCACCGATTGAAATTGTCCGTGATGTCGAGATTGGTCTGTGGAGATATTCTTTTGGATAACGACAAACGAACCATAAAGCGAATTTATCCCTCAGAAAGTCACAAGATTTCCAAAAAGTTTGTTACCTTCAACACATTTAATGGCTAAACAACCCCATCTATTGGTGAAAAAAATTATAGGAAACATTCTGTATTCAAGGAATCTAAAAATGCTTCCGAAGTGACGCAGGAAAACTGTAGGTTGCATGATGAAATAATGTGCTTGATCATAAGAATGATTTATTGTAAATTGCTGGAATATGAATCCTTAGGTCTGAAAGTCAATTTACTTTATGTCATTTGATAGGCCATCAAAATAAAATTAAAAATTCCCAAGTGATTTATGTATTCAAATTCACGTGTGTTATATATTTTATATTTTTGTGTAACCGCTTAAGTCGGACTTCCCTAAAATTTCATTGCTTATGATAGTTGCTATTGGTTAGAATGCGTTTACCAAGTATCTGGTAAGCAATTCGAAATAATGCAATTGAACAATGGAACCTTTCAAAACAATGAAATGTTACCAATCTTAGTCTCCGGATTTCTTTTGCCACTTTCAACCCGTAGGTAACAATCTAATTAGCCGTCGTGAAGCAAAGAAAGATCTTAAGACGACAAACAAATTCAAAACAAGCCTGATATTTTTACTATGAAATGCGCGTAATTTCAATGCCTTTTCTTGAATATCTACTATAAACTATCGGCAATCCCTACTTTTGAATATATTTGAGTGGTCAAGTGCTTTCTATAGCTTCATATACAAGGGGAGTCATAAAGCCAATGACATTTTAGTGTGGACCCTTTCCATCTTATTTGAAGAGGTTTCGGACAATTGTTCGTGTGATGAAATTGGCACACCTCTGCAATGTACCATAGTCTGTCCCTTTACAGCATCATGTCATAAAAAACCCGCCGACCTCTTTAAAATAGCGTGGCTCAGGAACATTGCTTCTAGCAAGGGCTCTAGAGTCATACTCATTGGCATGGTGAAATTCATACTCATCAGGGACTTCATAATCCTAAGATATTGATTTTTAATATGATGCTGAATATCATATAACGTTACATGGAATCATATAATGTATATACGATTTTATATAAAATACGACATACTGGTTAGACATTGACGTTGTTGTCCTTTGTTTGACACATCTTGGTCAAATGTGACTTTTGTGCCATAAAACTCAAAACCAACCAATTTGATAAACATGTCACAGGACAAATGTTCTGTTCATCCACTTTCATTTAAATTGAGAGTGTCTAACTACACTAGACGCGGGAAAATTTTGGTGTTGGCGCCACTCCATGTGTCCACCTTTCTTGACTCTGTTGAAACCACTATTTGGCCTACACTAGTTCCAGCATTGAGAGCGATGCTCAGTCGTAGGAATCCAAAATCAAATTAAAACAAGTATCGAAACACAACACAATTAGCCAAGTACCAATATTTACCAACACAAAACAATAAATAGAAATGATATTGTTTTGATCTAAACAATGTCTCACCTCTGTACCACCACCTTCTGTAGCTTGGTTAATTGAATTCCCAACTCCACTTGCGAGCCAAATATTTTCCTTTGCTTAAGAATGGAGGCTGAGTGTGACTTTGACTGGATCTATTTTATAGATCAATCATTGGAAAGGTTTAATTAGCTTAACTCCTCTACGTAAGTTTAAATCGATTGAATTCCTCAGGGAAAAGGACTTTGGTTGTCAAAGTAAAGTGGTCGGTTGTGGACCTAAGCCGCGGATGCTCGTCGGGAAGTGATAATCAGTTATCCCAGTGCATTTACATTTTTGAAATTTCGCTTACAGCTCCGAGGCAGACATTTTTATGCGATACACATCGAGCTAATGCTGTTTCATGGACTCGTTAAAGACTTTAATGAAGTTAATTCTTGAGTGCTGCTTTGCTGCGCTTGTTTATTGCGGCCCGATTGCTTCATTAAGCTTTTATTGAAAGCGCCACTTTTACCTGTGGAACCCCGGTGGCTGAAAGTCTAATGAAAATTTTTACAACACGCGACTGAACGGCTTTAATGTTTGGGACCGGAAAAATATTGAGCGAGGGTTCAGGTGGTGGAGGACGCTTAATTTGCCCTCGGCGTGACGGGAGAGAAAAATGGAGAAATCGGAAAACGATGCGAAAGAAGGTTGATTATATCGTTATAAATCATTTCGGTGATAATTTTATTAAAATTTTTGCTGTATGACTTGTACTTACTACTGCTAGGGTAATAAACAGCATGTCGGTTTCGATTGGAATTCAGATAATGTGTTTCAATATTTAAAATACTGTTTTAGATGCATGCATATCCCTATTTCCAAAAGGGCCAAGGTAGCCCGGTTGGAAAAGTAACGAATTAGCAACCAGAGGTTGGTTGGTTTTGGGGTTTTATGGCGCAAGGGCCATATTTTGGCCATGCTGTGCCAGACGTAATACAATATCAAGTAATTGACCCAAGAAATATAATATCAAGTAACTGACACACACACAGTGAAAGCTTTACTGACACAGAACCGGAGGGTTGATAGTTCGAATCCAACCTAAGAATGTCGTGTACAAAGGGATCTGGTGCACGTTAAATCTGTCGTGACCTCAAATGTCCTCACGTGGTGTGGAAGTTTGGAGAATAGGGTGCCAGCTCGTTGGTGTGGCCTCGTCATTTGACCGTGGTTCAAAATTACGAGGTGTTGTCCTCGGATCTTTTGCTTCTGGATTGATTCCGCACCGTCACCAATAGCCCGTTATGTTGCTCCAGTGCGACGTAAATTAACTACCTAATTTACGATCAACCTCTTCGGCTTTCGGTACTACAAGGGGTGAAATGAGTGTTACTTGTGAAGGAGAACTCAGTGAGGGAGCCTCAGTTATCTTTAACAGGAACAATTACCAACATCCATGCGACTACAAACCGGAACTGGAACCTAACACGGACCTATTGGGTGGCTATGACCATTTTACCAGTTAGATGTCTCTATCAATATTGCAGATACAGGGTGAGTCTAAATTGTTTTTACAAAATAAAAGGGGTGATAGTACCCATCTAGACGAGCAATAAAAACCATGGAACATAGGGTCGCATTCCACTCTGAGAGGCAGAAAAGAGTAAAGTCGAAACGCGTCGAGCATGAACAAATCATCGCCTCTGACGTCGTTTTGTACCTGCCTACGTAGCACTTCTTGAATGCCACATATCCCGCACGATGGATCGGACGTGGTGGACCTGTGGCTTGGCCTCCTCGCTCACCTGACCTCAACCCACTGGACTTTTTCTTCTGGGTGCACATGAAATCTTTAGTGTACCAGACGCCTGTGGACTCGGCTGAAGATCTCGTAGCGGGAATCGATGTTGCCGCAGACAAAATTAACACAATACCAGGAATCTTCGAGAGGGTGCGTTGGTAGTTGAACTTACGTTGCACTGGAGGCAACACAAGAGGCTGTTGGCGACGGTCCGGGATCGGTCCCGAAGGGAAAGATCCGTAGCTTCGTAACCTCGGTCAGATGACGAGGTCAAGACTTGAGCCGGCATTCCACTCTCCGAACTTTCATACTATGCCAACGTGAGGAAATTCGAGACCACGACAGTTAAATCGGTTGCTGAAGCAAACGTAAAACCCCTGTCTATTCTGGGTGATTGTCTTTGAATGGAATGGAATAGGACAAGTCAAGAAATATAACATTGTGCATGACACTTTGTCCATTCGCCTAGTCTTAGGGACGTATTCAATGAAACTGCTCATGGAACATTTCAAAAGGATCAAAATGTGTGAAAACTTCAATTAAAATCACGGGTATTAACATTTAACTTAACCATCGGGCCTTTAAAACATAAAAGAAATGGATTCTACATTTAGTGAAAACTTAGTAACCAAACGTGTCATTGGAAAACTACAGAGGCTGTTCGAACATTTTTTGAACTATTATAATGGACTGAAGCTCAATTTTTTTACATGAAATTCTTGTGTTTTAAATGTTCCATTTTAGCTATCTTTCTACACTTTAATTTCCATGATAATAATGACTTTTGTAGTATCGACAGTGGTATTTTGTCCCATTCTTGTTCCACAGTTTTCCAGTCCTTGAATGGTTTTCGGTCGACGTTTCGATAATGCCCTTTTTAAAAGTCCAAAAGCACAAAAGTCCATGGGTGAAACATCTGGAGATTTAGCAGGAATATCAGTAAAGGGTATTGACTTGATACCAGTTTCTTGTTCCACTTTTCCCAAGAATTTAATAGTCGATTTAGATGTGTGGCTGCTTGCTTTACCCTTATGCAGTTCTACTGATTGTTGGCACTGTGGGTAAAGATATGGTATTTCTTTTTTGAATATTGGGGATAAAATAGGGTCTTGATAATATGTGGGAGTTGATTTTTACATTTCCCCCTCTTTTTACTTTTAATTTTCCATTATATGCAAAACCGGCAACAATCAAATCTCTTGGAGAAAGTTCTCACGTTCACTTTGCTATAGTCCTTTGATTTGGCGGATTCTCTTTTAAAATTAAAGATCTTACCATACAAATATTCTTAGAAATTTTTCTTTTTTTGGATACTTTTTTAGAAGTATTTTTCCACTTTTACGTTCTTTTCCTTTCTCATTAAGAATATTACTTATCGTACCTTTAGGTTTTGACTTTTACAGCGTTTTTGAATAATTGAATAAGAATAATTCTCTTCGGAAAGAGAGGAAACATAGCCTTCCATCCATTGCTTATTTAAAAGCGCCATTTTGAAAGTAAACAAAACTCTGAGTTAGCAGACGATAAGTTATACTTTAACTGCTGTGAAAATAAAATTCTTTCGTAGCATGCAATTTTTTTTACAGCTCATCAAAATCGTTCAAAAAATGTCCGAACAGCCTCTGTACTGACACCTGAAGAATGATAGAATTTTTCATTCTATTCAGGTGCAGAACAGCAGTGTCTACAGAAAACGATACATGTCCCTACTAGAAGAGCTTGCACATGACGTCAAAACTATCCTTAGACTTACAGCATCAACAAATGGCGGAGTTTGACATCTTTATTTACACACATGGCGCGGTGTTTGTAAAGCTTAGTTTGTAAACTGGACGCATTCGCTTCAAGTTTCTTGTTGATGTTTTAGACAGAACAAACCGTCATAGATCAGCACTTTAGGTACGTAGGTAGGTATGTAGTTGACCACATAATTTTGACCATGGTGAGATGACGAGGTCACACCTGAGCTGGCACCTCACTCTCCAAACTTCCACACCACACCAACGTGAGGACATTTGAGGCCACGATGGATTTAACGAGCACCCTTTATACACGACGGTCTTTGGTTGGATTCGAACTCGCAACCCTCCGATTGCTAGTCCGTTACTCTTCCAACCGGGCTACCGCGGCCCTTTTACACAAATAGAGAGCGCATGCTTTGAAGAACGTTCCGATTTAAATTTCTTTTCATAGTAAGTTTTTGAATACGCTTGAGGAGCTAGGTAGGTATATTTTTATTCTAATGACAACATACATTAAACAGAAGATAAAACAATCGAAGCGTATATTATAATAAGAGACAACTAGAAAGCCCACTTGAAGAGCAAACACGTAAGTGGGAAAATTTTAAGAACTAAATACATTTAAAAAATTTAAGATGAGGTAGAAGGAACAAAGCTTCAAACTATATAATGTAACAACAATTAATTTGTTCATTCAACGTAGCCCACCTGAACCCCACCACACTCCGCGAATAAAATAAAATAGACTAAGTATAGACTTCGATCTAAAAAATAGTTTTCAGACTATCCAGTCTGCATTAGTCGTGTGAAATAAAACACCAAGCTACTCTCGCGCTGCCTAAATGAACAACAAAAGTCACTGCAAATTATTCAATCGATTTTGATGGAGCATTTTCAAACGACGGGTAGGTAGGTAGTTGAATTAACGTCGCACTGGAACAACATAACGGGATATTGACGACGGTCGGGAATCAATCCCGAAGGGAAAGATCCGAGGACACCTAGTAATTTCGAACCACGGTCAGACGACGAGTCAACACCTGAACTGGCACTTCACTCTCTAAACCATACCATGCCAACGTGAGGACATTTGAGACTACTGCAGATTTAACGTGCACCAGCCCCCACGCACACCACGGTCTTTGATTGGATTGAGTTTCGAACTCGTAATCCTCGGGTTGCTATCAACGCGGCTACCATGGCCTCAGAAGACGAGGAAGGGAAAAGATTTCATGCAAATCAGATTTAACTTTTGAACATATCTGTGTCCAATGTTAATCTTTTAGGTAGGAGAAAAAGCAGTAGGGCTTACACAAGGTAACACTTTAAATTTCGTATGAATTAGAACGAAATATAGAGCATTACCCTAGTGGTAGATCTATTAACATTTCGAAAAATATATATGTTACTGCGAAAGACCGATATCTGGCAAATGTCGATATTCTCCGGTGAATGTCAGCATTCGCAGTCGCTTGGTGTATGTCCGAAATATTTGCTAAATATCATTATTTCTCACTTACACCGGCAAATGTCGACATTCAGCATGCACTGATGGTGAATATTGAATAAAAATATTTTTGTCAATTGGTTTGTTGTTTTGTTTAAGACAAAAATGCAACTTTTTAAATCATGCTTTATTATTAAAACATATTATTTATGTCAAAGTAGGAGAAAGCTTAAGTAACAACACATGTAAATAAACTGTTGAACCTAAAACGAACAGTACATTCTAAATGAGAAAAGAAAATAATTCCAATAATAAATTTATACATAAATTAACATTATACAATCTTATTTATTGCAACAACTTAAACTGAAGGCGGAGAGGCCTCTCTGGCTGTGCCCTCTCCACCTTCCCGGCTTCTCGTTTCGACCCCCACCAGAGCTTATCTGTGCTTGTCGACATACACCGGCGATGGTCCGAATGTATAAGAAAATAACCAAATATTCGGTCTTTCACCAACGTATTTGGTATGTGTCGACATTCACCGGAGAATATTGACATTCTCTAATTTCGGTCTTTCACGGTAACATATAATTTAATTCATAATGGGATTCAATTATAACAATCCCTGTATTCTACCCCTATGTTTAACTAATCCCTGTATTCTAAAATTGTGCATTTCCTAAGATTTGTGGTACCACCGTGGCTCATTGGGTTTTGCTTACTTCTCTAGCAACCTGTGTGTTGTAGATGGCACAGATCTGATTCCTATAACCTCTGGGTGTATTTCTATCTTCTCTGTCAGTAAAACTTGGCTAATGTGTATATGTCCATTACTTGACGTTTGCCTGTCTCGTGTTTTGTACAGCGTGGCCAAATAGGGCACTTACGTCATAAAACCCAACCAACCAAAATTTTGAACGTAAGTTTTATGTACTCGAAGGAAATAGGAACTCGCCAACCCTTAAAAATTGCTATGTAATCTTCATTGGCTCGCAGAACAAAGCGCTCTAACATCAAAACAGCTATTTTGTTGAATACATTTTTTTTACGAAAACAATATTATGAATATATCTTGATGAGTATAGGGGAAAACACACATGGTTTACCAATTATATTCACGTTGTCGTGGTGTGGAAGTTTGGAGAGTTGGTGCCAGCTCAGGTGTTGACCTTATCATTTGACCATGGTTCAAAATTACGAGATGTTCTCGGATCTTTCCAATCTGGATTGATCCCGCACCGACGCCAATCGCCAGTTGTGTTGCTCCAGTGCGACGTTAATTCAATTACCTCCCTACCTCACTAATCATACACATTTAGGACTTCATTCTATACATGTGGACTTTGGACCTTGTGGAAGATTATCTGAGACCAGGAATACGACTCAATCTCAGGATAAACCTATTGTGACAAAAGCCATAGTAACGTTTTATTCTTCGATATTTTGGCGTGGTATGGAAGTTTGGAGAGTGGGGTGCCAGCTCAGGTGCTGCCTCGTCATCTGACCATGGTTCAAAATTACATGGTGTTACCCTCGTATCTTTCTTTCCCTTTGGGATTGAATAGCCCGTTGTGTTGCTCCAGTGTGACGTTAATTGAAATACACCCCCCCCTTTGGGATTGATCCCGGATCGTCACCAATAGCCGTTATGTTGCTCCAGCTTGACGCTAATTGAAATACCTACCTGCCTCTTTGATATTTTACTAACTTTTATGCGAAATACGCGGAAAGTGAGAGTAGTAAACTTTTCAAATTTTCTAAGTTATAATCAAATTGTCAGAGCAATAGGACAGTCCACTTTTTCAGAAGTGCTTTTCCATTATCGGTGTTACACTGTTAGAAAATTCCTGGAAAATCAGCACCGATATTCGAAAAATTCAGACAAACCATGTTTTGATTTAAACATCAGCACATGTTTTGCCTTCTAAATTTCCGTTCTCCATTTTCATCTTTCACAGCTTTATTCTGAGATTCAGTTTCAATAAAATGCGCCTTCGTTCATTATGAATGCAATACTTGACGGGATATCCTAAATTCGTTTTTGAAATACGAACTTGGAATCACCCTTCGCATTGCATTTGTATTATTTTAAATCCAGAAGAAACTTTTGCTGCCGGGAGATTTGATTTGCGAGCGAACTCTTGTGATGCTTGATTTAGTCGTTGAACTCGGTAACAAATACACTACTTTCCGAAAGTTAAGGGGGTTGCCGTAGCCCAGTTGGAAGATGAACGAATTACCAAACAGGAAGGTTGCGAGTTCGAATCCAACCAAAGACCGCCGTGTATAGAGTGAGCTGGTGCACGTTAAATCTGTTATGGCTGCCTCAAATGTCCTCACGTTGGCGTTATGTGGAAGTTATGGGGTGCCAGCTTAGGTGTTGACCTCGTCTTCCGACCGTGATTAAAAATTACGAGGCGTTGACCTTGGATCTCTACCATCCGGATTCATCCCGGATCGTCACCAATAGCACGTTCTGTTGCTCCAGTGTGACGTTAATTAACTACCTACCTACCAAAAGTCAAGCACGCGACAGTAAATTCGGCATAACTGAAAAGGTTATTCGTCAATTGAGTCAAGATTTTACATGAAGGTAGGCAATTTGGTTATAGATACCATGACTAAAACGTTTATAAACAAAATATATTTATTTATTTTTTAATGATTTATATATGTACAACATATTATGTACATTAAAAAAAGTTTTTGTAAGCTGTACAAACAAACGAAACGTATTTTAATATGGGATGTGACCACTCTTGACCTTCATACAACCTCTGCAGCCACGTTCCATACCTTTATTTAGGTGGGCAAGCGTACCAGAGGGCAATAACTGCCATTTCTCTAATAGAGCAGTTTCCGGCCCTTTGGGAGTAATTGGAGGGGGTACCTGGGCAGACACAGAACGCCCAAGGTCATCCCAAAGATATTCGATGTGATTGCGGTCGGGCGAATATGGTAGCCACTCCATGCTCGTAATGCTTCATTCTCAAGGTACTCATCCACCAAGTTTTCTCAATGTGGATGTGAATTATCGTCCATAAGAAGAAATTCCCGACCAACTGCTGCGGGGCCGTCATGGTTCAGTGGGTATGTCCACTGCGCTAGCAACCTTTGAGTTGTAGGCGGCGCAGGTTTGATTCCTGTCAGGTGTATTTCTCTCTTTTGTGTCAGTAAAACTTTCATTGTGTGCGTATGTCTATTACTTGATATTGTATGTCTTGTGTCTGGTACAGCGTGGCCAAATATGGCCCTTGTGCCATAAACCAACTCAACCAATTGTTGGTTGGTTGGTTTTATGGCGCAAAGGTCATATTTGTCCAGACCAACTGTTACAACGTTCAGTTTCACAACGGGGTCTAGGACTTGATCCCAATACCTTTCAGCCTTCACAGTACATCTTGAAACACAGCTTCTGTAAATTCTGATTGGGCACATCATATGATATTGCATATTCCGTTCTACAACCACAGTGAGTTTCACTCAATGAAATTGAAGCACGTATTTCGAAGCTCAGAATTTGCATAGCGTGCTTAATTTTTGGAAAGCAGAGTACAAATGAGGCCATTTTGGGGCTACTATTTACCAGAAGTAAAAGAAATAACACGAAAATCGCTATTACTCGTCAAAAAATAAATCGATTTACAGGAAATTAGGATTTGTGACAAAAAATGTTACACTAGAATATAATATGAATATTTGTGGCACTAGCTCCTTATGGCCATCTTCGGTTGGTTGTTTTTATGAATTTTATGGCGCAGTCATATTTGGCTATGTTGCGCCAAACACGATAAATAATGCCAAGTACAAATAATACATCACTCACAAGGAAAGTTTTAGTGACAGAAGACAGAAATATACCCAAGGAGGAATCTATGGCATGTTCGGATATTTATATTAGAAAACGTGTTTCAAAACATGGCGTGATTTCTTGTTTAGAGTTTGAAGGAATTTGAACACTTGACACAGTGATTCCAGGCTCAAACCCAAAAGGGCTTTTCCACTCATGGGTTTGAAGGAACAATGGTCATTGTTGCCTAATCGACACCATCATAATGAGCATAGAGCTGTCGTTTCTACATATCTGTTAGAGGTGACTACACTCCATATTGAAGGTGCTTACATATTCATATAACGTATCCAATTTTTGGACAAGTTCCTGGTATCATCGAATTTTCCGATAAAAATAAATCTTGTGCTACCATTTTTGGACTAATTTACAGCTTATTATTTAATTCATGTTTACACCAAATTTCATAAAAATCCAGGAAAATTAGATCTTGCATTTTCACGACTTTTCCGATTTTTTTCTTATGGAAATCAGTGAACATATATTCTCTCTTTATGATGCATATGTCTAACTCACCGCTTATATCACAGCAGCTGCACTTCATTTAGCTTGTGAGGTAGTCGAGAGGCAAAATTGACATACTTCAAATATCAAAGGATTTATGAAACAGGGGTTATTGCAAAAATTCATTCACAGCTGTTTTCACTCCGTTATTTCTCCCTTTTGGGGGGAATATTCGGGCAAATTTAATTTGTGCTTTGTCCCCAATCAGAAAGATCTCATTTGTATTTCAAATAGCACCAGGTTATAAGAGACGCATTCCTTCCCGGCAGAAGTTTAATTAACGACATTTTATTTTTAATTGTCACAATTTTCAAAGTGTTTCCAAATGTTAAGGATGCAAATGAATGTTCCGAGATTCTTCGAATGTGTCTCCTGATTATCCCTTCGACCCGAAAAATGTCGCTTTTCAATTCTATTCATTCGCTTCCGAAGTTCAGTCGAAGAAATTGAGTCCCAAAGCATTTTCTCTCCTTAGCGACTCTAACGAACTCTTAAATAGGTTTAAGCAGGGGTGAAGTGAACATAAATGTGTTTTTTGTTGGGCGCTATTCTATTTTCTATGTATCTCCATTGAGATTCCGTAGTTAGTTCGTTGAAGGTGAAACACATTCGTTGCGTTCTTTTCGTCTCGGGATTTGTGGAAGTCTAATAGCTCCTGGTTCAACATCGAGCTGTCCCTTGGTGAATGCTGCTGAGAATTCGCCAAATCGTTCGCACGAAAAATAGTTGGAGTTAATCGCAATCCTGATAAATGTAACAAAAGTTACAAGAACGTTGAAGCTTACATGACTAATTAACTTATTTTACTTTATGTATGGTTGATGTTGCCACATTGTTAAATGGGAACGTAACATCTTTAAGTATGTAGATAGTTAATTAACGTCGTACTGGAGCAACTCAATGGGCTATTGGTGACGGTCCGGGATTAATCCTGAAGGGAAAGATCCAAAGACAACGCCTCGTACTCTTGAACCACGGTCAGATGACGAGAACAACATCTGAGCTGGCACCCCACTCTCCAAATTTCCCCACCACGCCAGCGTGAGGACATTTGAGGACACGGCAGGTTTAACATGCACCAGTCCCCGAGTACACGACAGTCTTTGATTGAACCTAGTTTCGAACTAGTAAACCCTCCAACCGTTGTTCTTCCAACTGGGCCGCCGCCCCATCGTGAAGTAGAATTATCAAAACAATTGTCCGTCTACGGATTTCTATCTCTGATATGAGCCTTGTGGATAATGTTCGATAGCGGTCGTACACTTTTGACACTATTTTTGATTAGCTTAAGAAGAAAAGTGATGTAGGTCTCTCTCTCTCTACAGGATGTTTAAAATCTTCTATATATATAAAATAGGATGTGTGTATGTGTGTGTGTGTGTGTGTATATTATCTATACAAATCTACACCGTTTGACCAATCCACACCAAATTTGGTACACTTATACTTTAGAACACTGCGATCAGCATAGGCTAACTCTTAACCCCCGTTCTATTGGCCCTGGCGGGCTAAAAACTATTCGAAATCGCAATAGAAATAACATTGAGCATAGATTGATTGCTTTAGGCAGCGATGGTTGCTTTACCACTGTTGATCGAAAAACAATTTTTTCCGAAACAAATTAAATTACAGTATTTATGTTTGAACTGACTTTTTAGTTCTTCCCATGATGTAAATAAATTATATATATTTTATTGATGAAGGGGGAAAGAATATTTTAAAATATTTATGTTTGCTAGGAAATTCAAGGAAACGTTTTCAGGACTTCAAGGATTATTTTCAAGGAAAGTTGGTGTATATTTCGACCAACTTTCCTTAAATAATTTATTGAATACGTAATGATTTGTAGAATTCTGTTTCACGAGGCTTTTTAGGTAAGGCGTGTAACTTATTTTTTAAAATGTCCGGAATAGATACATGTGAATCCTCCGTTGAAAGCAGTGATTTTCTTTCTGAAAAATTCTGTAAAATCGACCTTCTGCTTTTTGAAAAATTTTTATCTATTCAGTTTAATTTGTCTACACCGATTATATTTATTTCTAAACCAAGCACCGTTATTCTGAAAAGCACAAACGAAAAACTCATTGATCATAAAAGCGTAATTTTGCTACTCGGTATCTGGCAGCACCAGAATTAATGTTTACTTTTTTTATAAAACTTTGTAGAACTTTCTAGAAAGTTGTGGAAACGGAAACTTGATTGGACTCATGGTGGAGAACATACCAGCACCCACTCGATTCTTAGCTGGTCGTATTTAAAGAAAGCTAACTCGGTAAGTCTTCCAGTTTATCATCTTTCAGTGAATCTGGCAGTTTTATTTCGCTCTTTTGATTGTATAAGTGTTTCCTACTTCATTCGCGCGCGCGCGACAGTGATAGTGTACATTTTGGATTTATATTTCTAAACGGATGTAAGTACTACATAATTTTAAATTCGTTTTTTCGTTAATTTTAGCTTTTTTTGTATTCTATAATAGATTTCATTGCTTAGTGAGAGTGTGCCTTTTGCTTAATTTTTTAAATAAGTTTAATGGGATCAGAATTAATGCTTTTTTTACACCAGAATAAAAGTTTATTTTTAGCATGATTTAGAATTCTGTGTTTGAGTATTTTGATTGACAGCTTTTAAGTAAGGCATTAATTTTTTTTATTTGTGTTAAAAGTTTGATATTCCTAAACTGATGTAAGTACTTCACAATTTTAAATTTGTTTTACCATTCAGTTTATATTAGCTTTTTATTGTATTCTACAATAGATTTCATTGTTCAGTGAGTGTGCCTTTTGCTTATTTTATGAAATAACTTTTTAATGACAGATTTCACTGCTCAGTGAGAGTGTGCCTTTTGCTAATTTTATGAAATAGCTTTTCTTTGTATTCTATAATAGATTTCATTGCTCAGTGAGAGTGTGCCTTTTGCTTATTTTATGAAATAGCATTTTTGTATTTTTTTACAGATTTCTTTGCTGTAGCAATGCCTCCAAGGAAGCGGAAGGCGATCGGCCAAGTGAAGTCAACGGCTAAGATGATGAAAAATGAGCGTAGTCAAGAAACTTCCGAGGAGAGGAATAGAAGACTTGCGATTGCGAGAGAGAGAGCTACTACATCTAGAGCAACAGAGACGGCACAGCAGCGTGAGACCCGACTACAAGATAAGAGAGATAGAGCTACTACATCTAGAGCAACAGAGACGGCACAGCAGCGAGAGGCCCGACTACAGGATATGAGAGATAGAGCTACTACATCTAGAGCAACAGAGACGGCACAGCAGCGTGAGGCCCGACTACAGGATATGAAAGAGACAGCTACTACATCTAGAGCAACAGAGACGGCACAGCAGCGAGAGGCCCGACTACAGGATAAGAGAGATAGAGCCAAACGATCACGGACTGCGAACCATTTTAGCTTAGCATTGGAAGGATTTTACTACGATTCACATAAAGACTACTCGATGCATGCAAGTGTTACGATCGGGAAAATGGAAATGGTTTGTACTTACTGTCAAGCCAAAAAGTTTAAATCAGAGTCTACTGGTATTTGCTGCAAAAATGGAAAAGTTAAACTCTGCCAACTGGAACCACCACCACAAGACCTTTTGACTTACACATCAGGAGATACGTCAGAGTCGAAGCATTTTCTTAGTAACATCAGAAAATACAACTCATGTTTCCAAATTATATCATTCGGCGCCACATCAGTTGTTGGACAGCCCGGATTTCCGTCGACATTCAAGGTGCAAGGGCAGGTTTACCATAGATAGAGCGGGATCGTTGCTTCCGCTGCCAGATCAACCACCAAAATTTCTACAACTATATTTTATTCAAAACGAACAAATGGAAACTGATCAGAGGTGCGCCTACATCTTGGGAACAAGACGTCAGATTGTGTTAAACTTACAGAGGATGTTTCATGAGCACAATAATCTTATTAAAACGTTTGAAACAGCATTGGAACGTATGCCAACAGATGAATATAAAGTAGTCATAAGAGCAGACCGAAGACCAGCAAGCGAACACGAGCGGCGCTTTAACTCTCCTCAGGCAGATGAAGTCGCGGTGGTTATATCAGGAGACGAGTTTCATCAACGGGATATCGTTATTCAACGACGAGGTGAATCATTGCAGCGTATTTCGGAAACACATCGATCTTACGATGCTCTGCAGTACCCAGTAATATTCCCCCATGGTGAAGATGGATATCAATTTAATCTGAGGCAGATCAACCCAAGAACAGGTGAAACAACGAGCAAGAAAGTTTCAGCGATGGATTTCTATGCGTACAGATTAATGGTTCGAGATACTGAGCAGAACCACGTATTGAACTGCAGGCAATTGTTTCATCAGTTCATCGTCGATATGTACGCTAAAGTCGAGAGTGAACGTCTCCTTTATATTCGTCTAAATCAACGTAAACTGAGAGTTGACGAATATATTCACCTGAGAGATGCTGTGGCAAATGACGGGAGCGTTGAAAACCTCGGTTCCTTAGTCATACTACCAGCTACATTTACAGGCAGTCCCAGACACATGCACGAATACACGCAAGATGCTATGACGTACGTGAGGACGTACGGGAGACCAGACTTATTTATCACCTTCACCTGCAATCCCACTTGGACGGAGATCAAGGAGGTTCTTACCAATGGTCAATTACCCAGTGAGCGCCACGAATTGATTGCGAGAGTATTTAAACAGAAGCAGTTGAAACTGATTGACGTTATAACAAAGGGCCATGTATTTGGAGTGCCGAGATGCTGGATGTACACGATTGAATGGCAAAAGCGAGGGCTGCCACACTCGCACAATTTGATCTGGTTAGCGGACAAAATTCAGCCCACTCAAATCGATGACGTTATATCTGCCGAGTTGCCAGACCCGGAACAAGATCCCGAACTTTTTGCAGTGGTGACGAAAAACATGATCCACGGACCGTGTGGAAATCTCAATCCCATCTCTCCGTGTATGAAGGACGGAAAGTGTACCAAGAAATACCCTAGAAAATTGATTAAAGAGACACAAACCGGAAATGACGGCTATCCCTTGTACAGACGGCGGGCTCCGGAAGATGGAGGGTTCACGGCGAAACTAACGATACGCAGCAACACGGAAATAGAAATCGACAATAGGTGGGTTGTGCCCTTTTCGCCGCTGCTGTCGAAAATGTTTCGGGCACACATCAACGTGGAGTACTGCAACAGTGTGAAATCGATTAAATATGTGTGCAAGTATGTCAACAAAGGTAGTGATATGGCTGTTTTCGGTATCAGAGACGAGAGATCGAACGATGAAGTGACGCGGTATCAGTTGGGAAGATACCTCAGCAGTAACGAGGCAGTTTGGCGAATACTGGGTTTTTCGATTCACGAAAGACACCCTACTGTTATTCACCTCAGCGTCCATTTAGAAAATGGTCAGAGAGTTTATTTCACAACAGAGAGCGCCCCTAGAGTGATTGATCAGCCACCAAACACGACTTTGACGGCATTCTTTCAATTGTGTCAGCAGGATCCTTTTGCGAGGACTTTATTGTATCCTGAGATACCTCGATATTACACGTGGAATGCATCGAGGAAAATTTTCTGTAGAAGAAAAGTTGGCCAGCCCGTCCCTGGACATGATGCAGTCGCGAGTGACGCCTTGGGTCGAGTGTACACTGTTCACCCAAACAACGCCGAATGCTATTTCCTTAGGATGCTTCTTCACTCGGTACGAGGACCTAGATCTTTCGCAGAGATGAGAACGGTAAACGACGAAGTATGCCAGACATTTAGAGAGGCCTGTCAGAAGTTGGGTTTGCTGGAAGGAGACCAGCACTGGGATGACACGTTGCGAGAAGCCGAATTGATCTCCCTACCAGAGCAAATCAGAAACCTGTTTGCTATAATATTGACTACATGCAGTCCATCGAATCCAAACACTTTATGGGAAAAGTATAAGGAGGCCCTGAGTGAGGATATACTCGCCAAAGTCCGGGGGGAAACCCCGACATTAGAAATCGCGTTTGGTCCGGACATTTTCAACGAGGCTTTGGTTATTCTTGAGGACAAATGTGTGGCCATGACAAATAAAACATTACTGCAATTGGGCCTGCCAGCACCAGTAAGAGATCGACGAGACGTACTTCGCGCGGATTACGTGCGAGAAACGAACTACGACGTCGAAGAGCTGAGTGCATACGTCGCGGACAAGAAGCCACTTCTGAATCGAGATCAGAAAAACGCATACCAAATTATCATGGATCAGGCAGCAAAACAACAAGGTGGTATCATTTTTCTTGTTGCTTCTGGGGGCACAGGGAAAACATTCTTGATTCATATAATACTGGCCGAAATCAGGACTCGGGGAGAAGTTGCTCTTGCCATCGCCTCTTCGGGAATTGCGGCGACGTTAATGGAAGGAGGGAGGACGGCCCATTCTGCACTTAAGTTGCCACTTGACATCGCCAGGCAGGAAAATCCTACCTGCAACATAAGCAAGGCAAGTGGTCGGGCGCAGGTGCTCGAGACTTGCAAATTAATCGTGTGGGACGAATGCACCATGGCTCACAAGAAAGCTCTCGAGGCCCTCGATATCACTCTGAGAGATCTGAGAGGAAACGACAACCTGATGGGAGGAGCTCTGGTACTCCTCTGTGGAGATTTTCGTCAAACTCTGCCCGTCATCCCGAAGTCGACGCCGGCCGATGAGATCCACGCATGTTTGAAACATTCGTTTTTGTGGAGACATGTGCGAAAGATAACTTTGAAGCAAAACATGAGAGTACATCTGGGGGATGAGAGTGCTCAAATTTTCTCAGACAAACTCCTGGAGATCGGAGAAGGCAGATTGGCTGTCGAGTCTTCTGGCAAGATTAAATTCCCATCCGATTTTTGTAATCTGGTGTCGTCCGTCGCAGAGCTGATAGATGCAGTCTATCCGTCTGTTTCCCAAAACTATCACGATTTGAACTGGTTGCGAGAAAGGGCCATTCTTTCTGCTAAAAATGAAGACGTCCACGACATAAACAATCAAATACTTGTCATGTTACCAGGCGTGGTCACTGAATACAAGTCCATCGATACCGTAGTAGATGCCGATGAGGTCGTCAATTTCCCGCCAGAGTTCCTGAACTCGCTTGATCCGGCTGGATTGCCACCACATCGTCTTTTACTTAAAGTGGGATCTCCGGTTATTTTACTGCGAAACCTCGACCCGCCAAAACTTTGCAACGGCACGAGGCTGTGTGTCAAGAAGCTGCTGGGCAATGTAATGGAAGCGACTATCTTGACAGGAAAGGGAGAGGGTGCAACAGTTTTTATCCCACGGATACCACTCATTCCGACGGATCTCCCTTTCGACTTTAAGAGATTGCAGTTTCCAGTGAGACTTGCGTTCTCGATCACGATCAACAAGTCGCAGGTACAGTCTATCAAGTACTGCGGAGTGGATTTGAGATCGCCGTGTTTCTCCCACGGACAACTTTATGTTGGTTGCTCGAGGGTGGGTTCACCCAAGAATTTATTTATTCTTGCTCCCGGAGGTGAAACTAAAAATGTTGTATATAATCAAGTTTTGTGTTAAATTTATATTGCAATGAATTTGTAAAATATTTTACTATATAATGCGTGTACTGTACTTATACTTTTAAAACCTCTGTTAATAAATTACTTTGATTTTACACTATACATTGATTTCATTCCTTTTCCTGTCCAATAGAAGATTGGGATAAATACCCGGGCAAAGCTATGTTGCGGTCATGTTTGAGCATTACTAAATCTAGCTTTTAGTTGATTTAGTTGGTTGTATTTCCTACTTTATTTGACAGGTGTAATGTGCATTATTGAATTAAAGTTTATTATTTTATTTCTATATTAATTTTATATTTTTACATGAATATTTGATTGATAAAAAAAGGATATTTAAAATATTTCATTATTCATAATTTACATTTTGTAATGAAACACGAAAAACTTCAACTCATTAATCATAAAAGCGTAATTTTGTTATTTTAGATTTGGGGGAAACCGGAATTAATTTTTATTATTTTATAAATTTGATTTAGAATCCCGTGTTTGTCTATTTGAGTTAACACAGCGAAATGTTGCAGTCATATTTGAGTATTACTAAATTTCATAAATCATTATCGTCTTTATCAATATTTTCAAATGTCTTTTTTCGAATTACTCTATTTCAGAATACACTCATGAAGTCGAAATTCGACACTGCGCATCATTCGTTTTTTAGAATTCTGCAATTTTTTGTCGGAATTTAGTTTCTGTTTGTCTTTATGTCTTAATCTTTTACATATTGCAATATATTCAGTAATTAAATGTATATATTTTCGTCCGAAGTATATTGTAGAAGCTATGAAAAAGTTAAAACGTATTTTCCGTACAACTTAAATGATTGCATTTTTCTGTGAAAGAAAAGTGATTATTCGAATTCACTTTTCAAACAACATTTAACCATTTCAACCCGCGCAACGCCGGGTAATTCAGCTAGTCCTTTATAAACTTTAAAGGGAAATTGAAACACAAAATTTAAACCTTTTCACTTAAGGATGTGTGTCCAAGAGCAAAACCAAACGGTGTCGAGCCATCTGTGAGGCAGTTGTCCATCGTCATTTTGGACGCAAATTTCGTATAGGTAACGGACATCATTTCACGAATGCTGAGACGACTGTGTGTTCCGTGTAAGACGTGTATCAAATCAATCAAGCATTTGCGAGTTTGAACTGGACTTTCTTTGGCAGGAATGCTCCGCGGAAACATGCATGATATAGTGCAGATACAATTTTCATCCTGAACATGATGTAGCTGTAGAAACCGTAGTAAAACGTGTGTATGTTCATTTGTTTAACGTTGTTTGTCCCAATTCGGCCAAATATGACCTTTGCGCCATAAAGCCTACTCAATTGGTCAAAGCCTTAATTAAACTGGCAGCAAAAACTTAAAAAGTTCAGAATGTATAATAAAGATTAAAAACATGAAAACATCTTCAATAATTTCAATGGAACAAAACGTCCACCATCATCAGGACAGAAGTAAAAAATAAAGAAGGAAAGAAAGAAAAGAAAAGGAAGAAAAAAGAAAGAAAAGGAAATAAAGGAAAAGAAAGAAAGAAACAAAAGAAAAGAAAGAAACAAAAGAAAGAAACAAGAGAAAGAAACAAAAGAGAAGAAAGAAGCAGGAGAAAGAAACAAAAGAAAAGAAAGAAACAAGAGAAAGGAACAAAAGAAAAGAAAGACAGGAAGAAGGAAAAGAAAAGAAAGACAGGTAAGAAGTTTAAGAAAGGAAAGAAGGTTAAGAAAGGAAAGAAAGATAAGAAAGAGGACAGAAAAGAATAAAATAAAAAAGAAAGATAGGAAAGAAAGGTAAGAAGGTTAAGAAAGGAAAGAAAGATAGGAAAGGATAAAAAGAATAAAATAAAAAAGATAAGAAGGAATAAAAAGAATAAAATAAAAGAAAGACAAGAAAGGATAAAAAAGAATAAAATAAAAGAAAGAAAAGAACGAAATCAAATAAAAGACAAAGAAAAGAAAGTTGTTGGTTATCAACTGATGCTACACAACATATTTATCTTACTCTTACGGTTTTTCTGTGGCTTTTTTCGTGATGAACTGGTTGAACCTCATTCCAAGAACAACAGCTATTTCTCAAACAGCTAACAATGAGAGGAAATCGCGAGTTTAAATACCGTTATCCTAGAATAGTGTTACCGCCACTCGAACTCCCATTTTAATTAAGCCCTTCCACATGTGAAAGCTTAGAAGATCTAGTATCATTCACTAGAGTGTTAGATAACTTAAAAATAGATGAGGTTTCTAATGTTCACTCGAGAATAGATCTGGGAGATTAATTCACTTTCAATTGTTTGCAAACAAACCTGGGAGAATATTCCCATCGGTGTTGAGAGGATGGAGGATTTGATGATTTCCTTATTTTTGACACAGCATTTGATTTTGCAACAGGGATTTCCTCAGATCATTTGGTTTGGCCAATATAATCCGCATCACATGTGCAGGGTATGTGAAATATTCCAACCTGTTGGGTGGTATGAATCTGATCCTTAACAGACTGGAAATGAATCTTGCTAGTCGAAAAGCAACTCTGAAATCAAATAGGTATGTTATGTATCTTAATTAACGTAAAAATTTCTATTGATTCGATAGTTTTGTGCGAAAAGACTTTTATATTGGTACTACTTTTATTATAATTAATTAAACAGTTTAGGATTGAATGGTATGGTATTTTAATTAACGTCGCACTGGAGCAAAACGACGGACTATTGGCGATGGTCTGGAATTAATCCCTAAGGGAAAGATCCGAGGACAAAACAACGTAATTTTGAACCTCGGTCAGTTGATGAGGTTGACACTTGAGCTGGAACCCCATTTTTCAAACTTCCACACCACGCCAAACCGTGAGGACATTTGAGGCCACGGTAGATTTAACGTGCACCAGCCCCCTGTACACGACCTTCATTAGTTGGATTCGAACTCGCAACCCTCCTATTGCTAATCCGTTACTCTTCCAACCGGGCTACCACGGTCCGAAATGAAATAGGATCAAAATCTATAAATGAAATAAAAAGTCTAGGATAATTTATTTATAAACTCACTTTCTTCTCTTGTTTACACCTGTCCTGATTATGGTGAACGTTTTGCTCCACCGAAACAGCTATTACCGACTGTTCATGTTTTTAATTTTTATTAGTCGCATCTTGAAGTTTTAAAATTTTTACTCCAGTATAGTGCACCCACGAGATGAAACTAGGCTCTTACTATATCACGTGGTACCGGATGATTCGATTACATAAAATAGGACAAGCGTCGAATTAAATTTAGCTCAGACATTTGATCCAACATTTGATATTCAGCTCTTTTAAAGGCCCTTTTGATCTCGAAAACTAAGCTACATCAGATTTGACGTAACGTTATTTGAAAAAAAGTTATAGGTGAAGACTTAGTTTTTGAATATATTTTGCAAGTGACGATTAAAAAAATATTTTTAAAGGCTGGAGGAACATCTTATGCTTTTCTGCCCACATAAAGTCCATCAGAATATCGAATGAGAGAATATTTAAATGTTAAACCTTGCCGATTTAAAAGCAGGTGGGATTCCAGATGTCACACCGCTCCTTGCAGGGTTAAATAAGATAAACATTTATACATTCAGTGCATGTTATACATTGAGTTCTTGCGATTCATACACTTTTCCCGAGGGACCTGCCATCTAAACTATTACTGCAACCAGTTATTTTTCTGTTACCAGTTATTTTTCTCGATACTACGAGCTACGAATGCAGATGGGGATGTCTGTCTTATGGACGAGAGGATCAAGTGCACTACACTGTCACTGTCATTGGTTCATTTGGTTCCATTCACCGGAATCAACAGAAATATCAGCAACAGAGTAGTGTTTTAGTTTATTAAAGATTTCGATACAATCTTCTAAACGGGCAACACTGAAAATGATGATCAGATCAAGAATTTGTTAAAGTTTTGTTTCATTTGCCATTGTACGGTCATCTTTTGCTACACGAGGGTTAATTAGATTATAGAATACATCCAGGAGTGTTGTTTCAATTGATAATATACGATTGGTAAAATTCAATTGATAGTATACATATTTTATTGTAAGGGAATTTTGGTAAAAATGGGGTGTCTTTTAAAGAAACGTAATATTTGTATGGACATTTAGCTTATGGCACAAATTTTTTTGCTATCAATTAACAATGAATATAATAATGTTAGTATTATATTGTGTGTTTTCATGAATTTTAAATAATTTCGTACAGATGAAATGAATCTTTACTGTTTATACACTAAAAGTTAACCGGACAGAAAGTTTTCCTTATGCTATGAATATGAATAGCATGATGTGAAACACTTTTACCGACTAGCGGTCCAGTACTAAATTTAGAGAATTATTTTGCTGCATGAAAGATGTAGTTTACAAGTTCTTACTCCCCAAATAATATTTTTTGAGTTGTTGAGTTGTGCCACTATTACAGCCTATGTTACGAATAAATGTTTGTAAAATATATTCTAGACATGAAAAGAAATTAAGACAGGGTTTCCTGCTCAACCTTTTAAATTTAATTTGATAAAAGTTCTTTTTGTCTTCCTATGAAATATTTTTGTGAGTTTTATAAATTTAAAATTTATTTCCTTATTTTTTATTTTGGGTTTGATCCCGGACCGTCGCCAATAGCCCGTGTCTTGCTCCAGTGCGACATTAATTAAAATACCTACCTACCTTATTCTTTATTCCCGAGTATTGTGCATATGTTAAATAATGCAAAATGTAACAATGAAGAAATTCAAATTTCATCTCAATATTAAATTTGAATAAAAACTGTATTGCAATATCTGCTTGTTTTGATTCCAAAACACTTGAAATAATAAAATTTAAATTGATATTTTGTTTATAAATAAAAGTGCTTTTTTTCTTAGCGACTCGGATAATATCATTTTCACAGTTGTGAATTTTTGAGATTCTATTTTAAAGTATTGAAATATTGCTATAAGCAATTTCTATTCTTCTTTAATAATATATGCTCCCATTCCATAAATTAAATTAGATTTCCTTTCCAATATACGCACTCGGTTCAAGAAAACTATAGTGAAGTAACGTTGAAATCAGGCGTGCGCAAATCCTAGTTTCCAATCATTTTTATTCAACCATACCTCTCTATAAAAGATATTCTGTCATTCATTATTCAGCCATACCTCTAAATAAATAATGAATGACAGAATATCTTTAAGAAGTCACGAAGTTAATTTGGTTACCACGGAGTCAATAAATTTAAATGTATTTGTTCTAGAATCAGACATACAAATATTTTTTTCGACAACAGATGAAGGTTTTAACCACATTTGGAGTCAATAAATTTAAATATATTTGTTCTAGAATCAGACATACAAATATTTTTTTCAACAACAGATGAAGGTTTTAACCACATTTGGAATCAAGAACATGTAATAAAGATTTGTAGACCCAATCTAGTTTGCTTTATGTTGAATCAACCAAATAAGATACCCCAAGAAATGATAGACGGTTTAGAAGTACAGATTAGAACTATTAAAGTTGCATTTACCCTTTTTATTTCATATTTTGATTCTAAAAAATTAAATTAAATTTCAATCAAAAACAATCTTTTAGTTTCCTCATCATATATAATTTATGTAAGATCACATCTAATCCGTTTTCACTTAAACTGAGGCCGAGGTAGCCCGGTTGGAAGAGTAACGGATTAGCAACCAGAGGGTGGCGAGTTCGAATCCAACCAAAGACCGTCGTGTATGAAAGGGAACTTGGTCACGTTAAATCGGTCGTGGCCTCAAATTTCCTCCCGTTGGCGTGGTGTGGAAGTTTGGAGAGTGGGGTTCCAGCTCAGGTGTGACCTCGTCATCTGATCATGGTTCAAAATTACGTGGTCCTGTCTTCGGATCTTTCCCTTCGGAATTGATCCCGGACCGTCGCCAATAGCCTGTTGCGTTGCTCCAGTGCGACGTTAATTAAAATACCATACCATACCATTCACTCTTAAACTGTTTAATTAATTATAATAAAAGTAGTACCAATATAAAAGTCTTTTAGCACAAAACTATCAAATCAATAGAATTTTTTTTAGGAACTAATTCTCATGGGTGTACAGAGAAGTACGAAATTGCCTTAAAAATAACATTGAGCTTCGCTACGATAACTTGAAAACTGCTTGTTTTACTAGTTTTTTCCAAAAACTATTTCTTTATTATTTGTGTTGTGTCAGTTTGTCTCCTTGTCCAAGTAACATTTCATGTATTGCTTTAATTAATCATTACAAAATTTTTGCCAATAGGAAGGTCTTTGGGTGCAAACTTTTTGAAAGTTCTGGAATATTCCAGAAAATGCTAGAAAAACCTAGAATGTTATGGAAAGTCCCATAAGATTCAATTACACACAATGAAATTCTAGAATATTCTGGAAATTTTATAATAAAACTGGAATATTCTGAAAAATTCGAAAGGGTTATAAGCACGTTCAACAAGCCCCGTGGGGCCAGGTATAACTAATGTATAACAAATGTTCTGTTGCGTTTTTGGGGGAAATATAGTTTTTGAAGTTTTTCGATAAATATTATCAGTGGTGGACATGACACATGGCGTACATATATCACTGAAGCAAGTGTTAAAATTCACCTCTTTGGCAGCAGCTTGTAAACAACGATTAACGAAAAATATGAATCGATGACTGCTTGTAATTTTAGACATTATACTCAATATGATAGTTGTCTAATAAGATATACTAGCGTGCCCGTGCGAGAATTCTCGCATGAACAATTGCACCCTCCATCCGTTTTAAGGGTGAAGATGTAAGCGAATTTTTTTATATCCAAAATATCAAAAAAGTTTATTCAATCACTATTTACAACACTTCCTCCTTGAGATCACTGTTAGCGTTGTTCCAACCATTTGTGTAAAGCACGTAATTCTTCCGACAAAAGGGCTAATAAGGTTATCTTAACTCTCTAGAATTCACAAAAATTGTTAAGTTGTATATTTGCAAAAAAAAATTATTTTTTTCAAATCTTAACCTCGCGTGGAACATGCGTCGTTTAATAACCTTATATCATCAAATCACATATTCATAAATTATTGATATTATGGAAAGAAATGGAAAACCAGTTCAATACATAAATAAATAATTCGTCGCGTGTAAGAAGCGTAAAAGGGATCTATTCTATAGAAATAATATAGATGATGAAAAAAATGTTTTCCGAGTAATACTGGTAAAACAATTTTATTGGAAAAGTTGTTTTTCCATCAATACTCGTAAAACAAACTGGTTTTCCGAGTAATACTGGTAAAATAATAGTAATAGGAGTAATACTGAGTGATCTAAAATTCATACTCATATCAGCGGCATTGAATCTACTTACAGCTGTTGGTCTGGGTCTAATTTATCCTCATTTACCAAAATAAGACCATACACAAAAACGATAATAACAAAACCTTATTTTTTCCTATGAAAACAACATTTATTGTAGTTAAAATTTAAAAATTCAAACCTAGCATTATGTAATAGTTAGTTTAAAGCTCTTTGCATTTATATATATTTCCTTTAAATCCCATGAGTTGTGAAATGTTCGTATCAAACCTTTAACTGTTACATTTCACTTTAAAAAGGGATTTAGAGAAATCGCTGTCTGGAATGTGAATTATTTTTTACTTTTTGAATGAAAAATTTTAAGATCAAGATTGAAATTAAATTTAAAACAAAATCCTTCTCTCATAGTTTGAAACATTAATTTGTTTGATATCTTCACTATTCAAACATTCCCATGGTTTTCAACACACGTGAATTGTTATGCAGCGTTATTCTCAACCCACTTGACTTTTCATGACCGAATTCACAACCCCATATTTATATGAAATTTTGAGTACACATTCAATTTGTAGTTCTATTAAAATAATAAAATAAATATTTTTATGTAATCTATAACACTATTCAAGAGGTGCAATAATTTATAAGATTTACAAACTCAAACAATGGTAACCACTACAAAAATGTAGGTAGCCCTTAAAATATAACTTCTATGAAGGAAATCAGATATTTAACCCATATTTAGTTGTTTTAGAATAACCATCATCGATGTTTTGAAAATAATTAAGTTATTGTGAATAAATAACTAAAAAATTAAATTTATAAAAAGTCACATAGAGCAATACACTTCCATATTTAAATATATGAAGATCTTCATATACAACTGTTAACTTGAAAATATCCTTCTTACGTGCTAACCGTATTAAAGCTTTAACCAAGACCAAGATGCATAAAATATACATTCCCACTCAATAAGGTTAAGGGAAAATACAAGCTTTCTCAAGAACAAGCTTGCACCCTATTTCAAATTTGTTTGTAAATGGCTATACATTACATAAAATATCAAGTATATGTAACGCAATATATCACAATGTATATAAAACACGCGATTTTACAAAAGAAACAAAGTAAACGAGTCTGAAGGAGGTGGAAATAGTCAGACAAGAAAGCCATCAGTATCAGACACATAAAAAGGATAATCTAATCTAGCACTATTACACAGCCGTGTCTAGTTTCGTGAGACACAGTACTAGTTTAAATAAGAGTGGTTGGAATGAATAGAGCATACCACGAGGTGGCATGTATACCGAGCCCATTAATTACATTTATACATTATTACATCTGTGCATTGTTACATCTATAGAGTAATTATATCTATATATCATGCTATATTACACTGTATATGCAACATGCAAAAAAGTTAATCTTCTGGTATTATCAAGTCCTGATGAGTCTATGAATCTCATGGCAATAATTTTGATCCTCGAGCCTTTGTTATGAGCAATGTTCCTGAGCCATCTGATTTTAAGGTGGTCGGAAGATGTTCTCATATACTATGATGATGTGAAGTGACAGACTGTGATGTAGTGAAGAGGTGTATCGTTTTCACCACAGGAGCAATTTTCCTAATTGCTTTTTTTAACCTCGTTAGGTAAGATGGAAATGGCCCATGTCCTGTGAAGAGGAGAGTCCCTTAGTCCAACTTTCTGATTTCAGTGACATTCTTGGAAATACATCATGAACCGTCCTGCCTGTTTCTCCTCCAGTAAGTAGCCCCTCCTGCAATGACTTCTGGATAAAAAGAACGATTGAATTAAAAAAAAAGACGCCAGTCAGTAAATTAAACAGTTTTGTGGTATGATAATATTTTTCTTTCAAGCTAAATGTAGTTGGTAATAGTGTGTTTATGGTGAAAAAATACTTCATGTAAGTATTCATGACGTAACGGTGGCTTGTTTTTCGAATGCGATTTCAGCACGTCGTCTATAGAATTTATCAGTATTAATCCTTAATTTTTATATTTTTATTTATTTAAGTAGTTTTTTAGTATTAAAGTCAGTGACTAATCTAATGAAGCGATTGTACAATTAACATACATTTAAAAAATAAAATAAAAAATAATTGATGGTTAAAAAAATGATTGGAAACATCTCACTCTCCTCTAAATTATTGTAGGTATTGTAACAAAGGTAATGAAATATTTATCTGCCTTGTATCAAAGATACTTGTATACTCGGAAAAACATAAATACCTGAAAACTAATTCAAACGTGATGGAAGAAAAAACGGGTAGGATTAAAAAATAATTTGATAATGAAAATTCCCAAGAATGAGTTACGAATTGATATATGACAGTTAATTGCTCAACATCAATTGGATTAGATGCCAAATGTTTCTGAAAAGGTTGAAAGTTGCATTTTAAGATAAAAATGTGTATCAAGCAAGAGCATTTGGGTAATTTCAAGTAAAATCCCAGTCTTCCGACTGGTTTGTTTACACTGAAAATCACTTTCATATATATTCTCATAAGATATACAGATGATTAAAGAATAAGAGCAACCAGACATGGAAAGATGATACTAGTGTAAAGAAACGTTGATTCTCCATATACAGCAGAGATTAGTTTCTTATTTTTAGTTTCTATTTGTTTCTTTATTTTGTTTTTTGTTCTATCATAGTTAAACTTTGTTCTTAAGCTAGTACACAGTTCTTTCTGATAATCTCAACAAGTCTAGGTAATTCAAGTCTTCAAATTTTCTTAACGTGGAATAGCCCTAAGCGAAACGATGAGATTTTCAGAGCTAGATCCTCTGCAACCAGCACTTATCACAGCTTTTGATGTGCTAGCAAATGAAATTTACTTCTACTAGATCGGTATTTGCCTCCAACTGAGAAATAAATAAATTTTACAAGAATTCTGCGTCTAACACCCCACTGGAACTTAATGGACGAGGTCGTTGAACTAGAAGGTTTCATTTCACCTTTTCCCGGTCAAAGCGTCTGAACTACTCAAGGCATGTTTTATTTTATGTTTTAAAAATATCTTACATTGGATGTAAAGTATTTTTCTAAGATTAAAAGAAATCTTTCGAAAATTTTTACTAGCTAATAAATACGAGCTTTATAAATACGAGTCTTTCTTAGCCAGAATTAAGGAAATTGAAGGTTGTGACTAAGTTGTGTTTGGGAAGCCCGAGTCCAGGTTTAAATACAAACCACATTTATTTCAGACACCTACACGATCACAAATATTTACAAAATGTACAATAAGAAACTAAGTGTAAATTTACAAAGGGGGATCTCGGGGGACAACATCTTACTGTCATGAGTTCTCGCTGTCAACTGAATAGTTACGTGTTATGCACCGCGATGGGGCGCTCTGTACTTGCGGATATTCGCTACACTCCCCCTCTGGTTCCGGGAAATCGTCCTCGAGGAGGAACCAGCAGAGTTCTCAGTTTTTGGTCTACCTCGTTTTCTAAGTGGCATTACCGGAGCAATATCATTGTTCTCGACGGAGTGCAGAGGTATGGTATTGTCCAAGAATTTCACCAGGATTGTCCGAACGCTGAGTTACAACTATGTACGGTCCATCTCTCTTGGGCATGAATTTGGCTGTCTTTTTATGAGCAGCGCTGCTGAGGGGATGGAGGGTTACCCAGACTTTATCGCCTGGTTGATACTGAGGAGCTCTACGACGTCTTTTATCTGCATACACCTTCCTATCATCCTGTTTCGTTTCAATTCTTTCACGAATCTCAGCAGAAATGTTTGCTAATCTTCTCAAATAAGGAGTTATTTCCGGTACAAAATTGTCATTATCTACGATGGCTCGGAAGTCGTTTGTCACACCATCTATGGTTATCATTTCCCGTCCAAATTGCAGGAAAGAAGCAGTTTTACCTGTGGTGTCACACTTTGCACTATTCAATGCGAAACGGATAGCAGGAAGTTTATCCTCCCACTCATCATGTCGATCTTGAACCAAGATGGCAATTCGAGGCTTCAAGTCGCGATTTTTCCTCTCTACGGGGTTGGCCTGGGGGTGATATACAGGGGTTATATCTTGAATAATTTTCAGTAAGAAGCAGAGTTGTTGCATAACTGAACTCACAAATTGGGTGCCTTGGTTACTGATTAATCTTCTGGGCAAACAATATCGCAATATGACTTCTTCCATCAATGTTACGGCACACTCTCTGGCGGTGGCCTGGGTGAGAGCGAACAACTCAACCCATCTTGTGCAACAATCTTCTACAATAAATATCCATCTCTTGCCATTTGAGCTTTCGGGTAAAGGTCCAAACAGATCAATGGAAAGGGTCTCATAACGTTGAGAATACACTGGTGTTCTTAACAGTCCAGCTGGCTTTTGATTTGAGGGCTTGTACCGATTACATTCTGCACAATGTTTTACATAGTTACTTATGTAGGAACGCATTCCGGTCCAGTAGTACCTTTTTGAGATTCTGTCAAAGGTTCCATCGGCTCCATAATGTCCAGCGCTCGGAGCATCATGGTGAATTTTCAAAATTTCTTGTCTTTCGTGAGTTGGTACAACTAATTGGGCCTCTTCGGTATCTGAAGTAGGAGAATAACGGAATAACATTCCCTGATTCATGATGAATCCTCTTTCTGTCCAATTAGCAAAATTTACTCTTTTTTCAGTCTTCGAAACACTCAATGATCTTTCTCAGCTCATCATCCTTTAATTGTTCTTCTCGGATCTCTTATGGTGAGCGTGTGGGAAAGTCCACTAAGACAGTAAGAACTTCACAACTTGCATTTTCTTGTTCACAAGTAGGTCGTGACAGCATATCTGCTATATAATTGCATCTTCCTGGGATATATTCAATCTTGAGATTAAAAGCTTGCAACTGAAGAGCCCATCGGGCCAATCGTCCTGATGGTGTCTTCAAGCTCATTAACCATCTAAGTGGTTGGTGGTCGGATGCCACGATGATTTCACTTCCTTCGACGTAACCATGGAATTTTTGAAGGGCCCAGACCACAGCAAGGGCTTCCCTCTCTGTTGTCGAATAGTTCCTCTCCGCAGAACTCAGTAGACGGCTGGCATATTCAACTGGATGTTCGTCAGATCCATGTTTCTGTAAGAGGCATGCCCCCAGGGCGTAATTACTAGCATCAGTACGTATACTAAAAGGGCTTGTCTCATCTGCTTGTTTCAGGATAGGCGGAGATACCAGACTATGTTTTAAAGCTTCAAAGGCTTTTTGTTGCTCATCATCCCACTTCCATGTCGCAGTTTTTTTTGTAAGGGATGTCAGCGGTCTAGCAATTTCTGAGAAATTTGGTATGAATTTGCGATACCAAGAGCAGGTTTGAATAAATGATTGGAGTTGCTTGAGGTTTCTAGGACTTGGCATTTCTGTTATAGCTGATATCTTTTCTGGACCAGTCTCAATACCTCTTGGAGTTATCCAAAGTCCCAGGTACTTGACTTTTGTGCATGCAAATTTGCATTTTTCCCTATTGGCGGTTAATTTGAATTTGTCGAGTCTATCAAATACAGCTTTAAAATCTTTAAGATGCTGATCAAATGTCGGTGACAAGACAATCAAATCATCTAAATAAACCAGTAAATTAACTGAAGGGAGACCATTACAGAACTGATCCATGAGTCGTTGGAATGTTGCGGGTGCATTCCTTAATCCAAACGGCATGCGCTTAAAACGATATGTACCAAAGGAGCAGACGAAAGCAGTCTTATCTCGGTCAGAAGGATTGACGTCAACTTGATGATACCCAGATTTCAGATCTATAGTAGACATATACTGGCTTGACTTGGCGTCGTGCATTAAATCGTCCATTCTAGGAAGCGGGTAAGTATCCGGTACTGTTATAGCATTTAATTTCCGATAGTCCACACATAACCTTACCGATCCATTCGGTTTAGGTACTAAGACAACAGATGCGGCATATGGGGACTCGCACTCCTCAATGATGTCTTTCTCTAAAAGGTCGTCGATTTCTCTCTTCAAGACTTCTTTCTTTGAAGGTGGTAATCTATATGGTGGGGTTGACACGGGAAGGTGATCACCGGTATCTATGTGATGTTTCATGTATGGAGTAGCTTCTCCCCCTAGACGGAAAATTCTATCATCTCCTCTCAACAAGGCGTTGAGTTGTATTCTTTGTTCAGGAGTCAAACTTTCTCCTTCATTTTCCCGTAAGTCACATGAATTTAGCACCATGCTACTTTCTGGTTCAGGACTGCTTGCATCAAGATCCTCTCCAAACGGATACACATGATGAGGGTCATCATAGAAGTGCCATCTTCTGTTTCGGAGGTCAAGTACTATTCCGGCCTTTTCTAAGATGTCAAATCCAAGTAGGGTTCTATTTCCTTTGGATTCTGGCAATATTACAAACGTTGTGGGAACATTTCGTCCTTCTATATTCACCATTAAGTCGGCGATAAAGGGTTTAGTAGTTGAAAGCTGACCATCAGCCAAAAACATAGTGACTGTCTTGCTTGTCATCGGGACTTGTTTATCTCTAAACAGCTGATAGAGTCGTTCACCAGCTACAGTACAGCTTGCACCAGTATCAGCACAAACACGTGCTTTTTGTTAGTTATGTCTACATACGTGATGGATGCTGGATAATTTACATGCATGCTATACATTTTCAGACTATTGGCTTGTAATTCAGGCTTCGTCAACGAGGGCGAACATATTGGACATTTGGATTTAACAAAACCAGGTTTTCCACACCCAAAACATGTTAAAGTTTGTGACCTTTTGAGGCTTAGATTTATCTTCTCGATTCGTTCTTGAGTAGTTTAAAGTTCTATTTCGATTCGATGGGTCATCTGCAAAAGTGCTAATCTGATTTCTCCATTTAGGTGGTCGTGTCTTTTCAGATGGTTTGTTCCTCTTTGTACTGTTTGCGCAAATGGTTCTAACATTTTCGTATTCGTCTAATTTCTCAGCGAGTTCCTCGGGAGAGATCAACTCACTCCATTCGTCTAGGAAATGTTGCTTATATTCAGGAGGACATTTCTTCTTCATTTGATCGGCTATCATCAAATTTTTAAGTTCTTTGAATTGAGTTACATTTGATTCCTTTAACCAATTCTCAAAATAGCTTTGTATCTCAAAGAAAAAGTCCCTCCACGTTATATCTGCAGTTTTCTTGTGGGTCACGAAAAGCTGCCTAAATCTTTCAGCTGTCAAGTGGAAACGCTTTAACAATAGCTTTTTAACGTGTTCATAATTTTTGGCATTTTCTTCCGTTTCTCTAGCGACTAAATTAGCAATGTTAGGTGGAATTGCACTAATGAGATACGCAACCCAGAAATCTTCAGGTACATTAAACAGTTTAAGCTGCCTTTCAAATAAAACAATAAAGAGAGCGATATCTCCATCTTCAGGATTAAAGGATGGTAGAAGCTTTTGTATTTCAACTTTAGGATTTGAATCCTTATGTATATCTCCATTACCCCCAGCAGCCTGCGGAATAGCAGACTGTAGCCTAAGTTTTTCCAATTCAATTGTCTCTAACGCTAACCTTTGTTCTGATTCTTCACGTCGTTTTCTTTCTTCGTCTAAACGAGTACTAATGATCGTTGCTAAGAGTTCTTTACAAAAATCTTCTTCATAGTCTTTGCTATCAGTTATTAATTTTTTTATCTGAATTATTTTGAGTGTATCATTTAATTCTACCCCTATTTCAGTTCCTAACTTAATAAGGTCTTCTTTTCTAGCTCTAGCTAAATACATGTTTAACAGAAAGAAATAAAATATTGCAACCTACGCAGATTCTAAAAATAGCAGCAAAAGAAAAATATAAACAGACAGTTGGCGGCGGGAAAGGGAGAACCACACCTGCGGGTCATGTGACCGACAACACTCTTTTCTTTTAAGTAATGAAATAATCTTTATCGAAATTCAGTTTTCATCAATTCTAACGTTAAATGAAAATAATATCATGCTAAGAATGACACTACTATATCAATAATAAATGATATACTAAAGAATACAATTTTAAGAACATTCATTGAAATCAGAAGTAGCAAATATGAATACTTTATACATAAACAAATGCTTTTAAAACACACATTATTCAAATGAATTAATATATTTTCAAAAAAAAATATTTAAATATGTCTGGGTGACATTTCTTTATGCAAGGAGAGCATTAACTAACTCAATTAGAAATTATTCAAACGAATTGGAATTAATATCTTTTTAGATATATATATATATATAAGTATGTCAGGTTGACAATATAACCACATAGGAAAAGAACACTTCATCAGAAATTATCCAAATTAAATATAAATATTTAACGTTCTTGTAATCAGGGCGATTACTAATTTTAGCTTTACCACAAAAAATTTGATATCGGAACACTTTCAAAATTAAAAGTAAACTTATCTGTAAATAATTCCATATCTTGGTGATATGTGGTTCCTTTCTGATGACGTGTCGTTCCTTTTCTGGAAAATGCTTACTACTTTCCTAAAAAGTAATTCGAGCTGCCAACGAGACTCAGGTCAGTCGGGCCACAAGATTGGGCGCCATTTATTTGTGACTGAGTTGTGTTTGGGAAGCACGAGTCCAGGTTTAAATACAAACCACATTTATTTCAGACACCTACACGATCACAAATATTTACAAAATGTACAATAAGAAACTAAGTGTAAATTTACAAAGGGGGATCTCGGGGGACAACATCCTACTGTCATGAGTTCTCGCTGTCAACTGAATAGTTACGTTTTATGCACCGCGAGGGGGCGCTCTGCACTTGCGGATATTCGCTACAAGGTTCTATAACGAAACGATAGTGCTAGTATTAGCTCTCTGAGCATTACGAGATTTCCGAATGCAGTGTTGCTTTTCCTTCACAACACTCATAATGATCAAATAGCCACATATATTGGTTAAAACAATCCTAAAATATACTCTATTGGTCAAGAAAGTCAAAACTGTTTAGAAAGTATACAGGGAAGAATGCAAGTTGCAGAACGGATATATGTGTGTGAACCCCTCAAGGAAATGAATGGAAACAACAGAGAAAACGTTAAACTTATTAAATGGATATTGATTTTCAATACTTTTATAAATATATTTTTCTTTAATTGATGGAGATGTTTGTGTTTTGTTAATTAAAAAACCAGTTTATTTTTCAAAAGGTATCAAGTACGTACTTAAGGAAGCTTAATTTTGTTTGATATTATTAGACGCCTTATATACGCTTGAGAGAAGAGGTATTGATGGATATCTTAGATAAACTGATTCTGAGCTAATAATAAATTGCTGTTAGTAAGGTGAGTTTGTATAAGTCCTTTCCCTAATCACATTTGTTAATGTAGCATAACTTATTAATGAAGTTTTGATGCGACGTCTAAAATTGACTATGAAAGGCAAATTATGGGGTCTTATATCGTGTTAACTCGAGTAAGGCGTAGTGTAGATGAATTCTAGAGCAGTGGTTTCCAGACCTGTGCTCTGCGGAGCCCTAAGGGGCTCCAGGCCAAGTTTTGACAATATCATGTGTATTGGTGGTAGTTGAGAATAAATCGTGATATTATTGTAAATTTCAGTCTTTAAAATATAATTTCATTGCATTGACATTGTGCAATTATTTAAACATCTCTTTACTATCTATCCAAAACTTCCCCTGTAACTCTGCCCCTAAACACCATTAACTTGTAAAAGATAGGGTGGACCTAAGGGACTCCGACAGAAATTGATTCTAAAAAGGGCTTCGCGAGTCAAAAAGTTTGGGAACCTCTGGTCTAGAGTAATTATTTCATACATTGTAACTTCTTGAATTAACCTTGGATAGGTTGGTAAGTAGTTAAATTAACGTCGTACTGGAGGGGTCGCGACGGCCAAGGGTCAACCACGGAATTAACCTTGGGAACGTCTTAGAGCTTCATCTTTAAATAAGCACTGCTGCTTAAAATATGCATTCCTTTGCATCATTTTGAATCCTTCAGCGTATTATTTCTAGTACTGGAAATTCAGAATACAATTTTCTCCAGTCGCCCTATTTAATCCAAGTTAGTTATGAAGCAATGCTAATAAAAATTATAAGTAAAGTTTAAACGGGATTTTCAATTTCAAAAGAAAAACTTCAGCGTAAAACAAAAGCACAAACGTTAAAATGTGAGTTTTCAATAACTTCATTCATGACTTCGAGAAAACTTATCTAGTGAAAGTATTTCTTACATGGAGAGAATAGTTTGCGTAACGATGCTCAACTTATTCGCTGCCAGACCAAATTATAAGATTTCATCCTTATTACCGCTTTCATTAAAACACATTTAAAATACTACGAGCATACCCAGTGTGTCCAAAACTGAATACCACACCAATGGTGACGAACTTGAATACCATATCAATCACAAGTATATTCGTGGTGGATAATCTGAATGCAATATTAATCACGAGAATATTCGTGGTCGGTGAATGCGTTAAAGAAAAAAGTAGTCATTTCAGTAAAACTAATGCGAATACTAACTATCGAACACGTATTGAAGGGCACGCAATCTAACCTGTTATTGGAATCCGTAGATATGAGGGACCCACTCCTTTTCCCACATCTGCTTAATGGGTCGCCACAGTACCAGATTAGATGGCTCGAGTACTAGGTTATCTGGCCTTTCAGAAATACCAATATGGTTTACGAGTACTCGCTGTTTAACTTGTCCAATTGCATAATGCTTTCTCTTATTACATTGGGGTCACCATGACGTGGTGGGTTTGCCAACTGGCTATCACCCTGCGAGCTGCAGGCAGGTTCGATTCCTATACCCACCCAGGGTGTATTTCTCTCCTATGTGTCAAAAAGGCTTCTTAGCAAAAGCTTCCTGAGAGTATGTCCATTTATTTGATGGAAAAAACATTAATAGCTCGATCAGATCTGGCCCTTGAGCCTAACAAACAACCAGCTTATTACACAGCTTTGTCGTTTTAATTATAATGAACATTTAATTTTTCACACTTAGGAAAAATGGATTGTCCATTGTGGTACAAAAACCTTTCACATTTCCTGATCTTCCCCTCGCCTTTGGGACCCAGTACCATAGTAGCGGCACACCCCCCTTGGATAACAAGTCCCTAATGCTCGGAGGGGTAAGCTAATCAGGGGCACATGTATTTGCCATCGTCACAACACTCTTCCAACAGCAAACAAGAACGCAGTCTAATCTCTCTTAGCTATTAAATGGACGTGGGTGGCAGGACACAACCGATCCCTGGTTGTTATCCCCTGCAGCCACCACCCCGGGTCTCTTCTTACACGAGCAGATCCTTTAAGTATTTGGGGAACAACTTGTTAATACAGCCTCCTGTTCTTAGCGGATTAATCTTTGTCTTCCCCCGGCGGAATCGTTTGACATTCCCCACTAATTCCAAAAGACGCATCAAAAGAAAAACAACGTGTCCGAATTCAGTCCCGTTATTCTCCATGGACTGCGGGGAGAAAATGTCACTCAGCTTCTCGTAAAAAGCGGCTCAACTGCAACCTGTTGGGGAGATCCCAAAGCAACGGAAAACATCCTCCCTAATCCAAGGTGAGGACGTGCGGTGACGTTCCACGCGACCCCTACCGTCGTCGTGAAAAATAATCCGTTGAAAGACGAAAACATACGGCGCTGTTTCTTTTTTGTACGCTGACAGAAAAAGTCGTCAAATGGTAGTGCGAGGACTTGGAAAAACAGACGTTTTCTGCTTAGTTGAAAGTCAGAAGACGGTTAATAGTTTGCTTGCTACTAACAACGATTTTACCGCTATTGAGACCGCCTTTAATGTTGTGTACGTGAAAGATCGATGTAATCACTATTTTTCTAAATCTTCCATTTTATTTTTATTTTTTTAGCACCAGGAAAAGTTATCTAATAGTATCTAAGAGTGTCTATAAGAGTCTTTCAGTGTAGACAAATAAACCAGACGGTCTGCGAAGATTCTACTTCTATTGTCCAAATGCTTTCACACGATACATATGGTGGTACCTTACATTGTAGTTTATCTCTATTCTGGCAACAAATTGGCGGTTGAGACCGATCAACTATCATATATCAATTTGGAATTTATTATTTGAAAAGAATAAGAGAGGGCTTTTCAATGAAGACAAACAAACAAGACGTGTGCGAGGACATTATTTCCGCTATTCAAAACTTCTCGCTTGATATATATCGGGGTTACTTAAAAACTTAACTTTTGCGTTTATTGGAATTGACCAATAAACTATAATATATCAATTTTCAATCTTTGAAATTTTTATTGGCGTCTTGCTGAAATCGTATTCGAAAAACAAACAAGTGACGTCACGTTCAGAATACTTACAGGAAACACGTACCGCCGTAGAACTGCTACCGCTACCTATATTTAGCTTGACAAAAATACCCCTGATTGACAAAAGGGTTCTTTTTTAATAAATTTTACGTCTATATTTAATTTTTTTTATTTAAATATCCTTTAGTCAAAAAGTCTATTTTTAAAAGTGTGAGTGCTTTTTAAAATAAACATTATTTGCTTAGTTGATCAATAGATGGTTTATGGTTAGCTTTTAACTAACAATGATTTCTAAGATGATAAGACGTCCTTACGTTTTACGAGTCTTGAGGGGACAGCAAGAATAACCACAATCGAAACAGATGAAAGTTTTCTGTGGATATTTCATACACTAGTATCAAAAAGAGTATTCACAAAGAAACCATCTAGAGTCCAAGAATGCAAAATCTCGGAGCTCATCTCATAGATTTTTTTAACCTTAATCGATTTTGTAGTGATTGACTGCGGTTATCAATAGGGGATTGAAAAAGTAGTGTAGAATGGTTTGCTGATAACTTGTAACTTCATGCTTTGTAATTTATCAGTAATTGTGTGTTAGCAGTTAGAACTGCTTTTACACGGCGTGGCATTGGTCAATAAAGCTTCTGAATGGCTGTCTGAATAGTCATTCCAATCGAATCCACACGCAGTCACAATTCGTCAGTTGTGACTGATCTCTGTGACGTACTCCTGAGGTAAACGCGTGAATGAAATGAAGTAGCATCCCAAACTACTACACTTGGAGTAGGACCACAATGATGCTCTCTACAATACACCTGTCTAGATACCGTCCCCCACTGTATCTGCGAACAAGGATCTAGCAGTCATGGGTCACGAGATTGTATCTTGACGCGTCGTCAGAATACATGAATCTCTCCCATTCAGCGTTCCAGTATCTTTTCTATTATCACCATTGAAGTCTCTGACGTCTATGGTATAGGGTTAAAGGAAGTCACAGTACGGACGCAGAACTACGAGACCTCACTTGCAGCAATCGTCTGGGAACAGTGCTAGCAGACACTGCTTGGTGTGTCACCATCCTCCATTGTTGTACTGAGGTTGTGGATATTGCTGTAGGATTCGTCGCAGACATGCGTAGCAAGTGCTTATCTTTCATTTCTAATGTAGCGAGCTCCAGATCGATGCCTAGAACTTTATTCTGTCTAGTGTTTCGCCCGACGCGTGCAGGAAAATTATATGATCAAACCGCCTTCCTTCAACCTAACAATTCTCTCAAACTCCGTCAACGTTGTTTCCTTTGTGACGAGGCATGTTTACGTGTTAGCAAGATAAATACTAGTCGAATAATGCTTACGATTTTCCTTTTGAGGCCTTTTATATCTTCTGAATCACATTTCAGTCTGATTTTAATCCGATGCATTTACCACAATAAACTATTCATATTTAATAACATTGTATTTCAGTAACTTTAAGGGCACACTGAACTTTCAAAATGAACTTTTACAATAATGATTCTATTATTATAAAATTTGCACAGTTTTTTTTAAACTAAAAAGCAAAAATGTATAGTTTGGTCCAAAAATATTAAGTTGCGTGAAGATTATTAGATTAAACGTGATCAAAAACGGATAAATTAGCAAAAATTGACAGGTCCTGCGCGTGTTAATTTTCCATGTCGTATCAAAATTGTAATTCACATATTAGTTTGTATACATATAAATCGAATTAACTCCATTTGGTAAGTATGTCACTCAATTCTGAAGCAAAATTATTTTTGTACTAAAATACCTGAAATATTGCCATAAAGCTTTGGTTAAGCAACATTTTAAACCAAAATTTTCAAAATTTGGAAGCATTCTAAACTTCTCATTTGCAATTAGTGATATACAATAGATTTCAAGGATTATGAAAAAATTCAAAAAAATCAATTTAAACAAAATGTACAGGGAACATTTTGAAATAAGGTCAAAATATCTAAATCGGAGAAAAACGCGTCTTTGCAGACTTACATTATTTATCTACAATATTTTGATGTTGTATAAATAACTCCATTAAAAATGACATAATTGAAGTTTTTTTGCAATCTAAAGAATTTTATATAAATTATTTTTAACTTTAAAATTTAGAAAAATATCGATGTTGATGATTTTGGAAGTCCATTGCCATAAGAGACTCTACTTCTATTAGCCCTATATAAAAGTCTCATTTTCTACAGTAGTACAATCAATTTTTAAATCTTTCGTTAAAGTATTCGAGCAGAGCTGTTTTAGGTTTGATGTAAGAAGCAAGCTCGTAGCTTAACATCGCAGTTATTTCTGTCTCCATAAATTGCCTCGGTCCGGATTTACTTAAAATAACGTTTTTACTCCTTACAATATTAAAAAAATGTAATTGAATTGGTGGCTGGAACAACGTTAGATGTGACTATTTTGAGTCTTATTTTGGTGGAATAACGTTTGTTGTGTGATTCGCTGGATCGGAATGTGTAAAGGTTAAGTTCTCAAACTAACCGCTAGGTAGTGTTGAATCGGTTTAAGAGCGCATTTCACGCTTTCAAGTTATGGAACAATGTTGGATGTGTAACAAGAAGCCAAAGGTTACATTTTGGTTTCAGTTCTGTCAAGTTTATTTTGATTTTGCACTTTAATTTTCCTGTTTGCTTCAATAAAGCTCTAATACAGGTATCTCCAAGTGATTTAGAAAGTGTTAAAAATTTCAAACAAAATAAATGCAGTTTCTTTATCCTTTGGTGGAAAACGTTTATTACAATGGAACAACGTTGGATCTGAGATTTCCTTGAGATCTATATAGCTTTTATTACGCTCCCATCAAAAAGGCTCTCCTGTAAAATTTGTAACATCCAACGTTGTTCCAGCCAACAATTCAATTTTCCCTCAAAACTCAGTTACTGGTAAATACGGCCAAAGTTATTACATGCATTTAGTATAAGGTACAATCCATTAAAGGATAAAATTACACCCTAGCTCATTCAATTGGCATTCGAGTCACGTGATTTTGAATGTCTAATCATTAAATTAAGGAATGGATTAAAATGTAAATAGTGTCCTTCTCCGTAATCGAAGTCGTAAGCGCGGGTAGGTAGTTGAATTTGCGTCGCACTGGAGCAATACAACATGCTATTGGTGGATAAATCCCGAAGAGAAAGGGGCCGCGTTAGCCCGGTTCGAAGAGTAACGGACTAATCAGAGGGTTGCGAGTATGAATCCAGCCAAAGACCGTCGTTTACAAAGGGGGCTGGTGCGCATTAAATCTGTCGTGGCCTCAAATGTCCTCACGTTGGCGTTGTGTGGAAGCTTGGCGAGTGGGGTGCCAGCTCAGGTGTGACCTCGTCATCTGACCGTGGTTCAAAATTACGTGGTGTTGTCCCCGGGTCTTTCCCTACGGGTTTAATCCCGGACCGTCGTTAATAGCCCGTTGTGTTGCTCCAGTGCGACGTTAATTAGAATACCTACTTACCTACCCGAAGAGAAAGATATCCAAGGACAACACCTCGCAATTTTGAACCACGGTTAGATGTCGAAGTCAGCACCTGAACTGGCACCCCACCTTCCAAACATTCCACACCACGTCAACGTGAAGAAGACACATCAAGCCACGGCAGATTTGATAAGCACCAGCCCCCGTATACAAGACGGTCTTTGGCTGGACCGAGTTTCGAACTCGCAACCCTCCGGTTGCTAGTCCACTACGCTTTCAACCGGGCTACCGCGACCCGTAGCGCTAGCAGAAATTATAAGCTGAAGTCGCGACGAGAGTGGCAAGAGTGGTATAAGGGGCAACCTGAGAGAATGATCCTATGAGACTGACTACTGACTCAGAAAACACAATATCGTGTTGACTGGGTCAGGCTCCTCCCTGATGACGTCCTGATCCACCAACACTTCATCTTTTTCAAAATCTTCTTGATACTCTTAAATTTAAATTCCTGAATTTCTCTTTGTATTATTGAATCATATATATACACACACACACTACTGTTTGTGAAAATTGCGACACCATGAAGGAATCATGCAAATTAAACGAAACTTCCAGGAAATGCAAAACAGGTTAGGATATGCAAATGATTAGAATTACAAATCAATCACGCACGTGTGGGCCGAGAAACACCCTTCCAAGTAAGTCATGTATAAAAAGACTGTAAAGGTGCGTTAAAATGTGTGTATCGTCGTTTGACTGTTGTAAATGATTGATTAGAAGTCAATATGCCTCGCCAAAAACGCAGAGTGCCATACGAGCAACTAACGGAGTTCAAACGTGGCTGCATACAGCCACGTTTGGACAACCACATACAGCACATACAGCCACATACAGCCACGTCGGACTCCGTGAGGGTGGACTTTCGTTTCGTGAAATCGCCACTCGCACTGGGGGTAATGCCCCAACAGTGATGCGTGTGTGGAAGAGATGGACCATGGAGAACCGGACAAGTCGAAACCCAGGCAGTGGGCCACGCAATATGACGCCACCACGGGACGATTGACACCTCATCCGTATGGCGGTGGTGGACCGTACAGAGTCCTCTCGTGCGTTGGCACAACATTGGAGCACGTCTACAGGTGTTTCATTGTCTCCCCACGGTTCGTAGACGTCTGCTACGGCATGGGCTACGTGCAAGGATTCCCCTGCTCAGGATTCCCTTGACGCTGAACCACCGACGCCTCCGGCTACAATGGGCTCACCAACACAGCCAATGGCGGTCCAATCGGCAACAAGTCGTCCTATCAGATGAGTCCCGCTACAATCTAAACTATAACGATGGACGCGTACTCGTCAGACGCTACAGAGGTGAACACTTTCTCCCGGAGTGTCTTATTCAGCGTCATACTGGACGAACGCCTGACGTTATGGTCTGGGGCGCTATTGGATATCATGGGCGATCCCGCCTACTCCAAATTGTGGGGACCCTGAATAGCGGGCGCTACATCAGGGAAGTTGTGGAACCCGAGGTAGTTACCCTCCTGCAATACATTCCCGGAGCTGTATTTCAGCAAGACAATGCCCGTCCACATGTTGCTCGGAATGTACAAGCCTTCTTCAGTGCACGACAGGTTCCGCTTCTTCCATGGCCTGCACGTTCCCCGGATATGTCGCCCATTGGGCATGTCTGGGTTTACATCGGACGGCGACTCGCTCGTACCTCTCGTCGGGCAGAGTACCGCTGAACTTTGGCATCAGATAGAGTCCATCTGGAATTGCATTCCTCAGCATGACATTCAGAATCTATCCGATTCGATGCCACGACGTGTACAGGCTCTCATCGCTGCGCGTGGCGGCCGCACAAGATATTGATTTTTGGAATTATTTTTGTTTTATTGCTGTGTAAATTGATCGTTTATTTAAACCACTATTAGTAATACGTGGAATAAACTTAATTTATTTCTGATGATTCTTTCATAGTGTTGCAATTTCCCCAAACAGTAGTGTACAAAGCGAGTTCGCATTAATGAGGTTCGACTGTATTTCGATTCGATACCCTTGCATTACATAACCAGATAGGAGAGTTCCATATTCCTTGAGGTTTTTCTCGAGTGGGACAGAAAGAAACTTTAGAACTTTGAAGGAAGCTTTAGCGCAAACTCACTCTATAAGTGGGTCTGCCAGTATAAAATATTCTACAATACAAACAGTTAAACAATTATGACCAATGCTACTTTTAACACTATAGGTATAAGTGCATGTGCGTACGACAAAATAAATTAACTATTTAGACATTAAAAATATAGTTCCTCTGTGCGAAAAAACAAAAATTACATTCTCTCTATAAACTTTTCTAAGTGCATTTAGCATTTTTTCGTTTCATCCACATGTGCTTATTGGTCGCTCGACATCGAATTAAATCGTACAATTGGTTTAAAATAGCGTGGGCGATTTTTGCGCCGTAAAATAGTAGCGAATACTTCTGAGACGGAATGATCCACTTTCTGAATCCATTTCCATCCGCATTCGGTAAAATGCGCTCCTACAGGGGATTCAAATCCCACGGGAAAAAAGTAATTGAATAACTACCCATAAAAAACGTTTCATTCAATTAAAGGTTTCACCGGTTTTGTTAAGTAACGTCGTGGAGAACATATAATTCACTTACTTTTTGGATTTCACTTGTTCCTTCTTTTGTTTCGCCGAAACATTTTTGCATGGTTTGTTTTTAATTGTATTTAGAGACATTTTTACCAAAAAGTATGCATTTTGTTTACACACTCTTTTGATTGGAATTTTAAAAAATGCCTAACGGAATAATTAACTTTTATGGACAATATGGAAACAAGTCTCATTCAGATACGGAATTCATGTTGTAACATTGTTGCTTGTTCGCTAGAACAAAATGCTACTTAAGACTTTAGAGCAATGCATACAAATTATGTTTATGAATTGCATTTGAAAAGGTGCGAGACATTTCGTGTTACAAGTATAAGTCCAATTTTCTTATTCGTCGCAAATCCTTACAAACTTTTTAATCGTTTATATTATGTATTTTTGTATTATAATTATAGGAAAATTCTGTATAAATGATCATCATTTAAAAACTAAAATTATCATTCATAATAGCTAAATGCATCATCGGTGTGCTCTACTGATGGCTAAATGTACTTACCTTTTGTATTTCACTTGTTCCTTCCTTTGTTTCGCCGGAACATTTTTGCATTCTTTGTTTATAATTATATTTAGAGACATTTTTTTTCTAAAAAGTTTGCATTTCGTTTACACGTTATTTGGATTGGAGTTTTAGAAAATTATCTAACGGATCTGATATGGAAAATATAGAAACTAGTCCCATTCAGACGCTGAATTCATGTAGCTGTAGCATTGGTGCTTTTAACATTTTCACCCAAATAAAATGCTTCTTTATTGCATTATGTAAATTTTGTTTAATAACAGTTGCACACATTTGAGAGGATGAAAGATGTCCATAAATCCAATTCTTTTTTAGTGCCAAATTTTTGCAAATTTTTATCGATTGTATTATAATTATTTTATAAATTCAATTCTCAAATAATCACGATAAAAATATAAAAGATTAAAATATCATTAATAACAGCCAAAAGTGTACCATCAAAGTTTCCAAATATTCTTTAATGACTATTGGTATGAGACAATCATAAAGTTTAATTAGGGATTAATCATTTGGGTATGTATCTGTACCACAAAACAAAATTTTAATCAATTTTGCCAATTGCAATTGCTAGAAGACCTATTGCATAATTTGTATTTGAATTTTGTGATTTGAACAAAAATTTCCAACTTAAAAATATTGATATACGTATATCGTATAGCTAGTTCTTTTTTGCTTACGATTTATAAGATCCCGTGAACTTAAGTTAAAAATACTAGTTGTTAATTATAGATTAAAAATAATCTTCTTAACGTGTACCACACATTATTATTTAAAAATACTTTGAGAATTATCGAAGAAATTACGAGTTAGGTAAACACAAGAACTTTATTCTTCATGAGTAAGAAAAAACTGTTGCCACTCACAAAAACAAAACTGTGATAATCGATATAAATTTAAATAAAAATAAAAAATGCAACCTTACTTTAACATACTCCCACCTTGTGATGTGGGCATCACAACATAGCTTACATTTCCGACTGAAACTTCAAACACTTGTAACAATACACAATCACTTAATTTTAACATCGTAAATAATACTAAATACTTTCTATCACATTTAAATACAAATGATATGTTCACAAGTCAAGTCTATTGGGAATTTTTACTACTCTTCCAACTCTAGATGAATATGAGCCAGCCTCGGGTTTCACAGCCGCAGGAAAAGATGATGAACAAGAGTCAGATCTCTTCTTTGGATTACACTTAGCATTTTCTAAAATTTTAGCATCAGAGGCGACTTCTAATGGGTAAATTCGCTGAACAGGTCTCAGAAGTACTGAAGTATAGGTCTGAACTCGAACCAAGCGAACAGTTCCGTCTTTTCCAGGGAGAAGCTCGACGATTCGACCAAGTGGCCAGTTAATTCTCTTGCTATTATCGGAACCCACAAGAACAATCTCTCCAATGGAAATTTGTCGGAGATTTTTCCTGTTCTCTGCACGCTGTATAAGCAAACCCAAATACTCCGAACGGAATCTATTTCTTAGGTCCTTTTGCAGATTTCGACGATATATGATTCGTCTATTCAAGCTCTGATGATCGGCTGCATCAATATCAGGAACTTTCCACTCAACAATGTCCTGAAGAAACATTGATGGACAGATAGGTTGAAAGTCAGCGTCACTATCTGAAAGATACGTTAACGGTCTTGAATTTATCAGACTCACAATCACAGAGGACTGTTGTCATTTCCTCGTAGGTCAACTGAGCACGTCCCAATACACGTTTCAGTAAATCCTTCAGGACACGAATCAACCTTTCCCAGAAACCGCCCCACCAGGACGCAGTTGGAGGGTTAAATTTGAACTCGATGGCATTGACTGATCCATGTTTGACCACTCTATTCCAATCCAAGGAAGCCAGAAGATTTCTTGCACCAGTGAAGTTTGTGCCATTATCACAGTGAATAACACAACATCTTCCACGACGAGAAATAAATCGGCGCAGAGCGAGAAGGAAAGATTCTGTTGAAATAGACGTAACCAGTTCAAGGTGGACCGCTCTGTATGTAGCACACGTAAATAAGGTCACCCATGCCTTTTGATTATCTTTCAGATACAAGGGACCTGCCAAATCAATTCCCGTAACTTGAAAGACAGCAGTGTCCTTTACTCGACCTTCGGGAAGAGTAGATGTCTCAGCTTCAAACCTTTTAGATGTATGCCTGCGGCATACAACACATTTAGACAGCACTCTTTTAACTGTTTTCCGTCCATTCAAAATCCAGTAATGTTCTCGGAGAAGGTTCAAAAGAATCTGTACTCCCGCATGTGAATTCTTTTGATGATGATAAACAATTAACTTTTCTACAACTTCATGTTGTGCTGGGAGAATCATTGGTCTTTTAAAGTCTTCATGGTCTTTTCTGTTGACAATCTTGGTTTTCAAACGAAAAATGTTTTGGTCATCTTTATATACACTCAGAGTTTTCAACTTCTTGACTTTCTCACCAGTAAATGTGTCCTCTTGAATCATTTTCACAATTCGTCTCTCTGCTTGCTGAAATGCAACTGATGTAAGTTCTCCTTTAATTCTGTATTCATCTACACAGGAGCAATTGTGCTTAAAGCGAAGAACCCAACCTACTAGACGCACAATCTGCTGATACCTCGAAAAATATGAATAGTACCATTTTCTGTCTTGCACATCTAGATTATTAGTAATCAATATTGTGGACTTCATCTTTTCCTTTTCAATTTCTTCCTCCTTGCAGTCTACATTTGTAGAAAAACTCACAGGCCATTCTTCTATAGGACTTCTTAACCACAGAGGACCCTCCCACCATCTAGCTGCCAGTAGGTGTCTTGATTTGCAGCCTCTAGAAAGCAGATCAGCCGGGTTGAATTCACCAGAAATATGATTCCAGGAAGAAGAAGCAGATAGTTTTCTAATCTCTGCAACTCTGTTTCTTACAAAAGCAGACCAATTCTCTTCTCTTTTGATCCATGCGAGAACAGTCGTCGAATCGCTCCAGTAGTAGCATGGTACTTGTGACCAATCCAGTGCCTCTACAACAAATTGAGTCAACCTGGCTCCAATTAATGCAGATAGCAATTCTAATCTAGGAATTGTCCCACCCTTCAAGGGGGCAACTCTGGACTTTGCGAAAAGTAAGGATATTTTGACATCATTTTCTGATTCAAGTCGCAGAAACACAACAGCGGCATAGGCGTCTTTGCTTGCATCGCAAAAGGTATGAATAGTGCAGTTCTGCAAATTATCATCCGTTATATGAAGCCATCTGTCAAATTTTATTTCTTCTAAAACATGAAGTTCTTCAAACCAATTTAGAAATTCTTTACTAAAAGCTTCAGGGACTTCATCATCCCAACTCAATCCCAATTTCCAAGTTTTCTGCAGTATCAATTTTGGGAAAAGCATAACAGCTGCAGTATAACCAAATGGGTCGTAAACTTTCTGAGCAACTAACAACATCATTCTCTTTGTGATAGTGGTGATCTTTAAATCGTCCAACCAGTCCAGATTTAGACACAATGTGTCTTCTTTCCTGTTCCAAACTTGACCCAAAACCGCTGTTTGGACATCCAAGTCTTCATCACCAGTGTATTGCCAACCTCTCAGATTAAATTTTCCCTCGGCCATTACATTCTGAGAAACTTCAATGAACTGATTTAACTCTTCTTGTGAGCTAAGACTAGCAAGAACATTGTCCACATAGAAACTGTTCAGTAGTTTCTTTATTATGTGATCAACAGGTGAAATCAGCATACATTTTTGGAGGTGATATTCTATGACAGCACACAAAAGGAATGGGCTGCACTTAACACCAAAGACAACTCTCGCATGACAAAATGTCTTCAATTGTTTATCTCCCTCTTGATCCCACCAAAAAAATCTCAAGTAGTCACGATCTTCTTTTGTGATACTAATTTGCAGAAAAGCCTTTTCGATGTCGCTCACAACACCATACTTAAACTGTCGAAATTTTAGCAGAATCGATGGAATAAGCTCAATTAAGTTAGGTCCACATTCCAGACATTGATTTAAAGACGGTGAGCCCTTCTCTCTGGCTGAAGCATCAAATACTGGTCGTATTTTAGTTGTACTTTGTTCTTTCACAACAGGTCTATGTGGTAGGTAATGTTCATGTTCTGTTGCCTCAGTCGAAACCCTTTCAATGATTCCAGACGACATCCAGTCCTTGAAAACTTCATCATATGACGAAAGGATATTTTCTGAATTTAGCTTCCTTGTAGTTGTCTCCAACCTTTTTAATGCAAGTGCTTTATTACTTAGTAGATTATTATTTAGTAGAGGAATGCTTTCATCTGTCCAAGGCAGGGAAACTTCGTAACGCCCTTCTTCATTTACCTTAATTGATTCCTGAAACAGCCTTTTAGCTTGCATTTCCTTTTCCACTTTGCTTTTGGAGACCAAAGGATCCAAAATTCCAATAACATCTAGACTCCAAAGGTCGGTGATACTAGCTTCTTTCATAAATAACGAAGTGACCACCATTGACATGTTTGGCTCTTTTGGGCCCACTTGAGGGACTTTCCCCATCAAAGTCCAACCCAAGTATGTTTCTACTGCTACTAGACCACATGGCAGAATCTCTCGCCGGCCAGTCAACAGCTTGCCCATTATGTCGGCTCCAACAAGAATGTGAATTTGGGAAGCCTTCTCCGCCACATCTGACAAATTAATTTTCAACTCCTTTAGCTCTTTAATCCACGGTCCCTTCTCCACGGGTGCTACATCACAACAAATGACCCTTTGATCCAGAGCTTCAAAATTACATTTAAATTGGCCATTGAAACTTTCCAACCTTATTTTATAGCAATTGTGCTGGACTTCTGTCGATCCGCCAAATAATGCATGGACGATGGTTTCTTTCCGTATTGGCACATATCCCATCTGTCCAGCTACATCCTTTAGGATATACGTTTTTTGAGATCCTGTGTCCAATAAAATGCGTATTTCTCTCTCTTTTCCTTCACTAATTAACTTTGCCTTCAAAGTTTGAAGAAAGACTTTAGAGCCGTAATTGAAAGACGTCATATTCACCTCACTGGAATTTCCAGTTGACTGATTCACAGATGGATCTGGAGGGCAGTTGCCATTTTGCTTCAACTGAGGACACATTAAGGGCACATGTTTTTTAGAACAGATTAAACATCTTAAACTAGCACGGCATCCCTTAATCATATGGCCAGGTCTCAGGCAAGCAAAACAAACACCCTTTTCTCTTAAGCACTTCTGTTTGTCAGTTAAACTCATTTTCTGAGCCACAAAACAATCCAAACTCAAATGTTTTCCTTGACAAAATAGACAAGCAGTTCTAAGATCTGGTACTGTGGCAGAGGAAAGTAAACCAGCAGCAGTTGCAATTTTCTCTTTTACAAGATGGGGTTTGTTTTTCTTCTGTTCACAAGAAACACCTCGTTTCCCCAAGCCAAAACCTTCCATCGCTAAAGAAATGCGCTCTTCACCCTCCACCTCGGTCTTCAGGAAAACCATCAATTTTGTCAAACGATCTTGGGCATCATCCTTTTCGGAAAAAGTCATGTTCCTATGCCATGCCTTAAGAAAATCTTCTGTAAAACAGGACTCCACAAGAGGCAGCAGCATGGATGCACATTTATCCGAAGTCACTTTCAAAGTGTCTAGTGCCCTCAGGTATGTCTCAAGTTTATCATAAAGAGCAGAAAAGGAAAGCCTATTCCTATCCTAATGTACAGATAAAATTAGCTTCAAAAGCTCTCGAACATAAATTTCCACAAGAAGGTCTTCCCTTCCGAACCGAGCTTTGAGACTTTCCACTGCTTTCTTATAGTTTTCTCCTATAGGGGGAAAGCTTTCAACTATATTCCTTGCTCTGGAACCTTCAACCGTTGCCTGCCTAAGGTATTGAAATTTGTCTTCTTCAGCAATATCAAGATCAGAATCAATCTTCTGAAATTGTCCCCAAAAAGGAAGCCATTCCTTGATGTCCCCACTGAACCTTCTAAATTCGAGTTTTGGAAGTTTGAACTTTCTGGAGTGTGCATTCACGTCACCATTAATGGAAGATACACTTTTTGCATTACCTCTTATGATGGAAGACACTCGATGTCGCAACTCTATAAATTGAGTTTCGTATCTTTCCGCAGCCGTAAGCTCCGCATCCAGATCAGAATTTTCAACTTCCAGCAGTAAGTCGACGATTTTTGCATTGAGCTCACAAAGTTCATTATTTCTTTTTTCTAAGACTGCAATAGAAACCTCAATCTTTTCAATATCTAAGTTTTCTTCTTTCAGTAATGTCTGAAGAGTCGTAGAAGCTCTTGTGAAAGCAGCTCTACTTACCGTTCTCATTCGTACTTCACGTTCCATTATTCAAATAAAAACGAAGTATCAAAATTAATTCTCAAAGTCCTGTCACGGACGCCATAAATGTTAATTATAGATTAAAAATAATCTTCTTAACGTGTACCACACATTATTATTTAAAAATACTTTGAGAATTATCGAAGAAATTATTAGTTAGGTAAACACAAGAACTTTATTCTTCATAAGTAAGAAAAAACTGTTGCCACTCACAAAAACAAAACTGTGATAATCGATATAAATTTAAATAAAAATAAAAAATGCAACCTTACTTTAACACTAGTATTAAGTCAATATTTGAAGTTTTTGGTTGTTGTGACAAAACGACAAACATATTCTCTATTTTTAAGTACTCCAGGGTTTTATACGGATTTTATGTATTATTTTGACATAAAAGAAGTAAATCTCGATATTAAGTTTCTGTCAAAGAAATACCAAACTCAAAGTACACTCTTTTATCATTTTAACTCAATTTATGTGAACTTCTTGAACTTTTAAAATTGTTTCTAAATAAATATCGAAATTCAACAAGTTAAACTTTGATTCTAAGTATATTTATTTTACATATAAAATGATGTACTTCCGGAACGTGATTAGACAGAAAAGCAGCAAGAGTAAAATTAAATTTGTATTTTAATGTACAAAATAATTTGACTTGTTTGTAGAGGCAAAAAATATTTATATCTCAGAACTTGTCATCATATTGCCATTTGCTAAAAGTCAATCACACGATTTTTGTTTCAATACGTTAAATAAAATTGATGGAGTACATAAAAATCTGAATAATTAGCCATTAAAATCTAAAATGCAAATATTTATTACACCAAATGATGGATGTATAACTTTAAGAAAGATAAAAACCGCTCTTAAAATAACTGAACTTAAATAGAAAAATAATATATTTTCTATATTTTGAATTTATACTTTGTTTTTTTATCTGGCCTCATTATTTGCACTAAAAATATCAAAATCGTCTGGTATAATCGTATTTTCTTCTAAATGATTTTCGAATTCAACTTAACACATGTTGTATGGTTTTTACTAAGAGTTATTATTGTATTGCGTTCAGATTATTTTGTACGGTAATTACTTTTTATAACCTTTGTTCAATTAAGGAAAGTATTTTTGTAAATACTGAAACACGTCGTATCTTATTTGTAGAGCACTCAGATCTCTAGGTAAAAATAAATTTTTGTATTTAAAAGTTTTTCTTTGTGTTTTTAAGTAGTTTGTTTTAAAGTATTCACCTCACGAAGTTAAACCTAATTATTTTACATATAATATTAATACTAATAAATATTCTAATTTTCACATTTAAAAAGGATTGCATTCTATCTCAATATAATTTCACTCTTCTTCGAAAGAAAATAATTCATTTTATCGATGAAGACATACAAAAGTGACATAATCGAAACAATTGATTAAAGTGATGCGATATTATCTTGGGGTTGGGCTGATAGCTCTATACCCGGAACCTCGATTGCAGCACATTCACCTTGTTCTTTTCACAGGAGATATCGTTAGAAGATAGTACAGGATCGGAGAAACCAAAGCCACAATTTTATTTTTTATATGTGTGCAATATTCTTCTGTTTCTTGCAGTTTTGTAGAAAGCATCAATTAATATTAAAATATAACTAATTTTCGACTTACAGTGGCTCCCAAATTGAACATGAACCATGAAGAGATTCCTTTAAAAGCCCAAAACTCTAATAAATAGTAATTTGAACTTCATTTTTAGGTAAAAACGCGCATTTAGAAACATATTAAGCTAAAAAGCAATTCCATATTAGCTAAAATTTTTTTAAATGTCAAATTTACAAAATTATTTTCACAAAATTAAGTATATACCCAGATTATTTCGTATAAAAAATGCAATAGAAACGTAAAATAAAGTTTTGTTGCTCATACTTTTTGTACGTAAAACAGCTCCTAAATCAAGGTCACCGAATTAAAAAGAATTTATGTTGTTTTTCTGAATATTTTGTCCATTTTTTAAACCACGTTACCATACTGGAGCCACAAAACTTCAAGCCCATTGAGGTCCTGAGATTATGGTGGTGTGTGAATAGTTGCTTTTAAGGTGGTACAGATACTTTAATTTAACTATTTTTGTTCTGTATCTCTTATATCTCTGTGGAGACGTTATCTATAGACACAAAATTCGACTTTTAAATCCAATTTTTGAGAAATTTTAAAAATATCTTTCAATAGAATTGAATATTTCAACTTTTTCCATGATTTTATCAATCGAAACTAAATTTCCATCTCCAGCCAGTTTACAAACCCATATATAAACACAGAAACACGCTCATGCTTGGAAGTGAGTATAGTGTACTAATGAAGGCTGTTAACTTTAGGGTTCTGATCAATAATCATTAGTCAACGCCTTCAAAAACATTGCATAGGTCTTAGCTAAGAAAACAAATCCAATGTTCTTCGATTTGATGGCCGACGATAGGCTAATTTCAATTTGTTTTATCTGATTACTAGAAATTTTCATTTAACCAATCGATCGTGAAACTTAAAACCATCTAAGACAGGGCTTCTCAAACTATGGTACTTGTACCACTAATGGTACATTATACTATTTTTGTTGGTGCAATTTTTACACAAAAGATTTAAGTGAATGTTCAAACCCTTACATGCATAGTGTATCATACCTGATACATAGTTTTTTCATTTTTCCGCTATCTATTATAATTTTTAAAATGAATTTGTGTTTCCTACTAACTACAGTAGGGTCTCCTGCTAAATCCATCAATATCCTCCAATTATTCCCGGCATTTTTGTAACTAAGCCATTTACTGGACATTGTACTGTGAGTTTTTGAATAAGTATTTTTTTGAGAAATAGTAATATTTATCAAATCAGTATTTCTTTTCGAAAAAATAGTTTTAACGGTGTTGAAGTATTTTTCATTAAATATTTTTTAAGTCCTTAATTTCAATTATTATTTACTTTTTGGCATTTAAATCAATGTATAAAATTTGATACATCATGAAGTATGGGATAATTTTTTGTACTATCAATATTCTTTTAGTATTTATCAAATTTTTTTATGCATTTTTCCTGTTTGGGAACATTTGAATAAAAGAAAACAAATATTTTAAAAAGATAAAAAAAGTATGTATGGGTTAATATTGAAACGAGTAGTAGACTTTTCCAAGAATTTAGATTAGCGAATCGTAGCGTCACACGCACACGCACACGCACACCTCTCTCTCTCTCTCTCTCCAGTTCGCCTTTTTCCTTACCTCGCACTCCGATATCTAAACGTAGGCGCACAAACTTAGGCCTGAACACAGTAGTTCACACTCGCGTTGCGAAGAGCGATCAGTTAGAGTAGAGTTGGCCACTTATGAAAAAAGGTGCATCCCGTGAAAAAGTTTTTAGCTGGTTTGCTATTGCTGTCGTTGCTATTTGTAATTAAGAGGCTATAAATCCGGATTTATCGTAATGCTACCTATTTGTTGTATGTTGTAACTGCGTTTTTACCAAATTGGGCATAAGATATGTATGCATATGACAAAATTATGTCGAAATAGAGACTGGGAGGAAAAGTAAGGAGCAAATTTGACTTTTATTTTTGTTTCTTTTTTTTAACAAGCATTGTTTTTATCTAGTTTTTTGTCTATATTTATTAATTTTTGTTTGTTTGATTTTTTTTAAATTTTAATTTGGGACTTGAATATAATTTTTTAATGTTGACTAAATTCTTTAATATGCTTTTAATTTGTATTGTTATTCTCAATTATTAATTTTTATTTATTTTATTATTATATATTTTTTATTTTTAATTGTCTGACGTGACTGTAATCATTTTAATGTATTATAAATTGCTTAAATCTTTATATATTTTATTATTTTATTTATTTACTTTTTAGGCCCAATCCTGTTATAATGGGTAAATGGTTAGGAATAGAAAAATCAAAGGCCAAACGATTGGCAGAAGACGCTGACACCCAGCTGGCACTTCTAGTTTTAATCCTGAATCTCAAGAAGCATCCAGAAAACGAAACGTTACTGCTACAAGAAAGTATAATGAAAATTATTGGAATATGGATTTTTATGGAACGAGGATGAAAATGACCCCAGGCCCAAATGTATTATTTGCTACGAACAATTTTCGAATCACTCGATGAAACCATCGCTTCAGCTATGGCTTTTCAAAATAAACACGCCAGTTTAACAGATAAACCTCTCGACTTGTTTAAACGAAAACGAGCTGAAATGAAAACTGACATACGTTCACTTCATTCTTTCACCACAATCAACGAACGAGCAATGGAAGATTCATATTTGGTTAGTTTGAGAATTGTTCAAACGGCAAAACCACATACTATTGGAGAATCTTTGATATTACCTGCAGCCAAAGATACTGTGACGTCTATTCTTGGCCCTACTGCAGCAGCCAAGTTGAATGTTGTTTCTTTGTCAAATGACACTGTTTCTCGCGACGAATTAACGAAATTGCAGCTCAAGTAAAACAAACACTAATCAAAAATATAAGCAAAGCAAATATTTTGCGATTCAGTTCGATGAAAGTACAGACGTAACCAACTTTGCACAGTTGATGGCTTACATTCGATATGAGAGAGAACAAGTCATAGATGAAGAATTCCTATTCTGTGAGCCTCTTCGAAATCATACCACTGTGGATGAGATTTTTAAGAAACTTAGTGAGTTTATCACTGTGCATGAAATAAATTGGAAAAAATGTGTAGGAGTGTGTGCTGATGGTACACGTTCAATAACAGGTTGCGATAGAGTTTTCACCAAAATTAAAGAAGTTGCACCAGATGCAAAGTTGACACATTGCAGCATACATCGTGAAACATTAGCTACGAAAACAATGCCCTCAGGACTAAAGACTTTCAGATCAATCTGTGAAGATAGTGAATTTTATTAAATGTCGGGCCCTTAATTGACGACTGTTTACAATTTTATGCAATGAAATGGGTAGTAACCATAATAAGCTCCTTTTACACACTGAAGCACGGTGGTTGTCAAGGGGAAAAGTTTTAACTAGACTCTGATTTACGTTCAGAGGCCCAAATATTTCTAACAGAATCCAAATTTGAACTACCTCATTGTTTTACTGATGAACTCTGGCTATCACGTTTAGCGTATTTGTTCGATATTTTGGAAAATTGAATGAGCTGAAATCTAATTTACAAAGTTCCAATATAACTGTTTTTACTGTACATGACAAAGTAGATGCAGCTGTGAAAAAACTAGAATACATAATTAGGGACGTGAAAGGCAAGAAAGTTGCTTCATTACCAATATTAGAAGAATATCTCCAGGAAAATAATCCGTCACTGACTGAACAACTAATTGAAGATATAGAAAAACACTGCATAGGACTTGTTAACAATTTTTATTCCTACTTTCCTGAAAATTTAGAAATGAAATTTGGATAAGGAGATCCGGATATGTGCTTGATAATGTTTCAGTTCAAGAAAGATCAGCTTTTAGATATTTCATGTGACAGAAAATTCATGAATGAATTCTAAAAAGATAACTTATGTAATTTTTGGTTAAAAAGAAGAGATGAATGGTAAGTATATTTCCGACAAAGCGATAAAACTTTTAATGCCTTAACACATCATATCTTTACGAAATTGGATTTACAGCCATGCTATTAATTAAAATTAAATATAGGACACGGTTGCAACTTGAACCTGACTTACGCTTGAAATTAATGACGATAAAGCCTGACATATCGAAATTGGTTACAATGAAACAAGCTCATTAACAGTCGTCGCATTAATCCTCATCAATAATAAATCTTAATATTTGCTATTATGTATTATTACCCACTATTTACTACAATATATAGTATATTTATATTTTATTATAATATAAAAGTTTCATTTTGAATAGAATGGAATAATATAAATTTAAAATGTTTTATTCTTTGATCAAAACACTCAATTTAGGATACATTGATTTTTAATCGGAAAATGCTTTTATGTTGGTACATATATTTTTGATTCTTATTTATGTGGTACAAAATTTAAAAAGTTTGAGAAGCAGTGATTTAGGATGTAAGACAAAATGCAAAAAAATTCTCATAGAAATTGAGTTTCAAGTTTTTGTTTAACTTTTGTGCTTTTTGCGAAAGTTGGCTGAATATTTTTTTTTATTTCAAGAGTTGTATTACATTTTAAATAATTTTAAGCTACTCATAGAATGGTTCGATTATTTTGATGGAGATTATAAAATAGAGACAGCTTTCATGTGATTAAATTTTAAATCTTAATTTTAACCTCATTCTTATAAAATTCATGAAAATAGTTAGAAATGTGAGGCTGTCGAATACATCCCCAAAACAGAACACGAGCGACTTCCGGAAAAGGGTTGCAAGAACGTTCGAGGAGAACGATTTCGGACAACGAAGGAATAAGACGTGAATGGCAGACGACCATCCTTTATTTTGTGTTTTAAACCTTTGTAACTGCCCTGTCCTTAATTGTTATCTTTGAATTAAACGTTTTACTTTTTAAAGAATTTCTCAGTGTTCTTTAAAGTCCTGTTACACTACCCCTGAGCCCCGCATGGGCGCTCAGCCTGTCCGATCTCTAAATTAAACTTCCCTAGACCCGGTAACGAAAAAATGCAACGATGGAAACTCAGGATAAATCTTCCCGGGTTATAAGACTATCAACCTCAACACGAGTGTTAAAGATTGTACGCCACTACAACGAGGGGGAAATTGTTTTTTTTTTTTAACTGTCAACGAACTGGTCTTCTAATGAATTGTCCTTGTATTCAAGTGCAGATGAACTGTGACTCTATTCAACTTGACTACTGAGATATAGTGTGCACCATCGATGCAATATCATTAACGAAAATGGGAATGCGTTCTTTTATTTCTTCTGGTTTCATCTTAAAATTATAAACAGTGCGCCAGAACTTTAAAACTTCCAGTTTCGATTTACCCTCTTCCTGAGTTATTTCTTGCATATTACATCGGAAGTGAGTACATTAAATGATACTCCTCGCCTTTCACAAGCTCTTAAATCTGGATCTACAAAAATGATTAAATTGTTGCATGGATTTATTTTTGGAAACTATGTGTACAGAAACAATCGGAAGTGACTTTTTTCTGGTTTTCCAGAATCATTTAACATTTCCGAAGAAAAAAAATTGCAATTTTACTGATCTCATATCGATTTAAAATTTTCTGCTCCTTGAATATTACACAAATCCAGATAAATGCTGTGACGTCATCCTAAACGGTTTGTAAGACTTCCATTTATTCTCTCCACGGAAAATTCAAATTGTAGCGACAGTGACACCAATGCAACACCCAATGCTCTCTTGGCAGCTAGCTAATTTTCACAAACGAAAGCTTTTGCAAACATAAATAATTTTTTCCGCAAATGACACAGACGACTGAAGACGAAACCACCTGTCTAAACCACCTCACTAAAATGAAGAAACAAGGTTTAAAAATCACACAAATGCTAGAAAAATACCAGAATTGCAACATCCAAGACAGAAGACATGCGTGAGCACCAAACAAAACATTAAAAAATGCAAGAAAACCGCCACGAATACAATCGCAAAATAAAGAAACCTCATATCTAGAAAACCGGTGATTTAATCGCAATTCAAAGAACTCAATTTGGCTCCGGACTAAAACTTCGACCTAAATTTTTGGCCCTACGAAATACACTGCTGGCCACCGTAAATGCAACACCCTGAAGGAAGCATGCAAATAATATGAAATTTACAACATGCATTAGCGGAGGTGAGATATGCAAATGATTAGAATTTCAGCGCAGAAGCACATCACGCGCGCCTGTGGCGCCACTTCAAAGCGCTATTTAAGGCTTGGAGATTTCGACGATTTCAAGTACGGCAATTGTGTTTTTCTTGTGGTTTTTTCAAAAAAACGATCAATTATGCCTCGTAGAAAACAGCGATCATCTTTTGATCAAGTATCCGAGTTCGACAGAGGAAGGATAGTGGCCTACCGAGATTGTGGATTATCTTTCAGGGAAATCGGTAGTCGTGTTGGACGAAACCAAATAACTGTAATGCGGATATGTGATCGTTGGATGCAGGAGGGTACGACGGACCGACGTGTTCGATCGCATCCACCTCAGTGCACCACTTCACGTGATGACAGGCATATTGTGCGTATGGCAGTGACGGATCGCTCAGCCACATCACGAACCATAGCACAGCACATTCAGTCTGTACCGCATCATCCAGTGTCTGCGCGTACCATTCGACGCCGTTTACAGCAGAGTGGTCTGTCCGCAAGACGTCCATTGCTTCGTCTACCCTTGACGCAGAACCACAGACGTTTCCGCCGCCAATGGTGCGATGAAAGAAGGATGTGGACGGCAGAATGGAATAAAATTGTCTTTACTGACGACTCACGCTTCTGTCTGCAACACCACGATGGTCGGATTCGAGTCTGGAGACACCGTGGAGAGAGGATGCTGAACAGCTGCGTTATGCACCGCCACACTGGTCCTGCACCGGGTATTATGGTATGGGGCGGTATTGGATATCACTCTCGCACTCCTCTAGTACGCATTGCCGGTACTTTAAACAGCCAGCGCTACATCTCCGAGGTGTTGGAGCCAGTTGTCCTTCCTTACCTTCAGGGCTTGCCCACAGCCATATTTCAACAGGATAATGCGCGACCACACGTGGCACGCATTGTCCAAGGGTTCTTCGTCAATCGCCAGATTGAATAGCTTCCCTGGCCAGCTCGCTCTCCGGATCTTTCGCCGATAGAAAACATGTGGTCCATGGTTGCTCAACGATTGACCCAGAATACATCCCCAGCTGCCACACCAGATCAACTTTGGCAACGTGTGGAAGCTGCTTGGTCTGCTGTACCCCAAGAACACATCCAAAGTCTCTTTGAATCAATGCCGAGGCGTGTGGCAGCGGTGATCTCCAACAATGGCGGCTACTCTGGCTACTGATTTTGGCAGGAACCACACTTCACAGAAGTCTATAAATTTAATCATTTGATACTTGGTCAACATGTTATCTACAAAATAAATTTTGTTGTGATATCTCTTGTCTTTCTTGGTGTTGCAATTTGGGTGGCCAGCAGTGTAGTTAAGGTGAAACCCAATGATCGTTACGATATGAAAAATATCGGTCAGCATGAAGGCCCAAACATGACGTCAACTGCTGATGGAGCCATATGAAGCCATGGAATTCAAGTTAAGACCTCATCCCAAACAATTAACTTTCCCGACAATGAACAATTGCACGAAATTTCTTTTTCTAACTTTCAGAATTTTTTTCTCTTAAGAATATTTTTCTAAGCAAAAGACGAGAAATCCTTGCTAGTGAATGAGGAGCCATTTCACTTGCCTGTAACGACGAATCTTTTTAGGACATCTGAACAACGACGGCATCACCTCCACATCGAAATTATCATTTTGATAATAACGACGAATTTTTAAGACGATTTTACATTTTTCAAATGACGAACTTTCAAATTCCAACGTCAAATTCTCATTTTTTTCGGAGACACATTTGGATTTTGATGACGTAAAGACGATGCATCCCTGACAAGCACATGATTTTTGAGTATACTACGACGGTCATCAATGGCACCATATTACACCTAATTCTATTTTTGCACGAACTTTTTTACACGAACTTTTTTTACACGAATTTGATTTAACACGAATTCAAAATAAATATTTCATTCTCTTTTTACGCGAGTCATTTTGATTTAACACGAGCGGTCCAATCCAATTTCTAACAATTTTTTTTTGCCTAAATTCTAAGAAAACAAATTTTTTTTGTGGCGTAGTAGATCATTTCTATTTGCTATATGTATAACAGCTAGTGTGTGTGTTTTGAAACGCGTGCTTTCCTCTAGATGCATTACATAACGTTTTTATTATTGAATTTGGTGCACATCTACCGTATTCGTGCATTGTATCTTCGGAAGACATTTAGTATGTAGCTCTATTTTAAAGTGAAAGAATCTATAGTGAAATTTGTGCACATATAAATTTATAAATTTTGCCGAAAGTCAATAAATTGTAAGTTTATAAATTTTTCATACCTTTATTTATTAATTTTAATTTGAGATATTTTTCGGTAGCCCTTATATAATGTCACATAATTCACCCATTACCAAAACGAAAAGGGGGGTTGGGTATTTCAATTAACGTCACACTGGAGCAACACAATGGGCTATTGGTGACGGTCCGGGATCAATCCCAAAGGGAAAGATCCGAGGACAACACCACGTAATTTTGAACCACGGTCAGATGACGAACCAAAACGAAAAGGAAAGCGATTTCTTTGGAACTTAAAATTCAAATTTTAGATCGTCTTACAACTGGACAAGGTGCTACGTCTGTAGGAAAGCATTTTGGTGTTCATGAAGCTACCATAAGAACAATTAAGAAAAATGAAGCTGCAATTAGGAAGTCAGTATGTTCTGGAACAAAAGTAAGTGTTAATTCATCATATACAAGAGATATTGTCAAGGAAAAGATGGAAAAGGCTCTGGTAATATGGATAGAAGATAAGTCACAAAAAAGAGTACCAGTAGATGGAAATGCCATCAAGCAAACAACACTAAGAATTTATAGAAAGATTAAAGAAAAGGAGCCAAGCACTTCATATCATTTAAACAGAAAGTACGCATTTTCTGCAAGTGCAGGTTGGATGACAGGGTATGTAAAACAGATTTGTTTTGTTCATGAAGAATTTTTTAAATTATCATTACATATTATTACATGTGTATTTTGTTGAAATAAAATAATAAACTTAAAACGAATATTTTCATATGGTTTTTTAAAATAATTTTTACTGATTTTTTAGATCCGGAACCACTTCTTTTCTTCCATAGATACAGTATCTTTTTTTACACGAATTTTTTTTTTTACACGTATTCTTCAGGAACGTATTTATCGTGTAAAAACAGAATTAGTTGTATAAAAGATGTGCTTTCCCTCTTTCTATTTTTTTTTCAGGTTTTCTGACACCGTTCCCTTAGCCAGGAGGTCTTGTCCTGACAAGACGCCCGAATGTGATACCCAGTGATTTATCCCACTTCTGACTCATCAACGGCTACTTCCGGTAGGAGTTGTGAGAACATTCCAGAAGCAGAACACGAGCGACTTCCGGGAAAGGGTTGCAAGAACGTTCGAGAACGATTTCGGACGAAGAAATAAAGCGTGAATGACAGACGGCCATCCTTTTTTGTGTTATTTTAAATATCTGTAACTGTCCTGTCATTTATTATTTTATTAATTAAATGTTTTATCTTTTAAAGAATTTCTCAGTGTTCTTTAAAGAGCCCTGTTACACTACCACTGAACTTCACATGGGCGCTCAGCTGGTCCGATCTCTAAATTAAACTTCCCTAGACCCGGCAACAACGAAAATTTAATGTTGAAAACTCAGGATTAATCTGCCCGGGTTATAAGATTATCAACCTTGATAAATGATAAATTCATATTAATAAATGATGAGGTCAGTCACAGCTTAGAGTAAAAAGATTGAAGAAAAGTGAGCAGAGATAGACACAATTCGATAAAGTGAATTTATTGATAACATTCAATGAATATATATATATTTCATTTATTTATAATTATTTATAGATTTATTTCTCCACATACTCATTTATATGTTTATTTGTATATCACCAAGAATATCATACCACACACACCGAGGCGGTTGTAATCCATTAAAGCAGCAACACTTGGAATGATGACTGCACACATAACACTTATAGAAGGACAATGCTGCACATGCGGTTTTTGTTTTATATTCACACCACGTAATAAAAATATTTCTTCACAGATATGGCAAAAATGATATGAAACAAGTTTGCGACTGTTGAAATGAATGAAAAGTGCGTCAGCTGCACAATGGTATCGACACCTATCGATGATTGCTAACGTGTCTCCCCTGTCATCGTCATTGTTGGGGGTGACTCTCTACTGATACCAAGCGATATGAGAATGGAATGCTTTGATGTGTTAAGGTGAGAACTTGTTGAATGCTTCATCACGAAATAGCAGAAAAAGTAGAGGCTGCGTTTCTTTCATTAAGACACTGAAGCAATTTCGTTTAAATAAAATAAAAGTTCTTCGTTTGAGAGGACAACAAAACGCAAAACTACATGAATTCACTATATTTTTCAATTTCTTGTAGATACGACTACATTTTGAAGTGAGAATTGTGTGAGAGATATTAGGATTGTGTAATTATTTGTACGAGTGAGGTCTGTGAAACAATTCAAAGTAACTCTTCAATATGTTTACGTATTTAAAGTTTCATTAAACAGTGCAAGTTGTAAGCACAATACAAAAGACATTAGTGTTTTGGTAAACTCACTCTAGCGTAACTTGGCATGTTATTTGAATTTAATCTCAGCTGATTGCTTGTGCTGAAAAATAACTCCAAATACAGCCAATATGTCGACAAATCAAATGAACTTTTAACAAGTACTTTCCTCCAGCAGTTTCTATTTACTCTGACGAACGTCTCAGAAAATAAGGCAAAACGTATCTTTTTAATCATTTTGGCCAACCAAAGTGATTTGTTAAACTTTATATGATAAAACTTAACAAACTTTTATATAAAAGAATTTGAAAACTATTTTTAAAACCAAGTGAACCAAATTATTTATTGGATTAGTAAAACAATGAAAAACTGAAATTATATAAAAGGGTTTATGAAAAACTATATTCTTTAGTAACAGATCTTTAAATTTAAATAAAATAATTTACGTTCTTTTTATTTATATGAAGTAATATGTTCAAACAGACCTCAATAGTACAAACCCCTTTATAAATTGAAATGCACTACAAATTCATTATGACGAGTAACAATGATACGAATCTTAATATAAAAGATTAAGAATAAACAGAAACTATTCGGCAGCCGCTACTTTTCTTCATATGTATAATTCTCAGTTCAACATTTTCTACCTAGCTTTTAAGAAAACACAAAATATAGGAACACAGAATACAATATTTCAATAAAATATAAAATTAGAAAACTTAACTAATGTATAAAAGCTGATTGCATTTTTTCTTTCATTTAATTTGTTTACATACTTATACATATACATTAATATATATATATATATATGACTACAGATAACAACGATATTTTTGAATCTTTGTAATTTCCTGATATTATCAGTATGCTTCATTTGCCAGTAATATATTTAGGTTTCATAACAGCTCTTTAAGATTTCCAGATAATATAATGTATTTTTTTATTCTAATTTCACTATCCAACAGGATAATTCTGCATTTAACTGTTTTTAATTTCTTCTTTAAGAAAATGTCAGTTCTTTCATCTACATAATTAGAAAACGTTTCTTTATTTACAATCTGTTTGAATATACTAAGTTATAGTTTCGAAACTTTCAGTTTCAGCAAAAACTTCACAATGGAAAATATGATTGATCTTTTGTACAAGCATGATACAGGTTATGATTGAAATGTCCAATTCTTTAAAACTTTTAAGAAATAGTTTTGGAAGTCGTGAAATAAAGTATAATTAATGCTTACTAGAACATGTAAGCTATGGAAATGTTTAAAGAAAAATTCAAAATAAAATCGACAGGGTGCAATAGCGCTTAGTTTTTCTTGCATTTTATTATTGTTAGAACATGACGATAAAAATTGATATGCAGGTAGGTGATATGTATAGTTTATAATCTTATCTGTTTCTAAAATTTTATTCAATGGGTAAAAAAGTAATTTGTACTAGAATTTCGTTAGTTGTTTTGGAAAATTTAATTGACGATTCGATTGCTATAAAATACTTTGTTGACTGTAAAGTCATTTTTTGTTATGAGTGCATTTGAATTATTAAACTTTTGTTGGTAGGGCGAGGTAGGGCCAGTACTGATTCAAACTAAGTTTCCTGTGCTAACTCAAACTAAGTTTCCAGTGCTAACCCAAATATTCAAAGTTCATATTGAAACAATTATTACGCTGCCTCAGTAATTTTTTAAAGATTTCAGATTCACCCCACACTTCCAGACTCTTTACTAGTATGTCTCCCCTCTTTATTTAAACTTACCATAGATATAATTAAAAAAATACTTTTCAATGCTATTTCATGTGGACGTATTTCCCCCTTATGGTGCAAGTGTATACCATTGACTGTTTTCCTTTACACTGCAAGTGTGATAAATTATGAGTGGGACAAGAGCATATTTCCTTCATGTCCTTCTATAGTGTGCTCAACATCCCTGTCGAAATTCGAAGAGCTCTAGCTGTGAAACTAATCTCTAATTCAAGCATTTCCAGTAAATGGCGGCAGCACCTACTTAATAATCATAGACGTGTTATATATTCAGTATGTATACTCGCCTTACCTCACCCTATATAAAACTCTTAATGCCAACCTTTAGGCATTTATGGAATTGTTATACCGAATTATATAAGCAGTATTAAAATAAGCAGTGTTTTACATTTTTTGTATGTTAAGCAAGGATAAACCTTTTCACTTTGAATAAAACCAATATTTTCCAATAAAGATTGGTAAAAAGTACGGTAAAGAGCAACAAAATAAAAAAATTGCATTATTTCTTTCAAAGGAACGATGTTCGTTTAATCCATTGGCTTAACTCTAAATCGGTCAAGTTAGAATTCTCTGTCATTTCAAATTGAAGAAACTTATATTTTTTATATAAATCCCTCCGTATCCACGATCTATGGATAACTACGAAACGGCCCATCTAAGAAGTTAATACAACGCTGACAATGGCTTATAAGAAAATTTAGAGTATATAAATTTAAATAATTCCACGCACAAGGGAGTGAGAAAAAATATAGCAGCGGAACGTCGTCAGTGGATAGAAATGCCTAAATTACCTTTTTTCACTAGTGGATGGGAGAGATAAAAAATAAATATCCAAACCGCCTAAGCAAAAGCATAATATAAAAGCTTGTCAGGGGGAAATAGCACTACCACAGGCTTGCGCAATCAATACTAAACTAATTCCCAGCCTTTGAAATAATTTAACTCGAATGAAAGAAGTTATGAAAGCTGAAAAAATGACTTACAAAAAATGGTGAACTGTATGGAGAGAAGAATCGCTTTTTCTGGTTGATCAGAGGCGTGAAGATGGGAGAGAAAAAATTGTGAAAAAAGCCCATTTCGCATTTTTGATCGTCTGAGTGGCAACCACGGAAACGAAGCGAAGTGAACTGATGAGATGCGTGGAATAGAAGAGAGGTACTCGAATCCTATTATCATTCGATCATTCGTGAATAACTTTTTTTATTAAGAATTCGAATTGACTCCCCCCAAGGCTGTTTCGAAGATTCGACCTCGAAAATACTTCAATTTTTTCTCTCAATTGGAAGAAAAATAAAAAATAATAGGGCGAGAAAAGAAGTAAAATTCCATTGTGAATAAAACCATAGAAAACCGCAGTTAAAAGATTTTCTGTGTTTTTGAATATTTTTTATATGCTATTTTAAGGAAAAAATAATTTCAAGGTTTTCATTCTGGAAGTGAGTGTTTTCGTTGTGCTCTACTGAAAATAAATGAATGCCAAAGAAGAGCGTGGAAAATAAATCAACTTTCATTTAGAAATTAAATAAAGAAATGGCTAGGGAATTGAATCACTAAAAGGGATTTAAGTTTTTACTATAAGCGTGAAGGTGATCAATGAAGAAAGGTTTTCGTTACAAAAGATAAGATAGCAGTTCTCTGGGTGATTCAGACCAACAAAGTTCTCTTTCATTTTCATTTTATAATTAAAACAATTGACTTTCATTTTTATTTCATTGCAGGGTAAGTAAAAATAAAATATTAGAAAAGTTTCTTTCTGAAACTATTCTCAGAACGCGAAAAGAAAAAAGTGGAAAGGACGCCTTACGAGAGCACTCAAACAGAAACAACCTTTGTGATATTTATTTTGATTAGCTATTGAAGATGATTTAATCTCAATCAAATCTAAGAGATGTGGTAAAAAAGTCCTTAAATTACTTTTAAATTCAAAACTGTACGAGCTAAAAATTGTACAGGAAATTCTAAAGAAAAAGTTATTTTTATCGATACAGTAATTAATTATCCAAGCAGAAGTGTAAATACTCCAAATAAGAAGTAAAACTAAAGGAAAAAGTCTATGATCAACGTGAATGATCAATCATATTACACAGAAAAGTGAAAGAGCATCGGAAATAACGTTGTGTAAATGAATTAGAAAGTGCAAATATATTTTTGCGACTGAAAACATTTTTAAAGTGGCGATGCATTTAAGTTCGAATTATAGAAAGTTTTATAACCGTACAAAAACACACGCTTTATTCGTGAACATCGTCGTTTTTTAAGTTAATAAGCTCTATTAGTGCAAATGGTGTACTGAATTTTTGTATGTAAAGTCGTTAGAAGAAACCTCAGACTAAAAATAGCGTATTAAGAAATATCTGAACTCAAGAAATACATTTTGGAATGAATACTTTTTCAGTTTAAAAAAGAAACATAACTATCCTTTTCGTTTGTAAAATGAACACGAAAAATTCCCAGTGGTTTTCTTAATTATGCTTTGTTAATCGTAATTAAATTTATGTAAGCTTCCGCTACTATGTTATGGTTAGATAATGCAATATGTTAATGATTTAATAATTTTGATTATCCATAAGGGTCAAATCATGCCATGAAATGCATAGATTTATTTTATGTTAGCGATAAATGTATCTTTTTACAAATTTATATATCTCAAGTTATAGCGCAAATAAGACTATTTTGTGCATCTAAAAAGTGTTCTTAAAATATATAAGCTCGTATATTTCAAGTTTTAGAACCTTTGATTCGCTTAAGATATGATATATTCACATCGGATAAAGAAAATGTTAGATTCATATAATTTATAAACATTTAATCCAGAACTTTTGAATTAAAAAGTATATTTACCTATAAATCAAGATGATGGTTTAATAAAGTTAAAATGGATTATTTGTGAAAATTGTATTTTTAAATTGAAAGTATAGCTGAAAAATTATTTATAAAATCGAAATTTAGCTCTAATACAAAACTGCTTATGAATGATTGAAACAATTTCTAAATTAGAATATAGTTTTGTTACTTCTTGAAAGTCAACTTCAATTACTAATTTGAAGTTACTATACGAATTTATGATACATACTACATTTATTCAAGCTGCGCGCGCCGAGACAATGTAAAATACAATTCTTGACCTTCTTGACATTTAAAATATCAACTACTTGTGTCCATAAATATTTTTAACTTCTCCAGTAATTAAGGGTGGTCCTAAAAGGGCCAAAACTTTTTTTAACAATTTCATCAGTCTTATTCTACAAAACGGTTCCCCCTTTGAGTTAAAACTAAATCATATGAAGCCTAAACAAAAATATTAATATTTAGAGGTAGCTCAAGACCCCCAAACTTTTCGTGTTTTGGCATTGCAAAACTTTACACGGCACAAACAAATTTGGGAAATAAAAATATGGAATGAAAATTAATTTTTAAATGGAAACTGGAATATTAGAATAACATAGGTCTCAATATTAATTAAACATTAATAGGGACAGAGAATGTGCATTTTAAATTGTTTTTTTTTGCAGTCTAGATATGTACGTCGATGCTGCTCAATCACCTACAGTACGAATTGTATTTGTGAATCATTTCATGTTAATATTCCACTGAACTCTTGAAAAAGGACATACCTCTTTCGGCATGATCATTAACTACTTTAAAAAGCTTGAATAATTTCCAGTGCTCCACGGTAATCTTTCCAATCAACCCATACTTGAGTCAACTTGCAAAATTCCATTTGAGAAATTAAATTGTTCAACTGTTTAATTGTTGATTTTTGGACACTAAGTCCTCCCATTCCTTCTTCATCAAAGTATTAAGATCAATCAGTTTGCTTTATGGTATGATTTCTTGCTTTTCCTTCCTGCATAGCCTTTACTTAGGTCTTTTTATACTGTGGGGCAAGATCTGGTCAACAAAAGCTAGGGCAACAAGGTACTTTCACATGTAGCAAAGATGATTTGATAGCTTCTTTGATGCAACTTGTGATACCTTCGAACCTGTATTTGAATAACACAATAGAGATTAAAGTAAGGTATAATGATTATATGGTGCATTTCTTGATAGAGGAACTATCCAGGCCTTGAGATCTATGTGCACCGTAAATAGGAAATACTTCACAATCCTCTCTTCTTTTGGAGTGATTTTGGACTAAAATTGTGAAACATTCATGTTTTAAGTGAATAAAAAACGTTCCACTTTGAAAGAGTATTGCGCATATCATCAGATTCCATAAATATAGTACCTCGAACAGGAGTATATCGAAGAAATATAGCTATTAGTTCAAGGAACTCACAATAGTCTGCTCTTAACTCAGCTTCAATACATAATCATGTACAATAAATAAAGTATTTTCATCGCCAACAACATTTTCTTTATCAACAAACCTCCAGTAGGCTTAAAAGCGTTTGAAGAGTACAATCTCTGGGTCTAAACGAAATCCTAAACTGTTAAAAGCTATCTACAATGAATTCCATATGACGACGACACGGTAAGTAAGGAAGTTCCTTGTTCAGTTTCTGGTCCAGTCCATTTTACGACCTGTGTTTGGACATGTATCAAAGCACGTACCATTCACTTTATCCCTGACTCCCCAGGCCAGTAATACTTCATGAAGTACAGATGTTTTTGTTTCCCAGGTCCTAGACAAAAGCTTTGAAATTGTAAGCAATTGATAAATACTTTTCTTAGACCTTATGACAAGAAGTCAGTCAAATTTTCCCTTGTCTTTGGAAGTTATTTTTGAGAGGCTTAAATATGTCAGACCTATGCTTCATTGGTTGTCATCTAATTGTACTTGTATTTATATTAAGGTTGTTCACAGCATGTCCCAAACTCAGTACGCTTCCTGCAAAAAATATACTGTCTTGCAATCTAACACTTTTATTTGATATTAAGCCGTTGCTAGTTCTGGTGTCACAATGCGTATACATCCTCTCTTTGGCTTAGGAGAATCGAGAACTCTGGTCTCCTTTTGTAACTATCACTTTTTCGCTTTCCATGCCTTCATTGGATAGTTGAATAATGGATAAAATTTAGATAATTAAACAAGTAAACTAATTATAACTATTATTAGACGTATTTCGGAAACCAAACATGTAGTACGGAGTTGTTAACTGGTTCAGACATACTGGCGAAATGCAAGCTATGTGTTCCCATATACTATTATGTTAGAAGCAATAGTTTCATTGAGCTACCTCTAAATATTGTTCGAAGTTGCTGAAATTCTGGCAGTTATTTTTTATCGTATTGGAACTAAATTTGAGGTTAAGACTGCAAAATAAGGATCATTTGTAGCTATTTTATCAAAATCAGATTCATGAATCCTAGTAATTCCCGTGTTCTTAGCGATCATGTCAATATTATTCAGCAGAATATATAAATGCGTTCCAAACTGAAATTGCATCGTTAAAAATTTCTATAAGATTAATAGTGTTACTTTTGAACGAATGTAAGGTAATGGTTGTCATTGGTTATTCAGGAATGCATAGAAAAAAAATCTTTTTGAAACATTTAAGACTGATATGCTCGTTAGTTGATTCATTTGGAACCCTTTTGATATAAGGTTATTTACATTTGCCCGGAACACAACGCTTTTTCTAAAAATAATGTCTGTAAACACCTAGACATTGAACTAGAACCGTTGGAACAAGTTACAAAAACAACAGCCCAACTTAGTACACTTCCTATAGACAACATAAACTGGCGTGTTTTAGTTGAAGATTAGAATTTTCTCAAATTCTACTTCCTTCTTATAACTTAACTTTTCATTTGATAAGCATCCTAAGATTAATACTTTAGATTGTGTTGAGCTACAGAAGCATTTAAATAATCGAAGTCTGCTTCAAAAGTGTCTCACCCCCAAATATTGACGTAATCATACAAATGGTTTACTGTGAGTTATGGTTTTTGTACTTTGAGTATGACACAAAAAATAGAGTTTATAGCCACATATTCCTTAAAATTCATAAAATTCCTTCATAATATCATTTATATCTTCCTCTCTTTCCTTTAAATGATAAAAAGTATATACGCATGTCATAAAACAGCATTTTAACACATTTCAATTTGATTATGAATCTCATTTTAAGCGAAGGAATACAATTGTGTTTGATCAAATAAAATATCGATAAAAAAGAAACCAGCGTCTAATTTCTTAAGAATATTTTTCAGTACCATATCTAAGTTTTAAAATGATAACTTATTCCCTCATGTTTCAAATGGATTACATTTCTAATGAAATACCTTATATGAGTTACTAAGTTGAAATTCAAATGTACAGTTTTTTATGACTACAGTAATTTAGTAAAATTCTTTAACAGAAGTGGATTCAATTCCGCTAAAGGATTACATAAGTTTCAGTTACACAGTGATGCGATAATAGCCAATAAAATACGTATATAACATTATATGCAAGTACTTTCGTAAATTGAATAGCTGGATAGTGAATTTTGATTATCATGTAAACATGCTCATCTCACCCTAGCAGCAGTCATAATTTTGATTTACTGTTTGAGGAAATTAAAATAAAAACAGTCGTAGAAGTTGATTTCAATTTATAATACTCAATAAATTAAGTTTTATCGTTCATATTTCAACTGAAGATGTTTATTCTTAAGATTGCAGTTTTCAAAAATATCGCACTTTACCAAAGTGGGAAAAAAGTATGTTTTCTATTTCTCAGACCAAACATTTTCGAAGATACTGAAGAATCACTACTTCGAGAATTCAACAGAACATTGGAATGAAATTGACTTTCGTAGAAACCACAAACCAATGCTGCCCATGATATTGATCCCCATAACAACAAAGCATTGTATAGCTACAAGTGTGAAAGTTTGGCGAAGCAATTGATTCTACGTCACTCTAGGAAGATAACTGGATGAAATACACTATGCATTTGCAGGAGGTTTGTGTGAAGCACATTATGATATACACTGTTCATGAATAGGCATATTTCTTTAAGTGCATTCGCAAAAAAAGACCATATTTCTCTGTCGACCGAAAATATAATTCTCACAAAAGTAACAAAACTCGGCAAAGTCAGACCCAAAATGTAGGAAACTTCCATGAAACAGTTGATCCTCAGAGATAATTGAAGCACATGTATTTGTAATTCAGAAGCACACGCATGACACTTCTTTGGAACGAACGTCTCGACATCACGAAATAAATGTTAAAAGCTAGAAGCGATCAATGTGTAGTGGTTCTCATAAATATCGTACTGGATTGCTGTCCACACCATGGAAAAGAATCATTTTGACGTTGGCGAAACGAAAACGGAACACAAAAGATCGCACACATCCCGTGTAGAATTGTTCGTGACGTCCTGTTATGGGCTTCGACATTGCTAAATCTGAACGCTGTCAGAAAGAGCTCGATTGCTAGACGTCGTTTGGAGGAACGTCCTCGGCTTTGACGCACGTGTCCTCGAGTTCGTCGTCGTCGTCGTCGCCATTCCGAGGGGTGGTGATCCCGCTCGCCACCAAGTCGAAGCGCTGGTGGTTGGTGGTGGCACCGGCCAGAAACTCGTCACCAGGCTCGTGCTCGTCGGCGCTCATGGGAACTCCGACCGTGCTGTCTCCCGGATCGGAACCCCCGGCGTTCGTCAGCAACTTGTAGGGCAGCTGCTCACCTCGCATCTCGCAGATGACGTTCGTCAGCGCCATGATGTAGTTCTTGGCCAGGGTCAGGGTCTCGATCTTGGACAGCTTCCTCTCCATAGTGACGTGTGGGATGACCTCACGCAGCGCCTGGAAGGCGTCGTTCAGGCTGTGCATCCGCATCCGCTCCCTCTCGTTGCTCTCCAGCCTGCGCAGGTTGCGTTCGCGTGCGCTCAGGGTGTTCCTCTTCCTCCGGTTGCTGTTGGAGGACGAGGTCACTGAGGACGAGGACGACGACTTCTTTGGCTGTTTGGGGTTCTTTGCGGCTGCCGACGACCCGCCCTCGTCGCTGGCCGAGCTCGAGTCGGTCGAGTTGTTGTCGCTGCCGTGCGAGTTGTCGTCGTGGTGGTTGTGGCTGCCACCGCTGTTGGTGGTGCAGGGGGTCCGGGTGGAATTGGCGCTGGCGGGCCGCTTGCCCCCCTGTTGCTGGTGGCTGGAGTTGCTCTTGCGTCTGGTGGGGGTTGGTGTGGCGGTCATTGACTCGTCCTGCAGACTCTCCGGGGAGTAAGGCAGGGACGGTTCGATCGTCGGGGTCACGATCTCCTGGTCGAGCGGTGGCCACGAGCACTCCACGCTAGCGATAGATCGTAGAGGGATGTCCATCGCTGAAGGATCTTCTCGGTTTCTTGACTTGACCATTCCCTGGGAAAAGATAAGTCCCATTTAACACGTTTGAGCAAGTCGACACAAATATTAAAACACTATGCATCGAAATTTGACACTATATGGATATTAAAATAAGAATTAAAATGGAAACAACATTAAAAAAAGAGATTAATTGTTAAAAATGATGCATTTGGTTCTTCATAAAGGGATTTTAAAAACTGAAAAATCCAGTTTCAGACAGTTTAATTGTATCCAGAACAAATAAGCTACATGTCTACATATCTATAAGGATCAACACTCTGAAACCGAGAACGTTTAGAGTTGCTTTTATATATGCGCACGTAGCATATTTACATCAATTATCTCCCTAGTGTGTCAAATTTTGCTTATGGTGTGAAGAGCTGTTTGACGATTCATGAAATGAAGATAAGTCTCCCTTTTCCAGTTTCACCCACTGAAAACTATTATTTAATTAGTCTCACAATCCGTTTAAGAGAGAGTCCATAATTATCCTCAATGCAGTCATAAACTTTATTTCAATATAAATAGAAAACTTATAGCATCATTTCCAAGAGCATTTAAGAGCCCCCTTACTCTTAAATGCACTTGTTCCAATATTGCACAAGTTTTGCTATGTCCACAGAAAAGAGTTTTCTATTTATGGTGGCAGACGGTTGTCTGGCTTCATGCTTAATACTTGTACGATCTGTTTTGAACTTTTCAATCCATTCGTGCTCACCCTTTTGGGGCAAAACACTATTCTTCTAATATGCTGAAAGTCTTCGATGGATACTCCTTTCGACCAAATCGGATCACTGAATGCAACGAACATTGATGCAAGCAGAAAGCGAAACGTCTGCAGTTTACGTTACGGCAGCAACAATGGAACTGACCTAAGAAATTCAAACTTGAGCAGTAGTAGTAAGACAAAAATATAGACCAGCCATGCTCATGAAAGAGTCCATAAGGGAGGTATTTTCAGTGCAAACAAATCAAAGGACGAAAGACGGGGATTTTATTTCCTGTTACCCAAATGTTCTTGTATCGTACATATCGGGGTTGCTTTAAAATGTAGTTTATAGCCATTTGGCATTTAATCTAATTGGCGTTTACCCCAATCGACTATCCATTTTCAATTCGGAATTCATTCTTTGGGATTTCTGGTGGTGACATGCTGAAATCGTATTCGGAAAACAAGTAAAACATTGTCCCGAAAGGAATACGTATAGGAAGCACTTTGGCCATTTAGCTTGACATAAAAATCCTCTCGTGCTGCCAAAAGAAACACAAATGCAAGCGCAGTGCGGATAATTTTTTATCGAATCCGTATAATGAAAAGTCTACTTGACGTTGTCTGTAATGGCACACCTTGTCCAAATATGGCCTTACTTACTATGAAGCGACAATGCTTTTAATAGAAGCAGTCAGGTTCGAATTCAGCTAATTTTTAATATTATTGACAGTTCCTTATTATTCTCATCTTGTCTTCAAAAGACAAGAACGGACTAATTTTGACTTTAATGAAATAAACTTCGAACATTCAATTCGACTCCCACGGTCGACAAAGAACACCACACCGAACAAAAGGGAGCAAAGAATTTCTGATAGCAATATTCAATTAAACCGTTCCTCGCACAGGCCTGCTTTATTCATACCCCGCAACGGCACTTTCTGGAACTTTCCTCATGCAGGGGTCATTTATTTTCATTCTGACATTTTCATATTCGCCGACGATTACGACAGAAAATTCATTGCGAGCGCCACCCACGCTGTGACAGTATGCTTATCTCCGAGCAGAAAATGAAAAGAAAGGACAAAAAATAGTCCCTCGGATACAGATAAGATTGAACATTTACAAATGAATGGCGGAGGCTACGGAGAGTGAAATTATGCAGCGGGAAAAGAATATCCATCGGAATGGGAAACAAAAGCGAGTTAAAGCTGGTGGAAGAGGGAGGGAAACACCCAACTTACATCTGGGAGATTTGCTTCTCGACGTGGCTTTCATAGAATGATTGATAAATCTATTATTTAAATCGCATTCGTGAAAATTCCTTTTTCTTTAATCCCATTGAAAAAAAGTTCCACTTCTTCAGTTTTTACATGCACGGAGTCGGAATTTATTCGTGGAAGCATAGCGTTTTGTTGGAGTAAGTTCCATTTTAATTTGCAGAGGACGTTTTCAGGTTTTCAGTGTTTGTTAAAGCCATTATTACGCGATTGGAATTTGTTGTAATGGCACCGATTTGCTCGTCGCAAGGTTGAATTCATTTTTTTTTGCCAGTAGAGCAGTGTAACATCGATAACTGAGGATGCAGAGATTGAATTGAAATAAGATTATCTTAAGATAACTTTATAAGTCAACTCGATTAGTCTGTTTCTTTATCACAGACAATCGTTTTTAGCCTCACGTTAAAATGCAGCCCTAAAGGCGCGGCTGACCTGATAATGCCAACTCTATATGGATGATCCAAACAATCTTCAACCACGGAGCGGTCTTTAACAAAGGAAAACGAGGAGATAATGATAGACCATGCGCAATGTCCAACTGCACATATTATATCGACTGGATACTAGTCTCGATCATAGTGATGGCGTAAGGGATAGGTAGTTAATTAACATCGCACTGGAGCAACACAACGGGCTATTGGCGACTGTCCGGGATCAATACAGAAGGGAAAGATCAGTAGATAACACCTCGTAATTTTGAACCACGATCAGATGACGAGGTCGATGCCTGAGATGTGGGCACACTTCTCTCCAAATTTCCTCCACGCCAATATGAGGACATTAGACGACACGCTAGATTCAACATGCACCCACGTACATGACGGTCTTTAGTTGGATCGAGTTTCGAACTCATAACCCTGCGATTCCTAATCCGCTACTCTTCCAACTGAGCATGGAGTAAGGGGAAGCGGTCTGTGTAGAAGGTACCCATTGTTCACGACAGTTAAAATGAGTAACCACCAACGTTTGGATGACAGAATGAGGTGGTGAATCGTCGGGAGACTCGAAGCAGGGCAGTCTCAAGTGCAGATTGCTAGAGATTTGAATGTAACGCCCAGATCGGGGGTGTCTAACTTATGGAAACAGTTGAAGGATATCGGATCCGTAGAGAGAAGCCTGGTCATGGTCGCCCAAGAGCTACGACGGCCAATGAATTTTTCCATTACACCGAGTCGTAACAGGAGTACAACAGATTCTCAGCTCTCTCATGACATTCATGCGACCACAGGAAGCTGAGTTTTAAGGGTTACCGTTTCCAGAAGGCTACATGAGAGAGGTCTGTTTGCAAGAAGTCCTGCTGTTTGCGTACCGCTCACAGGAGAGCCTGTTTAGCATAGTGCAGAGAATATCGACTGTGGACCAGAGATCAGTGGGGGACCGTTCTATTCACTGATGAGTCCCGGTTCAGCCTAACCACTGATTCTCGACGTACGTTCACCTGGAGAAAATCAGGGACCCGTTACATGTCCTCCAACATCCGAGAAACAGACCACTATGGCAGCGGAGGTTTGATGGTTTGGGCAGGCGTCATGTTGGATGGGCGCACAGACCTCCGTGTCTTTGACAGAGGCTTTGTGACTGCTGTGAAGTATAGGGATTAGATCTTGGAGCCCTATGTTCGCCTTTTCAGGGGTGCAAGTTGGCCCTTATTGCATTTTTACGGACGACAACGCTCGTCCACATAGGGCTCATCTGGTCGACGAATATCTGGAAAGTGAGGATATTTGCCAGATGGATTGGCCAGCCAAATATACAGACCTAAACCCTATAGAGCATATCTGAGACGCTTTTGGGAGGGCAATTGTAATTCTCCTTCCCCTCCTAGAACCATCCCAAGACCTGCAAACAGCGTTGTTGGAGGAGTGGGACCGACTGCCACTGGGACTCATAAACTGCCTCATTTCCAGTATGAATTCCCGTTGTGAGAGCAGTATAACTGTAAGAGGGGACAATACCCTCTATGGACCCATTTTTTGTGTCAATATAACCTGTTTTAGATCTTCCTGCGCTGATGTCTTTCGTACGATCATGCATGTGTACTATAACTATTGTAAGATTATTTTTTGTTGTATTATTTCAACCTATGTACATAACTCATTTCAATATGTCCTGTAGTTCTGGATATAATCGCCCAAAAGTGAAAATTCTCTTAATTTAGAACATCAGTGTATATATACTAGGGGATTCTTACACCACAAAAAAGTTTTTTGAAACACTACATTGTAGTTTTTGGATTATTTGTTTATGAGGTAAATCCGGATTGTTTGTTTATGAGGTAAAAAAATTATCTCATTAAACAAATGTTGAAAAAATGTTGTTATAGAATATATATCGAATACTTATTTTAAAATAAAATACTTAAGTACTTTTATTTTATTTTATTATTTCATTTAACTGAATATCTCATGTTTTCTTTAACAAATCCGGATAACTTTCATAAGGATTGTAATGTCTTGTAGAAATTACTTTCATTCAAAAATTATGTACTGTTAATCTTAATATTTTTATATTAAAAGAAAGACAACAAGGATTTGATCTACTGTCAATTTTTCTCATTAACCCCATCCCCAGAAATGAATCATAGCTACAAAGATTATAACTATTAATTTAATGTAGATAAGAAATATACCTCTCTGAACCATCACGTATGATCTTAATCTCGATTACTTTCTGAAATAAATGTTAAATTGTTGATCCTGTTAAATATTTCCTTTATATGTAAACTCTACACCAGATGGACATTTCCAAATTGACCGTTAGATTCTGGCATGCCCCACTTAATTGTATTGATTCAAAATTATATTCCGGTACCATTACCAGCAAGTGGTTCGGCATGGTGCACTCGATACCAAACGCAACTAGACGGATGCAATACTGCAAACTTTCTGTTCTTACTAACACTGATCACACATTATCCTACTGATCACATTATCACTACTGATAAATCAAACGAGTAATTTAATTTAAATAAGCATTAAATTGTCCACTCTAACCATCACAAATAATCTTAATCAACAGTTATTTTCTGAAATATTTATCCTCTTTCATATAAGGGCCTTTTCTTTCATATAAGGGCCTTTTCTTTCATATAAGGGCCTTTTCTTTCATATAAGGGCCTTTTCTTTCATATAAGGGCCTTTTCTTTCATATAAGGGCCTTTTCTTTCATATAAGGGCCTTTTCTTTCATATAAGGGCCGCGGTAACCCAATAGGATTAGCAACCGGAGGGTTCGAAACTCGATCCAACCAATGACCGTGTGTACGGTGTTACTGCACGTTAAATCTGTCGTGTCCTCAAATGTCCTCATGTAGGCGTGGCGTGTAAGTGTAGAGAGTGGGGTGCCAGATCGGATGCTTATCTCGTCATCTGACCGTGGCTCGAAACTACGAGATGTTGTCCTCGGGTCTTTCCCTTCGGGGCTCATTCCGGACCGTCGCAAATAGCCCGTTGTGTTGTTCCAGTGCAACGCTAATTCAACTACCTACCCACCGTTTCTTGTAAATTACATAAAAGGTAATTTTTAAATCTTTTATTCGTTGGGTTTTTACAGTTCCAAAGCCAAGCTGCGTCAACGAACAACGTCAAAATGGTAGGTAGGTATTTTAATTAACGTCGAACTGGTGCAGCACGACGGGCTATTGGTTACGATCCGGGATCAAAAGATCAAAAAGATCCGAGGACAACGCAATTTTGAACCACGGTCAGATCACGAGGTCACACCTGAGCTGGCACCCCACTCTTCAAACTTCCACACCAGCCAAATGAGGACATTCGAGGCCACGACAGATTAAAAATGCGCCAGCCCCCTTTGTAGTCGACGGTCTTTGGTTGGATTCGAAATCGCAACCCTCCGATTACTAGCCCATTACTCTTCCAACCGAGCTACCCCCGTCGCGTCAATGGATATACACACTCAAGGCCAATTTTACTGATGCAGACGAGAGAAACACACCGAGGGGTAATCGAACATCGGCCGCCTACTACTCACCAGGTCGCTAGAGCAGTGGGCAAATCCACTGAACCGCGGCGAGTCACGCACCGCGTTCGATTGGATTGACTCAAAATTACATAACAGCGCCATTCCGAGCAGGTGGTTCGTCGAATGCGGCGTGTGCCGCACTCAAACGACGATCGGGACGCGACACCGTGGATTAACGCGACGCTTGCCAGAGTCGGTTCCCGCAGAGGCGTCACGCCGGACATCGGAATCCGCGGCCGAATCGCGATGACCCCAGTCCGAGGCTATTCCACACCCCCGATTGCTCGTTACCGTAATGAACTTAACAACGCAAGGCGAGAGCCCTGCGCGCGCGATAAATTTCTCCGACAAACACGGTTTCCCGTGCAATCCGGCAGGTGGAAAGTCCTGGCAGATCGATGAGCCTGACAGACAGACAGGTTAACGCGTTGTCAGTCCGACATTCATCTTCATAAAGAGCTAATGGGTACACACGGCACCGGGGGCGGGAAAGGGGGGGTGTTCCGATGACGAGAGACGCGTCTTCACTGTCACCATCGCTATCATTTGAATCATTAATGGAACTCGTAATGGTATTAGGAATTTCGGACATGCTCGACTCCTGGCCGGGACTCGCCGGAATGCAGGCGTCGCCGAAGTGTGAGGCAACCTGCGAAGGATTGCGGCTTGCGCGGTTTAGTCGCTTCTTCAACAGTTTTTATCCATGGTTTCGAAATCAATAACGGAAGTTTGAATCTAGTCAAACACCGTCATGTACAAAGGAGGTGAGACATGCATTTTAAATCTGTCGTGGCCTCAAATGTCCTCACGTTGGCGTGGTGTGGAAGTTTGGAGAGTGGGGTGCCGGCTCAGGTGTTGCCTCGTCATCTGACCGTGATCCAGAACTACGTGGTGTTGTCCTCAGATCTTTCCCTTTGGGCTTGATTCCGGACCATCACCAATTACCCGTTGTGTTGCTCCAGTGTGACGTTATTTAAAAAAACATAAAAATACTTTGCTGTAGGTATTTTAATTATCGCACTGGAGTAAGGCAAGGGTATATTTTGGACGGTCCGGTTCGGTAGGTATTTAATTAACGTCGCACTGGAGCAACACAACGGGCTATTGGCGACGGTTCGGGATCAAACCCAAAGGGAAAGATCCCAGGACAACATCACGTAATTTTGAATCATGGTCAGATGACGAGGGAACACCTGAGCTGGCACCCCACTCTCCAAACTTCCACATCACGCCAACGTGAGGACATTTGAGGCCACGACAGATTTAACGTGGACCAGCCCCTTTGTACACGACTATCTTTTGGTTGGATTGGAACTCGCAACCCTCCAGTTGCTAATCCGTTATTCATCCAACCGGGCTACCGCGGTCTGCTGAATTAAAAAAAATATCGTGGTTAAGAAAACTGGTAAAATGATATTTTGTTGACGGTAATCCTCACCAAACTCCCAAAGTTGTTTTTACTGATACAGACCAACCTTGATTATCCGATGGACTGATGCCGCCTCGGATAACCAGAAACTCGGATAATATGGAGGTAGTGACCACAAAACAGTCCTATACGAAATACTGAAAAAATTTACTGTACTACATGTTTACAACTAAAGCTATTAAAATAATCATAAAACAACGATTACAAAGATCTCACATTGTGTGTTAGGCAGCATTCTGTCCACTAGAGCCAACCAGTTAAGGACAAAGCGCGCATGAGAACAAAGCTTTATTTAAGCTTAAAAAAGTAAGCGTCCGTGTTTTTCAATTTCGTTCGGATACTGCGGCCACTAGGTTAATCGGACCTCAGATTATGAAGGTTTTACTGTATTTCATTAACGGATTGTAAATTCTATTTGATATACTATACTGAGTGATGTAGTTTACCTAGAGTTTCTTAAAAAGAAAATGTAAAATAAATGTTTTAAATGCTTGAACCTATTTCTTACTTTCTGTATTTTGACCTTCAAGATAACCTTCTGACTCTAATTTGTATCAATCGAGATGCGATGGTATGTAAGGCGTATTTAAAATTGATTGGTTGTTTACGAAACAGTAAGATCCTTAGGTGTAAGTTTCCAAATAGATGTTTTAATTGCCATCAATTCATCCAGAAAGGGTTTACTTGTATACCTTTCTGGAATTAACAAAACACAATTCAGGTGTTTTGTGTGTGTGAGAGTAATCGAGAACCAATACTATTTATTTAATCTCTACAAAAATGGAACACAAAACTGTATTAAACAATTAATGAACTTTATACTAATATAAGTAACTCATGCATTTTATGAGAGGGAATTTCAGTGTAAATAAACAAACTTGACGGTCAGCGAAGATTTTACTTTTGCAGTCCAAATGATACATATGGTGGTACCTTAAATGATAGTTTATCCCTATTTGACGAATAATCTAAAAGGTGTTAACCAATGAACTATAATATATCAATTCAAAATTTATTCTTTGGAATTTTTATAAAAACAACTCAAGTGACGTCACGTTCAGAATACGTACGGGAAACACGTATCGTAGCAGAAAAATCCCCACCACCTACATTTAGTTTCACAGAAAACGCCCCTCATGGAAAAATAGTTTCGTTACAATTCAAACTTAAAATTCTCAGGGGTATTTTGTTTTATTTTAGAGTAGTCTAGATGAATTTTAGATCACTAGGTTCGAAGATAGATCATTTACATCAGATCCGTCGTATATTTATAACGTTAGAAAACACAAACTTTTATTGATAAAGTGCTAGTTCATGCTTCAGAAGATATGCTGCCATTAGTTTTTATCAATCAAATATCCCTTACAAAAATTCGATTACGTAGATCAAGAAAACAAAATAAAGGCAATAACTTTTTTCCTGTCGAATGTTTGGACTCCAAATTTCTTCCAAACTTTAAAAATAGAAATAAATAAATTTACCGTCTCAACTAATGACAACGCTCAGGAAGTCATTGAGGTAAAACTAAAGAACACGGTACCAGCTCCTCACAAAATTGGCGACAATAATATTTGTCCCTAAACGGCTATTTGGATACGCCTACCACGGGTTACCATATTCCATAATAATCTCTAATTGGCGACGGCAACGTATTCCTGAGTTTAACCATCATTGAAATTGTGAACCTTCAAAGTTATGTTTACAGGGAAAGGTAGGTTGTTAATTAACTTCGCACGGGAACAACACAACGGGCGACGGTCCGGGATCAATCCCGAAGGAAAAACATCCAATATGATTACAAGGAACTCTTACAAATACTTTTTCCTCATGAGAAAGAAGCGGATAACATCAACGAGCGAACCAAGTGCTACAGTACAATTTTCTATTTTTCCACTACAAAACTAACATAACCCTTCCTGTTCTTTTCAATACTCTACCAAATATGTCCAACTTTAAAAAAAAGTCCTGAATTCCAACAGTCACGAAGACAGTTCCAGCCCATTCTGTACTCTGGTAGGGTTTTGAAACAGTAAGATATCCTCTTGGCGCGTGTCCTGAATAACATATCCGCACTACCTCCCAGGCAGCCTCTTTTTAGGACATTTTCCCTACAGTTTAGGTGGGGAAGGTATGACGGGTTCGCATGGGAAAAGCGTGAAATATGATTTATCGCAAGTCTCTGGCGTTAACGTCAGCCATGTCAAAAACCCAATTTTGCGCGAATTGGAGGACCTGTCGATGTTCAAGTATAACAGATTTTCCTTCGAGAAGTGAGGGAGGGGGTGCGGGATGTTTCTTTATCCCCGTGGCAAATAGACACGTGCTCAGATGTCCGTAAGTCTTCTTGCCTCCCGATCAAAAAAGCAAGTAAACGCTTAAGACCTGTACTACAGCGTTTTCGCTCGATAGTTAACTAAGCGTTATTTATTTCGAGGCGGCTCGTGGTTATTCGACTGAAGGGTCAGTGTAGTATTTCTGAATAGATTTTTGCGGGCTTCAGTCTAAAGTTGCGACAAACTTCGTGAGCAGCGAAAAATGAATGCTTTTAAAACTTAACAAAAAATATTTTTTAATGAATTATCACGATTAAGAGGCATTTTACTTCGCATGGATTAGATTAGATCTGTTAAAAATCTGAGGCTCATATGTATAGGAATTCTTGCCAAAGCCCGAAATCACAAAATAATTTCAAGAAAACATCCCCAACTCCAAAACTAGTGGTACCTCAAAAAGAGGTGACCTACTACGCTAGCAACCTGTGAGTTATACACTGCATTTTTGAAATATTTCCCCTAGATTCTAGGACATGGATTGAATGACCTTTCAAGCACCTAGTTGTCGAAAACATGGTAGTCTACTCTTCTTCGGAGCATCATGACAGGTGCTGGCACATTTCACACACCGTGAATTGTTGCGCCCTTCTGGAGGACTGAAGGATATATAAAGTGTAAAATATCCGTAATCAGATTCTGGAAATGCGTATAAGAGAGATAAAAATGATTAGTAGGGTTTATGGAGTTAGGGCCATATTTGGCCATGCTGTGCCAAACTCAGGACAGACAACACCAAGTAATGGACATACACACAAAAGAGAGAGAGAGGGAGAGAGAGAGAAATAAACCCAGGGAAGAATCGAACTTGCGCCGCCTGCAACTCAGGAAGATTCCAACTGATACAGGCTGATTTACAGACGCATCTATAGAAATACGTGATAGTGGTAAAAAAATCAAGAGGCATACTTAAACATACTTATTTTATTATGGTAAGGCGAAGTAGGAAATTCTTTCTTCTCCATAAACGTTTCATAAAAAATAATAAAATAGTGTTCCAAGGTAAGAAGGTAGTTATTTAATTAACCTCGCACCGGAGCAACACAACGAGCTATTGGTGACGATCTGGGATCCATCCCGACCGGAAAGATCCAGGACAACACCACTTAATTTTGAACTACGGTCAGATGACGAGGTCACACCTGAGCTGGCACCCCACTCTCCAAACTTTCACACCACTCCAACGTGAGGGCATTTGAGGCCACGAGATTTAACGTGCACCAGCCCCCTTTGTACACGACGTTCTTTGGTTGGATTCGAACTTGCAACCCTCCGGTTGCTATTGCGCTAATCTTCCAACCGGGCTACCGCGGCCCAATGTTCTAAGGAAAGAAAACAGAATTGGCTAACTCTTCAAAATCAGCGAGATTATCCAGGTATTCAAATTACTTTATGAAAACATCCTACTTAAAATTAGCATTTATTTCTTAATACGGAATTGAAGGTAATGGAAAATATTCAAATTCTACACATTATGATTCTTCCATTCTGCCATTTATTAGTCACGAATATTAGATTTCATTCACTTTATATTAAGCGAATTACAAGCTACGAGCCATAATTTCACCATATAAATTTATCTGAACTGATTTTACGATTAGAATAACGAACTTCTGGAGAACTAACGTCAGTGTAATTAATGATTATCATTCATAATAAATCTGTTAAATGAGGAATGTCATATGCTCATTGGGGATCCAATGTTGTGATCGGATAGCCTTTCATTATCTCATATGTACTGTAGAGCTGAATGTTGCCTCTATATATAACCAGGTGCCTGTATGACATTACTGTATACCATCTTTTCCAATATTAAATCTTCCATGTACATGCTGAGGCCCGATCTCTTTTCTTTCACTTGAGATTTTTGAGAAATAAATTCTAAATACCTGATTGGTATTTAGAATTTATTTCATATGAGGGATCAGAGAGGAAGTCGTGCCAGAGTTCCGATGAAAACAAATAACTGAAAACTGGCTTCACTGTTTTTCAAAACTATGATTAAAAATGCTTGTTCTGCTTTACATACTTTGTGAGATTATAGTTATAGCGAACACTGAAAATACATAAGGTGCTGAAGCAAAGTAAAACGCTTCAATTATGCTTTCTGATCAATTTTGTTAATAGAAGTTCAATTGTCAGACGTCGATTGAACATTATATATGGAAACTTTTTAATAATTTCTGGTAAGATTTTGAAGAGTTCTTTAGTTGTGTGGTACAAGTCAGGGTCCTTACATATGGGGTTGTTGTTTCTAATTCCTTTTGGTCCAGCACATGCTAGACCATGTCCATAAAACCACTGGTCTTTAAAAAGTCCAAAACCATCAAAAGGATTCTGTATATGGTCATGGAAATCCAAACCGGAACACGAAAGCATGTGAGCAGGGAAGCCTGTGAGCTCGTACATTTAGGACTAACAGGAAGAATTTTATGTTCATTTTGAAATTTGAGAGTATTAGTGTGGTCACTTCTGAATCTTGACAAAGCCGATCTGTGATTTATATAGGCGCATACATATAGGGGTTCACCAGTACCATGATATTGGTATGGAAAACGATGAATCGGAATTAATCCAATGTGCAATCTGTTTACCAAATTCAAAATTTAGAAACCTTTTAATTGTATACAACAAAGCTGCACAAGAGAAAGAAAAGAAGAAAATTGCAAACTAAGTATTACGCACCTTTCCAAAACTAAGGATAATACTAAATTCGTATCAAAGAAGGTCAACCTGATCTCAATACAAAAGAGCATGCCTAGGATTCTGTGAGACGTCACATTGCAGCCAACACTACACCAAGGACCGCATGAGAACAAAAATGTGCTCTAGTGCCTAATAGGACTCCTTGCGACATTAATTCTTGCATACCTTAGTGGAAAGCATGACTGCACGTTGTGAGGGCCTGAATTAAGATCAGAGGCCAGAGAGAGCACATTGCCTATTAGGTTGCTTGGCGTGGTGTGGAAGTTTGGAGAGTGGGGTGCCATCTCAGGTGTTGAACTTGTCATCTGATCGTGGTTCGAAATTACGAGGTGTTTTCCTCGGATCTTTCCGTTCGGGACTGATCCCAGATCCTCACCAATAGCCTGTTGCGTTGCATCAGTGCGACTTAAATTCAACGACCTACCTACCCACCCTATTAGGTTACCTTTAATAAATCAAAAATTGCTTTTTTGCAATAACTAAAGCATACATTGTGTTTACCTAAGCATGTTCTTTTCATTTTCTCAGCTCCCAGCAGCATCACGAGGCATATACATACACTATATGGACAAAAGTATTTTGAAACTGCAGAAAATTGGAGGATCCATCTTAGTGTGGGGTCGCTTTTCCTGGTTAGGTCTCTGCCCATTGCTTTATGTACCTGGTACCATTAACGCTGACGTGTACCTCGACGTTCTGGATAATTCGGCCTTGCCTACACTATGGCAATACTACGGCGATGATGGTTGTTTCCTCTAACAGGATCGAGCTCCATGTCATACTGCAAAACGTATGCTGGACTGGTTTCCTGAAAATGAGGTGAATTTGCTTGACTGGCCTGCTCAGAGCCCGATCTCAATCCGATCGAGCCCTTGTAGGACGAACTGAAGCGACGGATACGACACCACCACGAACGCCCATCTTCACAACAATCTCTTCTCACAGCCTTGCAAGAGGCATGGCGAGCTATTCCTGCCCAGACTTACAGAAAACTTGTGGAAACTATGCCTCGACGTGTTGCAGCTGTAATACAAGCAAAAGGAGGGCCTACCCGTTACTAAATAGAATAATAAAGCACTTTTTCTGAAAAACATGCAGTGTCCAAATACTTTTGTCCATATAGTGTAGGTGTTATTTTAGTTCACATAGTTGGTGGAATACTCATTTGTCATTTGAGTTTGTCATTGGTGTGGACACGGAATTAATCTTGGATTGCAATGTCCTTAATTTTGGACATGTTGAAATACACATTTTTAATTTAATGGAAGTCTGTCATTTACTCTGATACAGTCAACCATCATCTAAACTAGTACTGGGATCAGACTACAAATATGGAGGTGTCAGATGTACGTCATAGAAAGAACGATTTTTTTTATCCCAATGCATTATTCTATTTACGGAGCTGAAGTTAAAAATGAAGGATATGGGTATCAAAAGTGATTCGATTCAATGGTATTTGATAACGATATCAGACCTTATTTTGTAGAGAAGTAATAATCACCAGTAATATTCAAATTGGTGGTAAACTAAACGTGAGAAAAAGAAAGAGACGAACGAAAATGGGTTTGAACGAATATATTTTAAATCAAATTAATAAAATAAAAAATAAATATTTAGTTTCTCCTGCACATGCATATATTGTAAACGAAGTAAATAGGTTAAAAATGAGGCGATAAATATCAATTTTAACTTCTCGATTTCACTGTAGATTTCGCATTTTCTTCTAATTTATTAAGAAAATTAATCCACTAGACAAAAAGAAAGGAAGAATAGAATATTGAGAATTTTTTCTTTATTTCATGTCAGTGCAATATCCCTTCAAACAGCAAAAGAAAATTAGTTTTTCATTCCCTCATTCTTCTACGGAGGGCAGTTATAATACAATTCCAAAAGACGCAAATTCTATAGAGATTTGACTATAGTTAAACGTCTTAGGATACATATCTTTAGATTAGTCGTTTATTCAGAATTTAAGTGCAAAGTATTTAGCTAATACATAACACAAGTGAAAATCTATCTTTTTAAAATTATATCTATGAGTGTTTGGCATGTTTGTACACCACATTTAGAGCCAACAATGAGAATTTATTACGCTATTCCTTAGTGAAATTCAATTATAATTATACTTATTTCTACCGGCAGTACATAACGTTAACGTTCCATTCAATTTCATCCACTGATTTGAAAATATACCAACATCAAACTTCAAGGCCTAAATCTGCACACTTCGCATTTAAGGAAAAGAGTTGTACTAATTTAAGGATATCCCTGCTGGTGAAACACTTGCCTACAGAAGGAATATCATCAATCTTAGTCCCCATAAAAGTTATAACATCGAACTTTAAGGCCTAAATCTGTACACTTCGCATTTAAGGACAAGTTATACTAATTTTTAAGGATATCACTGCTGGTGAAACACTTGCCTACAGAAGGAATATCATCAATCTTAGTCCCCATAAAAGTTATAATAACATCAAACTTTAAGGCCTAAATCTGTACACTTCGCATTTAAGGACAGGAGTGTACTAATTTAAGGATATCACTGCTGGTGAAACACTTGCCTACAGAAGGAATATCATCAATCTTAGTCCCCATAAAAGTTATAACATTGAACTTCATGGCCTAAATCTGTACACTTCGCATTTAAGGACAAGTTATACTAATTTTAAGGATATCACTGCTGGTGAAACACTTGCCTACAGAAGGAATCTTAGTCCCCATAAAAGTTATATTAACATCGAACTTCAAGGCCTAAATCTGTACACTTCGCATTTAAGGACAAGAGTTGTACTAATTTAAGGATATCACTGCGGGTGAAACCCTTGCCTATCGAGGCGAACATCATGAATCTCAGTCCTCAGAAAAGTTATTTCCTCGTCAAATATACCAGCTCTTTTCGGAACGACATTATGGGCACGAATTTTATCTTCCTTTCAGCCATAAACCAGGCAGAACAATGCTGTCTTATTCCGATCGCATGCACACCGTAATAACCCACATGAAAGCGGAGGGAATACTAATAACATCAACCCAACAAGAATTACCCGAAAGGAAAAAAGACCCCCACCCACCTGGAGGATACTATCTACAAAGAATTTCATTCTCCCTCTATTTTTATAATTCAGGAATATTTTATTCCGGTATAATATTCGGCCTCTTCCCCCGCTTCCTTTTTAGGGGAACGTATAGGGAATTTCGGATGAAAGTTTCATTTTTTCATTCACAATAATTCCCCGCAAGTGAAATGTCTAGAAATTCCTGAGCAACCGCATCCAACTCAACGTCTGTGCTCTCTTCTTGCTTCTAATCCGATTACGGTTTTTCGCCATCAATACAGAGAGTGAAGGGCCGAGTTGAGCTGTTTTTCCATCACCTCGGTAACATGATTTAACCCTTTCCTCTTTTATTGACTTTCGACCCCTTTTGTTTATAGAACCCCGGCACAGGAATTACGGCGGGAAGACCCGTTCTCCATTCTAGCTTTCGAAAAGTATTTCAAAAATTTGCATAAGAAATTACAGGGGCGCTTGAATTCTACTCAGCCCACCACATTTCCTCCTCCCGTTCTTGTTCTTCGAACTCGGGGAAGAATCCCGTGAGCGTAAAATCACGCTTAGAAATGAGAGGAGGTTTGAAAAGATATTTTTTCCTTTAGCGATTGCACTATGTTTAAGTTCTTAATCTCTTGGATGGCCATCCGATGGATACAGCTTGATTAAAAATTCCGTGATCGAATATTTAGAGATTGTTGTACAGGTAGCAACTTAGGTTTCGTCCTGTTCAAATAGTTTAAATGCGAATCAAGGCAACGTGGATTCTTTTTCACCTTTCGTTTCCTATATCAGGTAGGAAGAAATAAGTTTTGTATATCTCTGTAGTGATCAACTTATAGTGACAAACAAAAATTGATTGGACATTTATTTAGTTAGGTGATTGGGAATAAGTCAGTGGTATTATGTCACTTTAATTTCGATTGTGCGTTAACTGCCTAATATAGGTACATAGACTTACCCCATCCAAGACGCATGCAATGAAAAACTACATCGCTCTCATAGAAAAATAGTGTCTTAACTAAACAACACATTAAAATTAGTCTGACAGGAGGAAGTATGAAACAGTATCTACGTGGAGGATATATTACAAGTCTGTCTTATGCCCAAATATCGCAATTAGAAATTACAATAGTTACTTCACAATTTAACCTTCCTGATGGTTGGCTAGACAAGGTATATTGTCATCATCAAAAAATGACCATATTTTGATGTACGAGATGTCTCGTCATTAGAAGAAAACTCTCCAGATCTTGATCTCGTCATCATCATAAAAAATCGGCAATATTTTGATGACGAGATATTTGGTCATTAAACAAAATTGGACAGATATTGATGAACGAGATATCTCGTCGAAACCACTTGGAGAGTTAAGGCGATGTAATTTATTATTTATTTACGAAAAGTTTATCCTCATGTATTACAGAGTAAAACATTTGGCATAGCACCTAAGAAGGAAAGCAAAATCAAAATTAAGAAACAAAATATGATTGCGTATAGTAATGTATAAAAATTTACAAAACGTGGCAAAGATCTCCTCTGACTTAAATAAGTCCAAAGGTAGGTAGGTAGTTAATCAACGTCCCACTGGAGCAACACGACGGACTATTGGTGACGGTACTGGATTAATCCCAAAGGGAAAGATCCAAAGACGAAGTCTTGTAATTTTGAACCGTGGTCAAATGACGAGATCAACACCCGAGCTGGCACCCCACTCTCCAAACTTCCACACCACGGCAGCGTGAGGACATTTGAGGTCACGACAGATTTAACTTGCCCGAGCCCAGTGTACACTACGGTCTTTGGTTGGACCGAGTTTCGAACTCGCAACCTTTCGGTTACTAATCCATTGGTCTTCTAACTGGGTTACCGAGGTATTAAATAAGTCCAAAGAAACTAGGATGAAGGGATGGAAAATGTTTGAACATTTTTCCGAGGAGAATTCTTTGCTTAATGAGGCTCAAGCAGTCAAAGAGCAAATGGACTGTGTCCTTCTGCCGTTCCCACACCTGCACTGGTCACAATAAAAATCTGTGGGACCAGAGATATATCGCGTCAGATAAAAATCTGGTCCCAAATGATTGTTTATCAATTTCCATTTACCATAGGGAAGAATCTTGGTTATATGGACATTCGGTTCCGGTATCCTTTGTTCCGAAATTCGATGATTTTTGTTTGTACATGTTTTTATTTCAGAACCATCGAGCTTCCAATGAAATAGACGGAGCATGTATTTCTATTATTTCTCCCAATCACACGGTTTGAAGATATGCCACATGGTGTTTGGGGAAGTACGAATCCTAATGTAGGACTATTTATTGACAGGTTAATGCGACCATTAAGCGAGATTAAAATCGCTAGTTTAAACTTTGATAACCAAACGGCCCAAGTTGATTCCCAAGCCAATGTGACCACTTCTGAGATCTTGCGACAACGACCTCATTCACACGCGTTCCTTTCATAAGGAGATCGATGGCACCAAAGCACTCAAATCGTGGATCATTCTAGTTGTCGACTTATATGACTGAATGAGTTGTAATTTTGGTTTTCCTCTCGCTCCTGGAAATTTGTTTTTTAATTTTAGCAGTATTTTTCCAGAGATGTGACATCATAATAAAATAAAATATGTGGATACTTTGATGTGGTAATGTAGTTTAGAAGAAATGTATTGATGTATTGATGACGAATGTATTGATATTTTCTGGACTATATGAACCGCAATACATTTCCCCTTTCAAACTGAGAGGAAAAGCTAATGTTATAATGTCTTATCGATGTCAACATTACGGGGATGCTAAATTATAACGAAGCATTATCTATGGGAATTAATAGGCCGAGGTAGCTCAATTGGTAGAGTCACAGATTAGCAACCGTAGGATTGGGAGCTCGAAACTCGGTCCAACCAAAGAGCGTCGTTTACGAGAGGACTGGTGCACGTTAAGTCGTGGTGCAGTAGTTTGGAGAGTGGGGAGCTACTTCTAGTGTCGACCTTGTCATCTGACCGTGATTCAAAATTACGAGGTGCTATCCTCGGATATATCGCTTCGGGATTAATCCCGGGCCGTCGCCAACAGCCAGCCGTGTTGCTCCAATGCGAAGTAAATTCAACTACCAGTCAACTACGGAAATTAATATAATTTAAAGATACTTTAATGAGCGACCACGTCTAATGTTTCCACTTTTTTGTTAAATATAAACACACATTTTTATTGCTTTAACGAATATTAAAGTCTTAAGAAGCATTCTTCCTGACAGAAAATAAGAGACCAAAAATGTTTGACTTCCAAAAAAACTCGAGAAGGTTATTAAACTATGCACGAGCACGTTAATTTAAGATTCTGTTAAAGAGAATGCGGGAGTTATAATTAGAAAAAATAGACACATGCTTCCGAAAAACGACGAAGTTGAAGAAGAAAAACACAGCCAAAAAATGTCGAAGTTCCAGCATAGGAAGAGGTTACCAAGAGGAAAAAAACTTGCGCCACCAGCTATAATGCGAGCGGACGCTATATTAAAAATTCGAAAGGAAAATATTCAAACGAATTCTAAAGTTTTGAAAGGATTTAAAACTAAGCATTTAAGTAAAACTTTGCATTTGTGCTTAGGAATTAAATAAGTCTCGAAGAAATCTTTGGAGAAAACAAGCGGGAAGGGGAAAAATGATAAAAATAAGAGGATTTCGCAGAAGGGAAATACTTATTTTTAAACATTTTTCGTGCTGTTATTTATTTAAGACTCGATGTGTGAGGCTCTTTCTCAATACTTAAATTCCTGACTTCTTTCTTTGCTCCGATGAAAAGTGGAAAAAGCACTTAAATGGAGAAGTCGCGGATAACCAAGGTTTTTGTTATTAAGAAACAGGGTGTGAAGCACTTTATTCCCTCCCCCACCCCCCGAAAAGAGTATGTTCCCTTCTTTAGATTGATTTTAAAATTCAATTCATACTCTACACTCGATTAAAAATCTCAATTCGAAGTGAGAACATGCGAAAGTAATACAACGCAACTCATCTGATGCTAGAGTAATTGAGAAAAGTAATATTAGGAACCGTGTGTATCTAAGTCTGAACTATTGAAGACTTCGAAGTAATTATGTGATAAAATGATCAGTGATTCAAGATTGAGTTGGATAATTGTCTTTGTGCATGATAATTGCTTAGAATTATGACATATTTTGGCGATGATAGCTGGAATGGTCAACTCACTTTTCATACGATAGCTCTAAAATTATATTGTTTGTTTATCTATTTATTTTTCAATGCCCGACCACTCATCCCTTCGACACAACAAGGGGCGAACTGGGGGTCATTTGTGAGGGAGCATCCAGAGGGTAAGCGAGATTCAAAACCTGGACCTAATGTGTGGTAGACAAACGATGTGACCACTATACCACGAATGCGACTGTTTTATTAAAGGAAAGGATATTTACTCATTAACATTCATGGTGGGCGGTTGTATTTATGGTGAAAGGGCCATATTTGTCCAAGTTGAGCCCAAGACAAGACAAACAATGTCAAGTAATGGGCAAACATACAAAATGGAAGTTTTACTGACACAGAAGAGAGAAATAGGGAGGAATATAACCTGACAGGAATCGAACCTATAACTGCTACAATTCACAGGTTTCCTGCGCATTGGACAAGACCAATGGACTAAACTTTAACATTCATATATGCTGTGAATCATAGTTTTGTTTTTGCATGCATTATAGCTTTATCAAAACTTTATTTCGGTTATATGCGCCGGTTGGAAGAGTAACGGATTAGCAACCGGAGGGTGCGAGTTCAAATCCAACCAAAGACCGTCGTGCACAAAGGGGGCTGGTGCGCGTTAAATCTGTCGTGGCCACAAATGTCCTCACGTTGGCGTGGTGTGGAAGTTTGGAGAGTGGGGTGCCTGCTCGGGTGTGACGTCGTCATCTGACCGTAGTTCAAAATTACGTGTTGTCCTTGGATCGTCCCTTTCGGGTTCAATCCCGGACCGTCGCCAATACCCCGCTGTGTTGCTCCAGTGCGATGTTAATTAAAATACCTACCTACCTACCGGTTTTATGCGTACTTGGTTTTCAATATTCGAGTTCAAATCCCTTCAAAGTGAAATGCATGAAAGTGTAATTTGCTAAATGATTATATTTTATTACATAAAGCAATAGCTCTCTAAAAATTCTTAAAAAATACTGCTTATAATTTTTAAAGACATTATTGTCTTACTAGTGTCCTTTATACAAATCACACCAATGCCAGTTTATGGATCATATGACCTTTTACGTACTAATTGGCGAGAACGTGGTCATTGTCAGGAAACCAGGGGAGGTGCTGAAACATCGCACCAACAATGGTGAGCATGCCATCCTGGAGAAATGTGGGAAAGATGGCCAGCATTTACGTGTCAGAAGAAATCAGTAATTTCCTAGAAGCCAACCCAACTCTGTTACATAGGAGATTTGAACTTGTAGCCAAGCGCTTCAGTCCAACAGTTACTCACTCCTGATGGTTGTTTCGACGAGGTGTCTGGTCATTAGAGAAAGTAACCAGATCTTGATGAACGAGACATTTCAGAATCTGGCTATTAGAAGAAAAACGACCAGATTCTGATTTCGTCATCCTAAAAAAATCGGCAATATCTTGATGACGAGATATCATGTCATTAGCAAAATTGGTGAAATCTCTATGGACAAGACAATTTGTCGAAACCACATGGAGAATTAAAACATCTTTTACAGACCTTTATATCATTTTAATACACTCCGTCTGCATTCAATTTTATTAGTATTTTATGAAAATTTTGTTAATATAAATAATAATTTTACATCATCACTGTATTACAATCATTTTGTATCAATTTTTAAAATTTTTGAGATTACGCATACCTAGTACATACACAGAAGAAAGTGTTACAGACACAAAACCATGCTATGCATTCAAGGCCAAGAAATAAGACTAACTATAACATCGGGAGCCCTCTCCCAGTGCTATCAATACTTAAGAAGTCGCTTCCTTTAGGAACGTTTGTTCCCATCGAATTGGAATTGTCATTAGCAAAATTGGTCAGACCTTGATAAACGAGATATCTCGTAGAAACCAGTTGGAGGTTTAAAAGAGACGCCTTCTCCCGATCGGCCGCAAATAAAAATAAAATGACATAAAACTTTATATTTTAAATAATGGTTACGATTTCTGCAGTAGTACAATAATGAAGTTAGTACAAAATTCTCAAACTATGTCAAGAATTTAATAACAGCATTAAGCTATTCGTCCAATGTAAAATTTTGAATAAGCATGAGAAAACAATATTTAAACTCCATTTTTGAATATGATCATTTTTCCGGTTTAACTAGTCCTATGGTTACCTCCCCTGGTTGTTGTCTCTATGAGGTATATCATCATTAGTAAAATTGAGCGGATCTTGATGGATATACCTCGTCATTAGAAGAAAACTCTCCAGATCCTGATCCCGTCATACTAAAAAAAATCGGCAATATCTTGATGACGAGATATCTCGTCATTAGCAAAATTGGTCGGATCTCGTCGAAAATACTTGGAGGGTTAAATTTTAAATCGCAATTTTTACTACCTTCATGAAAATGCATGAAAATAGTTAGGCACTTGAGATGATCAAATAATGTTGTGGCTCAGTTTAGTTTTAGAGGAAATGTTGAAACTTTGAAACTGCTGCATAAAAGAGAATTACAATAACTGGTAAATAACATGTAAAACAAACCCCTTTTTTGACATCTACGTACAATTTTACTAACGTACGTGACACAGAAATCGGTGTTATTTGTATATTGGTGAATGGCAACGAACGGATATAAATAATATAAAATCAACCGCTACGATATTCAATCGCCAAATTTTACCGCTTAATTTAACTATGCTTGATTTGAGCTATGGAGCTGCATAATATTGCTAAAACTATCCGATAGAGGTCGCCACTCTAATGAAATTCTTCAGCAGTCTGATTACAGAAATCAATGAGAAATCTGGAACATAGGAATCAGTGCAGGAAAGAAAATATGAGCGAAAATAGGTTTAGCTTAAAAAAATACCGTATCACCTTTGAACAAGGGGATGGGAAGAAATTGACGTAGGCTTTCAGAATCTAATTGTGATAACGTGATTATTGCTTTTTGCTATGCATTTGATTGAAAATTAAGAGTTACTACCTGTGAAATTAAAATAAATGCTGCTACATATTTGTACATAATTTAATTTCAGAGGTATGAAATCCATTTATGCCTCTGTTAGCTGCATTCATCATAAATGGATGCAATGGATAAATAATGCATAAATGGAAGCAATGGATAAATGGATTGAAATATGACATGAAGTAGGTTAGCAGTTAAGAAACTTAGTGCAGATGCTAAGCGTGTGTCTTTAAGTTTTAAATTATATGAATTAGTTGAAGTATTGAAAAGTTAAAAAAACTCATTATTAAGGAAATAATAAAAATTAGAAGAATGTGTTTCAGTTATGAAAGCCGTTCTTGCCATGACAGTAAATATGATTTGCTAATAATTATTGAACCACAGGTAGATAGGTATTTTAATTAACGTCGGTACTGGAGCAACACAACGAGCTATTGGCGACGGTCCGGGATCAAATCCAAAGGAAAAGATCCGAGGTACCACGATGACCACGGTACGATCACCACGTAATTTTGAATCATGGTCAGATGATGTATTGAAACACAGAGTTATGACAAAACAGCAAAAATGAGAGCAAAAAAATTCTGCATGTAAAACGCAAAATAACGCGAAAAAAAAAACAAGCAAAATCCTTAAAATTGAAGGAATCCAAAATAATAAATAAAAGGAAAATTTTGTTTAATGTTTCAGTGGACAATTTGAGGGGCAAATTCTTCTAAAATGATAAAATGTTTATTCCTGTAGGTCACACACTATTTGTATTTTTAATGTGGTGTTTATATCATGGGAAAAACTGTTTAACTAGTTTTAAATTATTTTAAAACAAGCAATCAAAGCAGCGCTCGAAGAAGAGTTGATATTAAAAATACAACAGCTTTAGAAATCAGAAAATACATTCAATGAACACATTTTTAAATTTAAGATTAATAATTATAATTGATTACTCATGTAAATATGAATAAAAAGGTATATGCTCAGATAACACATTTAGTTTAATACATAATAAAGAATTTAACAGTTTTGAAAGTTTTTTGGAAAAATCATTTAAGATTTACGCCTCTGGTAACTGATAAAACTGAATAGCTTACAATAATTATTTTAAATTAAAACTCCACTAATTACACACTGTAAATAAGAGTATTGTCAATGTTAATATAAGCATATTTGATAAATGACGAGTATCAAGAAGAAAATGCTAAATACTTACTAAAATAAATACTTATAACACAAAAAGTTTAGAAATTTTGAAACCAAAATTTAAATTCATAACCAAAATATGAATTGCAACATTATTAATCCGAAAATAAGACATACATAATATATAAAATAAAGTGGAGCACGTGCGGTCACGAGGTAAGTTCGCCCTCTGAATATAAAACATGCCTGATTAAAGTAAGCGCTGCCACCTGTTGGAAATCCATGAAGGAGTCGTATGGATTAGTTTCACCGCTAGAGCGCTTCGAATTTCGGCAAGGAAGTTGCGCAGACCAAAGGGCATGAATGAAATAAAATATTTTTGAAACACAATGCTATTCTATTGCAAACAGAAAAAGAGTCTATCCTCACCACTTTCACGAATACAAGAAATGGCATTAAAAAGTATTTCTAAGAATTTCTAAATCACTAAAAATCGATCGAAAAATTTAATTTGTTTGGAATTTTTAGTTTAAAAAGTAATTGATATCTCTACATAAAGCACAAGAAGTTTTAAATTACGTCCTTTTTGACCGCGTTACATTGAAAACATCAAAACTCATATAGTATATAGATAGTATAGAAGGTCTACTACAAAAACGTGTTATTTTCCGATTGAGATTTTTTTGACATTCTGATTTCGAACTGTTTCTCGTGCAGTAGTTTTTCTTAATTTCCTTAAACAAATTTGGGTAATTCTTGTGATTGTCGTTTATATCTAATTGCAAATGTGAAATTTACATGCATCCTAGCTTTGAAAATTTGGTTTAAAATATTGCTTATCTTAAGCTTTTTCAAAATTTTGAAACTGCATTTTTAAATATCTCTACAAATAAAGTACTATAAATGTATGAAATACCTTTTTTAATTATTTTACAATAGTAAAATAACAGCTATTTTTCATACAGTAACTAATGAATTAATATTCGTTACTTATAGAAATGTAAGTTTAATTACTTAATACTCATTAAGAAGCATGAAATGGTTATGAACTATGTTTTTTCTGCTCCGACTCAACCACCTTTTGAGATATCTAAGGATCAATCCTCCATCAGAGACACAAAAGTAATAAATAATTTAGACTTAAAACACTTTTATGAATAATATTCATCACTTAAAATTACTTTAATATCATTTCGAAGCAAAAAAGCCATGCTTATGAATCTTTCAGCGTTAAGTCAACCATTTCACAAATCTACGTATCATAAATTATCCAACTATGACACAAAAGTAAAATATGAAATTTCAGAAACAAGGTTTGAGTAGTTGCTTAATACTATTTAATGTGACCTATTTTGTAATATTTGTAAACATAAATATTTGCGAAACAAGCATTGTACCGTCTTTAGTGTATTTCGATCAACCGAGATCTGTCATTTCTATGCTTAAAGTATGCTTTTAACCTTCTGAGCGATACAAGATTTCTGAGTTGTGTAGTATTGCTTTTACCTCACAACACACTTAATGACTAAACAACTATATCTATTGGGTGAAAGAATTCGTGGATCCTTTACAACCTTCAGAAAGATTCTATTGGTCTTTCCTTATAGTGGAATCCTTCGGAGAGAGTTTATTTTTCCTTTCCTTAGAAATAGAATCCCTTTGAAAGAGTATATTAGACTTCCTTGAAATAGCATCCTTTGGAAAGAGTGTATTGTCTTTTCCTTAAAATAGAATCCTTCGGAAAGATTATACTGCTCATTTCCTTAGAAGTGAATATTATGGAAAGATTATGTTAGTACAGAGTGTCCTAAAAGTTCCCGTACTGACGGTTCGTGAATTTATTATACAAAAACAAAACACTTTAAAACAATTATTTTTATGCTAATAGTGAAAAGCACTTTTAACATAACGTAGGAAAAAAATTTGAACTCACATTTATAATAAATGTTCAAAATGTCCGCCCCTTTTTTGGAGGCAAAGCTGAAGTCGTTTGCGCATATTTTTAGAAACGCGTTTCAAGATGCTGGGAGTGACTTCTTGTATCCTTTGAGTAATGGCAATTTTCAGATCATCTATTGTTTGGAGATTATCTTCATAAACTTTGTTCTTTAATTCCCCATTCATTAATGCAAAAACCTTTACATTCTCAAAAAAATTGGCGTTTGGTGTGCCGTATCACGCAAAAGGATTGTTGGGCTTCGGTTTTTCCAGACAACTGTTGATGGCACTGTATACAGAGAATTCATTCAACAATTTGTTGCATTATTAGAAGTGAATGAACGAGATCCTTGGTTCCAACAAGACTGTCAACCTGCCATACAAGTTATGAAACCATGGGCATGCTTCAAGTTTTTTTTCGATCGACTCATCTCCAGAAATCTTTGACCAACCACCTCGTTCCCCTGATCTGAGCATCCCTGACTTTTTTCTGTGGGGATATTTAAAGAACAAAGTTTATGAAGATAATCCCCAAACAATAGATGATTTGAAAATTGCCATTACTCAAAGGATACAAGAAGTCACTCTCAGCATCTTGAAACGCGTTTCTAAAAATATGCGCAAACGACTTCAGCTTTGCCTCCAAGAAAGTGGCGGACATTTTGAACATTTATTATAAATGTGAGTTCAAATTTTTTTTCCTACGTTATGTTAAAAGTGCTTTTCACTATTAGCATAAAAATAATTGTTTTAAAGTTTGTTGTTTTTGTATAATAAATTCACGAATCGTTAGTACGGGAACTTTTAGGACACTCTGTACTTCCCTTAGAATAGAATACTTTAGTTAGTAAGATTTTGTTGGTAATTTCCTAAGAATAGAATCATTTGGAAATATCTATTGCTCCTTTCCTGAGAATAGAATCCTTTAGAGTTATTCTACTTCTCCTTTCCTCTGAATACAATGAATTTGGAAAGATTCTATTGGTCAAGAAGGTCAAAAATGATTAAAAGTCACGAAGGGAAGACTGCTGGTTGAAAGGTGGAATCATGCGTGAGAACCCCTCAGAAGGTTAAAGTTAAAATTTGGTAACAAAAAATAGAACGTTAAGGTATTTTGAAAATCGAATAAGATTTTAACTTTGCATGCAAGAAAGTTTCTATTATTAACTTTAGGTCTCCGAAATAAAGTTTTTGTTACAAATCGCCCACACACTAGTGTAATTAAAGTTTTTTTTGTGGTATCGAATCCCAAGAGAACGTTCCAAAAATAAAGCAATTGAACTAGAATAAAGGGCACCCACACGCACAATCTTGTCAACTTTACTAAAATACTTCGAGACTTACTTTGAGGTAAAATAAACTAAACGCAGAGGGAAAAAAGAGAAAGCATCTTTCTATACCTGCCCGTTCCAACCACAATAATAAGCTGGGGTATTTGAAGTAGTAGAGCATTAGTCTGTAATAAAGTTTTCCAATCACGTAGAATAAGTCACAGTTTGCTCTCTTACTTCGGCCTAATTAAATGTTCGGTTCGCCGGAAATAACGAAATGGACTTTTAGAGGACTTTGTCTCCATTATCCTCTATCCCTCCCAAGAGTGAGTGCGTGGAAAATCGGATTAGAAAATAAATACCGGAATCCCGAAGCATTTTACCATTTGTTACTCTTCATTTCATGCGATTTTAACCTATTACCCTCCAAGTAAAATAAAAAATGGAATAAAAGGAAAAACTTATTTTATAAGCTTGGAATTCGTTAAAAAATTGGTTCTTTCCAAGTTTGTTTTCAACCGAAAATAAGGACAACGTGAAGGTGCAGGTCTTGGTTTTGGTTTATCGCTGTGAGACCAATGTTTAATACACGAGGGCAAATTAAACTAGAAGACCATCTTGAAGGTCATCCTATTCTCCTCGTCAAGAGAAACCATTTATACCCAAAATCCTTTAGGGGAGGGGTATTTTTCCATGAGTTGTTTTAGAGCATAATTTCCCAAAGTGGGCGTTACTACCCCCTGTGGGTGCTGAAGGAATCTTGGAGGGAAATGCTACCCTCAAAGGAAACAAGGCGTAAGAAAGAGCAACATGCTAAAAACGTGTCACTAAACATGTTTTAGCTCTTCCAAGTGTGGTAGTTTAACCACGAAACCAAAATTTCAAAATTCCTAGGTTAATTCTTCCGTGTCAGGTCAAAAGGAGTTTAGTCAAAATGGTTACTTCTCAGAATCTTAACCCTCCAAGTAGTTTCAACGAGATATCTCGTCCATCAAGATCTGACCAATTTTGCTAATGACGAGATATATCGTAAATCAAGGTATTCTTTTGTGGTGACGCGATCAAGATCTGGTCAGTTTTCTCTTCTAATGACGAGATATCTCGTGAATTTTGCAAATGACGAGACACCTATACAACCACAAGGAGGGTTTGAATGAATATTTCTCTTTCTCACTAATATTCAGGAAGAAAAAGAGGCATGCCCTGATACATATAATTGTGAGATTAATTTAGTTTTTATTGTCAGCATATATTATTTTTAAAATTATAATAAGGCACTTGTCTCCTTTGGACCCATAAAAAGTCAGACTTATAACCCCTTTTGACCTGACACAAAAGAATTGTATAGCGGTTTTTTCGGGTAACCCCGCAACAGGTGCCCTATACCGCCCCCGGTGCCCTATACCCTGTACCGTCATCTGTTGATCAATAGCGTAAAATTTGTTCATGTACATTCAACGCATAATCGAATAAAAGTTTGCCGTTACTTGACCAAGTTGACCAATATAGTCTGTCCTTGAAAGGGTTAAGCAAACACTTACCCAATTGACCATAAACTCACTATAGTGTTGCATTACCATTGATTCTCTTAACTAAAAGGTAGGTAGGTATTTTAATCAGCGTCACACTGGAGAAACACAACGGTCTATTAGTGATGGTCGGGGATCAACCCCAAAGGAAAAGATCCGAGGACAACACCACGTAACTTTGAACTATGGTCAGCCAGACTCATCCTTCTCATGAGTGATTATTTTTTAATTTTATTGATTGGATTAGCATTAATTGCTAATGATAGTAAGTGTAATATTTGCATAGAAGATATTGAACATGTAAAACCCAACATTAAGCACATTAAGCGTATATATACCGAACTGGGCACGAGAAGAAAAAACCCTGTATTTTAATATTTTTAAAATTATATAAATTGTACTTTGTCCGAGGAGGCGGATGCTATCCTTACGCATTCACGTATTCGCCGCCGCAGTGAAATTTTATTATTCATAACATCGAGAAGTCATTGAGTTTTCTCACCTTCGGTTGGTTTTGTTGCATGAAAGTCAAGAATAACTGGTACCGTGGTTGGAAGAGCAACGGATCAGCAACCGGAGGGTTGCGAGTTCGAATCGAACCAAAGACCGTCGTGTACAAAGGGGCCTGGTGCGCGTTAAATCTGTCGTGGCCTCGAATATCCTCACGTTGGCGTGGTGTAGAAGTATGTTGATTGGGGTGCCAGCTCTGGTGTGACCTCGTCATCTGACCGTCGTTCAAAATTACGTGGTGTTGTCTTATTATCTTTCCCTTCGAGAGTTGATCCCGGACCGTCACCAATAGCTCGTTGTGTTGTTCCAGTGCGACGTTAAATAAATACCTACCTACCTAAGAATAACTTCGAAATTGAGTGGCAAATTGGATTTTGTTTTTCATCGTTGTATATAACTGCAAATATTAACTCCATATTCAAGTTCACAAAATATGTTTGGGCTGTTTTAATCCTGTTGCATCTGTCGTCGCCCATAGACGAATCAAAATTCAGATAGCTCCTTATACGTGAAATATAAGTAGACCGAGCATTGCTATTGAGGGGAGCTTCAAAGAGTGTGACCAACATATCGGTTAAAAGTCACATCACTGCTCTGTGAAAATTTGACTTGGTTAGTGATTTGGGATCGTATCGCCTACATCATGTAATGACAGGGTAGGTGTTTGAATATTCATTTCAATGGAGTGGTGATAAAATTGGTGAAATCACCAGTGTCCCACTATGTCGGGCGGACCAATCAGATGATTAATCAGTGGATGAGCGTTTTCTCCCATCCCGTGACCGCTCTGTGGACCAATCGGATGATGAATGTTTGGTTTCATTCATCTGACGAAAGTATAGCCTAAAGGTCACGTTACTACTAGCTTTGGTCACATGATCCCGGGCACATAAAACGGTTACCATTGCTCACTTTACTTTTATATCTCCTCTAGGGAAATAACCCTCATTTGAAAGAGTTCTGATTTAGCTCAACCCCGTACAGAATGGTGGTGCGGTAGAGTCTGTAGATAACAAAGAACATGCAACAAATTAAGTAACATTGTTGAACAGCTGTGACTTTGGCCAACGTGCTGGATTAGTCTTCCGAGAATATAAAGTTTTCACGATCAGTTCGTGGGAATCGTTAGAATGTGAATCTACAATTGATCTGGATTTTGCTATAGATTACAAAAATGTCCATAAAGTGAATCTAGCCCTCGGAAAGTCGATTTGTATCTTATCGCAACGTTTTGGAATATTACATCATATAACAGGGTAGGTGTGTGAACGCGCATTAATATAGAGTAGCGACGAAAGTCGTAAAATTACCAGTCTACTACTATTAGATGATCAATCAATGGACCAATCAGATGATGAATCAATGGATGGTCGTCTTCTCCCATCCTGTAGACCAATCAGATGATGAATGTTAGGCTCCACCCAGCAGATGGAAGTAGTCTAAAAGTCACGTTACTATAGTTTTGGTCACATGATCCTGTCCGCATAAAAAGGTTGCCATTGCTCACTCTACTTTTATATTTGCTCTATGAATAGACCCTACAAGTTTCCAATCCTGTTAGCCGTGGTTGAAGCAGGGATCAAAGCCCTAATCACAGAATTAACGATGCCAAAACTGCAAATCTTACATTCAACTACTTCGAAATTCCTCGTCGTCTGACCGTGGTTCGGAATTACAAAGTAGATTCATCATCGGATCTTTCCCTTAGGGATCGATCCCGATCGCCAATTGCCCGTTGGTTGGCTCCAGTACGACGTCAATTCAGCTATTTGGCTCAACTTCAAAATTCAGCGCAAAATAATCCGAATTTCATTTTCCTCTTTGATATTGCGAGTGTTCCACAAACGCGCTATTTTGCTTAGGTTCTTGAACTCATTTGATAAGTCCGAACCACTCCAGAAACGGCGAAGTTTAGATATTTCCACACATTCCCCAGAGTTTCGCTGGAATTGGAAACAACTCTTTTCCTTGTACGTCGAAAAAAAGATGGCTTGTTACTGGAGAAAGCCCTCCCCCAACGGGGCAACATTCCTCACTGAAGGGATGGCAACACTCCCAAACGCAACCTTTGTCCCACGACTTTCACTCCACGATGGCTCGTTTCGCAGAGCCGAAAACGCAACAAGTTCCCTCGTCTTATTGACCATGAGGTCGAATCGAATGAATAAATAGGGTTTTGCTTCGCACTAAAGTTCGCCTCCCCTCTCACATTCGGGTTGCCGGGGCAACGGTAGCCATGACGACAGCGAGAGTTATAAATGTGTCAAGACGCGCAACAAAATGAGCTGCGACTGGTTCGCTCCCCCGCTTTTGTTTGTTTCTTTTATTTTTCCTGCCTAGCCCTGCGGAGGTGCCACTTTGTGGGATGAAATGTCCGGAGAGAATAGTTTTGTAAGAATAAAATATAGGATGTTAGAGACGGGGCTAATCTAGGGGTAGGCTTCAACGAACGCGGGGAACGATCCCCGGTAAACGTTGAAGTGAAGAGGGATTTTTTTTGGTTTCCCGCTGTCGTTTCTGGCGGTGACTTGAAATTAAAGAAAATCGGAACGCGGGGTTTTGTTTCTGTTCATTTCCCCGTTTTAAAGCAGCTGGGAAACGAGAAGAATCCATGTGTATTCGTCTCTTTGGGGGCATTTTCGGTGGGAATTCTGTAGAAACGTTACGTGTGAAAATTATCAGGAATGACTATGCTGTGTAGACAAGCTTTGTTTTGAGCATAACTAGCAGACCATCGCATAGCATCTGCGCTAACTTTCTTGATTGCTTATATCAATTGATGCCGCGGTACACACATTTCATATCTTATTTCAATGGTAGGTATTTTAATTAAAGTCGCACTGGAGCGGAAATACACCACGTAATTTTGAATAACGGTCAGATGACGAGACAACGCTGGCACCCCACTCTCCGAACTTTCCCACCACGCCAACATGGGGACGTTTGAGGCCAGGACAGATTTAACGTGCACCTGCCTCCTTTGTACACGACGATCTTTGGTTGTATTCGAACTCGCAACCCTCCGGCTACTAATCCGTTACTCTTCCAACCGGGCTACTGCTGCCCATATCTTACATCAATCCGTTTATAATGGATATAGCTGGGTTAGGTTAGGGAGTTAATTAAAGTCCCACCGGAGCAACACAATGGGATAGTGGCAACGGTCTGGGATCAACCCCCAAGAGAAAGATCGGAGGACAACCCATTAATTCCCGAGGTTAATTCCATTTAGGATTGTTAATTGAGATATAGTTTGGTGCTGAGTTATTGAGTTCTGTGTAACTGAGTTTTTGTGAGATTATTACTGAGACAGATATACTTTTGAGTTGTAAATATTCGTGAGGTATATCATGGGTATGTTTCAATATGCCCTTTCTACTTACGATTGGTCCACAGATAACGCTTTGTACTGGGATATCAATAAGTGATTTCTAGAACCTGTTGTATTTTTATCTTAACCAGCTTTATAGCTAGTCTATGAATATTATCTAAATTTGTTTTTATCGTTTGTATATTACTTGTATGCAAACTTCAGCAATTGAAAGTAACAAGGGAACGCATACAAATAACCTTGCATACGTATTTTGATAGAATTAGGTAAATTAAATATGATTTCCCAATTCTTACTAGCCTGCAAAATTTTCTATTTGGTCTAATATTTACATTAAAATGAACTTCATATAAATACTTCTGTTCAAGTTGATACCTTGAATTGATTCCCTAATTAGGATAAGTACAGTGTGTGTGTGAAAAAAGGTTTGTTTTTTCATGGAAATATTCAGGATTTCCAGGAAATATTTCTAAAACTAATGAGAGGAAAAATCAAAAGTAAAACAAACAAAAGTTGAAAAGAAAATTTAACGATCAATTTTACGATATTTCCGTACATAATAGGTTTAAATAAGTGCTATGTAGGTCTTAATACATAACAGTGGTTTGAGATAAATTGTTTATCATTTGCATACAAGGGGATTGTTAAAACAAATTGATACAAAACCTTCCGTTGAACATTTAATATTGAATTTCTTTATCAACTTTTGTGTTAAATTTCAAGATTTAAAATTTTTGAATAACTCTCAACAAAGTTTGAGAGAATTACAGTTGAATGCATTTTATACGTTAAGCAGCCACCTTATAGAAAAAGCTTGAATATGTTAATCGAAAAAAAGTTTATTGCGGTTGGTTTGATTTGTCGCTCTACAGTCGCTTTTTCGTGGAACACGAGGAAGGTTTATTGCTTTTCACTTTCGGAAGAAATATCAGCACCATTTGAAAAAGTAACTTTCCTCAAACATTTTATGAATTTTAAAACATCTAATGCACAACTCAATACATTGAAAAGAAGTGGAAATTTTCATTCTGCCGCACACAGAAAACGCAATACTACATGAAATTATAGTAAAACAGTTTTCGAATAATTTAAAACAAATGCAACTGCGAGTTCAATTGAAAACCGGAGAGACCTTGTGATAAAGAATTTCGCTTCAAACGAAAGTTCTTTAACTGTTCTTAAAAATAAATATTCGGGAAAACAGAATTTCTATAAAAATTACTAAAGTACTGAGTGAGATAGCCTTTAATTTTTAGTTTAAAAATAAAATATCTGACGATCTTTAAATGAAAATCCGGAGAGTCATGTTGTTTTAGATGGTATGGTATTTAGATTAATTGGTTGGTTATGAGTGAAATTTGTTTTACATAGCATATAAAGAATTTGAAATTCATGAAACAGTTTTTATAAGATATAGACCCTATTTTGTTTACGTATATGAGAGTTGAAGTACCGATTGATGTTGGTTAGTTCATGACGCAAGGGTCGGATTCGGTCAAGCTGCATCAAGACATGTTTTGTCTATCAAGTAAATGGACAACATATACACAAATAAAGTTTTTCTACACAGAAGAGAGAAGCACATCCGTGGTAGTTCTACATGAATCGAACCTGTACCACCTACAGAACGCAGGATATTAGTCCAGTATTTATATTTTCGAGTTCACTATATTTCACTATAAATATGAAACGTGATCAAAATATGGGTACAATTCCGTATAGAAGTAGTTGGTATCATAACGCGTCTTAAAAAGAATAATAAAACTGAAAGAATATTACGAATTGCAATTTCAATTTCCCACTGTACCTGATTTTCCCTGTGGTTGCGTCAACCGAAAAGTGAAGCAAACAAGAACATATAAGAGGGATTTTCAGTGTAAAACAAAACAAAAAAAATCGAACAAAAAAATAGACGAAAAGTGAAGCAAACAAGGGCATATAAGAGGGATTTTCAGTGCAAAACAAAACGAAAAACCCAACAAAAAATAGACGAAAAGCGAAGATTTTTCTTCCGCTGCCCAAATGATCTCGCGTGAAACATGCCGTGGTTACCTTAAAAAGTAGTGTATAGCCATTTCGGCGACTCTTTGATCTAATTGGCGTTGATCAATCAACTATCACACATCAATTTTGAATTTTTATTGGCTGTTCTGAAATCGTATTCGATAAACAAGCCGAATGACGTCACGTTCGGAATACGGACAGCAAATACGCTCCGTCGTGGAAACATTACCATCTTTATTAATCTTGACTGAAACTGTCTCTTGTACACGGAGAGCAGGTTAAAACACCTGTGGATTCCCCCAGCGAATCGAGTCTACCTCCCTCACCACAGGATAAATATTCCTTTAACTTAACCAATGTAGCGCAACAAACGAGCAAACGCTCACGGCTTCTGTGGCTACCAGTCATAATAATTGGCCAGCGCTACAGCCCTTATCCGAGCCGAGAGGCTGCGAAAAGTTCAATAACTCATTATTAGCCCTCGTGGCGCATGGGGGTTCTTATGAATACAAGTCTATAAATGTCAGAAGCGGGGTGTTTTACGAGGAGTGACGCGCCACTAACTGTATCCGTGACCGTGCTCAGGCGAACTTCATTAAGTGGCCCGTATGGAAGCTCGTGAGGATTGATTTTTGCCCTTTTCCTTCCAAGAGTATCGACTTTACAATTCGGTTTCTTTTCCGTCACTCGCTCATTAATTATTTTCGGATCAACCTGAGAGGCTGGAGAGGGAGCCTGGCCGATACCTCCAAGTTAAAAAGCAGATATAGAGGTATCACGCGATACGCCAACACTCCAGCCGTAACACCTCCGTACTATCTTCAAGCAAAGGTCCTCATTGTATTCTTAAAAATTATGCACAACGGATACGCATATCATAATTATTTTTCTAATACAATCTGCAACTGCTCATGTATAATCTTTTGTTCAAGTTTTCTAGACTTTTTATTTTTTAACCCTCCGAGTGGTTTCGACGAGATATCTCGTCCATCAAGGTCTGATAAATTCTGCTAATCTCGTCATTAAGATATTGACGATTCTTTTATAATGACGAGATTAAGATCTGGACAGTTTCTTCTGATGACGAGATTAAAATCTGGACAGTTTCTTCTGATGACGAGATTAAGATCTGGACAGTTTCTTTTGATGACGAGATTAAGATCTGGACAGCTTCTTCTGATGACGAGATTAAGATCTGGACAGTTTCTTCTGATGACGAGATATTTCGTCCACCAGGATTTGGATAGTTTTATTCTAATTACGAGATACCTCGTCGAGACAACCACCAGGAGAGTTAATGAACTTCAAATTAAGTGCGAGGCAGCGCTAGCAACATGCGAATTGTAGGAGGCGCAGGTTATGCTTCTGTAACTTACCCTGTGTATTTCACTCTTCTGTCCTAGTTTAACTTTCCTTGTGTATCCATTACCCTTGTATCCATATTCCTTGTATATCCATTGCGTAACATCTTGTCTTGTTTTTGAGTCAGCTTTGCCGAATATGGCCTCTATGCCACAAAAACCCACCACACAACCAACCAAACTTGGAACTCCTACTGTATTTTGAAGCGTATTCATAATTTGTACGAATAAAATGTGTGGTCAAGTGCAGGCCCCAACAACCAATACCATGTTATATGCCTGTCCCCACATGAGTTCAAAATATATATTTGAAATGCTCAACGTAGGATTTCCACAAATGTGACAAATTGCCTATTTTTATACAACTGAACATTCAACACCTTTATTATTATTGGTTGGTCGGGTTTTATTGCACAATGGCCATATCTAACCGTGCTTCGCCAAAACAAAAGACAAACAACGTCAAGTAATGAAATGAACACAAAAGTTTTACTGGCACTGAAGAGAAAAATACACCCAGGTTAAGTTAGAGGAATCAAATTTGAGTCGTTAGCAACTCTCTCTCTCTCTCTCTCTCTCGCGCGCACGCACACGCACGCACACACACGCACACACGCACACACGCACACGCACACGCACACGCACACACACACGCACACACACACACACACACAGGTTGAGAGCGTAATGGGCAAACCCACTTAGACCCGGCAGCCCCCTTTGATAATAAAAAAAACGTTGAAAATATTTAAAAAGAAAAGAACCTAGAAAACAGACTGAAAAACTTTTTACATTTTCTGCGCTTCGTCCTAAAGCCCCGCAATGTTTTGTAACAATGTAAAAACAGTGAAGCCACTTAAAAATAATCACTTATGATATATTCAACAAGTGAATGGTAGAAAAGTATCAAAAGCGTAATTTTATGACAGCAATCGTGTACAGATCGATTGCATTGGTATCACTTTTCATTTAACGGAGTGACATCTTTGATCGAAGTGTCATCTAAAGACTCCGAAAAGATTGAAATGAACATAACTGCATAACTTTTCTATCAATTGAGTGACATTTTTGGTTTGAGGTATCGAAAACCCGACACGAAAGGACATTGGAAAATTTGATTGATAATACACAAGTACCGAAAGTGCAGTTTGTATTGAATTTTAAAAATTGTTATACTGGAATAAACGAATAGCTCTTAAATTATAAAGAAGAACTGTTTGGTGGAAGAATTTTATTTACAAAACTAGAAGTTAATTGAAAGCAACGTAAATAAACTGTTTTTTTTTTTAAATTAGTAAACGTGTTTTAAGAAAAATTATAATTAGTATATACGATGCTCCAACAACAATTAAAGTTAGTATTCAGAAACAGTCACATTATTTCTCTGATAAACATCACAATACCATCAGAACGGATTGAAAGCTAAGGCAAATAGTATACGGAAGAATTTTCTCAGATAGAAATGTATATATTATACACTAACGTACGTGGCACAAAATTCGACATTATTTGTATATTGGTGAATGGTAACAAACGGATTTAAACCATATAAAATCATTTATTTGGCCAATTCGTTTAAATGTGCTTTATTTGAGCTATGAAGCCGTGAAATATTGTTAACAAAGTACTCGGAAGAGCTTGTCGCTCCAAAGAAATTCTTCAACAGTCTGATTACAGAAGGCAATGAAGATCTGGAATATAGAAATCGAAGCAGAAAAATGTGAGGCAAAGAGGAATAGGTTTAGATATTAAGAATATACCGAATCGTTTCTCAAGTAAATGGGATGTAATTGAAATGGGAGCCCAGAATGTAATTATGGTAACATGATTGATAGATGAATTTTTTGCCATGGAACTTAGGAACTGTTGGAACTTAGAATTAACTCCAGTAAGTACACGAAATGCTGTTTAATATTTTTTGACTAAATTTATTTCCATTGGTGGTATGAAAGTTGCATATCAATGCTTATATCGATTATAAGCATATTTAAATAAGGCATAAAAAGTGAGGAACGACAATGCCGTCAATTGATATTTGTAGAAATTTCAGAGCAGATTCTATACGCTGGTCTGGTATTTAAAATTTGTTTCATTTGTAAGTAAATACGTCTTATAAAAAGGTGTTCAGACAAATTTATGACGTTCATTAATTAAAGTTGGGAAAACAAAAGAAACCACTGTGAGCAAGTCATTGGATAAGAGACTCCTGACACTTGTGTATAGCAATCATAATTATAATTAAACAGCTAGACTATGTTGACTTTATGGCACACATGCACAATCACTTTTTTGAAATATAAAAGCACAATAAAAGGAAAAGATTTATATCTTCTAGTGTTAACATTAAAGAACACTTTTGGAAATTTAACAAGGTACTAATACCTTAGTGCAATGGGAATAGCACTCTTTAAAAGTTCTCTGTTTAATTATCAAGTTGCAATTTAAGAGCACTCTATCGTGACACCTTGTTGTGATAAATTGTTCTACGAAGGATCAGGTAGAGGACAATTCAAATTTATAGCTTCGCTTGTCTATTAATTTTACGCAGAGCCTTCACAGGAAACTACCGCAAAACGTTATTGTGAAAAGGTTTCCTGCTTACGAATAGCTGTTACCATAGTTTTTTTATCTCTTTAGTAACAAAAACTACTAAAAATGTAAGAAAAGGCAAAATAAATTATGCTAAGGTACTTAATATTAGGTACCAGAGTTCGTTTCGAAAGATATTTTAATTGGCAAACTAATGTCTAAGAAGCGAAGATTAAATATATCAAATATTTGCCTCAATTTTAACTTTTCTTGGTGTGATGAAAGTACAGAAAGCATGCATACAGAACGTGTGCATAAAATATCTAGTTTTCAGTGCACACAAACCGAAATTTACTAGAACCATTAATTATAAAGCAAGAATGAACAGTAGGGAAGCGAAAAATTTGACTTTCTCTGGAACAAATTCTACCAGTGAGAAAAATTTGTTAGACCACCTCAGATGAACCCATTTGTCAATGTTTAGGAAATTATAAAGTATCTTAGACCGGCTGTTGAAGTTTTGTCAGTCTCGCAAGACACCACCTGAAATCACTCCTGCGAAAGGTACTTTCCCATGATCAGCATAAATGACATAAAACAATGGTTTTCGGTCCTCCTTCCGAAGCTTCTAAAACATTTAGGATTGTCAAATATTAAAAAGAAACTCAACTCATTTTCCGAAATCACCAATATACCGTATACTCCAATTTTGATATTTCATTTAGAAATCACCTCGGGGGCACATCTTCTTTAGGTGTGTATGGGTTTCACGAACCTGAGATACTCCAGTGATTCTTTTCCCATGAAGTTTACTGCCTCTGGTAAACATGGGGGTCTCGACTCCGGAATCCCCAAGCGTTCTTTCTCTGCTTTCTCGTCCATCCTTTCTTTTCGCAATTACTCGACATTGTCTGGTACAGCTTGGCCAAATATGGCCTTTGCGCCATGAAACCTCAAAACAACCAACTATCATTTAGAAATTTGATGCACAGAATTGATCTGTCTGCGTTTACTTTTATGTTTACCATTTCCAAACGCCATCAACGTTCACTTATTGAAAGGTTCAGTCAATGTGGAAATTTTTCGAAAATGATATTTTAATGGAATAATGGTCTAGTATTCGACATCGACTCTTGCAGTTGATTACCAACCATGAAAAACCACTAAATGGTGTTGTGGGTCAGTATCTAATAACACGAAATCACATTCGGGTGTGGAGCAACGATCTATGTGGAAACACCCGTGACTACCGGACTCGTATTTGTTTACGGAAAAAGCTACGGAATCGCTAAGCCTCACGCTTGGTTTGGTTTGGTCCCCTAATTCTTTTCTTTATAAAAAGATGTGTTTTATGCAAGGAGCGGGAAAAAGTGAAGCTTACTACATGCGACATTAATCGCTCTAACCCTCCTGGTGGTTGTCTAGACGAAATACGTCTTCATTAAGAAAAAGCTGATCAGATCTTGATGAATGAGACCTCGCCTTTAGCAGAAACTGGCCAAATCGATCTCTTCACCATCAGAAAAACGACAGTATCTTGATGACGAGATATATCGTTATTAGTAAAATTGATCAGACCTTGATGGATGAGTTACCTCGTCGAAACTACTTTGAGGGTTAACGAACTTAGCCAAATTTACAAAATGGTGAATGGAATTAAGTGTCCATGTGGCACTCAGCCATGTAACATTGTCATGAGAAATATTATTGATGTTTTTTGCTCATGTAATATTAGTGATATGTAACATAGACCGTTATTTGGCCGAACGCTTCAATTTTAATATTTTTTGAAGATTGTAGTGTCACCAATAAAGTAGAAAGTATGCAACGCATGATGGTTGAATCTTTCCTCTGGTGGCTCAAGCATATAATCGGATAAGAAGAGAAACTAGTTAACTAATATTTTTCAGAGGCATTCAATGCTTATTATCATGATAAAAAATGCATAAACCTTTTGTTATCTGCACAAGAAATATACAATACTATCAAAATGCTTATAATTTATAAAATATTTTACTTAAAAACAGATAGTTTTTAAAGTGGTATTCAGTAAAAATTTTTTTTGTCTGAAATGAGTTCCTTCTGTGAATGTAAATGAACTATGGTCTACAAATACCAAATTTCTTTTCACACTTGATATAAAGCTACCCGTTTCAGCATAGCATCTGTAATGCTTTCGAAGTATTGATCTGTCAACTTTCGTTATTTTTAAATGCCAAAATAGCTTAAAACCAAATAAATACATATCGATTTTAATGCTTTAAATTATCCCATTCTTAAAATATTTACACAACCTTTCATAATCACCAAAACACCGAGCAGACGCCTTTGAAACACATGAAAATGCAAGCTCTTGTATACGATACTAACTCTTGGATGAAACTATTGGTAGAAAAAGCAGTTCAAACAGTTTCTGAGAAATCCCTGATGGTCAGAGTGACGAGGAAAAAAAGAAATATTATCATAGTGTTTATGATGTGTTCGAAAGTCAGCTCATCACTCGTTTCTGTCACTCCTGGTTGCAAGGCAGGGAAACATATTGCACCCTCTCCTCCTGAAGCGCCCTGCCTGACAAAGGGCATCTCACTGATTTGACAGTCCAAAGGACAATGTCCTGGGGGACAGGATCTATTTTGCCAGGATCTATTTTGAAATGGGTGCGAAGGCCAATAACTCCTTCCTTCTTGCGCATTTCAAGAAAAGGAATGAAAGGAAAAAGGAAGGTGGGCGAGGAAGGTAACAATCTTCAGGAAGACTTTTCTGCCGCTGGGGATTTATTCTCTTTGTTGTGGGAACAATTCTTCACCACAGAAGAAACGTTACCAATAGTTCATTTGTGAACAATGCAAATAATTTTCTTGAGTAGAGATTGTATTTTAGATCCTTTAATTGGGTATCATACTTGGTTTAATACCTCAGAAACATTTTTCACTAATGAGCAAGATATTGGAGTTTTCCCACATTGTTATTCAATTCATGCTTTTAAACATAATCAAACTAAATTACAGCCAGCAAAGTTCAAGTAATTTTTGATAGATTGAAGAACTACAAAGGCAATTTCCAAATATACTTGAGAAGGAAGGCTAGAAATACTACTTGGAGATATTAGAGTTGAATTGAGCTAGTAGAGTATTGTTTCGAAGTATTTATTCAATTAATTATAGTCAAAACTGTTTCGTTTATTTGAAGAGATATCACTGAGAGCTCTAAAGCGATAACAATCGCAATCATGCTGCGCTCACGATTGTCTAGAACACAGAGTTAAACTGTGATATTGTCAAAAGTGTTCCCTGATTAACAAAAACATTTTTCAAATGTTAAGTTCAAACCATTGCGAAATGTTCTTCATATATTTGAATAGATCTCGTTGAGAACTTTAACCGTCCTGGTGGTTGTCTCTACAAAGTATTTCGTCCTTAGCAAAACTGATCAGATCTTGATGGACGAGATATCTCGCCATTAGGAAAAAAAATTGCCTATTTTCGGTCTCGTCATCATAATAAATCGGAAATATTTTGATGACGAGATATCTCGTCCTAAGCAAAATTGGTCATTTCTTTATTGACGAGTTTTCTCGTCGAAACCATTTGGAGGGTTAACACGATAACACGCATAGTCGCATTGCGCTCATGGTTGCCAAGACAGACTGAATCAAACGCTGCAACATACCCAGAAATATTGCATTACTTCCCCACCGAGGGAAGTTGTATCAGCGTCACGCATACGATGTATTGGGCAGTATATAAATTGAACTCCATACTGTTTTGGAATGTGATTACTGTTCGGCCCGTATTTTTAACAATGTAACGATTTCAATTGGGGCCTATTTTTGTCTTAGGCTGTAAGTCGCCCCATACTAGCAGCGGAGTTAGACGTGGTCCTACGTCAAAACTGTATTTTAACACTTTATCAAGTGTAAAAATATAGCGTGAACTTTGTAGCCATCACTATATTTATTGCCCTAACGTATATGACACATAAATTGATGTAATGTGGATATTACGAACAAATGGATGTAAAGAAAATTAATTCCGAATTAATGGACTAATAATTAAAATTAATTAACTCTACAGGATTCATTAGACAGTTTCGTCGCTTCATTCGAATGTGCTTGATTTGAGCTACGGAGCTAAAAATATTGATAAACATGTTGTTGGTCGTTATTACAAATGAAAGTCATTAGAAGTCTGATGAGAAATTTAGAGAAGTTAGCGTGGAAAAGAAAATGTAAGCGAACACGAAAATAGGCTTTGGCGTCAAAAAATATCCAATCGTTTTGGAACAAGTGAATATGATGTAATTGAGAGGGGATGTTCAGAAGCTAATTGTGGTAATATGACTAGGAGTACATTTCTCCATGGCTTTCTTTTTTACTATTGCGTCTTGTATGCCCAATAGTTGAAGCTGTTTAAAATTGACTATCTGCAAACAACGCTTTACCGTAATAACTTAGAACTTGAAAATGAACGCATAATACTCATTCGCTTTGATTACAGATTTAGATATAGATTTGTTTGAGAACATGTTGCTGGTAGATACGTAGGTAATTGAATTAACGTCGCACTGGAGACACACTGACGGTCTGTTGGTCCGGGATCTATCCAGAAGAATTTTGAACCTCGGTCAGATGACTAGGACACATCTGAGCTGGCACCCCACCCTCCAAACTTTCACACCACGCCAACGTGAGGACATTTGAGATTAAGACAGGTTTAATATAACCAACCGGGCGTAGACGACTGTCTTTGGTTGGATCGAGTTTAGAACATGCAACGCTGTGGTTGCTAATCCGCTACTCTTCCGACCGGGCTACCGTGGCTCTGAGGGCATGTTGCATAATTTCATAAAAATGATATACTAAGAAAAGTATAGATTTCATTAAGCGTCAGTGATTAAACCATTAAGCATCAATGACCAAAGTTTAAGCAATTTTAAATCTAGGCGAAAAGATAAAAATGAATGGAAAAAATTATGCATACTTTGTCAGAGATACATTGAAAAAGTCATTTGAATGCATTACCTTTTATGAAATTTATTAAGCGTGGAATGAAAGCTAACACACATCTGACATGCATTTTCTTTTAACGGTAAATGCATAAAATACACATATTTCAGTTCTGATAATGCAAAGATGCATTCTGAAAAAATCGCGAAAGAAGGAAATCTTAATAGATTTACAAGATGAAAAGTTAATATCCATTTTGATTTCAAAAGAAATTAATCCGGAGGAAAATGTTTTTATTTTATTCGATTCATTTCCACTCGTATGTTCAAAAGTGAACTAAATTAATTAATTTCAAATGCTAGCGTTAAGAACGTTAAATTGCCCATTAAGAGTTCGTTTTTTTTCTTGATGCCTTAAATTAATTTATGGAATTTTTTACTTTTCTATCAGCTTGCAGACAAATCAGAGGTCTGGATCTGATTGAATAGGCGCTACAGTATTTTAAAGTTATCTTACCTTTTGTAACGAAACGCACGAATTACGTATAATTTTTAACTACAGAATAGCTATTAAAATAGTTTCGTTTCATCACAATTTGAAAGACAATAACAAATTGTTGATGTTAAGGTAACTTTATTGGTATTATGTTTCAGCGAATAACTATTTATAAATTGAATATTAATTGGGCTCAATTGAAACATTTAATATTAAATGTAGTTTGCACTTTTCCACATTACAGCTGTTGGTTTGTAAGTATTATAAAAAACTATTATTTATGTACTTGAAATTTCGATTCCGGAACCATAACTGTGACACTACCTTTCCCTGTACGTCAGTTTCGAACGTTGGAGTGAACAGGAACAGAAGAAATATAAAAAAATGTAAATATATAATCAATTATTAATCATTTACTGGTCTTTGTACTCTACAAAAGTATTAAGACTATGAGCTACATCGAGCTCATAAAAATTCAAGGACTATTTTTTATTCCGACCATTTATGACATTTTTATTGTTCCTAAGCCATATTCTGGACCTTGGTTCAACACTCTGGTTTTGAATTCCGATGTGGGCAGAAAAATTAGTATTGGTTCCGAATCCACTTCAAGTATGAGCCTAATAATACCCAGTGTAAAATATAATGACCGTAGAGTGAAAGATCAAACCAAACCTAAGACATACCTTCTTAAGAATCACCTCAAACATTTACTTCACATTAGCGTCAAATCGGCACTAGATTCATAGGATCAACTGACTAAGGGACCAAAATGTATCCAAATAATATAAAACAGGTATTTTAATTTAGCCTTAACTTTGTATTAAACTTTTCAACTGTAAAGTATCACTGGAACAAGACTTCAACTACTTCAAGGCAACTCAGATCAGAAAACTCTATTTCACATCATAAACCCTGTTAATTGAGATGCCTCTATTCTGTTCAACGATGTATGGAACAGGGTTGAGTAATAAATTAGCCCCGTGTATTCGTAGAAGATATTAAAGGGAAGTTTCTGGATAATATGTGGAACTTTTACCGCTTAAGTAATAAAGCAACAGTAAAAATTTCCTTATTCCTCGAATGGATTTGAAATTTTTATAGCGAAATCACGATGAAGACACGCTGAGAATTATCACCTGTATTTAAATAGCTTTACCTCATTTTAAAGCATGAAGTATAATCATTCCGACCTTGACATATGCACCTGATTCTTTGTAGATTTATAGGATAATCGGTGCCCAGCATATTAAAAGATTAATCTAGATGTAGCGGTTTGTTTAATTTAAAAGTAGTCTCGGATTGCTGTTTAATAGTTTTATGAATGAAAATTCTTTTGCATCTAGTTATCTTGTTAGTGTTAGTGTTTCTACAAGTATTTAGCGACTTGCAACGGTATTATCTGGATTCACAAGTCCATACTAAGTATAATACGTTTAGATCAACCTGGTGATCCTTATAGGTGGTTTGCATTGTCACTATCGGTATTGTTTGCTACACAAGTCTTTATGAGTAGTATGACGAATGTTTGCAATTTCATAAACCTTAAGTTCAGGTCAAATTTAACTCGTAAGATAGCTTAGTTTTCAGGGATGTTGAAGTTCTGACGCGCTCTTAAACTTGATTTCAAAATTTTAAAAATGCAATGCAGTGCATAATGCAATGTTTTCAAGATATTGCATATTTTCAATAGTACTATTAAGGAAATATTTGAAGATTTCATAGGGGAGTGATCTCAAACTCATTCTTTCATATTACTTTTACTTATCATCAGCTGAAAGGACTTAAAATTCGATGGAATATTTTTAATTCGTATTTTATTGAGGCATCTGTATTAATCTGTATCAATTCGGAAACATCCTAAGACATGATTATCACAATGAATTTTATATCAGGCAACTGTTATGTCCTGAGATCTAATTATTGCTCCTAAATGATGCGCATTGTGTTTCAAAATGGGATGCTCAAAATTTATCATCAAAATGAAGTATTTGGAATCGGAAGGTGAACACAAGGTTACTGCCGTATTAGGCAGTATCTCCAAGTTTGATCTTTTATAGCTCACCATTGTTACATGTTGCGTATATAAGTATCTGATGTTTCGCAACACTAGATAACATTGTAATAATTCAACCCATTATTGATTATGCTCTGTTTTTAGAGTTAATAGCAGACCGCACATTGTCTAAGTAGCCCTACTAATTGTCTATATCTATTGATGGTTATGTCGTACCTTATTTAAATTAATTTATTATGAACATAAGCATCGATGTGCACATTTGAAACATCAAAATGAAATAAAATTGATCAAAAATGAGAAACAGTACTCCTTTTTTGGCTTTAATTCCTATTTTCGATTGAGTACACACCCCAGTTATATTAACTTCTAAAGTCCACTAAATTTCATCATTCGTTTGTTGAAAGGAGATTAGGTATTATTTGGCGTCTGGGTCAATTTTCGCAAATGATTACATTTTATTTTCAAAGTTGATTTCTGTTTTCTAGATTTCTTATTGCCTTCTGTCTTCAGACCACTGAAAACTTTCATTAGAGCGGTAAACATTTCCATGCATTTCTAGCATTTAGCTCCATAGCTTATTATATATAATCCAGCACTTAATCGAAGCGGAATCTTGGAGCAGTTGTTTTATATTGTTCACATCCGTTTATTGCCATTTACCAAGAAACAAATAATGTCTATTTTTGTGCCACATGGGGAATTTTAAATGATATGAGGTACCAGATACTTTCAAAGCAGGTAAGCAGCTATCAACCTAAAAGATCAAACTTAGACAAATAGACGACAGAAGTCCAAACTACATAAAATAGCAGATCACTCACCCCATTGAACTTGACCACATTTCTCGTTAATAATGCATAATTATAATCAACTGCCCAAACGTTTTGGTTGTCTTGTAAAATCACATCCCACAACTACACTTCAGACACCTATCCAGGCATAAGCACACCCATAAATGTGAAGTAGTAATTCTCACTTAGCCATATTTTCATGCCACCTGCTCTGCTCTAAACGCGAAGCACGTGTATGTAATTTTTATGTAGCTGAGAATTATTCAGTTGCCGGCTGAGAGAGAATGTCTTCCCCAAAATGGATGCGGGCAATGGAATAAGTATTTGGCGGCTACTTAACCGTCTAGGCGCGTTGCCAAGTATGTTCAGTTGTTGATTGGGACGCGTACCACGGAAATGACCCGTTCTGAAGAATTGATTGAAGAATGGGGGTTCGAGATGGAGTGATTAATTCGTTCCAAGGGGTGAACAGGTGTTTAGAATAAGCCCAAGTAGCCACGTATTTAACCCTCTTGGTTTGCTGTCTCGACGAGGTATCTCGTCATTAGCAAAACTGACCAGATCTTCATGGAACGAGATGTCTCGTCATCAGAAGAAAACTGATCAGATCTTCATCTCGTTATCATCAGAAAATCGGAAATATCTTGATAACGAGATATCTCGTCATTAGCAAAATTGGTCAGATCGTGATGGGCAAGATGGGCATTTCGTCGAAACCACTTGGAGGGTTAAGATGTGTTGACGATAATCGAAAGGTATATATGGGAATATGACGCTCAGATGTCAATCGCATACTACCTTTTCTCCCTACCATATTTACGCTGTTTGCAGCTTGAATGAGATGAACAGCTCAATTAGTGAACAATGAAACTCAATTAGAGAACAGCGGAGAAGCTGCGGTAAACGTGTTATCTTAATACGTATTTTTGTTACAAGATAGAAACATAAACGATGTATTTATGTCTTTGAGACTACGCGATGTGTTTGCAGCACGTGGCATTAAAGATGTAGTAAGGCCATAATTGTTGGAATATTTCTGTTTCCACGACGTGTATGAGACAGCTGCTACCTTTTTGCGACGTAAGAGCCACCTCTTGTGCTAGTTTGGAGCGGTTAATAATCGGGTGACACGAACGAGACTGCATCAGGGGCGCACCTAAGGAGGTTTAATCCCTTTCAAAATACAGAGGGCGCTAGCATTTTGGTAACTTCTCTCGTAATGTGTAGTGTAACTTGGCATATTACTCGAATGCAATTTAAACATGTCGCTTACATTAAGGATTAGTGACAAAAGTCGTAAAATCGACAATAAATCAAATTTGTTCTTACGCGAGAGCATTTTTTCTTCTTTGCGATAGTTTGTGTATATTTACACTGAAAACTCCCATCGCAAAAATATAATTATTAAATTAATTTATCTGTTCTTTAAAAATCTTGTATAAAGATATTTTCTCCTGGCTTAACAAATATTTATCCATTATCTTTTCATTTCATTCACAAAAGTTTTCCATCAGATATTTACAGCAGTCCATGATTGCGAGAATATTTATTCTTAACAAATTTACTCTTAAGCGGTATTTTTTTCCTTCTCCGGTAGTTTGCTCATGTTTACACTCAAAACTCTCCAAAGAAAGCAAAATATCCTAATTTAACTAATTTCTTTAAATAAAAATAACGTATGAAGGAAGTTTTGGTATTTTCTTCTTATTCAGTGTCAACCAATATTTATCCTTTATTTTGATTTTACGAAAATGATCCATTATATATTTTCAGGAGATAACAGTATAAGACACTTAAAATATATTAATAAGTAGTTGAGTCATCTTTTTGCCTTTAATACAGCTTGTAGACGTCTTGAACAAGTTATACTACAAGTATTATCTAATTATATATTCTAAAACTTATCGATATTTCAAAGAAATAATATTCACATTTTAATACTATATACGCCTCAATGATATAATCATCTGAAATTAGCAAGCATCCAAATAGAGTACTGGCAATAACAATGATTGATATTCAAGTTGCGCCCCATACGAGATTATGTATATATTAGCATTCAGTAATGTCGCCAACAAAAGGCATTCCTGTTATCGAGATCTCGAATTTAGATTCTTTAGGAATTTAGATAACTTTATTTGAAATAGATCAAGCTAATAGAAGAGAAATTACCACGGTATTTTGTTTACGTGTGTACAAGGGATTGTCGTTCACAACGACTTCATCTTTCAACTGTCGACTACTTTGAAAAGTCGATTTTTACTACTTTCATATTTAATTTTATTCCATATTCTTAATACATACTAATTTTTTTGTAGGTAGATATTTTAACATCGCACTAGATCAACACAACGGGCAATTGGCGACGGTCCGGAATCAAGCCCCAAGGAAAAAATCCGAGGACAACATCACGTAATTTTGAACTACCTAGGATATGAGAGTTATCTTGAAAGTTAAACTTTTTAGAGATTTTAGTGTCGTGGTGTAAGGAAAGTACAAAAATTCATGTTTTCTTTTACATTATTTCCAATATCTCATGAGTATAAAGGAATTTAGCCTCTATTTAAGTTCAGGCCCTAGTTCATATACTTAAGAGACTGCAAAATTTTAGGTAAATGTATTCGTAATATTTAGTCGTAATATTTTTCGTTAACGTCATTTTAACCTAAATTTCCCAATATTTGCCAATTTTTTAATAAATTATAATTTGAAGTGATTTTTTGTTTTTAATGTGCTTTGTAAGTTGTTTTACCTTAAAAAAGCTGGATACCTTAAAGCACGAAAAACAGATAATCCTAACTAACCGTTTAAAATAACAAATAAGTTGAAAACTTACAAATAAAGATATTTTTAGTTGATTTTTTATTACTAAACTCTTTTACTATTTAGAACTATTTTAAATTTAGTATTTCAAAATTTATTCGACAAAGGACTTTTATTTATGCACAATAACGATTAAGTTCTATGAGTGTATTACGGAATTAATTGGCCTTTGTGCATTGAAACCCATTATGTAACGCGTGAGTAATTTGTAACTGGCCCCTTCATCAAATTCATATTACCTGAAAATTTAAACTTAACACGATTGCACTTTTACTCGTGTTCCTTACATCGGTTTTCAAAATTTTGTGGGAAAAGATATAAAACTTTAATATAATTTCCAACACGAAGTGGTAGAAAAAGGTAATTTCAAATAATGTCGTTTTTGAATCATCCGCTAATTTCTACACGCGATTCGAAAATTAGTTTGATCCAACAGTCAATTAGAAAGAATAGTTGAAGCCAAGCGAACAAAAATTCTTCCTAATTGCAACTGTAGGCGCAAGGCAGTTTGACTAAATGGCATTGCGTCTAAAATAATTAGATAGTAACTTGAACATTAACATTAAATTAAATATTTGCCAGAGGCAATTCGATCTCCTTTGGCGAAACTAATAAAGGGCATGTAAAATTAAATATTTCCTAGAAATAGATGTAAAGTAGAAAACGAATTTAGTTCCTTGAAATTTACGAGAAATGAGAGTTCACGTAGCTAAGTCTTGGTGTTGTATTAAACTAATAAAATTTAATCCCAAGTACGAAAAGCGTTTATTGTGCAAGAATAAGTACTGTATGTGGTGGGATTTTTGTTTAATCTGATGCAAAATCACCTTGAGCTCTCGATCGAAGAGGTTCTTTTTAACTTCATCTGTTATTTTAGTCAAAAAGACAGCATCAAATCTTGGTCTATCAAGTTGACGATCATAAAGTTGCCTTAATAACACTACGTAACATTATGATTGCTCAACTAACAGTTGGTTTAATGTTTTCAGTGTTCTATAACATTACGAAGTATCGTATTCTTTTATATTGCATTTCAGCATTCCGTTAACCCTAAAAATCAAACTTCAATCAATCCTTCAGTAGCAGTACTGGGGTTCAATGTTAAATACAGTTGGTAAAATATATAACATCGTAAAGGGTTTAACCAACAGAACAGTACACATGTATAAAACTTCTTTTTATTTAGCTTAGTCTTTATTAATATATTTATTTTTACCTTTCATTTCCTCTTTCTCACACTCCATGTCAACCCCCTCATTTACATATTACTGTTTCAGCGATAGCTACCACTTTTCTATGTCAAATAAAGCTTGACCCTGAAGACCTATCAAATCCATCCCAGAAACACTTTTCCAGGCTCTCTTGAGGTAGGTAGATAGTTAATTAACGTCGCACTGGAGCAACACAACGGAAAATTGCCGACAGTCCTCACGTTGTCGTGGTATGGAAGTTTGGAGAGTAGGGTCCCAGCTCAGATGTTGATCTCGTCATTTAGTGAAAAATATCTTCCTTCTGGCCATGGTCAACATCATGTGAGGCGATCAGACTAGTTGCTCATTGCAGAGGGAAATGTAGCATCATTCTTTAGGTTGTTTCACGACTGAAAAACTACTTTCTTTAATAAAATCACCCTTCATCCAAAATAACTAAAACTTTCATTCGTGTATGTTTAAGCATGATAAAAATAGATGCCAGTTTTATACAAAACTTATCTGTTACGAGTACAATTTTGAGGAACAGCGAATTCCATAATAAGCAATATATTTTTGAAAAATGAGTAAATTTTTTTAAAAAATGAATACGTTTCTTGAAAAAAAAGAGAATTTTTTTGAAAAAATGAATAAACTTTTTGAAAAAAAAAATGAAAACTTTTGAAAAAATGAATAAACCCTTTGAAAAATAAATAAATTTTTAGAAAAAAAATGAAAACTTTTGAAAAAATGAATAAACTTTTTGAAAAAGAATGAAAAACCTATTGAAAAATGAATACATTTTTCATAAATGGCCTGGCCGAAGAAACCGTTCCTTTCTAATCAACTGTTTTATCTCTAATGAATATCCGAACCCATTTTCCAGCGCTATGTAAATACCACATTGCAAATTCACTTTTCAGTCAGTTTAAATATCCGCTTCCTCCCATCTGGGTCCTTAGCATCGAATATTCTAAAGCAATGCAAAGGCAGGATGGAGATTTTTCACCCATCCATCACAATATCGCAAAATAAAATAAAGGAATGGTTGGAAAACTTAGGTTTAAAAATAGGAGTAAGATAAATATTTCTTTACTCAAAGAATTGTTTCTTTGTTCTTAAACCAAAACAAATGGGTCAGTTTTGTGGGATCTGATATTTCCTTCCCGTTCCCAAAATCCGTCGAAGGGGAAACCGCTATGTGTTTAGAATAGCAGAATTCTACAAAAATTAAAACTCCACATTGAAACTATTTAACCCCTTTTTGGCACTATTTTCTAGTTCAAGGAATTTTCGAAATAATTTTCTTGATCACTTAAAATATCTTTTGATAGTTTAAAAAGTAAATAATTATTTGAAATATGCCAATTATATGAGAGGCATTTTCCTACAAGCTAAATTAAGTGGCGTAGTGATTCTGCGGCGAAACGTGTTTTCTGTACGTATTCTGAATGCGATGTCAGTTGGCTTGTTTTACGAATACGATTTCACTAGGTCGTCAACAAATATTTCAAAGATTAAATTCCGAATTGCTACATCATAGTATATTTTTAAATTCCAATTAACGCCAAACATTGCCAAAACGGTGATAAATAAGGTTTTAAAGTATTTCCGGATATGTATCATGCAAGAACATTTGAATAACGGAAATAAAATCTCCGCAATCTATCTGTTTATTTACACTGAAAATCCTACTCATATTCTATTATATGAGAGGAGGGCCGAAGTAGATAGATGGGTAGGAAGAGAAGTGAATTAACAACCTGAGGGTTGCGAGTTCAAAACTTGATCCAACCAAAGTCCATCGTGTACGTGGTGACTGGTGAACATTAATTCTGTCGTGACCTCAAATGTCCTCACGTTGTGGTGTGGATGTTTGGAGAGTGGGGTGCCAGCTCAGATTCTGACCTCGTCATCTGACTGTGGTTCAAAATTACGAGGTGTTGTCCTCGAATCTTTCCCATCGGGATTGATCCCGGACCGTTGGCAATAGCAGTTGTGTTACTTCTGCGGTCCATTAGTTCAACTACATACCTACCTAGATGAGAAGGATTTCTATTGTAAACAAAAACTAAACGGAAGGAGATTTTACTTCAGCTAACCAAATGCTTCCACATGATCGTTATCGAGGTCACCTTTAAATTTAGTTTATCGTCGTTCTGAAGGCGTTGACGTTTAATCTTATTGGCGCTGACCAATCAAGTATCATGTGTTAATTCGGAATTTATTCTTGGAAATTTTTCTTGGCGGAGGTTGAAATCGTATTAAAAAAAGTGACGTCACATTCGGAAGACGTGCAAGAAATACACTACCTTGCAGAAATATTACCACCACTTACGAATAACTATCATTTCAAATAGCTAAATAGCTTTAAAGAAACAGGCTCAATAGCTTGAAAGAAACAGGCTAAATAGATTGACAGAAAATGTCTCTTAGATTGGTTAAATTTGGCGCAAATAATACGCGATGTATTAAAAAAATACTTGGACAATAAATATTTTTATTTCCTTCGACTGTAGTAGTGCAATCTTAACAGTACACCATTAAGAATGCATCTTTTGAAATATACCACTGATTGGTTGGTTGTTTTAGAGAGCTGGATTTGACTAAACTGCTCCACGCAACGCTTTTTTAAAATGGATACACACACAAGGAAAGTTTTACGAACGCCAAAAAGTTCATTAATGAGTTATATCTTGTGGTGAATTCTTGTGTTAGATATATCATGTGTTTTTTAAATAATTATTCAGGAAAGTATCGAGTTTTAATGAACAGAAGGTATATCTAATTTATTTTCTCGAGGGTTATTCTATGTGAAATGAGTAAAACTAAGAAAGACGTGTGGCCGTATAGTGAGGAATTTTCATAAAATTTGGTATAAGGATTTAGTTTATGCGTAAATAATGATATCTAAAATACATTAGTCCAAAATTAAATATTTAGAACTTTCAGGCATTTTAAGGACTTGCAGTTTTGAAAAGTAGTTGTGAAATCGCTTAATGTGTGTTGCATGTTTGAAGATTTGTTTCTCAAAACTACTTAAGATAGACAATATTTTATATTTTTTAATCTATGGAAAAAGTTTCGTTTTATCCGCTTGGAAATAACAATTTTAGGCATCATATTTGAGCTGAAAATTAATTGCAAAAAATAAAAAATCTCGATCTTGATAGAATTAAAAAGGTTTTTAGGGGCTAAAGGAATTTAAAGTTGAAATTCATGCCAGTCACAATGCTAGGTAAGTCTATTGCCACAGATATCTAATTGCAAAAAATAAAAAATCTCGATCTTGATAGAATTAAAAAGGTTTTTAGGGGCTAAAGGAATTTAAAGTTGAAATTCATGCCAGTCACAATGCTAGGTAAGTCTATTGCCACAGATATCTATGACTTTTGCACTGGCAGATGCAACCAATGATGTGTATAGGTAGCCTTGTTATGTATTTTACATAGGCTCCTCTGTATCAATTTTTCTGACATTTCAATGCATGTTCGTGAACTCGGATGACAAAATAATTTTTTTATAGAAATACAAGTTGGTTTTAAGGTAGACTTACATTGAAACTTACATTTGACTTACATTTGAAATCGAAAATACACTTGTTTTATTTCAACGCAGTACAACTACTTAGCATATTAAAGAAACACAAACCCCACAAAATTTACAAAAGCAACACAACACCGAAGAAATAAAAACAAATAGCAAAGCAGTAGGCACAGGTGGTGCTCTGAGGTCTTGTACTTTCATTATTTACACCCTACAGAAATCCTCCGACCCTAGATGGGAAAAACAAACACTGCGATTTGATAAAATTTAAATGTTGATATTGTTAAATTAATTATTTTTGTATACATTTTATTTCCAACGGAAAGGATACGGAAGAATAAACAACATTAGCATGGCGCACTACATCTCACGTCCCCTAGCGATCTGTGATAGAGAAAAGCCCATAGGGGATACGTATATATGTGAGAATATTAGAAACATTTTTTTTCCTTTACCAGATAATTCATTTACAGATTCTTCTGAGGTTTTTGATTCAATCAAGAAAGCTCTCAGCTTAGAAAGAAAGTTTGGATCCTTTTTTATTTATCCTCCCTTTTCTCCCATGAATCTTTTCGGAAATAAATCCACAATACCTTTTCTACCAGAAAATCAACCAGCGCTGTAGCACAGACGACTAAGCGTAAGCTGCCTGGAACACACATGCGTGGATATGTTCGCGAAATAAAAAGGACAACTCTAAAAATTGCCGTCCCCGAGTGGGAATCACAGACAGAGAAGGCTGGGTCGTAAACTTTTAATGTCAGAATCTGCGATGAGTAAGTGCGATAGTAAGTGTCGAAAACAGACATTCGAGATGCCCTCTGATTACGACAGGAAGTGGAGTACACTAACACAATGTAGAGATGGGCAGAATATCTATTCGTCGATGTCTGCATTCCCTCTTAAAGAATTGATATACTCGTATTCCATCCGGAAACATCAACGGAGATCGGCAATAAGGAGAACCTGATTTTCGTATACTCGTAGCCTAAATTTTGATTCGAGACAAATAGAAGCGTGTAAGGGATATCTTGTGACAAATTCTGTTCTCGTACAAAGAGCGTTCTTTTGAATCCATTCCAACTAGCAGACCCGTACGTAGCATCTACACTTTCTTAACCTTCCAAGTGGTTTTGACTTTGAAATTGATCCTAGACCAAGAGAGAGAGAGAGAGAGTCCGCTGTGTTGCTCCAGTGCGATGTTAACTACCTACTTACCTAGCATGTGGTTTTGACGAGATATATCGTCCAACAAGATCTGAAAATTTTCGAGATGTCTCGTCAAGATAAAAACGAGATGTCTCGTCAAGATATTGCCAAATTTTTAATGATGACGAGATTAAGATCCGGCCAGTTTTACTCTAATGACGAGATATCTCGTCCACCAAGATCTAGTCAGTTTTGTTAATGACGAGAAATCTCGTCGAGACAACTACCAGGAGGGTTAATCGCTTAAATCTACTAATGGCAAAATGTCGTTACTCGAGTTTCATATTTTATTTAAATCTACGTATAATGATGTAGAATAATAGTCATATTTAATGCCTCCAAATGTAATAAAGTTATCCAAAAATATATAGCAACATTTCGTGTACTTCTTACTGGTGCGAATTCATATTTCCAGTAAAATGCATGACCAAAAGTTTACCCCTCAGCCATGTGTATGTGTTACTCCAACTAGCATCTGAACATTCAATTTCATCCCTTGTACAAAGACGATTCGGCACTAAACCTATTTCCGTACTTCCTCGAATTTTCTTTTCTGCTCTGATTTCTATCCTCGAAATGAGAATTTCATGGAATTTTACGGCAAGCAATTCGATCGAAATTCTCATTGCTTGCCATAATCAGACTGCTGAAGAATTTCAAGAGTGACGAGCTCTTACGTTTAGCTTTCGCAATATTAGCTCCTTAGATCGAATCAAGAATATTTCGACAATCTAGTAATAACATGGATTCTGTTTAGGGAAATATACGAGGGGTGATCAAAAAGTAAGGTTACAAAGCCTGCAATGAAACGTGTACATTTTATTTCATGAAACCAATATAGCATTACATTAGGTTATTTTTCGACATAGTCTCCATATCGGTTTAGGCACTTGTCGCTTCGTGGGATGAGTTTGAATATTCCTCCTGGTAAAAATCCTGTCCTTGCGTGTTCAGCCACGTTGTGGCGAAGTGTTTCACCTCCTCGTCTGAAGCGAATCGTCTGCCCCCTAGGTTCTCCTTAAAGTGAGGAAAGAGATGGAAGTCGTTTGGAGCGAGGTCCGGGCTGTAGGAAGGGTGATCGATGATGTCCCAGCGAAATTTCTTCAACAGCGTGGTGGTCCTCTGGGCTGTATGAGGTTGCGCGTTGTCGTGAAGGTAGATGACGCCCTCGGTGAGAAGTCCTGGCCGTGTCCTCCTGATTGCCTCGCGCAATCGTGTCAAGGTCTCGCAGTATCGGTCAGCGGTCACTGTGTGCCCTCTTTCCAAAAACTCCACGAGTAAGACACCCGCGCTGTCCCAGAAAACCGTGGTCATCACCTTCCCGGCAGATGGCGTCACCTTAAACTTTTTGTCTTTGGAGAGGAGGTGTGTTTCCACTCCATTGACGACCGCTTAGTGCTGGGGGTATGTGCGACAACGCCACAACGTGGCTGAACACGCAAGGACAGGATTTTTACCAGGAGGAATATTCAAACTCATCCCACGAAGCGACAAGTGCCTAAACCGATATGGAGACTATGTCGAAAAATAATCTAATGTATGTACTACCAGTTGGCTATATTGGTTTTATGAAAAAAATGTACACGTTTCATTGCAGGCTTTGTAACCTTACTTTTTGATCACCCCTCGTATATATATATGGAAAACAATTGAATGTAGAGCTACCAACGCTTAGTTGTTTCTTATACAAATTGGTCTACACAAGCAAGACCAAGTCAGTGAGTTCATACACCTTGAAAAAGTCCAAAGCGAGCATTGGATTGAAATACAGATCCTACTTGGACAGCCCCACACAAGAAAGGTTGGTTGGTTTGGGGGTTTTATGGCTCAAGGGCCTTATTTGGCCATGCTGCGCCAAACACAATACAATATCAAGCAATTTCCACAAGACATACAATATCAAGTAATTGATACACTGTGAAAGCTTTACTACACAGTAGAGAGAAATACACCCAGGAAGGAATGCACCTGACAGGAATCGAACCTGCGCAGCCTACAACTCGAAGGTTGCTAGCGAAGTGGGCATACCCATTGAGCTACTACGGCCCCCAGACAAGAAAGGAGGTGACCAAGAGAGGCTTGCTCCATATTGCGTTTCCTATAGGTAGCGAGAACCTTTGAACCGTGATTAATTGAAATTGATCTCAAACTTCCACTGGCCAGTCGAGATGGTAGTCTGCTGATCTATGTAACACTCGAGTTTGAGGATGTTTCCTCTGGCACCAGCTATGGGTGGGAGAAATTTCGCAAGAGATAGTATTTTGAATTATCCTTTTCGCAAAATTGAAATTTTATGGCTACTAACCTTGGATTAGCTCAACGAATTTATGGAGCCCTCGTGGTGTAGTAAAATATGACCGTAACGTGACTACAAAGTAAGGATAACAATACACGGAAAGGCTTAAGATTGTTTGAAACTAAATTATTTAGAATACCAGTAATTTACATAAGGAAAATGGGACGTTCTTAGAAATTCTTCGAAATCTATTCACTATATATTAAAAAAAATACATGCTTACAAGAAGTTATATCTTTTTAAATTGTAAGTTTTCACACACACGAAAACCTTTTCTAGCCTTTTTACACATAGAATGTTAAAACTAAGATTAAAAAACAGCAAAGTAAAAGTTTGGAAGTAATTTAATCAAACATTTCTTCAAAAGTACAGCATAAGATCCCAGACGAAGCAATTAGGTCAAATAATGGTATCCCAAGCCTTATACCATTATTAATTTAAACATTTGAATTTACTCGAAAAGAATCAGGTCAAGTTTATTGAAATAGTTAAATTTCTTTTCCCAGCTGGTTAAATAGAATCATCTTAAAAAGAGAGAAGAATCTAGAATCATCTTAAATATATACTATTAAATACACTCAAGCAGTCTATATTTTTGTCGTGAATTCGGGATTACCGGGTGAAATAGGAGTGTTATTTGAAGTTAAATACATTGAACTCTTGTGTACATCCGAACTAGAAAGGCAAAAGTATGTTAACTCAATCCACACAAAATATGACAAAATTTAATAACACATACAAAGTTATTAATATTTCAGGTATTTTGAACTGATATTTCAAAAACTTTAGGAAGCTTTTGATTGATCGAATCTTTTCTAAATTTTAATTACTTTAATCGAAGTTTTTTCTATACTATACAAAAAATTTAATTAAAAATTCATTTTCCAGATAATTTCTTCCTTAAATTTCATAGTTTTAGAGCAATAATGGTGTTAAGGTAATGATTGAAAATGCCGCATCTTTAAAAAAATGGTTCGGGTTTAAATCTTGAAAAACGATCTAATTATCCCTCGTCTAGCAAACCATAGAGTGATAGACAAAACGAAGACAAATCTTGAAAAAAGAATAGAATTATATACGATAAGAACCTATGATTAATAGCTCTAAAAACTGTACAAAAATATATAATTATATTTCGTATCTGGTTTCTAGATTTTAATATATAGTGGTTTCAGTAAACCGAACATATCGGTGGCTTACAAGTAAAACTCACTAAATCATGAAACAGTTCTGATAAAAAGAAAGGGGAAAGTTCTATAATAGTAAGCTAAACACACAAAAGTGTTTCTCAAGAAAAATATCACATTCACGCAAAAAAAAGAATGACATAATGAACACACACACTTTACTAATCTAAATATCACCACATTCTGGTTTACAAAAACTAAAAATTCCAGATCTTGGAAATTTTTGAAATGTAACACATGTATTTTACTTGCATGTCGATTGAGTACCTTATGAGTGTAATGTATATGTACCTCAATGAATATGTAGCAAATTGGAAAGTATCTACGTGTGTATATGTATGTGTATACGTACCAGATATCTAACTCAAGGGGTGTATGAAAAATTCTATGTTGATAAAACTATTATTCACATACAAAAATTATATTATATATTATAGCAACTTATCAAGCCTAATTAAAATAAAATCTCAGGACGAGTCACAACTTTTCTCGACAGACAAGAAACAAAACACACACACGGTACGCATCTCAAAAAATTAATAGAACGACTGCTCTTTAAAAAAAACTGAAGCTTCCGTTTTTAAAGGGGGTACACGTGCAGTTGCGAACACGATAATTCGCACTAAAAATCAGCTGATAGCCTGTCTCGTTACACTTGGGGAAAAATATTAGTTCTGCTATAATATTATATAAAAGAAAACGAAATTAAATTACGATCATTTCACTGTACGATCATTTCACTACTGTAGGAACACCCAGATTTCTAATAACCGAAAAGTTACGATATAGATCTAGGTTTAATGGTCTAAAGGTATTTCCAATTTGAAATAGCAAAGAGTGAATATGCAGTCCTCTGTTCTGAAATGAATTTGTCTTGAGAAATCATTGCATTGTAACTAGATTAATGTCCTTTTTGTGACTAGAGAAGCTACCACTTAAATATCAATTTCGATCCAGTTCCTTAATACGCCATCTATATAAAATTAATTAAACCCAGAGAAGCCAAGTATTTCTGTTTGTATTGCATGAAATTCAATCAAAAACTCATTATTTTACGTTGGGTTTCCATAACATCATTCACAGATGAAATCAAAATTGGACACAGGATTGATTCAAAGTACCGTTTGCGTTTTCGAGTAACCACGAATGCAATAATCTTGAAACTATTTTAAACTTTATTTCTACGATACGTAGTTTCTCTAACTAAAATTAAAGATGTGAGTAATCACGCGTGCGCATAGTTTAAGGTGAAAATAATAGTAGTAAAAACTTGTTGGAGCTTCAAATATTTAATTGAAATTAATGTTTTATCCTCAAGAAAACCTCACCTCATACGTTATTACGTTTGCATTCTTTCATCTACACTTTTCATAACAAAATGATAAACGAATCAGTTGTAGAGAACACTTTTATCCTTCTTTGTTTCTACCTTTGTATATTAAGATTAAACTGTGATTTTGTTAGTTCTGACATTTATGTTATAAAAACACAGTACACATGTGATGAATGTTGCTCATACGGGGATCGAAACTGAAACATTTCTACTAATAGAAACAAGCCTGGGGTGAATATAAGATGAAGTATAAGAAGAGGAAATAAAATGATGTTATTAAAAAAGAAATTTAAACAGTGCATTGTTGATATTATACCATTTACAGATATAAGAACACTAGCGTATTGTTTGCGCTCATTAGTAATAAGCAAATTTTGAATTTTTAAATTAAAGATTTCTCGCTTTGGAAGTTAATAACAAAATAATGTATCAAACACAGAAAACAACAAAATCTTATTCCCTTTATGCTCTATTTCTTTTATCAAGAATAATGGATAAAAAGTACTTTGTGAGAACCCAAAAACGAAAATGAAATCTAGTCTGCTTGAATGTCTAGTTCTATCAGACTAGGTAGAATTTTGTTTTTCAATATAGTTCATATACGTCTCGAACAAGGATACATACTTTTGCCTTGAGAAAATGACGTTATTAGTAAAGTTTATAAGATATCAGAAGTAAAATTTGAAAAGTAGAATTCCCTGATATATATTACTTTGTGGACACAGGCAATTTGTAATAAATAAAACATATAACTTCACACTATGGAACAGTTTTCAATGACCAAAATGGTTTTAAAGGACTCTGAAAACAGTCAATCAAAAAAACAAAATGATAACACGAAGCAAATTATATTCTCTAATACAATATTAAATTTGGTAATGTTCGGCTCGGTTCTGGTTAAAATGCTTGAAGACCTTACTATAAATCCTTCTCTAGGGAAAGTGTATGTTTCATTTTAATTAAAAATACTTTGCAAATTAGAAACCCATTCGTGTATGAACATCTATTCATATCGTTACTACTACGCCAAGGCACCAATCTGCATTTTGTCGATTTTCACCTAATTGCATTTTTCGAGTCACCATTTTTATTTTTTCGAGTCACCATGTTTTATACTATGACAAAGCCACGAATCATTTTGATTCTTAGTAGAAATGCCGATTTTCATGAGAAAACAACCTTTGAGTCGCAACTCGATTTTACCCGAAGCATCAAAACTTTGAACGCGTTTTTGTAGAAACATCAATTTTGCAGATTGGTGCCTCTGAAGTGGTGGTAACCATATGTATTTATGCTATGGGCTTTATGAGCGAAACTATAGCATACGAAAAACAATGTTCCAAGGAAAGGAATACTAAGCACACATATTCGCATCTGTCGTTGTCCATTCGGAAAATATGTTTAAAGGCAAAGAGTGGAAACATGGCGAGTCACAAGAGTGTTGAATGGCATTTCCTTCTGGCTGAGTTAGCGAGTATGCCGTTCATAAAAGGATTTACTGAGACTTCTGTCCAGAGGAATAACGTTTTGCTACAGAGGACGATGTTTCATACTGCATTGCTTTATAAATCATTGTTGTGCAAATTTGCTTATCTATCCTTCTGCTATATTCTCAATAATTTATATGCGTCATGTTAATGAGTGAATAAGCATTTATAATTTATGTGGATGAGATGAATAGGTTCTATTCCTAAACTTTAAATTATACTTTCACGATAATTTAGCACACGATTGTATACATCGATGTCAGTTCAGTCATCAGTTTGCTTAAATAATCGAAACATGAGTATGTGTGTTCGAAATACGATTAAGTATCCTTAAAGCATTCAACAAACGTCAATGTGCCTTCTAGTTTAGATCTTAGACATAAAAACCAAAACTTCTTTAGAAATAATGTTATTTAATACAATTAATCATACCTACTTTGAATAAATAGGCAATTAAAATAAACAAATCTTTATAATAACGGCTTTAGCGGAATACTAAGTACACAAGGGTGTGTGGTACGTAGGCAATATTCCCTAAAATTTAAATTATACTTTTAGAAGTTTAGTCCACGACTGGATGAATTGATTATCCAGTTTTCTTAAATAATCTACACACGAGTACTAAAATGCTCAATATGTAGTAAGGATCCAGAAAATGCAAATATTCAACGCGTCTTCTAGTGTTCAGAACTTGGACATCAACACCGAAACTTCTTCATAAATAATGTTATTTAACATAATTAATTACTTTGCATAAAGATATAATTAAAATAAGAAAATATTTGTATTATTTTTATTTGAGTGCTAGGTACGCACAAAACTCTTTCGTCGATCGATAAGTAAATATTTCAGTACCAACAACAGTATCTACATTTGATGGTTTATAATTGTGTACACATTATAAGAAATTAAACTCTGTTTAGACAAAATTCGAAGTTTGAAAAAACGATTTGAAAGATTTCAATGGAATCGTTTTGAATTTATAAGAACGAATTGTGTAATTATTTTTAATAGTGACGTGAAGAAGCTAATGCTAACAGTTAATTACACATAGAAGTACAAGGGATGAGAATGATGACTTTATATAAATAAAAATGGAGTGTTTGTACATTGAATATTTTCGACCCATTTCAAGTAACATTTACCGTTTTGGACCCTTGTAATGCAAAATCTGTGTCGTGCGCGCTTGATGTCTGTCTGTATGTGTGTGCCCGTTCTTCGTCCAAACGTTGTGTATTTCCCTGAAACTTTGCATTAGTGTGAGTAATTACATTCATTCAGTGACTGAACTTGGTTACTTTGATCTGTCTGTCCGACTTCCCGTTATACGTCTGTTTGTGTGTGTTTTTTTATCTATCACATCAAATTTATACAACATATTTTAATACAATGTTGTGTACTTTATAAATCATATTTTAGTTTAGTGAATACATTATTTGAATTTTCTTTCTTGAGATATTTTGACAAGTTTCATGCTAAAATAGTTGCTTATAAGTGTACTTAAATTCTTCAACCGTAATTTGGTAGGTTTGGAGAAGATGAATGTAATTTGAGTATTGCGATTGCTTGGATTGTTTTACAGTACTGCTGAAAAAACAATCATTTTTCCAAAAAACCATTTTTACGGAATTTTAATTCTGATATTTTATTTACCTTTTCTTTGCGAAATATAAACGATTTCCGAATATTTGTTATAGACGATGTTTTGCAACGAATGGAACGAGCGGAAACTCTTGATCACGTGAAATGATATTTTCTGTTTTTTTCGCTCGGAATTGATTTCGAATTTTTAAATTTGGTTCAATTTTTAGTTATAAGTTATGGCAACTATGCAAGATCGTGAGATAAAAACGAATAACGAAATATCTTCAGCTTCTGGAACAATAGAAGGAAAGTCAGCCCCGCCGCTGTAGCATAACCTTCAAATATACACTGCTGGCCACCATAAATGCAACACCCTGAAGGAAGCATGCAAATAATATGAAATTTATAACATGCATTAGCGGAGGTGAGATATGCAAATGATTAGAATTTCAGCGCAGACGCACATCACGCGCGCCTGTGGCGCCACTTCAAAGCGCTATTTAAGGCTTGGAGATTTCGACGATTTCAAATACGGCAATTGTGTTTTTCTTGTGGTTTTTTCAAAAAAACGATCAATTATGCCTCGTAGAAAACAGCGATCATCTTTTGATCAAGTATCCGAGTTCGACAGAGGAAGGATAGTGGCCTACCGAGATTGTGGATTATCTTTCAGGGAAATCGGTAGTCGTGTTGGACGAAACCAAACAACTGTAATGCGGATATGTGATCGTTGGATGCAGGAGGGTACGACGGACCGACGTGTTCGATCGCATCCACCTCAGTGCACCACTTCACGTGATGACAGGCATATTGTGCGTATGGCAGTGACGGATCGCTCAGCCACATCACGAACCATAGCACAGCACATTCAGTCTGTACCGCATCATCCAGTGTCTGCGCGTACCATTCGACGCCGTTTACAGCAGAGTGGTCTGTCCGCAAGACGTCCATTGCTTCGTCTACCCTTGACGCAGAACCACAGACGTTTCCGCCGCCAATGGTGCGATGAAAGAAGGATGTGGATGGCAGAATGGAATGAAATTGTCTTTACTGACGAGTCACGCTTCTGTCTGCGACACCACGATGGTCGGATTCGAGTCTGACGCGACCACACGTGGCACGCATTGTCCAAGGGTTCTTCGTCAATCGCCAGATTGAATTGCTTCCCTGGCCAGTTCGCTCTCCGGATCTTTCGCCGATAGAAAACATGTGGTCCATGGTTGCTCAACGATTGACCCAGAATACATCCCCAGCTGCCACACCAGATCAACTTTGGCAACGTGTGGAAGCTGCTTGGTCTGCTGTACCCCAAGAACACATCCAAAGTCTCTTTGAATCAATGCCGAGGCGTGTGGCAGCGGTGATCTCCAACAATGGCGGCTACTCTGGCTACTGATTTTGGCAGGAACCACACTTCACAGAAGTCTATAAATTTAATCATTTGATACTTGGTCAACATGTTATCTACAAAATAAATTTTGTTGTGATATCTCTTATGTTTCTTGGTGTTGCAATTTGGGTGGCCAGCAGTGTACATACAGAATGAAAAATAAATAAATTTCTTCAGAACAACTTTTTCCAACTTAACTTTAGCTTCATATTTCGCTGTTTTCTGTTGTAAATTTATTAAACACATATTATTTTAATAAATTGTAATTCATTTTCATCACACACAACACCACCACAAAGTATTCGATAAAACAAATTTTAAGTGGAATTTTGCCGTAATTGAAAGAATGTTAATGTTAAAAAAATTCGAAGAAGGACTTTTGAAGTATTAAAAATTCTTTGTCATAGCGACAGAAGGGCAAGTTGGCTTATTTTACGAGTTGGAGCTCTGTTTAAGCAACTTATCATTTACCCTTTAAAAAATGGTAGTGTTACCGTTGTTTTGCTGTACTGAAAGCTTTCACTTTTAAAACAAGTTCTTTTATTTTTGCACGTGCTACAAAATGAAATTTTCTTTAAAAAATGCATTCGTTTTTTTAGAAAAATTTAGTGGTGATCTTATCAAATTAATTTATCAGCTTTCCCTTAAAGATGGCGAAATTCGACAATGTCGCATGCCTGGTGCAAGAGTGCCACAAGTCAAAAAATATTTGAGGGCGAATATTCGCCGTAGATTCGTCATTTTTACGAATTGAGTTGAGCAACTTTTCAGGAAAAGAATTTAAGAAAGGGTATTCCTATTCCCCCAACCCCCCTCAAAATCGTCTTTTGTCAACAGAGGTGCGATGTATGTGAAATGTATTACACGGATGATATGCAAGTATAATATTTGTGTCCAAAGTAAAAAGTAGAAATTATAAAAATGTCAAAAATGTATTAAAAAATTATTTTTCTCACACTTAAATGATTAGGCATTTTTCTACAAAAAGAAAAATGATTATTCTGGTCACCTCTGCAATCCATAGTTACCCATTTCAAACCGACTTAAGTCGGGTAATTCTGCTATTAGTGTATAATTCTGGTAATTCGAAACAGAAAAGACACATTAGTGTGAAGTCGGCTTGAGAAGTATTCAAGATATGTAGTAATTTGAAATTTGATTTATTTTCTATAGAAGATGATTATAGCCTATTGTAAATACGCATTGAAGTCTATGAATTACTATATCCAAATGCTTTACTTTTTCAGAAAATATTTCTGTTGAATCCTAGATTCAAGCGAATAGTTAAATTCGATTATTAAAAGTGCTTTCTATAATTAAATGAAGAACTTTTGACAAGGATCAGAAAAAGACGATAGGCCTGCTGTCTAATTTCTAACCCACTCACTTTATTTTAAAATGTTCTCTAAACTACCGATTTTGAAAAATCGATTTTGAAAAATCATAAGGTACTATCTCCTCTTTAAAATAAGTGCTTAAATCGAATGCTTTTTTGAAAACGCAATACCTGAAGTAGTTATGTCGGGCCATGCCTTAAACAATCATTAGGGAACATGATGTATATTCAAACCATAAAGCGAAGTAATGAATATTTCTAGATTTGTACACTATTTAAACCCCCCCCCCCCCGTGAAATACAAACTAAAAATAATAATATAGATATAAATACAAGTTTTACAAGGGTTTTTAAAACATATTTTTCAAATTCAAAAAGTACTATATCCTCTTAAAATAGCTTGGCCAAACGCGCCCCAACCCTTTTAAAATAAGAGCTTAAATCCAATATTTGTTTTGATAACGCGATACATGAAGCAGTTACATCGTACAATGCCTTGAATGATCATTTTTGAGATATTGTCGGATTCAGCTGCATAAACGAATGATACAAATACAGCGTTTCACAAATAGTTTCTAAAAGTATATTTTCCAAATTCTCTCTCACAAAAGTTACTATATCCCCTTTAAAATAAGTGCTTAAATCAAATACCTCTATGACAACGCAATACCTGAAGAAATTACGCGTCGTACACCTTACCTTTCGTTAGTAACACTGGTCTTAGCACGTGCGCTGTGTATTTTTTTCAATGCTAGTTAATGAAAAGAATAACTAAAAAATGCATTACTCATAAATTTAAATAACATTTTACAGTTATTTGTTTTTAGTATTTTTATTGTACGTATTTTTATTTTTTTAAAATGAATAGTTAATGCTTCAAATGGAGTGCTAAATAATAGATAGAGAATCTATAAAGTGAAGTAGTGAATAATCCTATATTTGCGCATAACTTAAACCTCTGTTGAATAAAATTTGAAAAATTCATTTTGTTCCGATAAAATTTGAATCGTTTTGAGATAGTGACAGATTGCATCTGCATAAACGCGTTGATACATTTTTTACAAATAGTTTTTAAGTCTCTTTTAATTCAAAAGATACTACACCTCCTCTAAAATAAGTGCTCAACTCAAATACCTCTTTGACAACGCAATAACTGAAGCAATTACACGTAAACCTCCGTTAGTCACACTGGTCTTGACATGTGCCCTGTGAACTTCTTTCATTGTTAAGCAATGAAAAGAATAACTAAAAAATTTATTATTCATAAATTAAAAGATCCATATTTAACCGTTATTTGCGTTTTAGTGTTTTCTAAAACAATCTATTTTATTTAAAAAAAGTTAATAGTAAACGCGTGTGTAACTAGGAAAGGAAACGTCGAGGTCCTCCAAGATGCAACGCAATCTCATGTGTTAAATAAAAACCACGACTAAAGGAGGGTTAAACCTCCAAGTGGTTTCGACAATATATCTCGTCCATCAAGATCTGACCAATTCTACTAATGACAAGATATCTCGATACCAAAATATTACCGATTTTTTTATCAGGGCTAGATCAAGATCAGGTCAGTTTTCTTCCAATGACGACAGACGACAAGATCTTGATGGACGATACATCTCGTCCATAACGGTCTGGTCAGTTTTGCTAATGACAAGATATCCACCAGGAGGGTTAAATAATTATTAGAGAACAAAGCAAAGTTGTGAATATTTCTAGATGTGTGCGCACGTTAAACCTCAGTGGAATACAAATAAAAAACACATTTTGTTCCCATAAAATTTGAATCTTTTTTGAGATATTGACAGATTGCAACCACATAAGCGCGAGGTGTCTCTACCCCTCAATGTCTGGTACCTCCCCTTCCCACTCCCCATCTCTTTCCGGCACGGTTAATATCCCAGGCACCACAATTTTCCACTCAAATCTCCGAGCCGCTTCAAAATCAATATTTGTGCCCAAGTATCCCTCACTGAAGAGGAGTAATTTAATTTTCCCCACGACGCTTCACGTTATCGAAATGCACGTGTCATAAATCTCAATTAAAGCCCAGGTGAGCGAAGAACTCGACGACTGCGACTTCTTCAAAAAGAACCGGGATCAGTGCGTTCGGGAAGAGGTACTAGGATGGCTTAGAGTTTATGGGCAGGGACAGGTGAGTGAAGTGTACTTCCAGAGGAACGTTCGCGTCCATGGAATAAGCGTTAACGGGAGTCAAGACATCCTTTGCCTTATTCTATTGCCTAGACAGATAATTACTACTGTTTTTATTTAGTTTTACGATGTGCAGTTGGGGAACCTCGATTATCCGAACTAACCCTCCTGTTGGCTTATTTTCGAAAACTGCCCTGTAGTGACCAACTTCTGATGCAAGAAACTCTTCCAAAATGTCACCAGTTCTGGACAAAAGCAAAATTTCGAATTCCTACTTGGAGTAATATGGCAGCTTTGTCTACCCGAGGCATCTCTTGATTAGCAAAACTGATCAGATCTTGATGCATATCTCGTCATTAGCAAAATCGATCAGATCCTGATGGAAGAGATACCTCTTCAAAACTATTTGGATGGTTAACTGACGTGTAAAATCCAGGATTTCGAAGGGTATCCAACGTCAAAACAGCTCATACAGGCAATTTCATTTAAATGGTTTACTTGTATTTTTTCTTTACGTATTTAATTGGGGTTACGGTAGAACGGTTGGAAGAGTAACTGACTACCAGAGGTAAGTCGAAACTCGATCCAAGCAAAGACCATTGTGTACGTGGGGGCTGGTGCACGTTAAATCAGTCGTGGCTTTAAATGTCCTCACATTGGCGTGATGTGGAAGTTCGGAGAGTGGGGTACCAGCTTCACTCTTTATCCGTGATTCAAATTACGAGGTGTTGTCGTCGGATATTTCGTTTCGGGATTGATCCCGGACCGTCGCCAATAGCCCGTTGTGTTGTGCCAGTGCGATGTTAATTCAGTAAACTACTTATCTATCTATATGTTTAATTGTGACATAGTTACTCTCGTTATGGTATTCAAGTGTAAAAGAAGCGACTAATGAAACTGAACTTTGTAAACGAAGGTGTTTTGATACAGGAAACATGTAATTTCTCATGTTTCATTAACCTGTTAACTGCCATCATATTTAATAGAATTTTAAAAAGGCACAAAATCACTAACACGGCATTACACAAAACACACTGGGACATGTAGCAACAATAAGTATTAATCTGGCGTTCAGTATCATGTTCAATGCATTATTAGAACTATATACTTTGAAACTTATTTATCTAAGGAAACAGTTTAGATATCTTATCTTCACTCTAGGGGATCCTTTATTCATGTTATAAAAAGGACTCTAGAATGACGAAACCAACTAGTGCTTAGTTAGAAATTGAGTTGTAGTAGTGGTAATTGAAATTCCAGCACATTTGATGTTATTTTCTGGCACATGAGTAGCAGGAAGACAGTAACTTACGCTTGCATTACTCGTCATTCTGAAATTTAAATGAACGCATCTATAAAACCAATTTTTTAGATAAACTAATTTAAAGTTTTCACACTAAAAAATTCATATTAATCTTGAAAGTGTAAGTATGAGTTTAAGTTATGCAGAGTCAGACGAATTACGGATCAGTATTCATGTCTTTAATAAAAATAAACCAAAGAATGACGATCCTAAAATTATTTGGAAATGCCAAAATTCTAGATTCGTGTTTTTGGCATGGCTCCGACAAATTTAAAACGGATCTAAAACTTCAATAATTTCATTGTCATTTTAACAATCAAATTTCTAATTGGAAACTTGTAGTGAGTTTTAACTTTTTAAACATGATCTGGAGTTAGATTGCTTAAGGAGAAAAATGACTTTACGGCGAAAAAAGCAGCAATGGAACTAAGATTGTTTTATTCAGAACTTTTAACGATCAGACCATTATATGTAGTTTTAGTCAGTCAACGGAGTCTTCGACAGTAAAGTAATCCATGGTTTACAGATGGACTAGCGTTAATATTAAGAAAATGCATTTAAGTGAAAATAGCTAAAAATACAGATATACATCTTTGGCATGGTTCCGACAAATTTCAAATCTGATCCATAACTTCACAAACTTCGTTGCCATTTTAACAATCAAGCAAATAAGAAAACTTATAGTGAGTTGTTTTTACTTTTTAAGCAATACCTACCATTAGGCTGTTTAAGGAATCAAACGATATTACGGCGAAAAAAGCAGCAATGCAACTCGGATTGTTTTATTTAGACTTAGACCTCTTAATGTTCAGAACATTGGATATAGTTTCATGTATCAACGGAGTCAGGCAATCCGTGAATTACACAAGTCTTGGAGTTAATTTAAAGAACAGACGGTAGTGAGAAGCTACTTACGACCTACCTGATATCCTCTATAAAGACTTTCATTGCATCTCTGAGACTATGTAGACTCTTCTGTTCTTTCTTGGGATATTTTTCTCGTGGGGCAAATTACCAAATTGCCTCCTTTCCAAGAATAAAATCTACGTTCAATGGCGGTAATACCTTTCAAGTACAAAACACGTTCCAGGAAGTAACTGAAAGACAACTATAAAATTCTGTCGCATTTCGGAGTCGAAGACACATTCAACGGTAGATTACAAATACACTAACGAGTCACATATTCCCAATTATGAATGGATAAATCATTGCCCTCGGTCCAGTACAATAGGTCGTCATCAAAATCAAAGAGACGGCAATTTAAAAGACATCGCTTTCTCTAAAAAGAACTAACGAAGTATTCACTCTTTGGAAAACACTCTTCTGATCTCGCGTCGTTATTCCACCGTTTCTATCCACTTGCTACTTGGGAATAAAACATGGGAGCGTCAGACTGCTAACACACACAAACTGAGCGTGGAATTTCCACATCTTCTCTTTGTTTACAGGTGGACTTGGTGCAAGTCTAGGCATTTGCGCGAGAACCGTGGATTAGTGATCAGCTGTGCAAACAGGGAACTTTTTATCTCTCCCTAACCACCTGTCGGCAACTCAGTGAAGTAAGGCGCATACGCGAAGTGAAATCGATAAGGACGGACACATGATAAAAGGCTACCATGGACAGAGATTTCCGAGGAGTAAATACTACGAGCGGGTGGACCGAACGGGCCAACAGGGCGCTTAGTAGGGTTGAATGTAAGTAAGCTCCAACAGGGCGCTTAGTAGGGTTGAATGTAAGTAAGCTCTTGGGCGATCCGTGTGTCTCAGGGCATATTAAATGATGCTTTGAATGACTGGGTTTGCTATGGAGTAACATAATAATAACTCAAGTTCAGCATTTGTAAATGTGCTAATAGAATGCAGAAAATGTTTTCCAACTATTTATGAAGATGATTTTCTGAATTGAAATATTTTAATAGGCAGCATGTCTTACAGACCATATCCAGAACAATAAACGATGCTTTGAATGACAGTGTTTGCTATGAGTTATTAGAGCAGCAACGCAATTTCACAGTATGTATTGCCAATCATTCAAGGTTAGATGTTCAAAATACTGAAAATGTGAAAAGGTGATAAGGAAATGTGCCACTAGAACTCAGAAAATACGATATTTCCGAACTATTTATGAAGTAATTTTTTAAATGTTTTAATATCAGCATGTCTTACAGACCATATCCAGAACGTTAAATGATGTTTTGAATGACTTAGTGTTTTCTATGAAATATCAGAACAACAATGTAAATTCACCGTTTGCATTTTCCAAACGTTTTGATTATATATACAAAATGTGTAAAATATAAGGTGATAGTTAAATGTTTTAACATACCTAGAAAGTGCGATATTTCTCCATTCATTTATTATAAATATAAGTTCACAATTCAAATGTTTTAAAAGCAGCATTCGACAATTTTGATATCTTCTATTTTCTAATCCGTACTGAGGTTCCGATTTGGGGAAATTATTGATAGGGGGGCCCAAGTCAAATATCATTTACTTAAAATACGAGCCAGTCCCTGACCAGTCAGTTATTGAACATATTACGCTATTTATCAGTGAAACAAGCAAACGAGCCTAGTCTATCAATAATCAATTAGTTTGGTATTCTTACATTGAATGAACAACTGTAATCAATCTAATGGGTGTTGAAACTGGAACTAGTACATCAATAACGTGTCAAATCACTGTTCTGAACTTTGAGAAAAAATATATTAAGCTATCAAATATTAGAACAGCAAATTTTAATTGCATTTCGTATTGGACACTAAGTACAAAATATATTTAAAGTGCAGTTGCAAATCAGCTCCAGGGTAATTTTTCCATGAATCGCTATTCATGGAAAAATTTGAGCTAATATCTGTGTGTACTAATTGGTCAATCAATTGAACCTAAGTGTGTACTAACTGGTCAACTACTGGCTGCTTCCCTTATATGTGTGTGATATTTACGCTGGTAGGTAGTTAATTAACTGGACCACACAACGAAACAACACAACGGGCTATTGGTGATGGTCCGGGAACGATCCCGAAGGGAAAGACCCGAGGACAACACCACGTAAGTTTGAACCACGGTCAGATGACGAGGCAGCACCTGAGCTGGCACCCTACTCTCCAAACTTTCACACCACGCCAACGTGAGGACATTTGAGGCCAAGACAGATTTAACAGCCCCCTTTGTATACGACGGTCTTTGGTTGGACCGAGCCCCGAACTCGCAACCCTCCGATTGCTAATCCGTTATTCTTCCAACTTGGCTAACAATATTTACGCGGAGTTTCGGAATAACTTTTTTTGCTTATTTAACTATCAATATTATCTATATAATTGTGATTCTTAACCCTTATGTTTGGAAAGGGGCCATACAAATATTGGGGATTGGGGACCAGAGATATTGAATTCTTAGGAGTTAGCGTAGCGCCCTTGTCTCATGGTCATAAGACGTAATGATCGTGATTGTGGTACTTGCATATTTGGTAACCCATATTATATGTATAAAGGGGGCAATGGAGTTCAAATACACAAGTTTTTATATAATGGTTGACCAGGATACAAGAGAGTCGGGATTCTTGAAGTTGGTACCTCCGAATCCATGCGTACTCTATAATGTCTGCTACAAGAATATAAATGTCAAATTTCAGAGATCATACTATCTTTGAATGAAAATAAATCTAGTAGTTACTATCTAGAATACTAATTAAGATATTTCTAATACTGTTGGTTGTATCGATTTGTAGGGTTGGTGGTCAGAGTGCTGGCTTCTAGATCGAAAGGTTCCTGGTTCGAATTCGGGTTAAAGCATGGCTCAGTTTGTACGTCTGGAGTGAATGTGTGGTATATAATATATATATATATATATATAAGTTCTCGTTAAAAAATTCAAAATATGTAAACTCTATACAAAAATTACATCAAACATGTACAAAGTGAGGAAATTATTATAGAAAATGTAAAGTGTATACTTTATCTGATGATGTAACAAACAGTATAAAAAATATCTTAATTAGTTGTCAAAGAAATACAGTATATATATCTGATATTCTTTTTTGGTTGTAAAAAGGTCGTATATGTGTGTGAACCCCTAATATTACCTAAAATATATTGCTGTTAAATCGAGATAAAGATAGTAATGTATTTTACAGTTTTTCAAACTGATATTTATAAACATTTATCTCCCTATTATTTATGTTACTACAAATTGACTGTAGTTTTATGAAACTTGTTACATAACTAAGGTCAACTGTACAAACTCGAACGAAACAGTGAAAAAAGTGAGTTAAATTCAGATTACATTAATCTTGGCCTCAAAACCTGGAAAAAGTGTTTAGCTCACTCGCGCATCCAAAACGTACTATGAATTCCTTAAAGACCGATTCAAATAGTTTTATCTTTTGATATCTATAATCTGTATGAATAAAACCTTCACCACAATGCTCAAGCATCACTATTTATTGAAGACTACGTTACTAAAACGCAATAAAACAAATAGCCCTTTATTTGAAAACATTCCCTATTGTTCTTATGATTTAGTTTATATTAGAACTCTGGGGAAAAAGTTGCTGGTTACGAAACTTAGATTTATGATTAAGGGGTAGAAAAAAATTGTGATCATAAGGGCACTTCAATAACCTTAGAAAGTTGTTATAGACAATAGATATTTGTCTTCCAATTCATGCATATTTTTAGATATTTGTATAGAATTCATATCTCTGTTATATCTATCTTGACTGGCTGAATAATGACAGAAAGGCATTGAATGAAAGGATATGGTAATCATAAATCGTCAAGATAAAATTCGGTGTAGATTAACTAAATATAGAAATGCAGACATTAGTTTGAAAATGTGTAGTTATTTAACAAGAAATTTATGTTTTTGCTGAAATTGCAAACTGAAATGATTTAAAAATCAATATTATTCAGTAGCTTTCAAAGGTCTTCGCAATAAAATTTTATTTGCTTCGTGTGTAGCGTAGTTTAAAAATCCCGAAATTAGCATATTTACTTTCTATGCGAATATCCTAAAGCTAGAAAACTTTTGATGACAAATTTTTGTTTAAGTTTATTGATTCTTATAATTCAAAAGGATGACAAGAATATATTTTTCTTGTGTGATTTAGACCATGCGACGGTGTGTAACCATAAAAGCGAAAAATTGTTTACTGTCCAAAAAGAAAATTTCTTGTACATATTACTAACCAAAAGGCCCGCGTAGCTTTTGCTATGGCGTTTATCAAGTTGAACAGAAAGAAATGGACTTGAAATCTCTATAGCAACGAAGTTAAATTCATTTTCATCGTAAACTACAGATCATGTAATCGTCCAAAGAAAGATAAATTTCGTGATGCTACTTTGCTCCCTCAGAAGCACCGAAAAAGAAATTTTATATTACAGAGATGCATTTCTACAAGAGCAGTCGGACTGTGTTCGATATGATGTGTGAATGACGCTTTGTAAATATATCTGAAAAAAGTGACGCATTATAGAAAGAATATGATCAATTGACGTTGTCTTGTGTGGGGCACATGTTATACAAATATGGGCCATCGCGTCATAAGACCCAACCAACGAGCATATGGCAATAAAACTGAGATTTCAACAAGAAAGTTGAAACTAATCGTAATTCAAAATTTGCAAGGGCAATCAATACTGTAAGAACTTCAAAAGTGACCAATAAAGAGCATAAAAACAAGATGATAAAAGGGGTCTATAATTATTTCAGTGGAACAAAATGTCCCCATGACCAGGACCGAAGTAGACGGAATTAGGAAAATCTCGAATTTAAATGTTATCTTTGAACAATGTTGCCAAACTCACTTTTTAATAAAACCCTCTATACCACGTGTAAAGAAAGGAAAGCACTATCATTCATTAGTGTGTCAGATAAGGTAAAAATAGATAAGGCTTTTTTTCTCGTATATATATCTTCCCCATTACCTCAAGAATAGGTCTCGGAGATTGGATTACTTTCATTCGTTTAACCGATGTGAAAATTCTCAAGAGTTAAGCAATGGCAAATTTGTTCATTTCCTTGCCTTTTGCGTCATTTACGGCTTTTAGACCAATGGTTACCAGTTTGGCTAAGGATTCTTTATCTTTTGCTCTATAAGGAATCTACACATATGAAGCAGAGTTGCATCTGTCTATCTATTCTCTATACAAATCTAAACCGTTTGACCAATCCACACCAAATTTGGTACACGTATTCTTTGGAACCCTGCGGGTAACGTAGGCTAAATATTAACTCCCGTCCTATTTGTCTTGGGTGTGCAGAGGGGTGTAACGTCCCGTCATCCTGGACAGAGCACTTGCTAGGGGGCGCTCTCTTCCGGTCTGGCTGTCCAGATGACGTCAGAGTTAACATCTACAGGAGTCGCCTCTCAAGATGACCTTGGAGGTTTTTAGAATCTTAGAGTAGGTGCCATCGCAGATGGGTGCGGTTGCGCTGAAAATCGCTCAGTATCGTATCATTTATGTACCCCGTCTGTAAATTCTTAAACTGTAGCTTTATTATTGGAATGTAAATTTTTATGATAATATAAGATTATTTTTATAGAAAGTGGTCTTTTTTTATCGTCGATATGGTACAGGGGGCTAAAGACAATTCGAAATCCTCAAAGGAATAGCATAATGCGTATTTATACGATTATACGATCAATGTCAGACCAATTCACACTAAATTCGGTACATTCATCCTGTAGAATTCTGCGTGACACATAGGCTATATATTAACCCCGTTCCATTTGTCCTGGGTCTGCAGGGGGGCTAAAACAATTCAAAATCTCCATAGGAATAATATTGAGAAATATTACGATGAATTATAAACAATTCGACCCGAGCATTGCAGGGTAATTCAGCCAGTTATTTATATTACAGAAGATTTAAAGTTGTAAAATGACCCTGTCAGAGCTCCCACAAATTCCATAGAATATTTATGGGAAAAGCTTGAAAGAACAATAAATGCATTTAACTATTCCAATTTCGACCTTTCATGTTATGAAAGAAGTATGGAAATCCATTTCTGTATAACTGAATCTAAACCAAGAAGAAACGATTCTGCTTTGGAAGAGATAATATATTTCAAATAGAGAATTTATACCATTTTTCTCATTATTGACTATTATCATGGTTGAATAATATATATTTTCATCCGTATTTTGATAGGGTTAAAAGATGTTTGACTCAACAATAAGGTTATTTTATATTTTATTGCGAAAGTAATTTTGCGATTGTCGTACTTTTATGTTTAGCATCTTCATCATAATCTATTTTATAATGTAGAGAATTAAAGAAAAGAACTGAGTCTATCGTTAAGAACATTTCTTTTGTCAAGACTTGAATGGTATCGCGTAATGCAAGATGTTCCATGCTTCTTAATTGCATTATTTTTAAGTAAAAGGCAAGTAAATTTAAGCATAAGGCGTTCATATAATGGCTATATAAGCTATTACGTTTTTATTTCTCGGTATGCCATATTTTCCGAGTCTGTTTTATGTACTCATTATTCGATAATTTACTACCGACTTTTACGTCTTAGAAAAACGTTTTTGCCTCAAAGCAAACAGCCAAATAATGACTATATTTGTTATCGAAAGTATAGTTTCACAGAAAAAAATCCCTGTCTTTCAATTATTTTTAAATTATGATAATAGGGAGTTACAGAATGCTATTAAACGTTAAAACCCTGACCTTTAGTGTGCAGATTCAAGTGTACTATATTCTATCGCAATGTGTAAGCTGCACAATTTACGACGCCGAATTTATTTTGTTCTTTTATCATATGTAAATCAGCAAATCTTGAAACACATTCGACTAAATTTCTTTTGATTCATAGACCTGATGATTTATATTCATATATTTTTTCCCAATTTATAAAACTTATGGAATGAAACACCGACAAATGATTGAATTAAACGTAAGCATTTAAGAGTTTGGAGAAAGATAAAAATAGCTGTTGTAACGAATGGTCTGCGTAATAATTTATCTGAAAAGAAATTATTATGTGCTTCAATTGAAATACATCAATAATTACTCCGGAAAAGTAACAAACCTGAATTTTGACATTGAAAGCGGTCTTTCAACTATTTTAATGCAAACTTCAGTTGACTATTCTTAATGATATAGATCGGATACTCTTTCATTAGTTAATCACATAGAAGCTTAAAAATTATAAAGAGTGAAGTCATTTTAAGTGTGATTAAAATCTTGAGAGAAACCCCAAAAAAATTAATACAAGTCCATTTTTGTATACAGGTATATTCAGATGGTATAAAAAACATGAGGAAAACTTATTTAATTATTTGAAGTTTTTATCAGGAAGATTCAAACTTTTTCTGAGACATTAAAAAACAATTACCGAGCGCACTCGTAGAAAACTATAAAACTTACTGCAATGTTTATTTTAAAGATTAGACTGAACGCTAAGCATATGCGATGCCAGCTATCCGAAACAAAATGGGACAATCAACACATTTCAACACGTATTTTAGTGAATATTGGGTTTAAATTAATTACATCTTATTCAAATAATTTTTGAGTATGTGCATGGTGTTTTAAAATTTCTATATAAACTCTAAGGCGAGGAAGGGAACAAAAAATTAAACCGTATTTACAAAGGAATGAGTGTTCGCAAGCGCCACCTGGATTTGCTAGAGGGCCCTATTCGACAGTTTGGGCCATCGTCTTTTTATACGTCAATTTAATGTCTCGGTTCACGAATGCTGAGATGACTGACATGCACCTATTATATGAGGTAGTAATGGAAGCAGACAAGCCACTATGAGATTGTTTCGTGAAAGGCATCTCGACCGATGTGCGCCGAGTCACCAAACATTTGAAACAGTCTTTGTGTGAAACCAGGATATTCTACGGAAGCGGGCATAATATTGGTCGAAGACGATCGAATCACCTTTTTTATGGAATCCTTCCCGAATTTTCTATCAATCTAAGCTTTAAAGGGGCATTTCTGTTGGTAATCACAGCTTTGAGCACATACAGTGAAACTGAGTATATAACTACTGTCAAACTGAAAAACTAGGGTTAGTAAAGATGTTCGCCAAATTGCTGTCTCATTTTGGCAACTCAATGTATCCTATGTAACGCTTGCAGACATACATCCATATTAGAGGGATGTTAACAAGTAAACAAATCAGATTGACGACAGGAATTTTACTTCCTAATAACCAAATACTCTCGCATGCTACATATCGGGGTTATCCTAAAATATAGTTTATTACACTTTTGGTGAAGTTTGATGTTTAATGTAGTTGGTGTTGACCAATTGATTATCACATATAAATTCGGAATTCATTCTTTGGAATTTCTATTGGCGATGTACTGAAATCGTATTCGAAAAACAAGTCGAAAGAAGTCACTTCCGGAAGACATACAAGGAGTTTGTTACTCAATAAAAACACCATCTCCACCTAAATCTAGCTTGACAAAAAGAGCCTCTCAGATGAATAGGGTTTAATTTTGTGTTCCTACTGCCCCTTAGGGGCCGCCATGGATTAGTGGGTTTGGCCTCTGTGTAGACAACTTAAGAGTTGTAGGCGGCGTAGATTCGACCCCTAAAACGTACCTTGGATGTATTTCTTTCTTCTTTACCAGTGAAACTTTCCTTGTGTATGCTTGGCATTGTCTGTCTTGTGTTTGGCATAGCTAACTATGGCCCTTGCACCATAAAACACAACCTTCCTCCCCTTTAAGAAGCATAGGAAGTTTGACTGTATAGAAAAAGGCTGTATAGGAAGTTTTGAAAGACCTTGTTTGTGTGCAAACTACGCCTGAAAAGCGTAAATACATCGAACACAGATTTCGGGCATTTCAACACACAAACGAATGACAGTAACTTTTCTGTATTTAAAGTGAACACATCATGTACGCTATTATCAACATTTCTCAATCAATGATCTTTCCTCTTCCTACCCAGAACAACATAACTTTTTAAAGGAAAATAAATTGCAAATAAAGATAAGTCTGATAAGCTCATCTTTAAATTTCATTATAGAATTTCGTAAAGAAATGCAGCTTAATGTTTAATTTTGTATTCTTACTTCTCCCTAAAATTTGTTCAACGCGTTTTGAAGTATCCTGCATTTTTGTAAACTAAGCAATAGAAAAGGTAAAGAAATCGGACAGATTACTCTTTTATACTCATTATCTCAGTTAATCTCAACTGACAAACACTTTTCTGTATGTGACGTGAACACATCAAGCCATTATCGCCATTTTCTCAATCAATGATCTTTCTACCGAGAATAACATATACGTATTTTTAAACGAAAATGAATTGCAAATAAGTCTGAAACGTTTGTATTTTCACCATGGAAATCCGACACAGAATTGCAGCTTAAAGTTTAATCTTGTGTTCTTACCTTCCCCTGAAATTTGTATAAGAAGGTTTGAAGTATCCTGCATTTTTGTAAAAATGCACGATACTTCATTACGTAAAGATATCGAACAAATTTCATTCTTAAACTCCCTAACTCATTCTATCTCAACTGACAATTATTTGACGTGAACACATCAAGCTATTATCGCCATTTTCTCAATCAAAGAACTTTCGTCTTCCCACACGGAATAACATATATCTTAAAGAAAAATAAATTGCAAATAAAGATAAACCTGATACGCTCGTCTTTTAATTTCATCATGGAACTCCGAAATAGAATAGCAGCTCGTTTCTACAAATCGAGAAAACATATAGGTCTATCTGATTGGAAACAAATGATCCAGTTATCCAGCCTTATAAGGCGTATCGTTATTTAAACGAAAGATGCAACTGGATCCTTTTTTTCATTTCACGAACCACAATGTAAGTTTCTCTTTTTCATAGGCTTGTTGAATTTCATCATAGAATTCCGAAACATAACTACAGCTTAAGGTTTAATTTTGTGTTCTTACTTTTCCCTTAAATTTGTATCAGGTGTTTTGAAGTATCCGGCATTTTTGTAAACTAAACATAGAAAACAGATATTTAACAGATTTCATTCTTAAACTCACTAACTCATTTCATCTCAACTGACAATCACAAACCCGAAATATGACGTGAACACATCAAGCTATAATCTCCATTTTCTCAATCAACGATCCTTCGTCTTCCCACCCAGAATAACAGATATCTTAAAGGAAAATAAATTGCAAATAAAGATAAGTCTGATGCGCTTGTCTTTTAATTTCATCATGGAACTCCGAAATAGAATATCAGCTCGTTTCTACGAATCGAGAAAACATATAGGTCTATCGGATTGGAAAAAAATGATCCAGTTATCCAGATCTATAAGGCGTATCATTATTTGAACGAAAGATGCAACTGGATCCTTTTTTCATTTCATGGAGCACAAAGGAAGTTTCCCTTTTTCATCTGATTGATTAAAAATAAACGGAGAAAACGAGGGGAGGAATCAATCAATCATTTGCGAAGAGTGTTGTGGGGAAGATTGGAACCGCATTTTTCGAGCGATTATTTTCCCCAGTAATTTGTCCTTCCTCTCCCGCCTTGCCTTTCTTCATGTCAAATCTTGTTTCCCATATTAGTCCTTTCGTTCTTTACTTTCTTTTCTAATACGAGTTTCGGGCTTTTGCTATCAGTGCCCGCCAGTCCTGGGTGGAAGTAGACAAATAAATGAAAAAGGGTAGTTCGAAATAATAGTTAACCGTTTGGTGGAGATTTGGGGAGAGAAGAAACGTGAGTTTGGAAGTGACATTGGAGAAGGAGTTTTCTCAGTGTAAAGCGAACCAGAAAAACCGTTCAGGTTGAAAATAATTGATTTTTCTAAGGTGGACTTTTTTCCCCTCATCGAGTTGGGGAAAAGAAACATGAATCGGAGTTCACACGAAAGGCAAGCTGAGAGGTCTGAAATTGTAGTGCTCCACCGCCAATAGCGAATCGTTCGTGTGACCCCGATTTTCTTGTTTTATAAAATGCAGCATTTTTGTAACAAATAAACTGAGAAATTAGTGATTTCTCATAGCATGGATCATTGGGTTCATTTTTAGTACTTTTCCGAGCAGCGAAGGCCCTATTTCAAGAACAGAAAGCCAGAACAGTATTTGATTTATCGAAAGTTCAAAATCATGAAATAAAACACTTGATTCAGATTCTCGTAAATATCTGCTTTTTTAAAGCCTCTAAAATGGTAATTTATGTCTATTCATCATATTTATTCTGTTTTCTTGTGCCTGTACACAAATTGAGGAACTGTAAGGAAGAACGGTTCAAACAACAAATTTGAGCAAAAAGCGAGATATTTGTGCGTTACGATGATATTAATGAAATAAAAACGTTTTAATGTGTTTTTCGAAGTTACTTCGGAGATGGCAGCAGATGAATCTTGTCTTGCATCATATATTTTTTTTATTTCACCAAAGTGCCTGAACATCTAAGCAACATACGCCATTTTTGCAGTTATGCTGTTTCTGTTTTTAGAGCCTCAATCATAATGAAAGTAATACAAGTGCCGCTTTATATATATAAATTTTAACAGCTTGATATACGTTGGATCATTTTATTTTTAGATTGGTTGGGTGAGTTTTATGGCGCAAGGGCCATCCTTGGCAATGCTGCGCAAGGCACTAGACATATTGTCAAGTAAAGGGCACATACACTCCAGGAAAGTTAAACTGAAACAGAAGAAATGCACCCACAGAGGAATCGAACCTACACCACCTACAACTCGCAGGTTTCTAGCGCAGTTGGCATACCCACTGAGCCACAACGGCCCCTTTGCTTAAGAGCTACTGATCGTTAAGTAACTTGATGCTGTACACAACAAATCAACATATAAAGTTGAAGAGTACATATATGACGAGCTGCATAGGCATACGAAAGTAAGGTACCACTTCCAGAAAAAAGATTTCTACTGTGTTTTATACTTCGAAGGATGGCTCATAACCATCAGAATAACCTTCAGAAAACTCTAGATGTACGAGACGGATTTTCAGTGTAAGCGAACCAGAAAGACTATGAAGATTTTACCATCGCTATTCCAATGCTCTTACATGATACCCATTCGGATTACCTTAAATAGCGCTTTATGACCGTTTTGGTGACGTACGGGGTTAATCTAATTGGCGTTGACCAATCAATTATCACATATCAATTCGAAATTAATTCTTTGGAATTTCTATTGGCAACGTGCTGAAATCGTGGTCGATAAATAGACCGTTACGTCACGTAAGGATTGCGTACAGGAAATACGTTTTACCGCAGACTGCCACCAACATTTAGCTTGACAGAAAATGCCCTATATAGTTGAGAATACAAAAAAATTTAAATCGTGTGAAAAGTATTTTTCAGTAGCTACTGAGGCAACATTTGATCAGCTCTTCAAACAATTATTTTTAGGCTTTGCCGTCCTACGATGCATACAATTTGCAATGAAAAGTTGTTTACCTTTTGAAAGTAAGGACTCGCTCTCTCTTGACCAGCGAACAATTCTTTAAAGTCTTGAAAATTTACAATACCAGCAGGAAAGGACACGAAACTGCCTTTCACGTCCAAAGCGCAGTGGAGGAGCTCCTGGAAATACAAAAACATTTATAAGATTAGTTTGAATACTTGTAATATCACACACCGGTACGAGTGCCATAACTCACAGTAAGTCATTTTTCAGTTTTTGAATGCTTATGAATTCCGTCTCCTGTAAGATTTTTGTAACTGAAATCGTGAAAGTGTCAAATATTAGGTTGATGCAAAAGTTCGTCTAGGTTTTTTTTAACAAAAATTGTTATTTACTAAAAATTACATTGAATCAATATAGTATGTGCCTTTCTATTCGATGACCTTTCTCTTCGGTAACTCCATAATCCCGCGCTCATACAAGTTCTGAGGTTTCTGGGTTTCTGGCTAAAGAATTGATCCAGGGGACGAAACTTTCTGAACCACTTACTGCACGTGGAATCGTTAACGGTACTCTCGCCATTCACAGTATATATCTTCTTTTGCGTCTGCAAAGCATTCTTGCCTTTTCGGTAATAAAAAAGCATACTATGTCGAAAATGCTCCTTATTTTCTGCGTTTTTAATGCTTAGCAAAATTTAAAAAACACAACCAAATAACACAATTTTTTCCCAGATACTAGATGAAATTCCTTCTTTCAAACAACATCAAAACTTTACACGTGTGAATTAGATAGCACTTCGATTCTGCGATTCAATGCCATCTAGCGCCAAAAATGAGACGAACTTTTGCATCAACCCTATATATGGCGATTAACAGTCTAGAACACCAGTGTCTTCTATGTGGTTTAGAACCATTTTTAATACTTCTATAGAGTAAACGAAATTTTTGAGTTGTGGCGCTTTTGCAGAAAGAGTGCGGCATCTTCAAGTCTTTAAAGAATTTAACTTTATATTCTAACGAGATATGTACGTGAGATCATATTCGTAAATTTGTTCTTATCGATTTGTGAGTACATTCAATCGATCGATGCGTGAGTGCATTCTGTTCATTGTGGTGTGAATCTGCTATTTTGCATGTTGTCGGTTTACAAGAGAAACAACGTCAAGAAACAGTAACGAGAAAACGAAGGAGAAAAAGATGTACTACCTAAGCTTTACTCACTAAGTGTGTTTCTCACGAAGAAATCAAACCTTCATACAAAGAAAAATAACTTAGTGGACATACACACGGGTCCAGTCTAATGACCACTATATACTGGTAGAGAAAATTTGAAAAACTCATGTCTTGAACATTTCGAATTTGTGTTTTTCACTTGAAAGCCGATTTTACGCAAAATAATAGATTCAAACAATATGAATATATACACATGATCCCTGAAAACTCTTCGCTAGATAACCACCGAAAGGCGGAGATCAAATTATAATAAAACTCATTAAAACTATTCAGCTATAAGTAAGAATTAACTATTATGAACTAAGAGAAACTCAGAAGTAACTATTATGTACTAAGAGAAACTCAGAAGTAACTATTATGTACTAAGAGAAACAAATTCAGAAGTAACTATTATGTACTAAGAGACACTAATTTAGAAGTAACTATTATGTACTAAGAGAAATTAATTCTGCAGTAACTATTATGTAATAAGAGAAATTAATTCTGAAGTAACTATTATGTACTAAGAGAAACTAATTTAGAAGTAACTATTATGAAGTAACTAATTCAGAAGTAGCTATTATGTACTAAGAGAAACTCAGAAGTAGCTATTATGTACTAAGAGAAACAAATTCAAAAGTAACTATTATGTACTAAGAGAAGCTAATTTAGAAGTAACTATATTATGTACTAAGAGAAACTAATTTAGAAGTAACTATTATGAAGTAACTAATTTAGAAGTAACTATTATGAAGTAACTAATTCAGAAGTAACTATTATGAAGTAACTAATTCAGAAGTAGCTATTATGTACTAAGAGAAGACCTTATAAATAAGAAGTACGTATGTACTTATTAAGAAACAAAATTAGAGATGTCTACAGTTGGCTATGAGGTATGTTTGGATTTTTGCTCTAACGTTATTTTTTGCAATGCAAATTCCACCTTGGAGGGATAAAAACCTTTGGCAAAGATTGAAAAAATGTATTGAGTGATTCGTGCGGAATTGAAATAATAGATGATTAAATGAAACCGCCGAATGAGAATTGGTTTCATTACAAACACATCTAATTTAACTACATTTTATATAAAGACAAAATTAAATAAATATTTTACACAGATTCAAGTATATAGTTATATTGGAATCAAACAAACACAGGATAATTTGACAAATGGTAGGGAAAATGTCAATTATAGATGTGTCTTCTCATTACAAACTCAAGAACATTTGTTTTAAAAAATATCAGAATTAAGATTAATACATTAACTTAATCCAGAGTAATTGGTTATCATTCATTATCGATATAAGTAATAGCTGCATATCAGCTTGATCCACTTCACATGAGGTTCACGTGTTGAGTGTTTAACTACTCAGAAACCTAACTCTACAAGTGATTTCGATGAGCCATCTCTTCCATCAAGATCTGACCAGTTTTACTAATGATGAGATATCTCATCATCAAGAATTCTTGTCCAATTCCGAATGATGGAGATATTACCATATTTTCATGACGACGAGATCAAGAATATGTCAGTTTTTTCTAAGGGCACGATATCTCGTTCATCAAGATCTGGTCAGCTTTGCTTAGTACTAATAGCCACTTCATGCAGACAATACCTCGGAGGGTACGTATGTAGCAACTCGTGGGCAAACTATAAGTTGAATCTACCAAACAGTACTTCGCGGTTAAATAGTTACAATGTTATTTATAATTATATTGTTAAAATAATTTTGGTAGCTTTAAGTTCACCATAGTACTTCCCCTCTAGAATTAGCAGCGTCTGAATTCAGTAGATGCTAACATTGGTGGACAGTATTCAACTGTGACGTACGCGTAGCCCCGCAATGGATGATTGCAATCAGTTGACTGTCTAATGTTGCCGAGTGTCAGACGCCGTAAGAAGAGAAGGTTAGGCAACGAAGATTGAAACCGTGATACCAGACGCAGTGTCTGTAATCACAGGGCTTGTAAGAGTTGTTGCAAGTGATATGGATTGCCCTGGCAATTCAGCTGTCCGTCGTTGCTACTGTGACTCAGTGGGTTTGTCCACTGCGTTTGCAGCCACCGAGCTGTAGGTGGCACATATTCGATTTCTGTCACTAAATTACTGTTCTGAATTAGTAAAAACTTTCCTTGTGTGTGTGAAGTCCATTTACTTAACGAAAAACATTGAAGACCAGATATTACCCTGGTGCCATAAACACAACAAGCAACGCAAGGAAAGACAGTGAATCTTCAGTCTGCTCAAAAGTAATTTACGGTTGAGATTCGTAACACTGCTATTTATACTACTATATTTTTAAGTTAATTTCTGCCGTGGCTACGAAGTTCATTACAATTTAACAAACACTACTTTGTTTCAATCCCATTACAAATCTTAATATAATTTTCTTAACCTGCCAAGCGTCACGCGATTTCAGAGTAGTGTAGCATTACTTTTACCCCACAACACACGCAATGAGTAAATAACTACATCTATTTGCTTTGAAAGAATCTTAGATAATGTTATTGGTCAGGAAGGTCAAAACTGGTGAAACGTCATGCAGGGAAGAAAGACTACAGGTTACAGAACGGATATATGCGTATGAACTCTTCAGAAGGTAAATAATTTTTTACAATACGTCAAGGCCTTTTGGAACTGTACGATCCATAATCGCTGAAGATCTGTTCCATCACAGAACCTTTGACCCTCAAGATAAGGTTAAAAAATAGGAACACATATAGAGTTTACAGAAAAACCAACCTCCAATCCATTACATTTCGACGTGAAATGTACAAATAAATATATTAGTCAGTATTGCTCTTAGCGTGGGAAATCCACGGAAGTGATTAGCTTATAATACAGAACGAACAAGGAAAAATAAATGACCTCCAAGCACGCACTAATCCTATTGAATTCATAAGTTATGTTATAGTAGTGGACCCTCCAAGCTACTCGATTATTATTGCATATTTACACCGAGAAAAAGCAAATATTCCTGTGATAGAAATATTGCGTGAGGAAAAGAAACGGTGCTTCGCGTTTTACCATCGAATAAACACGATATTAGTGGGGGTGTTTTAATCAATCAAATGGAGGACATATTACAATTAGGATTTGATTCATTCTTACCCAATAAAAATGCGTGGAACTCATTCATATAACTTTCAATAGAGAGCAAAAGTTTAAAGATTTGTCATAACTTTAACGCAAATCATCTACTTTCATAAGAAATTGATTAAGGGGTATTTTGTGTACGGATTCACTAAACAAATTTATTTCCAATTCAAAGTTGAAAAGAAGTACATATATAAAAATCTGAATACCAAGAGCTGTGCGAAATATATCGCATAGTTTCAAATAGTTTTATTGACGCATTAGATAAGTTCTGCAAGATATTTAAATTTGTTACGCTGCTATTTTCCAAGATATATCGCTTTTAATGTAAAGAACTTGATATACACATTCAAACTTGTAGTTTATAAATTATGGCATGACTTCAAAATTATTGCACCCTGAAAATGGGGCGACTTTGCCTATTCAAAAGTTCCATTTTGTGCTAGTTATTAAACATTCAAATCTACAAAAAATGACTGAAATAAAGGTGGGAACAAGATAATAAAAATGGTCTATGGCTATTTTGGTGGAATAAAACGTCTCCCTTTACCAGAACCAGTGGAAAATGAAAAATAAGAATTAAATTGTTTTTTTGTCGTAACTTTTATATTATAAATATTGTTCAAATATTACTTATTTAAATTCAGGTTTATCTATCGCGTTGTTTATTTTGATCCTGATGATATGTTACTTATTGTTCCACCAAAATAGCTATAAACCATTTTTATGATCTTGTAGTCATTTTTATGATCTCTAATAGTCATTTTTTGAAGATTTTGATCTTTGACTACAAGTTTGAGAGGTAAAGGTTTTCATTTTTTACCACAAAATAGCTAGTCAATAGTAACGATTACTTAAACTCTTAAATCTGTATCCACATGGTAGCTTAGTTAAAAATTGAATGCTATACGAAGTTCAATACTAACTAGATATTAATGAGAACATATACTACTTTTACTGCAATATAAAGATATTATGTTACTTAAAACAATATACGTTTATATCAATAAAGAAAATACTATAAATGCAGAAAAAAATGGCATTTTCCTGTATTAATAATTAACGTATGAATTAAAAAAACATGTAAGAACATACTGTTGCATACCATGAACATATTGTTACAATCTATGAAGTTTTTAAAGATTTACAAACAATAGTACCTCTGTCTGAATTTGTGCCCGTATTCCCAACCTGAATTTTAATGTTGAGTTAAATTCTTCAGGATTCTCTTATTAAGTTCTCTTTACGTTTTATTTAATGATTCAACACAGTCAACTCTTCATAACATCAGTATTTAAGTATAAGTATATAGCGGGGTCGTAAAATTGGAAATATGCTTTTATCAAAAATGAAGCCTTTTAAATACGAATCTTTGAGAAATATTCTTGAGTTCGTTGTTTGTAGAAAGAACATTTAAGTGATGTTTCGAAATATGATAAATTTTAAAGATACTCGTACATTCACATGATCACGCACATGGGAAATTGAAGACGATAGAAATATCTTCTAATTTACTCAGACAATTTAGTTGAAGTTTTTCGAGGTACGTTTGAAGAATTTATGTACAGACAAATATTACATATTTATAAGAACTTATGTTTAAAGATTTGTATTTGAAAAATAATTTAATATTTATGAATACGGATTCAAGAGCGCAGTGAACTCTAAAGAGGTTTATGGAAATTTGAAATTTAACATCTTAAACGAATTGGATAAGTATATGTTACAAGTAAGTACTTAGAACATGATTAAATGTGACAAATATTCTGAAGACATTATTCAGAATAACAAAAACAACACTGCAGTCATGTAAAATATTTATACAGGTTGTTCCTAAAGTAACTATCAAATTCTATTAAGAAGAATTTTAATACTTCTTTTGTGTTATAAATTAATAAAACACATAAAAACAACAAATATTAATACAATTCAGCAAACACTTTGCATATAATCCTACAAAAACTAAAGTTCAGTGAAAGCACGGAAAACCCTTTCCAAGATTTCAAGTGCAATCTTAGCCCCTGCAGTTATAATCCACTTCTTAAGTTGATTAATGATATTATTTATAATTTTGTACCCACTCTGCTTTAACAAAACCCCACACAAAGAAATCTAGGGGTGTGAGGTCAGATGTCATGGGGCTCTAAATCCGGACCTCTTCCTATTCACCTTCCTGGTGGCGCACACCATCTCGGTAGACAACATCGCCGATAATTTCGTCAAAAACAAGTTGATGTAGATACATCATAAGCTTGCAACATATCCAGGTAAATGTTCCCCTCAATTGTCTCTTCAACAAAGCCTTGTGTTTTGTGATTCCCAACCAAGCATTAATCTTTGGAGAATCTCTTAGCAACTTAAAAATTGTATGTGGATGTTAGGAGACCCGAATCCTGCAAATTATGGCTATTAAGACTCACTTCAACTATAAATATTCTGGCCAATACGACTCATCAAATCTAAAAAATGATAGCTGAGCCTTTTATTAAAATAGATAGTTATTTTTTACGACATAGACCACCCAGCCTATAAAGGACGGGTTTAAGGACGGGCAATGAGTGGCCCGGTAGTTGCTTTAATAACAGCCTGTATTTCTTCACAAAAGAAAAAACTATCCTAGTTAGCTTAAATCAACATCGAACTGACCCAAACCGTGTAACGTTGGCTTATTTTGCGAAGTAATGGATAGACAAACGATCTTCCTTGCAAAACCTCCATTCAGACGACACCTCTTTTTTATTTTGAAATTACTCATCTCTTGTTTTTTTCTTGGTGACACCGACACATTATCGATCACAAAAGAAAATAAATTGTTCATACGGAAATTGAATGCCATACTTAAAGATCGAAAATGTGTTGTAATATTTTTTTCACAAGAGCGCCCATATCAAGATCATGATTTGCTTTGCGTGTTTGAGTAATAGATCGTTAGGATTCTACCCCAAGGCAGAATGCGGATGCTTGAAAAGAGACTGCGTCATGTACTCCGGCTAGAAGAATGATAGAAGACTCCATTAGGGGATATAAGGAGAAAATAAACACCTTAAGAATACAGCTTTTTTACAAAGTGGTCATATTTTTCGTAACATACCTTTGATAACAGATTTGAGTATGCAAACGACGAGGAAAGCACTTCGCGACAGAAAATGCAAAATCATGAAGGAATTCAAAGTATAAATGTATATGAATGGAACTTGCATAAGAGACCGTCTTTACATTAAATTGCGGATAAACTTTATAATTTCTAGTTACAACACCAACTTTCCACACCAAACTTTGAATCTAGATCAAAATTCAAACTCAAACACAAAGTTTGAAGTCATTCGGTCCAGTAGTTTCTGTATAATGAGTATTGTAATCTTGGAGACTTTTCAAAACAAAAACAAGCCTTTCCAAAGATATACTTGGAGACCTAATGTTAACCCTCCAAGTGGTTTCGACGAGATATCTCGTCCATCAAGATATGACCCATTTTGCTAATGACGATATATTTCGCCGATATCAAGATCTGGTAGTCTCTTCTAATGACGAGATATCTTTTCCATCAAGATCTGGTCTGTTTTGCTAATGACGAGATACCTCGTCGATAAAACCATCAGGAGAATTGAATTAGCTTACCAGATTTTTATTCTTAACTTCTGAAATAATCTTTCTACCACTATAGGCATAAAATATTTATTATTCAACTTTTAAAAAACAGAAAAACTTTAGAACGCTTCTGTTTTGAATTAACTTTAATATTCAGTACTATAATAATGTAATTAATATTAAAAAAGTTATAACTATTAACATTTATATATTTCGAAGGGAATTGATTCAGAAATACTTATGCTACTGTGTAAAATTTAAACTTCTCCGCGGTAATGTTTGACTACAACTAATTAAATATTCGTTACTTTTACAGTCATTGGTTTGCGTAAAGAATTGACTGAAGTCTACTGAAAATCATCTATTTATTTATGACCATTATTTCCAAATACAACACTAGCTCACATCAGCCTTTATATTTGTCCAACTCGATAAGAATGTATATTGTTGTCTTACAAGTGAAACAGACTAAATAAAAAAACAGTTCTTAGAAAACGGAGAGAAAAAAAATTCTTTTACAAGCTAAACCATGTGTTCCTCGAGAAAAAAAATTTAACCTTCATGCAAAGAAAAAGAATGGATTACTGGACTTTACCAGTCTAAAGATCATCACATTCTATTCTAAGCTAAAAAACTCATATCTTGAAAATTTTGGCTTAGTGTTTCACTTGTAAGCCGACGATATATTCCAAATACAAGCTTTCAGAAATTCCTCGAACAGCGTAGGTGTTCACTGTTAAGCTTTTGGCAACCTTAATTTTTTTAAATGGTTAGATGTGAGAAACAAACAGGAATGATGGTTGAAGACGTCTGCGACGAAATGTCTTTTAATGGTCGCTGAGGAACCGTTTGTCACGAAATTTCTCTGTATTTTGAGGAAGTTGGCGTTAACTATCAAGGGTCTTCCTACGCACTTTGCAATCAGGGAATAGCATTAGTCCACAAGCAGCGAAGACTAATATGTACTCCCCATATGTTACTCAGATATAACAATGCTGTAATCAATTGTAAGATCACACAAGACTGATTAAAATAGGTCCATGTTAATTGCAGTAACATGTCAGTTGTTTCGGGAACTTAACACCTAAATACACCAAAGATCTTACAATAGCCCTTTGTGTTACTTCAGTGCGACGCTAATCCAACAGCCAATCAACCAAAGATTTTGCTTTTATATCTGTGGCACACGACACATTATTTAGAGCATTATAGATCTATATCGTTACCATCTCGCCAAAAGCACAAATCTGCAATTTGGCGATTTTCACCTAACTGCATTTTTCGAGTCACCATTTCATGTTTTATACACTACTATATGTGAAAATTGCAACACATTGCAGGATTCAGGCAAATTAAACGAAACTTACAGGAAATGCAAAACAGGTTAAGATATGCAAATGATTAGAATTACAAAGCGATCACGCATGTGTGGGCCGAGAAACACCCTCTAAACTTCCAAGTGAGCCGTGTATAAAAAGCACTGTAAAGGTGCGTTAAAATGTGTGTATCATCGTTTGACTGCTGTAAATGATTGATTAGAAGTCAATATGCCTCGCCAAAAACGCAGAGTGCCATACGAGCAACTAACGGAGTTCGAACGGGGCCTCATGATCGGCCACCGTGAGGGTTGACTTTCGTGTCGTAAAATCGCCACTCGCACGGGGCGTAATGCCACAACAGTGATGCGTGTATAGAAGAGATGGACCATGGAGAACCGGACAAGTCGAAACCCCGGTAGTGGGCCACGCAATATGACGTCACCACGGGACGACAAACACCTCATCCGCATGGCGGTGACGGACCGTTAGCGTCCTCTCGTGCGTTGGCACAACATTGGAGCACGTCTACAGGTGTGTCATTGTCTGCCCCCACGGTTTGTCGACGGCTGCTGCGCCATGGGCTATGTGCAAGGATTCCCCTGCGCAGAATTCCCTTGACGCTGAACCACCGACGCCTCCGGTTACAATGGGCTGACGAACACAGTCACTGGAGTGCCGATTGGCAACAAGTCGTCTTCTCAGATGAGTCCCGCTACACTCTGGACTATAACGATGGATGCGTACTCGTCAGACGCTACAGAGGTGAACGCCTTCTCCCGGAGTGTCTTATTCAACGTCATACTGGACGAACGTCTGGCGTTATGGTCTGGGGCGCTATTAGATATCATGGGTGATTATGCCTACTCCAAATTGCCGGGACCCTGAACAGCAGGTGCTACATCAGGGAAGTTGTGGAGCCCGAGGTCCTACCCCTCCTGCAACGCATTCCCGCAGCTGTATTTCAGCAAGACAATGCCCGTCCACATGTTGCTCGGAATGTACAAGCCTTCTTCATTGCACGACAGGTCCCACTTCTTACATGGCTTGCACGTTCCCCGGATATGTCGCTCATTGAGCATGCCTGGGATTACATCGGACGGCGACTCGCTCGTACCGCTCGTCGAACAGAGAGTACGGCTGAACTTTGGCATCAGATAGAGGCCATCTGGAATGCCATTCCTCAGCATGACATTCAGAATCTGTATAATTCGATGCCACGACTAGTACAGGCTCTTATCGCTGCGCTTGGCGGCTGCACAAGATACTGATTTCCGGCATTATTTTTGTTTTATTGCTCTGTAAATTTGATCGTTTATTTAAACTACTATAAGTAATACGTGGAATAAATTTCATTTAGTTCTTATGATTCTATCAGTGTTGCAACTTTCACAAACAGTAGTGTACTATGACAAAGCCACGAATGATCTTGATTCTTAGAGGTTGGTATTGGTATTTTCAATTAACGTCACACTGGAGCAACACAATGGGCTATTGGTGACGGTCCGGGATCAATCCCAGAGGGAAAGTCCGAGGACAATACCACGTAATTTTGAACCACGGTCAGATGACGATTCTTAGAGGAAATTCCGATTTTCATGGGGCATTTGTAGCCCGTTTGGAAGAGTAACGGACTAGAAACCGGAAGGTTGCGAGTTCGAATCCAACCAAAGACCATCCTATACAAAGGAGACAATAGCACGTTAAATCTGTCGTGGCCTCAAATGTCCTCACGTTGGCGTAGTGCGGAAGTTTGGAGAGTGGGTCGCTAGCGCAGGTGTGACCTCTTCATCTGACCATTGTCCAAAATTACGTGGTTGTTTTCGGATTTGATCCCGGACCGTCGCCAATAGCCCTGTTGTGTTGCTCCTGTGAGAAGTTAATTGAAATACCTACCTACTTACCAATTTTGATGAGAAAACAACCTTTGATTCGTAACTCGATTTTTCCCGAAGCATCAAGATGTGTTGCCCCAGTGCGACGTTAATTAACAATACCAATACCCTAAGCATCGAAAATTGGAACGCGTTTATATAAAAACTTCAATTTTAGATTCGTGCCTTTGTTGAGTGGTAACGATATGGCCAGTGGATTATGAATTTACGTGCTATGTTTTAATGTAAATTCAACATCTATGGGTATTGTCACAGGAAACAAGTTATTGCAATATTAAACATATTGTTTCAAATATTTAATACCTCACGTATGTGTTAATCTATTTACGCAATCACCCACATCTGTTTTTTGAATTTGTGTAGCGTTTCGGTAATTGGAATCTAAACTTCTTACGTTACATTTTTGAAATTTAAAAACAAATAACATGGTTATTTAAAGACCGGAAATAATGCATTGATAAAAATTAAAAGTGTACTTAAAAAGCTGGTTGATTTGCCACGTTGAGTTTTATGGCGCAAGGGTCATATTTGGTAAGTTGTAGATCTTGAAATTAAAGCACCTACAACTCGCATAAAAAGAGCGAAGATGTTCATAATCACTCACTACTGATATTCAGAATATACAGGGTGATCTGTAAAGTCCTAAGCCCTTTAAATTATTTATTTATTTTTTTACTTTCTTTGTTTGAATTTAAATTCGTTGTTGCTTAACTCAGAAAAACTGTATAACACCGGAGAACACGTTTTTGAATTTCTGGACGACCCCTTTTTCAAGACATGGAATAGTTCAAATTTCAATCGCGAATATCTCCGCCAATTTTACAGATAACTCCATGAAACTTTTCTGTGCTTTTATTATGGTATTGCGCACATTTTTCTAATTGAACTTTTTGGCCGATCTTTAGTTTTCGAGTTATTTTTTTGTCTTCCTTATTTCGCCGCTAGGAGCGCTGTAAGCTGTCTCAATAAATTCAGCATGGTCACTTTACTATAGGCACACGTTACTTCCTTGACCATACGAGACGCTGTTTCAAATTTAAAGGGCTTAAAGGGACTTTAGAGGTACACCCTGTATATCACGTGATTAGCTGTGATTAATCATTCAATTATTTTTATGAACTAATTCTCATATTTTACATGTCCGATTGTTTGCACTTTTAGTCCACTTTTATAATTACCAATCGTTACTAATCTTGAATATTTAAGTTGTTTATGAGCCAGTTTAACCATCTGACGGGTTCGCACGCATTCGTTCTGCAACCTTCAATTTTCTCTGCATGATTTTTAATCTAATCAAGTTTAACCTTCTTTACCAAGGTAATCTTTCCTATGATTATTTCAGGGCCGTCGTCGCTCAGTGGGTGTACCCACTGCGCTAGCAACCCTCGAGTTGCAGGCGGTGTAGGTTCGATTTCTACCAGGTGCATTACTCCCTGGGTGTATTTCCCTCTTCTGTGTCTAAGATTTTCATTGTGTGTGTTTGTCTATTACTAGATATTGTATGTCTTGTGTCTGGCGCAGCATGGTCAAGTATTGCCCTTGCGCCATAAAACACCAACAAACCTAACCAACCTAGGATTATTTCAACCAATAGATGTTAGTCATTATGTGTGTTGTGGAGTAAAACCCCTATTGCACTGCACGGAAATTTCGTGAGGGTTTAAAGCTTTTATTTAAGATAATGGGCAATTGGGTGTGTATTTTAAGATAAATTTAAAACACTTTAAAGAAATTAAAGTGTGCGAAATTTAAAGGTTGGTTGTTTTTGGGGGTTTTGCGGCGCAAGGGCCATATTTGGCCATTCTGCGCCAGACACAAAATCAAGTAATTGACACAAGACATATCAAGTAATTGACCCACAGTGAAAGCTTTACTGACACAGAAGAGAGAAATACACCCAGGGAGGAATGCACCTGGCAGGAATCGAACCTGCACCGCCTACAACTCGAAAGTTGCTAGGGCAGTGGGCATACCCACGAAGCCCCCGCAAAATTTAAAGGAATTCTGGCATTTAAACTTTTCGTATAGAGTTTTATGTACTGTTTATCAATCCTTTGTTATGGAACAGCCTCGTCTTTGAATACATATTAGCTATTTCAGTACGAAGATGTCACGCATAATTTTAATATCCCATTTCCAAACATTCCCGTCGTAATTTGGGCCTCAGGATGTACAAACCTTTATCACATCCCGGTTAAGTTGTTGCGAGATGGGAAATAACGGCATTCAAATACTTCCCCACACCCTTACATTGTTAGAATGTTAAATGAACTCCTTTTGTTGGGACAATCGATTAAGTTAAAGACGAATCGATTTTGTCTGGCACTTGAAAGATGAATCGCCTAACCAGAGACGATTCCTCACTGAGATTTCACATTCACTAGCATAAAACGCATCTTATTTTGTGTCATTTATCTGGTATTGGAAATCGTTTAAAACATCGCTTTAGACCGATGTGGAAAATTACTTCGATTAACTGATCAGATGATAATGCGAAATCATTTAATTTCAATAAATTACTTGTTTCGTGAGTTGTATATAACCAAAAGATACAGAATCTGTAAGTTTAAGAAAAGTTATTTATAAAAGACGTTAAAATTTCAAGGATTGTACTTCAATCTATTGGTTTCAAATCGCATATTCCATCTAGGTCAAATTTGATGGAGAGATGAATATATCGATAGTATCGATTATAGTAATACAGAAAATAAAGCCTGTTCACAGTCGTGGTATATCTGTAAAATCTAAAGGTTGAAGAAACTGACAAACTTCATGACTCATGCTAGCTCGTTTTAGGAGAGAGAGATTGAATGTATTCAATTCAAAAAAAATTTTCCTTTCCATATTTGTTCAGAGAATTCAATCCACAAATGTTCAGAGAATCCATATTAGGTTAGAGAAATATTTAGAGGAACTTAATGTTTCACACTGAAAATTAGAATAAGTTATTTTACGAAATTTTTTTTATTGGTAGACTTACACAATTTAAGGTTTGGTACCACAGATAAAATATACCAAACAAGAAAAATATCCTCTTCACCAATTGTGGTATTTCCACAACCTCAAGTTGAAGAAAAAGCCAATGTGATTTTTGTACCAATACCAAAGAGATAGGATGTATTTAATTTAGATAGATTTTCTTTCCCATATTTGTTAAGAGAATTCAATCCACAAATTTTCAGGAGAATTCTTAAGTTAAATTTAAAGTTTTACTTTTAAAATCATAATAAATTGTTTCACCATGTTTTTTATTGCTGGCAAACTGGTACAATTTAATATTTGTGGAAAGATAGATATAAAGAAAACAAATAATGTCCTGTTCAGAATCGTGTTATGTCCGTTAAACCTCATAACGCAAAGATAAAATGATGGAACCCAACATGACTTATAACCAATACTTCTCTTTAGAAGAGACGGGATGTATTTAATCTACAATGGACGACAGATTTCCTTTTTTATATTGATCAGAGAATTCAATCTTTAACCCTCCAAGTGGTTTCGACGAGATATCTCGTCCATCAAGATGTGACCGATTTCGCTAATCACGAGATATCTCTTCATCAAGGTATCTAACTTTTTGATGATGACGTCATCACGATCCGGCCAATTTCCTTCTGATGACGATATACGATCGTACATAAATATCTGACCAGTTTCCTTCTAATGACGAGATATCTCTTCACTAAAAATTTGGTCAGTTTTGCTAAAGGCGAGATATCTCGTCGAGAGGAGGTTACCAGGAAGGTTAAATAAACAGATAATCCATATTTATCTGGTAGGTAGGTAGGTATTTAACTAGCGTCACACTGGAGCAACACAACGGGCTATTGACGACGGTCCGCGATCGATACCAAAGGGGACAACACTTCGAGGACAACACCGCGTATTTTGAATCACGGTCAGATGACGAGGCCACACCTGAACTGACACCTCACTCTCCAAACTTCCACACCACGCCAACGTGAAGACATTTGAGGCCACGGCAGATTTAACGTGTACCAGCCACCTTTGTACAATGGATTCGAATTCTCAACCCCCAGGTTGCCCATACTTATCAGAGAAATTTCGAAAATTAGAATGCATCGTTCACTATATTTTTATTGCTGGAACACTGACACAATTTAAGGTTTGTGGAAACATAAACATAAAGAAAAAGTGCCCAGCTGACAATCGTGATATGTCCGCAAAACCTCACAACTTGAAGAAATGTGACTTTTATACCAATGCCTTTCCTTGGAAGATCCGGGATGTATTTAATTTACAACGGACGACAGATTTCCTTTTCCATATTTGATCAGAGAATTCAAACACAATGGGAAACATTCGTTCAGATTTATTTCCCTCATCTGTATTCGCTCCAGTTAGTCACGTATCTTGTCCTCAAAAGTCCCGAATGTCTCTGAGCACATCCCAGATAGCCTAGATTCGGGATCGCCGTCGTGCGGTCCGTTATGTTCCTAAGAAGGTTTGTCTTGATAGGAGAGGGAGCACAAACACAATCGCGTATTCCATTACAATGGATGGCAACTATTTCCTTGCGCAAATATGCGCAAAAATGGATCAACATCCATTGAGAGCAACCGATTCTTGTTCGAGTGTGGATATTATTGTGGACCCTATGGCGAGCTCTTTTTGTACTTCCACATTTGACGATTGCTTTTATTATGAGCTTCTTTTTTCAGCACCCACGTTCTTTTGTGAAGGTATAAATTTTTTTCCTTTGGAGTGTTTGGATTTGAAAATTTATAGAATCCTCTTTATGACTCCCGGAAGTTTTGTCGTGGAATTTTCTTGCCGGGAAAAAACTGGAAACTGGTATTTTGGATTTGCAGATCGGAAGAAGGTAAAAAATCCACAACAAAAAGCCAGGGCAAATGTTTGGAGTTCCGGTGTTTTTTTTCTGAGAAGATTGAAGTAATTCTTCTTAAGAAAGGAGTTAATCGCTCTATTTTGCATTCTTTTGACGAGTTTTTTCTTAATTTCGTGAGCATTTTTTTCTTTTCTCAGTGTTATTTTTTCCTTTCGCATTCTTTCGTAAGATAGGATTACACAGAACTTTCTGCTAACTCTAAGTTGGATCAGAAGCGACATGGTATTCCCGAAGATTCCTATTCCTTAATGAATGCATTCATACCGTTTTGAATAAAACATTCTTGGAAATATTTAAACATTTCTTTCATTACAAGATTGAATTATGGATTATTTTCATTACTAAGTATCATATAAAGAGATGGTAATTTCTTCGTTGAACTTCATTAGATATGCTTTGTAATGTAATAAAAATTAAATTTTTTTATTGAATACCTTATTTTATAAAGAGAATAAGTTACTTTGTTTGGAATATTTTACAACTCAAATATGGCTCTTAACATAGATTTCAAAACAAATGTAATTAGCGTCAGAAGTATAGTCGTCTTGAATAAATATTTAAATTTGACATTTTTACTTTTTTACATTTTAGAGGCATGGTTTTAGAAGTACAACAGTTAAATTCTTTTAATATTATTTCCAAGAATCTCAGGCCTTTGCAATAATCGTTACATCTATATAAATAAGAATGAAATGTTTGTACATTGAATATTTTCGTCCTATTTCAAGTTACCCTTTACGGGTCATTCTAATGCAAAATCAGTAGCTTCCACATCTGGTGATTTGTCTATATGTGTATGCCCACACTACGTCTGGGTATAATTTCATGAAACTTTGCATTCTGTGAGTACTTACATTCATTTAGTGACTGAATTTCATTGCGTCAGTCCGTCTGTCTTCCCTTTTTATGTATTTTTTGCGTTTGTGCAATTATAGCTTAAAAGTTTTTCAATATAATTCAAGCAATTTTTAACAATTAATAAAACATATATAATTTGAAAAAAAGCAAGTTATTTGAATTTCCTTTGCAGAGACATTTACCCAAGATTCATGCTAAAACAACTGAATGCCAGTACTAAAATCAAACGTAATTTAGCAGTTTTGGAGAAGCTGGGACATGTATCGAGCCCAGGATTACTCAGATTGTTTCACCAGTGCTGCTGAAAAAAGCAATTACTTTTACGGAATTAAATTCTAATACTTTACTTATTTTTCTTTTCAAAAATAAATAATTTCTTAATGTTTAGGAGAGATGATTTAAAGATAATAAAAAGTTCAATTTTGTGTTAGAGCTCGACAAAAATTAATTATTTTATGTCCAATATTCTTAAAGACTATTCATATTTGGATGGCTCGACCAACTTTCCTCAAACGTCCGTGGTTTAACACAAGTGGCTGTAGGATTCCTTTTTATAAAAAGAAGTAAAACATTCAGCACAAAACTTTAGTAGTCACCTTAATGTCACCATTCGTAGTTTTGTCACGCATCACGGGTGCAACGTATTTGAAATGTATTTTATGGATAGATATGGCATCTATACTATTTGCGTCCAAAGTAAGTTGTGGATATTATAAAAATGTCGAAAGGTTTTGAAAAAATCTTATTTGATGTTGACATTTTTCTACGAAAGCGAAAAGTGATTATTCTGGCCACTTGATCAAACTAGTTAACGAATTCAACCCGATTGAGGTCGGTAATTCTGCTAGTATCTTAGTATAATGAAACGAAACCAAAATATTTTTTCTACGACTACATAACGTCATCTTTCAGTTCAATCTCCATTTTGTAAAATATTCAATTATATCATGCTTACTTATCTATGAAAACACTTGAAAAATATCAAAGCTTTATTAAAAAATTAGCACTAGAACTCTCAAGTTGATATTGAAGAGTTTAACAATTACCAGGTATATTAGGACCAGCAAAGAAAATTATGTCAAACATAACTTCCAAAATACAGATCCTAAGAAAATAGCATTGTCATACACAAGGGCCTCACATCTGCACTACGGGCCCCAGTGTCAGATTTGATGATGGATCCCCTACGAAATAACAGTATATATATTTAAAACACTCATAACAGTGTTTATTGTGTACAAATATATGAATTGTACAACTTTTTAAAAATACAATGGAGAGATTTAAAGATTTTAAACTTGGAAAATAGTACAAATATTTTTCAAAATTTTGGGCACTGGCGGGAGGCACAGGCCATACAGATAAAGTTAATCCTTTTCTTTATTATCTGGTTGAAGTTCCAAATCTACTCTGTCCTAGAATGCTACCTGTGAACCTACCTTCAAGTTATCTTCACAATGTTATATTATTGTAAACATTTATACAACCAGATAATTAAATTTTTTACAGATGTTGACTTCGTATTTCAGATTGCAATAGGGGAATTGATTCGTTTTGTGCCCGAATTGTTATAGAGCAATAGAGCATATATGCTTTCAAAAAAAGAGGGCCGGTTATTTGGAGACTTAAACAACGTCTAGACTGAGCGGGGCCGTCAAAGAAACTCTGGAATCTCTTCCTTAAATACTCTACTTCAGTACAAAATACTGCTTCGTAAAGCCGTTCCTTCAGCCCCATGTTTCTTGCGGAAAGATCAAACAGGAAAAGGAGCTTCATTTTTGCCCTAATTTTAAAATAGCGCTGGAAAGTTAAGTTAAAAGTTAGTTTGTTAGATAAATTCGGAGTTTACTAGACAGGAGATCAAAACCGAAATACTCTTTATTCATTGAAGTCTACTAGAAATAGCAAAGCTGTCAATGTATTCCAAACCTTTACCGATTGTTCGTTTGGTAGTTTGTACCTCTTAATGTTGCAGCTATCGGGACACACGAAGGTAAATGGATGGTAGATTTCGAATGAATGCGTTAAGTTATATAATATTTGTTTAGCCAAAGTCTCTAGGAAATGCTTCTTCAAAACATCATCATCTCTCTCTCTCTCTCTCTTGCGAGCACAATCAGTGCTAAACTTTATTTCCCAGAGGTCAAATAATCACAATCTTGAATTCAACCATTCCAAGATTAAAGCTAAGATTGTCGGAGGAAAATTGGATGAAGATGCTATTTCACTTTTGACCCTTGAGAGATCGACTCTTGAATTTGTAGGTGAATTTAAGTTCTTTGGTGTTTTCCTGGACAGAAAACTCAAATGAAAGAAGTATATTAAATATGTTTCTAATAAATGCGAAACACTCCTTATTGGTCTGTATCGTATTACCAAAAATACATTTGGAGTAAGTTATGAGGTTTTAAAAGTTATGTATAAACAGAGTATTGTGCCTTTCATATCTTATGCATCTCGGATCTGGGGACAGCCATTAAAGACTCAGACTGATCGACGTAGGTTGAAGAAGATTCAATGGAGAATTCTGCGTATTGTCAAAGGTTATAAAACATTAAGTTTTGAAGCAACCTTTCCTGTAGCTAGAGTTTCACCTTTAGACTTGGAAATTGAGTGAAAAATGAATTGTATGCTTCGATTTTAAATGATTTTTCAATGGATTGTGTCGATGGAAAATTGCCTCTTTGCGACATCCCACATCCGGCTGTTTCAAAACCAATTCATCTAAGTAAATACGAGACAAATGTGGGAAAACTTTTTCAGAAAGTCTGTTTTACGGACGGTAATAAGATGAACAACAAAGTTGGCCTTCCTTTTGGTTTATTTGAAGACAACTTCGAATGCAGCTTTTATAAACATTGTATCCGCAATGAATGCACTATCTTTCAAGCAGAATTGCTTTGCATGAATCTCGCAGTTAAGTGGTTTAAAGAAAATGGAAATTTTTGTTCAAAGTACCTTTTTTGTAGTGATTCTCTTTCCTCTCAACAATTTACTGAACAATGTCGTGGACACAGAAAAATTAGTTGTTGAAACGCTTTTAACAATAAATTCTCTTAAAAGTAGAGGAATTGAGATTTTCGTTGCCTGTGTGGTGTGGACATTGGTGGGAGGATGTACGGGAATGAAAGATCTGATTTCATAGTCAAAGACGCTTTGAATTTAGCATTTGATGCAAATGTTAACATTCCTGTGTTAGTTGAAATCCTCATGTTATGACAAGCTTGTTGCTAAGTGGAACGAAGAGTATGTCTCGTCCGAGAAAGCTGGCCACACCAAAAATGTGTTCCTACTATTCAGCATTGATTGAACTCAGAATTATTTTTCTTCACAAACTTCAAAAATACACAACTTTTATCTGGTCATGGAAATTTTGCTAAATACTTATATAGGTTTCATTTTTGGACTAGTGCGAGTGTTCAAAAAAGCAGCCACGAGATGTGGAGCATTTGCTTTTCAGTTTTCCTGCATTTGAAAATTCAAGAACGTGCTTTCAAAATTATTTGAGAAGATTGGGTAAAACATGTGTAGTGAAACTCAATGTTTTTGTTGAATCTGATCTGCTTTTTTTCTCATTTGTTAAGTTCATCAAATCTTGTGATTTCAGTAAAAAATTTCTTGGAGGATTAATGGAGAGCCATGATAACGCGCTCATTTTCAAAAATATAATATGCATGGATAAGCCATTGTTGCTGGTAGGATTTGAAAATAACCGACATTCGAAACAGATAAATTACCGACAAAAATTCTCAATACAGGTTTTGAGTTCTACTTTTTTCCTTAGCGGTGTACACTGACTGTTGATTGTAGGACTTAAATCTGGTAGTCCCATAATGCAATATTCAATGCAAAAAGGACCTCATGGTATTTTGTGTATTGCGTACAAGAGTCCCAAATATGACAACATTTTTATGACGAAATGCAATCGAGACCTTCTTTTCCGAAACCTATAAATAACAAACGAGAACTAAAATTCCTTTTAACCCTGGAACTGTAAACCTTTTCTCTCAGACAATGAAAATAATAAAAGCACAAGATAAACATTTTCTTACGGATGTCCCTTTTCACTTGTCGGCAAAAATTGCTGTTCAGATTAGATTTCTGCTGAAATTATGTCTCATTCTGACAGTATTTTCCATCACTGAGGTCATATAAATTAAAGTATGATCTTAAAACATAAATATCGCTAAAATAATAGGACCACAGTAGCCCGGTTGCAAGAGTAACGGACTAGTAATCACAGGGTTGATAATTCGAATCCTACCAAAGACCGTCGTGTACAAAGGGGGTTGGTGCAGGTTAAATCTGTCGTGGACTCAAATGTCCTCACGTTGGCTTGGTGTGGAAGTTTATAGAGTGAGGTGCCAGCTCAGGTGTGACCTCGTCATCTGACCAGGGTTCAAAATTATGTGGTGTTTTCCTTGGATCTTTCCCATCGGATTAGATCCCGGACCGTAGGCAATAACCCGTTGTGTTGCTCCAGTACGACGTTAATTAAAATACCTACGCTAAAATAATAATAAAGAAACTAGGGTATAACTATGTACATATAAATTATAACTAAGAAAACCACTAAGATATTCGGTTATAGTAGTTCACACCAATCTTCAAAATCGGTACTTACAAGTGTTTCATTGCTGGTTTTTAAACTCTAGATAATATACATATTGGTATAAAAAGTAAAAATTGAGAGTTTGTACAGTTAAAAATGTAAACAAATTCTTACAATAAAAAACATGTACATGACAACTCTTACTGCTCAATTAGGAATATGTCAAGAATCCAATAGTATTGGGGGTATGGTAGTTTTGAACTCTAATTGTCACAGTATTGTATTCCATTTATCCTATACCTAGATATTCATAGAATAAAACGGGAACGCTATAATTGTAAGTCTGGCATTTTACCCTTGAAGTAATTATTTATTCATTTTGTTCGAATTCCTTTCGATTTTAAGCCGAACTGTTATCCTTCTTCGCTGTCTTGAGGTAGCGGACTTGGAATAAACTTCCAAAGCGGAATAATTTCCTTGCGAGATGTCTTTCTCAATTCAAACTTCCGATCACCAAAGCCGAAAAGACACGCCCTTTTCAAGTTTCTCGACATTCTCCCCGGAAGCGCAGTTCTCGACGCTTAGGCCCATTGACTGCAGCGAAGGGTCCCTCTCCACCAAAGCGCAATTACAATTTCCGTTCCTACCAAAATTCAGAGACATGCATCAAGCATAAATATCGAATGGCTGGTACAGACCATTTAGCATAGTACATACATCTTTTAAGTTGCGGAAGTAGAGATCCGATATTAGCAGGGTGGTAAACCTACCAGAAAAAGTTGTTAAATTTTGAAATGGTGAAGTGAATTATGAATCACCCTGATAGCGAGGCGTTATTCGTCAAGCTAAATGTTGGGGCGGTTGTGTTTTTGTGGCTATGTGTTGTCTGTACGCATCGTGAACATGACGTCAGTTGTCAAGTTTTTCGGAGATGCGATTTCAGCACTTCGCCAACAAAAACTTCAAAGATTGTGTTCTTGGGGAACTGGCGCACGTAAATCTTTCGTTGCCTCAAATGTCATAACGTTGGCGCGGTATGGAAGTTTGGAGAGTGGAGTGCCAGCTCAGGTGTTAACTTCGTCATCTGACCGTGATTCGAAACTACGAGGTGTTGTCCTCGGATCTTTCCTTTGTGGATTGATCTCAGACCGTCGCCAATAGCCCGTTGTGTTGTTAATTAGTTTTGATGTCAATTCAACAACCCAACTACCTAAAAATTCCAAAAAATTAATTCAGAATTGATGTATGATAATTGATTAGTCAACGCCAGTTAGATTAAACGCCAAGCGCTCCAAAACTACGATAAAGTACATATTAAGGTAATTCTGATACGTATCACGAGAGAGGTAGTTAAATTTACATCGCACTGGAGCAACACAACGGCTATTGAGTGAGCATTTGGACAGCAGAAATAAAATACTCGTAGACCGTCTTATTTTTTACACTGAAAATTCTTCTCCATAATTGTAAAAAGTAAATTTATTTTCTCTAGACGGATGTTACTAACAAAATACTCATAATATTTTACATAATTCACTTTGAAAATTATTCTAATTTGACTTTATTTTAATAGAATAAACTGAATTTGAATTCAATTTAAGTCTATAAATCATATCAAGTGCGTGAGTACCTCCCACTATAGAAAAAATTGGAGCAAAATACCAGTATTGAGGATTTCCATCGGTAATCTACCAGCGTAAAGAATATCGGTAACTTTCAAATCTTAACCTCTACAATCAATTTACTTCCCTGTTTCAACAAAAGATACATAAATGCTTATAAAAATCCCAAGAAAAGCATTTTCTGTCAACTTAAATGTAGGTGGCAGTAGCGTTTTGTGGCGGAATGTGTTTCTTGTACATATTCCAGACTTGACGTCACGGCGTGTTTTTCGAATACGATTTCAGCACTTTGGCAATAAAAATTCTAAAGAATAAATTCCGAAATTATCTAAGGTAGTTAATTGGTCAACATCAGTCAGATTAAACACCAAATGTCGGAAAAAGGTTGATGAACAGCATTTTAAGATAACCCCGATACGTTTCATGAGAAAGCATTTGGATAGCGGAAATAAAATCTCCACGTTCGGACTGGTTTGTTTATTTGACGAAAAATCCCTCTCATTCATAAAAAACCCTCTCATTCGGAAAACAAAAATTGTGTAATTAAAAAAACGTGTTAACATGAACTTTCTCGGAAGAAATGTAATTCAACTTGTAATATGATAAAGTGTTTTCCATGGGTCTCGCAATGTTTATGAAAGCTGGAAGTTATGAATTTTTTGCATATCTGACTTCTTTAAAGTGCACATTTTACGTAGCGGCATCTCAACCGCAGCTGCCTTTGGACCCATTCCTGTTTACTCAGGAATTTTAGCGTCCACATTAGAACCTGTTGAAGGAGAAACCTGCAGCTAGCCTTAGCAAGTTCAGATAGAAAATGTTCAACTTTTGCACTTTACTCATATATTAGGTATTTAAATTACAGTTTCAGGTAAATTCTTTTTCAATTTCGTCTTTGGTTCATTGATATTTCAATTTAAACTGTTTCTTACAACCCTTCAAGGATTACAAAGGAATATTCCAATTTCACATTTATGAAGCACATACATTTTAAAAATTCAGTTACAAGAGAAATTGTGCATAGCTTTATGTAATTGAGCTCCTCAATTATAGGAACTTTATTATCAATTATAAAAATTATGTGTGAAATTCTTTAAACAGAAGTATAACAAGTTAATCAACTTCTCACTACATGGAGAGAGCATTAGATTAAATCCGTCGTACTACAATTATAGATTAGGAGTTATGTTATGTGCAGCATAGCAATTTATTATTCTAACCCATTGGGAATCAGATGTCTTGATTAATGTCAAAGCATAGTTTCCTGTATTCAGAGAAAAGAGAATTAGTTTCTGTAACTAATCTCAGGAAATCCCAGGAATCAGGAAAACATTTTTAACAACGCTCTGTAATCTGATACTCAAAAACTTTATTGCGAAATTACCTAGCTTGATAATCACATAGAATGCTTGATGTAAACATAATGATGCTTATCTATTTAGTCCAGAATCGTACTAGGGTTCTGTAGGAAGGTTTGAGTAGGATAATTATATTTTATTCAATACAATATTATTAGATTTGAATATGAAACACGAGTAAATTACCATGCAGTAATTCGAATATTCATTTCGAAAACCCTTGAATAACGAATGAAAATACTCGTTGATTTCATTGTAATATGTAACCACCCTCCTGGTGGTTGTCTCGTCGAGGCGTCTCGTCATTTGCAAAACTAAGCAGATTTTGATGGACGAGATATCTCGTCGAAACTAATTGGAGGGTCAAATAGAATTCCACACAGTGATCATAGAAGCCCTCAGTCCGTTACACAGTTCATATTACATTAGTTTCACAGCGTGAGTATCATGGAGATTGATTGATAGGTGTGTGTTGTGAGGGGTCGAATGTGAATAGATGGGAAGTTTAATGGGGTGGTACTCACCGACTTTTGGTGTCTGGAATTAATGGTCTGGGATTCTAAATACTATGCTCTCACGATGGTTCTATGGGGCACGAGAAGTATCGCTCAAACTTGTGGAGTCCTCGAGGAGCACGCTCTTTACTGGTCACAAGATCTCTGTGATTTCCCAAGAAATTCTCCCCATGCCTGCACCCCCTCAATAAAACCCACCTTCATAGTCATTGCCCCGACCAACGAATGAAATTCCACTCATCCCATTTCAATCACCGAGGCTGCTTGATCCCTCCCACTTCCTTATGGTCACAGTGACGTAAGTACATCTGGTTTGGTTCTGGTTCACATACCTTTATGACGCGTTATGTTTTCTATTCCTCAATCAATGGTGGTATTAGTGATTGTTTTTAATTTTACTGATTTGATTGATATTAATTACCAATAAGTCTAGTGGGTTTATGTGCAGTTCTTTTTTATTTTGTTCTAGTAAATAGCTTTATAAATTCAGTTTCAAGTTGTTTTACTCATAAACTAACTTTTTGAAATTCTAAAATTGCACACATAGCTACATAAATAGTCTGGTAAATATTAAAAAAGTTATAGGGGCACTGCTACACTTTCAATTTATCATTATTTTTCAGATGGGAGAGCTCAGAGAAAAATTGTGTTTGAAAAGGGGAGGAGTCAAAGAGGCTTGGGTTGGTTGATTATTTTGGGGTTTTATGGCGCAATGGCCATATTTGGTTAAGCTGCGCCAATCATAAGACAGATAAGTTCAAGCAAAAAAAGTCGTGAAGGAGAAGAAAAGAGGGATTGGGGAATGGAATGAGATGAAAACAGGAAAACATCGCTTGGGTATCCCGTGAGCGCGACACCCGTGTTTACTAAAGACTAAACCCCATGGGAAAAGAAGACCTCGGGTCAGGGAAGCCCGTACACACTTGAAGGAGATGTGCCTCTATGGGCCACAAAGGTTTGGGAAACTATGATCTAAGACAATCCAATTAGTTAACTGTGATTTAAATTATTTTATTTGGATTGTTTTAATATCGGTAAGCAGTAGAGACATGCATGTGAATAAAAACATTTCGAAAGTAGGTATTTTAATTAACATCGCACTGGAGCAACACAACGAGCTATCGGCGACGATCCGGGATCAATCCCCAAGGAGAAGAACCGAGGACAACACCACGTAATTTTGAATCACGGTCAGATGACGAGTCAAAACTTGAGCTGGCATCCCACTCTCCAAACTTCCACATCACGCCAACGTGAGGACATTTGAGGACACATCATATTTAACGTGCACCAGTCCCCTTTGTACACGACGGTCTTTGGTTGAATTCGAACTCTCAACCCTTAAAAACTTTTGGAAACACATGAAAATGAAATCGGCCGATGCGTGAATATTAGTCTGGCGTGTTTCTTGCCAGGCTAAACATTATACAGGGTGATTCAAAAGGTCTTAGACAAACATTAAAAGTAGATAAGGAATACAAAAGCAAACCATAATTTAACAGTGATATACAGCAGTCAATGCCGCTAAAGTGTGCTCGATTGGATACATGTGCGGAGTTATCTCAACCGCTCCTTTCCTGCACGATGGATTGGCAGGGGCTGACCCGTCACTTGGACACCACGATCACCCGATTTGTCTAAGGAAATTTGTACATCTCCACTGAACTTGTAAACGTATGTCTAATAAAAATGAAAAACTTTGTATTCCTTTATTTTTTATTCTTCCTCTACTTCTAGCAACTTCGGGTGGCTTTCGGTGGTATATGTTCCTATGTATAATTGGCTTGTTTTTTGGTATTCCTGATCTACCTTTAAAGTTTAAGACCTTTTGAATCACTCTGTATAGCAGTGTAATCCAACTCCGCTATGAATTACCATAAATTTTAGGATGACAAAGTTGTACTTTCTTGATAAACAACTACCACTATACACTTCTGTGCATGAGACACTATCAGTTTGAATTAGTATGTCTGTGATGAACAGAACAAGGTGGTATGTCTGTCTAGAATGTTGTGTTCCATCGCATTATATTACATCACCTCGTACAATCTTATTACATTTACAACATACACATTAGCTAATTAATCATTTCGTCAAGTCTCGTTAAATCTCCGTGAATTTCATCATGCCAATAATTTTTTAATCCCCAAGCTCTTGTTAATAACCACGTTCCTGAGTCACAGTATTTTAACCTAGTAGGCAGGTTTTCTTTCATATGCCACGATGCTGTAACGAGACAGACCGATGTCTGGCATAAGTGTAGACTGCGCTGCGTTGACAGTTTGCTCTCGTAAAGAAACTATAGGGAGGTTCACCTTGACATTCAACATCAGTGCACTTCTACCGAACACGATCAACTGTGAAAGTACATAGTCTCAAAGCAATTTTTGCCACTGAAGAAAGAAGGGTGTAGTAATTCCAAATTTCTCCTCAACATTCCGACGTAAACAGAGCTTCCGGCTGGTTTTAAAGGGGAAAATTTATGTCGACGAAAAAAAATCGATAAACCCCGAAACATATTCCCATCCAACGTATTTTAAAAATTCCATCCTCACCCGCTTTATGAAATCCCCTTTTTTAAACTCAAATGAATCGAATCGGGGAAAAAAGACGGGGAGTAAAAATCGCCGGAGAAATCGTGTTTTGTTGGAGAAATAGTTTCTTCCGCTTAATTAACTTTATCACACCTGAAAGAACGTCGGCACTTGGCAGCGAGCACATCTCGATCAATTTTACTTCCTGGAAGTACAGCCGGAGGGTGCTTCTAAATAACAACTCTTTTTGTACACACTTAGTGCCTTCTCTTTTTTTATCTGCCATTCCACGGCAGACAGATGCAGCCGCTAATGAAAATATACCACTCATATGCGTAGGATCGCTGGTGGCAAGAAATTTCGCCAACACGAATCTGGCACCTGCCTAGCAGAAACGGCGCTTATTTGAAGGGTACGTCCACATACCAACCAGGCTCTTGAAGTGTATCGCAGGGAGCAATGATTTTTCTCCTAGGCTAGCCTATTTTTCCTCCCTCTTCTATATTTTTGTAAAGAAAAGTATCTCCACATATTTTTTAAAAGAAAAGGATAAAATGCGAGTATCTGTGTTTTCTACTCAGTAAATGTTCCTTTGAAGAGACCAGAGAAGTATTATATTGGATGTATGACTACTTTTAACAGCCAAAAAATATTGTAACACTTTATAATATATATTTACGATTATGATACTTTATTTAGAACTTGACATCACTGTTGGTTTCGTAACTAAACTCTTATAGGTAGCTTTTATATTTTTTTTCCAGCACTGGACGAAATATGCTCTTAGACACTTGCACGGAAGTATACGTTTATGTGTTGTGACACACATGAACGTTACAACGTGAAGTATATTTCCCACATATAATGTTGAGATATATACTTCATCACGAGTTTCGTGTATGGTGTTATTGTTTAAATGAAGTTTTAAGCATTTTGACTGGTTATGTGAACGGCGAAAATTTTGAAATTCGCTGGAAATGTTTTTTTATAAAAAAATATAAAGTCCATATGTGTAGGATCACTAGACGCATGAAATTTGATTTAGGCGATTCTGGCACTTTCTTGGCAGAAACGTCACCTATTTGAACGGTCCGTCCACACACCAGACACTTGAGTGTCGAAGTATGGCAGCAATGGTTTCCGTCCTAGGTTAGATATTTTCAACCCCATTCTTTATTTTTACAAAGGGAAGTATATTCACTTATTTGTATAAAGAAAAGTATATCCACTTATTTTTATAAAGAAAAAGATAACATACAAATACCTGTGCTTTCTACTCATTGCATGTTCCTTTGAGAAGAATGTTACTAGAGAAGTATCATAGTGGATGTATGACGCAACTCAACAGCCAAGATACATTGTAATACTTTGTATACATATTTATGAAACTTTTCCTTTGGAATTGGACACCATAGTTGGTTTTGTGACGAAACTTTAATGTAGATTTTTGACACTTTTTCCAGATCAAAATACGCTGTAGATTGCTCGTAAACAGATACTACTTTCACGGAAGGGTATCTTTAAGGTTGGTTTCACGTTTTCATAATTTTGAGAAATATTATACTTCATGATTTTCGTGTATGGTGCTATTGTTTGAATAACTCTTCTGATAATTTTGATTGGGTATTTGAAAAGCGAAAATTTGGAAATATGCTGGAAATATTAATAAAGACATTTGCTCCATATGCGTCTCGAATGGTGCAAGAAATTTTGCTAATGCGAATCCGGCACTTAAGTGGCAGAAACGGTGCTTAGTTAAAGGGGTTAAAGTTTGAGCTTTTGACATTTTGACTGTATATTTAAACTGTAAACATCTTGAAATTGATGGGAATTTTTTTGAAATAAAAACTTTCGTAAAGTCTGTGGTACACTTAGAATTAAGCATAAGATTAAAACCGCTTTCCTAGATGAAATAGATAGTTTAGTTTTGTCGAAATTGTGCTAGAAAATTGCGTTTAAATTTTTCAAAAGTTCTGAACTTTTCGAGAAGCTGAAATGTTTTACCAATGATCGAATTCTGATAGACGCATCCAAGTTCTTATGCAAGAAAATTGATCATACCTCTTATACTCAAAACTGAAAAAATAAGTTACTCTCATCCGGTAAAGTACTTTTATTATTACATATAAAGTAAAAATAATAATTGTAAACATTTTTACTCCGTTTATTTCAAGGTCATTGAAAAAATGTGTACCCAATTTGATTTATTTTTTAAGATAATATTTTAAAGTAAGGAATGAGGCATCATTTTCGTTTTTGTAAAACGAGTAAATGTTTTTATAGAGAAGATATCATTTTATAAGCGCTGTGGGGAGTTCTATAAGTTATATCGGAGAGATGTTGAATTAGATATATTTTATAGGCCTTTTTCCTATCCTCACAATATGTTTTCAGTTTTTATGAGAGAAATAAAACGAAATTGTAATAAAAAAACAACCCAAGAAAAAAGTTAAACCTGGATTCCAGAATTCGTTTAAATTTTTTTCTGCTTCTATTCACATTAAAGTTTTTATATGAAAAATGACGTTATTAGTGCCGTCTACGTTTGTATGGTTTCCTATTAAATTGATGGTTATTTTGTCTTGTAATGCATAAGGTTAAACTTAAGCCTTTAAAACACGAAACAAATGAATTTAATCTTAGATTCAATTAAAAAACAAAATCCCCGAAGGCTATTTTCATAAACAAAATCATCGCCCTTATTTTTTAAGAAATATTTTGTCTAATTATATTCCAACTGAAAATTAACTTGTATTAATTACCACATCTTAAAAGCTAAGATAAGAGAAACGTTTTAAGTGACAAAAACGCGCTTATTACGCTAACAAAAATAGCGGCCAAAGAAAATAAAAACGGTGAGAAAATATACTTAGATGTTAAAAGGGAATATTTTATGAGCAGCATATTCTCAGTTCACATCGCCATTTTGGAAAATACGATAACGATTAAGGCAATCGTAACCGTGTTTCGGAGCTCGTCGATAAGAAAGCCATCACAGACGGGGAAGGAAAAAAGAATAAATAATCGGCGAAACTTATGAATTTTCATTAAGCTATTAAATGTTGTTTGAAAGAGAAATAGAAAAGTGTTTTGGTGAGATGAAGCAGATTCTACTTTACCTAAAACGAGAAAGACGCGTTGACTAATCTCAAAAGTCGTTAGAATTAATGAAATTTTTCGGACCGCAGCTGAAGCTTTCAATTCCGTCTGTATACTGCTAACGTAATTAAAAAGATGGAAATATTTGTGCAGAGGTGTAAAGGGTATTGGAAGAGTGGTTTTTATCAGCGCGTAATTAGATTTTATATGTGAAACACATGTATCAAATCTATATAGGGGAGTGTTTTCTCTTACCTTTCGTGCAAATGTTTCCTTATTTATTTCGTAGAGAAGGCTTTATTTTGTAGAACTTTGACCAAGAAAAGGTAGCTTCAAACATGTATGTTTATTCATAACAGAAATCATTTTATATATATTTCAATATTAAATCAAAATGTGTAACAAATATTTTCCATTTGTTTATGAGAGGGATTTTCAGACCAAACAAATAAACAAGACGAAGATGTTTCTTTCTTTAACGCAAATGCTCTCGCATGACACATCGAGGTTACATTAAAATGTAATTTCACTGCTTTGGTGACGTTTGGCGTTGTCGAATTCACTAGCATTCATTAATTTTGAATTTATTCTTTGGAATTTCTATTGCCGACGTGCTGAAATTGTACTTAGAAAACAAACCAAGTGACATCACGTCCAAAATACGTATAGGAAACACGTTCCTTCACAAAAATACTACCACCGCCTTTATCTAGCTTGACAAAAAAAAAACCTCTCATAGTTAGTTTACTCCACCTTTATGGTCTCTATAATTTGAGTAACTTCAGTGGTTTCACACGAACTTTTCTCGCGCCTCCTTTACCCAATGTATTAAGTATTTTGCTCAATAGTAACTCTAGATTTTATTTTAAAGAAATGTCAATAGTGTTGACAATCAAGAACAATGAAATTACTGTCAAATGAGATGAAATAATTAACTTCAATTTCAAAATTTTCCACTTTTTAGTGCTAAATATGTCTCTAATCGTCTTCCATCACTCAATTCTCCAGAGTCCTATTCGTGTGACAAAAAATATTTTTTCTCAAAAGTAGACTAATGCGCAGGAGCGGTGCTAGCAAACAAAAGTTTCAAGTAGAATTAGGTGGGAAATTCACTCGAATTAATGCGTTACCTATAAAAGTACAAATTGTAACACCAGTGGCTGATGGATGAGTGAAGTGCTCGTAGATAGCAAAAAGATGTCAATAGCACACTGTTTGCAAGTCATATTTCAAAACTTATAAAAAAATTGTTACGAGTGTTCCAAAAGTGAGCTGAAGAGGAGGCTGTCTCTAAGATTAATATAAACGCTTTCATTAATATAAACGCTAAGATAATAGCGCGCTTTTTATACATAGTATGAGGGAAATGCTCATAAAGCAATAAGCGACGACTTAAGTAATTGAAACATGCAGCTTCTTATCACTTGATTCTTCTTGATTGCAACTCCAAAAGCACATTAGATTCTTAAAATATCATTTGCCTATTGTTCAGACTACTCTTTATATCTCGAATGTAAAATCAAGTAAAAATATATTCCAAACAGTCAATAAATAGATCTCTATTTCAATAGAATATTTTTATGAGATGGATTAGCCAGCTTAGAAAAAATATGCACTAAGAAAAACTATAATCCTTCGAGAATTTCTTAAAACTTTTAATGAGAGAATCAAGAGCATTCTGCATGCAAGTTTGGTAAGCATGTAAGCATGCTACGAAAAACTATAATCCTTAGAGAATTTCTTAAAACTTTTAATGAGAGAATGAAGAGCATTCTGCATGCAAGTTTGGTAAGCATGTAAGGCAAAACGTACATGTACTTACCTCGAACTTTGGCGTGGACTTCAAGCTAAGAAGTTACGAGTAAGTAGAGTAGTGCTGCAACCACACAACGAATGAATGTTTTTCATGCATAGGTCTTATTTTGCACAGCACCTAAAAATATAGAGTACACTGATAGCATCTATTCACAGAAGAAAATTTGTTTCAATTATAATTTAATTTAAAGACATCCCAAATGAAAGAGGAATATATGTATAACATTTAAAAAATACTTTTAAAAACCATTTTGTGACAAGCAGGTTTGGTTTGCCCTTCTACAATAATATTTGCTAAAGAGAACAAAGTTTTATTTGATTTGACACTGCACTGTCTTTTTTGGCACATAAGGGTGGTTGGATCGGAATGGTGTTATAGACTTAAAGTGGATTCAGATTAATTACGAACTCTTCTGCATGGAATTCAACCTTGAGATATAGATGATGCAATAACAAGTGTTTTTAATTATCTTTACTGGACTGCTATTAATTTAATTTTTTTAATTCCACTAATGTATGAATATTTTAAAAATAATGGAGTGTACTGTTTGATTAAAATAAAAAATGGATATTTTGCACCCTGAACTCATAGGAGTTAATTTTCTGGAAAGTGCGCCATTTCACTTATCTCTATCCATCGAAATTAATCAATTTATTTATTTGCTCATTTAATCACTTATTTATTTAATCGCTTTATTTATTTAATCGCTTATTCAACGCCACCACAGAAGAATCCAATTGCAATATAAAACAATCAAACATATTCTTTTGAATTATGATAATGAATTAAGAAATGTATTTTAATAACTATCATATAAATTATAAATTTTGTTTAAAGCGTTTTTATTAATATAATTCAAACGAGAAAAATACATTTTAAATAAAACTTTGTATTTTAAAGTGCGATTATTGGTATGAAATTGAATGTCGGGTAGTAATTCTGGACTGCCAATATTCCTTTTCAAAACTTTGAAAAAAAGTCATAAAAATATTCCTGTGTTTTTCTAAGGAAATAAAATCAAACGAATGGCGTAAAACAGGTTTCATTATCTAAACAATAGCCATATTTTTTTAAAGTAAGCATAGCGCAAGAATTTATTTTGTATGATTAGTGAGACATTCCAAAGTTCCAGGTCGTCGTCCAGACCAGGTTGTGTCGCTTAGTTTCAATGACTACCTACAAAGACACATCGTATTGGAGGTCCTCTTTGCAAATTGGAGGAAATAACTGGGGCAACCCTAAAATTCCTGTCAATGCAATCGCAAATACTGTAGATAGTGATTTTAACATATTTAATCTCCTCAGACCTCTAATAGGCTGCTCCTCGATTAATGGTTAAGAGGCAGGTTTGTTGGTTTTGGGGGTCTATGGCGCAAGGGCCATATTTGGCCGTTCTGCGCCAGACACAAGATAGACAACCATCAAGTAATTGACAGACACACAAACTGAAAGTTTTACTGACACAGAAGAGAGAAATACACCCAGGGAGGAATGCACCTGACAGGAATCGAATCTGCGCCGCCTACAACTCGAAGGTTGCTAGCATAGTGGACATACCCACAGTCGAGGCAGGAGAGAAGGATGTGCGTAGGATAAAAATATTCTAAAGTTGGTCTAAGCAAATGGAGACAAGTTAAGGGAAAAAGCAGTTAACTTTTCCTTGGTGCACAAGCATAAATCTCAATAATCTTGCACAACTGCAAGTAATTGTTTTGATTTCGTATTTACTCTCGACCAGTAGCCTTAACATCCCAAGGCTGGCTATTTTTTGACTCTAGAGAAAAAATAAGTTGCTCCTTTTTCTAGCGCATAGAGATCGCTTATAGAAACAAATCTTTTAATCCAGAGTTTAGTCAGAAAATGATCCGAGGAAATGAACACCAACATTCCTGCAATGCTCGTTGAGACTTTGCATGATTTATTAAACCCTTTCGTAGTGCGCTTTACCCTGCAATAATTTATGTAGCAGTGGCTACGCGCCCTGGTATTAACGGGTATTGCATTTCATAATCCTGACGTTTTGATGGTTGAGGCGTAATTCCAAACATCTTGTTCAACGTCATCAAAGCGTAGGATTACGGTCCGAAAGATTCTTAAATTATCCGTTATTAGTGTTGCCGAAGGATTTGGGCATTAAATTGGTAAGCAGACGATTGCGGCGCATATTTATAAGAGGGAATTGCGGTTGAGCCTGATTCGAGATTAGGTCGAGTTTTGTTGTTTTGCTAAAATTTTCTTTTAACATTATGTGCAGAGCCGTGACGATAGGAATAAACTTCAATGGTTTTCTTCTAGCAACGGAAGGATTTAGAGTCCATAGTAGATAAACGAATACGATAAAATTTCTGTACACATGACTCATAAAACACGCTAACAATATTGACTTGAAAATTAATTTGACAAGAATTTCATTCAACCACGCTAACGATATTAGTTCGAAAATTAATTTTTCAAGAATTGGATTAAACCAGACTAACAATGATGATTTAAAAATTAAGTTTTCAAGAATTCAATTAAACCGCGCTAACGTTAATTTAAAAATTAATTTTTCAAGGGTTTGATTAAATTATCGGTTACCTTTAAAATAATTCTTTGACATTTCCAAAAGTTTTAAAGATTTTGTCATCTATTGAATAAGAAATGAAATTCTATTTCTGGAATTTTAAGGATTCTTTTATTCGTTGGAATTTTTTGTGTTTGTGCTTGTTTGTTTTACTGTATTTTTTGTATAGTGCTTTGCTTTCTGGTATTACTGTGCATTTTTTACTGCGATATAAATGGATTTTTTCGATTGACATTATTATGAATAAATGAATGAAAAGTAAATTATGACTCTTTGGTTCGTCGTTCTACGGTCTATTTTTACAACATGACGGCTAATTAGATTGGTATATACGGTTTAAAGTAGGTTTGCGACCCCAATGAACTTAAAAGCCCAGTACAGCATTGAAACCCACTCGGCTACAAAGCCGGCACGTTTTTTCGAAATTAATCCTCCAAGTGGTTTTGGTCTAACAAATCTTAAGATCTAACCTATTTTGCTAATTGCGAGATATCTCGTCATCACGATATTGCCGATTTTCTGACGATGACAAGATCAAGATCTGGTCAGTTTTTCCTAAGATCTTGATGAACGATATACCTCGTTCATCAAGATCTGGTCAGCTTTTCTAATGACAAAGGTTGTCATTGAAAAAGCCGGTGGTGGTTGTGTCTGGACAAGGTACCACGTCCAAACACAACCACCAGCATGATTTCCGTACAAACACATGATTGCTGTGGTCTGAGTATTGAATGATTGCACTTCGTAACAGATCTGGTCGAACAGTACACTAGATATTAATGTGGTGAACACAAAGAGGGACGCTATCTTGCCAAAAATAATTTATCTCTATACATACATATATAGTATGTAGTGCATTATTAACACAGACTGAATGGACATCACACAGTTTACTCCGAGAACCTCCGTTCTTAAAACGATTTAGAAAAATGCAATCGTCTCCATGATATCGTGACTTTTATTTGAGGCAAGGCGTTAGAAGATATGTTTATTGAATTTTGATTATAGTTACTTTCATTTTTATTTGCCTAGTTATTCATTCCATTAGTCGACATCTTCAGATGGAATCACCACCGAAGGATGGAGCACACTTGATTTTTAAACTTTCAGGTCTCTATCTCACCCCTTCTTCCTCTCTTTATGTCCAAGCGTTTCCCCACTATCCGAATCCTCTATATCCATAGTGTCCGCTGCTGACAATCCTTATTTATGAAATGCCAAACAAAACGTGAGAGTATGAGTTGTGTTGGACGTCTGGCAGGATGAACAAGGATTATGAGTACTGGTCAAAAATATATTTTCGAAAAGTATTTGTTATAAATGGTCTTGCTCTTCAGGAGGACACATCGGAATTTGGAAGTGGTTGAATTGTCGTCCACTGGACCAATACAACTGAATATTGGCGACTGTCTATGATCAATCCCAATCCAAGGACACCTCATAATTTTGAACTACGGTCAACACCTGAGCTAGCACTCCACTCTCCAAACTTCCACACCACGCCAACATGAGGACATTTGAGGCAGTCACAGATTTAACAAGCGTACCCGAAAGTCTTTGGTTAGATAGAGTTTCGGACTCGGAACCCTCCGGTTGCTAATCGGCGACTTTATCAACTGGGCTACCGCGGTCCCGTTTGGAAATAGAATGTGTGCACACAATATGTCGGAGTGTAGGGTTAAGAAATTGGTGTCAGAGGAAAAGAAACAAACGTACGATTCCAAAAAAGATATTCTCCAAAAAAGTCATTTGATTTTTGAATTCGTTAGTATCATTTCGGTCTATTCCAAGTACGCAATTGGTAAACGTAAGAGTGCAGTATGGATAGATATGTTCGCACAAACCACCAGTGTCTAGCCCTCCAAAATAATGGTCTGCAAAAACGGAATATACATATATACATATACATATATACATATATACATATACATATACATATATATATATATATATATATATATATATATATATATATATATATATATATATATATATATATATATATATATATATATATATATATATATATTGGGGAAAACAGGAGTGCGCCATCCAATTGTGCCATTCTTAATACGCAATTGATAAATGTAAGAGTGCAACATGGACATACAGATGTTTATGCAAAAACCACCAATGTCTAGCGTTCAGTAATAATGATCTGCAATAACGAAACTGACATTTATAATGTGGAAAGGGGAATGTGGCATCGAATTGTGCCAACCTAAGTACACAATTGGTAAATGCGAGAGTGCAATACGGATAGATGTGTGTGCAAAACCCACCAATATCTAGCTCTCCGTAATAATGGACTGCGAAATCGAAACAGACATGTATATTGTGGAAAACGAAAGTGTTCCATCCAATTGTGCTATCCTAAGTAAGCAATTGGTAAATGTAAGAGTGCAACATTTTGATGCACTCTTAACACCAACAACGCTAGACATGGGTGGTTTTGCATATGTGTATGCAAAACCACGTCTAGCGTTCAGTAATAATGGTCTACAAAAACGAAACTGACATGTATACTGTAGAAACGAGAGTGTGCCATCCAATTGTGCCAACCTAAGTCCGCAATTGGTAAATGGAAGAGTACAAGATGGACAGATGTGTGTGCAAATACCACCAATGTCTAGCGTTTCAAAATAGGTGTTTGCGAAAACGAAACAGACATGTATATTGTGGAAAACAAGAGTGTGCCATCCAATGAAGTTCAAATTTAGAAGAAATATATCTAAGAGGGGAAAAAAGCCTCCCTTTACCCGCTGCTTTTTGTCGGCCAATAACATGCAAAAAGTCACGTTTGTTCTCTCGCACAATGCAAAGAAGAATTTTCTATAACGAGACAGGGAGAACAAAAAAATATACAAAAAATCTTCTTTTAGCTGGTGCGTGGGTACAAATGTAAAGGGCAGGCATTTTCCTTTACCCTTTCAGAACGATCGGAAAATTTACATTTCATGCGCAAACGCAAAAGGGGGAAATGTATTTCTGGGTCTTTTTACTTCCCCTTTCGCTTTTATTTTATATACTTCTTTTATCATTCCCCTTTCCCCTTCTATCTCTGTTTCTTTAAACTTTTAAAGTTACTATGGGCTTTGATTCTAAAGTAGGATAGTTTCGAAACTAGGCTCTATTCGATGCACGCGAAATCATTATTTATGCTCAAGTATTCTTTGCTAAAACATATTTCGATCTTGGTTTAGAAATTTAGGGTCATTAAGCTGCTCTACAAGGAGAGTATTTCATCCATGGGAAAGCTTAACACGTTTTTCCATGCATTCGTTTCCTGCACTGTTGATTTATTCAATGTTTTCAACACATGAGCAAAAATAGTCAAATTAAACATAGATGAAGTTACATATATTGCCTATCCTTTCAATATCGAACTCTATTAATATTGCCACGTGCTAGAAATAATCGAACTGGTTCAAATGGCAGAGTAATTTATACAAAGAGGTTCTAACACCTCCGCTGGATTTTGCGTTTCAGACCATAATTTTCACTAAATATTTTTTTAAAGTTACAGCTAGAGGTTTATAGAATCGCAACATTCCAGAAACGTTTTACAATATTTATTCTATATAGTGGTTTTGATGATTGAAGAGCGATTAAGTTGCGATGATATTGTATTCAAAAAGCAAGCTTTTAAATTATTTGTACGTGATATTATTAAGACATTGGAAACGTGACATTAAAAAACACATATTTCTATCAAGTCTAATACTGTTCGTGGGGAAAATTATATTTAATTTAATGTAACTAAAATGTTGACTGGTTTGGTGTGGCTTGTTTCGTTAATCCAATTATTTTTTTCGTATCATGGCGGCTTTAAGTAGTATGGTTTGTAGGAAATGATAAAAAGAAAAACCTCTCGAGTTAGCATCCTGAATATGACAATAATTTTGCTGTAACAATTAGGTCTATTTTCTATAAATTTCTCTTATTACCGTTCTTTCTTTGTTTATTTAATTGCTGTTTCTCTTTTGAAAAATATCCAATTATAAACAAAAAATGTGATCCAAAAACATGAAAGAAAAAAGACAAACACAAATATAGTTAGGTAAAAGATAAAACAAAACACGTCATTGAAGATTACTTATTGAATTGAAATAATTAAAAAAATATATCAACTTCCGAGGAAGAATTATGCAATTTAAAAAAGTAATTTACTTTTTCTGGTGATATATTCGGGGACGTTAAAATCAATACAAGAAACTAAAATGGGGAATCAATTTTATTATGTAGAGGTTGTAAATAATTAATGATTCGATGAGTCATCTAATTGTAAGTAGTAATCCTTAAAGTAGTAAATAATTATAATGATTTTTAGTAAGCCATTCCTTATTTCTGTTCTTCAAGAATGCATATTTGCTCAAAATTAATTCTTATCACTGACACTTTTATGCTTCATTACAAGCAGTACTATGATAAATACGGTATTTTATTTACAGAACTGAATTAATAAAGTAAGTTTAATTCGCTAACAAATATTTGGATTAAAAAAGTCCACTTTATGAAGAAAGACGTGACATTAACAAATATTTTCACACCCTCATCGTCATTATAAATTAATTACTTGCTTAATTGATGAAATTAAAAATATTTGTTAAATAAAAGTTTAAATATGAAAATAATAGTATATCTCAATTCTTTCACTTAACTGCTTGAAGAAAAGTATGTATAGACAATAGTTTAAGTTAATTTCCATTTTGATATACGTTTTATTGTTCTCACTTCTCAAATAAAAGTTCATAATTAGCCTTATATACTATTTAATATTCGCAATTACAATTAGTGGATAAAAAGTTCTACCACAGAATAATTTAAATAGGTCCCAAACTTATTTTCTCCCATTAATGTATGAAGGAAATGAATTTTCCTGTACTTAAATTATTTGCATATACGTATTTTTAGCATAACCTGTTCTAATGAACTAATTCTCTGAAATTATCTTACTAATTATCAAATATTGCAAATTATAATTAGCTTTTATTTTTAAAAACTCTATTGTTCGGAAATTCGAAATTCTGTAAAGTTTAAAGCACACTTACAAATTATTTTGGGAGCATGTACTTCTTCAAAGTTGTACTGAAATTAGAAAGTAAATTATGACTAAAGTTTTCAGAATGTTTCTCATAGATATTTTGAATGTTTATGAAGCTACATATATTTTAAGTATTTTTAGCAAAACGCTTTTAGCGAAACTTTTTTTTCATACTTATTCTATTATTTTGATGGAGACTAAAATAGATCGACAGTTTTTATATGCTTCACTTTTAAATCGTAATTTTAACTATATCCTTATAAATATATGAATATAGTTTAAAACATTAGGTAACCAAATATCTTTGCGACCCACTCTATAAAACTCAAATCTTTTGTAATCATTAAACCTTTAAATACATAGATATAGTTTCTTGCGTATGAACTTTAGTTTTCTTTTACATGTGAACAGATGACAACATAAAATCACATGTAACTCCATTTATTTAAAGTAGTAATTTACTGTATCATTCTACTTCGCTACTTTCCTTGGTTCCTTACATATTCTACCATATTTTCAAGATTATTTGTGTTCATGTATTTGAACTTTCTTATCCTGTTTTCCTCTCTTTGAACAATTAATTATTTTGTAATTCCTGTTTTATCTTTTCAATATAAACCATTTCCATAAGCGAGTATCAACTATTTTCAACTCCCTGGCCAAATACTGAATATTAAATGTTTTAGAAATGAATGAAAACACTTTTTTGTATATTTAAAACAATGAAAATATCAAAATATCTTTTTAGATAACAATGTTTTAGAGTTTGGTGCTTAACTTAAATTTTAGAACATAGTTGTTAAATGCTCATTACATGAATTGTTTCAGTGCACTATTTATTCAAATGTATGCAAACTTTCAACTTATGTGACGTTATAGCATTAAAAACCCAACTTATTTATTGATTATTGAATAATGTTTTCATCATAAATATATTTTTAAAAATTGAATTAAGTTACATTCCGATCTAATTCAGTCCAGGTTTTCTGCAAAGTTCTATAAAATCGTATTTGCATTTTATAAGGACTCTTCGTAATTATTTGACACATACAATGAAATAAATTATACAAAAAATCATATATTGTCGGCTTAGAGCATATAACATAAAACAACTGACATTTTTAGGAAAGGTATTGATTGACACTTAATGATTATTTTCATGATGAGAAATAAATCATCCTATTGTATTCAGTACGAGCAAGAATATAACACTATTATTTATAATTTTTTATTTTTGACCTAAAAGCTAATCGTTTTTAATCGGTTGTGCTGTTGTAAAATTTAATATTTTGTCAGTTAGTGTTTCTGTTCTAAGCCGACGATATATCAGTTTTTCAGTTTCTGGGAAAGATTTGGCAGAAACAGGAGATGAGTGCCAAATCCGCCAAAATTCTCAATAATGGTTCATTACACATCTATGTAATAAATTATTGTATTAATTACACGGCTTTTCAAAGATGCAGGATGGAATTCGGTGAATTCCTAGACAACGTGTCGCAGGAGATCAGTCACATCAATCTTCACTGTACCATGTGAAAAAAATGTCTAGCAGAAGTTTAGTCCTTTTATGATCCCTTCTGATGATACAGTAGGTCTTGGAATGGCTTTATGGTTCCCTTTGCGCTACTGGATTTGCGGTGAATAAATTGACCGGAGTCTCGACCGTTATGACCATCGTGTGTTATACAACAGGGTCGTCCGCGATGATTGGTAGGGCGCATTATGTTGTCGACCACCAGCAGTAAATTCCATCCAATGGTCTGCATATGGATTCCAAACCTATAGAAATTGCGAAATGTTAGTAGGGCTTAGGTCTGCTGCGCAACTGTACCAGACTTTCCCTCAGTTGACAAATCGACTTCTTTATTAGGTTGCATGTGTTCAAATGAAATCACTTGCAAATAGCCCTCAAGCGGATTTTTCGTTTTCCAAGAACTGGTGACAAAGAACGATAGTCCTACGAATGCTTTCTTAATGAAAAATAGCTGAGTTTGCTCCCGCAAAAGCAAAGTCTGACGTTATTGTGGTATTTTTGCAAATATTTCCTCAAACTTTGATATAACTTTGTGTTTTTATTCTTTTCGTATAAGAGTGTTTGCAAACATTTGACTTGTGATGAAAGCATGCCACACAAACATCGCTGAACAATTCAAACAATCATCAGCATCCAAGAATCCTACACGATTAATTTTATGGTTCATTGCTATGAAGTGAGGATACCTATTATACCATATGATATACTGTACTAAAACCGCATTAGAGTAAATAGCTCTTAAGGGATTTTGCGTTTTTCGAGAAGTTGGAAGAAAGAACTGTAGTCCGACGAATGCTTCTTTAATGGAAAAACTGTTTGTCTCAAAAGCAAAGCTTGACGGTATAGCGGTATTTTTGCAAGTATTCAAACTTTAAAAAATAACCTGTTAGTTATTTTCAAATAAAAATGACATACATTTGGCTTTTTATGAAGTATGCCATCTCTGAACCGATCAAACAATCACTAGAATCCAAGAATCCTAGAATCCTAAACGGCCGCTGTAGCCCGATTGGATGAGTAACGGATTAACAACCGGACAGTTGCGAGTTCGAATCCATCCAAAGACTGTCGAGTAAAACGGGGGCTGGTGCACGTTAAACCTGTCGTGGCCTCAAATGTCCTCACGGTCCTACGGTTCCTAGATCGAATATTGGGTGAGGAATGGATGTCTCTCCGTCTGGAGACAAAGCGTGGCCTCTCTATAAACGGGTTTTGCGTAGAAGTACGATATGCGGCCCACTCGATGGGTTCATCCATTCGGAAAAAAGTGGACATTACTTTTATCCTTACATTCGATCGACCCTGTCACACATAACGACTTTTTGCCTTTAGTTACCCCAAGTCACGTTTCAGCTTTGAAATAGATTGGAATAAAATACCATTACTATGTGATTATCAGGCACCTCGGGAATGTGGAATGTAGTCTATTTTCTAAATAAAAAACCCCCATCAATCTTGATTGCAATTATGCCGACCCATGATCCAGTGCTCAGGGTGCTGGCTTCTGGATCGAAACGTTCTTGGATCAAATTTAGGGGTAAAGCATGGATGTTTGTCCGTTTTGAGTGAATGTGTGGCCTCTTGATAAATGCAACGTGAAACCACCCCTGTGGTGCACCAGTGCACAGCCAAGCAGTTCACAATTCTGCCCATATAGGGCCATGATGAATAAGTAGATGAATAGTAGATGAATAGTAGAAGCCTAACAAGTTAAGAAAATTGGTAAAACAAAAACTTTGAAATGAGACTTTTTAAGTTTTTCTTTAAAAGGAGGATTTCGCTTTGCTGTCGATTTTTTTAATGTATGTAGTCATTTTTAAATATGTATTATATCATATGCGTTTTAGCTTTCCATGTGGATGGAGGAAAACCCATCCATATTTTATTGAACACCATTCATACTTTTACTGTTTTGCATAGAAATGGTTCTCAAATTCCCTTTAAAGTTTTCATCAGTCATATTTTTTAAACTGAATGGTTTTTCGTCTAATTTTAAGGTTTTTACAATCACTTATCTTTCTTTGTGTTGAAAACATTTAATTCCTTTATTTACGTTTTTCAACTTTTTGAATGTTTTCAACTTAGTCATTTTTATGGTATTTGTAAATATAACTTTTGAACTACCGTTTATTACTTTGGCTCTCCGGTTTTTTGGCTGTTTTTATTGAGTATATTTTATATTGCGTTTGGCGCAGCTTGCCCCTAACGGACCTTGCGGTATAAACAAGACCAACCAACCAGTTTTATGTTCAGTGGCCTGATAGTCAAATACTAGCTCTGATTCTGCACAACAGCGGAGCAATTGGAATGATTAATGCTTCTAGTAGTCAGGCCACCTCGAATCAATCTACCATCCATTCTTTGCAAATATATCCAACGAAAACTCCGATCAAAGCTCCAATTCCACCTTTCAAACACCCATTGGATCAGTTCCCAGAATGGGGAAAGGAGTCAAAAATTAAATTTACTCAAAGCACAGGGATGGGGGTCGTGCAATCTCGACTCACGATCTAAAATTCCTGTCGGACATACAGAATCCTTAATATCCGGTTGCCCACCCGCTGATTCCGAGAAGATGGGCTGTAGAATGGGTTTAGAATGTCGGAAGTTTCCATTATACTCTGTAGCCCACCCCACCCGCAAACGATAAGCCTGGGAATCTGATTAAAGTTTAGTGTTTACGATTCAGATACAGATTTAATGCTCGAAGAGTGATGCAGACAGTTAATTTATGGGGTGTCTCAAAAGTAAATGTTTTGCTCTACTTAATACTGTGTTTGGAAAACGGGGGTGTTCTCTTAACATTAAAAAAATTGAGATTATTTACTGCCTACTAAACTTTCTAAAGAGTTGGTACTGAATATAGTCATCTCATAGTAGAGGTTGTGTAAAATAATCTGATAGGGTGTCAGAGATTAACTTGTTTTTCATCGTGACTGACTCCAGTCTATTGTTATTTAGTTTCCTACAATGGTTCATGTATATATACATAACTACATGTGGTAATTACGCTCTGTAATATGGATCAAAGTAAACACACGTACATATCCGTTCTTGAGGATGAAATTAAAAAATCCCTTGATTGGAATAATTACTGACTGCACAGATAAAGGGTATCAAAAAACAATTTTTCCTCTAACTTATTATACTACATGTGAAATTAATCAGAAAACTAATATCGTTCCGAAGATATGATTTCATACACATAACTTGTAACGCTTCTGAGAAATAAGCAAATAATGCAAAATTTTAATATTTGATATGGCAATTATATAAGGAAACTTATTGCATGATATACACATTTTATGATCTTTAATTACCTCCTACTAAATATTGGCGTCTTAAAATTTATCTCATCAATATGCATATAGATCAGCACTTTTCTTAAATCATGAAAGAGGATATCAAGATCATATCCCAAAATACAGTCAAAGTATTAATGGATAGTAAATATATAAAGGGAAATTATTACATTCTAAGAGTATAATATCAGAGGCCATTCAATTACCACTACCTAAAGGGTATAATGTCTACGTTTCCTATGTGGGAAGAAGTGATTAACCAAATAAATATTGCTGATCTTGGCTGATAATTTCGATTTATTTCGGAAGTTTTGGACATAAAGAGTAGCTGTAGATAACTAGATTTCTGGAAAATGGGGAAAAAGTTGGAGGAAATGTGAATGTCCAATGCAGAGTTCATAATAAATTTCATAGCAGACGTTCGTCTAGTACAGTACTGAAAGAAGCAATCCGTTAGTTTAACCATACAGAATTCTGCCCAGTGCACTAATCACCAACAGAAATGTAATCGTAATTTCGCCAGTGCGACTTGCTCAAGAGGCGAAGATCTGTCGAACCAAGTGTGATTTAAATCCCAAATATACAGAAAGTTCTTCAGCCGTTAGCTCTTTTGTTTTGTCATAGTTCGCGCATTATTCAAATCTCTCATATCTATACTCGGGGCTCCTGCAATAGGTTAGATGATGGATTCATCTAAGTTGAGGTCACGGGACTCTCACGATGTACCAATATATATCCTAAGTACATATAGTTTAATCCGTATTCATTGTTTCTCTATTCTTTTCACTTATTACATTTTTCTAATAATTAAAATCATTTTTCTAATGCACAGACATTCAGCATTACTAATCATGGCACTACATGCATGGACTTGTCAACCATCTGGTGGTATCGCGGTTGACGGATACCACCAGAGGTAGGTGAGTTCACTAGCAATGTAACGTGAACTCACCTGGAGGCAAATGAGTTCACGTTATATTACGAGAGATCCGTGTAGATCACGCTACATCTTACATGCATAATGTACATTATAGGAACAGCAGGTTTATAGAGAGGCCACGTATCCACTCTTGACGGACAAACATCTATGGAAACCTTTCAATGCGGAAGCCAGCACCCTGACAACTGAACCAATTGGTCGGTATTATTACAATCAATATGTAGTTTTTTTAATTTAGAAAATTGACTACATTCCACATTCCCGATGTGCCTGATAATCCCATACTAATGGTAGTTTATTCCAATATATTTCGAACCCAGAACACGACGGCGTCACTCTAAGATAAAAAAATCGCTGTGTGAACGATACTATCGAACGAGAAAAATAACGTCTGTTTTCTTCCGAAGTTGAGTGTGTGTGTGCAGTATACTATACTTGACATACATTCTTCACATGCATAATGTACATTCTAGGCACGACCTGTTTATAGAGAGGTCACACTCACTCCAGATGAGCAAAAATCCATACCACACCCCCAGATTCGAACCAGAAACCTTTCCATCCGGAAGCCAGCGTACCTTAACCACAACCGATTGGTCGGCATAACTACAATCAAGATTTAACTTGTTCTTTTTATTTATAAAATAGACATTTCACATTCTCGAGGTGCCCGATTATCGGATATAATGACACTTTATTCTATCTATTTCGAAGCCACAATGCGATTTGGGATAAAAAGGGTACTCTAAGGGTAAAAAGCGCCACGGTAGCCGGGTTGGAAGGGTAACGGTTTAGCAACCGGATGTTTGCGAGTTCGAATCCAACCAAAGACCGTCATGTATCTAACCAAAATCTGGTCTCGAACGTCCTCGCGTTGGCGTGGTATGGAAGTTTGGAGAGTAGGGTTCCAGATCAAGTGTGACCTCGTCATCTGACCGTGATTCAAAATTACGTGGTGTTGTCCTCGATCTTTCCCTTTGGGATTGATCCCGGCCAGTCGCCCACAGCCCGTTGCCTTGCTCCAGTGTGTGCGAAAAAAGGCAATCGGACGGGAAAAATAACGTCCAAACCTGTTGAGTATGTACCGCCGGACACCCACTGGATCGACCGATTCAACCAGTCTTCGCCGGATAATCCCGTGCACCGGCAGCGCATTTAAGACACGCGCCCCCGACGGATATTTCAATTTAAAAGGGGACCGATTCGATACTGATGAAAAATCCGGCTCCTTTACTCGCGTTACGCGCCGGGGCCGATGTCATTTTTACAATCGTCATTTTTCCATTTCCGGACCACTCCTCCGCCGAATCAACGGAAACTTGCCGTCCCCATTGGCCGCCTCTTTCTCTCTCTCCATCAGCCCTGGTGCCTACCGAATAATTTCGTTTCCCCGCTAAAAAGCGCTCGGAATCGAATTCCGAGCCATGGCCATCCACTTATTTCCGAGGCGCATGCAAACGAATGGTCTTTTTTCCTGCCGCACTTGCAACCACGGAGTCGGGAGTGATGCGAATTTGCTCAAACATCAAGGGATAAATTATAAAGGCGAGCGATTTCTGTTTCGTTTGCGAATGAATGCGCTTTGATCTCAGTGTAAAAGGGCTATATTCGTTTTGTGCAACGCTGATAAGGTTTAGTGTTTTACTTATTTACTTACTTTAGTAAATAAGTAATCCTAACTTAAGGAGACATTGAACTTATATCAGTATCTTATAACTGGGAAGTTTTCAAATTGCGAGTTATTCCTAAGGTAGCCACGGATGCCAAATCATTTTCTGATAATCCACGATATTATGTTAGGTTGTTTGGTTGGGGTTTGTTATGATTCAAGGGTCATATTTGGCCAGACTGAGCTAAATAATGTCAAGTAGACATACACACAGAAAGAAAGTTTTGCAGACACAGAAGACAGAAATGTACTTAATCCTCAGGCTGGTTGTTTCCAAGAGGTATCTATTCATTAAAAACCGACCAGATCTTGAAGGACGAGATATCTCGTCATTAGAAGAAAACTGACCAGATCTTGATGGACGAGATATCTCGTCATTAGAAGAAAACTGACCAGATCTTGAAGGACGAGATATCTCGTCTTTAGAAGAAAACCAGTCAGATCTTGAAGGACTCGTCATTAGAAGAAAACCGACCAGAACTTGATCTAGTCATCATAAAAAAATCGGCAGTATCTTGATGACAAGATATATTGACATTACCAAATTTGCTCAGATCTTGATGGATGAGATATCTGATCAAAACCACTAGGAAGGTAAAGGAGGAACGCAGCCTACAACTCGGAGGTTGCTAACGCAGTGAGGAAACCCACTGAATCACTGTTATATTAATAAGTGTTCTGCGATTTAAAATTAAAAAAAGAAGAAACCCTTCGCTTCATTAGGTTTTGTCATGGAACTATTGTCAATCGAGATCACTTTCGGAATAAACAGGCGTCAACCTTTGAAAAAAGGACTTGAGCTGGCAGTGGTAAATTGTTAAAAATAAGTTCTATTTTAGGGGAACAAATTCCACCTCGCTGTATCGCTTTACTCGGTATATTGTAGGATTTTTTATCCCTCATGAAAGCGATATATATTCTCAGATATGCACCACATTTTTCGAAAGTTCAAATCTCCATGAAAAAATAACTTTTACGAATCATGAACGAGAAATCATGTAGAATGATTTATTTAGGTTCTAGTAAATCCTGACAAAATTAGGATGAGTAATACGAAACAATACATATTTAAATATGACGATTATACCTGAATATGTTAATATGGTGTGTAATTTCTAACCATGCGTCCAGTCACTCCGGGGTATGAAATGCCTAAGGAAATAATCATGTTTAATGATCACGTATCCGTTGTGGCATGATGGTTGGAATTCATATGATAAATGGGAAATTCACATATAATTCCATATAACCTTATTAGTCTCTGCTAATCTTCATTTCGCTTAGTAAATGAGTTCGGAAACATACAGAGAGCAATTTGGTCCATGATTTGCTTTTAAAATATACCACGTTCATTTTCACTCCTTGTTAACCTGATGTATTTAAAATTGCAGCAAAGATATAGCTCTCATGCTATATCAAAGGCAGTTTCAGTTTCGGTAAACTTCTACATTAACCCTTCGATAGACACTATACGAAAATAATTTTTTGAAAAAAAAAAAAGCAATTTATGTGTGAGGATCTATCATCTTATATGAATGTAATTGCACGTAACAGGACACCACACACACATATGTCTAACCCCCATCTATAGCACTCCTTGATATCAGAATACTAAATGAGAAAATTTTTAGATACCTCAGTCTTAATATACCTGGAATATTCATATAAATAACCTTAACCCTTTTAACAGGTTGGACAGTTGATGTCCTGCTGCTCTGCAAGGGCTAACATAATTAGTGGAAATCGTCCCAAGTTTAACCTATTTTCTCTAGTCAGGGGACAGTTGAATTTTGTTTTGTCTCTAAAGTTTTATAACCCTCCACGTGGTTTCGACGAGATATCTCTGCCATCAAGATCTGACCAATTTTGCTAATGGCTAGGTATGTCGCTGTCAAAATACTGCTGTTTCTTTATGATGATTAAATCAAGATCTGGGGTCTCTTTTGCTAATGACAGGATACCTCGTCTAGGTAACCAACGGGAGGGTTAAAGTCTATTTTTTTTCTCAATTGTAAGCGGAAAGTAATTTTTGAAGAATAGAAATTATGAAGATAAATTTACCTTATAATGAGAAGCTAAATCTTAAAAAGGCACCAATGTTTTGAACAATTTTGAGAGGAAGCTAAATTTACAAAAAAATTAGGAGACAATAGAAAACTGACGAGATGGCCGAAACAGAAAGCCTAGTTTGTTCATACTTATATTACTCTGGTAGAGATTAGGTATTTTAATTAACATCACGCTGGAGCAACACAACGGGATATTGATGACGGTCCGGGATCGATCCCAGGGAAAGACCCGAGGACAACACCACGCAATTTTGAACCACGGTCAGATGACGAGGTCACACCTCAGCTGGCATCCCACTCTCCAAACTTCCAACGTGAGGATATTTGAGGCCACGACGGAATTAAGTGCATCACCCCCCTTTGTACACGACGGTCTTGGTTGGATCCAAACTCGCAACTCTCCGGCTGCTAATCCGTTACTCTTCCAACCGGGCTACGCGGCCTATATTACTCTGCTTGTTTCATATCTTCGTAAAAACAGGCTAAATGCTTTCCACCGGTTCGATATTTCAAACTATAACATACAATTTGCAGACCAAAAACCGGCATACCCTCACACCGGACAGCGAAAAAAATCGATCACACCGGAAATATTTTACTTTCCTTTAGAAACAAGGCCACGATGGAATGTGGAGTTTTTCTGTTCCTGCAGCAGCTGCCACTTGCGCTTTTCCGTGTCGAGGATAAAGAGGCAAACCAGGGATTGAAGGAGGGAAAACCAGCCTAACCCAATTCGTCACCCGTCTCGCGGCTCCGTTGTTCTTGATAACAATAAGTCGGTAGAGTAGTAGGAGGAGGTAGGAAAATTCGGAAAGGGGCGAACGAAAAAAAGGGGTAAAACGTCTTCTGTGGTGGGTGGAAAACATCTTACGTGTTTTTAGAGGTTTTTTCCCGTATAGTTTCTTTTCTGCCGGGTGTGTACTGGGTGATGCAATATGGCTGTCTGTGACACATGTTCAAATTTTGTTGCATGTTGTTGGGGTGGCTGTTTCGTGTTAAAACGTAAAATAAAGGTAGAGAGATGTTTGCAGTTTATATAAGGTCTTTGGCATTTTCATTTTTAAGGGTATTGTATAGCGCAAAATAGTACTTCTTTATTGAGTAATAAGTTAGGGGAGACCGGAACAGGTTGTCAATATTCGATTCTTCATAACAAGTTTCATCTCAGCAGCAATGTGCTCGATGGATCTCACAGAAGTCCCCACTTTCAGGAAGTAACAGAACCAAAGAAATGTTACATGTAGAATGGTAGTATTTCAGTAAACAAATTCGAAGGTTACTAATGAAAGAGCATACGAGATGTCATTACGGGTGATGAATCCTGGGTTTACCAATTTGAATCCAAAACGGAGTAACAATGCATGAGTACATGGTATGGATCTTTCCTGATGAAGAGCCTTCCACCAAAATGAGTCCAGCAAGAAGTGTTGGGAAGAGAATGGTGGCATCTTTTTTCTCTTACTCTGGATAGGTTGCCTCAGATTGGTATATCAATACCTATCTGAGTACTTTTCCCAAAAGTGTTTGACAAGCCACCTAAGACACATGCATGATCCTCCATGACGATAATGCTTCATCTAAAATTGTAGCGAAAACAAACAAAAAATAGAAAGCCAACGCATCCCGATCTTGCTTATTCTCTTGATCTGGCACCAGCTGACTCTTTTTCCTGAGGTAAAAAATCTTGAGTGTCCCAAGCAGATCTCCAAGTCCTGAAGAAGCAGTGAAGACATTCATTGAGAAACGTGAGGGACTTGATAAATAAGAGCGGTCCTCTGCCTTCAAGAATTGGTTTACAAGAATGGACAAGTGTATGTAAGCTCAAGGAAGTTGCTTTGCAAAAATGTAAGTAAAACAGAATTCGGTCGAATAGAACTTAATCAAAAATTTCTTTCATCATTATCGTAAGTTACATTCTTCATTAGGGGAGACTTGTTCAGCTTGCCTATATGGGTAAGTCGGCTCATTAACGATATTTCAAACTATCTTATAGAAGGTACTATAAATCAAGGGACGAGTGCTTGTTAAACCTTTATCAGATACCAGCGTCAGTGTAGGAAAAACATCTAGAGTACATCTAGAGTAAACCCGTTGAAGTTGTAATATTTTGCCAAGGCATAATTTTTGTACTCATGCATAGTGTGTGAAATAAAAAAGTTCCTATTTGTCGAATAATATTCTGAAAGACCTTAATTTAGAATTTTATGTAAGCTACTTATTTAATATTAACAACGGTAGACATAATTTGATACAAAGATCTATATCAAATGTGTCGGTAGGGGGATGTTTACCAATTGAATACCGGTCAGATAGTCTCATTCGACAACATGCCCAATAGTTTAATCCTATGTTTTAAATTAATATATGCTTACAGAATTGGATAAAAGTGCTTTATTATATGTTAATATATTATAATATAGGATAACATTAATGTTCAATCTTTCATTATTGTTATTCGTGCCATTTATGCAATTTCTTTAATAGGTGGCAAGATGTTTCACAAATATCTTAGAAAAATGAATAGAGGATTGATTTTAAGATGGGAAAATGAAAATTGCAGTTTTGTCATTTACGTTAAACAAAAACGAATCAAGGAAATGGTGAGACGAATGCAGTTTCACGAAACACATCGGGAAGGTATTGCATCAAATGGAAATAACCACTTGGAGACCATCATCTTTCTCTGAATCACCAGATGCTCTCTTGGAAAATAAAGAGAAAACTAGCCATCTATGTAGCTGGAATTCAGCAAGAAAATTCAGCGCCACCTATAACTCAACCCCTAGTAAATTTCATGAGTTGTCACAGTTTCAGTGTCAAATGATGCGAGCCTGGGTTAAGCCTTTTGAGAAGGGAGAGACAGTCAAACTAAAATAAAAGTGAATGAAAATCCATAATATGTATCGATACAACAGCTAGGAAAGCTTGGGAAAAAGAGCAAATAAGGACTGAACAATATCTGTTGTTGATGTAATTGATGTATGTCTTGAAGATTTTCCTTTTGTTCTATTTTTCATATCCCTTAAGAGGGCAGTGAACTTTCAAAACAAACTTTAGCGTTTATTATTCAATTAGTATAAAATTTACACACAGACAAGTTGTCTATTAAAAGGCCTATACATAACATTGTGTACAAAAGTAATAAGTTTGTGCAGACGTTATTACATAAAGCATGCCAAAACCTTTGATAAATTAGCAAACATTGATAGATCTCATGCGCATTAATTTTCCATATATCGTCAAAATTTTAATTTACACAATAGTTTGTATATATGAATCAGGTTAACTTTATTTGGTAAATGAAGGAATTCAATGGAATATTGGAATTCATTTTTTATTCAGAAACACATCGACTGTTATTATATCTGAGCTCTATGGAACTTGTCTTTGTGTATGGGAAGCTCCAGTTTCCCACTAGGGACATTAGATATTCTCTTTCTGGATATTATAAACACATACTCTATAATACTTTCAAATATACTTGTAATTTTCAGCATTTGTTACTAAATTATTCAGCATTTTCGATGAAAGGACATGGGATGGACTCATGTAGAAAAGTTTGATGTTGAAGTATCGTGCTAGACAAGTTTCAAGAATTTAATTCATTCCTGATTGCCTAGACTTAAGAAATTTAAGAAAGGTTTATATCCTTAAAATACATTAACGGAAGTACACTATAATTTAAAATACTGAAATAATTATTAAGAGATATTATCATCAAACTTCAAATATATGGAGCAGTTTTTAAATTATTTATTTACCGACTCCGTTTCTGTAAATTCGTTATTTCAGTGAAAATTTTGAATTAATGTTGTATAGTGTGAACACACTAATTGTAAGCATGGAAATAGAAATATTAAATAATAAAGTATATGAATAATCCAAAATACAGTTCAGATATGAGTACTGATTTTTAATTATACTTCGTAATTACAATCTATTCGATGTGATGCATGGGAGATTTTTCTTTCAAGCTAAATGCAGGTGGCGGTAGTTATTTTGTGGTATATATATACTTTATATATATATTTTATATATACTTTATATATGTTTTATATATACTTTACTGAGAGAGAGATAGAGATTACTGATTACCACCAAACTTCCACAAAAGACCATGAATATTTTAAGGTAACTAAAAACGATATGTATCATCGAGAGTATTTAGAGTAACGGGAAGTAAAACCTCTTTTATCTGGTTTCTTAATTCAGTAGAACTTTTAAATAAATTTACTCGCCCTGTTGCTGTTCCAGTTGTAAGAATTTGTAATACTTCCAGGAAACAGCATAAAATACCCTTGTCGCTTTATTTTCGTATAAAATAAGAATAAAACTTCTTTTATCGGCATAATTCAATTGCACGACTGCAAAGTACTAATTGCGAAGAGATTATCACGACAATGTTTTTGAAATAATTTTGTATCCACTTGGTACTTCAGAATTTCATTTTGCTGTTTTCTAACAGAACTTTTACGAATTCCTCTGTTTAATGATAAAGTGTAACGTAGGTTTGTCTGTTTATCGACGAAAAACCCGCATCTCAGATTAGTCCAGTCACGTTTGCCCTATTCCTAGACTAACGAAATCAAGTCTTACTCCCAGAGATCACTCCACGCCTTAGGAAAGGTAAAAGTGTCCAAAAAAGCATTAGACTTCCCCTATCCCTTTGGCCGGTTGTTCTTCAAGAATTCTGTCTGACCGACGAATAAAATAGGACATAGTACAAAGAGGACGACCACCGATATTTGTCCACACGTTTTACAAATCAGGACTTTCAAATTGCAGACGGAAGTTTGGCACTTACAATGTCATTCCATGCAATGCGATAGTTTTATTTGTTTCGCAGTTCTTTTAGTTTTGATATCCAAGGGCAGCGGTTTTACACTTTTTTAATCTCTTGGCATTCATTAACTAATTACTAAAATTCTGCAGCATACCAAAAAATATACAATACCTTTTGCCGATTATCCAAAAGATAGGTATAATTTTGATTGCCTTATACAAAAAAGAATAGAAATTATCTTCCTTTTTTTATTTAAAGTGACTTTTCAAAAAATCTTTTTGAAACAACTTATTGGTAATATTTTGTAATAAAAACATAATACTCGAAATTATTTATACGGTTATTAAAAGTCAGGGTATTGCTTTGTGAACGCGTTTGTCAAATGTTCAAAACTAAACCGTTGAAATGAAATTAATCTCACACAATTCAAACCGCTTTAACAGCAAGGCCAGTCCATTCTTTCAGTACACCAGTTAAAAATCTTTGCCCAAAGGCTACTTATATCAGGTTCTATGTGAATCTCGAACTTCTACGAACAATCATGCTCCTAACCGGATTCGAATCCACGAGTTGTTGAACTGAGATCTGAAGGAGTAACCACACTGTTGATATTTTAGAAAATGTTCTTTTTGAAAGATATAGAAAACAACTTTATGAAAAATGGCGTATGAAACGCCAACTCAACGTAATGCAGTTGTTATAAATCTGTAATTTTTAGTATCGTAATATTTTTACATCTTGTATTTATAATGTAGTAAAAAGTCCAGATACTCTTCAAATAAAGCACACTGATTAAACTTGTCTCAGCAAATTGTACTGTGTATCAACATACATTAATGGATATTTATTCGAACGAGATAGAATCAACACCAATACACCACTACACCATCAAATAAAGTTTTGTTTTTACCTGTCTGGTTTGTCTTATGTTAGTGCAGAATTCTAAATAATTTCTTAAATGCTAAACAGGGTAGTTTTTATAATACTCGAAATAGCCCAATTATTGTCAAAAATTCAAATCAACAATAAATTATCTCATAATTTTTATATGATAACAATAAAAAAATGCTACAGATTTCCAAAGAGTGGTCATATGACTGAAATAAAAGAATATTTAAATAGCCCCAGAGAAATTCAACTATCCAACCCTTCAGCTATGGATTCTGACTTGCAAAGCTTTCACTACTAAATATCGTTAAATTCCTTTTCGTTATTACATTTAGGGGGTTGAGCACAAATTACGACCACTTTACACGAACAAAATCCGGGTCAATGCGAATCAATCTGAATCCTATAGAAACTGACTAACGATGACTCGGGTGCATTGAAGCCGAATGTTCCGGATTCAGGCAATGTGAAAGGTTTTAAGACGAACAAGACATTTCTTCGTTAGAGTTTCTACAGGATTCAGATGGATTTGAATTGACTCGGTTTCTATTGGTGTGAAAAATTCCTTAGGGATAGTACCCAGATTAGTCACTTAACTGGAACTTGAGACGCCATTTGGAATTTAACTTAATAATAGTGTTCTGGTAGTTCCCTTCGAGTTAAATTATTCTCATAGAAGCAGGTTGCATAACTCTTAACATTTAAAAGTATTCATACATCATCAAAAATTGCAACACGTAAATAGCTAGTCAAGTTACCGTCTTTTTGACAAGTCGGCCGAGCTTGTCAAAAAGACAGTATCTCCAAGTTTAGTCATTTCGAGTTATAGATAATTAAATGTCCCATAACTATTTAACATTTAACCCTCCTGGTGGTTCATCTTCGCGTCGAAAACTGTCCTGTAGTGTCTAGCCTCTAATGCAAAAACCTGCTCCAAATTGTCACCTGTACTGGGAAAGGCATAATTCGTTTCTCCTACTTGGATTTTCATTCACTTGGGAGTAATAGAGCAGATATGTCTCGACGAGATCTCATCATTGGCAAAAGTGAGCGGATCATGATGGATGAGATACCTTCGTTCGGAAGGTTAACAATGCTAGATTACAATATGATTACTCTACCAAATAGTTATTGAGTTTGCTTTAGTTATTTCCAAGCAACAAAAAGGCATCAGATACTTTTCGACGCTGCTTTTCAACCCTCAGAGGCGTTCACACGTATGTATCTGTTCTACATCTTGCAGTCCTCTGCGTGATTTTTGACCAAGTTTGACCTTGACCAAAATAATATATCCTAGAATTATTTCGATAAGTCGATGTGGTTATTTAGTCATTATGTGGGCTGTGGGGTAAAAGTAAAATACTACATCCACTACCTACTCGGAAATCAGAAAAAACTTTTTCAATCACAAGTACTTATAATAGATATATTTGTTTTGAAATAACATCCGATATAATTTTGGAAAAGGAAACAGCCCTGTTTTGTGAGTAGAAAGCGCATCATATCTGTTGGATAATACTCCACCCCAAACGAATGCTAGCTTCAGAAAACAACCCCACTGTGTCAATAGTTTAGTCCAAAGGATTTATGATTCTTTTTCGTTTTATACAACGGATACAATATCAAATATCAGCTAATACGGGCATTTGGAATACTCAAATTTTCAAGATTTCGTTGGTAGGACCTTCACCCTTCTGGTGGTTGTCTCGAAGATGTATCGTATCACTAGCAAAACCGACCAGACGAGATATCTCGTCATTAGAAAAAAACTCACCAGATCTTGATCTCATCAACATAAAAAAACGCAAAATTGGTCAGATCTTGATGGACGAGATATCTCGTCGGAACCACTTGGAGGGTTAAGAGCCGCTACAGTTAGAAAACCTCTGGTATAGTCCATTAAAATATAAAATTATTTTAACGTAGAAGAGGAAATTAAGGACGAATCATCTGCTACGACCATGATTTCTGGATGCCAATGCCTCCATTCAATGTCATTGAAAACAACAACAGAAAACTATTATCAGACATAAAATAACCTTTGGCTGTTAACAGACGAATGCAAGAAGGGAAATGGGAATAGCATGAAGCGGAGCCGAATTTCCGAAAATTCACGATCGATTCATTGGTCGCTCAGACATGCGTAACGAATTGCCAGGGGAAAGCAATAGATTGGAAAACCCCCTTCAGCTTGTTAACGTAGAATAAACAAAGAAGCGTTCGTCGACAGGTAGGAGAAATGGGACACTCACTGATGAAATAAATTGAACATAACAGCTCTGTTTGGAACGCACTTCTCATGAAACAGGAGAAAGGAAATAAAAACATTTAACCCCGACATTGGAAATGTAAATAACGTAACCATTCAGGATACACAAGTGGGAGGAAGAAACACGTATTTTTAGAATTGAATATAGAATGCTTTGATTTGTTATCGAACAAAGACTAATGTAATTTCAGGTATTATAAATATATGCAATTACGTTATACATATACCAGACGAAACGTTACACTTCTCAGCACTTCAAGTATTAAAAGACCACATTTTACTGTAAGCAGATCTTAATGTGTACGTATACTCGAGAAGATTTTTTTTAATTTTGACTTTAAAAATCCAGTTTTTCCTACAAGTTATTGGCTTAGGCTTAAAATCATTTCATCGAGGAAAAATCAAAGTAACCTAATTATTAATTATTTAATTTAGATATAATTGGCTAATTAGCATGTTATTTCAATAGTGATATCTCAAATTCTAATTTGTTCAGAAAGACAATTCCTGTTGGAAATTATTCCTAATATTATTCTTCATGTTTTGACTCTCCACCGAAATGCTAGTATTAGGTTATTTTTTATATTGTTTTCACCAAAAGAGTCTAAAAAATCAAGATTTTGGAATTTTAACATTCAAAAATCAATTAAAAATTAATTTCTAAAAAAGATTAATTTCTAAAAATTCTTTCTATTAATTTCTTCATAGATTAATTTCTTAACTAAATATCTGATTGAGGTTCAAAATATCCACCGTATTATGTTACAAAAATAATTACAACAGACCAATTCATTGTTGAGTTATCACTGTTTCAACGAAGCATCGTATTGCAAAAACAGTTCTTCAGAAAGCGAGCATAAAGTTTTAGAAGCACGCTTGTACTGGTGACAGTAGCTAACGAAACTAGAAAAGTGTTCCTAATATTTACAAGATCTTGGTATCGTTTAAAAGCTAAGAAATTGGGAAATATTTTGAAGTAATGAAAACAATCAATATTTTGGTCAAATTTTGTGATTTTTAGTGTATATATACACCTTAAATCGTTATATTATTTCTTAAAATTCTAGTTACTTCTTAAAATCTTCTATTTGTCCTATTTGTACAGAGAGGGTAAAAGTATTTCGAAACCCCCATAGGAATAACACTGAGTATAAAACGATTGCAGTATAAAACTCAGTTTGTTTTATCAGTATTGATGGGAAACAAATTTTCAATAAAATTACTTTTTACCAGTATTGCATCAAAAACATTTTTTCAAAAACAAATTAAATTCTAATATTTAAGTTCGAACTTATGTTTTATTTCTCCCCATAGCATAAATAATTTATGAATATTTGATTGATGAAAAAAGAATATTTTAAATATTTAATTTTATGTAACTTACATTTTGCAATGGAATACGAAAAACTCATTGATCATAAAAACGTAATTTTGGCTTTCGGTATTTGGCAACCCCAAAATTAATGTTTATTTTACAAATTTGATTTAGAATTAACTTGTTTGTGTATTTTAGTTAAGACAGCGAAATGTTGCGATCATATTTGAACATTTCTAAGTGTGTGTTAAATAAATGCTTGTTCTTTTTTGTAAATAAATCATTATTGTTTTTTCCAATATTTTTCAAACGACTTTTTTCGAATTGCTCTATTTCAGAATGTACTCAGGGAATCGAAATTCGACACGCTTGCCCATATCTTTCGTTTTTTTCAGAATTTTGCATTTTTCGAATGATCGGAATTTCGTTTCTGTTTGTATTTATGTGTTCTAGTATTTTACATATTGCAGATATATTATTTAGGAGTTAAATCTTAATGAATTATTTTGGTTTTCTACAAAACAACACATTTTTAATTAACGTCAAAGTGGAGCAACACATCGGGTTATTGGAGACGGTCCGGGATCAAATCCGAAGGGAAAGAACCCCGAGGACAACACCATTTAATTTTGAACTACGGTCAGATGACGAGGTCACACCTGAGCTGGCAACCCACTCTCCAAACTTCCACACCACGCCAACGTGAAGACATTTGAGACCACGACAGATTTAGCGGACACCTTCGTACACAACGGTCTTTGGTTGGATTAGAACACGCAACCCTCCGGTTGTTAATCCGTTACTCTTCCAACCGGGCTACCGCGGCCTTCATGAAAAATACAATGAGCAAAAGAACTTCATAGTTAAAAGTTAGTCGGTAAAAGTTACTCTTGACATTGGATGGAAAAAAATTAATAACTCTTAATTTTAATAATGAAATTCTCGGTCACATGCTTTTTAAAGCTGTACAATTAATATAAGACAGTATAACGAATTCGATATTTTCGGTCATACTTTTGGGTCCTGTGTCCCTTTATGTATCAAATGACAAACATTTTAATGCTTTTATCTGCTGTATGAACTTTTACTAGGGACGACGAAGAAAAACATTCGAATGAAATAAAATTATATTAAAAATATTGACATCGTCCTTTCCTAAACTTTTATTTATCTACACTTGCCCACGATATTTTCCTTGAGTATGTTATTCACACTTTCCTCCCCGTACTCGCAGTTCTGCTATGGGGATAGATAGTGACTCTTCAGAAATATGTTATTTGCAGTCTACTAGAGGATCGGTGGAGGCAAAAAAGAAACGGATACGTGTAAAGAAAACATACGACTGAATGTCTTTTGAAGGAAGTCCGTACGATGCCGGCGAGTACAGCATACACATACTACATACATAACATAAGAGACAGGGGTGTTGCATTGCCTGGCTGCAAGAAAAGGAATGCTTTCGAAGAAAAATAAAGCAGTCCAACTGTTGCCGATCCTGGAGTACGTGGCGATTGGACAATATTGCGAACAGCCAAACAAGTGCACAATTGTTTGCGAGGGGAGAGAATAAAGGGATCGGCCCTGCCCGATGTAGTGAAGTCTTACATGAATATCTCATTCACGTAGTAATTGGAGACTCAATCAAGCCAAAGAAACATCCATTTATAAGATATTACGAAAACTGCATCATGAACAACAATGTGAAAGAATCTCGACTACTCAGAGGCTATAAACTTTTTGTGACCTAGGCAGTATAACCTATATATAAATTAAGGGCGTTTATGTAGAGGAGGTAAAAAGACGTTGATTTGTGTTGAATATTAATTTTGATCAAATTCTCATAATATAATAGATTTGTAAATATTCATTGGGAACTCCAGCTTTGGATTGCGGGCCGCGGTAGAACAGTTGGAAGCGTAACGGATTAGCAACAGGAGGGTTACGAGTTCGAATCCCAACCAAAGACCGTCGCGTACAAAAGGGGCTGGTGCAGGTTAAATCTGTCGTGGCCTCAAATGTCATCACGTTGGCGTGGCGTGGAAGTTTGGAGAGGGGTTCCAGCTCCGGTGTTGCCTCATCTGACCGTGGTTCAACATTACGTGGTGTTATCCTTGGATTTTACCTTTCGGGATTGATCCCGGACCGTCGCCAATAGCCCGTTGTGTTGCTCCAATGTAACGTTAATTAAAATCCTACCTACAAGCTTTGGACTATATTTTAAAACAGTTTATGATATAATATTGTGTTTAAATTCATATAGTCTGAGTCTGATCGTTGTTCAAAATTACCTGGTGTTGTCATCGGATCTTTCCCTTCGGGTTTGATCCCAGACCGTCGCCAATAGCCATTTGTGGTGCGCCAGTGGGACGTTAATTCAAATACCTACACATATAGTCTGATTGTTCTAGATTATAATTTAAAAATGATTCCTTTGTGAGGTTCGATTCCTCCCAACGTGTATTTCTTTCCTCTGTATAAGTAAAAATTCCCTTGTGTGTGCATGTCCATTACTTGATGTGGTCTGGTCTTGTGTTTGGACCAGCATGGCCAATTCTTTGTGGCCCTTGCTCTATAAAACCCGACCAACCGAATCGAACTAGTGACTGCAATGATGAAAAAGTCATTTTGCCAAAAAATAAATTCTTTGCTTGGATTACATATATTACCAGTCAAAACTGGACCGTTTCAAGCAAAACGTTGGTCGGTTGAGGTTTTTATGGCTCAAGAGCCATATTTGGAAGAGCTGCGCCAAACACAGGACATACAACGTCAAGTAATGATTATTCACCTAAAAAGAAAACTGTACTGACACCGAAGAGAGAAATACACTCATGGAAGAATTGCCTACAATTCACCTTTTTTTGCTAGCATAAACGTGAAATATAAGTAGACTGAGCATTGCTATTGAGAGGAGCTTTAAAAAGTACCAACAGACTAGTAGTCACGTGACTGCTCTGTGGAAACATTTATTTGTTTGGCCGATTTGGCAACTTATCGCCTTGTTTGGAGTTATAAAATCTTATGATAGGGTAGATTCATGAATGTGCATTTCTATAGTGTGGCGATAAAAATGGTGAAATCGCCAGTCTACTTCTATGTCACATTGACCACCAAGCAGATGATGAATCAATGGATGATTGTTTTCTCCCATCCCGTGGACCAATCAGGTGATGAATGTTCTTTTCCACCCGGCATACGAAAGTTGTCTTCTGGTTACTTTACTACCAATTTTAGTCATATGATCCTGGCCACATAAAAATGTTACCATTGCTCACTCTACTCTTATACTTTCTTTACGGTTGCTAGCGCAGTGGGGAAACCTACGGCCCTTAAAACAATACGATATTTCCGCACTCTACTTTTTCCTACACCCTGGAAGCCATTGTGTTTCATATTTCTCACAAACCATAACAAATCGGCAGAGTTGGAAAAAAGACTGCGATTTATACAAAACCTCCCGGGAATTGAACTCTCTCGAATCCTATAATTTTTCCCTGAAACCTGAATATTTCATGCACCTCTTGACCGATAGCACGCAGATTTCTGCTATTCCTTCTCGCGGCCCTCATGTCCAGACTTTAATATTGCAACAGTGCGCTGTGATGTGGGAAAACAAATGAATATACAGAGGGAGAGAGAACGCTTTCTTAAAAAATTAATTCGTTCCGGTCATCCCAGATGAGGGGAAGTATACTCTTTGTCCAATTCGATGGGAACAAACGTTCTTAAAGGAAGCGACTTCTTAAGTATTGATAGCACTGGGAGAGGACTCCCGATGTTATAGTTAGTCTTATTTCTTGGCCTTGAATGCATAGCATGGGTTTGTATCTGTAACACTTTCTTCTGTGTGTATACTATGTATGTGCAATCTCAAAAATTTTAAAATATGATATAAAATGATAGTGATACAGTGATGATGTAAAATTACTATTTATATAAACGAAAATTTCATAAAATACTATTGGAATTGAATGCAGACGGAGTGTATTAAAATGATATAACGGTCTATAAAAGATGTTTTAATTCTCCAAGTGGTTTCGACGAGTTGTCTTGTCCATAAAGATTTCACCACTTTTGCTAATGACATATCTCGTCATTAAAATATTACCGATTTTTGATGATTACCCAGTTTTCTTCTAACAACGAGATGTATCATCCATCTACATCTGATCAGTTTTGCTAATGACGAGATACCTCGTCGACACAACTACCCGGAGGTTACTTTAAGATTTATCTCAATTCGAAGTACTCCATTTAATGAGCTTTCCCTAGACTTCAAAAATGTTATTAAACATCCTTCACTGGAATAATGTTTGTTTGCTTAAGTGACAGGTTACTTAAATCATCATTGACAAGTACTTGTAACTTTGCAAATTAAGAGAAATTGTTTGAACATCTCTGGTTGAAAACCCCGACGCCATACAAGTTCAAGTAACGTATTTTGTGTATGCGTGTATGGGACAATATGCCCGTTTTTAGAATTAACCCTACAAGAAAGGTTATATAGTTTTGTAACACTAATATTAAAAATTGAAGTCAGAAAACTATTTATTTCGTCTATTGTCCAAATGTTGGCAACTAACAGTCAAAACTGTACTTATCAACACTCAAATATAACTATGAAATGTAGTCTGAAATATGTAACAGGTTGGAAATAACGTTTGCATCTCATCGTTTATGCTAATTCTTTCTTTTCCTTGGTGTTATTTTTTCTTGTAAGTGAAAACAATTTTCATCGAGCAATGTACATGAACTCTAAATTTCTACTCCACCAAACTTTTAGAAATAGGAAAAAATTTATCGTTCAATATAGTCTGGACAATAAAAATGAACACAAATTTTTCCCACGTTCGTTTACCTGTTCAAGAACAAATCGATGATAATCCTTTAGCTTCCTTTAAAAGAATACAGCACACAATTGCTATATTTTAACTATCATGAAATAACCATTTCCTATTACACAGAAATAGTGACTTAGTTTACATTTTCAAAGTTATTATTTCTGTTCTGATCGTACGAATCCATTATTACAACTATGTAAAAATAGATAAATTCGATGAAAGATTGAACATTGGATTTAGGAAATTACATATTTCTGAAACATACTTTTCCATGTAAAAGAAATTACCAGGCTCAAACTCTGAAGAATATATGCTAAAACACCGGCACAAAAATGTCAAAAAATGAAATTCGCGAATAGGATGACGTACGGAAAAACAGCCACGAACTTGTCCTAAAAACTTACAAAACAAACTGTTGCTAAAAAAATTCTTTCACAAATGATAAAAATAAACAAAGGGAACGGAAAACGTTAAAGTTGCCGTAAGATAAATATTCTGATCCTTTCGCTCGAGGATATTTTAATTTAATTAGTCGCATTAAAAATATAAAAGTGTCGCCTACTACTCAAAGCGCGTGTGTGCTCTGGAGTTAGTTTTTTTTCAGAAGTGGAACTTTATTTAATTACTGAGCACATAGCTTCAAAATTTTCTTAGTTCTTTAAATAAAGTTAAGGTCAAAAATATTTTTAAAATTAAATAGTTATGTACCATTCGGTGAATAACGGTAGGTTCTTTGACTTTTTGAGTTTCTATAATGAGGTACATTTAAAAGAAAAAGAATATTAATTCATTCATTATTGTGAAGTGTAAGCCTATAAATGCTTGTACAATAAATATGTATTAAAACGTATAAATGTGTATCGATTAAATTGACATGAAACTTTTAATTTGACATGAAACTTTTAATCTTTTAAATAAAAAAGTTACGGAATTTTGGCACTTTCTTTAGAATATATCTGTAAAAATGTTCTAAACTTTTTTGGAATTTTTTCACCATATAGCGCATATTTTAAATGATAAAATCGTTTATTATTTTTTGTCACATGTACAAAACTGCAACACGGAAAAACTTTCTCATCATCAAAGATTTTGACGCAAGTTGATAAAAATGATAGTAATAAATTTCTTAGTTCTATTCTAACGGTTTTAAAAGGAACGAATTTATTGCTTACGCATTTTAATTTAAGATTGGTGTTGTATGTCAGATTTATAGGGTTTTAGCTTAGCTAAGAATTTTTTCTAATATGTCAATTGATTGAATTACAATCTGGCCAAGCATAGGTCTGAACATTATTGAATTATTTTGTTCAAAAAACCACGGATATCACAATCTACTGAAACTGTCAAAGAATGTTAGGGTGCACGCAGTAAAATATTTGAAACATTTTTAGTTTAGAAGGACCAAATGATTTATTTTATGCACGTTTTAACTCTCTGTTATACTCAGAGTTGAACTAGTATATTTTAGAGTAAACTAGTATTGCCTCACACAGCGCTCATTACTAAATAACAATATCTTGGTTGAGAGAATCACAGGAAAGATTATATTGATCAAGAAGGTCAAACCTGGTTAGAAGTCATGAAATGACGACTGCAGGTTTCAGAGTGGATAAATGCGTGTGTACCGCTGAGGAAGTTAAAATATTATGAATAAAGATTGTAACTCAAGAAAACAGCATGCATTCTCATAATTACATTTACATTTGTTTAAAAAAGTTTTTTAGTATCAATCAATTAATCACACGCAGTTTAACAAAACTACAAAAGACTATATATTAAATCCTAGCTAACAGAAAGGTCGTCGTGGCTCAGAGGGTATGCCCACCACTAGCAACCTGCGAGTTGTAGGCGGAGAAGGTTCGACTCCTCCCTGGGTGTACTTCTCTTCTGTGTCAGTAAAATTTTCCTTGTGTGTGTGTCTATTGCTTAATATTGTCTGTCTTGTGTCTGGCGCAACGTGGCCAAACATGTTGCGCCATAAAAACTCAATTCAACCAACCAACGCAGCTAAAAGCGCTCAATATTTCGAGCGTAGATCCGTTAAACAAATTCACATTTCAGGTATAGATTACATTCTTATATAAAGTTAAAACATATAGTATAAAGTTATAACACAGTGAATAATTGAATAACAAAACGATTGAACAAAAGAGACTTTAATTTTGGAAATAAAAGTAAAGCTGTGTGTACATAAAAATATATATTTTTTTTTAATTTGAAAACCTATGTTATTATTTGATAAAAATTATAAATCCATAAGTCTATTGCAAAGTTTAAGCTCTATTGCATCAAATCAAGCAAAAGTTGTTACTAGGATTAAAACGTAAGTTTTCGCATTAGTAAGAACTTCATTCTTTGAAAGAAAAAATTGAGTTACTTACAGTATATATTTACTTAATAGCTTCTTGTGCAAAAACGCTTTCGTTATGAATATTTAAATTTTAAGCAAAACACAAATGTTCTTGTAATGCACTTTTTACATCCAACTCATTTTTTCGTAAATTGCTTTACTAGTTGCTTTTTACTCGTGTTTGTCTATTTCTTAATAATTCTTTTAAACACTTATTTTCCCCTAAATTGGCTAAAAACCTTTTGCTTACAAGAGAAGTTTTCTACTGTTTTTTAGAAACCTGGAGAGGAAAAAGAACTTCATATTTTCTTTCACATTCACACTTAATGACGTTATTAGTGAAAAAAATAACAATTTCTTCTCTTATTTTTCGATTCCTTAATATTGTTCAACCTCCAATTGCCGTCTCGGGAATAATTCACCTGAATTCATTAATTTTTCTTCACTTGGTTTTCAGCGAATCAATAATAATTTTATTCTTCTTTACGTGGAAGAATTCTTTTAAAACGAAAGTCTTTTTTATCTTTCCAAAGAATGACGTTATTGTCTTTCAAAAAGAAAAAATATCCGAAAAACGGTATTAAACAATTATCAAGTCTTAAACAATACCAATTAGGAAAAGTTTTGACAAAAGTTTCGGTTCCTAGGTTTTCTCCCTTCTCCTTTTGTTACAATATCTCCCAGTTTTAAGAAACCAGACAAGAGAAGGCCACACTGAACCAAGGATCACGCAGAAGAAAAAGTAAAGTTTTTATAGTATTTAAATACCATTTATGTCCTATTAAGTGTTCAGCTTGCATTTTCAATTTTACAAACATTATGAGTACAAACTTTTCTATTAGCAACTTATAGGGATTAAGTTTCTAAATTGAAGTCTCTGCATGACTAATCAATTCTGATATCTTTGACCAATAAAATCTTTTCAAAGGATTCGATTATAATAAATCAGCAATAGAATCTTTCCATTGCATTATATTATATGAAAATGAGCAATAGAATCTTTCCAAATGATTCTATTATAAAAATGAGCACAATAATATATTTCAAAAGAATTCTATTCTAAGGAAATGATCAATAGAATCTTTGTCCAAGGGACTCGATTCTAATGAAATAAGCAATATAATATTTCCAAAGGATTCTTTTATAAGGATATGAGCAATAGAATCTTTACAAAGCATTATTAATATTCCATTGCTCATTTCCTTATAATAGAATCTTTACAAATAATAGTATATATATATAGAATCTTTATATAATATAATAATATATATATAATAGAATCTTTACAAAGGATTCTATTATAAGGAAATGAGCAATGGAATATTTCCAAAGAGTTCTATTCTAAGGAAATGAACAAAAAAAATCTTTCCAGCTGATTGTATTACAAAGAAATGAGCATTAGAATATTTCCATAGGATTCTATTCCAAGGAAAAGAGCAATAGAATCTTTCCACTGCATTATATTGTATGAAAATTAGTAATAGAATCTTTCCAAATAATTCTATTATAAAAAATGAGCACACTAATATTTCCATAGAATTATATTCTAAGGAAATGAGCAATGGAATCTTTCCAAAGGATTTTATTCTAAAGAAATGAGCAATAGAATATTTCCAGAGAATTCTATTCCAAGGAAATGAGGAATATAATCGTTCCAAAGGATTCTATTCTAAGGAAATAAGCAATATAAATTTCCAAAGGAATTTATTCTAAAAAAGTGAGCAATGGAATCATTTCAAAGAAATATTCTGTTCCAAGGAAAGGACTAATAGAACCTTTCTAAAGATTGACCCTGGATTTCTCAGAAACATATCTTATTTAGTCCTTAAATGTGTGTGTTGTGGGGTAAAACAGAGAATTATTTATAGGCGGATATTTTTTTATTTTGCTTACTGTACTAGAAAAAAAGTATCGTAACAATTCATTAAGGTATGTATCAAAATCAGTATATATTTCTGGAGAGAAATATAAGAATTTTTACATAAAGTAAGTATCGTATTAGCTATGTCATTGGGTTTCGGGACTAGATAAATAATTCTTGAGTCGTCTTGTGAAACTTTACAAGCCACGAGGAGGCGTAATACAAAATAGGAACCTTTGAGCACAAATACTTTTGAATAATATACCTGGGAGTCGTTCAATCAATCCACCTTTGACTTGTATAACTTGGACCATATGTATAAATATTGGAAAGGCTTCAAAATATTTCTGGGTACAGAAGTTTACAGAGAAGATTTCCATCCTCATATTTCGAAAAGCTCTCTAGCTTGAAAGGAACCGTAAACTGATTACAGGTATATCGAAATTGAAATGTACCCGAAGAGTATTAGAAATTTAGAATCAGCCTATAGGAGCTACTATGAGAGAATAAGGTAACATATTAAACATTTTACAGTTAATTATGTACCGAATGTTCCAGAAATAATTTAGCTTACAAAATTGTACAAATAATTGAGAACTAGATCTTCAAGAAATATAGCATTCGGGTGTTAGTCAAAATATTTATAAACAAATATCTATATTAATAAGTAGGGGATGATTGTTGTTGGAAGTAGTTGCTATCATAGTAACGATGCTTTTTAGTCCAGAATTCTAAATTTCACTTTTTGATGCTTGTATTTTGCATCATTGTAAAAAATGTTATCCAAATAATTTTTCTAATATAAAATTGTTTAAAACGTGATACTACTTTTTCTGATACTGTGTGGAACTGTAGCTTCTTTCTGTACTTGGTTAAACTATAGTCGACGGTACAATCTTGAGATTGGCGTCACCAAGGCAAAAAGAGACGGTCGCCAACCTTCGTTCTGGTAACCCACCTTGTAAACGGGAGCCGGGTCGGATTTATCAGAATTCAGAGTGTATCGCTCACACAATCGCCAAGTTAACGCCAATCTCAAGGAAGTACCGTCAACTGGATTTCAATCCGCTATTTAACTATTAATAACGTTTTTATTGTTAAAAAATTATTTGGAATATAATTTATATTTTACAATAAAGTTTGCAGTTATGTATGATGACATCGTTATATTTTAAAACATAAAATGATACAGACAAACAATCACCAAACTAACGTCATGTTCAAGGCCATACCGTCAATTGGGTTTAACCTTCTATTTAACAACTAAAGTTTTTTATTTATTTTTAAAACATTTATTTTAAATTGTATTTATATTTTACAATAAAGTTTGCAATTGTCATGTACCATACCATTATCATATCTTGAAACATCAACGCATAAAAAAAATGCTTTTAAAGCGCGTATGAATCTTTGTAAATGCCGTAGGACGCATAAGAAAAATGATACAAAATGGCATCCTCGAAACAAAACCGTTTCAAAACACGATATCAAAATGCATTTTTAGTTGAACGGCGGAAAAAAATCTTTGTTTTCTCACAAATAACATCCACTTAAAAAAAGAAAGAAACCCCTCAAAAGACGCGGAGGAAACTTTTGTTGTGATATAACAAGTTTCGTCTGTGAAGACCGCTCATTTTCCTTTCCCTGTTCCCCTATGATTAACTTGCCTCTCAGATTAGGTGGTAGAGGGAGAGCGGGGCGTATATATGGCTTCGCGTTCCGGTTTTTCGTTGTGGTCATTTCCGGAGCATTCCGGAGAGAGAAAACCCTGTAAAGGAGATATATTTGTTCCCGAAGTCCCTCGTTTTTCCTGTGTGATTTTCCCTTTCATCTGTTGATGCTGCTCGAAACCTTATCCCCATGGCTGCTGCTAAAGGCTTCTTCCATTTTACCCCCGATGCAGTAGTAGGAACAGCGCGCGAATACGAGTGTTAACATCTGTTCTTATTAGCTATTTGCGAAATAGCTATTGTCCTGGTTGGGATTTGGTTGCGTCCACAAAAACACGCAAGATAAAAGGAATTGTAGCGAAGAGGTTTACCCGGCTCGCAGACCAGATACAGCCTTCCGTGCAGGTTCACCAGGCCCACAGACAAGATACGTCCCTCCAATAGTTTAAACCCGGGACGCTGATCAGATAAGGGTACCAGATATTCCAGAGGATACTCATTCATAAAAAACCAGTTATTTGCGAAATAACTATTGTCCTGGTTGGAGTCTGGTGTCGGTCATAAAAACACGCACGCCGAAGATAAAGATAGGTAGGTGGCTATTTTACATAGCGTCGCACTGGAGCAACACACGGGCTATTGACGACGGTCCGGGATCAATCCCGAAGGGAAAGATCAAGGACAACACCACGTAATTTTGAACAACGGTCAGATGACGAGGCAACACCTATAAGATAATTCAGTTGTTACGAATAGGTTTAGTCGACCTGCAGACCAGATATAGCCCTATGTATAACTTTACCCAGTTAGCAGACACGATACCTCCTTTTGGATAGGTTTACCCTGCCCGCCGACAAGATAAGAATACCAGATATTCCTCATTCATAAAAAAACAAATATTTATCAGGTATTTGCTAAAGAACTATTATCCTGGTTGGGGTTCGGAGGCATAAAAAACACGTACGCATCAGATAAGGATTTAGCCTAGGTGCAGATCAAATACGGCCATCCGTGTAGGTTTACCCGATCCGTAGACCGGATATTGCTAGATGATACTTATTTACAAAAGTATGTAATTGAAATAGTAGCGAAGGCCATGCGTATTATTTCGCAAATAGCTCCGATGAGATTTGTGCAAGCAGATTTATATATTTTAATATGGTATAAATTTTAAACGTAGATTGTGGCATCTGATAGTACATAGTACTTGGGACATAATAATTTAAATTCGAGGTTAAAAATTATGCGAAAACCATACAATATTCAAGGCTTTCATATATACGTGGTATTGTCATATTACGCGGTGTTGTCATCGGTTCTTTCCCTTTGGGATTGATCCCGGACCGTCGCCAATAGCCGGTTGTGTTGTTCCAGTGCGACGTTAATTAAAATACCTACCCTTTAGAAACATGTAAAAAGCTATTATGAATCTTTTCGCTTTCCTGGGGTCCCAAGGGGCAGGAAGAAAAAGGCACTTTAATTATGTCATTTTTGTCGATTAATACATTGTACTTTTTTGAGTTGTGTCAATTTGGTATTTTTGTTGCTCTTGTCACCCAACTATTTTAATCAATTAATTTCATTTTGTTTAACCAATAACCACACTTTTTAAGTTAAAACGCAAGCGAAATAAATTATTACATATGAATTATGTTTAAAGAAAGGCACAATTTGAGATGTTTTTTTGTATTGCGATGCCTCTAAAGCAATTTGTACCAATTCTAAGAGACTGTTCCGTACAGCAGAAACGACACAATTACTCTTGATGCTGTTAGATTTGTTTCTAGTTTCCCAAAATTTTACTTTGAAGGACCTTGATTTAATTTTTTAATTTAGCTTCAAAAAATATTTTTTAGAAAATATAGTATTTTATGCTTCTTAATTTTATTCATAGTGGTTGGTTGAAAATAATTTATGATAAAAACGTTTAAGTATAAGGGTACATGGTTTTTGTAATACTTAGAAACCTATCCAACAAAGATTTGGATTGCAAATCAGAAATCAAACTTTTCGATTGGTATAAAATACCAAAACTTATTTTAGAAAGCAAAAGTTTTACAACTTGCTGTCTAGATAAGAATACTTTAGTGAGAAGATATTAAATTTTCCAGATTCTGTCGGAGTAAAACACCAGATCTATATGCAACATGCAAATCCGTTATGATGAAGTGCTTTCTTCACATAAACTATAAAATTCAAAATAAAAATTATGCATATAACTTCTATACTATTATTTATTTCCGAATTTTGTCATTTTTACTTTTCATGACTAATATTTTCTTCCAATTTCCCAAATATTCGGCAGTTTGAATAATGGTTATAAAAAGAATTCTAGCATTGTCAAATTTGGATCTTTTTGAACTCACTTTATTGGGGATTAATTTTATTCCCCGAATCTCTCCGAATAACAAAACTAAATAAACCCCGTTTCATTCGTATTAATTTATTCTGTGTTATAATCCCATTTCTTACCACAATATCAAAGGGAAATGACTGACTTTAAAAAGTACAGTATCTAGAAAGATGATCCAGTTTTTACTTCAATTAAGAGTTCTCATTAATACTTATTACGTAACACCGTTTAGCTTCCTACGAGTTTTAAAATAATTTCAAGACATACTACTTAATATTTTTAACGAATGTGGATGATTTATGAAGTTTATGGTAGTTAATTTATTTCTTATTTGGGATCCATATTTTTATTGGGTAATGTTTGAAAAATATTCATAAATTGTGATTATATTTGTCTCTGGCCGATTTTCGAGGTTAATGTTCTTTCAGTTCTCGTTTTCAGACATTGTTTTAAGATGCACCAGAGAAGATTTCGATACTTACTAAAGTAATGAAACGTTTTTACCCTGAGTAGTATTTTTCACTTGTGATATTCGAGCATTATCTACAATTTATTTGAGAAATACTCGAATGACGTTTAAAAAAAATTAAAAGTCACTGAAATATAATTTCATATAATCGAAAATAAATACACAGGTTGTAAGTATTGCATGATCTATTTAGTGTTAGTTTTGCATACTTCAATAACAATACTCTCTTTCAACTTTAAATTTCATGGACAGTTTATAGATTACATGACCGTTACAAATGCAATATCACTGATTGCTTTAACAAAAAGAGGAATTGACTGCCAATAATTGACTGGAGATTTAAGGATGTTATTGATCCTAGAGTAATACCAGGCTCATCCTTCTCATCAGTGATTATTTTTTAAATTTAATGGATTTGATTGATATTAATACTGATAATAATGAACAATCTAGAGTGGTTTTTTTGTTAATTCGTCTTAAATCAGAACTTTAAAATTTTAGTTCAAAGTTGTTTTATTTCCAAACTAGCATTTCGAAATTCAAAAATTACATACACACAGCTGCATAAATATTTTGGCGGAATAGTTGTTTTATATCCAAACAAGCATTTCGAAATTCAAAAATTACATACACACAGCTGCATAAATATTTTGGCGGAATTTCTAAACTATAGGCACAGCTGTGCTTGCACCTTATTAGTTGAGATATAGGTTTCCAGTGGGGGTACCGAGGAAAATTGGAAACTAGCAATCTGAGTAGAGTTATTTAGTCATGTTAAAATAAATAAGATAATGATTTATGAAAATAAATAAGAGATTCGAGTAATCGCGAGGTTGCCATAATCATAATAAAGGGGGTTGCCTTGCATACCACAACTCGCTACAAAACATCATGCCAAAAGAGTTGCCACAAGTCTATATCAAAGCTACATTAAAAGATCCGCAACTAACGAAGGGTTAAATAATCACTAGAATGTGTGTATATATTTTATATGATAAATATTTAAAATACTGATATTCAAGCACTGTTGGAATTCTTGATATTATTTCAACTGTTGTATTATCACAATACACTCCTTTTCGATATTTCTTCATTATTTTTTAAGTACTTCATTCACGCTGATTTAATTACACATTTTATTTCACATAACTATTGTTACCAGCTTTCACAAAAACCCGAAAAACTTGCACAAAAGAAAACATGAGAACAGAAAAAAGCGTTTTTATTCGAATTAGATAATTTTTCTTCTAATAAATTGCTTAAACACTCACCATTTAGAATTTTTTCCGCCCATTTTTTATCGACAACGTGTAACAAATAATGGGGAATATAAATATCTCAAATAATAATCTTGAGAAATAGTTCAATGCTTTAATTTTATTAAGTTTTTTGGCTCTCACATAAAACATCGAAAATTGTTAGTCTTCCATTTGAGAAAAAGTTTTCTAAGCAGACTACATAATGTACAGATGATAAAAGAAGGCGTTTTAAATGTTTCATACCATTTGTCAATTTAATTATTTATTTTTACAAATAAAAATTAGAACGTGTCATTAATTTCATTTCACCAAAATATTAGTAATTGATTTCCCCTTAATGAATTAAAATTGTTATAAAATCAGGAATACAAAATCGTCCAACATGTTCAAATTAAAAAATTATTTTGGATGAATTCTATAATTCATGGAATAATGATGGAATAGTTGTTTATAAATTGGGAAATGGGTCTTAAAATGTTTATAATAATAGCCTAAAATAGTTTTATAAAGGCACTAATGTAATAATTAGTCGAAAAGTAAACAATAGAATTTAAAGTAATATCAAGAAATTAAATATCGATTTCTTTTCTCTAACAAGTTATTTACGCTAAATTTAAAAAATATGCTGAAATGTAAGAGATGTATTAAATAGTTTGTCATTGAATGGGTAAGTAGTAGAATTAACGTCGCACTGGAGAACACATTGGGCTATTGGTCAATGAAAGGGATTTTCAATGTAAACAAACCCCTGGAGTACAAGTATTTTGCTTTAGGTTATCCAACACGGAATACGTAGAAAAAGCCCGTTTTACCACAGAAACGTCATCGACATTTAACTTTTAAAAAAGCATCTCATAATAAGCATCGCATTTTCTCTAAAGCTAATACAAATATAAGCGGTGGTAGTGTTTATGGGAGATACAAGCTTCCTGTTTCTAAAGGACAGTTGTCTTGTTTCACGGAAACGATTTCAGCATCTTGCTAATAAAGATTCCAAAGAAATGCAATAGTTGATTGGTCAACGCCAATCAGATTGAACACCAAATGTTGCCAAAACGGTGATAAACTACATTTTAAGGTAACACCGATATGTATTATACCAGAGGAAGTGGACAGCAGAAGTAAAATATCCGCAGACTGTCTGTTTTGTTTGCTTACCCTATAAATCTCCCTCACAGACGAAAAAATATTATATTATGAATGCAAATATATAAATTAAGTATGAGAGGGAGTTTTAGTGTGAAAGCAAACGAACCACTGGAAGACGAGGATTTTAGTTCGTTTCCTACTATGAAATACGCACAGGATGCATGATCTTTCACAAAAACACTACCGACATGTACCCCCCCCCCCATTTTGCTTTATAGATAAAGTCTCTCATAGAATGCATATCGATCATTTGCATCTGGCATTAGAGATTGAAAGTGATGGAATATTTTAGTTTGGTAGGTAGAGGTATACATAGGTAGTTAAATTTACACAATGAGCAACACAATGGGCTATTGACAACGGTCCTGGATCAATCGCGAAAGGAAAGATCCGAGGACAACTCTCAATTTCGACCATGGTCAGATGACGAGGTCAACACCTGAGTTGGTACTTAACTATCCGAATTTATTTTAGCTTGGAATATGTTTAAAACAAACCGAATCAGCATTTGGTGAGCAGATATATAAAAATCCCCTCCAATTATCAAACAGATTTGGAATTCTATTAATGTTAAGTTAATTTATTTATCTATTACCTCTAAATAAATCGGATCGGGGTAGCCCGGTTGGTAGAGTAGCGGATTAGTAACCGGAGGTTTTCGAGCTCGAAACTTGATCCAACCAAAGATCGTCGTGTATGGGAAGATGTCGTACCTTGGGACAGTTTTAAATAAAAAATTTTCCTGGGGCTATAATGTAGCTGCAGTTTGCTTTTTCCATCAATTATTTACATTCCTTACTTTTGAAAGAATTTACCTTTTTTATTTATTTGTACCTCGAACACAGACTGCTTAATAAATTGTTTTGTTAATCTATGCATAAATTCAAGGTTGAACGGTGTTGTACCTTGGGATACATGTTATTTTATCTTAGGATACATGTTGTTCTTTGGGATACCTTTAGATTGTTTAAAGTAGGCTACAAAATAAATCAATTCCACACATATTAAATTCCGTATTAAAAATTGCACAGTTTCAACATTTGTAATAGAAAATAATGATTCTGAAAATTACATTAGTCTATTTTTAATAATACGTTAGGAATCAAGAATAAAGCCATTAAATTAACTAAACTTAAGATTTAAAAAAATTTTAAACCGAGATTAACTGTTTAGTAAAATTATTGAACATCATAGGCATTGAAATTAACTGCAAACTACAACAAATTTTTCTGTCGCTCTGAACTTCCGGCAGACGATGGGAATGATAGTTTGCAGATTATGTCACATTCATCGATTTTATAGATTGTTTAATTTTGTAAAACAAACGTTTTTTGCTTGCTTTAACAAGATACTTAACCTCATAAACAAAGTGTTCTTTTTCCACAATTTTTAACACATAATTAACGGTTTTACTTTTTCCAGTCAGTTTCACTAATGCATTATCCCCTTCCTCTATTTCTTTCTCAAAATTTGTAAACCCAAACTGTTGTACCAAAGGACAAAATAAATGTTGTCCCAAGGTACATTTATTTTGTCCCGAAGTACAACTGGTTGCCTCTACAAATAAAACAGTCTAGAAAGTAGTACCAGGTGATGTTTACATTGAAATCTTACCATTGAGTAGAACAGATTTTTAACTAACTTTACCAACCCTAAAAAATACAATTATAATCAGTGAGAATAAAGGAATCTAAATAAAAAATCCGAAATATTTACTTAACAGAGGACGTATTTCAATTAGTTGTTCGGCAAACACAACAAACACCTGCGGAGTGCCAATCTTTGTGAGAAGGTTCTCTGGTGCAAATGGTAAACTCAATGTGTTATTTTGCTACTTATTCAAAAGGAGTCAGCACAATATAAACTGGAGGGTCCTCCTTGGAGGGACTACTTGGAGGGTTAAATCAAAATGACGTGATGTTTCTAACACTGTTGAGCAATGGTTAACAGATAAGACAGATTCCTTATTTGTAACTCATCATTTTCATTTTGCTCATTATTACGCATCCGTCATTCCGATATGATTTTAACTCGGCTACGTATCGGTAACATGTTCGGCGGTAACATCGGTAACATGTAAAGCGTTTCCCTCACGGGCATCTTTTATTAGGAGAGTATGTGTAGAGCCTGTGTGTAGTTCCTTTTACTATTCGTCATATTTAATTGATTGGCCTGGTTTTAATCGTAATCGCTGATATTTTTTAATAAACAGATTTTAAACTTACAGGATTTGATTGGAGAAAATCACCACCCCAAAACTTTTTTAATTTTTACACTCTATAAAATTTTCTCATTTTATCTAGTGTTCTTATCATTCGCCATTTAAATTCATCGTTTCATTACAAATTCTAATTCACTATTTATGCTGCAAACATGATCTTGTTGAATCTTTATTTATTCATCTCATTAGAAATTTCAACGCTTATTTCTTATTCTCATGTTCGCATTTCTTTCCATGTTTCTGAATCTACGTTTTATCGTCGTCTGGACTAATAATTTTTAGATATTTCATATCTTTTATTGGACTACATTCTGTAGTGAACAATGCAATCAGCTGAATTCGGTACTACCTATCTTGTACAAGGTGCTTTTGGACCTTGTGCCATAAAACCAAAACCAACCTTATTTGTAACATAACCTATGTGCTCTTGTAAGCTGAATTCTTACGCGCACTTGGTGCCTTTAATGCTTCGGCTTCATTTCGGTACCTTTTCGTATTCATAATACGGAAGTCCACCACAGATGCAGCGCTACCTCCCAAAGAAATAAAAACTAGTCTCCCTTCTAAATAAGCCACGCTTCTTTATATTCCGTTCACTCTGTGGACGCGTAACTCCGTTAAAGCAGCAGCGGCGGTCGTAGCCACCCATATATCCGCAGAGAGCGTTTTTCTTGATTACAGCGGGCATTTTGTTGAGATCCCTGGACCCCTTGCTGCTTCGAATCGTTAAGCTGAATGCTTTTAGCTGCAGGGGCCCGGTCTCTTACTCCCGGACAAGATGGCTTCTCCGCCCTTTTATATGCCCGGATCACTCCGGCTTCAAAGTTATTATATCCGGTTTTAAACTCGCCCCCACTGCCCTCACGTCGATGGCGCCTAACGATGGAAATAATTATTCCAACTTTTCCCCAGCGAAGCAGAAGTTTTTTTTGCATTGCCGACACACGATGCTTTTTTGTTCTTATTCATAGAATTGTGTGGTTTGTGGGAAGTAAAATGTCGTTTTTTAAGGATTATTCGGACAGGTGTTTCTGTTAAGTTTTTATTTAGAATCATTATTCTTGAAATGTTTATAAAAGCGAATACATTTCACGGCTAAACGGGGTGGTGTTCTTGCAGGTGGATAAAACGGATGTAGGCTTGTTTTTCAAGAGCACTGCCAAAATGGTTAAGGAGGATTGAGATTTTAAATTATCGACAGAGGACCACAGCTGAAATTATCGAGTAGCAACTGTTGGTATAAAAATGATAACTATATTTTCCATTTAACACCACCCTTAGGGACAAATTTTCTTTAGGTGTGTATGAGCATCATAACCCCGAGGTACTCAAGTGATCTTTCCTCTTTCATTTCTAACTTGCTTCTACTTTCTACTTTTATTCCTCCTTCATTGTGTTGCCTGTCTTGTGATTGGCACATCTTGGCCAAGTATGACCCTGGCGCCATAAAACCCGAAAACAATCAACCATTTAACACCGTTATATAACTATTGCTATGTATAATTATAACTACAAATGTTATAACTCCACCCTTTATATAATCGTTGTCACTACAATTATATTTTACTTCCAGATTCTATTATATGAGGAGAACCTTATGCGTGCTCAAACAGGAATGAATAAACAGTTTAAAATGAAAAAATTTTGTCCCGGTAATTTGTGTTCGGATTGTTTTTCAGAGAAAGGACTTACGAGTAGGAATAAGCAAACTTTTAATTTCTGCAAGAGTTATGCGATATTTAAAAACACTAAAGTTTGACTGTAGATGCCTTAAACGTAAAAAAAATACTTCACATTTAACACTTTATTTCTAGATCTTAGTCGTTTTAATATGTATGACGTTTCTGGATTAAATGTACCTTCCATGTTTGATAACATAGCCCCTGAATTCTAAATCTGTGATATTAAATTTGTTGTCATACTAACTATGGGAAATACGTTCAAGGAAATAAATTTTTATTTACTTAACTGATTATATCATTCGAGTAATTTTTATTCAAATTCTTATAAATTATTGGAAGAATCGAAAAAGATTCATCCCATCGTGAAATGGGCATACTGCATTTTCTTTTTTTATCAATTGAAGTTTTCAAGTAAAAAATATAATTAAAATGAGTAAAATTGAAATATAATTGAAAATACAGACTTTTAAAACACAATTCTTCAAAAATTAGATAATACAATTCCATGTAAAAATGGAAATTTCTCTAATGATTCTGGCAACAAGCAGGTTTCTCCAAAAAATTATATATTTTCCTGGAAAGTCATGGTAGGTAGTGGAATAAACGTCACACTGGAGCAACATACCGGACGATATGGGATGAATCCCGAAGGGAAAGATCCAATGCAAGTCATGGAAAAATAACGAAAGACTTCATTATATTCTACTCCACAAATTTTAAAGGTCTGTTTGTTACATTTTCTGACATTTTGATACACCGTAGTTTAAAAATTAACGCAAACAAATATGATTAGTATTGAAAAGAAAAGGCAATTGTTGGAAGTGCGATCATTTTATACGCAAAAATAGGTTTATTAAATATTGCATTTGAATATAAAAGTAAGAGATTCAAACATATAGCACGTTTCATTCTCTTTATATTAGTACTTAAGAGAACTGTATGCATCGTATCGTGTTATGAAGCGTTCATTATTATAACATTGAGTAATAGATCTTTCACCAAATAATCAGTGATCTAATTTTATAAGATTTTGCGCTTGTACTGGGCCTAGTTGCCAGTGTTCACTTTATTATGTTCAAGTTTCTTATGGGTTGTAATTCTCTAGTCACTACAGTGAACGAGGATCTTAGGTATAAAGACAAATCAATTATAAGTACTATACTATAAACATATTTATTAGATAGAACAGTATTCATACCCCACACCCTTTGCTTCATGTTTAGTTTCAGTGGAAGATTTGCTAAAACAGGCAATAACAACCTTCAGTGGATAAGCATTACTGATTTTTTAGTAATATAAAGTCATACATAACTATGTATGACTTTATAACTAAAATAGCATATCATCTATATAGGGCAGATGTAGCCCTATATAGATGATATTTTAGTTATAAAGTCATACAGTTAGATGTTAATTAAATACCTACCTACATACCATTTATATACTTCTGACATCAGATAAAATAAAAAATATTGTTTTAGAGTTCTAAATATATATATATATATATATATATCGTTATAAAAAAGGTTAAAAAAGAAAAAATGATGCATTTAAACTCAACACTGACTTACTTGAATTATATAAATGAACAAATAATGTAAATTAAAAGACTAAAATAAAGAAATATCCCTAAAGGCGTTAAAATAAAACAATGCAAACATAAAAATCGTACAAAAAAATTAAAAAGTTTTTTTAAGTAAGTAGAAATCTCATCCTCAAAGCCAGCATTATTATTTGCAGAGAAAGTTTTACCGATGTAGCTTAATTCCGAATGACAATTTAGAGAAAAACAACAAACAGGGGACTGGACAAAAAATACACACAAAAACAAAAGGCATTGCAAATAACGGCATGCTACCGGATTATCAGCTAAGCCAAAAGCAATCTATTTAGTACTCCGGCGGGAAAAGACCATCCATCCTTTTTGGAGCCGGCAAAAAAGAGCCAAAAACACGAGCTTTAAACAGCTATTCGATTTTATATCCTCTTTAGCTCCAGCGTCCATGGAAAGAACAGAAAGATCCAAGTCCGTTTTAGAATCAGAATCGATTTGCTGCGGAGGGATGTTTTGTTTCTACGCACCATTCAACAGATTCCTGGATAACAAATCCTGTGAAAGCTCATATTTGGGGTCCTGCCCATGTTGTCGCATCAATCAACCGAACGCATTCTTTCCTCGCTTCTAGTGGATTGGTTGATTGTTTTTTGGCGCAACGTCCATACTTGGCCAAGCCACGACAAACACAAGAGACAACGTCAGGTAAAAGTGTTATAAAAGAGGGAAAAAAGGGATTGGAGAATAGAGCAGTGCGATGGAAGAGGAAAATGTCGCTTGGGTATCCTGTGAGTACAACTCCCGTGTTTATTAAAGACAGTAAACCCCATTGGAAAAGAAAAGATCGCTAGAGTACTTCGGGTCCGTGAAACCATTACACATCTTAGGGAAATGTGTCTCTGAAGGAAAATTCTAGTAGAATAGCATCAGAAGTTTTACTCTCCGATTGAAAGCGAGTTACAACTATTGTGTGGGCGATTCACTCGTAACTTAACTGGAAGACGTTCGTTCTGATATTCGCATATATGTGCCATTTTGCATGAACGGTGCAATGAACTCCAAGTGTTTATGTGTTCCCCAGTATGTCCTGGGTTCGAATTCCCGTTTGTAAGCGCATGGATGTTGATGATTATCCCTGTTGGGAATGGTGGCAGTTTACGCACTGGGTTCTTCTTCACAAATAACCATCAGTATATCCCTTGTAGTGCCGAAGGTCAAAGATGTCAATGGTCGGGCCTTAGAATTTGAAAAATAAAATAATAATAAACAATATGCAGAGACTGTTTGGATGCCAATTGCGGACATTTTCAACATCGATAATGTAGATGTGATTTTGAAGAGGTAAGGCACTGTATTCAACTTTCAGCTTGAAATGCTTCCCTTTCAAAATTATAGTGATTTTTTTGGTTGAAATCTTGAGTGAAATACCCTGTTCGTTCTATAATAATTTTATTATTTGAACAGTTCCTCAGTCTTTGTTGAAGTGCATACCTAACTCTGCCTTTCAATCTAGTCGAAATAAAATATCTTAGAGATAATGCTATTTGATTAAATAACTTCAAGAAACGAAACTAGTATCTTAAAAATCCAATTAGGAATACGAGTATGTAATCTGCCATCGTTCAATATTATTGGGTTGTTTGGTTGTGTGGATTTTATGACGCTTGGGCCCTGTTTTGCAAAGCTCCAAACACAAGATACACAACGTCAAGTAAAAGACAGAACACAAGAAAATTCTACTGAAACAAAATAGAAATACACTCAGGGTGGTAAGTTTCAGAAATCGACATACTCGTACAAATCGAAAAACCACTGCAGTGAATTTCATCATTAGTTTGATTTGAAATATACAAAATGGTCCTATCTCTGAGATCTATTCTCGAGTGAAATATTAGAGGATCCTTATTAATGTTTATATTATCTGCCATACTAGCGAATATAGATACTAGAGCTTCCTCACCTTTGCACATGGCCTGTGAGGGCTTAGTTAAAAAAAAAGGCGAGTGTGGCGACTCTTCGAAAATAACATTTAAACTCGAGTTTTTCCTTTTGCTTATTTTGGTCCTGATGATGGTGGATGTCTAATTCCACAAGGATAGCTATAGACCAGTCTTATCATCAAATATTTACCTTTTCAGGTTTTCATTTCTGAAGCTTTTATACAAGTGACTGCATATCGGTGTTTTACTATGAAAACCCTTGTGAGTCTTGAAATCGAAATTTTTCAGGAGCGTTAAAAAACAGACATCAAGTGAGATATAGGGCTTTATAATTGATGTAGACATACGAGCTTTTGAAACACATTTAGTAAACAGTTATAATCAAATAATGTGAAAAATGCACAAACCAAAATAAATAGTACTTCGAGAATTTGGCAGTAAATCAACGATGGAGGGAATATATGAATGTTAGATCAAGAAATGTGGAGTTTAGTGATAATAGAGATCTTGAAAATCTCCCCTCCAGGATAAGACCCTAAAATGAATGGGTGTAACACCAAGAAAAATGTATTTCCGTAATTACAATAAGATAGTGTAATTCACATTACAGAGATAGGTAGGTAGGTATTTAATTAACTTCGTATTAGAGCAACACAGAGCGAGTTATTGGCGACGGTCCGGGATCAGACCTGAAGGGAAAGATCCGAGGAGATCACCACGTAATTTTGAACCACGGTCAGATGACTAGGTCACACCTGAGTTAGCACCCCACTCTTCAAACTTCCGCACCACACCAACGTGAGGACATTTGAGGCCACGACAGATTTAACGGGCAAGAGCCCCCTTGTACACGACGGACTTTGGTTGGATTCAAACTTGCAACCCTCCGGTTGCTAATCCGTTACTCTTCCAACAGGGATACTGCGATCCTCATATTGCAGAGAACTGGTGTGGAAGATGTCAAATTTATAGAAATCCTCCACGAGATTTTTAACTCAGTGATTTAAGCACAATGATCCTTAGAATTAACTTCTATAATGAAATATTTGTATAGTATATAAATAACTACTGCAATAGCTTGTTGATACTTTGACTGGCAGTCTTTCTGTCAGAATTTCAATTCCATTCATCAATCACATGCTTTCACTCTCTATTAAGTTTCTGGGACTGCATTCGTAGGCTTCCCAGGCGCTTTCCTATTGCTACACGGTGACGTTTTTCAACCAGCTTCCTAGACTCTCAAAGCATTCCCAAATCTAGCACTTTGCTATCATTAATACTACGCTCATTTATTAGGCCTTAGATCTTGATTTTTTCGTCTTCTAAGTCTATTCATCATTGCGTTGCCTTAATTCGATTGAGACTCGCATGCTGCACTCATAAGTTTTCGGTTTTCAATGTCTCAGCAATCAAATAGACCCGAGTTGTTAGACGGTAGGAGAGTTTTCAATAGCACTTACGCAAGAAACCATTGAAGTGTTAAGACCTCTTTTGAACTGCACACTTAAGGGGGTAAGGATAAATATCTTTTAAGGAAATTAATCGAGAAACAGTTACTGGGAACCTTAAGTGTAGCCAGATATACCCTTCCTTCGGAGTTTTCTGTCTAATTGTACACAACAATGCTTGACTATATGTTCCCAAGATCGCTTTTATCCACAGCTTCTCAGCCTAGCACGTTCTCCAAATATGTGTTCAATAAAATCTGTCTGAGATAGAGATAAAGCAACTATCATACCCAGCATCTGCGCCATTTATATCAAGATACAAAGAGCCCATACTCCCTTAGAAGAATACATACTACATTTATACCACTTACAATTTACAACGAATTAATATTTACACCCTATATAACTTACAAGGACTCCTATAGAAGAATGTCCTGGCGGAATGAAAGGACGATATTTCCTTCCAATGAATATGGGCCACGGTAGCCCGGTTGGAAGAGTAACGAATTAGCAACCGGAAGGTTGCCAGTTCCAATCCAACCAGAGTACAAGGTGACTGGTGCATGTTGAATCTGTCGTGGCCTCAAATGTCCTCACGTTGGCGTGAAGTTTGGAGGGGGTGCCAGCTCAGGTGTGACCTCGTCATCTGACCGTTTCAAAATGATGTGGTGTCCTAGGATTTTTCCCTTCGGGTTTGATTCCAGACCGTTGCCAATAGCCCGTTGTGTTTCTTCAGTGCGAAGTTAATTAAATACCTAACCTTCCATTGAATGTAAAGTTATAAAGAGGCTGATATTGATACCCAAAGTGGATACCCACGATTCTGAATTTAGAAGCTGCAAAAAATTTTGCATAGCCTTAGTATCATAAAAAGGTTTTGTTCTACGAGGTCTAATTAATCCTTGTGTAGCAAAATATAAACGCGTAGAGGAACTCAAACCATTCATTCCATCACATGTATATTATGAAATTCATTTTCATTTCTGTAGCCTGACTATTTCTTCATGTTGAAATTTTCATAATCGTTAATGCATACCGAGTACAAGAAGTAAAATTAGTTTTTTTTTGTAAGAGATATTAATTTGAATTTTGATCATTATTTTTTGTGGAGACATGAACAGCAGGTTGCGGGATTGCTTTCTTTGTCAACTAATGCAAACTCCTTTCATCAGCAAGATTGCACTTTCATAAGGCGTAAAAAAACTATAATTCAAATCTACAATTTTTTAAAAATATATATATAATTCATTCTACTTTGAGAAATTCCCTTATGATGGTGTATGTACGCAATGAAATTTCCTTTTGATTTTCATAATCTAGTTTGCACAATTTAAAAAACATAGACATAATAAATATTTACAACGTTTAAAAATGTAATATAAAACTGCATTGACACACAATTTTACAAAACTTCTTGAGTGACTGTGATTAGAAAATTAATTATTCAGATAAATAATATTCTTAAGCAGTGATTAAATAAGTTCTTATTTGTTTGAATTTAGATTTATTAGAAAGATTGTTCTTAATGTCTAAGCTAAATATAGTTTCTAGATAGTACACATTTGTTTCATACAATTTTTAACACTAAAGCAGAAAATCCAAACTTTTCTTGATTTATTTTTAAAACACAACCACACTTTAAATGTCTTTACAAATTATACTAATGATGATCCAAAAACTTCCTTAGCACATCTAGATTTCAGCATATGATTTTTTGGAAAAGTGTAAATCAAATTCGAGTTGCTGCTCTTTGAATTAAGGGCCCATATGCTACAGATTTTTTTAAAAGAAAAGGTTATATTTTATAATGCATTTTCATGACAAAACAGATCCAAATAACTGAACTAAAATTTGTATTTAGCTCTCAGATCTCTCCAAAAATACATCATTCATTCACGAGAAATATAAGAGCTCCAAAAGGGAATTTAATCTTTCTAAATGGCAATGAATTTATAAAAATTTGAACAAAGCATAGAAACGAATCAGTAAATATGCAACGCATTTGTAATAAAAATATGAACTAATTCTGTATAAATTTCAAATTGTGAAGTTAAATATATTTAATGACATTAAATGGGTAAAAGGAATTTTTTTAATGTTCTGCATTTCTAAGGGAACCTACCACACGTAGAACGTTTATTAAAAAATTCTTGTACTCTTCTTAATCCTCTGAGGGTTTCACACACCCTATAAACTAAAGCCTTCCTTGCTGAATTTTGACCTGATTTGACTTACGTGAAAAATATAATCTTTGCTAGGATTCTTTCAACCAATATACGTATGTGGTTATTTAGCCATTGCGTTTTGTGGGTTTAAAGCAACACTAGATTACTGGGAAATCTCGTGACGGTAGAGGGTTAAATTGAATTTTTGATTAGTTCTGTTTTTAATTTTTGGTGTGTATAGCACTTTAATTTTGTGGGTTTTAAACCTTATGTACCTATTCTCCTAATGCATAAAAAATGTCATCCCCTACTTTAATAAAAGATTTCGTAAATAATTCTCTTATGCATATTTAAAAACACGAAGAATAGACATTTTTCATATATTTTAGTAAAATTGCCCTGTGTGTGTGTGATATGCAACAAAGATATTTTTATACAATAATATTTTTAAAGACTTTCAAACATATCTTAGATATTAAACATAAAATGAAACAAAATACATATTCATTCACAATATAATATCTTGGTCGAAGGGGGAACATTTTGATTCACTACCAGTTGCATTTTATAAGTTTAGTGAATCTTTATACTAAAAGTCTATGACCGTCGACAAAATATACGCAATCTTTGTGTTCGGCTGTCATTTTATAGTTATCCTGCTCATCTAGTTTTTATCTGGTTATGAATTTCGTATCCTTGGGGGAATGTTACTATGGGAAATGTTCAGAAATAATATTTTTGGTAAAACATGCGTGCCGTAATTCGAATAACCTCGCTGGGATTGCTCCAGTTTCGAAAAACTTCCTTAACCCTCAAAGCGTTTTCGATGAGATATCTCCTTCATCGAGGTTTGACCAATTTTACGAATATTAGATTTCTCGTCATCAAGATATTGCCGATTTTTTTATGATGACGAGATCAAGATCTGGTCAGTTTTCTTCCAATGGTGAGAGATATTGCCATCCTAATGACAAAATATCTCGTCCATCAAGATCTGGTCAATTTTGCTGGAGACGAGCCACCGAATCAAGATAACCACCACGAGGGTTAAATAGGAATATCAATAATCCGAGATAGCAGCTGAATGCTTATTGGTGATTCGTGCAATCACATCTAGTTAACGACCTATGCAGCCTGCCCTGGTAATTAACTATTGAAACAAGAGGACGGTGTATGCAGCGGATAGTCGGAAGGTCAACCCTCTAAGTGGTTTCGACGAGATATCTCGTCCATTAAGATCTGATCAATTTTGCTGGAGACGAGACACCGAATCAAGATAACCACCACGAGGATTAAATAAGAATATCAATGATCCGAGATAGCAGCTGAATGCTTATTGGTGATTCGTGCAATCACATCTAGTTAACGACCTATGCAGCCTGCCCTGGTAATTAACTATTGAAACAAGAGGACGGTGTATGCAGCGGATAGTCGGAAGGTCAACCCTCTAAGTGGTTTCGACGAGATATCTCGTCCATTGAGATCTGATCAATTTTGCTAATGATGAGATATCGCGTCATGAAGGTATTCCCAATTTTTTTATGATCACGGTATCAAAATCTGGTCAGTTGTTTTCTAATGACGAGATATCTCGTCCATCTAGTCAGTTTTGTAGTGACTTGATACCTCGTCGCCGATTAAAGCCACCAGGAGGGTTAACTCATCCATTTTACATTTTATGACAGCCCCCTTTTTATCAAATCCACTGTTTTCAAACTCGTATCACAGGATTCTAAGAGACACTTGCAGACGATGTCTAGCTTTCGAAAAAGCACCTTTAATCGATCCCGCTCCACACTAGCTGGAGTACGGAGCTGCGCCCCCAGCGCTCTCGGATTTATAAGCCCCCTCATGAGCACGGAAGCCCCTCTATTTGTCTTTCTCTCCCACAATAAAATGCTCAATAGAAGTCGCTGCAATATTAACTAATGAAGGGTGGCCCCACCGAACTCGTTCGAAACAAACGGCGTTTTGAAAGGAACGGTCTCTTAATTAGGAATGAGTAGGAGAGTTGGACACTTGCGACTGCCCTCCCTCCCTCTCATCCACTGCAGAATTGCGTTATGAACGTGTCTGAACATCCGGGCTTGTCCCTAATGGTATATTGCGCAAGCGATAAATCAAGGAAACTCATTTGTGTTGCTGGGAATATTCTATACTCCTCTTCCGAAGGCTCCAGTGGGTTATTAGTTTCGGGACTTACCCATGGAACCGAGGAAAGGATAATTACAAATGAAATGCGAAAGCGACCCCATCACAACAAAATGCAAAACGGCTAGGAAAGACTCCGAATGGATGCTCTTTGGGATGTCCAATGGAAAGTGGTTTGTTTGCATTTTTAGTAGATTTCGCAACCACGGTTAATCAAAGAGCAGAAATCATCCTACAAGTGCTCGAACTGATGAGATAGTCATAACTTTGAGACCAAGAAGCGTGTGATTAACCCTCCTGGTTTGTTGTCTCGACGAGGTATTTCTTAATTAGTAAAACTGATCAGATCTTGGACGGCATATCTCATCATTAGAAAAACTACGAACACTAGCATTAGAAGAGAACTGATTAGATCTTGATGATTCCGTCCTCGTGAAAAAATGTGTAATATCTTGATGACGAGATATCTCGTCATTAGTAAAATTGATTAGACCTTGATGGTAGAGATATTTCGTCGAAATCGCTTGGAGGGTTAAGAAATTTGAACCTTGAATTTAATGCGTTACTGATCTATTTTTTATATCGTTATAGCTCGCTGTAGTTAACTTCAATGGTTGTGTATGTTTAAAGGAACTCAACAGGGCTATAGGAAACGTATCATTTAAAAATATAACAATTAGAATAGAACAAATGGAACATATGCGTACATTGAAACATTTGAACATGGTTTATATACTATCTGAAGCATCGACCTTCTAATGAAGTAGACGGATCATGTGGGGGGGGGGTCACTGTCATAAGATCTCTGAAGGGTAAATCACAAATCGACTTAGCCGTTTGTTTATGGAAGCGCAGACTAGTATTTTTGATCACGGTGGATAAACACTTTAACCAATCAACAATTTAGGATTCATATCTTTACCCACAACCACGAGACAGATCTTCAAATAACGTCGGTGATCTGATGTCCGTGACTTCAGATGCCTACTTTGCATACTGTGGTGTACCCTTAGCTCTTAAGAACATAAAATTATGAAACAATTTTCGATTTTTAAAGTCAACAACTAATCCATACCTTTCTAAGAAATATCCGCATAGAGTATCGGATAATAGACATCGGCTACCAAAAATTTCCACTGAAAAACGCAAGCGTATAGTTCAAGTCCTCGACGCGTTTAGCAGTACCACTATCTTTCAAAAATTGGAAACCTGAATTCTTATCGAAAATAAACAAGCATCTATGAACTAAGGGATGCCATCCGATGCCTGAAAAACAGGAGCACCTACCTGTTTTCCGAAAATTGACATGAGCTTATACAATACATTTGCAAGAGCTGTTACTAAAATGACGGTGATACTACTACAAATTCTGGGTAAATAGCATATAAAAGTGGTCTAATTGCGATATCTGGAATTGCGAAGATTACTGAAAATTATTTATGAAAAAAAAGAGGTAAGTTATCTAATAAGTACTGAGGATAACTACTAGAAGGATAAGTAACTAATTACTACTTTACTAATCTTCATTCATCATCTACTGTTCACAAAATCTGTAATTGAATGCAATTAATAATTGGTAATGCATACATAATTCCCTATTTATATTTAATGTAATACAACTATACCTTCTACAATGTATTTATTATTAATTCAATTTTATGAAAACTTTTTATTAGGAAGATGTAAATGGTTATGATCAATTTTTTGGTGTAGAAAGATTTTAATAGATTTCAAGTCATTTCAGACACTAAAGCCGTTTTGGGCCTTTCATAGATCGTAAACCCAAATTAAGCGCTTTGAGGAATTGTGAAATTTGAAAATTTTATTCAGGAATTCCAATTTATAAAAATAAGTTAACATTTGAAATAGAGTGCATAGACCATGAATTAAATAAGGACATGTTTACTACTTTGATTCGATTAATTTCGTAACCTGATTCAACTTAGCGTCTTAGTCTTAACCAGCATATTTACGAGAATGTTTCTTATTTACATGTCTCGGATGTTTTCTAATTGAAATATCTTCAACGATTTCGGAGCACAATTCATGTTTGATATCAAAGTGTTATTAAAGTAACGAAAATGTTTTACCTCTATTATTTCACCTATTATTATATTTCAGCATATTCATTATTACACACATTTATTTCACCTATAGCCATAGTTTACGAAAACTGAAGGCTCGGTAAGCTATGATGGTCACTTGATCTAACGCCACATGCCGTAATTAGACAGATATTTTTATGTGCTTTGAATTGCTTCGGGGATAAATTTTGAGCCGAGGTTTACATTTAAATTGTGAAATAAACGGATATAAGAGTGCTTTTCGTTGCGATGAAGAATTGTAAAAACGCAAGACTTGGATTAAAAATTTCCATGGAAAGATTTTATTGCAGGAAAACTATTTGTAGCCGATAAAAACATTTAGAACAGAAACAGTTGATTTTATCAGTTTCGATGAGCTACTGGACAATGGTGTAAATAGACAATTTGAAGCAAAATCCCAAACTGATAGATTGATTTTGTATGTCGTGTCTGGCGCAGCATGGCCAAATATGGCCCTTGTGCCATAAAACCCCAAAATCAACCAACCCAAACTGATAGAAAACGGGTCTTTCAGAATTTTGAGAAAAGTAAGGAAATATTAAGCATATTTTACTCTCTCATTTTGGAAGAACCATGTTGATCGAAGGAGCCAGAATAAGAATGTACTACGTTATGTGCTTCGTTTCATAAAACATATAATCAAGAAGCCAGTTGAAAATACAGATAATCGCCGTAACATAAAGAGGGAAAATATTCCTGTTCAGAAATGAAGCCGACCTGTTCTTATATCTTCAAGCTTATTTGCTGAGCGAAATGATTAAAGTATGTGATAACGATTTTTCGAGCGAATTTTTGCTACATTTTGCTTGCTTTTATAGGAAACATCTTCTAAAGAGATAGATGTAAATAGCAAGTAGATATAGTTTTCAAATTATATATTATATTTCGTGAATACAGATATATTGTATAAGAGTCAAACATTAAATTGCAGGAATATACATAAACTACACACACACACACACATTTTATAAATCATAAATTCTCAAGTCATATCCAATTAAGTTAAGTGTTAAAATAAAACAAAAAGTATAGAAAAAGAATACACAAAATTACAACTAATCGATGAAACGACCTGCCGTTCTAAATGAAATTTAAATGTTGCTTTATTAAAAATAATACATTTTGAACAATTGTGTTCATTCGTATGTTACATTTGGTCGAAATTGGTTTTGTCAATAACGAAATACTTATTTGATTTATATCTCTGCAATTATTTTTAATAGCTGCTACTTAAATTTGTTAAAAACTGATCAGAAAAATAAAATATTGTTTATTAAACTTTGTGTGGTAAGTGTATAAAAATCTGTAAATTAATTTAATTTGCATTTCTACACAATTAAACATCACGTAATAAATTATCGTCTCAAATTGAATAGAATGTTTAGCCGAGTGATAAAAACATTTAATTGGTTTTGACTAATAAAATAGTCAAAAAGAATTAACTGTTAACACAAAAATAATTATTTATTTAATTTGGCACAGTTTATTCCTAAATTTTGCTTCAAGCACATACTTTTGTTCGTTTTTTTCCGACGAAATTTCCCAAAACAAATATTACGTTACTTTAAACTGCTGAAAATTAAGTGAAACGATACGTAAAAACAGTTTCAAACTAGTTCTGACAAACCGTGACTTTCATTTTTAATTACGAAAAATTAGGACACTGCATATCACTGCGATTTGGATCGCATAAGACAGATTCTTCACATGGTAGAGAGAAGAAAAATAGTCAAATCAACTGGGTTTTTTTAACAAAGAACTCGTTCACAGTAAAATATTGTTTGAAAAGTTACTTTGAATAGAAATTGTATTATGTAGATACTCAATTCGCATTTCAACGAACATAAATTCGTAAGAAATGTTTATGATTTTGCAGTATTTCTTGATGTTCAAATACTTTTTCCCTATTTAAATTTGATTATTTTTATGTTAATTTCCTAACAACTGTTTTTGAATTAAGATTCTTGGAAATCTGAAATGCTATATGAAAAAAATCTCCACTTATTCAATCGCTTTATTAGCAATAAAGTTATTGTATTTAAGAACCATGTCCACATACTTTTACCGCCACTGTTTGACATCTCTTTAGTTAAAGCACGTAATGAGCAAACAAATTCTCTTCTACCACATGTCATTACTATCACAATTTTAATCGTATACATGTATACCCAAAGCAAACAACTAGAAACATACTATGTGAAAGTAGTAAATACTCTTTCAAAAGGTTATAGATTTACACCGAAGTGGTACATCCTGTTTTTAAAGGTATTTCGCTATCCTATATTAGAAGTTTGGTTTGTTGCCATAAAATTTTGTTTGTAAGTGAAAACAACTGTTATTTATTGCTACAAACTATTATCCTTGGAGTGCACGAGTAATATTCAGAAAAAAATGCAAACTATCTTACATTCAAAAATGATGTTCTAATGAAGAATAATGCTGCTAATATTTTGTTTTATGCTTTAAGTGTTTAGCGATCCAAGCGGTTTCAATGAGATATCTCGTTCATCAAGATCTAACCAATTTCGCTAATGACGAGTTATTCCGATATCAAGATATTGGTGATTTTTCGATGATGACAAGATCAAGATCTGGTCAGTTTTCTAATATGTCGAGAAATGCTTCGTCGATACAACCACAATGTGGGTTAATATGACATAAATATATACAGTTTGGAAGACATGATCTGTCTTTTACATAAAAATACGATTATAATACTCAAAAAAGATAAATATATCTATAGTTTTATATTGTCCATCGATAAAAATCACATAATCACAAAAATAATAAAGAGAGTTGTAGGTCTCATTACTTCTTGGAATGATATACTCAACGGTATAGTCCAACTTCAGAATTGTATCAATGGTAAGCGCTGACAGAACTGTAAATCCATTAGATACCAGAAGCTACAGAGGAAAACTCGGATTTATGTAACACAAAATTGTTACTATTTACCGTAGCAACATTGATTAAGTTGATAGCGTCTAAAGCTGTACGTGTAAGTCTAGTGTTGCTTCTACGTTAGGTAATGTCTTCTGTTGGAACTGCAAATGTCGCAAGAAAGTGAAACAAATGCTGGGTTACAAATAAAGCTAAATGCTGAAGGGATTTACGGTTGCGATTTACCTCTGGGAAAGGCGTTTGAGGGCTTTGAGAGGAGCATCTCTACGTGACTTGTGGATTAACACATAACCAACCCTCTCGAAGGCTTCAGTTAGAACTACGGGGCAACGAACAGAGCCCTTCAAACTGTATAACATCATGAAAGTAAGGTTGGTTAATTGCGTTTGGGGTTTCAGGGCACAAGGGTCATATTTGACCAAGCTGTGCCATACATGATAGACAATGTCAAGTAAAGGGGGATGCACACAAGGAACGTTTTATTGACACAGAAGCTAACACACCCAGCTAAGTTATAGGAATCGAATCTCAGTCACCAAGATTTCATGGAAAGGATTTGAAACCAGATTTACCTCGGATTTCTTCGTTGGTTGTTTTTTGGGATTTATGACGAAATGTCCATATTCGGCCAAGCTGCGCCAAACACAAGACAGACGATAACAAGTAATTCTGAGAAGAAAAGATGGGGAAGAGAAAGTAGAGAAAAACGCTTGGGAATCGTGGGGTCGATACCACAATGTTTACCACATCCGATTTCTTGGAGAATGGACGGAAAAAAACGACTCCTTACTTAAATCGCATTGTAGTATTGTCCTGTGATAATTATTTGAGATAAATTTTAATAGTGATGAAGGATGTTGAATATCTGTTATTTCTCTTTTTTTCTGAAATTCAAAATAACATGCGGATCTTCTAGTATCAGTTTAAAGCAGTCACGTTTCCTTATAAAGTTATTGATCCAAACTGATTGGCCGGACTTTTCAATCGCGGAAAACTTTCGCATTGTGTTCTGGGTCCGTATCTTCGCAATCTGAGAATTACGCACAACTTGCGGGAATCAATTTCCCACTTACAGCCCGACGCATTGGCTTGCGGTGCAATGAAATTACCCGTCACGAAGAATGACTCAGTCCAATCAGTGGCAGGTTTTGAGGTTGGGGCCGAAGAGGTTATGCGTCTGGCTTTCTCTCCATCGCAATAATGAACTACTTGAGGCAGATAAGAAACGGTAACCACATTACAAGACGGTGAGACGCGTGGGGATTAGCGGACGGAAATTATTCTCGAAGACCTCTCCGAACGCCGTTAAGAATTTTAACTACCTTTTCATTAGACTGGTCCCAGGAGAATGGTAGAAATAAGATAAGATCTATACAGACAGCTCGAAGCTAAAACGAACAATTCCGGCTGTACTTTCTCAATTAATCGGTAAAGAACGGTTTGACAACAAAATGTACATTTCTGATTCAGAAAATGAGAAAGGAGAACTAAATGTTTAAAAAATGCGTACTTTAAAAACGGATTAGAGGATTTTCAGGGAAAGCAGGTGTAACAAAAGATGGCAGAAATAAGATAAGATCTATACAGACAGCTCGAATCTAAATCGAGCAATTTCGGCTGTACTTTCTTAATTAATTAGTGAAGAACTGTTCGACAATAAAATAAGCATTTTCGATTGAGAAAATGAGAAAGGAGAGCTATATGTTTATTTAAGAAAATTACGTACTTTAAAAACGGATTAAAGAGGATTTTAAGGGAACGCAAATAAGAAAAGCATGGCAGAAATAAGATCTAGACAGACAGCTCGAAGCTAAATCGAGCAATTCCGGCTGTACTTGCTTAATTAATCGATAAAGAACGGTTCGACAGCAAAGTGTACATTTTCTATTGCTTCAAAAGAAAAAATACGTACTTTGAAAACGGATCAAAGGATTTTCAGAGAAAGCATCAGCAAACTACCGAGAAGAAACAATACCCCAAAAAATCGGGGGTACCCCGAAGCCAATGTTCGATCGGAATGAAGCATAGAATGTGTGAGAAAGTGAAGAGAGAAAGAAATGATCACAATATAAAATCTAGAGGACTATTACTGTAGAATTACATCAGACAGGTGATATTAGTAAGTTGTAAATCCCTCTGGCGGCGATACATGCCGATGTATGGCGAAGCCTGGGGCCAAACGAAGTCCTTATGCTATCATGTGGCTAAGTAGCTAGAATTTTGCAGCTACTACTGCAGATAGCTCATATTCCAGGGGAGGTACAATTGACGGCGTATCATATCCCATATATATTCAATGGGAGACAAATTTGTGGATCTCGCTGGTAGGTAGTGGAATTTACGTCGGACCGAAGCAACAGACACAACGTGCATGCCAATGGCTCGTCTTGGCTCAGTGGGTTTGTTCATTGCGCTAGCAACCTGAGAGTTGTAGTCGGTGGATGTTCAATTCCTCCCTCGATGTATTTCTCTCATCTGTATCAGTAAAATTTACCTTGAGTTTATATATCCATTTGCTTGACGTTATTCGGCGCAGCTTGGCCTAACATGGCTTTCGAACCTTAAAAAGCATCTGTCTTAACGGGTGATATGCCTGCAGTATTGTCTCTGCCAAGCGAGGGCCGTTAATGAGGGGTGTGCAAGTGGGCACTTGTATATCTTAAATTAAAAAAGGGGTGGTTGAGAGACCACCGCGGTATGCCTTTATCTTTAAATATTTGTGTAGTTAATCTCCAAGTCTAGTTCCAGCTTGACCAAATCCAAAAGTACATTCACCCGCACAGTGATACAGCAAAAGAGATTCAGAAAACAGGTCGTCTAGGGACCACTTCAGGCACTCGAGAATGTGTGTTAGGGAGACCTGGTCAGACTGGCATTTAAGGAAAACATGATGAATCTTGCAATCACAGCAAAATGTGAGATTCCTCAGGTGGCCACTGAAAAAGCGGGAGAGCTCTCTCTGTGTGAATTAGCTTTAAATAAAACCATTAAGTAATAAATTTTCCAACATGTGTTAGTTTTCATGTTGGGCAAAAAGTTCGTACTGTTATTTGAACGCAACGAAAGCGTTACGTTTTTAAAACGAATTGTGATGGGCAAAGTGGATAGTTTACAATAGTGTGGAGCGAAATAGATCATGGAGGTAAGAAACATGAACTGCCATTAATCATCCCAGAGGTAGATCTTAATCCAAATAAGGTGATGTTGTAGATATAGTGGGATTGGAAGGGCAGTTATGAGATCCTTCCGCAAAAATCAGTTATTTGCGACAAGTACTGCTTCCAATTAGACCAATTGTGAAGCTACACTAAACGAAAAGCGTAGAGTTAGTCAACAAAAAAGGCTTAATCAATCATGATAAAGCAAGATCGAATGTTTCTTTGGTGACCAAGCAAAAACTGAGAAGATTTGAATCCGACCTATCCACCAGACATTACATCTTCAAATTTCCATTTATTCCGATTTCAGCAGAATTTTGTTAATGGGGGAAAACTTTTAATTTCTTGGAAGATTACAAAAGCACCTTGTAGATTTCTTTCCCCCAGAGATATACGATTTTGCAGAAAGTAATTATATGAAGTTATCTGAAAGGTGGTAGAAGACAGTGAAACAAAAAGGTTAATATGAATTTAAATAACTATTTGTGACAATGTATGTTTCTTTTTTTACTTAAAAACTGAATGAAATTTTTGTCACCCATTATTAGAGCCTGAAATCTGTAATTAAAGGAATAACCTTTGTGACGGATTCCTCCTTATTCAAATTAACCCTACAAGTGGTTTCGACGAAATATTTCGTCCATCAAGATTAGACCAATTTTGCCAATGCCGAGATATTTCGTCATCAGGATATTGCAGAATGCTTGATAATGATGAGATCGTTTCAGTCTTGAATGATGACGAGATAAAGATCTGGTCATCATCAAAAACTAATGACGAGATATCTCTAAATATTCTAATGACGAGATATCTCATCCATCAAGATCTGGTCAGTTTTGCTAATGACGAGATACTTCATCCAGAAAATCACTTGGGTGCAAAAATTTTAAATGCGGAGTATTTTAAAAATTGTTTAAGAAAGCAATGGGGTAACACTGGATCATAAGAGCACGTTACGAGCTTTAAATAGATTATTCATTCAGATCCTTATTCTTTATATAAGACCATTCGTATCTATTATTTAGTTGACAATATAAAGTTCATATTCAGATAGAGAGATAGTTGAATTTACAATGCATTCGAGCAACACAACGGGCTCTTAGCAACGGTCCGGGATGAATCCCGAAGGAATAAAATCCGAGGACAAACCTTGTAGTTTTGAACCACGTTCAGTTGTTGAGGATGACCTGCATCCCACTCTCCAAACTTCTATACCCCACCGACGCGAGTTCATATTCAGACAAGGAAAAAGTCTACAAATGCCAATTCCCTGACAAACGCAATAACTTGAACTCTTGAGATGAAATTTTTAAAACATCCATCCATGTTTGATAACAAAAGCGAAGCATTGATAGATCTCAATGGAGTTTTGTAAAATACTTTCTTATACCATTACTGTAAGGCTTATATTGCCCAAAGCCATCTGAAAAGTAATCACTATATCCAAGTACGATCTTTTGAAAATATTGACCTGAAAATAAATTCTATTTTCCGCTCGCTTTCTTCAGCAAACTATGTCTGTATTTTTACCTCTTTCCATGATGATTGCCTACCATAAAAGTTACCCAGAGCTTTTCCGTTTGTCTAAGCCATATTTTGTATATCTTTCATGACGAGAACACCGTCAAGAAGAATCGAGATATCCTTCCTATTTCGAAGGGTTATTTACATTCGAAAACAGCTACGATTCATTCTGTAGAAGTATTATGCTCTAACACGCAAAAGCGTGGTCGGGCCTTCGGTATTTCACTCTAATCCATCGATGAAAAAAAGTTCGACGAGCTTACTTAACTTTACGTATCATCGGAACCACCCCAATTCGGAACTGTTTGGATTTTCGCTAGGCTGTCATTTTCTTCTACAAGTGGGTGGAACCACGTCTGACATGAATATGCAAAATCGTCGTTTCGAGAAAAACACGTTTAAAGTTTTAATGCTTTAGGAATTGCGTTGCATTTTCTGGGGAGTATAGATATCAATAAAGGTAATTTATGTTACCAATTAATTTCTTTCTTTAGCAGAATAAAACATGGAATAATAGTCTAGAAAATCCCATTAGGTGAAAACAGTTCCAAATGATGATTTGTGTCTTTGGCATCGTGTCGCCGATGGAACCAATATTCGTCCGTGTTCCAAATTCGAACATTCTTTACTTCAGCTTAATGAACGTAACTACCCTTATACAACATTGGACCTCGTTAGCCCAAATCGAAGTGTAACGGATTAGTAACCAGAGAGTTGTGAGTTCGAAACTAGGTCAAAGCAAAGACCGTCGTCTACGCGGAGGCTCTGCACGTGAAATCTGCCTCAGATGTTCTCCCGTTTGCGTGGGGTGGACGTTTGGAGAGTGGGGTGCCACCTCAGGCTTTGCCTCGTCATCTGACCGTTGTTCAATATTACGTGGTGTTGTCTTCGGTTCTTTCCCTTTGGGACTGATCCCGGACCGTCGCCAATAACCCTTTGAGTTCCCTCCAGTGCGACTTTAATTAAATACCTACCTTCCACATTAATATCATAAACCATTTGTGACTCGCGGACGTGGTGACCCACTTGGTGGATTCGCAGATTAGCAAATGGAAGGTTGCAAGTTCGAAATCCGATCCAACTAAAGACAGTCAATTACGAGGGGGTTGGTGCACTTTAAATCTGTCGTGGTCTCCAATATCTCACTTTGGCGTTGTGTGGAAGTTTGGTGAGAGGGATGCCTGCTCAATAGTTAAACCTCGTCACCTGACCGTGGTTCAAAGCAACGAGGTGCTGTCTTCGGATTTTTCAATTCGGGATTGATCCCGGACCGTCTATGAGTCTATCCAAATTCGGTATATACGGTAGGTAGTTAAATAGCGTTGCACTGCAGGCGGTCCTGGATCAATCCCGAACGGAAAGATCCGAAGACAACACCTCATAAATTTGAACACGGTCAGGTGACATAGTGAACATCTGAGCGGGCACACCGCTCTACAAACTTCTAACAAAACTATTAACACCACACCAACGTAAGGACAGTTTAGGCCAAGACGGATTTAAAGTGCACCAGTCCCGTGTACACGACGGTCTTTGACCCGACCGAGTTTCTAACTCGTAACCATCCGGATGCTATTCCATTGCTCTTCGTACTGGGCTACAGCGGTCTCCAATTCCAAAGGGAGAGATTCGAATAAAGAACGTAAGTATATATGCTCTCGTTCTTTCTCCCAAAGAAAATTATGAAAATGAATACTTCAAACATGGAATGCTTTTAAGAAACTCTTTGCTCAAGACGTACAGAGATATGGATTCGTTCATTCCAATTAAGATCAGGAAATGCGTGGGGGCCGCGTAGCCCAGTTGGAAGAGCCACGGAGAAACTGGGTCCAGTCAAAGACGTCGATGGTGCTCTTTAAACTTGTTGTGGCCTCAAATGTACTCACGTTGGCGTGGTGTCGAAGTTTGGAGAGGGGTGCCAGCTCTGGTGCTGCCTCGTCATCTGACCGTGGTCCAAAATTACGTGGTGTTGTTCTCGAATCTTTTGCTTCGGGAATGATCTCCAAGCGTCGCCAAAAGCCCTTTGTGTTGCTCTACTGCGACGTTAATTAACTACCTACCAGAAATGTGCGCATAGCGAGGGTCGGAGCTGCAACCTATATTCTACCAGGTCGACGTAATGATAATTAGTTAAGAATAAATTAAGAGGTTTTTGTAAATAATGAATACCCATCAACTAGAGGCTTTCACCCCTGATTGATCTCTCCTTGTGAACCTCCAAAGATTTCTTAGTCTCCATTGGTTCATTGGTAGTTGAATTCACGTCATACAGGAGCAACATAACTGGCTATTGGCGATGGTCCGGGATTAATCTCGAAGGGATAACTCCGAGGACAACACCTCGTAATTTGGAACCACGGTCAGATGATGAAATCAGTACCCGATCTGTTAGTTCATTAGGAAAACAATGCTAACGTAGTTTGCTCGGGTGCGCCCTAGTATCGGAACATTTGACAAATATTTATTACATAAAAAGTATCAATTTAAAATATTTAATTTAATAAGTGTAGGAAGGCCTATCAATTACACATTCAGGATTTCAAGATACTGAGCAGGATAAGTTACAGGAAACAAATATCCCCTAGGTGAGGCGGTGGTTTTTCGATCTATGGTAACTTTTTGCTCCATGAGCTAATTAGTCCGGGAAATTATGGCTTAAAGACCAGATCTCAGGAAAAACCTATGGAGGTAAAAGTCATTAAGACATTCCAATCAATGATATATTGCAGGTAATGTTTCGATAACTTTTAAAATTTACTGATCAGCTCAATCTTTATTAAGACATTGAGAATCCAGGTATTTCAGTTGTATTTTCTAAATGAACGTCTTTGTTTTCTTTTTGTACCTTTCACGGTTTTCCTCTAAGGATTCATTTGCTACTTGATTATGCCTTCGTTCGTTATGAATGTAATCTGGACAACACAATTTAAATTTATTCTTAAAATAAGAATTGGAAACTATTTGTTTTGTTTTAAATCTGGTGAAAACGTTTATACATTTTCATCAGTAGATTTGATTCGCGAGTGGAAACACATGATACTTGATTTAGTCGTTGCCATACTACACTTACAAATAAGACCTCTTTTTCTAGATACGTGAGAAAGGTGTGAGATTTTCAGTGTAAACAAACCAGACAAATTATATTTCCTGTTACCTAAATGCTCTTGGGTATGAGACATCACGGTTACCTTAAAATGTTGTTTCTTGCTCTTTTGTTGAGGTTTGGTGTTAGATCAAATTGGTGTTTACCAATTAAATATCAATCTTTTGAATTTCTTTTGGCGATTTGCTAAAATCGTATTCGGAAAACAAGCCAAGTGAAGTCACGTTTGTAATATGTGTAGGAGACATTCGGCTACAAAACACTACCGGCCACTTACATTTAGCTTGAGAGCAAAAGTCTCAGTTTTTAAAAGTTAAAGCACTAGGTTTATAGTGTCTTGGATGTTGTTTCAATAGTTTTAACTTCAACGTGATGGTCGGCAATATCTAGACATATTGCTGATGTTCTATGCTCTTAAATATGAAAACCACTTAGAACCATGCTGCTTAAAAATAAACAAATATTCACGCATTTATCATCTCTAAAACGTGACCATAGGACAAAAGAAACCAGTGGAATCAAGATATCGCCTCTTCATCTTTCGCCGAGAAAACAATAAAAGCTCCCGCTGTCGAAAGAGAAAATAAGATCACAATCGGAAAGCACTTTCTTTGCGATGAATTTAATCACCTGCTCTGGGAATTAAATCCTTCGATTATGTCTCCATTCACTGCTCCAGCCAAAAAAGGCAAGGGCGAACAACTCATCTCCGCATAATCCCAAACTTTTAATTACATTCATGGAAAGTCGGCCCAGTGATTTTTATTCATCGTAAAAGACAGCAGAATTAATAAGTACCCGTAGCAACTAATTACAACCCAATTTACGACTGTAAAAGGGGGCTCCAGTCTTCAAGTTCCACCGGAGACGTCGCAGAGGAGGTCGGGGCGGAATGGATTTTACGACGTCGATGGAAAATCTTCTGGCTTCCGGCGATTGAAACGCGGTCTGGAGAAATTGGATCCGATGAAGATCGGGAAAGACGTAATTATTGCGACGGGCACTTTGATCTTTTTGCGCGGGCCCTGCTCCGGAAGTTGCGAGTAGGCGAGATTTTAAAGCTTTTGTCAGATGGTGACAGGGAGCTCGGCTTTACGTGGAGTCGCCTGGCACATTATTCGCTTTCCTGTGACATTCAAGTAATCCGAAATCTGGGCTCACATTAGTCGCTAACTTCGAGAAAGTATTTTAATGTGTGCATAAACCCAACTTGGTTCTTTTCTTTGGCATGTGGCGGTAGACAGGATTTTAAAGCTTCTATTGGTTGGTGACAGGGAGCTTTCGGGATACAATTAACTACACAATTGGTGGAGCTGTACGGCGCATTATTCGCTTTTCTGTGACGTTCACGTTATCCGAAATCAGCGCCCACACGGCCTCAGATCACTCGTTAAAGATTAACTTCGAGGAAGTATGTTATTGTGTACATAAACAAAACTAAGTTCCTTCCTTTGGCATGTGAGAGTAGACAGGATTTTAAAGCTTCTGTTGGTTGGTGACAGGGAGCTTTCGGGATACAGTTAACTACACAATTGGTGGAGCTGTCCGGCACATTATTCGCTTTTCTGTGACGTTCACGTTATCCGAAATCAGCACTCACAAGGCCTCAGATCACTCGTTGAAGATTAACTTCGAGGAAGTATTTTATTGTGTACATAAACAAAACTAGGTTCTTTCCTTTGGCATGTGAGAATAGACAGGATTTTAAAGCTTCTGTTTGTTAGTGACAGGGAGCTTCCGGGATACAGTTAACTACACAATTGGTGGAGCTGTCCGGCGCATTATTCCCTTTTTTGTGACATTCATGTTATCCGAAATCAGCGCCCACAAGGCCTCAGACCAGCCGTTGAAGATCAAAAAGAAATATTCTCGTGGCTATTTATCGGAGTATCTGAAGATAGGTTTCATCGAATCTGTTGTAAATAAACAACTCACAATGTATTTACTATGTAATAAAACATTATCCAATGAAGCCAAGTCGATTGCGAGAACATCGTGCTACAAAGCATCCAAAAGATAAAGGCAAGCCCATTGAATAGCTTCAGGAAATATATAAAAAATTTCAAAATCGTCCAACAATCCTTGCATCATTTAAGAAACAACATGCAACGAACGAAGATGGATTAACTGCCACTTATCGCATTTCACAATTAATTGCAAAAATTGGTAAAAGCTATAATATTGGAGAAACTTTAATAATACCCTCTATAAAAGGATTTATCTTAACAGTAATGCATCAGGATATACCTGAAGCTTTGAAAACGTTGCCCCTAAACGATAACACAGTGAAGCGACGAATTGAAGAAATGGCAGTTAATGTTGAAAATAAACTTAGGTATTCTCCAAAACTCTTCATTTTCTATACAATTGGACGAGTTAACCATTGCGGATAATAATATTTTATTGATGACATATGTACGTTATTTTGATTAAAATATACATTACGAGAAGAAACGCTATTTGACATAAATCTCATTACAGATACAAGAGGATTATCAATATTTAATGCTGTGAAATCATACTTTGCAAAAAATATCTTTAAACAATATTGTTGAATGCGCTACTGATGGAGCACCATCAATGGTAGGTCGCTATCGTGGATTTGTTGCTTATTTGAAGGAAGAAGTGCCAAATGTTTTATGTATTCATTGTGCGGTGCACAGACATCTTGTAGAAAAACATTTATGCACAAGAATCCATTCATCATTAACTATAATAATTAGAGCTGTAAATAAGATAAAATTCAATGCCAAACATGATAGAATGTTTCGACAGCTGTGCCAGGACAATAATGAGGAATTTATTAGGTTACTTTTACACACAGAAGTTCGGTGACTGTCAAAGGGTACATGTTTGTCTCGTTTTGTAGCATTATATGATAGTGTCATACATTTTTTTGAAAGTATTAATGAGACCAATCTCTGTCAACAATTAAAAACAGTAACGAATGATGTCTTTTATTTGGCAGATATTTTCAAGAGATTTAATGAAATCAATTTGCAACTCCAAGGAGCTAATAAAACTCTTATCAATTGCCAAAATATTGTGTCATTATTTATCGACAAACTTGATCTTCGTTATAATCTACTGAAGAGAGAATTTCGTCAGTTTCCCGAATTATCATCTATAAAAGATGATGTAACTCCAGAGGAGATTGGAAGATTCCGTAGCCACCTTAACGAACTTAAATTGGATATGGAAAAACGATTTGAAGATATTTTGAACTTGAAGGTATATGACTGGATGAAAAATCCTTTTAATGCCAATATTGAGGAGGCTGGTACAACTTGCCAAGAACTGTTAGAACTTAGATATGATGGAGTAAATATAATTTCGATAGTGGTGAATATGAAAACCTATGGCTAAATAAAAAAATTCCTGCGTTAAATCCAAATATGTGGAAAATGATATTCAATTTATTGATACCTTTCCCTATCTCATATCTTGTAGAATCAGGCTTTAGTGCTGTTAATGATATTATCTATCACCTAACAGAGAAACCGTCTGAATATTTCCGAAAGAGACCTTCGTTTGTTACTTACGAAAATTGAACCAGATATCAAATATTTAGTTTCGCAGCATCAGCTTCAAGGATCTCATTAATAATTAATTAAAGGTAATTTAAGACTACTTTTATAGTTTTTATATTTAATTTATTTTTCTTCAATTTAAGCAGCTTCCGCACTAGCAGGCGCTGTATCGATGGAGATGCAGAAATGCAGCATCAAATTAAATTTTCTGTGTATTATAAACATATGCAAAGTATAAATAGAAAGATAAATTTAACTACATATTTTTACTAAACCTCCATTCAAAAATCACGAGTACTTTGCATTTGCCCTAAATTAAGTTGTTGCGGAACAGGTGGGCGGTAAAAAAATTTTACTACCAACAAAGATACAAAAGTGGGCGGTAGGTATAAAAAGGTTTACTACCCCTGGTATACATAAACAAAACTAGGTTATTTTCTCCCACATCTGGGAGAAGACAAGATTTTGAATCTTCTGACGGATGGTGATAGCTAGCTTCCAAGGTACAATTACTTGTACAATCGGTGGATAGTGGTCCAACACTTTATTTACTTTACTGCAACATACACAACAGGATCCACAATCTGAATTCTGGGCTCATAATGCCTCAGATCTGTCGTTGAAAGATTGATTATGAGAAAGTTTTTTATTGTAAATATAAACAAATATCGTTCTTTTTCTCCGACTTCAGGGAGCAGACAAGATTTTAAGGCGTCTGTTGGTTGGCGACAGCTTTCGGGATACAACTATTTACACAATTGGTGGAATCGTTCGGCCCATTATTCGCTTTATTGAGATATGCACATCAGGACTTGTGTTCCACATTCCGAGTTCTAGGGCACAATGCCTCAGGTCTGTTTTTGAAAATCAAACTTTCAAGACATTTTTAGTGTAAACATAAATAGAACTATTATTTACTCCAGTACATTTTAAAACTTCTGTTGGATAGCCCCGCAATCAGTGGAGCCTGGCAAGTTTTCATTCTCTTTTCTACGACGTTCATGCCATGACTTGTGGGCCACAATCCGAAGTCTTATCTCACAAGGCCTCAGATCAGTCGTTGCAAGGTTAACTTTGAGAAATCGGTGTCGTTTGGCACGTTATTCGCTTTATTGCGATGTTCACGTCATGACTTGTGCTTGTTGACAAAATCTGGTCTCACGCGGCCTCAGATCAGACTGAAAGGTATAAACTTTAGTGGAAATATAAACAAAACTTTAATCTTTTCTACGGCAAACTGGGAGAAGACGAGATTTTAAAGCTCCCGTCGGATGGTGACAGCGAGCTGAGCTTTACGGGGTATAATTTACAACACAATCGGTGTCCGGTATATTATTCGCTTTTCTACGGGGTTGTGCACGTCATTCGATATCTTGGCTCACAAGGTCTCAGATCCTCCGTTGAAAGATTGACGTTGAGAAGGTTTTTTTATAGTGTAAACATAAACAAATTTCTTTTTCTCCGGCAGCTGGAAGTAGATAAAAACTTCTGTTGGATGATGAGAGGGAGCTGAACTTTACGGGATACAATTAACTCCACAATCAGAGCCGTTCGGCACATTATTCGCTTTACTGTGACGTTGTTCACGTTAACCGTTATCACAAGGCATCAGATCAGTCACTGAAGATTAACTTTGAGAAAGCATTTTATTTTATACATATAAACAAGACTTGGTTATTTTCTCCGGCATCTAGAAGTAGACAAGATTTTAAAGCTCGTGTCGGATGGTGACAGTGAGCTTTCGGGATACAATTAAGTACACGAACGGTGGAGTTGTCTGGGACATTGTTAGCTTTACTGCAACACACACATCATGACTTGTGCTTTACAATCCGAAATCTGGTGCACACGTGCTTTTAAGGCATTCGTTAAAATCTAGTTGACGGTACGGACTTGAGCTGGGTGTCAGTTTTTCGCGTCATCTGGGCGGCAAGAAATGGTCGCCAATCTTCATTCTGGAAAACGCCTATTAAGGGGAAGAACAGCGAGATTGCTAAAATTGATTGCACGAGGCTAGTGCAGAAAGTAGTACCCGTTTACATATAATTAAAAGAAAAATGAAGGAAGGTAAATAACGATTTTAATTAAATGAAAGTAATACATTCACTCATTTTTCAATATAGTCGCCGCGGTTTTGAGACATTTGTCGTATCTTGAAACCAGTTTGTTTATGCCTTCCTCGTAAACCTCTACCGCCAAATTAGCCAGCCAATGCTGTACACCTTCTCGTAAGTCATCATCACTTTGGGAACGTTCTCCTGACAATAAATCCTTGAGTTTAATGAACCAATGAAAGTCACTTGGAGCCAAGTCGGGGCTATACAGAGGGTGATAAGGGACGGGTGACCTGACCGCTCTTCCGAACATTATCTCTTCCCTGTTTGAAATTTCGAACCCATCGCCTTACAGATGACTCATCCATTGTTCCCGTACCGTACACTTCAGTAATCCTGCAATGAATTTCGCTTGGATGGACGTTTTCAGCATTCAAAAAACGGATCACGGATCGCACTTCACTTGTGGCGGGATTTTCTATCTTATGCGCCAGTGTAAACAGTCACAAAACTCACACCACGCACCGGAAGAACTCGCACTCACATAACCACAAAGGTACGATGTTACTTTAGACATCTGCGCCGCTTTGCTTTTAATTGGATCAGTAGCGCCATCAGTATGAGTAAACGGGTACTATTTTCTGGAATGCCCTCGTACATCAACCATGCAATCGCCAAACTAATGCCACTTCCAAGAAGACCCTTATCGTCAATTAGATTTTAACCGGGACACGTGAGAAAGAGAAGACGGCTAAGGTGCTTTCATTGAGATTCAAATCGAGGCTCAAATTACGATACTACATGTTGATTAGTTGCATTGAGTTTTATGGCACAAGGGCCGTATTTGTCCAAGTTGCACTAAACACAGATAACGTCAAGTAATGGACATACAATGGAAGTTTTACCAACAAAAATAGAGAAATACACCCATAGAGGAATCGAACTGGTGCCGCCTCATAAGTTGCTAGCGCAGAGGACAGAACCACTGAGCCACGGTCGCCCCCGATACTGCAGGAGATCGCTACATATGTAGACAGCGGGTAAGCAGAGGGATTACACTCAGTGATTCGTGCAGTACCTCAGTGGACTGTCGGGTTTAATTGTAGTTTTACTGCATTATTAGCTTTAGTAGTTTATAAATTGATCTGCTTTATTAATAAAGAAAAGTAGTTGTTCATTCTATTGCACTCATCGTTTCTGTACAATGTTGTTTCGCTACAATGTTTTACATTCAACGTACAATGTGTTTAATTATAACTATCTGCAATAAGCACCACGAACAATACATTGATGTGCTGTTTTTATCACAAATTTCACAATTTTTATATTTCATAATATCACAATTTTATGTACAAATTTTATAACAAGTCATAAAATTAATATCAGAAACTGAAATGAGAGGTGAGGACAAGACTTGCTGAAGCTGTAGAAGGAAACAACTATTTATTCCGTAAAGTAAACAGGCGAAGCCACTCCACAAAGTTACAGTAGAAAGCAATATTAGCTGCTGTGCAGGTAAATATTAACTTTATTGTAATTTCGGGAGTAATTTTTTTTGTAATTTCATGCAAGAATATGTGGATTAAATTTCACTTAGTATCAAAACGTCCCTTACAATTCCCCTTTACCACATGCTCATTTAGTCTAAGGAAATATAACGTTTCTTGGCCACATAATTGTGAAATACACTAACATGTTTTCGATTGATTCAGAAGTAGGATTTAAAAAAACATGCAATTAAATATCGGTAATTAATGTTTTTTGAGATTGGTGAATTACCTTTACCGACATATCAATACCAGCTTATTTTATGTCTTTCATATCGTGCTTCAGGGATCAATTTACGGTTCAATGACGATAGTAGAGGTTTACATCGACAATATGAAAAGTAACGCCACCAGAAATCCAACCACAACAGCAATTCTTTCCGTGAAGTCTAAAATTAAACATCACCAAGGAAATAGCCTTATCAACAAATGGCGATTTTCTTATCTTTTTTATTGTTTTCATGATTCATTGTGAAGAAAATGATTACTATTCCTCCTTTACCCTCCTGGTATCTTGACGAGGAAACTCGTCTCCAGTAAAACTGATCAATTAATCAAAATCAGCAAAATTAATCAAATCTTGATGGACGAAATATCTCGCCAAAACCAATTGGAGTGTTGAAAATGATTTTATTTTCCCTTAAACTCTTCTAGTAAACGTGTCTAATTGCACTGTAATCGTAAGAAGTGCAAATGCTCCCTTATTCAATACTCAAAATAACTTGAAATCTCAATGAAGAGACCCAAGGAAGGAAACGGCTTGCGTGATAACCTTGAAAAACAAGATTTGATATGGCAAATTTCGATTTAAGTGAGAAAATAAACAATAGAAAATGAGTCGGGTACTAGAACTGCTTTCGGTTGGATGGCGGCGGTCACTATAGGAACAGATTTCGTTCATTGTGAGTAGGGGTGACTAGTGGATATCTTAGTTTTTGTTGCGAATGTTGTTGATGGAAGGAGAGCTTACTAGTATAGATCTCGGTAACAAATTTATTTGAAATTTGTTATAAGTGTATCAATGAGATAAACTGGGATGCATTTCTCTCGAGCACCCTAAGTAAAAAGCGACAAGGTCCGTTTCTATGGCAACACATAGGTGCAGACTTTGTGGTGGGAGCAGTTTTCGTGTTAGATAGTAAGTATAACTCAGTCGTTTCGATCTATTTATTATGATTTCATCGCAACAAAAATCGGTCAGTACTGGTAAGGACGGTGTTGATAATGTCAATAATTTTCGTACCCTAATCAGATTTACTGATCGGTTTTCCGAGATAGATCTGAGATCTGAGCAGCTGAATGTTTATGGGCGATTCGTGCAATTACATTTAGCGGACAACATACGCAGCCTATGTCCTGGAACTCAACTATTGAAACAAGAGGACGACGTATGCAACATTCATCCGGATAGCTTAACCCTGCAAGTCGTTTCGACAAGGTAACTCGTCAAATAAGATCTGCCCAATTTTGCTAATGATGAGATATCTCATCATCAGGGTATTGCCGTTTTTTATGATGATGAAATCAAAATCTCGTCAGTTTTTCTTTTAATGACGAGATATCTCGTCCATCAAGATCTGGTCAGTTTTGCTAGTTATGGGATACCTTGTTGAGACAACCACCAGGAGGTTAACCCTCCAAGTAGTATGGACGATATATCTCGTTTATCAAGACCTGACCAATTGTGATAGTGACGAGGTACCTCGTCATCAAGATATTGGCGATTTTTATGTGATAAAATTGACGAGATCAAGATCTCGTCAGTTTTCTGCTAATACGAGGCATCTCATCCGTCAAGTTTTGATCAGGTTTGATAATGACGGGATACTTCGAGAAGGCAACCATCAGGAGGGATAATATCTGACCCTGAACGCACTATATTGGTGGGTAACTGTCGAATAAGTGCGAGATAAGTTAAGCCAATCCAAGCCACAAATCCGTAGAAACTGATGCAAGATAAGGTATTAAAAAAAGAAACTAAGTTCAATCTGAGCACTTATTTCTGCTAACATTCAAGTTTACTAAATACTTCGAGGCTACACTACAGCTATAATCTCTTCTTTATGTACAATGCACACAGAACAATTCTTTAATACAAACACTAATTATTCCTTTAACAGTCGCAAATGTAAATCTAATTACCATTCATTACTTTCTAGAAATAAAAAGCTTTACGATGTTTTTCTCAGAAAAAATATTCAACACAAAAAATCTAGAAATTTGCCTACACTAATTTAATGCTCTTTTCAAAGACTTTTTTTAATCTCCGGCCAGTCAACGGAACTCATTTGTTTCTTTCTATGTGCTTAAGAGTTTCTTACTCTCTTAAAAATATTTTTTTGACGGCTTAACTTCTAAAAACAACGATGTATTAAAAGTGACATATGAGTAAAGAAACTTAATATCCAGGAACGTTTTAATTATTAAAAATATATGTAGACAAATCACTAAGAATTGAATTTGTACTGCTCATAGCAAAGGAATGAATTTATTTTTCAAGATTTTACTTATTGTTTTGGCTACATCAACTTCCCTTTTTATGTACAAATGAAGATTCTAAGTTTTAGTTAACACAAGCCGAATATAATTGATCTGTATTGTCTATCTACTACGAGAACTACTCCCGACACCAAGTCTGGGCTCGTTATAGGAACAGGGTCCTATAACATTTAAGTAAGGACATCACATTTAAGTAAGGACATTGTTGATATTTTTAGTAAGGGCGACACTTTGAATGACTACATTTTAATTTTTTATGAATATTGGTAGTAGAAAGAGATAGTTTACTGGCAGTTGTTATAGGACCCTTTTCCTATAATGACCGCCACCACCACATTTCAATAAGAACATTGTTAACACTTTTAGTAGGGTGACACTTCGGATAAATAACTATATTTTGTGCGAATGTTGCTTGCAGAAATAGGTAGTTTGCTGTCGGTCGTTATAGGACCCTAACCTATAACGACTCCCGCATTGCAGTAATTAAATTGTTGATATTTTGAGTAGGGGTGACACTTTGGATGACTAAATTTATATTTTTTCGCGAATGTTGGTGACAAAAAGAAGTAATTTACTGGTGGTCTTTATAGGACCCTGTACCCACAACCACCAAGTGTGCCAATGTGACAAACGTGTCTACATTCAAGCATTCCCTATGGGAAATAGGATAGGTTCGCTTCTACGACGACAGACAAGGACGCACTTTGTGGCTGGACAGACTTTGTTCTCGTAGTAGATAGACAGTTATACAAATTATCATACCGACTTTTAGTTTTATACATTTTAAGTCATTTCCGTGTTACGAATTATACCTCCAATTTTCTCTGATCACAAAGATGGTCAATATTAAGTATAAAGTCCCAATTATGCATATTAATTCAATAGCTTAAAACAAGATTTGAATAACTGTCTACTCGTAGAATATTATGTGAAAATATGTGTTTAAAAACATTTTCTTTGAAAATACCGCTTATTCAAAGGATTTCAATATTCAAAATTGTAGATGTAATAATCTGTAGAACACACTCCGATGTGAAATAGTTATAGCTCCAAATTCAATGCAAAACGCTAGAAATTACGAATTACGAATCGTTACACGTGATTGAATATCTTGTTTTAGTGCAAGCAGATTAACTTATCGTGTTAGTTCAACGCCGCTAAATTAGATTAACTCAATGTAAAGCAGAACACGTGGGATGTCATCGATTATTAATCCGTTTAACTTCCACGGATGCATCAAAACGAAGTGGATTATAGGTACGACGGAGATACTCAAAGAGCGTCTTACCTCAATAACGCCAGCAGATTCAGGCCCCATGTAATGGAAATCTATTTGACTGTAAGGCACATCTGCATTGGTGATAACAGTGCAGATAGGACTCGATGAATAAGTTGGTATTGGATGTTTGGTATTACACATGAATTTAAATGAGTATTTTCTTCATTTAACCCTTCAAGTGGATTAGATGAGATCTCGTCCATCAAGATCTAACCAAGTTTGCTAATTATGAGATACTCTTCATGCAGCCATTGAAGATTGTTTGATGATGACGAGAATCAAGATCTGATCAGTTTTTACTAATAACGAGATTCCTCGTCGAGACAATCACCAGGAAGGTTAAGGGGACAATAGAATTTCAAAATTACAAAAATCGATCGAAAAATCGCTTTTTTTAATTTTAGCGTTAAAAACCGAATATCAAATTCCCCCTCTGCGGATAGCAAAACCCAAATTTTTTTTAATTAGAATTGATTTATTTGAACTTGTTTTGTATAATCCTTGCAATCTATTGTATATATCCAAGTACAAATGAGAAATTCCTCATGCTTCCACATTTTGCAATTTAGGTTTAAAATGGTGCTTAACCTTTGCTTTTTTTTGTAAAATTTAATGTGTTTTAGTTCATTTTTTTCTTTTTTCAATTGTGCTACACACTTATCAAATGGATATTTAATTTTTATGTATACAAACTATTATGAGAATTAAAATTTTGACTACACATGTAAAATTAGTGAGCATGGGACCAATCCTTTTTTGCTAAATTATTTAGAAATTTTATCGTATTGTGTAAGAAATGTTAAATGCCTCAGCAGTTTTGAACCAAACTTTATACATAAGCATTGTAGTAGAATAAGTCTGCAAATTTCATAACAATTGAATAATAACTTCAATAGTTTGTTTTGAAAGCCCTCTGTCCCCTAACCAAGTAATACTAACCAAGGCTGAAAGAAATTCAATCTACTTGCTGTCGATACGTAAAATAATTTGATTGATTCGAAGTAGGCTTTCATCAAGAAACAATGCAACATTTTTGTTTGAAGATTTAGAAACTAGTCAAAGGAAAAACTTCAAGAATGATGGGATGTCTCGAAACCAGGGTATTGTATAATAAATTCATTGGCTTTTTCTTTCCACTTTGGGGTGGTCTGAACCTATTGAGATTGTCACCAGTCCGTCAGTCAAGTTCCTAGTAACGAATATTAACACAATATACTATCATTTAATGTAAACCTTAAGTCACGAAGGTAGTACATAATTCGGTTTTTACATCGATTCGATTCGCTAACCATCACAATAAAGTAGATCGCAAAAATAATAGACAATTTGAATCTAGTTTAAAAAGCAGATTACTATAAAAAGAACAATTAATATCATTTTGTTAGAAAGAAACTTTCGTTCAAAACTAACGAAACATTGTTACTACATTATTCGAAAGGTAAAAACCATTTATCTTTTCTATTTTTACCATTTTTCTTTTACTATTTTAGAAAAAGGTCGAGTTGCATCTGCAATGGAAGGAGGAAATCAACGTTTGTAAAGGTTCTTTGAAATTGGTGCAACTTTTGTAATATTTGAAGGCTAATGAGGGTTTCTTCAACACCTTAAGTATTCAGAAATATTTATAAATTATGAAAAGTTCAGAATGTAAAATTTCACTAGATTTAGCTCAGATTAAGCAATCAAGATAAGAATAATTATCACTTTAAGTCGCTCTCTAATCAGAAAGGGATTACGCCTCCTAACAGTAATGTTTCAGATGGCTGGGTAACGTTGAAAAAATAAGATTACACCCTCTTCATTTTTAGCATTAACTTTATGAAAATTGTATTTAAAATTTTTTACAATGTTTCAAAACCAATCAATTTCAAGATTAAGTGTCTAAGAAGGGATATTCCGGCAATTTTGAATTCAACCTATCCAGTTACAGTCCATTAGTAGAGTGAGTTTACTTTATTTCTCAGTTAATTTTTTACGATTTTAACAGATGGATATCTTATATAATGTAAAGAGATAAGATCCTCAAACCCATAAGGGCTTTGTATCCCTTTAAGCCCTGGACGAAGCATTCTATAGAACAAGATGATTCAAAAACATCAGACCTGTAAATTCGCAACTGAGAGGGACTCCTGAGGAGACTGGATTAATCTACGTCAAATTATGTTTCACTATTTTAAATCTGGATATCCAAAAATATTTACTTTCAGCCCTTTACCATCAGGTGTCTACCAAAATCCTTCAAATTCCATTTGAATTTTTTACTCGTTAAGTTTTGAACGATTCAGGAAGTATACTCTGTGCCAAGAAATCGGAACGCTTCGAAGTAAGCGTTCGATCTTAAGGAAATAGCATGGTAATTTACATGAAAAGTTATATAAATGTTCATAACATAAATTTAGAGGACTTTATTACTGTAGAATCACATTGGAGAAATAAATAAATTGTAAAGCTCCCCTTTGGTGGTTATAATATCTTGTAAAGATCCATCAGGTGGAGGTGTGGCATGGACTTTAATAACCCTTGAAATCCTTCCTCGATCAGATAAATACCCATATCTGTCCCCATTGAGCATGCCTGATATACTACGATTCAACCCCGGAATATAAGGAATCTGGAGCAACAACTGCAGAATGCTTGGCATAAGTTGCGACAGGATAGATTTGAACTCCATTTAATTCCATACCATGCCGTATATCGGCACGTATATCGACCAGAGACTTCACAACTTATTAATCTATGACCTTTCTGTTTTGTTTTGGTTGCTTTGGGTTTTTTATGGGGCAAGGGATTGTGGCCAAGCTGCGCCAAACACAAGACGGACGTAAGCGTCAAGTAATGGATATACTAGGAAAGTTGAACTACAGAAGTAGATACTTAGATAACCACCAGAAGGGGTTTCCCCGAGGCTGTCCTTTTGTAGGACCTATCAGTTGGATAGGCACTCCTGGATACGTTATTAACCCTCTGGATACGGGGACCGGCCAAATCGGCCGAAAGTTTCGAGTCCCTTCGGTACGAAAGGCTCGGGTTCTTTCAGACCTCAAACTCCTGAAGAATCGGCGCAACCCATTACGATTTCAATCTCCACTTTTCTGTGCTACAAAGAGACCCGCGCGTGAATAGCCTTATCTCCCCGTTGACAAGGATGTCAGGGTTATCGACGGGGAGCCTCGCAAATCGTTTATCCTCGAGCATCTAGCCTATGAGAGGTTGAGTAAATGAAAAGAGATACACTTATAAGGTCACCGCCGCCCTTTCAGTTTACCCGGGGTGAATCTGTCCCTTCTAGGCATACCCACGACCCGACAATAGAAACCGGCACATTAGGTGATAATGGGGCGAAATATATTCCCTCTGGTCCTGGAGGAAAGCACTGTAAAGGCCGTTTCGGCCGGTTTCAGTAAGTTGCCTGTAAAGCCGTTGGGACGTCTGCCGTAACCAAAGAAGGAAACGATATTCTGCCACGACGTATGCAGAGGGTTAATGAAGCAAGTAATAGAAAAATTAAAGATATAATAATTAATAAATTACAAAGTAGGATTTTGGGTGAAAATCACCACTGTGGTACTCTAACCCCTTTCGCAGAGGGGGTTGCCTACTGAAAGCACCCACTGGCAGAGATGAGCGAAAACCAAACAGGTAGGAATCGAACTTGACAGAAATCGAATTTACCCCGTCCAATGACCTTTCTGATGTTATTCTACAATAAAGAGTTCTCTAGATATTATATTATGATCAATTCGTTATCTCCACGGGCTGCGGTAGACCGCTTGTAAGAGCAGCGGATTAGCAACCGGAAAATCCACTGCTCGTGTTCGAAACTTGATCCAATCAAAAACCATCGTGTACATGGAGGCTGGTGCATGTCAAATCTATCGTGGCCCCACATGCCCACGTAGTGTTGAAGTTTGAAGCGTGGGGTACCAGTTAAGGTGTTGACCTAGTCATCTGACCGTGGTTCGAAATTCAGAGGTGTTGTCCAGGGATCTTTCCTCTCGGGATTGATTTCGAAACGTCGCCAATAGCCCGTTGTGTCGCTCCAATGCGACGTAAATTCAACTACCTACCTGTCGTGGCCACAAATCTCCTCACATTACCGTGGAAGTTTGGAGAGAGGAAGTGGAAGCTTAGGTGTTGACTTTGTCTGACGTGGTTCAAAATTACCTGGTGTTGTCCTGGGAACTTTCACTTCGGGTTTAATCCCGCACCGTCACCAATAGCCCTTGTGTTGCTCCAGTGCGACGTTAATTCAACTACCTTTCTTTACCTGAGCACCACGCATGCTAAGTTTCATTCCGATTGTACACTGACATCGGAGTGCTTCGGTTTTTTATGTCACAGGCCATTTTCGATTACACTGAAGAACGTCCGCTTCCCCCTTACTTACGGACCAAAATCAATCTAAGAGTCGCAATACTGGACTGAACAAGGTGATTCAAATCCTCACGACGCCTTATGACCTGTAAATTCGCTTCTGAGGGTGATTTCTGGGGAATAGGGAGGTCAGGCTATGCTCACGTCCAGCGATATTTCACATAGACTCCATCTAAAAGCAGGCTCATCACCTCAGTCTATCACAGGAGCAAATAAGGCGATAATTGGAGTGAACATTTACCCGTCGGGCAAGTTAACTGCAACCCAATATTAACCGGAATCCAGATCTAACTATTCGGGGCCCCAATCGCCAGCGACGGTTATTAAGAGACGGGGGGGGGCGCCATATCCCTCTAATTAACAATTGAAACACATTGAGTTATCCGAAGACGGGCCGCTGCCAGATACTTCAAAGGAATCGCGGATAAATCGTTCGTTGTTGCGGCTGAGGGGGTGCCGGCGGTTTCACACACGCGCTTTCGCCGTCCAATTCAATTAGAGTAACGGGCCGCGAATAAATTCTGGATGGGCGCGTTCCGGGAGAGCAACTGATCTTCGTGGAAACTTCCCGGACCGGTGAGTGATGAATGGCCCTGATACTCTGGCGGATGGCATTGTCCTTCAGGTCTATCAGGCAGATTTTTAAGAGATCTCCCGATTTAACGTAGGTAGGTAGGTGTTTAATTAACGTCGCACTGGAGCAAGACAACGGGAAGTGACGAAGGTCCGGGATCAAACCCCAAGGAAAAGATCCGAGGACAACACAACGTAATTTTGTACCATGGTCAGTTACTGAGCTTGCACCCCACTCTCCAAACTTCCACACCACGCCAACGTGAGGACATTTGAGGCCACGAAAGATTTAAGGTGCGCCAGCTCCTTTGTACACGACGGTCTTTGGTTGGATTTGGTTGGAGTTGGCGCACATTCAATCTGTCGTGGATCTGTTCCCGGACCGGTGAGTGATGAATGGCCGATACTCTGGCGGATGGCATTGTCCTGCAGGTCTCTAACCAGGCAGATTTTTAAAAGATCTTTCGATTCAATGTTGGTAGGTAGGTATTTAATTAGTTTCGCACTGGAGCACTACTACGGGTAATTGACGAAGGTCTGGGATCAAACCCCAAGGGAAAGATCCAAGAAAACCACCACGTAATTTTGAACCACGGCCCAATGACGGATGGCATTGTCCTCACGTTGTCTCAAATGTTCTCATTTTGGCGCGGTGTGAAATTTGGAGAGTGGGGGGGGGTGCAGGCTCAGGTGTCTTTCTCGTCACCTGATAGTGATTCAAAACTACGAGGCCTTTCTTGGCCTGAAATGTCCTCATGTTGGAATGGTGTGAAATGCATTACAAATAATTATCACCAAATAGGAACCACAGTCCATTTGAGATGCAAAGACAGTTTTCGTCCTCCAGTTACCAAATCCAATTAATATCATCCTTTTCAAATCTGTTTCAATTCATGCCATGTGACTTGATCCATTCTTTTAATTGCCTGAACCCCTTGGCTCTAAGACAATGGCTTCACTTATGGTCGAATTGTCAGATATCCACGAGTGATTATTGGTGTAGTGTGTAAGTTTGGAATGTGGGGTGCCGGCTCAGGTTTTCACCTCGTCATTTGACCTGGTTCAAAATTACGAGACATAGTCCTCGGTTCGTCCCCTTCGGGATCGATCTCAGACCGTCACCAACTTCCCATTGTGATGCTCCAGTGTGACGTAAATTCAATTACCAACCAACTAAACTTTTTAAAACTAGATGTATGGTATAAAAATGGATAACGTACCTCTTAACATAAGGAAATTTAAAAAATAACTCCAATGGGGCAGTGATCGTATTCCTGTTGATATCACAAAGCTTGTGAATGTTTTATAAACCCGAAAGATTCTGGTTAATCTTTCTTTGAAAATGTGTATATTCAAACAGCCTTATACTATAATAAATGCACAAAGTTGCGATCAAAGTTATGCATGCCTCTCAACGTCGATGGATAGATTACCGTGCATGTTCAAAACCTCCAGGACCCCCACGGACATTCAAACTGTGACAGTAATTCTTACGATGAAGGGAACTTCTGGTTCAGTGGGTATTTCAGATATCCCCAGTGGAGAAATCAAAGCACAATAAATAAGTTGACCATGGTGGCCAAACCACAAGGTCCTTGCATTACATACATCCCTATGCGAGTAAGGTTTAATTTTATGTTTCCTATCTCCCTTTAAAGTTTGAACTAAAGTTTTGAAACAGCGCATATAAATTTGCTTATTTATAATATAATCAATCAAGAATGTATTGAAACGCTTCGAATACACTGTTAAAATATTTGCGCTATATTTAATGCTTAAACAGTTTTGAAAAGCAAATGAATAAAGAAAGGTAATCTTGATGATAAATATGTCATTTTAGGGTATGAGAAGCCGAATTATAAGCTTTAAAACTTTAATGCTCAGTGAGAAATAGGTTTTTAATGGATACCAGATACTCACAACAAAAGTATGTTTTCATGAGTTTATTTTACATACTCAAATATTCTAATTTGTAAAATTCATAACATTATCCACACATGCTCTCCAATAATTTCATTCACTGCCATAGTTAAAGCTTACATAATAGATCCCGCATTTATTAGCCATTGTGCCATCTTTATTTGTATTCATAACTCCAGCAGACATCTTCAGCGGGGCAGATAATCAATCGTGTTTCACGGGTGGAGGTGTTAGACTAGCGTGCGAATCCATCGGAAAATATGCGATTCGAATTCTTGAGCAAATTTCTATGCTTCTTCAGGTTAGAAAGCAAACGAGAGACAGAAACATACAGTTTGGTTCCTTGGAAGAGACGCTTGGATAACAAATACGGTTTTATGGCGGACAAAAAGCCGAGTATCAGAGGCTTACTTACTAGGACAGGAGGTTTAGAATTTAATTAGCATGCAAGAAACACGTTTTTATTAACCCTCCATGTGGTTTCGATAAGATATCTCGTACATCAAGATCTGACCAATTCTGCTAATCACGGGATATCTTGTTATCAAGATATTGCCGAGTTTTTTGGTGATGGCGAGATTAAGATCTGGTAGGTTATCTTCTAATGGCGAGAAACGACGAGACCTTGTGGAAGGAGATATTTCGTCCATCAAGATCTTACCAGTTGTTAATGACGGGATATATCGTCGAGACAACCACCGGGAAGGTTAACATAACTACCTACTATAAACAGCATGTTTTTACGAGTTTATTTCACATACTCAAATATTCTCATTTGTGAAATCCTAAGCACACATTCTGCTCACCCATAATTTCATTCTTAGTCTACGTTAAAGCTTACACAAGTGGTCCAGCATTTACTAGCCATTGTGTCATCTTTGTCAGTATTCATAATTCCAGCAGACATCTTCAACGGGGCAGATAATCGCGTTTCACGGGCGGAGGTTCCAGACTCGGTGCGAGTCCATCGGAAAATATGCGATTCGAATTCTTATGCTAATTTCGATGCCTCTTCAGGTTAGGAAGTAAACGAAAGAGACAGAAAGAGGCAGTTTGTTTCCATAGAAGAGACGTTTGAAAACAAATGCGGCTTTATAGTAGACAAGAAACCGAGTTATAAGCTTTAGAGTTTAATTATTGAAAAAGAAATATATTTTTAATAAAATGATAAACCTTCTCTAAGGCAGCATATTTTTACGAGTTTACGTCACATACTCAACCATTCTCAGTTGTGAAATCCATACTACTGTCCTCACATTCTACTCACCAATAATTTCATTCACAGCCAGCGTTAAAGCTTGCACAAAAGATCCCGCGTTTATTAGCCATTGTGCCATCTTTATCAGTATTCATAACTCCAGCAGACATCTTCAGCGGGGCAGATAATCGCGTTTCACGGGCGGAGGTGCTAGACTCGCGTGCCAGTCCATAGGAAAATATACGATTCGAATTCTTGTGCTAATTTCGATGCCTCTTCAGGTTAGGAAGCAAACGAAAGTGGCAGAAACATTGTTCATTAGGATGAGGGATGGTCAAGTTGCGCTTTTAAGGCGAGTGGCAGAGCCTCCCTGTCTCCTAGCAACAAGCCACGCTATTAGATTAGTCGCTTGATTAGGGTAATTTAAGCCTTAAGGCGTATGATGACGGATAAGGGGGCCGTACATCGACTGCAAAAACACGCATTCGATTCATACGGTGCATGTGGCGGAGAAGAGATTTTAAATTATCTGTTACCTAAGAAGCGTTGTTTTACGTTGAAAATTAAAACGATTTTTCTTTTTCTTTTTCGATGTATATTTTCAACGCCTATTACATGCATGCGTTGAAACAACGGACAAATATGCGTTCAAAATGAGTAATTACGTCGCCAAAACACATGATGATCAACATTTGTGTTGAAAATAATCTCAAAAGTGTTATTTATAATATTTGAAAGTGTTATTTATAATACATGAAAGTGTTATTTATAATACGTTTGAAAAGTATTGCTTGATTATATTATAAATAATAGTAATGCTTTCTGTCTTAGTGGCGCACTTAGGGACCAGATGATGAGCTACACCTCCTCAATGCAATAGAAAAAATTGAAGTTTCCTTCCTAACGAAATTTTTTGTGGTACAACAAAATATATCGTATTTTAATAGTTCCACGATTATTATATTTATTATATTTTTCAGCAGTAATTTCTAATACGCGATTGAGAAAACATTGGATTTTGTTCAAATCAGTTTTTAATAAATTTATACATAAGTTTTAATATACACAAAACAAAGTTTTATTTCTTCAAAACATTTTCATAATAATTTTGTATGACAACCGGTGAGTCAAAGGACACATTTTTATAGTTTTCTTTGTTCCACAAATCAAGGATTCAGATATGTTCAGCTAGATGTGCGAAAACTTTGTATTTACAAAAGAATTATATCGATTAAAACGTTAATATTTTGAGAGCAAAACATATAGAGAGATATTGATATGTTTATGCTATCAAATATTATACTTGAAACCAACCCGACTTGATTATATAGAATACCTAATATTGGTAAAAAATCTCATAAGCATAAAAGACTGCTCCGATTCGTTAATATGGATTCATCTATCCACTACGTACTTAGCGAGCAAGAGTACAATGGAAGAGGGAGATAGCTTGGTTATCGTGATTTTTATTGTATTTTGCATTATCGCTTAAATGTTAAATTCCGTTTGTTTAATTATTGATAACTTTTATGTTTGTATAGACTCTAGGTCTTACATAATCGCTAACGGATCAATTGAACACTCCGGTCTAGCAGTCGCGAACAAGCAGCACTCTTAACCATTCGGCGATCTTTCCCTTTGGGATTGATTCCGGGCGGTCATCAATAGCTCCAGTGTGACATTAATAAAAATACATACCTTAACTATTCGGCCAGCTGAAGACAACTATAAAACTATTGAGAAATGCCATCAAATTGGGCACTATAGCTCTATTTTTTCTTTCTTTCGGTTTCAGATATTAGGTTTGTTACAAAAGAAAAACGAATGAGCACAACTCTTTTACGAAGTGCTGGCTCTGCAGGAATTTTCTTCGCAACGAAGAATTTAATTTTAAAATAAGTATTCCCATGCATTCAAATTGTATGGTTGGTTGATTGGTTTTTGGTTTCATGGCGTAAACGCAATGTTTGGCCATGCTGCGCCAGGCAAGTAATGGACATACGCACACACACGGGAAATTTTACTGACACAGAAGACAAATACACACCGGTAGGAATATAACCTGTGCCGCTTACAACTCGCAGGTTGCTAGCGCAGTAGGCATACTAACTGAGCCACGACGGTCCCTCAAATTGTATGCAAAACTGTATTCAGCATTCATTTATTCTGAGATAAATTAATAGTGTTTTAACTATATTTTTGTGGCAGTATGAATAATTTTGTAGTACAAACACGTATGATCAAGATAAATTAAACTGAAGTATAGGCTTTTGACATTTCTGAATTCAGTTTAAATGTTTGAATGCACTACAAACGTCCAGATGGAGTCCATTACCTGATTGAGGCCCTTAAATAAGATCCTTGCTTGAAAGAAAGTTAACACGTCTAATAGGTACTAATAGGTGCGTCTAATAGATTAACACGTCTAAAAAGGGGTACTTTGGCTTAAATAGCCATACATAAAACATACTTAAATGTATGAAATATACATGCTTGATACATTCTTTTAATTGAAATATGGATTATATTTTTGGTAAAGTTCTTAATTATTGATTTCTCCTTCCAAATATAAGATCTTATTTCACAAAAAATATCTATTACACTAATTAATGAGGTCTCAAATGTCCATGATTATATCTAAGTTTAAAAGAAATACATTTAGCTAAAAATATTTTTTATTTATCTTACGACTTAAATGAACGCTTGGATGAAGAGGTTATGAATAGTACTCTAAATGTTTACATAAAATAATAGAACGTTTTCTAACAGTCTGGGAAAAATTAGTTAAATCTTTATTTAATGTTCTTCATAAAAGTAAGTATCCCTACTAACAGGAAAAAGAGTACATTTAATTGAAAAATAAAAGGAAACTAAAACTACGTTAGTTCAAGAGTGAGGATTTTTTCACATGATTTTTAATCAATATTTTTTCTGATTTCTCGTGAGTTAAGAATCATTTAAATTTTACTATCCCCGCATTTCTCTTTTTCAATACTACAAAGTACTTTTTCCAAAATCTGTTTTTTCTGAAGTTTACCTACTATTCTCAATTGCTTTTTAAATATTGGACAACGTTTTCACATTCTTTTCGAATTTTCTTGAAAGTTTGCTTGCTTGTGTTTAACATTCAATATACACATTAAATCGATAACGTGTTCCGTGAATTTATTCTCTCGCAGTAGCGTAACATTTACGACTGAGGATGCCGGGATTGAATTTACTCTACTATGAACGATGCGCGAGTAAGATGTTTCGATTTTTCAGCTGCTGTATATCTAGTGAATCAATAAAACTACTCGTATTATAAATATCAGTGCTGGTTTTTTACCATTAGCTTTGAAGGTTAGTGAAGTGTTTTCTTTTGTAATTTCTCTTAGACAGACTGACAGAAAAATCGTCATAAAATCTAATGAATATTTCCGGAACCAAAAAATCTCTCTTGATAAAATTGCATCCTACGAACATTCGATAACTAGACACATTAGCAAATCGACTAACAGACATTCGATAAATAAATCACAAGGAATTAAAGAACATTGTCTGCAACTCGACAATGAAATATTTAGCAAATGAGATTCAATTTTTTCTAGAGTTCCAAAAGCAGCGAGCAGAAGACATCGAGCAGCATTGAAACTAAAAAGTTGTTTTTGAAAAAAACCCAGCATTATTGAAGTTAGAATAGTGCACAAAGAGCAACTACGCATATATTCTAACAAGCTTCATTAACACCGTTTTTCAAAAACAATTTTTAGCTTCAGTACAGATCTCTGTCTTCTGTTTGCTGAGTTTGGAACTCTAGACAAAATCGATGCTTGTTTGCTAAATATTTCGTTGTCGAGGTGCAGACAATTTTGTTGGAGCTGGTTCTGAGACTAGCATCTATGGAATGCATGAGAAGGTGTTAGGTAAGTGTAGTTTGGGATGATGTTAGGGCTGTCTATATTGAGCTAGGCAAATATCACTACATGATCAGATACAGGAATCGTCAAACACTGGAACGATAGCGCGTGAGTCGAATGGATCTGTGGAAAGTAACCCGCATAGAATCGTGCGGGCTAAAGTGCCACAATGGAATTCAAAACTTATCTCCGTTGCTACCAAAAAAGCTTGATAACATCAGATTTTCTTGATTCAGTCGGTGACGTACAATTCTTTTAACAGAGGTTGCCGGGCTCCTGGGTTTACATGGACGCTGGGCACTGGTCTATCTGGTCTTGAAATTCATGAACACTCAATAACTTCTCTTTGGAGACACTGACCGCGCAGCTTACCCAGAGTGTAAGGTGATACGAGAGGCGGTGTGAGGACCTTTGTCAGGCCTCGTAAGTCCCTCGAAAACATTATCCCAACAGGACAGTCAATAACTTCTGTCAGAAGAAGGGCTGGTAATAAAATAACTAAATATAGGTTTTGGAAATGGGTGAGAATCGATGTTTGTCACCCCATGGTGACAATATATTGTCACATTTTCGTGCCAAGTTGAAAAGTGAAAGACAAAGCATACAAGGTAAAAACCAATACCAAATGGAACGAGTGAAGTCATTGTGAACATAAGGAATTGGGAGGGCCAAGCAGCCAGCGATTGAATAAGGAATGAGTAGAATTGCTGACATTGCTCAGAGCTGATATGAAGCTGGATTTTATTGTAGGTGGAGAAATCGACAAAGGGCAAGAACTTGGAATTTCTCGGCGGACAGATTAATCTAAAAAAATCTTCAGAATGCGTGACCGGCAGAGAGAGAGAGAGAGAGAGATCCTCGACAGCCCCAGAAGTTAAACCATCCAAAGTTATCCCAGACCCCGTAGAATCGTTGTGATCACAGCGTTCCGTGAATCAGCGGAACCCCAGCATCCAATGCCAGATACTAGCTGTGTGTGTGGTGAGTACCACTCTCTTGAACTTCAGTCGAGTCGGTCGGGTTTTGCATCACAAGGCCCATATTTTGCAAAACTGAACCAAACACAAGACAGAAGACATCGAGCAATCGACACGCTCTAGGAAAGTTCTAACGACACATAAGAAAGAAATGCATTCAGAGTAAGGAACAGGAAACGAGCATCACCGCCTACAGGTAGGTAGTTAATTAACGTCGCACGGGAGCAACGCAAAAGGTTATTTTTCAACGGTCCGGGATGAATCCCCAATTGAAAGATGCAAGGGCAACTTTTAATTTTGAACCCCAGTCAGATGACGAGGTCAACACCTGAGCTGGCACCCCTCTCTCCAAGCTTCTACACAACGCCAAGGTGAGGCTGGCCACGATAGTATTAACGTGCGCCAGCCCGCGTCTTTGTCTCGAACTCGCAACCCTCCAATTGCATATCCGTTACTCTTCCAACTGTGCTACAGCGACCCCATCGCCAAGTCCAACGAGCATGTTGCTAGCGCAGGGAGGAAACCCACTGAGCCACTGCGGCCCCAGGTTTCGTGAGGAAGCAAATTGAACGTCCCATTTAAGCGTCGAGAAGCATATAATTCATGGACAATCTCATGCGTTGTAATCTCTAGCGATAATCAATAAGCGATACCTCGTTTACAGACTGACAGGTTTCCGTAGTAAAGCCGTCTTTCCGCCTCCACATAAATGTATACCACTCTTCTCGGTGCCGTGGGGAAAAGTCTCATTCTTGTCGACTACTAATTATATTACAGAGAAAGAGTTGTAGGGTATATGTCTGGAGAAAGAGAGTTTTAATTTCTCTACGGGTGAATTTAATTTACGAACCTGGGCAATTGTCTTAAATTTAATTCCGGTGGAGCTCTAGAGCTTTTAAAAAGATCCCCGTCACGAGTCGTAGGCGGAAGGGTTGACATTTTTCCCGCCGGCTCAAATCTCGTCACTGAACCGGTTCACGTATCAGCTTCGGGCTCTGATCAACGCGACGGTTTCTGTTTGTACGCTCCCAGTCATCGCCAGGACAAGAGTCGTTATTTACGGCTGCCTCGTAAACTGGTTTATTTAAGAGCCGTGTACCGAGGCTTTTACACGCTTTGGCGTGAGTGTCTATTTTTCGACGGTAAAATGGCGTGAAAGATTAATGGCGGCGATGTCTGTTTCCCCGCAGTGATGCTTTCTGGAGATTTTAATGTGGTTGGCAGGAGCCTTCGCTCGTGGTGTGTATGCGAGTTTAATTGCACGTTTTATTACGAACGTAATCCCCTTAATTGAGAGTTTTCTCTATTTGTCCTTCTAGAATTCTATTCCTGAAGATAACACAATTATTTCCTGTCGTACGTCAAGAAATGTGGTGAAATCGTCAAACACTCTTATTTAAATCACTATTTATATTCTCGTAATTTTCCGTCGAGTTGTAGGCACATATTCAAGCCGCGGTAGCCCGGTTGGAAGTGTAGCGGATTAGCAACCGGAGGGTTGCGATTTCGAATCCAACCAAAGACCGTCGTTTACAAATGGGGTTGGTGCAGGTTAAATCTGTCGTGGCCTTAAATATCCTCACGTTGGATTGGCGAGGAAGTTTGAAAAGTGGGTAGCCAGCTCAGGTGTGACCTCGTCATCTGACCGTGTTTCGAAATTACCTGGCGTTGTCCTTGGATCTTTCCCGTCGCGTTTGATCCCAGACGGTTGTCAATAGTCCGTTGTGTTGCTCCAGTGCGACGTTAATTAAAAGATATCAAATATTCAGGCACACACTGAAACAAGAACATATAGAAGGAAGGTAGGTCATTAATTAACTTCACACTGGAGCAACACAACGAGCAGTTAGTGACGAGTCGGGATCATCTTCGAAGAGAAAGATCAGAGGACCAAACCTCGTAATTTTGAACCACGGTCAGATGACGAGGTCAACACAGATGACATCCCACTCTCCAAACTTCCACACCACGGAAGCGTGAGGACATTTGACTCCACGACAGATTTAACATGCACTATTCCCCGCGTACAGACCGTCTTAGTTTGGATCGAGTTTCGAACTCGCAACCCTTCGATTGACAATCCGTTACCTTTCCAACTAGGCTACCGCGGCCCCAAAAACAGAAATCTGCCTTGTTAAGTTTCAACGCAGTTATATGCGTAATAATGCTATGCTTCGATTTTTTACTTTTCTAAAATATATTTTATGAATAAGAATTCTTTATAAATGCAGGGGCCGCGACAGTTTAGTTGGAGTAGTGTGGAAGTAAAGAGAATGGGGTGCTTCTAAGTTGGGACGAAGCCCCTCCGCACCAACTAGATAGTCACTACGGATATACGTAAGACCACAAGGAATTTTGCCAGAGGTCTCGACGAATTCGTACGAAAAACGTTTTCCACAGGGTGTGAGAACCAAACTTCGAACATCGCTCGCCTTCCGTATGCTGACAAGATTTCCTCGCATGTGTTCATATGAGACCGATGATGGGTTCCCTTGAGTGGACTTAAATGGACGCCACTTCGTGTACTTAAATGGACGCCACTTCGTGTACTTAAAATTGGGGATGGATAGAGACTTATCTCTATTCATCTTACCATTCATAGTCGGTCTCTGGCTCAAGCGTGCAGGGCTTATGTGAAATTTCGACATAGGCACCCATATCTTAGTTCAGTAACCGTCACAGGAATTGATTTACGTGAGCCTATATGCCTTGTCAAGGTTCCGATGCCTGAACCATTCACCTAGAAGGTGTGCTAGGAGTTGTTTGCCACCCAAATTTACACAAGCGGCTTATCACTCGGAGACACATCGAGTGAAGCTTAATGTCACTAAGTTGATCTCTTACGTATTCAAGTCCTTCTCGGAAGGGCAGTCTAGCATGCAGTGTGTGTGTGTGTGTGTGAAGAGAATCATCTACTGCACCACCTAAACAGGTGTACGATGTCGAGTACCCCATACGGAAGAAGTATTTCGGGAACATTCCATGGTTAGTGAGTAGCTGATTTGCAAAGGGGTCGTACAGATGCATTTTGAGATCTGGTGTTGGGAAGAATTGACATTTGATACGCCCTTCCTCAGATGTTGTCCATATTATCTCTCGCATCTTTAAAGCAATGTGAGATTGGGATGCCAGCTCAGGTGTTGACCTCGTCACCTGACCGTACTTTAAAGTTACGAGGTATTGGCCTTGGATCTTTCTTTTCGGGGTTGATTCCAGCCCTCGCCAAAAGCACGCTGTGTTGCTCCAGTCCAACGTAAATTCAACCAACCTTTTTAAATGCAGAGCATTCAACAACCACAAGTACATTCTATCTTTAGGTTATTTATTGTATAGGTCATGATCCAATTCAATGTAACCACCAATGTCATATTGATCTAGACCACATCCTGTTCTGAGGGGATGGTAAATTTGTCCATAGGGCCGTATCTGGTCTGCGGGGTGGGTAATCCTGTTACGAGGCCGTATCTGGTTTACGGGATGAGTAAACCAGTCCTGAGGGCTGTATCTGGTCTGTGGACTAGTTAAACTTACATACAGGGCTGCCATCTGGTCTGCGGGCCTATCAAATCTGTCCGGACGGCTCTATCGATCACAGGCTGTGTAAACCTTTTCGGAGTACCGTATCTGGTCTGCGAGCTAGGTACACCTATTCGTAAACCTATTCCTTTATCTTACGCGCACAGAAATTTAAGGACTCCACCTGACACCAACCAGGACAACAGCTATTTCACAAATAACTAAAAAATTCAATGTTATTAATTTGTCTCAAGAGTCTGAGAACAAACCCCTAAATTTGGTGATTTGACACCTTTCCGCCGCTCTGCTACTCGCTTCAAGTCATATTTCCCCCTCTTCTCACCTTCACGCAGATGGGATGCATTAACCCTGAATCCGTTGTTCGTTATTTGTAATTTATGTTAATGATGTTATGGTTAGCCTCAAACAACCACCTTTTTCATTGATTAACCACTAGGCTTCTACGTTTCACTAGAACATATATTAGTACTTTTATCGGTATCACAGAAGAAGCAAAACGTTAGGATTTATATGGTGATAGGATTAAAAGTCTTGTAATGAGGCATTGCCAATTATTCAATTTTTTACTGTGGACTATATTCTGCTTAGGCTTTCAGCTGATGAGGATGCAAACCAAAAATATATTATCCCCAAAACTCGTTTTTTATGTAAATGTTTTATAACAGGCACTTGTGATAAATTAAAAAGCAAAACATTAAAACCATAGGAATGGCTACGTGAATTTTTCTCTGCTTTCAATTTATCTTATTAAGGAAATGTTAAATGAATCGATCTTTAACCTGAATATGAAACAAATCCTAATATCTCCAACGTTAAATCAGTAGTAAATTATATTTCACAAGTAAAAAAAATTTTAAACTTTTTTACTCTACTTATTTACTAAACAATGCCATTCATAATCCCTTGTCAATGCGTATTCCAATAACAAAAGAACTGACAAAATAGCGACGGCTTACAAATGAAACAAAATGAGTCAAAAAACAATTCTGAGAAAACGGAGGACAAAAAATTCTCTTCAATAAGCTAAAGTCATTAAGTGTATCTAATGTTCCTACAAAGAAAGACTTCGGACTTCAGTCTCAAAATTACAGCATTTTGGTCAAAAGTAGTTAAAAAACTCATATCTTGAAAATTTTGACTTAGTGTGCTTCATTTGTAAGCCGACGATACGTACTCTGTACATTAGAAATAGAGTATTAAAAAATTGTTACTCACTGCATATGCTCCTCTATGTTTCAAAATATAGGAGACATCAAATCTTGGTGGTCCGAGTCCAGGTGGGTCTCTGCCCAAAGAAAGAATATATGATTTTAATAACAGGCAGGTGGGTAATTCGATTTATGTCACACTGAAACAACACAGCGGTCTATTGGCGATGGTCCTGGATCAAATCCGAAAGTAAATTTTGAGGACAATATTTCGTGATTTTGAACCACGGTCAGATACGTGATTTCGTGATTTTGAACCAGGTCAATACGACCTGGTATTTCACACCACGCCAATTGCGAGGTATTGTCCTTGAAACTTTCCTTTCAGGATTGATCCTAGACTGTCGCAAATGGACCGTTGTGTTGCTCGAGTAACGTGGAATAAGATATGCAATCATATAGAGATATATAATTATCATCTGGTGAGTGTACTTTACATGAGGATAGATTATCTGGTTCAACGCTGTTCCCTTATAAAATTTACAAAAGAATACTTGCTTTCATTCGACAAAGTCCATTTTCATCCTCGAATTCTTTCTGATTCACAGATTATGAACTTCGTCCTGTAGAATGTCCAAAATTATATCCTTGCATAAGTAGATTGGATCAAATCCCAAAAAGAATCCGATGGGTATAAATTACAATTGACACCCATTTGCATCAAATTTATTTGCATTTGTCTTATTCCTACCGAGACATATGAGCTAGACCAGGGACATCAGGCTACTGCACTATTTGTCCCGATCTCATAAATGCTCATGGTATATAACACCCACCGCTTCCTTCACCTTAGGCGAAACCAAAAATTATAAATGTATCAATTTAATTAATTCATAAGGTTTAAAGATCTTATATGGGTTATACTTATAAGTGGTATTATTTTAACAACCGTTTTATACAGTAGAATTTAAAGACCAAACTTGGAGATACTGGCCTTCTTGGAGTGGCAAGACAGGTCGCTCAAAATAAGATTAAAATATTGTTATTTAAGTATTCTTTCTTGAACTTCAACCATGAGAGGTGGAATAAGATAAACAGTCATATAGGGATAAATAATGATCATCTGGTGAGTGCTTTACACACATGAGAAGTGTAATTTACCTGGTTCAACGCTATTCGCTTATAAAATTTATAAAGAAATATTAAATTTCGTTCGACGAAGTCCATTTTCAGCCACGAATGTAAAATTTCCTTCTGTTAACTTCGTCCTGTAGAATATCCAAAAATCTATCTTTGCATAAGTAGATCGAATCAAACCGCCAAGCGAAACCGACGGGTATAAACTACCATCGACACCCACGTGCATCGAATTTATTTACATTTGCCTTCTTCCTACCGAGGCACATGAGCTAGACCAGGACATCAGGCCCTGCACCATATGTCCCGATCTCATAAATGCTCATGGTTATAACACCCGCCTTCTCCACCTTGGGCTAAACTAAATGTCCCCTGTTTTCTTAGCGTCCAAATGGAAAGTAATATCTTTCAGGCATAGAGGGTGGGTCGACAAAGAAAAGCGTTATTATTCAAATAGGGAGCGAGGTACAGAGTGCATATTTTCTGCAGAAACTTTATGGAATTTCTCGGATGTTATGTTTTCGACTGTATTTTTCGATCGAATTCCCCCATCCATCTCGTTTGGTGCAGCATCGAAAGAATAAGTATTTCATGGAGACGTCTAAGCCGACTTTTCCAAATTACCTCCGAATATTGATGAAAGAGCATTTGTTCCCATGACTGGAGAAGTATGGGAAATGCGTTGTTTTCGGTCGCATTGTTTGGGAGAGGAACTGGAGCTTTAAGTAATCAGCCCCGAATGGGGCATTTGAAATGGTAGATCGGGCATCAGATATTTGTTTTTACAAGGAAAATAAACAGTGCAGTTTGCTGTTCAGACGAAAGGAATTCGTTTCTTTGGCGTGTTTTTTCTGTGTTGGAAGTACAGTAATCTGTATCAACTTGTTAGTTCAATTGAGCCCGGTGGTAAGTTAATATAACCATGCGCTAACTTTTAAAGCATTCCTTTGTCAGATATTTAAATAAGATACTGACAATCTTCACAAATAATTTCCGTTCCTTCTCAAAAGACTTGTGACCGAACATTTCCTTTACAGGTAGTTTGTTTTCAATGTTTAGGAAGATTTGATTTGATTGATAGGAGTTCTTCGTTTTACACTTTTTCAATTCTCGCGAAACCTATCTCTTTATTAAAATGCTTTTCTAAATAGCTTAACTAAACTCCTCCCAAACATCTAAAACTTTTATGTCGGTATTAACCCTTCTTCGCGGTATTGATTATTTCAATTTTAATTAATCCTCGAACTTCTTTTGAATTTGCAATTATTGCCTGTTTTTAGATCTTTTGGTCAGTTTTGTTAATGACGAGACACATCGCCGATACAACCACCAACAAAAAACAGAAAAAGGTATAACAGAAAATGTTAAACAGAAAAAGGTATTTTAATCATCGGTCAAATAAATTGACGATTATAACCAATTTACCTTGAACCCCATTCCCTAAATCCACTCAGAAACAAATAAGTTAACGCTTTGGATAGGATCCCTTCTTATATTGAAAATATTTGAAATTGTGATTTCTGACTCGATCTGTGGTCTGAGGAATACTTTTTTTTAACTTGAAGAATATCACACTCACCATCCCACTCTGACTTTAAAGTAGCTGTTTTAGATGCTATTTGTTTTAGAATGGGTCAGAGAGATGGAAATAAGCATTACAGTAAATAAACCTTAATCTGCATATGGGTTAGTAATATTCTATATTCTGTTCACTATTTTCTGAAAAAGTTTATGAACAGTCCTAGATATTACCAGAGACGGAACTCGTTTCATTCGGCAAGTCCTAAAAATATTTCTGAATTTATGAAAATTTGTAAGAAGCTGTAGTTATTCTATTACGAAAAGTGTATTTGAATTATGTGGAAAATTGCTCAATTGACAGATAACCAGTTTAGATAAACAAAAAAAGTAGAAATACGTACAGGTTAGGAACTATGTTGACCATTCAATAGATAACCAGTTTAGATAGAATTACAAAAACATTCAATATATTAGCAATCTAATTATTTAAGGTTATTGTAAATAGAATTTCGCTTATAATGATTGCAATTTATATAAAATCACAGTGACAGGTTTTATCTTTTTGCATAATTGTTTCAATATTTGTTTCCTATCGACAATTAAGTATTTTTATTTGAATGTGCAACATAAACTAACTATTTGTGATTAAAAAATATTGAATGGTGTATTCTGTGGGAAGCCAATTCTAAATGGTATCCGTTTCAGCCACACGTTATTCACCACGATAAAAAAAATACACATAATTCATTTCAAATGCACTAAGTAGTATTTGGGAGAAAACAGCTGATATAAACGTCGAATTTAAAATGCCTAATTTTAAACTCCATTTCGAGACAGTTTTTACCCATTACTTGACGGTCAAATATAGAATACAGGCGACCGACAAGTTGCGAACAAAAAACTTAATTAAATCCTTCACAAACCGTGTTCCGTAATTGCATTCTGTAATGCGTCCGTTCCTCTGAAGTAGCGAAACTAATCCAACTTCCGTATCGAAAGCAGAAAAGAAAGTGAAATCGTGCTTGTCTCAACAAAAATCCCAAAACATTTCTTTAAAACCAAGCCCTTAGGCAAACACTGACGGCCAGCATGTGTCACAAGCGAGTCCAAGACAGCGAATGCAGCGTAATTACAAACAACGATCCGTTGGTTTGTTTAATTTTTAACTTAATGATTATATACGACAAGTTGAAATTGTTTCCTCAAACAGCTCACAACTCTTTAGAGGGGATGTTTATCTTCGGTCCTCATTGTTTTGAAGATACTTTTTGAAGAACCATCAAGCCAAACAGATAAAATGAGAGATTTTACACGGCTTGCTGGATGTTGCTGCCTATACTAATTCCTTGATGCATCTACAGCACGTACGAAAGAATGATCTTTCGCCTCTTGGAATAAATGCGATTATTGCAGCCACTGAAGCCCGTTTGAAGGCCTCCATTTTCCTTCCAAGAATTTATAAAGCAAACCTATTTAAGGTTGAAGCATAGTGGAAGGGATTAAAAAGCTTCAAGAAAATTCGCGAGTATTTAGTCATAATAAAGTTAAATATTAGTTCAAATGGTTACTTTCGTTTAATTTATCCTTTGGATTTCCATGGTAAACCGATTAAAAATCTTTATTCTGAAGATAAATAAGAAATGTTCCTGGGAAATTAAATAGAGATGGCAAAGAAACGTTTGGTTTCGTAATGATTTCGGGTTAAATTTGGAAGAAAACTTCTTTTCTTCCAATTTCTTCCTTGTTTCGTTTGATACTCATTAAACATTCATGTCTGTTGCTGTTTAGGTTAATGAAAATGTACTTGTAATGCTATGGCGTAATTCATAGAATTTAAATCCACTTTAATATTTATTTACAGAACTCAATTAATTATATTTATTAGATTCCATTCTATCTTAGTAAAAAAAATTACAAGAATTCTAATCATAGTTCAGTTTTTCGTTCTGAATTAAAAGCTGTTAAAAAAGTTTTAAATTATATATAAATTTCAAATAGAAATCCATTGGAATTTGTCGAATATGAGTTTTATCTCATCAAGTAAGCAGGAGCTTGATTCAATATATAAGCAAATAGTACGGTGAAATAGAAAACCAGCAAAAGAAATGTCGTGTAGAAATAGTTAAACATTCGAACGAAGAAAATTTGAAGGTTTATTTGGGGAGGGTGAAAACACGTCAAAATATAAGAGAGCTGAAAAGTATTAATCTATATAAATAAGAATACAGTGTTTGTACATTTAATATTTTTTATCCATTTCAGGTTTTCTATCCGTTTCGGACCCTACTGATGCAAAATCCGTCTCTTGTGGATCTTTGTGTCTGTCTGTGTGTGTGTGCCCTTACTACGTTCAAACGGTTGAGTATATTTTCATGAAACTTTACAGACTCTTAGTTCTTACATTCGTTTAGTGACTGATTTTAGTTGCGTATGTTTGTCTGTCCGTCCTCTCGTTCTATGTTCGATTTCGTATTTGCGTGTTTGCACACGTATCACAAAAAAAATTGTTTAATATATATTAATACACTTTCCCATATTTGATACACTATATTTTAATTTAGTAAATGCATTATTTAAAATTTCTTTGCTTATATATGTAGGCGAGTTTCGCGTTAAAGCATCTGAGTAACTATACTTAAATCAACCATAATTTAGTAGAGCTTTGAAATATAATAGCTGGGAGGTATATTGAGCGTTGCAATTACTTGAATTGTTTACCAGTGCTGCTGAAATATCAATTATTTTCCAAAACTATTTTTACGGAATTTAAATTCTAATACTTCGAGCATTATTTTTCTTTACGAAATATACAAAAATTCTGAATATTTTGACAGACGATAAAGAGAATAAAACTATACAGAACAAAACGTTTCAAAATAGGACTGATAGCTAATATGGCAACCTTGGTATTTTTTTAACCGTTTGCTTTTTTAAATTTGTGTCCGTTGTATTCCAAGAATCTATTTTGTAGTGAAAATCAGATACATTCATAACTTGTCGTTCGAAGCTTTTTTAAAATTCTGTTTCAATATGTGTTTCTGGGTTTTCAATTTGAGTTTCGTTCCATAACTGTAATTAAGGTAAGTTGTTTAATTAGTTTTAAAAACATTTTAATCATTGTATGATAATTTTGAGAAACGCTTTTGTTTTTAAATGACGTTACAAGGAATTTAAATGCATTCTATGAACTATTCTATGCATTCTGGGTAACATTGGCACACTAGAGACTTTTCTTTATTAATAAAAATTTAAATTCTACAAGAATGTAAAATGTTAAATATTACATTTATTTACATTTGTGAAATTGGGTATTTAGCAATTGTGTACCTTTATTAAAGTGTGGCAGTTGTTGCATGTGATGAATAGGAATTGGGCAATTCATTTACGAAAGGGGAAATTAATTAACCAATTAAACCCGAGTGACGCCGGGTAATTCTGCTAGTAAATAAATAAAAATTAACATCATATAAAAGTAAGCATAGTTTAGTTTTAGGATTAATTACAAGAAGCTTCTAGAAAGTTTTATGGTGCTATTACCAAACATACATAATACAATATTTAAATTGATTTCAATGAAAAAATAGTTAGGGGAAAATATCACCTGCCATCTAAGTCTAATGACATTTTTGAACCTGTAACACTTTATATTTTCTTTAAGTTATTTATCGTCTGTTAAGTTCAGTACATGGAATTAATGTTTTATAGTTGGAAATAGGTTTTTCACTTTCTTAGACTATAACTATTCGAAAGATAATAATGTTATTTATTGCCAGTTTAAAATTTGCAATATAAAATTAATATATTCTTGAAGACCCCTGTGTGAATATCATCACAGCCGGATAGGATAAAATAAACCTCACTAAAATAATTTAATAAAATTTTAATCACAAATGTTTTTACACTTGGAGTTCTAAGTTTAATTTTTGTAAATTTCTCGAATACGCCTTATTCATTGCATATCTGACTTACCCATTCATTCTTCATATGAAATGAAAAATACCTTTGAATGTAAAATATCTACAGTTAAAATTTCAGAGTTCAGCTAAACAGGATATCGTTCGAAACGTCACCATCGGGTTTCCGAAATTCAGACGGTAACGAGATTTAAAGTTTTTTTTTTAAGTGGAGAATTCCAAGACGACTGAGAAAAGACATAAAAATACTTCCCTGACCACTTTTATGAAGTGAATCAGCAGAGTATCTGACATGCTTGGATCATAAAAACTTTGAATACTTTTTTCTAGAAAAACTTCTTGCGGCGAATTTAAAACTTATTTTCTTAACTGTTGTGGCCGACTTTTGTCCATCTAAACATCCGCTTAGAAAAGTAAAGAAGTTTATTTTAGAGAAAAATAAAGTTTATGCTTTATAAACGGCACAAAACCATTTTATAAGATATATAGGCGTCACTTGAACTGCTTACGTTGGAAGTTATAAACGCTGGCCTTATTGACAAAAGAGACACATTAAAAACAAGACTTTGGAATAAATATTTTTATAAGTTTTTATTGTGTGCAAAGAAAAAGAGACTTTCAGTTTAGAAAGTTGACAATCGTTAAAAATAATGGAAAGAACTGTAATTCAGAACTTTAACTAGTGTCTTACAAGGAAATTTAAAAAAATTATGATAATATGAGTATTTCTCATTTTTATCTCAAATTCATAGTAAACTCTATCTATACTATTAGAAATTACATTCTCTTGCAGCAAATTTTCCCAAATTTTAAGAAGACACAATGCCTCTTTTGAAGGGGCCACAGTAAAATCAAGAGGAAAAGATTTAAGAAAAAGTGCCTAATTTTGATAAACTGCATCTCCTAAAGTTTGCTGCGTATCACAATGAAGTGTTGAACAGTGTTTGTATACATTCTATACTACAGAAAAGTTAAGTTAATGTTTTAAAATTAAGTAATATTTTAAGTTCTCACAATTCGGGAAACACCTGTCTTACAGATAATTTACATGTATAATTCTCTCACTGGAGCTAAAAAAGTATAATTTGAATTTGCTGAGAGGTAAAGATAGAATAGAAAGTAAAGTAAATTTGCTTTAAAATAACTAGATTATATTGCTATGTTCTATTAAAATGTGTAATGACAATTTCATCTAAGGTCTACTACACTGTTTTCTGAATGTATGTTCAGTATCGCGAAACCCTAAGTGTTTAATGTTTATGTGGATAGTTCTCTACTTATTAAATTATATATTTTTTAATTAAACGCTTTATTTATAATTTTTTCATGCTAGGGCGTGTCATTAGCGAACGCAGCGAGTATTCGCGGAGCGAACAAATCAAAATTACTTAGCAACTTTCGGGAGCTTAGCGAATGGAAGCAAGTAGGGTGTGGAACCCTTTAGTGAAGTATAATTTACAATATAACTGTGAAAGAAATGTAGGCCAAGCATTTTGATAGTATTACCAGTGCAACCTCTTCATGTGCCTACTAAATTGCATGTTATCAATCTTGATAGGACGTGTTGTAAGCGAACAAAGCGAGCATTTGAGGAGCGAACAAATCAAAATTACTTAGCAATCTTCGTGGCCTTAGCGAGTGGAAGCGAGAAGGGTATGGAACCCTTAAATGAATTATAATTTACGATATATATATATGTGAAAGAAAGGCATTTTGATATTGTTACCAATGCAACCTCTTCCTGTGCCTACTAAACTGCGTGTCATCACTTTGGAATAATTCATTTACATTGCACGCTAACATTAAACACAAAGAGCTGGAATTTTTCAAAAAATCTTTAATCCCCATGCCGTGGCAAAAACATAACCCACCCCCTCCCTCTGGTTGTAGGCGTTTGTAATGACCATCTTAATTCAGTCCAATTGAAGAGAAGAAAAGTACACTTTCGCTCACGATACTAATCACAATTAATGGATTCCCATCGTTCCTGAAAAGCGTGTAATTTATTCAAATGGAAAAGCACCTAAAAATAGCCCCAAATCACATTACAATACAATGTGGGCACGAAATTTTCTATTTATTTGTATGTGTGGAAGGCTATTTTTATCCACCTCATTTTTATAATTTATATGGACGCTTCGTTATAAAGTTACAAAAATAGGCGCTCGTTTACAGGGACGGGGGAATATTTCCACATTGAAGGCGTGGGTGTATGTCATGCGATAAAAACGACACGCAAGAACATTTTTTTCCTGTTCGTTTCCATGCCTAAGGAATACTCGTTATTTTAATACTCGTTACTGTTTATAAACACAAGCTACTTGCTGACCTAATGTATTGAATGAAATCCTTGGTAACTACAGAGAGAGAGCCTGTTCGGACATTTTTTGAACGATTTTACTGGACTGAAGCTCAATTTTTTACATGAAATTTTTGTGCTTTAAATGTTCCATTTGATAGCCCTTATTGTTAACCATCTTTCTACACCTTAATTTTCATGATAATAATGACTTTTGTAGTATCGACAGTGGTATTTTGTCCCATTCTTGCTCCACAGTTTTCCAGTCCTTGAATGGTTTTAGGTCGACGTTTCGATAATGCCCTTTATAAAAGTCCAAAAGCACAAAAGTCCATGGATGAAACATCTGGAGATTTAGCAGGAATTTCAGTAAAGGGTATTGACTTGATAACAGTTTCTTGTTCCATTTTTTCCAAGAATTTAATAGTCAATTTAGATGTATGGCTGCTTGCTTTACCCTGATGCAGTTCTACTGATTGTTGGCACTGTGGGTAAAGATATGGTATTTCTTTTTTGAATATTGGGGATAAAATAGGGTCTTGATAATATGTGGAAGTTGATTTTTACATTTCCCCCTCTTTTTACTTTTAATTTTCCATTATATGCAAAACCGGCAACAATCATAAATCTCTCAGAGAAAGTTCTCACGTTCACTTTGATATAGTCCTTTGACTTGGCGGATTCTCTTTTAAAATTAAAGATCTTACCTTACAAATATTCTCAGAATTTTTTCTTTTTTGGATACTTTTTGGAAGTATTTTTCCACTTTTACGTTTTTTCCTTTCTCATTAATAATATTACTCATCGTACCTTTAGATATCGAAAAACCATGACTTTTACAGCGTTCTTGAATACTTTAATAATTATAATTCTTTTCGGAAAGAGAGGAAACATAGCCTTCCATCCATTGCTTATTTAAAGGCGCCATTTTGAAAGTAAACTAAACTCTGAGTTAGCAGACGATAAGTTATACTTTAACTATTTAACTGCTGAGAAAATAAAATTCTTTCGTAGGGCATACAATTTTTTACAGCTCATCAAAATCGTTCAAAAATGTCCGAATAGCCTCTGTATTCCAAGAGGTTTATGTATTTTGACGAAAAATCTGTTCTCGGAAAATTCTGTCACCACTGTTAAATTGTATTCAAAGTAGGAAATATCTTAAAGTTGGTGTCAAAGGTTTGGAGTCTTATAATACGATGTGGTGTAATACCTTCATTTGACGTATGCATTTCCTGTAAGTCAAGATCAATTTCTAGTGAAATATTTAGATGACCAAAAGCTTTTAAATACTTTCCGCATCATTAAATACCCAGTGCGAAAGAGATGCTTTTAATGCCTTATGTGAATATTTTCCCTTTCAAAATTCTTCCGTCTCTCTGCTATTGCAGTTCAGAATAGAATCCTAACACTCAATGGTAAAATCTGGGGTCGCTTGGAGGGTTAGAAGAACAAATAGTATAGCTAACAAAACAAACTAGTAGAACCAAACCAAGTTTAAAACTATAAAATTCTAAGTAAGATATTTAAGAATGAATTTGCTACAAAGTAAGAGCTGATAAGTCTTACGAACCCCATATAAGGAGTGAAGCATATAACCCCATATAAGGAGTGTTTCAAAATTTCCTGTGCACATTTAACAACGAAACCATATTCACATAGGGAAGTATGTCCACAAGATCCCCTGGTATGATAGAGTGCATGCTAAGTTGCAGAAAGACAGCAAGTATGTGGAAAACATTTTTACTAGCCCCTATTTTGGAGTTTAATAATAGTTGTTCACTAGCAGTTTCGTAGAAGATGTCGAAAGTCACGACCAGCAACATTAATGCACTCCTGAAACCATCGACACATGAATTACCCTTCGATTTCAAATCTTGTTGGCCTTTAGCGGACACATTCAATATTTACGACGAATGTTGTGGACAGAGTCAGCTCAGAGTCAATGGAGGTATCGTATACGATTGCTTTGAATTATCTCCAGAGGAAGTAGTACTCGTAGCTAGGTCTGTAGTCCAATGCGAAATAGTAGAATTTACGTCGCACCGGACTATTGGTGACAGTCCCGGAATCAATCCATAAGGGAAAGATCCGAGGACAACACCTCGTAATTTTGAACCACGGTCAGATGACGAGCACAACACCTGAGATGGCGCCCCACTCTCCAAACTTCCACACCACGCCAACGTGAGGACAGTTGTAGACAGGCTCGACAAATTTAAAGCCCTCACGTACACGGCGGTCTTTAGTTGGATCGAGTTTCGAGCTCTCAACAATCCGGCTGATAATCCGCGATTCTACCAACTGGGCTACAGAGGACTTATCCCAGAGGAAGAAATCAATGTATGATGAATCGAGATATCGCGGTGGCTAAGCGAATGGTTGACCTCAGTCAAACCATCTCGAGTCTCAAAAGTATCGGACAAAAACATCCCTGTGCGAATACGGTTTAATTTTGTGTTCCCAAAGTTTGAATCTCAAGATTAGAAACACCCTGTTCTTTAAATTATTTTCTTAATTTCTGTTATAATCAGTGAAGATATAAAATACAAATGCCTACTTCACGAGCATAACTTCATTTGTAAATCATTTATATTTTTGGATCAATCAATAATGAAAATGTATACAAGGACTTCATATCTGAAGGATAAATGAAGGATAAACTTTAAGTGCAATGAAAAGGCTTTGATGAAGCTACAAGCCAAAATATATCAGATATTTGATGTTTTATTCAGTTTGCATTTCATCATATAAAAAGTAAATGGTTTTAATTAAATATTAATAACACTGGAGGCACATTTTTAATCTTAATCTGAAACAAAAAAATGTATGCTTTTTCAACATCCGTAATTTAACAACGCACTCTCCCTTCGGTAATGTTCTTATTATCATAATTGATTTTAATAAGTACGCACACATTTTTTAAAGAGACGTGTTTAGAAAAATATCACTATGGTTGTAGCTCGTCAAAGTGAGGATTAATTTGTGACAATTTTGCTTTAGAATTTTTTGTTTAAACTAATCTTATTTTTGAAAGATTAATCTTTGCCTAATTATATACTTCTTGACACCAATTTTTCATGCAGGTTGCTAATACGTATGTGTGACAGTATTATACCTGTGTTAAGTAAAGATAATTTTTTTATCTTTTAAGGGGTTGTAGCGTAACATTATGGTTTTCGTTTCTAACAAAAGGCAATTAATTTAAACTTTGAATGCATTCGAATTTATATTTATGACTCATTTTCAAATAATTTAAGATTAGTTTTCCTTGATGGAATTTGAATGGACTATTTGAATGTGTTTTACTCTCCTTGTGATTGTCTCCACGAGGTACCTTGTCATAAGCAAACCTGACCAAATCTTGATGAACGAGATATCTTGTCCAGGAAGATCTAGTCTTCTCTCATTATTAGAAAAATATGATCAGATCTTGATCTTGTCATCATAAAAAAATGGCAATATATTGATCGACAGTATCTTGTCGAAACCACTTGGAGGGTTAGACAAATAATAAAAAATGAACTGGCTATGTTTGTTGATTAGTACACTCAAAGTACAATTATATGAAAAACTAACAATCACAAGGACTATTTGTTATTAAAAATGAATGAACAACAACAATAGCAATGTTGTTGAGTAAAAAAACTAACATAATAACAAATATTTTTTAGAAAAATAAATTATTTATTGCAATACCAAATTTGTATATGAAGTTCATATAATTATAATTGATATGAGCGTAATACCGATAGTGTTAAAAAAATAAATCAGCAACTACAATAGTTTTGCAGTCGTGGGTCTAACCATTGGAATGATTTGTCTTCTCTATGTTATTACTACTATAAGCAACTCGTCTCTAGCTTCTCACTTTATGCTGGTCATGGCCAGCACACTATAATCTGAAGGTGTTATTGAAGAGAACATGAGACTTTACGTTATGGCTTTGATATTGCGATGGGGCCTTATTTCTCAATTGATAGGTGACAATTATTGCAGAGAAGATATAGTATTATTCAAATAAAGGGTTGAATGGAGTGTGAAAAGAATAAATGGAAAGTGAAATTGTGTATAATGCACCCGTTGAATGAAAGTAAAGGTTTATGCATGTCATAATTGTTGTGTGTGATGGTGATGATATATAATCCTTCCACCATTGTTTCATGTTTCGTTTCGTTCCAAGGAGGAAGTGAGGTGTAAACATCCGTGATACTTCTGAGAAAATACAAGTATTTAAATGGATTTAAAAAAAATGAATACATGTTTTTTTGCGTAATTTAACAACAAAGATTTTTATCACGAGGGTTTCATTAAAAGTTTAGTTTCTGGAAATAAATTAAGACCGAAGAGGATTTAAGGAAATAAAGTTTTCTCTGAATTATCAACAATCAAAATTGGTATACCAAGCATGAGTTTTATGGGAAAGGTCATTTGACCATGCTGCGCCAAAAACGAGACAGACAACGTCAAGTAATGGACATACACACAAAGAAAGCTTTACTGACTGTCGGGATAGGTAGTGTGGAGATCCGAGCTGATCGCCTGAACTTATACCTTGGACCGATCGCTAGGGTGTTACAAAGTGTTACGGAGATTAGGACTAACACAATTTATTTCTCTACCTAAAAAACTATGTACAGCAACCGTTATATCAAATTGATGGAACAGCCTACACGCTGCCACTTGCATTAATTCTGTAAAAAACTGCGCTCGCTCCACCTGCGCGTGGAAGCCTTCAGTTACTAGTTCAAAACTGCGCTCGCTCCACCTGCGCGTGGAAGCCTTCAATTACTAGTTCAATTCTAACTCACTCTCGCTGAGTCAGGAAAATAGTTTCTACCAGTCACCGGATTTCAGCGGACATCTGCACGTGTGGTTAAGTCGATCATCAGCCGTTTGCACATCCTCACACGCCGCCGCCAAGAGGAAAACAGATTTTTTTTCCAAAAAAATCTGTTTTACTAATAATATAGTCCGAACATTTGTGGCAACCGGTCAGATCAGGAGTGGTTACCCTCTCAACCCAAGAGAAATCAAGGGATCCAAAAAAAATTATGCATAAGAACATTTATACTTTGCAACCACTTTTCAAGCTAATATTAGATCTTAACATCCAAATGCTATATCTATTTACACCACCAACAATCAAATATTGATACTCCCGAACTCCAATACCTTTTCATTCTAAATTGATCCAATCTACAAAACCTAACCTAAAGTATTGCAAAAATAACATTCGACTAACACCATACATATAAAATTAACCATTATTTACACTATATTTAATATACATCTTAACTCTCCATATTTAGTTATAAAAAAATAACAATCTCATCCAAATATGCTACCAAGCCTTTATTGATCGACCTCTCTTTCCAAGCGGGAGAGAGCATCAGCTCTGATGATAAATCCCAGGGCGATGGGTCAACTTGTAATTCCACCTTTGAAGGGCAAGTGCCCACCTAGTTAACTTGGGGCTCTTAGGAGTTGTCTCGACCAGATATTTTAGCGGATTGTGATCAGTTATGATCTCCACAGTGTTACCCTGCAACCACTTATCAAATTTTTTCAGTCCAAATAACACGGCATAGGCCTCTTTCTCAATGGTAGACCAATTCTTTTGGGTGTTATTCAATTTTTGACTAACAAAAGCAATTGGCCTATAGTTTCTATGCTCGTCCTTCTGGGTCAAACAACATCCAATAGCGTAGTGGGACGCGTCTGTGTGGACCTGGAAGGGTTCCACGGCATTGGGGGTGCTTAACGCAGTGACCTCACATAACGCATTTTTCAACCGGAGGAATGATTCTTCCTCGCGTTTCCCCCAAAATACCTTTCCCAATTTTTTTCCTTTTGTCAACTGCGTTAAAGGGGATGCTATCTCTGCATAACCAGGAATGTAAGTCCTATAAAATCCCATCAGTCCTAGAATGGATCTGACTTCCTTTTTTGATACGGGTCTTCTCAACTGTTTGATGGCTAATATTTTGTCATTGTCAGGAGAGTGCTTTCCCCCTCCTATCTTATGTCCTAAGTATTTTATCTCTTTGGATGCAAATATGCATTTCTTAAGTTTCACCGAAAATCCGAGATATTCCAGATCAGATAAGATTTTTTTCAAGTGTTCTAAATGTTCTTCCCACGTTTTAGAGAATATAACAATGTCGTCTATATAAGCTTGCGCATAAGCGGAATGTTTGTGCAACACTTGATTCATAATGCGTTGGAAAGTTCCCGAAGCTCCTGACAATCCAAATGGCATCACTTTCCATTGATACACCCCGTTGTGGGTGGAAAATGCTGTCAAAACTTTGCTCTCGTCCTCCATTTTTATTTGATAATATCCCCTTTTCAAATCCAAGCAAGTTAACCATTCGGCCATCCCCGCAGTGAAGATCAACTCCTGCATGTCCTTCATAGGATAACTGGGCACTTTTGTTATCAGATTAAGCGCCCTATAGTCAATGCACATTCTAATCGAGGCATCCTTCTTCGCGACACATACAATGGGATACGTAATGTCTGCATTGGACGGCTCCAAAAGACCCAATTCTAAAAGTTCTTGGACTTGCCTATCCACTTCTGAACGGTATGCTATTGGTATGCAATAACTATGTGGTTTTCTCCGGATGGAGTCAGGCAGCAATTCAATCTTGTGCTGACTTACTCCCACGGGTTGTATTGGTCGGCAAAAAAGTGTTTCGAACTTACACAAGAGTCTTTTCAATTCTTCCTCCTGTTTAGGATTTAAGTACGGTGTCGTGATCATTTTCACTTCTTGGGTGAACTCGTCTCTTGCTTCGACAATTGGAGCGTTTTCTATGTTACCAAATTCTTCCTCACCTTCAAAAATGACATTTACCGCGTTGGAACCGACCACAAATTCCCTTATCTTGTTCTGGTGAACGTGCCTCATCCTATTGTCTGGCATCTTTATAATGAAAGAATGTTCATTCTTTTTCTCTTCAATGATTCCGGGACCTTGCCATCTGGCCAATAATTTGTTTGTAGAATCTGGCAAGAGCACGATGACTTTATCTCCCGGCTTGAAAGTCTTTCTTGTAGACCTTAAATTATAATAATGGGCCATTTTCCCTTGTTGTATATTAGATGTTATCTTGGCTTTCTCTGCGGCCTCCTCCAGTCGGGTTTTCAACTTCTCCAGATAGACATGTATTGGGGTTGTATCCAGCTGCAAACCCTCGTGTCTTCCCGTCCAGGTATTCTTTAGAATCGACAAAGGACCTTCTGGCTTCCGACCAAAGAGCAATTGAAAAGGCGCTACACCCGTTGTACTGTTCGGGACCTCTCTGTATGCCCATAAAATGAACGGTATTTTGGTGTGCCAGGTCCGTGGTTCTTCCTTAATGGTGTGATGTAACATACTCTTTAAAGTTTGGTTAAATCTTTCCACTAACCCGTTTGATTGTGGATATAATGGTGTGGAGAACCGTGGAGTTGAACCCATTCTTTTTTCAAATTCCTGAGTCAATTCAGCGTTGAAATTTGTACCATTGTCCGAGGCAATTACGTTTGGCACTCCAGTCCTCATAAAAATAGATAATAAAGCTTCACACGTTGCTTTGGCTGTAAGACTCGTCAAAGGGATCGCCTCAGCCCACCTTGTATGTTGGTCTACCATACACAAGATAAATTTGTGTCCTTTAGAACTTGGAGGATCTATCGGTCCTATGATGTCCACATTGACCACTTGGAAGGGCAATTCTGGCCGCGCAACGGGAGTTATTGGGGCCCTATCTTTGTGTTTGACCCTTCTCGTCAACTGACAACCTTCACATGCTAAACAAAACTGTCTCACGTCTCTTGATAGCCCGTTCCAATAGAACGAATATCTAATTCTTTCTATTGTCTTCCTCGCTCCCATGTGTCCCCCAAACACTGAGCAGTGGGCTAATCTAAGAACCTCTTTTCTTCTACGTTTAGGAAGAACCAATTGACATACATTCTCTCCAAGAATCTTGTCTTTATGAAAGACCAAACCATCGTTAAAGAAAAATCCTCCACTACCTTGCTTAGCCTGTTTTCTGATCTCTTCCAGCTCTCTACACTCCTCTTGCTCTTTACGGAAGCTTTCCGTCTTCGATATCCCTTCTTCCTGGTCTCCGTCGGTGCTTTCTACCACTAACACTTCTGTGTCCTTATTCACTTCAACGGAATTCCCTTCTGTGTTCCCCTCTTTTGTAGGTGGTTCCAAGATGTTTCCACTACCAATATCGGTGGAAATTAATTCCTGCTTTCCTCTAAGCATGTCTCGGATATCTGGTGGCAACAGCACATCTTCCACCAATGAGGGAGCAACTGCGCAGAGGACTTCTTGGTGAAGCACATCACCCCTACCTCCTATGATCAGTCCTATGGGAACGTTCATTAACGGGCATTTCTCCGCTGGACCGAAGATTCCTTTAATAAAGATGGACGATTTCTCTTCCAGCGACAGATTTTGTACAATATCTTTTCGTATGACGGTAATTTCAGTCCCAGAATCAATTAGGGCTTTTGCCTCCCTCCCGTCAACACTAATTAAGATTCTTTCCAAGGGGCAAAGATTGTCTCGCCAGGATCTTTCCTTAAAGGATACAACTTTAGCTACCACCGCCGTTCCGCCAGTATTCAGTGTCCTTTTCTCATCCCCCACACCGCTTTCTTCAGTTATGATCCTATTCACGTTCGCTTTCCTTCTATTATCGTGATCTGATCTTCCTTTATCCGACTTTGGACAGAACCTCTTCATGTGTCCCTCCATTCCGCATGAGAAACAAACAAGCCTGGAATTATGTTTCGCCGGTTCTGGTTGAGTTCTGTGATAGGTTCGTTTGGTGTCCTGCTGAGATATGTGGTATCCACCGTAACCTCTTGCATCATACTGGGTCTTGTATCCCGAATTTGTCTTCATGGTGGTACTTGGCTGTCTCTTGTATGTTCTACGAACACATTCGTATTCGTCTATCTTTTCAGCCAGCAATGAAGGTTTTGATATTTTCCCCCATTCATCGATAAAATGGTCCCTGGCTTCCTGTGGCACTCTTTTCTTGACTTGATCGGCTATCATCAATTCCTTCAGACTCTCAAAATCGGAGATACCAAGTCCTTCGATCCATCCTTGAAAATAATTGGTTACTTCATAAGTAAAATCTTGCCAAGTTTTATCAGGACTTTTTTGATGTTGAATTAACTTCTGGCGAAATCCCTCTGGATTCATCTTAAACTTCTTTAACAAGAGGTCTTTAATGTGTTCATAATCTTCTAATCCCTCTTCCGAAACCCTCGCAATCAATTCTATTATCTCCAAAGGCATTAGGGTCAAAAGACATGATACCCAATTTCTTTCATCAATTTTCCTCCGCCTAGCTTGACTTTCGAACAGGGAGAGGTATAAAAGGATATCACCCTCTTTCATTTGGAATTTGGGCATGTATTTCGTCATGTCGACATGTATATCGGTAGGACTACTTCTTCCTTCTATGGAATCATTGCTTATCCTTATTCCTGCTTCTATCCTTAACTTTTCTAGCTCAAATTCTCTTTGTTGTTTCTTTCTCTCCTTTTCCTCTTCTCTCTCTTTCTCTTCTCTCTCCTTCTTCTCTTCTCTCTCCTTCTTCTCTTCTCTCTCCTTCTTCTCTTCTCTCTCCTTCTTCTCTTCTCTCTCCTTCTTCTCTTCTCTCTCCTTCTTCTCTTCCCTCTCCTTCTCTTCCATCTCCTTTCGTGAACTCACTATCGTTTCAAGCATCTCCATCACGAATTCGACTTCGTATGACTTACTTCCTGTTATGAGATCTTTCAGTCCTATAACTTTAATATTTGGATCAGGAGTTTCCCCTAACTCCAATGCTAAAGTAAATAGATCGCATTTCTTATATTTTCCCAAAAAAACCATATTCACCAATATATTTTCCTTTCTAACTGGTATTAACTAAAAGACCATTAAAATAAAAACCCTTTTCAGCTACTGATTGACTACCCCTAGCATATATCACAATTGTTTAAAGAGAAAAATAATGGTTCACCCTAAACTGATAACGATGACATGTGAACAATAACACTGACGTGTCACATGAGTTAACGCTCAATTCGTAACTCTGAAATTCCAGCACTGTCGTGCTTTAAAAATACCTTCTGCCACTCCTGGTGTATCACAATTCTTCAAGAGAAACTATAATCAGCACTTTTGGCTAAGAACACTAACGTGTCACCTGCGCTGTCGCGCAATTCTAAAATTTGAAATACGGATGTATTTCCCGCACTGCCGTGCTTCAACTACACCTCATCATTTAACAAACAAATATGCTTCACCTAACATTTATTTAGCAATGGATCCCTGATTATTTCTCTTAAAAGAAAGGGTAAACAACACTCACCCGGTTCGTCTGCTTCACCAGGATTTCGCGTAGCCTCGCCGTCCGTTTCCTCAGGATTTCTCGTCTCTGGTCCAATCTTTACTGTTCCGGTTCGTCTGCTTCAACAGGGTTCCTCGGAATTTCTCGTCTCTGGCCAATCTTTACTGCTCCGGGTACATCATTTTTACCGCTGCCACCATCTTATGTCGGGATACGTAGTGTGGAGATCCGAGCTGATCGCCTGAACTTATACCTTGGACCGATCGCTAGGGTGTTACAAAGTGTTACGGAGATTAGGACTAACACAATTTATTTCTCTACCTAAAAAACTATGTACAGCAACCGTTATATCAAATTGATGGAACAGCCTACACGCTGCCACTTGCATTAATTCTGTAAAAAACTGCGCTCGCTCCACCTGCGCGTGGAAGCCTTCAGTTACTAGTTCAAAACTGCGCTCGCTCCACCTGCGCGTGGAAGCCTTCAATTACTAGTTCAATTCTAACTCACTCTCGCTGAGTCAGGAAAATAGTTTCTACCAGTCACCGGATTTCAGCGGACATCTGCACGTGTGGTTAAGTCGATCATCAGCCGTTTGCACATCCTCACACTGACACAGGAAAAAATTACACCTCGGAAGGAATCGAGCCTGTGCAGCCTACAAATCAGATTGGTAGCGCAGTAAGTAAACCTACTGAGCGACGACACGCGGGCATTGATGATATAAAGAGAAATTTTAAATCATTGTATTCTGCTAATGTCAATAGTAAATCACTGCTGGGAAATATACATAGCTACAATCAAGAGTATGTGACCGATAGACGCCCCGTCGACGCTTCTGACATGTTCCTTCTTCCAGAATAGAAGCATACTCTCGTTCCCATTCATGCATTCCAACCATGAATACATGAATATGGGAACGAGTATACATCAACCAATACACCCGCCTTCCCATAACAGCCTTATGGTTTGTGGTTTCAAACTGTAACTGAAACTTCCCTCGACTAAATCTATGCTATTTTTCAAAACTCCAAGTAGTTTCGATGAGATATCTCGTCAATAAAGATCTGATAAATTTTGCCAATGACGAGATATCTCGTCTTCAGGATATTGCCGATTTTTTTATGATGACGAGATCGCGATTTAATCAGTTTTTCTTCCAAGGACGAGTTATCTCGTTATCTCCACCATCTCATCCTCATGACGAGATCATGATCTGGTGAGTTTTGCAGCTGACGAGATACCTCGTCGAGACAACCACTAGGAGGGTTAAATAGATCACGAGAGATGCACACACTACTTGTACCCCAGCGTGATAAGGAAATAAATTCAGACAATATCCAACATCTTTCATTTAAATAAAAAATTGCCATTTGATGCTGGGAGTATTCTCTTGTTGGAGCTCTCTCTTAATGCATTTTAGACACTGACACCAGAAAGCGGAAACCATAGCAAACCACTAATGCCATTAGTAAAATCTTCATAGGAATATTCATGGCCGCACTCAAGACGCGGAGTTCGTGACCGACAGACGTCCCGTCGACACTTCGGACACGTTCCCTCCTCCAGACGAGAAGTGTACTCGTTTCCATTCATGCACTCCAACCAATTTGACGACGCGGCATAATTTAAATACCCCTGCCTACCCCATAACAGTCGTCGGGGTTTGTGGTTTCAAACTGTAACCGAAACTCCCCGCACCTTAATCTATGCTATTGTTTAAATAGGTCACGAGAGATTTCCCTACCTTCGCTCGTTCACGCGATTGCAGCCGCTTCCTGTCCTAATGGACTCGGCAGTAATTAAGCATGTTCTAAGTGCCCCCTCTGCCTCGGGAAGTGGTTGTTTTCGCTCTCTTTTTACGCCTGAACCGACTTTCTGCCCCCGACCACAGATCGCAGAGTAAGCGAATCCGACGGGATGGGAAAACGTTGCTTCACTTCCCTCCCACCCCCATTGGAAAGACTTTAAAGAGAAAACAGGGAGTTAATCCGAGGGTCTTCTCATTAAAAAAAAACCGCTGCTCGTCTGAATGGATTACTCAATGGCAGTTAAGGAAGTCGGGCAAGTTTATTTGTAGACGTTTTAACCACGTCTTTTCTGGTAATGTTAGTTAATGAAAAATACCATAAAGGGGGAATCTGAAAAGGGATACTGAGGTGTTTCGGAGCTAAAAAAGAAAAGTGGTTTATGTCAATGACTGATACAAATGCAGAGTAATCTGAATTTGCTCTTAATTTCACAGAAGAGTTGCAAATAAATATCTATCAATACTTTTCATCAAAATATAATTTTGTAGAATTTAAAGCAAAAAATCGTAGTCAATGTGTTTGAATATTTAAACATGGTGACAGAGGACAACGATTACTAGGGGCGTCAACTCATAGGGAGCCGATCCCATTCTCTGGCCATTAGGAAAAGAATGGGCTTATCATTAAAAAAAACGCTGCTCGTCTGAATGAATTGCTCAATGGGAGTTAAGGAAATCGGGGATAGTTTATTTGTAGACGTTTTAACTACGGCTTTTTTTAAAATGATTAATAACGAAAAATGTTGTAAAGTGTGGTCTTGTAAAAAGAGGGATTTTGAAAAGGGACACAGGTTTTCCGAGGAGTAAAGGCAAAGTGGATTAGGCCATTCTAATGAAATTGGACTAGAATGACTGATAAAAATATTTTTTATTTTGTTTTGTTCTTTTATTTTGTTCTTGTTTCTCTACAGAGAAATATATTGCAGAGAACAAAAATATGATCCAAAAAATGTAAGATAAGACATACACACATACAATTAGATATAAAACAAAACACACCACATTGAAGCAGATTACTTATTGAATTGAAATCATTAAAAAATTATAAACAGATACAGATTATAAAGGGATCTAGGGAGCACACAATGAAACCGAATTAAAGTATGCCTTCGATATGTTGGTGGGTACACCGGTGAAGAAATGAAAGACAGCAAGTATTTGAGCAGCATTTATAGTAGTATAATTGCCACAGCCAAAACACTTGTGAAATAGTAGCTTTAAAGAGAGAAAAGGACAAATAGAAAAATTAGTCCTCTCATAAAGCTTATTTTAGTAGCAGTTTTAGTTTCCCCCTCAACTACATCATTGGATCAGTCTTCGAAAAACGTTGTGCGGAGTAGAAGCATTTGGCGAAGTTTTGATCTTAATTAAAAGTCCACAACTTTAGCAGAAAAATACTCGATGCTCTGTTTAATGGACGTCTCGTTGAAACAATCAGAATGTTAATATTTACCAAAAGGTTTTGATACAATTGAGGAGAGCATTAGCTCAAAGTCAGAAACATTTTCTTCAATGATGAAGAAAAAGGCATGGATTAGTGACTGAAACAAGGATTCGTGCTGTTGGTTTAAAATGAGTTGATCTGCGGTTTTCTTTTCAAAACACGTTTGCCATATATCAACAATAACCACCACAGTAATCTATAATTAATTTTTGTTGATCTATAGGGAATTTTGAAAAAGTCACCAAAGTTTTCAAGAAGTCACATAAACTTTGAAAATAGGATTTCTGAGACGATTTTCCTTACCTCTAGTCACTAAGGTTGAAAAATAGCAGCAAAAGGCCTTTTAGTTGCCTGTGGCAGCCCTTCAAACAGCGCCCTCTCGCAGAACCAGGTGTTGCTCCAGGAGATACATATACGATTAGGTTACGACGAGGAGACATACAATTTTCCTTAAAAGTTACCTCTAGTCACCGAGGTTGAAAAATAATAGCAAAAAGCCTTTCAGTTGTCTGTGGTAGCCCTGCAAATAGCGCCCTCTGGTAAATCCAGATGTCGCTTGAGCAGATACATCCCACTGTGAAATACAGCTTAACTTCGTGTTCCCAATCTTCCCTAAAAGTTTGTACCAGGAGTTTTGAAACATCCTATACTATAGGAAAAGCAAATGGCGTCTTATTTGGACCTACCCAATAATTTCCCCACTTTTGCGCTACTGCCGATTACCTTTCCTCTATAAAAGCAATTTTCGATTTCTAGAAGGTGATTGGAATGCGTAGGGGGAGAGAAGTCCTCTCGAGAGTATTCCAGGGTTTTCTAGAGATTTTATATCCTGGAAATACTTTGGCCTCTTCATCGTTAAATACATTCACTTTGAAGATAGTCTCGTACTGGATTTTCTGTATGCGAGGATAAGGGTCGGATCGGAAAATTCGCAAAGATACATTTTAGTCAATTAATGGTATTTGAGTGGTTTAGCTGGAAATATACTAGTTTTACTCTTTAAAATTATGGCTCGTCCTGATAAACGAGTGTTGAGATTTGAAAATGAAGGAATGCTCAATGTGAAATGAGGTGACACATTATAGGTGTAATTGCAGGGGTCTCTGAGGATCCAAGCTCGCCCCCCCAAAATTCATGGTTTCTTATTTACCTTTTTCAAATAAAATATTAAAAGTGCATAGAATCCATTTGTAGAATTAAATTAATTAAAAAACATTTATTGGATCAATTATTAGTTTATTAAATTAATCGCTTATCAGAAATTATAAAGTCATGCAAATTATTTATTTTCCTCTGACGACCATCTCATATATTCCTATATCTACATATCAAATTAAAGTGTGCCCCTAAACCAGAATGAGAGCTAAATTGGAAAAATACCATAGCATGCAATTCCGAAGCAAATATTGATAGTTGTTATTGATAGATTATTTAACATAAATAGAAAAATATAAAATTAAAATTATTTCATTTTCTTATTTTAGAAACAACAATATATGATTTTTGAAACAATTGATGCACCTTTAGCTCCAAAAAGTGTGAAACAAACACATGTATTAAAGAATTCAATGAAGTTCTGATTATTGACGATTTTAAACAAGCGTGTTGACATTGTATTATAAGTTTCTTATATTGTCCCATAGAGATTTCGTATCATGAAGTAACAATGTTTTCTTTAAGTACAATTGAATTGCTGTAATGGCGTAAATTGATTCTCAAAAATTTTCCCAACGTATTTATATCAGGCCGTTTCATCACAGGAACTAGTAAGTTTAAAACCACATTAAAGTAAAGATATCCTCATTTATAGGAGTATCGTACAGTCGAAATTTGTACTTTAACCCTCCAAGTGGTTTCGACGAGATATCTCGTCCATCAAAATCTGATCAATTTTGCTAATGAAGAGTTATTTCGTCATCAAGATTCTGTTGACATTTTTGTTAACAAGATCAAGATATGGTCAGTTTTCTTCTAATGACGAGATATCTTGTCTATCAAGATTTGGTCAGTTTTTGGTAATGACGAGATACATCGTCGAGACAACCAGCAGGAAGGTTAAAGTGTTCAAAATGTCAAAATAACGTCAGATTAGTCATGCGTGTAGTTAAAATGTCAACGTTGCTTTTTCGATGCTACTAAATTTTCCACATACCATCTCACTATCAGTTCCTAGCTGACTCTGAGAAGGTCACATTCTTCCTCCGAAGGTCATTACAATAATATTTCCAACCATCTTGTCCATCAAAATGAAGTTCTTTTCGTCATTTCATACAACTCCTTCCCAAATCTACACATCCTAGCTATGCTTTCTTTAAACTCTACCTTATGCCACTTAGTTAAGAAAGAACGTGATTTCATTTCCGAATATACTAAGAGATTACAAGATTTAAATTTGGCGCAGAGTGGATTTTAATGCTCTAATATCTAATGCCCTTGGTAGAACCCCCCCTGGAGGTTGTCTCTCTCGACAGATGAGGCATCTCGTCATTAGCAAACCTGACCAGATCTTGATAGACGAGGCATCTCATCAAAAGAAAAAAAAAACTGACCAGATCTTGATCTCGTCAACTTAAAAAAATAAACAATTCCTTAATGACGAAATATCTCGTCATTAAGGTATTGCCGAGATAAATCGTCATTATCAAACTGGGTCAGATCTTGATGGACGAGGTATCTCGTCTTAAGCACTTGGAGGGTTAAAATAAAATGGATCATATGTCCTAATTCGAGTCCATTTTGTTGATGATAGCGACTCCATGCTTCAAGTCGTTTATCAGTATTCTTATATCCACAAATTCCTCTGATTTCAAAATACACGAAGAGAAATAGGGAGGAGGTTATTTGTCTTCCAATACACATCTTAGTGATTGTCATGTTCGATATAAATAATCTATGTTACGATGTTCCAATGCACTTAAAATTTTACTTTGTCAAAATAAATTCGAATTTGGAACAGCACATGCTATCAGTCTAACAGATAGAAGATCTGCCAGGTATAATACAAAATTTAGGTTTTATTATACCTGTTTTTAAATTATTCAATGTGGATCTATCATCTAGGACAATGGAAAATGTTTTGGACAAGTAATAATCTTCAAGTTTTTAACATGCATTACTTCACATTTGCATCAAGATTCTGCTAATCTCGTATCGTCGACTTACAAGTAAAACACGCCAAGTCAAAAAAATATAGTTATGAGAAGACGAAGGGTTGGTTGGTTTTGGTGTTTTATGGCGCAAAGGCCATATTTGGCCATGCTGCGCCAGATACAAGGCATGCAATATCAAGTACTAGACACACACAATGAAAGTTTTACTGACACAGATGAGAGAAATACACCCAGGGAGATCAAAGAGAAATAATTCTATTAATTATGCTATACTCAGTGTTTCGCAAGAAGAATCTAACTTACATGCAAAGAAAAAAATTACTTAGTGGACTTAAATCTAAAGATCACCATATTTTGGTCTCGAAAAACAGAATACATGTCTAAAAATTGCTGACATTTTCACTTGCAAGCCGACATATCTTCAAAATCCTCAGGTGATCATTTGGACCTATCATTTGGAGACATGTCTGAAAGCTTCAAGAATGACGAATAAAAAGTTAATTTCTAGAAACAAGATTTAAAAATTTATTTAATGTTGTTTAGTAGTCAAATATGTTTTAGTGCAACAACCAGCTTAAAATAATTTCTGTTCATGGATCATCTGAGGTACGTCCTTTTTTGTTCTTACGTAATCTCTTTAATATTAATCTAGTGATAAAATATACGAAAAAGACATGTAGTGCATATTTATTGAATATGTTTTCTTGATTACTCTATTTTTAACATTCAGCTTCTTTGCTTTAAAAAAATTTCTATGAACTTTATCAGTGTAACTTCACTTATTCAAAATTATATTTTAGTTTAAAGATCAAAGTAGCCGTACAGAAGAAAAACAACAATCATCAGCGTTAATACATCACCAAGTGTGAACCCTCCAAGTGGTTTCGACGAGATATCTCGTTGATCAAGATCTGACAAATTTTGCTAATGACGAGATATCTCATCATCAAGGTATCCGATTTTTTATGATGATGCTTTCTCATATTACGAGATATCAGTGTAACTTCACTTATTCAAAATTATATTTTAGTTTAAAGATCAAAGTAGCCGTACAGAAGAAAAACAACAATCATCAGCGTTAATACATCACCAAGTGTGAACCCTCCAAGTGGTTTCGACGAGATATCTCGTTGATCAAGATCTGACAAATTTTGCTAATGACGAGATATCTCATCATCAAGGTATCCGATTTTTTATGATGATGCTTTCTCATATTACGAGATATCTCGTCAATTAAGATATTGTCAGTTTGGCTAATGACGAAATATCTCGTCGAGACAACTACCAGGAGGGCTAAATAGATTTTATCGCGAAAATAATTTCGATATTAGGATAGACGAAATTGAATATTGACTTTTAAAGAATTAACTTTTTACCAATGTAGACTTTAGCCGTAGGTTGCGGTTCAATTATCCCTCAATGACCGTAGAGTGATTAACCTAACCAGACCTTTTAGATCATATTCTCGTAAAAAACAGGTTAAATGAAGCATATTGAATTTATTTAATTTTTTACCTAGCCATATAATAAATTTGTTTATAATTGTGTCAATTTTTAAGCGTTTTTAAGATTCATAAAGTTCATGTAATCCTCCGAAGTAAGTTATCCGAAATAGCTCAGTTTTAATTCCTTTAATTAGTTCATGAATGAAACCTCGTTAATTTTTTTATACAACTCATTGTGCCGCCCCCCTCCAATTAAAATTCTCTGCAATAATTACTTTCGAATCCATTCCTAGAGAGCAAATAGGAAGTTATTTACTTTCGACCCGATATTTCTGTTTTAATTTTGGAACGAAGTTCAAAGAAAATAGGATTTGATTAATTAGTTTTCTTTTGTATTTTCTGAAAAATAATAGAAGCATAGAAACATTTACTCGGAAGAATAAATGTTGCAAAGAACCCGACGTTCGCTTAACCATTTCTAAATATTAAAAAAAATTCCTTGGTCGCAATTTCTAATCGTTTTTCTTTTCGCGATTGGACTTTTTTATGTAGAGCAATAATTTAATAAGGTTAAACGAAACAATTTAATTACATTTTACAAAATCGATATTCTGCAGTTTATTATTTTAATTTTAAAATACACAATCTATCAAAAGTTAAGCATGAAATGTAAATTACAATAAAGTACCATTCGTAGCTTTTATTACGCTTAACGTACGTCTTAAGAAGGTTGATATGGTACAAGGCCCATATTTGGTCAAGCTGCTCAAGGCAGACAATGTCAAGTAATGGACATACACACATAAGGAAAATATTTACTGACACAACATAGATAAATCACCCTAGTAAGTTACAGGAATTAACCTGCGCCGCATTTTGTGAAAGGTAACGTTAACGTTGAGAAAAACATTCCAAATTACTATCGAAGTTTACCAAATATGTGGGGGCCGTCGTGGCTCAGTGGGTATGTCCACTGCGCTAGCAACCGAGTTGTAGGAGGCGTAGTTTCTATTCCTGTCAGGTGCATTCCTCCCTGAGTGTATTTCTCTCTTCTGTGTGTGTAAAACTTTCATTGTGTGTGTGTTTATTACTTAATGTTGTATGTCTTATGCCTGGCGCAGCATGGCCAAATATGACCCTTGTGCCATAAAACCCTCAAACCAACCCGAATATGTAATCGTTATCTGACAGTACGACGCTAATTAAAATACCTACCGTATATGGGGCAATTTTCTTACAGCCATTACTACAATCTACAATGCACTCGATCCAATCACATTTTCGTAAAGAATCTATTATCCAACCAAACATTCCCTATATCTATTCCAGTCTAACACAGCAGAATTTTGATGGGTGCTTGGATCATCTGTATATCAAAAATTTCATTTTCCTCAAAGTAGGATGTCTTCATAAGCCATTTCAGAAAGAACGTTTCACAAATTTCTTTTCAGTTTCCCTCTTTTATGGAACCATCTTTTGTACTTCATCTCCTGAGTGATTATGTTGCTTCCTTTGCCATTTTAAACCAGATCTATCTTTTAGCGATATCAAAATTGTTGAGGATAATCTAAACTTGAATTAATATGGGGACCGGTGCAGTCCTATCTCAGTAATGTTAAAATGGTCATATTTTAAGGAACATTTTCTCAGAATCTTTTATATGTATTGACTTGAATTTTTTTATACAGGTTATGAAGACACTTTTAAACACTTTAACACAGGGATTTTTAAAAAACTTAAAATTTGAAATTTTGAGAATTTTTTTTCTTCGACTCCAATTTTTTTTTTGGAAAATGACCAATTTTCATCCTTTTTAACACTCAAAATAAACTTTTCTGAGCAGATAGAAAAAAATGCCTGTGTTAAAATTTGTTATAGGGTATGATACACTTGTAAACCAATTTTTTTTATATTTGCTTGAATAGATTTTGAAAAAATGTTCCTTTTATGGGAAAAATACACATTTTGAGATATTGAAGTTTAAAGCATAAAATTGACCATACTTCAAAATTTTCCAGCTCCATAATCTGGATCATCACATATATTATTCATAGAACTCTTATGAGCACTTTTGCATCTTTTTGCAATTGTACTTAAGGTACGAAAGCTTCTTTCGGCATACATAAGTCGTTCATTGTCACCTTGCTTCATTGCACGACGCATGTTCACTCCAGGTTCAATACCCAGTTTTTCTAAAACTTTACACCGACTGATGTTCCCTTCATTAAACGTGCACACAGCATCATATACACCAAATTTTAGGCATGTGATTCCAACAAATACATTTTTTGGAACTCTCGACCAAACAACAGAGTTAAAACTCTCATTACAATTTTGTGTCTTGCCATGAAGACAGCGTTCCAAAAGTTGAGGATCAGATAGCTCTCTGTATATTGGTTTAATGTATTCCATTATTGGAGCAGGTAAACTATTTTTGTGTGAATAGGTTTTGCCTTCAGCTTGTGCCTTGTTAAATTTGCACCATGTATTCTCACCTGACGGGCAGAGTCCATGTTGTGGTATATTATCAGTGGACATTTTGTGAAACCAGGTTGCCCATATAGAACGTCTCATTTCTTCGACCGACTGCTTTCCTCTAATTGCCATACCATAATAAGACTGCAGATTATTAATTTCATTATCCGTTAGTCTGTTTTTACCACCTAATGTCTTGCCATCTGAAAGTTTCTTTGAACGTGAGGTTTCTTTCAACCGGCGCAACCTGCTGCCCATTCTTTTATTTACTTGTGCAACACACTATAACTTTTCAACAACTAGTTCATCACCATAAGGTTTTGCGTCAGTGATAGCTTTGTAACCTTTTGAGTCCCCATCACCTAAGTAATGGCTGTACCTAACGCCTTTAGCTTTGGAACGTTCAAAGATATTCAAGACACCCTGAACTTCCATGCCACCACTTGTTCCACTATAATTTGAAGAACAATCTGGTAAATGTGCATCTTTGTTTGGGCATTTGCAGTACTTTGTGCACACTTCTACATCAATCACCTTACTAGACTCGACACTGAGACAGCTGACTATTCCATTCAAAGATTTGAAACCTCTTTTCTGCCACGAACCATCCAATGCAACAGGGATATTTGCAGCACCATCATTTTTCAAAACGGCTTCTGCAGTAGCACTGGTCATCGAGTCTTCAGCAACTTTTTGTATGGCATCAGCTAATATATCATTATGTTTGAAATAACGAAATGATGGAGACGGCAGATTCATTATTCCGTTGAACACTTTTGCGGACGTCTTGCCTTTTCCAATGCAACGAAACGCATAGGTAAGTCGAGCGTTCACTTCATATAATTTGAAATTCCCTTCGATATTTGTTGTGCACTCCTTGGAATTACAAAATTCAACACTAAATTCACAGTTTGTGCAAAACAGCATAATTATTGATGCTAAACCATGAAGAGTTTTGCTTTTGATTGATAAGCCAACACCACCACAATTTCTACAGCAAACACTTTCACAAAGAACTTTTGAGAGCAATTCTAAATTAATTATTTCATTAGTATGAGTTTCTTGAGAACAGTCAAATACTTCTGAATGCGCTGATATATTTAATTTCTTCGCTGACGACGACTGATCATTATGACAAGAGTTAGTTGTCGAATCTCTAGTTACATCAGTATTACTAGAAGTTACAACATTCGCTTTGCCAACACTTCTACGCTTTTTAAACACCTTATTAGTGAAACGTGGCATATTTCTCGAAATAAACTGTTTAAATTACTTCAAAATAGACAAATGTAGACGGAAATTATACACAGCTAGACAGATTTAGATTATTTGCAAAAGATCAAGAACACCTGCAAACGAGTTTGGATTTCAAATTCAAACAACAAACATTATTCACAAACACAGTCACAGTTATCATTACTGTTGCCAAAGTAGCAAAATAGATACAAAATAAAATAGATAAATTAAATAGTGTGGCTTGGTAAATAAAGTTTTCTAATGGGCTTCTCGTTTTGGGCGTTTGTTCAAGACATGTAAACAAAGATGGAAGCCCTTTAAATGACAAAAACGGACGTACAAGTATTTTTCAAAAAATTATTTAAAATACTTCTACTCAACGTATTTCCATAAATCATGTATCATTTTAAGCAGAAATGTATAAACATTCATTTAAATTGAAAAAAATAAAATCGAAAATTTGAAAGATTTTTGTGCACTGGTCCCCTTACGCCCCAAATGTTAAATACTAAGCAGGAGCTTAGATGGAGTCGAAGGGCTTCAGTAGCCCAGTTAGAAGACACAACTGGAGGGGGTACGAGTTTAAAACTTAATCCAACCAAAGACCGTCGTGTACGTGGGGGCTGGTGTACATTAAATGTGTCGTGGACTCAAGTGTCCTCACGTTGCCGTGGGGTGGAGGCTCTGATGAACTTGTCATCTTCAAAATTACGAGGTGTCCTCGATCTTTTCCTTCGGAATTGATCTCGAACCACCGCCAATAGTCTATTGTGTCGCACCCAGTGCGATATAAATTCAACTACCTACCTTGATGGTGTCAAATGACGATAGCAATGCTGTGAAATAACAAATATTGTTACAGATTGCTGGAACCTGGATTCCTGAAGATTCACTTTCGGCAAAAGCAAAAGCCTAGGTAGTGCCGAATGGCAACAGAAATTATCTACGTCGAATTTCTTTAGTAAATGAAAAAATTGTCAGTGTGTCCTCTCTCCTTCACCATAGTTGTGTGATCTCTCCTTCAACGTAGTTGTGTCATCTCTCCTTCACCGTAGTTGTGTCATCTCTCCTTCTACATATTTGTGTCATCTTTCCTTCACCATGGCTGTGTCATCTCTTTTTCACCATGGTTGTGTCACCTTTCCCAAATGTCAAGGAGCGATGATACAAGCAGCCATTTGATTACGTAAATGCCAATAAGAATAATATCTCATTGTTTAAACATCCAAAACTATCCCTCAACAGCAAGAAACGATTACAAATAAGGCGCTTGATAGTATTCTAGCGTCCAAAAAATGGTTTAGAAAAATCTGATATATTTTGTACCACTTCTGCAAATGACGATGATATAATCTTCATTAAACAAGAACTAATTCCAGCTAATATCGTTTTTACATTACACAAATACATAGAAATTAACCTAGACTTTAATCCAGCCTATTCTTTGCTCTACAATAGACACTGCATTTTACTATATTGCATTTAGTAAAATACATAGAAATGCATATTAAAACAATCTGTTATGATTATCAGGTGCTTATGAGTCTGAATTTCACCATGATTGAACAAGAACGCATTATAAACTTCTATGCTCTATCTTCTGATTTAAAATAAACCAAATTTCAGATAAATGTACGAGTTTGATTTGGTCTGTTTCTTTACTGTAATTTTTTGCTACACGAGGGATAAAAGACCACAACAATGCAGGTATAACATTCGAACTATAACGACTGCATCGTCTCTCCCATTGTATCACATGTCAGTCACCTACCTTTAATTCCAAATGAGTAGAATTGTAACCAGAAGTATTCAAGGAATACTTCAGATTTCTAGGTTATTACTTTATTATATAAAATTCAAAACTTCTAATCGGCTTCCATGTTCAGAGAGGAAATAATGAACGCATGGTGTAGAATATCGACACCATCAAAAAGAATCCAAAGTGCGTCAATATATAGACAGATTGATTGATAGTTCAATTAGGGCTCTTACTGTTGACACTGGAACACAATTTTGAAAGACCTCTAAAAGGTTTAGAGTGAAATTAAATCACATAAAAAGTGGTACAGCCGAGTTAAATAGCTACTTTCAGACTATGTTAATTTCTTTTTAAAAGCACGGTGACCTTATTACAAAAAAATAAATTCGGAACCATGTTTTCCTCAAACATTTTTGTATGTAATTGTATCCATTACACAGTTCGATGTAATCTATTGATATAATTCTTGTTAGTGATGCGAAAAAAGCTTGATTTGTATTCATTTGGTAGCGAATAGAATGCCTGACTGCTTTCTAGCGTTATGAAATGTCATAAACTTATATTCGAAGCACGTTAACAGCCGTTAACCCTAATGGCAAAACTTGGAGATGCTTCCCTTTTGACTAGTATGATCGTTCAATAAGTTGTTCAAAACGAAAAAGTTGCCTTATTTCACGTTAAATACAGAATATAATAAATATAGCTCATTATATGTCTTGCTGAACCTTACTAACAGTTTGTGTGTGAACATAACCAGTGAAAAAAGTATTCAAAAGGAAAAAAGTGGACACTGTAAATTCCCTACTTCTTGAGAACAAACACATATAAACAATCTCCAGGGAAATAAGGAGGAAACGCAGTTAAATACCATTCAGTTCATTTCTAGCTGAACGAAAGGTAGAAACGAATAAACATAATGAATGATACGGACATCATTGTTTCAAATTGTTTTCAGAAATAATGATGTAGCTACTCGAGTGGAAAAGAAAGCGGGGAGACTTTGCGAGTCAATAAAATTATAAACTGCTTTCAAAAGAAAGATTTATCCGCCTGGCATCATCACAAATAAAACTAATCATACGTCCCTGCTCCAATTTGTTTATCTCGTTTGACTTTACAATGGAAATTACACCCGGGTTAAATTAAATATACGCGTTTTTAATGCCCCTCCCCACACCCGAATTCCTGGAGAGATAAAATAATTACTATTTTCTTTTCACGACCGCTGGAGCAGATCATGACGTCAATCATAATTTGAAACCCCGTGGAAAGAATTCTCTGCCCCGTGCTAAGTAACGCCGAAATAAACTTGGAAAATAAAAAGAGACAATTTATTTCCTTTCTATTTAAGTGGTGCTATTTTTATGGTAAAAATGATTAAAAGCCAGTATGGAGTTACTCAAATGTAATTTGCGTAATTGATAACTTATGTGCTGTGTTGTTTTTCTTCGCATCCCAGATAATTTTGAGCATGAGGTAAGGTACGTAAAATGCGTGGTCACGGATTAAAAAGTACTATTTATTGCTTTAGTTCACTAGCGCATCGTAAAATTGAATGTGATGCATTTTTTGAATAGTTGGTATGGATTTCACAGCGTAAATTCCTTTGGGGTTATGCGTAGGTTGATTGGTCGGATTCTACGGACCTTATTTGGCCAAGCTGAGCCAAACAACAATTAAATTAACATACACAAGGGGAAGTTTTATGGTAAAAATACACAGGAGACACAGGATAGAAATGGAATGGATTCTCCATGGCTCAGCAAGCAAACACACTAAGCCACGGCGATTCTGGTTTTCAGTAGAAGAGTGGATAAATTTCAAATGCAACAAAACCTTGATTATCCGATCTCCGATTAATCGAGTGGTTGCTCTAAATAAATCTTTAAGAACGAGTGTGGTGGGCTTTGTTCAAAAGGCTATTATCGCTTGGGTTTTTAGTCGTTTCCTTACATCTATATTATATGGTTAAATATTTATTTATTGTGTGCGAGAAATTTCTCGTGAAAATTATTCAGTGGATACAGTGTAAAATATTTCAGTGGATCTGATTAGCAAATTACACGATATCTGTTTCTACACAGTAGAAAAAAAAATCTACATTAATAACGGAATATTTGTACAACGAATATTTTCATCCCATTTCAAGTTATTTATATCTTTTGGGTCATTCTAAAGCAAAATCAGTATTTTCTGCGTTTGGTGTATGTCTGTATTGTGATAGTTTTGGTGATGCTCGAATGTATATTCAGTAATTATTTTTCAAAAAGCAATTATTTAAAAATTATTTTTTATGGAACTCAAAAATTCTAATACTTCACTTAATTTTTCTTTTCAAAATATAGATAATTTCCGAATATTTGGGGAGCTGCAGTAACCCAGTTGAAAGAGCAAAGGATTAGCAAGAAGAGGACTGCGAGTTCGAAACTAGGTTCAGCCAAATACCGTCGTGTACACGGGGGTTGGTGCACGTTAAATCTATCATGGCCCCAAGCGACCTCACGTTGGCGTTGTGTTGAAGTTGGGAGAATGGGGTGCCAGATCAGGTGTTGATCTGGTCATCTGACCGTGGTTGTAAATTACGTGGTGTTACGTAATCCCTTGGAGTTTGATCCCGGACCGTCCCATTAGACCGTTGTGTTCCTCCAGTGTGACGTTACCTACTAATTACCGAATATTTGGGACAGATGATATAAAGAGAACAAAACATTAAATTTTGCACTAGAGCAAGGTAGAAAATAATTATTTTGTGTTTATTATTGCTAAAGACGTGTGTTCGATTTTTTTGAACGGCTTGTGTACATTTCGATAAACGTTCCTTAAACGTCCTGGGTTTAACACTCGTGATCGTAGCATTTTGCTTTATAAAAAGAAGTAAAACATACAAGACAAAATCTTTTGAACCAAGACTGGTAGCTAATCGAATTATTCAAAGTGTTCTAAAACTTTGACATAGGCTTTCTTTAAGAAACGATTAAACTCATTGAAAATTGGATTTTCTTCCATTTCAAATTAAATTGCTTGGTTTTATTGAAAGCTGCATTCAAAAGGCAACTTACATCACCATTCTCATTCTAAACAGGGATGTGGTTTCCATTCAAATCTAAATCTCTGCATTGAAAAATATGCTTTAAAGAGTATCGCGTGCTCAAAGAATAGAAAACTCGTGTTCATTGGCCACGTGTATTAATTATGTTTTGGATTTCTTTTCTCTTGCATTTAATTTTTTGCATTTTTAAATTTTGTTCTATTTTTATCTGTAAGTGATGACAACTATGTGAGATCTCGACATAGAAGACGATCATGAATTAATATCTTTAGAAAAATAAAGCTAATAAATATTTATTTTTTTAATTAATTGTAATTCCTGTCATACCTCGCAACAACAAGTACACGAAGAATTCGATTTAAAGCTGCATGCAAGATAAAATAAAGCATTTAAAATGGAACTGCCGATATTTAGAGAATATTAATGTTAGAAAAAAATCGAACTTTTGAAATATTAAAAATTATTTGTTGTAGTGACAGAAGGTCAATGTTACCTATTTTTCGAATTGAAGCTATATTTAAGCAACTTGTCTGTTAAGAGTTTATTAAAAACAGTAATTTTCTCTCAAAAGAAAAACGCTGTCATACCGGCAATTGGGTGCCTTATTTTAATAGAAATTATAAAAATGTCGAAATGGTGTTAAAAAATCATTTTCCTGACATTGATGATGCTGGTATTTTTCTACGAAAGAGAAAATTGGTTATACTGGTCACTTTTTCAATCTACAGTATATTAAATCAACCCGAGTTAGGTTTGGTAATTCTACTAATTTCAATATAACCAGTGGGAGCGAATATAAAAAGTGATCCACGTACGTCATCATAAGTTTTTTCTTATACTTATTAAGATATCAAGTGGCCTCTAAAAATGTTTTCTATTCAGTTGAACATGAAAAAACTGAATTATATTCAAGTTTAATTTACTTATATTATTATAGTTAATACAGACAGGTTTGGAATTTTTTCCTTTACTTTATTACAGTGAAAATTTTGTTCTTATAAACTTATGTTCATTGACATAATCATACGTTTATGAACATACCTATCTGTTTTGCACCATACAAATGCAAAACAGAATTTTATTGCCTATTAGCAGAGTATTAACCAGTTTTGATAAGGAAATAACGAACTTATTGCGAATAAATAGTCTTGTACTCAGTTTTCCTATCAATATTTTGACTTGCAGCACTCTTGCATAAGGGATGCGACATTTCCGAATCTATCATCATTAACGAATGGATGAGAAATTAATTTGATTCGATATTCACGTCTAATTTACTTTAAAGCAAATACATTTCTTGAAAATTACATTCATTGGCACTTCTAATAACAAAGAGCTTGTTATAAAATTAAAATATCTTCTGTGTGAAATGTTTTTCTGTAAAACTAAATATTGGTGGCGCTAGGTTCAAAAAATTGCTAGGTGTTATCCGTATTTTCCTTTCGAGATAGGGGGCCGCGGTAGCCTGGTTGGAAGAGTAGCGGATTAGCAACCGTAGGGTTGCGAGTTCTAAATTTGATTCAACCAAAGACCGTAGGGGCTGGTGCACTTTAAATCTTTCTTGACCTCAAATATCCTCACGTTGGCATGGTGAGAAAATTTGGAGAGTGGATGCCATCTCAGGCGTTGTTGATGCCATCTCAGGCGAGAGGTTGTTCTCGTATCTTTCCCTTCGGGATTGATCCCGTACCGTCGCCAATAGCCCGTTGTGTTGCTCCACAGCTACGTTAATTCAACTAATCGCCAAGTTCACCCCGGTTCTAGTTTCAATCATTCAGTCATTAAGGACACGTAAATTTCAGTAAACTTTTGAACAAGAAATTCTTCCAAGCGCCTACAGGAATCAGATGAAATTTACGAACTGATTTTCCCCTTTTGTAAGTGAATGTACTTAGCGTTGATGATGAATTTTTAGTATCAATCTATGCATCTAGCAAGCAATGCAGTTTAACAAGCTTTCTTTAATCTATGACTAATTACCACTGCTAATTCTTGTCTACATAAGACAAATAATAAAAGTAATCACTTTCAGGACCTAAATATCAGGTTTACTTGTTCAATGATGAGTAATAGTGTGGATCGGAAACAATAGTCAAACCCTTGTTTTGCATAAAAAGGCTTATGGTGTAGGCCACATGAACTGGACTAATTTAAAAATGCTGTCAGGAATGAGGAGTGAATATTGTTTTTTGGTTCTTTAATTTCTTAAGGGTAACTGGTATCAAATTTAAATAGTTTTTCATTACTTTTGGATAATATATCGTCGGCTTACAAGTAGAGAAGATTAAGTGAAAAAATATACTTCTGAGAAAATGAAGGAAGAGAAAACTACTTACAAAGCGAAACTCGCTAAGTACGTTTCTCGAGAAAAATGTAACCTTCCCGGAAAGAAAAATCTTGACCAGTCTCAACTGTACTAAAAAAAGACAAAATCTATAATCTTCATGCAAAGAAAAATTACTTTTCACCACAATTTGATCTAGAAACGGTAAAAAACAATTATTGAAAAGTTTTACTTGGTATGTTTCACTTGTATGCCGAAGATATATTATACCTACATTTTTTTATTTTTTTCTAGTCACTTGTATATAGCGATTTTGAACTTGAATTTGTGCACGGTTCATTAAAAGGGAATTCTCCACCTTATTCTTAGGCGTTCTATGCCGCCTAAAAAGCAAAACTTCAAGGCGGTATACAAAGCTTGACAGTTTCCCGAACTTTTATGGCTCAACGCCTCCTTTTCAAAGACAATTTTCTTCGTACCCCATCTCGAACAGTATCTGAACTAATAATAAATTGCAACGTAGCTGTGTCTATGTTTAAGTTTCACCATAATGTTTATATTCAAATGTCCTCACGTTGGCGTGGTGCGGAAGTTTGAAGAGTGGGGTGCTAACTCAGGTGTTCTCGTCATCTGACTGTGGTTCAAATTTACGAGGCGTTGTCCTTGGATCTTTCCCTTCTGGATTGATCCCGGACCTTCACCGATATCCTGTTGTGTTGCTCTAGTGCGATGTTAATTAATTACCTACCTACCTACTTAAATGTTTGTGTAGCTGTGTATGTTATTTTAGAATTTCGAAAAGCTAATTTGAGAGTAAACCTTGGAAGAATTTTGGAGCGATTTATTGAAACGACGAATATCAAAACAATTCACATAATCACTATAGATTACTCACCATTGCAATGGTGAGTAATTGCTAGAAATTAATATCAATCAAATCAGTAAAATTAAAAATAATCACCAATAAGAAGGATGAGCCTGGTGTGCTATCAATTGTTTGTACTGGGCTCTATTTTCGTCAGCAGCATTCTTAAGTATCCACTGTCAACTATTTTAGTTAACCTTCCAAGTGGTTTCGACGAGATATCTCATCCATCAAGAACTGGCCAATTTTGCTAATGAAGAGATATATAGTCATAAAAATGTTGCCTTTATTTTATGATGACGAAATCAAGATGTGATTAGGTTTTTCTAATGATGAGATATCTCGCCCATCCATATCGCGTCAGTTTGGTTAATGTTGTTTTGCTTGTTTTGGGGTTTTATGGCGGAAGGGCCATATTTGGTCATGCTGCGCCAGACACAAGACATACAATATAGAATAATAGACATACACACGCATGAAAGCTTTTACTGACAGAGAGAAATACACCCAAGGAGGAATGCATTTTGGTTAAAGAAGAGAGATACGTCGTCGAGACAACCACCAGAAACTTTAAAAGACAGCATTAAATCCAAGTTGAACTAAATAGGATGACGGAAATGCAATCAAAAATTTAAGTCGGAAGTGTGCGTAAATACATACATGACAACACTAGCTTGTTACGACCTGTCGTCTTGTTTTAAACCAATCAGTTGCAACATGCATTTTACAACACATAATTCTTGTAACAATACATCCCTGTATTGAGGGTGTTTATACGATTAAGTGTAGACATTTGGCTTAAAAACGTTTAAGACGACAAATTGTTTGGAATTTTGTTGCCTACACTTGCTCCTCAAGCCCCTATATCCCCTGGGGCCAGCATTGTGCCGCCAAACTTCGTTCAGTGCCCACTTTGAGAAACAATCAAGACGATGACGTAGACAAATTTTACTCACTGCCTTAGGATACTAAATTTTAAATTTTCCATACTCACAGCATTTCGACTTTTTGAAACATAATTAAATTATTACATTAATTTTAAAACCTAATAAATAGTTTAATCTTTGAAATCTGTTTCATGAGAAAATTTGTAAATTTATATGAATCTTGTCTTCAAAGTCAAGTATTTCAAATGTTCTCTTTTAAAGATTTTCCAACAAATTATCTAGACCACCTATTTTCAACCTTTTTCAACTCATGGTACACCTCAACTGATTACTAAAATTCTGCGGCTCACCAAAAATTATATTGGGTTTGATCCCGGACCGTAGCCAATAGCTCATTGTGTTGCTCCAGTTCAACGGTATTTAAAACACCTACCTACCAAAAATTATATATTTTTGTCAATCTGAAAAATAGGTATAAATTCGATTGATTTACAGACAAATAATAGTAAGTGCTCACTCTTTTCACTCCAAATGGCTTTCTAGAAAATCTTTTTGAAGCAATTTATTTATATTTGGTAATACAAAACTCAAAACTATTTATACGAATATTAATTGAAATGTCTGAACACTAACAAATGTTCAAAACTAAACCATTGAAATGAAATAAATCTACACAATTTAAAACGCTTCACTATCCATCAGGAACACGTGCAATCAATATGCAAATTTGTGGCACACCGGTTGAAAATAACCGATCTAGACATATTACGTAGACCCATTAACTTACTTCAAAAGACTGTTTTTAAACACGGAATCCTTAGTTTGAGATTCACTTACAAATTAAATTAGATTATGTAAATCTTGGATTATAAAGTGATAATTCCCCTTTCTGAACGTTGTAGACAAAGAGAACGAGTTCTTTGTAAATTTTGTACTTTTAAGAGCTCTCTTAAACTGGTCTCTAGTGTACCTCTCAAAAAACAAGTATTTTTGAAATTTTATAGCAAACTGTAATTGAGATGATGGAGCATACGATGAGATTGAGTTGAAGTACCGGAGTTATTCAAGTAATTAATTTTATTGTTGAATACTGTAAAAATCTTGGCAGAAATAATCGACAAGGTTTCTTCTAAAAAATATCTTTTTAATTTCCTTTCAACTACTCAATGCGTTGGAGGAGGCTCGGTTAACTTAATCAGTATATATTTTAATTAATTATTTCAGAAATTACGACCCTTTTGTAATCTTACTTTCAAGCACTTATTATGTGTCATTAGATTAAGTGCCGATGATGAACAACTTCCTGTCGCACGTTGCAAAAAGCAACAGTTTAATTACGCGGTTAATTTTTTCAATAAAAAACAAGTAAAATAATTTCTCATCATAAAATAAAACACCCGTGCTTTTTGAACAGCCTGAACTAGTTTTCTTCAAGTCAATACATGTAATTTCATTAAATTCCCACCAGGTTTTGTGAAGCTTTTTAAGTCTTCGTGCTTCGTTTGAGAATAAATTTTTCAAAACTGATAAATTGCAAATAAAAAGAAAAAAGCACTTTTTAAATAACAAAGGTGACTCCGATTACAATTTTAATTACACTAATCTTTTTTTTATCAGTTATCAATAGCAACTACTAAATGCGAAATCAAATTAAATTCAATCTAGCATGTGCAGTGAGATTGTTCAATTACAGTTTCATTTTTTAAAAGATATTAAATAATTCTCTCGTCTGTGAGAGAAAAAAATGAACACGTTTCTTCAGTCAGGTATTGAAAGAAAAGAGGTTCCGTTAATTAAATGTTTTTCTTTTATTTCATCCTTGCTTATTTTTAAACGTTTTAATAGTTAATGTCATCAGATTTAAGACTTCGAATTTATTTGTTCTGGGCTACGGTTTTTTGTGTGGAAAATAACAGTAAAATTCGGAAGTTTCGACAAGAAAAAATCAATTTTTCGTGCTAAATTAATTAAATTTCATTGTTAAAAATTACATGAAAAACATGATTTACATTTTTCTTTTTGAAACTATATAGCTTATTTACAAGTAATAAAGAATGGAAAAATAGAATCCGTTCAATTGTGTTTTCAATTTTTGCGAAGCAGACAGTGAGGACATTGTACTTAAAGAAATCCATGTGTATCTCCTAATATTATTAAAATGTGTTTTTATAATAAGGCTGAAATGTTTTTGCGTTTTACAAAGAAAACTCAGGAGGTTGAGCTAACACCTTATGTAAAAACCACCGTTTATTATTGAATGGTGTTTTGAAGATTAAATATTAATCAAAGGAAAAATTCAGAACAAATCACTTAATCAGTATCTTTCAGTGTAGTATTGCCGTGTAATGCAGAAGAATAATGGCATTAATAGTTAAACATTGTAGCGGTTTATGTATGACTAAGGGTTGGATGGTTGATTGGATTTTTGTCACAAATGTCAAAAACGGACACTGCACCATGCACAAGATAAAATAAAAACAATTTAAGTATAAAAACATCAAAAGAAAGTTGGTGAGATATCAAGCACAAGGATTTTACAACAGTAAGATACGAGTTCAACAGTAGGTAGGTAGTTGAATTTACGTCACAGTGGAGCACCACAACGAGCTATTGGTGACGGACATGGGACAACCCCTAAGGGAGAGCCGACGACAATACCTCGTAATCATGAATCACGGTCAGATGACGAGTCCTACACCCCTGATCTGGCATCGCACTTTCCAAACTTTAACACCAAGCCAACGCGAGGATTTTTGAGGCTACGATAGATGTAACGCACACTATGGCCTTCGGTTGAATCGAGTCTTGAACTCGCAATCCTCCGGTTGCGAATCCATGACTCTACCAACTGGGTTACCACGACCCCTACGAGTTTAATGAGCTCGTGTTTAAAATATGGAGCTATAAAATGCTGTTATAAAAGAATCCGCCGCTCAAATGAAATTCTCCCACTATCTTTTAACAGAATGCATTAAGGAACCTGGAAGATAGAAATTAGCGATAAAAAGAAAATATGAGCTAATGATAAAATAGGTCTAGATGTTAAACATACCGAATGGCCTTTCAAGTAAATGGGATGCAATTGAATTAGACGTTCATAAAAGGAAACATGAACTTTTTGCATATCACTGTATTGGGAATAAAAATTAACCCCTGTATTTACACGAAATGGTGTTTCATATTTTTTAACTAATTATACTTCATTTGGAGGTACGAAATGTTCATATCAATGCTTTTATAGATTTAAAATGAGGTATGAAAAATGAGTAAATGCACTGCTATTAATTGATATAAGTAGAAATTTCTGCGCTGGATGCTATGCGTGGGTTTTCTAGACCTCCAAGTGGCAAACCCGAACACAGTTAGAATACAATCCAAGAAATTTCGTGCATGACAAGGCTTCAGGCCGGAAATATTCGGACAACTGGCTCCCAAAATTTATCTCGTTTGGACTTCTGGACATCTCACTGTTCGAAAGATATCAGGTCTACCACCCGCAGCTCAGAACCCCGTCCAAACTACACTCGGGTGTGCAGCTTGGAGGGTTAATTTAAGAAAAGGGTTTTTAAATTGTTTCAACCAAAGCATCTAATACATATCTGACTTTTTACTTAAATATGTTGATTTGAAAATAATAAATGTAATATATAATTTTAGATAGACCACTGCAAACAACTTAAAACTGTCAGTGTGTCCTCTCTCCTTCACCATAGTTGTGTGATCTCTCCTTCAACGTAGTTGTGTCATCTCTCCTTCACCATAGTTGTGTCATCTCTCCTTCACCGTAGTTGTGTCATCTCTCCTTCTACATATTTGTGTCATCTTTCCTTCACCATGGCTGTGTCATCTCTTTTTCACCAGGGTTAATTTAAGAAAAGGGGTTTTAAATTGTTTCAACCAAAGCATCTAATACATATCTGACTTTTTACTTAAATATGTTGATTTGAAAATAATAAATGTAATATATAATTTTAGATAGACCACTGCAAACAACTTAAAACTGCATCACATCCGTGGAATCATGTGTCGACGCATAAATTGAGCTCTGAGAGCAGCGTACAGAACACTGAGCTAAAATAGTTAATTGCCTTGCACTCCCATAGCTGTCGGTGCTAATCAAAATGTCAGTATCTCCAAGTTTTATAAATTTGATTCAACCATTATTATAAGCTGGGCGTATTTAAGTATCTATTGCTGAATAAAGGATGAACTAGAAAATCTCTCAATCAATTACGCAATGAAGTTCCTCACTGTTAGCGTTATTAGATATGCTATACTTATATTCGTAACATAGTAAAAACCAGTCACCCCCAATGGCCAAACATGGGATAATTCCTTCTTGTTTAGTGTGATCTCTCAATCAGTGCCATTACTATTTTCTAGAGACATCAGATACTTATATTCTTAACATGTTAACAATCATTAACCTTAGAGATTCTGCTGTCTTGACTAGTACGATCCCTCAATAAATTGTTCCGTTAGTGTCTTTACTGCTTTCTAGTGTTTTGAGATATCAGATACTTATATTGGTAACATGTTAGCAGAGCCATTTATCCTTATGGCGAAACTTGTAGATGCTGCCTTTCTGACTAGAATGATCGCTCAATTAATTGTTCACTAAGTGCGTTTACTGCTTTTTAGCGTTTTGAGGTATGATATTCTTATATTCATTGGACGTAAACAATCATTAACCCTGATGGTAAAATTTCGGAATGCTACTTTTTGGACTAGTATGATCTTTCAATAAAGTGAACATTAAGGGTTCTTACTGATTTTCTAGCGTTCTGAGATATTATATACTTTATTCCTGTAGCCTGTTAACAAACATTAACCAAACCGTAATGAATGAACTTGGTGATTCTATCTTCTTAACTAGTATGATCCCTGAATAAATTGTTCAATTAGTGACATGACTGTTTTCTAGTATTATAATCATAGTTATATTCTTAAAATATTAATATCTATCAACCCTAATGACGAAATTTAAGAGTACTTCTTTTTGCATTAGTATGATTGCCAAATAAAGTGTTCAATACTTGTCTTTACTGTTTCTCTAGCGTTTTGAGATTTGGTTTATTTGTAGCATGTTTACAACCATAAACAATAATGGACCAAAATGGAGATACTGACTTTTTGAATAGTATGTTAGTTCAATAAATAGCTCAATAAGGCCTTTACTGATTTATAGCGTTATATCAGATACTTATATTCATAGTACGTTAACAACTATTAACTCTAATAGCGAAACGGGAGGATATTGCCTTCTTGGCTAATAAGAACGTTCAATCATGTGTTCAATAAGTCTTACTGTCTTCAAGGGCTATGCGATATCAAATACTTATATTTGTACAATATTAACAACTATTAATCCTAATAGCCAAGTTTGGAAGATTTTGCCTTCTTGACCAGCCGGGAAAATTATCAGTTTTATACACATTTTACAGCTTTGTGTACATTTTAAAAACAACATTCCAACGTATATGAATTATTACACTTTTCATATTACATTTTATTTTTGAAATACAGTTAGTACAAATCCTAATCTTAAATATTATTTGTTGTGTAATACATACGTCAGCGATAAATATATTTTAGAGTTATACTGTACACAAAAAGAGGCGCAAAGTGCTTAAATACAGAAAGCAGGAGCAATCGCACGTTTTTGTCTGCCTCGAACAGAAAGAGCACATAACTCAGATGGAAATAAAGGAGCATAAAACGGGAAGAAAACAGGAAAAATTCCGGGAACGGAGGCCATCTTCCGGGGATGATACATCAGGAGCAATGGTCAGGAAAAAAGTAAGTAGAGCACCGGAGAAAAATATTGAATGTATTGTTAAGTTTAAACGTTTTCTCCGAAAAGAGCTTTTTATGCGACCGTAACGGTTTTCTCCACCATTGAGTTTCAGATCAAATGGTAACACAAGAACTTTATTCTTTTCTCCGAAGATTGATTTTTCATGCTTCACACACAAGTAAGGAATTCGGAACCGATACTAGTTGTCAAATGCAGGATTTAGATTTCAAGTATATTTAACTGTTAGTTTGTAAAGAATGCACAAAGTGAACCGTGTTTTTAAGTATAAATTTAAAAGTACGATTCATTGAGTAATTTTAGTTCCTGTTTTGGCAATCTTCCAAAATAGGCTGATAGGACAATCTGTTTCAATCTGAATTTTTTAACAACTCATTCAGAAAAGCTTTCAGATATAACAGAGAAATTGAAGAATATCATTAGATAATCGTTCTTAATCTTTTCCAAGACCCAAAGCCATCAGAATATGCAACAATGAGTACATTTGCGTTATCAACTGTTATAAACACGTCCAAAAATTAAGGATAATGCAATATGATGTGAATCTCGTGCCAAGTAACAGCACCGAAGTATCTCAAATGACAAATAAATCTTCCACTAGATATGTGGTATGAAATAAGAACACCCACGTGCGTCGTGGTGCGTGCGCGCTACTGGAAAATAAAGAAAAGAAAAAGTGCTTTGGTGAATACATTGTTAGCTTCAGTTATTACTAAAAACCATTTTTTCCTTCTTTAAAAAGCAATCTAATAGGGAATGTGCAGGCCTTAGACCTTAATACATACCAAATAACAACGTGCAGATATGCTTTCTGTAAGGATGTCCAACCCGGTTGCAGATTAGAAACAGGAGGGTTGAGAGTTCGAAATTCCATCCAACCAGACCATCGTGTAAGTAGAGACTCGTTGAATCTGTCGTGGCCTCAAATATCCTCAAATATTGATGTGGAAGTTTAAAGAGTATAGTGACAGCTCAAGTGTTGATCTCGTCATCTGATCATGGTTAATAAGTACGCGGTGTTATCCTTGGATCCTTCCCTTCGGGATTGATCCCGGACCGTCTCTAATAGCCCGTTGTGTTGTTCCCTAGAGCGAGGTTAATTCAAAAACCTACCTTTCCAAAACCAAGTCTTTCCAAGAGTCCCTGTGGCAAGGTGTCCCATTCGAGCACTAGAGCGTGTCTTTGCTCAAGTGCGGTCCTTGGTAGAGTTGTATATGCTGTAATGTGACCCAAGCATATTCTGCTTGAATTGAGATTAGGTGACTTACTTGATACGAATTTTGTATGTATTTTGTATTAGAATAGCAATAATTGCAGTGATGACAAACTTATTCCATTTGAGAAGTAAATCTGACAGAAATACTGACGCTAATATCCATTTAATCTAAATATAAAGGATGAGTTTTTAAACTAGAATTTTTCAATTTCCCTTCGGCGTGCTACGGCGATGGTACGACGAACCCTTCAAAAAGGAGATTACTTTCTGTTGAGTTGTGATCCATAAATTAAGAACCTCCATTTTAAAATAATAATAAAATGCAATATACCAATACAGGTCTTGAAGTGTATAAAAATTGTAATGAAATGCATCTAAACTAATCGGAGATTCATTTGAACCTTCCTAAATGATTGAAATTGTGCCAACGGTAATAATATATGCATTTTAGTTTATCTTTACTGTTTGACAGATATTTCTACAGGTTCATTGTCTAGTTATGAATAATGTCACCGAACCCGAAGTAATTTTTAATGAATTTTCATTGAGATTAATAGCGAAGAGTGTATTCATTTAAACTTCGTTAGTAAAACGAAACTCGTAACCACTAGTGAATTACAAAGCATTTTTAATCCATGCTTTAAGCTTAAATTAAATTGCCATTCTGAAACTTGACATTTCAGAAAGAATAAAATTTAAACTCAAGCTAAAATTGGAGATGTGAAACAACAGAGTTATTTAAAATTGCTTTCAAATTTCCAATTATATTGAAGTGTTTTTGCTAACTATGGAATGTACAAGCTGCATTATGGGGAAGCTATGATAAAAAGACAGGTGACTTTAGAGTCCATTTCTAAAAGGTAATAAATTCATCAGGGGAATTAGGGTTCCAACTAAGGTTCGATGAGATGGAGAAAGTGCTTTCGCGGGATATGCGCGCCCACAGAATATGAAACGTGTCTGTGATTGGAGTAGGGGTTGACCCCTCTTGGAAATGCTTGATTGAGTCCTGTAGCTTAGTCTCCCCGCTAGAGCGCTTTGAATTTCGGCAGGGAAGTTGCGCATATCAAAGAAGGGTAGGAATGAAATTACATGTTCTATCCCCACTCACAACAGATCCCATATCAAACAAGAAAACAATCCATGGTATGTACTTTATCGTGTAGAGCAAGTGTGACCCCATGAAATGGCATAAGAGAGTATTTTTAAATCATATCAGTGGTAAGTTCAAACAAATAAGAGTATAAACACGCGAAAAGCAGAAATTCATTACATGACGTATTTTCAGCTGCACTAAATGCTGATTTTAATGATGAGGAAATATATTCTTCCATTGGCGATCTACTTAAAATATATGTAACACTTATAAAATGATTATAATATTTTTTGCTTAAGCACTAATAGTTGGTCTTTAAAAAAGCTGTACAGTGAAACAAATGTTTTGACGGTTACTGAGTGTCTGCTCTAAGCCGAAGATATTAAGGATCTGGGAATGTATGGTAAAAATATTTTTACATAATACTATATTTTATATAATACTACGGCCAGACTTCAGCCTTTCCGCCATGAGTCTGTCCGGCCAGGCTAATATAGTCCAGAAACAGAAATAAAATATGCAAAGCTATCAACAGTATTATTCACTACCACCAGTAAAAATATGAATTCAAAAAACAAATAACAGGGGACAGAATAAAGTACAGGGTCTCTTGGACTTAGGAGAATTCCGTTCCTACTGACAGGTCGTAAGTGGGATTTATATTTTTAAACACTATTTTCATTCAAACGAGTTATAAAAATTGTACATAAAGTACAATCTATGTACGTATAATTATTGTGCATAATGTATACTCTATTGTATCTTTTTGACCTTACCACAATGTAGTTATCTTTCTTTATTTACTATTTTATTTATTTGTTTCTTGTGATCGTAAGTGCGGATGGTCGTATGTCGAGAAGGTGTAATTAATTCAACATGAACTTTGAAGATTTGAGTTCCAACCGGCCTCATTTCATCCTATCCCGTTTTTCACGCAAAATGTAATTTTAGATACACGTATCCCCAGTGAGAGCGCGAGGGTAGTTTATTGCTTCACGTCTCCGCCAATTTTGTCATTTTTGGCCGAATTTGAGTACCAGCCCACCATAAAAATCCTAAGCTCCCACGAACGAGCCTCGGCAGAGATCGAAGGGCACAGAGGAGACGAGATCCAAACCAGGGCATCCCGAGTTGCCTCATCCCATTTCACTCACTCCCCCAGAAACCCGCGCTAATTCGCTTTGTCACGAGAAACGCTCAAACCCCGCTGGAGACAGCGTGCATTAAAACAACATCCCGCCCATCCACACTCGGAAGAGAGCGACAAGCTTTTAAGCGCTCGCGCAGAATATTAAACGTCGCTCGTCTTATTTAGCGTCAAATTTATTTACTCCATAAAAGATGCCGGCCCGCTTATGAATCCTCGCGCTGAACTTCTCATGGAGTGCAAGACAAACATTAGGGAGAGGAGAACTTCAATAAACCACTTTAAGTATCGCAGACCCAAGCGGATTTTTCTGCCCCGTGTGCTCGCTTTGCTTTACATTTTTTCCACCCCGCCTACCTACCTTGCCAGGATTTTTATTGCGTCATCAAATGGAAGCAGATGGGACTTCCAGGGAAGGCTTTAAGTACCTGGTCTGGCCTCGCTCTCTTAAGAGTGTTGTAAAAAACAATTATTATGAAAATCGGAGATTCTCGGCTGCTGCCTGTCCTCTCTGCAGGGTTTTTGTTTTTCGAGTTGTCTCTCTTTTTGTTGTTGCTCGGTCCGGAGCTTGTCATTTGTCTGTGCTTGAGGTTTTTGTAAACGAGAGTGTGGAGGATGCGAAGACGATAAAAAATAGCTCGATAACAGTAAATTATGCCTTTTATGGTCCAGTGATAAATTGAGAAGACTCCGGTTTATTCATAGCATATTTTTCGTGAGTGAATTGGATTAAGCGGAATTGTGTCCGAGTTTCAAATTAAATTATGAAGAAATGAAATTTTCTATTGGTTTGTCAATGGTTCTTACCTGTTTATTAAACCTCGAAAACAGAAATGGATGATTACCTTCTGTTCAGACGTACGTCTGCAGAGTTTCAGTCTGCAAGATTTGTTTTCGGATTCTATCTCTTTTGTTAATGTTGCTCTGTTCAGAGCTTGTCATTTGTCTGTGCTTGAGGTTTTTGCAAATGGGAGTATGGAGGATGAGGACGGTAAAAATAGTTCAATGACAGTAAACTATGCCTTTTATGGTCCAGTGATAATTGAGAAGAATGTTCAATTATAGGCATCCTTTTCATGGCATCTTTTTAGTGAGGGACTTCTTGGATTAAGTGAAATTGTGTCCCAGTTTAAATTGAATTTGGATGAAATGAAACTTTAATCGGCTTGTCAATGTTTATTACCTGCTAATCAAACCCAAAAAATGGAAATGGAAGATTCCCTTCTGTTATACCGTCTGCGGATTTTGTTTATCATGTTGTATATCTTTTTTTGTTGCTCGGTCCGGAGCTTCTTATTTGTCTGTGCTTGAGATTTTTGCAAACGGAAATGGAGAGGATGAGGACGATAAAAATAGTAAATAGTTCGATAACAGTAAACTATGCCTTTTATGGTCTCCAGTGATAAATTGAGAAGAATGTACAGTTTATTTATAGAATCCTTTGGTGATGGAATTGGATTAAGTGGAACTGTGTCAAAGTTCCGAATTAAATTCTGAAGAGATGAAACTTCAATCGGTTTGTTAGTGGTTTTTACCTGCTAATTAAACCCCAAAAATGGAAATGGAAGATTTCCTTCTGTTATACCGTTCCCCTTATACCGTTTGCAGGGTTTGTTTTTTTGGGTTGTATCTCTTTTTCTGTTGTTACTCGGTCTGTAGCTTGTAATTTGTCTGTGCTTGAGGTTTTTGCAAACATAAGTGTGGAGGATTAGGACGATCAAAAATAATTCGATAACATTAAATTATGCCTTTTATGTTCCATTGATAAATTGGGAAGGATGTTTTTATAGATTATTCGTAAGTATCCTTTTCGTGAGGAAATTGGTTTGAGTGGAACTGTGATACAAGTTCCGAATTGAATTTTGAAGAAATAAAACTTCAATCTGTTTGTCAATGGTCATTTCTTATTAATTAAACCCCCAAAATGAAAATTAAAGATTTGCTCCTTCTGTAGTACCTCTGCATGGTTTATTTTTCCAGGTTGTATTTCTTTAGGCTGTTCAATGCGAAATTTATTTCCCTATGTTTGAGATTTTTATAAATGGGAGTGTTAGAAGATTTTTGAAAACTGGTGGGAGGGGTTGGTTTGTAAGCACCCTGAACATGCATCGTGGAACCTCAAATTACTCTTCCTGGAGAACACTTAAGAAAACTCTCACCCAAGGATCAAATTCATGTAAAGTTTGTGACCATGCAATAAAAAATGATAGAAATATAAACAAAACAGAAACTTAGCGTGGGCTTTAATTGAATCGGATTGAAATAAAGGTAAATATTCTTATGGAAATTAAATTAGATGTATCAATCAATCGATTATCAGAACTAATTGGAATAAGTATGTGTTCATGAAACCAATAAGTTAACATAAACTGACAACATAAGTTTATGTACGTATTTGAAAATAAAAAAAGATATTTTTATGTTTATGATGTACACATATTTTATGCTTTAAGGCCGCTATGCATTTACATGTCACTAAATCACTTTTTTCTTTAAAAGTTTAATTGAATCGCATTCCTTTCGTCCTGGACTTCAACTTTGTCTAAACAAGTGGGTGATTCTATGTAACAGAAGTCGGTATAACAAGTGTATTGGGAGTTCAGCGCATATATGATTATGATTACTCGGATATTCGGTCCTTCGTTTCAACGACGTTCCGATAATCGACGTTCTACTGTAAAAACAGAATTATCATAGTGCAATACTAAATTTTAACTATGTAGATTTAAAATAAAATTTTGACCAAAGATGCATTCAAACTTTTCAATGAAATATTCACAGGCAATGCATGTTGTTAACTACAAAATCCTTATATATTTGAAATTATTTGGTTTTAAGATTAATATGGAATTATGATAAAAGGGTTCTCTCTCTCTTATAATATATATATAGTTTAAGAAGTACCTTTCAAATATATTTCTTTTAAACCATAATCTTTGTGCAACAAAAGATGACTTTAGAGCCGACATGCCAAACCCAAATAATTTTTTTTTAATTTTTTTATTCATAGTCTTCCATTTCATTTCTGCTTTACAATGAGCTTAGTTTGCATTTTGATGTTAAAAATTCCGGTCTTTACATAATATAATTTACTTATTTAAAAAAATAAATATTAATATAATGAATAATCAGAACCAAACAACCAAAGGAATAACCAGAAATGCCTAAAAAACAATATCAAGAAGCATTCCAAACCGAAAACATTTTTAATATGCTCTCAACTCATTCGGCATTATTTCTCGCCAGCATTTAGAGAAAAATCAGGCATAAATTAACACATAAATTATTCGAAACAAAAATTTCGATAAAACCGAAAAATCGCTTCTGAAAAATCGAGCACTCGGGCGAAGTGCCACGAATACTAACATCTAAGTATACATTAAAACCTCGAAACTTCATATCTCCAGAAAAAGTACGATTATGTTAAAACCAAATACATTATAAGCGGATCTCTACGCGTTCTTATTAAGCGAAATTCTCCGTTTCTTTCATAGGGAATAAATTTCCTTTTAAATATAACTTAAGTAAAGATCGTGTTAAAGTATATGCGTCCTCTTGTTTACTTATTCATGATCGAAAAGGAAAGCAGGAAAGATAAGTAAAATATTTCGTCTTAGGTAGCTGAAAAGTGCGCGAAGCTTTTCGTGGAATTTTACTCAGAGAAAGTTTTGTTACTCAAGTATTACTCGGGTATAATAGTGATAAATCGCTCTCAAAACCAAGACATTAGACAAAGTGCTAAGACGCCTTGAATAAATGATGACTTTAATGAAAACAACCGGAATAGAATCTCGATTGCGTGCAGGTTTCATTAATATTTATGCCCTTTTTCTTTTCTTCATTTCAGTTCAGTTGTCGAGAAGAGGGACGTTCTTGGTTATAATTAGAGTACGCTTGCCATGGTTATAATAACGCATTTGGCTTTCATTGAAATCGAAAGTGCTTTTCTTGCTAGTTTTCCGCTTGTATTTCTAGCTTCGAGAAATGCGCTGAGATTCCAAAAGAAAAAAAAAATTTATATTGGTAAAACTGTAAACAATGTTGCACTTTCGAAAATATAAATTTAGGTGCAATTAGGAATAACTAACTTTGCCATTTTATTTCTCTACTTTTAGACAAATTTTAAGTACACCTACGTATACTACTCTATGAATGAAGATGTCTGAATAACTGGTTTTGTGATGGATAGATAGGTGAATTTATGTCACACTGGAGCCAACACAACGGGCTATTCAATCCCGAAGGGAAAGATTCAAGGACAGCAGTGCGCATTTTTTAACCACAGTCAAATGATGAGGGCAACACCTGGGCTATCACCCCACTCTCCAAACTCCTACACAACCCAACATGAGGACATACGTGGTCACGACAGATTTAACGTGCACCGCCCCCACGTACATGAAAGTCTGCGATTCGATCGAATTTCGAACTCGCAACCCGCCAGTTGTTAATTCGAAACTCTACCAATTGGATTATCGCGGCCATTTTGTAATTGGAAAATGGCATGTCTATTGGAATCAAGTTTTAAAATTCCATTACTCTTCCGCAAAAACGCTCTTGCTTGCTACGGTATCTTGCACAAAAAACAATATTATTATTTAATAATTCTAAATAGGTTAAACAAAGAAAAATTTCAGTTATTTCTTGAATAAATATGAGAAGGATTTTCAATTGAAACAAACCAAACAGAAAACGGAGATTTTACTTCCGCTACAAAATGCTATCGCAGAATATCCATTGGGGTAACTTAAAATGCTTTATTACCGTTTCGGTAACGTTTGGTGGTTAATATAATTGGCGTTGTCCAATCATTTGTCATATATATGTTACCGGCAAAGTTTGAAATCCGGCATTCTATAGAATACCTAGGCATTTTTTACAATGCCGAAAACTGGCCGGCAATGTATGAAACGATTAATATTTCACACATTTCTTAGGCATTCCATAGAATCCCAAATGACAAACTGGCAATGTATGAAATACATCTCCGATTCGGTTTCGAATATCACGTTTTACCATTTTTTTTTTACCTTGTTTTACTTTTTATAAGAAATAAAATTAAGTGCAATTCAGAATAAAATTATTTCCTTTCTTAGTGCAAGTAGGTTCATATTTTATTTTGTTTTCTTTAATAAGAAAGACATAAAATTTGTTTTGTACAACTTTAATTTTTTTTACGTATTTTGAATAAAAGTTTTTTAATGGCACTCTTTCATTATTTTTTCAAAATAACATTTATATTTTTGAGGAATAAACGAGTTTTAAATAATAGCCTTATCATGACCTTTTTTTCATACTTTGCCTAAATAGCATTTGCCATTCTATAGAATACCTAGGTATTATATACAATGCCTAGGGAAAGTATTTAATAATTCTCATATTTCATGCTTTGCCTAAAAACGCCGGGCATTCTATAAAATGCCTAGGTATTCTATAGAATTCCGGCGTTTCAAACTTTGCCGGTAACATATCAATTCGGAATTCGTTCTTTTGAATTTTTATTGGCGACTGGCTGAAATCGTATTCGAAAAACAAGACAACTGACGTCATGACAAGAATACGTACAGGAAACGCGTTTCTCCACAATAACACTGCACCACATACATCCGGCTTGAAAGAAAAGCCTATATTATTTTACTTGAATATACTTATTCGTAATAAGATTATACTACTTGTTTAGAATAATTAAATTTATGTATATATAATTTAATTATTTTAAACTAATTACATGAAGAAATATTTCGTTCAATTGTCCAATGATATGTTTTCAGATATTGATTTTTAATGTATAGTGTTCATTAGGATAACATATACCTTGTCTTACTCTGTGTTTGTACCCAATTAAGTAGTTTCTCTATGTTAATTCATATCTGTAGTACAGAAAATTTATCGTATATCCACATATTTTATGGTTTCACTCACAAGGTTCACTTGATAGTGGAATTATCAAAATAGTTGACTATTCCACTATCAGGAATAGTCAACTATTTTGGTAATTTCAAACTCTATATTAAATATTTAAGTCAACTTAAAATTTTGATTTTATCAAATGATTATGAAAAATTATGAAATTGGGCATGAAAGAATTATGAAAAACAATATGAAGAAAAGACATGAGAATTATTGAAAAGAATTATGAAAAAAATTATGAAGAAAAGACATGAGAATTATTGAAAAGAATTATGAAAAAAAGACAGGGAAGAAAAATAGAAAACAACTCTAAAAAATAGCGAAACGTAACCTTTCTTCTCTTACCACCCAATTATATAACTTGGACAAAAATTTTACATACAAAATCCCACGGTACATCATTTGTTTTAATTACTGAATCTGAGAAAGACATCTCACAACAATCCAATGAATTAGAAATGTTTTATTTCGACAGTATGGTAGGTCATTATAATCATATAATACATATTTTCTAAGATTATGGTTAGTGCTTTATGATATAAAGGTAAAAATGGATTTACATTTTAAGAAGTATAATAGGATGGCAATAAATAAAATATAATAAGCACTCCTACATATACTGTATGGATGAAGAAATCTTAATAAAGAAGGATGAGAGTAAAAAAATAATAATTTTTTCGTCGAAAAAAGCTAAAGCAAAAAGTAAATTATTCCTTATAAATAATTCACCATCCTTATTCTTAAAGTAAGTAAGAAAAATGTTCCTACTACAAGAGGTGTTGTCTTCTATCAGGAAACTGTTGATTATTTAGTTCCCATTAAATGATATACTGAAGTAGTGTTAATACTTTCTACTGGTATCTGAAAAGCCATCAAGCTTTGTTCGATGAGGTTCACTAAGGGAATAGAAATTATTCTAAACCATTGATAACGCAAATAATATTTCAAAAAAGAAGTTTCATTTTTCCCTATGCAATTTTTATGAGTAGCTAATTTTTTCGACTTATTGGATTTTTTACTCTTTGTCTTAATCATACGAGTTGTACTTCTGCTGAACAGAAAGGGTCTTTGAGTTTTCAGTATGGAAAGCCATATTAATAAATTCGCAGCTTCTGTGAGTCACTCATATGTAGACAATTCTTACAAGGGATTCTATACTAAGGAAAGGAGCAATAGAATCTTTACAAAGGATTCTATTCTACAGAGTAAACTAATAGAATCTTTACAGAGGATTATATTACAATGAAATTAGCAATATAATGTTTCCAAAACATTCTGTTCTAAGGAAAGGAGCAGGGATCTTTCCACGAGTCTATTTCCAAGGAAATAACGAATATAATATACCAATAGGACTGGTTTCAAAGAACGATTATATTCGAAGGAGAGGATCAGTATTATCTTTCTAAACGTTGAAAGAATTAGACGCTGATGAAAAAAAGGATGACTCACTTTAATTCAACATGTCTTATGATTTTATTGTTAAAAGTAGTTTAATACACTAGGTACTAATTCTAGTATCTGTGTATATATATCACTAACATACATGGCACACAAATCGATAATATTTGTATATCAGCGAATGGCATCAAACTGATATAAACAATGTAAAATCAACTGCTACTGCATTTATACACTAGGTTTTCCACTTGGTTTAAATATGCTTGATTTGAGCTATGGACATTATTTCTAAAACTACTAGGATTAGGTCGCCGCTTTAATGCAATTTGTCATCAGTTTGATTATGGAAGGAAATGAGAAATCTGGGATACAAAAATCAGAGCCGAAGAGAAGAAAATGTGAGCGAACTGGAAAATTGTTTAAGTATCAAACACTACCAAATCACCTTTAAACAAGTTAATGGGGGTGCAATTGAAATGAACGTTCAGAAGATGACTGTAGCTACATAATTAAGTACTGTTTTGCACTGAATTTACAAAGACTAAAGTACACTGCTGGCCACCGTAAATGCAACACCCTGAAGGAAGCATGCAAATAATATGAAATTTACAACATGCATTAGCGGAGGTGAGATATGCAAATGATTAGAATTTCAGCGCAGACGCACATCACGCGCGCCTGTGGCGCCACTTCAAAGCGCTATTTAAGGCTTGGAGATTTCGACGATTTCAAGTACGGCAATTGTGTTTTTCTTGTGGTTTTTTCAAAAAAACGATCAATTATGCCTCGTAGAAAACAGCGATCATCTTTTGATCAAGTATCCGAGTTCGACAGAGGAAGGATAGTGGCCTACCGAGATTGTGGATTATCTTTCAGGGAAATCGGTAGTCGTGTTGGACGAAACCAAACAACTGTAATGCGGATATGTGATCGTTGGATGCAGGAGGGTACGACGGACCGATGTGTTCGATCGCATCCACCTCAGTGCACCACTTCACGTGATGACAGGCATATTGTGCGTATGGCAGTGACGGATCGCTCAGCCACATCACGAACCATAGCACAGCACATTCAGTCTGTACCGCATCATCCAGTGTCTGCGCGTACCATTCGACGCCGTTTACAGCAGAGTGGTCTGTCCGCAAGACGTCCATTGCTTCGTCTACCCTTGACGCAGAACCACAGACGTTTCCGCCGCCAATGGTGCGATGAAAGAAGGATGTGGACGGCAGAATGGAATGAAATTGTCTTTACTGACGAGTCACGCTTCTGTCTGCAACACCACGATGGTCGGATTCGAGTCTGGAGACACCGTGGAGAGAGGATGCTGAACAGCTGCGTTATGCACCGCCACACTGGTCCTGCACCGGGTATTATGGTATGGGGCGGTATTGGATATCACTCTCGCACTCCTCTAGTACGCATTGCCAGTACTTTAAACAGCCAGCGCTACATCTCCGAGGTGTTGGAGCCAGTTGTCCTTCCTTACCTTCAGGGCTTGCCCACAGCCATATTTCAACAGGATAATGCGCGACCACACGTGGCACGCATTGTCCAAGGGTTCTTCGTCAATCGCTAGATTGAATTGCTTCCCTGGCCAGCTCGCTCTCCGGATCTTTCGCCGATAGAAAACATGTGGTCCATGGTTGCTCAACGATTGACCCAGAATACATCCCCAGCTGCCACACCAGATCAACTTTGGCAACGTGTGGAAGCTGCTTGGTCTGCTGTACCCCAAGAACACATCCAAAGTCTCTTTGAATCAATGCCGAGGCGTGTGGCAGCGGTGATCTCCAACAATGGCGGCTACTCTGGCTACTGATTTTGGCAGGAACCACACTTCACAGAAGTCTATAAATTTAATCATTTGATACTTGGTCAACATGTTATCTACAAAATAAATTTTGTTGTGATATCTCTTGTCTTTCTTGGTGTTGCAATTTGGGTGGCCAGCAGTGTATGTCTGCCGTGCACTGTATTTACAAAGACAAAATCAGTTAATTCTCCTATTTTATATCATAGCTCCTATTTTATATCATCTCCTATTTTATATCATATTTTATATTATAACTATCATAAAAATTAAAAGGAATTAAAATTTGTTACATCATTGACCGGGATATCGAGACCGGACTGGATGAAAAATTGCGCAATCGGAATGATCTAAAACAAGCGTCCAATCATTGACCGACGCCAAGCCATTTGAACGTGATCCTAACAGAACCCATCGGATTATCCAAAAGAATTTCCGATCGAATTTCGCCCACGTCCATCCACCTTAACTCGCCCAAATATCTCCATCCGACACCTGAGCTCCCAAATCCGACCCCTGACCTTTGAGGCGAGGCAGAGGCACCCTCATAGGCACTCCATTATAGATGGGATCTTAATTCGGAGTCTCACGACCATAAGCTATACATAAAATCTTAACGAGGGGTAAAGGAGGACGCTCTCTGCCGGTGTATTAGCCCTATTTGATCCCGAGTCCCAAATGTCGTGTGACATATTCAGAAATCCCCATCTCTCAAGACGTGGTCTTTGTTATTAAAGAAAGGACGATTCGGGAGAGGAGTTATGGAAGGGAGCTTTCTAGGGATAAATATATAATTTTGAGACAATGCCTCGGGAATGTTTCCTTGTCGAAGCGCGCTGCCTTGTGTTGTTCGGTTAAATGCGAGACGAATGCACGTTTAAGGCATAGTTTTCCAAACTTCTTTTTTCGCTCTACGCCCTCTTTTCAAAGACAATTTTTTCGTCTCCCGTCCGATAAACTTCATATCAACTAATAATAAACTACAAGTGCCTATAATTTGAGAATTTCTACAAAAGATTTATGTAGTTGTGTGTGTAATTTCAGAATGTAAGACTAGTTTGGAATAAAGCTGAACTTGGAACTGAAATTGTAAAGCTATTTACTAAAATTAAATAACAAAGAACACACAAGATTGCTCATTGTTATTAGTAGTTAATATCAATTAGATCAGAGACATTGAAAATAATCACTAATCAGAAAATAATCACAAAGATCAAATGTGCTGCCAATTTGTTTATATGAGACTGTTTTCTTCCATTGAAATCCTTAAATCTCCAGTCAACTATTTACAGTCGGTTCCTCTATTTAGTTAATAGTCTAAGTGTTTTCAACGATATATCGCGTCAGTAACGATCTAACCGATTTTACTAATGACGAGATATCTCGTCAACAGGATGTTGAAGATTTTCTGGTGATGACGAGATAAAGATCTGGTCAGCTTTTTCCTAAGGACGAAATATCTTGTCCATCGAGTTCTGATCAGTTTTGCTAATACGAGATACATCATCGAGACAACCACCAGGAGGATTAAAACAACCAATGACAGTGCATCACTTTTGTGAGAACGTCAGTATGATCAAATTGATAAGTGTTTGCTTAAAACATTTTTAGGCGATACATTTTAGCCATCTAAATGCCCACTCTTACACCTACCTAAACCCACCTATTTCTCTTAGGGTTGGTATGGCCTCCCACGATTCCTTCATGGCCCATAGGAGAGCCGTAACGTCCACTCTGTGAGGGCATTTTTAAGGGGACAATGAACGTCGAAACCTAATGTCATTTTTGAAAATATTTTTACACTTTTATTAGAATAGTTGGTTATGCTACTTAAATCCCACATGCACAACTTTAACAAAAACTATGAAATAGTGTTTTCAGGTATAACTAGTTTCTATTTAACTCTCGTGTTGCTTAAAAGCTTTAAATGGGTGAATCCATTCAAATACAGGCACTAAAAAATAAAATATTCGCCTCAACACCTTCGATTTTTTTAAAATTTAGTATATGGTGGCCAGTGGCGTATGTTAAACTATGCCATGTTTATTTTTTGCAAAATAATTTTTTTCATGGAAATAAGACCCTTTAAAGGGTGGTCAAAAATATGCAATTTTACTTTTCAAGAATGTCTCGTAGCACTTAAAATTCCGCTACGCTTAAATTATTAGAGATAATCTTGTTTTGGTTTTTGCTAGTGATACTTATAAATGTACTGTTAGTAATAATAAGTGAAAATATCTTTAAAAATTGGATTAGTTTTTTAACAGTTTGGTACGGAACTTGTTGAAGTTTGGTTAAGATTTAATAAAAAAAGCCATCTTTAAAATTTTTTAACTTTTTGTGTAAGTTTAGTAGAATGTTGTTAATGTAGTATACTATACAACTAATGCAGTTTCTCAAAGATTGATTTTTAAGAGCATTCAATGTAAGATAGCGAAATTTCAACCGCTAACGCACGCTCAACGAGCGGGGCCAACTGTATTCCTCCTCTAGTAAGAGAGCGCTCGAATCTCCTCAACCAGAAGCTCAAGCACCTTTCCGATGCGATATTTTAACATGATTCATTATTTCTATACATATATCAATAAAGTGTATGGAACTAAGATTTTTGATAATCCTATAATTTTACTGTAAATAGTTTTAAAAAAGAAATCAGCCAAGCTCTAATTATTTACCGCGGAACTTATTGTAACTAACTTCTAATTATTTACCGTGGAAATATTTTTGCTGCATATTGCTTCAGGACTTTGCATTAAAATTTTCACTTGGTAATGACTTGCACACATGGTTTCCTTTGCACCTGCTGCCAACAAATTATAAAATAAATAAAGTTACAAGATATATTATTCTGAGGGCTCTAGGAGTGTTGATTGTTTCTATTCTACAAACAGCTGCTTTTTATACACCCAGCTGCTCACGTGAGGAAGATTTTTATGAAGTGAAAGAGTAGCTTTTTAATGTACCAATCATCGTCATGATTGGTACATTAAAATGCCTTTACCTTTGTGTGATTACATCTTATTCCTATACATTTTAAATCGTTTAGTATATGATACTCATTTACTCTTAATTCATTCTTGGATTAAGTATAATTCATTCTGGGAATTTTTGTGGAATCAATCTCTCAAACAAATCAATATATTAAGTTAAAAGCAATCTCATGGTTTCAGAAGAGACTAATGAATTTAATTATGTCTTTTTATGGAGGAAGGCACATGAAAATTTTCCTGCAACATCAAAAAATAGTTTTGAATAACTAACAAATTCACTCTTGTTGAAAGTTTTACAATGGTGAGTTCATATGACAAAGTCGGCCTCTTGTTATATACAAAATCCGATCTCCTAGTATAGAGACATGAGAGTGCGAATTTTCAAGAATCAAGTATGATTGAAAGTAAGTTTATTTCCTTATGTATTTAGTTATGAATTGTATTCGTGAAGTACAACATTGAAATAGTCATTTATTGAAGTATCCGTTGAATGCTTTCTTGGAGTTTTATGTGGCAGAAAGGACATATTAAACTTTCACCGAATTTAACAAATCTATCAATTTATTTTAATTAATAGATTATTTAACGTAACTAATATTAAAATTAGCAACTTTTATTATTGTTTTAAATAAAAATAATTACATAATTATTTTATCTGCGATGTTAAGTATGTTACTGAGCTTCGTAATTTTTCTTATCTATGCAATTTTAGAACTTCTTTATGAGGATTTATAGGCTATTACGTTTTGTGCTACTAGTTTCAATACTATTTAAATGTTTTACTATAGTTATACAGGAATTTAAATATGTAGTTTATTACTCTGATCCTTTCTATCAAAACAATTGCAGTGTATTTTTTAAATTGGGTTTTGTATTGAGATGAACAGCAAAATTATGATATGTTTGTGAAGTTCTGTGTAAATGTTTAATATAAAATTTTGTGATAGATAATAAATTCAAATTAAGTAAATACTGTAAATTATTATTTAAATTATTCGGTTAACTTTGAGTAAAAAAGTATTTTTAAGCAAATACAGAAAGCCTAGTTCTCACTGGCTGAAAGGGAATCCCAATTTGATTTAGGGATTTTGAAAACCTTTTCGTCCTTTTATAGGGAATTTGAAATGAGCTTAGAGATTTTTCGTATTTCGAAAGGGAATTTGACGGTATTTCATTATTTTCTGATCGCATCGGGTTTTTCGATCAAATCATTACTTCGATTACTCAAAATAATTTATTTAAGCTTAACTTTCAAAAACTGCAAAGAAGCTCACATGCTGAAAAAATATTTATAAAGGAACTTAGAAAAAATAATCTGATTTTAAAAGATGGCTTTTTTGAGAAAAATGAATTTAAAAGTCATCAAATTAAAAAATTCATATTTCTAATACTATTTACGTACCACTGATGAAATTAGAATCAATAGTTGATTTAAAGTCTTACAATTGTTTTAAAAAATTGTATTATCTTAAATACTTTAGGATATATGCGATTTTTAACTAGGTGATGCATGCTAAGAAAAATAAATTTTAATTTGTGACGTCACTTTCACAGCCCTGTATCTCGAAGAAAATTTTTTTCGAGATTCTAAAAATATGTTGATTCAACGTGGCCCAAAATGTACCTGTTTGCAAAATATCATTCGATTCAAGATGGTGAGGCGAACAGACTTCCTTGATTTGAATGGATTCACCCAAATGATGTAATGAATACTTGTATATCAAGTAGAAACTGACGTTTTTTCTCAACAGTCAAACAATTTATGTAACAAAAGTTGGTAAAATTTTATACAATTACGTCAGAAATTAAAGAGGAATATAAGCATGGTGGTTAGCATTTTTCTACTTCTATATACTTCATCATTTAAAAAAAATGTTAACAAAAAATATTCTTTGTTTTCGTAGTACGGGTACATACCAGCTTCTGTTCGATGAATAGTTGTGAGTGTATACCGAAAATTTCTTATAAATACGTGGAAAAATTAACAGCGAGAAATGCTCTGATCGAATTTAAGTGAAGAAAAAAATGAATCTGAAGAAAACAGATTTGAAGCTGTCAGTTTTGACCATGTCATCGTTATCACATAAGAAAACATCGATTAATAATCATCAGAACACCATTTTTTGCTACAGAGGAATATTAATGCAAATCTGTAAAAAGCTAAAAATTGATTTTTTCTTCGATTTTCACGATAGTTAACCGTTTCTTTAAGCGATCATTGCCTACGATAAGTTTTATTGAGTTTCGTGTTAAAACATTCGATGATTGGACTCCCATATCGAAAGGGAAATTTAACTGAAACTTTATTCAAATGGACGCAAGACACGATGTAACACGAGTTAAGTAGCAACATGTCAAGTGCAGTAAAATGCTATTTTAAATAGTATATAAAATTACATGTCTTTTCATGTTGGTGTATTTTGTCTGTTTCGATATAAGATGAAATAAAATACAGCATTTAATCGATATATCGTGTTTCTTGGGAACAAGGAAAGAGCCGTATACGGAGATGCAGTGAGGATCATGCAAAAACCTACTTAGTTGAGATAAAAAAAAAGTCATGAATTATACATTAAATTACGTGTATTTTTATATTTAGAATAAGTTTAAACTAAAATAGATGCCAAAACCGTTTTAAATAATACTAAATATGGTACAAAACCTTGAAAACGCAAATTATTTTTCATTTATGGTTTGGAGACATCGAGATCTTTTTTTAAGTCATTTCAGTATTACTACATGAAACAAGTGACAGTTGTTCCTAATTATGAAGAAACGGATTGAGACATTTTACTGCTTTTGTCAAACCAAAGGAAGGATTTATCAGGGGACAAGTAAAGAATAGCTATATAACAGGATGAGCTATATACGAAGAGGTACTGAATACCTATACGTAAAAAAGTGTAAGGATTTTAAAACTGCTTTAGTTGTATAGTTTCGATAAACGTAAAAAAATGTTAATTGAAAAGCATTCTGACAAATTTGTTCCTCATGTTTAGTCTACTTTATAACTTCATCAATTTTTTTCGAAACCTTATATTTGATGGATCAGAATCCCGTTGAATATAATTTAAGACAATATTTTGAGAAAGCATTTGTTTTAAATTTCTGTCCAAGGAAGTTCCTTTGAGATAGATTTTCAATACAAACCAACAAACTAAACTGAGGACGTGGATTTCATTTCCAGGTTACCCAAATGCTTTCACATGCTATCCTATCGGGGTTACTTTTGAACGTATTTTATAGCCGTTTTGACGGCGTTTGCCGTCAAAATTCGCGTTGATCAATTAACTATCATATACAAATTCAAAATTCCATCTGCAATTTCTAAAGGCGAAGTGCTGCAACGTAAAACAAGCCAAGTGTCGTCATGTCCAGAAAATGTACGGGAAGTCCATTTCACCACCAAAACACTACGACCCCTACATCCTTACATTTATCCTGATAAAAAGACTCGATAATCACTTGCCCAAATAGCTTTTATTGAGTTCGTTTGAAACAGTCTATGGGAAAGCCTGCATCAAAAGGTGAATATTCACAAACAATTCAAAGTTTTACATGAAATGAAGTAGGCAGGTTCAATTTTAAAATTTAAAGGTTGCAATTATTCCAAGATATTTTTTAAATAAGATGGCTGAGGTTTGTGCATTCTATACAGTATTGATATAATTGATTTCCCTTAATTTCAAAATAGATATATTTCATTGCTTTAGTACTATATTTGATATTTTTGTATACTTTTTACATAAGTTTGCAGAATCCATATCCTGAATCACCTTTTAATCACTAGTAAAACTTAAATTTTGCTGACGATAAACAAGCAATAATAATAGTTTTTTATTTAACTTGGTTTCTAATTAATTTATTCAGAGAATTTTTTTCAATGAATTCTAAATCGTTATTGAGAGTGCATTGCTTAAAACTAATGAGAAAAATGTAATTTGCATTAAAATTCATAATTCATTGCGTCTGGAGCTAAGAAATGTTATTTGAGATATGAAATAAAATTATTTCTTTCAATAAGACATATCGAATTGATTTTTGTTTTGTACTTTTTAATACTCTACGAAAAGTCTAATCAAAGGAACTTTTGCAAAACTAAGCTCCTTATGAGTAAATTTTCTTCGTAATTAAGAGATAAGCTACTTATGTTCATGGTTTTGAAAGTAGAAAGACATTTTTCTTATGTGCGAGCATGGATAAACAATTTTATGGTAAATATTTCGATCAATTGAGGGGGGGGGGGTATTTCAATTAACGTCACACTGGAGCAACACAATGGGCTATTGGTGACGGTCCGGGATCAATCCCAAAGGGAAAGATCCGATGATCAATTGAGGAATTAGTATTCAAAGTCCAATTCAAATCAAGCATGCATCTGTGTCATTTTGTCCTTTTTAAGAATGAATGAAAAAAAATGGAACTGATATTTGGAGATAAAAACTATTTAATCTTTACATTAATTAGTTAGAAATTGTTCAATTTTTTTGCAATTATATATATATAAGATCTGCGTATTATAGAGGAGCATTTCTCCAAAATATATCCGAAATTATTAAAGATGCAATAAATACGCAAGTAAAGTTTTATGCAAACAAGAAAGGAGAACCAAAGGAAGTAAAATCATATAAGTATAGTGGAGTTCTCTAATAAATTGAAACAAATATATAATTTAAGCTTAAATACTAATTAAACCTTATGATGGAAGCTTTTCGTCATCAAAATTTTTATAGGAGACATTTACTGTCAAATTAAATATAGGTGGTGGTATCTAAAGTGGAATGGGGGGTGTTTCTTGTACGAATTCATGACGTGACGTCACTTGGAATGCTTTTCCGATACGATATCAGCCCTTCGTCAGTAAATATTCCAAAGAATGAATTCCGAATCGATATATGATAGTTGATTGTACATCACCAATTAGATTAAACGTCAAACGTTGCAAAACGGTAAAAAACACATTTTAAGGCAACCCCTATGTGTTTCATGCGAGAGCATTCGAACAGCAAAAATAGAATCTTCGCATACCGACAGTTTTGTTGCTTACAGAGAAAATCCATTCATTGAGCAGTTTTATCATCTTGTTTTTTATTTCCTTTATTATTCATTTCTGAAGTTTTTACATAAACAATTGACTATCTGAGAATGGTTACTTTGAGTTAGATAAACATCTTCACACCTTTTATTCATCACTATGCCGGCAATTTTTCCTACTCGATAATTGATAAAACCAAACCATGGCTTAAGAAAGATCTTTAAAAGATTAAGATAAAGTGATACTTCAAGGTTTAGTATTGCCTACCTCAGAGCAAACCTAAAAATTTCCCATTATTCAAACTTGTGAAAGTCGACTACAGCAAAACAAAAGCGTAACATATCCCATTAACCCCCCACAAAGGTTTTCAATTGTCATTTCTGCTGTAAACTCATTACTGCTCTTAGAGACCTACACATGGGATGGTGATGGTTTCTATTACCAAAACCCAACTAGATCTCCCACTGCAATATCAAAAACTCTATCTCCCTTTATTAATTTTTACTCCCTTTTTTTCTTTAAAAACCTTCGGGTATCTTGTGGAACTTTGCATCAAGCCATTAAGCTCATTAAAGGTAGCAATTTTTCCGAATTATAAACGTTAATTAGCAATTACGGCGTCCTTCGATCTTGTTGAGATATATTTTTTTCCTCGACCTTTTCACTTTGCTCCTTCCTGCTTCGAGTGCTGAGTACTCACTGGTGTGTTGTACCCGACACTGTAAAGGGAGATGATCGCCGCATCGGTAGCAGAGACTAATCAGTGTTTAGTGACAGCACAGAAAGAAGTACCGAGTCTTCCTCAGAATTAGGTACCAGAATCCCACAGCAATAAATAAATTACTTATCCTTTTATCCATAGAACGGTACTTTTAAACAACTTTTATCTGCTTAAAAGTATAGTGGAACGGAATTTTTCCGTGTACTTCGAATGGAACTTTTAGGCTCAGTTAACCTCCTGAAGGATTCACCATGAATATATCCATTATGTAACCTATAGTCTTCAACCCTAAATACCTATGTAGGTTTAATCTTAACGGTATGTGCTAGTGTACAAAAAAGCAGTCACGAGATGTGGATCATTTGCTTTCCAGTTGTCCCGCACTTGATGCGCCTTCAAAATTATTTGTGAAAATTGGGTGAAACATGGCAGTGAAACTCAATGTTTTATTGGATCTAATGACTTTTCATTTGTTAAGTTCGTCCATTTTTGCAATTTTAGTGAAATTTTGTATTCCACTGTTTCTTTGATAAATCAACTTACTTCTATAAGCTCAGTGTTATACTTTTGTGGTGCATGAGGAGCTTGCTTTTGTTCAGTAGAAAACATGTAATCTTCCTCATATGAGTTTTAACAAGTTTTGACTTTGGCCAATAGAATCTTCTCTGGGATTATTTCAACCAATCAACCAATAGATGTGATAATTTAGTCATCAAGTGTTTGCGAGGAGCATTCTAATAATACTTGGAAATCTCGTGACGCTCAAAGAGTTAGAAGCGTACCTTTTAGCATTTATAAATGTCAACAACTAATTTAAATTTGGGTGATCTTGTAGGAGGGATCTACTGCATAAATGGTAACACAAATGCATGACCTCTAAAAATACCTCTAGGTTGATTCCAATGAAATTTTTAATGACACCTTTGAAGCAAAAATGTTTAAAATGTACGATGTCAAAAGTTTTATTATCTGTTTGAATTACTCAATATGTGAACCATTTACAGACCTATAAACATCAAGACAAAATTCCATATCAAACAACACGGATAAAAAAATCCATATGAACTGGAGGTTTCATGCGTAACCATCAAAAAGTGTGAAAGGTATCATGAGCCCAATATTCAAAATATATCTGTCTAATAAAAAATCCGAATTGGGGCAAGGTACTAGGTAGTATACTGGTGATATTGTACACTAACTGGAAATCAAACGTAAGATATTGAAGGTCGATAAATATGCCTTCAAAAATGAGCACATTTTATTGAAATCTAGGAGCTTTTTCCAGACACTGTATTTCATTCTTGTACAGAAAATGATGTAGTAGGTTCGATTGTAAGTGTGAAGTAAGTGGTGGCAAAAATGTGGTAAAGTGGGTAAGTGTGGTAAAAATGATCCAAAAGTATGTTTCCGCTAATTTTAGTATAATTATACAAGATGTCAGGAGGTAGTATTGAGCAAAGTACAAATATTCTAAATACTAAGCAGTTCTTTACAATATATTATCTCTATTAATAACAAATCTTTTCGGCATTCAAAATAGGAACTCACCAAGTACTCAAACTTCAGTAAAGCGCAGGGAATCCTGGATTCTACGATAAGAACCTGAATTGAAAAAAAGGAAAATAAGTTAAAATGTATGAATTGAAATATGTAAACAAAAGTTTAAGGGTACACTACCACTTTAATTACTTAAGTTACATTATCTTTTAAACAGTATCTGTCAATTAAAGTTTTTTCGATGATTTGAAATATTTTAAACGCAATAAGTTTAAATATTGTACATAACGTTGCTTCAGAACCATCTAATTAACGCATACAAATAAATTCCGAATTCGCCAGTTCCTGAGCGATTGCTATGTATTTAAAAATGGAAAGTAACCCCTTAGGAAAAATATCTCAAAACATAAATTTATCCGAATATTAATAGATAAAAATACATTTAATTACTATTTCAACATGCAATCAGGAGACAAGAAGTAGACATATTCAGAAAAGCTAAACCCCCTATAAGCATAGTAATTTTCTAAATTACTATGCTTATAGGGGAAATTTTCGCCTCTCGAGTTTACTTAGCGCCAAATTTCGAGAAACGTCCACTCTACATGGGGAACATAAGGCCGTCGCACATCTCAACGATCCTTTGGTGGTCGCAAAACAGGATTAAATCCTAACGACGCCACGGCAAAACTCTTCACTTAATTAGAATTCATAAAAGTTGTCGAAGAAATCCTCCACCGACTTCACACGCGCTGTGGTAAAAGTGACGAAAAAATTAGCCCAATCGAGTTTTCATCCACTTCTGCAAAGTGGGTACTTATGTGGCTGCTTTTACTGGTCTTCAAAAATCTTCCTTCCCCGCAAAGTCCCCACCCATTGAAGAAAAGGCAAAGGTAAAGGGGGTCCTGTGTAATTTGCCAAACAAACTTTTAGCACCCCGAAGGCACTTAACGTAATGGGGTGAAAGGATTCCTCGTAAAATGCTCTCCAGACGAGGATAGGTTTATGATAATTTCGCCCAGAGAAAAGTTCGCACCACGAGATAAAAAACGCGAAGTTTTCCCGATCGAAGCAAAAGAAGTCATTTTCAGATCTCTTGAAAGGAGCATTAGCTGCTTTCGTGGCTCTAAAGGCGGCAAAAATCCCCCCACCCGTAACGACCCATTCCGCCAATCGTAACCGTATACGTGCCGCTAATCAGCGACTTTTATAAGATCAGAGCACGTTCTCAAATCCCGAGATCTCGTCTCTCAAAAAATTTAATTTCTGATGCTATTTTAAACCAACGATCACGCATCGTTGGAATGGAGGAGTTGCGAACAATCTTGAATGGCTTGTTTCACACCCACACAATCATTTACTCGATTTATATGTTCCTCCCGGACAACATTAACAGTTGCTCAAATAATAGCGCTTTATCTGTCGCGTTTCACTTGTTAGAGATGATGATGTAGAACAGCCATTTTCAACCGGTGTTCCGCCGCTTCGACCTTCTAATGAATTAGACGGAGTAATGTTCGAGCAGCTTCATGTTATTTCTTCCGGTCGCTCTTCAGCTTGAAGATCTGTCACATGATTGGGAGAAAAGTATGAATCCTAAATTATTGATAGGTTAAAGTGATTATTCATCGTGATCAAAAACACTAGTCTGCGCTTCGATAGCGAATTGGCTGTCAATCTTACGTACAGCAACTTCACCCACATGCTCTGTATGTTTCATTAGAAGGTCGATGGCCACGCATAGGCCTTCTAATGAAATAGGTTTGGCTTGTCTTGGCCAAATCTGGCCCTTGTGCCAAAAAAACCAACCAAGCTAATGAAATCTGGCCTGTATTGAAGCTGGCCGTCTCTAAGAAACCAGAAAACTTTAAGCAGCAAACCTGACTTTAATATTATCATCCAACCATGGGGGATGTGAACTAGCTAATTATATCCTCATTAAAATGTGCACCTATGCCCCACGCATCAAGATATGTGTTCTGCACCTGTAAATACCTATATTGTGAAGTAACATGTTAAAGTTGTTCTTTCCTTTGGAGACTTTCCCTATCGTCTTATATGTGGAGGTGAAAAACAATAGATGTGTGTATCACACTTCTAGAAGTCCAATAAAAAATACGAAAATCAGGAATAAAAATCAAATTACATTATATTGCTTTGAATTGTGAAACAGTTATTGCAATTAGAATTGCTACATTTGAATATTCGACACACTTGTGACTCCATTCCTCAACATGAATATTCGACACACTTGTGATTCCATTCCTCAACATGAATATCCTTAATGCTTGTCTTCCTTGGACTTAATATAATTTTAAGGCTTGGGAATCATACAGATTTGTTAACTCCATTCCTCAAAATAGATATTTTTAAAGTGTCCCTCCCTGTGGGACTTAACAAATCTTTAAGGCTTGGTAATCAGACAGGCTTGTGATTCCATTCCTCAAGTTAGATTTAAGGCTTTCTTCCTGTGGACTTAAAATGAGCAATTATGAGTGATGCCATTATATTCTGAGGATAAGATACGCGAAGTATAATTGATTGCCGGAAACGTTACGATTTATTCTTGTCCAGCTTTGTTTCGTAATATTGTTTTACAATAGGTAGTTACTTTATTAGCTAAATTAACTACATCCAAAAATGACGTTTGGAGTTCAGCGATTAGGCTATTCATGCATATTTACAAATATGATATTCCATAATAATAAAGTACATGTCTGAACGACTGAGGAGAAGGTATTTTCGTGGAGATAATTAAAAAAGCAAGATTGATTTAACAGTTATATTTTTTAAGAGTTCTAATAATTAAGATAAGGTAAATGTATAAAAATGACGGTAGCCTTAATACTCTTTTTTGCTGAAACTGAAGAAATTTCTTCTTAAAGCGATACGTGGAGTGAAAACAAGTCGTTAATAATGTCCCTGTGGCTCTTCAATCTATATTATCAAATTCTTTTATAATTAAATCCTTTAAATTTCACACTTTCGAATTTTATGCATAGGTAAATTAAATTCATTAGTTATGCTAGTCAATGGTCTTGCTTTTATCTGCATATTTGTATATTTTAATTCTCATGCCTATTTGTATATTTTAATTCTCATCTACATATTTTACATGTTTTAAATCTATCTTTGTCTTGTACTTTATTTTGAAATGTCTTGTACTTTTATTGGGCTATATTCTGTCTTGTGTTGGCGCAGCCTGTCCGCTTTCGGACTTTGCGCCATAAAACCATAACATCCAATCCATAATGCCTCTGTATTCTCAATCGATGAAACTGAGACTAATTTTATGGTGGTTATATCTCAAATGCTGGAATTCACTACAAAATATTATGCTCCAGAAATCTAAGATTCCATGAAAAATACGTGTTGAAGTTGTTTAGCATTCTATACCACGTATAGCATGCCTCTGAGTGCAGCTTTTATTTACTATAAGTAAATTTATTTCATTTCGTTCTGAAAATTTTAGGCCACGGAAACACTCACAATAATTGAGGATCAGTTATAGTGTGGGTAAATGAGCCAAAACATCATAAATTGATTTGTTACTGGAAAACTATTTGTAACAAAACGATTTTTAAGCAGCAAAAGCCATTAAATCACTTTTCACAATCCTAAATTCACTTGTCGATGTTAAGGGATTATAGCAAATGGATATGCAAGTAAACGTCAAATCATAAAATCGCTTTACAAAACCATAAATAAATTCAATTTTCGGTGGAAAGAGATATATCAATACAATAAACTAGACATGCGGCTGTCTAAATGTCGATCGTGCAAGAGAAATATTTTAGTCACAGAAATATTGACAAACATTAATCTGAAATACTGAATAGCAAGATCTCCAAATTATCTTAAGCTGAAAAGTTTCCTTGGCACTTTTCCCTTTACCATAATTAATTAGTCCTTAATTTTGAATAAATTTAAACCATTTAAACGCAGTCAAATCTACTCCAGCCTAAATTAAATACTATTTATAGTAAAAGTAACGAAAATCTCCCAAATAGGAATTAAATTTCGCTACTAGCGGCTGTACCGATAAACTGTCATTTAATCGGATGGTCGACAATAGCTTCCCCTCAACTCGAAGTGACAAACGACCGGAGATGCTCTTGTTGGTCAACACTCTTCTCCATCTGACCGACCCTACCTTTCCATCGATCGGTCCCAAGTGATGAAGAATGTGGGAAACAAAGGCTCTTCGTTGGGACAGCTGAGCAACAAATGCCTTTCCCGTGTTAGTCTTATAGGAGCAGCCCCGATCGTCCACTGGGTGCATGGGAATTCATTCCTTAAGAGAGATGAAATGGAAGTAAGCTTTAAAATGTGAATTCTTCTTTTTATTGAATTTGGACCTTGTGGGCTTTGGTCGTCCTTCTCAACAATTTAAATACGTAGAGATGCAATTCTGAAATAGTACAGACAGAAACTTTACACTTGACTGAATTTAGTCGATGACTCAAAACTGAGTTGTCTGATGCAGTTTCCACTTGTCATTTGATGCCAGTGAATGGTAGATTCTGTCCTGTTTATTTATATATTAACCTCCGGATGTTTTGACGAAATATCTTGTCCATGATCTGATAAATTTTGCTAAGGACGAGATATATTGTCGAGACAAAACTGACCTATTACTCCAATAGGAATGAAGCTCCAAATAGGAAAAAGAAGTTGTCCCTTGCCCAGAACTGGTGACAGTTTGAAACCAGTTTTTGTCACGCACCAGAGGCTGAACGCTATAGCGCAGTTTTCGACCCAAAGATAAACCACAAAGAGGTTTAAAGGTAAATCTCACTAAATTAGTGTCAAAAATCAAAACCATTTCAAGTAAACACCAAGTTCTGGGATCTCAATGAGTTGAGACTATCTCAAGTAAACATCTCAAACTTGAAAAATATATTCTTGAATCTGGAAAACTAGAACTACTACAATCTTTAGTCAACCCTGAATGATGTATTCTTGAATCTAGTAAGAGATACTGTCTACTAAGGCAAATTTGAATTTGTCTCATTTTTAATTAAGACTAAATTTAAATTAGTATGATTAATTGTTAATTGAAATTATTTGGTTTTAGTTAACTTATAAATCGTGATTCCCTTTCAATTCCATATTCTTTTTATATTGCACGTGCCCTCTATGGGCCCGTGTAATTTTCAGGTCACATGCTAATATATCTACATTTTACCAAATAATTTTAGTTTTTTCACAAGATGACATATTCGTCTTAATTATATAATGTCTCTGAGATAACCAATAACAATATTGATGAAGATTGGCAGCACCATCAACCTGAAATATCAAAGTAAATGCCTTGCAAGTTGTCTGCAGATGGAAACCAACGGAACCATCTTGTGCAATTGATATTATTTGTGCTTCTGTCGGTGTTTACTAAACAAAAAAAGCGTACATAATAGCTCTGGGTTTGTATATCAATAACAACTTATTTGTTTGCTTTTCAATAATCATTTTGTTACTATTTGTATATGATACAGTTTTGTGACTTTCAGGTTACAGTGGGCTATGATGGTAGATTTCGGTAGATTTAGAATAATGCCTGTGCCTTCTTCTATTTTCAGATTTATATACCATATACCCAAAATATGGATACAAAATAACCTAAAAATAAAAGAGGAATTAGAATTAGACCCATTAGCGGTAATAGATCTGAAGATTCTTTATTAGATTCTGAGTTCGATGAAGATCATCCAGTAGCATTTTCCCGACGACGCATAAATATTATTGATAGTGACGATGAATTTAGTGCTGAATCATCATCAGATGAGGAAAATACAGGACCACAAAAAATTGTTTGGCAATCAGTATCTCAGACGAATAATAGTTGTCATCGCCCTTGGAAAGGAGATTGCCCTGAAGACCCCTACTCTCCTGTGACTTTTTCGTACATCTATGTTTAACACCAAGTGCAAACTGTGTTATGGAATTTCACGCTTAAGCTTTTATGTACAGAAGTGCAAACATTGTAAGCCGTTGTTACTTCAAAGTTATGAAGTGAATTAATTATAATAAAATTGTTTAAACTGGTAAATTTTTTTTAATCTGCATATATAGGTTTATAATTGTCGATTTTCCGTTGCATAAATTTTTTATATTTAAGAAAAAAATTCGGCCCATAGAGGGTTAATGGGGAATTTCAAATTTGTCGAGTGCATGATGTGGGAAAAAGTGATGAGAACACAATGGTTTATGGAAAATATTTTCAAACTGAGAACTCCCATGGCCCTCATGGGAGCCGTAGATGTTTAGCTGCCTACCAATAACCTCTGACAAATTCCGAGAGGTAAGTGTAAAATTCCGAGAGGTAGGATAAAAAACCAATGAAAAATCACAATCCCTTAGTTCTTGAAAGTATTTTATACAATAGCTGTGTTTGGTTTTAAAACTAATGTCGTCACTCTCGGGATAGTCAGCGGTAAATATTAGCTGAGACGCCAGTCTTAAAAGGTTAGAGGATTTAAGCTTGTGTTATGATACATTTTGATTGTAGTACGAACAGATGCAAATAATAGGAGGATAGAAATAGTCGTGTCTGCAGCTTAAGATGGATATTTTCGTCCCGATTGCTTATGTGATAGAATTTCGTAAGGAAGTCTGGTAAAGCGAGCATGATTTGTCTTGCAAACGATAACAGAAGTTCTGATATTTTGATTTTTTTTACAATGTTAAGTAACAGCACAGGACATTAGTTCGTATAGTATAATGCCATAGGGCCTCGTTTTGTTTGTTGATGGTGTTCATTTAATTGTTAAGATCTTATTTTTTTAATAAACTTTGATTTGCACAACGATAGTTTATTGAATTTACAATTACAGTTCACAAACCGTACAGAACAGTATATTAGATACTGAGGAAGAAAACAAAAAATATATTACAGAACTTACCATTTTTTTCATTGTTTCCCTTTTGCCTTACGAGCGTTAGAAACAGTTTTACATACTTAGATAATTAAATTAATGTATTTAATTAAGTTTAAAATTAATTTTCATACTAAATTAAAATTCAAATATTCAGAGTCACTGCTGAAATTTATGGTTACGTAAAGGAAGCCATGGTCCAAAGGAGTTTTGAAAATGCTGACTTAGAGGCTTATAAATGAATAAGTTATTTCAAATCTGTTACGAAACTTAAATAAACGTGTTGCGATAGCATAATTTGATGTATTTGTACTTGGAATAGTTTCGTCCAGCATGTCTCCATTAGTTTCCAGTATATGACAAACCATAACCTCATTGAACTTTAAAATAGTTAGACAATTTGACTTAAGTTTCAAAACTCAGTTTGCACCATTGATAGCGTTATATTTCAAAGCAGGATGAAACACGATGTTTCTCTGATATTATTAGAGACGATCAAGTCTCTGTGACATTATAAGAGATTAAAAATGCTTTAAAATCTATAGAGTGGTGCATCCAAAATAATTTAGAGTAAGCTATTCTGGTATTACTCCATAGAAGATCTAGTCTCTGAGTATATATGAGATAAAAAATGTTTGAAAACCTATAGAGTGCTGCATTCAAAATAATTGAAAGCTTAACTTATGGAGCTACTGAGGCTTTTCCTTTAATTTAAATTTTAATTTGGGAAGCATAACATATTTTTTGTTCTAAATTTATTTTAAATAAAGCTCTTTAGAAGAACAGGAAATTGTGAAATCACATGCTGAAAAACCTAAAGTATTAAGGTTATGCATTTCAACGGAAGCTCTGAACACTTAGACTTTTTACAATATTAAGAAAAAGTGAATTCTCCTTTAGAAAGCCTTTTAACACTTTCGTTAAAAGGCAAACTAAAGGAGAATTCTCTTGAGATCTATACAAACCTTAAAGGAATATTGTTTTATATTTAAACACACTAGCTCCTTTAGCTTAAAATAACCTGTAACCGAAAATATTTCAGGTTTTTAAAATTCAATAAGGAACTAGGTGTTTTTTCTAATGTTACAAGCTCAAAATTAGTACACTAGAAACTCAACTTCTTAATGAAAAGTAAGGGTAGCCTGTATTGTTTCTTCAAACTCGAAATAGGTTGTACCACATACGTAAATATAAGTAAAAGCAGATAGAGAAGTTACATAAATATAGATTCATCGTACGTATTTACTGGTGACGAAGTTATAAGAGAACATAGTTGAAAGTACGGTCTGAGAGCTACATTTCCATTATGAGCTAGTTAACCAAACTGCTTAAACATCTTGTTTATATTTTGAGTTTGACCAGACTGACACACAGAGTGTGGATTTACAGTAAAGCTGTTTCAAGTAACGAACTCAATACAAAGGGTAGTACAATGTATCTCATAATCCGGCACATAATTCAGTCACACACTTCTGCTCTTTTCCTCTATCGTCGTTCCCTTGTGTATGGCGCAGCTTGGCCAAATATGGCCCTTGTTCCATAGAACCCAAAACCAAATAACCTATAGGATCAATCAGCCACCTGTACGATCAATCAGACATCGGATGAGTGTTATTAGGTATTGTTGACTGCATCTAGAGTACCAAGCTAAAACACTTTTATAAACCTTCGATACTGATCTTACGGTGCCCCTGGTAGAATCTTTTACGCGCAATTAACCATCCCCAAAAATACGCTACAGAAAGTGTCACCATCACAATGCAATTGTTTTTCATGTCTGTTGCAGTCATGATGTCATCTACTATACAGTATGCTCAAAACGTCCTTTACAACAAACAAAATTTAACACAAATTTATGTACAAAATTTACAAAAAACAAACTGTACAAAATTTAAGGGGAGGTGGAGAACAGAAAATTATACCTTATTCACATAGGGGATGTATGACCACCAGAGTCATCTACATTTGCTAGAGGACGATATTCTTTTCTGGAACTATAAACTTTTCATATTTATAGCAAAAATATTACTTTGGGAAGTATAGTTTAAAAACGAGATTTTGACGTGTTTCTAACTTTGGTAATAGCCTAATGTGAGACAGGAAAAAGCTTATACTACTATTATGTTTGTTTTGTCATTCTAAGATGACTTTTCGATACACGAGAGCAAACTAGACCGGGTTCTATGTTTTCAAGTTTTTCTGTCCTAAGTCCATTGCTACTCGGGTACGTCGTTGCTCAGTGGTATGCCCACTGCGCTAGCAACCTTCGAGTTGTAGGCGGCGCAGGTTCGATTCCTGCCAGGTGCATTCCTCCCTGGGTGTATTTCTTTCTTTAGTGTCAGTAAAGCTTTTACTGTGTATGTCAATTACTTGATATTGTATTGTGTCTGGCGCAGCATGGCCAAATATGGCGATTGCGCCATAGAATTCCCAAAACCAAACAACCATTGCTACTCTTTCGAGGGTGCAGTCCATTAACAACTGAGAAGTCAATTCAAAAACAGATAGAGCAGTATACTCGACGTCATCAAGATCAGGGCAAGCCATAAGATGGGTTTGCTATTCATATTTGAATGCCAACAAAATGAACAAGTTGAAGTGTTGACAGTTCAATGCGATACAAATGGGACTGCAGGTAAAAATGTACAGTACACAAGTTCCAAAGCAGGCAGTACCGATCGCTCTTTAAGGTTACGAGGGATTCTTTTGTGTCATTGTCAAAATAAGATCTTCTTTCCAAAAAATTTATTAGCTGGTTAGCACTTCGAAAAGGGATGGGGACAATAGGTTGCGTTCACAAAGAAGCAGCCTTGGCCAGAGCATCTGACATTTCGCTTCCATCGACCCGAACAATAACTAGGAAATCATTGCAACACAATTTTCTTTTGTGGATTTTGTCGTGTTCCTTTTTGCATCAGATGTTGCCTTGGGCATTTTGAACAGATTTGGCGATGTCGATTATTTCCTCGCTTTAAAGTTGTTCTCCAGGAGGCAAATCGATGATTTCAAAAGCAGCTATTTTCAGGCCGGTGAATATATGATCAGGTGTGAGTCCAACGTTCAGACAGTTGTTACAATGTCTATACATTCTGGTTTCTTTTAAAAGCTAGTAATTGAATAATGGAATTCCAGCAAGAATACACAACGAAAGAAGAATGGAACTTAAAGTGAATTCCGTACTTCCACGAACCTCGAATTCCGGTATTCAAGCCCACAGAATAGACCAGGGCATTAACCACTCGGTCAGCAGGCAGGCTCTCCATTACAAAAAATCGCTTCATTGATCATTTCTCTACGGAAAGTCTCATTGAAAATGTATTTTGACTAATCATTTTTTTCTGAGGAGTTCCCCCACGTATATCGATTCTGCAGTCTTCCCTGCCGGACTTCTAATCGAGTTTGATCTTCTTGACCAAGAGATTCTTTCAACCAATTGGTGTAGTTATTTTACTATTACTATACAACTCTGAAATCAAGTGATGCTCAGAGGGTTAAGAATCTCTTATACTGGACTAATTATACACTATAACATAAAAATCGACGCACCAAGAAGGAGTTATCCGAATGGGACGAAATTGCGTATGCACATACCTTACGATAGAATATGCAAATGATTCACTTTTGGCGGCCAATGACTGAATAGGTGGAGCTCCAGCGCATTGCAACGGAGCATCCGAATCGTGTATAAAACAGGACATTCCAATACTAGGGCATAAATTCCATGCGAATGTGGTTCCGTCCACTTACGTGAACTGTACCAATGCCTCGCAGACGGGTTCGCGAACAGTATGAGCAGATGTCACCATTTGAGAGAGGACGTGCAATTGGACTAAAGGAAGCAGGATGGTCAAATCGCACGATCGCTCGACGTTTGGGTGGGAGCGATGCTACCATTCGACGATGTTGGCAGGAGTGGGTGAACCATGGCCGTACAGAGCGTCAAGAAGGTAGAGCGGTCAACCAAGAGCGATGACAGAACTTGAGGACAGAGTGATCGTCTGATCGGCACCTGATGCGTCTTTATAAACGATTCGACGTGTAACCGGGACACCAATGAGTGCAATGACCATTGTTAGGCGAATCATCGAACGGGGGATGTCACGGAGGCCTTTCTACAGATTATCTACGTGCTACTCCAACACTTCCCTGGCCGGCGCGATCGCCAGATCTCTCCCAATAGAGCACGTTTCTGCTCTGATGAGCAGACGTTTACGACCGTCCCTGGATCGCGCCAATCTAACTCGCCAATTGGACTTGTATTGGCAAGCAGGAGGACATCCGCCAACTCTGCGAGTCGGATAACAGCTTGCATCAGGGCCAGAGGTAAGCCAACGCATTATTGATTTTTTTGCTCTTGCAGCTGTATTTCCTGAATAAAACATTCAATTCCTATGATAATGTTATCGTTTCGTTTTCAATACATGTACATCACATCTACCGATTTTCAACCCATTTAGATAACTCCTTCATGGTGCGTCAATTTTTATGTTATAGAATGTATAATTGAAAATTAACTTTCATTAACCCATTAATGGTTTCGACAAGATACCACTTGATCTCGTCCACCAAGATCTGACTAATTTCGCTAATGACGAGATGCCTCGTCATCAAAATATTGTTTTCATGATTTTATGATTTTTATGTGTGATGACTTTTTTAATGATGTTTTTTTATGACGAGATCAAGGTCTAGTCAAATTTCTTCTAATGATTGTGATCGTGTCTTCTTCTATCTCGTCCAAGATCTGGTCAGTTTTGCCAGTCTCGTCGGGACAACCACCAGGAGGGTTGAAAGCGTTAAGGGGATTGATGGTATTTGTACACTTGGAAGTTAAGGAAGGCGGACTTCATTGTAGATTTGTCAGCTTGCAAGTAAAATATTTGACACTCTTTAATAACTAAACAAGTTAAATTCGATCCAATTAAAACTCAAGAGGAGGCGTACACACGGCACTAAATAACGAAAAACTACTGTTACAAGTTCCGACGGATTGCGATTTCGTGTCGAGACACTTTTGATTCATTTCTGATGTTTCGTTTTTTGTTGACCCTCCTCCATGATCATCCAAACGTGCCATTTCTTAATAAAGCCGAGCATTTCAAAAGATGATTCCATTTCCGGGAGGGTGGACTTGAGGGGCGATAAAAATCCACTTCTTCATCTCTGGACCGTAAAGCAAATTACCCCTCACTTGCCAAATCAGAGCGCACCCAAATAAAACGATGGGTGATGACTTTCACCGGCGGGAGAAATGTCTCGCCAAGGCGTAATGTGGCGTCTTTTTTTCCTCCCGCGGATTTTTACGAGGCCACACTGCTTTTGATATACGGAGCTGCTTCTGCAAATTTTCACCCCAAAAGGCGAGGCAGAACATGATTCACGGTCGGGTTGACAAGTGTGTACCGAGATTGGGTGCCTGGGTCGTAGAAAATTGGGCGATCGACGTCGCGAAGTGCGGTTATAAAAATAACCAACGGAGTTTTTCTTATTTTTGCTTCTTGCCGGCGTATTTTTGAAAAGGCCGCCAACGCTCGTGTGTTGTTATTAATATCGTTTCCGAGGGAATCTGAGGTGTTAATTATCGAGGGGAGGTGATGGAGGAGTCTAATTAGGCTGAGGGAGGGAAAGGAAGAATGGACAGGACGCGGTGGAGTTTTACGTGCTGCAGGGCGCGTGAGTTGTGGGGACGTTTTCGGAAAATGCGAAACAGGATTTAAGAAGTTAAGCTCAGATTCAGACATATACGTATTTACTCTCACAGGATGTATTAGGTTTCTTTGGATTGCCACTCTACGATCATTTTTTGTAACACGACTAATTAGCTCTCCAAGTATCATGCGCGCACTATGCAACCTGTAGATTTCCCTGCACGACTTCTAATCAGTCTTAGACTTCTTGACCAATAAACTCCTTTCCAAGATTCCTTCAACCATTACGTGTGGTGTTTTACTATGTTACCAATACTATGCAACCTGTAGATTTCCATGCACGACTTCTAATCAGTCTTAGACTTCTTGACCAATAAACTCCTTTCCAAGATTCCTTCAACCAATACGTGTGGCGTTTTACTATGCTACCAATACTATGCAACCTGTAGATTTCCCTGCACGACTTCTAATCAGTCTTAGATTTCTTGACCAATAAACTCCTTTCCAAGATTCCTTCAACCAATACGTGTGGCGTTTTACTATGTTACCAATATTATGCAACCTGTAGATTTCCCTGCACGACTTCTAATCAGTCTTAGATTTCTTGACCAATAAACTCCTTTCCAAGATTCCTTCAACCAATACGTGTGGCGTTTTACTATGCTACCAATACTATGCAACCTGTAGATTTCCCTGCACGACTTCTAATCAGTCTTAGATTTCTTGACCAATAAAGTCCTTTCCAAGATTCCTTCAACCAATACGTGTGGCGTTTTACTATGTTACCAATACTATGCAACCTGTAGATTTCCCTGCACGACTTATAATCAGTCTTAGACTTCTTGACCAATAAACTCCTTTCCAAGATTCCTTCAACCAATACGTGTGGCGTTTTACTATGTTACCAATATTATGCAACCTGTAGATTTCCCTGCACGACTTCTAATCAGTCTTAGATTTCTTGACCAATAAACTCCTTTCCAAGATTCCTTCAACCAATACGTGTGGCGTTTTACTATGTTACCAATACTATGCAACCTGTAGATTTCCCTGCACGACTTCTAATCAGTCTTAGATTTCTTGACCAATAAACTCCTTTCCAAGATTCCTTCAACCAATACGTGTGGCGTTTTACTATGCTACCAATACTATGCAACCTGTAGATTTCCCTGCACGACTTCTAATCAGTCTTAGATTTCTTGACCAATAAAGTCCTTTCCAAGATTCCTTCAACCAATACGTGTGGCGTTTTACTATGTTACCAATATTATGCAACCTGTAGATTTCCCTGCACGACTTCTAATCAGTCTTAGATTTCTTGACCAATAAACTCCTTTCCAAGATTCCTTCAACCAATACGTGTGGCGTTTTACTATGCTACCAATACTATGCAACCTGTAGATTTCCCTGCACGACTTCTAATCAGTCTTAGATTTCTTGACCAATAAACTCCTTTCCAAGATTCCTTCAACCACGTGTGGCGTTTTAGTCATTATATGTGTTGTAGTACCCAACTGGTATATTTCGTGGAGCTGAGAGGTACAGATCTGGATCTATCTGGGCGTGTTAGGAAATAGTGTCAACAGTTTCTGGGATACCGTGTGAAGATGTACACTAGAGAGTAGTTATGCCAACAATAGCTAAAAAGTTTGAGCATAAAATATAGTATACGGTAATATGTAGCATGCACAGTTTTGCAGAGGCCGGTATAGCGCAGTTGGTAGTCGTGGATTATCAAATGGAGGGCTGAATAGGTTAAATTAAAGCCCATCGTAAACGTTTGGGCAGATGCACGTTAAATCTGTATTGGCGTGGTGTGGAAGTTTGGAGAGTAGGGTGTAAGCTTAGGTGTCGACCTCATCCTCTGACAGTGGTTCAAAATTACGAGGTTTTATCCTCGGATCTTTCCCTCCGGGGTTGATCGCGGGCCGTCGCCAATAGTCCCTTGTGTTGCTCAAGAGAGAAGTAGATTATGTTTTACAGTACGTAGATAAAAGTCCCATTTGGGCAATTAATCATATCATTGAGTCGCCTCGACAGCAGTGCTTTTTATCATTCCTATACATCGGTGGAATGGAGTAAATAAAAGCAGAGCATATACTACTTTGAAACATAGACTTGTCAGCTCAGGTGTGACCACGCCATGTGACAGTGGTTCCAAATTACGTGGTGTTGTCCTCGGATATTTCCCTTCGGGGGTTGATCCCGGATCGTCGCCAATAGCCTGTTGTGTTGCTCCAGTGCAACGTTAATTAAAATACCTACCTACATAGACTTATCTGGTCGCCATTGAATCGACGGATTCAAGTAAAACTGCACCTTAAGACGATAATTTATCTGAGCATGTTCTTCACAACAGTCCAGCGTTTCTTCACTCGTTGACTCCCTTCTGGTACTGTTTACCTCTTGAAACTCCATCCCTTCGAAGAAACCCCAAAAGTTATGGGCGCGAGTAGCTTCTTTTGACAGGGTTGAAGGAGTGATTTTGCACTATGATACCATCACTAAATCATAACGGAAAGGGATATGTAACACAATTAATGGTGATAACAAGAGTTGAAATTCATAAGAAGCGTCTGGATTAAATTTATTGGACATTACACATTCTCTCGGTGCATTCACTCCGCTATCTTTCGATTGCTGTAATCATATTTGGGGCATACTCTCTCCAACACTGTCACCTGAGTGATAGCTTGGTAATGTGTTGCTTCAATTTCATGAAGTCTCAGGGCAAGGGTGTGGTACAAGCACAGTATAGACATAGTAGAGCAAAATACGTGTTATCCGGTGATCAAGGTGGTCGAGCAAAGTGTAGCTGACCTGTGCGAAGGCTACAAGGCCAAGGACATCGCTCCATCTACCCTCGAACCTCCTTCTGAAAGATCTTCAAATATTACAATCGCCTCCTTTATTTGAGACCAGGCGCTGGTTGACAAGTCAGCATAATATGTTTACTAAATTTTTATTAAAGGTACCGTGGGTCTTCTAGTTTGACAAGGAAGGTAGCTAAAATAAAGCTTAACGTTCATCTAAGTATGTATCTAAAGAAAAGGAAATACAATATCCGATTAACTGATTATTTGTGATTCGAAACTCGCTATTCAAGTCTAGGTTGGTTTTGTTTGGTTTTATGGTGTAAGGGGCCATATTTGGCCCATCTTTGCCAAACACAAGAAAGGCAACACCAGGTTATGGATGGACACAGGCAAGGAAATTTTACTGACATGATGACAGCAATATATCCAGGAAGGAATCAAACCTTATTGTTAAGGTTATATTCTCAAATTAACATTTGTCATTTTTTGCTGAATGAAGGCTATTTATACGGTAGAAACTCTTATAAATCATCCCGGTATGCCACTTAATGAACAATCTACTACGGCACGTGGCAATGACATCTACATTATTTAAATATTGCAGAAGCCAAACGGTATAAATAATACATAATCAACCGCTGCTGGATTCATTCGCAAAATGTAAGGCTTAGTTTAAATATATTTGAGCTACGCAGCTGCATGCAGAAATTGCGTCTCGAAAGCTCGAACTCTTCCAGCAATCCTATTAGAAAAGCCAATGAAAAATCCGGAAAGGTAGAAGTTAGCACAGAGAGGAAAATCGGAGAGAGGGGTAAATTAGGTTTACACGTCAAAAAATTCCGAATCACCTTTTAACAAGTGAATGGGATACAATTTAAGTTGACTTTCAGGACCTAAGTTTGGTAACATGGTTCACGCGTGTGCACTTATTGCTATGCACTTTACTCGAAATAAGATTTGACACCAGTAATAAGTACACGAATGCTTCTTTCCATATTTTTGATTAATTCATTTTTACAATTCAATACATTTTTTATTTTTAACTTTTGATTATATTTTAGTTGGAGGTATAAGATGAGGATATATCGATGCTTATATTCATAATGAATGTATTTAAATACTGTATAAAAGTGAGTTCAATTTTCATCAATACGTACAATCGTAATCGTAATTAATTAACGTCGCACTAGAGCAACACAATAGGCTATTTACGACGATCCGGTATCGATCCCCAAGGAAAGATCGAGGACAACAACACGTAATTTTGAACCACGGTCAGATGACAAGACAGCACCTGAGCCGGCACCCCACTCTCCAAACTTCCACACGACGCCAACGTGAGGACATTTGAGGCCACGACAGTGCACCATCCCCCCTTTGTACACGACGGTCTTTGGTTGGATTCGTACTTTCAACCCTCTGGTTGCTAATCCGTTACTCTTCCAACGGAGCTACCGCGGCCCAATTAGGTATAAACAATTAAGAAAATTTAGCACAGATGCTACGCTCTGGTTATTTAGTATACGACACGCAAGGTGGCTAAAATACAAGGACAATTTTACTTGCACAGAAGAGAGAAATGCATCCAAGGAGGAACCAAACCTGACAAGAATCGATCCTGCGCTGTTTATAACTCGTAGGATGTTAGAGCACTGGGTGAATCCACTGAGTCAGGACTGTTTCCCAAATCCTGGATTTATACAATTTCAAACATCTCATTTCCGGCTACTGTAAAATTAATTCAAGGTCCATATAGAATTATTATTTATGCCTCGGAAGATTATCTGTGCATTTCTGTTGCCGAGCGTGTTCATTCAACTAAAAAACTATATTATGCAAGGTTTACAATATTTCCAACGTGCTATTCGAGACCCCGTGGAATTCAAGTATCATGTTATTCAGTCAAAATATATGTAACCCAACCATCACAAGTTGACTTCGGTACGCCTCTTAGGGAGAGTTCATTTCAATCCAGGTAGATAACCCTCTAAGGTTGCAAAAGAGAGAACCCTGCTAACATTTTCTTTTCTACCTTAGTGGTAGACATGTTTATTGTCACGAGATTTTCTTATTCAAGACTAAAATAGATTCTGAAAGGTTGCTAAAGATTAGGTGTGTCAACAACCTAATGTTTAGCAGGTTATAGGTTGTTGACATTAGGTGTGTCAACAACCTATAACCTATAGCTCAGTTGACAATTGCCTGAAGGTAACTGAATCGTCCGGACTAGGTGAAGAAGGAGGATGATTGGGTAGTTTTATGGCACAAGAACCATATTTGACATGGGCACGGTAGACCAGTCAGAAGAGCAACCGAAGGATTGCGAGTTCGAAATTAAGTCCAGCATAAGATCGTCGTGTACAAAGGGGCTGGTGCACTTTAAATATGTCATGGCTTCAAATGTCATCACGTTGGCATGGTGTGGAAATTTGGAGAGTGGGGTGCCAGATAAGGACTTGACCTCGTCATCTGACCGTGGTTCAAAATTACGTGGCGACATCCTCGAATCTTTCGCTTGGGGATTGATCCTGGACCGTCACTAATTGCCCGTTGTGTTGCTCCAGTGTGACGTTAATTAACTACCTACCCATACTTGGCCAGACTGCACCGAATAACTTCAAGTAAACTAACACACACCGGAGGAATTGAAATTGCACAGCCGAAAACTCGCTGGTTGCTGGCGCAGTGGGCAATCCCACGCCACGGTGGCCATCGTGACATAGAAGGAACAACTCTTCTCGTGATGTCAATGCATTACAAGAACCTAGAAGCAGAGAGCCTAAAGCTTTGTCGAGTCTATAGGACTCAAAATTTAATGAACCATTCTGGACCCTAATTTGTTTGATTTATGGACCCTTCATGGTAATTTATCTCAACGTTATCACTTGCTTAGCTTGACGATTAGTAAATAAAGATAAAACGTTCATTCACACCAAATACACACGATGATTTTCTACGGCTGAACTGTTGCCCGTGTAAAAGAAACACAATAACATAAGAATTGAAATATAGTTAAACGCCGATGGTAGAAAGCAAAATGACCATAAAAAATACATCGTTCGGCTGTAATGAAAACATACGCTGAGTAGCTATTGTAAATAAAGATAATTAGTTGAAAGGAATGAAGATGGTAATTAGCTGAGAGAAAATAATAATTAAAGAAAAGAAATAAGAATGGTAATTCTAGGAAGCGAATCAAGATAATTAGCTGAAAGTATCAAGTTACGACATGGCTAGAGGCAGTGAAAATAACAGTGCTCCAAAAAAAGTCAAAATTAAAGTGGCATACAACAACGGTAGTAAATTCATAAAGCGTGAGCAATATAAATTTTCTCTATGTGATCACGTTATTTACTACTTTAAATTTGAAAAAGCTACGATTTATACACCATGACACAAATAATAGTAGTAACTTTAAAAAGCTTGAGCGATATAACTTTTCTCAACGTGACTACGTTATTTATTACTTTAAATCAGTGGTTCTTAACCTTTTTGGTGATCGGCACCCTCTTGAATCCTAAAAATAAGTTCTCGCACCCTTTGAAAGATGTATTTCTATTTCTTTATTTAGGAAATTACTTCTATTGCAAGATAATTTGTTTATTGAAAAATAAATATATACATTTACCATATACATACAAAACAATATCTCAATTTTTAATGGCTACGTTGTTGTTTATTCATAATACTTTTGAGGCGAGGCTCCCTTTTCGAAAGAGCCACGCTTATGTTAACATTTGCATTTAAGAGACTTCTGGTTTTGTTTTCATGTGCAAATGTGATGGAAATCTCATTTCGCACAGGTAGGTGGTGGCAAATGGTAAAAGTGTATGTAATGCTGCTTTTGCCAGCTGTGAATAAGGTTCTATCTATGTACACTAGAATTGTTCTAAGTCCAGTTTTCCAAATTCCATTTGACTACGTGCATTGGCTCGTATTTCTATAAGATTGTCTTTTATTAAATTCCTGTCGTCCATCGAAATCATAAATGTCATCCATGCTGTCGTCCATCGAAACTTCTCTCGCACTCTTGGAAATGCTTTCTCGCACCCCAGGGGTGCACAGACCCCAGGTTAGGAACCACTACTTAAAATGGATAGTTCCGATCTGTAAACCATGACAAGATAAGAAAGATTAAGATGAGAAAAAGGTCATTGCATCAAACCCAACCGAACAATTTTGATTTCCTGGTACATTAATAAATATATATGCAAAAGTTTCTTAATTGCTAATACATATTAACGGTAGCTTCATTACTCACATTTCAAACCAAATTTAAATCAATTTATAATGAATCTAAACATTGGTATGCATACATTCCGTATCTCCAAATGAAATAAAACGTAAAACGTCATTTTTTACATTATTCAGAGGTATTCTTATAGACGTTGATTTTTATTTCCAATACAATGCGCGGTAAAAAGTTCACACATCTGCCATGTAGCCACAATTAGCTTGTGAGGGACCACAAATGAATGTGACCAATCCAATTGCGTCACATTCATTTGTACAAAGACGATTCGATATTTTCGGACCTGTTAAACTATTATCAGGTTGGTTTACCTTTTCTTTTCCGCTTTAATTTCTATCTTCCAGATTTGTCATTGCCCTTCAATAATCAGAGTGCTAAAGAGTTTCATTAGAGCGGCAAGAGCTCTTCCGTGCAGTTCTAGCAGTGCTCTTAGCTAAGCTCTTTTTAGCTTATTTAAACATATATAATATTAAGCATATTCATTAGGCATTCAATATTATTATATGTTAGACATATTTAAACTTTGCGACAAAATTGGTGAATTGATCCCACAGTGGTTCATTTTTATATAGTTTGTATCCTTTTATTGCCATTCACCATTTCACAAATAACGCTGATTCCTATGCCATTTACGTTACTGAAATATATAGATATGGTAACTAGTTATATTAAATAATATTTCATTTTATTTTCCTTAGATCTATAGATGCGATTTATTTAACTTGAAATCTGAGCTAAGACATGAAAGTTTTCAGTATTCCTGCCAAAAAACAAACTGTTATTAAAAGAAATACGGAAGTTTCAGTGAGAAGAAACATTGCTTTTAAGACTGAAAACTGAAATATATCTTTGGAAATAATTGAAGCTATCATATGTACTGATAAAAAGGAAACCGATAGGAAAGCGGAAAGGAAAGGATAAAAAAGTGCAGAACAGACTCGCATTTAAAACGGTCTTGATTGTCCAACTAGCAAACTGCAATAGATTTCTCTTTCATGTTGGAAGAAAAGTGGGATACAGGTTTCATATTACAAAAGCAATTGCCTGAAATCTATTTTCATCGCAAAACAAATCGCAAACAGAAACAATACATAAAATCGCAGCACAGGCATAGAATAAAAAACACGAATAGGGTAGTCAGAAATAAAATAGAATCGAGATGGTTCCTTTTTTTATTTTCGAAAGTTCAAATAATCTACAGAATTCTTTCGTTTCCAGACCTAATAATAGCTTTAGATTGGTAGAACAATGAAAGAACTGAAACAGTTAAAGTGGCTTACATAAATCAAATGATTAACTAATTTCTTGTTTTTAAATACAAACAATTTGGTACTTCACATACATATTTTTTATAAATTCCTAATACAATCTGTAAGTATTTTTATACAGGTATACAATATATCGTAGGCTTACAAGTGAAAAACAGTAAGTCCTAAAAACATAGTTTCGAGAAAGTGAAGGAAGATGATTTTACCCCTTATTCACTAAGCATATTTCTCCAGAAGAAATCTAACCATTATTTTTTCGTATAAAACTACCAGTCTAAAAATCAACACATTCAGGTTTAGGAAAACTAAAAAATTTGAAAATTTTTAGTGTGTCGATTGTCGGTTATACGGTTTTTTAATTTTTCTTTTTCCATTCAAGAGTGTTGCGAGTTCGAATCCAACCAAAGACCGTCGTGCACACAGGGGGCTGGTGTATGTTAAATCTGTCGTGACCTCAAATGTCCTCACGTTGGCGTGGTGCGGATGTTTGGAGAGTGGGGTGCCAGCTCAGGTGTGATCTCGTCCTCTGACCGTGGATCGAAATTACGTGGTGTTGTCCTCGATCTTTCCCTTCGGGTATGAGCCTGTTGTGTTGCTCCTGTGCGACGTTAGTTAAATACCTACCGACCATTCAATAATGAGGGCCACGTTTGTAAGAGCAACGGATTAGCAACCGGATGATTCTGAGTTCGAAACTAGGTCCAACTAAAGACCGTCGTGTACATAGGGGATGTGCATGGTGAATCTGTCGTGAGGACCTCAAATTTCCTCATGTTGGTGTGGAAGTTTGGAGAGTGGGGTGCCAGCTGAGATGTTGACCTCGTCATCTGACCGTGGTTCAAATTACTAGACGTTGTACTTGGATCTTTCCCTCAGGGATTGATCCCGGACCGTCGCCAATAGCCCACTGCGTCGCAACAGAAAGACGTAAATTAACTACCTACCTACATTCAAGGGTGATCTTTTGAACGCCACCTACCATTTAGATTTCAAACATGAATTAAGAGGACATTGGGCATATGAAATAACGAGACTTTTGATTTGCACCCTGTGAGTTGGCTTTGCTTCTAGAACACAAATGCAATAGTGAAGCAACATGTACAGAGAAATCAGCGCCTGAGCAGGAAAATCCAGATGTAGTCCACCATAACACATGAAAACAGGACTTGCTTCTGTTTATATTAAGATAAAAGGGAAACACAACAAGGTCATCGGTAGTCAATTTTACATTATTGATCTGCTGCCATTGAATTGATATGCTGCCATTGATATGCTGCCTTTGGATTTATACACGCAAATCTTACTACACCACAATTCTGCCTAAACGCTGAGCCATTATATAAGAGAGGGGCTGCCTTGGTACAGTGGGTTTGCACACTGCGTTAGTAACCTATGAGTTGTGGGTGGCGAAGGTTTCGATTCGGGTAACTTATCTTGAATGCGTTACCTATCTTTTGTATCATTAAAACTTTCCTTTTTTGTGCAAGTACATAACTGGGCGCTGTCTGACATCTTTGTCCTAATATCCGTATATTTCCTAATAAAAATTCGAAAATAAATACTTTGGAGAGAAAACTGGTATTTCTTTATACACATATTTTTAAATTGTAAATATTAGACGCTTAGACTAAATTGAACATCAGAAACACGTTTATCGAAAAACCTAACAGGCTAACAAATAAACTTGAGCACAATCCACTAAGTATTTACTCTTCCTGGTGGTTGCCTCGACGAGGTATCCCGCCATTAGCAAGACTGACCAGATCTTGATCGACGAGATATCTCGTCCATCTAGATCTCATCGTCTCTTACAAACAGCGGAAAACTCACCAGATCTTGATCTCGTCACCACCTGAAAATCGGCAAAATCTTGATGACGAGATATCCCGTCATTGGCAAAATTGATCAGAACTTGACAGACGAGATATCTCGTCATAATCGAAATTGGTCAAAACTTGGCGGACGAGATATCTCGTCGGAACCACTTAGAGAGTTTAAATAAAGGATCTGTACTAAAACTCCCTGCCCCATCACAGCATAAACCTCTCGTGTCGCCGGCTTAATGGAACAAGAAATTATTTATTTTCTTTCCTAGGTACAAAGACTTGCACCACTCTCGCACCAAGAAACTACGAGGCGGGGGAGTGTGGAGTCGAGGAAAAAAGTGAAAAGGGTATGAGCTGCAGCTGCGATGCAGCTGCTTGTGATGAAATGTGTCTGGTAATTGAAATGTTATTAGAAGGGGAGCTGCCACTTCGGGCCATTGTGGACTCGTCGCCGGGTGATCGATCAGGCCAGATGCGGCAGGTAGAGCCCTCAGTGACAGGAAGACGCTTCGAGACGATTGCCATGGGAGAGGTTTAAAAAATCATCTTCCCTTGACTCTGTGAGTGCTGACAAGTGGTTGGATCGGCGGTGGGGGACTGTTATTGGGAATTGGTACCCAGATACATTAAAGATTTCGGCTTGACATTGTGAACTGAGCATTCTTTTACGGAATGTCAATACTTATTGATTGGGTGCTTTTGTTGAATGAAAAGGATAAATACTGATATGGGGAGATAAAATAAACTGAATTAAAACCATTTGACTGAAGAAATTCAGATTTCGCTTTTGAATGCTTTATGTGATGCGGGCTTTGTTTAAGTGAAGTGGTATTCTCAAGTGTATGGATATACGTGACAGGTTAGTTCGGTATGTAAAATAACGCCACTCGAAACTGTAATATTTATACAACGTATTCGATCGAAGAAATACTGCACTAAAGACAACCGAAACCAGGCTTTTATTTCCCATACGACAGGCGTTTTACACCTTATTCATTAAACTTTTCCAGCCGGTCATAATTATTGTTACATTTGATATGCATTATTTTTGCGCTTTCATCCTCTATGATCATAGCCACTTATTAACTTTGTATGTTTATAAATTCTAATTTTTTATTCAGCGAAAAAAATTTCGATGGAAAATACTTTTGTTTCTTCAATTATTTATTCAAGTTTATATAAACCTGAATAAAACAACTTAAAATATTTTTTCTCTTTTTAACACTGCTGGAAAGAAGCAATGCTCTGGCCGGTTTTTCATCATTCACAAGTGGAAGTAAAAAGTAAAATAGTCATTTACAAATATTTCAAATACTTGCATTACATTATTCATTTCGAAACGATTTCTAGACCATCATTCGCGTCGTTTAAGTACATTTTTCACTGCATCCAAGAATGATTTTTTTAGAATTAAACCAATTGGATTTAAAACATTAAATAAATAAATTCCTCCCAGTTAGTTAGGTTCATAATTTATTTAAATTCAAGTCTGACGAACTCATAACTGCCAATTAATTGATATTGTCCTTGGATCTTTCCTTTCGTGTTAGATCCCGGACCGTCGCCACTAACCGGTTGTGTTGCTCCAGAGCGACGTTAATTATAATACCTACGTAACTGCTAAAGTTTTCCAAGGTTACCAGTATAGTTAAAATACAATTAAATTGAATTTCAGTAGGTAGTTGAATTAACGTATTTACGATAGTGCTAGAACTTTAGTTGACTACTTAATTTATAGCACTATCTTTTTCATTACTTATCTTACTTATTCTTAGTTGCGTTCTTGTTACTTAGGACTTTACATTGTGTAATATTAAGTATATAGTTAAAAGGTCCTATGCTATTTTAAAGTAATTAATTGATGATAGGTAGGTAGATGGTAGTAGAATTTACGTCACAACGGAACGGGCTATTGGAGAAGGTCAGGGATCAATCCCATGGGTAGTGAACCGAAGGCAGCACTTCGTAATTTTGAATCACGGCCAGATGATGAGGTCAACACCTGAGCTGTCACCTCACTCTCCAAACATCCACATCACGCCAACGTGAGGAATTTGAGGCCACGACTTTCAACATACCCACGTACACGATATATTTGGTTGGATCTAGTTTCGAACTTGCAACCCTCGATCCTTCCAACTGGACTATCACGGCCCTAGTTATTAATTGATAAATTTTGACATTCTTTATAAACGGTGAAAATACCCAAACTTCTTGACCCCACACTTACCATACCTAAAAAATACGTAACACTCTAAACTAAATATGTAATATACTCTAAGACAGGGGTGTCAAACTGGCGGCCCCCGATGTAATTTTTTGTGGTCCACGATGCTCTGAATAATTTTTGTGTCCCACGATGCTCTCGTTTTAATGATTGCAAAGAGTAACAAAAAAAATTCTCTTTTTATTAGGCCTTTTTCCTTTGAAGTTGAAAATGCTCCCACTTCGATACAACTGGAATTAATTGATTTCCAGAATGATTCTGTTTTAAGACAAATATCGAGAAGTAGGAATTCCAAAAACCTATTCTTATTTAGGTGAAAAATACCCGGAAATTAAAAAGTTTGCTGCACAAATTTTATGCTATTTTGGGAGTACGTACTTGTGTGAGCAACTATTTTCGTCCATGAAATTAAATAAAACGGCCTACAGATCAAGATTAACTGATAAACATCTATCTGCTATAACGAAGATTGTCTGTTCTCAGTCTTTGAATCCAGATATTGTAAAACTAGTAGGAAAGCGCTGGCCAGTTTCCGGTTAAAAAAATTAATTTTAGTTTTATAAATACATTAAATTAAATAAACGCTTAAATAAAAGCAATTATATAGCAATATTATTAATTATTACCCTAAATTCACTTAATTACATAATGTGTTTTAATTATCCTACCATATTCCTGAATCCTCACTTCAAAATATAATTTTAAGAAAATTTGTAAATGTGATGTGGCCCGCGTGAATCTTACCAGTTGCATTAAGTGGCCCTGTTTTAATTGAGTTTGACACCCCTGCTCTAAGACAAATACGTAATCTACACTAAAATCTTTTAACTTTAATGTATGCGAAATATAATAATATTACGATTTTCGCTATTTGTATCTATCATTTATGTCTTATATTATTATCATTGGTATACAGATTACTAGTTAACATATTTTCTGAGGGACAACCATTTAAATACGCAATAAAATACGTACCTTATATTTTATCAGGTCTGTTCTAATTAATGCTGTATTCCCGTCTTTGTTATGACTGAACTATATATTTGTGTTTATTTAATGGCTTGCTACTACATTTAGTCGCACGCTAATTTTGATATTACAGGTTAGGTTAGGTAGCTGAATTTACGCTGCATTAAATCAACACAACGGGCTATTGGCGACAGTCCGGGATCGACTCCATAGGGAAAGGTCTGCTTGATATTACAAGGCAAAGCAATTTATTATTACACAAACGGAAGCATTCGGCTGAAGCTCAACATCGTCGACTTCGTACCTATCCCCAGGTTCCACTGAATTCCAGATCACAATTTATGTTACTCAAGCTCCAAACAAAAACATCCCAAGCCCGACAATCCTATTGGGGGCAAGTGGAAAACAGTAGGAAAATTAAGGTGAACAAATGACTCTCCCTCTCTCTTAACGAGGGAGTTAATAATTGCGTTTTATCTCCCGAACCAGCAGTGCTCTGGGCTAATTAAGGATTTGGCCAATGCGAACTAAAGTAAACATCCCGCAACGAAAATAAATTGCAACAAAGATACGATTACGGTTGGCTGAAAAGGTCTATGCGCTGTTGTCTATTCTCCCTCAAGAGCAAGATTCTTCATCCCTTGGCTTGTACCTTCGGTTATTTAGCGAGCACGGTGCTTAAATGTGTCAGATGGTACTTCTAACCGTTTAAGATGTGAATAATGGAAATGCTGTTGAAAGCATGATTAAGAAATGAAAATTTTCAAGATTTAAAATTAATGGATGATTGCGATCGTGGACTGCCCGGTGTTGCCTCTACAGCCGAATCAAGAGAATGCTGAGTGGCGATGAAACGTGAAGCCGTGATAGGAATAGGAGCAGTGTCTTATCAAATGATTGTTTCGAGTTATTTGTATAGCATTGGTTATTCAATTGTCCACTGTGGATCATACATCGGCGCCTATTGTTGCGAGCGGCATCTGGTATTTGTCGGAAGGCTTGTTTTTGACAGTATGTGTCACACGTTGTAGTGAACTTAGCCACTTCTGCAAAAATTTACTTAGAAGGCAGTTGTAGTACATACAGAAGTGCAACCCATCTTCCTCAGGACACACTTTTTGGTAGGCTGAGTAGCAGTGTCTTTCTTGCTGATACCAGGACAAAATTATGAACACTTCTTCTATTCCTATTACGGCTTTACTCTTAGTTGCCAGTCAGCCTTCTCTTCATGCGGTTGTTAAAAGCAATACAAGGCAATCACAATCATCCACTAAATGACCAAGCAGACGTAAGAACATTCTTAATACAGATCTCAGGGTCTCGCGCAATCGGCAATCTATCGAAGATCTACCGAATACAATCACTGCTGAATTCTGAAATAAGAGTATTGTGGTAAGGCTAAGCTTCTACTGCAAAATTTAACTTATAGTATATTAGTATATAAAGCAATGATACTTCTCAACCATTAAGTACTTTTTTAAGACAAAGTTATCCATTCACACTTGTCAAAACATCAGCTGTAATGAATGAATATGTTTAAGAATGCGTTATTGCCGAAAGCCTTACTGAAATTTTTATTGTAGAAACATTTGTTGTGTGTAATTTCATGTAACCTACTTTACATCGTGGTTTGAGTATGTATGTTAAGGTGACTATCTTTTAATCCGTTTGTCTTAGAACTATACTTCTAATTTAAACGAACATTCATGTAATGTTATTATCGCTTTTATTTTTCAAGGGGGCATATGTGTATAAATGTAGCAAAATTCTATTTGTAAACTGTCCCTTTATTTTGAAATCTCTAGTATGAAAAACATTTCTATAAATTAAAGTAAAACCTTGGTTATCCGAGGTAATGTGGACCTAGGCTATTTAGGATAACCATAAACACACATAATATGAGTGAAGTAACACATAATAGTTTACACGAAACGCAGAAAACATTTACTGTACTACACATGTTACTTCTATTGCCATTTAAAATTCATAGAGGTTTGATTAAGAATAATCTGTACTTGTATTTATGTCACAATGCATATTTATTATGATAATTTCACAATAAATCTGGAAGCGAGTTAAGTACTTTTAAACACCCTTGGAAAAGGTCCTTAATGATCTTTTGTTTCTCAGCACTTTCGCGCACGCGAGCTGCATCATTTTATCTTTCAGGTCATTGGATTTTAAACTACGTTTTACTTTTTTCATGCTAATGATGAGATGCTTTTAATATTTACTTTTCGAGGTGAATCGGAACAGTTTGGTGGCATGCATGAAAAATCGAGTTTAACAAAGTGTTACAACTGTTTTGTTTCTGAACTGCGTAAATGATGTCATTCGAAGTTTATCGAACTACGTTACACAGACCTTTAATCAATGAAAATACTCGTCAATATTATTATTAAACTGCACTTTAAACGTTCAAACTGTAAATTAATTGTTGAATATTCACACAATAAACAATCGTTCAAGTGTCCTATGTCTGCTTCTTCCACTCCACAATCCAACATTAGGCCCGAGTATTCAGTCGAAACTACGGTTTGTGTTCTCTACACAACCTACCAATTTTTCATATCTTTCAAGTGCTTATTTTATTTTCTATGTTATCTACTCAAATATTTTATCATGCTTTTAGCGTTGATCTGGTTGATAGTCCGATATTTATAAACACATTTTTATCGAATTTTATTTCACCTTGCGTTTGCGCAGCTGATCCATTTTTAGATCCCACGCTACGAAACCCAAACCAACCAAGCATCTGCCTGCCAAATCAGACCAGTCAAGGACAAAGCGCGCGCACTCGTGCTCGAAGTTAAAAAAAAACTATCAAATTCTGCTGGAATAACACGGACACTCGGATAATCACGGTTCTACTACATAAAAAAGTCAGAAGGTTAATCAAGCCAATCAAATTCTGCTGGAATAACACGGACACTCGGATAATCACAGTTCTACTACATAAAAAAGTCAGAAGGTTAATCAAGCCAATAAAATTTGGCTTTACTCTACTTGAGAATCGCATTTCCAAACACCACGCTACGAAAAAGCATACGTTTAGAAAGTTTCTCAGCAAACCATGAATCAATACTACACATCTCATAAAACTGAGGGCACGCAATTTAATACGAGTCTTACCCCATCTTGCTCATACATTTCCCGCTCCAGTGCACCTCATACATTCATACGCCATAGTGCACAGAAGAAAACAACGATGGCTCCGCGATAATCTCGACGTTAACGAAGCTAATTTCCTGTTCCGAATCCATCTCAGGCGTGCCTGTGTCCTCCAAGAAGAGCACCAAGAATTCGCATGGATAAGGTGATCTCATTACACCAGGGGGAACGTGCATAACCCGCATGACAAAGAAATCACGTTGCCAACACATGGCTACAGAGTCATTAAATTAGGAGGCTGGAAGTCAATGGGGAGGGGGTATTAATTATCCCGGGTGATTTTCTTGGGGGGTGGTCCCAAGTGTGGAAAGTTCTAACGAGGCTGGAGATGGAAGGGATCCTTTTGGCGAAAGGTGTTCACCCGGTGTGGTGTCTTGGCAGCCATCCCGGATATTCCCTAACGACGTGTAGCGGTGATTTCTCGGAGAGAGTTTGGTGATCATTAGCATATTTGTATTCCTTCCTCGACTACGGAAACAATACGGAGGGCTTCCTGTCAAGTGAAAGGGTTCGGTTGTGGGGTGGTTGATGTGGGTTAAGATGAAACGTTCGTCTTCGACTGAAGACTTTACACCCACGCAGTGGGCTCACATCTTTTGCGAAAGTGGAGGGAAATGAGCTGTTTCAGTCAACGGGATCACACATTCAGGGATAGATCGGAAGACAACATATTCTAATGGATACTTTGTGATAACAGTGGGTCGGCCTAACCTCTGGACTAATAGGTGGCCCAGTGATTCATCCGTTTTCACCAATATAACATTTGCGAGTTATTCATTGGAGATATACATTCAGTGATAGACTGAATGTCAGTATATCCCAATAGATATTTAGATTACAATGAGTTAACCTAATCTCTAGAACTAATGGGTGGTACTGCCACTTACCCATTTTCACCAATATAATATTTGTAGGTTGGTCAATGGAGATATACGAGGAGTGTTCAAATGAAAAGGTACGAAACGTCGTACAAACCAAACCGGTTGAAATTTGAATATGCCGCTTTGGGATAACGTAGTGAGACATCTAAGGAAGCGAATGCACGAGTACCGGCGTGGTTGTGCGCATACGCGGGTGCCCGCACATGACGCAGAAGAGAAGCATGCAGTTGTGTGTTCCGTCCAATTGACGTGGCAGTGCGTGTGAGGACATCATGGCGTTCACATTGCAAAATTCGACGATTGAGGAGCAGCGAGGTGTTATCAGATTTCTGATTGCGGAAGGTGTTAAACCGGTAGGTGAGACACTCCGTAGCCTACGCAAGTCCATCAAGAGCAAACGGCCTGGGCTGCTCACGGAGGGAGTGATTCTGCTCCACGATGACGCGCGTCCACACGTCTCCAGGGTCACACAAAGTGTACTGGCCAAGTTCAAGAGGGAGCAGCTTGAGCATCCGCCCTGCAGCCCGGACATATCGCCCTACAACTTCCATCTGTTTTGTCCGCTAAAAAACATCTCAAAGGGGAGCGCTTCAACTCGGACGACGAACTGAAGGACACAGTGGAGGACTGGCTCTTGTCACAGTCACAGGAATTCTGGGAACAGGGAATCCTTCGGCTCGTGAAACAGTAGGATAGTTGTGCTCAGTCCTCTGGTGATTACTTTTGAATAAAGACTTCAATTATACCCACAGTGTCGTTTCGTACCTTTTCATTTGAACACCTCTAGTACATTAAGTGATGCTAGGAATGGAAGCATATTTCAATGAAAACTTTGAGATAACATGGGTTAACCTAACATTTCTAGAATTAATAATTGAAAACAATCACCACATCCATTTTCAATTAATTTTGGTTAACCCAATGTTGATACGTAAATTCTTCAATTTTTTTTAAGTGAGATTTGTTGGTCTATTGGATTTTCGTACACTTTGAAATGAGACTAAATTGCTCAGATGTTAAACCAGATCGATAAAAATTAAAGGGGATATTAAGAAACTGAAAAAAGAACTAGAGTTTGTCCTGAAGTATGCATTTTTATTGTCCTAATAAACATTTGGCAAAATAAACAGTGTTATATTATTTCTCTACTTGTATCTACTGCAATATGTTACTTTATAGCAGAAATCCCTTATTTTAAATAAAATATAAGAGGTAGGTATTTTAATTAACGTCGCACTGGAGCAACAGAACGGAATATAAGAGGAAAAGACTTTGCCCAAAATCTTTTAAAATCTAGTTAGCATTTCATTTGGCAAAATATTAAATTTGTCCCCCACATAAATAAATTCCTGATTACACTACTGTGGTTTAACCCTGAGTACATTTCTCTTTTCTATGTAAATAAAATTTTTCTTGTGTGCTGTATATCACTTGAGGTTGTCAGTCTTGTATTTGGCGCAGTTTGCAAAAGATGGCTCTGGCCATAAAAACCAACCCACCGTGGCTAGAATATAAGATTTCCGTATCTTCCTTCATTTAAAAACTATATATGTTTCCATAACACACAAGTTGTTTAGAATACATATTTATGTAGAATATTGAAAGATCCTTTGAACATTTACCGTATTCAATTCATTAATAAACATGAGTTTAATTGAAGAATAAAAATATCCAACATGAAAGATTCAATAGTTTTCATTCGGGAATGCATAGAGCCATGCAACATTTTGAATTTCGAATAAAAAAATATTATTATGATTTTTGTAATTCCTTAATAGGAAACGAATTAAAATCCTAAGATACTCTACGAGGTTGCACATTCCCATCTTAATTCATATTTCGTTTTCCTTAAAACGAATCTCATGTATTAGTAATCATGCTCAGTTTTTCAGATTATACTCTTCAATTTGCATTAACTTTATTTTTCTCATGAAACCAAAGGCAGCATCTAGTTATGGAATCAGTTTCTCATTTTTCGTTCATACCTTATTCAAATCAAATTATAATGCATATAACATCGATATGCTTTTCCTTCAAATTAAATATTGGTCAAATTGGAAAAAACAGTATTTCGGGCACCTTTTACTTGGGCGAGAGAGAAGAGAGAATATTAGTTCTTATATATAATAAAAAACACACACATGCCAGAAAACACCAAGGCAGTCATATTACTGCAATTCTGTGTCTACTACAATTGCAACCATTCATTTTTTGTAAATGGAATCGGTATTTTTGGTCGTTTGAACCTAATTTGGCGTATTGCTTTGTATAATCACACTACTGAAAAATTACACTAGTTCGGCTGGCTCTTTCAGGTAGTTTTACTAAAAGTGCAGCTCAAATCAACCATATTTAAAGGGCCATTGTAGCTCGGTTGGAAGAGTAGCGGATTAGCAACCGGAGGGTTGCGAGTTCTATATTCGATCAAACCAAAGATCGTCGTGTGCGTGTGGGATGGTGCACGTTGATTCTGTCATAGCCTTAAATATCCTCACGTAAGCATGGCGTGAAATTTTGAAGAGTGAGGGTGCCAGCTCAGGTGTGATCTCGTCATCTGACCGTGGTTCAAAATTACGCGATTCCGTTGCGGCGCTTCAGTTTGACGTTAACTCAACATTCTACCTGCAAAGCATATTTAAATTAAGTGGAAAATATGTGAATGGTGGTTGTTCATCATCGTGGTTGTTTTTACGCTGCTTATAATCGATTGGTTTCATTTGTGAATACATTTATTTATTTCCATTGGCTAGAGCACGACAATGGTACCAGCAAAAGAAAAAATAATAACACACAGAAACAAACAATAACCGCAAAACATTTTAAAAAGTTCATACAACTCACATAAAGAAACAATGAAGGGAAGATCGAAGTCATTTCGTAAATCCTCTCTTGATTCCATATGCCTAGACTCCTCGGAAAATCAGAAATGGAGGGTTCTACATCGAAACAGGTGGTTTCTGCCATCACTTCTCCAGAATTACAGAGAGTGCAGCAAGCCTCGGTAGAGATACCTAAGCGATGCAAATGAGCGGTAAGGCAGTCATGTTCTCTTATCAGGCGGAAAGCCGCAACTTCCTCTCCTACTGTAGCTTATCAAATACTTTCTTGATACATTTACTTTTCCATTATTTTGTATGCATTCTATCTTGAATATCATGCTGGAATTTTGAAGTCATGGAGTGTTTTACAAACAATTTTAAAAATCTAAGTAGCTTCGACGAGATGTCTTGTCCATCAAGATCTGACCAATTTTACTTAAGATGAAATATCTCTTCATCGAAGTATTGCCGACTTTTTGATGATGAAGAGATCAAGATCTGGTCAGTTTTCATCTAATGACGAGATATCTTGTCCCTAAAAACCTGGTCAGTTTTGCTAATGGCCAGATACCTCGTCGAGACAACCACTAGGAGGGTTGAAGGAAATCTCGTCATTCTATCCCGCTGCAATTTTCGTAAAGATTAAAATGGCCTGGTATCAATTGCAGACAATGTGTTGTGTTGGAAGCATTGTAGCTCTACCTCCAGTGATGCACCCTGGACAACATCTCTGATGGCAAAGTGGTCTAGTTTTCATCATACGTTCCAAATATTGCAATTTTGGCAAATTTACCAAATGATGTCTATTTCTGTGCCACGTACGTTATTCCAAACATTGATATTAGCTTTTTGCCTGTAAAAATGTATTAATTTATATGCCGTTATCAAATGCATTTAAATGGAATAAATTTTGATATTCGTTTTGGCAACCTAAGCAAAAATTATTTTTGATAAAGATTTTTGTTTCGAAATGTTTTTTAAATTTTATTAGAGAATCTATCTACTACGAGGCGATCCCGTTAAACTAAATTAATGTTTTACGATAATAGGAACTGATGTCTTGTCACTACAATTAATCTTGGATATACTCCGCAACTTTTGTGCCAGAAACGTTTCACTATTTATCTCTCAATTTTACGTTTTACTATTAAAAGAATACCAGACAATACCACTGCTCACAGTTACGGAAATAGTGAACTGCAGTATAGGTTCTGCATCTACACAGTTAAATATTGGGTTGAGGGGCGGGGGGGGGCAAGAGCCGTATTTGGCCAAACTGCTCCAAACAACTTCAAGTAAGTGAACATATCCACACAAGGAAATATTATTGCCCAGAAGAGAGAAACACATCCAGGGAAGAATTGAACCTGTGCCACCTACAACTCGCAGATTAATATTTGAAAAGAAATAGCTTTTTAGAATTGATGTACGTTTTTCAATTATACCTTCCTTACATAAAGTAAACTATATATAAATTTATTACTTATCTTATTATTATTCAACTTATTATTATTATAAAACTTAAACCTTAACTTGCTTATAATATAAACTATATATTGTACACTAACCTGTATATAAACTTATTAAACTTAACATACAACTATATTTTAACTTAAACTATATATAGCTATACATAAACTTAACTTATGTAAACTTTTATTAATCTATATATAAACTTATATATTATTAACCATATACCATATATCTTATTATATTATAAACTTATAACTATATATAAACTTACCTAAACTATTTATAAACTTATTACGTAAACTATTTATAAACTTACTACGTGAACTACGTATATATATAATTATTAACTTACTAAACTATTTTAGCCAATTTATCTAAGAGGACCCTAGTCTCTTTCGTGCTTCCCATTGGAACTCTAAGAAGATGTAATCTCAAATTCATGAGAAAATAACTATGAATTTATTATGGTTTTACGAATATTCAATTCAAATGGTTGTTCTTGAAGATATTCTCATGTAGTTTACTTATTCATTCTTACGAATCATAAGATTTCCGAGTGGTATAGTATTGCCTCACAACACACACAAATGGCGAAATAACAACATCCATTGGTTGAAAGAATCGTAGGAAAGATTTTCAAAATTCAACTGGTTTTGAAGTCGTGCATAGAAAGCTGCCGGTTAAAGACCGAATATATACGTGCGAACACTTCAGAGGGTTTAAAGCTTTTATAAAGACCACCGGTAGTGAATTTCTGTTTAGAAAATCATCGACTTTAAAATCACGTTTTACTTATGCTTCCATTGGAGAATGGAATAAATTTTGTATTTACTTTTGATAGAATTTCTGTTCTTAAAGTAAACCTTATCGTTCATTTGGAGCACGTTTCTTTAAGAATTGTGAATGATGAGCTCTTATTCTGATAGCATCTGCTTTGAATCAAGATCATAAATATTCTTTCTAATCTAATTTTCGTTTTTATGCATGCAGTAGTTTATAAATCGTTTCATAAGAATTTTTCCAGAAGCTACGAGGAATCTAGCTATATCCCTGTTTATTTTTCGAGGGTTATACGATTTTATTACGTATAGGTCATAGTCAATTATAGTTAACCATGGAAGTTATCTACATTTTAGTCAATTAATTTGAAAGCAGGTTTGGTCTAAGCACACTAACATTTTGCAACACAAAAGCTTAGATCTACAGCTTAAGTGAATTGAGAACCACCTCGAACATCTAGACCAAGATTGAGATCTGAACTGAGAGTCTTTCGCTTACAAATCAGACTGATTGGACAGTAATGTAAAAATTCTGGAGGATGAAAATTCCCGACGTTTTCAATACCGGTAAATTACCGAAAGCTGATTGACGGGGATCTGTTTTATGGTGCAGGAGTCATGCTTGGCTAAACTGTGCCAAACAATGTCAGATAAAAGTACATACACACAAGGAAAGTTTTACTGACTTAGAAGAGAGAAATACTTGAAAAGAATATATTACCGAAGGAAATTCTCTCTTTTGGATTTTGTTCTACTTTTTTAGTAGTATTGAGTTATCGACTGCATGTGATTATAGATGGGTAGGTAGTTGAATTTACGTCCCACTGGAGCAAAACAAAAGGTTATTGGCGACGGACTGGGAGCAATCCCGAAGGGAAAGTTCCGAGGACAACACCTCGTAATTTTGAACCATGTTAAGATAACGAGGTCAAAACCTGAGCTATGGGATTATAGGACTTAAATCGAGTATTTCTGTATAACAACATTATACAGAAATACTCGATATAAGTCCTATAACCACAACCTGAGCTATTTAATTAAAGGACTTATATCGAGTATTTCTGTATAACAACATTCAATGAAAAATTTTTGAAATGTGTAATGAATATAACCTTAAAAATTATCAATATTCTGTTTATATTTACTCCGACACAGAAAAAGATACAAACATCATGATGGTCACATTCAGAGCGACGCTTATGACCTTAAACACATAATGCAAATAAAGCTAAAATAATAAAATGTAATAACAAAGACCAGCAAAGATGTTTTGGAACGACGGTAATTCGTAACAATTTCCAAAACCGGTAATTCATTACCGGGTTCTAACCATGAAGAATTAAAATATCCAAATAGTATTTCATGAATATGGCAGAAATATAGATAATTATCGGCCACTTATTTCTAGCTGCAAAGCAACAAGAGTCTGAAAGATTAGGATTACTAAATTTGTTTGTATAAAAATAACAGGAAATGAAGTTACTTGGCATCTAAGAAGTTATAACTAATCCGTGGAAAATCATAAACCCAGAATCCAAGCTAGTTTCAAGAATTTTAAGATGTCCTCGAGCGAGTGGAAGTTTGAGTCATAAATAAATGGATAATCACACTATTTTGAACTCACCAGTCTTTAGTATTCAAAGTCTTTGTTTTTCAAAGAAAGACGAATAATCTTCTGTCTAGATAAATGAATAGCAAGAACAGTCATAAGACGTAAATCCTCATATATGAAGTTCGAGCAAACACGGGAGCCCTCTATTAATTCAGTGGGCAACCATCTTCTGTATCGGTAAATGAAGAGTAAGAGCAGTCATAAGAATCTATGATGATCCGTCACTCATCAGATATGAGGAAAGTACAAGTAAACACGAGCCCTGAATTAATTCAGTGGGCAACCAATACATCTTCTGACTCTAAATGAAGAGCAAGAATAGTCATAAGAATCTATGATGATTCATCAGGTATAAAGTTCAAGCAAACTCCAGATTCCTGTATTAATTCAGTCTAAAACCAATGTATTTGACTCAATTAAATGAAGAACAAGATCATAAGAATCTATAATAATTCGGAACTCATCGTATATAAGGAAAGTTCAAGCAAATTCCGGAGAACTGTATTAATTTAATGGGCAACTAATAAATCATCTGATTCAATAAATGCAAGAACAGTCATAAGGATTCGCAACTCATGAGATAAAAAGATCACAGAAACCCTGGATAAATTTAATAATGAATGCTTGTTACGCAGAGTATTTAAGGGACTAAGCAAAAAGGACTAAGTGCTTCGTACATGTGTGAGAAACAGTGTTTACAGAAGTAGTGATGCTAAGTGAAACGTCAGAGAGATTTAATATCGTTATCCATTTTTTAAAACGGTGTCTTCTCACGTGATTTAACAGTTCAAAATATATTATAAAATTCGTCATGGACTTCCCTACATAAGTCCACTTCAATTACGTGTTAGTTTTTGGTGTATTTTCTGAACCTCAAGAATTCAAATTAATGAGGAATTCTTACAAAATAAACTTGATAATGTGATGAAATAAATCATTTGTTTCCTTTAATCAAACAGATCGTATTATGACATCGCATGCAAAAGGTAAAGGGAAGACTAAGTCAGAAAGTAAGTTCATTTCAATCATATGTAATTTTTGTGTGTTTTTCAGAACGCCTAACAGTTTCTTATGTTTAGGACTTTGAAAGATATTTTCGGCAGACCCATATTCGGATCTGACTACACAATTTAAGTAATCAATTTGGAGTTTTTACGAGTTGTTTGAAAATGGTGACAACATATCAGATTTGTTTTCAATTTTCAAATAGATCATCTTACAACATCAAATGCAAAAGTGAAGTTTGACAATTATGTGTTATTTTTGTATAAATTTTCAGAACGTCTGACAGTTTCGTTTTCTAATTTTTAGGACTCCCAAAGTTATTTTCGGCCACCCAATATTCGGATCTGACTACACAATTTGAGTAATTTATTTGCAAATCTTACCAGATGAATTTGGAAATGTAATAATGGTGTGACAAAATATCAGATTTGTTTTCCCTTTTGAAATAGATCGTATTACAACATCAAATGCAAAATAGAAGTTTTACAATTGTGTTACTTTATGTGTGTATTTTCAGACGTCTTGCAGTTTCATTTTTTCATTTCTCCGCGATTCCCAAAATATATTTTCGACCGACTAAAATTGGGATCTAAGTACACAATTTGAGTAATTCATTTGGAATTCCTTCGAAACGAGTTTGGAAATGTAATAACGGAGACGAAACTGTATATTTGTTTTCAATTTCCAAACAAGCACATTACAACATCGCATGCAAAAGTGAACGTAAACACTACATACAGAAGTCAACGAGCAATACTCACCGGACGTGCCTGCCGAAACTCTACGGGAACACTTCGAACCCGCGCGTTCCAAAGTCTCAGAAATCGAGTGTCAATCGTTTTTATTCTCAGAACCTCCTCACTCTTCCGTTCAATTCACTCCTCGCATCAAAAATTGCCAGAGCGGGGACCAGAAAAGGGAGGAAGGAACAGGCTCCTCAGCCCCACAGACGATCTCAGGGATGTAGGACGAAGAGCAAGCGATCGGAGAGAGCACTTTCAGCCCCTCCGAAGCGAGGGGGGTGGCTGCCGAACGAAGAATGCCCCGACTGTACTCTACATGCAACAGACACATTTCGGTCGCGCTGTTGCTCCTCTGCCCCCCTCCGCGCGCCGACCAATGGGAGGGATACGCCGCCGTGACGTCAGCACCTGTAGCACGCGCAGGGCGGCCGGGGCCACCAGTTGTTGTTCACTTGTTGCAGGGGCTCGGAGGGGGAGGCCCCGTGACGGACAGGAAGACCCCGAAAGGGACACGTACGGGGCGTTCTCTTTGGTTGTGGAGACCCCTCGTCACGACTCAGACGGGGATGTGTTATTTGTGTGGAGTTATTTTGGTGTCAGAAAGCAGGGGTGGAAAAGAAGAGGCACGTGTTTCATCCTAGGACGATAAAAACTTTCGCATATAAGAACGAATAGAGTAATATTGAGTGGCACAAACTTCCTCCATTGAATATCTATTTTTAAACCCACAAATATTGAACTGTGGGTGTACATATTTTGAGGTTTTAATAAAATTAAAAGATACTTACTTCAATTTTATCTAGATAGAAAATTAATAATTTACCCTACAAGTGGTTTCGACAAGATATCTCGCGCATCGAGATCTTGCCAATATTGGTAATGACAAAATATCTCGACATCCGTTATACCAGTTGAATTCCAAATGAAGATATTGCGGATTTTTGATGATGATGAGATCACGATCTGATGATTTTTCGTAACGACGAGATATCTCGTCCATCGAGAATCTGGCCAGTTTTACTAATGGCCAGATACCTTGTCGAGATAACCACCAAAAGGGTTAAAATGCAATAGAATTAAAGTATAAATGGCTATGAGTATGAGGAATATATTTTAACAATCTAGATTCCTGTACTTTGGTGGGAAAGGGACAAAAGCCGGAATTTGTTGATATTGACTTGTCTCCCCGAAATTCATATAACAGAGAAAATTATTGTCCTACGTTCAATGTATCATGAACGAATCGAAACATTGGAAAGTATTTTTGTACTTTGTGTATTAAAATTTTTTTAATAAAAATGACTACATGAGATGTTATGAAAAATAGATATTGACCTTTTTGTACCAAGATAGATTTATTCTAAAGCAAACATTCTGATGCATATTTTCCTAAATATCTATATATTCAAAAGTAAAATCTGATATGTATTTCATGAAAAAATTATTAGTTATATTTTAGGAAAATTCTTGCATTATTTGACCAAACTATTTTTAAAAAATACTTTTAGTTCAAAAGTTTCAGAATTAAATTTTTCTATTAATGCACCCACAATTTTACAAATGGTGACTCGGACATGGTTTGAACGCGCAACCTTTTGTTCTGGGGTCTAAAACTTTTAGCTTCAAAAATTTCTAAACTTTATCTAATAATGTGTAAATAAAAAACGTAAACTTCATCACACTTTCCTGTTCGATTGTAAATGCGATAATAAATCGAAAAACAAATCAATACAGCCAAAAAAACTTATTTTAATATTATTAAGTTAACTTACAATTTTAATAAATTGTTCCTACAGTGAGATTTATGGGGAATACTTAAGGGAATTGTGGTAGTGCTGGTTTGGGGTTTTATGGAGCAAGAGCAATATTTCGCCGATACGTCAAACAGCGACAAGGAAAGGACACAAGGAAAGCTTTACTGAAACACACAAAAAGTAAATATATGCAGGAAGGAAACGAACCTGCACCTCCTACAACTCTCAGTTTGCTAGAGCAGTAGGCCAAACCCATCGAGCCAAGGAACTGAAGTGATACGTTCAGGCTTTATGAACCCCATTATGGTTAGAATAACAATCACCTGTGTTTGGTGTGTTGTCATTCTCACCTTAGTCACCACAGAATTATCTAACAGATTTGGGATGTCATACAACGCTCTGTGGAACAGAAAAATATTACACCTCAGACTACAACAAAACTGTGGATCGCCTTTCAGGAAGTACTATTTTTTCAATGCCTACAGAATACTTCCGCAAACTCGGAGTTCATGCTCCGTCGTATTTCTGCAGTTCTACGCTTTCGTGGGAGGCCTACCAAGTATTAGACTGGTGTACCAGCTTTTCTAGCACTCCAGTGGTACCTCATCTTGGACGATCAAAGTACACGAATGAAGAGATATAGTGTTTTTCGGAAAATGTTTACAAAGCAAATTACATTAACTAGCGTCAGCAAGTATTCAAATTATTTCTATAAATTCACCTTTTTATTTTATATATGTAAAAAAATGAGAAGATGGTTGAGGTCACGCAGAAAACATAAAATCTAAGACCATTGCTTTCATACTCATAATGAATATTAATATTCTGAGGGGTGCAGACGAATGTATATTCTCTCCGCAGTCTTTCCTTTCAACCAGTTTTGACCCCCTTTCCCAATACAAATTTTCCTAAGATTTCTAACCAATAAACGTGCTTATTTAGTCATTTCATTGTGTTGTGGAATAAAAACAATACTACAGTACTCGTAAATCATTGAACAATCAATAGAATGAATAATAAAGTGTTATTTTAAGAATTAAATAATTATATTATTTGAAAAAATAAGAAAGCATTTCATGCACTTATGGTAGGTAGTATAAGTAGTTGTAAATATGTTTTAACCCTCCAAGTGGTTTTAACGAGATATCTCGCCCTTTAAGATCTACCAAGGTTTTGCGAATTTTTATGGTGACAATATCTAGATCTGGTCGTTCTTCTGTTGACCAGGTATCTCATTTTCTTCTAACAACGAAATATCTCGTTTTCTTCAAATGACGAGATATCTCGTCCATCAAGATCTGGTCAGTTTTGCTAATCACGAGATAGGTTGTCATTATCAAACCTGACTATCGTCGAGACAACCTCCAGGAGGGTTAAAAACTAAATAATCAACAGTTTTAGAGGACACAAAGAGCCCATTCTCTGGCTACGACATTATTTCAAACAGTAATTAAACACGCTAAAAATAAACAATTTTACCCTGAATCTTCGAGAAAATCCGGAAAGAGCAGCATTCATTTACAAAAATCCACTCTGCCAAACTTCCAACTTCCGAATGCAATCAGGAAAACGTTCGTCGAAAGTGCGAGCAGCTGTTATAATTGTCGTGCGTTGAATGAAGAGCTGAACCCATCACTCAATGTATACCACTACCTTTAGCATTGTCCTGACAATCCCTCTCACCACCTGAGTCGTATTTTTACCTTGATCGTAACGTTTCCTCGTGGCGCACATGTGTTTATATGCAGACTCGTCAGCGTAACAGCTTGAACTCTTATAAATACAAATGCCAATTATAAAATTCATCGAAGACGTTCGCTTCCAAGTGGGCCATATTTACATGTCATCTTGAAGAAACCAAAGAAGCCATCACTAACTAACCGAGATTCGAAGTCATGACTAAGCGCTTCAGTCTACGAGTTTTTAAAATGACTCCTCCCTCTACTCGTCCACTGGTGGACTTTCAATTCTTGTTTCGGATATCTGCCGAACGGTTCTTAGCCTTTGAATGTACTTTCTTTCTATTACTAAACGAAGTACTACAAGAAAACTTTTTCCTATAAGTGCATGTGCTTTTTAATGTAGGTAGGTAGCTGAATTCACGTACTACTTTGGTGACGATCTGGGATCAACTCCGAAGGGAAACATCTTAGAATCACAACTCGTAATTTTGAACCATGGTCAGATGACGAAGTCAGCACTTGATCTGGCACCCCACTCTCTAAAATTCCACACCACACCAACGTGAGGACATTTAACGCCAAGACAGACTAACGTGCACCAGAGCCCATATGCTAGATCTTTGGTTGGATCGAGTTTCAAACTTAAAAACAAAGTGCTTTCAAAAAAGCTTGTGCTCTAGTTAGGCAAATCGTGCACTGATCGCCACATAGGACATGTCACAAGCACATCCAACATGCGCATGCGTACTCCGTTTCTGTACAGAGAGTTCGTCGATGCGCATGCGTATTCCGTTTCTGTAAAGAAAAATTGTCGCGTGTTCCTGCCTAGTTAGCGTAGCAGGACTGATGAACCGACGTGTGGCTTGCCTTTAAAGATGCTCTTAAGAATTTCAGAAGCAGATTGAGTCCACCAGGACAAATTTATCTATCCATCAAATCGGAAAGCGAAAGTACAATAACCACAATACAACAGTAGAGCTTTCTATTCAAGGTCATCTCATACCAAACACACACTTTTCAAGTGCTCCAGGGCAGACTATCCATTCAAAACGGCCAAGTCCTAAACGCCTTAACAGACACATAAAACCTTTCATTTCAAACGGTTATGCTGCTGAACGTCAGTTTTCTCGACAAAAAGAAACACCCTTTCTAAGGAAAGCAATCCACTCTGTTAACGAGATACATCATGTGTACATGACACTTGTCTATATGCATCTGTGCTCCTTTCCATACAAAAACTAGTTGATACGCATGCCTACGATTCTGTACAGAAACTTGTCGAAACTCATGTTTACTCCATTTCCGTACAGAAAACATGTCCATAAGCATGCGTATTTCATTCTCTTTAGCGTCGCAGGATTGGTGCTGAACCAGTGCGTGTCTTGCTTTACTTAGCGAAGAATTTTAAAAGCAAGACGAATCCGTCAGGGAAAATTTAACAACGCGCCAATTCGAAAAAAAAACGAAGGTACAATACCCACACTACACCAGTAGAGCTTTCCAAACAAGGCCATCTCAAACCCAACGCCCCTTCCAAGTGTCCAGGGCGCTCTATCCATTTAAAACGGCAAAGTCCTCAACGCCTTAACAGTCGCATAAAGCACCCTTCATTTCAAACGGTTATGCCGGCGAGCTCCGTCAGTTTGCCCGACAAAAAGAAACACCCTTTAACACCGGCGGAAAGCAACTTAATCCGATTACGAGATACGCCATGGGTAAAATATCCAAACTCCCTCACTCATTCCTTCCGTAGTCCCTCCACAGATATAAAGGCATCTCCGTGTTTTTACCATGGCTCAGGTTTCAACTGAATCCCTTTACACTAAGCCCACTTCATGTATTATGCAATGGAGGACAGAGAAAGAGCCCGGAGCCTTTTTCTTTTGAGAAAGCATTTCTAATGGGAAAATTCTATTTGGACTTCTTCCCGTCTTAAACTTGCTGAGACTGAAAGGTTTTTTTCTATTTCTGTAACCTTTTCGGAGGCGAAGAATGGAGGGGGCCCATCGCACGATGGCCTTTTAAAAAATATATAGAAAAGAAGGGAGAACTGTTGACTGGAATTCAGAATAGGGATGGAGCTGTATGGTGGTCGCACAAGTTCGACGGGAACTGTGGGCGAGGGTTAATTGATGAGTCGGTGGTCGTGATCTTCCGGTATTCTCGGAAGCAGACTTGAAGTTTGAACTTCGTTTTGAAAAGAGGGCCTATTTTTACCTCCTTCGGTATTTCCCTTTGTCACATAAGAGTATCAATATGTCTTCTCACATTTTGGATGCGGGGACATTTAGAATTGTCTTTATACGTATCACAGGTGTGATAATACGGAGGCGTGGTTAAAGGGGCCCAAACCTCCCTTCTCCCCGAGAAAAGGGTACTGGGTTTTTATTTTAATATATTTTAATAAATAATATTTAAAAACTGATGTTAAAGTAAAATTATTCTTAAAGCCTACGAATGAAAATTTCGATCTTTGGTCCCACAAGGGAATATTGTTAGGGTGATCCCAGTGATCCTCTGGTATTCTCGGAAGCAGACGTGAAGTTTAAATTCTGTTTTGAAAAGAGAGCCTATTTTTCATCTATTTTGGAATTTACCTACATCAAATAAAAATATTCAATACGACTTCTCATATTTTGGATATTAGTGCTTTTAAAATTGTCTTCATATGTATCGAAGGTTTCACAACGAAGAGGCGTAGTTAGTGCTCACCCCTAAAAAGTGTTAGTATAATAAAAAGGATTAGTTTTAAAGCCGGACTATTGGCCACAGGGTCTATGGGCCACGATAGCTCAGCTGGAAGAGTAACGGATTAGCAACTGGAGGATTGCGAGTTTGAAACTCGGTGCAACCAAACACCTTCCTATAAGCAGGGCTGGTGCACAAATGTCCTCGCGTTGGTATAAAAGTTTGGAGAGTGGGCTAGCACTCAGGTGTTGACATCGTCATCTGACTGTGGCTCAAATTTAAGAGGTTTTGTCATTGGATCTTTCCCTTCGGGATTGATCCCGGACCATCACCAATAGCACGTTGTGCTGCTCCAGTGCAACGTTAATTAACTACCCTCCTACCACGTTGTAAGAGAGAACCCAGTGAGAAGCCTCCGACACTCCTAACAGGGACTAACCATGCATGCCCTTACAAATCAAGATTCAAACTCAGAACATCTGGGTGGCAGGAAAAACCCTATCACCATTATACCAAGTAGGTGACTGATTTATTAAGTATAGAAAAACTTATCAATTACACATTTACGGTCTTAACATAATGAACCTATATCCAGAAAACAGTAGGGTACAGTATAACTTAGAAGGTAATAGTCAATACGACATTCCATTCCTTCCTGTGTATAGTTACTATATCGATTTAGTAATCTATCCCTTTGCATGTTACAGATGTTAGCTTCCGAAATTAATGTATAACCGTTATTTATTTAGTGATTGTAGAATAACTAATATAAGACGACTAATAACTCACGAACTAATAAGAGAACCGTATTGAATCGATAGATGAGTTGGATTAGCCATTTTGTTTCGTGAGTGTGATCGAAAAATTAATGGAATGTTGTAAATTTTTCGGTTTATATCTGTCTGCAGCTGATGATAGTTTCCTACGCTAATGGGTAATTATTTTTAATTTGATGGCCAGAAAATGGGTCTGTTTTTATTGATTGGAAAAGTTAGAAGCTGAATCTTCGAACGCCCTAAAGTATTCAGGTCCACTGGACTCCAGATACGCAGACAGGTGTTTACTTGTCAATGGCTTCCACATAGACAGTTCACGCTTAGCTTTCATAGTTGATAAATAGAAATGAAAAATGTTTTGTACGTTTTTTGTATGCAAACATCAATTGGCAGATTTACATGTAGGTAGATAGATTGTTCATTTAATACATTGAAGAGCCACACACAAAAATTATGGCATAACAGAATGAAAATTTTGAACTAGAGTTGCCGTCCTAAAAGGCTTTGACGCCACATCAATACTTTTTATTAGTTTTATCAATTATCGAGGTGTACTCTTATGGGTCAAGTTGAACAACCACCGATAGCATTATGGCAAGTGGAAGTGGGTTATCGGAGTTCGAACAAAGCATAGTAATAAGATGCAGGACGGGACATTCAATTTGTGCAACAATCAATATTCCACAATCCTCGATGTCACGTGTGTAGCGAGAATACCTCATGGAAGGCATTACATCGGCCTGCAACGGGTGTTGAATGACCGTAACCAGCGGAGTCTGACCAGGATTGTTTATGCTAACAAACGAGTGACACCGGCGGAGATAACATCCACATTCACTGCATGAGGTACCAGAGACATATCGTTGGAAGACTCACCTGAATGCCTTTGTTAACACCACAACATGGGACACAGCTCCTCACATTGGCTCCTGAACACGGTAATTGGACTCGTAACATGTAGCATGGACAGATGAGTCACAATACCAATTAGGATCTGTTCGTAGGGCTTTAGTGTAGAATCTCAGCTGTCAACAAGGTACTGCGCAAGCTGACGGTAATTCCATACTCGTGTGGGGTGTCTTTACTGTCTCAGTTTGGGTCCTCTTCTCTTCAGCACATCTTTAATTGGTGATCGCTTTTTTGCTCTGCTGAGGGACCAATTAGTCTTCCGTGAATTTCATGAATTCCAACAGCGTTCGGAATTTCGAGTCGGACATATCATCAGGCTCATGAATACACATACCGAAATTGGTTCAAGGAGTACTCTGGACAGTTCCGACGGATGGTATGGTGATCAAGTTCACCCGACATGAACCCAATAGAGTATTTACGGGACGTGGTGGAAAGCTGCATTCACACCCAAGATCATGTTCTTATTAATACCAGAGGAACTGTGGGTGGATATTCAGACGAAAGGGCCCAACATCTCTTCAGAAGTCTTCTGGCAACTTGCGGAATCGACGCCACAACGATTTGCTGCATTTCACTGGGTTAGAGAAGGTCATGTCCGATATCAGATAACTATCCCATGTGACTATAAAACGTCCTTTCATTAAGAAAACAAGGGTTCTCTTTTCAATTCTAACCGCTTGATTGCTTTTAACCGATTGGAATAAAATTTTACTGTTTCTCTTTGGGGGCTCGTTAAAGTCGTAGGTCCCGGTCTAATTATACTTGCGTAGCAAAAAGATGACCATGAATAGACATACCATATCTCTTTACTCTCCTGGTGGTTGTCTCGACGAGGTATCTCGTCAGTAGCAAAACAGACCAGATCTTGATTGACGAGATCTCGTCATTAAAAACCTGACCTGATCATGATTTCGTCATCCTGAAAATTAGGCAATATTTGATGACAAGATGTCTCGCCATTAGCAAAATTGGTCAGATCTTGATGGACGAGATACCTCGTCGGAACCACTTGGAGGATTAAAATAGAGGCTCTTTAGTAATTCAGGTTCCTTTTCTCTGAGAGTACAGAAGATTCATCTAAAATATCCTTATAACAAAGTGCATGATATGACTCAGAATATCAATATGATGAAATATGGAACATATTATGACAGAACGTTTCGAAACAAAGCAAAAAATTTACATGTACTGCAGCATTAATTCACAAGACTGAAGCAAGAATTTTGCAATGGAATTCCAGCACATGGGCTCCTATAAACAACAAAGACTTTGCTGAACAGATTTCTAGATTATTTATTCCATTTTTTATACTGATATCAATAGTATTTCTTTACAAGACTAAAGCAAGAACCTATTGGCTGAGGTCACTAAAAAGGGCTTCATATAAGAAATATAATGTTCTGTTATATATTTCAATATTAATAATTTATTCCATTCTTCATTCCTATGACATCCCATATTTAATATGGGGTATATTCAGATTTATACAACATTACTTTATAAGACTAAAGAACTTTTGGGCGGAACTCTCGCCATATGGGATTCATATAATAAAATCAAAAATTCTGTGAAATGGTTTCAAGATTCATTCTATATTTCCTGTCATATTTGGAAAAGGTTGAAGAAAAATAACAACGTATCATATTTTAATACAGGTAACGCATCTTTATAAATTATGTGCTATTTATTTTCCAAAAATCCATACGTGTTCGTGCCTAAAAATAAATTAAGCCTGGTTCGGTATAAAAACATGAAAACATAAACATCAAAATATTTTTCTACTCAAGCAAAATTTCACTAATCAACTGTTGATACTATCTTTAGAAAATATTTATTTAAAAACAATTTTGGAGTTTCCTTCTAAAAGAATAAGTAATGATTCATAAAGTTAAACATAATAAAAATCATTATTAAGCATTGGAAGATATCTCTGTTCTTTTGGAACAGTGAGAAAACTTTAAAAGTTGATCTAACTACATTTATTGGAATATCTGGATCGGGAATATCTCGACTTTTCTTCAAGATTGATGAAATAATCTTACATCTATCACAACTATCTTCTAATCTATCACAGAAAGAAAAAGACAAAAACCTGATTATAGGAAACCGCATCAAAGATTGGAACTAAGAATCGTATTAACAACAAAAAAGTTTCTGCTTCTCACTACTGTTCCGTGGTAAATATTTTTGATATATAGATAATGTTCTACAGTAATGGATTTTCGATGGAATCCTTATATGTAATAATAAATCCAGAGAGATGTAAGTTTTGGAGATTCGCATGAGAAATAATTTCGTATATATAAAATGGAATTTTTATAAAATACAACATATTACAATACATTCTAAAAATATATGATTTATAACTATTTTTTACATAAAATTAAACTCGTTTTTAGGGATTCAATATGGATTGGTGTTTAAAATAAGGAGGAGTGTTATCTAAACTGCCACTACGATCCTGAGTGTAGAGTTATGATCATTATGGAGAATTGTATAGGTTGTTATTCCTATCATAAAAGATGTTTAAATAGACTTTGTATTCAAAGGTTGAAGCCCAAAATTGCCGAATTTTAAGAAGGCACTATTTCTGTCAAAACCGTATTTTTTTTAAAGAAAACGAAATGTGATCTGAACAAATTGCATATATGCAGGAGAATAGCTCTAGATCACATTATTGCATAGCAAACTTCAATATTACTTGGTTTGATTCGTTATACGAGCCCACAAATTTGACCTAAGATTCAACCTGAATGGTGATGTAAGTATCTTTGTCATACAAAAGGAGAGATTCCTGGTTAACCACGACCTTGCAATGGATCCCCGCCCACTATAGTATCTAGGCACCTAAATGGACTTCATAATTGGCAAAAAAGAAACATCTCTCCTCCAAAAGCCATCTAGACCTTTGTCTTTTCTCCTTACCTCCAAGAGTTTCAACGTTTGGGAAAGATTTACACATTCCCACATCGTAAGAAAGGGAGACCACTTGTCTTGGACCTCTTAAGATTTGAGGGCAGTTGACATTTCAGATATTTGACTAGTCATGACTATTTGTCTGCCCATCGCTTTCGGATGGGCCATTGACCGACTCTCCCTTTTATTTCTCATGTGACTTCAGGCAAGTTGTTTTGAATAGTGATCAATTGGACTTGAATAGAGTTTAAAACTAACGGTGACTTGTGCAGAATTATCAAAACAGCGAGCTAATGCTATCGTACTCCAACCCTCGGCATTTGGCATGTCTATAGCCATTGCGAAGAAACGAGTAAGAGATAATGACGCGATTAATAGCATCCAAATGCGTGTAAAATGAAATAAAATACGCGTTTCGTAATTTGAATGCGAAACATGCTCGAATTGATCTGAGATCAAAAGGGAGAATAAGTCTTCTCAAAATTGTCATGTTTAGATAACTTTCAGTTCCCCGAACTTTGAAAACAAAAAATAATGACTCCTGACAAACGACATAACGATGACAACAACAAAAAAAGAGACAAACACCGGCAATAATGGTTCTAAGTTAATCTTAACCAGTCACTGGGCTACTTAAGTAGATTTAAATGGAGGTTGAAATATCTTTAGTATGCATACCCATTGGGTAGACACAAGTGAAACTTTATGGTTAATATCCTAATCCAACATGAGACCAAGTTACCAATTCTTTTGATTGCGAAACATAATCGAATTGGTTTTAAAAGCAATAAATTAAAAGGGAGAATAAGTCTTCTCTCAAACTCGTCATATTCCGATTACTTTTGCCACTCCATCCTTTCAACCTATGAAAGCGAAAATAAGGACTCCTAACAAACGACCCAACAATGACAACAAAAAAGAGACAAACAACGACCTTGTTCTAAGTGAACCAAAACCAGTCACTGGATCCACGTTAGTAGACCTAAATGGCGGTATAAATATCTTTGCCATGCATACCCATTGGTTAGACACGAGTGTGACTTTATGGCACGTTTAATGTCATCCTAATCCAAATGAGTAACGTGAGACACGTTAACCAGTTCTTACTTTGATTGCGAAACACGCTCGTATTGGTTCTAAAAGCAATAGATTAAAAGGGAGAATAAATCTTCTCTCAAAATTGTCATGTTCCGATTACTTTCGCCACCCCACCCCTTCAACCTATGAAAGCGAAAATAAGGACTCCTAACAAACGACAACACTAAAAAAAGAAACAATGACACTGTTCTAAGTGAACCAAAACCAGTCACTGGATCCACGTTAGTAGACCTAAATGGCGGTATAAATATCTTTGCCATGCATACCCATTGGTTAGACACGAGTGTGACTTTATGGCACGTTTAATGTCATCCTAATCCAAATGAGTAACGTGAGACACGTTAACCAGTTCTTACTTTGATTGCGAAACACGCTCGTATTGGTTCTAAAAGCAATAGATTAAAAGGGAGAATAAATCTTCTCTCAAAATTGTCATGTTCCGATTACTTTCGCCACCCCACCCCTTCAACCTATGAAAGCGAAAATAAGGACTCCTAACAAACGACAACACTAAAAAAAGAAACAATGACACTGTTCTAAGTGAACCAAAACCAGTCACTGGATCCACGTTAGTAGACCTAAATGGCGGTATAAATATCTTTGCCATGCATACCCATTGGTTAGACACGAGTGTGACTTTATGGCACGTTTAATGTCATCCTAATCCAAATGAGTAACGTGAGACACGTTAACCAGTTCTTACTTTGATTGCGAAACACGCTCGTATTGGTTCTAAAAGCAATAGATTAAAAGGGAGAATAAATCTTCTCTCAAAATTGTCATGTTCCGATTACTTTCGCCACCCCACCCCTTCAACCTATGAAAGCGAAAATAAGGACTCCTAACAAACGACAACACTAAAAAAAGAAACAATGACACTGTTCTAAGTGAACCAAAACCAGTCACTGGATCCACGTTAGTAGACCTAAATGGCGGTATAAATATCTTTGCCATGCATACCCATTGGTTAGACACGAGTGTGACTTTATGGCACGTTTAATGTCATCCTAATCCAAATGAGTAACGTGAGACACGTTAACCAGTTCTTACTTTGATTGCGAAACACGCTCGTATTGGTTCTAAAAGCAATAGATTAAAAGGGAGAATAAATCTTCTCTCAAAATTGTCATGTTCCGATTACTTTCGCCACCCCACCCCTTCAACCTATGAAAGCGAAAATAAGTACTCCTAACAAACGACAACGCTAAAAAAAGAAACAATGACACTGTTCTAAATGAATCAAAACCAGTCGCCTGCTCCGTGTGAACAAAAAAGGTGAGCAATAAAGGTATTATCAAAAGAGTAGCTTCGCCCAGAATCGGGAACTGTCGAACTGGAACTTTTGAAACTTCCTCCGTATTTACTTTACTTGCAAGTGTATATACCTCCACCTAGGAGAATTTCCTTTCTGCAGTTTTTGTTTCATTTGGATTTTTTTCGTACGCGCCGCGTTATCAGTTCCCCATTCATTGATTTCCTAATATTTTGAACGAAGTTATTTCGGGAAGGGCTATTGTTGGGGGTGTTTTTATTGCGTTGCCAGATACGGAGTGCGCAAAGAATGCGGTGAGTAATCAGCACGGAATGGAATAGGATGACCGTCTCTGAAAAGAAATATCGGGTGGAAGGTGTCGTACCCTTGTCCCGTCTTACAATTTGATTACGCCGCTAGCTGAAGAAATGTACCCGGGCGGATATTTTTTTTAGCGTCAGTTGTACTGAGTTAGGTTCAGATGACGGGGAGCGTCAATAATTATCAACAATGCAGCTGGAAAATGTACTTCAATGCAAATACGAGAACTTTCAACAACATTATTTTCCAACATGTTTTAGAAATTTCCAATGATAGGGCCCATAATTATACAAGAGAAAATTTAAGCATATAACTCTCAAGAAAAAACAATGACAATAAAAGAGTTAAGAAAATAATAAACACGCATCGAGAAAAAAAACGAAGAAACAAATAAAAGACCGAAGTCATTGTTCTAAATATTCTCTTGCTCTCCCAATACAGACTCCATGGGAAATTCTACATCGAAACAGGTGGTTTCTGTCCATTGCTTCTCTAGAATTACATTGAACACCAAGGCTCAGTGACGATACCTAAGTGATGCAAATGAATAATAAGACAATCATGTCCTGCAATCAGGCGGAAATTCAACATAGACCTTTTCATTTTCCTCCTATTGTTTCATCATTGAGCAACTTTCTTTGTAAATTCCTCCTCTTAACCCTCCTAGTTGGAATCTCGGCTTTAGCAAAATTGACCAGGTCTAAAAGACTCTATATCTTGTCATTAGAAGAAAACTAACGAAATCTGGATCTCGTCATCATAAAAAGAATGGGCAATACCTAGACGAGATAACTCACCATCAGCAAAATTGGTCAGATCATGATAGACGAGATATTTCGTCGAAACCATTTGGAGGGTTAAGACCCCATATTGGGGTGAGGGTCAACAGTAACTTAATGGCAAGAAGTATCCCCAGATGACTCGGAAAATTTGATCCTTTTGTTCTCTAATAGGCAGTCGATTTCTAAATTTAAGAAATAATGAACTTTTTCGATTTCATTTTTGATTGATATCGTGTCCACCAGGAGTCAAATTGAACCATGACCAGATACTATCGTTTTCATTATTTGTAGAATTCATAAGCTTTTCCCGAAAGAATACATTTATATTTAGCATATTAACCATTAAATCAACCAATATATTAACCATCAAAATGGCAGGGCATAAGGAAATGTGTTCAGAGATGAGTTCATTATGAGGATAATTATCTGTAGATAAGATCTTGTTCCGTTGTCTCCGTGAGTCCTATTTATATTTTCATTCCTCTATGATGGCGGATTTTTAATCTTATAACGGTTTTGTTCGCTGTCTTGGCGACTCTTTAATTGATTTATCGCTTAGTCTGTACCTCGTCTCGATATTAGTATCATAGAGGAATAAAAGTTTTGATGTGCCTCTGTTGAGATGTCTGGCTTTTTTGCGATGTATCCCTTATAACAAAGATGTACAAAGTGTATAAGGAAAAATATTTATACGTTTGTGCAAGTTAAAAAATAAGTACTGATAATACTCATCGATGGGGTTCATGGATTCTTCAGCTTTTTTCATGTGCACTCTGAAGAAGTAATTGAAAAGAGGGTCTATTGTGCATTAATTCCGTACACATTGAGGAAGTATACTATTATTAGCTTTACGAATCATGTCGAAAAAGTAGAAGTTAATTGTGTTAAGTCGAAAAGCAAAAGCAAATTGCGTTAAGTCGAAAAGAAGTAAATTATGTTAAGTCGAAAGGTAGAAATAAAATGTGTTGAGTATAAAATCACAACGTAAGGATGGCTTCACACCAACATAATCCGGGTCAGTCAGAATCAATCTGAATCCAGTAAAAGCTGATTTACAATAATTTGAAAAAGCCCTTCTATAAAAATATCTTGTTCGCCTTAAAACCTTCCGCACTGTCTGAATTCAAAGCCTTCCTCTGCAATGCACCCGAATCTACGTTTCTCAGTTTCTACTAGATTGAGATAGATTCGGATTGACCCGGATTCTGTTTGTGTTGTGATGCCGCTCTAGCAAAATCCAAAAGAATATTTGAAAGAAATTATCTGTGGTAGAATATTGGTAAAAGTGATCTCTGAGAAAAAATGAAATTGTCAGAGCCACTAAGAGCGGTAAAATTAAAGGAATATGATAGAAATATAAGTAAACTATTTTAGAACACAATTAATAAGTAAGACGTGCGAGTAATTAAAAACCTGATAAAATCACACTGATAGTTGCTAAGAAAATTGCTATAAAGTTTCAAGTAAAATATATGAATTGGTTGATCGAAATAAATTGATAGAAAACATAAGCAATATAGTGCATAAAGATACTGTACGCATAATATATTGTATAGAGATATACAAAAAGAAGTTAAGGATAGAGAAATATAGAATCAGATAAGGGTTTGAAAAGAGAGATAAGAGCTAGAGAAAAATGAAAACTAGAAGTTAGGAAGAAAGATGATAAGAGAAGGGGCAAAAATTAAAATAGATTGTTCAATACAGAATGATAAAGTTTTAAGCGATATATATAGATACATGTAGAGTCTATAATTCAGAATTATTATACACTGCTGGCCACCCTAAATGCAACACCCTGAAGGAAGCATGCAAATAATATGAAATTTACAACATGCATTAGCGGAGGTGAGATATGCAAATGATTAGAATTTCAGCGCAGACGCACATCACGCGCGCCTGTGGCGCCACTTCAAAGCGCTATTTAAGGCTTGGAGATTTCGACGATTTCAAGTACGGCAATTGTGTTTTTCTTGTGGTTTTTTCAAAAAAACGATCAATTATGCCTCGTAGAAAACAGCGATCATCTTTTGATCAAGTATCCGAGTTCGACAGAGGAAGGATAGTGGCCTACCGAGATTGTGGATTATCTTTCAGGGAAATCGGTAGTCGTGGTGGACGAAACCAAACAACTGTAATGCGGATATGTGATCGTTGGATGCAGGAGGGTACGACGGACCGACGTGTTCGATCGCATCCACCTCAGTACACCACTTCACGTGATGACAGGCATATTGTGCGTATGGCAGTGACGGATCGCTCAGCCACATCACGAACCATAGCACAGCACATTCAGTCTGTACCGCATCATCCAGTGTCTGCGCGTACCATTCGACGCCGTTTACAGCAGAGTGGTCTGTCCGCAAGACGTCCATTGCTTCGTCTACCCTTGACGCAGAACCACAGACGTTTCCGCCGCCAATGGTGCGACGAAAGAAGGATGTGGACGGCAGAATGGAATGAAATTGTCTTTACTGACGAGTCACGCTTCTGTCTGCAACACCACGATGGTCGGATTCGAGTCTGGAGACACCGTGGAGAGAGGATGCTGAACAGCTGCGTTATGCACCGCCACACTGGTCCTGCACCGGGTATTATGGTATGGGGCGGTATTGGATATCACTCTCGCACTCCTCTAGTACGCATTGCCGGTACTTCAAACAGCCAGCGCTACATCTCCGAGGTGTTGGAGCCAGTTGTCCTTCCTTACCTTCAGGGCTTGGCCACAGCCATATTTCAACAGGATAATGCGCGACCACACGTGGCACGCATTGTCCAAGGGTTCTTCGTCAATCGTCAGATTGAATTGCTTCCCTGGCCAGCTCGCTCTCCGGATCTTTCGCCGATAGAAAACATGTGGTCCATGGTTGCTCAACGATTGACCCAGAATACATCCCCAGCTGCCACACCAGATCAACTTTGGCAACGTGTGGAAGCTGCTTGGTCTGCTGTACCCCAAGAACACATCCAAAGTCTCTTTGAATCAATGCCGAGGCGTGTGGCAGCGGTGATCTCCAACAATGGCGGCTACTCTGGCTACTGATTTTGGCAGGAACCACACTTCATAGAAGTCTATAAATTTAATCATTTGATACTTGGTCAACATGTTATCTACAAAATAAATTTTGTTGTGATATCTCTTGTCTTTCTTGGTGTTGCAATTTGGGTGGCCAGCAGTGTATATATATATATATAAATTGGTTTTTCTATTTATTTAGAAAGCTTAACAAAGATGCTCCAATGAGCTGGTTCAATTAGATGTGATGATCTGGTACAATTAGTAAAACGGAAGTACGTTATGGCCGATACCATAAACGGATATAACAAGGAGGTTCGCTATGGACCATACCATGAGAGTGAACGCGGAAGTAGTCAGTTCAATATCGAATATCGACCTAAGAAAGTCGCCAAACTACCAAATGTCCCCAAACCGCTGCTAGTTCACAACATGCATCTTTTGAAGAACATGGGTACAACTCAAAAAATACAAATTATAGGGAAAGAAACTAAGTTATAACATTGCGTTAAATTATAAAGTACTATTTTGCGATCTAAAACTGCATTGTATGAGCATAAGATAGACATGTAATCAATTCCTCCACGAATTGTTTTTGGCGTGTTTCCTTTGGGGTAACTTAAGAATACTATTAATCTAGAGTTGTATTACACTCTGAAGAAATACAAGATGTTTCAAAATTTCTTGTATAAACTTCAAGAGGAAAGAAATACAAAAGTAAGCCATATTCTCATAGAGACGTATATCCGTAAGCGGTGTCACTTCGATTTGCTAGACGGAAGCAGTTGCTTACTTTGACAGCAGGCAATGGATCGACGCTGTGAGGCGTGCATTTGGTGATCGAAATTCTGAGGACCTACTTTGACAGAGGGCATCAGTTGCTTACTTTAACAGCAATACATGGATCGACGCTGCCAGGCGTGCATTTCTGTCGGTGGTCGAAATTTTGAGCACCTACTAGGGAACTGTAATTGTGCAACTATTATCAAACTCTAAAATTAGGTTAACAAAAATTTCATTTCCATACTTTCTGTCTTTCATTCCTGCTCCTTAGTGTGTACTCTCTAGCATATGTGTAGTGCATATCCCAATGTGAACGCGGTTTAATTTTTTTTACCTTACCATACCTTAAAGTTTGTTCAGGAGCACTAAGTATATAAATTTGCTCATTTATATTTTAGTGAAAAGCTTATTTATTTTAATGAAATGCCATGGAAAGTTTTGGTTATACCTCGTTAAATATTTACGTTCTATTGATCGTTTTTTGATGTTGGAACTGGTGTTTGAAAGCTAATTAGTAACGGAAAAAACATTTGATAGTAAATAAGAGTCATTGTGGGTGATAAGAAGTCGAATTATAAGTTTTAGGAAAACTGTTAAGAAATAGTAACCAGAAATAATACGCAAGGGCATGTTGGACATACCTTCTAAAGTGACATTTTACTAATCAGAAAAATCAAAATACTTTAATACTTCACTAAGTGCAATTTCATTGGCTAATTAAGATAGTTTGCTACTGACTTCTCTTTGTTAGTTATTCAATTACACAATTTGCTACAAACAGAAAGTACATAATATATAATTGCTATTTGAAACAAAATGACCAAAGGATGTACTAGAAACACAATCAAATATATTATATTTAATTGTGTCTAATATATTCAAGAATGAATAAAGCCCTTTCCTGTTTCTGCATATCCTCGGCTTAGAGAAGATTCTACCCCCACCCCACCCCTTTAACTGACGAAAATAATACTTTACTCTGCATCTGTTTGATAACTATTAATTTTCAGCACAAAAAATTAAAATTATCAACATTTTCATAGTTTTGGGGCAACCTTTAAAAAAATCTCTAGAATTTGTGTTCTTATCGTTACAACTGTTCGCGGTAAGAATTCTACGACAAACTGTATGCCACGCAAATTTTTTCCGTACGCATATCAAACCATTTTATTTTTATTCATTTATCAGTATTAATTTTTATGTTTGAATAAAATTACGTTTTCTTGTTCCTGAGATGCTTATTGCACAGTTGATAACACGCTGAAATTACATCGAACAATTGATTGCTGCTAGCCAGCATTTGAATTGGTTTTTTTCCGGAAGCCAGAACTGGAACCCCAAAGTGTTATACATCTTTCAAGCATTTTAAAAAGTGACTATGTATTTTTCATTATCATGAAATTAAGCATTTAGTGTCTCTAGGAAAATGCCCAGTTAATGAGTTTCTGTTCTATGTCGAAGATATGTCTGGCTAAAATACTACTTTAATTGCACATTAACTGACTTTTATAACACTACATAAAAACAATAGATAACACTATTAGTTTTTCCATGCACACCATGAGCATAATTCAAGGGTTTCAAACTGAAAGTGCCTTAGTGCTTAGTCTGGGAATCCCCAAGTGTTACCTGTTTGGATTGTTTTGCCCGTCATTCCAAAACATCCTCTATAAATAAAAGCCTTTCCTTTAGATTTCCTGGAGAGCTCCATGTTTGATAAGCACTTCTCTAGCTTGGCAAGGAGCTTCACGTGCGTCACTCTGATTATGATGGATTATCGAGGCTCTCAAACTTTTAACATTACTTTTATTTTTAATTATGTAATCAGATCCGGATCCTCTTCCTCTTCTGCACATGCATTCCTTTTTTCACATCCTCGGTTTGATAATGGATAAGTTGTTTGATTCTAATTATGCCTCCCGATAGGTTGACGAATCGGACTTTTTAAGAAAATAGAGTAGCCTCGGAAACTCTCCTGGGATTGAGGGGAAAAAAGCTCCGTAAATTGATTGGGCGTCTTAAAAAAAATATCTATTAGAATTTCTGAAGCTCATGCTGGAAGCTTTAAATACTTATTTTTGTATTTACGAAACGATTTCGGGCTGATGGGTTTTGATTAAAATGATTTCATAGGCACCACCAGCTTTTACATCAACCATGCCATGATGAATTAAATTTGATGATGTATTTAATTCTATGCCGATATGTTAAAAGCAGGTAGTTAATTAACGTCGCACTAGAGAAACAAAACGAGTTATTGGTGATGATCCGGAATCAATATCGAAGGGATTGATTCCGGATCCAAGGGCTAAAGGAGGGACGACATTAGGGATCCAAAGACAACACCTCGTAATTTTGAACCAGTGTCAGATGACGAGGTCAACACCTGAGCTGGCACCCCATTCTCCAAACTTCCACACCTTCCCAGCGTGAGGACATTTGAGGCGACGACAGATTTAATGTGCACCAACCCCGTGTACACGACGGTCTTTGGCTGGACCGAGTTTCGAACTCACAAATCTCCGATTGCTAATCCGTTGCTCTTCGAACTTGGCTATCGCGGCGCTATTTCTTAAAGGAATTAACGTTGCAAGTAATTTCAAAGAGATATCTCATCCATGGAGATCTGACATATTTTGCTAATGACGGGACATCTCGTCTTAAAGATATTACCGATTGTTTGATGATGACGAGATCAAGATCTAGTCAGTTTTTCTTATAATGCCGAGATATCTCATCCATCAAGGTTTGGTCAGTTTTTCGAATGAGGAGAAACCTCGTCGATACAACCACAAGGAGGGTTGAAAACTGCCACGTGGATGATATAAAATCAGTAGTGGATCAAGTCATTTTCGTAGTCAAAGCTAAATATATCCCATAAAATGCAAGTACAGTAAAACCCAAGTATGCAATTAAATGCAAGTATAGTAAAATTCAAATATACAATAAAATGCAAAATAGTGATTTGAAGAATAAGTTCAAATCATTCATATTTAAGCCATCTCCCAACACATGGCTGAAAAAGTACCTTGATATGCAGCTTAACACGAATCGCTGTCATTGAAATTTTGTTCTGAGAAACTTAAAACACGTCGATGTATGGTTTTCAAACCAGCTATTTCTCATACAAAAGTTAAATAATAGGTAGGAATGAAAATAAATACCCACAGAATGGAATGTCAGTTAACTACTTGAACTAGAAACTAATATATATACGTGTATATATATATATATATGATACACCATACTCCTTAGAAATAAAGCTCTTAGAAAAGTTATGAGTGGTACAACAGTCTATTCTTAATGCAAATTGTATATCTCCTGACTTGAGTTAAATGAATGAATTTACTAACGCGGCACTTTCTAAATGGTACAGATTCTAAGCAGCTGTTACGAGGAGGAACTTAAATTTTGACTGGAATGGTACAACCAACCTATGACATGTGTGTAACCTTGACGACCAACCTCCATACAAATGGTACTCTCCAATTAAACTACTAAACATTTCAGCTGAGTTTTACCCATTTAGCAAAAGCTCATCTGTTGATTGAAACTAATTGCCTTTGGGCAGACGTATTGCATTAGAACTACTCAATATTTTGGTTAACTATTGTATATAAAAAAATAACATACTCTATCCTAAATTGAAGAGAGAATGTGAAAAATTTACAATTTAATAGAAATATGAAAGCACTGCTTTTGTAATTAAAAATCTTTTTGGAAATGGTGCCAGAATTTAAGGTAAAAACTTCAGCTATATTCTATAATAAAACTTAAAAGTTTCAAGTAACTTTCCTTCCACACCTACATGTAATATCTCAAGATAGATAATATATTGGACATACCCAGAAGACCTAACAAGGCAAATAGTAGAAAGCAATGAATAACCAACTAAAGAATTAGCAAATACCATAACCTACATAATAATACTTTAGCTATATCACTAAAATAAAACTTAAAAATTTCAAGTAACTTTACTTAGCTATACGTAATATGTTTAGATAGATAATAGATTGGACATATGCAGAAGACCAACAAGGATCAATAAAATAAATCTATAAAGAACTAACTAAACAATGGATTACAAGCAAATATCGTAGCTTATCAAATAATACTTTAGCTAAACTATTAAATAAGGCCTGAGAGTTTCAATTAATTTTACTTGCAGCTATAAGTAATATCTCCAGATAGATAATACATTGAATATCGCTAGAAGACCTAACAAAAATAATAGAAATCGATAAAAAAGTAATTAAAGAATGGACGATAAGCAAATATCACCCACTTTAGGAAATATTTCCAATTTACATATTGTTTGCAAATGGTCAAACAGCAGACGGAAAGACATTTTATTAACGAGATGCATAATTAAAATCTTAATTACACTCTCCCTATTATACCGATTCAATCTCGAAGAATTGGTGGACTGTATTATATGCGATGAAGATTCTTCATTTTTCCTTATTTGCACAAAATACGATAACGAGCGAAAAAAGCTATTCCAATCCTTAAAACTTCAGCGCGATATAATGCATGTGGTAACTTCGTCAATTTGATGACCCACGTATTTGAAAATAAAATTACAACCAAACGACTAGACAGATTTCTTATTCTACAAACAAATTCTAATCTCCAGCAACCCTATTCTATGATCATTAACTATACTCAAAGCCTAACCTCAAACAATAGAGTCGATAATAGTTAATGCCGTAACCATAAGTCTCAAAGTACTCAAGAAGCTTGAATTTTGTATGTGAAAAAGCCTTTAACGAAGAAATTTTTAAAGTATTACATTACATACGTGTCCATAACGGCCACCGTGGATTCAGTGGCTTTGTCCAATGTACTAGCGGCATGTGAGTTGTGGGCGGGGCAGTTTCGATTCCTCCTTGATATGTCAGAAAACTTTTCAGTCAGTTCTCTCTTATACGTCAGTAAACTTTTCAGTCAGTTCTCTCTTATATGTCTGTAAACTTTTCAGTCAGTTCTCTCTTATATGTCAGTAAACTTTTCCTTGTGTATATAAGTCGAATTACTTGACATTATTTGGAGTATCTTGGACAAATGTGGTCCTTGCACACCATAGAACCAAACCAACCCTACATGTGCATAATATTTTTCTAACAGTACATGATCTTCAATAATTTAAAGTTGAAAATCATATTAGGCTTTGCTACTAAAAAATTATTCAAACAAATAATCAACCCTCCAAGTGGTTTCGACGAGATATCTCATCTGACAAGATCTGACTAATTTTGCTAATGACGCGATATTTCGTCATCAAGATATTGCCGATTTTTTATGTTGACGAGATCAGGATCTGACCAGTTTTCTCTAATGATGAGATCCCATTAATTTTGCTAATGACGAGATACCTCGTCGAGACAACCACCATTAGGGTTAATAAATTAAAAACTTTCGAGTCTGATATAAAGAAAGTTGTAAAAAAGAAATTTCAAAAACTATTACAAGTCTTTCTGAATTGAATACACTCCCAAATATTGTCCCGCTACATTTATTCACCAAGGTTAGAAAAACACGTTCGTATTTTTGTATAACCAACAATTTAGGAAGGGCACGGATCTAAAATATATTATATAAGCAACGCGAACGAAAACTAATGTTACAGAATAAAGTTAAAAAAGAAAATACACTCATAGTTATATTTCCTCTTTTGTACCTCGGAGCCTCTCACAGATCCATACGATTAAGTTCGGTTATGTCTCTGGAGGAGTGGGAAAATTGGCTCTCCTCCAATTCAACAGGTGCGAGGGAGATTCGTTTCGATCTCACGCTTTAGTACGCAACCAATTGTTGAGTCTCCTTTCCGTGTTGTTTTGCGTCTTGCTATTCATTACACCCGAGAGCGTTAAATAGTGACGCTTTTATTTCGCATTTGAAAACCATTTGAAAGGATTAACCAAGTCAATGGAATTTTCAATGGTTAACGCGTCGAGTTTAACGCCACCCCATTACTTCGCATGTTAAAATGACAAATACTTGATGTACCTTATTTCATTTATAATTTAACCGTATGAGGGAGTTGCGAGATTTCCGAGTAGTGTAGTATTGCTTTTACCAACAGAAAAAATAATGGCTAAATAACAGCATCCTTTAACTGAAAGAATCATGGGGAAAGATGATCCATCAATCAAGAAGCACAAATCTGGTTAAGTGTCATGCAAGGAAGATTGCAGAAGGGATACATGCTTTTGAGTTCCCGCAAAACGATATATATACTTTTGAATCCTTCAAAAGTGAGTTTAAGAATAGCATTTTTATTTCGCAATCGAAAACCATTTAAAGTCTTCAACTCAAAAGAATTTTCAATGGTTAAGGTATGCTTAGTTTAACGCCATCCCTATTGCATCCCGTGTTAAAATGAGTATAGCGGTGATGTGCCTCATTTCAGAATTTAACTCTCGAGTCAAGAGATTTACAAGTAGTGTACTATTGCTTTTACACTACAGTATTAATAATGGCTAAATAACCACACCCATCGTCTGAAAGAATGACAATGAAGGATTATATCGATCAAGACACTTAAATCTGGTTAAAAGTCACGCATGGAACACTAGATTGCAAAAGATATATATACGTTTCAGCCCCTGAGATGGTTAATCATCATTGACACTATATTTTTCATCATGTCTTCATTGGATAGTTTTCAATACTTCAACCAGCCCGTTGTTGTTAACATTTTTCCCTAGTGATATAATTAAAATATGAAACACTGGCAAATGCTTTGAAAAAGTAAATTTTCAAAGTGTTTTTGTTTTACAAATGCATTAAAAATTCCATCAAAGCTATGCATAAAAAACCTGTATTATAGTCTTTTTTACTTCATAGAAATTTCAAGTGTTTGCCTATGATAGTATTTTTTGAAAACGTACATGATATGGCAAAAATGTCACTTGAGAAATCAGCCATTAAATGTCATTTAAAGACTCATAGGAATGTTTATAATTTGAAATATTAAAAAAATATTTTTAGTACAGCTAATAAAATGTTATAGCATTTCAAAGCTTGAAAACCATACTTAATTAAAAAAAAATAAGGGGAAATTGATTTTTTCATAATTTATTACCCGAGCTACCATAAACTGTTATTTCTGAAGCAAAAGGTTTAGAATTGTACTTCTGTCTTGTCGACTTCGCAGAAAAAATGTTTAAGAAAGATGTCAAAATTCAGATTTGAGACAATGAGTACTAATACTAACGAGTTCTAAAAGTGTATGCTTTAACTACTCTATATCTAGTACACTAGATTGATAGAGATATAAATTCTGGTTAAAATAGAAATAAGTAATGACCGATGAAGGATTCGTTGGTATTTAATAATAAAAAATATTGTCATGTGATATTGTATTTAAAGATTGTTTCAATTTTTCTTAAAATTTAAATGAAATTAATTGATTAAATATTTAAATGAAAGTAGAAATCAAAGTGACACTACAACATTAAATATATCAATCTCTGAATTTTAATTTTGAGTAAATAAGCAAGATACAATTTTACAATATACAAATTCCTTTTAAATTTACTTTATCTATAATTTCCAGTTGAAAAAATGAATATAAAGTCGCTGCGTCCAGCTTTTAGTTAAACCAAAACTAATTTCAGTAGACGACCTTGTAAAAAAAATTACAACATTTTCCAAAGTCACATTGCTTTATTTGAGTCTAAGCAACCACAGAAACAAGTACATGTAACACTCAACTAGAAACCCAACATCGATGAACAAAATGTGTCAACATTGCATGCACTTAGCCTAGCTTAATTTATTTCCCATATAGTAGTTCTGAAATAGGAACCTTTCATATGCTAAATAAATATAATATATATAATAATATAATATAAATAAATATAATATAAATGCCTTTCATATGCCTTAGGCCCCATTCACATGAGGAGTTTTCTGACGCGCGTTTGACGTCAAAACAAAACGTAGGTAGAAAAAGTACAAAGAGTTCTACTGGAGTGTTCACATGCAGAAATCGCGAGAATCCATGCGCTAGATAGCTTCGGCGCTTCAACAATCTCCGGTCGTTCTAGCGATTAGAAGGCGTTTGGAGATACATAGGATTGAACTGCACCGTACACATGACAAGCGTTTTGACGCGCGTTAGGGTTTTCTTATTCCCCTAGTCCAAGTTTCTATTTTAGCGATCGTTAAAGATAGAGAGAAAATGTCAACGGATTTGAAATTTAGGAAAATTTTACACAAGATCTTGTTTTTATAGAAAAGATATAACTTGATTGGAGTATTTTGTCTTAATCCACTGCTTTATATTTATGGCCATTAAAAATAGCACGAGAAAATTTAATCGTATTCTATTTATTGAAGAAATTTACCCTGCTTTCACACAAAACTTGTAAAAATGTGATAGTTTATAACTAAAGGGGATAGTAGGTAATTTTATTTCTAAGATAACGTATACCGACAACTGCCCGTTTTCACTTTTATGTGCGACAAGCGTCTTTAAAATAAAGCTAAAATTAAATTTAAAAGCTAAATTTTAAAGTTATTTTTTATTTGTTCTCAACTTGAAATGAGTAAGATGAGTTTCAATTTTCATTCATTTTTCACATTCTCATGTTACATTGAACTCGATATCACTTTTGGAAATGAATTTGATTTACTGAACTTAATTTATTGTGAGCTTATTTTTTATAGAATTTATAATTTAATCTTGCAGTTAGTGTTATTACTACACACACTTTAATCGAAATTCTTATATTATATGTACGTGTAGACGCAAATTCTATTAGCAATCTCTTGGTTTTCGATATGTACTGTTTTTTGGTTTTCTTTGAGATTTTTTTTTAGTTTTAACATAATTTTCTCGTTTCATCGTGGGTTTTAATCAAATTTTAGTTGAAATATTTCCCAGTCATTATTCCAATCGTGGTTCCATTTTTGCTACAAAACCCCTGAAAGAGGGTAGGTTGTAGGGTTAATTTTCCTTTCGGATAGTCAGAACTAAAAAAAAATTGTGTTTAAAAATTAAAAAACTAATTATTGTTACATAGTATGTGTTATTTGTGCTGATACACTAAAATGTTTAGAGAAATGTTTTAAAAATATAGATTTATTTGAAGGAAAACTAAATAAAAATTAGTTATAGATCATAGGAAACACGATAAAACCTGTAAAAATAACATAAAAAAGAAAGGTTATCACCAGTGCCGGATTTTGTTTGCGTGTTCTCTTTTTGATAGTACTTCATAGACAATGCCATATAAACAGAAATTCCGTTTCCAATTTCCTGGTTCTAGATATGTAGTTTTTCGGGGGATATATTTTTACTCTACACTGTCAATTTTAAAATATTCTAAGGAAATTGTTTGGTAATTTTCTAGTTAGTTTTGTTTTAAGCAAAGTTTTATAGAAATATTCCAAATTTTCATACGCAGTTTCGCTTTTACAATAAAAAGATTTAAGTATTTATTATAAAGATTTAAGTTAAAAAAACCATTTATTCACAGGCAATTAGGGAACGAATGTTTTACAAATCGAAAAATAACAAATTATTACGTCATTTTGAATATTTTTTAGATTATTTTAGGCATTTTTTTGTCATTTTTATACATTTCTAAGTTAACCAAATCCAGGCTCTTGTGAACACAAGAAAATCAATTTTAGGTTGGGAAAGGAAGATTTTCATCCTATTTTAATGACTGTAAAATTAAAACAGTTGATAAGGGGCAACAAAATATCTTATTAAAGTGACATTCGCTTTATAAACAAGGCAATACTTCCGCTTACACGTTGTATAAAAGGAAATCTGCAAAAAGATTACTTGCGACCATTAACAAAAATAATTTTTTCAAAGAAAATCATGTTTTGGGTATCGATCTGACGTAAAATTTTACGCTGATTTGAAATCCGTTGAAATTTTGACTCTATCTTTAACCATTCAAAAAGATAGAAACTTGGATTAGGCAATAAAAAATATAATTTAATGCATAAAGGAAACTGACCTCTATAAACGCCCAAGCGGTGTACACATGGTAACTCTCGAAAATTCTTATCAAACGCGCGTTAGAAAAGTCAATGTGAACAGGACCTTAGCAGGATTAATCAAAGAGAAGCAAATACAGAATTATCTAATCACCAACCGCATCCAGTATCAAATCTGAAACGACTTGAACTTCATAACTTAATTCATAAACCATAGTCACACAACCATATACATCTGCTTAAACACCTCAAGTATACGTAAACTTACAAGGAGCGTGATGTATTAAAACCGATACAATATATTAAACTCCACTTGTAAACTTCACAAGCCTCATTTGATGTGAACTGAAAAGACCTTAGCTCCATGAAACGCTTATCCATAATACCTCCCAGATCTCAGATGAATGGACATGTAATGGGGAACGGAATTTAAGATCCGATACAGAGGAATGCATCTATATCGTTTAGAGGGGAATATTTCTGTCGTCTACAAGTGCACCTTAGGAAAACCGGCCTAACTTGATCACAACAGCGCATTGTGATCCTCAAATAGAACAAAGATGAGAAGCTCGAAGCATGACACCCAGAAGGAAGTCGATGTTGCTATTGCCATCCTAATAGTGCAATCGCATTAAATTCAAAAGCACTTATTAATGCATTTAAATTTGGACTCCATGGCGTCAAAGAACAAAAGATGCTTAGGTATCTATCTCACCCGGTTTCTAGATAATGGAGGACAATTTAGATTCGTATGTTACAAAGAGTTTTGAATATTCAGGGAAATTTCTGAATCCCTTACTAGTAGGATTGTTGGTTATCACTGATATTTTATGCAGATCGAATGGACTAGTTTTGTAATATCACTATATACCTTGCATCCTTTTCTTTCGTCAGTTTGAGCCTTAAGGAATGATTTCTTTTCGGATAATGCATTCAAAACAGATACATAGTTTGTTGAGTAATTATGAAGACCAAGAATTTGCTGAAAAAATTTATAAAGATGACCTAAAAATTAAAAATACACGATTAATGACGTAAAAACTATGCGTTCCAAGAATCAGGAAATTGCAAACGAAATTTCTATCAATAAAACTAAAACATTGAAATAAGATATCAGTTAATTTCCCATTGATTGGGACACGTTAGCCCAGTTGGTAGAGCCGCGGATAAACAACCAGAGGGTTGCGAGTTCAAGACTCGATCCAACTAAAGACCATCGTTTAGGTGGGCTCTAGTGCACGTTAAATCTGCCGTGGCACCAAATGTTCTCACGTTGGCGTGATGTGGAAATTTGGATTATCAGCTCAGATGCTGAACTCGTCATCGGACCGGGGCTCAAAATTACGAGGTGTTGTCCTCGATCTTTACCTTCAGGATTTATATCACAGTCATCAAGAACGCGTGCTACGGTGCGTCTGTTACTGAAGTACTACGTAAATTCAATATACTTACCCAAACAATAACACATGCGAAAAATCTCATTTTTAGAATACCTATCTATTCTCTATCAAGAGGCCAATTCCAATCAACTATATACTGATGGATAGAATTTAAGTTAACCACTATCCACATTACAAGTAAGAGAATAAAGTATTTCCCTAAATCAAACTAAACTTCTTTCCTGTGCTGCTCTAGTACCAAACTAATACACGATTTACCTAATTACTACGGAATACCTACATAACGAAAAAGGGTAAAGCTCGCTCCATTGCATCCGAATTACGCTCATGAACGCAATTTAAGTAATCCATCATCCACATTAATAGAAATCCAACACAAAGTATTTTCCTTAAAACCATACATCCTCTCTTGTGTTTGGCACAGCTTGGCCAAATATGGCCCTTGCACCCATAAAAACCAACCAACTGCTCAATAAACTAAACTTCCCCAAATGCTGTAATTTAAATCTGCGTACATTACAAAAAGAACAGAGGCTCGCTCCATTGCATCCCGAGTACGTTGAACAATGGAACTTAATTTAACCATTATTCACATCAAAAGTAACACAAAAATATTCCCCGTTAAGCCCTAAAGAAACTAAACTTCCCAATGCTGTGCTGCTCTATGTCGCCCACAAACCAATACACGATTTAAAGCTACCCTAAACAGTAAAAGGGACATTAGCTCGCTGTGTTTCATCAAGAGTATACTTATCAATGGAACTTAAGTTAGCCATTATCCGTATTAAAAGTAACAATCCAAATTATTTTCCCTGCAGCACTCAATAAACTAAACTTCCAAATGCTTCTCCCACAAACCAATACACGATTTAAAGCTACCTACAAGAGGAAAAAGGACAGAAGTTCGCTCCATTGCATCCCGAGACAGTGTGGAATCTCTTCCAGAGAGGTATATAAATGGAACGAAAAAGGCCAGCTAGGTCTGTCGCTGACAGCCCATTAGTGGGCTGCAACAGCAGACGTACCCGCTGTTTATTCACAAAGGAGACTCACAAAGAAACAGCAAAGCTGCAGTTAAAGGGAGAGCGCTATCCAAACGGAATTGTTTACCCCAGCACACACATACTACTACATGCGTTTGTTTGTGAGGGATTGTGAGAGCAACTTCCTTCTTCTCGCTGACTTACTCGAAGCGCTTTGTTTCCGCCATGCCTGTCTATTACCTACGCGATGCAAATGCCCGTGGTTTATAGGAAAATATGAGATCATTTTTGTCAGTAGCGTACTGCAGGTGAGTGTTTTAGAGGATATGGGAAAACAAATTGAATAATCTGGTAGAAAACCATCGCTTAGATTGACGTGAAATTTATATTATACGTCTTAAGGACATATAACGTAAATACTCACATATACTAATTTGCAAACCACGTAAATAGTCATGTAAATCAGCGAGATCCCCATGGTACCTCATATCAGAGGTTAAAATAGACAATGGATATAGAGCAGGTCTTCATGGATTGAGAAACATTTATATGTTAAACTTGGTTAGAGGCATCAGCCTTAGATAAAATTCAGATTGTAACAGATTAACTAAAGTTGACCATCCCAGAAATGATATTTCCGAGTAGTGTAGTGCCTTTTTCCCACAACCCACACAATGACAAAATAACCTATTGGTTGAAAGAATCACAGGAAAGATTCTATTGGTCGAGGCTAAAACTGGTTAGAAGTCACTCAAGGAAGATTACAGGTTACAAAACGAATATATGCGTGTGAACCCCTCAGAGGATTAAGTATTGAGTTTTGTTTTCGATACTAAGCCTCAGATAACATTTAAATTTTCCTAAAAAACATTGCAAGTGATTACACCTAATATGGTTTTGAGAATGAAGATATTTTTACCAGTAGCAACTATCTGACAAATACTTGTCTTGCTACACTGTGAATGAATAGAACACTGGTCCCCATGTGACCCTTTCATTCCTTCACATTTAAAGATTAAGTAACTTAAGATTACTTATTAAAACCTGAAAATGTGAAATCAGTCAATCTCTTTATAAAATGCTAGCTATTTTAGCATGCTAGGTTGACAATCCCAGAAACATGCCATTCTTCAACCTCCATAAATCCGAAACCTCCACAGCATGCCATTCCTCAATTGTTAATTAATTTTTACATGGAATAAAAAGACATACATAATCACAATTTTTGGCTTAATATAGCATTAATCGATTTCACCTCGTTACCAAACACGTTTCTGCCAACACTACATAAAACACGTTATAAAGTTCAACCAAAAGAGGTAAATATGACGTTATTGTCTATCAACACTTGAGTACGCCTCTGCCTCTTCGTATTGGTATAGGAATAAGACATTTACCTTATTTCAGATCCCATCTAGATACTCTATCTTAATGACCATATGGGCTCTTTAAAATATTTTAGACAATTTTGATTCACCCTGTATCATCCTTTGGGTACAAAGTGATTCTGCTTCTACAATACCACTTTTATTTTATTTATGTAAGCAGCTGCCGACTGTTCCATACTTTACAATTGCTTAACGCACCGGAAGGATCTCGAAGGATCAGAGCGACCAAATTCTAGACGGGATCTAATCTCTCTCGCGACATATTTAAGTTCCTTAGCTCTACAAAAGACCCTCGACTGGATTGGATTAGACAGAAATAATTTTCTACTTGCGCAAATGACGTTTTAATATGGCTGACTAGGGATCTAAATTAGAAATTTTTCCAGAATGGGTGCAACGATTCTCTAAGACATTAGGGTTTAAAAACCCGCAGTGGATTATCGGTTTTATCGGTTAGTAGTAATGAGGAAATTAATCCAATGAGACCTCTGAAAAAAACCATGGATTGTCTATTAAGAAATTGAAGGCTATCCACAAAAATATGAAGTAATTTACGCATATGTCGTCATCGACCTTGTAATGAAATAGACGGATCATGTGGGCGGAGTCGTCGTAAGATCTCTGAAGGGTAAATCACAAATCGACTTAGCCGATTGGCTATGGAAGCGCAGACTAGTGTTTTTGATCACGGTGGATAATCACTTCAACCAATCAATAATTTAGGATTCATGCTTTTACCCACAACCACGTGTCTATTCATTTTAAGGTCGATGTATATCGTCTGTACCACGCAAAGGACACGAATGCTATATCTTTGTTTCGTGAGAAACGAGTTTAAAGTTTTGACACTTTAAGGTGTGGTCTGTCCCTCTACTGCAAAGGTTTTCAGAGAAGTGCCAAGTACTTATATTCTGTTATGTTAGATAATTCACTTAACATTATCAATTTTCTGTTTGCCGCAGCTTTGTCTAAATATGGTCTTCGAGCCATAAAAACCCAACCAAACGCTAGATAAATGTTCCGTGATTGGTGAATCAAAAAATTCAATCATAAATAATTTGCATGCTGTTGGAAAGATTAAATACGTATTTTTGGTTGAAATTGATGTCGTTACTTGAGGTCACAGTGTCCATAATCCGAAGTGAACAACGGCTGGAAGTCTGCCTCGAACAACTGAAAATGACTTGAGCTGTTAGTGTGTGACAAGGCCTGATTTATCTTTATACCAGAACTAGGCAAATGCACATCTATTAGAGGCTTTTTCTGTCACGTTAAATGTAAGTGACTACTATTTTTGGGGCGAAACGTGCTTCCTGTGCGTATTCCAGACTTGACGCGATTTGGCTTGGTTTTCGAATACGATTTCAGCACAACTTCCCCAAAAGGGTTAAAGTGAATTTCAAAGTATTCCCTATATGTATTATGCAAGAACATTTGAGTAGCGAAAGTAACATCGTTTTCCATATAGTTAATATGTTTACATTGAAAATCCCTCTCATATATTTAAAATATTTCTAATTTTCCTAGTAGTATAACGGTGTACAGTTCCATTCAAATAGCTCCTTGGAATAACCTTTACAGAAGTCAACAAAAATATTCGACTTGTTTTTCTTATAAGTGGCACCTAACTGATATAGTGGTCATCTTCACTTCTCTACCACTCTGTAGGTCCCGGGTTCGAAACCTGGTTTGTAAGCGCATCGATGTTGGTGATTGTCTTTGTTAAGAGAAGTGGTGGCTCATTCGCTGAGTGCATCTTCACATGGAGCCGGCAGTTTGTCCTTGTAGTTCTGAAGACCGAATAGGTTAGTGGTCGGTCATTAGAAACAAAAACATTGGGTGTATTTTTCTCTTATGTGTTTTGTGTGTGCATGCTCATTTACTTGATGTTGTTTGGCGCAGCTTGGCCATATATGTCCCATACGCCATAAACCCAACCAACTCTCTTAAGTAATAGTAAAAGTTTTCTCGTGTGATGTCTATTACTTAATGATAGTTTATTAGTTAGAATTATGTATATCAGTAAATGAAAAAAATGAATATAAGCTTTAAAATTCGTAAATAATAATGAACAGAGATTTCGTAAGATGCTAAATTTATATCATTTTGAAACCGACGCAAAGAGATATTAAACTGCATTGCTTGTCTGAATGAAGTTTGGAGGAAGAAAAAAATGAAACAATTAAACACTAATTGCATTTATTGTACCAGCGAGTCACCGTGTAATCTAATACGGGAGCAATAATAGGTAATGAAATCAACAATTAAAACATGCACGCAGTAAAAAAACGCATCTAATTACACACACCACAACCATCGTTAGCATCAATTGATTTAGCGCGAGGCTATCTCGTTTACATTATGAATACTCTAAAATAGCGCTATAGAGAAATAATGAGCCATTCACAAGTGCACCTATTAATAAATTTCAGTTTTTGATGCAGCTTAATGAAAACGCTTGCTCCTTGTAGGTATTCTTTTTGCCGAGCGAGGGCTACAAATAAATTAGCCTCCGATTGTCTCTCTCTTCCGCGGAGCACACTCTTTCTATTTCTGGAAACCGCATCCGAATAACTAGAAAGAGTGGGTCTTCTTGTTTGGGACCCATTTCGACAAGTGTGACGTCATCCCTGATCGCTATTACGTCACAGCGCTACGTCACTCACGAATCAATGAATAAACCAATGATTTCCCTCAGAGGAGACTAAAGGTTCCTGTCAAATATCGAGTCCCTCCGGCTAAAAATAACTTTTCGGATACTTCTTGGGGAAGAAGAGGGGACGGGCAATTTCGGCAGCCCGTCACGACACCAGAAAAAAGACACCCCAAATTCGAATGGGGGTTTTTGCTGAAGTGGTAAAAAAATTCTAAAAGTCGCCATTTTTATAGTATTGGAAACATTTTAGTTTTCATTATTAGATTTGCCTACCTCCATCGCAATGTTTCAATGTATCGGGTTTTTGCAAATAGCCCATTTTGTAGCAGCGTACATAATGCGGTCGTTATCTGATATTTTCCTTATTTTTTAAACGGCATATTTATTTGAAGTAGTGTTGTTTTAATTTATGTTTATGCCACGGCTATCTGGACTACCGAAACACTTCTTGGCTATCCAGCTTTTCGATATATCTATGGGAGTTGTTTTACGGGGTGAAGTAAATAAAATAGCTGCTTGGTTCCAGTTAGACCAGTTATATACCATCAATGACATCACGTGTAATATCAATGAGGAAACAATGTAACAAAAGAACTTTAGTAAACATTCAGATTGGAAACAATGGTTTTTCCTTTTTGAATTCGTTTTCGACTAAGCATTGAAAAGAATAGATAGAAGAGAAAGAGGTCAGAAAACTCATTTGTTGATCAAAGAGAAACAAATAAGCCCTATTTAAGTTTTTATATTTATACATTTACAAGAGGATATCAATCGACCAAAACCATTTCAGAACACTTCCTAGATTGTTTGCATGTTATTGAGATATAAGAGAACAAAAAAATTTAATAATTCCTTATTGTGAATGAATAAAATGCATAAAATCAGTTCTGCACCTTATGTCTGACAACTTTAAAGAGGAAATTAGGAGAAATTTTGGATGTGGCCCTGTGACAAAATTAAGTTACTTGTACTTTCGTACCAAGAAAATTGTGCACATCACAACTGACTTGTACTGCTATTCCCGCCCATCAAAGATATATGAATTCATTTTCTAGATTATATGAATGTTATTGAGATTATATTGTTAATAAACATTATTTTAGTAAGCATGAATTCGTTTTTGAATAAACATTAGTAATAAAAAAGATAAAAGAAAGATAGTGATCAGAAAATTAATTTGAGGATGATAGAAAAGGCTATTCAAGTTTTTATATTTAAATATTTACAATAGGATGCCAATCAGCCAAATAAATTTGCAAATATATTCCAGTAGATATGCCACAAATATTCTGAACTGTGAATACTAATATGAAATATTACGGATTGCTACATTTTCAAAGCTCAACGTGAATGGACGAAACCCTCAAAACTGAATTTATCTTTTCTTTCACAAAACGTCAGAGTCAACGGCTAATTATATTAAAACAATCTGATGTTGATCGGTAAGAACGTATTTTTATAAATAAAGTTATGTATAAATTAGTTATCAAATGTATTTATATAGATTTTTAAATTTGAATAGAGATATACATAGTAATTCTGAACATTCTATACAAACTTTGAGGGGTAGGTAGGTATTTTATTTAACGTCGCACTGGAGCAACACAACGGGCTATTATCCGGAATCACTCCCAAAGAGAAAGATCGATGACAACACCACGTAAGTTTAAACCATGGTCAGATGACGCGGCAACACCTGAGCTGGCACCCCACTCTCCAAACTTCCACACCACGCCAACGTGAGGACATTTGAGACCTCGAAAGATTTAACGTGCACCAGCCCCCTTTGTACACGACTGTCTTTGGTTCGATTCGAACTCGGTTGCTAATCCGTTACTCTTCCAACCGGGCTACCATGGCCCAAACTTTGAGGGGAAGAAACGAACTCAAAATTAAATCGTATACTGATTGGGATGTATCGCAGCAAGCGCCACCTGGATTTCCTAGAGGTCTGCAGCATGGTATTTGACCAGTCTGACGTCGCCAGTGCATTACTTTTAGAGGTAGTAACTTTGAACACTACTGTTAAACAGACAATTATTGAGCTCTAGGATTAAGGCTAAAAAATGTTTTGTTCACATACTTAATGTGTTTTATTTCTGCACTTTTGTGTACCCTTTATCACGTCCTGGTGGCGCGCGAGAACTTGTATCCCTAAGCGAGTGCGATTTAATTTTATGTTCTCAACCTCGCCTTAAAGTGTTTGCAGGAATATTTAAAACACCTTTTATGTGAAAAGAAATACATGGATGCACCTTGAATTATTGCCGCTGCAGGAAAAGTATAACTAACCGGGAAAAAGGTAGATTGTTGGCTCACAAAACTGTTTTCAAGCACTAAATCCCAACGGCAAAATATTTATAAAAAACAGATACCAAAACTTATCAAATCAATAAGTTTGGTCTTGACTTTTCAATTTCTTGAATTAGATAAACAAATAGCAATATTGAAGCGCTACTTCATCAAATTACAAAAGAATGGGCAGGAGTGATCTAAAAAAGCAAGAATCAATCCAGTAACTCGCAGATTATCACTGTGGTAACCCACAAACCCCCAACTGTGAAACTCCCTATTCAATTAATTAAAACTCAACATTTATCGACCATCAATAAACATGCCATTATTATTTTTTAATACCTAGCCACTGCACTATTCAGCCTTCGGTATTACAGGACTTGAACTGGTGGTTATTTGTGAGGGTACACCCAGTGGGCAAGTTATCATTTCTCCAAACCGGGACGATCTCCAACTTAACACCTACTGTTAAACATGAAACCGAGACCTACTGTATGGCAGACAAGTGGCCACTATACAAGATAGGTAGCTTTTTTCTATTATTTTAGTCGGAAGAGTAACGGACTAGCAACCGGAAGGCTGCGAGTTCGAATCCAACCAAAGACCGTCGTGTAGAAAAGGAGACTGGTGCACTTCAAACCTGTCTTGGCTCCAAGTGTCCTCACGTTGACGTGGTGTGGAAGTTTGGAGAGTGGGGTGCCAGCTCAGGTGTGACCTCGTCATCTGACCCTGGTTCAAAATTACTTGGCATTGTCCTCGATCTTTCCCTTCGGGGGCTGATCCCGGACTGTAGCCAATAGCCCCAGTGCGACGTTAATTAAATACCTACCTACCTACCTATTATTTTATTTGTTGGTGTGAATGTCAGATTAATTTCTAACATTTGAAAGCAGTTTACAATGGAAAGGATAGTTTCAATTGTTTGAACTTAAATAAATTTTAGTTCTTTAGAGCTGAACCCAATGACTAATGCAAGAATTGGCCAAAAGAGCAATTTTAATTAACACTAAACACAAGACAAAACAATTACAAGAACAAACAAACTTAAAAGTTAACATCTCGGGAGGACAAAACCCCAGTGCGTCAGTCCTACGCATGCCTTGGGAAACAGATAACGAAATATTGTTCATTCGCTTCCTCGGAGAGTGTGTCACGTGGGCCGCCATCACCAATCAAGGCGCATATCGCTGAGACACATATTAAGGGGCTGATGCGTTACAGTTCTATAAATAGTATACTTTTTGGAAATATTTAAAAATATTGAAAAAAAATATCTACAGGTTTGAATGTATAAATTATATTTCTGGCACCCCAATACCTACATATACACCATCACACACATACACATACAAAACAGCAATATACACACCATTACACGAAGTCTGTCCTGAAAGTATGAAACAAGACACATTGTAACAAGAACTTTTACGCATAATCTCTTTCCCATAGTCTCCAAGGCCTTTGGGACCTCACACACTTCTCCCAGAGTATCTTCCCCTTTACAAAATACTCTAAAAAGTCCATTGCTGGAATCGCCATCAGCTGCCTTGTCCTGGTCTGAATTGCATTCGCGATAGGAAATTTCTCCCCTTTGAAAGGTTATTTTACCTTCAGGAAAAGTCAGGGCACGAGACGTCAGGTCTTGGCTGTAAAGGGGGGGGGCGAGCTACCCGGGTGATTTAATATTTCGCTGAAAAGTCCTGCTCGAGACGTGATGAATAGGTGGGATCGCTGTCGTGATCAATTTGCAACTCACTAATTGCCCACAGCTGTGGCCGTTATCTACTATCTGCATCTCTCAGCAGGCGAAGAACCTCGCAATAGTACTTCTTATTAATTGTTTGGCCTGGATAATGTACTCTTGATGGATGACACCTCAACAGTCAACACGATCTTTACGTTACTGCGACTTTGACTTGCCCTTTTCCGGCGGGAAGAACTAGCTGTCTTCCATTGGGAAGACTTAAGCATCTGAACAGATTCTGGGTAGGAATTATTAAGTTTAGGTGTAAAATGTGATGCAAATTCACTGTATTACTCATTCTGTCAGATGGTCTCACAGAATATTCGCTCAAGGGCGTCTATCACCCAATGGATTAATCAAATGGGTTCGTGACTTTTCACAAAAGTTCATCAATGTCTTCTCCTTGTCTGCCAAGTTACACCAAGCCCGCACAAACTTTTCTTGTCATAAACAAGACATGGATACATTCCGAATAGATTTTTACACTGCGTGATAAAGTGCAAAACCCGTAGAGGAGTATTCGAAATTAGTTAAGAATTAAGGGATACATAAACATACGTTATACATGGTTTAAATTTGACCGCTAGACAGTTTTCGTGGTGTCATCTGCCGCAAAGGAAAAAACCACACATATAGCGCCAGTAAACGGCCGAGAAAAACTACGAAGAGGTGGAGGTAGAAGCACCGTTGCCGAACTTCCAGAGAATAACAGGAATTGATCCAGGTCCCGAGCAGAAAAACTTTTCTTCCTTAAGGTCGAGGCACCTGCATCAAACATATGATTTATATGCCGAGACAAAATTTCCCCTGCACCCTCTACTTATTATGCAAATGGGGACTCACGCCTTCTGTCTTGTTGACGGAGCAGTTCCCAATTTGGGATTTCATCGTGTCCCGAATACATATATATCTCTCGTTTTCCACGGGCAATAGAGAAAAAAAATACCCCAAGAAAAAGCTACATTTCATTCTCTTTTTCTACAGCCTCCAGGATTTTTTCTCTTCTTCGGTTCCATCAAGAATATTTACTGAAAAAAGACCAAGGTCTATATAATTATGGACAGACGATCAAATTTGTCAGGTGTGGACCCGGAGGATTCGCGCCCCCTGGCGACGGGGCTGGATCCTCACTGATTCCATAACCTTCCTCAGACTGGCAACACTCTTTCCCCAAATGGTCGCTTTTTGTGTTCTTTTTTTTCATCATCGTGGGGAATCATGTAAAAATTTAACAAAAAGTTGCGCGTGATGGTTTCGGCCATTTTTCTCAGGTTCATCATCGAGTGGAATTTGAATGGATTTTCCTTTTTCTTTCCGGTAATCCTCTTCGGGGGGTTGATGAACGAAATGAAAAGGGGCGAGTTAGAAAAAGTCCTAAAGTTCTATCGACTGAATTCATTACCAGAGAAGGTTTAGGGGCATTTTATGAAGAGTCTAGGCGGGACGTAAGTAGTCGAGGACCTTGGCCAGATTCAGTCTGCGAACGCAGTTGAAGGGTAATTAAAGACCTGCTTAAAATTTCCTTCTTTTCCCTAAACAAAGTAAATTTAATAAAAATCGTAATAATTAGTTAATTTTAGTGGCTTTAGTCATTATATAAATATTACCTTGATTATCCGAGCTCCCATTAACCGAGTGCCCGTGGTATCAGAACTAAATTAGATATCGAGTTTTTTTACGTTTTAAATAAAACTTCGAACCCAGTGTACGCACTCCGCACAAACAGGTGAAAAATTGTGTGAAACAGAACACCATAAAAGACTTTTAAGGAGTGTTTAAAATGTACGTAACTCAAGTCCAAATTTATTGTAAAATCATTCCATTAAATGCATATTGTAACACAAATCCGAGTATAGATTATTTTTTATGCTTGTTTTATGAATCTTTCCAGTAGTAGTAGTAATAATGCGGCGTATAGTAGTTTTCCTGCATTTCGTATAGGCCTGTTTTGTGTTACTACGTCCGTATTACCCGAATTTCTGTTTATCCAAAGTGGGCTCGGTTCACATTACCTCGAATAATCAAGGTTCTACTTTATTTTAGAAACTTAGTAGGAAGAAATAGTATTTGCCTGTAATGCATCCATATAGAACTGTTTCATGGTATTTAATAAATGTTTATACTAGATATATGAACACTTCACAAAATAGATTTTTTAGTTTGACTAAGATAAAAATGTCGATTTTCGTGTAATAAATTGATTCCAATTCAAAGGTAATCTGTTTCAGCGCATATATAGATATGTACACTGTCGCTCAGAGTCTTTGGGACTTTACCAGTTATAAGGTATAGGTTATATGCCAGAAAATGAAAAATTATGTACTTCGAAAAATTCATGAACACCTTTAATTTATTTACCTAACCATGAAGATAAAAATGCTCTATTCGTATACAGAAAGGAACTGGATTCTGTCATCCAGATAAAATACTACGAAGATTTTTCTTTGACGCTTCTTAAGCCATTCATATAAGTTGACATTCATTTAATTCATGTTACAATGCATATTTACTTAATTAATTGAATTTTTCTATACAACTCAATGTCTACTAACACATTCAAAAATTGCTGAAATGTCTAAATATAAGACATTGTGTACAGTGAAAACAATCCATCGGGTTATCTTTATAAAATAAATATAAAATTGACATCCTTACTCTAAACTACTATTAAGAAATGCGCACTCACTAGAAACATTTCTCTTTGCAATTTAATATATTATTATAGGCATAAATAATCCTAGGTTACAGTTATATTGAACACCCGAAACACTCGTGTATTGCGTTATGGCTCATGAGAAATCTTATTAATATCCCTGTCTAAAATCACAGGGCGGAAGTCAAGTATCGAACATTTTCTAAATTTAACCACCGGATTCCATAGATTCATAAAGTTCTTAAAAAAGAGTTCAGGAAAATCCATGTGAAATTATTTTCTTTTCATTTGAATCGCCATGGTTTTTCGAGTCCACGGAGCGAAATTTAATAAGAATTTTACCAAAACCATGGTGCTTTGGTTGTAATTGAAGCTAAGTAAACCGCTTTTATACGTCTCAACTCTATTTTGACCACATGACTGTATTATTGGAATTTTATCACTGCAATGAAAAATGTCTTTTTCTATTTCATTTATTGCCTGTTTTGGAATTTCATATCGTGTTACATTTCTTTTTAGCATTGTTTCGAATATAGTTAATGTTACTTTATATATTTGTATTCATTGCATTATATCACAGTTTAATGCATTTATATTTAATGCCACTAATTTAATTTTTATCCGTTTTGGCGATGCTTGGCGTCAATTCTATTGCCCACTAAATTTTATTTAGAACAATTAGAATCAGACTTCATTAAACAAGCAGTCGCAACACATATATTGTATACTTTCAGTTAAATGAAAAGAAAAACACAAATATTACTAAATTTATAATTTTATGAGATTTTCAGTGTAAAATAAACCAGACGAAACGAAGGTTTAACTTCATGGTACCCTAATTCTATTGCATGATATATATTGGGGTTAACTTAAAATGGAGTTTATTGCTGTTTTGGTGACGTTTGGTGTTTAATCTAATTGGCTTTGATCAATCAACAATGAGTTTTTAATTCAAAATTTATTTTTTGGAATTTTTTCTATCAACGTACTGAAATAATAATAAAAACAATCAAAATGACATTACTTCTGGAATTCGAAGCAAGTTTCGCCACAGAAACACTACCACCACCTACATTTAGCTTCACAGGAAAAGTCACTCATAAGCGGCGTTGTGAAATCGTATTCAAGTAACATACGTCATTTCCGTAATGGAACAAAAATATAAGTACCCTATATTTAGCTTTAGAGAAAAGCCCTCTAATGCCTGTAAATAATCAGACTTATAGCTGATAGTTCGAAATGTGTTTGCGTTTAACTTTTCTAGTATCCTAATGTATACTAGTCTTAAGATTCAACTTTGAATCTTAGTTTCTTATTAACTGTAGTAAGGGAATTGATTTCTCAATGAGAAAAATCATTTGAAATCTTCATATGTTGTTCAGTAGTTCTACTTATTATCCGATAAATGCACAAACTCATTTTTGAAATTTGTTCTCTGCGAAACCAAAAAAGAAGTATTATTTTATATACGGTGATCAACTGTGTGCAAGTAAAACCCTAAAGCTATATCCGATAGCAATATAAAACACTGGAAAGCTTCAAATGCGATCAATATTTGCACCTTTTATAATTAGCGTTACAGAAAATAATAAAAATAATATAGTGGCTAGCAATATTGCAATACTTTAAAGAGGAGCGCATATTTAAATATATAGATATTCGGATAAAATAACAAATATAACAACAGATTTATTACGAATGAATGTCATTTACTCAAAGTAGCAATTTAGTTTCAGTCATATACGTCATTCACTCAAAAGTCACTTGAAGTACTTTTGAATATTTTAAATGGCTACAACTATTCGCATCTTTAATTTTATTGTAAAAATATGCTTATTTACAGCTCTTTAAAATTACAAAAATAAAAACTCTCTAGCACTTGTGAAAAAACAGAGTGAAGAAAAAATATTGTTTATGCACATTTAAAAATATTTCGTTTGGAATTACAATAAATACACACTTAAATCCATATCGTTTTCATAATTTCTGTTTTATTATCAAATTTAAAGATAAAAATATGGTTGATTGAGTAGTTTTGAATACTTTTTAAATCTTTTGTCGTAGAATTCTTTGTAAAAACATCTTTCGTAAAAACGCTCTAGTTTCCAATATGTGCTCAAAAAACATGCTGAAGTAGGATAGATTATCAAATTCACTTAATTAGCAAGTTTCATTTTGCTCTGTTTATTCCAATTCAAAAATAAGTTACGGGTTATTCTTATCAGCCATTAAAATCGTCGCATTTTTTAACCCCCAAAAAATTCCGCTTCATCTCTTATTTTATCGAGCACTTCAAACTCTAATCTTTTTTGTCTGAATGATTCTACGATATCTCAAATTCGAACGAAAGAAAAAAAGCGAGGAAAAGCATTGTTTGAAAATTATCTATTTCAAAACAAAACGGAGACTTAAATATCAAACTTTTGATAACTTTTTCTTCATTTCTGGAAAATGACTTCTTAAAATAAAAATTACAAGGATTTGGGGAATTCAAACTGACACATTTTTCGCATGTCTTCTAAACGCCTCTTCCTTTAATTGCGGGTCAACTGAAGAGGAGAAAGGGAACTAAGTAATTCTGGCGTTCCAAGAGAACGGACTATAGCACTTTAGTCTTTAAATCTCATCAAGGAAATGACCCTCGCCTTAAAAGCATCCACTATTTGCGCACTCAGAATAAATCTGATTTTAGCATTTGAATGAAAGCTTTCGCCATCGCAAATAATACTTTTAAAGTTTCTTCGCTCTGACACTACTGATTATGAAAAGACCAATAACTTTCTCCCCTTTTGCTACAAGTGGTGGAAGTCTGGATTTTGCACATATTGGCTCATCACTCTTTCTGGGGAACGTATTGTGTGCCTTATAAGAATAGATCTTTTAAGTGTTATGGTACATACACATAAAAGATAGCAAGTATGTGAACAACAATTCTAGAAGCCTTAATTTTATAGTTTGCCAGTAGTTGCTCATTTACAATTTCGTAATAGGAGCTGAGTTATGACCACCAAATGCACATCTGACAGCATGGATTACCACATACAAACTAGTCAACTGCCACGCTGCCGCGGACAGCACACTCTAGGAAATACAGTCATGTAGGAAAAATTCAGTTCATGCAGGTCGTTTCAAAATTTCCTTTACAAATTTTAAGGGGAGTTACAAAAGACAAAATTAAATCGTTTTCACATAGGGATGTATATTCGCAAAGGGTCATCTTGGTTGCTAGGTGGTACACTAAGGCGCAGAAACAAAAGACTAGTTTGTGAACAAAATTTTTAGTAACCCTAAATTTACAGCTTTCCAGTAGTCGTTCACTTACAGGTGCGCAGTATTAGCTCAATCACCAGCACACCTGATAGCATCGATGTATGGATTACCGTACAAACTAGTCAACTACCAAGTTGCCAGCCATCATCTTCTGGAAATTTAGTCTTGTAAGGAAAATTCAGTTTATGCAGGTTGCTTTAAAACTTCCTACACAAATTTCAATGGGAGATAGAGAACACAGAATTAAATCGTTGTCACATAGGGTTGTATGTTCGCAAAGCGTTATCTTGTTCGCTAGATGGTACACTGAGACGCAGAAATAAAAGACAGCAAGTATATGAACATTTTCAGTACTCTAAATTTAGTGCCAGTAGTGTTTCATTTACAGGTTCGCAGTTGGAGCTCAAGGTTACGACCATCAATGGTAATGCACACCTGACAGTATAGGCGCATGGATTGTCGTACAAACTAGTCAACTGCCACTCTACCAACCAGTGTCCTCTAGAAAATCCAAATGGCACTTGCGGACATGCATTCCTATACGAATATGGTTTAACTTTGTGTTCTCTACCTCTCTTTTAAGTTCGTGTAAGAAGTTCTCTACATCTACCTCGTTCAAATTGGGTTATGTAACCACAATTATTCTTTTCCAGGAGAGTAACTAGAGTTGCATCACGTACAAAGCTTTTCAATGTACATTCTCATGTAGAATCATGAAGTAGAATTATTGGCATGTAAAATCATTGATATTGATTCTACATGTATGCATGTAGAATCAATCATATTTTCATTTCATCATTATTATCATTTCATTGCCATTGTTGTGTCGATGAGAAAATTCAGTTTACGAATCTACTTCATGTTCCATTATGTTTGTGTAATACAAGTACAGGAATGCGAAGTGCAATAAATTATGAAATGTATTGTTACATGGATAAGGCATATTTTAAAAAATATATTTTTTATTTAAAAAGCTTACTTATCTTTCATTCAGATTAGCAAAATTGACTTTATAAAGTTATTTTTTTATTATATTAAGTTTATCATGGGTGTAGATTAACACTTCACTATGTAGACTACTCTGTTGATAAAATATACATGCTGCTGTTTATTGAATTCAACTTATTTGTATCGTGATTAATATGATTGATTCATTTTCCCGTAAACTACATACACATGGGTGTAGATTAAAAAATAAGCATGGAAGGTGGAATATTTGGGATATAAAGTCAACTATTACTGCTATCTGACTCAAATTCAAAATACAATGCGTGATTTTCCGTTGAATTTAGTCACAATCCAAAAAAGTACTAACAATGAGAATTGATTCGATGGGCATTTCCATAAACCAACTTGTACAGTGAAATATTCTGAAATTCAGTTGAACTTTAAAGGGTATAAATCTACTTACGTCACATACATATATTATAGTTATCCTGTAGGAAGTTGAGTACTTGCAGCTTTCATTTTATCGAATTCAGTTCTTATAAAGTGAATCGCGGAAATTAACTTCATCAAGCAGATAAATATTGCCAATTGTAAAATATCAAAGCTTTTAACCAAGAGTATAAAGTTAACAGACGAACAGAATATGTTAGCCGAACAGTATATGATACAAAACAGAGATCTAGGTCCATGGGATTCACATTTACCATGGGATTGTGAAGCTTTCCCCCATTGTGATTTGAAAGTTAACAGTCCACCGAATGTTAACTTTCCATGGGGGAAACATTCGGTGGAATGTTTCCCCCATTAACATTCCACCGAAAAAGTTAATGTGCGCACTAAAATTGAAAAACAACACTCGATATTAAATAATTATCAGTCAAATCAGCGACATAAATAACAATAAATAAAAAGTGTAAAAATCGCATTGAGTTTCAGGTGTAAAGGTTTGAAAAATTCAGTTTCTTTAATGGGAAAGTACAAATATATTTTAGCAGAATTTACCTTCAGTTTTCTTGTTTGAATTTTGCTGACTGAGGCAGTCTTTGTCATTGCAATATCCAAAATCAGTTTCCAATCCACTCTCTCTTGTGTTGTTGTACAACATAATCTAGATAAATGTATAAAATACATTAAGGTTAGTTTTTCATTTAGCAAAATTTACGTTTCCTGAAAATGTTTTGAAATAAGCTTCACATTTGTAATAGTGCAATTAACAGCTAGTCAAAACTAATTTAAAAAATTGTTTGTTCAATAAGCAACTTATTAATGTACACTGGTGTTAAAAATTAAGAGAATTTTCACTTTTGGGCGATTATCTCTAGAACTACTGGACATATTTTAATGAAATTAGTTATGAACATAGGTTGAAATAATACGAAAAACATACTCCAGTTATGGTACACACGTATGATCGTACATATGACTTATCAATGCAGAAAGGACTGAAACAGAGGTTACAATATCAACTCAGTCAATATCGAAAAATGGGTTAATAAGGAGTAAGGTCCCCTATTACAGTTATACAACTCTCACAACGTGAATTCATACTGAAAATTATGCAGTTTATGAGTCCCTGTGGCAGTCGGTCCCACTCTAGCAACGCTGTTTTCAGGTCCTCAATGGTTCTGGGAGGGGGAAGGAGAGTTGCAATTGCCCTCCCAAGAGTGTCCTATATATACTCTATAGACTTTAGGTCTGGAAATCTGGCTGGTCAATCCCTCCGGCGAATATCCTCACTTTTCAGATATTCGTCAACCAGATGAGCCCTATGTGGACGAGCGTTTCCGTCCATAAAAATGAAATCAGGACCAACTGCACCCCTGAAAAGGCAAACATAGGGCGCTCCAAGATCGCATCCCTAAACTTCGCAGCAATCACAGTCTGTCAAAGACATGGAAGTCTGTGCGCCCATCCAACATGATGCCTGCCCAAACCATCAAACCTCCACTGCCATAGTGGTCTGTTTCTCGGATGTTGGAGGACAGGTAACGGGTCCCTGATTTTCTCCAGTTGAACGTACGTCGAGAATCAGTGGTTAGGCTGAACCGGGACTCATCAGTGGATAGAACGGTCCCCCACTGATCCCTGGTCCACAGTCGATATTCTCTGCACTATGCTAAACGGGCTTTCCTGTGAGCAGAAGTGAGCGGTACGCAAACAGCAGGACTTCTTGCAAACAGACTTCTCTCATATAGCCTTCTGGAGACAGGAACCCTTGAAACTTGGCTTCCTGTGGCAGCAGGAAGGTCACGAGAGAGCTGAGAATCTGTTGCACTCCTGTTACGCCTCCTGTTACGCCTCCTGTTACGCACTCCTGTTACGCACTCCTGTTACGCACTCCTGTTACGCCTCCTGTTACGCACTCCTGTTACGCTGGCATCATGTTGAATGGGCGCACAGACCTCAATGTCTTTGACAGACTCTGTGATTGCTGTGTGGTATAGGGATGAGATCTTGGAGCCTTTGTTTGCCTTTTCAGGGGTGCAGTTGGCTGTGATTTCATTTTTATGGACGGCAACGCTCGTCCACATAGAGCTCATCTGGTCGACGCTGTAATGGACAAATATCGATCTTCATTGGCCGTCGTGGCTCTTGGACGACCATGCCCAGGCTTTCTCTCTACGGATAAGGTATCCTTAAACTATTTCCATAAGTTGGGCATGATGCTGGGCGTTACATTCAAGTCTCTAGCAATCTGTACTTAGACTGCCCTGCTTCCAGTCTAACAATTCGCCACCTCATTCCATCATCCAAACGTCGGTGGTTACTCATTATAACTGTTTGCTTTTGAATTTCACCGATATTCCAAAAAAAAACCCACGAAATTCACCGAAGTGTGTGAGCGAACGAAACGAGAAAATTGTCACGTGCGCTTTGAAAGCCTGTTCCACTAAATGCACCGCCCACACGCACGTGTACGTTTACGTATTCGACACTAAATATTTGCCGCCTTTGTTTGGAAACAGTAGTTTTACCTTTCGTTCAGTACTTTTTTCGAGAAATTCGACAAAATATACAAATTCTCTTAATTTTGATCACCAGTGTAGTTATACCGCAAACCTAAGAGCATGAATTCCTTGATTAGAATGCTGTGGCACTTAGCAGACATTAAGCAAGGGTTTAAGCAAGGCAGACATTTGGCAGACTAAGGGAGACATTTTAGGATAAAATGTATTACTCATAGTAGTTAGTAGATTTAGATAAAAAAATAGAAATTTACTGCATATCAGTAACTTTATTATTTTAGCGCAACATGTTAATTTAAATTTGGTTGGGGAAGAGTAAGGGGGTTAACTATTTCTATTAGAATTAATAGTCACTGAAAAGTATAACATTCCCTCAATTACTTACTGATGGGTTTGTAAGTTGCGTTACAAATAAAATTATCCTAGTAATAGTTTTGTTTCATAAATATTACGAGGAATATAGTTAAAATTTTTATGCCAAATGTAAATTTATTAAACGTTTAAATCGAGCTTTGTTTATCTTACATTTGGCCTTATCTGTGTCAGTCCTTGTGCGTGTTCGACAACTCTTTGACATTGCATATCTTGTCTGGCTTAGCCTGGCCAAATATCGCCATTGCGCTGTAAAATCCCAAACCAACCAATCTGTTAACTATATTTTATTTAATTTTAAAGTTAGAAACTATTGCAAGCATAAAAATTGACATATATCGGAAGATCCGAATGTACAAATAATTTTATAATGACAGTGCTGACGAAATATTTATGACAACAAATTATACTAAGCAAACACTCAAACCTCGTTCCCTGAAATATTATGTAACTTTTAAAGTGTTGATACTTTATATAGATATACGAATATACAAGATTGTTAAATCAATGAAGAAAAAGAAATTTGCAGTCTTCATACATTTGCACTTCGTTGTGAATGGTTAATTTAACCTTCTTAGCATCAAGAGATTTCCAAGTAGCTTAGTATTGTTTTTACCCAGCACACTTAATGACTAAATTAACTCATCTCCTTGTTGAAATAATCATAGGAATCATAATCAAAGGAAAGATTCTATTGGTCGATAAGGTCAAAATTGCTTCATGCAATGAAGTTTGCAGGTTGCAGAACGGATATTTTCCCTGTGAGTCCTTCAAAGGGTTAATAAACTATTAGTTAATTTCATAATTGTTATTTATTCAAAGAATAAATGTATATATTACTCTAATATAGGTAGGTAGTTGAATTAACGTCACACTAGAGAAACATTAACGAAACGTTAGGATCATTACGAAAGGAAAGATCCGAGGACATTTCGCAATTTGAACCACAGTTACATGATCAGGTCAACATCTGCGCAAGCGCCCCACTTTCCAGACTTCCACTCTCCATATTGTCCACAATTCAACGTGAGGATATTTGAGGCCACGGAAGATGGAGTTGACGTTAAGAAATGGAGTTACACATTAAGTGCAACAGACCCCACGTACACGACACTCTTTGGTTGCATCGAGTTTCAAACTCGCATACCTCCGGTTGCTAATCCACAACTCTATCAAACATGCTACGCGACCCTACACATGTATAAAATGCCTTTCTTATATTGAATTCATAACTATATATAAATATAAGAAACTAAGATTATTTTTTGGGGAGGTGGGGCATCCCAGACCTCCCCCGATAGTCTGCTTACTCTTTTGTAGTATATGTAAATCCAATTACTAAAAATATATGTATTTCAATACTCAGAAAATATCAAAGAAATATATAAAATAGCATTTCGATAAATTCAAACGCTAACAAATAAAAGAATTGACTCAGAAACGACCTTTTACTCCTCAGTTTCAACGAAACTGGGAAAACGAAAGCAAATTTAAATTTAATGTTTTAATGTTGAACTTGGTGGGAGAGAAAGAAGAAAGAGCGGATCGTTTAAGCGGCAAGCTGTACATAAAGCAGGTCATTAAATAAACATCGGGAGGTAAATATTTGAAGTCGAAAACGTATCTCCGCTTTGAATGGCTGACTTTGCTTTCTGTTTCAAAAACAGTTTCGTTTTCAGTCGCTCTTTCGTTCTCAAATTCTGCATAGACAGAGGTATTCGTGCACAGTGTAATGGAGTTTGCAAGATAAACCTCTACAAATATTCCAAAACTCGGGAGTGATTTTGTTTATCCTTGAGAAATTATTTTACATGATTTCTGAACTGAAGGAGGGTCTTTTAGCACATATTTTATTGTTCCGTTAACTCCATTTAGAATTTTGCTTGAATTTGTTTAAACTAGAGGGATATTATAGGGTATATAAATGATGCTTCTTTTTGATACACAAATTATTGAATTGAAGGGAAATATCTCTTTATCGGAACTCATTGAGAGGGGGGATATTTCAATTAACGTCACACTGGAGCAACACAACGGGCTATTGGTGATCAATCCCAAAGGCAAAGATCCGAGGACAACACCACGTAATTTTGAACCACCTCATTGAGAGGGATTTTCGGTATAAATAAACAAACCAGACGGAGAATTCTCTTGATATTACACAAATGCTATCGCATGATGGATATCGGAGGTACTTTTAAATATAGTTCATCACCGCTTTGACGCTGTTTGGCGTTTAATTTAATTGTCGTTGACAAATTAACTATCATATATAATTTCGGAACTTATTCTTTGGAATTTTTATTGGTGAACGACACACAAGGAAAGTTTTTACTAACACAAAAGAGAGGTAAACACAGGGTATTTACAGAAATTAAACCTACACCGCCAACAATTTCATAGACTTATGGATTAGTAAGTGCTAGACTATAGAGATAAGAAACAACACTCTCAATTTAAAGTACTACTGTCTTATACGAGTACAGCTTCGGAAACTTAAGTCTGGGTAGTGGCGGTCACTATAAGAACAGGACGTGCTCATTTTGAGTAGAGAGACTGTAGTGATGTCCTAGTTACATTTGTTTTCCAATTATAATATATTCAGCGAATATTAGGAATTTACAGGAGAAAACGTTATTTCAATAGTATAGATCTTGACGTAAATACCAGAAGAAAATAAAAGTAGAAATCAGAAATATGGTTTCAATTTGTCATTAAGTGTGCCAATGTGTCAAACTTGAGTCTGTTTCTTCAAACATCCCCAAAGGAAAATATGATGAGTTCCGTTTATACTTCCACGGGCAAGTACAGACAGTAGCGGAAGAATTTTTCGTGATAGACAGACAGTACTATTCAAAATACTTACAAGTCTTCACTAGAGCTAACTTTATTGGGAAACTCAGAGTATGATCACGGGGATCACCAATTACTATGTCCATCATAGAACTTATCCAATCTTTCATGATCTAGGTTTTTGATCAAATAGATTATATATCTGCACTTATAAACATAAATATTGTGTTCAAAATTAGAAGATTGATCTGTAAATTTTGTTTTGTCTGATTTCTGGTATTTTTAAACAAAGTTTTAAATATAATAAAAAAAATTGGTATTTGACGGGATTGCATAATAAATCTATATATTTATCAGCTAAATGTATTTCGTCTCATTTTTTGATTTAACCCTCCTGTTGTTGTCATGACGAGATATCTCGTCATTGTCAAAACTGACAAGGTCTTTTGTAAGATTTGAGGAAAGACAAGATCTTTGATTTGAGAAAAGATATCTCGTCATTAGACGAAAACAGACCAGATCTTGATCATAAAAAATATCTTGATTACGAGATATCTCGTCCTCGGAAAAATTGGCCAGATTTTGATAGACGAGATATCTCGTCGAAACCACTTGGGGGATTAATACGATACATACCGATAATGAACTTGAAAAAAAAGGAAAGCTGCCAGAACACTTAAATGGAAAATTATTTCAAGCATTGAATAAAGATCTCATTCTTCAGATATTTGTTTTTGAAGCCCCAAATTCTATAGAATCATAACTCAGTAAAATAATTTTGCTTATCATCGTGCTCATTATGTAGCACAGAAAATGAAATTTAATTATAAATAGAAGTAATTAACCAATTCATTATGTCAACAGTCATTGTATATCATTTTAACTGGAATCTTCTACTCGGTAAATTGACTTTCACAGTCAATTAACTTTTAAAGACGAAACTTTATCCAACACGTTTCGAGAAATTGAGTGAATGAACCGTTATAATTCACTCGTATATTAATTTTCTTATAATGAAATGGGGTCCTCGTTTGCTGCATAAATAAAGTCAAATAGTTATTATTTCTCAATCTATTACTAATGCACAGACAAGTATAACAAGAAGTATTAAGCATACACTAGGAAATTAATTTAGTTTATATTTAATTTTTGAGCTTCATAAATTAAGATGAAAGGAAATTTCGTTGAGTCTTCAGCTAGACATGACTCGTCGAGAGTTATTTTTCCTTTTGGAAAGTTTTGTCTACTAACTCGTGCATTAAATATGTTATTGCGCTTCAGCTGTTGTAAGCAAGATTGGGATGATTTCTATTGATGCCAGCATTTCATCGGGATATAAAAGCAATAGTGTTTGTCACAAGTAATCTAATAAGAAAAAAATGCAGAATTTTCATTCGGCAAGTTACCTACATTACTTTATACTGAATAAGTATTTGTTTTCAAATAAATAATTTCAAATATTAAAGTGGTTAAGTGGTTTGTCCACTGCGCTAGCAATCTGTGAGTTGTAGGTGGCTTAGATTTAATTTCTGTAACTTACCCTGTGTTTATTTCGAAATTCTGTGTCAATAAAAATTTCCTGGTGTTTGTCTTATACTTGACTTTTCAGCGCAGCATGGGGAAATACGGCTTACTGAGTTGCAGGACCACATTTTAAATAAGTCATGTCGCTTTGCAGTCTCTGCAAATTTCAAAGGGAAATGTTTTTTCCTGACAGATGTGAAAATTGAGGGATTTTGGACAACCATCGCCAAATAGCCGTTTCGTCAAAAATACTGAAATTTGTAAAATAGTGTCTAAAAATAAAAACAACTGACAGAAAAACAATGCCAATGTTGCATAAAATTCATTGAACCTCCTGGTGGTTCCTCCATGAGTAATTAGAAGTATCTGAAGAGGTCTTGATGAACGAGATATCTCGTTATTGAAAGAAAACTGACCTTGAGAAAAACTCGAATTAAATGAAAACAGATCTTGATCTCGTCATCATAAAAAAAATCTGCAATATCTTGATGACGAGTAATCTCGTCAATTGCAAAATTGGTCAGATCTTGATGGACGAGATATCTCATCAAAACCATTTGGAGGATTAAGAAATCTTGAAAAACTATCCCAACATATACACTTAAATAACCTCATTTTTTATGAAACGCATTTCTATCCAATTTGATCCTGCCAAAAATATGCAAAATCATCAACCTCCCAGACCTAATGATTACTTGACATCGTGTTTGGCATAGCTTAGCCAAATATGACGCTTGGGCCACAAAACCGCAACCAATTTAGCCCAAGTAATTAGAGCCTGTTTTTCTTTTCATCCTGAAAGCGAACATTTTTTAAACTGTGCCACGTTCTTCTTGTATGGGTCTGGTGCATAATATCAATGATCGCAAGAAATGAAAGTTCATAAAACAATACTGAAATTATCCGGCGCCATTGTATGCACCCTTCGAGACATAAACGCTCAAAAGATTTAATACCCCTGGATGTATTTTACTTTATCATGTACGACACTTAAACTTAATGTCATTGTTTTCCGGGATCCACGGCGGTCATGTGAACATCGAACTATCCACCGCCTCGTTCCCTGAAACAGGAATCCGTTAAAAATGCCGTCGACGTCCGGTGCAGTGTTTCTCAACCACCCACCGACATTATCCAATAATTAAGAGATTCTTCGAAGAGGTGATTGGCAAAGTTGAGCGGGCTCAAAACTATCGAAAAATAGATTTGCTCAGAATTAAAATGCCGGAACCCTAAGCCCGGAGCGCGTCGATGAAGAACCCTTATTTTCGAGCATAATTAGAGGGATTAGAGTGTTCGGTCGCAAAAGGAGGTTGCTCACCACGGAGCAAGTGGTTCCCCGAGAGCAGGCCCGAAATTAATTGAGTGATCCGGATGGGATAATAAGACAGTGTTTAGCGCCGCGAATTCTTTTGCCTCCGCGTCTGCTGCGAGCCATGATGGAAGGCAATTGATTGCTCAAACACGACCTGTGCGGTAATTTGTAGTGTAAAACACTTTTGGAAATTGCTTTTGCGAAATGTCCACCAGCCCTCTGAACGCCATGTTATTTCCGAATAATGTGGCATTGCTTTTAATCCACAACACACATAATGACTAACTAACCACATCTATTGGTAGAAATAATCCTATTGGAAAGATTCTATTGGTTAACCTTCCTAGTGGTTGTTTCGACGAGGTGTCTCGTCATCAACCCACCTGGTGGTTGACCACACTGTTGTGGCCAGTCTCTGGTGCAAGAATCTGTTCTAAACTGTCACCAGTTATAGGCAAGGGACAAGTTGTTTTTCCTATTGGATCTTCATTTCCCCTTAGAGTAATAGGGCAGTTTTATCTCGACGAGATGTCTCGTCATCAACCCACCTGGTGGTTGACCACACTGTTGTGGCCAGCCTCTGGTGCAAGAATCTGTTCTAAACTGTCACCAGTTCTAGGCAAGGGACAAGTTGTTTTTACTATTGGATCTTCATTTCCCCTTAGAGTAATAGGGCAGTTTTATCTCGACGAGATGTCTTGTCATCAACCCACCTGGTGGTTGACCACACTGTTGTGGCCAGCCTCTGGTGCAAGAATCTGTTCTAAACTGTCACCAGTTCTAGGCAAGGGACAAGTTGTTTTTCCAATTGGATCTTCATTTCCCCTTAGAGTAATAGGGCAGTTTTATCTCGAATAGATGTCTCGTCACAGCAAAACTGATCAGATCTTGATGGACGAGATATCTCGTCGAAACCACTTGTAGGGTTGCAGAGTTAACAAATCTGACCAGATCTTGATGAACGAGATATCTCGCCATTCGAAGTAAATTGACCAGATCTTGATCTCGTGATAAAAAAACGGCAATAGTTTGATGACGAGATATCTCGTCATCAGCGAAATTGGCAGGTCTTGATGAACGAGATACTACGTTGAAAACACTTGGAGGGTGAAGGTCGAAACGGGTTATAAGCTTAGCAGGAAAGAACTCAGGTTACGCGGTGGAATTATGCGTGTCAGATCGCCAGAGTATAGTTTCTGTGTTGAAGTTATTGCTAAAACAGCTCAGCAGTGTAATCTCAGGTTTGAGTCAATAGTATTTTTATTATGGTTAAACAGGAGTTTATTTTCTTAGCGATATGAAGATGTCGATTGGTTCAATAAAGAGGAAGGTAAAAATTTCAAATTAACTTTAGTAAAAATTAATCGACAATTCAATAAAAATAATAGGCTGGCTGTCTACAAGTGTCGCGCCTTTTCTCAAAATGTCTTAACATTGAGGCTAATATCACCCGATCGTTCTTGATTGCTGCATTCTAAATACATTGAATCTGCAACCAGCTCGTGCAAAACGACTGAAAGAAATGGCTTATTTGCGTTAATCTATTGCAAGAGCCAAGTGAATCATTTGCGTGCTAATACGGATGACTACTTTTCACGTATTATCTGTTTAAAAACGCCTTTCTTCCTAAGATAGGAAGAGAATAGCATTGAAGCTGAATTTACAATTTATGCGAATGGGGTGTATAACACGGTTGTACCCATTTACGAAAATGTGTTTTTTCTCACTTTTGCCTGTACAAGTTTTCCTGTACAATGGTTAATTAGACAGTAATTAAAATTCAGAATTTACAATTTCATTTTATTAAACCTCGATCGGCGCACACGCATATATATGTTTAGTACTGCGCAACCCTCCCTTCATGGCTTCTATCCAGTTTTGACATTCCTTGACCTATAGAATATTATCTTGTATTCTTTTATCTATTGTGATATATAATAAAAGCAGTTCTCTACAAGGAAATCTCATGACGCTCAGCGGTTAAAGCCTGAATAAATGTAATTTATCTTAATTTAATAAATATATTTAATTTAATTTAATAAATATTTTAATACATATGTATTTTAATAAATATATTTAATTTAATTTAATAAATATTTTAATAAATATATTTAATTTAATTTAAAAAAATATATTTAATTTAATAAATCTATTTTTTATTATATTTTATTTAATTTAATTTGATAAATATTTTTAAAAATATATTTAATTTAATGAATACATATTTTATAAATATATTTAATTAATTAATAAATATATTTAATAAATATTTTTATAAATATACTTAATTTAATTTAATTTGATAAATATTTCTATAAATATATTTAATTCAATTTTTTTCTTCTATGAATCTTAAATTATTTAACGGTTTTGCTTGCTACAAGCATAATTCCTTACACTCCAGCATATGATCTACAAAATGTGAATTAATTTTCATTTTTATTTTATTACAATTTTATGGATGAGTAAGGGTAGATTGAAACTTTCAGAACAAGAGTATACTAAACTGTTTCGCCTGCCGTAAAATCAAAAATTCGTGTAATATTCATCAGGAGAAAATTCTAGGGGATATAGGGAAGTTTCTCCCTATTCCTCCTTTGCGTCTCTAAAAAATATTTGACAACTTTTTCCCTGCAAATGTATTTGCAATAAAACCTAAACACAATCAACCTACAAATTTAATATTTAAAAAGAAGTCAACTTCATCACAAGTCCACATCTGTAAGAAAAAGCAAAGCAAATCGGGAAACGGAACAGCATTTTTGAACCAACATTTAAACCGTCATTGGAAAACACCAAGAATAACTATGAACCGTCTCCAATTTTTCCGCGAACAAACTTTACCCGTCTTGCATTCCAAACTGACGAATAATCAGGTTTTCTGATCGATGCGTCTGACCCTAATGTCTGCAGCGTTTATTCCACCAAATTATTGAGAGTGTGTTTCCGACGCTTTTACGTCTGTTTTAAACTTAATGCATGCAGCCATTTATCTGCGAATCCATTTCATCATCTCTGAATGGTTCAGAGATAAACTGTATCTATTTTAGAAGGGGCAGGAGTAGATGTCTATCGGCAGCAACATCGGACCAAATGCATTTTTCGGTCATCGGGAGGAGTGGTTGCAAAACGGAAATGCTGATATCTTAGTCGTCGCGCATTATGTGGAAAGGAACGGTCATGTTCGGTGGAAATACGGCTTGCGTAATGGATAAGTTTGCTAAGCGATTTTCACAAGATATTGTATTTGCCTAAGGCTTTCGTCTTAGATTTGAAAGGGCCCTTATCTTCGTGAACGTGTGTTATTGGATAGCTTCTTTTCTTTCTAAAAGTGAATGCGAATGGGACTTGCTTTAATTGATCAGATTTATAAAGGCAGGTAGCTGGATTTACGTCGCATTGGAGCAACATAAGGGGATATTGGACACGGTCCGTGAGCAATCTCGAAGGGAAAGTCCGAGGTCAACACCTCGTAATTTTTAATAACGGCCAGATGATGTGGTCAACACCTGAGCTGGCACTCCACTCTCCAAACTTCCACACCATGCCAACGTGAGAACATTTAAGGCCACCACAGATTTAACACTCACCATTCCCCACGTACACGACGGTCTTTGGTTGGATCGAGTTTCGACTGATTTATATAGATAGTCAGGAGTAAAATAAAACAAAAGTGGAAAACAAGTTTAAATAGGTTATATTTCAGCCGTTCGGCTTCATTTGCTCTGGTGCGTCAAAAATTGACTGTCAGTGACCAACTAAACCAATCCAATTTTGCCACCAATCACTTTTCAATTGACCCTACTAGATCACGAGTAAGGTCGAAGTACTTTAATAAGGCAGTTAACAGACTATTACAATTAGTCCATTATTTGCACTTATTGAGTTTTATGGCACAAGGGTTCTATTTGGTCAAGCTATGACAAACACAAGTCAAACAATGTCAAGTAATGAACACCCAAGGAAAGTTTTACTGACACGTTAAGACAAAGTTAGAGGATTCAAGCCTGCGCCAACCCAAACTCGGTTGCTTGCGCAGTGAAATTGCTCCCTATGAAAATAAAAAGGCATTAAAATGCCTCTTTAGAAGGTATATTCAAGATGTCATTGTACAGAATTTACTCTTTTTGCAATTACTATGAATTATTTCATAGAAGGAAAAATTTCTTGTATGTGCAAGATGTTTCAAAACTTCTGTACAAACTTTAAGGAACACAAATTTAAACCGTTTTCACTTAGGGATGTATAATGGGTGATCAAATTATTAGAGCAATACTACAAAAAATATTATTTTTGAATTATTTAGTTAAAAATGGATGGTGGATGTGAAACCAACCGTGTTGTTTAAAATATCTTAGCAAAGGCGTGTCATAAAAATATAAAGAATCCATCGTAACCAGGTTTTATTTTTAATAGTAACTTATTAAAATGTAAAATTGTCAATTTGTAAAGGAGGCTCTAATAATATGATCATCCCTGTACGTACGGATCCAGCGAGAAATCTGCCGTCCTTAGGTCAGTTGATTTCTGAATAGGTGTGGAAGGTTATCTCGGATAAGGGCTGTCATGCACAGAAGCCAAAGAAATATGTACGATGATCGCCTTAGTTGATTTAAACCTTGCCAACTGTGGAAACGAACGAAACTTGGTATCAGAATCAGCACTAGACACCAATTGAAGAAGGTATTTTATTACCTTTCCACCAGGTCCTCTTAATACAACTAACAGACTTGTTCAAAACCATGTGACCCAAGTGCATTCTCCGGAATATATGTCGACAAGCGTATATGTAAGAGGATACACTAAAGTGCAAAAATGAAAGACGGCAAGTATGTGAACATCGTTTCAATCAGCCTTAATTTTAAAGTTCGATGATAACTGTACACATACGCTTTCACAACAGGTATTCAAACCACGCTTGATAGCGTCTACGCGTGAATTACCATACAAACTGAGCAACTGCCGTGCTGCGCCCTCTAGCAAATCGTTAAATCTGTCGTGGCCTCAAATGTCCTCACGTTGGGGTGGTGTGGCCGTTTGGAGAGTGGGGTGCCAGCTCAGGTGTTAAAGTCGTCATCTAACCTTATCTCGAAATTACGAAGTGTTGTCTTCGGATCTTTTACTTGGGGATTGGTCGCGGACCGTCGCCAATAGCCCGTTGTGTTTCTCCAGTGTTACGTTAAATACCTACCTACCTCTAGCCAATCCAGGTGGTGCTTGAAAACATACATCCCTGTGTGAACATGGTTTAATTTTGTGTTCCCTTCCTTCACTTAAAGAACGTACAGGAAGATCTCAATCAATGTATATAAATACATGCATACCTATATCTATTTGTTTACACTGGTAGGCATTAAAATTGTAACACTACGAAGGAAACATCCAATAGTCTTAAAATTTCCAGGTAGGTAGATATTTTAATTAACGTCACACTGGAGGAAAATCACAGCATTATTGCAGAATGTATCATTCTGCAATAATGCTGTGGTTTTCCTGTAGAATGTATCCTTCTGATAGAAAAAAATGCATTGGGAAATCATTCCAACCTAAAACAGAAAACACACTGAATGAAAATGTGTTTACTTTCTTCAGACGACTCTTAGAAGCTCCATTCCCCCGGATTGTGTCTGAATTAGGGCTGATGGAATAAACACATGTTCCTCTGACAGCCCAGCAGAGAGGATCAAGGTGTTAAAAATAGCCTCGGTTCACACACCCCGTATGTTATTAGTCGGGGCGCCGTTAATAACCGCAATCGTATTTACTTCGGAAAAAGGCGACGGTGATACCAAAAGGGGAGGAAAAAACCCAGGAGATTAGGTTTTGGTGGTCGCTAATGTCAAAAGCATTGGACGTCGTCGTAGGGCTCTGATGATTAAGAAGCAGATCTGTTTGGTCTGATACTCACTTGCAGGGAAGCTCACCTACATAATCCGATGATGCCATTAAGCAACAGGCTGGCGGGAGGTTCGTTTCGTTTTTATATATTTTACGATAAAAATACCCTGAAGGGTTAGGAAATCGACCTTACAGGGATTAGTATTTGGTGTCGTAGATGCTGTAATCGTCGGAAGAAATTTCTGAATTATAAGACCCACATTTTGAAGAGATAGCGATGGATTGACTGATTGGTGTGGTTATTGATTTCCCACTGTAGTTCCCGTCGAGACACGATTAAAGTACTGCTCTATAAAGAGGAAAAATAATAGCCTTGCGTCATTCTTGAAATATACTTGTTAGATGTTAGTTTATTTAATTCCAAGTGGAGTTGGCCAAATTGATGGTTTTATGTCTATCGAAATTAGTTTCATAGAGTAGGGGTAAGAAAAAATATAATTCATTCACGAATAATCACAAAAAATTACAAAAAAATTCAGAATTAAATGTTCCATGTTGTCCCCCTGAGTTAAATATACCAACGTATTGTATCAATGTCCTTCCATGGACACGCGAAAACAATGGAGTATATGGTCAGGACCGTAGAAGAAATATAAAATTAGGGTGATCAATGGTAACTTTTTGCTCTCAGGATCATGTGACCAAAACTAGTCTTATAACTAGTTTTTGTCACATGATCTGACTGAACATGGCATGACACGACTGAAACATGACTCTTAGACAACTTTGGGTGGAGCCTAACATTTATCATATGATTGGTTCACGAAACGGGAGTAAACTTCCATCCATTGATTCATTATATGATTGGTCACTTGATCATCTGATACTACTATCAGATGATCAAGACTGCCGATTTCACAACTTTTGTCGCCACTCTATTGAAATGCTCATTCACATACATACTCTGACATTTGATGTTATATCACCAAATCGGCCAACGAAGTTCATTTTTAAAGATGAGTCACGTGACTACTAGTTGACATGTTGATCACACTTTTCGAAGCTAGTCTCAACAGCAATGCTCAGTCTACTTACGTATATGTTACCCTGATAACTGTGATGGACAGAGTATATCATATTTCCTACAAATTAATTTGGTTTGGTCATTTCATAACTTTGTGTGGTCTAAATATTGAATTGTCTGTTCTTCTCTACATAATTTGAAATCGGCTACTTCTACAGATCTTTGACCTCTACACCAATGGCATTGTGGTGCCCTATCCCAGACAGTCTTTTCTTTTTCAACAGTCTTTTTCTTCAGAGGTAAATAAGTTTCCATAAGGAAAATTTAAGTTTCAGCCGGCCTTCCCAAATCCATCCGCTATTTAGTTACCCAGTTTCAACAAGAAGGAAGACACATCAAATGTACCTTGAAAGCCTCAAGAGGTATCTTATCGCAATGGAAGTAGGAAGGGTTCCAATGTATCAAGTGTCAAATACATTTATTCGAGTGGTTGTGAAAAGTTTAAATTGAATGACTAGTGCAGTTATAGATTTTTAGGTTCCTCTTTGACTGAATTGTACTACTCACATTATAATATATCTCTTAGATTACTTTTCCCTTTATATGTATTTTCTGCTTAACTGAACTATGCTTGTAGGTTTTACTTAAAAATATGAATTTGTTACTTTCAGTAGTTATTCCATCTACTAAATAATAAAAATCTAATAAAAATATCCATCTAATAAGAAATACATTCTATCGGTAATGAGCGAGTTCACGGTGTAAACATAAAGGAACTACCAATAGACGAAAAATTACTTCCGGTTGAGATTTAATTTTCATTTATCATCGTTTTGGCTGGTTCTTTTTAATTGATTTTATGATTCATTCTATTAGAGGCATGTTTAAATTTCATTCAAATAACACGTCAATGCACGTCACTTGTTACGAAACGAACTACGTACACCCGCCCACACACATTCTACTAACTTTACATGATGAACCTCTCTGAGGTGAACAATATTTCATATCCTTCATTCATATTCTTTCCTTATATTCCTAAGTTTAACATTATTCAGCATAATAAAAGCGTGCGAATTTTCATTTTATTATAATGAATCTCATATTAGGTAGATAGTTGAATTTACATCGCACTGGAGCAACACAACGTGTTATTGGCAACGGTCCAGGATCAATCCCGAAAGGAAAATGGATCTATCTTACTATCTTGAACCTTCCGAGTTTCACGAGATTTCCGAGTAGTGTAATGTTGCTTTTTCCCCACAACACATGACTACTGAATCCGTTGGTTGAGAGAATCATAAGAAGACTATTGCCCAAGAAGGTGAAAACTAGTTAGGAGCCAAGCAGGGAAGGCTACAAGCTGCTGAGCGTATATACATATGCGTGCATCCCTCAGAGATCTACGTAAATACGCATGCTAAGCAAACACTACGAGAGGAAATTTCAGTGTAAACAAACAAACCAGACGATCTACGGAGATTTTACTTCTGTCCAAATACTCTGGTATAATATGTATCGGGGTTTCCTTAAAATGTAGCTTATCACCGATTTTGCAACGCTTGGCGTTTAATCCAACTGGTGTTGACACGTTAACTCAGCATTTATTCTTTGGAATTTTTGATGGCGAAGTGATAAAACCGTACTACAAAAACGAGCCATTTGCCGTCACGTTCGGAATGCGTGCAGGAAACATTTCCCGTTGCAGAAACACTACCGTCATTTACATTTACCTTGATAGAAAAAGTCTCAAAGCGGAACTTCTGAGACTCCAAGAAAATGTCTCGCCCGGGTATGGTAGATTAAGGGAATTTCTCAGCGTTCACGTTAAAAAAAAACATACGGAGTACACGAATCATTGCAGAAACACCGCTGTCCATATTAAGCTTGACAGAAAATGCCCGTCATACTTCATGGTCATCCTCTTACGTATTCGACGGTCTTTGGTTGCATAGAGTTTCGAACTCGTAACCCTATTGTTGCTAATTCGCAATTTTTTCCTTCCAACTGGGCTATCAATGCCCCTTATATTCTATGTGCTGCATCAAAAACGTTTAAAGTGCAAAGAGAATATTTTTTCAACTGATATGTAAGCAAAAATACAATTGTTACAACCCAGAATCAGCATATCGGGAAACGAAATTCCACCAGAAATTAAAGACAAGCAGATAAAACTAAGCTATGCATTTTATTTGCAAGTTATTTTAAGAAAACCGTGCTTTTAGAAAAAAAAGGTTCCGGTGATCTCTACGCGTACATTCACTAATTTAATATCGATATAGGATTACGATTGAAAACACTTTTAAGAACTTACACAAACATTTTGTTTCCGTACAAAAAGATATTTTTTTTATTCTTCCAAAAAAAAGCACAAAGTGTATCGTCTATAAAATACTTCACTTTATTAGAAACGAAAGCCGATTAAAAAAGTTTCTTCATTATTTTTTATAAAGTCGGGTCTCCGCGTCAGTTTTTACTTGATCCGTAAATCCGCCGTGTTTCAACAGTTTCCCTCTCCACCTTGGCAGAAATCGATAAAATTAATTTACTAAGTCTGGGAAATACATTTCTATGCGAAACCGATCACCCGACCGGCGAGGGCTTTCGCCCCTTTAATTAGACTCTTAAAAAGCCCTGGGATTCTAAGTAACAGTAGAATAAAATCCCAGTTTTCATTTCCTTTATCCCCTCGTTGCATATTGTTTTCCTTCAAAACCGAATTACGAGATCCTCATGAGTTATTCCGCTTTCTTCTTCGCTTTCGATTTGTTTGCCCGGGACACATATTGCTTTGGTGTCGCGAGAAATTGTTTTCGGGGGAGGGCCGCCCACCCGTGTCGGGGAGGGCCGCCCACCCATGATCCTCCCTGCCCATTCTCATTTCGATGGGCAGAGAGCAGGGCTAAAAACAATTAATATGCGCCGAAGGAGGGATTGCGAGAGAAAGTGCGCGAGGTTTTCGCAGGGAAAAAGTCATTAAAAGAAGACACAATGTACGTCGGAATCTAAAAAAAGGAGCGACGCTAATCAAGTAGACTTTAGAAGATGCTTTTGATGAAAAGGGACAAACTCGTCAGTGAGCTTCGTCTGATATGAAATACTTCCGGCGAGATTGAATTTAGTTCCGGAATCCTTTCAATGTACTTATTATATCGAACATAGAAGTTAGAATTTAATATTCGAATGCCAATCGGAATTTAGATTACCTTAGTCCTTATGACTTGCCAGTTGAAATGCTGCTTGGCAGTGACTTTTCAGTTTATGAATGGTGTATTGCAGATGAAAAATCGCTAGATATCCCATATGTCAGCCCATTCTTGAATTGATGTATGTTACCCGCACAAAATCTGCGTCTAAAATGATAAAAGCCAAAGTGGGCAACTGCCGTTGAACCGAACAGTACCCTCTAACCAATCCATGGGGCTTGTAGACATAAATCCTTATGGAAATAGTGTTTAAATTTGAATTCCCTGCCTCGCCTTAAAGCCTAAACTGTGAGTTTTTCAAACCCTCAGTACAAATGAGTATTGACAAGCTTGATATGAGCTATAGTCCAATGAATCAATGGAAAGCGATCCACATTATGGATCTTTGATTGCTATTTATTGATCTGGACAGAAATTCATAGTTCCCCTAGAAAAAAATCTATAAAAATGAATCCATGTATTCCTGTTTTGCCAATTTTTCTATATGTATAGACTGTTTTAAAATAATTTGAAAGTTTACAAGCACACAAATGCTATTTAAGTTGCATTTCCTACTGACCAGTAGAATCGTATATCAAAAAGTAACTCTTCTATGTATATTAACACTGAGGCAACCATCATCTATGAGGAAACAAAAGTTAAACATGTACAGTATGATGTAATGAAGCTAAAGAACCGTGTATTTCATTTATAAACATCGACGCTTCAGTTCATAATGCCTGAATTAGTTAGAATGGCATTACATGATTCATAAATCCTCATAGTAAATTAGAATGGATTACAGTAAAGTCAATGTCTGTTTTTTAAAGTTAAGGATATGAAGTTAAAGGATGTAAGTCAATAACGTGTTTTAATGCTGGCAATAATGTTGTTAACCACAATTTCGGGAATTAAGTTCCACTCGTGCAACAATGCTGTCTTCAGGGCATTTATATCTCTAGGAGGAGGATGTTTCCGTGCAACTGCTTTTCCAAGGTAGTCCCATAAGTTCTCTATCGGGTTCAGATCAGGAGATTTTGCTGGCCACGGTATTCGCTCAATGGCTTCACTTTCAAGGAATTCGTCAACGAGGTTTGCTCGATGTGGACGAGCATTATCGTCCATAAATAAAAAGTCAGATCCATATGCACCTCTGAAAAGTCACATAAGGTTCTAAGCCCTCATTCCGATTTCTTTAGCAGGTCACAGATCCGCTGTTGAAAACGTGTAAGGGCGTACGTCCATCGACCATTATTCCTCCCCATACCATCACACCTGCACTACCGAAACGATCACGTTCCATAATGTTCGAAGGAGGATTTCGCGTTCCTGACTTCCTCCAAATGTAAACCCGTTTAGAATCAGATGTTAAACTGAACTTCGACTCATCAGTAAAGAGAACATGGGTCCATTGGTATTCATTCCAGTTCTGATGTTCTTTGCACCTATTAAAACAATCCCTCTTTTGTTGAGAGGACAGTGAAACACATACCCTTGGCTTTCTGGCTTAAATGCCTTTTTCATTAAGCCTTCTGCATACAGTGTGACGTGATACAACAGTTTCAGTGGCGGCTGCAACCTCTGAACTTAACTGCCGAGAAGTAGACTTCCTGTTACTACGAGCAGTTATTGCCAGATATCGATCTTGAGAAGGAGTTGTTATTCGTTTACGACCTTGTCCAGGCCTCCTTGCAACAGTTCCAGAGTTCTGAAATTGTTTCCATATCGTAGAGACGGTCTATCGTGAAATGTTCACAAATCTCGCTGCCTCCATGATTGTGTGCCTGCTTCTAAACGGCCGATAATTCGCCACTTCACAGATTCTTCCAAATGATACTTCGGAGCCATAACAAACCGTTTTAAGTCCTTACACACTGAAATCAAACTCTGTATTGCAGAAATTCACTCAGATATTCGTTTTGCGCAAAGTTCTTGATTCACCGTCGGATGACGTAACGCCTTGATTTGCATATCAGAAACCGTTTGATCACTTTTGTTTCGATAATGCTAATTAGGCTCGTCTTTCACAGATTCCCTGCAAAAATGGATTACATCGATTGGGTATTTCATGGAATATCATTATTTTTGGGTATGTAAAGATAAATTTGGACACGAGTGTATTCACGACGCTAGGACGTAACGTGAACTTCATCAAACTATTGTTATAATTGTTTGTTTCAACTTCCAAATCTTCCAACAGTATTTTTTGAAAGCAGGTCCTCAGTGCACTCCATATGCGCTTAGTGCTTACTTGGCAATAACTCACTAGAAATTGAGCCTGTTTCTGGACTAAACGGGGTTTCCTTTAATGGCGCAAGGGCAGGATCTGGCCAAACTAATTCAAGCAAAGTTATTGAAGTGAGTAAATGAACATACACACACGGAAAGCTTTTACTTACACAAAAAAGAGAAATACTCCCAGAGTAGATACAGAATTCTAACCTGCGGCGCCTACAGATTGCAAGATGCTGGAGAAGTGGGCTTGATTAGAGGTTTGATCTAGGTGTAGTCAAACACTAAACAGACAATATCCAGTAATGCACGTACACATACAAGGAAAGTTTTATTGACACAGGAGGGAGAAATGCACCCAGAGTAGTTACCAGGAATCTAACCTGGGCCATCTACAGCTCGCAGGCTTCAGTGGGAAAGTTCACTGAGCCACAGCAGCCTCCTGGACTGCATGGGACTTACTTGAAAAGTGATTTAAGTATACCACTGTGATTAGTCCGATAACAAATGCATTTACGTCCGGTAGTGGATATTTTTCCAGAATCCCATTTACGAGTAAATGTTGAAATAGGACCACATGCCTTCTCCCATTTGGATTTGATTGCTATTTCAGAATTAGAGAGAGGCTGGCGTCACCGTAAAATGATACAGAGGTTCCAGACCGCATCTTCTCAAATTATTGTCATCGTAATTTTGGGGTACAAATCCCGGTGAGTTATTATTGCTGGTCCAACATCCGAATCCGAGAGTGCCCGTATCTAGTAATAACAATCGCTTCTCCCCCAGCGAACCCCCCTTCGCCTTTCCATTCTGGTATAATTAAGTTTCCCCAGACCTATTAAAATATATGGGTGTTATATCTTAGCCTTTATTCCGACTCTGACGTGAGCACCAAAATCAAATTAAGTCTGCCCATTTTAATAAAAATGCTTCATAACTGTCTCCAAGACTTGGATATTGCCCCGAGAAGGTAGGACCGCTTAGACTGCGAAATGTGATATTTGCTTCCTCCTGCTTTTGAAACTTATTAATCACGGTGGACGTGCTTTATGGTTATTTAAAGAGATCGCGTTGCAGACCGCTTGCCTCAGGTTACTGTGACAGGGAATTTTACACAATTCCCTCTTTAAAACGAGTGATGTTGGCAGTCACGTGAAATGGCGCTGTTCAGTCAGAATCATTAGAATCCAATGCGGACACGTCAATGCAATAATTCCCCTTCATTTGGATTCCGACATTATGAATATTTAAGTGCCGCCAAATTCAATATTCATGAAGTGAACATTGCGTTTCCGGTTTTAATAGGGCACTGGATCAGGCCTCTTCGTTAAGAGAGGTGGAAAAAGAATAAACCCCAATCTGTCCACTCAGGTGGGTCTGTCGCTAAGTGGTCGCTTTGTGGTAGGCGAGGGTTCGTTAGACACGGATGCACGACTTAATGTTGATTTCAAGACGCTGCAGTGTCAGTGCCGAAAGAGGATTTGAACCCGCTGCCTGTTAAACCTACCATCAGATTGGTAGGTTGGGTGGTCATGGTAAAAGAGCTATATTTGGCCAAGCTGCGCCAAACACAAGACAGACGAGACGTTAAATAATGAACATACAAACAAGGAAAGCTTTACTGATACATAGGGAGAAATTCGCCCAAGGTAAGTTACATGAATCGAGCCGGCTAGCTTAAATATAATACCATTGCTCAACATACTCTGGAGGCAATTGATCGAGCTTCTATACGTTTTAGTCATGTAAGTAGCTTTGAATCGTGTATTAGATTGTATGAGAGAGTAATAGCAGCATTGGGGATTGTTTAGTTAATTGGGTGGCTTAAAGAAAATACTTTAATGTGAATAATGGTTAATTTAAGTTCCATATTGATCATCATACTCATATTGTTAGGGTTTTATGACGCAAGGGCCATATTTGGACAATCTACGGCAAACACAATACAATGTTGTGTAATACACGTTGTTGAGTTGAGCATACACGCAAAAGGAAAGTTTTACTGACACAGAATAGAGAAATACACCCAGAGTAAGTTATAGGAATGAAATCTGCACTGACTATAAATCGCAGGTTGATAGGCAGTGGGTAATCCACTGATCTAAAATGGCCTCGTAGAAAGATTATGACTACACAATGGCCTCGATAAGTATTTTTGCACTACTTCCTTACACTTTGATGTCTGCACAATATTCTTTACCCACCAAATGTCAGGTCCATTCAGCCTTCATTTAGCAATAAGAATGACAAGACCGTAAAGCAACAAACCAAACCAAATTCACGTTTAGCCCCATCGTTGGTCTGTACAATTAAATAATGACAGTGATCATCACTCGTAAGTTTTTCTGACACTTCCCTTTTCATTGTTAATAGTGTCTTCAGACTTCCATTTCCGAACCATTCTTCGCTGTTTTAACCCGTACACCACACATCCTTTCTAACCCATATTTCCCAGGGTCAAATTATCCCTCATGTAGCAAAAAATGACCTTAGAGTAAGAAACCAAACTAACCCAGGGAATTCCCATGTTCCAAATTCACCCCTGAAATGAATGGGATATGCTAGGCTATTCCCTAGGAAGAATCCAGTCAGACTGCTTTAGGAAGGGTTTCCCGAAGAATACCGGGAGAGTTCATCTTAGGGTAGTTTAACAAAGACGTCCCTCCTGGTTGATAATACTAAGAAAGACTTGTTCATCAGCGTGACAGTTTGGCCAGTTTGGGCCATTTTAGACGTTGATTTCGTAAGGGTGATTTATGATTTCACGAATGTTGATATGCTTGACGTGCACCTAGCATACGGAGAAGTTAACGGAAACGGACGAACATGTGTGAGATCCGTTCAGAACAGATGTGTGTTAAATTCACCAATGTGTAACCAGAAACAGGCATAATGCCGGTTATAGAAGATCGAAGCACATCCTTTCTATGGAACTTTTTCGAAACATCGACGCTCTCGAGTTTGCATTACTGTTCGTAGTCACAACTTTGAGCACCTGCAGTGAAACTGAGTGAAATACTATTGTCAAACTGTAAAACTAGTGTAGGAAAAAATGTTGTTTGTCAACCTCCTGTCTCATTTTGGCACCTTAATGAACCTTCTAGAATATACGCGTAACGGTTGCAGACATACATCCCTATTAGAGAGATTTTCAGAGTAAACAAACAAATCAAACTGAAGACGGGGATTTTACCGTCTACAAACCAAATTCTCTGTCATGATACATATCAGGGTTGTCCAGGTAGGTAGGTAGTTTAATTAACCTCACACTGGAGCAACACAACGGTCTATTTGCGACGGTCCGGGATCAAACCCAAAGGAAAAGATCAGAGGCCAACACCACGTAATTTTGAATCACAGTCAGATGATGAGGTCACACCAGACCCCACTCTTCAAACTTCCACACCACGCCAACGTGAGGACATTTGAGGCTAAGACAGATTTAACATGCACCAGCCTTTACACGACGGTATTTGGTTGGATTCGAGCTCCCAACTCTCCGGTTGCTAATCCGTTACTCTTCCAACCAGGCTACCGCGGCCCCTACTTTGCCAAGAAATAGTGTGTAATAAATCCATTTTACTTGACGTGCGTGATATTTCGACTACCCTATTTCATTGGAATGGGATAATCCGTCCACAGGAAAGGCCACACTTCCCAAACCTTTCCCCCTCTCTAGAGCTGAGGGACATGTGTACACGAGGCGAGCTCTTTCCTTCTTGGCTGACGGAGCATCAGCATTTGGTTAACAAGCATCCAACCATTTAAACTGTTGTCCGTAATTAGCGCGTCTGAGGGATTGAGACAATTTCGGACTGCTAATGATTTCAGAAACTGTGCAGAAGCGCTAATGGGTGGGACAAGTTGGTCGCCGGAGGAGTGGGAAAATCAGAGTTATAGAATATTGGGACGGAGGGTTTGTGTTTTGGGGAATTAAAGGGATTAGCGAAGGAAGCCGATGAAAGTGTGCATTCGCGTAAAAACACACATGCTTTTCGAGTCAACAAATAATACAGAAGCATAGGCTGTTTCCAAGCAACAATGGGGCCGCAGTAGTGTAACGGATTAGCAACCGGAGGGTCGCGGTAGGTAGGTATTTTAATTAACCTCGCACTGGAGCAGCACAACGACTGTCCGGGATCAATCCCCAGGGGAAAGAACCGAGGACAACAGCACGTAATTTTGATCACGGTCATGACGAGGTCACAACGGTCATGGTACCCCACTCTCCAAACTTCTATACCACGCCAACTTCAGGACATTTGAGGCCACGACAGATTTAACGTGCACAAGTCCCCCTTCTCCACGACGGTCCGTGATTGAATTCGAATTCGCAACCTTCCGGTTGCTAGTCCGTTACTCTTCCAACCGGGCTCCTCTGCTCCCAGATGGTTGCGAGTTCGAATCCAACCAAAGACCGTCGTGTACAAAGAGGGCTGGTGCACGTTAAATCCGTCGTGGCCACAAAATTCCTCACTTTGGCAAGGTGTGGAAGTCTGGAGAGTGGGATGCCAGCTCAGGTGTTACCTCATCATCTGACCGTGGTTCAAAATTACGTGGTGTTGTCCTCGGGTTTGACCCCGGACCGTCACTAATAGCCCGCTGCGTTGCTCCAATGCGACGTTAGTTAACTACATGCCTACCTACCTACCTGTCATTAATACATTAATTCATTAAGCAGAGCAGAAAATTATTTGGAAAACGGTCATGTTTTCATTTACACATTTCAACAGGGAAATATCCAATTCCCGAGACACGAAAGTCCTTGCTCTGACACCCTTCACTCATCTTTAGCATATTTAGCGTGACAAATACCCCGAACCTAGAAAAACGAGTCAGCAGCCACACTTTTCTTCGAAGATGCTCATGAATCACCCCTTCCACTTGTCAGCTATCAGTTCAAAAATGATTTTGTAAAAAACGTCACTCAGCTACGGAACCCTTTGTTCCTCGTGTATTAATAAATCACTTTCGGTAGAAGAAGGGAGGCAGAAAGGAAGGCACTCCCGATGGCTACGGGGAGATAATTCTGGTTGATGTTGCGGATACCCTTCCAACATAACACGCACCTTCTGATGTTTCCTTTCAGGACAGTAATCAGATTGTGTGGGAGATGTCTGTTGGGATAGTGTTGGTACTCTTTTTGATGAAAAATACACCTGTCTTTTATTTGATTCCTTCTCTTCCAGATTCGGGACGTGTATTGTTTCGTTGCAAGCCTGGGTGTGGGCGTTGAATAGACTTTGGAAATTACCGACATTCTATATGCCGAAGAAGTTCTAAAGATTATTGACTTCTAAATATGAATCAATTTTGTAATTGCAGTTGAGCCTTGGTTATTCTGGCAATGTGGACCGAGGCCACCTCGGAACTAAAAACACGAATAATATGGACGCAGTAAGAAAAAAAAGCCGTACGAAATCCTGAAAAAAATTGGCTGTACTTCAAGTTACAACTCGGATTGAAGGATCCGTAGAGCTACAATTAAAAATAATTTATGCTACGATTTGTATCACAGTATGTATTAATTTTTCAATAAATCTGAAAGCAAGTCGCGTACGTTTTATATTCTCTTGAAAAAGGCCTTAAAAAAGACCTTTCTAGCCTTGTCCAAATCTGGCAATAGCGTCATACAAATTAGACAGCCAACCTAACCACTACGAAACTTTTAACACAAATAAGGTAAGTTAGAAATATGAACAAATTAATGAGACATAAAGATGAATACTCATCAAAGTAAAATAAAAGCATACATTTTAAGAGAAACGAATACAATAATTTAACTCACCAAGTGGTATGACGAGGTATCTCGTTCATCAAGATCTGACCAATTTTGCAAATGACGAAATATTTGGTCATCGAGATATTGTTGATTGATGACGACAAGGTCAAGATCTGATCAGTTTTTTCTAATGAGATATATCGTCCATCAAGATCTGGTCAAGTTTGTTTAGATGCCGCGTCGAGACAACCACCAGGAGGGTTAAAAACTAGTCTGATTTGCTTTTAACATAAAAGTTGCAATTAAGGTGTATGTATACACTAGAAATCAGGAAAATGGACCATAATATTGTGATATTTTAATTGCTTCAAAATATTTCGTAATTTCTTAGCTTCCAAACAATACCAATTTCTTGTAAATATTCGAAATAGTTTTCTAGTTACAAATGTTTTCGTTATGTACTGTCTCCATGTACAAATATCGTTGCCAAAACTTTTAACTTGATTTCTGAAGAACTTCGTTTTTGCAATAGGATGCTTTGTTCAAACAGTGACAACTCGACAATAAATTGATCTATTGTAATTATTTTTGTATCATTATAATCTCTATAATACAATGAATGTTTTGACCCTCGGTTAAAGTTATTGGTTAAGAAATGAATTTCTAGTTGATTTTTAAATGTCAAAATTCCTGAAAATCTTGATTTTTTAGACTTCCTTGGGGAACAAAATTGTATAAAAAATTTTCTCCCTAGCAACTAGATTGAGGATCAAAACATGAAAACTAATATTATGAATAATTTCCAATAGGAATCGTCTTTCTGAACAAATTAGAATTTGAGATACCACTGTTCAAATATCCTGCTAATTAGCTACTTATATCTAAATTAGATAATTAATGATTAGATTAATCTGAATTTTTAAAATTGAAATGAGTTTAGGTACAACCCAAAGACCTATTGTAAAAAAATTGATTTTTAAAGTCGAAATTTAAAAAACTTCTAGTGTATACATTTACCTTAAGTGAATCCACGAGGGAAAACAACGCAGGGCAGAAGTCATGAACAGAGCGAAAATGAGAGGTGGTATTCATAGCATGCCAGAATTAGAAGAATCCTCCTTTATGAAATATTTTCGTATTTCACACAGAAATCCCGTATGCAGCTAAATATCGGAAATAGTCACATCATGTCACAACGAAACCTCTCTGAGATTGTAAAAGAAATAAAAATAATAATTTAAGACGCAAGGAAGAGATGTGAAGAAACTTGATTTCTGCATCGCTTGCAACATACGGATCTAGAGAAACTATTCTTATAAAATGTGAGGAAGGATATTGAGAAATTTGATTGCCTAAGAAAGATATAAGGATATTTTAAACACATCTATAGTTTAAAATGGTGAGATATGTGTTTCTTTGATTGCGAAGTATTTACAGAAATCGTGCTGCTTAAATTCGAGAGATATCTAAGGTGAAAGATAAATGTGTATGAATCGCTAAAAATTTAGTTTTATACACTTTTAGAATTACGCGGTTAATTTTCTTAAACTTGTAATCATTTTTGCCCCAGAATCTAGTTTCGTTACTTGAATCCTATGGAGTTGCTGTGGCTCAATGAATTTGCCTACTATGCTATCAACCTGCGAGTTATAGGCACGCAGTTTCGATTTCTCCCTTCTATTGCTCTTCTTTGTATTTTAGTAAAGCTTTCCTTGTGTGTATGTCCATTTACTTGAGGTATTTTGGCGCAGATTAGCCATAAAAATCACACAACCAACCGTTACATGAATTTAAAAAAATACAATATTTCTAATTAGTGTGTAGGGTAATATGATGGGCGTTTAATGAATGTTACGATAAATGAAATGAGCTGGTTTATAATAGGAATATAAATTTTGGATTCATGAATTCAACTATAAAATTATTTAAAGAGGACAGAGGAGAGGTATATATATCCCTAAAGTTGTGAATCGAACAGAAATCGAAATTGTTTGTATATTGGCGATGTCAACAAACGGATACAAGCAATATCAAATCAACCCGTATGGGATTCATTCACCTAAGTTTGTGGCTCGGTTTAGTAATGCTTTTTATTTGAGCTCTAGACCTGCATAATGTGGCTAAAATTACGCGGAAGAGCTAGCCACACTAATAGGATTCTTCAACAACCCGATGACAGATAGCGATGAGAATTCTGGAAGGTAAAAAAGAAAATATGCTTTAACGAACGCAAAAATTGGTTTAACGTCAAAAAACGCCGACTTGCTTTTCGACAAGAGAATGGGATGCAATTGATGCGGACGTTCAGGAGATAATTATAGTAACATGACTGGGGTAAGCACCTTTTTCCATGCGCTGCATTAGAATCAAGGGTACAACTGTATTATACGCTTTGTTTGGTGGCAACGCTCATGGCGCGTTTTTTGGCGCACTTTTTATGTCGCCAAGGAAAGAATTCTTAGAAAAATCGTTTTTTTTAAACGGAAAATAATAAGCATTAGAATAAAGTAATTTTAACGGAAATGAAAAGAACATTCTACAATATTCGAAATGAAAATTTAAGCTTTCGGCTTTCCGAGGTTGCCTAAAATGGGAATAACCTTAATAAAGATGGGTTGCCTTCACTGCCATACCTCGCTATTAAAAGTGCTCCAAAAAACGCGCCAAGAGCGTTGCCACCAAACAAGGCGTATAATAGAGCTGTACTGAAATAAGAATTAATACCAGCAAGTACATGAAAAGTTGCTTTATATTTCTGAATAATTTTATTTCATTTGGGGGTATGAATTGACTTTTTCCCATGATTATATTCATAATAAACGAATGTAAATAAGGTATGAAATATGAGTAAGGGCACTGACATAAATAGATATCAGAAACTATATTGAATAATGAAATAGAAATAAATGGTAAAATTATGAGATGTTGAATAGAATAAGAATTTTCAGCGCAGATGCTATACTCTGGTTTGCTAGTTTGATGAGAAGTTCCTTGAGCAATCAAAAACAATATGCAGGATCTGTTAAATTTTATCCAGCGTGAGATTACGATTCAGTTTCCACAATACCAATTCTATTGCCAACTGCACCATTACCAAAATTCTAATCCCATTTTAATCAACATCATTTGCAGCTGGCAATTACAAAAAGTGAAGTACGTTAATAGTTTTTTGGTTGCAAGTCAAGGTATACAGGCTAAGCGAACACAAGTGCTTCAATCGAGATTTCAAAATTAATTATTTTCTAAAACGAGAACGTGATGACAAAATCGAAGGTCCATCCCCCCTCCCAGTGCTACATCCCCTATCCTTCCCTTTCGGGTCGCTTCTTTTGGTAGAAATTTAAAAGAGAATAGGAAACTCGAGATACTATTTCGTTCCATTCTTTTTTTTTGTCCCGTTCCATTTAAGAATTTTTTTTCGAACTCCATAAAATACTTAATTCAAATTGTTTTAGCCTCTGAAAACTTCATTAGTATCATTGGGCCTAATTGAATTGAGGATTATTTCGCTTCTCGTGCCAGCTGAACAGAGGAATAAAATGAATGCTATGCTGATTGCTTTTGAAAGCAATTTAATCATCTCGAAGCATTCTGGTCGGTAATAGAAGGCTTAAAGGAAAATTTCATTTTATATCAAATCTCCCCCCACCTCTTTTTGCTTCTCCTTTTTCTTTATAACTTACTTTTCTTTCACTCACTCCGGAAAGAAAACTTTTTCCTTCTATTTGAACAGCGCAAATAACACCAAAGTCTGGGATAACGTTATTTACTCAATCCCCGTCTGACATGCATCAATATCCGTTGAGTATATATACATGACAAGAGACCAACAAAAATTACTTACACGTAATTAAATTACACGCCGTTTCAAAATTATGCGAGCGGAAATAATAAAGGCAAAAACATATGAAGTTAATCGTGGATGGCAAAGGGAGTGGAAGATGGCAAAAAATTCTGGAAGACAAAGGTCTCAACGACCCGAACAAAATTTGTCAATCGCCTTTCAATTCTTAAAGATTAAAAAGTGCAGTTTTCCTTTTTGTCTTTCCCTCATTGTGTTCAATTTTGAGGATTGCTATGGAGTGCGCAGCAATTAAGAATTCTATTCTCTTCCGATCAATAATTCTGAGAGGTAGCTTGACGAAATACATCTAAACTCTACTTTATTCAGAGAGAAGAAACTTTCGTCATCCGTTAGTTTTTGCCTTTTTTTTCTTCACGTCGTATTTTTTGCCCGCAATTGTTGAGAAATTTTCACTCATAAGCTTGGAATAAAATTTAAATTAGTAACCCGCTTCAAGCGATCTTTTATTCTTTCGGCAGAGGGAAGTTCTTCAGTTTTACTTCCTCTTTCATTGAATAGAATAATTAATCAACTCTTACTGGTGATAGAGTATTTGTAGGTTGAGCTTTTTGCTCCTCTCTCTCGGGCTAGATAAATAGATAAACAGAATTTGGACCAAAAGCAAACATAATCGGCACGTATGGATTAAATTGGATTGTTTAAAAGTAAATGGGTAAAAAATTACTTTAAAAACTTCACCTTATAAAAATTTAGTTTTGTATCATAATTGTAGTCTCTACAAGTTTTTTCCCAGATCATTAACCCTCCAAGTGGTTTCGACGAGATATATTGACCATCAAGATCTGAGCAATTTTGCTACTGACGAGATATCTCATCAAGATATTGTGATTTTTGATGAACTGAATCTGACCAACGTCTAGTCAGTTTTTCCTAATGACGAGATATCTCGTCCATCAAGATCTGGTTAGTTTTATTAATGACGAGATAACCACCAGGATGGTTAACTCTCCAAGTGGTTTCGACGAGATACCTCGTCCATCAAGGTAAGTAGTTAATTAAAGTCGCACTGGAGCAACACAACGGGCTATTCTCGTCCCTCAACACCTGCCCAATTTTGCTAATGACGACATATCTCGTCAACAAAATATTGAAGATTTTTTGATGAGAGATCAAGATCTGGTCAGTTTTCTTCTAATGACGAGATACCTCGTCGAGGCAATTACCAGAAGGTGAAGTGTTTTAATTTTCAAATGAGTCTTTTTTTTTCGAATACGATTTCAGCACGTCGCCAATAGAAATTCCAAAGAATAAATTCGAATTTTTTGTAGTCAATTGATCAACGTCAATTAGATTAGATGCCCGACGTCACAGAAGGGTGATATACTACATTTTAAAGTAACCCCTATTTGTATCATGTGAGGTATTTGAGTAATAGAAAGTAAACTTGGGTTGTGACATAAAAGGCAGTGCAACAGGTTGTAGGATTAGTTGAAAGTTTCCCTGACCTGTTCAAACCATCGACCTTAAAATGAAATAGACGAAGCATGTGTTCACAGCTTCATGCTATCTTCCATTTGCTGGGTTTGAAGATCTGTCACGTGGTTGAGGGGAAAAGCAGGAATACGAATTATTGATTGGTTAAAGTGATTATCCACCGTGATTAAAAACACTAGTCTGGCTTCTATAGCCAATCGGCTAAGTCGATTTGTGATTTACCCTTCAGAGATCTTACGACAGCGATTCCGTCCACATGATCCGTCTATTTCATTAGAAGGTCGATGGTTCAAACCACCTCACACCGCTATTAGGGATGATTTTTGTAAAGCTTAAACCAAATGGTGCAGTTATTTAGTCATTGTGCATTGCGGGGTAAAATCATTACTGTACTACTTGGAAATATAGTCTCTCAGATGGTGAAGGATAGTAAGATGGAAATTAATTATAAAAAATCTAAATCTATACACTTTTATGATATTAAAATAATTTCAGGGACTCTTGATCATAAGGTTAAGTAAATTGCCACGAGATCAAACTTAACAAATAAGTATAAAAATACAAATGATAAGCAGTTAAATATAGAAAAACGAAAATTTGGCAACTGACGAAAATCTGGGATGAGAAGTTTAGAACGGCTTATGTAGTTCTTCATTGAAGTTATTCCTGAATGCTGTATTTATGAATTTATAGAAATAAGGTATTCATGCTGTTTTGCATATCACCATACGTTATCATTTTTTTCGATATGAGATTTCAATCCGAAATAGCAATATTTAATTTCATGCATACAGCACATAACACCCCTTTTACTGTTTGTTTTAGTGATAAAAACACATTTTATTCTCTTTCTAATGCAATACTAGCGAATGAATTTAGGAATTAGAATAATACATTCACCACAATTCTCCGATGTTAAAGGAATTAGTCTGAAAAATGTCAAGGCATTTTACTAGGAAATATTAAATAAGATGTATAAAATATCCAAAGTAAATTAACCAATACATGTTGTACTCGACGTTATTAAATGTTTACTGATGACAATCTTGATTTTTATTGCATTCAAGATGCGGCTAATTGCGGAAGAATTCCGAGTAAAGCTTGATTGAAAAGTCTTGAAATTGATAATAATAGACAGATATCTTTTCTAAATTGGTTTTCGGTATCTGCTGGAATGACAAAAGTGTATTTAATCGATATATCAACCGTAGTAATTTTAAGCTTTTTCAAGTATTTTACGGAATCTACTGAGAGCTCAAGAAAAGCAACTACCATTATGAATTAAGAGGATTGTTCAGTGTAAAACAAACTATCGGAGTATAAAAATACTTTCCCGTCGAAAACTTGTTTTATAGCTTTTCTTGGACATGTTTGGTATAAATTTTTAATATAAGCGATGTGCTGAAATTGATTTCGAGAAGCATGCCAAGTTACGCCACAAGCTGGAAAACAGATTACCCCAAATACTAAAGCTAACAGTATTAAAGAATCCAGGAAAGATACTTTCGGTCAAGGATGTCCAAACTGGTTGGAAGTCATGCATAGAAGACTGTTTTGAAGAAAATATATACAGGGTGAGTCTAAACTAATACGACAAACTTCAGGGGGTGATAGAACACAACGAAACAAACACTTTTCACCATAGAATGTATGGTCGCTAGAGTGCGCTTTCCATTTCGGCACAAACACACGGTCCGTCTCAAGTTGGAAAGAAGAGGCATGAAACATGGAAACAACGCTTTAATGTCAAATAAACATCAATAACTGCTCGACAAAACGAAATAATAGATTTAGATTTGCATAAATTAAAGAAAAGTACAAGGAACAACTGATAAGAAAGAAATGACATGTACAAAACATAAGAAACTTTTCACATGGAAATGAAACGACATGTACAGACATCAGTCGGTAAATACAACGCAAATGCACAATTACATAAGCTGTTCAAAATGTCGACCACCACACTTGATGCAGGCATCACACACACACACACACACACACACACATCGCCGAAGTAACGCTTTTATACAAGCGTTTGACTGCGCTCTCTAGCGGCTAACCGCTGCACTTGCGACCATACATTCTATGGTGAAAAGTGTTTGTTTCGTTATGTTCTATCACCCCCTGAAGTTTGTCGTATTAGTTTAGACTCATCCTGTATGTCTGTGAACCCCTCAGGGTTTAATAGGACATTACATTCACACTTCAGTTGATGACCAGGACGTGACTCGAACACACAACCTTCTGATCTGGAGACAGCGAAATTTTAAATACAATTTATCCGAGAAATTAATTTACTCCTGTTTTTTTGTGCAACATCATTGAATATTCTCAATTAGAACTTTAGAATTCAACAAGGCTCAGTGGGTTCACTAGCAACCTGCGAGTTGTGAGAGGTTCGATTACTTTGGTTCGACCTTGTGGTTGTCTAGACGAGGTATCTCGTAATAAGCGAAACTGAGCAGATCTTGGTAGGCGAGATATTTCGTCCGTCAAGCTCTCGTCGTCTCTCGTCATCTCTCGTCATAAGAGGAAACCTGGCTAGATCTTAATCCTGTCACCATAAAAAAATCGGCAATATCGTGATGACGAGATATCTCGTCATTATCAAAATTCGTCAGATCTGGATGGACAAGATATCTCGTCAAAACCACTTGGAAGGTTAACTAAACTTGGGAGTATCTCTCTTTTGCGAGTTCGAATCCAAAGACCGTCGTGTACAAAGAGGACTGGTGCACGTTAAATTCGTCGTGGCCTCAAATGTCCTCACGTTGGCGTGGTGTGGACGTTTGGAGAGTGGGATGCCGGCTCAGGTGTTGCCTCGTCATCTAACCGCGGTTCAAAATTACGTGTTGTCCTCGGATTTTCCCCTTGGGATTGATCCCAGACAGTCACCAATAGCCCGGTGTGTTCCTCCAAGTGTGACGTTAATTAAAATACCTACCTACCAAATACCTACTTTCTCTCTTTTGTGTCAATAAAATTTTCTTTGTATATCCATTTACTTGACGTTATTTGGAGCACCTTAACCAAATATGGCCCTTGCACCATAAAACTCAACCAATTTGGAATTTATAATCGAATATAATTTAGCCTAACCATGGAAAAAAGCGTTACGGATTACATCGTTACACCCACATCAAAACAATCACTTTTTATCGATCCGAAGGGAAATTTGCCCTTCTTTCACATTTAAATCCTTGAGTTTTGTCGTTAAAAGGTAACGGGTAAAAAGTAGAATTGCTTGTTATTTCTGTTCTGTCACACAAATAACTCAAACGCCGCCTCGTTGCATCCCCAATCACCAACTCTAACCTCCTCCTCCGCAAATAACTTTCTTTCATCCGATACATCGATTACGGGGGGAAATCGTTATAGCTTTTCAAAAGAATCGATATCGGTGTTGCTATAAAACACTCACGGTCGGCCAGAGAAAGGGATTCATTCTTGGATGTTTACAGCGGCAATTTTTGCTCCTTTTTTTAGCCCCGGTTCGTGCCGTCCATTACGCGCTCCGCACTGCAAACCGTTTCTACACGGAGGATTTTTGTTGGATTAATTCACTTGATTTCGTGAGCTAACGCTTCATTTTATGGTATATGCACCCTTACACCGGTTTTCTCTTTTTCTTTAGAGGGAGATTCTGTTTGATTCCCTCATAAGGAAGAAGTAAACAAACATCAGAGGAAGTTGATGAAATTTAAGAGTGTGATGAAGGCAGAAAAAATAAAGCTGTGGGTGAAAAAGAAATGAAGATCCGGTATCTTATCTTTTCGTTCTGATTCTATGAACAATTCGTGTATAAAAAGCGTGTTTGTTTTCATGGTTTTTAAGAAGGTGAATGTTTCACTGAAAATCACCAGGAATAGCAACGGCATTACTAATACATTGTAATGAGTTTTTTTCTTACAAGCGTTGAGACAATATTGTTTAAATGAATTAACTATTATAGAAACCTCTGAATAAAGCAAATGCGTTTTCTTGCACATTCTAAGATCATGTAAAACAGTATTTGTTTTCCTGATTTTTCGAAGTAGAATGTTTCAGTAGAAATCTTCAGGCATAAAAAGTTGAGGCAAAAGAAGCTAATACATTGGAAGGAGTATTGTTTCTTACCAACGTTACACCAGCATTGATTGAATGAATTAACTATTATAGAAATCCTGAATGAAGCAAATAAGTAGTCTTGCACATTCAAAGATTTTGTATAATTTCAATACCCGTTTATATGTACTTCATTGGTAAGAATATGCATTTCATCCGATAGATGGAATTTGAAAGCTTCAAAAAAGACCAATAAAGATGAAAACAGGATGATGAAACTGGTCCACAGGCATTTCTGTGTAACAAAAAGCACAAAAGGAACAAAGGCAAAGGTAAACTTTTCTCTAGGATGATGGTGACTAATTGCATGTCCTTGCTGATAAGACGCCAACTTGTTGATCTTTGGCGACGGTACCACATAGTTGAATTTAATAACATGTTTTCTCAATACATATTCGATAAAACTCTCTCAATAAAGTTGACATTCCACGATTTGTTTTACCAAGTCGTAAGTCAAATGCACATAAATTCTCCTTTGACAGGCATTTTCTCTCAAGCTAAACGCAGGTGGCGGTTGTGTTTTAACGTTACGTGTTTCCTGACGTCACTAAACCTGGTTTTCTAATACGATTTCAGCCCTTCCCCAATAAAAATTCCACATAGCGATTTCCAAATTTACATGGTTTATGATTGATCAACACCAATCAGGTTAAAAGCCAACAGTCGCCCATACGGCCATAAACTACATTTTATAGTAACCCCGCTTCGTATCATGAGAAAACATTTGGAAAGCGAAAGTATTCATTTTCCCACTAGTTTGTTTTTACACTGAAACTCCCTCTCATACATACAGGTGACACAGCTTTTTAAGCGCATCAGTGCAAAGTGATCGTCGGGAAAATATTCGTCAAAAATAAAAACAAGTCCGAACGGATTCGGAAACGAAATCGTAATGTCACTCCATCAAGGGGAGCGGAGATGAAAGATCAAGAGCGGGGTCACAGTCGCATTAACGTCGCAAAATGAATCGGTAGGAGATGAAAAAGCAACGTCGAGAAGAAAATTCAGGTAATTCCTTTTCCACCTTCACAGCCAGATAAAAGCATACCGCAAAGAAACAATAAGCAAAATACACACTTAAGACTAGACAAAGGATTCGGGGCATTAGAATAAAGTGCCTTTATTTCTGAGTTCCAGGGACATGAAAACACTTTGCAAACATTAGAGGGAGGGACAAGATTCGTTGAGTTCTCCGCAATTACCTCACCAAGAGAGGCAATAGATAAAAATGCATGGATACATAACAGCAATCGGAACGGGATCGCTGCAAATTAAACTAGCTGATTCCGAAAGAAAAGCTTTCCACAAAGTGCATTTCGTCGCTTCTTTTGGGGCGTCTTTGTTTACTTATGTGCGTTTATACAACAGCTGTGATTCTTGTTGCTCTTCATTTGTTCTTATTTTTGAGATATTTTTCCCGGAGAAAAGAGGTTTCCCGTTTCTTTCCTTCAATGGGATGTCGTTTCTTTCTTTCTTTTTTTGTTCTTGCCGAAACTCCTGTATTTCTCTCTCTCCCGAGTTGTTACTGTTTGAACATGATGTACCTTAATGGCCAGCTACTATTTGTGCGTGTTTTTTCCCCGTCTTGAACTGCAGAGTTCCAAGATCGGTGTAACTATTTTTATCCGGTGTCTTTACTTGCCACATTCATTGTTCCCGAGTATAAATTAAGGAGGCTTCAAAAAAGGACGGATTCTAGTTTTCTCATTGATAGTTTCCTTTCTAATTCGTTTCTTTGGGAAGAATGAGCGTAGAACGAAAAAACTGGAATTCGGGATTGAATGAAAGCAAACAACATAGAATTTGTTTTTGGAACTTGAAAGTGGTCAACCGACAAATAAAAAAGATAATCTTGCTTTCTTAAAAGATTTAATTAAAAACAAATATTTCTTTCAATGCGAATAAAATCTCTCCTCTTTGAAGTTAAAGAATGATCATCAAGCGGCGAACCGCACATGTCAGTGGTACACAAGAACTGCAGTTAATTCAAAACTTTTTTAAGTGTCACATTTTACACGGGTACATTTCTTACAAATAGTAAGCAAGACCGCTTTTATTCAATTCAGAATTTATGTTACCAAACAAAAAAATCTAGTTAAGCATAGGATTTATATTGAATATGTATAGTGACTAGAAAAAATATTTTTGAAACAATTTATAATTGCAACTTGGTAATAAAAAGATAATGCTCAAAAACATTCATACTGTTAATTACTTGAAATTATCTGTCTACACACTTATCAAAAGTATAAAAATAAACCATTGAAATCAAATAAATCTCACATAATTTAAGACACGTCACCGTCTGCATGACACACTAATGCCATTCTTTTCGGCATGCAGGTCGGGGCCGCGGTGGCCCGGTTGGAAGAGTAACAGATTAGCAACCGGAGGGTTTCGAGTTCGAATCCAGTCAAAGACCGTCGTGTGCAAAGTGGGCTGGCGCACGTTAAATCTGCCGTGGCCTCAAATGTTCTCACTTTGGCATGGTGTGAAAGTTTGGAGAATGGGGTGCCAGATGTTGACTCGTCATCTGACCGTGGCTCAAAATTACGTGGTGTTTTCTCCTACGCTCTTTCCCTTTGGGATTGATCCCGGACCATCACCAATTGCCAGTTGTGTTGCTCCAGTTTGACGTTAATTAAAATACCTACGTACCTGTCTAAATTAAAATCCCAAATTTGAGATTAAAAATAGACGATTAATGAATTCTTTATATAAGAAATTATATAAGATATCATAAGAAGCAGCTTCGAATGCTTGTAATAACTTATCACAGATTATATACAGATCTAACTCCCAGATTATATACAGATCTAACTCCCAGATTATACTTCGTAATAACGCTTCATCGTTTAACAATAAAAGTAATTTTTTAAGAATTGTATTGTACATAGATGTTTATGGTGTAATCAAAAGCGATGAAATGCAAGAATATTCCAGCTTTGAAGAATTTTCGCTTCAGTGGATGTCTTCTATAGCCTTCGATAAAATCAACGGACAGATGATTGAAACAGGATGCACTCTAGATGATTAAAGTCTCCACAAGGAGAAATTTTAATGACTTTCATGATCAAGGGAGCCTGAAGCATGACTTTTGAGAATTAAATACATGTAATTAAATTCCCAGTCACAAGATGATGCTTCTAACAATTATACGGAAATCGAAGTATAATTTCGAAGCTAATACCTGGTATTGAGATTAAGATTATGAACCGACATTTAGGGTAGATGGGTATTTCAAAGCACATGTTATTTAGTCTCATGAAGAAGTCAAATTAAAAATTTTGGAGAACCCTTTTGAAGGCAAGAACTAATTGTATTTCTGGAGAGAACATTATTAACATTTGCTCACAGAAATATCCCATTTGAATTCACTATCTTAAAATAGTAAACGTTTTCATCACGATACCTTGAAGAAATGTTGAGATAGTACCATTCTCAAAACTAATTCTCAATTCGTGAATTCCGTTCTACCACAGAAATTATTTAATGCTTAATTCTGTGATGATTACACGAAATTGACAATAACGAATAATTTATGGAATGCAACAAACAATATGTTTGAATGTTACTAAGAATATCAAATATCAGAAGGTATTATGTGGACACTTTGTATTTATTCCCAGAACGTGCATAAATATATAATCATATAAATTAACTTATAAAATATCAATTCTTCATTGCCTGGTATAGTAGCCTAGTAGCTTTCTTCTAATAATCCCTCTGAGCCACGAGATTTCCGACTAATGTACCAATAGTGTTGCTTTTCCATCACAACACACATGATGACAAAATAGCCCCACCTATTGGTTGAAAGTATCGTAGGAAAGACTATTGGTCAAGAAGGTCAAAATGGATCCAGAGAAGACTGCCGGTTGAAGAACGTATATATGCGTGTGAACCCCTCAGCTTTACCGGTTGGAAGAGCAACATATTAGCAACCGGAGGGTTGCTAGTTCGATTCCAGCCAAAGACCCTGCATTCCCCTGAATTGAGTAACAGTTAATTAAGCTAACGAAAATCCGAAAAATATAAGCGACGAGTCCGTGTGGGCTGGTGCGCGTTAAATCTGTCGTGGCCTTAAATATCCTCACGTTGGCGTGGTGTGGAAGTTTGGAGAGTGGGGTGCCAGCTCAGCTGTTGCCTCGTCATCTGATCGTGGTACAAAATTACGTGGTGGTATCTTCGATTCTTTCCCTTTGGGATTGATCCCGGACAATAGCCAGTTGTGTTGCTCCAGTGCGACGTTAGTTAAATACCTACCATTCAAAGGTGAGGGCCACGTTTGTAAGAGCAACGGATTAGCAACCTGATGATTCTGAGTTCGAAACTCGGTCCAACTAAAGACCGTCGTGTATATGGGGGATGGTGCATGGTGAATCTGTCATGGTGACCTCAAATTTCCTCATGTTGGCATGGTGTGGAAGTTTGGAGAGTGGGGTGCCAGCTCAGATGGGACCTCGTCATCGAACCGAGGTTCAAAATTACGTGGTGTTGTCCTCGGACCTTTACCTTCGGGTTTGATCCTGGACCGTCACTAATAGCCGGTATGTTGCTCCAGTGGGACGTTAATTAGAATACTTACCTACCTACCAAATTTTGCATTTGGCAACTAAAAAGCGTCTTGGCTAAAGCTCTAATAAACTCCAGTATAGCAAAAAAGGCAACCTTAATTCAAAACTATGGTTTTGCCATATTGATGAATGCTATCTGTGCCATTTCTCGGGATATCTTTGCAGAGCGGGGGTGTCCATTGCAGAACAATGGCAATGGTGAGGAAGAGCGAATGAAGATTGGATCGACGGGAGAGTGGTTGCTCAACGACAATTCCGTATACGGGAAATCGGGTTGATCCAACAGGTGCTTTATCCTCTTTCAATGATTTCATTTTCTTGATTATGGAATGGGAGCTCTGGGTGCGAATGAGACTGATGTAAATACAATTATAAAAGGAATATACGTAGGATGTGGGCAGGTAGGTCCGTATTTAATTAACGTCACACTGGAGCAACACAACGGGCTATTGGAAAGTCCAAGGACAACACCACGTAATTTTGAACCACGGTCAGATGACGAGCTTACACCTGAGCTGACATCCCACTTTCCAAACTCGCACACCACACCAACGTGAGGATTTTTGAGGCCACAACAGATTTAATGTGCAACTGCCCCCTTTGTACACGACGATCTTTGGTTGAATTCGAACTGTCAACCCTCCAGTTAATCTGCTACTCTTCCAACCGGGCTTCCGCTGCCCCTAGCATGTGGGAAGTCGCCAGCATAATATCTCAGAATTGTTGGTTGCTTGGGCTTCGGATTCGACTTGTGCCAATAGGCTATCGAAGCGGGAACTTGTGTTTTTTATCACTCTCGTTCAATTGCTTCAGATTAAGGTTCGTGCTCTCTTCAACACTATTTCACATTCACCTGGAGATATTCAAATCGAGCTATAGGATGGGATCACATGAAACTGGGCATATATGGTTTATCTGTTTCCTTAAAAGGTCGATGCTCGTCACATCACATAGAACAGTAATGCTGGTCGAACCCAAGGCTTCAGGAGTGGTTCTGGCTTCTAAAGTATAAAATCGATAATTTCCAAAGCATTTGAAACCCAACGTACACCTCAAAATTAAGTCGAATGGATAAAAGTGAAAGTAATTGCTCGATGACCTTTTAATTCATGGGCTTGGGATTCGACTTGTGACGATTGACTGTTGAAGAACGGACTAGTATTTCTAATCGGGCCTCATAAGTTAGTTCTACATTAAGATTCGTGCTTTCTCTCTCTCTCTCTCTTTCTCTCTTCAATACTTCGTGACTTTCACTCGAAGATCTTTGTACCGTGTGATTGGAAGAAATAACATGAAGCTGCATGTACATGCTCCGTCTATCATCGATCTTAAAATGAAATGGACGGAGCATGTTTCCACAGCTTCACGTTATTTCTTCCAGTTGCTCAGTTTGAAGATATGATACGTGGTTGTGGGTAAAAGCAAGAATCTTAAATTACTGATTGGTTAAAGTGATTATCCACCGTGATCAAAAACACTAGTCTGCGATTCGACAGCCAATCGGTGAAGGCGATTTGTAAATCCATGTGATTTATCGGAGGTTTTACGTCAGTGACTCCGCCCACACGGTCCGTCTATTTCATTAGAAGGACGATGCCGTCTGTTCCATTAGGTAAATACTCATCACACTACGTCACATGGCATTGAAAAGTAATGCAGATCAAACCGGCTTCAAAAATACAGCATCAGTAATTTCCAAGGATTAATTTCAAGTCCAGAGAGATGCGTGCAACACAAAATCAACATGAAAGGATGATGTTTAACTCTTGTTGGTAAGCTGAACTCTGCAAGTGTTTTCGACGAGATATCTCGTCCATCAAGATCTGATCAATTTTGTCAATACCTTGATGACGAGATATCTTGTCATCAAGGTATTGCCGATTCTTTTACGATGACGAGATAGATATGGTCATATTCACGAGATAGATTTTCCTATTGACGAGACATCTTGACCATCAAGATCTGGTCAATTTCGCTAATGACGAGACATTTTGACCACCAAGATCTGGTCAGTTTTGCTAATGACGATATCTCATCGAGACTATCACCAGGGGAGGTTAAAAGGTCAATTCTCGCCACTGTACTACGTCACATGATATAGAATAGTACAGCAAATCAAACCCAACGCTTCAGGCGTGATTCCGGCTTCCAAACCACACCATCAATAACTCTCAGAGATGAATCTCAAGCCCAAGAGAGCCTTACGAACACCGCAAAGCCAACCCGAATGGATAAAAGGGAAACGAATTGCTAGGCGACCTTTCGACACCGAATCTCTCAGCCATCAGAGACGACCATCCTCTTCCCGAGAATCGCAGATCCACAAGAATAGCAAAGCGTGACACAGAAACCCCTTTCGAAAGAAAAATCCATTACATTGTGCATCGACAAACATGCCTCCACAGAGTGTTTGATTAGCATTTCAGTACACGTCCTCCCAGAGCGTCCCTTCCGGAGACCGACAGACCGACACTTCTCGGCTCTTCCGCATCAGCGGCGACAGATAGATCCTATTTCGGCCGACTTTGATCGGTATTCGCCAAATTGATTTGAATCTTTATTTCCCCGAAGATCCCTCTCTTCGGATGCCGGATCCCGGATCTCGGGGCCTTCGCGCCGGGATTCCGGGCTCCCGGGATCACATGGGGCAGATTGGGGCTCTTTGCGGTGCGTGAGGAGTAGGGACGGACGGAAAAGAGCACGCGATCCAGCGATTGTTTGGCGAGGGTCCGTGGGTGTAGGAGATAATCAAAAATGCCATTACGGTCTGTAATTCATGGGACACGTGTATCCGAGTAGCGCTTTACGGCGCGTTTTACGAGGAGAGGTTAAAAAGTGATGGGTGAGGTTCGTTAAGGGAAAGATGTCGGTCAATTTTCACGTGGTGTGGAATTATGGGTGGGTTTTTATGCTCCTTTACCAAGGTCCTCAATTAGAAGTGACGTTTCTGCTGTGAAAATTGCCTGCACGAAGTCGAACCATAAAGAACTGTGAAAACTGCTCATCAGCGAGTTATAGACTTGTGTAAGGTACCCTTCTTATAATGACGATTTAAAGGATTTGGATTATGCGATTACTACGATTATCACTGTTCGAATCCAATCCCTTATTCTTGGTGTATTTCTCTCTTCTGCGTCAGTAAAAAATTTTGGTAGGTAGTTAATTAACGTCTGGAGCAACACAATGGGTTATTGGCGACGGTCCGTGATCAATCCCGATGAGAAAGATCCAAGTGATTCTGAACCACGGACAGATGACGAGGACAATTTTTTAACCTGCCCTTCCTTAGTTCCATCCGGCCTACAATCGCTTCAATGTAGTTAAAATAGTAAATTAGTGAATTTAATTGCAAATCGTCTATTAAAATAAATCATCCGGTGGTCGTAGATCGTTTCTACCCTCTTTAAGTGAACCTGTTACCAAAACCAAATAATTAGTCATCAAAGAAATGACATATTTACTGCCGAACTCTATATACTCTGCTTTGTTGTGTGTAGTACATTATTGACGAGATACAAATTTAAAATTCCCTTCACACCAGCAGAATCTGCATTTTTCGGAATCAATCTGAATACAGTAGAAGCTGACTAATATGGATCAAGGAACATTGAAATTAAGCACTCCGGATTCAGGAGTGTGAAAGGTCATAAGACGAACAAGCAATTTCTTATGGAAGCGACTTTTTCAAATCTTTGTTAGTCAGTTTCCACTGGAATCAGATTGATTTGGATTGACCCGGATACTGTTGGTGCGCAGGGGTTTGTTCCCTCTGTCTTAATAAAAGCACGCGGAGTTCCACCAAGTTTAGCAACTGTCATCACTTCCCTTTGAGAGACAACGTTCCGGAGGTTCAGCGATAAGTATGAACACGTAAAGAACAAGCAAAAGAACGGTTTTTCACCGAACGCGCATCCAGGTATTCAATAAATGTGAGGTTGCTATAGCAACTCTGCTATTCAAGACGGACTGAAGATATTCAGTTGAGGATAGTAGAGAAGAGAAACAAAATGCATTACTTCTCTTCGTCGTTCAAACGTCGCAGTTATTTGAGTCTCACATTTCGATGCAATTTTCCCAGGCCAGAATAAGACCGGTTATTTCATTTCGAGTGTCATTCGCTTATTTTATTAGCACACATATCAAGTAGCATGTCTGTCATACACGCTGGCTTGTAAAAATTCACTGAATCGGGAAATAAATAAAATAAATTTTAAGTGAGGAAAAAAGTATAAGTACTTGAACGGCGGAAAATCGTATAAAGCTAATTTTAGCTCAAAATAATTGTATGAATCATGAAATTTTACTTTTTGGAGAGAAATTGGTATATAAATAATCGAAATACAAAGTATATGGTGCGGTGTCACTTAAACAAACGAGGGAAATAAAAGCTCAAATTGGGAAATAAAAAAATTGTATTAGGTTGGTTGTTAGGGTTCATGGCGCAAGGTCCATTAACGGACAAGCTGTGACAAGAGCGAGATAAAATAATAAAATTATGTAGATATAAAAACATTGTAAAATACATACAACAAGCCAAGCGCAAGAAATGAAATTCACAAAACATTTGTTGGTGAGCATAAAATTAAAAAATGTAGACTTCAAAAAAATCTTAATTGTTGATTTAAAACATGCTATTTAATAACATGTATAACTTGTTGAATGATAGATGAATGTATATAAATTGATGGCTAAACGACATTTTGGATACCAAGCACAATATAAAAATATATGAAAATGATGAATAGTAGAATTGTATTAGAAATGTGATATGAATGGAAAATGCAGAGAAAATTATTGTTCTCTTCCTATATAATTAACTATATGCTTATGCTTTCTTCCAGAAATATTTGTGTTCTGGATGATTTTGTGTATATAATCATATTTATCTAAATACAGAAGCAATTTCTGAAAGAAAGTTGTCTTCTTTATAACCATTTAGTTGCTAAATTCCGTTACGCAACTAAAGTATCCATTCGAGATAGCTCATTTTGATTATTTTTACAAAAATTACGAAATAGGGGCTAAAAAAATATGCAATATGATAATCAAGGAGCAATAATAATATTTGATAAAAGTTTTAGAATAAATAAATGCTAGATAAAATAATAAATGTTAGACATTACTATAATGCTCACTCATTTTTGACGGTCTTGTGTTCCCCTAACTCATAAATTCCCAAACTTTTTTGGCTCAGTGTCCTCTTTCGAAAGACAATTTTTTGGCCCCATCCTCTGGAACACTATCATAACAAATAAATAAATTTCAAGTGTAGCTGTCTAAGGAGACGATTGCATTCCTTAGAATACAATCGTTTAGAAAGATTGTATTTATCATTTTCTAACAATAGGAAATATTTCATTGATATTTTCTCAGAATAGTACCCCTTGAAAAGATTTTATTGGTCAAGATTAAAATTGGTTAGCCATACAGGGAAGACTGCAGGTTGCAAGGTGGAATTATGCGTGTTAACCACTCAGAGTGTTAAAACCAATTTCACAGTTATCAACATAAAATGTCCCACTAAAACCAGGATCATGCGCTATTGGAACTAACTGTACATCTCCCTTATACTTCTGTAACAAAAATTCTCTAAAATAAGTATTCCAAACATTCTAAATCATGTATAGGCATATTAAACTTCACATGCGGATTAAATATTTGCAAAACACTACGAAATTTTGAAAATACGTGTAGCTTTAATTTGACACCTGTTATTTTATAGATTGTCAATTATAAAATTGTGGAAAATAAGATAAAGTAATTACTTCAAATATATATCAAGCGGTTATTAATTATGGTACCAGTTAATTGAAAGAATAATATGCAGCCAGAATAAATAAAATATTAATGACATTTGAAGCATTCAAATTTTAATGTTTTGTATAATATTATAGCTTATTTATATTCCACAATTGTATATGCTACATTTATTACTGAGTATTAATTTTCTACACACATATTAAAATATTGTATGAATAATCATGAGTGAAATCCATGTAGTGCTGGAACTACTAACCCTGCTAGTGGTTGTCTCGACGAGGTATCTCGTCATTAACAAAACTGGCCATATCTTGATGGACGAGATATCTCGTTATTAGAAGAAAACTGACCAAGTTTTCATCTCGTCATCATCCAAAAATCGTCATCTTGATGGACGAGATATCTCGTTATTAGAAGAAAACTGACCGTTTTCATCTCGGCATCATCAAAATATCGTCCATATCTTGATGACGAGATATCTCGTTATTAGAAGAAAATTGACCAAGTTTTCATCTCGTCATCATCAAAAAATCGTCAATATCTTGATGGACGAGATATCTCGTTATTAGAAGAAAACTTACCAAGTTTTCATCACGTCATCATCAAAAAATCGTCAATATCTTGGTGACGAGATATCTCGTAGGAACCACTTTTGGGTTACGATTATTTTCAAATTGAAGAGTTGCATTTATACGAGGCCTGGATATATTAACATCGAAGCAGGCTACCTAAAACATATGCCGAAGCGTAAGTCAAAAGGAATTCTGAGCTACAGAAAACATGACGGACACAAATAAGCATCTGAATTTATACGCTCTTCCTCCTTTCGTTAGTGGTTCGGCACAGTAGATGAGCACTTTTTGAGAATTTACCGGGGACATTCTACAGCAGTTCACCATGAAAAGATATTGCATTCCAACCGGTGCTCCGGGGGGGGGGGGAAACGAAAGTGAAAAAGAAACCAGACCTCGCGTTATTCCAAGAACACAAAAAATAATAAACCAACGGAATATTAAATTCAGCGAAAAGGCATTAGCGACCCCAGCGACTTTTACCCCCGAGTTATTTCGTCCTAATCTCTGCTGAAAAATCTCGGAAAACGCTCCACTTTGAAAAATTCATAAGGCATTCAAAAACGATTAAAAAACCGTTTCCAGGGAGCAGTTCCATCCGCGAAAAAAATAACCATTCATAACATGAGGTTAACCCTTAATAATAAAAGAGAGTTTTTATTATAGCCGGGTTTTTTTTGTCGGTTTTTAAGATGCCACGAACAACACTTAACAGATTGAATTTTCTAATTATTACTTAGTTCTTCTAGACCCCCATCCGTGTCAGAGTTTTCGCGGGGAAACGCCTGTTTTTGTGGAGATAATGAAGAATAATTAAAGCGCCAAATCGTTGCCGCCAAATAAATCTCCCGCCTAATAGAGCCCGATCGTTTCTGGCGGCGTGGCACACAATTAAACGGCCAAAAGGGCTATTTTTAATGCAATACTTTGGGACTTGATTGGTGTCCTTAACAAGGGGTCCGCGTAGATTGTGATAAATGCCTGAAAAACGTTGCGGGATGTTCGCCTGGATGTAATGAATAAATATTGCGGAGGTGTCGCCTTTCTTTTGCTTCGCCAATTTCGCCTGTTTCCCGCCAAGTAACGCGAGACAGAGTTCCGATAATTAGACTTGATTAAAATATCTGATTGGGAAAGGGAAAACGAAATGGGTGTCATGCACACATCCTTGGTTTAACCATCCTGGTGGTTTTCTCGACGAGGTATCTCGTCATTAGAAGAAAGCTGACCAGATCTTGATGAACGAGTTATCGTCATTAGCACAATTGGTCAGATCATGATGGATAATATATATCTCATCAAAACCACCTTGGAGGGTTAACTAGTGAAGTATGTCAGAGAAAGTCATGGAAAATGAACTCTTTTTCTAAACGATATGAAGCATTTGAGTGGTGTGTATTTATTAATTACTCTAGCCTTCATAGTGAGACAAATATCCATACACAACCGAAAAAAGTGAACTACCCCTTCGTTCATGAAAAATTTTCAATGGTACCTTTCAATATAAGGAATAATTTCTATAAATTCATATGCATATTTACATAAGGAAACGCTTTCACATCAAATTGAACATGAATCTCATATCCCTGCGCCCAACTTTGATTGCCAAATTTCGAATCTATATCAAGATTTATTAACCAGGGATGCCAAGTTTCAAGTCATTTGGTCCAACCGTTTTTGGACTGATCCTGGGAATTTTTGAACACCTGGTGATAAATTAGCTTCCCACACTTTTATTCAAACTAGTTGATGGATGGGCAGATAACTATTTCTTCTTGTCTCTTATTTTTTCTTGTCAACTTTAAGTACTGCTTGTACTTACTTTTGTTACTAACCTTCATATTGGGCATATTTTGTTTTTTATATATACCTTCCGTTGGAAATAAAAATTTTTTTCCATATTCTTTGAAAATCTTCCTATAGAGCTAAATCTATGGATGTTATTCCCTGTTGAATGGGAGCCTGCTGTGCCCCATTGGATGAATTGATCCGAGCAAAGTCTGTCATGTTCATGGAGGCTGGTGCACGAGACCTCAAATGCCCTCACGTCGTCGTGGTGTGGAAGTTTGGGAATGGGGTGCCAGCTCAGGTGTAAACTGAGCTGCATTACTGCATTATCTGACTGCTTCAAAATTACGATGAGTTCTCCTCGGATCTTTCTCTTTGGGATTGATCCCGGACTATCACCAATAGCCCGTTGTGTTGCTCCTATGCGACGTAGATTCAACTACCTGTCTGTCGTGGCCTCAAATCTCCTCACATTGGCGTTGTGTGGAAGTTTGAAGAGTGGGGTAGTAGCTTAGGTGTTGACTTTGTCTGACGCGGTAAAAATTACGTGGTGTTGTCCTGGGATCTTCGGGTTTGATCCCGGGACGTCGCCAATAGCCCGTTGCTCCAGTGTGACGTTAATTCAACTACCTACCTTTACCTCTATTTGAACACCACCATGCTAAGTTTCATTCTGATTGTACACGGGCTTCGGAGTGCTTCGATTTTTTAAGTCACAGACCATTTCCAATTACACTGAAGGATGTCCGCTTTCCCCTTACTTACGGAACAACGTCAATCTAAGAGTCGCAATACTGAACTGAAGAAGGTGATTCGGCATCATCACGACGCTTTACCACCTGTGAATTCGCTTCTGAGGGCGATTCCTGGGGAATAGGGAGGTCTGGTTATGCTCACGTCGAGCGATATTTCACACATGTTAATTCACCTATCTACCTGTTGAATGGTATTTTTGAATCTACTCTACTATGAACGCGCTGAAATGTAGAGTAGTGTTGCAATTGTTTTTCGGATGCAGCATCTTTATGTAACGCGCAAAGAAATTAATTTTAATGAAGCTGTTCGCGCGAAATTCACGTGTGGAATGGAAGTTTCAAGCAAAAATTGTACTTGCTTGAAAAGAAATTGATCATGATATCGTATCGATATGATTTGTCATCCTCTCATAATGATGGTGAAATTCGGAAATACCGCATCCCCGGTGCAAAAGTGCCACAAGGCAAAGAAAATATTGATAGCAAAATTGTGTATAATGCTACGCTCCAAGTTTGCCATTTTTAAAGGAAGGGAACTTAATAGGCATTCATAATCCCTCCAAAACTCGAAGTCGACTTTTGTACAGAGGCTGTTCGGACATTTTTTGAACGATTTTAATGGACTGAAGCTCAAGTTTTTACATGAAATTTTTGTGTTTTAAATGTTTCATTGATAGCCCTTATTTTTAATTATCTTTCTACACCTTAATTTCCGTGATAATAATGACTTTTGTAGTAACGACTAGTGGTATTTTGTCCCATTCTTGCTTCACAGTTTTCCAGTCCTTGAGTGGTTTTCGGTCGACGTTTCGATAATGCCCTTTTTAAAAGTCCAAAAGCACAAAAGTCCATGGGTGAAACATCTGGAGATTTAGCAGGAATATCAGTAAAGGGTATTTATTGACTTGATACGAGTTTCTTGTTCCATTTCTTCCAAAAATTTAATAGTCGATTTAGATATGTGGTTGCTTGCTTTACTCTGATGCAGTTCTACTGATTGTTGGCACTGTGGGTAAAGATATGGTACTTCTTTTTTGAATATTGGGGATAAAATAGGGTCTTGATAATATATGGGAGTTGATTTTTACATTTTTTCCCCTCTTTTTACTTTTAATTTTCCATTATATGCAAAACCGGCAACAATCATAAATCTTAGAGAAAGTTCTCACGTTCACTCTGCTATAGTCCTTTGACTTGTCGGATAATCTTTTAAAATTAAAGATCTTACCTTACAAATATTCTCAGAAATGTTTTCTTTTTTGGATACTTTTTTGGAAGCATTTTTCCACTTTACGTTTTTTCCCTTTTTCATTAATAATATTTCTAATCGTACCTTTAGATATCGAAAAACCATGACTTTTACAGTGTTTTTGAATAATTGAATAAGCATAATTCTCTTCGGAAAGAGAGGAAACATAGCCTTCTATCCATTGCTTATTTAAAAGCGCCATTTTGAAAGTAAACAAAACTCTGAGTTAGCAGACAATAAGTTATACTTTAACTATTTAATTGCTGTGAAAATAAAATTCTTTCGTAGCATACAATTTTTTTACAGCTCATCAAAATCGTTCAAAAAATGTCCGAACAGCCTCTGTATAGTAGACCCCATAGTATCACCTTTTGTAGTTTTGTTTTAATGTATAGTGAGATGTATGTGAAATGAATTACATGGATGGATTACATGCATATTTCATCCAAAGTAAATTGCACAGTTATAAATATGTCAAAATGATGTTTAAAATTATTTCCCACTCACTCAAATTATGTTTGCATTTTGTATTATAGTGAAAAATGATTATTCAGAGTACTTTTAATCAAAGTTTAAATAATTCAACCCGAACAACGCCAGGTAATTCTGCTATTATTTTATAAATCAGTAGCTGAAATCGTGCTCCTTTGAAGCAGCGAAATTGGAGATTGAACTCCCTAGAATATATTTTATTTATTTAGATCCCTTTGTTTTCATTCGACAATATATAAATAATTCAAATTGATAATTCGCCTATTTCAAATCCAACTAGTGCAATGCATAGAGATCATGCACATATATTACAAATTCTTTCATTCTTTACCTTAATGTGAATTATTTTTTGTTTCATGTAAAGAAAAATAATTCAGACAGATATCATCAAGAAGTATTTCCATGCTCCAAATCCGCGATTTTCACTTTTTCATCTCAGCACACAAAAAGCAATCACTAAAATTGTACGCGCACCAAAAATATGTATTATATTTTCCCATTTCACTAATGAATAAAATAGGTATAACGTTGGTTGATTTCTCTCTCCGAAACAAAATAACCGATAGTAATTACCTACCTCCTTTTTACTCTAAAACGGCTTTCAAAATACTTCTAAAACAATTTATTTATGATATTTTGTAATAATAAATAATACTCAAAATTTTGTATTATTTTTACGGGTATCAGTTGAAATTATCCACTGCTCAAAGTTCAAAAATAAATCATTAAAATGGAATAAATGTCATAATTTACGCCATTTCACCTTCCCTAAGACACACCAGTACCTTTCTTGTGTCACACCGGTTAAAAATCTCCGCTCTAGGTAAAAAATTAAATGGAATGACGAAAATTATTTCGTCATATAGTGAGCAGCTATCTATATTTTCACATTGAACAAAAACTCGAGTTTACGCTTTCAATTTCTTTTACGTGGCACAAAAACAGCAACCTAATTACTTTCAGCCACATATTTAATCGCCTTCAACCAATCGCATTTAATAAATCTCCCCATTGATCCCTAATTAACCACTGAAATCGTGCATCGGTTACTCTTTTTCTCCGCTAGTCAATGTAAAGGGGAATAATTATCTTTTCTTTTATCTTACGAAACTAAACAGATGTTCGCTCTTCGATAATACTGAGCCACCGTGCATTCTGAGTTTGGAGTGCGAAGGAGTCATCGTATAATCCCCACTTTCTTTTCGTCTATGTTTTAAGAGATATTCGGTTGTTTTGCTTCAATGGCAAAAGCAAAAGTAAAAGAGGTACATAAGAAATTAATCTGGTATTTGTGTTCAGACCAATTTCGCCTTATCGAAAAATATTTTTTTACGAATAGAAATAATCTCTCTCTCTCTCTCTCTCTATGTAAGTCTATTTATAAAAATTTAAATGTATTACGTTATCTAATGAAAGTAAAGGTGCGACATTTTTTGAAGTTTTGCATTAGTGTGTTCAAATAGTGCTATTTATAAATTTTGTTTAATCCAGGTATTGTGTTATTATAACACTTAAAAAGTATACATTTATCTAGCGCAAATTTAATATTTTCGAATAAATTTTGACAAATAATACTAACAAATATCTGAAACATTTTGGGAGTAATTTATAGGAGAATAACAGGATATGCAGCAGATAATTTCAAAAGTGGGTTGCTTGTAAATGCATATAAACTATGATTTATATGTAACCAAATAAATTCTAGCATTGATATAATGTATTTGTAATGTGCAACGTTATATCGTATGCATTCAATAAATGCAATGTATAAAACTTGCCAAAACAGCATACCAATAATATTTGAGTTGTTTATTGTGAATATTCGTATTATTCTGGCAAGAGTAAAAACTGAAGTTTCCAGAATAAAATGTAACGTAAAGGATAACTCACGATTATTTTCAGAAATTCTGAGTAAATCACTCAGTGTTCAGTTTAAAAACTGAGTTGGATATTTATATGAAAAGTTGAATCAGGACTAATCCCCATAATTTCACACTCACTTATAATATTATTAAACTTGACTATTGCCCATCTTTTTGCGTCATTATGGAGGTACGAAACAAGGATAGGGCATCAATATTTCTTTCAAATTTCCTTTTGGTGGGAACGGATTTCTGAAGCGAACAATTCTTTCAAATGGGCTCTGGCCAAAACTAGAACAATGGACTGACATACTGAGAACAAGCTGGAAAGAGTTAACTGAGAAAAGAAGTTGAAAGACTAATGAAAGTAATGAAAGATTCAGTCAGTATCCCATCAAAATTTTCAGGGAAAAATTAATACGAGTCTTCGGACCTTAGTGACAGCATATCAACATGGATCTCTTGAGTCTTTGACATTTATTGTTAATGGATCAAAATGACCTTCTTGAGTGTTCAATGTTTTGTAAATGTATCGAAATGACCCTGAGTCTTCAAAGTTTTGTAAATGGATCGAAATGGTCTCTTTGAGTCTTCAAAGTTTATTGTCAATGATTCGAAATTACCTTCTTGAGTCTTCGAAGTTTATGGAGGTCAATGGATCGAAATTAATTCCTTGTCTTCAAAATTTGTTATCGGAATGCGTTATATACCAAAACATGCAATATAACGAAGGTTTACTTCATAATAATATACACTATATGGACAAAAGTATTTGTACACTGCATGTTTTTCAGAAAAAAGTGCTTTATTATTCTATTTAGTAATGGGTAGACCCTCCTTTTGCGGATAGTTTGACACTAAGCTCCCAGATGCATTTAAAACTTCTACAGTGATCAGAAGTGCGCGACTTCTTGACATGGTGTACCAAGCATCTTCTGTCACGTTCTGTCAGTTTATGCGGTCGTCCGGGACGGTTTTTTGCTGTTGTAGCTCCGTCTTGCTTCCATCGCTTGATAACGTACGCTACACTCGATTTTGGAATATTCAGTTTGGATGCAATAGCTCGTACAGAAAGATTACACAGATGACATCCTATGACGAGCCCACGTTGGAACTTGGTAAGTTCAGGTCCACGCGCCATATCTCCACTAGAGTGAATGAATAGTTAATACAAAATGAGCTGCTTTTTATTTTACCCATGCCCTTTCCAGCATACCGTTCGGCAAACTCAGTATTTACATATTTGACGATTTTCTGCAAATACTTTTGTCCATATAGTGTAGTTGTAAATGAAAAGAACTGTATGGATTTGTACAAGTTAAGGATTACTTAAAGTACATATTTGTATTCCATGAGAGGTGCTTCATTTAATTTAGCACTGGACGGAATTCTGATGTGGTGGGGCCTGCATCAAAGCTTGTTTTTCTGTAGATGTTAACGTAAGATCAATTAGAATTATCAGCTCTTTCCTTCAAGATGGTTGATTTGAGCTGCAGCTGTGGAAATTTTATCCCACTTCCCTCCCCCCCCAATCTTCTACTATAATTTTTTTTTCACATCGTCTAGAAGATGGACTGTGTTTTACATAACCCATCATATTGGACGTACATCTCTTCTGATAGGACACTGCGATTTTCCAGCGTAAGTCGAATATCACGTAAGGTGACAAGACCGAAGGAGTAACCCACAGCTCTGGCAACCAGCGAGTTGCAATCAGAGCAGGTTCGATTCTTCCCTGGGTACATTTCGCTCTTCTGTGTCAGTAAAACTTTTGTTGTGTGTGTTTGCCCATTGCTAGACGTTGTATATCGTGAGATATGGCGTAGCTTGGCCAGATATGGCCCTTGCGTCACAAAGCCCAAAACCAGCCAATAAATAACCAACCGTAAAAGGAATAAAGAAAACTACATCAACATTTGAAAAATAACAGTGCTAGTAGTAATAAATTTATAAAGATTGACGATTAGGAGAATACTTGAATCTCCTGATGATCTTGACAGTGATACTAGCGTTATGTTTTGGGCAAGGAAAATACACTCATGTCCAAATTTATCTTTACATACACAATAATAATGATATTCCATTAAATATCCAATCCATGTAATCCATTTTTGCAGGGAATGTGTAAAATACAAGCCTAATTAGCATTATCCAATCAAAAGTGATCAAACGGTTTCTGATATGCAAATCAGGGCGTTACGTCATCCGACGGTGAATCAAGAACTTTGCGCAAAACGAATATCTGATTGAATTTCTGCAATACAGCGTTTGATTTCAGTGTGTAAGGATTCAAAACGGTTTGTTATGGCTCCGAAGTATCATTTGGAAGAATCTGTGAAGTGGCGAATTATCGGCCGTTTAGAAGCAGGGCAGACAATCATGGAAGTAGCGAGATGTGTGAATATTTTAAGACAGTCTCTACGCTTTGGAAACAATTTCAGAACTCTGGAACTGTTGCAAGGAGGCCTGGACAAGGTCGTAAACGAATAAAACTCCTTCTCAAGATCGATATCTGGCAATAACTGCTCGTAGTAACAGGAAGTCTACTGCTCGGCAGTTAAGTTCAGAGGTTGCAGCCGCCACTGGAACTGTTGTATCAGGCAAACTGTATACAGAAGGCTTAATGAAAAAGGCCTTTATACCAGAAAGCCAAGGGTATGTGCTTCACTGTCTTCACAACAAAAGAGGGATCGCTTTAATTAATGCAGAGAACATCAGAACTGGAGTGAAAACTAATGGACCCATGTTCTCTTTACTGATGAGTTGAGGTTCAGTTTAACATCCGATTCTAAACGTGTTGCATCTGGAGGGAGTCAATAACGCGAAATCTTCCTTCGAACATTATGGAAGTGACCGTTTCGGTAGTGCAGGTGTGATGGTATGGGGAGGAATAATGATCGATGGACGTACGTCCTACACGTTTTCAACAGCGGATCTGTGACCGGCTAGAGATATCGGGATGAGGTCTTAGAACCTTATGTAAGACTTTTCAGAGGTGCATATGAATCTGACTTTTTATTTATGGACGATAATGCACGTCCACATCAAGTAAACCTCGTTGACGAATTCCTTGAAAGTGAAGCCATTGAGCGAATACGGTTGCCAGCAAAATATCCTGATCTGAACCCGATAGAGAACTGAAGGGACTACCTTGGAAAAGCAGTTGCACGGAGACATCCTCCTCCTAGAGATATAAATGCCCTGAAGACCGCATTGCTGGAGGAGTGGAACTTAATTCCCCAAACTGTGGTTAACAACATTCTTGCCAGCATTAAAACACGTTATGATATGTGTGTACACGTCAGGGGAGATTACATTCCATTTTAAATTCATAAACCTTAATTTTTTTCTGAGTTATTATTTTTCCTCTGAACTCTCCTTGTCACATATTATTGCCATTTTTATTGTTTCATGCTACAGTTTTATATCATATGCAGTGCTTTTAAATTTTTTCCTTTGTATGTATGTGTTATGATGTTATGTATCATTTCACAAAAATTCATAAAATTATAGTTCAGTTTCTGAGAAATCCGTGACTTTATGCATGTAAAGATAATTTTGGACATGAGTGTATTACAAAAAAGAGGATACTCTCTCAAGCTAAATGTAGGTGGGTGTGATGTTTCTGCGCAAAACGTGTTTCCTGTTAGTATTCCGAACGTGACGTCACTTGGCTAATTTTTCGTAGACGGTTTCAGCACTTCGCCAACGAAAATCCTAAAGAATGAATTCCGAATTGATGTATGATAGTTGATTGGTCTCTCAACGCGCCAATTAGATTAAACACGAAACATCGCCAAAATGGCTATAAACTACATTTTAAGGTAACCCAGATATGCATCTCCCGAGAGTATTTTCTTGGAGCAAAATCTTCACTTTTTTCGTCGTGGTTTGTTCGTTTTATACTGAAATATCTCATACAATTCAAGTAAAGGTGAAAGTGAAGTAGAAAGAAATAATAAGAATCGAAGCGTTCGGTGGAGACTAGATTGAAACCCACTGAAGAAGATGGAAACTTACCACGAATTATTCCATTTACAAATATCAGATACCAAATCTTTAGAAATGTTCAGAAGCCTGTAGGCAACAAGTTATGTACAAAATGCTAAGGTTCGATAAGGGATAAGTGAAATACTGTGAAGGAAACCGAACCCCATTAGTATTTTTCTCACGATACTTTTTCATTAACCTGCACTAGTGACCACATATTGACACACCACTAATCGTTCGCTTTGAGTCAACAGCAGAGGAAATGTGCTGAGAAATATTGAACATAAGATGTTTTCGCAATATTCGTTAGAGCTATTAAGTATAACGTGACTAGAAATATTGATGCTGAAGGATTTCCGTTATGGCATGTTATATGGGTATCTAGCTTCAGATAATTCTATTGCTTCTGGAATTAACAGTCGTATACAGTCATCATATTCCTGTTTTCATGATCATAGGAGATTAGTATTTCTAAACTGATAGTATGAAATGCAGTGCGTAGTTCATGGAGTATAAATTCGTCGTCGGATTTTATTTGTAATATAAGAACTAAACATTATGAGAGTAATATTTTCCTTTGTACTTTATGATTCTACGGGCCGCGGTAGCCCAGTTGGAAGAGTAACGGATTAGCAACCGGAGGGTTGCGAGTTCGAGTACAACCAAAGACCGTCGGGAACAAAGGGGGCTGGTGCACGTTAAATCTGCAGTGGCCTCAAATGTCCTCACGTTGGCGTGGAAGTTTGGATAGTGGGGTGCAGCTCAGGTGTGACCTCGTCATCCGACCGTGGTTCAAATTTATCTGGTGTTGTCCTCGGATCTTTCCCTTGGGATTGATCCCGGACTGTCGTCAATAGCCCGTTGTGTTGGTCTAGTGTGACATTAAGGTGTATGTATACACTAGAACTTTTTTTTAATTTTGATTTTAAAAATTCAGTTTTTTCCCAATAGGTCATTGGTTTGTGCTTAAACTTATTTTAGTGTGAAAAATCCTGATTGAGCTACTAATTAATTATCTAATTTAGATATAATTACCTAATTAGCATGTTTTTTGAACAGCGATATCTCAAATTCGAATGTGTTCAGAAAGACAATTCCTGTTGGAAATTATTCCTATTATTTTTCATGTTTTGTTACGTTACGTTACGTTACATACGTTATTTTTTACAATATTTTCGCGAAGGAAGTCTAAAAGAATCAAGATTTTTTTCTGGAATTTCAGCATTTAAAACTCCACTAAAAATTCATTTCTTAACCAATATCTTCGACTGAGGGTCAAAACATCCACTGAATTACATAGATTAAAATAACGCAAAAGTAATTATAATAGATCAATTCATTGTTGAATTATCACTGTTCGAAAGAAGCATCCTATTGCAAAAACACAGTTCTTCAAAAATCGAGTTTAAAGTTTTGGAAACGTGTTTCTAAGGTGACAGTACCTAACCCAAACCCTTGTAACTTGAAAACTATTTCGAAGATCTTGGTATCGTTTGGAAGCTAAGGGGTTGGAAAGTATTTTGAATTATTAAAAAATAGATCGATATTTTGGTCAATTTTCGTGATTTCTAGTGTATACATACTCCTTAATTAAAATTCCTACCTACCTTTATGATTCTTCATTACAATGAATTCCATCACTCAATAATGGTGTTAGTGGTGTATAATGTTGTTCCCTTATTCTTAATACTGCGTCGAATTTAAATTAAACTGTATTTGTAGTTTGGAGAGAATATTATAAACTATGTAATCCGTTCAGACATTTTCAGGCTTTTTGACTGAGGAATATTAATATGGCATTAAGATGTTTTAAGATGGTTTTAAAAAGGCTGTGAAAGATATATTTTGCCTAAATGTGCCAAAAAAGGTCAAGTAAATGGACATACATTCTGGGAAAAATTTTACCTGACAGAAAACGAACCTGCGACGCCTACGACTTGCTGTTAGCGAGCACAGTGGGTAAACCCACTGAGCCACAGTGATGTCTGGGTTGACTTGAAAGTACACATACTTCTACGTTCAACAAGGACCTTCTATGTGATCTTACAAAAAATGGTACACTCTGAAAATGTACTCAATGGACGATATTGCGTTTCAAACCATAGTTTCATGCTTTCTAATTTAATGTATCGAAAAACTATTTTTCATTTATTTTTAGTCGACCAGTTATGGTTATATCAAGTTAAGTCAACAAGTTCCCAAACCGATTAAATCTAATCCGAGTGCTGATCTGAAAACGCATCCGTTTGATTCTCGTCGACCTCGCAAAAAATTTTCATCATCTTAAACTTAACTCTCTGAGGAGCTCAAACGCATATATTGCACTCAAGGGCACATATCTTTTAGGTGTGTAAGGGTTTCATGGACACTAACTACTCTAGTGATCATTTCTTTTTCCCCATGAGGTTTAATGTGTAGTAAACATAGTTGTCACGTTCCCGAGATACCCAAGTGATCTTTTTCTGCTTTTGTCACATTACTGTATTCCTCAATCCTTCTTTTTTCCCTTTCAAGATATTGTTTGCTTTACGATGTCTTGTGTTTGGCTAAATACATATTTGCGCCGTAAAACCTAAAATAACCAACCACATGCATATATCCGTTCTGAAACCTTCAGGTTTCTTCTCATGATTTCTAACCAGTTTTGACCTTCTCAACCAATAGATTATTTTCCAGTATTTTTTCAATTAATAGATGTGATTCTTTAGTCATTATGTGTGTGTTGTGGGGGAAAGCAAAACACTACTCCGAAATCTCGTGACGCTCGGAGGATTAACCCTGATATAGTAGACAAAACGGAGAAGTTAGTTACTACAGGATAAACAGAGACAGAATGGAATTATTTTATGTTGCTCACCTGTAACGTTGTTTACCTATTGGCAGAGTGGTTAGTGTTTTAGCAGTGGGTGCAAAGCCCGGTTTCAAATCCCTATTATCCCGTAGAGCGAAACATCTTTTCATACTCGTGATTGATTTAACACTGCAGTAATTTATTTAAGTCACTTTGTGATGCGTTCGAAGTGTATGATAGTTTCCAGGGCCGTTCATGGGGCAATGGCTGCCCATGTGCAAATTTCAACAAGCCACCCATTTCTACCTTTTCGAAAAAATTTCATTCTTTAAATAAAGTCCACGAGTCTCCATTGTGGTGTTCGAATTCTTCCTTAGCCAGAGGGATCCCCAGATCTATCACCCATTGAGCATATCTGGGATATAATAGGCCATCAATTGCACTATCCCTGGAATATATCTGGAGCAGCAGCTGCAAAATAATGCTTGGCATAATTTGTGACAAGATAGGGTTCTGTTTGACTTCATGGCTCGCCGTGTATCAGCATATATTACCACCATTTGGGGCTTTACAACATACTAATTTATGACTTTTCTGTTGTAACAGTACAACACAAGAGTCCTCTAGATTTAATATTGCGATCATTTCTTTGTTTCTCCATTCATATTACATATGCTAAATTTCGTTTCGATAAAACACTAGTTTCAAGGTGTTTCAATTATTTTAGAGTGAATTTCAAGTTGTGCTGCCCTCTAATAGGGACATATTGTACTACAATTTTTGAAATTTCAACAGATGACTTCTGTGTTTATTTTCATGAATGCAAATAACAACGTAGAGAAGAAAATAATTAAAAACAGTTTAAAACTCAGAAATAATAGCTATAAAAGTTAAAGCTCAGAAATAATAGCTTAATGGCTTAAAGTTCTGAACACATGTGAATGGAAATTTGTTTAAATACATATTAGTATATTTTCACTTATAAATTGAATGATAATTTAGTTGTCAATACTAAGAGCATAGATAGATCTGTCACTAATCAATTAAATCCCATAAAATAATTTGGACGCAAATTAACAATTGATAATTTTCTATTTTGATGATTGTTTCGATTGATTTTATCTGATCAATCTTTTAAGAATATATTTGTTGTGATATATTTGTACAGGAGAATATTTTTGAACACAACGTCTGACTGCAAGATTAAGGGCTAGGAAACCTAAAAATAAAAATGAAATTTCAACTCAACTCTCAATAAAAAGTGCTCCAGATCAAAGCCTATCAAGAAGCCCTTTAATTGTACGGGAGATTCACGTTGTATTGTGCACTATGTGGTAAACATTGCGTAATACGTAATTATTGAATTCCAAATACACCAATCTGTGAAATATCTAATAAATAGGCTGGTAAAAGACAAGATATCGAAGCATGTGAAGGGTGTAATATTAATAAAAGTCTTCTAATTCAGGCCCACTACTTTAATTTCATACAGATAAGAGAATAAAAGATGACCGTATTAATCCAGAACATTATTTCGAAAGAAAACTCCCGATATAGGGAAACAGTCTGAAGTCTAATAACATTTGACACGGAAGCTTATTTCACCTGTTGAAGTTTAAAACTAAACAGCCGTATAGTGGTAAGTTGAGCACGAACAAATTGTATGGACACTCGACGAAAACGAAGATACTGTCCTTGGAAGAAATCCCTTTCACTTGAATAATCGTCAGTTTTTAGTAAATGACGGAATTTAAATAACGAGATAAGATATTAAAAATGCTTCTAAGTGCTATCAGTAGATGTCGCCACTAAATTTGATTGAGCGGACCCAAATTTTCAAAGAATGTTTTGAGGAAAGTGTGCATTATAGTGTGAAATTCAAAACTGGAAGAAACACAGTTTGCAAAAGATCGCTCTTCAATTTTTCACACTATAACCTCAGACATGCATAAGAGAAGGAAAAAACATTAAGTAATTGGCTAATGCGAAATTCAGTTAAGAATAAGCTTAAACACACACATTAATTTATTATGTTTATTGAGTTAACATTAAAAAACACACACATGCTCTCTGATGTGGATTAACGCTTTTTTAATTAAATAAAAATTGTGCAAGGTGAAAAAATCGCAAAAATTACTCAATTATAAAGTGCACATCAAATTTACTTTGAGAACTACAAAGTTTTCAAAGTATTTCATAAGCGCCAAAGGAATAAAACTAATACATTTACGGATATATATTTTTGCTAGTTTAGTTAATTTAACTAGTAGTGTTGAAGTATATATTATTTTCATTAACTTTTCGTTACAAAATCTTTCTTTCTGGAAGTTCGTTTGTTTAGAAGCTTTTAAATCAATACACTTGCCGTAATATGAAACATGCATCCTTCGAATTTATAAACATCGTGCAATTTTATTTAAACAACAGTGCATTTTGATCGATATTTTCAAATGGATCATCTAATCTTGTTTTCGTAAATCTTAATTAACATCCAGATAAAATAATTGCAGATTTTATAGAGATGAGTGAATCTAGCAGGCTGATTTCAAATTATGAGAAGTTATGCTAGTAGATGTTTCAAAGTAAAAAATACTAATATTTTAATATTTTTTATAAACAAGTTTCTATAACTGCTTTCAATAATAGAATATTGAAGCAAGTAAAAATTTTACATAATGATCAATTACTATATTGCGGTAATAAAAACCTTGCTTGGATAATTTTTCTACCCCGTAACTAATTAAGTTGATGAATTAATTTTCCACACCATAAGAGTAGTGCATATTTTGGACAGCTTAGCATTGAATCACGGAAAAATGTTTTCAATAACCAAACTCCGAATGGGTAATTTCATTTCTTATTTAAGAGGATTGTGTGAAGAAATATATCTTTACCTTGATAGAAAAAGCCATTTTTTTAAGTTGCTGATTTTAAGTAATATTCATCAACTGCAAGATAGTGAAAGCTATGCCAGAGAAAAGTGCTAATGCCCCTTGTCTATACATTCTGAGTTGGACCTTTTTATCGAAAAATCCAATGTCAACCGTCCACAAATTTTAAAAGGGTCAATATGCACATTGGCTCTTTAAACAATTTCTATACTTACATTAATGTAACCCTCCTGTTGGTTGTCACGTCGAGGTATCTCATCATTTGAAAAGCTGACCAGCTCTTGAAGGACAAAATATTTCGTCGTTAGAATAAAAGTGACCAGATTTTGATCTCATCATTAGAAGAAAAGTGACCAGATTTTGATCTCATCATTAGAAGAAAAGTAACCACATTTTGATCTCGTTATTACAAAAAAAATCAGTAATATCTTAGTGGAAAGATATCTCGCCATTAGCAAAATTCGTTCGATCTTAAAGGACGAGATATCTCGTCGAAACCACTTGGAGTGTTGTGCAGAAACGGAAAATACTCGGACATTAGCCCTTTTCGCAGATTGTACTTAGAATAATTCGTCAACAACTGACGTCTCTCTCATAGAATTTAAGTAAAAAAACCGGTGTTTTAAGGAAAGGTAAGTTGAAAAATGTAGTTGAAAAATGAATAGGATAAAATTTGTTGCGTTCGATCTACCCATAAGGTGGGGATCAAAATTTAATGTATCTGTTATTAAAGACTATATATAACTGTTTTGGGATGATTCATTGAACGTTTTTGAAATAATTGGCTGACAATCTGTGGAGTGTGTAAATACAGGAAGAGGTGCTATGATAAATTGAGTGCGGCTCAATGGCAAGCCTTGCACGATAAATTCTCCAGTCTCCAGCGATAACCAGCTAATCGCTGAAACAGCTCTCAAAGTTCAAAAGAAGAGAGAACGGATTTGCCCTCAGGAAACACAAAGCCAAATACAGATTTCAAGAAAGTACTTTTTAAATATTCATAGCGAAACAATCGAGGTCTATTAAGTCTGTCTATTTAAGCACAGTTTATAATGCAAGTAAATATGATAAATCATAAAGGAGAAGTGCTCCTTCTTATATTTACCCACACCTCTGCATAGAGAATCATATGTAGTTGGTTGGTGGTTGAATGAACGTCACACTGGAGCAACACAAAGGGATATTGGCGACGTTCCGGAATCAATCCCGAATGAATAGATCCGAAGACAACACCTTGTAATTTTGAATCACGGTCAGATGACAATGTCACACCTAAGCTGGCACCCCACTCTCCAAACTTCCACACCACGCCAACGTGAGGACATTTGAAGCGCTTTAAAATTAATGACGAAGTAAAAGAGTATACAAGACGGCACAACCAGCCCTCTAGCTTATAAAAGTCATCGATCAAGGGAAAAGACAGCAAAAAAGCATTACTTACGTTCTTGTTTATCTGCGGCGCATCGTAAAACTTCTAATCAAATAGAATGAAACTTCTGTTTTGTCTTCACCATCCACTTTTGAAAAGGGGAGCTTATACAGTGATTCGTGGTATGACCGAATCAAATACAGAACGAATACAATAGCAAAAATATTTTGTAATTTGAAATGTGAATTAAAAACAGAAAATGAACCATCGAAGACTTCCTTATCAATTACTTCTTAGAACCTGTACTGCCTCCATACATATAAAATTTTCAATCAAATGAATGATTTCACTGATTCAGATCTTTTGAAAGGGCCAATATCCATATCCATGGAATGTTTCTGTAGAACCAATATCCAGAAAGATTTCGGGGAAAGTGAAAATATTGAAAATCATTGTTGCACTATTAAATACATTTATGTAGTAGAAAACTAAAGGAATCAAAACCTTTGGAAAATATTTTTGTACGCTCTATTAACAATTTTAAAAATCAAAATTACGAAAATGTATAACATGAAAACTTTAAAAATGGACACTGGCCCTTTTTCTAACAAGGTGCAGATTTAATGTCCTCTAGAAAAAAATATATTTCCTTACGGAAGAATTAAATTTTTTTTACTTTTGAAGAATAGACGGCAGGTGTTATTTTCAAGTGTTATCGCATGCATAATGCTAGAGACCATTATTGATATAGATAAAATTGGAACAGATAACACCAGTTTTCTGTCGAATAGAAAACATAAATATTTTATTGTATAGGTCTCGGTATAAGAGCAGCTGCGATTCCTTTAAAAAGCAAAAGGAAATCAATCGTTTATGTTTAATACATTATTCCTTCGGTCCAACACGATTCGTTTAGCAATTGAAAATTCTAACAAAAATATGAAATAGTCATCGAACTCTATCTTCCTCAAATTGTATAATAAAACACTTATGAGTAAAATACCAGGAATATATTTTACCAAATGATATTTATACAAAAATGAATATCCGAATTTATATTTTATCAAACGGTAATTATTCTTTTAAAAGTACAAATTTGATACATGTTTTATAAACGATTTTCATTAATGTTTTATTTGCTTTAATTTCTTATTTAAATTTCTGTACTCATCTTTTTGGATATTCTTTTGCTATACAGCAAGGAAAAAGGAGATCAAAAATGACGAATCAATAGACGCTCCATAAAAATGTAAAGATGAATATTCTTAGAATTGTTAATGGAATATTAATAATGTCTAAATAAAACTTATTATCTTCAATACCGCTTTCATGCTCTACCATCGCGAAATAGAATATACACCTACGCAGTTACCTTCTTACATTTAAAATTCATTAATTTCTTTAAATTAACTTAAACATCATATCCCTACACAACGCATGCGCTCATATGATGCGTTCTTTGAAGCTAAAAATAAACCCACTTGTGGGTTTCTCAATTTCTCCTATAATCAGTTTGGGACTCAATTTTTACCATGTCAAAATAGTCAGTTATTAATAGGAAGAAACAAATAATCCAATAAAATCGTTGTTTCGTGTCTGAAATAAAAGTGGCATTCCTGTAGATATTAAAATGGCGTTTACAATTCCTTACAAAATGGCGTTATAGTCAATATCCAGTTAATTTACTTATTTAATTGCTACTATTAACAGTTCGAACTTTTCCAATTGTACTACAACTACATTTATATGGATGTAAAATTAGTTAAAAAATTCAGGTTATTGGATAAAATATTCAATAAGAAGTCTTAGTGTTTTTAGTTTTAATAGTAGTCTTTTAGTAAACTACCAGAAAAACTACAGACTAATCGTAATTTTGATGATATTTGGTGTTAAGATAAGCGACATGCCGGAATTTATTCGAGAATCATGTCAAGTTTCGCTGCAAATTACAAAAGGGGTTACTAGAACACTAATCCCGTCTATATTCTCTTAACTCACATAAAAACACTCTCATATAGAATCGAAACCGAGATTTGAGCTTATTTTCAAAACCAATACCCACAATAACATCGTTCACTTTTTTATTTTCATACTTGGTCAATCAAGTTGACTGTTCTTAACTCGAATACAAATGTTAATTTTTAAAATTCTATGTTTTTAACATTACAAGTGGTTTCGACTAGATACGTCGCCCATCAAGTTCTGACCAATTTTTCTAATGACGAGATACCTCGTCATCAAAATATTACCGACTTTTTATGATGACGAGATCAAGGTCTGGTCAGTTTTCTAATGACGAGATCAAAATCATCAAGATTCTCGTTCATCAAGATCGGGTCAGTTTTGCTAATGACGAGATGCCTCGTCGGGAAAACCACCAGGAGGATTAAATGCTAAAATAAAACTATTTCAAATCTAGTTAACTTATTACTCCCATTGCAAAAAGTTCGTGTTTCTCCAAAAGTCAGTCATTAACAACGTTCGTGCCGATATAAAATCATTTATTTGCTTAAATGATTCAATAAAAACTTCAATAAAATTTCTTTGTGTCTGAAATAAAAGAAATTGACATACTATTTAGATGCCCAAATTGGTGCTTCCATTTCCTTGCAAAAAATCCTTTGCAGCGTATGTCTAATTAAATTATTGCACTTGCCTAGGATTATTTTTCAAACTTTTCTAATGATCAATGTTTAGTTTCTGTGTTTTGTTTTCACCAGATGGCAGCAGGACTGGCTTGAAAATTATATACTGATTTTTTAATTATTCAATTGTACAGTTAACTCCTGATTTTTTTGCATTACTTTAAACTACAAAATATTATTTTTGTGCTTTTACGCATTGTTTAAATATTTCTTTCATTTCCGTTTAAATTTAAATAATGATCGGACATTTACTTATGAACAAAACAAATTGCAAATACAGCATGAATCGTCTGTGTAGCTTGAATATCCAGCGGACAGTCTATACGTCCTTGCAAACTGGGTTAACGCCCAAATTCTCATCATCAAAATCAAATCAAATAAAGATGTCGTTCTTCGTTATTTATTTTTATAAACCTCAAATTAATTCTTAAACTCAACACAATTATCAAGTCTAAACCAATTACCCAGCCTTTAACCACTTTTATCGATGCAAAATCAGTTAATTATCCGAATGATTCAATGAAGAATTTGAAAAAAAATACTTCATGTCTGAAAAAAATGGCGTCTTCTTTAGAAGCCTTAATGGCGTCCTTTTGAATTCCTAACAAAACAGCTTTTTCAATGTGTACCTAAGTTTTTTAACTTTTTTTTTTTTTAATTGTTACACTTTTTTTTCTCTGGGCGTGTTTTTCGAGCGACCTTTTAAATAACAGAATATTGATTTCGACCTTCGTCAGCACGGTAGACACAATGGGATGGACGCGAATAATAAAAGTCGACCTTCGAACGAGACGGAAAAACGTCTCGTTTTGCTCTACTTTTGAAAAGGTTTGTTTCGTTTCCTCATGCATCAGTAAAAGCGGGGGAAATTTATGCTCTATTTTTAAGACTTTGAGCTATGGATGAGGTAGTTACGTCAGTCTTTAGCATACTAGACTTCCGAACATCCACTGTCTGCGGTATCTTATTGCAGATTATGGAAGATAGTATTTTTAAAGCTGCATATTCTATGGTGTTTTGACAAAACATAGTGGGCTTTTTATTGCAAACCCTTTAGCATGTTTTGAAATTAGTACTTAAAAGTCTATTATTCTTACTTCTCTGCTTTGCCGTGGTAGTCTAGTTGGAAGAACAACGGATTAGCAACCGAAAGATTGCGAGTGCTAAATTCGGACCAGCCAGAGATCGTCGTGTACAAGGGGTTGGCGCACATTAAATTAGTTATGGCCCCAAATTTCCTCACGTTGGCGTGATACGGAAGTTTGGTGAGTGGGGTGCCAACTCAGGTGTTGTTCTCGTCATCTGAGCAGGGTTCAAAATTACGAGGATTATCCTTGGATCTTTTCCCTTCGGGATTGATCCCGGACCGTCGCCAATAGATCATTGCGTCGCTCCAGTGGGACGTTAATTACCTACTTACCTACTTATCTGCTATTATGATTAGCAATTCTGAGACAAATTGTTTGAAGTGGTAATCACCAAAGCCATTTTGGCCTTCAAACAGAAAAGTAAGGAAAACAAAGAACAATCATTACAATATGGTTAGTGACTCTGGTCGCCTTTTGTTATACTAGGGCAAATTCGACCGGCACCTACGGTCTAATGCATATGAACCCAAAGCGTATTGACATTCAGGGTCATAGTACTCATTGATACTGTATAAAAGTGTGAGGTTTGGACAAAAATATAGTATGCTTACTTATAAATGTCTACTTAAAAACTGTATTGTTCATTGGCGCTTTTCAAAATCAAGTGAAACTTTTAGTTTCCTTTACTGTAAAATTGTCAAGGAATGCGGAAAATTTACCAAGTTAAAATTACAAAATATATGTACATTAGTCAAAGGCTATGTTAAGTCTCCACAACATCCACTCAACTTCGATGTAGACGACCCATGACATGTAACTAATAGCATCAATAAATATCTTCTGCGCGTACTTTACATTACTGATCCTTATATTCCATATCTAAAACGCCCACGATTTTATAAGAGTTGTGGGACGCGTAGTCCAGTTTGGAGAATCACGGATTAGCAACCAGAAGATTGCGAGCTCAATACTCGATCCAACCAAAGACCGCCATGTGCTTGGGGATTGGTGCACGTTAAATCTGTTACAGCCTTAAATATCGAGGTGTTGTTCTCGATCTTTCCCTTGAGGATTGATCCCGGAACATCACCAATAGCCCAATGTGTTGCTCCAGAGAGGCGAAAGTACAACTATCTAACTTATAAGACTTGTAGACGATGTCTGTAACTTTCTCTGTGTAAAATAAAACTATCTTTTCTGAATAAAATAAAACTTTCCTTTTATATGTCCATTACTTCAAATTATCTTGTGTTTTTCGCAGCTTGGCCAATATGTCCCCTTGTGCCATAAAATCCAACCTACCCAATCTTATCAAGACTTGTTATGTATAATTTAAAGACCTAGATCAATGATTTTGAACGTAGAGTATACGTCTCAGAGGGATAATTTGTATGTATAAAGGGAAAATGGGAATAAAGAAGGGGAATATTTCAGTACTGATGGAGAAAGTTTGAAAATGATGCAATAAGAAAAGCTTTTCATTTAGAAGCGAAGGTAGACTTTCTCCGTCGTCGATAGTTTTCAGTCGTCATTTAAATGTCAATTATTGCTAGATTCATATCAATTTGGCATTGACTTTCTAAGACAGAAGATAGCTTAGTTTGAGCCTTTTTAAAATCCATTATTGTAATAAATACCTAGCTCCTGACAAAAGAGAAATATTCAAACGTGATATGTTTGAACCTGATGAGTTAGGTAGGTAGGTATTTTAATTCACGTCGCATTGGAACAACACAACTGGCTATTGGCGACGATCCGGGATCAGACCCGAAGGGAAAGATTCGAAGATACCACCACATAATTTTGAACCACGGTCAGATGACGAGGTCACACTTGAGCTGGCACTACACTCTCCAAACTTCCATACCACGCTTACGTTAAGACATTTGAGGCCACTACAAATTTAACGTGTACCAGCGTCCTTTGTACACGACGGTTTTTGGTTGGATTCGAACTCGTAACCCTCCGGGTGCTCTTCCAACCGGGCTACCGTGGCCCCTGATGAGTTAGGACGACTTCTAAGGAAAATATGTGATATTTTCATGTAATATACATTTGTAGGAACAGTATAATTTTTGAACAAAATATAAACATTAGAAATTAAATCACTTCACGTTTTGTTGATTTGCGAATTGCATTATACCTTTGCAACATACCTGATTTTTATTGGAATGTCGTCAAGTATGTATGACCCTCAATGGAAAATAATTTTTACTCCTAAATTTAACTACTAAATAAATTTAACTCCTGGAATTAACCGATCTCTTAAATAAGTGCAATTTTTACTACTAAAACTTCTAAATAAACTTCAGTGTTACTCCTAAATTTATGCAGGGTCGTCGTGGCTCAGTGAATATGCCAACTGAGATAGCAACCGTCGAGTTGTAGGCGGCGCAGATTTAATTCCTGTCAGGTGCATTCTTCCCTGGATGTATTTCTCTCTTCTGTGTAAGTAAAAACTTTCCTTCTGTGTGTATGTTTATTACTTAATATTGTATGTCTTGTGTCTGACCAAATATGGCCCTTGCGCCATAAAACCCCAAATCAACCAACCAACCTAAAGTTATGCACAACATAAACGCGACAAAATATTCTGAGGTCAATTCAAAAGTTCGTCGTACGCTTTTAAGTCCTGTGGTGATGCGAAGCAAACGAATAGCTAGAAACTAAGGCAGGAACAATCAAATCTAGTCACACATAACTACTTTTATGCCGGGAAAACCCAAAAGTAATACGAAAATAATTTCGACGCGTCCTACTTCGAGGAAACAATTATTTACAATCGCATTAATAACATAATTGCAATTCGATTACTTCCATCTGAATAAGCGTCTGAAATGCCGCTGAAAGACGAACCATTCCATCCATCAGCATTATAAATAAACGGACAAATCTATCTAGCAATAGATGGACATGTCTGCCGACAACGCGTATCAGATTACACAGATAGAGCCCCAACGAGCTGATTCATTTTTTTTCTCCTAATGCCTGAAGCAGAAAAATATGGAATCATGAAATGGCCAGTTTGCTTTTTTGTGTGCTTCATCCGGCTGAGCTTAGGCAGGGCCAATTAATAAAAATCTTTGGGAGCCGAAACTAATTTTGGACTTGACCGATGATTTCCGCGGTGGTGGTCAGAAAAGCAGCCGATTAAGCCGATAACGCTAATCGATTGATTTATCGGTAATCGGGATAAGAAACAAACCTATTTGTTTCTTGTTCCTTTTTTCCTTTCTTAATGATAAATAATGCTCTTTTTCTTCGCTTTTCTCTTTCTTTTTATGGCTTCAGGTTCTGCACTGATGAATGAACCGGAATCTCCCATGGTTCGCTTAATTCAGTCGAACTTGACATTCTCAGCGATTTACTGCTGTTGTTGCAATTAACTAAATATACAATGAAACATTTCTTTCAATGAATAAACACTTCAAAGAGAAATCATAAATGTTTACAATGAGTAAGCCTTCAATTTTTAGGAAGAATGAAACAAATGCCAGGCATTTGACTACGTAATTTGTCATAATTTTTAGGAAGAAAGTAGAGCTTTTTTTCCCTCTTTTTATGAGTCTCTAATCGGCCTTTGAGTAGCAAAACACTGACCGTAGGGACAGAAACTAATAATTTTTTATGTCTAGTTTTTGCACTGATGAATAAACCGGAATCTTCCATGGTTCGCTTAATTCAGTCGAACTTGACATTCTCAGCGATTTACTGCTGTTGTTGCAATTAACTAAATATACAATGAAACATTTCTTTCAATGAATAAACACTTCAAAGAGAAATCATAAATGTTTACAATGAGTAAGCCTTCAATTTTTAGGAAGAATGAAACAAATGCCAGGCATTTGACTACGTAATTTGTCATAATTTTTAGGAAGAAAGTAGAGCTTTTTTTCCTCTTTTTATGAGTCTCTAATCGGCCTTTGAGTAGCAAAACACTGACCGTAGGGACAGAAACTAATAATTTTTTATGTCTAGTTTTTGCACTGATGAATAAACCGGAATCTTCCATGGTTCGCTTAATTCAGTCGAACTTGACATTCTCAGCGATTTACTGCTGTTGTTGCAATTAACTAAATATACAATGAAACATTTCTTTCAATGAATAAACACTTCAAAGAGAAATCATAAATGTTTACAATGAGTAAGCCTTCAATTTTTAGGAAGAATGAAACAAATGCCAGGCATTTGACTACGTAATTTGTCATAATTTTTAGGAAGAAAGTAGAGCTTTTTTTCCTCTTTTTATGAGTCTCTAATCGGCCTTTGAGTAGCAAAACACTGACCGTAGGGACAGAAACTAATAATTTTTTATGTCTAGTTTTTGCACTGATGAATAAACCGGAATCTTCCATGGTTCGCTTAATTCAGCCGAAGTTGACGTTTTCAGCGATTTACAGCTATTGTTGCAGCAAACTAAATATACAAAAAAAAACATATTTCTTTCAATGAGGGGACATTACAGAGAAATTGTAAATGTTTAAGCACATTTCCAGTTTTTAGGAAGAAACTAAACATTGTTTCCTCTTTCTAAGGGTCTAATTAGTTTTCGTGTAGTAAAAGAATGACTGTAGTGAGAGACAAACCAAATCACAAACCTTCTTTTATGACTTCAGAGGCTGAACTGACGAATTAATCGAAATTTTCCAAGGTTTGTTCAATTTAGTCAAACACACTATCAGCGATTAACACTCAATGTTGCAGTAAAATACTATGAAGCTATTACTTTTCAATACGTAGACGCTACTTAAATCGTAGACGTTTGCAATAAACAGAGAAAAAAAATTTTAACTGTGGTTGTGTGTTTTTAGATGTATGTAAAACTAAAATTTCAAGATTTACTTAGACATTAAAAGAAAATTTTGAAAAAGTCTTTGGAGGTCAAAGGAAAATAATGAACTTCTAATGGTGGGACAGAGATTTTACGTATCCAGAGTTTATACCAAAAATGTTTTATCTTTTTTTGCGAGAAAATTACTCATTATTCCAACCATAACATTTAAGAATTTTCGGATGACTAATGGTATATATCTTCGGATATATTCCCACATTTACAGACTTCCGCATATGACTAAATATTTTAAAATCACCAAACATATTTTCAATCTTCAAAATTGCAAACACCTAGAAAAAAAAACAAGATTTCCCTTAAACTACAACCCTATAATGCGAGTAAATCTGAAAGTTATTCTCAAATTTTATGACAATGGAGAACGTTGAAATATTAGTTCTGGCATCTTAGAATATTGACATCCTTAACTCTTAAAGACTAAGGACATTAAGAGTTGAATATAATAGGTAGGGTTTATGGCACACGAGTCATATTTGGCCAAACTCACGGCAGGCGACGTCTTGAAATACCCAATCATCAGACTAAATTTCGTTAAGTAAATATTTTGGTTGGTTGGGTTTCTTGGCGTTAGAGCCAGATTTGACCAAGCAGCACCAAAGGACATCAAGTAAATGGACAAATACACAAAGAAAGCTTTACTGGCACAGAAGAGGCAAGTAAATTCAGGGTGGGATTGAAATTGCACCGCATATAACTCACAAGTTGTTAGCGGAATGGGCGAATCCACGGCACCACAGAAAATATTTTAGATAATTGTTTTAAAAATAAAATTAGTGAATGACTTCCTGAAAATTAGTAATAACTGATCAGAGGGCCTTGCTTCAAAGATAACAATGCATTACAACCCCCATATACCATTCATGCAAGAAACGTTCTAATACAAATATTCCTATGTTACGTTCCTATGCTGTATGGTTCTCTTTTAGAATCTACTAGTAAAACAATCACAAAATTTAAATCACAATAGAACACTCTCACCTAGCATTTTTTGAGGCACGAACCCAGAAAGTTATTAATGATCATGGTACTGATGGAGGTGGAATATATCCTCCTTAAAATCCACAATCCATTCCCTGATCCAATAGTACCTTTTAGGGAAAGAAAAGCGGGTTGAGCTTCGTTTCATGCATATAAAATTCATACTCAAATTTTAAGACAATGGAGAACGTTTAATAATTCGCTATGGCATCTGAACACAATGTCATCCTTATCTGTTTAAGACTGAGGACGTTTAGAGTTGTATATAGTACATTAGTTCGGTTTTATGGCGCAAGTGGTCATATTTGACCAAACTTAAGACAGGACGTCAAGTAAATGGACATACAACCTCAACGAAAGTTTTACTGACACGGAAGGGAGAAATGCACGGAGGGTAAGTTGAGCCCGCGCAACCTACAACTTGCATGTTGCTATTGCAGTGGGCAAACACACTCGCCAACGCAATCCCTTCATACTGTGGGAGCACTGTGGCTTCTTAAACGAATGCCCATTACTTCTATTCGTGTTTCACATCCATCACCTCCAGCATACCACCAATGAACCACCCCTACTCCACTGTCACTGTCCGTTTTGGTGTTACGAAAAAGGGTGAAATTTTACCTCACCAGAACTGGGGATGACCATAGAAGGGTGACTCCATGGGGTGATTTGTCACCTCACGATGAGTCCAGCCTTTGATTATAGATTGGTGTAGAGTTTGTTAGCAAATCTACTGAACTCTTTCTATCCTACGCGTTCTGTCATTTCGCCGTAAATCTCTGTTAGCCCAATATAGTATTGAAACAAATAAAACATGAAACTATCAGCAGTATTGTTCACTTCGAAGTCAGTATGATCAAGACAACTATTGAGATGAGTTCCTGTTGTGTCTGGAGAATTTGACAAGCTAATTCGGTAGAAATGATTTTGTAGGTAGTCGTGTCCGGACACTCCACGAAAACAAGCAACTCATATAGCTCTTGGTAGATCTTTGTGGCCGCTGAGACTTCAGCAAGGAGTTCCAGTCTCTCAAACTACTGTTGCAAGTATTCAGTCGAGAATGTATGATTTTGTTTACACGCTCTTACGTGTCATCTTTGCACAAAAGCCATGCAAATCTTCTCTATATTGTTCCAATTTTAGTATATATACTGCTGAAGCGGGTCTACAGAACTCCGATTTATGATGTTAATCCAATGAGCATTTAAATTTTCTATTAATCTAGAGGTGGTTGAAAATCAACCCCTTCCTGGATACGCATCTGCAACAAGGTAACACAAAAAAATTCCAACAAAATACCTATACCCTCTTATTCCCTTCAATATATGCATATTATATTCAAAGCGGTACAGTAATTTTTTACAGAAAAAAACATTTGTCTTCGAGATCACCTTATGGAACATAGAAGCATGACGCATCAGTGCAAGTGAATTGCTAAACTCTCGAATTTATGTTCATCACGTATGATTACTATAGGAAGATTCCACTGCGTAACTCACGTGGAAGTATGGTGTTTCGCAAATTTCTTATTCCTTAAAAGTAACACACGTCGAAAAAGAAGACAAGACAGAAAATATTCTCCAAACGACCGTACTTTACATACTCGTGTGCTTCTACGAATACATAAATATGAAACTGTCATAATCAAATCATCAGATTTCATCTAGAGAATTGTCATTCCCTACCTATGGAATATACCCTTGTTATTAACAATGACAGCAATATTTTTCACTGGATGACATAACTCTGATGACATTCACGTCCTATAAAGTCATTAGAGTACAAGTTCAAATAAGTAAAGGACATATCTATAATTCATTCAAGGAAGTGTGTATTATTTCTCTTAATATTGTAGATTCATGCACCTAAGTGGCGAGTTCCATTGGCAATTTATCACTCAGCGAAAACGAAAACCAGACGTTATAATTGTCTAAAATTATGTGTTGCAATGGAAAGGAAAAGATTTCAAATTGATACGCTTAAAATCATGAATTTACATATTTATATGTTTTAAAAGTTAGAAATCAGTTTTGAGACAATCATTTGCATATCCAGTCCTACAAAGCCTCACAACCAATCAAGAAAGAAACAAAATAACCACAAATAATAGGGTTGAGTTATATGTTATTGCATTAGAAACAGGAAAAGGTTAATCTATGGCGCCATTCTACTGACTGCGTTAATGCAAATTTTGTTACATCTGACATTTGCAAACATGGATGTTTAAATAATTCATTATTTCAGGTGTCTACAAGAATGGGTTATATTGAGTATGAAATATGAATGACCATATATCATCGAATTATTTTTACTTGAACTGAATTAATGTATTTATCATGGAACTATGCAGTTTATTTTGAATTTAAAACAACTTATTTAACATCGATAGTAATTAAAAATTATAACTAGTCGAGCAAACTATTCGACGTTGGTGGATGGAGGCAATTTGGGGTTTTGACATGAACTTCCTGTTGATTAATTTTCTTCCATTGAATATGTTGAAAAGATTTGAGATCCGGATTCACGCTGTCTGTTTAACCCTCGTGCAGCAAAACGTGACCAAAGAGCGACAAACCATTCATCCGGACTCATGCATAAGCAATTCATGGTGTCGCAAGGTAGTTGAAATTCTTCTATTCAGCCCCATTTTGCAACATAGGTAAAGTAAGGAAGCTTCCTATGTTGAGTGTTACATGAGCGATTTCATCAGTAAAAGTAATCTGCTTCAAAAACAGTACTTCTGTTTTCCAGAAACAAACTTGAAAAGTTTCGTAAACGCATTCTGAAATTGAACCATTATAACGAAATTATTCAAGTTATTTTCAGTGGTTGGACACAGATAAAGGGACATATAAGAATGACAAACACATTATTATATTTAAAGGTGATACATACATAAAAATACAACGGATTTTAACCGGAAACATCCATTTAGCTAAGTGATCGAATCATCACTCATCAGTGATCAGTGAAATGGAAATATGCTTTAATGACATTACGGGTCTTTCGATATGTTTTATGACCGTAAATGCCATAACGCTGTGCCTAGAAGTCGTAACTGGTCAATAGACACGATAACTTAGTGGTTCATAACACTCACATACTTAACTAATTAACCCTCTCAGCATAACAAGATTTCCGAGTAGCACAGTAATGTTCTAATCCCACAACCACATGACTTCTTAACCCCATCTATTGATTGAGAGAATCCCACGAAAGATTCTATTGATCAAGAAGGTTAAAACTGGATAATAACCATGCAGGGAAGAGTACATATTAGAGAAGAATGGATATAAGCGTGTAAACAACTCAGATGGTTAACTTACTGAGATTCAAAACTTTTCCAATGCAGATAAATTCAACTTTGATTTACAATCACCTGTTCTTTATGAAAATCTAATTAGCATGAAAAGGACACCTACTTTTACAAAGTATACTGTGACATACCTTTTTTTGTCTGCATAACTTTTATATCTCTCACAGTGTTTCGCGTTAGCGTGGTGTGGAAATTTGGAGAGTCGGGTGCCAGCTCAAGTGTTGACCTCGTCGTCTGACCTTGGTTCAAAATTACGAAGAGTTGTGGTCGGAACTTTCCCTTTGAGATTGACCCCGGACCGTCGTTAAGAGCCCCTTGTGTTAATCCAGTGCGACGTTAATTAACTACGTACCTACCTCTCCGTATTTTATATCTAAGGGTAAAAGTGTGCATAAAATTGCTTTGTATTCACAATTTTTTTAATTTTTAACTTCAAAGGAAAAGCTTTTCTTTGAAGCTAAAAGTATTATTTGTTAATGAAGATTAATGCAGTGTATAAAACAATTCTTATTTCAAGCATTATTTTAAAAATCAAGCAAGAGAAATTGATGAAAATTAGGAACTACAGGATTGGAAAATAAATTTACGTGAATGGTGATGAGAAAATGGAAGAAAAATCTCAAGCATCTCAATCACATTAAATATATATCGATTGTCGTGCATTATATCAAAACTAATTAATCACTCATCCAGTGCAAACCTTGTAAGAGTATCTTCTGCCTAGAACATTGCACCACCATTGCAACTAAAACAATTAATCTCTTTAATGTGTATAGGTGAGTAATTTATCAATATAATGTCAGCTACCGAAACTGGAGAACGTTATGTTTCGAGCACAAGACGCGTCAAAACTTAGACGTCCTTGGCATATATTTGAAAAGTTTTCTCTCCACAATCCCCTGTCCTTTGTACCCATATCTCCTTATTGACAATGAGCATTGCTTTCCAATCATCTCCCAACATCGTTCTTGCTGAGGATAGGGTAAGATCTGATGTCAATTTTAATGGGCAAACCAGAAACCAACTTGCTTTGGCCGATATTTGTTATCGATCTCTTGGTATTTGCAGGCAATGCTGATAAAATCCTTGATAGAATTCTCACAAACCAGGGATTACTAACTTTTGGATTACCACCTGAATCGCTATACACTTTATTCTAATATTTAAATACTATATAAGTTCAAAATTGATAGAATATTTTGCTTTTCATCAACTGTCAACGTTTAGAAAATGTTTGTCATGACAACATAAATAACAATTCAACGCGCGCGTACATGGCATACCACAATTATTATTTCTAATCCGATCTACTTTCTAAAAAATCTCATTCTAGTTTTTTAAATTACATTGTCAATTATTTATAATTTACTTTTTATTGCTGATTTGAATGTCTCTTGAAATTCTTTATTTGTACCTAATTAACATTGTTTTTAGTCGCTATTTTGTCTAGCAGTGCTTATCGATGTTTGGTTTCCGTTCTATAAAACCCAAACCAACAAACATTTTTTCATCCCCTGTGGTCTTCAGTTCAACACGGGGTCCACGGTAGCCCAGTTGGAAGAGTCGCGGACGAGCAACCCGAGAGTTGTCAGTTCGAAATTCAATCCAACCGAAGATCATCGTGTACGTGGGGCTGATGCAAGTTAAATTTGTCGTGGGATCAAATATCATCACGTTGGCGTGATGTGGAAGTTTGGAGAGTGTTGAGCCAGCTCAGGTGTTGACCTCGTCATCTGACCGTGATTCGAAATTACGAGATGTTGTCCTCGGATAGTTCCGTCAGGATTGATCTCGGACCGTCGCAAATAGTCCATTGTGTTCCTCCAGTGAGAAGTAAATTGAACTACTTAACTCAATCTAAAACGTTTCCAACCCCCAAATTAAAAAACAATGGACCTTTGTGTAACTATTTTTAAACTGTTCTCCAAAAATCAAAGATAAAAACTTATACTGATTACTTATTGAAAAAACTATTTTGTCAGAAAGACTTACCATTTCTTTGTAGTTCTATGCTTGCGTGGTTCCATAAAATTATTTTATAATTTGAACCTCATGGCATGCCGCACATTCATTTAGTGTTTACTTATTTGTTGCAAAACAAATGTGATTCATTATCTCTCACACCCTTCTTTGCCAAATCCGTCAAAAAATCTGTTTTCACCAACGTGTTATTCGAAATTCAAATGTTTGTTTTATTCTTTGTGACACAAATCCAATCAACCAACTTTCTTTACTTTGTTTTCACAACTTCACGTAAACATGTAGTTGAAGTTTGAAACTATTTGTCAACCTGAATGTGTGATCATTATGCTACATGTATATTTTCTGTAAGTAATTAATTTCAGTGTTGATTTTGTTTAACATTATCCTATAAGTTTAAAACATTTCATGGCATAATACTGAACTAGTACCCGATTTAAGTCTTATAACCACAACCAGTTAATACCTCCCACTAAATAAAAGAAAAACTAAAACCGGTATTAATAATTTAGAGTCGGTAATTTACAAGTATTGAGAATGTCAATAATTTGTAAACTTTAATTCCCTGAGAATTCACGCAGTGCTTCAGGATCATTGTCTTCGATATCGCGACAATTATAAACATTTGCTTTTAACTAGATTTTTTTTCTAGAAAAACACAATCCCCACGTGCTACCAAAAAAAACACTTCATATAGTATTCTGATTAACTTGCCACTGCATGGAGATATCAGAGGACGTTTCAGTGGGTTTCTGGGTGAAACTTGTTTCCCTTTGGTCCATGAACTAATAAGTGTAGTGAGACGATGCGTGAAATCTAAGATGTTTAGTGTGCTTTGGAGGCTTCTGCATTCCCTTAAATAGAGGTGAAAGAGTACAAAGTGACCTTGACATTCCAACTAAAACGAATTCCCCTAGAATATATACACTGTTGGCTATCGAAAACACTATAAAGGACTAGATATCAAACCCATATTTACCATACAAATAACATAAGGCAAAAGGGTGAAATGATTGCAATTATAGCTCCATTCAATTCACGAAATGCGAAGAAATTAGCATTTGTACATCTTCCGTGGGTGGCAAAAACTATACCTACACTCATCGGCATCGAAAGAAGGATGCTTTGTATGTGTGTGGGGTATATCAGCCCATGCTATTTCCACATGTTGCCAAAGTTCATCGGGTGTAGCCGCGCGTAGTCTGTAGTGTGCCAGTCGTTGAGCGATCATCGACAAGACATGTTCAATGAGTGAACGTGCGGGCCATGGAAGAAGTAAACCTGGTAGATATTGAGGAATTATTGTACGTTGCATGTCACGTGTGGCCAAGCTTTGTCCTGTTGGAAACTGGTCGCAGGCAAGCCCTGAAGATGAGGGAAGACATGCGGCTCTTAAACTTCAGAGATGCAGCGGTGGTTGTTGAGTGCAACGACAATGCATACTAGGAGGGGGAGAGTAGAATGGCAATGGCACCTTATACCATGGCACCAGTTGACGGACAGGTACAGTGATGCATTATGCAAGAGTCATGCAATCCGTCTCCGCGGTGCCACCAGACTAGATAAGTATTGGTATCGGTAATTAATTAACGTCGCACTGGAGAATGGAACCGGTTATTGGCAACGGTCCGGGATCAATCCCCAAAGATCAGAGGACACCACCAAGAAATTTTGAACCACTGTTAGATGTCGAGGTCAACACTTGAGTATATACACAAATATAGCTCCATTCAATTCACGAAATGCGAAGAAATTAGTATTTGTACATCTTCCGTGGGTGGCAAAAACTATACCTACACTCATCGGCATCGAAAGAAGGAGGCTTTGTATGTGTGTGGGGTACATCAGCCCATGCTATTTCCACATGTTGCCAAAGTTCATCAGGTGTAGCCGCGTGTAGTCTGTGGTGTGCCAGTCGTTGAGCGATCATCGACAAGACATGTTCAATGAGAGAACGGGCGGGCCATGGAAGAAGTAAACCTAGTGGATCTGGATATATTGAGGAATTATTGTACGTTGCATGTCACGAGGGGCCACGCTTTTTCCTGTTGGAAACTGGTCGCAGGCAAGCCCTGAAGATGAGGGAAGACATGCGGCTCTTAAACTTCAGAGATAAAGCGGTGGTGGTTGAGTGCACCGACAATGCATGCTAGGAGGAGGAGAGTAGTAGTAGTAGACCCACCTCCTATCTACTCACCGTGAGGTTTAGAGCATTTAGTGGTAGGAGGGGGAACCATTTATTATCTTTAAATTTTGCATATTTACATAAAATGATACATTTTTTAATACAAAAAAAATCCAACAAATATTGGTGAATAAATCAGGCAAACATTGCCTGAGAGTAATTGTATAATAAATTAGTTTATATAGAACTATTTATTAATAAATGTAACAATATAGATGAAATATAATTTAAACATTCAAAGTATGTTGAAGTGTACAATGTTAAATATTTTAACTATATTAAAAAGTTAAAGTGAGATAGAAAGGGTTCAATTATTTACATATGAATGCAAGGTGGAGGAAGCCTTCCAACTATCTCCTTTGCAGTCAACACACAAGCCTTAATTTTATATCTAGATAAATAATTTTTAATGATAGCGTTTAGCCAGATAGGTTTATTACTTGATTTTGGTTTAGTTAAATGGTTTGGTTTTGTGTGTTGACATTCAAAGAGATAGTGGTCAGCATCTCTCACCCTTCCACATTCACAAAGGTCAGAAGTTTTAATTTTGAATCTATGTAAGTAAGCTGGGAAAGGACCATGACCTATCAGGTACCAGACGAAGTATCTGTCCTCGACGAGAGTTGCAGTATTAATCTCCGGCATGAACGGAGGGGGAGAGTAGAATGGCAATGGCACCTTATACCATGGCACCAGTTGACGGGCAGGTATAGTGATGCATTATGCAAGAGTCATGCAATCCGTCTTCGTGGTGCCACCAGACTAGATAAGTATTGGTATCAGTAATTAATTAACGTCGCACTGGAGAATGGAACCGGTTATTGGCAACGGTCCGGGATCCCCAAAGATCAGAGGACACCACCAAGAAATTTTGAACCACTGTTAGATGTCGAGGTCAACACTTGAGCTGACACCCCACTCTCCAAACATCCGTACCACTACAACGCCAGGACATTTGAGGCCACGACAGGTTTAACGTACATCAGCCCCCACATACGCGATGGTCTTTGGTTGGACAGAGTTTCGAACTCACAACCCTCTGATTGCTAAGCTGTTATCCTTCCAACGGGGTAACCGCGGCCCTGCCACAGGACTCGGATGAGGCCACGGTGGTTGCTGTAGATAGAATCGATATTCGTCTGAAAAGACGATGCCACAACCAGCCGTTGGTACGTGTGTATCGTTTCACATCTTCCCCTGCCAAACTCAGAAACGTACAGATGTATTAATTAGTTGGTCTCTGTTTAAACATGCTCGGTATGAGCTCTGGATGCGCATAATGCTAAACTATACGGAAGTAGATTTCGCCATTCCAATGAAAAAATATAAACTAAAATACTCGTATGAGCGAAAATAGATTTAGCGTCAAAATATGCCAAATTGCCTTTTGAGACTGAGATGAAATTGAGGTAGACATTCAGTACGTAATTGATACATGACTGACAAATGCTTTCGGCCATGCATTTTTAATGAAAATAAAAATTAACACCAACCAGTAAAAGTAAACGAAATGCTGTTAGATATTATGATGTAAGTCCATTTAAATTGGAAATTTGAAATCCATTTATGAAGATATGGATAATGTAATCATTTTATTGGATCGAAATAAGATTTGAAATGTAAATAAGGATACTTTTCCGTCAATAGATATTAAACAATTGAGAAAGTTTAGCGCGGATGCTATGCGCTTGTCTGCTAAGCTAGATGTAAACTGCGAAAGTCACAGATTAGGTGACCATTACAGGATTTTTTTTATTTCTAAGAAAATTAAGTCGAAATGAAAACCGTTTTGAAATGAAGTGGCCGGTTATTGACATAGCCTGTTTTCCAAAATGTAGCATCGGATGACAGAATTGAAATGATGTGACTTCATAATAAATAATGTAGCTAGGCGAAGCGTGAAGGCAGAGGACCTGTCTTTTCTTATTTCTTGATCAAGAGGTTTCTGTATTTTCTTAAATCAAGTGCGAGAGAGTGCAAAGTGATCATGGCGTTCTCACTAAAGTGATTTCCACTCGAATAAGTAGTAAACTGCGAAATTTATAGATTATAGAACCATTATAGGCTATATTGATTTATCAAAAAATTTAACATTTCTATAAACCGGTGAATCAGTTACCGTAAAGCTCGAAAGTATTAAAGTGCGCATTACCTAGGTAATCTGCAGATTAGCTGATTTGTTCCGTTAAAGTGCGGAATCATCTACAAAATAAGAGTTTTCCGCACTTTATCTATGCACATTAACGGCTTTCGAATCGTAAAGTGCAAATGTTTGTTTCTTTAATTGATTCTTTGTATTATACTTTGTTCATTGATTGATTCTATCAACTATTCGTTGATTGATTGATTCTATCAACTTGATTCTTTAGATATCAAAAAATAAATAACATGTTTCAACAATTGTCAGTATATTTTATTTACATCTACTGATAATTATATGAAATTACTTATAACTTTATGGGATAAAAGTATAGTGAGTTTATCGATTAGTAGTACTTAGTATTACTGTGTTGTTTGTCTGAGTATTAATTTAAGCGTACAAAAATGTTGCTGTTGTTCAAGCAAAGATCTTATTTTCACTTTAACGAGTGCCAAGTAGGTAATGTGAAGATTATCTAGGTGATCTGCAGATTACCAAGATAATTTGAGAAATTAAACAATTTTCCGCGCTTTAACGGATCGGCGTGGTTAATCTGCACGTTACATAGGTAATCTGCAGATTACCTGATTTCCGTACTTTAGCGGTAGCATATCAAATGAAAAGACCTGTCATTGACATTACCTTCTTTCCATACATATAGTGACCCAATAACCGCCGTGATTACATAAAATTCCGTAATTGCATACGTATACTATATTTTCTATGAACTAGGATTTTATATTTTCAGCGTTGAAAATGCCTTATTTTGATTAAAAAAACATTTCGAAGCAGACTAAAGTAATATAACAAAAAAGAAAAGTTATTTTAACATATTCCGGAGCAGCGAGAAAAACAAATAGAAATATTTAAAAACATTAGGAAATTAACTGAAATACTACTGCTCAACACATCTTTACAATAGTGTTTAACATTAATGATTTTTGTTTTTCGAATTAACATGGGTTTTGTACTAATTTGTAAAAGTTCTAAAATTTTGATAGGTGTGATATAAGGTCATTCCAGATATTCTTTCAAAAACGATTAGCGCTATTGCATAATAGCACTAATGAATAATAGCACTGATCTTTCTTAAAAAAACTGGAGCCCGTTTTAGATGAATTGCGTCAAAACATATTTTATCGATAACATGGCTGATATCTGTAGGAATAAAGTAATCTACTAAAACTTGCAATTCAGTTTTGAAAGTATCGATGTATTAATAAGTTAGACGTTTTCTTAGTTTAACTATTTTTTAAATTGTGATTACATTTATTTCTCACAGAATGCTTTCTTTCTAATTCAGTTCACGTCATTGGATGATTTTAATAAAATTTGTTTTAGAAATGCTTTAAATGTATTTCTAAAACATATCCACGTATAGTTGGTCTTAAGAATCTTGTAATTTAGCCTTACTTCATTAAATAAAACTGCTCAATATCCTCATTTTAGATCTTGATCATGAATTTATGGAATTTATTGAACTTATGGTTCATTACGTAATAGCAATACTTTCGTACAGAAAAAACATCTTTGTGTTTTGCAATGGATTTTCTTACAAGATAAACAAACCTACGTAATGATTACTTAAATAACTAAGCTAAACATCAAATGCAGAAAACGAAATCTCTGTTTATACTGTAAGGCAATGGATGTTTTAGCCCAAAGTTAGTTGTGTTGTTTTTATGGCGTAAGAGCCATATTTGGCCATGTAGCGTCAAACAACGTCAAGTAATTAAACATATTTGAGCGTTCCGTGAATTTAATTTTTATTGCTCGCATGCAACCGGTTACTAGCGTATTTGTAAGCATTATTAATATATTTATTAAACATTTGTAAACTATAATATGGTAAACATATTTTTTAATTATGTGTGCGTAAACTGTAATCATGATATAGAATTTGATAAAAAGTTCATTTGAAATTTAGAAGAATTGGGAAACGGAGCGAAAAAAGAGTTGATAGCTGATCTTTGTAATTTTGTATCGTCTATAGTTTTTTAATAAATGTTTCATTTTTCTAAGAAACGTTTGTCTGCATGTATGCAAGCGAAAAAATTCGGTTCCTCCCTGGTGAAATATACCCAGGGAGGAATCGAACCCGCGTCGCATACAACTCGCAGATAGCTAGCGCATTGGTTAAGATCTAGGAATTTGAAACGCTGCAAAAAAAGTTTATATATGCATTACTTCAACGCTTTTTACGTAGAGATGTAAGCAAAGCTTTATATATTTCAAGTAGCCATAGTCTTTAATAGTATATCATTTTATGGAGTCAGTTATGTCAAGTCCAGTGGTAAAAGCACGTGATTTAGACAAGCCTATATCTATAAAAAATATCGAGGGTATATGTCGAGCTCAAAAGATTGCAAAATAAAGATATAAAAGGCAGCTTTAAGGCAGATGTCTTCTTGCAAAGTCAATATCTTAAGTCTTTGTGTCAATATCATTTGAGGCATTTATGACTTAACCGTTGTATAAACAATAGAATTTGATCTGGGTACATCTACGACGGACGTCATACTTCAACGCATTTTATGAAACGAAATCAATTTCTATGGAAAATACACCTATCATCCCACAAATGGTGTATTTGTACGAAATTGCATGAAAAATTATTCAGTTGTAAAATTGAATAACATAATTATGATCCGTCGCATCAGTGTAAATCACAGTTGTTTCTATTCAGTCTTTATTTTAAAATATCTATAGCTTTAGGTTTTGCATAAGTATAGTAGGTAGCTTTCCCGTTCTAAAACTACATTAAATTTTACTAAGATATTTTCAAAGCACATCCATCAGTCCAAAAAAAACGTTTTTCAGAACATGCGATTCAAAGTATTTTAGTATAAATGCAATTCAACTCTTCAATTTCACAACGGTCTGTTTTGAACTGTTCTTAGATGATGTAAAGATTTAAAACATAATAAATGGTGATAAATGCAAATAATATTTCCATAAATATCTTAATTTATATTTTACTTTGCACCTTTCTATTATAAATATATTTTATGTTACTTGCATAGAAATATTTTTACCATCATCAAAAGCAGAGCTATAAAAGTAGTAGTATTTTAATTAAATCTAAAAACTTATTTGATACACAAAAATATTAAAACTATAATTTTTCACTGCATGTTATAATAAAATAGCCCATTCGAAACGCATTTTATACCCATTAATCAATGTCAAGTGCATGCACTAATTTATTTATTTAGTATTATTTATTCATTTATTAATGGCAAAAATCAATTTAGACACCGTTGTTGATTATTACAGATTTTAAAAGTATTAAGAAAAAATGGATAATGTGTTTTAAGCAGATAATAGGTTTAATATGAAAAGTTTCTAACTTTGCAACTGAAAATAGCATTCATTTCGAAAAATTCTCAGAAATGTGACGTGTGTATGATACCAAAATACAGAGCATTTCTTTTGAACTAGAACTCACTTATTTTAACTTCAGATTCAACATATAAAAAAAATACTGAAAAAAAAAATTCGAACCATTCTTAACAAATTTTCTCAAAAGTTAACCATTAGAATATTATTTATTTCAGGAACCATTATTAACAAATTTTCTCAAAAGTTAACCATTAGAATATTATTTATTACTGATCCACTTAATTAGAACAAAAATATTTAAAATTAAGTGCGATTACTGTTATTCTAAATTACTTTATTATTATAAAACTTTATTTTAAACTTTCACATCCAAGAGGTAATATAATTTTCCATGAAATTTTTGAATGATAAATCAACTTAATCCTTGCTTTGTTTTGCTTAAATCTTATTGTAAAACCAGATCTGAAGTGCAGAACTTATTAACATGAAATTTTGTTAGTTGTACGAACTTAGGAACCAAATAACGATACGTAAGCTCAGAAAATTATTTTCAGCCACACAAAATTACAAAGCAATTCAGCAACGCGTAGTTTTATTTTTACATATACTATTATACATGGCAGGTAGCGAAATAGGAACTACTTCCTTTTGAACATTTCAAAAATATGTATGTACAAACAAGGAAGTATTTCCATAGCAGAAAACAAACATTTCAGCTGTTTAAAGGATGCTGGAAGGTTAAGGCAAATATAAACATGTTTTAACAGCCGGAGATTCCGTCATCTATCCAGGACAGTATAATAGTAGAAACTAGTTAAATATGTATTTTAGTCAGCGCTGATACTACAGTCTATTTATATACGTTTCTGGCTTCGCAATTTGTCAAGATCTGTTCTAGATAAATGTTAATGTCATCATGTCATAAAAAGCACGAAACGTCATCGGAAATAGAAAAGAAATTTTAAATATCACATTTTATTTACACTCACTCCTTATAGTCTAAACTTCCTATAAGAAGTAATTCAGAACTTGTATATACTTTTATGCAACCTCATCCAAATACCATCATAAATTACAAAATAAGCAGAAATTGTCTGAAATAAACTCGAAGCATAAGAGTAGTGGTATAATTTGTACTTTTTGTATCATTTCCAGTTAATTCAGTAATTAAATGAGAAATTAATTTATTGGACGCATTCCTCTTAGCTAGTACTCAAAAAGCAATGTGCCAATAGGTTCGTTCTACTTTGTTTTCCATTAATCAGTTTAAACAAAGATTTTTAAACTGTACGTCAAACGACGCGTGAAAGTTTAACGGTTCTCTGATAACCTCTGTGTTCTTGTGATGTAAAATCAAGAAAACAAATTTTATAAAATCATTTTGTTGTTGAGAATAATTTCTAAGACTTCCATTTGGTTATGAAACTTATATTAGTGGATGGATCACTGTCAGGATAAGGTGGACTGATAACCACTGAAATAACATCCAATGGATAGTGACTTGATAAGTTTCGCTTTACTGACTTTTGGAACGGACTTAGCGTTCCGTTATGAGTATCGAATCGAATTGAAGCACTTTTTACCATGCAACACTATGCTATTGATACCCGTGTACTTCTTAAAAGAATTTCTCTCATAGTAACTACTGGTGCTACATCTATCTTTATAGGTGACGTAATGATATACGAGTACATTTTTGAACAAATTTGATTTGCAATTTTTTGTCTGTTTGGGTGAACACATTTGTTTATAGTTTAAAAAAATATTTTTATTCTGCAAAACATTGGAATATATAGTATAAGCAACGATAAATGCAGTAATAGGTAGGTATTTAATTAACGTCACACTGGAGCAACACAACGGGCTATTAGCGACGGTCTGGGATCAAACCCGAAGGAAAAGATTCAAGGACAACACTACGTAAGTTTGAACCAAGTCAGATGACAAGGTCACACCTGAGCTGGCACCCCATTCTCCAAACTTCCACACCATGAAAACATGAGGACATTTGAGGCCATGACAGATTTAACATGCACCAGCCCCTTTTGTACACGACAGTGTGGTTGGATTATTCGAACTCGCAACCCTCCAGTTGTTAATCTGTTACTCTACCACGTCCCTCATTAGTGGAGTGATCAGGAGAAAAGTGACAAAGGTTCAAATTAAAAAAAATTTCGTCTAATTTTATAAAAAGTTATTTGTTCCTGATTGCAAAATATTAACATACTTTCTTCTAAAACTACCACACCATTCTGCTTAAAACTGGAAAATTCAAAGTGAGCAAAACGTCTCATTGACGTTGCTTATATTGTAGCAACTAAGCCACTGAGATAAAACAAATTTCCACTTGAAACGAATTGAAAATCTCAACGATCAGGCATCACTCAAAAGTTTAATTTATCAGTACTTATTCAAAATATTGACTTTCAAAAAACATTTTTGCTTCCGATACGATCTAGTAATTCAAGACATCTCTCCTTGGACGAAATGAAAAGAACTGAAATTTATTGCTTAACATTTTTTAATTTAGATAGTTCACAGTAATTAAGAGTGTCTAAGTATAATCAGAAACAACAGTTTTTAACGGTCTTTTTAGTCTGAAAAATTACGCCATACTTAAACAAATCAAAGAACCTTGAATTCTTGAAGTTTTGAATTGTTACTTGAACATTTTGTTCGATAGTGTAGGAATGATTTAAGGAATTCAGTGCTTTTTGTTCTTTTCTGATGCGATTTAAATATACACATCCTGATAGTAAACACTTCGAAACATGCTCCGTCCAGTTAAACAGAGCAAGGTTATTGTATCTTTTAAGGGTCTGCTCTCCAACTCAGTCACAATTAACCTGCTCTATTTCTCTCTTATCAGATGATGGCCATGCATATCAAGTGGGATGTTATATTTCTGTCTGTCAACGGAAACATTTATTTCTCTTTCGAGTTGTAGTTACATGGAAGATGTCGAAAGGAAAGGTAGTCACGCTTTCATCATCGAAAGTGTAATTCTTCCCAGTGAAGAACAGTGGTTATTTTTTGACACTGTTTAAAGCGGAAGTTCCTAAACTTCTCAGCAGGCCTTTGGTTTAACAGGCTCTGGATTCGAATTCCGGTCTGTTGTTGGAAAATGCCGAGCTTTTGCAATTACGCCATTAGTTCACGAGCTGTCCAGTGTTTCAGCACGAGTCCAGCGCAATACTTAAATGCTGTGCATCCGTCCAAATTATCATCGTTGAAAACTTGTCTAGTCACATAAAATACATGATTCAGGATCAATTAAATGAAAGTAATGTAGATAGTCATGCAAACAGTCATATTCAGTCAAAAGCCTAAGATAAGCAACCGCAGCAAATATAGTGCGTCCGGGATGAGATTCCTTCTTAGTAGATCAACTCTTACTCTCAGCAGTTCGGATGCTCTTTTGTATTATCCAGAGTGCACCATGGGGAAGTCCATGAGGGATTTTGCATTATCCAGAGTGCACCATGGGGAAGTCCATGAGGGATTTTGCATTATCCAAGTGCACCATGGGGAAGTCCATGAGGGATTTTGCATTATCCAGAGTGCACCATGGGGAAGTCCATGAGGGATTTTGCATTATCCAGAGTGCACCATGGGGAAGTCCATGAGGAATTTTGCATTATCCAGAGTGCACCATGGGGAAGTCCATGAGGGATTTTGCATTATCCAAAGTGCACCATGGGGAAGTCCATGAGGGATTTTGCATTATACAGGGAACACCATGAGGCATGGATGTTAGTGGTTCAAAATCACCTTTAAGCTGTAGGTCGCGATCTAGTTAGCCCTAGTACATCAAAAGGCCATAGAGCGGCAAACTAAACTTAAACCCTTAACCTTTCGAGGGAAGAGCCACGTTCGGATATTCAGAGTTATGAGGTCAAGATAGAGAGAGTATAAATACTAGGTAGGTATTTTAATTAACGTCGCACTGGAGCAACACAACGGACTATTGACGACGGTCTGGGATCAAACCCAAAGGGAAAGAACCGAGGACAACACCACGTAATTTTGAACCACGGTCAGATGACGAGGTTACACTTGAGCTGGCACAATCCAAACTTCCTCACCAAGCAAACGTGAGGACGTTTGAGGCCACGGCAGATTTAACGTGCACCAGCCTCCTTTGTACACGACGGTCTCTGGTTGGATTTGAACTCTTCCTCTCTAATCCGTTACTCTTACAACCGGGCTACCGCGGACCTATACATACAAGGTCTGATGAAAAAGGGAATGTGCCGCTCGACAAAAACTTCAAATGTCATCGGTTTTGTCTGGAGTACTGCCGTGACCGAGAGTCAAGGATAAGCATGGAATGGCAGTGTATCATACGAGGTCTGTGTAGTAAGTATGTAGCCATGTTAAAGCCATGTATGCAGCCATATTAAACAAGATACATAGTGCCTAGCACTTTTGGCCTCCAGTCTTCTTCCAAGTAGATACCTTGATAATTCACACACCTTCTCCCATCGTCTCTTATCACATTCGAAAGAGTTCATTGTTGGAATAACCATCAGCTGCTTCGTCGTGTTTTCTTTAATCAAATCCATGGTCTCAAATGTCTTTCCTTTCAGAGGAGGTTTTAGCTTTGCGAAAAAGCCAGAAATCGCAGAATGCCAAATCTGGGCTGTAGGGAGGCAGCGCCACCTGAGCGAATTGATGTTTTAACCTGCTCTAGAACGTAATGAATAGGTGGAAGAGGGGGAGAAATCTAAAATTCTAGTATAAAATAGTGGTTGAAAGAATTCTGGTTTACGCTGGGGTACAAACCCAAAATGCCAGATATTTAGACACCTGACCAGTGCTCAGAGATATTTTGCTCTTAGTATTATCAGAGCCTGCAGAACCACCTCCACAGATGCCGCACTTGTACTGGCCGGTTTAGAACCAATGGACCTCCTGGCAGCAAGGGAAGGGGATACGACTATTGTTACCAGACTCGGCAGACCCGCCACAGCATATGGTCTCTCTTCGTTTCCCACGAATTCGAAACGAAAACTCCCAGCCCTCGCAGGAATCCAACACATAACAAACGCACATCATTCATTACACCAAGACCCCAGCAACACGCTACCAGATCTACACAGATGGGTCTAAAACCCAGGATGGAACCACCACCGCCTTTTGTGTGTTCAGGACAACAGGAAGATCTTTGAGTAGGCACGCAGACTGCACGACAACAATTAAATTTTCCAAGCTGAGTTACTTGCCATCCGTGCAGCTTCATCCTGGGAAATTCAAAATTGTCCAGAAAACACATGTATTTTCTCGGACAGTCTGTTCTGAGTGACTCAATTGAACAACCTTCTCACAACTAACCCGATGGCACAGAAAATCCATCCCATCATTGAAGCTGCAGCTCCATTGACGTGCATATATGTCTCTTGTGTCAGAGGTCATTGCAGTGTTGAAGGAAACGAAGCAGCAGATCATCTTGCAAGAAGTGCACCGGTAATGCGTCCATTCGCCTACACCCCCTTCCTCTCCCGGCATCTCATCTGAAGAGATCCCTCAAGTTAGCATCCATTAACAGCTGGGCAACAGAGATGGCTAAACTCCACCAAAGGTCGGACAACGCTCGGGGTTTTCCCCAAGGTCTGTACGAAACGCCTCATCTCCACCCCAGAGCTCACACACTTTTACACGGGCCACGGACTGTTCCTGCAGTATTTATTTCGTATGATTATTCACTGCGGTGACTTTGCATCTGTGGCATGGAAGCAGAGCAGGATCACTATGTTATCACCTGCCCCATCAAAACTCATCCACACATCAAGGAACCAGCAACACTCCACTATGACGCCTGGCTGTTCACCCCTTACTACAAAGGAAAATCATACAAATCGTGCGATTTGTGGGATCCAGGGAGTTTGAACTGAAGCAAGCGGTTTAAATGTTGTCAACTTAGAAGTGCATAATTTTCCTTGGTCTCTTCACCTAAAGATAACAGCCTTTAAATCCATTCTCTTGCCTCTTGAACCCTCACAGAAAAATATATTTAGAACAGCCCCTGCGTGTGCATTTCATAGCTTAAAATTTCTGGTTCGCATCACAAAAAAAAAAATTATTGCTCATCCTCATCTAGTCATCTTTCACGTTATGGGAAATTTTTTTACCGTAAACCCTTCCTAGGGTCGGTATCTTATGAGAGTTGAGTTAAGTCGTGATGAATCTGCCAATCTCCGATTACCCACAGTTGCGGCCATTTTACTATTTATTAATTGTTTGGTTTGGGGGAGCGTACTCGTTAGGAAGAACCCTCACAATAAAAAAATACAGTCTTGACGTTGCTGTGACTTTGTCGCGGGAAGAACTAAGAACTCCTTCCATAGGGAAGACTACTAAAGTAACTCAATATTTTCTGCGGACGAATTTGATGCAAAATTTAATGCAAATTCGCTGCTCTACTTGCTCAGTCGTTTCGAATGTGACGGTCTCGCAGAACATCACTCAAGGGCGTCTAGCACCATTAGTTCGATTAGATTAGTTCAATTGATTCGTGACTTTTCACGCATCTGCATCAAATGGCCGCTAAGTAACATCAATGCTATACAAACCGTACTCGTTATATTAACAAAGGCTGGATACTTTCAGAACAGCCCGTATTTAAAGAATCCGCTTCTGTCTTGGGAAGGTAATTCCCACATTCGTGTGTGGCAGAGCCCCAAGCAGTGCTATAATTCTCAGTTTACTGTCGAGGGGCACACCATTGTAACTCCTATTATAATGGAGTGAAGAGCCATTCCTTACGATAGGCCTCCGTGGTGTTGCAAACCCAGTGACGTGAATACGTCGTTGAAATCGGAAGAGTACTGGGGAATATGCATGAAAAATTGAAGTGTTACAACTGTTTTGTCTTATGATTTCTGAACTAGAAGAAACATCCAGTAGATAAATATAGCAGTGCGCAGGCGCACTGGGCACCGGGAAGGGGTCGCAATATGTCGAAATCTTACGGTACTGGCCGAGCTTTGGGTCAGTGTAACTTTTGATTAAGTGGAGTGAGGGTGTCATTTGAAATCTACTAAACCGCTACAATCACAGGCCTTTAATCAATAGAATTATCCGTCAAAATAATACCAAACTGAACTTTAATTGTTCAAACTGCAAGTTAATTGCTGAATATTCACAATAAGCAATCTTTCAAACTTCCTAGGTATGCTTTATTCATTCCACAATCCAACATCAGACTTGAGTATCCACTTCAAAACTACGGTTTGTGTCCTCGACACAACCTACCATTAAACTGAAATGTCTACCTGACTGTTAAACGGACTAAGTACCTAAATTAGTATAGCAGATACAGATGTCAAAACTGCTGTATATTCTAATTCCAAAGTTAAATACAGTCTAGTACTTTCCATCTCCTTTGAGGGCCGCGGTAGCCCGATTGGAAGAGTAATGGATTACCAATCGGAGGGTTGCGAGTTCGAATCCAACCGAAGACCGTCGTGTACAAAGGGGGCTGGTGCTCGTTAAATCTGTCGTGGCCTCAAATGTCATGTTGGCGTGGTGTGGAAGTTTGGAGAGTGAGGTGCCAGCTCAGGTGTGACCTCGTCATCTGACCGTGGTTCAAACTTACGTAGTATTGTTCTCGATCTTTCCCTTTAGGTTTGATCCCGGACCGTCTCCAATAGCCCGTTGTGTTGCTCCAATGCCGACGTTAATTGAAATACTTACATACCATCTTTAAAATTAAGCAGGCAGCAAACTGTTATGAGATATTCTTGCATGGTGTTAATGTTTTTGGAAATTATGAGGGGTTTTGAGTAAAATATTTCTTCAAATTTTGCCGCCCTCAAATTTTTCGTTCCAAGCTGCAGATTAGTTGTCTACTTAGAAGTACTGCACTCCCTTTGACATCCTTCAGTGTAAGGACCTGCTACTGTTAAGAGTAATAACTTACTTTTAAAATAATTTCTCCTTCCTGATTAAGTCAATGCGCATCAACCTACAACCGGTTTGAAAACTAAATAGATTCATGGAGAGTCGTTTTCTGAGACGTTTTGAGAAGTTTTCAATGCCGAGCAATGATACAAAAAAATGCTACGAATGCCAAAAGCATTACTTTGTGTTTCTCTGCATGAATAACTTATTTTCAGGGATGAGTCGATTATGCTATATCTTTTCCATCCGAAAAAGAAAGTTGTACGAGCTGCATATTCAAATGAATTTCTTTAGTGACGCACATTGGTAATACAGTTGTAACTTGCGCGTTTTTTAATTCATACTTTTGATCTTTTCTTTCTAACCTAATTGCATAATCTTAATAATTTTCACTTTTACCTATTTGTTTCTAACCTTGTAAAATCTCTGCAGCGGATACATAATCCTAATCAAACGATTCATTATTTTTCAGTAAATTTTACATTGGTATTTCATATTGTGTGCACGAAAATTTTCGCAGCCCATTATATTAACCATTAAGATAAAAGCGTAATTTAAATGCAGTATAATCGCTTAAATTCTAATGAAAAATTGTTTGAGTTTGGTAGATAGGTATTTTAATTAATGTCACACTGGAACAACACAACGGGCTATTGGTGACGGTCCGGGATCAATCTCAAAGGGAAAAATCCGAGGACAACACGTAATTTTATATCACGGTCAACTCCTGAGCTGGCACCCCACTCTTCAAACTTCCACACCACTCCAAACTTGTGAGTTTGAAATAACATAAAAGATCAAAACTGACATAAGTGGAATCGGAGTATAAGTTTAGAGCAATTTTAGCTTATTTTTCGAAACGAAAAATATTTTAATAAGCATATTCGTCTGAGAGAAATTGATAACTTTTTTATAAAGAGTGTTATACAGAGCAAATTAACGAACAATACATAGTATCGTAATAGTAATAAATACATGTATTCGCAATTATACTCAAATCCGACAGAATTGAATTTTAATTTTAGAAATAGATTATTTATTCTGTACGTTTGCTTTAAAACGAACGTACGTTTGCTTTTAACGAATAATACATAGTATCGTAATAGTAATAAATACATGTATTCGCAATTTTACACAAATCCGACAGAATTGAATTTTAATTTTAGAAATAGATTATTTATTCTGTACGTTTGCTTTAAAACGAACGTACGTTAGCTTTTAACGAATAATACATAGTATCGTAATAGTAATAAATACATGTATTCGCAATTTTACACAAATCCGACAGAATTGAATTTTAATTTTAGAAATAGATTATTTATTCTGTACGTTTGCTTTAAAACGAACGTACGTTTGCTTTTAACGAATAATACATAGTATCGTAATAGTAATAAATACATGTATTCGCAATTTTACACAAATCCGACAGAATTGAATTTTAATTTTAGAAATAGATTATTTATTCTGTACGTTTGCTTTAAAACGAACGTACGTTTGCTTTTAACGAATAATACATAGTATCGTAATAGTAATAAATACATGTATTCGCAATTTTACACAAATCCGACAGAATTGAATTTTAATTTTAGAAATAGATTATTTATTATGTACGTTTGCTTTAAAACGAATAATACATAGTATCGTAATAGTAATAAATACATGTATTCGCAATTTTACACAAATCCGACGGAATTGAATTTTAATTTTAGAAATAGATTATTTATTATGTACGTTTGCTTTAAAACGAATAATACATAGTATCGTAATAGTAATAAATACATGTATTCGCAATTTTACACAAATCCGACAGAATTGAATTTTAATTTTAGAAATAGATTATTTATTATGTACGTTTGCTTTAAAACGAATAATACATAGTATCGTAATAATAATAAATACATGTATTCGCAATTTTACACAAATCCGACAGAATTGAATTTTAATTTTAGAAATAGATTATTTATTATGTACGTTTGCTTTAAAACGAACGTACGTTTGCTTTTAACGAATAATACATAGTATCGTAATAGTAATAAATACATGTATTCGCAATTTTACACAAATCCGACAGAATTGAATTTTAATTTTAGAAATAGATTATTTATTCTGTACGTTTGCTTTAAGGGTGGAATAAATCGAAACCCGTTGTTTCTCAGAAAACGTCACATTTATTCCTCTTTTTTGTAGTGCCAATGTCTTATTTTTATTGAAAGAAAGTTTACATAAATGTTTTAAAACGAAACTGTTTATTCTACTACATAATAACTATAAAATAACTAAACGAATGCTGCTGTAAAGGCTTTAACCTTCCAAGTGGTTTCTACGAGATATCTCGTCCACCCAGATCTAACCAAATTTGTTAATGACGAGATAACTCGTCATCAAGATAATGCTTTTTTTATGATGTCGAGATCAAGATCTGGTCAGTTTTCTTCTAGTGACGAGATATCTAGTCCATGTGGATCTGGTCGGTTTTGCTAATAACGAGATACCTCGTTGAGACAACCACCAAAAGGGTTAATAATAAAATCAAGTGTTGAAAAATTAAAAGTGCCAAGTAAAATAAAAATGTTACTTAAAACTAAGTTTGGGATTATCGTAAATTCAACGTTCCGAACAAGTGTCCTTAAAAAAAAATTTAAATGACCTTGAAACTCGAAAGGGTATCCTTAAAATTTAAAAATATTACACACGTGGTTTGCATTTCTTTTAATATAAATATTTCATACCTTTAAAAATTATAACAAGGAATAAATACATTTCACTTTAAGCACTTACCTTTAAAAATAACATTTTCTTAAATTCCTTACTAGATTTCCTTAGTAACAAAATTTGGTAATCTCACACTCTGAAAACAAGCGAAGAACCCGCGTATGTGCACAGGGTGATTGTCATAGAATGGGGAAAGTTTTTCTATAATACACGAAGGCTAGAACTAGTAGAAATCGAAGTTTCGAATCGAATCGTTAGTGGGGAAAAACTTGTGTATGACGCAACTACAAAAATGCTGATCTTTTATCAAACAAGGCAATATTTCTGTCGTTATCAAAGTTACAGATTTTACCAAAATACGCCTAACTAGGTAAATATGCTTGGTAGGGGACGGTCATTGTTAGCGAACAATATGGCGCCAATTCTGGTAACCCACCCTCTTTCTTGTTTATTTCTTAAGAGCTTTTGATGTGGTAACCCCTTTGAATTGGCAAACAATTTTTACTTGGCGATCAAACATACTTGCCTATTCACGTTAATTTTTGTTATTACTGTTCCTTTGATCGATGCCCAAAAGGGGGTATTTCAATTAACGTCACACTGGAGCAACACAACGGGCTATTGCTGACGGTCCGGGATCAATCCGAAAGGGAAAGATCCGAGGACAACACGAATCGAATCGTTAGTGGGCCCTTTGAATTGGCAAACAATTTTTACTTGGCGATCAAACATACTTGCCTATACACGTTAATTTTTGTTATTACTGTTCCTTTGATCGATGCCCAAAAGGAAAATATGATTTAAAAAAAAAGCATTATCTTTTTGTGTGCCATGCACATGTTTTCACACCATAGCAATTACAACAGAAACTTGTCGATTTTTTCTGTCCATCCTACTAATTAGTTCTAAACCTATGCCTTAATCTCCTGGTAGTCATCACGACGGCGTATCTCGTCTTTAGCAAAACAGATCAGATCTTGATGGAATATCTCGTCATTAGAAAACTGACCAGATCTTGATCTCGTTATTGTCAAAAAATTGACAATGCCTTGATAACTTCGAATAAAACTTCCATTCTTTCCTTCCTCTAGGCTTTCACCGTTTCCTTTCTATTTTAAGATATCTCGTAATTAGCAAAATTGGTCATATCTTGATGGACGAGATATCTCGTCGAAACCTCTTGCAGGGTAAAAGTAGTTTGTATGTAAGTAATGAATTACAAAAACACAATACACATAAAGTAATATTCAATTAAATGAAAACCTTTTAACAAAATGCAATTCGCATCGTGTCATTCTATTCAAATACACCATGGAATAAATACATGTCACACACCCGTAAACGAAATACAAACTCTGGAAGTTTATACAATGATGCAAGTACTTAAGAAACAGCAATAAAATAACAACTGGAAGCGATCCTAAAATAAACATAGTGCACAATTTCGTTCAAAACTTCAAGCATCCGAGAAAGAGACTTACGTAAAATGGTTTCAAAAGCCATAAAAATAGGCAACTGAGAGGAACGTAAAAGCTGTCCAATTTTGTCCTTCCTCAAAATTTGTAATGAATGTCACCTTCAGACACAAGAGAAACAAAGAGGAGATGAGTTATTCCACAATCACAAACCTCTTCCCCGCCTTAATTTGTCTTCACTAATATTTTTTGTCATGAGCCACGCGTCATAGAAACTTCAGTATTCAAAAGCAGAAAAATGCCTCATCCTGGAAAAAACAACGCAGTTTTGAATGAAATACTAATTCGGACGTCAATAGGTATCCTTGACATTTCTTGCAGAAGTGAAACGATGTCTTGCTTATGTAGAAATCTTGCTTGTGTCCTGAATGAAAGGGATTATCAATGTAAACAAACAAACCAGACGGTAGCGTAGATTGTATTAACCAATATACTATTACATATAAATTCGAATTCATTCTTTGGAATTTCTATTGACAACGTACTGAAATCGTATTCAAAAAGCAAGCCATATTACCCCGGAATACGTACAGGATTAACAAATAAAAACATAAAACTTTTTAAATTTCATTTTTCTCTCGAGCATTTACTGAATTCTAAATTCTATCGGAAGAATTTTCAGTGCCAACAAACAAACCAGAGAGAGGGATTTTACTTCAGCTGTCCAAATGCTTTTGAATGATACATATTAGGGTTACCTTATAATGTTATTGATCAACATTTTGGAAACATTTGTTTAATTTAATTAGTCTTGATCAATCATCTGTTATAAATGAATTCAGAATTCATTCTGTGGAATTTTGATTGGCAAAGTGCTGAAATCGTATTTGAAAAACAAGCAAACGACATCACGTTCATGTACAAGAAACATCGTCGCAGAAACACTGCCACCACTTATATCTATCCTTACACTAAATATTCAAACTTCAACTGAAATCAATATTTGCGCAAATCAGGCTCCTATTCAGAAAATAATTTACGGGATAGCTCAGTCTTCTCTCAATATGCTTGTATGATCAAAGTATCTACGTATGTTTTACTTGTATGATTAACCAAACTTCCATGTAAGCTGACTTAACTGTTTTCAGTGTGTATTTTACTTAATTTTTATTTTAAAATGTATTTCGAGGAGGGCTCGAGTCCCATGGGCACTCCCATTGTATACATTCCTGTATCTAGGTGAATAGAAAAGCCAAATATGAAGCTATTTTTAGCTTCTTGAGAATAGCTGTTTTTCTCGTTGGTTTAACCAGCCTTTCACGAAAAAAAGACAAAAATACCGTACCTCGTAAAATAAAGTAAGCGTAAGATAAATCTGTTGTAGCGAATAGATTGATCTCAGGCCGGGAAACCAGATACGGTTCGCGAAATATATTTATCAGGCTCGCAGACCAGATATCGCCCTCCAAATATTTTTATCAAGCCCGATAATCAGGAATGGTCTTCCGAATAGGTTTAAGCAGCACACAGGCCAGATACGTCCCTCCAAATACTTTTTCAGGCCCGTTGACTAGATGTAACCTTTCAAATAGGTTTGAGCAGCCAGCAGTCCAAATACGGTCCTCCGGACGACGCCCCTCCAATAAGCTTTACATCGGCCCACCTCTAATAAGCTTATACAGCCCACATAAAAGGTTAACCCGTCTCGCCGCCCAGATACGACCCTACGAAAAGCTTTACCCACCTCACAGGCCAGATATGACTCTCCAAATACTTTAACGAGGCCCGCAGATACTGCCTTCCGGATAAGTTTAACAGGCTCGCAGTTCAGATACGGCCCTCTGGACGTTTACTCATCCCACTGGTCAAATACGGCCCTTTGAAAAGGTTCCCCACACCCGTAGGCCAGATACAGCCCTTGAAATATTTTTATCATGCCCGCAGACTAGATAGTCTGAACATGTTTATTAAAACTGCAAACCAATTATCCTCCAAATGTTTTGATATTTTTTTTATTTCTCACAGTAATTTCAAACAGTTCAAAAAGTATAAAAATCGACGGCTATGATTTAATTTTCTTTTAAACTTTCAGAAATTAATTTTGTGTTAGCAAGTTATAATTTATCTGAAAACTTTATTATAGTGATCACAGAATTTAATGTGTTATTGTATCGATTCGGTAGCAAATATTGAAATTAAAAAAAAAAACGGTTTATTTAAATAATTCAATTAAAACTTAAATAATTTATGTTTATTTTTATTTCTCTTTAAGTTTTTAACTATTCTCAAAACAAAAAATCGTGTCTTATGATTTAATTTCCTTAACAAGTCATTCAGAATTTAACTTTCTGTAAACAGTGAAGAGATTTTTTGAAATTTTTTCGTTTTATTGTGTTGTCTGTTTTGTGAAACTGAATATATACTATGCAAACTATTAAAAACCACGAAATTCTGTAATAAATAATAATTTGAACATTATCTGATAGGAAAGTACATATTTAGAAACATTAAGTCAGAATAAATTAACTATTCAATATTCGATAGATTTTTACAGGTAGGTTTCAAATGTTAAATTTACAAAATTATACCTCAAAAAAGTGAATATACACCAGCCTGTTTTGTACAAAAACAATAAAAACATAAAATAGTTTTGCGTAAATTTTGCATGTAAAACAGCTTCTAAAACAAGGGGTACTGAATTAAGGATTTATTTGTTCGGAATATTTTTCCCTTTTTTGTTATAGAATTATTCTTACGTTCTGTGTTCCACGCGCGAATATAACCACTTTTTCCTAGTAATGCCACAAATTTTCGAACCCATTAAGGTTATAAGTTTACCATGCTGTGTATAGTTAAGGTGGTACAGAAACTTTCATTTAACAAAATTTGCTCTCTACCTCTTCTCTCTCTGTGGAGACGTTACCTGTAGACTCAAAAATTTGTGACTAATCCAAATGTTGAGTAGTTTAAAAAAAACGGATGGGGCTGTATAGGGAAACGGCAGCTAGGTTTAAGGCGTAGAATACGTCAGTGCGGCCACATGGCGAATGAAAGCCAAAGAAATAATTTAGTACAATGCAGTTTAAAGCATTTAATTTCACGCATCAAATGTTCATATTTCGTTACAACGAATACAAATGCAACATTTCATCAGTACCGCCATATTTAAATTACAAATATCTACTTTCTAACACTTTGTGCAAATTTATATTTACAAATTAAATGACAAGATATGTACATAAGATTTCTGGCTTCGGTGGTTATTGAAAGCTATTAGATTTTGACAACGGTGGTATTTTTTTCTTGATAAATTTGTTCTACAATGACTACACAGCATGAAATCATTCGCATTGGACTGAGGTAGCTCGTTGCGGAACAATGATATCACTCCACTGTTCCGTGACTCCTTCAGGTCCTTTTCAAACCAAAGTCTATCACAAACATTACACGAATATCCAAATTCATTGTTTATGAATGCAGCACGAAAATGTCTTAGCGTTACCCAAATTCTCTCATATTCATCGCTCCGCACATTTATCACAATTGGTGCACTCGCTGTTGATGTTGATGATTGTGGCTCATTACCTACCTCCATGGGTTCAACTCCATCACTCTATAATGGAAAGTCTGTCATCAGCGGCAGAACTGAGCGGCAGAAGTACTTGGAGCATTCGTATCAGTCATATGTCCACCTTGACGGTGTGACTCCTCAACTTTCAAGCGCTCCAGCCGAGCCCATTGAAGCTCAGCATCAGACATCTGGGTCTTCTTGGATTCCTCATCTCTCGATCTTTCGTCCTGTAGACGTTTGCTACAATTCTTCTGGTGTTTATTATGAATACATTTGGACATTTAAAAAAAAATTGTGCAATTTGCACACTTTGAAATCCGATATCTAAACAAGTATTAAATATTTAGCAAAGAGACGAAACAAATGACACCTGAAACGTCGTGCTTTTCACAGAGGAGGCCGGTGCTAGACTAAATTAATGTGCGCGGTATATCACATTTTCGTGACTCAACTTTGCACTGTGATTGCATCAGCCCATGAGGTCGACGCAAGCTCAATGGATATTTATAACATACTTTGTTTAATGCTCTATTTAACGCGATATCGTTCATTTGTGCATCCTTTATAGTTTGTAAGTTATTAAATTTTTCGTGATCAACGTTTTTCGTGACACTCACAAATTAAACGCAGTACCCCGGTTTCGAAAGGGGAAGACGTATTCTAAATCAAAAATGTTCTTCGATGTTGTTAAATATTTCACTTTTCCATGATTTCATCAATAACAAGACTATTTCCAACCTCCTCAGCCAATATACAACTCCATATAAGCACCGTAACACATTCATGCTTGGGAATGGAAATAATGTGTTGAGGAAGCAATTCGCTTTGAGGTTTCTGATAAGCCTATCATCACATCTATCACGCCAAAAAACATTGAATTTGCTTTCTTAGCTAAAAGCTGCATTATGTTTTTTGGAAATGTAGACCGATGACTGTTTATCAGAACCTTAAAAGTGAACCGTTTTCTAATTACACTATACCCACTTCAAGCATGAATGTGTTTCGGTAATCGTATGGGAATGTATGCTGCCTGAAATTTTTTTTTATATTTAACTCTGGTCAAATATCATTTTTTAAAAGCTTAACAATTGGATTTAGAATCAAATTTTTGTGTATATACATTGCGTCTATACGTCTCCATAAAGTGAAAAGAGGTACGGAGCAAATATTGTCAAATTAAATTTTCTGCACTACCTTAAACAGCAACTATACACCTCACTACAATCTCAAGACCTCAATGGGCTTGAAGTTTTGTGGTCCCAGTAGGAAAACGTGGTAAAAAAAATTGAAATTTTCGGAGCACAGAAAGTAAGGAGAATTCTGTGAGAGAAACGGGCAAAAATATTCAGGAAAACAACGCAAATTCTTCTTAACTCAATGCCCCTTGGCTTGGGAGGTATTTTATGAAAAAATATGCGCAACAGAACTTTATTTTATGTTTTTATTGTGTTTATGTACGAAATAAGTTGGGTGTGTACTCTATTTTGTGACAGAATTTTGTAAATTTGACATTTAAAATCTGTCTTTAAAAACATTACACCCAATATTTTACTGTTTTTTTGTTTTACTTAATATGTTTCTTAAGTGTATAATTTACCATTCCTATACAAATTAAATTCAAATTATACACTGCTGGCCACCCAAATTGCAACACCAAGAAAGACAAGAGATATCACAACAAAATTTATTTTGTAGATAACATGTTGACCAAGTATCAAATGATTAAATTTATAGACTTCTGTGAAGTGTGGTTCCTGCCAAAATCAGTAGCCAGAGTAGCCGCCATTGTTGGAGATCACCGCTGCCACACGCCTCGGCATTGATTCAAAGAGACTTTGGATGTGTTCTTGGGGTACAGCAGACCAAGCAGCTTCCACACGTTGCCAAAGTTGATCTGGTGTGGCAGCTGGGGATGTATTCTGGGTCAATCGTTGAGCAACCATGGACCACATGTTTTCTATCGGCGAAAGATCCGGAGAGCGAGCTGGCCAGGGAAGCAATTCAATCTGGCGATTGACGAAGAACCCTTGGACAATGCGTGCCACGTGTGGTCGCGCATTATCCTGTTGAAATATGGCTGTGGGCAAGCCTTGAAGGTAAGGAAGGACAACTGGCTCCAACACCTCGGAGATGTAGCGCTGGCTGTTTAAAGTACCGGCAATGCGTACTAGAGGAGTGCGAGAGTGATATCCAATACCGCCCCATACCATAATACCCGGTGCAGGACCAGTGTGGCGGTGCATAACGCAGCTGTTCAGCATCCTCTCTCCACGGTGTCTCCAGACTCGAATCCGACCATCGTGGTGTTGCAGACAGAAGCGTGACTTGTCAGTAAAGACAATTTCATTCCATTCTGCCGTCCACATCCTTCTATCATCGCACCATTGGCGGCGGAAACGTCTGTGGTTCTGCGTCAAGGATAGACGAAGCAATGGACGTCTTGCGGACAGACCACTCTGCTGTAAACGGCGTCGAATGGTACGCGCAGACACTGGATGATGCGGTACAGACTGAATGTGCTGTGCTATGGTTCGTGATGTGGCTGAGCGATCCGTCACTGCCATACGCACAATATGCCTGTCATCACGTGAAGTGGTGCACTGAGGTGGATGCGATCGAACACGTCGGTCCGTCGTACCCTCCTGCATCCAACGATCACATATCCGCATTACAGTTGTTTGGTTTCGTCCAACACGACTACCGATTTCCCTGAAAGATAATCCACAATCTCGGTAGGCCACTATCCTTCCTCTGTCGAACTCGGATACTTGATCAAAAGATGATCGCTGTTTTCTACGAGGCATAATTGATCGGTTTTTTTTTAAAAAATCACAAGAAAAACACAATTGCCGTACTTGAAATCGTCGAAATCTCCAAGCCTTAAATAGCGCTTTGAAGTGGCGCCACAGGCGCGCGTGATGTGCGTCTGCGCTGAAATTCTAATCATTTGCATATCTCACCTCCGCTAATGCATGTTGTAAATTTCATATTATTTGCATGCTTCCTTCAGGGTGTTGCATTTACGGTGGCCAGCAGTGTAATTTGTTAGAGTTTTGGGCTTTTAAAAAAATGTCTTCAGGATGTCTACTCCATTTCGGAGCCACTGTACGTCGCAATATATACCATCGTTGCTTCTTAGATTCCTCGAGAATTATTAGGAACTTCCCCAATTAGAATTCATTTCTTTATTGATGGTTACTGTAACATTTTCACTCCAGTAACTGATAAACTCCCTTAAAGAATATCTAAAATACTCAGGGAAATCTCACGTTTTGTTTGGTTAGTCGCCCTACGGTCATCTTTTGCTACACAAACGTGAAAGCTCAGGTTAGAAGCAAACAGTAATATCATCACACAATATACTAAATAATAGAGAATGATACTTTGGAAGACTTACTGCAAAATTTTTTAATTTTTATATCACAAAATTCAACAAAAAAATTTTGTTTAAAAACTGTTACAGAGATTTGTTTCAGCGAAATCCTTTATTTTATTACAAACGAACTAACATTAGAATAAAAATGAATTTAGTGAAAATCTTTAAAATATTTTATTCCGCCCAAATACCTCATTTTATTTTCAAAAGCGCGTGTTCCCATTTTGTTGGGGTACTTTTCCCCTGGACTTGATCTAGTAAAACTTAATTTATAAAACTAAAAACGAGACATGGAGCAATTTGTAGTTCCGACAAAAGAAACAACAATGAAACCAATTTTACAACCAATCAACTTCGATTCAAACTTAAATTGTATTATGCAAAAAAGGCACATTAAAGCCGGGCCTACCATCTAGACAATTTAAATCACAAATGCTTCCAATTAAGAATGTAAACTCATCATGCACTTGCTCTTAGTTCTGCATTTCTGCCTTTTCAAATAAGTTTAATCTTAGTGAATTGGTATAAAATCCACGTCTTTAAACGAAAGTCACATTTGGGACCGCAGTTCTTCATTCAGTTGTTCACATTTAATTTAATACTTTAATGAGTGTAGTGACTAAAAATTCAACCATTTTACTAATGAAAATTGTCTGAATTTGTTCAGTCATTACATTTAATTTTGTATGTCCATTTAATATATTTTCTCGATTCATGAAGTTGAGAAAGTAGCCACCGATTTTCCAAACAGTTTTACACTGTTAAAATAAGCATAAAACCATCGCTAATACATGTATAGTACACGTAATCTGCTGGGTCCGACAAATAAATTGGTAAACGAAGAAAATAAGATTTCACAACCCTCACTGATAGTTTTCAAATTCCTTCACAACTTTTATTTTTATAAAAAAGGGTTAGAAAAAATACAAGATACTATCCTATATGTATTTATACATTATATTTTAAAAACTTGCTAGTTTTGTCAATGATTGAACACATTCCCAATCACTAATTTTGATTCAAAAATGAGATGTAATACATTTAAAAATGGTGACCTGGGTGTTTAGAACTGAAGCTTTTGGTTTAACAAATCTTGGGTTAGAAACTTGAGCTTAGCATGAATGCTCATAAAGCAAATGGAATCCACTGGCTCGAATCCCGGAATGGCATAGATGTTCGTAGCGATTCGGAATCCCCTTTAAGCTATAGGTCCCGGTTTTGTTAGCCTTCGTATAGTAATAGTTGACGGTAGAAAGACAAACCAAACCCTGTAGAATTAGTCCCATGCCGTAGCGATAAATGATCGCAATGACAAATCAAACAGGTTTTTAATAGTTAAATCGCTTTATACTTTGCATTAAAAATTTAACTAAGACTAAAACGCATCAGAAAAGTAGCAAGTATATATTAGCTATACGATGAGTTGATTGGGCTTATGGCGCAAGGTCAATATTTGGCCAATCTGTGTCAAATGACAAAGGATGCCATAGGATGGGAAATACAAAATTATGGTTTAAATCCCGGTGAAATATGTTATTGAATTAACAACTTCATGTAAACATTCTGCGATGTTCATACAGAATTTTCACTAGAACTCTAAATAGGCTTAACTCATTTTTTGTTCAAACCGGGACACTTTTATGAGAGCCTCCTAGCATAAACATAAATAAATGACGGGAAGACGAAGAAAAGGTAACTTGATATATAGCTGTTTCGGCCTTGTCTGGGGTTAATTTCATTTGACAGTAAGTTTATTCGTGTGGAACAATTAGAGTTCACGGAACACCAATTTACAGCACATATTGTGTCCATCCATGCTATTAGTTAAATCAAAACAAATGAAAACATTTCTAAATTTATGATCTGCTCTAAAAGAAATATATTTTGAGAAATTAAGAAATATTTCCAGAACTTATAGCTATCTCTAAATAAAATCAAAATTGCGCAATTTTAACTTAATGGAACTCACTAACCAAACGAGTCTTAACCTTTGTACTGAGAAATCCTGTAAACATTACGCAATTCGTGGTAGTTGCATCCACCCATTACATAATATCATTTCATATTACATCAATAAAAACCAGTTGTTCTGAATATTTCATAGTAAAAATATCACTTCCGTGTTCACTTTTCTCAGTAAAAAGATCATTCAATTGATAGAAATCAATTATATTTTTTTCTCTGTCAAAAATTTCACAGCAAAAATTCAAAACCTTTATGTCAGAAATCCAAAAAGTCATTAAAGTTTTCATTCATGAAAGGTAGTTGAATGAGGAAAATTAAACGAATAAAAACAATTCGTTAAAACACAAAAATGTCACAATCTGAAATTTCAGTAATGCTTTTCTTAGCTCCATAATGGGCTAAATGCTTTATTTGAAACTATGTACCATTCTTTGCCATCATTGAATTATCATTTAGGTACTGCAAATGAGAATAGCCCACTAAAACGCATGTGTGGAAATGCTTAGTATTTTTCTCTTCAAACGTCCCCTATCAAATATCTATAAATTAGAATAAGCAAATCTCTATTCCCGAAAAGCTTTGAAAGCTGCTAAGGAATTAGATTAAGAACAACTGCTTGAACTTTTAATGACTTGAAATAATTGAAGAGTAAGACAAACTATAAACTTCAAAATTTGATTTAGGAGCGTATTATGATAGAATATTATGTATTTTACATAATTTCATATGGAAATCACTTTAAAAAGCCATATCAACAATCTAAAAATTATAATAAGCAAATCTCTCTTCCCAAAAATATATTGAAAGGAAGCCTAAAGAAATTAGAATAATAACTGAAATTTTAACTTTTAATGATTTCAAATAACTGACGTGTGTAAAAGAAAAATTAACTATAAACTTTAAAATTAGATTTTAAGAACACGTTATGATAGGATATTGTTCATTTACACAATTTTAGAATAAATTATATATAGCTAATCAGATTATATATCCGATTAGATTTGTTGTCCGAGGCTCTCCTCTGCTGGAATCGGTTGCCAAGTTCCAATTGCTTACTGGCCTCAACTCTCTCCGGGCCCATCTCCAAAGAATAAGATTTGCTGATTCCACAGACTAATTCAGACTGCTTACTGACCATGACTGTCTGTGGGCTCATCTCCAAAGAATAGGACGCTGATGCCCAGACTAATTCAGACTGCTTACTGACCATGTCTGTCTGTGGGCTCATATCCACCGAATAGGACTTGCTGATTCCAGACTAATTCAGACTGCTTACTGACCATGACTCTCTGTGGGCTCATCTCCACCGAATAGGACTTGCTGATTCCAGACTAATTCAGACTGCTTACTGACCATGACTGTCTGTGGGCTCATCTCCACCGAATAGGACTTGCTGATTCCACAACAGACTAATTTGCGCGACCTAGGACAGCCTATGCCTGGTGAACATTTGGACCTGCACTAGTGGTTTTTAATTGCACCATGGGAACATTATTGGAGAACATGTAGTATAATAGCTAGTGGCCAAACCGACCTGTATCTATCAACAACATATTAAGTTGGGTTAATATCAGAATTTTCCCAACCTAATATGTTGTTGAACGTAGAAATTAGAGTACGTCTTTAAATTCGGAACAGTACTGGGAGGGCATGCACGAAAAGTCTAGCGTTACAACTGTTTTGTCTTGTGATTTCGGAACTAGGAGAAACACCCAGAAGATAAAAATAGCGTCGAGTAGACAAAAGATGTTTGTCCTTGATATGGCCTTCAGACCAAGTGCGCAGACGCACTGAGCGCTGGGAATGGATCCGCAATTTGTCGAAATTCTACAGTGCTGGGCGAGCTTTGGGTAGGTAGGTACATTAATTAACGTCACACTGGAGCAATACAACGGGCTATTCGTGACGGTCCGGAATCAATCCCAAAGGAGCGAGCTTTGGGCCAGTGTAACTTTGGATTGCGTAAAGTGAGGAGTGCATAAGTGGTGTCATTCGAAAACTAAAGCAAGTGGTCTTTCGAAAACAACAATCTCTCAACAATTAATATCAAACTTAACTTTAATCTTTCAAATAGTAAATCAATTGTTGAATATTCACAATAAATAATCGCTCAAACATCCTGTCTGCTTCCTTCATTCCACAATCCCACACCAGATCCGAATTTTCGCTTCAAAACTATTGTTCGCGTCTTTGACACAGCCTGCCAATTATGTTCACAATTAAATAATATCTGTATAATATGTATATCCTGCTTCACGATATAAGACATGAATAAGTTTTAAATATACTTTTTTATAAAAGAATATTTAATATATATTTAATAATATCCGAATATTTAAGAATATTTAATAATATCCGAAATATTACAATCGTGGGCTCAACAATAATGGGATCACTTCCAGTTACAACTAGCAGCTCGTATCTAAGCTCTTCACACAATGTGGTGATAATTGGAGAATTGGCTGGACACAATGTGGCGAATATAAAGAGAATTGGCTGGAAAGAGCAGATATTTACTCGGTAAGTATACGAGGCTGAGAGCAATATTTAACAGAGCATAAGAAAGCAATTGTAGTATGAATTTGATGTCGTGAAAAAGTCTTTTCTGTAAATGGAGAAGCTCCAATTATAGTTGATGCAGATTTTTCAAATGAGAGAGTTGAAACGGATGTGAAAAAAAGAGGATTGGTTGGTTGTTTTTGTTTTTATGGTGCAAAGTCCGCAGATAAACTAGACACAATATTAAGTAGTAATAAAATAATAAAACCCAAACAGTCAATGTGAGAATAAGCAGTATTCTTTCTAAAATTCATGGCAAAAAACAACATGCTTATAAAATAAGCACATTAAAAACGAATGAAAATAATAAACAAAAGAATTAAATGTTTTCTACACAAAGAATGATTGGTGAGAAAAAGAGGAAATGAAAGGTGACCCTCAAAAAGAGAAAAAATAAATGATTCTGAATAAAAAAAGGAAATGTTTTATACATGACATGTATAATAATCCTTGTAAAACATTTTGCATTAAATATTTTAAGTATCCTCGTGTAAAATATGTTCCTCGTAAACAGAAAAAAAGAAAACGGAAATAATACATTTGTTATTCATTGCCTTCACAGGAATTCCGTAAACTGAATACTTAACAAAAACATCGGTTATTGATATTGCGGATTTAGTTATTTACCAGATTTGACTTGGATGTGACTTAAACTTTCTTTGAGTTATTTTCCAACTATCGAGACACACTAAAAAAAATTAAATTAAAATTAAAAGCTGCTATATGCAAAATATGTTTCTTTTTAAATAGTGAATTTTAAACTAAAATTGATACTAAAACTGTGCCATGGGAATCATTCCTATAGGCTGCATTTGATTTATTTTTAGGAATGAATTTGTTGCATTTAACTTTTTCCCCACTGTAAGTGTTAAATATTGATTTAAGCATTATATCATTGAATCGAATTCAATACTTAGCACTGCGTCAATGCTATTTTATTAAATGTAAAAGATAGTCAGGTTTTTGGCGAATACAAAATTTTTTAAAATTTATCTCTCAACTAACTTTATATTACCAACACATATTTTTCCATCAAAAGTATAAAACCTGAGTTTTGAGCATAGTAATTCCTTTAATTAAGTAGTAGAGTGATGAAGAAAAACATAAAACTTTGTAAAGCGGCTGTTTTAAACAACGGCAAACCAGTTTATATTTGGACAATTTACAGCAGCAGAAGCTAGTTTGATTCCACTGAGTGCGAATATAAAGAGAAGTGTCAATATAGCTTCAATAGATGTTTGTATATCCATGTGGCTATAGAAGTATTAATAGAAGTTATTAAATTAAGAGTTAATAACTTCTCACAGTATGAGATTGTCGAATTCCTTTTGAATTCGTGTTTTGTGATCGGCTATATACTTTGATGTGTTGTAAAACTTTATACTGCACACCGAAGATACTGCAATCTATATAGAAGTGAATAAAATTCCACTTGAGATTCATGAGACTCATCAATTTTTTTCAACACAAATGTTATTTGCAGAGCAGGATACAAACTGAAATTACCAGAAAATTTCCGGGATATGACAATATCTTGCTCTCTGAGGGTCGGTTGGTCGCATTGAGCTTTTTATGACACAAAGATCACATTTGGCCAATCTGTGCCAGACGAAAGACAAACAACGTCAAGTAATGGACAAACACACACAATACAAGTTTTGCTGACCCAGAAGAGAGAAAAATACCCAAGGAGGAATCGAACCTGCGTCACGTACATCTCACAGGTACCCTCTGAGATTCACACTCAAAATTCGTTCTGCATCCCGCAGATTTATACATGACTTCTCACCAGTGTTGGCCTTATTGACCAGCATAGTCCTTTTAAAGATTCTTTCAACCGATCGATGTCATTTAGTCATTTGGTGTGATTGAAGAAAAGCAATACTACACTACTCAGAAATCTCGCGACGTTCAGAGGAAAATGAATATGTGTGTAAAATTTGGTATAAATTTAATTGAATATTTATTTATAGAATCCATTTGAAAACTCCCGGATTGTGCATTAGTTGTGCTTTGCAACAGCCTAAAAACGTTTTTCCTTTCATATCAGCAGAAATTATTTTTCTTCAAAGAGTAGCTACCGTAAGTATCCTACATTCTTTTATAAACTGTCTTAGAAGCTTCAGAGTCTTAAAAATGTTAAAACAGTTGAAAAACAAACTCTATACCGAAAGTTTTTTCTTAAGAACAAGTCTCTGTGCCAGGCGTCAAGCAATTTGTCTCATGTTTACTCATGTGGAGAGAATGGCTCATTTAAACTGGATTCAGAAATATCTGAAACGGTGATTCCTTTCGTGAAGAAATGTGCTCATCAGTTCAGATTCAGCTTATAAATTGATTCACATATAATAACATCTTTACTTTACAGCAACGTGGACCCTTGTATCTGATTTATGTTGGGATTTTTCTCATTTGGTTAGGCATGACAGTGCATACTTAAATTTTATGTAAGGGTACAATCGCTCATGGGAGTAGTCAGGCCTTCCACATCTGCATTCCAGGCTCCATACCAAGTTATATGATGGGCCCTGGTACCAGGTTGGATGACAAGCCCATTATCAAATACTCAAATACTTAATATTTATTTTGTATACACATCCAAATGTATATATAGTTTCCTTTGTACATTGTATATCTTTATTATGGGTACTGTAAAAGGTTTTATATATAAATCAAAAAACCTAAAAAACAATTTGTGCAGAACAAAATAAAAATGTTTGCGTCATGACACTTATGTGGTGAGCAGGGGCAAATCTTTCAACTCAACTCTTTTGCATGCCGCCCGCCTATAGGTACAGAATCACTCTAAAGAAACGAAATATCTTACATTCTCAAAAGCATTAGAGGAATGAACAGTTTTGATGGAGGCAGTCAACGGTGAAGAACTGATACTGTTTCCTATAATCTCTCCATTGAAAAACCTCTGCAAGAACTTTCAATCGCACTAGGTTCTAGAACTACCAATTTCTTTCCTTTCCATTTTCTATTCTCCTCCCAGGGGTACCCATGGAACTGTCGAATCGTCCCTAGAGGACGGATATGAGAGCATTCTTGGTGGTCTTGGCATATGCAAGAGACATTTAAAATGTGCTTTACATCTTCGACGAAGTTACTGCTTTTAAAAATAAACTAACATCATAATGGAATTGTATGTTAAACTTTTCTTAGATGCGTAGTGTGTGATTATTAGTCATTGATAATGCAAGGCATCAGAGTCCAATTCGTGAATGACTTTGTACGAAGTCAATATATGAGTAAATAGGATGAAGTAGATAATTAGGTTTTTCGATTTGAATTTCAAAGAATAATCGAGGAAAGCAATATGAAGTCGAATTGTACACCAACTACCTTTGTAAAGGACCAATCCTCCAAGCTTACTCTTTCATTAGTGGAAGTCCCTAACAGACATACAGTTCAACTTGATGAGAAGTTAGTGAAGGGTTTTCCAGGTTACGAAGGGTCAGCTTTTTTCAGTTCGTTATACACAGAACTAAAATCATGCTTATATAATTAGTTTATTTCTTGATATGCATATTGAGCGCAATTGAACTCTTTTCATGTTAGTGCTTTCTACTGCTGTTCCACTTTCATGCAAGAATAAAGTTCGGTGTTTCAAGCTGAAATAGAAAGAATACAAGCAGCTCCTCTCAACAATTGTTCATTGTTTATGTGTCAACATCTACAATTTTTTTAACTTGTTTTTCTTTTTTTATGCATAATCTTTTTAAATATTCTAAAAAGTTGTAAAAATACTCTCTCCCCCTATTATCTCTTAAAATCTAAAAAACTTTTGACAGTAAGGAAAAAGCCTGGATCCAATTGCAGCGGCTCTGATGAGGGTTGGTTTGAAGAATTTCTTCTAAATGGGTGAGACGGTCCGACTGGTAAGGTTCTGGTCATTTCCGAACATGACTATCAACTGGTTCAGCCCCATTTGGCGTATGCATGGGACATGTGCTGATACTAATTCTTGCAATACTACACACTACTTCATTACACTTTTGACAGCAAGAAAAAAATCCTGAAACTGATTACAGCGTCTTTGATGACGGTTGATTAGAAGGATATTTCGGAAGGATTGAGACGGTCCAACTGGTATGTTCTGACCGTTGCTAATAATTCTTATCAACACATTTAGCGCTCACATGGGACATGCGCTGGTGTTTGTACTTGCAAGACTACACGTATAAACAATTACATTCAAGTATAAATAATTACATTCATTTAGCCTCAAATGGATGGATGTAGAAGATTCGTGAAGATCATCAATGTACAGGTAATGACCGAAGCGATCATCAACGGTCATCAATCTGTTCATCATCAATCAAGCATAAAGTGAAATTCGATTCTATGTATTCTCTATGTGGACTTATCAGTATTTTCTCCTTTTGACTAATTTTTGTCTTCAAAATGGAATCAATATTATGCAAAAAGGGAAAGTAAGACTGAAACATATAATTAGTGGTTTGTTGTTCTCATGTCATTGTTAGCAACATGAAGGCTAATTGACTGGTATCTACGAAACTAATAGGAATAAACGGGAACATAAAGAAAAGTATTATGTATGCATTTCAAAATGATAATTTTTTTCTAGAATTATTACGATACATATAAAGAATTTCAAGTACCAGAATACAACTCGAGAAGATTTGTGGGAATCTCGCCATATGAATACATTAAAAGAAAACAAGAGAGAGAATCGAACTGATTCTTACTCCTCTCAAACTACTCTTAAAGATTTGATACGGTCTATTTCTAAAAGTAAGTATGAAGACCGCTAATCCATTTTGGGTTTTATGTAACTGGAATTTATATGCTAGTTCACTGATTAGATGGTTATATGTAGTTATTAATCCACTTCACACTTGCTCTTTTGTCGTGTAGACTACGCGTCTTTTTCCAAACTCCACAGGGGAATGGGGAAAAAGTTCGTAAAAATGGAAAGCTCGTTGAAAGTGAATTCAAATGAGTTCTGATGTTCGGTAGGGACATGATGACGGTGCTTAAAAATTTAAGGTTCGTAAAATAAGAGTTCTTTCAAATGGGCGATGACTTTAACTAACCTATTTCTATTCTCCATGAATGTAGGGCTGCATCCTTTTATTGCATAACTTTCCATCAGGAAAACAGATATTTCGCTTTTAGGTAGGCATGGTAGGTAGGTATTTGAATCAACGTCGCACTGGAACAACACAACGGGATATTGGTGAGTGTTCGGGATCAACCAAAGAGGGAAAAGGTCGGAGGACAACACCACTTAATTTTGAACCACGGTCAAATGACGAAGTCACACCCGAGGTGTGGCACCCTCTCTCCAAACTCCCAAACCACGCCAACGTGAGGTTTACGTGCATTTAAGGTCAAGACAGATTTAACGTGCACTATCCCCCTTTGTACACTATGGTCTTGGGTTGGATTCGAACTAGCAACCCTCAGGTTGCTAGTCCGTTACTCTTCCAACCGGGCTACCGCGACCCCATTTCGCTTTTAAGAAAATAATGAATTTTAACTTATGTGATTGGGAATATTTTAATAAAATCAGCACCTGGATACTTCTTTCAGGTAGCGTAAGGTGCTGAAATGTTCATGATTCATCTTAAAAATGAAATTTGGAATTCATTTCAAATTTATTACGAGACAAATGGAAAAATCGAAAAGGGTGTATGTATAAAATGTGTATGTGAATTCGAAAGAATATAAAATCCATAAACTCCCAAAGAATTTTGTGTATCAAAGCAGATTTACGATATCTATGACCTAAATATAACATACATCATACTTAAATACATAAGATAGGAATACGTTTTAAATGTAATCCTTTATTAAAGAAATTAGTTGAGCATTCGTGGGTCGAATATAGGAATCATGGGTACAATCCTCTTTACAAGCAACTCGTATCTGAACTTCTCATTAAATGATGGATATGGTCAAAAAGATCATATCTTAACATGATATATCTACAAAGCTTATGATGCAATGGAAGAGAGCCTAGGAAAGTATATTTGGTATGGATTTAATATACAGTCGAGATATTTGGCAATGGAGAATTAATAACAGACAGTACTATTCAAATGAGAATGTGAGGAGTAAATAAAAGGCAAAAAAAGGTACAATACTAAGGATTTAAGCGCGGAATAAGAAAGGGTTTTAGTCATGACATAAGTACAGCGAGTAATAATGAAAATTGGAGACTGTCTATAATAGAATTTTTTCGTGAAATTATAAAGAAACGATAAATATTAATTAAAAAATAATTATTTGAATACAAATAATTTTTGTCTATGAAAACTACTAATTATTTTAATACAAAGCATTTGTCTATGAAAACTAATTATTTGAGTGCAAAGCATTTGTTTATGAAAACTTCTTGCTTCCAGGGATGTGATTTGTAAAGCAGTTATGACACTGCTTTTTTAAAAGCTTAAAAGTCAATTTTTAAGTAACAGAATTTTAAGGGGATAGAAAACACAAAACTAAGCTGTATTCATTTAGGATGTATGTTTGCAAATACCCCGTTGTGCTAAGGTACAGAAATGAAAGACAGCAAGAATGTGGAAATTTTTATTAACGCTTATTACTATTTGATAGTAGTAATTGCCGTAGAAATCGATCAACTGAACGATTAAATAACAAATAGTTGACAAGTTTCAAAGTGTGTTTTTCCAACTCTCTGACGATGTTAATTTCATTTGAAATTTTATTCTTGGAAGTTATCGTTTCGATCACTTTAACTTCATACTTCGCTTACATTTCTAACATGAATTTCGGTTTTCTCGCAAATGCAACTCAGATCTCGGAAATGAAATTAAAATGATCCTAATTGGACATTAAACTATAAAATTCGCAAGAATTTTATAGTTTAATGTCCAATTAGGCGAATAAAAATAATGAAATAATGAATAGAAATAATGAATAAAATAGATGAAAATAGATAGAATAAAAATAATGAAACGGTTATGAATTAAAAGCGACGAATTATTTTAACGAATTATGAGAATTTAAATATTTTCTAGTCATAATACTAAATATTTATATGCAAAGTTAAATGATATTAGGTTTTAAACGAAAATGGAGTAAGTAATTAAAACAAGTTGTGTTACGTGCTTTCACTTGTACTGTTTTTTGTCAGTACATCGTCATCTGATTAGATGCAAAGTAACATAAAATGCACCTAAAAGTTTTTTAATCTTCAACGATTTAAAGAACGCTATTGTATAAAAGTTTCGTATATAAGTATTGTATATAAGTTTAAAAAAACTTAAAAACATTTCAAAATTGTTTCCCTTTTGACTTATTCCACTTTCTTTTAACCACCTTATTTGTTAACAGTGTAAATAATTGAATTTACGCAAACGATTTTTATGTTCAATATTTTATATTAAAACTGGAATTTTTTCCAAAAATATTTACAAAAATATCGAAGCATTTGAACATTATTTTCGAAGCGAAGAAAGGAAATCTTTTCCATTCGAAAAAAAAATTTTATGGACGAACCCAACAAAGATTTGAAATCTTAAGGCCTGTTTTAATTCTCAATTTGAAATTTTTAAGACTTCGTTGTATCCTCATTAAAATGTGTTGTATATTTTTTCATCCGATTCCATGGATTGTTCTAACTTAACCCGGGAAAGCCGTTTTGTACCAATGAAAATGGGTTCAGAAATTTACGAATTCCACCTGAGTATAAATTTTTTTTGTTAAGTTTGATAGCAGTTGTTTTATTAGAGCGTAAAGGAAAACCTCCAGAAGTATTCACAACAAAAATTAGCTTTTACTACCATTAATAACACAAAAACAATATACTAAAAGGAAATAGAAATTTGAAAAAAAAATTATTCCGGCTTTTCCGGGTTAATAGAATTGTCTATAAATTGAAAAAGTGGAATAGGTATACAGGAATTATTTATTCAAATCACAAATAGTACAATCTTTTTGCCAGATTATATTGGCAACATGATCTTACGTTTATCGTTTGCAGCCTTGTTCCATGAATTATTGTATATCAGATCAAATAAAAGGAAAATTTGTATAATAGAAGAATAAAAGAGTTCTTTCTGAAGCAAAATGCTCACTTTTTATAGTCTATTCCATACTCTTTATTCACTAGAAGAAATTCTGATCTTGCCCACAACTTTAGGCAAATTATTTGCCGTGTGAATATTCACAAAATAAACACATTTGCAAAAACAGAGCGAATAATAATAACACACTCACCTACTAACTTGACCTAAGAATCCAGCATCCGGTTATAAACGTAATCCAACACAAGATTCTTCGACATTGGCTAGGCAGAACGTCGAACACAAAATTATCATAAGTCCACACGCTTATCCAGCGCTTGAGAGTTGTACCGCCATTAAAAAAAAAAAGAAATGCCGCTTAATTAATTGTTCGAGGAGTTTATCGCGAAACTAACATGGTTTCCACGTGGACTTCTCGCTTAGAGAGAGGTAAGGAGAGTGAAAACAAAATACGCTACCTCGTGACGCAATCGCGTGGAGCGACCTTTTGCGCATGCGTCACCGCGATATCGAAGTCGAATTTCGAATACCGTTATTCGTCTCGCAAGAAGTCAGCAGGGTTGACAGATTTTTCCGTTGTTGGAAATTGTTTTCCTTTCGAAAACGGTTTTCTTTTCTGAAGAAACTTGTTTTCTTTTCAGCGTTTTTGTTTGTAAAAATTTTCAGAGGACACATTTTTAAATCTATTGCTGGATTAAAGCCACTTAACAATTATTTTCCAATGAAAATAATTTCGAGGCTCTCTTTTGATTTCCATGTGCTTTGAAATGGCTTTATACTTCTTCAAGGTAAACTTATGAAACATAATTTTTTTCATTCGTAATCTTCAATTATAGATAATGAGATTAAGTGCCGCATGACACAAAACTGCGACTTAAAATAAAGTGTGATCGTATTTGTAAAGACTATTCTTTACTGAACAAATACAAGCAAAACATAACACACCATTGGCGTTCTATCTCCTGAAGAATCCCAGAACTAAATTCCCAAACTGAAATATCGCTATTTTCATCTGTTGCCACACGCAGTTCTGTCACAAAATAATATCCATAAAATATTTAATGTAAAAAGTACTTTCAAGCAAACGATCTATTTTATTTTCACTACAACTCATATAACTAGAGAAAATTTTGTAGAATCGCATAATTCCTTGTTTCCAATTTGCCTTACTCTTGATTATTCCCGAAAGTTGGTTGGTTAATTATCTATTTCATTCATGATTTCAATGTTATGAAACATTTTGATAAATTACACGTACCGTCAGCTTCGAGCAGAAACTTATTAACCGACATTTTTTCGAAGACACTCAGTGTTTATTTCCATGATTATCATAAATATGTTGTCAGATTATAATGTTTTTAAGATATATATAACACTGTCAAAATGCGGATTTTTTAGCTTTGATCAAAACTAATAGTTAGTCTTTGAACGGCTGTGTGTACAGTATAAAATGTTTTTTGCTTAACTGATGAGTTTTTGCTCTAAGCCGATGTTATATTTTCAGTACATTGAAAAAATTAAAGAATAAAAAATTCAAACGTTTTAACATTTTTCTCTCAAGAATTTTCTGAATTATTAGTTTTATGAGAGATTTTCACTGTAAATAAATCAGATGAAAGACTGGGATTTTACTTCATGTTACCCACATGTGAATTGGTGACCTTAAAATGTAATTCATCTCCGTTTCGACAACGATTGGTGTTAAATCTAATTGGCGTACACCAATTTCTCTCACATATAAAACCTGAGTTCATTCTTTGGAATTTCTATTGGCGACGTGCTGAAATCGTATACAAAATAAGTCGTCACTTCCGGAATAAGAACAGGAAGCATATACCACCATATAGACACTACCACCGCCTCCATTTTGCTTGACAGAAAAAGCCTCCTAGGATACGGAATGAAAAAAATAGAAAACAGAGCATTAAAGCGAATTGCAGAACTATTCTTGAACTATTGGACAAGTACAGCCTCCTTCCGTAGTGAAGAATGGATCGAAAAGACGGAAATCAAAGGAATGGTCGTTATTTCTACATTTGGTATGTTGGTTTAGTGTCGAATCGTTCTTAACTTTATCATTATATGAAGAAAAGCCTTGATCTCCGCGTTTGAACAGCTATAACATAACGAGAAGAAGCAGCTGCAGAAGCACTTAGATTCTACTTCCCACATTGCTTGAGTCGCCAATAGCCCGTTGTGTCGCTTCGGTGCGACGTTAATTAAATACCTACTTACCCACATTACTTGAAAACAAAGGGAAAGTTTTCATAATCAACGGATTGAGTAATATGAACAAATTTAAAGAAAACAAAGTTATTCAGGTTTTTTTTTTGAAATTTACATCGTTTCATTATGAGGGGGATTTTCAGTGAAAGCAAATAAACCAAGTGATCTGTGAAAAATAATTTACTTCTGTCCATGTGCTCTAGAGTGTTATATATGGGGTTACCTTAAAATGGTAGATTATCGCGATTTGGCAAAGTTTGGCCTTTAATCTAATTGATGTTGACCAATTATCTACCATACATCAATTCGGAATTTATTCTTTGGGATCTCTACTGGTGGTGAAATGCTGAAATATTATTCGAAAAACAAGTCAACAGACGCAATGTTCTGAATACGTTCAGGAAGGACGTATCGCCGCAAAAAGACACTAGTGCCACCTATATTTAGCTTCACAGAAAATTCCTCTCTTATAGTTCGATATACAATTCAATTAACTATCCTCGCAAAAAATATAAAGGGCCGCAGTAGCCCGGTTGGAAGAGTAACGGATTATCAACCGAAGGGTAGCGAGTTCGATTCCAACCAAAGACCGTCGTGTACAAAGGGGGCTGGTGCACGTGAAATCTGTCGTGGCCTTAAATATCCTCACGTTGGCGTGGTGTGGAAGTTTGAAGAGGGGATGCCAGCTCAGATGTTGAGCTCGTCATCTGACCATGGTTCAACATTACTAAGTGTTGTCCTTGGATCTTTCTTTTCGGGATTGATCCCGGACCATCGACCGTTGTGTTGCAGCAGTGCGACGTTAATTTACAACTTATCTACCAACTTTCTTCCGATGGAGGACTAAAGTTCACATTTTTGGATCCAGCCTACTGTTCACTCGAACTCATCTAGAAATAAATTTGATAAAAATTTATAGTTTTTTAAATTGTTGCCTTTTTAGTATGTTTACCAATCTTAACTTAATGTAACGCATTGTCCACACCGTGCCCCAGTACGAAGTTGGGTAATGGGTCCTAGTCGTGCCCGAAGAAAACAGACGACGGAAGCTATTTACGTGATCTGACGTCATGTGATCTGATACCGAAGACTGCCGTGTATTGGGAGGCTGGTGCCCGTTAAATTTGTCGTGACCTCAAATGTCCTAACGTTGGCGTGATGTGGAAGTTTGGAGAGTGGGGTGCCAGCTACAGTGTTCACCTCGTCATCTGACTGATTCAAAATTACAGTATTGCCCTCGAATATTTATTATTTCGGATTGATCCCGAACCATCGCAAATAGCTCGTTGTGTTTCTCCAGTGTGATGTATAGATTCATTCCTACCTACCGAAAAGTGTTATAGGTATAAAATGCGATGTAACAATGTAGATAAGCTTGGAACTTTAATAAACAGGGAAAAACTTGAGTATCATTACCAGGGATTTATCGAAGCATTTAATAGATATTGTTAAAGACCTGATCTAATGTTCCTTATGCTTTTAAAATTTGATTCTCCACATATATTTAACAGAAAAGTAAATAAAGAAAATCCGTTGGTGTTAGATATTTCAAATGCTATGTACAGTGTGGCTTTAACCTTAACAATTCGGGCAAAAATTTATTACGAGTGGGTTTACCCACTGCGCTACTAACCTTCTAGTTGTGAGCTGGACAGGTTCGATTCTTGTCAAGTTTTCTTTCTGGATGTATTTCTCTCTTCTGTATCAGTAAAGCTTTCCTTGTGTGTTATGTCCATTACCTGCCGACAATTTATGAGCTAATCCTTGAGATCAAGCATACAAGTCGGAATATATATGTGTACTCAATCAATCAGAAGATTACCTGACCGAACGATTGAATTGTTTTTATGCTTTTTGACTTTGATTCTCCGTGTATTTCACAAAAAAGTAAGCAAAAGATCCTATCAGTGTTAAATGTATAAAAAGCGACGTATACAGTGTGGATGAGCTTTTAACCTCAATAAATCGTGAAAAAACTTATTTTGAGTATCGTTGCGTAGGAATTATCGAAGCTTTTAATAAGTGCCATTAGTAAATGACCTGACCTAGTGACGGAAATTTTTTCATCCTTTTCAACTTTGACTGGCCATGTATTTAAAAAAAAAATCAAACTAAAACTCTTAAATGATGATCTAAGATGCTAAAAGATTAAACATTAGTTAGTATTGAATTTGTTTTTGACATAGATAAATAAAACTTCCTTTCGGAGCAACTATTTCAACCGCAGTTTTAATTAACGGTAGCATGAAAAGTTTAAAACGCGGCTCCTTTTCCACAGGACTGCCCTTAAAATTACCACCTTCCGACGCGTTTCTCAACGAAACTCGACAAGTGCTTATTTATTTGTGAGAACAAAAAATCCGACTTCTGCCAAGTGTTTATAATCTGCACCCGTACGTCGTAATGCGTTCCTATGGTTACGCTTACGCAGAGGTCGTTCTAACGCAAAATGTTCCGTGAAAATGCAGGACATAATTTTACGCATCCGAAGACTTAGTTTAAATGAATTTCCTTAGTTAACACGATAGACTGAACTAACGGAATTAATGCCAATGACAAAGTGCCGTTAAAATTGAAGTTTATCTGCGCATTCATTTTAAATCGATAGAGCTAGTCACCTTCAAGATGTCCTAGTGCTCAATTTTCGCAAGTGTAAGTGCATAAAATATGGGAATTTGGTTTTCGTATTTCTAAATAATTTATCTTTTATGAACTAAATAAAAATATTCATCAACCTAGCACGGTAGGATTTTGGTAATAACACTTTAATCGTCCAACATAGGTTCTCATGTCTTTGTGGCCTGCTACCAAATTGGTATCTGACACGAAGATAGGTAGTACATTGTACTTGAGGTAGTATTGGTTGACATTGTACTGGAACAACACAACGGGCCTTTGGTGACGTCCGGGAGCAATCCCGAAGGAAAATATCCGAGAATAACACCACTTAATTTTGAGCCACGGTCAATGACGACGAAGACGAATCATAGGAAAAATTGTTTTTTACTATTATGAATAGAAGTTTTAAAGTTAAATCTTTTCATTGTATTTATGACCATAAAGTTGTATAAGTGTGCAGAAAGAGATAAAATTGCATACATTTGCGTAAGTTTAACAATACGTACTGGCAAGACATACACTATATGGACAAAAGTATTTGGACACTGCAGAAAATCTTTTTGTTTTTCCTGGTTAGGACTCGGCCCATTGCTTTATGTACCTGGTACCATGAACGCTGACTTGTACCTCGACATTCTGGGTAATTCGCCCTTGCCTACACTATGGCAATACTACGGCGATGATGGTTACTTTTTCCAACAGGATTGAGCTCCATGTCATACTGCAAAACGTGTGCTGGACTGGTTTCCTGAAAATGAGGTGAATTTGCTTGACTGGCCTGCTCAGAACCCCGATCTCAACACTTGTGGGACGAACTGGAGCGACGGGTACGACATCGCCACGCGCGCACGCCCATCTTCACAACAATCTCTTCTCACAGCCTTACAAGAGGCATTGTGAGCTATTCCTGTCCAGACTTATAGAGAACTTGTGGAAAGTATGCCTCGACGTATTACAGCTGCAGTACAAGCAAAAGGAGGGCCTATCCGTTACTAAATAGAATAATAAAGCACTTTTTCTGAAAAACATGTAGTGTCCAAATACTTTTGTCAATATACTTAAAGTCATGAGATATGTTGTATAATTTTCAAATATTTCCGGGACCACGGTAAACGGGTTGGAAGTGCAGGGATTAGAAATCGAAGGGTTGCGACCTCGAAACTCGATCCAACCAAAAATCGTCGTGTGCGTGGGGGCTGGTGCAAGTCAAATCTGCCGTGGCCTCAAATGTTCTCAAGTTGGCGGGGTGTAGAAGTTTGGAGAATAGAGTGCCAGGTGTTGTTCTGGGATGTTTCCCTATGGGATTGATACCGGTTGCCTTTAGCCCGCTGTGTTGCTCAAATGAGACGTTAATTCAACTATCTACCCACCTAGAGGTGATGTGAAAGCTCTGATACATGGAGATCAATATAAAACAATCAGAAAATATCTTGATAGATACGGATATAACCACATGATTAATTACTCGATAAAGCCTATTTTAATTAGCATCTTTATAGACTCCAAAGCTCACTATCAAAAGCTTTAGCGAGATCTGCGCTTATCGAGTTTCTTATTGTTGTTTATAGACCTAATAATACCCGAACTCATAGAAGATTTGTAACCGTCAAACGACCTTCCATAAAACATGCTGATTAATAGAAAAAAAAATATAGTTCTATTTGATATAAAATATTTTCCCCTATACTTCAACTACAACCAACCGCTACCTAAATATTTCAACAACACAAGACTTCAACTACCAACCTAAATATGTCCTTCTTTTATTTAAAGGAGGACCGCAGTAGCCCAGTTGGAAGAGCAAAGAATCAGCAACCGGAAGGGTTGCTAGTTCGAAACTAGGTTCAGCCAAAGACAGTCGTGTACATGGGGGCTGGTGCGCGTTAAATCTGTCGTGGCATCAAATGTCCTCACGTTGGCGTGGTGTGCCTTTCGGATAGTGGGATGCCAGCTCAGGTGTTACATCGTCATATTACAGTTGTTAAAAAGTACGAGGTGCTTTCCTCCTTCGCGATTGATTCCGGACCGTCGCCAATAGTCGCTGTGTTGCTCCAGTGAGACGTTAATTACCTTTGTTTAGAGAAATTGCTTTTTCAGTCGTGTGTTCACTCCTCGTTGCAACAAACAACTCGTTTATGAGCTCTTCACATGATGGTAGACTTGATCAGAAATATGATATTTACACTGCGTCTGTGATGTAGAGGGTGTTATCGAAGTAAGTCTCGGAAAGTATTTGATATATGGATTTTACATCGCAATTGGGCTTGATTCAGCAGTAGGGAAATGACATTTGTCATTAAAACAGCAATATTCAAATAAGATTGGAACACAGGATTGTGAGATAGAGGACATGAAAGGGAGAAATATATATAATACCAAAAGTTTCAAGATAAATAAAACTGGAGGAAATATTTTATGCACAACATACATATTGCTATTTTTATGAAGAGCCAGTCACCTAACTGGTCTCAAAGTGCAGATGTGAGAGTTTTGGCTAGTATTTATGTATATCCATAGATTATACTATTTACCAAGCATCTATCTCTCCTATCTATCATCCTGCTTTTGCCGTAATATCCTTTTTCGAGTAACCCCTAAAAGTGTTATTATTTCCAAGATTATTATTAGAGTTTGCATGCAGTTATAATAAAAAAACGACGAATCGCACTTGTTTGGGAACTTAAATAACGCGATGTACCAAGAGGAGGGATATAGAAAACTTATTTATTAGAAGTAAGGGAACACAAATTATGCATTAATATATCCCTTTTTTATTTAAAGTTATGTAAAACTACAATATAAAAACATATTTCATGATTCAACTTTTCAAAATATTTAATATGGTAGGTTATATTTTGAAAGAGAAATTACTTCTCATCCAACACTTCTGTGAAGTAAAATATTTTACCCATTTAATATAGGATAGGGTAAACAAGATAAATATTGACGCCCTTAAGGCAATATTTATACTATAAATTCATGGAAAAATAGTAAAAATAGTTCAATCAAGTTGAAATTCATTGTAACTTTTCCTGAATTACTTAACTTTAAGCTGAATAAAGGGTTTCACACAAAAAATTATCACTGGAAGATATTTTGCAATATATTGAGAATAAAAAGTGCAAAATCGGTTATTGACACCCTATGGATGAGTAATTGACACCAGTTATTGACATCCCTTCATTCTTACTTAGTTTATTTTTGAAGTATAAATGGACTTATGCAAAGGAAACTGGCTAATCTGTCTTACAAAACATGCCCATGCTCTTTTCTTAGAAAAAACAGAAGAAACCAGCCTCTTAACTAGTATCTTGTTTGTATAAGTCTTGATTACGGTTATATTACTTTTCTTGATGTTTACAGTTGGAAAATCTTTTAACACAACTGACTTCTATGATTCACAAGGAATTTTTCCCACTCTTATTTGAAACTGAACATTGACATGAAAGCTTATTCTTTTTAAATTCAAGATTAGGGTGTCAATAACTGTCTAGCTTACCCTAATTCCTCGGAACAAGTGGGCCGCGGTGGCCCAATTGGAAGAGTAACGGATTAGCAACCGGTGGGTTGCGAGTTCGAATACAACCAAAGACCTCGGGTACAAAGGGGGCTGATGCACGTTAAATCTGTCGTGGCCTAAAATGTCCTCACCTTGGCGTGGTATGAGAGAGTAGGGTGCCAGCTCAGGTGTTGCCTCGTCATCTGACCGTGATTCAAAATTACGTGGTCCGGACATCGGGGATCGGGGGACGACAGTCCGGGATCGATCCCTAGGGTAGGTAGGTATTTTAATTAACGTCACCCTGGAGCAACACAACGGGCTATTGGTGACTTGTTTGTCCGGGATCGATCAGAAGGGGAAAATCCGAGGACAACACCACGCAATTTTGAACCACGATCAGATGACGAGGTAACACTTGAGTTGGCACCCCACTCTTCAAACTTCCACACCGCACCAACGTGAGGACATTTGAGGCCACGACATTTAACGTGCCCCATCCACCTTTGTACACGACGGTCTTTGGGTCGATTCGAACTCGCACCCCTCCATTTGCTAATCCGTTACATTTCCAACCGGGCTATCGCGTCCCACTCATAGGGATAGAAGCGGTATAGAAGAAAGCGCGATTTTATTTACATCCAAAATTACTTCGAAAAATCTAATCTTGTTAATCCGCGTCTATACCAACTGGTCTACCGTAACCCCCGAACGAGAGCAGAAACCTAATGAGAGACACGTAAAACAGCTCTCCAGCTGATCCATCCCTCAGTTTCTCACTTTCCAGCGTCTGCAGCGAAAGTGAGTTCTCCTTTTTAAAAACTGATGTCTGTGTTGCTTATTCTTTGCATAACTAATCCGCTCTGGAAACACCCATTTTCATACTCGGCACAAGCGCATTCCCCAGCTCACCGCAGAGAGATGCCGGGCATCCAAAAAGCATGAATGACATTGCTCCATATTAATGGTCGGTCGCCCGGGGCACCACATCCTCGTCTGGTGGAAGCAAAGAGGTGTTTCCCGTGACCTGGATTCTCGAGTGGCCTGATCGCACAGATACGAGAAATGCTATTGTAACAGGAACTCTCGCACGTTGGACGCCGCTGCAGAGAGCAGTCTCCTGGCTATTCAAACAGGCGAGAAATGGATCAAGTGGAATGAGCATATTAAGCACCTAAATTAAAGCGACATCGGTTTGGGGGAGACAGGTTCAACAGCTGGGAAGAGGTGTAGGTTACCGCCCTTTTGTCTGACTTTCGTTCCCTTTGTGTTCGTTCGTTAGCTCTGCACATTGTGTTGTGGTGCCATTCAGGTTTTGGATTACTCTTACTTGCAGAGGGTTTCTGATCTGCTAATTCAGGTTCCTGGTGGGGTTGTGTCTGTTGTGGAGACGGATTGTTTTTCCGGATTATTTTAAAGTCTGAAGAGCCGGTGACAGTATTAAACTGGTTTATTACCAAATCGATACTCTGGCAATGGCAGACAAATCTTTTTAGATTAGCATTTTCCCATTGCTCAAAATGATTTACCTACTGATATAATGAGATTTTTAAAATTTACCCGTGTGCACATTTCGTTTAGTCCATTAACTCTACACATAGTGTGGTGCCATTTAGGTTTTGGATTACTCTTACTTGTAGAGGGTTTCTGATCTGCTAATTCAGGTTCCTGGTGGGGTTGTGTCTGTTGTAGAGACGGATTGTTTTTCCGGATTATTTTAAAGTCTGAAGAGCCGGTGACAGTATTAAACTTCTGCCGGTTTATTACCAAATCGATACTCTGACAATGGCAGACAAATCTTTTTCAATTAGCGTTTTTCTATTGCTCAAAATGTATTACCTACTGATATAATGAGATTTCTAAAAATACATATTTACCTGTGTGCACATTTCGTTCGTCCATTAGTTCTAGATATAGTGTGGTACCATTCAGGTTTTGGATTACTCTAACTTGCAAAGGGTTTCTGATCTGCTAGTTCACGTTCCTAATGAGGCTGTATCTGTTGTAAAAACTGCATTTGGGATTTGGTTCCGGATTTCAAAGTCCCCTGAACAGACGGTGTTAGAATTGGACTTCTAACACCTCCTAACTTCGACTCCTGATTTATTTCCAAATCTGTACTCTGACCATGGCAGGCAAATCTTTGGTTAGCATTTTTTCATTTCTCAACCTTTATTCCCAGCTGATATAATGAGATTTTTAAAATATGTATTTGACAATGTGTGCACAGCCCGTTCGTTCATTACCTCTACACATGTTGTGGTGCCCTTCAGGTTTTGGATTATTTTTATTTGCAAAGCTTGGATGCTAATTTAGATTTCTGATGCTGACGATGTTTCTGTGGTAGAAAAGGCATTTGGGATATATGTCCAGATTTTAAAGTCTGAAGAACCGGTACTAGAATTGAACTTTTTCTGGTTTATTTCGATACTCTGGTCATAGCAGACAAATCCTTTTCTATTAGCATTTTTACTGGGGTGATATTATTGTCCTGCTGATATAATGATAATTTTTTTAAAAATGTATTAACTATGCACACAATTCTTCGATTTAGGGAAAACTTTAAACCAATCACCTTTCTTCTAAGTACCATTTCATTTTGGACATCTGGTTCTACAAATTGTGCATTGCCTGGATGAAAGTATTCCAATTTTCTCCTATTATGCTGTGAGGAAATCATGTCCAATTCTAAATCTCAAAAGGACCACAGCTTCTTTTCTTTTTTATAACCATTTGTCTATCGCTGTCACTCTTTTAGCAAGACCCAACGGGGTCGTACAACTTAAGAAATGCTGCGAGTGACACTCTCCCTGTTTTTGCAAAATATGGCTTTTGCGCCATAAAACACATCCAACCCTCCCCAAGAGCAAGGTAACACAGGGAGGAGAATTTATGCATTCATTAAAATCCCCTTTTCCATCAAAAATCCCATTAAAATCCCCTTTTTCTCTCAAAAAGATATTTAATACAATTTAATAGATTTTTCTTTTTAACAGACCATGGTCAATTCCTATCTATCTAAATAGATTTAAAATTGAACAAACTGCCCTCTGTCCGTGCGGTGAGGTCGGAGATGTGAACCACTACATGTTCATCTGTAGATCTTACAAAAGAATTCCACCTCATTCAACTAACATCCGGAAACAAATTAATTTGGCTAAATAATTAACAAGCATTCTCTCTGTGGATTCGGGAGTGTGCCCGGTTATCTTCAGCCACCATGGACAGTGTGAAGTAAACCCTAAATTTGAGACTGGGAAATATAGATCTCTCAGACTTGTACACATTTCATCCTATACATACATACCTCAGACCTGTACATATGTCATTGGCTCCTGTGGAGCTAGGAGTCACCTCCCGGCCACCCCTTGTCCAGACTTAAAACCTTGTTGGTAGGATGGGTGGCTGGGTCATAGAAAAACCCTATTTTGCCTGTTATTTTACCGAAATATTTAGTACTTTAATAGAATGTATTTTAATGATGTCGCATACTACGTAAATTTTTCTGACTGCTTTGAGGAAACGGGTTCAATAACTGAGAAGGAGTGTTTGCCTTTGTCCTGCTTTTCGTTATATTTATGTTAGCTTATTAGTTTTGAAATAATGAAATTTTAAAAATTACATATTACTTTTGTATACATTATTTATATATCACATTACTTCACATTTAGTAAAATTTCTTTTTTGCGAAAACTACTTTGTAAATGACATGCATGCCATGGTTTCGTCACTTATTATTCGAATATTTAATACATTTTTACCACGTTTTAATGATGCCGGAAACCCCATAAAGTTTTCTAAACGCTTTGGACTACAGTACTCACACACATACACTCATTGTGATTTAGACACACCTACTTCTTAATTGTTCGACCCAACAACAGAATTCCGATCCTCCTGAAGACTTATGCCTTGACATAATTCTCTCATTCCTTTGTAGATCATGCGAAATATTTTCCAAGGTATTTCAAGAATCGTTAAATTAAAATGCCACCATTTGCACTTAACGTGAAAGTAAACTTGGGGAAATGACAAGTTATGATATTAGATGCAAACATAATCCGTTGACATATTGTTTGACAGACGTCTTTATCTCTTGTACTGCATAGATATAGTTGTTGAGGTGAACTTTAGTCGTTTTTTAGTTGGGTTAAGGCCTTAAATGGGATCCTATATTTGTTTAGTTTGCTTTCTACCTTTCATCTCTAGGACACTGACCTTCAGATATTTTGTCAAAGGAAAAATAATCTTGTGAAACAATTCCTAGTACCTGTTAGAAAAGTCGAAAATAAATCGCACACATTTGCACTTTTACTTTGAAATCAAATGTTTCTTAATCTGCTATTTAAATAATTTTAATCTCTCAAATCTTTCTTCATTTGAATATTGTTCTTACACATTACTTCCAACTGAAATCGGAGAAACTATTTTCATTTTAGAATGCATGTAAGTGACTAATATAAAAGTAACATTTGTTTTATCATTTCGCTCAATGTCTTTAAACTTTATTCATTTCAATATTTTTTTAGAAATAGTACTTCTCTAAAACTGGGAAGAAATATTTTAGTTTTTGAAAATGCGCACAACTGACTAATATAAAAGTAATATTTTTATATTATTTCGTTCAATGTCTCTAAAATTCCTTTATTCAATACTTTTATTATAAAGAAACATTGTTTATCACTAAAACTGGGAAGAAATATTTTCGTCTTGAGAGATTGTCTAACTTACTAATATAAAAGTGATAGTTTTTAACTTAACCAAGATAACTACAATCTCGACCGATTTCTCTTAACTTTATTCATTAATTCAACTTGAATCATGATATGCTAAAAACCAACGCATATTCATTCATGCACTTACACTCAGTATGTCACTTAACGTTTTTTGAAGTTTTTTAGTATAGAAACTATGCAAAAATTGTTACTGTGATAGGATGCTGGGTGACGCAGCAGTTTCTGTGATCTTGAGATCTAATCTTTAACGCAGATCTGCTGAAAGGAATGTCTAAAGCTTTCACAACGTTGGATATCATTTATTACTGCATGTTTTCCAGTTAAAGCAGGCTTAAGCATCCGAGGTAACAGGAGACATCCCCAGTGGCAGTCTGACCTTGTTCGGATACGCAAAGTGGATTACATTCGTAATGGATCAAAAGTGGATTCTTTTTCTTCTCGTCAACGACGCAGCGATTTTGACCTGTCAGTGCATGACGGATCGGAATCGTTAAATCCTCGTTGGTATTTAACGAGGCTTGGATTTCATGCAAATCGTTCGCGGTCATTTCTCAATGTTGTAATGGTAGAGTTATAGGTCCCGTAATAATACAATCCTCTTTTTTATCACACACTTTTATCAAATACAAATTATATTTTCTACTGAAGCATACAATGTTATTTATTCGGATGTACAATTACCGAAAAAATATAACGAACGAACACACTATATTAGTGCATCACTTAGAGAATAATAAATTCAAAACCAACATTCAATCTGGTAGGTAGGTATTTTAATTAACGTCGCACTGGAGCAACACAACCGTCTATTGGCGAAGGTACGGGACCATCCCCGGAAGGGAGAGATCCGAGGATAACACCACGTAATTCTGAACCACGGTCAGATGACTAGGTCACACTTGAGCTAACATTCTATCTGGAATAACGTCTATAAAATCGTGTGTATAACATTAGGAGCTATATTCATATCAAATTGCGCACAAACTTGATAAAACTTTATAATTTTCCATCAACTCGATATCAAATTACGAATCTATATCAAAGTCAACTTTAAATACTTTCAAGTCATCTGGTTCAGCCGTTCCTGGATTATGGATAAGGAAAGCTTGAATCTCTGAATCTTATATTAGTTTCCCAAACCCCCTTCCCCAGCTTTAAACCGAAAAAATCTTCCTCTCACACTGGTATTTTTAATTAAGTTACTCTTAAAGAATATAAAGAAAGGGCGTAATATTTCTTTTCTTAACTTCTAGTTTGAAACATTAATTAACAATAGATGTTCGTAAAATATATATGCATAGAAAATATGATTTATTTTGATGGACATCCGACTCAGAAATTCGTATACATTCATTATTTTTATGACAATACGAAATTTTAGCTTCTTTCCTCCCGATTCTTTCTCGTGCACAAAAAAATTTAATAATTGCTATTCGCAGCCATTTTTGCACATAAAAGGAGGAACTTTTACTAATAGAAAAAGAGTTGAAAATTTGCTGTCATAGAGTTCGGAATTGATTTTCAACACAATATATGAACTTTGCAATTCATAAAGTTTCGAATATTAATTACATAATTTTAATATTGCATATTAAAACTTTTTTTTAAATAAAACATTGCGTATATTTCCTTCAGGTACCCCCCTTTTCTAGTAATCTAATACTATAAATATCAGAATAGTACGAAGTTAATTTCAGAGGATAATAAAATCTGGAGAGTGTGATACCAGCTCAGTTGACCTCGTCATCTGACCACGGTTCAAAACTACGAGGTGATGTCCTCGAACATTTTCCTATGGGATTCAGACTCCGGACCGTCGCCAATAAACCCGTTGTTTTATTCCAGTGCAACATAAATTCAACTACCTTCCATCTATCTTCACTCATAATAATGAAACGGGTTGAACAAATGACTTGAAACTTAGTAATCGAAACATAATTTTGATATTGCCACGAACTTGGACGCTAAAATTGGGTTTTCATATTGAAAACTACGAAACCTGTGAGCAATATATGTCATGTACCTTCATGCAAATTTTATGCATATGAATTTGTTGGACATCCTTCTTTGTCGAATGGTACTTTTATTTTTCTATAAACGATGCAAAAGAATGAGTAATGGTTCGTTTTTCGCAAATGAACATATTCATTTTACTTTGGACAGTGTGAAATTTACAAGAAATGAATGAGTACGAGTAAAGAGCCATTCAAATCAATGACAAGGTACAGTATTGCATGATTCTAGACACAACCGAAAAAAATTACATACCGAAAAAAATGCTAATTATGATTCCTTACATAAATAATTTAAAACTCGTTTGGAAGAAGTCAAAAACTGGGAATATACACGTGGAAGGAAAAATATTTTGACAGAATTGTGGTCAATGTGACCCTTAAACCTTGCTGCACGAAAGTGAGGCTTGGACTCGGGATTTAAGATTAGATCTTATAAATTACAAGGCACTAAATGCCGTTAATACATGTTTACTTTAATGTCGAGATGTTTGGTATCTTCAAATGATAGTTGATTTTCCAAACGCCATATATGTTTATTGCATTATCTATTTTAAAATTCAATATCATACTAGTTGTTATTTATCTATGAGAGACTTTTAGTGTAAAGCCAAATGTAAATAGAGTTTTTGTGGTAGAACCTACTTCCTAATGCACGTTAAATATGTCGTGGCCTTAAATGTCTTCACGTTGACCTGATGTGGAAGTTTGGATAGTGGTGTTTCAGCTCAGGTGTTGACCTCGTCATGTGACTTTAATTCAAAATTACGAGTCGTTGTTCTCGGGTCTTTCCTTTCGGGACGATCCTAAACCATCGCCAATAGCCAGTTGTGTTGCTCCTGTGCGATGTTAATTAACTATGTACCTACCTTGACTTGATGTATGGCTTGTTATTTCTTATGCGATTTACAACGAATCCAATTGTATTTGAGTATTTTAATTTCTCTCGCAGTATTTGTCTCCAAATAAATAAATTGGTTCAGCTTGTCCGTGTTTGGACCTTGCGCCATAAAACACCAACATCCAATCCAAATAAATAAATTTCTCGTTTAATAATTTTAAAATCATTCATTATGAAAATTTGTTCTTAAAGAAGTTTCAGGGGCTAAAAAGAAAATTATAATACGCGATTTCAATTGCTCTTTTCAGTAAATCCAAAAGTAACTTGTATAATAGAGGTTAAATGTGACTAACACATCATCAATAGGTAAAAGTAATAGGCTCTTTAGCTCAGATTATCTACATGTGTTGAATAGATATTAATCATAGACGAATACAAGGCACGTTCATTCATTTATCTAATTCATTAATCAAGAGTAGTAAAGTTCAAAGTTTTTTAAAAGTTTTGTTAAGAAAATGAACTTTCAGTTTAGATAAGTATTTGTGTTTTCTCTTGTAATAAAACAAATTTTATTTCCATATTTGCATGCGAAAAAATACATAATTCTTATAAAAAGAGCTTTCGATATTTTTCAAGTGAAAATGACACCTGAGAGGCAGTAGAGTTCTTCAAAGGTGTGAATGCAAATAATTCCTCATACTCGTTATTCTTGACTAACAGTCAAAGATATCCAAAAGAAATTACGTACAAACAACGTTCTCTCCTCTCTTTCGATAGAGAGCGGAGAGCTTTCGATATTTTCAAGTGAAAATGACACCTGAAAGGCAGTAGAGTTCTTCAAAGGTGTGAATGCAAATAATTCCTCATACTCGTTATTCTTGACTAACAGTCAAAGATATTCAAAAGAAATTACGTACAAACAACGTTCTCTCCTCTCTTTCGATAGAGAGCGGAGAGCTTTCGATATTTTCAAGTGAAAATGACACCAGAGAGGCAGTAGTGTTCTTCAAAGGTGTGAATGCAAATAATTCCTCATACTCGTTATTCTTGACTAACAGTCAAAGATATCCAAAAGAAATTACGTACAAACAACGTTCTCTCCTCTCTTTCGATAGAGAGCGGAGAGCTTTCGATATTTTCAAGTGAAAATGACACCTGAGAAGCAGTAGAGTTCTTCAAAGGTGTGAATGCAAATAATTCCTCATACTCGTTATTCTTGACTAACAGTCAAAGATATCCAAAAGAAATTACGTACAAACAACGTTCTCTCCTCTCTTTCGATAGAGAGCGGAGAGCTTTCGATATTTTCAAGTGAAAATGACACCTGAGGGGCAGTAGAGTTCTTCAAAGGTGTGAATGCAAATAATTCCTCATACTCGTTATTCTTGACTAACAGTCAAAGATATCCATAAGAAATTACGTACAAACAACGTTCTCTCCTCTCTTTCGATAGAGAGCGGAGAGCTTTCGATATTTTCAAGTGAAAATGACACCTGAGAGGCAGTAGAGTTCTTCAAAGGTGTGAATGCAAATAATGCCTCATACTCGTTATTCTTAACTAACAGTCAAAGATATCCAAAAGAAATTACGTACAAACAACGTTCTCTCCTCTCTTTCGATAGAGAGCGGAGAGCTTTCGATATTTTCAAGTGAAAATGACACCTGAAAGGCAGTAGAGTTCTTCAAAGGTGTGAATGCAAATAATTCCTCATACTCGTTATTCTTGACTAACAGTCAAAGATATTCAAAAGAAATTACGTACAAACAACGTTCTCTCCTCTCTTTCGATAGAGAGCGGAGAGCTTTCGATATTTTCAAGTGAAAATGACACCTGAGAGGCAGTAGTGTTCTTCAAAGGTGTGAATGCAAATAATTCCTCATACTCGTTATTCTTGACTAACAGTCAAAGATATCCAAAAGAAATTACGTACAAACAACGTTCTCTCCTCTCTTTCGATAGAGAGCGGAGAGCTTTCGATATTTTCAAGTGAAAATGACACCTGAGAAGCAGTAGAGTTCTTCAAAGGTGTGAATGCAAATAATTCCTCATACTCGTTATTCTTGACTAACAGTCAAAGATATCCAAAAGAAATTACGTACAAACAACGTTCTCTCCTCTCTTTCGATAGAGAGCGGAGAGCTTTCGATATTTTCAAGTGAAAATGACACCTGAGGGGCAGTAGAGTTCTTCAAAGGTGTGAATGCAAATAATTCCTCATACTCGTTATTCTTGACTAACAGTCAAAGATATCCAAAACAAATTACGTACAACGTTCTCTCCTCTCTTTCGATAGAGAGCGGAGAGCTTTCGATATTTTCAAGTGAAAATGACACCTGAGGGGCAGTAGAGTTCTTCAAAGGTGTGAATGCAAATAATTCCTCATACTCGTTATTCTTGACTAACAGTCAGAGATATCCAAAACAAATTACGTACAACGTTCTCTCCTCTCTTTCGATAGAGAGCGGAGAGCTTTCGATATTTTTAAGTGAAAATTACACCTGAGGGGCAGTAGAGTTCTTCAAAGGTGTGAATGCAAATAATTCCTCATACTCGTTATTCTTGACTAACAGTCAAAGATATCCAAAACAAATTACGTACAACGTTCTCTCCTCTCTTTCGATAGAGAGCGGAGAGCTTTCGATATTTTCAAGTGAAAATGACACCTGAGGGGCAGTAGAGTTCTTCAAAGGTGTGAATGCAAATAATTCCTCATACTCGTTATTCTTGACTAACAGTCAAAGATATCCAAAAGAAATTACGTACAAATAACGTTCTCTCCTCTCTTTCGATAGAGAGCGGAGAGCTTTCGATATTTTCAAGTGAAAATGACACCTGAGAGGCAGTAGAGTTCTTCAAAGGTGTGAATGCAAATAATGCCTCATACTCGTTATTCTTAACTAACAGTCAAAGATATCCAAAAGAAATTACGTACAAACAACGTTCTCTCCTCTCTTTCGATAGAGAGCGGAGAGCTTTCGATATTTTCAAGTGAAAATGACACCTGAGAAGCAGTAGAGTTCTTCAAAGGTGTGAATGCAAATAATTCCTCATACTCGTTATTCTTGACTAACAGTCAAAGATATCCAAAAGAAATTACGTACAAACAACGTTCTCTCCACTCTTTCGATAGAGAGCGGAGAGCTTTCGATATTTTCAAGTGAAAATGACACCTGAGGGGCAGTAGAGTTCTTCAAAGGTGTGAATGCAAATAATTCCTCATACTCGTTATTCTTGACTAACAGTCAAAGATATCCATAAGAAATTACGTACAAACAACGTTCTCTCCTCTCTTTCGATAGAGAGCGGAGAGCTTTCGATATTTTCAAGTGAAAATGACACCTGAGAGGCAGTAGAGTTCTTCAAAGGTGTGAATGCAAATAATTCCTCATACTCGTTATTCTTGACTAACAGTCAAAGATATCCAAAACAAATTATGTACAACGTTCTCTCCTCTCTTTCGATAGAGAGCGGAGAGCTTTCGATATTTTCAAGTGAAAATGACACCTGAGAGGCAGTAGAGTTCTTCAAAGGTGTGAATGCAAATAATTCCTCATACTCGTTATTCTTGACTAACAGTCAAAGATATCCAAAACAAATTACGTACAACGTTCTCTCCTCTCTTTCGATAGAGAGCGGAAAGCTTTCGATATTTTTAAGTGAAAATTACACCTGAGGGGCAGTAGAGTTCTTCAAAGGTGTGAATGCAAATAATTCCTCATACTCGTTATTCTTGACTAACAGTCAAAGATATCCAAAACAAATTACGTACAACGTTCTCTCCTCTCTTTCGATAGAGAGCGGAGAGCTTTCGATATTTTCAAGTGAAAATGACACCTGAGGGGCAGTAGAGTTCTTCAAAGGTGTGAATGCAAATAATTCCTCATACTCGTTATTCTTGAATAACAGTCAAAGATATCCAAAAGCAATTACGTACAAACAACGTTCTCTCCTCTCTTTCGATAGAGAGCGGAGAGCTTTCGATATTTTCAAGTGAAAATGACACCTGAGAAGCAGTAGAGTTCTTCAAAGGTGTGAATGCAAATAATTCCTCATACTCGTTATTCTTGACTAACAGTCAAAGATATCCAAAAGAAATTACGTACAAACAACGTTCTCTCCTCTCTTTCGATAGAGAGCGGAGAGCTTTCGATATTTTCAAGTGAAAATGACACCTGAGGGGCAGTAGAGTTCTTCAAAGGTGTGAATGCAAATAATTCCTCATACTCGTTATTCTTGACTAACAGTAAAAGATATCCATAAGAAATTACGTACAAACAACGTTCTCTCCTCTCTTTCGATAGAGAGCGGAGAGCTTTCGATATTTTAAAGTGAAAATGACACCTGAGAGGCAGTAGAGTTCTTCAAAGGTGTGAATGCAAATAATTCCTCATACTCGTTATTCTTGACTAACAGTCAAAGATATCCAAAACAAATTATGTACAACGTTCTCTCCTCTCTTTCGATAGAGAGCGGAGAGCTTTCGATATTTTCAAGTGAAAATGACACCTGAGAGGCAGTAGAGTTCTTCAAAGGTGTGAATGCAAATAATTCCTCATACTCGTTATTCTTGACTAACAGTCAGAGATATCCAAAACAAATTACGTACAACGTTCTCTCCTCTCTTTCGATAGAGAGCGGAGAGCTTTCGATATTTTTAAGTGAAAATTACACCTGAGGGGCAGTAGAGTTCTTCAAAGGTGTGAATGCAAATAATTCCTCATACTCGTTATTCTTGACTAACAGTCAAAGATATCCAAAACAAATTACGTACAACGTTCTCTCCTCTCTTTCGATAGAGAGCGGAGAGCTTTCGATATTTTCAAGTGAAAATGACACCTGAGGGGCAGTAGAGTTCTTCAAAGGTGTGAATGCAAATAATTCCTCATACTCGTTATTCTTGACTAACAGTCAAAGATATCCAAAAGAAATTACGTACAAATAACGTTCTCTCCTCTCTTTCGATAGAGAGCGGAGAGCTTTCGATATTTTCAAGTGAAAATGACACCTGAGAGGCAGTAGAGTTCTTCAAAGGTGTGAATGCAAATAATTCCTCATACTCGTTATTCTTGACTAACAGTCAAAGATATCCAAAACAAATTATGTACAACGTTCTCTCCTCTCTTTCGATAGAGAGCGGAGAGCTTTCGATATTTTCAAGTGAAAATGACACCTGAGAGGCAGTAGAGTTCTTCAAAGGTGTGAATGCAAATAATTCCTCATACTCGTTATTCTTGACTAAAATCAGAGATATCCAAAACAAATTACGTACAACGTTCTCTCCACTCTTTCGATAGAGAGCGGAGAGCTTTCGATATTTTTAAGTGAAAATTACACCTGAGGGGCAGTAGAGTTCTTCAAAGGTGTGAATGCAAATAATTCCTCATACTCGTTATTCTTGACTAACAGTCAAAGATATCCAAAACAAATTACGTACAACGTTCTCTCCTCTCTTTCGATAGAGAGCGGAGAGCTTTCGATATTTTCAAGTGAAAATGACACCTGAGGGGCAGTAGAGTTCTTCAAAGGTGTGAATGCAAATAATTCCTCATACTCGTTATTCTTGACTAACAGTCAAAGATATCCAAAAGAAATTACGTACAAATAACGTTCTCTCCTCTCTTTCGATAGAGAGCGGAGAGCTTTCGATATTTTCAAGTGAAAATGACACCTGAGAGGCAGTAGAGTTCTTCAAAGGTGTGAATGCAAATAATTCCTCATACTCGTTATTCTTGACTAACAGTCAAAGATATCCAAAACAAATTATGTACAACGTTCTCTCCTCTCTTTCGATAGAGAGCGGAGAGCTTTCGATATTTTAAAGTGAAAATGACACCTGAGAGGCAGTAGAGTTCTTCAAAGGTGTGAATGCAAATAATTCCTCATACTCGTTATTCTTGACTAACAGTCAAAGATATCCAAAACAAATTATGTACAACGTTCTCTCCTCTCTTTCGATAGAGAGCGGAGAGCTTTCGATATTTTCAAGTGAAAATGACACCTGAGAGGCAGTAGAGTTCTTCAAAGGTGTGAATGCAAATAATTCCTCATACTCGTTATTCTTGACTAACAGTCAGAGATATCCAAAACAAATTACGTACAACGTTCTCTCCTCTCTTTCGATAGAGAGCGGAGAGCTTTCGATATTTTTAAGTGAAAATTACACCTGAGGGGCAGTAGAGTTCTTCAAAGGTGTGAATGCAAATAATTCCTCATACTCGTTATTCTTGACTAACAGTCAAAGATATCCAAAACAAATTACGTACAACGTTCTCTCCTCTCTTTCGATAGAGAGCGGAGAGCTTTCGATATTTTCAAGTGAAAATGACACCTGAGGGGCAGTAGAGTTCTTCAAAGGTGTGAATGCAAATAATTCCTCATACTCGTTATTCTTGACTAACAGTCAAAGATATCCAAAAGAAATTACGTACAAATAACGTTCTCTCCTCTCTTTCGATAGAGAGCGGAGAGCTTTCGATATTTTCAAGTGAAAATGACACCTGAGAGGCAGTAGAGTTCTTCAAAGGTGTGAATGCAAATAATTCCTCATACTCGTTATTCTTGACTAACAGTCAAAGATATCCAAAACAAATTATGTACAACGTTCTCTCCTCTCTTTCGATAGAGAGCGGAGAGCTTTCGATATTTTCAAGTGAAAATGACACCTGAGAGGCAGTAGAGTTCTTCAAAGGTGTGAATGCAAATAATTCCTCATACTCGTTATTCTTGACTAAAATCAGAGATATCCAAAACAAATTACGTACAACGTTCTCTCCACTCTTTCGATAGAGAGCGGAGAGCTTTCGATATTTTTAAGTGAAAATTACACCTGAGGGGCAGTAGAGTTCTTCAAAGGTGTGAATGCAAATAATTCCTCATACTCGTTATTCTTGACTAACAGTCAAAGATATCCAAAACAAATTACGTACAACGTTCTCTCCTCTCTTTCGATAGAGAGCGGAGAGCTTTCGATATTTTCAAGTGAAAATGACACCTGAGGGGCAGTAGAGTTCTTCAAAGGTGTGAATGCAAATAATTCCTCATACTCGTTATTCTTGACTAACAGTCAAAGATATCCAAAAGAAATTACGTACAAATAACGTTCTCTCCTCTCTTTCGATAGAGAGCGGAGAGCTTTCGATATTTTCAAGTGAAAATGACACCTGAGAGGCAGTAGAGTTCTTCAAAGGTGTGAATGCAAATAATTCCTCATACTCGTTATTCTTGACTAACAGTCAAAGATATCCAAAACAAATTATGTACAACGTTCTCTCCTCTCTTTCGATAGAGAGCGGAGAGCTTTCGATATTTTCAAGTGAAAATGACACCTGAGAGGCAGTAGAGTTCTTCAAAGGTGTGAATGCAAATAATTCCTCATACTCGTTATTCTTGACTAACAGTCAAAGATATCCAAAACAAATTACGTACAACGTTCTCTCCTCTCTTTCGATAGAGAGCGGAGAGCTTTCGATATTTTCAAGTGAAAATGACACCTGAGGGGCAGTAGAGTTCTTCAAAGGTGTGAATGCAAATAATTCCTCATACTCGTTATTCTTGACTAACAGTCAAAGATATCCAAAAGAAATTACGTACAAATAACGTTCTCTCCTCTCTTTCGATAGAGAGCGGAGAGCTTTCGATATTTTCAAGTGAAAATGACACCTGAGAGGCAGTAGAGTTCTTCAAAGGTGTGAATGCAAATAATTCCTCATACTCGTTATTCTTGACTAACAGTCAAAGATATCCAAAACAAATTATGTACAACGTTCTCTCCTCTCTTTCGATAGAGAGCGGAGAGCTTTCGATATTTTCAAGTGAAAATGACACCTGAGAGGCAGTAGAGTTCTTCAAAGGTGTGAATGCAAATAATTCCTCATACTCGTTATTCTTGACTAAAATCAGAGATATCCAAAACAAATTACGTACAACGTTCTCTCCACTCTTTCGATAGAGAGCGGAGAGCTTTCGATATTTTTAAGTGAAAATTACACCTGAGGGGCAGTAGAGTTCTTCAAAGGTGTGAATGCAAATAATTCCTCATACTCGTTATTCTTGACTAACAGTCAAAGATATCCAAAACAAATTACGTACAACGTTCTCTCCTCTCTTTCGATAGAGAGCGGAGAGCTTTCGATATTTTCAAGTGAAAATGACACCTGAGGGGCAGTAGAGTTCTTCAAAGGTGTGAATGCAAATAATTCCTCATACTCGTTATTCTTGACTAACAGTCAAAGATATCCAAAAGAAATTACGTACAAATAACGTTCTCTCCTCTCTTTCGATAGAGAGCGGAGAGCTTTCGATATTTTCAAGTGAAAATGACACCTGAGAGGCAGTAGAGTTCTTCAAAGGTGTGAATGCAAATAATTCCTCATACTCGTTATTCTTGACTAACAGTCAAAGATATCCAAAACAAATTATGTACAACGTTCTCTCCTCTCTTTCGATAGAGAGCGGAGAGCTTTCGATATTTTCAAGTGAAAATGACACCTGAGAGGCAGTAGAGTTCTTCAAAGGTGTGAATGCAAATAATTCCTCATACTCGTTATTCTTGACTAACAGTCAAAGATATCCAAAACAAATTACGTACAACGTTCTCTCCTCTCTTTCGATAGAGAGCGGAGAGCTTTCGATATTTTCAAGTGAAAATGACACCTGAGAAGCAGTAGAGTTCTTCAAAGGTGTGAATGCAAATAATTCCTCATACTCGTTATTCTTGACTAACAGTCAAAGATATCCAAAAGAAATTACGTACAAACAACGTTCTCTCCTCTCTTTCGATAGAGAGCGGAGAGCTTTCGATATTTTCAAGTGAAAATGACACCTGAGGGGCAGTAGAGTTCTTCAAAGGTGTGAATGCAAATAATTCCTCATACTCGTTATTCTTGACTAACAGTCAAAGATATCCATAAGAAATTACGTACAAACAACGTTCTCTCCTCTCTTTCGATAGAGAGCGGAGAGCTTTCGATATTTTCAAGTGAAAATGACACCTGAGAGGCAGTAGAGTTCTTCAAAGGTGTGAATGCAAATAATTCCTCATACTCGTTATTCTTGACTAACAGTCAAAGATATCCAAAACAAATTATGTACAACGTTCTCTCCTCTCTTTCGATAGAGAGCGGAGAGCTTTCGATATTTTCAAGTGAAAATGACACCTGAGAGGCAGTAGAGTTCTTCAAAGGTGTGAATGCAAATAATTCCTCATACTCGTTATTCTTGACTAACAGTCAAAGATATCCAAAACAAATTACGTACAACGTTCTCTCCTCTCTTTCGATAGAGAGCGGAAAGCTTTCGATATTTTTAAGTGAAAATTACACCTGAGGGGCAGTAGAGTTCTTCAAAGGTGTGAATGCAAATAATTCCTCATACTCGTTATTCTTGACTAACAGTCAAAGATATCCAAAACAAATTACGTACAACGTTCTCTCCTCTCTTTCGATAGAGAGCGGAGAGCTTTCGATATTTTCAAGTGAAAATGACACCTGAGGGGCAGTAGAGTTCTTCAAAGGTGTGAATGCAAATAATTCCTCATACTCGTTATTCTTGACTAACAGTCAAAGATATCCAAAAGAAATTACGTACAAATAACGTTCTCTCCTCTCTTTCGATAGAGAGCGGAGAGCTTTCGATATTTTCAAGTGAAAATGACACCTGAGAGGCAGTAGAGTTCTTCAAAGGTGTGAATGCAAATAATTCCTCATACTCGTTATTCTTGACTAACAGTCAAAGATATCCAAAACAAATTATGTACAACGTTCTCTCCTCTCTTTCGATAGAGAGCGGAGAGCTTTCGATATTTTCAAGTGAAAATGACACCTGAGGGGCAGTGGAGTTCTTCAAAGGTGTGAATGCAAATAATTCCTCATACTCGTTATTCTTGACTAACAGTCAAAGATATCCAAAAAAAATTACGTACAAACAGCGTTAATAGAACAAAATTAAAGCAAACATAATTGAGACCCTCTATGCAATAACTTCTCTCAATTCTGTAGTTTGTTCTAGTTGTCCTAACGAGCGCAGTGAAACCCAGCTGAATCTACATGCAGTGCATTTATTAAAACCAGTAAGCGGTACCACTCTCAAATTAAACTACCTCATGAGAAATTCAGTCTCTCTCACAATAAAGTAACTCGTTTCAGTAGCAAGGAATCGCTTAGAATAAGACTGAATCACTGGTCTCATTATACGTCGCTATGAGTACAAATATTGAACCATCATTATTTTTAATTGAGAGGAACTTGTATGCTAGATGCCATGATAACACATGTCAACTCACTTTTGCAGTAGGACAAGCTTCCAATCTTTTACTGATAGAGGACAGTTTTCTTAAAGGTGTTCTCTAGTTCTTTAACTTCCACCATGGTGTTACGGATGACATTTTCTAATGTATTCAACTGAGAAAATGGCTATGACAATTATATATCCTTGCAAGGAAATAACGTATTAGAAGCAAATAATTTGTGACTCAAATCATAGTAATATTTTGTTTTATAGTGTTTGTTGGGGGGGGGCGACAAGGAAAACAATCGACAATTTTAAAATATCAGTTTGCCGTGGGGTGTAATAGAATGTTACTACTCTGCGTATTTATTGCATCCTCAGAAGGTTGATACACGCGAATCTATAACTATTTACTGCAAAATACTTATCTATGATACACTAACTACACATATAAAAATTATCAGTTACAATATATGCATCATGGCTGCAGGTTCTTTGCCAATTTGGAAACACATGCTAGTGCAATCTCAAACCACTTCCAAATGAGATCAGAAAGAAATGAATTTTGGTCTAAACGTGAATTCAGTTGGTAGTTATTTCAGTTTACATCGCACTAGAGCAACATAAAGGGCAATTGGTGACGACCCGGGATCAATCCAGAAGGTAAAGATTCGAGGACAACGTCTCGTAATTATAAATCACGATCAAGTGACCAGATCAACAGTTGAGCTGGCATCCTACTCTCCAAACTTCAACGTGAGGACATTTGGGGTCACGACAGATTTAACGTGCACCAGCCCCCCAGATGCACGAGTCTTTGATTGGAACTCGCAACCCGCCGGTAGCTACCGCTGCCCCCATGTGAATTCGATTGGTTGATTTGACAATCACGTGAGTGCTGCTATTCCATTTGGTTTGAGTTGTAGCATTCGCACAAATCATTCTGCTTAGATACTCCTAAGTGTTTTTAAGCTAACACATGCAAAGATTTGAACACATTTATTCATTCATTGCCCGCTTCATGTCTGGCATATGACAATGTCTGCCACACGTTTTTCTCTATTCTGAAAATTCTTAGTTATATACAATTGAATATTTACGCTTTGCCAATTCCTACTTTATATTAATATATACAAGGTGTTTCAAAACTTCCTGTACAAGCTTCAAGGATAGATAGAAGCATAAAATTTGAAAAATAGTAGGCGCAAAACGCTGAAATAAAAGACATCAAGTATGTGAGCAAGACTTTTATTAGCCCTAATTTTACAATTTGGGGTAGTTGTAATCTTACAGTTTTATAGTAGTTGTTCAATGCTTCTACCAGGAACAGTAATGTATGTCTGAACGCATCGACGCATGGATTTCCATACACGTTCAAAAGTTACTCAACCATTTGCAGCCACAACGATTTTCACGATGAGGTCAACTTCGGAGTCAATGGAGGATATCATACACGATGTAACTTGAGGTATGTCTAAAGGAAGAAATCAATTCACGATAAATCTAGTGATCGTATTGGCGAAGTATCCGTCAGCCGATCTATCGAGCCCCAAATGTACCAAAGCAAGCCCAATGCGGACATACATCCCTATGCCAGTGAGGTTTAATTTTGTGTTCCCTACTTAACTCTTAAACGTTTGCACAGGAAACTTCGACATACCCTATGCGCTACACTGGCGTGCAAAACTTAAAGAACAACATTATTTTTAAATGCTCTACCTCAAAGTTAAACGCAACAGCCTGTGGTAATTTGTATAGCCGATGATATTCAGTAGAAAGCTGGTGCATATTCAAAATTTTGAATCGTGTCGTCATAGGCACTGACATGGGTATGAGTTGTGCCATAGCAAGAAATCATCCGCAACCTCATTTATCTGTATGCAAACGCTGTGCATCAGTATTCGAGGTTATCTTTTTTTAAGTTTTCACAATTACTCTTCTATCTCATGGCATCCAGTGCAGTGTTACCACTTCAGTCAGAAGTCTTTTTTTACTGTTCGATTCTGTTCCTGTTGTCGATTTGCTTCTATGCATCGGTTCTACAACTCTCGACGTGCCTTTTATAGCATTTTCCCACACCTAGATCACTTCATCAGATAAAAGCATCACAGTTCTTTAAGTTTTGCATCATTCCAGTGTACTATGCATTATGAATGATTAGTGCTTAAGACAATTATAAACGCTGTGAAAAATGGCGCAATGCGGTCTTTATTCATTTGTCCACAGGACTAAAAGTATAAACGAATAAAATAAAACACTTGAGGGTTTACGAGAACTTCAACAAACGCAACGTATTAAAATGATGGTAATGGTGCAGGGTGTGGTTGGTTGTAATATTTTGGTCAAAGGTCCACAAACGGACAAGCTGCGCAAAGGTGCAGGATGGTGCAGAATGCATAGAAACTTCTGAAAAGAGTTGCTTTAAAAATTAGACCTTATCGTAATCAAGCATAAAAGCTTCAAAGAATGACGAATAGATGAAAACAAGATGATAATTAAGGTCAATATCTATTTCTGTGAAGCAAAGCATCCATCATCATCAGGGCCGAAGTAAGACCTTACTTCGACTTTTTTACCATTTTCGCACGTGTCTTTTTACAACCCAGCCACCCATAACTTGTTATTATAAGCCCGACAGAGAACGAAAACCAATTTATTTCCGAGTATTTAAATTTCACTTTAAAAAGTATCCTGGAAGTACTGGGGAAATAATAAAAATGTATCAACAAAGTGAATTGAAAAATAAACTTCTAGCCGTTAACTATCTCGTTGGCTTTTGTTCTTTGAAAAGAATGTTCTGTAGTGGGAATAAATAGGTTACTCTGAAAAGAGTGCAGGAAACCACACCACGCTTCCGCTTTGGACATCAAATGAGATTCAAATCGTTGAACTGAAATGAAACGGGTGGACCACACCCCACTTTTCGACTTTCAGGGGAAATCTAGTATCCTTTCATTTTTTCACTTACAAAGATTGTTACCCACCTCGTTGTAATCGAAACTGTTTTGCTAAAGGGAGTCAGGGTCTCAAATGAAAAATGATGTCAAAAATTTAATTAAAAAATTATTGTAAATACAACATTAAAATCCAACTGTAAAAGTCCAGCTTAAATTAGTTTGTTTTCGGCTTTTCAAAAAGAATTTAGGTCTTCTGAGAGTTGTAATTAGGTTAATTATAGCGAAATGAGACCTATCATTAACTCTCTGAGCGTCACGAGATTTCAGAGAAGTGTAGTACTCATTTTGTCTACAACACACAGGACTAAATAACCACATATATCGATTGAAGAAATCCATGGATTCCTACGACCTTTCGAATTTTTTTATCCTTAGAATATAATCCTTTGGAAATATTCCACTACTCTTTTCTTGAGACTAGAATCCTTTGAAAGGATTATATTGGTCCTTTCATTAGAATGGAATTCTTTGGAAAGAATACATTGATCATTTGGAAAGATTGCATTACTCCTTTCCATAGAATAAGATCCATCGAGACGATTCTATCGCTAAGGTCAGAACAGGTTAGAAGTCAGGCAGAGAATAATGGAAGCTCCTCTGATGGGCTCACACGTATAGTTCCATACGTGTGAACCCTCAAAGAATTAAGCCGTTAATTTCATTTGTTAAACGCTACCGACCAATTTAAGCAATTAATTGTCAACCTTTTCCATCTCATGGCACACAAAAACCAATTACGGAGATTATGTGGCTCTCCAAATATTATGCTTTTTGACGATCTGACCAAAAAATGGATATAATTGTGATTGATTTACAAGATGGTAGGTAATTCAATTAACATAGCACTGAAGCATTATAACGGGCTAGGTCTAGGATCAATCCCGGAAGGTTGGTTGGTTTGGGCTTTAAGGCGCAAAGTCCGAAAACGGACAAGCTTCGACAAACACAAGATGATGTAAACCAGTAAAAATAAATAAAAGGTTAAAATATTCTGATCGACAAAAAGCGCTGATGATATGGGCGTCGTAGTTTAGGTGATCTATCACAGCTGTTGTATGGTAGGTAGGTGTTTTAATTAACGTCGCACTGGAGGCAACACGAAGGTCTATTGGTGACGATCCGGGATCAATCCCAAACGGAAAGGACAACACCACGTAATTTTGAACCTCGGTCAGATGACGGTGTGTAACACCTGATGTGTATAAAAAATTAACTCACCCTTGAAAAATGAATTCTGGGTGAAAAAAACATGAAAACTCGAGACTAAGATAAGATAAAAAAAATGACTTAGATGGGGTATTCCTATCTTAGTTGGTTATTAAAATTGAAAATCGGATGTAATTAAAAGATGTTGATTATAAATGAGGTAAATATCCCGAGTGGTGCAAAAAGGAAATGAGTGATGAATATGGAGGGTGACCCAACCAGTTTGATAAAATTGGATTGGTTTGATTCAATCCCGAAAGGAAAGATGCGAGGACAACATTTCGTCATTTTGAGCCACGGTCAGATGAAGAGGTCACACCTTAGCTAGCACCCCACTGTCATGGTGAGGACATTTGAGGTTACGAGAGATTTAACGTCCCCCACTTAGATGGCGTTTGGTCCGTTCTAAAACACTTTTTGGAACAATTTAGATTAATTTTTTTATTTATTGAACAAAAGCAAACTCCCCGTGCACCACAGAAGTACAACACGGGGCTTACAGAAGTAAGTTGATTTAACAAAGAAACAGTGGAACACAATTTAACTAAAATTACAAGATTTTATGAACTTGACAAATGAGTAGAAAAGCAGATTAGATTTAATAAAGCCATTGAGTTTCACTGGCCACGTTTTACCTAATTTTCTCAAATTTTGTAGGCACATTCTTGAATTTTCAAATGCAGGACAACTAAAAATCAAATGCTCCACATCATGTGGCTGCTTTTTAGAACACTCGTACATATCATTAGTCAGAAGATGAAACCTGTATAGATATTTAGCAAAATTTCCATGGCCAGATAAAAATTGTGTAATTTTGAAGTTTGTGAAGGAAAAATAATTCTGTGTTCAATCTATGCTTGATAGAAGGAAATTGCATTGTATTAAAAAATAGTACCAAAAATTGTTTATTCCGGTTTTACTTGAAATTGCTTGTGAACACACTTGTCAAAAGTTCAAAACTAAACCGGTGTTATGAAATAAGTCTTACATAAACCGATTTACTATCCATTCGAACACCATTCTTGCGGACACCAGTTGAAAATCGCTGATTTAATCTGTGGTTTTAAGGCAGTCCTCAACGAAAATCGCAATCGACTAATGTACACCTTCTATGATAGGCAATGTCGCATGCTGGATACAGTGCAAGCTGTCAATAAAATCACCAGTGGAAAATATCAGTCATTTTATGTAGTCTAATTCCCAGGAATTAATTCAAATCAATGCAATACCATGACAATATGGCCGCTTAAATCATACCGCCAGCTTTTAAAAACCAAAAATTTTCAGTCTCAATGTCTAATAGCTTATAAACTGAGGAAAGAAGGATCAAGGTCAAAAGTACTCATTTCCAATTCTAGGAATTAAACTCCTCAGCTCAAGTGTGGTTATTCTATGCGGGTGGGGAAGAATAGCGATTAGGATTCCGAGGATTCCTATGTGGGATTGTAATCGCTCACCCCGTCTGACCACTCTATTAATTTCCATTTTCTTAGAGGGCCGTGGTAGCCCGGTTGGAAGAGTAACGGACTAGCAACTGGAGGATTGCGAGTTCGAACCCAACCAAAGACCATCGTGTACAAAGGGGGCAGGTGCACTTTAAATCTGTCGTGGCCTCGCGTTGGAGTGGAAGTTTGGAGAGTGGGGTGCCGGCTCAGGTGTGACCTCGTCATCTGACCGTGGTTCAAAACTACGCTGTGTTGTCCTCGATCTTTCTCTTTGGGATTGATCCCGGACCGTCGCCAGTAGCCCGTTGTGTTGCTCCAGTGCGACGTTAATTAAAATACCTACCTATACATATTTGACTGACGTTACACAGAGAGCGGCATTATTTGCATAGTGGCAAATGGCAACAAAGGAATTTAAGGTAGGTATTTTTAATTGACGCCGCACTGGAGCAACACAACGGCTATTGGCGACGGTCCGGGATCAACCCCCGAAGGGAAAGATCCGAGGACAACACCACGACGATCAGTTGCCGAGGTCACACCTGAGCTGGTCCCCCACTCTTCAAACTTCCGCACCACGCCAACGTCAGGACATTTGAGACCACGACAGATTTAACGTAGAACAGCCCCATTTGTACACGACGGTCTTTGGTTGGATTCGAACTCGCAACCCACCGGTTGCTAACCGTTACTCTTCACGGCCAAAGGAATTTAAGTATAAAATCTAGCTTTGCTGAATGAATACGTCAATTTTGCATTTTAGCTTAAATATGCTTGATGTGAGCTATGAAGCTGCATAATACTTCAAGAGTTCCCCGCTCTAGAAATTATTAGCAATCTGATGTCAGAAGGCAATGAGAAACTGGAAGACAAAATCAGCGCAGGAAAGAAAATTTGTGCGGACGAAGTAGATTTAGGCACCAAATACACATAATTTCTTTTTACAAGTTAATATGACGCAATTGAAGTCTGTGTTCAGAAGATGATTGGGGTATGACTTTTTGCCATACTATTGGAAATGTGTACATTTATTGGAAATGTGGATTAAAACAAGAAATATACGAAATGCAGCTGTATGTTTCTGAGTAATTTTTATTTTATTTGGATATATGGTATAATGCAGGCCTGGCCAACACGCGGCCCGTCGCGTTAAATTGTGCGGCCCGCCGTGCGATTTTATATTTCTATTGAAACTTTTGTTTTTCGTTGCATGTATACAAAAAATATTAAATAAATGAAAATTTGAAACAACGATAAAAAATTAAATTTTAAATTAACGATAGAAAAACGAAGTAAAAAAATGCAATATAAATTGCGCCAGTAAGTGATAATTTCGCCAAAGGGTAATCTTGGTTGTGTATGGAACCTGGAAGTCATGGCTGACTCGAGACAGTAGTCTAGACACGCTTGGGTCCGTCATCGTTTCGTTATCCACTGCAAGAACGAAGTTATTATTTCAAGTGAATCGTGTTTACTAAGTTTTTTGTGTGTGGTGCTGATACATAGTTGAATAAAAGTGACATCTGAAGACATCCAAAGAAAATTTGAAATTTATCCAAGTGAGTATATTTTTACTAATGCAAGTAAATTTAAAAATTAGTAAGAATTTAATAAAATGTTTAAATTGATAAAAGTTATAAATTTTCAAGTTTCAAGTGACACTATTTGCATTAAGTTTAAAAAGTTATTAAATATTGGTATTTTTACCAGGGCTTCGAACCGGAACTGAACCGAAAACCGGAAAAATTGAAGAATTGCGGTTCTTTAACCGTAAACCGAACCCCAAAAATAGTCCACCTCTGAACCCGAATCGAAATCGAAAATTTTTTTTTGTACCGGATTTCAGTTAATTTATACTTATTTCGGTTCAGACACAAATTTTTAACTAAAAGACTTTCAAACTCTCTTTTCTATCTGCCGCTCAAATATACTAGCAAAGAGTAGCTGACTGCGTGCGCTTTCTAGGACTATTTATTGCATTGTAAGCAAAATTCCGCAGAATCCACTAACTGGCATAAAACATTTACAGTTCTTCCTTTCGACACGTTCCCTGCGAGAATTCAAAAAGGATTATGAACTTTATAATCAATAATTCATAATAAAAGTATTACGTACTTTATAATTTACATAAAGTGATTATCAGGTTAAGTGCAAATATTTTCCGCTATAGGTTGAGTGCTTGGTAAGCAAATCTAAGGTACAGGGGATTTTTATAAATTTAATTCATGATAAGTTATTTCACAAATTAAATTTTTATAAAAATTTTAAAAAGATCTCTTTAAAAGACTTTAATGACCCCCTAGATAGCCTAGATGACAACATTTTAATGGAAATCGAATTGAAATCGGAGAGAAAAAAAATCTGTTCGAATGTACGTAAACCGGTTTACGTTCTATTGATGACGCGAACCGGAACAGAACCGAATTTCAAAATTTTTGATTAATAGAACGAAAACCGGAACGGAAAAAATTACGGTTCGAAGCCCTGATTTTTACATAATTATAATACATAATTAGAAAACAAGAATACTAAATTTACTTAAAAAAGTAAATTTTTTTGCTCTGTGTAATATACCAATACTATTCTCCAACAACATTTATTTGAATTTTTTTGGTCCATAACAAGGATGAATTCAAAGAAAAGTTATTGATGAAAACAGGAAATTTAATGATCGTTGGGAAAAAGATTATTTTTTCGCAATGCAGAATTCAAAATTAATGTGTTTAATTTGTAGAGAGACGGTCGCTGTATTTAAGGAACATAACGTTAAAAGGCATCATGAGACAAAACATATTGAATATGTAAATTTCAGTAAAGAAGTAAACAGTTTCAAGTTAACTGCGCTTAAATCGCATCTGAAAGCTCAGCAAACGATGTTTGATTCATTATTACAACAACCATCTACCATTGTCAAAACAAGTTATTCTGTTGCCATGTTGATTGCAAAGAAAATGAAACCATTTTCGGATGGTGAACTAGTAAAGGACTGTTTGGAAGCAGTTATAAAAGATGTTTTACCCGATAAAAGTAAATTATTTTCAAGTATCAGTCTTTCACGCCAAACTATATGTTGTCGCATTGATGACATTTCAGCTGAAATCGTAGTAACTTTGCGAGATAAAATTAACCAATTCAAAGCGTATTCTTTGGCATTTGATGAGAGTACAGATATCTCAGACACATCTCAACTTGTGATATTTATTCGCGGTGTGAATGATTCATTCCAAGTGACAGAAGAAATGTTAAAACTTTTACATTTAAAAGACACAACTAGAGGAGAAGATGTTTTCCAGGCGATTGAAAAATGTTTAGCCGAAAATAGCTTAAATCTTGAGGCTCTTTCAGAATTAACAACAGATGGAGCACCTGGCTTTGGTAGGTAAAAAAAAGGGAGCTGTAAAATTTCGTATGGATAAGCTAGATTGCAGAGGCATTGAAACCAATGATATTTTTATTATTCACTGTTTGATACATCAACAAAATTTATGTGCTCGAGTATTATCCATGATTCACGTTATGAAAGTAGTTATAAAAATAGTAAAATACATTCGTTCACATGCTCTTCAGCATCGGCAATTCCTTAGCGAATTATCTTCTGAATATGGTGATATTGTATATTTTACCAATGTTAGATGGCTAAGTCGTGGAAAATGTTTAAAAAGATTTTTTAATTTACGGGAGGAAATAGATATATTTATGAACGAGAAACAAGAATATGTTCCTGAATTAAGTGATGATGATTGGTTGCTAGACCTATGTTTTTTGTGGATATAACAGAAAAACTTAATCAGCTAAATAAGGACTTGCAAAGGCAAGATAATTTAATAACCGATGCTTGTAATTTCATCAAAGCTTTCAATAAGAAATTATTGTTATTTGAGTGCCAACTTAGAAATAATAATGCACAATATTTTCCGCTGTTAAATAACTTCCCAAAAAGCCAACCTAAGAATTTCTCGAAATATGCTAATGAAATAAAGAAACTTATAACTGCATTTGATAGTCGTTTTTCAGAATTAGCAAAATATGATAAAATGTTTGAAATATTTTCATGCCCATTTCATATTGACGTGAATAGTGTTCCTGAAAATCTGCAAATGGAGTTGATTGAGTTACAGTGCAACAATGAAATGAAACAAATTTTTGCGTCTACGTCAAAAATTAATTTTTACAATACTTATATTACATCCGAGAAATATTCCAACTTAAGATATTTTGCACGAGTTGTAAGTGTGCTTTTGGATCCACATACGTTTGTGAAACATTTTTTTCGAAGATGAAGTTTACAAAGAGTTCATCAAGTGCTTCATTAACTGATGCCAATTTAGAAAACCAGCTACGATGTGCAACGTCGAATATCTATATATTAATACGTGAAGAAAAAACTTTGTACCCCTTTTTAAGCACATTGCGCGCACGGAGGAGTATGAGATTTGGCATAATTAAAGTTCATATGAAGAAGGAATGCAGAAAGATAAAATTAATGTATAATATGCGTTACAAATATATTAAATGAAACAAAATAAAACATTCATTGTTTACGTTCATATACTGTAATCTATATATTAATACGTGAAGAAAAAGCTTCGTACCCCTTTTTAAGCACATTGCGCTCACGGAGGCGTATGAGATTTGGCATAATTTGCCACCACATAAGTTAGTATTTGAAGTTAATTGCATCGTTTTGCTGATCAGAAACTTAAATACAAAGGAAGCACTAGTCAATGGAACAAGAATGCGTATCAAATTTATGCATCGTAATACTACTGATTGCGAAGTTTTAACTGGAACCGCACGCAATAAGAGAATTTTGATTCCACGTATAAATTTAACATATTCCGGAACTATTTTACCATTTAACTTTCAAAGAACTCAATTTCTAATTATACCTGCATTTGCGATGACAATAAATAAGTTTCAAGGACAAACATTCGAAAAAAATGGAATTTTATTGAGGCAGCCAGTTTTTACACATGGTCAATTGTACGTCGCAGCAAGTAGAGTTCGATCATTCGATGGTTTGAGATTTTATATTTCAGAATATAACGGTCAAGGGCATTTAGCAAACGATGAAAGAGTTTTTACAAAAAACATCGTCTACACAGAAGTTTTGAATCATTAAATTCATTGCCGAACTATTTCAAGTTCAATGGACAACATTTATTTTTTTAACCACCCGGTTTTTTTGTTTCAATAAAAAATATATAAAAAAAATACGAAACACGAATTCCTTATTTAATTTTTTGGATTTATTTTTTATTTAAATTTTATATAATTTGAAAAAGATAGGCAAATTAACTGTGTAGCCTTGGCGAAACCTGTGGCCAGTATAGCAATATTAAAAACCCAAGAAAATGTCAAACAACGCGTTATTGTTTTTTAGATATGGCTTAACCAAGCTATACCGCATTTTTCCTATGACGTATTTGTACATGCTCGCAGCTTACGTAATGGAACAAAATTCAAAAAAATTATATGCAATGAATATAGAGGTATACTCTTTGACAAAAGAACATTATTAACGTTCAAACTTGAAAATTAAATGAAATATGGTCGAATTGCGACCACTAGTAATTATAGATTTACAAAAATTAAGTGAAGGAAAGGATAAACAAATATCTCATTAATTAAGACTCGAGAGTTCATTATATTTGAATCATAGTATAACAATAAAATTTTATTCATTTTGTATTTGTATTATATTTTTTAAAAGCATGTTTACCTAAAATGCGGCCCGCTGTAACGTTACTCGTCATCAAAGTGGCCCGTGAAACCATTTGGGTTGGCAAGGCCTGGTATAATGTATGGAATAATTCATTATAAATATATTTAAATAAAGTATAAAACGTGAGTAAAGACGCTTCCTTAGGTATAAACAATTGAGAAACATTAGCGTAAATGCTATGCCCGAACATACTAGTAATCTTAATTTCATAATTAGCCAAGATTGATTATCTCTTTGAATACTAAACTCCGTCAGTCACTTATGAATGGTATCACAGCGTTAATCACTTTGATTAATTTATAGTGCTACTGAAAGTTGTACTTTTTTCATTAAATATATGAAGTTTGAAAAAAATGGTTATAAAACTCACCAACTTAGTAAAATGAAATTTGTACGGGGGCCGCCGTGGCCCAGTTGGTAGAGTCGCGGATAAGCATCCTGAGAGTTGCGAGTTCGAAACTCGATCCAACCAAAGACCGTCATGTACGCGGGGCCGGTGTACATTAAATTTGTCGTGGCTTCAAATGTCTTCACGTTGGCGTGGTATGGAAGTTTGGAGAGTTTGGTGCCAGCTCATAATCTGACCGTGGTTCAAAATTACGAGTTGTTCTCCGATCTTTGCCTTCGAGAAAGATCCAGGATTGTCGCAAATAGCTCGTTGTGTTGGTGCAATGCAACGTAAATTGAACTACTTACCAAATTTTCCCGGATGGAAATTCTTTTATTAAGTAACGGGTATTGTGCGCATAGACTACTACGACAAATCAAATAATTTTTATTACGAAAAGAATTTTTCTACCTTGGTAGTTGTTTATGTATACTAGTTGTCGCCCAGTGGTCGAAATTCAACCATAATTCATTTAATTTTTAAGTTTGATCGTTAATAAGGTTCTTTTGTCAAAGAGTATACCTCTATATTCATTGCATATAATTTTTTGAATTTTGTTCTGTTACGTAAGCTGCGAGCATGTACAAATACGTCATAGGAAAAATGCGGTATAGCTTGGTTAAGCCATATCTAAAAACTATAACGCGTTGTTTGGCATTTTCTTGGGTTTTTTTATTGCTATACTGGCCACAGGTTTCGCCAAGGCTACACAGTTAATTTGCCTATCTTTTTCAAATTATATAAAATTTAAATAAAAAATAAGTCCAAAAAATGAAATAAGGAATACGTGCTTCGCATTTTTTTATATATTTTTTATTGAAACAAAAAAAAAACGGGTGGTTAAAAAAAATAAATGTTGTCCATTGAACTTGAAATAGTTCGACAATGAATTTAATGATTCAAAACTTCTGTGTAGACGATGTTTTTTGTAAAAACTCTTTCATCGTTTGCTAAATACCCTTGACCGTTATATTCTGAAATATAAAATCTCAAACCATCGAATGATGGAACTCTACTTGCTGCGACGTACAATTGACCATGTGTAAAAACTGGCTGCCTCAATAAAATTCCAATTTTTTCGAATGTTTGTCCTTTAGACTTATTTATTGTCATCCAAATGCAGTTATAATTAGAAATTGAGTTCTTTGAAATTTAAATGGTAAAATAGTTCCGGAATATGTTAAATTTATACGTGGTATCAAAATTCTCTTATTGCGTGCGGTTCCAGTTAAAACTTCGCAATCAATAGTATTACGATGCATAAATTTGATGCGCATTCTTGTTCATTGACTAATGCTTCCTTTGTATTTAAGTTTCTGATCAGCAAAACGATGCAATTAACTTTCAATACTAACTTATGTGGTGGCAAATTATGCCAAACCTCATACTCCTCCGTGCGCGCAATGTACTTAAAAAGGGGTACAAAATTTTTTCTTCACGTATTAATATATATTAAAGTATATGAACGTAAGCAATGAATGTTTTATTTTGTTTAATTTTTAGGTTCAACAGTTTATTTACATGTGCTGTTCCTTAAGCTTTCTCCTATTTTGATAGATATCATAATATGTTTTAATAATAAAGTATGATTTAAAAAGTTGCATTTTTGTCTTAACCTAACAAAAACATTTTTATTCAACATTCACCATCAGTAGATGCTGAATGTCGACATATGCCGGTGTAAGTGAGAAATAATGATATTTAGCAAATATTTCTGACATACACCAAGTGACTATGCGAATGCTGACATTCACCGGAGAATATCGACATTTGCCAGATATCGGTCCTTCACAGTAACATTTACACTTAAAAATATCTTATACAGCCACAGAATTTCTGCGTTTACCTGCAACGCGACTCGTACATTAGATTCGCACATAGAAATGAACTATATTATGTCTCTGATTCCGATTGACCGGCGTTAAGTCATCAGCCTGTTGCGTTTCAGTTGGCTTGTTCCGTTTAAGGAAAGAGATTTTTGGAATTCATTGCGGATACCCACAGCCGATGGGTTTTTTAATGTTGTCAACTCTTCACTAATGCGTTCCGCTTAACTGGAGCATCGCAAAACTTGTTTTCTTTCAGCAAAGATGAATCCATCCCTGAATGCAACGAATACTTTATTTATTGTTTGTTTTCATGGTCTTATTGGTTTATAATACTCATTTCCAATGGCGTAGGCAGGAAGGGATTCTGAAGAACGAGGCTTCCAGAAATGGTGATTTCTACTTCGCAAAACATATTAAGTATTGCAAATAGAATACCACACAAGCATTAAAAATACCTTTTGATAGTATTTAAATAAAGAATAATAGAGCCGTTTTGTGTTGAAATTACTATCTATATCGCTAAACTTTTCTATTTCGTAATAAATAAGTTATGTATTACAAAACGTGGGTTTTTCGACGTTCACTACCTTCTCAAATGCTCACCTATCTACTTATTGCATCAGTATTCCAAAAGTAAAAGGTGATATTTAAAAGATTTGAACGCTTGTTAAAATTTTATTTTTGTCGTCATGAATATTTATGTGACAGCCAGTTGTGATCTGAGATCAACCGTGATTTTTACGCTTATATAACCATTCCTTTTTTTAAATTCATAAGTACATAAAGATTTAGGGAACACAATACCATTTTATAGGTCCAGATAGTAATTTTAAATGTAAAGAAGAAACTCAAAACATAAATTTGAGCCTCTCCAGCATAAAATCCTGCGAAGTCTATTTTATTTCTATGGTTTGTGGTTAGTCGTTTGTTTATATTCGTTTTTCACAATATTCATCCACACAAATCTTTTCTTATATGGGTTTTTTTCTGTAGATAAATGTAGATGGCGATTGCGATTTGTAGTGGAGCGTGCTTTCCGTACGTATTTCGTATTGGATAAACGGAAGTAAAATCCTCGTCATCAGGAGGTATTGTCATCACACATGCTGTGAATTTGGAGTTGAAAAAATGGAACATCTATGCATATAACCCATGGAACCATATGTAAAATTTTTCAGTCAAAAACAAAATATCCTAAAAAGTTTTTATTTCTACAGCTTGAAACGGTTAGAGTATTAGTCTAATATGAACTCATGTAATTTTTTTCAGAATTTTTTTAAATGTAGAATTTTTTAATTATATATATATAATTCAAAAATATGTTTGTATATATATATAGACTTCAATTTGTGTATTTTTTGAAGTTTTGAAATGTGTGTTGACAAATAATTTGAAGTAATATCAGTATTTTAATGCCGATATAAATAATTTTCAGCATTATTTTTTTAAGTAGCAAAAATAAATTGCTTCAAAAAATTTTTATCTACTTTAAACAAATGGGTGGATATTATTATGCTTTAATCAAAATTATACCTGTTTTGTCAGATCGACAAAAAATTTATTATTTTTTTGGTGTGCCGCAAAATTTTAGTAATCCGTTTATGTAGCTTTTATGAAAAGTATTGAAAATCGCCGTGTCAGTGGATTGGATAACATAGTAATGCATATTTGATTTCTAAGCCATTTGTAAGTTTTTATGGTATAATTGAATCAGTTTATTCAATAAATAATAATTTATTGAATAATCCGAATTCCTCATAAAACGTGTAAATGAAAGCCGATTCAAGCAGAATTCGCAGAAGATGGAACTTCATAATCCTTTGATTCTTGATAAGCGATTCCTATACTTTTCTAGGACCTTTCTATTGCAATGGCCTTACAATAAAATTACATACCTGATGCAATCCAAGGTTCTCGGAATAGAAGTTCCCTGTTTAGCCTACATACCTAACACCTTCCGTGTTCTATAGTAAATTAGTCAACTCCACAACAACAGCAATTTTCTTCATGCTTAAGATCCGACACTGCCAAATAGCCATGCTCTCCATTTTTGTCCGAATAAATAAAATTTTGTAATTTCGCTCACCGGGTTATTTGTATTCAGATGAGGAGGGAAACGCAACGGAATTTCGGAAACATGAATTGGGCTTCTATTCACAAGGGAAGAGGAAGTGCAATCTTTCGTCTTCCACGTATTTCCATGACGTTTTTTTACAGGGGAAGTCAAACCGTTCCACGGTGCGGGATCCAAATTATTCGACAAGATCCTTTCGCAATCCGACCATCTCTATGCAGACATACGGACATTAATCACGCTGGGAGTTATTGTTATTCGTGCGGCACAATGGTGCTACGTTACCTCATTCCCAAGTCCTTATCATTCAAATTTTTAAAATGAATTGCGGTTTCTGCCATATCTTGGCGAGCGTAGGAAAGCTATTTTATGCTTCTCCTGTTACTTCTGAATGAAACCTTGTTGGGTTGTAGAAAATAAGGACTGAAAATTCAACATGTCTCTAGTCGCTCGTCTCTCTTTATTCACTAGTATCTAAGCAGTTAAGTTGTTCTATGGGATGCAGTGTCTATATAACATTACTTTTAATCCTTATTTGTATTCGCTCTGTATGTATCTATTGTATTTTGTTTGTCAGATTGGGCTGGGACCCTGAGAATCTTAATGGGACTGGCGAATGTCCTCCCTACCGCCTCTCGTGTAGCCTTCCACCCTCTGGGGAGGCTTGGTGGTTAGGGTCTTAAAAAACATGTCTAGAGAATGGAAGTAACTTTTGAAAAACTTCAAGCTTTGAAAAAAATATGTCTATGCAAAGAATTTCCACGGATGCAACCATTTACATTTGTTTAAATATTTAGGTGCATGCTTAATATTACATATAATATGAGGGATTCTATGATATATGAGGGATTCATACGCACATATCCGTTTTGCAACCTGCTCTGCCCCTTCATGGCTTCTAACAAGCTTTGACCTTCTTGACCAATATAATCATTCCTAGTATTCTTTCGACCAGCAGTTGTGGTTATTTAGTCATTATATGTGTTGTGGGGAAAATTAATATTACACTACTCGGATATCACATGATGTTCAGAAGGCTAAACTATTTTTAGATCATGTGACAGACTTTGAACATGGCTTCAAAAGAAGGGGAGCAACTGGTACCTCCGAACCCTAAGTGAACGGAGCTCTAGGAAATGTGAAATTATTTTTTCTATATTACTTTTATAAGCAGTCTGTTTCCTAAGTTCAAAAATTATAAAAGTTTCAGTGTTGTATTAACAAAACTGTACGGTGTTATGAAGAAAAACATGAAGCAATATTTTGCACATTTGCGCAAAATGCATTGAATATTTTTATATGTATTCTTATTTTACGAAGGGCCCGTCATTTAACCTGGCACTAGTGACTGACCAACGAAAATAAGGAGACTTGGGAAACTTTTACCTTAAAATGAAATATTAAGTTAATAAGTACCACTTTCCCCTTCTGGATATCAGTTTCATCTTTAATTGTGCACAGTTTATGAAATATCTTTATTAAATTTAAATGAAATAGAGTTTTAATTTCTTTCTATCTTAGTAATAACTAGAATTTGTGTCCAAATACAAAATTACGCACATTTCGTTACACATTTTCTGACTTCTTGGCAAGACGTCTCCTAAAAGAAAACACATCTAATACATTTTCATTCATCGATTAATATGGTTCTTATCTACAATACGCGGCAACAAAATGCCCTAAAGTCCAATTCCTTATTTCTCACAAAATGTTTGGAGATACATTTTCTTTCAGTTTTGGATTTTCCTTCGTATTTTCTATTTATTTCATTTTCCTGCACAAATAAGTTGATAAAATAATCTATTCTAAAAAAATATAGTTTTTTCACTCTACAAATCATTTCCTTGGACTAAAACTTTTGCGAGCAATATTTTAATCCAAACGTAATATACGTTACTAAGAATCTTTCATAAAACGAGACTCACATATAAGTTTGAAAGGACATAATTTGAAATAAAAAAAAGGATGCATAACCCTTCCGCATTCCGAAATAATTCGAAACACGTAAAAATGCGACGTCAGAACACATGACGTCAGATCACGTGACCATCACAGCTCCCCTCGTCTGTTTTCTTCGGGCACGACCAAGACCCATTATCTAACTTTGCACTGGGGCCCGGTCTGAACACAAGATGTTACATAAGAATGGTAAATAGACTAAAAAGGCAACAATTTAAAAAACTATAAATTTTATCAAATTTATTTCTAGATGAGTTCGAATGAACAATCGATGTTCAACCCCAAACAATGTGAGCATTACGTCCTCCATCTGAAGAAAGTTGGTCGATAAGTAGTAAATTAACGTCGCTCTGGGGAAACACAACGGGCTATTGATGATGGTCCGGGATCAATCCCGAAGAGAAAGATCAAAGGACAACGCCTCGTAATTTTGAACCAATGTCAGATGATGAGCTCAGCACCGGAGCTGGCACCCCCTCTCTAAACTTCCATACCACGCCAACGTCAGGATATTTGAGACCACGACAGATTTGAAGAGCACCAGCCTCCGCGTACACGATGGTTTTCGGCTGGACCTCGTTTCGAACTCGCAACCCTCCTGTTGCTAATCCGTTGCTCTACCAACTGGGCTGCCGTGGTCCCGGATGAAAGCTGGCAGAAGTAAGAACAGAAAAGAAAGTGGAAAGTGCTGATAACGCACTTTTCGTTGCGCGTTGGCCATATTTCCTAATGCGCAATTAGAAGTACTTAGTCAGCACTTTCAAGGAATCCTGCATCAATCTAGGCCCATTCTCGTATGAATTAAGCAGAATTTACTAGTGTTCAGTCCACATTATCTTCATAAAAATAGTTATAAAACAGACTGTTCGGACATTTTTTGAACGATTTTGATGAGTTGTAAAAAAAATTGTATGCCCTACGAAAGAATTTTATTTTCACAGCAGTTAAATAGTTAAAATATAACTGATCGTCTGCTAACTCAGAGTTTTGTTTACTTTCAAAATGGCGCTTTTAAATAAACAATGGATGGAAGGCTATGTTTCCTCTCCTTCCGAAGAGAATTATGCATATTCAATTATTTAAAAACGCTGTAGAAGTCATGGGTTTTTGATATCTAAAGGTACGATAAGTAATATTATTAATAAGAAAGAAACAAAACGTAAAAGTGGAAAAATACTTACAAAACAGTATCCAAAAAAGAAAAAAATGTCTATGACTATTTGTAAGGTAAGATCTTTAATTTTAAAAGAGAATCCGCCAAGTCAAAGGACTATAGCAAAGTGAACGTGAGAACTTTCTCTGAGAGATTTATGATTGTTGCCGGTTTTGCATATAATGGAAAATTAAAAGTAAAAGAGGGGGGAAATGTAAAAATCAACTCCCACATATTATCAAGACCCTATTTTATCCACGATATTCAAAAAAGAAATACCATATCTTTACCCACAGTGCCAACAATCAATACAACTGCATCAGGGTAAAGCAAGAAGCCACACATCTAAATCGACTATTAAATTCTTGGAAAAAATGGAATAAGAAACTGGTATCAAGTCCCTTTGCTGATATTCCTGCTAAATCTCCAGATGTTTCACCCATGGGCTTTTGTGCTTTTGGACTTTTAAAAAGGGCATTATCGAAACGTTGACCGAAAACCATTCAAGGACTGGGAAACTGGAACAAGAATGGGACAAAAATCCACTGTCGATACTACAAAAGTCATTAGCATGGAAATTAAGGTGTAGAAAGATAGTTAACAATAAGGGCTATCAAATGGAACATTTAAAACACAAAAATTTCATGTAAAAAATTGAGCTTCAGTCCATTAAAATCGTTCAAAAAATGTCCGAACAACCTCTGTAGTGATGAAAGATTAATCCAAGTATCAATTATAGTTTTTTTTTTGACTTAGGTACTCTTCTAAAAACTTGTGACCCAAAAGTTATTGAAAACAAAAAAAGCATCTGCTCCGAAATTGAGTTGGTGTGTTGCGCTTTTTTAGATGATGAAATCATCCTTGTTTTGATTCTATTAATAATGAAAACCACTGTCACTCAAGGTCATCGATTCTTTATTCAAGCAGTGCATGTATTGTTCTAAGTTCTCCATCTACTTTTGCCAAGTATTTGAAAGAGGTCATTTCAGCTATTTTGCATATTCCTGTAGATCCGAATAGTTTTATGTCAAAATCGTATCACTGAAATAGCAGTCATTTTACTATCCGTAAATATCCATATACCTACCTTATACCTAAATATCCATATACCTTAAATACCTACCATCATGAGCACAGGTTCAGGGGAACTGAACTATTTTGGCTAGTTAATAATTTTATGAAGGGCGCGAGCACAATTCAGTTTCCTGGGACTTGTATATATAGGGATAATAAAGTGACTGCTACTTCAGTGTTTAGATTTTGATATAAAACACTTGCACATTTCTATGCTACATTCCTTCCTTATAGTTCAAGCTATACTCACTAGTAGCTAGTTCTGAAGTTTCCCATGTGTATGTGAACACTGAAATTTGAATATTTAAATTTATAGTCAGACCCCAAAATAAATGCTATGTTTTGTTTCTACTCCAGGTGTCCGGTGACTTTTGTGGGTACCGTGTAGTAGTAATGTTTGACAACAGTACAGCACTCTTGTTTTATTTGGGTATGGATATGTAAGAAACTATGGGTTTTGTCTTACCGGATTCAAGTACCAAGGTATATAACTTTAAGGTTTCAAATCTGAGATTTTAACTGTTCTCTGCGGTTGTATGTTTTGATCATGATTTTCTTACCATCGTTTTTCTTCTATGAATTTAATAACATTGTATTTAAAAAATCCAGTTTGTGTTGAGGTATAATTGTATTGCGCTTTGTTTTATTGTTTGCTTTAGGTTTTGCGTAAGTGGATTAATCAATTGGATCATATATTGAAATTCAAATTCGAAACAATGCATTACATGGCTATAAAAACGAAGAATCACCACGACTGTTTTTGAAAAAATTGAGATCTGACCCTACTCTAGAGTTTGATTGTTTAACCCTCTTAGGACACAAGCATTTTTCCACCTTGTGACCTGCGATCTTCCTTGCATGACTTCTAACCAATTTTGACTTTCTTGACCAATAGAATCTTTCCAACGGATTCTATTCCATAGAAAGGCCCAATATAACCTTTCCAAAGAATACTTTCCTAAGGAAAGGAGTAATATAATCCTTCCAAATCCTGCCGTGAGATGAAAAATTTTGAAATTTCTGGCATGAATCAATCAGTAGTGTAATAGGGTTATCTGTATAAAATAGAGTTAATCTGTAATAAATGTAATTAACATATTAACCCTATAAGGGGTTCACACGTATAATTCCATTTCGACCCCTGTAGTCTTCACTGTCTGACTTCTAATCAATTTTGACTTCTTTACCAATCGAATCTTTTCAATACATTTTATTCTAAGGATATGAGCAATAGAATCATTCTAAAAGATGATATTCCAAGGAATGGAGCAATAGACTGTTTAAAAGGGATCTATTGTAAAGAAAAGAACTATAATATATTTCAAAGTAATTCTAGGTTGACCAGTTGGAAGAGTAACGGATTAGCAACCAGAGGGTTTCCAGTTCGAATCTAACCAAAGACCGTTGTGTACAAAGGGGGCTGGTGCACGTTAAATATGTCATAGCCTCAAATGTCCTCACGTTGGCGTGGTGTGGAAGTTTGGAGAGTGGGGTGCCCGCTCAGTTGTTCACTTCGTCATCTGACCGTGGATCAAAATTACGTACTGCTGTCTTCCGATCTTTCTCTTGCGGATTGATCCCGGACCGTAGACAATAGCCCGCTGTGTTGTTCCTGTGTGACGTTAATTAGCTACCTACCTACCAAATGATTCTAATCTAAGGAAAGGACGAATAGAACCTTTCCAAAGGATTCTATTGGAATGAAAGAAGAGATAGAATCTTTTTCTAAAGCTTGAAAGAATTCATTGATTATTTTAACCAATAGGTAGGTATTTAATTTGTGTCGCACTGGAACAGCACAATGGTCTATTGCATACGTCCGGGATCATCCCCCGAAGAAAAGATCCGAAGACAACACCTCGTAATTTTGAACCGCGGTCAGATAACGAGGTCACACCTGAGCTGGCACCTCACTCTCCAAACTTCCACGCCAATGTGAGGACATTTGAGGCCACGACAGATTTGTGCACCAGCCCCCCTTTGTACACGACGGACTTTGGTTGGATTCGAACTCGCAACCCTCGGTTAGTCCGTTACTCTTCCAACCAGACTACCACGGCCCTTTAAGCAATAATAGATGGATAGTTATGCATTAAGGTGTATGTAACACGACCATTTTTTTTTTAATTTTAACTTTAAAGATCCAGTTTTTCGAAATAGGTTATTGGTTTGGGCTTAAACTCATTTTAGTGTTAAAAATTCTGATTAAGCTACTCATTAATTATCTAATTTAGATATAATTAGCAAATTAGAATGCTTTTTGAAGTGATATCTCAAATTCTAACGTGTTCAGAAAGACAATTCCTGTTGGAAATTATTCCTAATATTATTCTTCATGTTTTGACCCTCCATCAAGTTGCTAGACGGAATACGTTCTTTTTTACAATTTTCTTCACGAAGGAAATCTAAAAAATCGAGATTTTTCAAGAATTTCAACATTTAAAAATCAATTAAAAATCCTTTTCTTAACCAATAACTCCTACTGCGGGTCAAAACATCCACTGTATTATATAGATTATAATGAAGCAAAAGAAATTATAATAGATCAATTCATTGTTGAGTTATCACTGTTCGAAAGAAGCATCCTATTGCAAAAACATAGCTATTCGGAAATCGAGTTTAGTTTTGGAAACGTGTTTGTGTATGGTGACATACCTAACCCAAACCTAGCTCAGGTGTTGCCGCGTCATCTGACCGTGGTTCAAAATTACGTGGTGTTGTCCTCGGATTGGGATTGATCCCGGACCGTCACCAACAGCCCGTTGCGTTGCTCTAGTGCGACGTTAATTAAAATACCTACCTACCTAACCCAAACCCTTGTAACTTGAAAACTATTTCGAATATTTACAAGATCTTGGTATCGTTTGAAAGCTAAGGGGTTGGACAATATTTTGAATTATTAAAAATAGATCGATATTTACGTCAATTTTCGTGATTTCTAGTGTATACATGCACTTTAAGCGGATATTAGGGTTAAAACAATACTACACTACTGGGAAATCTTGTGGCGCTCAGAGGTTTAATCGTCCACTGATCAACTGCCGCGAAGAAATAGAACGACTGGATCATTTACACACTCATTTTGCATCCATTGTTCCCTGACCTAGAAGAAAGCGTAAACGACGACGCTCTCCACTTCGCGGATCCAAAATAAAAGCAAAAGCATTTAAAAGCGACAGAACCCGCAAATATTTCATCCGGAACAAAATGCAAAAGCACAATCCCTTTTCTTCTGCTTTCTGTTGCAACGTTTTTTAAGCATCTTCAGTTGAGCTAAGTCCAAACACCATGAAACTCAGTGCTCTAATTTGAATCGTATTGTATAATTGGTTTCAGGAAAGTCTCTTTTTTAGTAGATGCGACGATCCTCGTGGCAAGGATGTGTTTGTGTGGTGGAAAAAACGCTAATTTTACGGTTTGCTGTTGTGCCCCATTTCTGGAAGGTTTTCTGCGCGAGAGTTTTTTCGGATTGTACCTTTAGAGTAAAAAAGTAGGGGAATAAAGTGCATTCGTGATCTTAGATTCAGGAAAACGTAAACAGCAATTACCTGATTTGGGGATTCAGATCCTAGAATTTGTGTTAGGAAAAAAATGCGTAAAAATTTAATTAATTGCTTTGATAAAAATAAACCATTTAACTCGAAAATAGTTAGTATGAGAATACATTTATTTCGCAGAGAGCATTACACGCGTAAAATGTATAAAAATCAAGAATACGGAAAAAAACTTTATTATAAAAGAATGGCAACAGAGAGAGCAAGGGAAGAAATTGCCCCATTTACACTAGTCTGTCGTAAGAGATGTCTCTCACTAGCAGTCCAGTTGACATCCCTTGACACACGAGACAAATTGTCAGACGATGTATTCTTAAGAACAGGAGGAAAAGAAAATAATTTTCCTTTATTTCGAAATGATGTCCAATGGCATGGAAATAAAAATTTCAGTGAAATATTTTATATAAATATGCGAATTTTTACTATAAGATATTCGTGTAATGTGTTAAATGCATTTATTACACCAATTTGAGAGCACTTCCTTTGTCTCCCAAGCTCTTGCCTGAGATATTAGATGTAGGTAGGTATATTTTAATTAACGTCGCACTGGAGCAACACAACGGGTTATTGGCGACGGTACGGGATCAAACCCGAAGGGAAAGATCCGAGAATAACACCACGTAATTTTGAACCACGGTCAGATGATGAGGTCACACATGAGCTGGCACCCCACTCTCCAAACTTCCACACCACTCCAACGCAAGGATATTTAAAGGGGGTATTTCAATTAACGTCACACTGGAGCAACACAACGGGCTATTGGTGACGGTCCGGGATCAATCCCAAAGGGAAAGATCCGAGGACAACACCACGTAATTTTGAACCACGGTCAGATGACGAGGTCACACCTGAGCTGGCACCCCACTCTCCAAACTTCCACACCACTCCAACGCAAGGATATTTAAAGGGGGTATTTCAATTAACGTCACACTGGAGCAACACAACGGGCTATTGGTGACGGTCCGGGATCAATCCCAAAGGGAAAGATCCGAGGACAACACCACGTAATTTTGAATCACGGTCAGATGACGAGGCAACACCTGAGCTGGCACCCCACTCTCCAAACTTCCACACCACTCCAACGCAAGGATATTTAAAGGGGGTATTTCAATTAACGTCACACTGGAGCAACACAACGGGCTATTGGTGACGGTCCGGGATCAATCCCAAAGGGAAAGATCCGAGGACGACACCACGTAATTTTGAACCACGGTCAGATGACGAGGCAACACCTGAGCTGGCACCCCACTCTCCAAACTTCCACACCACGCCAACGTGAGGACATTTGAGGCCACGACAGATTTAACGTGCACCAGCCCCCTTTGTACACGACGGTGTTTGGCTGGATTCGAACCTGCAACCCTTCGGTTGCTAGTCCGTTACTCTTCCAACCGGGCAACCGCAGCCCTGGATATTTAAGGCCACGACAGATTTAGCGGACACCAGCTCCCCTTGTACACAACGGTCTTTGGTAGGACTCGAACTCGCAACCCTCCGGTTGTTAATCCGTTACTCTTCCAAATGGGCTTCCCCTGATATAGTAGAGACTTGTGAAACGCAAAATGAACTAGATCGAATTCAGGTAGGTAGGTAGTTGAATAAATGTCACACTGGATCACCACAATTGGCGACGGTCCGGGATCAATCCCGATAGGAAATGTCCCGGAATAACACCTCGTAATTTTGAACCTCGGTCAAATGAGGAGGTTGACACCTGAGCTAGATTGAAGTCAACAATATTTATAAAAACAATGAATTATGTTTTAAGTTTATAAAATACCTGATAGAAATAAATATATCACATTAATAATTATTGTGAATGCTATCGGGTATTGGGTATTTCAATTAACGTCACACTGGAGCAACACAATGGGCTATTGGTGACGGTCCGGGATCAATCCCAAAGGGAAAGATCCGAGGACAACACCACGTAAGTGAATGCTATCAGTGGTTCAATATAATTGTCAGCGAACTTCTGTCACACAACACCACGGCAAGATTGCCATAACTAAAAAAGGTCGATTTTGAGTTTTTGAATGATTATATATACCCTGGTCTTTTTTTTTGAGAAAGTGTCCGGTAAACTTTTCGTAAATCATATCGTGAAAATGTTGAATCGATGGCGACTTAAAGTTAAGCACTCTTAGTGTATTATGACTTCAAAATTTTTTAAATATTTCTCCAGGAAAAACGCGAGAGTAACGGATTAGCAATCGGATGGTTGTGTATTCGAATCCAATCAAAGACCGTCGTGTATGAAAGGGGATGGTGCAATTTAAATCTGTTGGGGCCTCAAATGTCCTCACGTAGGCGTGGTGTGCAAGTTTGGAGAGTGGGGTGCCAGTTCAGGTGTGACCTCGTCATCTGACCGTGATTCAAAATTACGTGGTGTTGTTCTCGAAACTTTCTCTTCTGGATTGATACTGGATCTTCAATTATTGATTGATATTACCTGTTATGTTGCTCCAGTGCGACGTAAATTCAACAGCCTGCCGACACTATCGGCGAATTTTTAAACCTCGCCTCTCAAACTGTCTAAAATTTTATTAACTACTAAACACTTGTTTCTAGGATATTGTTACAGTAGGAAAACAATTATTAGTATTGAAATTCACTACGAGCATTCTTTTTCAGAAGTGGGGTTGCCTTCGGGTTTGATTCTGAATCGTCGCCAATAGCCCGTTGTGTCACTCCAGTGCGAGGTTAATTAAAATACCTACCTACCTCTGATCATGTATTGGGAGTTTGGAATTAGTATTTGATCCGTCATCTTTTATTTCAAAATGTTTCGTCAGATCTTGCGGTAGTATTTACTTTTATTTCTAATATTTTTTATTTTTATTTGCCCGTTCCAGTTTTCTACACTACGTGCAAGACAATGTGTGTGTGTGTGCACAGCACAATACTCCATCGTTCTTCTAAGGAAATCGAAGCTGCATTCTCTCGCAGCTTCTTGCTATTTCTTCGATCGCTCGGTTTAAAGATGTGTCGTGTGGTTGAGGAGAAAAGCATGAATCCTAATGTGGTACAAATTATTAATTGATAATTATTGGTTAACAGATCGTTATTACTACACTGCTGGCCACCGTAAATGCAACACCCTGAAGGAAGCATGCAAATAATATGAAATTTACAACATGCATTAGCGGAGGTCAGATATGTAAATGATTAGAATTTCAGCGCAGACGCACATCACGCGCGCCTGTGGCGCTACTTCAAAGCGTAATTTAAGGCTTGGAGATTTCGACAATTTCAAGTACGGCAATTGTGTTTTTCTTGTGGTTTTTTCAAAAAAACGATCGATTATGCCTCGTAGAAAACAGCGATCATCTTTTGATCAAGTATCCGAGTTCGACAGAGGAAGGATAGTGGCCGACCGAGATTGTGGATTATCTTTCAGGTAAATCGGTAGTCGTGTTGGACGAAACCAAATAACTGTAATGCGGATATGTGATCGTTGGATGCAGGAGGGTACGACGGACCGACGTGTTCGATCGCATCCACCTCAGTGCACCACTTCGCGTGATGACAGGCATATTGTGCGTATGGCAGTGACGGATCGCTCAGCCACATCACGAACAGCACATTCAGTCTGTACCGCATCATCCAGTGTCTGCGCGTACCATTCGATGCCGTTTACAGCAGAGTGGTCTGTCCGCAAGACGTCCATTGCTTCGTCTACCCTTGACGCAGAACCACAGACGTTTCCACCGCCAATGGTGCGATGAAAGAAGGATGCTGACGGCAGAATGGAATGAAATTGTCTTTACTGACGAGTCACGCTTCTGTCTGCAACACCACGATGGTCGGATTCGAGTCTGGAGACACCGTGGAGAGAGGATGCTGAACAGCTGCGTTATGCACCGCCACACTGGTCCTGCACCGGGTATTATGGTATGCGACGGTATTGGATATCACTCTCGCACTCCTCTAGTACGCATTGCCGGTACTTTAAACAGCCAGCGCTACATCTCCGAGGTGTTGGAGCCAGTTGTCCTTCCTTACCTTCAGGGCTTGCCCACAGCCATATTTCAACAGGATAATGCGCGACCACACGTGGCACGCATTGTCCAAGGGTTCTTCGTCAATCGCCAGATTGAATTGCTTCCCTGGCCAGCTCGCTCTCCGGATCTTTCACCGATAGAAAACATGTGGTCCATGGTTGCTCAACGATTGACCCAGAATACATCCCCAGCTGCCACACCAGATCAACTTTGGCAACGTGTGGAAGCTGCTTGGTCTGCTGTACCCCAAGAACACATCCAAAGTCTCTTTGAATCAATGCCGAGGCGTGTGGCAGCGGTGATCTCCAACAATGGCGGTTAATCTGGCTACTGATTTTAGCAGGAACCACACTTCACAGAAGTCTATAAATTTAATCATTTGATACTTGGTCAACATGTTATCTACAAAATAAATTTTGTTGTGATATCTCTTGTCTTTCTTGGTGTTGCAATTTGGGTGGCCAGCAGTGTATAAAGAATGATTAAAAACACAGATCGACTCGTGCTTCCTAATCTTCGTTTTTCTAATGAATCGACGTGGATCGATTCATTAGAAAAACGAGTCCGTCCACATACTCTGTCTATTTCATAAGATCGATGACACCAATTGACAAGCGTTATGATAAACACTAGTTTGCGCTTCAGTAGCCAATCGGTCCAAGTCGAGTCCAAAGCACATGTGGGCTACACGTCTGAGATGTTACGACGACTCTAATTACATGCTCTCTATTTCTCAAAGTCGATGGGACGTATTGAGGATCATTATCAAATACACAAGTTTGAGCTTCAGTAGCCAATCAGCTCAAGTCGAGTCCAAAGGCCATGTGGGCTACACGTCTGAGATGTTACGACGACTCTAACTACATGCTCTCTATTTCTCAAAGTCGATGGGACGTATTGAGGATCATTATCAAATACACAAGTTTGAGCTTCAGTAGCCAATCAGCTCAACTCGAATCCAAAGCCCATGTGGGCTACACGTCTGAGATGTTACGACGACTCTAACTACATGCTCTCTATTTCTCAAAGTCGATGGGACGTATTGAGGATCATTATCAAATACACAAGTTTGAGCTTCAGTAGCCAATCAGCTCAAGTCGAATCCAAAGCCCATGTGGGCTACACGTCTGAGATGTTACGACGACTCTAACTACATGCTCTCTATTTCTCAAAGTCGATGGGACGTATTGAGGATCATTATCAAATACACAAGTTTGAGCTTCAGTAGCCAATCAGCTCAAGTCGAGTCCAAAGCCCATGTGGGCTACACGTCTGAGATGTTACGACGACTCTAACTACATGCTCTCTATTTCTCAAAGTCGATGGGACGTATTGAGGATCATTATCAAATACACAAGTTTGAGCTTCAGTAGCCAATCAGCTCAAGTCCAGTCCAAAGCCCATGTGGGCTACACGTCTGAGATGTTACGACGACTCTAACTACATGCTCTCTATTTCTCAAAGTCGATGGGACGTATTGAGGATCATTATCAAATACACAAGTTTGAGCTTCAGTAGCCAATCAGCTCAAGTCGAAACCAAAGCCCATGTGGGCTACACGTCTGAGATGTTACGACGACTCTAACTACATGCTCTCTATTTCTCAAAGTCGATGGGACGTATTGAGGATCATTATCAAATACACAAGTTTGAGCTTCAGTAGCCAATCAGCTCAAGTCGAAACCAAAGCCCATGTGGGCTACACGTCTGAGATGTTACGACGACTCTAACTACATGCTCTCTATTTCTCAAAGTCGATGGGACGTATTGAGGATCATTATCAAATACACAAGTTTCAGCTTCAGTAGCCAATCAGCTCAAGTCGAGTCCAAAGCCCATGTGGGCTACACGTCTGAGATGTTACGACGACTCTAACTACATGCTCTCTATTTCTCAAAGTCGATGGGACGTATTGAGGATCATTATCAAATACACAAGTTTGAGCTTCAGTAGCCAATCAGCTCAAGTCGAGTCCAAAGCCCATGTGGGCTACACGTCTGAGATGTTACGACGACTCTAACTACATGCTCTCTATTTCTCAAAGTCGATGGGACGTATTGAGGATCATTATCAAATACACAAGTTTAAGCTTCAGTAGCCAATCAGCTCAAGTCGAATCCAAAGCCCATGTGGGCTACACGTCTGAGATGTTACGACGACTCTAACTACATGCTCTCTATTTCTCAAAGTCGATGGGACGTATTGAGGATCATTATCAAATACACAAGTTTGAGCTTCAGTAGCCAATCAGCTCAAGTCGAGTCCAAAGCCCATGTGGGCTACACGTCTGAGATGTTACGACGACTCTAACTACATGCTCTCTATTTCTCAAAGTCGATGGGACGTATTGAGGATCATTATCAAATACACAAGTTTGAGATTCAGTAGCCAATCAACTCAAGTCGAGTCCAAAGCCCATGTGGACTATACGTCTGAGATGTTACGACGACTCATCTCAGATTACTTAAACATGCATTTATATTTATCGTACAATAGTGAATAATCCTGAAAAGTATTTCTCTCTACATGCTCTCTATTTCTCAAAGTCGATGGGACGTATTGAGGATCATTATCAAATACACAAGTTTGAGCTTCAGTAGCCAATCAGCTCAAGTCGAATCCAAAGCCCATGTGGGCTACACGTCTGAGATGTTACGACGACTCTAACTACATGCTCTCTATTTCTCAAAGTCGATGGGACGTATTGAGGATCATTATCAAATACACAAGTTTGAGCTTCAGTAGCCAATCAGCTCAAGTCGAATCCAAAGCCCATGTGGGCTACACGTCTGAGATGTTACGACGACTCTAACTACATGCTCTCTATTTCTCAAAGTCGATGGGACGTATTGAGGATCATTATCAAATACACAAGTTTGAGCTTCAGTAGCCAATCAGCTCAAGTCGAATCCGAAGCCCATGTGGGCTACACGTCTGAGATGTTACGACGACTCTAACTACATGCTCTCTATTTCTCAAAGTCGATGGGACGTATTGAGGATCATTATCAAATACACAAGTTTGAGATTCAGTAGCCAATCAGCTCAAGTCGAGTCCAAAGCCCATGTGGACTACACGTCTGAGATGTTACGACGACTCTAACTACATGCTCTCTATTTCTCAAAGTCGATGGGACGTATTGAGGATCATTATCAAATACACAAGTTTGAGCTTCAGTAGCCAATCAGCTCAAGTCGAAACCAAAGCCCATGTGGGCTACACGTCTGAGATGTTACGACGACTCTAACTACATGCTCTCTATTTCTCAAAGTCGATGGGACGTATTGAGGATCATTATCAAATACACAAGTTTCAGCTTCAGTAGCCAATCAGCTCAAGTCGAGTCCAAAGCCCATGTGGGCTACACGTCTGAGATGTTACGACGACTCTAACTACATGCTCTCTATTTCTCAAAGTCGATGGGACGTATTGAGGATCATTATCAAATACACAAGTTTGAGCTTCAGTAGCCAATCAGCTCAAGTCGAGTCCAAAGCCCATGTGGGCTACACGTCTGAGACGTTACGACGACTCTAACTACATGCTCTCTATTTCTCAAAGTCGATGGGACGTATTGAGGATCATTATCAAATACACAAGTTTGAGCTTCAGTAGCCAATCAGCTCAAGTCGAGTCCAAAGCCCATGTGGGCTACACGTCTGAGATGTTACGACGACTCTAACTACATGCTCTCTATTTCTCAAAGTCGATGGGACGTATTGAGGATCATTATCAAATACACAAGTTTGAGATTCAGTAGCCAATCAGCTCAAGTCGAGTCCAAAGCCCATGTGGACTATACGTCTGTGATGTTACGACGACTCTAACTACATGCTCTCTATTTCTCAAAGTCGATGGGACGTATTGAGGATCATTATCAAATACACAAGTTTGAGCTTCAGTAGCCAATCAGCTCAAGTCGAATCCAAAGCCCATGTGGGCTACACGTCTGAGATGTTACGACGACTCTAACTACATGCTCTCTATTTCTCAAAGTCGATGGGACGTATTGAGGATCATTATCAAATACACAAGTTTGAGCTTCAGTAGCCAATCAGCTCAAGTCGAATCCAAAGCCCATGTGGGCTACACGTCTGAGATGTTACGACGACTCTAACTACATGCTCTCTATTTCTCAAAGTCGATGGGACGTATTGAGGATCATTATCAAATACACAAGTTTGAGCTTCAGTAGCCAATCAGCTCAAGTCGAATCCGAAGCCCATGTGGGCTACACGTCTGAGATGTTACGACGACTCTAACTACATGCTCTCTATTTCTCAAAGTCGATGGGACGTATTGAGGATCATTATCAAATACACAAGTTTGAGATTCAGTAGCCAATCAGCTCAAGTCGAGTCCAAAGCCCATGTGGACTACACGTCTGAGATGTTACGACGACTCTAACTACATGCTCTCTATTTCTCAAAGTCGATGGGACGTATTGAGGATCATTATCAAATACACAAGTTTGAGCTTCAGTAGCCAATCAGCTCAAATCGAGTCCAAAGACCATGTGGGCTACACGTCTGAGATGTTACGACGACTCTAACTACATGCTCTCTATTTCTCAAAGTCGATGGGACGTATTGAGGATCATTATCAAATACACAAGTTTGAGCTTCAGTAGCCAATCAGCTCAAGTCGAATCCGAAGCCCATGTGGGCTACACGTCTGAGATGTTACGACGACTCTAACTACATGCTCTCTATTTCTCAAAGTCGATGGGACGTATTGAGGATCATTATCAAATACACAAGTTTGAGCTTCAGTAGCCAATCAGCTCAAGTCGAGTCCAAAGACCATGTGGGCTACACGTCTGAGATGTTACGACGACTCTAACTTCATGCTCTCTATTTCTGAAAGTCGATGGGACGTATTGAGGATCATTATCAAATACACAAGTTTGAGCTTCAGTAGCCAATCAGCTCAAGTCGAGTCCAAAGCCCATGTGGGCTACACGTCTGAGATGTTACGACGACTCTAACTACATGCTCTCTATTTCTCAAAGTCGATGGGACGTATTGAGGATCATTATCAAATACACAAGTTTGAGATTCAGTTGCCAATCAGCTCAAGTCGAGTCCAAAGCCCATGTGGGCTACACGTCTGAGATGTTACGACGACTCTAACTACATGCTCTCTATTTCTCAAAGTCGATGGGACGTATTGAGGATCATTATCAAATACACAAGTTTGAGCTTCAGTAGCCAATCAGCTCAAGTCGAATCCGAAGCCCATGTGGGCTACACGTCTGAGATGTTACGACGACTCTAACTACATGCTCTCTATTTCTCAAAGTCGATGGGACGTATTGAGGATCATTATCAAATACACAAGTTTGAGCTTCAGTAGCCAATCAGCTCAAGTCGAGTCCAAAGACCATGTGGGCTACACGTCTGAGATGTTACGACGACTCTAACTACATGCTCTCTATTTCTCAAAGTCGATGGGACGTATTGAGGATCATTATCAAATACACAAATTTGAGATTCAGTAGCCAATCAGCTCAAGTCGAGTCCAAAGACCACGTGGGCTACACGTCTGAGATGTTACGACGACTCTAACTACATGCTCTCTATTTCTCAAAGTCGATAGGACGTATTGAGGATCATTATCAAATACACAAGTTTGAGCTTCAGTAGCCAATCAACTCAAGTCGATTCCCTCTGATCTTTTGCGATCTTATGATAGCGACTCCATCCATAGTCTCTGTCCATTTCATTAGAAAGTTGATGCAGCACTCAAAAAAGGGAAGTCATTTTTATTGAACCAGTACTTGTAAAAATATATTTTTTTAAATTTTATACAAGATTTTATGACGATTACCAATGGTGCGATTCAACACATCGTCAGGGCGTGCATGTACTCCAAAGAACGAAAGAGTTTTTGAAATTCTCTGAAGCTTGAAAGTGGAGACCTTTGAGTTTTACTGAAAGATCTGATCTGGTCTACAACAGATTGGCAGATTGGAACAATCCCGATGGGAAAGATCCGAGACCGGCACATCGTAATTTTGAACCACGGTCGGATGACAAGGTCACACCATTGCTGGCACCCCACTCTCCAAACTTCCATAACACTCCAATGTGACGATATTTTTAACGTGCACCAGCCCACATGCACAGAACAGACTCTAGTTGGATCGAGTTTCGTACAACCCTCCGGTTGCTAATCGGCTACTCTTGCAACCGGGCTACCACGGCCCATCAACGCCGGTAATATCCCGTAAATAGTTTCATATAATGCAGATTTTCCCAAACGGAACTCAATAGCCCGTTGTGTTGCTGCATTGCGACGTTAATTAACTACCTACCCAAACCGAACTTATGATCGGTGTATAAAAAATCTAATCTAGGAGACTTGAGAAGCTGCAAGTGATTATATTTTTTTGAAGGTTATTTTTTTATTGTTTTTTTTTTAACTTTTGGACGTTACAGGTCATGTGTGCTTTGTATGGTATAATTAGAAGCGTAAATCATTGGAAATCACCCTTTTTTTCCTCTTATTATATTTAGATTTAAAGCAAGTCTTCAAATTTTTAGATTATTTAAAAACATTTTGTATTTAAAAACAAAATAAATAAATATACAAAAGTATTTCCAAATCAGAATTTAAGACACATTTAAAATTAAACATAACAGTTATTATCTATACAGTAGGGCCGCGGTAACCTTATTGGAAGAGTAGCGGATTAGCAACCGGAGGGTTACGAGTTCGAAACTCGATCCAACCAAAGATAAGTTTTACGGACTTGCTTCTTTCAATCTAAACCTATTTGGGCCAAGAACTGTAGCTCTCGTGCCGCCATCTATAGAATGAGGAGAAAACTATTTCTTGTGATGGGCAGGTACTTTATGAATGAATACTTTAGATGCTGGCGTCATCTAGCGATCGAAATGAATACTAATTAACTAACACCAACACACATTCCCGTGCCTAGTGTCGTGAGACACTGTACCAGTTTAAATAAATGTGGTTGGGATGAATCGAGCATGCCACCGATGTGACATGTCCATCCTGAATTTAGAGCACATTATCAAAATGAATACTATGGATAAAATTTTGTTTAACTTCACGCTCTACAACACTGAACGTGCCGGCAAAGCTATTAAAATTTTTATATCAAAGGGCATTGGATTATAGTCTACAAGACTGAGAATACGTACAATGTGATCGACAGTAGAATACAAATAATTTTTATTTTAGAGCTGAGTATTTTATCCGATTTTACATTGGCTATTCTAGACAATATTCATGTAACTGTTCTCTATCATTCGAAAAAGTAGAAATTGGCAACACAGAAAAAATATTTTATATACACTTGTCTAATTAAATTATTATACATATTTCTATTACATATACGCAGTGTGCACCAGTTATTTCAGACCAAAATTTTACTTGAGGGAAACAAAGCAAGTCAACAGAAAAAACAATATATGTTTGCAGAATTTAGTATACATGTTTTTACATACACATTACAAAAAGTTACAAACATACAAATATTATGATATATTAGAAAATGGTATTCAATAAACCCGCCTGAAGGCTCGACAACGGCCTCGGAAACGATTGTGAGTGTTAAGATGGTCACAGCATCCCCGATGCAGTCTATGAGTCCTTTGTGCTTGCTGGCCTTTCTATCAAAGGCGTCCCAGTAAGTAGTAACCCAGGGGCTGTGTTACTCTAGTGTGACATTAATTCAACTACCACCTCTTTATGTGTCTTGTAATAGAAACGTAAGAATTGGAAAATATGCGTAATCAAATTGAAAACCGTTGACGTCGTGACTCAGTGGATATGTCCACTGCGCTAGCAGCCTTCGAGTTATAGGCCGCGTATCTTCGATTCCTGTCAGGTGCATTCCTCCTTGGGTGTATTTCTCTCTTCTGTGTCAGTAAAACTTTCTTGTGTGCATCTGTCTATTATTTGGTATTGTATGTCTTGTGTCTGGCTCAGCATGGTCCTTGCGCCATAAAACCCCAAAACAACCAACCAAATCCATTTCCAGTGGATATCATCGCACTTTGGCACAAAGAGAAAACGACAGTGCTAACAGGTGGCTAAGGAGGATCCTTCAGATTCTCTCGAGGTACCTGATTCTCTTTCAGCATCCTTTTACATCCAGTTCCAGGAGGCCAATGTTAGAAGCAACGAAAGCACTTCGTTTCTTCCGGATTTCATCAGGCATGAACTGTCTTCTGATACAATACGATTTATTCATAGTGTCTTCGTGCAACACATGTCTGATTGTTGATTCAGACACATGAAGATGATTGGCAGTGGCCTTTATCGACTTGCTGGAATTCTCATCGATGATGGGTGTCGGTCGCGAGTTCGATCGCGTGATTGACTGTTTCATTTAATTTTCTTCTTTAATATTTATTGCTCATGCAACGTTTCCACGGATTTTTGTTATTTTAATTTTAGTTTTAGCCGTAATATATAAATTTTTGTGGGGGGTGAACGATAAAATTCATTTAATTCGACTGTCATGTAAATATGCAGTTTTAATTTAATTATTTTTTAGTAGTTTTGAGTGTAGTTGCTTCTAGTGTAGCTTCTAAATACATCCAGTTCTTTTACATCCAGTTCCAGGAGGCCAATGTTAAAAGCAACGGAAGCACTTCGGTTCTCGCGGATTTAATCAGGCATGAACTGTCTTCTGATACAATAGGATTTACTCCTGGTGTCTTCGTGCATCAAAGGTCTGATTGTTGATTCAGACACATAAAGATGATTGGCAGTGGCCTTTATCGACTTGCTGTCATGCAAATATGCAGTTTTAATTTAATTATTTTTTAGTAGTTTTGAGTGTAGTTGCTTCTAGTGTAGCTTCTAAATACACCATTCACAATAGATCCCACTTTAGAAATTTATAGGACGCTGAGATCTTTCCATAGACACAACGACGGACAATTAATTTTCTGGACAAACTCGACTCTCCTGGCGATATCTGACCATTTGGGAACGTTTTTTCCTTCGGCCACTAGACAAATTCCTATCAGAGGCCAGGAACCATTAATTAGAAGCCACAATTATGGGAAACACTTCATGGAAAATAAAGAAAAAAAATTTAATTAAAATTTAGAAGAGTAGGAAATTTTAAATGCTGAAATAGTTTAAATTTCAATTTTGATTATTTTTTGTGTAAAAATATAATTTTTCCTTTGAAATGTAGTTGTATTTTATGTTAGTGAAATAAGGTACACTAAAACATTGCTGCCAATGTAAAATCAAAAATTATTTTTCAAATGTTACTATCACGCTGTAACGTGTGTTGGTTTTTCTCATCCAGATATACGTTATCAGAGAGAATGACGGTACTTGATTAAAAGGCTTTATTTACGTAATAATAATAGATGTATTTACAGTTCAATATCTTGCACTATAACAGCGAAGGACCCTCACACGTCCGTCCTCTGTCTCCGCTAGTCCAGTCTCTCTTCCCCTTACAGTTTTACTTTTTCTTTCCCGGATGACGGTTCAAGGACATCCCCTTCAACGTCCCTCGGGGATCGAATGGTACCGTCCGACCAACATTCCTCAGTGTGTTGGCCGGAGAACCTCACAGCTACTGTCTCCTTAAATACAGGGGTTTAGAAAATATATGGCCAAATTATAAAGGGTCCAAAATAAACAGTTTTGTCAAAGAATGCGTGTCTGGAAGTAAAGCGTTTAGGTGGTAGATGGCGCTGTTTAGGTCAGACGATAACATCATTTCTGTAGCGTCATTTTCCGCTCGGAATTTCAACAGCAAATTCCTAATTAGCTATGCATGCCTTTGAAACTCCGCGCAGGGAATTGTTCAATATTGGTCAGAATCCCACACAGTACCTCAGCCATAATTACAAATTAAACAGACAGAATGTTTGTCTAATATTTCTTTAAATTACTAGTTAAAGGACAAAATTTCAAAAAGTTAAATGGTCGAAGTATAAGTTGAATATTTTGTAGGAAGCACCAAAACATAAAAATAACACAAGGAGCATCTGAATGCATTTTATTTTATTTAAAGCAATAACAGGAATATTCAACGATTTATTTAAGGAACAAAACACATAAATGATGAATTTATTTAAAATTTGAAACTTTTTAAGGAATGTACAAAGTTCAGCGATTGAAACATTGAGAAGTGATCTTTGAAGTTCAGTTTTGGTACTACAGATTTGTTTGTATTTCCAATCCTTCCTACAAACAAAAGATATATGTTTCGATCATTTTATACTTCGATTTACATTAATTCTGGTGGCCTTAACTACAATTATCAACTGTGTATTAATTAAATCAGAATGATTTCAAATTTCCTTTACAGGCAATGACATTGATGTTCTTTCATAAAATAGAACTTCTTTCAAAGTTCTATCATTTCTTTCTTTTGGAAACCACTCGTTTTTCATAAAATAAAATAATTAACTTTCAAGAAATATGTTTGTTGTTTTAAGAGACTGGAATTATTCTTTAAGAAAATTTTTAAAAATTTAAATACAGGAAATAAAGGTATTGGACACATTTTAAGGAATTTATTAAAATGATTCCAAATTAATTGAGTGAAATTACCTTAATCTCTCAGATATTTTGAGCAATTTTTATTGCTGTTTTTTATTAAAGGCAAATTGAAAATATTTACGTACATTTATCATAACTCAATAACATTTCATTTTAACTATAAATACCTTTGATATCTGTTCCTTATTGGATTGCAATTCTCGGAATATATTTCTTTGCACCCACAAAAGGACTGGGCTTGAGAATTCAGATGGTACACTGTTCTTCTGCCCTAAATGCAAAAAAAATTAAAAATAGGACATGGAATAAAATTTAGAATCAAAAAGTGTGGATTATTGTGAACTAAGTGTTAACAGTAGAGAATTAGATTTCATTAAAAACCTTTTACTTAAACACGCGTATCATAGAAAAAAATTTGTTACATTTATATATGTATTTCACTTCATCAATTTTTATACGAATGTTTAATAATTCTAGATTAATAGGACGTCAAAAGTGTTTAGGTTATTAAAATTCAAAAAATAACTTAATATATTTATTAAAATTTTAAACACTCAGAATTCTTTTGTTGTGAATGCACTAAAAAATTACGTTGATTCAATTTTGTTTTTAAGTAAATGTTAAATTTCACCAGATAGAAATTTATTGATTATTCGGATGAGGGGTAATAAAGAAAATAGTAACATTTAAACTTCTTTTATGCACCATTTTGTTAGTCTTTAAGTAAAAAGTTTCACTTTCTGAAAAAGAAAATGAACTAAACATGGTTTAGGTTAAACTAAAATATTTAGTATTCATACTGAAAAAAGGACGTGCTGTTTTCCTGCGTTCTGTAGACTCTAGCAAGTTATGTGTGTGCATATACTTTATTTTACTTGATAAAAATAACTAATAACTTGAGAGTTTATTTCAATGAAATTGAATTTAATTTTAACTCGTTACTGTTAATCACTAAGCAGAAAATAAATATTCAAAAAAAATTGATAAGAAAATTCTTAATTAACATGTACCTGTGAAATAATCAATAAGAAGGCTGAATACATAACCTAGTACAATGCATGTTATTACAGCTATAGGATTCACCCACACGTATGACATTTTATAACTATGTCTGAAATGAAGAATGATAATATAAGAACGCATATTCATCTGTTTGCACAATTTAAGAATGCACATATGAGTAAATATTAAACACCTTTTGTTTTTGGCTTGTCGTTTATTAATATTTGTATAAGATAATATTATATTTTTAAACATTGTATTTATAATCCATACTTAGTGTATTAAGGTGTACGTATACACTAGAATTTTTTTTTAATTTTGACTTTAAAAATTCAGTTTTTTCCAACAAGGCATTGACTTATGCTTAAAATCATTTTAGTGAGAAAAAATCAGATTAAGCTAATTATTAATAACCTAAATTAGATATAATCAGCTAATTTGCATGTTTTTGGAATAGCGAAATCTCAAATTCTAGTTTGTTCAGAAAGACAATTCCTGTTGGAAATTATTCCTAACATTATTCTTCATGTTTTGATCCCCAATCAAGTTACTAGACGGAATAAGTGATTTTTTACAATTGTTTTCACCTAAGAAGTCTAAAAACCAAGATTTTTCAGGAATTTTAACATTTAAAAATCAACTAAAAATTAATTTCTTAACTAATAACTTTTATTGAGGCTCAGAACATCCACTGTCTTAATAGATTATAATGATACACAAAAATAATTCTAATAGATCAATTCATTGTTGAGTTATCACTGTTTCAACAAAGCATCGTATTGCAAAAACACAGTTCTTCAGAAATTGAGTTTAAAGTTCTGAAAACATATTTGTACTGGCACCAGTACCTAACGAAAAATCCTCGTAACTAGAAAAGTATTCCTAATATTTACAAGATCTTTGTATCGCTTAAAAGCTAAGAAATTGGGAAATATTTTGAGGCAATGAAAACAAAATCAATATTCTGGTCAATTTTCGCGATTTCTAGTGTATACACATACCTTAACAATATTTTGATAAAAAGAAGTGATACTATATTTATACATAAAAATTCATTGTTTACACATACTCATGTGAAGGAAATGCATCACTTATATTGGATTCAACTGTGGGATGTAATATAAATGTTCCATTTCCACTTGAATCTATACTGAAATGCATGGAAGTATCATTTAAAGCAAGAGAGGGACATCCTTCAATAGAAAGCGGCAACTCGTCAGATATAGTTGTGAAAGGTCCAAAGTTAAGCCATATAGCTAAAATGAAAGAACATACCATTCCCAACACTGCTCCCTGCAATGGATGTAAATTTTCATCCGTTTAATAAAAAGTACATTTAGAAAAATAACATTAAAAAGACATTATTTCACCTCAAGTCCAAGGCTATAATATAATTCAGTACAAGCAATGGCCTTTGGACTCGGTATGACGTATAGATTCATTAGCAGCAAGTTGTCTAGACATATTTTTTTTATTTTCAATGCTCAGTGCTCCATTATAATACAAGAGGATTTTTAGTTGCATTTTGTTTCTTTATTGTGCAAGGATTCTTTTTGGCCAGGTTGAGCCAAACAGAAGACAGACAACGTCAAGTAATGGACAAAAATGCACAATGAAAGTTTTACTGACACAGAAGAGAGAAACACATCAATGGTGGAATCGATCCTGCGCCACATTCAACTCACAGGTTGCTAGCTCAGTGGATTAATCCATTAAGCCACTGTGGCCCCATAATGGCAAGATAACGAATAATAACGTCCTTGTTGGCAAGAGTTCCAAAATAAACACTATAGCCACAAAAAGATCTCGATGGAGCAAGTACATTTAAAAAGCAAAGGGACTATGTTGAAAAATTGTTTTATTATAAATTATCTAATTTTATTGTAATGAAATTTTAAGCTGTATTGACTCACTCTCCATAATATAAATACATTTAATTTCATTAACACTCCTACCTTTTCATTTGCAGTAGTTGTCAACACAGCTAGGAAGAAAATACCCAAGAGTGGTCCTCCCAACAAGTTATACAACACGATAGTTGCCTTAATAATGTTTCCCAAGGAAGCCACTATGAACGACAGGAGTATGGCTAGCAGTCCATAGAAAAGAGCTAAATTTAAAAAAAGTACGTTAAATCGATCCACCCATGCTCAGATTGCTTTTCGTCTGAAATAAAGGAATATGTAATGAACAATATTTGAGAAAAACAAAGGTAGAATTAATATTTTTATTTAAAATATTTATTAATTATATTGCAGTTTTAATTATGACTATAAGTTTGAGAAGGTAATATAGTAGTATTAACTTGACACGTGTTAGAAATAGAAGTGAGTTCCTTGAGAATGATATACATGGAGAGTGTCTTTACCCTCCAAGTAATTTTGACGAGATATCTTGTCCAGCGAGACCGACCAATTCTGCTAATGATGAGATATCTCGCCATCGAGATATTGCCAATTTTTTGATGACGATGAGATCAAGATTTGGTCAGTTTTCTTATAATGACGAGATATCTCGTTCATCAAGGTCTGGTCCGTTTTGGTAACGACGAGATGCCTTGTCAAGACAACCTGATTGGTTGTCTTATTACCATTAGAAGGGTTAAAGATAATCCTTGTTGGTAGGTTTATGGGTGTTCTCATAATTCTATTTTGTTTATGTAGATCGTTACAAATACTATCGGTATACGTAACATTTATTTACTATGAAGGGGCACAGTTCCCTTCCAACGTGGGGGAAAATATAGTGTTCCAAGTTGTTTGGACCCCCAATGACTCTTGACACCCCTGAAGTGAGTGCTTTCTTTTTAAATAGAAATAAATGAATATTTATTAAAGCTTGGTTTCAAGAGGCAATTGGTGTACTATCTTCTAAAAATTATGTGTCAAGCAGTAAATGTGATGTAATTCTTAAAATTTTCATTGATTAACTTCAAATTTCACAAAAATGTAGATAATTTATCATTCAAACGACAGTAAAATAAAAATTAATATACTTGGGATTCCATTTGACACCATTAAATGGCTATTTCACATTTCGTACATTTGTCAAAAGAATATTCAATGGTACACAGATGAGTCACGCAACTAAGATTTATTATGGAATAAGGTCCTCCGCTTAACTTTAATACAAACTTCGCATGAATGATTCAGCTCTTCAATCTGAGGATGCAGGACAACAGAGGGCAATAATTGATGCTCCTCTAAAAGGTTGGCTAGCTACCCTTAAAAAGCTCTTGGAGAGTAGTCGAAGGAGATAAACGGGCAGCGACAGTTATTACAAAGAATCCCAACGATTTTCTATCGGATTAAGAACCGTGAAAGATACTGGCCACCTGTAATGCTATGTACTTATCATCGGACGATGCTGCAACCCTTGGACGCTTAGAAACAGGTCTCCGGGAGACTGTTTTACTTTTTTGGAATTGTTTTGACAAGAGTGTAATGACAGAGTGATCCACAGAAAAATAAACTTGTCATCTCATCAATGTAATGTTCTGCTTCAAGCCTCCCAACAGATCGCAAGGGGTAAGAATCTACAAATGGTTTCTCAGAGTAATAAGTAAAGAAAATCAAATTCAAATGAACCCTAATTTTTGTAAACAATTTTCATTGAGTGCTACAACTCTTGAATGAGAGGGATTTTCAGGGTAAAGGCAAACCAAACTGTCTGGAAGATCTTACTTTTGCTGTTCAATTGCTCTTGCATAATACACAATACACATCGGGGTTATCTTAAATTTAGTTTATCACCGTTTTAGCAAAACTTGGTGTTTAATATAATTGGTGTTGACCAAACAACTATCATATATTAGTTCGGAATTCCTTCATTGGAATTTTTATAGGCGTAGCACTGAAACCGTATTCGAAAAACAAATAAACTGACTTTAGATTCAAAATACGTACAGGAAACTCATATCGCCGCAGAAACAATACAGCCTCCTATGTTTAGCTTGACAGAAAATGCCTTTCAGAAACGCGTGATTTATATCGTATGCCTAATTTGCATATTTAACACTGAATCAATCGATATTTTTTGGGTATTTGCCTAATTAAGTTTCATCCAATAAGATCCAATCGCACGCATGCTACTTAAGAAATTGCATTCCATGAAGAACTTTTGGAAGGCAACCATGTAACTCAAAGCATGGGTTTTTTGAGGTACTTAAATTAGTAAAGTTAGGATCACGCACAATTTAATACAAGAGTTAAGTAAGTTTTGATCACTTACGCTCATTCTATTGGTTAATGAAAAATGTAGGTAAACATGATATGGAAATTGACGTGGAAACTGTTTCCTTTTATCTCAAAAACCAAAACATTGAGTTTCCTAGTTCTTGCATTCAGTATAACTTTTACACAATATATACTTTCTTAACCCTGCGAATGTTGCCTCGACGTGTTACCTCGTTACTAGCAAAACTGACCACATTTTGAACTCATCGTCATCAAAAAACAGGCGATATCTTGATAACGAAACATTTCGTCACTAGCAAATTTGGTCACATCTTGATGGACGAGATATTTCGTCCACTTAGGTGGTTAACTTCTAAATTTTAGAATTTGTCAAAACGTTTTGTAAAAGAAAAGAAATCCACCAACTTATTGCCTTTGCACACAGAGTCAGCCTAGCTTCGGACATGCCACAGCTCTTACAGAAAGGATGTAAGAAGTCCTCCATTGTCACCACTGTCAGTGCTTGAATAGACGAGGAAACTGTACTTAGAGATGCAGCAAAAATACCGCAAATACAGAGACCTGGAAGGCCAGGGTAGTCATTCAGGTGTTTCACGATGTAATAAGGCATGATCTGAATTTTTAATAAAAAGAAACACACCCCGCTCACATTATTATAAAATATTACCGAAACAGTTATATTTTGCTTCTGGAAAAAAATGTAAACAATGGTTAAACCGTTATGAAAATCTTTATAAATTTTACCACTTAATAATTCTATTTAAAACTTGATTTCAAATGTTGGTATGTGGCATTACACTATTAACTCTCTGTAGCTTCTCAACATTAACCCTCCAAATGGTTTCGAAAAGATATCTCGTTCATCGAAATCTGACCAATTTTGCTAATGACGAAAACTTGTCATCAAGATAATGTCGCGTTTTTTACTATGACGAGATCAAGATCAATTTTTTAATGACGAGATATCTCGTCCATCAAGATCTAGACAGCTTCCTTCTAATGACGAGATATCTAGTCGAGACAATCACCCCAGGAGGATTAATAAAGTGTACATTAATTTATTAAGTTCACTGAATAAGTAAAAATGGTTAGATTCCATAATATGGTTTAAATAGCAAAGAATACATTGAATAGTCACAGACTAGTGCAAAAGTGTTCACGAAAGCAGTTTTTACAAGTAAAAATACAAGATGTTCTAATGAGGATTTCCAGTGCAGACCAGGGGTCGGCCAAACTGTTTGAATGCCGACCCCTTCAAGAGTTTCTTGACTTTTTATAGACCCCTACCATTTTACATTAGGACAAGAAAAAAAGACGCTTATATGAGTTTCTAGATTATTTATTTTATAGTCACAGTATTTATTTTATGTATAATATAGTATGTATTATTATATATACTATATATAATATATACTATTTTAGGGATATATATATATATATATATATATATATATATATATATATATATATATATATGAAAAACGTACTGCTCAAGCCGTCTAGTTAACTTGGACATCCCACGGACTCTCCTGGTCCAATACTAATTCCTCTCGATACTAATCCCTCTAGCAAGATCATTGATCATAAGTCATTCTTTCACGAGCCTCTTGGGCTAAGGAACCCTCAAAGCCGTTCCAAATTCCAAATCTCAACAACCTCATGATGAAACTACTCGTCTATTGAATTAATAAAGAATTGTTATAGAACTTTCTGCCTCTCCATTTGCTGAACCATGCATTACAAATGGATCATTCTCTCGGTTGCCTTACCTTTCCGTAGTATAGTATTTCCATAATCTTAAAACTCCCCTCAAATTAATAATTCCAAGTGTGATCAATGAAATAAAAACACAAAAGGTTTGTATGTATCCTTTATTGTCTTTTAAGGTTAATTAATCATTTTTTGTACTTAATAAATACTATGCAGAATTGTCACCTTAATCCTATTACTACTATCTACTTGTAATACTAAGTTTTCTACAATCGGGAATTGTCTGAGTGTTTATAAATAGTTTTTCTTGATTCTATGAAACAGTTTATTTCGTTTCGGTATGTGCCACGTTCCGTTTTCTGATGGAGACTTAAACTTACTCTACTTAAACTAAGTTTTACTATAGAAGAAATCTAAATAGTTTTCTTTTTAAACAGATTTTTCTTGATTCTTTGTGACAGTTTATTTTCGGTATGCGTCCAATTCTTTTTCCTGCTGGAGTTAAGTTCTCAGATTTGGATGGGATCATGTTGTCATCGGCACTTCAATCGCAGCTGACGACTTCAAAACTGGTAGATGGTTAACTTCGTCTGCATATACTTCTTCAGTGCATATCAAAGTTATGTGTTGAATCCTTTTCGAATTGCGCCAATTTAAGCAATGTCGAATTCAAGAGAAGAAATCCAGACCTTGTTTGGGTTCATCGTTCTCAGCGGTCCACAGATGTCTCGGTCCTGTGCTTCTAGGCCTTTTTAGGCCTTTTCATCCAAGCACAGGTGTGGGCTTTTCTTTCTTTCCTATATCTCCAACTAAATCCATATCCATCCTCTCTTTCTTTCCTTTAATATCTCCTTCAATCATATCCATATCCACCTTTTCTTTCTTTTCTTTAATACCACCTTCTTCATTCAAATCCATATCCATCTTTCCTTCTTTTCCTTTAATATCTCTTTCTTCAATCAAATCCATATCTCTCTTTTCTTCCTTTCCTTTAATATCTCTTTCTTCAATCAAATCCATATCCATCTTTTCTTTCTTTCCTTTAATACCTCCTTCTTCATTCAAATCCCTATCCATATTTTTTTTCCTTTCCTTTAATATCTCTTTCTTCAATCAAATCCATATCCATCTTTTCTTCCTTTCCTTTAATATCTCTTTCTTCAATCAAATCCATATCAATCTTTCTTTCTTTCCTTTAATATCTCCTTCTTCAATCAAATCCATATCCATCTTTTCTTCCCTTCCTTTAATATCTTTCTTCAATCAAATCCATATCCATATTTTCTTTCTTTCCTTTAATACCTCCTTCTTCACCAAAATCCATATACATCTTTTCTTCATTTCCCTTATTATCTTCGTCGACCAAATCCACCATCACCCTTTTCTTTCTTTCCTTTAATAACTCCTTCTTCAACCAAATCCAAATCCATCTTTTCTTCTTTTCCTTTAATATTTCCTTCTTCAATCAAGTCCGGATCTATGTTTTCTTCCTTATGTATGTATGTGTGTGTGTGAAAGACCGATATCTTGCTAATGTCGATATTCCCCGGTGAAAGTGTCAGCATTCACATAGTCACTTGTGTATGTCCGAAATATTTGCGAAATATCATTATTTCTCACACAGGCAAATGTCGACATTCAGTATGCACTGATGATGAATGGTGAATAAAAATATTTTTGTTACGTTAAGACAAAAGTGCAACTTTTTAAAAAATACATTATTATTAAAACATATTATGATTTGTCAAAATAGGAGAAAGCTTAAGTAACAGCACATGTAAATAAACTGTTGAACCTAAAACGAACAGTACATTCTAAATGAGAAAAGAAAATAATACCAATAATAAACTTACACATAAATTATGTGATTAAGGAACGTTATACAATCTTATTTATTGCAACGACTTAAACTGAAGGCGGAGAGGCCTCTGGCTCTGGCCTCTCCGCCTTCTCGGCTTTTCGTTTCGACCCCCACCAGAGCTTTTCTGTGCTTGTTGACATACACCGGTGATGGTCCCGAATGTATAAGAATATAACCAAATATTCGATCTTTCACCGACGTATTTGGCGTCGATGCGTCGACATTCACCGGAGAATATTGACATTCTCTAATTTCGGTCTTTTACGGTAACATAGATGTCATAATAACAGAAATTATAAGCCTGCAGTCGTGACGAGAGTGGCAAGAATGGTGTAAGGCAACCGGAGAGAATGATCCATTGGTATTGAGTGTAATGCAGATTTCACAAATGGAGAGGCAGAAAGTTCCATAACAATTCTTTATTATTTCAATAGACGAGTAGTAACATCATAAGGCGTGGAGGTTGTTTGGAGTTTGGCTCTGAGGGCTCCTAAGCCCAAGAGGTTCGAGAAATAATGAATAGTTTTCAATGATCTCGCTAAGGGATTAGGATTAAGAGAAATAAATATTGGACCAGGAGATCTAACAAGAAAGTTCCTTTGTAGAAATCGGTGGATTAACGAAGGAGGAATGTGATCTGACATTTGAAAGCAGGAGAATCCGTGGGAGGTCCGAGTTAACGAGACGTGGCTTGACCTCCTCGCTCACAGGACCTCAACCCACTGGACTTTTTCTTCTGGGGACACATGAAATCTTTAGTGTACCAGACGCCTGAAGGTCTCGTAGCGAGAATCGGTGTTGCCGCAGACAAAATTAACACAACACCAGGAATCTTCGAGAGGAATCATTCCTTCGCCGGTGTTAATTGTGCAACGACACGCGTGGCCGCCACTTTGGGCACTTGCTGTGAGTTTTTATCTGATCAATAAATCAGATTGTGCAACTTTTTGTATCGTTCATTCGCTTTCCCAACACTTGTAAGTTCATGTTTAAATTCTAATTTTACTCTTTTCTGCCTCTCAGAATGGAATGCGACCCTATGTTCCATGGTAATTATTGCTTGTCTGGATGGGTACTATCATCCCTCTTATTTTGTAAAAACAATTTAGACTCACCCTGTATATGTATATCTGCAGATCACCTAGATAATTTGCAAATTACCTACTAGGCACTTGTTAAGTGTAAATAAGATCTTTGCTCGAACAACAGCAACGTTTTTATACGCTTAAATTAATACTCAGACAAGCAACTTAGTAATACTAGGAACTACTAATTGAAAAACGTGTTTTGCAATGACAATTTTTTTGCTAATAGAAAGGAGATAGAAACAATGAAAAATGCTCAAAAAATATTCTTGGAATTTAGTATTAAAATGATGATTATTCTCTTTCAACCCGCTTTCCTATACCACTGCTAAAGAAATATATGCACGCAAAACATACATATTTTAACATCCACCTCAATTATAAAACCCACATAAAATAACACTGTTATGAATAATTCTACTTCCAGCAAGAATCTTACCTGATCTCCAGAAGAGATGCTGTTCTCTGGAGATTGTAATGGATCACATTTTTGAAAAGCAGCGTAGAATACTAATCCACAGAGGGAACATAGAAGGGAAAAGACAGCTGTAATTGGTATGCTTGCCAAAATGGTCCTGAAACAGCGAATTGGCAAATAGAACACTCAAATTAATGGATAGATGAATTTAAAATTAAAACTTAAACTGTTAAATGCTTAATTGTTTTATACACAAGTATAGCTTCGGGAAAATATCGAACTACCTTCTTTATTCTCTCATTGTTCATAGTAGTAGAAATTCAAAGGTGCCCATACAATAGAAATTAAAGTTTTCCATAAATTTTTCTGCGTAAAATTTGCCTAAGGCGTCGTCTTCCGTATTGGTTTGTTACACTACCGTCATTTTCTGCTTCATGAGAGCTGACATGCCTGGCGTCTATGGCTGTTTGATTGGTTTGTCGCACAACGGTCATTGTTTGCTACACGAGAGCTGCCCTGACTGGGATCTATGGAGGGTTCTTTGGTTTATCGCACTACGGTCATTGTTGCTACGGTCATGAGAGTTGACAGGACTCGTATCTATGGCTGTTTGATTGGTTTGTCGTACTACGGTCGTTGTTTGCTACGGGAGAGTTGACCTGACTGAGATCTATGCTGTTTGGTTGGTTTGTTGCACTACGAGGGTTCATTGCTTGCTACATGAGATCTGATTTAACTGGCATCTGTGACTATTAATTTTTAGTATTAAACTGCGCACAAATCTCATTCACGCAACTTGGGGTAAGGTTTATATCAGTAAGCTGGGTATTTTGAAAGCTTGCATTTTTCTAGCATCAGTCTATCAGTTGTTCGTTCGAGCGTTTTAATACCAGTAAATGTTCCAGGACTTATTATTTAGAAGCGTAAGTGTATGCTCAAACTAGATAGTAATGTTCCATTCATTTTAGTTTTGAATTTTATGATAAAAAAATATCGATTTTTACTAGTATAGCATAACGGCAAATTGTGATGATACTCTTAAAAAATGGTATCGATTAGGTCCATTTCAAATCTGCTTAAAAATTGTAATTGAAATACATCTGGTAAACAATCTGCAGTATGGCTTGTGCAAATAAGTTTTTGAGGTTGTTAATCATGCTTTGATAAATCTTCGTGTCAGGGCTAAGGGGGTTAAGTCAAAATGGCTATTTCTTAGTCTTAATTTGAATATTTCTCTTTCTCACAAATATTCATGGAGAGAAAGAAGCACACCATGGTTCAAATAATAGCAATTTGGATTCGTAGATACATTTAGTTTTGATTTTACAAAATATTATTGTTTCATACGATTATATATAATTATTTTACGATTGCATATTGTTTTTTAAATTATAATGATGACTTAACCACTTTTGTCCTGACACAGAAGAAATATAAGGCCTTTCAAAAATTATTTTACGAGTATTTTCATCATTTTTCTTTTACATTTCTAGAGCTATATACTGATTGTATAATTTTTTACTGATAAAAGAGAAGGAGGTAACAACTTGAGTTCTGGTTTTAAGCAATTCACATATTGTTTATTTTTAGAAGTATAAACTATTTTGTTGTGTATAATATGAGTCAACCTGAGATTCGTAATCACTCCCTTGTTAACCCAGTTGGCCATTACGCTGAATAAGGATGATAAACAAACAGTAAGCATATAATGCGACAGATTAATTATCCCTTTTTTGAATGTTCTGCAGATCCTTTGCAATAACAATTAAAATTTTCTTTTACGAAAAACAAACAATTAGACATCGGTTAGTTATCTACAATTTTTGTGCTGTGATGCATAATTCAAATATACTTACAATTGTGATTTTAGAGTATTTCTTACAGTCAGCAAGCGCTGTACTTGCAATTGACTTGTTCCAAACGTCACACTACTCATTATAAAACCCGTCAGAATTAAGTTCCATGTAGTGTATTTCAATGTTATACTTGTAGAAAAGCTATAATGATACATATTGCTACTGTTATCTTCCATATACAAAATTACTATACATTTTCAATCAATTATATCGACAAATATTCAAATGAATATTATTAAAAATAGAGTAATTTCACTTTTAAAACATCTTCTAATGGAATAACAAATAATATAAATGCATATTCATAGAGCCTTATTTAAAGCAGCCCTGTAAAAATCACTCTAATAATTTTTTTTAAAAGCCCGGTAGGAAAGGTTAAGGATTAGCAAAAGGTGGGTTTCGAGTTCGAAACTCGGTTCAGCCAAAGACAGTCGTGTACACATCAGTTGGTGTACTTTAAATTTGTCATGGCCTCAAATGTTCTCACGTTGGCGTGGTGTGGACATTTGGAGTGGGGTGCCAGCTCAGGTGTTGACCTTGTCATCTGACCGTGGTTCAAAATTACGAGTCCTTGGATCTTTTGATCCCGGATCGTCGCCAATAGCCCTTTGTGTTGCTCCAGTGTAAAGTTAATTAAAATACATACCAACAACTTTTGAGGAAGTCAATCAAGTGGATATGACCTTGAAAATTGGCCAGTATATTAAATTATTCCTTTGAAAACCACTTCGTGTAATTACAAAAGCACATTAAGGAGAGAGGATTATAAATACCATTTCTTTTACATCTTTGTATGTAGACAAAACGTTATGAAAAAAGAACACCAAATTTCATAAAGTATGAATTTAATAGCATTTTACTAAGCCCAAAGTTATAGTGCGAAGGTGAATCAATAATTTTTCGCAATTAGTTAAATTTGTATTTCTATTGGCAGCACATTTGTTTTACAGCGCATCGCTAGGCACATTTTCTAGTCCGGAATCTAACAAGTGTTTTGCAGGAAGGTTTGAATAGGGAGAATTATTTTTTTCCGAAGTGCTTAGTGGATACCTTAGAAAGTGCTTTTCATTTTAATGAACATCCGCCATCTTGGACGTCTTCTGGTTATGACGTTATACAAGGTAATGACCGGTTCTCCAGCACATTTCTCTGCTAATAATTGACCGATTTTCATGGTAGGTAGGTAGTAAATTACCGTCGCACAGGAGCGACACAACGGGCTATTGGTGATGATCCTCGTTCAATCCCAACGACAAAGATCCAAGGACAACGTCTCTTAATTTTGAAGCACGGTCAGATGACGAGTTAACAACTGAGCAGGTTCCGTACTTTCCAAACTTCCACACCATGCCAACGTGGGGACATTTGAGGTCACGAGAGATTTAACGTGCATCAGCCCCCGTGTACACGATGGTCTTTGGCTGGACAGAGGATCGATTTTCATGAAACTTTTTCCAAAATGCGTTGTATGGATCTCAGTGGGTAATTTTAACTTGGATGGCCATAGACTATATAGTACGTTTTACTTATTCGCCTTCTGATGAAATAGAGGAGGTATGTGTGCGCAACTACATACTATTTCTTCCGGTCGCCCGGTGTGAAGATTTTTCTCGTGGTTGAGGGAAAAAGCATGAATTCTAATGTGGGACAAATTATAGATTGATTAAAGTGATTATCCAGAGTGATGAAAAACACAACTCTGCGCTTTTTTTTCAACAGCCAATCGGGCCAAGTCGATTTGTAAGCCCACGTGACTTACCCATCTGAGATCTTGCGACAGCGACTAGGCTCTGTTTATTTCATTAGCAGGTCGATGGTTTTATGATTATGACGTCATACAAGATGACGGAAGACTAATCAGAAAATTAGGGGCTTTAGAGCTGAATCCAATGATTAATGCAAGAATTGGCCAAAAGAGCAATTTTAATTAACATTAAGCACAAGACAAAACAATTACAAGAATAAACAAACATAAAAATTAACATCTCGGGGGAACAAAACTTCAGCGCGTCAGTTCTACGCTCGCCTTGGGAAACAACTAGAGAAAAAATGGTTCATTCTCTTTCGCGGAGAGAGTGTCACGTGGTCCGCCATCACCAATCAAGGCGCATATCGCTGAGACACACGTTAAGGGGCTGATGCGTTACAGGGATTAATTTGCGTGGAAATTGGGTTAATATGTCGCAGATGTCCACCCGACTCAAAAATACTTACTAAGGTCCCTACTAGGCATTTCTGATAAGTTTCATGAAAAATCGGTCAGTTATTAGCAGATATATGAGCTATTTTGCCTCATAACATCATAGCCGTCATCCAACATCCGGGGTGTTGGATGTCCACCAAAGTCAAAAAGTACTTTCGAAGCATTTCGGAAATCCAATTATCCCTTTATAAGTCTTCCTATTGAGCTCTAGTCAAATTCTGGACTATTATGTCTTATCACTGCTGTCGAAGTCTGAAATTCCCAGGTCAGATCCATCCTCGCTGATTGGAAATTGCTTTTCTTTCCGTTTGCACCAAATAAAAGCAGCGTTCAGTGATCCGTTTGTGTGGTCTAAAGGTATACCAGGGTCCGAAACCCATCGAAAACTTTCAGCACAGTACGGGAACGATGTATTACCGCAGCAAAGTGACAATGAATAGATTAAAAAGATCAAATGTGATCGCACAAATGTTTCACATGGAAAAGTTAAAATACCGTTCAGTGCAACTGACGACAACAGCAATCCATAATATATGCAACATGATTCCATTTCACAGACGAGTGACTATTGTTAATGTAGTGGAAATTAGTCATTCATCATGCACCAAGAACTGAAAGAAACGATTCATGCGCAGATCTCTATTCACCCGAAAACCTTTTTATGATATAAAAAGGGCTGCAGTAGGGGTCCCGTTGGAAAATTTATCCAATTGGCAATTGAGGATTGCAAGTTCGAAACTCCATCCAGACAAAGACAGCCGTGTGCGTGAGGGCTGATGCATTTTAAATCTGTCTTGGCCTCAAATGTACTCATGTTAGCGTAGTATGGAAGTTTGGTGAGTGGGAAGCCGTCTCAGGTGTTCATCTCGTCATCTGGTATTTTATAAACATAAAATATAATTATTTTTTATAAATATTGCTGACCTCGGTCTAGCTCATGTGTCGACCTCCTCATTTGACCGCAATTCCAAATTACGAGGTGAAGTCCTCGGATTTTTCCTTTCGGTATTTATAACGGACCGTCACCAATAGCCCATTGCGTTGATCTAGTGCGACGTTAACTTAACTACTTATCTACCTATGGTATAAAAAGTTGCTCAACAATGAAACAAGCGCTGTGAAAAAAGAGACTTGTGAAAATTGAGTTTTTGTGATATTCTTATTAAACTATATTTTATAGCTGCTTTGTGTATAAGTACTGACTCACTCTCCTGTTACATTCACCTTGGTAATTCAAGCCTTCCACCCTCTTTAGATACTCGAAAGATATTAGAAAATCCTCCCAACTCCAAAGCGCCTTTGATTATGATGGAAAGAGTGCAAATGAACATGAGTATAACTTGGAAGACATCTGTCCAAATGACGGCCTTCATACCACCCTGCAAGGAAATCAAATGAACAATTTTTTAAATAAAATTTTAAAATACTTGAAATTACTCTGGAATTGCATTCGAAAATTAAACTTACTACCGTACAGTAAAATGTACAAATTGCACCTAGAGATATCACTGAAATCCAAGTGGATAGATTTGTGACGGCGCTCAAAGCTAGTGCTGGAGTATATAAAACAATGGACATAAAAAAAGCCTAGAAACAGATAAATACAATAAAATTTGAAATTAAAAATAACGAGAATTATTTTTAATGTATGTAGCCTATGCTTAGCGCACTTCCATAGGAAGTGCGCCAAGCATACATGTATTAGTAATTTGCAAACAATTGTAAACATTTTTTATTAATTCCATGAGTTAAAGCAACAAGTATGACTCGGAATTTTAGTATAGTCCTATTCTGAGTCCGCCATGTATTAGCGGGCTCACCCACTGCGCTAGTAACTTGCTAATCTTTTGTCAGTAACTCAAAATTTTGGTACTGCTTGTTACTCTTTTGTTTAGTTACTCAAAATTTTACTATGGAAAATCAGTTTCAGTGGGTATCCCCACTGCGAAAGGGGCTGCAATATAATGATGATGATTTTCTTCGAAACTCTCGCTTTGTAATTTATTTACTTTTTCTTTTTATTCTATTATTATTTTGCTTTTTGATAAAATACCTGTTCAAGTCAAGCTGATTTCCCTCTAAAAGACAGACTCGGTGGCGTTTCTAGTGGTTATCTGGGTGGTGTCAGGGTCGCGGTAGCCGAGTTGGTAGAGTCGCGGATTAGTATTCGGAAAGTTGTAAGTTCGAAACTCGATCAAACCAAAGGCCGTCGTCTACGTGGGGCTGGTGCATGTTGTCTTTAATGGCCTCAAATGTCCTATCATTGGCTTAGTGTGGAAGTTTGGCGAGAGGTGTCAGCTCAGATTTGACCTCGCCATATGACACTGGTTCAAAATTAGGTATTCTCCTCGGATCTTTCCCTTCGGAATTTATACATAACCGTCGCCATTATGTGGTTTCAGTGCAAGATAAATTCAACTACCTACCTACCTGGGTGTATTTCTCTTTTCTGTAACAGTAAAACTTTCCTTGTGTGTGTATGTCTATTACTTGAAGTTGTCTATCTTGAATTCGACACAGCTGACCAAATATGGCCCTTGTGTTATAAGAAAATCCCGACCCAACCAATATAATTTCGATATGAGTCTCGTGGTTTTGAATGAATCTATGCGTTAAATCAGGTGAAATGCTAAACGTAAACACATTCACAATTAACCTCTTCAGCATGGAATCTGGCTCCAAATTCCTCCTTCGGTCCGGAAGGGATAGCAGTGATTACGAGTTGGCGAAACAAATAATCGCCAATGGCGATCGCCCATAGGGTTGTTACCTTGTGTCAATCGATTTTTGAATTGGTGTGGAAGGTCAAGAGAAAGGCTTCCAGACGCCAAAGCTTGAATGACGATCTTTATCCTCCAACTCATTATCACTGCTACCGTTTTCGGTTATCCGCTTCACAAGCCTAACAATTGTTTTCCAAGCTGGTTATTTAGACAAATAAAACAGTAGCAATTTAAATTATGAACTGTGTATTTAGTGTCCTTGTATACTCGACACTATCTAGAGAAAAATACAGTATTCTACATATGTTGTAGTAGGCAGATAGTTGAATTTACACGAGCTGATTGATTAGTGACTGTTAGGGATCATCCCAAAAGGAAATATCCAATTAGAACATCTAGTAACTTTGAATCACAGTCAGATAACGAAGTTAACACTAGAGCTGGCACTCCACTCTCCAAACTTCCGCATTAGGACAACATGAGGACATTTGATGCAATTCGTTGGTTATATGGAGTTTCAAACTCGCAATCCTGCATTCTCAACTCTATCATCTGGGCTACAATGGGCCACATATGTAGTTCGATTTGAATATTTTGTGTTGCGTAGGAGTAGAAGGAATCAATAAAAAAATTTCTTACCGCTTCTATGGAGAATCCCAGAGAACATGCTATTCGGGCAAAAGATCCAAATCTCTTTTCTAAATACTTGAGGAAATAATGGTTAAAAATGTAATGCAAATTCACAGAGTTATTAAAAAATTTTACTATTTTGTATGAAAGGTAGATAGTACTTGAATTTAAATCGTATTGGGGCATAAATCCCCAGAAAGGAAAAATCTGTTGTATAAAAGGATCGGGGTATAGTTTTTATCAAAACATCAAATCAAATCTCTACAAATACACAGCTGCATACGATTGATTGTTTCGAAGTCTCATTTTAGATGTTTGAGCAAAATAAAAGAAAAATTAATAAATGACAAAAAAACAATAAACAGACCTATTTGTTTAACAATTTGTTATTTATTGACATACTATTTTAGATCTAATGAAATGGTTTCAACTAATTTATGGGTTGTTTAAACCGTACTAATTTGTACATATCCTGCAAGGAAGCTTTATGTTTCTGTTATTTTAATACTAGGTCTGTCCTGAAAGTATACAGCCATTGATATTGCAACTAGAACGGTTTGCTCGGCATTTATGGAACTTAGCAGCCAAATAGAGGGGACATTGATGTGCACATGTGAAAAAACACGAACCGATTGGACTAATTAGTTAGGTTCTAAACGCCCTGAGACATTTACATTCATAATGGCCGAGTGAGTAGAGCAACGAACTTATATCAAATTTAGCTTTGAAAATTCTTCCAAGGTAATATTCAGGTGATTAACCCTCCTGATGGTTGTTTCGACGATATATATCTGGTCGCTTTGGACGAGGAATCTCGTCCAAAGTGACCAGATCTTTCCAAAAGTCCGGCGAAGTGACCAGATCTTTATAGACGAGATATCTCGTCATTAGAAGAAAACTAATCAGGTCTTGATCTCGCCATTATAAAAAAACGGCAATACATATCTTGATGACGAGATAGTTCGTCATTAGTAAATTGATCAGATTTTGTTGAACGAGATACCTTGTCGAAACTATTTGGAGGATTAAGTAGGCTTAGGCCACGATGCAATGAGTGCAGCTCAAATAAACCACACAACCGCTTCATAGATGGACGACAATCTGTTGAAAATCATCCAAGTTCTGGAAAGTCTTCAATAAACTTATAAACAGAATGCTGGATTTGTAAGGGCTGCAATCAAGAAAGACCGGAGACTGGCAGTGCGAAAAATAGAAAATGATCTGGGATTCCCGAAACTATCATGCTTAAGATTTTGAAGCAGGATCTTCGAATGAAATGTGTGGCTGTGCACATTCATCGAGCCTCGAGCAGGGTTTTATGGCAAAATATCAAATGATCCAGGAGGTTCGACCTCCCTAAAGCTAAGACTTTGCACCTTTCGACTTCTGGCTTTCACTACAGTAAACTTGACATAAGCTTTTAAAAAATAATATAGCAAACCCCAACATACTTATAATACACTACTTTGGTTGTCAGTATTTTTTGCCTCATTATTCAAGGATATTTCAATTTGTTTATACAAACCCATCAGGTCCAATCAACCTGCTGAAGCCAATCTGTTTGTGTTGATATCAAATTGGAAACACTAGTTTGGGATTGGATATTAGGTTTGGAGCATTTTATCCATTCCTATTCAGATGGGTAAAATCCTTATGAGAAGGATTTTCAGTTTAAAGGAACCAGATGGAAAAAGGCGATTTTACTTCCTGTTACCCAAATGCTTTCCCATGATACTTATCGGAGTTACCTTAAAATATAGTTTGTCGCAATTCTGGAGACGTTTGGCTTTTAATTCAATTGGAGTTGACCACTCAACTATTATATATGAATTCGGAATTCATTCTTTGGAATTTTTATTGGCGATGTGCTGAAATCTTATTCTAAAAACAAGCCAAGTGACGCCACGTTCTAAAACGTACAGGATACACGAATCGCCTCAAAAGTACTACTGGCACCTACATTTAACTTCACAGAAAATGCTACAGATAGCTAGAGAAGACACTCAATTATTTACCTGGCTACGTTAGGTGTTATGATTATGATGTTATGATACGTTAGGTTGTAAAGTATGACTTATTATATAGGAATGAGTGAACAAGAATCTACGTATTTCCATGTTGCACTCCATTTATTATTCATAGTTGAAAATGTGAAGGAAGTTAAAAACACTTTAAAAAATAATGCACTTCAAACAAAATGGGGTCCATACCTCATAAGAAGTAGACACTTGAGCATTGAAATACACAGGTAAAAACACATATGCAGATGCCAACATGCCCAAGACTAGACCTATAGTAAAAACGGAAATAGACATGCCATAAAAGTAAATTTCTGCTGGAACACCCATCAAAGTTGACGTTGACGTGTACGTAGCCATCAAAGAAATTGAAACAGGTAGTACGCTCATATTCCGCCCAGCTTGCAAATATTCCTCCGTTGTTTGCTGCCTACTTCCAGCAAATCTGAAGTACAGCCCAATCATTACTGATATGAATAATGCGGCCACAATGACAATGTAATCCGCAATTGTTAAGACAAGTTGTTTGGAGTCCATATTGTATTGCTGGGTGCTTTTCTACGTCGAATAGCTAAATAAAAACAGTTTGATCAAATAGGGGTAAAGTTTGAAAAATAATAAAAAAATATCGCCACAGAAGAGTTCTACAGGTTTGTTTAAAGTTCTACATATTACAAATAGTTTTTATACACTTCAAAAAAAAATCATGTAATGTAATTATATAAAAATATTTTTCTCGTTAAAAACACATTCGTCTGTAGCCAACTTTCATTACATAGGTATATGTACACTGTTGGACAAAACCTAAGGAGCAATAAGGTTTTCAGTTGCTACTTTTCTCGTTAAATTACATTCGCCACGCCAATGTATTAACTTTCTGGGGGTTTACTGGATATGATTAAATATGGATATGCTTTTGAAATATAATTAAATATGGATATGCTTCTGAAATATGATTAAATATAGATGTGTTTTGAAGTATTATTCAAATGAAAGTTCTTATGCTGTATATTATATGTAATATAATTGAAATGTATGAATTTGTAAGGACAAAAGTTCATTTGATGATCGAATAAAGCCGTTTAACTGTTAAACCAGAAAAAATATCTTGTTGAACTTGAGTGTCTAATAAACTGAATCAATTTTACCCTTTCGAGAGAATATGGCTAAACAGACACAACTGAATAAATACATCTCACACTAATGGTACTCGACATACCAGACAGAATACATACTTGCAACGAAGTTGCGTTACACAAGAATGAACAATACATGCAGTAGCTTAATCAAAATGTTCCTTAGGGCGTATTCCACGATCAGTTTTAACAATACGCAAATATTCTATACAGATCCATGAAAATAGTAATGGATGATAACATTTTTATGAGAGAACATATTTCGAGAATTAAGTCATTTTAATTTTGTGTAGTCTAGATTCGTGTAGTATTTGTGAAACTTATAAACAAATGTTAATAATTTGGTGATGCCAGTTGCATTGAAAGTTGTTGCTACCACAGAAAGATGTTTTCCTCTGAATATGCTAAATTTTGATTTAACGGTAGTTGACGATTATTCATAATTTCGATTGCGTAACTTATCTATTTAGTTTTTAATCTAAAATTAAATTTTTCAAGGATTTGAAATATATTACAAGAATTCTTCAGTTAAACCCATTTTACTGTATCACAAACAGTGGTATTTGATCGTAATTTTAGTTTCGAGAACTATTTTTTATGTTGTTGAAATGTTTAATTTTAAAAAGTAAGAGTGTAATACAATTCAGTATAAATTCTTCATGAAATGTATTCATTCATTTATACCTGTTTCATGTAAAAAAACTCATTATTTTTACATCTGAAAAGAGTTTGAACGTCAGTAATTTTGCAAATACAATCTCAATTGGTTTTTATTCAAACTACAACCAGCTTTCAAGTTGGTTCTTAAATTATTCAACTGTCTTTCAAAAAAGGGGTTTCAGTCAAAATATCACTTTTAAATTTTTATATTTTGAAGCCTAGTTCTTATCTTTAGAAATATGCAACTATTTTCTTCCTATCTTAAAAATAGAAATGAAATTAGAGACTCGAGAAAACTCTTTTACAACTATCATGTGTGCTTCACGTTTTGATTTTTTCCTCAAAATCCATTTTCCTAGTTTTTTGCCAGTCGCAGAGTAATGTATCTCAAAAATCACTGCTCAATCACAATGAATTTGTTTAAAGTGTTCTCAAAAAGCTAATTGAAGGAAGGAATTGCAATCAAATCATTAAATGGAAAACATTTTTTGTATGAAAAATTTACATTTGTCATTTTTGTTCAATTCGTTCTGCTATTATTCGCATTCATGTATAAGAATGTAAATATTTATTATATTGATGTAACCAATGACTTCCAATATATAAGTATTTTATTAATGCAAATCTTCTATAAAACCAAAACTTTTTGAGATTATTTGTGAAACTAGGTTTTGCTGTAAGCATCAATTTCAGAGTACTTCTAAAACAATATTTCAATAAATAAACCCAAATTTAATTTTGTGTATGCCTTTCCTAATTTCAACTCCACGGAGCTCTAGAAATAAAGAAATATTCATGACATATTTAATGAAAACAACCTCAAATGGAGGACGAATACCTTAAATTATGAAATTTGTCATTTTTATAAAAGGATAACTTTTAAGACGGTCTACTTTTATCGATCTGAAAATCTGCATTTGTTATTAAAAGTCTTAATGCATACTTATAATTAGCATTCCAGTATTAAACAATAAAATCTAGAATGTAATTTAAATCCATAAGCTAGTACTTTTAAGAGCAAATTAAGCAAGTAGCAGAGGACATTTGTCAAAATTTCTCTTTAAAGTTCATTCAATTGAAATGCAATCGACTGAATGACATTAAACTGCTTTATATGTAGTCTGGGTAAACTATTGAATATGTTTACTGTTTTTATGTATCCAGAATGCCTTCACACTTCAACTTTTGTTAGCACTTCTTAGACATTGCCCGTATAGATAGAAATTCTGTTTGTAATCTCCTGATTATGTATACGTATAGCTTTTAAGGTCGTTTTTTCATGCTAATTAAAAACTTATAAAACTAATCGATTGTGATAAATGCAAGACCGAGAACAGAATAAATGAGATTGAGATCTTTTTCTTAAAGCAATAGGCTTTTCTAACTTCATCTGAATGAAATAACAGTTTCTATTCTCAGCTTCCATCTCAACACTTTAAACATTGATGCTCAACAGTCCAATGTATAACAAGCATATCAAAATTTCAGCTATGCTGAGCAAAGAATTGAAACGGCTCTTACCTGTGATGATGATAAACATCAAAATCCTGCGGATCAACTTAGAAGTTGTTACATCTGTCTAAATGTCGGAGTAGAAAACAGGATATCGTCACCAGAGGGTGTGAAATATGATTTATAGCGCTTGTGCAATATTTTATCATAATACTGGAAGAATATTTCTTAATAAGTCATCTTTAAGTATTTAATCACCTGTGAAGCTTAAAAGAAAATTTTTCTTTGTTATAAGAGCAATTTTGAAACAATATAAAAGAAAGAAACTTAACAAAAGTTGGTTAATTTTGAAATATTTAATCGAAAGTAGTTAAAAATTCCAAAAAATAATCAACTATGCTAAAGCAGTTTTCGTATTTAATTCATTTTAGTTAAAGTAATTTTATATTTAGTTTTAAGAGAGGATATAGGTATTCTTTAAACAACTATCTTTGATTTTACATTAACAACAAAATGATTTCGTCTACTTTATTCAAAAATACACACTAAATATGCTTTAGAAAAAGGAAACAAAAATCATTTTTACGCAGAACAATAATTCGGAAATTCAGTTTAAAAATATATTTCAATCCTAGAAGACTCGAGTTCATCTACTCTGAAATTTCTACTTATATAAATTGATGGCAGTGTCGTCACCCCTTTTCATATTTTATTTAAATCCTTTTATAATTGATGTAAGTATTGATATCAACATTTCACATATATTTTTTATTTAAAAAACGGTACTGATGTAAAGCTATCTATAGCAAAATCATTTTTTCATATCAGCAATTTTGAATAATTTTATTACGCTTCATAAAAATTGAGATGAAGTAATTTGATTCGTCATTATATTTTTGGAATGGTGGCCACTTTTGACATATGGCTTCAAATTCGAAAAATACTAAGCTGCTCTAATGACAAACTGTAATGCACCATTTTTGTAAATGCGCAAAGAAATATATTATAATTAAGTGAAAAATACACCTTTGTAACACAATTTCTCATTGGACAAACTTCTTAAATATGTCTTTAATAGTGTAAAATCTTAAATAAGAGATACCCCCATTATAGAACAGCTAAAATACGTGCGTAGAGCATATTAAAGTTACACGTGTGCAAAATGCAGCACTCTGATTTTGTTAAGTAATTCAAAATGAACTCACTAATAGGATGAAACATCAAGAAAAATTCATACGTCCTTTAATCAATTATCAATATATTAATTTATAAAAGGTTGAAGTAAGATCCACATGTGTGTCATGCATAAACTGTCATTGTATTAATTCTACACTACCTTCACTTTAATATATTTTGCAATTGCATCTATACTTCAATTATATTAATTAGTCAAATAATTTAATAAAAATAAACATATCGTCAGTATATAAGGCATTAACTTATAGCTTACAAGTGAAACACACAACGTTAAGAGACAGGTCTGAAAACTGAAGGGGGGGGGAATTCAAATTTTCTCCCTACATATATATATATATATATATACATACATCGGAATGGAAGAATAATGGATTCTAGAAGAAAACCATGCAAAACAAGGATAATAATGACTTTTATAAGCCAAAGAAAGCGATTGAAAGAAAAAGGGTTCACAATACGAGTGTCAACTTTAGTAAAGCAGAATTATTAAAACAATGTGATGCTGAAGTTTGTGCGTGGGAACATCTGGTACATTCGCATGATGTACGATTTCCCATACCTTCGATGAGGGCATGGTTGGGTTGTCTGCTCGAAGAGTTCAAAGCCTCACAGAGATCAGTTTTCAATTCTGGAACGGAGCTTGGTGGGTGGCGGAGGGCAGCAATATGCCTCCCGAGCATATCCCACACATGCTCTATAGGATTCAGATCAGTTGGCAGGCCACTGCATGAGGTGGATATTTCTACTTCGAAGGAAGGCGTCGACTCGGGCTGCACGGTGAGGAGGCGCGTTATCATCCATGAATATGAGAACAAGACCGACAGCACTTCGAAACAAGCGAATGGTAGGCTCAAGGACTTCGTCTCTGTATCTTTGACAGCCAACAGTTCAATTGTCAAAGATGTGGAGGTTTGCGCGGCTGCCCAGCATGATGCCTGCCTAGACCATAACTCCTGAAGGAAAACGATGTCTTTCCGTGATGTTTCCCGGGTGAAAACGCTTTCCACGTTCCTCCAGATCGTGGTACGACGAGAATCAGTTTGCAGACTAAATCTGGACTCGTCACTAAACATGACATTGCCTCACTGTTGTCGACTCCACTGCCGATGTTCCAAACTCCACTGTAAATGCGCGCGTTTCTGTGCAAACGTCAGGGGGATGCAAACTGCTGGTTGTCTGGCATGAGTCTCCTGTAAGCAATTTGTCTCGAAATTATGACTCCTGTGGCGGCTGTCATAGCTGAACCCAGTTGTCTGGCAGAACGGTTCCTCTGACGTCGCGCAGTTATCACCAAATATCGGTCTTTCCGAGCGGTTGTTACCCTTGGCCAACCTGGTACTGGTAGTCGGGTACCATCTCCAGTGGTTTGAAACCTCTGCCACAGTCTGGAGATCAAACACTGAGGCACATTCAGAATTCTAGAAGCTTCGGTTTGGGATTGATCGGATTCTAGCATTCCAATAATTTGTCCTTTCACAAATATGTCCAGTTGGCATCTATGTGACATTTTTCGTCCTTATGGATTATTAACAATGCTCCGTACTTCAGCAATTGAGAAATTTCTATCTAAACTGGCCATGCTGCTCGAGGCCGTTTTATATTCGTTTCAACGTGCGCCGGTGCTTCTCGCATGTCGACGTCGACCGAACTGTTTTGCATATGTACAATGTTTTGCCTTCGCCAAATGATTCTCCACAAGTTTTTGAACCATTGTATCCATATTTACTCTGATTTTTTCCCATTTTACGAATTATGCTTAGATTTGGACATGAGTGCATATATATATATATATATATATATATATATAATTCAAAATTACAAACCAAAACAAAGAGAAATCCAAAAATTTTAAAATCAAGAAATTTAAGAAAATTTTGAAAAAAATGATGGAAGTGTTGGTGGATCAGGGCGTCATCAGGGAGGAGCCTCACCCAGTCAACACAATATGGTGTTTTCTGCATGTGAGCGGCAGTATACCAAAAGTAGCTCACACACCCCTCCAAACACCATAAGAAAATAAATTAGAAAAACAAAAATTAGAAAAACAAAACCAGGGACAACCAAGGACACATACCAAAGATAATATAATACAAAATTAAAATTAAATTAAAATTATATTATCTTATTATGTATTATATTATCTTTGGTATGTGTCCTTGGTTGTCCCTGGTTTTGTTTTTCTAATTTTTGTTTTTCTAATTTATTTTCTTATGGTGTTTGGAGGGGTGTGTGAGCTACTTTTGGTATACTGCCGCTCACATGCAGAAAACACCATATTGTGTTGACTGGGTGAGGCTCCTCCCTGATGACGCCCTGATCCACCAACACTTCCATCATTTTTTTCAAAATTTTCTTAAATTTCTTGATTTTAAAATTTTTGGATTTCTCTTTGTTTTGGTTTGTAATTTTGAATTATTTTACTTTCCATGTTGTGTCTGCAGCTTTAGCGCGCATACATGGACAGTTCTGCCTTCTGCTTTCTGGATTCTGCTTGACTATTTTTTACCCCCAACTTTTTTGGTTTTTTGGCTTTTTACTTATCTGATCTTTTTGATCTTTTGGCATTTTGCTGGTCTGCATTTCTAATATTTTGACTTTTTGATCTTTTGGCGTTTTGCTGGTCTGCATTTCTATTGTTTTACGTTTTGATGTTTTGTATATTCTGTAATTTGATTGTTTTTATTATTATATATATATATATATATATATATATATATTACCGTGAAAGACCGAAATTGGAGAATGTCGACTTTCACCGGTGGATGTCGACACATACCAAATACGTCGGTGAAAGATCGAATATTTCATTACATTCTTGTACATTCGGACCCTCACCGGTGTATGTCGACAATCACAGATATGCTCTGGTGGAGGTCGAAAAGAGAGGAGCCGAGGTTGTTTTTCCGATACCCTAATTTATACTGAATGGATACTGCAGTGAATCGTGATCTTTTTCTTGAAAAGTTAAATGCATTAATTGCGGGTAAACGAGAAGACAACTGTTTTTATTTTTCTCAAGAAAAGTACTCTAAAATACTTTCTGAAATGTTACGAACCTCACAAAAACAATTTACTCCTGCTCAAATTGGTGATACTGTACGAATACAAGTCCCTGATGTCGACCGTGGTCGTACAGATAGCCGAAATGTGTTAGCGGTTGTTGTTGGAATAGAAGACTCCGACTTCTATAAACTGGCAAATAAAAATGGTACCCTCAAGCAGCTTTACACACGTAATCAGTTCGTAATTTGTAAAGAAAAGTTGCTTTCCATAGATGAGATTTCTTTTCAAGAAATGTCGCTGAGAGAAGCAGCTGCAGCTAATTCGAGAAGCGGGGGCTATACACGCTGTCATTGCAAAAGGAAGTGTTCCACAAATAAATGCAGTTGTAAAAGCAAGGGACTCTTGTGCAATTCAAAGTGTCATAATAGTTTAAGTTGTTGCAATAAATAAGATTTGAATCATATAATTAAGTAAGTTTTTAATTTCTATTATTTTCTTTTCTCATTTAGAATGCACTGTTTGTTTTAATTTCTTGGTCACTCCTCTCAGAAAGAGAGGCGAAAAAGTTACGTCACCCTTGTGACGTTTTGTCGCGACTGAAATACGGAGAAGAAAATATAATTCTCCGACATGTTCAACATTCACCATTAGTGCATGATGAATGTCGACATTTGCCGGTGTAAGTCAGAAATAAGGGTATTTAGCAAATATTTCGGACATATACCAAGCGACTATGTGAATGTTGACATTCACCGGTGAAAGTCGACATTCTACAGATTTCGGTCTTTCACTGTAACATATTTAGATAGATAGATAGATAGATAGATAGATAGATAGATAGATATTTATTAACTCAAGAAGATATTCTTCTGTTCACTAATTGAATTTAATTGTTCACTGAGTTTGTTTCATTCACGTTGTAGAATACATATGATAAAGAGAGGAAGGTAGTGGTGCCATTGACATCTGAACGTCTAATTCGGGTACTATGTGATACCTATCGATTATCATCGATACATCTTAAATATTTGGCTGTGCTACTTAGGATGCTTTTTTCTCCGTATTCCTCATAGAAAACCACACTTTGATTGAACACAAGTGTACCACAGAAACTTAAATAACATTACTTTCTTACAGAGTAACAGTGTAGCGAAGAAAACAAGAACATTAATTTTTTTAGTGTAGCAATGTAACGAATTTTGAAAAAAAAAACCATTAACTTTCGTTTACGAAGCAATAAAGCGTTTCTAAAAACTCAATTCAAACAAAACAATACAAATTATATGAAAAAGTGTCCATATTATCATATACAACGTAGTCACCAGATTTTTTCTCAACCGGTGAAAGAATTTGTGGTTTGTGACTCATGCTGCGTGTTGATTTCAAGAAGCAGTCTGAGTGGTGCAGTTGATAAATATTGGTGTGGCAAGTGGTAGGGGTTTGTCCCCACCCAGTTAGTACTTCGCAACTCGTTCTCATGATAGAATAATCGAAGAATTTAGACGGAAATATATAAGCGTGGATCCTTCCAATAAATCAATAATAGCACGTTTGATTGCCCATTTCTTGTAACACATGTAATAACCATTACCTTTAACATTGAACATTGTCCTCAAAACATTGTGATTTAACATTTTGACATGCTATGTAAGTAAAAATGTGCATTTTGTAATGTTGAACTTACTACTTAGTGTACATGATGAGTTCCGCGACTTTCTAATCGCATTTAACTTTGAAAAATTGGAAAAATTTGTGTTTCCAACAAAATATTTCCGCAGTATTTTTTTAGTCTTGACTATATGTAGTCTCAGGGAGAAGTCTAAAATAAGGCGAAAATATATTGATTATTATCATCTTATAAGTTTCAAAGTAGAGTTACTGAAAAGTATTTCGGATTTAATTTGTAAAAAATACAATTTCTAGATTTTGAATGCATGCAAAGTAAGTACAATTTCGATTTCATAGACACGATATCATGTCCATTTAAAAAACTCAAAGAATAGTACTTTTTCCTTTCGGTTAGGTATCAATCGTTTTTTAATAAATGCCTTCTAATGATGTTTTCTTTATTTATTATATCTATTTACTGAATTTCTTTCATATGTTGTCAATAATATATCTCTTAAGCAATTTAAACTCAATTTCATTTAATTTTTAAAGGTTTATCCCCCTTTGAAAAACAATATTTTTATCTAGTTTTCTAAACTATCACGAAGGTGAGTGAATAATTATCCGCAATCCTGTTGTATTTGATTTTCTGATAACAGTATTATCTTTTACGCGATCCCATCTCTAGACGAGATTTAGGTTTTATCATTACTCTTTTAGAAGTTGCTGGTCAGTTCCTTTGTCGCTGACGTGACATAAGTCAGATGCTTTCCTCTTTCAGTTTGCACCAAAGAGCAGCACTCGACGATCCTCTTTTGTGATCTAATAGCGCGTCGAAAGCCGAAATACATAGAAGATTTCATCACAATGTGTTTTGCTGCTACAATGTCTACGAAAGAATTGAAAAGTTCAAAAATGCTCGTGCTTATGTTACGTATGAAGAAAGTAGACGGCCGTCCTATACAGTCCGGTACCCGTGAGAAGACAAATGGGTCACGTGGTTATACGTATGGCAGCCCTTAACCGAGACAGCTTTCCACACCTATTCAGATTCAGACATCAACTGACCCAAGGTCGGACGTCTCTTCTCGATGGAGACGCACTGTACCATAACTTTCGACAACAGCGATTTATTTGGAACGCAAGATTTTTTTTATTGCATGCATTGGAATTGAAAAGTAATGGTGAAAGAACTCAGATATATCCCAACAGATTTCATTACAACTCAGATTTAATCCAAATAATTATCATAAGACGGTTCTATATTTCAAATTTTTTGCGTTTTTTCTTTTCATTCTTCCTCCAGAAATGTAAGAAAACTGTCTTTTCAAATCCTTTCCATCAAATCTCGTTAGCCATGAGCGCTAGATATGACAAGTGACATCATTAATCTACTTAACTAGCTGTCTCTTTTTCATTGAAACCGATGGTTTCTCTATGGTCATATTTCAGATATAACAAGTGGTTATTGCTGGTGACAAATTTGCTGACCCAAAAACAGGGTTTTTGGAGGCATAACGCAGCCAGTTCAGCGAATGCAAAGAAGGTTTTAAAGTAAGGAGACTGGGTTCAAAAATTATATTAAAACTTGTCTGTTATTATTTAATTAAAGATTATAGCTGAATTCGGATAATTGTTGACTCACTCTCATACATGATGTCTGAAATTAAACTGCATATTAAAAATGCGATAAAAAATCGGAAAAATCACGGTTTCCGTGTTAAAAAAGCACCCTAACTAAGATTGAATGTAAGCAGGAATTTTATATAGCTTAGCACTATCGCACTGCATTACATTTCAGGTTGATAACCTTGTATACAGCAAATCTGTGAGTTTGAAGTCAATGATTTAGTCTCACTAGTTTGATCTTGGTTCTCTTTGTAAACAGACTGTTTTATAACGGATGTTTTTTACAAAGTCCTGGATGAGTTGCCAGAGAGGTTGATAAATGGCTTGACTGTCAAGTAAACTCGCTGAAATTTCTAAATTTAGACCAAAACTCATTCGGAAGCTCCGCAAAGGAAAAACAGAAAAACTCACTGCACGTTGATGTGCACGTGCAGTTACCGGAAAAGATGCTGTCTTCAACGAAACATTAGTTTATTTAGATATGTCCTCTACGGATCTGGAAACAAGTCGAATTATAAGTTACCGGTAAAAAGCGAATATCCAATGGGTCAGAAAAGTACTCGTCCATCTCCCAATGTTTCTTACTATTTTCATGAATTTTATAAGAATATGGTTTAAATAACGATATAAAATTGTATCACATTAAAGCTCTGTTTTTCTATTTTAGCCTCCCATCAAAATAAACGAATAATTGTTAAAATGTTTGATAAAAATATTTAAATGTAACTTAACCCAGGAAATCAGACACGAAGGTATTCGTTCACCTACCTTAGCTTGGAAAATATGGTCTTTTCAACAAACTTTTATAAAAATCATCAATAAAAGTACAATCTTACTAATTTATGAAAGTGTAATGTTTATTTGTGCATATTACTGAATCATGCAAATATGTATATGATGAAAAAGCTCGAAATCTTGCTTGTAGATAGGCAATGCATGCGATTAATATTAGATTACCAAGCACTCACCTCTATGTTTATGAACACGAAACAATGCACAAACTCACTCAAATAGAACAAAAGCAATTTAACCCCAAAGCTAAAATACATACCATAATAGAGCTACCAGTCGCTACTAAGACGTAAAAGCGAAATTTTGTAAGTTTGATGTTCACTCATAAAAACATCAGTTGACAGATAGACTACAAATTTTGCATATAAATAATAGGCAAGTACGATAGTAAATCTAGAATTTCATTTTAACACGTCGAGAGCGTTTGAAGACAAATACTCACATCTGCAACGATAGACAGACGGCTAGTGAACAAGAAAAAATGTGCATAGAAACAAAGAGTACATCACCAGCCCTGTTTCTAGGATGTTACATCGATTGAAAAGAAAATCTAGTCTTTATGGGACGGCATGATGTCTTGTGCTGAGGCAAAACGTCTTACGGGAAGAATGTCGAAAAAATTAAAATTATAGTACCAAATTTCAGATGATAATTTCGTATGTTTAAAATGTCTCAACATCTTTTAACCAACTTTTTTTGTTAATATTTTCGTAAATTCACTTAAGGGCAGCGATATCCCAGTTGGAAGAGCAACGGATTAGCAACCGGGGGATTGCGAGTTCGAAACTCGATCATCCAAAGGCCACTGGGGCAGGTGCAAGTTAAATCTGTCATGGCCTCATATGTCCTCACGTTGGTGTGGTGTAGAAATTTGGAGAGTGGAGTGCCAGCTCATGTGTTGACCTCGTCATCTGACCGTGGCTCAAATTACGAGTTGTTGTCCTCGGATCTTTCCCTTCGGGATTGAACCCTGACCGTCGTCAATAACCCGTTGTGTTTCTACCGTGCGACTTTAATTAACTACCTACCTACCTAAATTATCTTATTCATTCGCTTACTTTGTTTTCTATGGCCTATCCATTAATAAGAGATTGCGTAATTTCGATCAGGACGTAAATTTTGTGACATACATAAAGTTCACTCCATCCAACCTCAAACATAGGACCCATCGTGGCTCAGTAGGTTTGCCCACTGCTGACCTTCAAGTTATAGGTGGCACAGGTTCGATTCCTCCAGGGGTGTATTTCTCACTTCTGTGTCAGTAAAACTTTCCTTGTATGTGTTTATGCCCATTGCTTTATGTTTTCTATCTTGTGTTTGGCGCAGTATGGCCCTCTGCGGCACAAAACTCAACCAGTCAACTATTTTCAAATAACACTTTCAAGAAAGATAACCAATAAATCAATAGATTTTTAATCTCTCATGGACTGTTCGGTGTTACACTCGAGAAACAATACAAATCTTTCCAGAACAAGTCTTACAACGAACGTGTTAATGCTGTTATATAAGTTCTGTTATGCAACATAATTAGTTTGCCTAGTCAAAATATTACCGTTGACAAATTAAATTAGGTTTAATAAACGTTAAAGTAAAAAATGAAACACGCATGAATTTCGCTTCCTCCTCTGTCAGCTTACAAGTTTTTGTTTTAATAGATATATTATTCGATATATTATAAAAAAATATTCACAATTGTTTTTATAAAGTATATGTAACATTGTGATTATCTACTGTAAAACCAGGAGAGTGAAAGCTTTCTCATAGGTGGTAAAAAATATTATACTTATTTTAATGAGAAATATTCAAAAATTATGACACAAAAATGTAAATTATTATTTTACATTGGATTTACCCCTTGTTTCTGATTAAGCCAATATAAGAAATGCTTGTTTCTGAAATGAAGCAAAAATTATTTAAAAACAAGGTTTACAGTACATGCTATATTTTTATAATTTAATATTTATTATCCATAACATGAACAATTGACGGTATTTTATTTTTAAAAAAACAATAATGCTAAAAATAGAGTATTCAAAAAATCTGTGCGCTATTCCTATGCAATCAAAAGGCGTAATGTCTTCGTAAAAAGAGAAATTTTTTGAGAATTGCTCTCAATTTTTACTTTGAAATTTCGTAAAAACATACAAAATTGAAATAAAAATCGTTACATTGGTTGGTTGTTCCTTATGGCGCAAGGACCATATTTTATCATGCTGCTCCAAATGCAAAACAAACAATACCAAGTAATAGACCTAACATATATGGAAAGTTTTACCATAAAGATGGAATGTACTCATTTGTTACTATTTATGGCTCTATATATCAACACAAATATGGAAATTAATCATGAAAGGTCACGAACTCGCATGAAAGGTCAACGTGGCGCATTCACAAGAACTCATATGTATCCAGATGATTTTTTTTCAAATTTCTAAAAGAATGCAGTATTTTATCTTTTTCGGATGGTCACTTCCTTGTCTTTCTCAGAGACTTCATAATCTTCATCTCCCTTTGAGATCACATTTGGAAAAGTTTATAATCACATCAAACTACATCCGACCACATTTATTACTATCAAGTAATTTTGCATGCTCCTTATATCATCTGCTTAACATCCTTGTATGATATGAAGTAAAGTACTCAAGTACTCTCGAGAGATGTTTTCGCATTTATTTCTTAGGCAACAAACCGTATTTTTGTATTCCCAGTTTTTGAGGGTTTAGTAGAATGGAACTTTTACATGTGGGAGTGATTTTTAACAAGACTCCATATTTACATACGGTATTATCAAAAAGGTTGCAATGGTATGCTGTTCCTTTACTATAAGTGTTAGAAAAAATTTAATTTTTTCGGCAATAAAAAAGTGGCAGTGTTACATTGTTTCAGGCTCAAGGAGAACATGAAACTTTATTCTGGTATTCGCATATATAGTTCATGAAATCTATATCAAATAGATATGAATTAATCATAACAAAAAGCTTAATTCTGAATTATTGTAGTGTTTATTTGCTGTCATTTTTCTTTTAATTTATCACAGGCAAATATTAAGAAAATAATTTAGGTGTCGTTCCAATCTTCTTTCATTCAATTCCCTATTCCTAGCGAATGGCAGTAATGTTATTTGAACATTGGTTTATTACGTTTTCCCTGACATTTTTAGATAAATCTACATATACCAATTTTTTGAACAATTAACGAAACTTCGATTTATATTGATTGAATTAACTTAAGCATGCTAATTTTATTATTTAAAACACCAAAAATGTTTTGGGTGAACACGTAACCTGTGGGTTCTCCCACAGAATACATTCCTGAATTACATCCATTCTGAATACATATGCTTTAAGTAACGAAGTAGATAGGTACGTAGTTTAATTGACGTCGCACTGGAGCAACACATCGAGATATTGGCGACGGTCTGGTATTAATACCGAAGGAAAAAGACACCTCGAATTTTAAACCACGGTTTGATGACGAGGTCAACACCTGAGCTAACCTGTATCTAAGTCATGCGTCAGTTAGATACAGAATGTCGATTACTAGTGATGAATTCTTGCAAAATTAAAGGACTAGATATTATATAAATAAATTCTGTTTACCTCAATTTACACATGTCCTAAAGTTAAGCATAATTCGTAAAATGCGAAAAAATCGGAGTAAATATGGATATAATGGCTCCAAATCACTTGTGGAGAATCGAGGGACGACGGTAAAACATTGTACATATGCAGTTCGGTCGACGTCAACATGCGAGAAGCACCGGAGCACGTCGGAACGAGTATAAAACGGCTTCGAGCGTCATGGCCAGTTAAGACAGAAATTTCGAATTGATGTGGTACAGAGCGTTGTTAACAATCAATAAGGACGAAGATGTCATACTGATGCCAAAGAATGTGCCTCAGTGTATGATCTCCAGACTGTGGCAAAGGTTTCAAACCACTGATACCCGACGACCAGTACCAGGTCGGCCAAGGGTAACAACCGCTTGGAAAGACCGATTTTTGGGGATAACTGCGCGACGTCAGAGAAACGGTACTGCCAGACAACTGGGTTCAGCCCTGACAGCCGCCACAGGAGTCATAGTTTCGAGACAAACTGCTTACAAGAGACTCAAACACGTTGGTCTCTATACTAGATGATCAGCAGTTTGCATCCCCCTGACGTCTGCACAGAAACGCGTGCGTTTATAGTGGTTTTTGGAACATCGGCAGTGGAATCGACAACAGTGGGGCAATGTCATGTTCAGCGATGAGTTCAGATTGGAGTTCAGATTCAGGAAATCGTTGTGCAGCATGCGTGGCTACCAGAGGTTCTCAAATACCGTATTAAACTTCATCCTCACATTGTTTTAATCATTCTGTTTCAATAAAGTTGACACTCGTATTGTGAACCTTTTTCTTTCAACCCTTTTCTTTGGGTAATAAAAGTCATTATTCTTCTTCTTTTGCATTGTTTTCTTCTTCTATAACTCTATTACACCCGCATACCGCGTTTCCTTCATTCTGATGTAGGTTTTCTGAAATATTCACTTCAACAGCAATTATGCTTAACTTTTGGACATAAGTGTATATCGTTATATATCGAGGGTAAAGTATATTATATTGAGTCATAATTTCTGAAAGATATAATATAGCTAAGCTAAGACATAACATGGAAAATATGAGCATATAAATTTACTATGTTCTACATATTTTTATGTTAATTCTATTGAAGTGCATTCTGATATCAAATGTTATATAAAGTTATCACTAAGGCACTTTCTGAGTAAGATCATAAGAACAACAGATGTATTCTCTCTATTTATTTTACAAACTATAATTGTTATAACTATGCTAAAATTTCAAAAACTTTTTATGTAAAACAATCAGACGGTGTATTTACTTTAAAGTGTTGATTTTGAAAATATGTTAATGGAATCATTTTCTAATGATATTTATTTTCGATGTTCTCTGATGTATGTTTTGCCCCATCACCCACCATCAGTCTGGTCCCATTTCTGTAAAGTATTAATTGGAAATAAAAAATTGCATGCGTAAGAAGTTTTTAACAATAGCGAAAGTTAAAATACACAAAATAATTAAAAATAGAAAATACTTTATTTTTCCATACAGTAGTACTCCATTACTTTTGTACATAATTTTTCAAAAATATCGCAAACGTAAACATACTTTCTTACAACACTTCTATATTTGTAACATTGATCTGTGAAGTAGATAAATGAAATCATCCCCATTAACTTATTTTTAAAAATTATTCTCAAAAGATTCTTATAACATTTATATTTACAGCAGAATTTGCTACAATTGTTACAAGCCAAGTAAAAAAGGTATATTAATATATTGTAGTCTGGAAAAAAGTCTAGGAAAAAAAATTTTCAATTATTTTTTCAGATTTAATAAATGAGATGGTTTTCAGCATAAATATAAACATGCTACCAAAATACTTCATGTTAAAAACTAATTTTATTTACCTCCGTTTTGACGAAGTTTGGTATAAATTTTTAGTACAAGTGACATGTGCTGAAATTGCATTCAAGTAACAGCCAAATAAAGTCACAGATTACCAAAACACTAGTGCTCTTTTTAGATTTATAATAAACTTTTATAATCATCATTACATGATGTCTCATGAAAGCTATTTAACATCATTGAGGTTATTTTTCGAAAATATTTTTTTCGCAAAATGTATTAATGTGAAACATACACCTAAGCTTTTCCATATTGTAATGTTCTAAAAGATTGCTAGATTGTTGGTCCATTAGAAATGAACTATATGGGTCTATTCAACATTTTCCATCTTGCATAGGGTAAGCACAATAACACTCCCTTTCTATTAAATTAATCCTTTTATCCTTGATGCTGGAATGAATCGTTTATGGATGTTTCTGAACCTTGACATTTTAAAGTGCTTCCAAGTATCATGAACAAACGATTTCAGAAAGACGTTACGCACTCTCTTGGATCCTGTTAAAAGACAAAAGGGAAATGTAAGTGACAGTGCAAGTCTTATACTGGGAGTGTGTAAATCAATATTAATTTACTATAGATGAAATATGTGAATTGATAAAAACAAATGAACACTATGTGTATAGACTGGATCTGCAAATATGGAGATCCCGTCTGGTTGTAAAGAAGTAACGTAAACAAAGCGCTTTCACAAGTGACATCTTTAGAGCGGATTCTAGTAGTTCTAAAGTAGTAAAAGACAAAAATATGAGTAGAAAAATACTAGAATAGACGTAAAAAATGTCACTTAAACCCTATTTTAGTAGCAATTTTAGTTGCATAGATACAAAATGAATCAGCTAAGACACAAAATTTGCTAATTAAGTGCGAAGCACACGTTAAAGATCTCGCCAAAATATTCAAATTTGAAAATAAAAAAAATTCTTAATAAGGTTTTCATGACAATCTAGCTAACAGACTCCGGTGTTTTATTTTCATGGTTGCCACGGCTAAACGCCAAAACTTGGTATCCTTTGGAAAATTTTCTCAATTAAGAAAATCTGAAAAAGATTTTTTTCAGTCCGCTCCTTTGGTGAATTTTCAAAAAAAAGTGGCCAAAATGTATGAATTAGATTTTGCTTGAAAAGATGTTTCTAGTTGCCAAGGTTGAACCATAGTAGCTAAGGAATCTCAAATATTACGCTTGGTAGATGGGATTGGTACCGACTTTATAAAATTTATTCGTATGATATATCTTTGATGATGTTATTAGCTCTCGGAAGCGCTAGGAATAGTTCGGAATATATTTGATCTGCAAACATGCAGCTGCGGTGATCACGACAGATACAAATTCTTCGCAAAACAAAAATGTTTTTCTTGATTTATTATGTATAACAAAAAAATGATGCTGCAAGTTAGTTCACTCTTAGCATCAACACACCGACGAGAAAAAAGGAATACGGAATTCAACTCTGCCGACGAAGTGTTTCGTCAGTATGGAATGTTTTTAGACCCAGGCGCCCTAAGAAATTTAAACAACGTCACGTGATCCCCAGAGAGAGGAGACAGAAGCCAATCGCAGCGAGCTTATCGCCTTAATCGGTGGATCACTTAATTCATGATTTGTGAATACTTTCTTGGATAATCCCTGGTTTAATTCTGACCCGGGGTTTGCTGATCCACGGTTTAACTCGAGACTTGTGAATACGGCTATTACAGCTTCACAATTGGTACTCAAAATGCCAATAGTAATGCACGCTGCGTAGTCGACACATGAATTGCCTAACTAACTGTCCTGTACAAGTCATGTAGCAAATCCAATTATCACTTGCTGACATTTCCGTGTGAATACAATCTAGTTTTTGTATTCTCTACCTCCCCTAAAGTTAATTGTACAGGAAGATCTGAAACACTTTTTTGTGCTGTCAAAGTTAAACTCTATTTTCTTAGAACTAAAAAAAGACCGAAAGTCGGTCAATTTATAAACAGCTGCATGAAAGAATGTTATTACTTACTGGATTCTCAATCACAAAGCTTGGAGTAGTTTTGTTTACGTTTTCGCATATGGTATCGATGTCTGATACTTTCTTCTCCGTGTTTTTCTGAGAAAACCACGCTCTGATTGGACTTAAGTGTATATCAGGAACTTTTTTACCCTTTTCTAATGTGAAATAAAATACAAGATTTATTATTATTTATAATGTTTAGCAAAACGGTTCCAAAACCATAATTTTAGACAAATCAATTGATCAGGCGATGCAATCTGAATTCAAAGAAAGCGAAATAATTTATAAATTTACATGTTTTCTTTGCATTAACTATAATAGGTGGATCATTCCATTCAAAATGAGCGAATGGCTGTGTCTGACATATCACCTATTTTAATGAAAATTAGTTTTTAAATAGATCACATATAGTAATGAGCAATTGCAAAATATTAGGTTTTAGAAATCTAAATTTTGTAAATTATTGACATTTAAAGTTCAAGGTCACACAAATTTAGATTTTCTAGCACTAAAAGTGACCTATTTGCGATCCTATATTTCAATAAGTTTTTGACACAAATTTAAAATTTTTATATCGTTACAATCTTTAGAAATAGGTCTCTTAGGAAATGTCAGAATATGGCTAGCAGTCATTGTTGAATCTGAGAGGTGGAAGAAAACAGAAATTTTGCCAATTTGCTACAAATTTCAAATTGCTCTGGTATCTCTAGAAATGGAAAGACAATATTAAAAATTATTCTTAACGAAGAGCCTTTCCTAACAAATAACGTGGCGTAATTTGATGATTGTATTCCTACTCCTTTATAAAGAAAAAAAATATTTAAATGTAAAATGAATGAAAAATAGGATTTTTCAATTTTTTAAATGCATATTTGACTGAGGGAAAGATCCGAAAACCCCAAAACTTTTCAACATGAAAGAGCAAGATGTCGACTATATGTCCTAAAATTTTAATAATTGTAATCTGATTATTTTTATCTCAGAAACATTTCTAACTAAATGTAAATTTTACTTTTTTATCGCAGCTTATGAGCTACGATAATCTAAAAAATGAGATATAAGAATAAAATAGCTATTATTATGGTGCACTTGCAAAATTTTACATGGAATTTCTTTTATAAAGTCTTTTTTGCTTAATCCAAGGAGTGATTTTGATTTTGTATGCCTATTTTAAGTGAGAAAACGTCATTTTATGATTTTCCTTTGCTGTTTGGAAGATGAAGGAAATAAAAGCCGACTTCCAAGCTTCAGCAGTAGTTTTATCACAACTAGCAGTGTATCTGGCATGAATTTCAACGCCTTAAATTCCTTTACCCCACAGAAACCTTTTTAATTCTATCAAAATCGACTATTTATATTTTTTGCTACTGATTTTTAACTTAAATATGATGTTTAAAATTGTTGTTTCCAAATAGATAAAAAGAAATTTCTTCATAGATTGCAAAAGTATAAAATATTGTTGTCTACGTTAAGTTATTTTTGAGAAAGATCTTCAAACATGCAACATCAACCGATTTCACAACTGCTCTTCAAAGTTGCAAGTCCTTAAAATGCCTGAAACTTCCAAAATATTTCATTTTGAGCCAAAATATTTTGGATATCGTTATTTATGCATAAACTAAACCCCTGTAGCAAATTTCATAAAAATCCGTAATCCTACGGCCAAAGGTCTGATTTTGGCTCATTTCACATAGAATGACTCAGGTCTCTTCTAAGTGCAGGACTGAGGTATATTAGCTACCCACTTGAAAACCTTAGCAAATCACTCCCTCTTCCAAAAAACATTTGATTTTCTAAAAGAACGTCAATTATCAAGCACGTATTATTTCTCCCGTTCCCTAAATGCCGTAATATTAAATGAATTACTGTTTCTAAAGTATAGTTGGACTGTTCAGTCTAGATGACGTACATTCTAGCGTAACCTTCAGACGCATATTTTAACTATGTGATTTACGAAATATTAAATGAATTACTGTTTTTAAAGTATAGTTGGACTGTTCAGTCTAGATGAAGTACGTTCTAATGTAACCTTCAGGCGCATATTTTAACTATGTGATTTACGAAACTCCTATTTTCTCTGATATAATTAGCTATAGCATGCATTTTTGATAGCTTTTTAATTCCAAAATCATTTAGGGCAGGATTATTTATAAGGTTAAGCAAAACAGTTCTGACAACATACATTTAGAGTATGTGAACTGATCTAGTGAAATATTCTAAATACAAAAAAGGCGAAATAATTTATAAATTTATTTGTTAATTATAAATTATTTCCCGTAGAATAAATCCCTGCACTTTATGAGTGCTTTTTGAATATTCTAATGTAAAGAACAAAATTTTTCGACCAGGTATATTTTATTAAAAATAACATGTATATTTTATTAAAATCGGAAACAGAGCCAACAAACAAATAAGTATACTTAGTGATATCGGAATATGTAATGCTGACTGTTTATTTAAAGTTGGAAGTATACTGCACCTGTTTTTTGTCAGTCCCTATTTTACCCGACTAAGTGCAAGTGCACGTCTTGCTCACTACTCCGGAATAACCCCCTCAAAGTGCAAGTCGGCTTGCAGCTGGCTTCTGTTGATCACTTGTTTAGCCACTGTAGCGCACAATAGGCTCAGCAAGGCAAAATGAATTTTAATGTACATTTCAAAATGTGTCGATTCGGAAATTTAGTACTATATTTGATACATCCACATGGGATATTTCTGAACAGTTAGAAGACATTCTGTACTAAATTAAAACAGATGTTAATGTTCAGTAAACTTACCCTTGAAACATCCTGTAATTACACTTGCAGTATAACCAACAACCAAACAAGTCACCAGGGCTATACTAGATATCCACATGTAAGCCAAATGAAAGTTTTCCCTGCAATGGAAATTAACAAATTTCAGAAAATAGTTTCGTGTTGGAATGGTTATTTTTTTATTTTTAAAACATCTATGCGATAATTTTAATTTCAACTTAATAACAGATTTATTCATCCAACTTTTTTCACTCAAAATTTGTATCATTCGCATTAACGAAATTTTCCTTTCACTATAAAGTTTGATATAATTCATATTTCAAAACTTTATACGTGAAAAAGTCGTTTTGATAAATGGCGCCGATGCACAACTGTAGTATTATAATTTACTGTTTTTATCATGCCATTTTATTTATTTAGACCTCAGCCTTTTCTCCATAAGTCTCTGGCACCCCAATATAGTCTAGGAGCAGAAATAAAATATGTAACTATCAGAAAGTAGCATTCACTCCGATGTCAAGAAGATCAGGGCAACAATTGAGGTAGGTTCGTGTCATGTCTGAAAGTTAGTCTGACAAGTCTATTCGGAAGAAATGATTTTGCAGGTAGTGGCATCCAGTAAGAACACGAAAACAAGCGACTCCTATTGGTAGAACCTGCAACTGAGACTTTAGCAAGAAGTTCCAGTCTGTTTCTTTAGCTACACCTTTGTAAGGACTTCTCGAGAATGTTTGATTTTTATATTTATAATCATTTTTACTGTATGTTATTCAAAGGTAGGACGTGGGGTAATTAAGGCTGAAGGCGAAATTAGGCTGCATAAGGTAACGAGAGTCACTCGTTAAGCGAGAACAGAGGACACATTGGGTAGACGACTGACAACCCTTCCAAAAACATTTGCTAACTTTAAATTTTTAGTTACATTCAAGAGGAAAGATGGTATAGTTTGAAATTGGTCACATTATTCTTAAGTGATAAATAATTTCAAAATTTAAATTCACGTATATATCCCATAAAAGTATCCTTTACACATGTATATAGTACAGTTGAAAAAATATGGAATAATTCTCCTTAGAACACATTTTTCTAAACTTAGGCACGAAAATACAGCGAAATTTCTATACTCTCTTCTCTTTTAAATTGCAACACATTGCCCATTTGGGATCCCCCATCTCAATTGGTAATTGTTTTTAAATAAACTGCGATTTTTGTAATTACTTTGATTTAGTAGATGAAGTGTGTAGAGCTTACATGACACTTCAGTATAAGATCTAATTACTTTATCATAGTTTTAAATTAAATTCGTTTACATGTTAAGGCTACAACACAGCTAATTCACTGTTCAAATTCGTACTTTGTTTAGTTAACTCGTGTTCAGTTCCATTTTTGTGTACTCATCTGAAATTTTATAGTATTTTTCTCCTTCGCTAACCAAATTCTATGCAAAATTTAAGTCAATGATATCAATCTTGCTTTACAAAAGATGTTATATTTCCTATTTTCTTTACATTTGAAGTCCTAAGTTAGCTGCTAAAACGGTAAAATGAACATCGTATAGAGAACGAAAAATTATTTACACTAACCCATTTATAAACCCCAAAAGATTGTTTTGAATTGCTAATCTTAATCTTAAACGGAATTCGACATTTTCTCTTTCATAAAGTTATCTGATGTACTTAACAAACTTTGGTACAATGTTCAACCTTTCAATCAACTAATCAATCGTTGAAAAGTTATCGAATTGATCTTCGATTCACTAGCGATAGGAGAAGATATTTTGGGATCCTGTCTTATTATCTATTTATGTACGAAACGCCCAAAATATTCCCCTTTTATTCAGCTCAAATCCTTTTGAATTATTCTATTTATTAATACTTTTTATTTCCTCTTTCTCATATCTAATTTTTATTACTGTCTCAGCGATAATTGTCACTTCACCATTTTTATCAAACCCAATCGTGACATCAAATCCATTCCCCAAATGTTTTCCCAAGTTGTATTCGATAACACCCTCAGCCCGTAGACATAGTAGGTTAAAATAAATTTTTCTGGAAATACCCAACATCATGTGAGGAACTCAGAGACGAGCAGTTTCTTATAATGGGGAGTGTACTCATCATTTCAATGTTTAACCCACGACTGCAAACTAATTTCCTGAACAAAAGGATATGTAGCATAATCTTGATTATCTGAAATCCAATTGACCGTGTCCGTGTTATCCGAGCTCCGATTAACCGAGTGACAGTGTTATTCGAACCGAATTCGATACAGAGTTTGTTTTTTCGCTTTTCTTAAGGTTCGAGTTTAAGTGTATGTGTGCATGGAACAAAAAGCGAGAAGGTACTGCGAAACAGAAGACCGATAAGGACATAAACAAGACAGTATGAATGGTAAATAACTCCAGCCTAGATTTACTGTAAAATTGTCACAATAAATACATACAGTACCAAATCCGAGTGTTAGATTATCCTTAATTCTAGCTTCATGAATTTTGAGTAGCAGTAGTATAATATGTAGTACAGTAACTTTTTCTGTATTTCGTAAAGGGTTTAGTGTTACTATGTCCGTATTATCCTAGTTTCGATTGTTTTCGATCCATGCTAACTAAGAGAATCTAGTTTCTATATACTTAAAACTACGTCATGTTTAATGCCTTTGAATATGATATGTACCTAAAACTCTAATGCACACACGAGGTTTTCGACTTATATCACTACTCTTTGAGCAATATTTATTTGAAAACTTTGAACTTCAAATTTTTTTATATTTTAATTAATTTCATAATTTGTACTCTGAAATATGATGAACCTTAAACTATCTGCCGCAAGTACAAGAAACAACCTACTCGCTTGTGGAGCTTTCTGCTGTTGTTGATAACGTTGCATTGAAGCCGGTATTCACTGTAGTCTCTTGTAAAATCGAAGTGAAAGTCGAATTTGTGTAAGGATAGCGGGTATCAGGACATTCGTTAGATAGTGAAAGTGGTGGATCAATTCTTCTCTCAGGAATGAAGCTGAAGCAAGCAGCTATTGCGATACCAGTCAGAAAACCGAGTACAACACCCTGAAACGGATTATACGTTTTAGGAAAATGAATTAAAAAGGAGTAGTATAAATCGTAACATTTCCAAGCCTGAAAAAATGATAAGACCCTACACAAAGAAACTATCCGTTTTAAGAGACTAAAATAGTCTATTTAAAATATGTTAATACTTCATATTACAACTGTAACTAAAGTGAGGTAGAATTAGAATAGAAAATAACACTAATTTAGGATACTGTCCTCATGATACTATAAATGGTACATTGAAATGACATCATTAAATGCATCAGAATTTATTTTATTACTTAAAATAAAGTAGTAATTACTACCGCTGAAAATAAAGTAGTAATACTTTATTTTCCGCAGTACGGTGGACAGAAGTCATCTCGAATTATCAGAAACTCTGATAATACGAACGTAGTAACGAAAACAGCAATAAGAAATACTGAAAAAATTACTGTACTACTACTGCTACTGAAAGATTCATAAAGAAAGGATTACAGGTTGTAGTAGGTCGCATTCTGAGAATTCTCCTATAATACTGATACTCAGCTAATCAGAGCTCGAAAAATCAAGGTTCTATTGTAAAATTTTTCGTATTACAATTCACTTAAAAGGTATGAATTAAATATAACAATGTATGCTTCGAACCTACCAAGCAGTTGACTCATTTAATTCCTCAAAAAAATATGAAGAAAAATATAAAGGCAAATTATTATCCAGTAATTCTCAATCCAATTAATAAATAAGTAATTTAACTAAAGCAATTAGCCCATCTAAAAATTGGATGATTGTGCAGAATGTTACGGTGTTAACATACAGTAAATGGGGCAGAAAATGTAAGCTGCATTTAGAGCTTAAAATGTAGCCTTTAAATTCAATTAACCTTTAATAAATATTTTGAATTTAGATGCCTTTAAACAATCGCTGTATTTCAATTGCAAATGAATGTGGAAATTTCTTATAGTACATGTTAAAAATTTCAAGATGGACAAAATGAAAAGAATGTATTTATATACAATCTTAAGATATAAATAACATTTTACGGAGGACCCAGAGATGTAGTAAAACATATTTATTTTTACTTGAACTGCTTCTGCAGAATACAACAAAGAGATACTATCTAACCGATAAGAATTAGAAACTAGCACAGTGTTCCAGTTCCCGTCTTTAAATGTATCTGCCTTCATAGTCAGAGACCTTTCTTTTCATTCATTAGCTTTTCGGAGAACACAAGAGTCTAAAATCATAAGACTAGGTCCAAGATTCTCTTCCAGTGCAGCTTAATATAAAAAAATATTAAAAGAAACTGACAAAACTTACACATCGTTCATGGTATAATATTGATAACAAAACTTAATAAACAATTCATCAATTAGAAATTTCTAGAAGAATTTCCTGCAGTCAACATCTACATTTGTAGGCGTCGGTCTTCATAAATGGTTTCCATGGAGGAACACCTGGAATTCCAAGGGCAGTACAGAGAAACCTTTGAGGTGAACTTGGATGTCCCAATCCTTTACAGGCTTAATAGGAATTGATGTCTGTTACATAGGTTATAGTATAACTAAAATTCATTTGGATACGTAATCAAGGAATAACAAAAATAATTTCCTAAGCCTACCTCTTCATTTGCAGCCGTAGTACAGGCTGCCAATATAAAGACGGCCAAGCTGGGTCCAGCAAACATCCCAACGACGAGCACTGTCATTCGAATCAAATTGCCCATTGACGCCATCAGGAAAGACAAGGCTATGCACAGCGTGCCGTAGAACAAACCTGAGACATAAGATGCACCATCAGCCTACACTCTGCAAAACGAAATTTTTTTTTGTGAAAATTGACCTAAGGCACTGACACTCAGTGAACTTTAGGAAAGTAATGGAGAGGTGTAACATTATGCGTATTGTGTTGATTCCAGTCAATGTGCCCCGGTAACTGGGGAATATTGGAATACTCTTTCTCTGGGGGAAACAAAACCTCGACACTGACTCAATATGGGTCATTACAGACAAAGAGGACAGCCATAGCTCCTTGCAATATTTAATGAGCTGTAACCAGATGGGAAGTACGATTGGAATTGATATCCTAAATAAACTTTCGCAATTGTAAGTTCTCTATATGGATACATTTACATCCCTTTCACGTGGACATCAGTGGAAGTAAAATGTCAAATAGCTTGTCAAAGGAGGGTATCTTAGAGTCATTGCAATCAAATACTTCTCTTAATTATTACGAATATTTTTTTGCGAAAAAGAAACTTCAGAACAATATATATTGGAAAAACTCCTCCCACTTATAGCTGATACCAGAGAAAATATCCCGGAGGTCAGAAGAACCATCTCTAGACTAGCCAGTGAATGGATTTTAGATCAATTTCATTTGATCATGGTTTAAAACATTTTGGAAGTATTGAATGATGTGATGTAATCCTCTTCTAATCACCTCCTTGCCTGCCTGGGCCTGAACATGGATAATCTGTATTTTAGTCCTTTGCTCCTCATGGACTTTTTGAAGTTGCATGAAATCGAAACTGTTCTAGCCTGTCCAGACCAAATGGGATAAAAAAAAAAACAAAGATAAGGAGGCTCACTGTGGCACAAATTGAATCGAAACCCGCGACGTGGCGTAAATAGGGACCTCCTCGTACCAACTAAATCGGCAAGTACACAAGGAGGAATTCGCATGGGAACTGTTGCATATCAAAGTCATTGAATTTAACCATCAGACAAATATTCCGTCGACCCATACTGAATTTTGACAAGGAAAATCCTGGGGAGGGCCCCTCTTGTAGGAATTTTTAACCAGTTCGCCTCCCATGACTTGGAGGGGAACTAGGAAATCTCCCACATCCCGTTGATCTTCGTCGAAGATCGAGTGCAACTCTTCAAATTTTAAAAAGGTGGATTGCTGCGAAAGAAGCAGACATTGCGAGCTTAGGGTGGCAAGTTCAGGTCCAAAATTCGGGAATAATCAAGGCGAATGAGTACCTCTTTTCTTGGAACAGGGCTAGTATATAATGAAGAACGAGTACTGATAATGAACAAATTATCAACGTGAAAGATAGATTTGGTAACATGTCCTTGCATATCTTTATTTTTCACCTGTTTTCACTATAATCCAAGATGAGAAAACTTGTGCGGATTTCAAAAGCATTTAAGCAATCGCTTCTACTACCAATTTCTTTTCCCTGAGCATTTAATTCTTTTTCTTTTGGCACCAAGCGCTTTGCTCTTATCTTATCGATGTAAACAGTTCCAATAAATATCTTACAAGTTGATGAGATATTAATTTGTGTCGGTGTGGAGAAATTGAGGTCAAATATTTGAATCTTCCAAATGTCTTATCAGGTCCGCGGTAGCCCAGTTGATAGAGTCGCGAATTAGTGAAAGGAGAGTTGCGAGTTCAAAACTCTATCCAACCAAAGACCCTCGTGTACGTAGGGTTGGTGCACATTAAATCTGTCGTGGTCTCAAATCTCCTCAAGTTGGTATGGCGTGGAGGGTGGGGTGTCAACTCAGGTGTTGGTTTCATCATCTGACCAGGGTTCAAAATTACGAGGTTTTATCCTCAAATCTCTCCCTTCGGGATGGATCCCGGACCATGTGTGTCACACACAAAGTGTTGTTTCCTTTAAAAGACGCTAAATATAAATATTCTCGTCGCATTTTTAATGAAAAGGAACCTGAAGTGACGGTTATACCCGTTTTTCTCTAAATTTAAAGGTTATTCAAACTAATTTCATGCTCTCGAACAGGATAGCGGAGCATTTTTTTCGCATTTAAACTATCGTCTTTAAGATTTTTACTATTTTCCAAATTTTATTTTTCCTTTGCTACAGTTTTTCTAACATTAAGTCACCAGTCACCAAAGTAAACCTAACCTTCAAACCTGAGAAAAAAGGGTACTTTAAAAAACATTTCACAAGTTGTTTCAAAACCGCTCGGGTGTTTATATTCGTACAGGGACTGCATTTAGCGTACAGGCACTAAAAGCTGTTCTTTAACCCTCATCAAATGGTTTCGACGAGATATCTCGTCATCAAGGTTTGTTTGATGGTGGTCAACCAAAACCAATTGTTTGATGATGGCCAGACATCTTGTTATCAAGATAATACTGATTTTTTATGATGACGAGAAATCTTGTCCCTCAAAATGTGGTCTATTTTTCTCAGGACGAGATATCTCTTCCATCAAGATCGGGTTCGTTTTGCTAATGACGAGATGCCTCGTCTAGACAACCACGAAGAGGGTTAGGTATCAACCCCTTCAGAATTCATCTGTGCTAATGAGACTTTTCGGATCAAATGCTGTCGGTGATTAATTGCTTAATTGCTCTTGTGTCATGCCCGGAGTCTTACAATTCCCCATATTCTAACTTCCTGCTATGAGCTATCTCTATCAGCTATTTTTACTACCTCATCACCCAGTTAGCCTCTTCTGTTGCATCACCCACCTCATAATACACTGTTTAGGATTTGCATCATCTCCAAAATTTTGAAATTTTGAAATTGCAACAAATTAAGGACACTGGTCTTCAAAACTAATACTTTTTTCATGAAGGATTTTATTTCGTGAATAGTTTCGAAAAATAGTGTTGGATGTCGATCCTAGTTCTTAATTGTAAATATTTAGTCAAGTATCTTTTGCTTATGTTTAATTTAGTGGAAATGATTGTTGACTACTTTGTAGAAAGTACAAAATTTTACTTTGTGGAAAGTAAAAGAAAAGAATAATTTGAAAGACTTTTCACGTTGAAGCAGAATTGTATAAATATTTGTAATATCTATACAATCTCGTAATCTATTGTATTTTCCCCATCCAGTTAGCCATGGTCAAAATGGTATCGTTATACGGCGTTTACTTTTAAAGTTCACATCATTTTATATAAGTTGGGTGATGATAAGGCCTTGATTTTGGAGTTAATTTGGCGACTGTATAGATGATACACACAATTTCGGTAACCCAGATCTTCTCGCTTAGTAGCAGAATGAATATTTGTGATCGCCTCTTTCCACCTAGTTGACGAAAAGCTAACGCCAAGCTCAAGTCCTTACCGTTAAGTAGATTTCGACCTACAAGTTTTAAAGTAAGACTTGCAGAACAATGCTCAACATTTTATCTTCCACATTATGCTTTGTAATTGTACATATATGGAAAGTTTTACCATAAAGATGGAATGTACTCATTTGTTACTATTTATGGCTCTATATATCAACACAAATATGGAAATTAATCATGAAAGGTCACGAACTCGCATGAAAGGTCAACGTGGCGCATTCACAAGAACTCATATGTATCCAGATGATTTTTTTTCAAATTTCTAAAAGAATGCAGTATTTTATCTTTTTCGGATGGTCACTTCCTTGTCTTTCTCAGAGACTTCATAATCTTCATCTCCCTTTGAGATCACATTTGGAAAAGTTTATAATCACATCAAACTACATCCGACCACATTTATTACTATCAAGTAATTTTGCATGCTCCTTATATCATCTGCTTAACATCCTTGTATGATATGAAGTAAAGTACTCAAGTACTCTCGAGAGATGTTTTCGCATTTATTTCTTAGGCAACAAACCGTATTTTTGTATTCCCAGTTTTTGAGGGTTTAGTAGAATGGAACTTTTACATGTGGGAGTGATTTTTAACAGGACTCCATATTTACATACGGTATTATCAAAAAGGTTGCAATGGTATGCTGTTCCTTTACTATAAGTGTTAGAAAAAATTTAATTTTTTCGGCAATAAAAAAGTGGCAGTGTTACATTGTTTCAGGCTCAAGGAGAACATGAAACTTTATTCTGGTATTCGCATATATAGTTCATGAAATCTATATCAAATAGATATGAATTAATCATAACAAAAAGCTTAATTCTGAATTATTGTAGTGTTTATTTGCTGTCATTTTTCTTTTAATTTATCACAGGCAAATATTAAGAAAATAATTTAGGTGTCGTTCCAATCTTCTTTCATTCAATTCCCTATTCCTAGCGAATGGCAGTAATGTTATTTGAACATTGGTTTATTACGTTTTCCCTGACATTTTTAGATAAATCTACATATACCAATTTTTTGAACAATTAACGAAACTTCGATTTATATTGATTGAATTAACTTAAGCATGCTAATTTTATTATTTAAAACACCAAAAATGTTTTGGGTGAACACGTAACCTGTGGGTTCTCCCACAGAATACATTCCTGAATTACATCCATTCTGAATACATATGCTTTAAGTAACGAAGTAGATAGGTACGTAGTTTAATTGACGTCGCACTGGAGCAACACATCGAGATATTGGCGACGGTCTGGTATTAATACCGAAGGAAAAAGACACCTCGAATTTTAAACCACGGTTTGATGACGAGGTCAACACCTGAGCTAACCTGTATCTAAGTCATGCGTCAGTTAGATACAGAATGTCGATTACTAGTGATGAATTCTTGCAAAATTAAAGGACTAGATATTATATAAATAAATTCTGTTTACCTCAATTTACACATGTCCTAAAGTTAAGCATAATTCGTAAAATGCGAAAAAATCGGAGTAAATATGGATATAATGGCTCCAAATCACTTGTGGAGAATCGAGGGACGACGGTAAAACATTGTACATATGCAGTTCGGTCGACGTCAACATGCGAGAAGCACCGGAGCACGTCGGAACGAGTATAAAACGGCTTCGAGCGTCATGGCCAGTTAAGACAGAAATTTCGAATTGATGTGGTACAGAGCGTTGTTAACAATCAATAAGGACGAAGATGTCATACTGATGCCAAAGAATGTGCCTCAGTGTATGATCTCCAGACTGTGGCAAAGGTTTCAAACCACTGATACCCGACGACCAGTACCAGGTCGGCCAAGGGTAACAACCGCTTGGAAAGACCGATTTTTGGGGATAACTGCGCGACGTCAGAGAAACGGTACTGCCAGACAACTGGGTTCAGCCCTGACAGCCGCCACAGGAGTCATAGTTTCGAGACAAACTGCTTACAAGAGACTCAAACACGTTGGTCTCTATACTAGATGATCAGCAGTTTGCATCCCCCTGACGTCTGCACAGAAACGCGTGCGTTTATAGTGGTTTTTGGAACATCGGCAGTGGAATCGACAACAGTGGGGCAATGTCATGTTCAGCGATGAGTTCAGATTGGAGTTCAGATTCAGGAAATCGTTGTGCAGCATGCGTGGCTACCAGAGGTTCTCAAATACCGTATTAAACTTCATCCTCACATTGTTTTAATCATTCTGTTTCAATAAAGTTGACACTCGTATTGTGAACCTTTTTCTTTCAACCCTTTTCTTTGGGTAATAAAAGTCATTATTCTTCTTCTTTTGCATTGTTTTCTTCTTCTATAACTCTATTACACCCGCATACCGCGTTTCCTTCATTCTGATGTAGGTTTTCTGAAATATTCACTTCAACAGCAATTATGCTTAACTTTTGGACATAAGTGTATATCGTTATATATCGAGGGTAAAGTATATTATATTGAGTCATAATTTCTGAAAGATATAATATAGCTAAGCTAAGACATAACATGGAAAATATGAGCATATAAATTTACTATGTTCTACATATTTTTATGTTAATTCTATTGAAGTGCATTCTGATATCAAATGTTATATAAAGTTATCACTAAGGCACTTTCTGAGTAAGATCATAAGAACAACAGATGTATTCTCTCTATTTATTTTACAAACTATAATTGTTATAACTATGCTAAAATTTCAAAAACTTTTTATGTAAAACAATCAGACGGTGTATTTACTTTAAAGTGTTGATTTTGAAAATATGTTAATGGAATCATTTTCTAATGATATTTATTTTCGATGTTCTCTGATGTATGTTTTGCCCCATCACCCACCATCAGTCTGGTCCCATTTCTGTAAAGTATTAATTGGAAATAAAAAATTGCATGCGTAAGAAGTTTTTAACAATAGCGAAAGTTAAAATACACAAAATAATTAAAAATAGAAAATACTTTATTTTTCCATACAGTAGTACTCCATTACTTTTGTACATAATTTTTCAAAAATATCGCAAACGTAAACATACTTTCTTACAACACTTCTATATTTGTAACATTGATCTGTGAAGTAGATAAATGAAATCATCCCCATTAACTTATTTTTAAAAATTATTCTCAAAAGATTCTTATAACATTTATATTTACAGCAGAATTTGCTACAATTGTTACAAGCCAAGTAAAAAAGGTATATTAATATATTGTAGTCTGGAAAAAAGTCTAGGAAAAAAAATTTTCAATTATTTTTTCAGATTTAATAAATGAGATGGTTTTCAGCATAAATATAAACATGCTACCAAAATACTTCATGTTAAAAACTAATTTTATTTACCTCCGTTTTGACGAAGTTTGGTATAAATTTTTAGTACAAGTGACATGTGCTGAAATTGCATTCAAGTAACAGCCAAATAAAGTCACAGATTACCAAAACACTAGTGCTCTTTTTAGATTTATAATAAACTTTTATAATCATCATTACATGATGTCTCATGAAAGCTATTTAACATCATTGAGGTTATTTTTCGAAAATATTTTTTTCGCAAAATGTATTAATGTGAAACATACACCTAAGCTTTTCCATATTGTAATGTTCTAAAAGATTGCTAGATTGTTGGTCCATTAGAAATGAACTATATGGGTCTATTCAACATTTTCCATCTTGCATAGGGTAAGCACAATAACACTCCCTTTCTATTAAATTAATCCTTTTATCCTTGATGCTGGAATGAATCGTTTATGGATGTTTCTGAACCTTGACATTTTAAAGTGCTTCCAAGTATCATGAACAAACGATTTCAGAAAGACGTTACGCACTCTCTTGGATCCTGTTAAAAGACAAAAGGGAAATGTAAGTGACAGTGCAAGTCTTATACTGGGAGTGTGTAAATCAATATTAATTTACTATAGATGAAATATGTGAATTGATAAAAACAAATGAACACTATGTGTATAGACTGGATCTGCAAATATGGAGATCCCGTCTGGTTGTAAAGAAGTAACGTAAACAAAGCGCTTTCACAAGTGACATCTTTAGAGCGGATTCTAGTAGTTCTAAAGTAGTAAAAGACAAAAATATGAGTAGAAAAATACTAGAATAGACGTAAAAAATGTCACTTAAACCCTATTTTAGTAGCAATTTTAGTTGCATAGATACAAAATGAATCAGCTAAGACACAAAATTTGCTAATTAAGTGCGAAGCACACGTTAAAGATCTCGCCAAAATATTCAAATTTGAAAATAAAAAAAATTCTTAATAAGGTTTTCATGACAATCTAGCTAACAGACTCCGGTGTTTTATTTTCATGGTTGCCACGGCTAAACGCCAAAACTTGGTATCCTTTGGAAAATTTTCTCAATTAAGAAAATCTGAAAAAGATTTTTTTCAGTCCGCTCCTTTGGTGAATTTTCAAAAAAAAGTGGCCAAAATGTATGAATTAGATTTTGCTTGAAAAGATGTTTCTAGTTGCCAAGGTTGAACCATAGTAGCTAAGGAATCTCAAATATTACGCTTGGTAGATGGGATTGGTACCGACTTTATAAAATTTATTCGTATGATATATCTTTGATGATGTTATTAGCTCTCGGAAGCGCTAGGAATAGTTCGGAATATATTTGATCTGCAAACATGCAGCTGCGGTGATCACGACAGATACAAATTCTTCGCAAAACAAAAATGTTTTTCTTGATTTATTATGTATAACAAAAAAATGATGCTGCAAGTTAGTTCACTCTTAGCATCAACACACCGACGAGAAAAAAGGAATACGGAATTCAACTCTGCCGACGAAGTGTTTCGTCAGTATGGAATGTTTTTAGACCCAGGCGCCCTAAGAAATTTAAACAACGTCACGTGATCCCCAGAGAGAGGAGACAGAAGCCAATCGCAGCGAGCTTATCGCCTTAATCGGTGGATCACTTAATTCATGATTTGTGAATACTTTCTTGGATAATCCCTGGTTTAATTCTGACCCGGGGTTTGCTGATCCACGGTTTAACTCGAGACTTGTGAATACGGCTATTACAGCTTCACAATTGGTACTCAAAATGCCAATAGTAATGCACGCTGCGTAGTCGACACATGAATTGCCTAACTAACTGTCCTGTACAAGTCATGTAGCAAATCCAATTATCACTTGCTGACATTTCCGTGTGAATACAATCTAGTTTTTGTATTCTCTACCTCCCCTAAAGTTAATTGTACAGGAAGATCTGAAACACTTTTTTGTGCTGTCAAAGTTAAACTCTATTTTCTTAGAACTAAAAAAAGACCGAAAGTCGGTCAATTTATAAACAGCTGCATGAAAGAATGTTATTACTTACTGGATTCTCAATCACAAAGCTTGGAGTAGTTTTGTTTACGTTTTCGCATATGGTATCGATGTCTGATACTTTCTTCTCCGTGTTTTTCTGAGAAAACCACGCTCTGATTGGACTTAAGTGTATATCAGGAACTTTTTTACCCTTTTCTAATGTGAAATAAAATACAAGATTTATTATTATTTATAATGTTTAGCAAAACGGTTCCAAAACCATAATTTTAGACAAATCAATTGATCAGGCGATGCAATCTGAATTCAAAGAAAGCGAAATAATTTATAAATTTACATGTTTTCTTTGCATTAACTATAATAGGTGGATCATTCCATTCAAAATGAGCGAATGGCTGTGTCTGACATATCACCTATTTTAATGAAAATTAGTTTTTAAATAGATCACATATAGTAATGAGCAATTGCAAAATATTAGGTTTTAGAAATCTAAATTTTGTAAATTATTGACATTTAAAGTTCAAGGTCACACAAATTTAGATTTTCTAGCACTAAAAGTGACCTATTTGCGATCCTATATTTCAATAAGTTTTTGACACAAATTTAAAATTTTTATATCGTTACAATCTTTAGAAATAGGTCTCTTAGGAAATGTCAGAATATGGCTAGCAGTCATTGTTGAATCTGAGAGGTGGAAGAAAACAGAAATTTTGCCAATTTGCTACAAATTTCAAATTGCTCTGGTATCTCTAGAAATGGAAAGACAATATTAAAAATTATTCTTAACGAAGAGCCTTTCCTAACAAATAACGTGGCGTAATTTGATGATTGTATTCCTACTCCTTTATAAAGAAAAAAAATATTTAAATGTAAAATGAATGAAAAATAGGATTTTTCAATTTTTTAAATGCATATTTGACTGAGGGAAAGATCCGAAAACCCCAAAACTTTTCAACATGAAAGAGCAAGATGTCGACTATATGTCCTAAAATTTTAATAATTGTAATCTGATTATTTTTATCTCAGAAACATTTCTAACTAAATGTAAATTTTACTTTTTTATCGCAGCTTATGAGCTACGATAATCTAAAAAATGAGATATAAGAATAAAATAGCTATTATTATGGTGCACTTGCAAAATTTTACATGGAATTTCTTTTATAAAGTCTTTTTTGCTTAATCCAAGGAGTGATTTTGATTTTGTATGCCTATTTTAAGTGAGAAAACGTCATTTTATGATTTTCCTTTGCTGTTTGGAAGATGAAGGAAATAAAAGCCGACTTCCAAGCTTCAGCAGTAGTTTTATCACAACTAGCAGTGTATCTGGCATGAATTTCAACGCCTTAAATTCCTTTACCCCACAGAAACCTTTTTAATTCTATCAAAATCGACTATTTATATTTTTTGCTACTGATTTTTAACTTAAATATGATGTTTAAAATTGTTGTTTCCAAATAGATAAAAAGAAATTTCTTCATAGATTGCAAAAGTATAAAATATTGTTGTCTACGTTAAGTTATTTTTGAGAAAGATCTTCAAACATGCAACATCAACCGATTTCACAACTGCTCTTCAAAGTTGCAAGTCCTTAAAATGCCTGAAACTTCCAAAATATTTCATTTTGAGCCAAAATATTTTGGATATCGTTATTTATGCATAAACTAAACCCCTGTAGCAAATTTCATAAAAATCCGTAATCCTACGGCCAAAGGTCTGATTTTGGCTCATTTCACATAGAATGACTCAGGTCTCTTCTAAGTGCAGGACTGAGGTATATTAGCTACCCACTTGAAAACCTTAGCAAATCACTCCCTCTTCCAAAAAACATTTGATTTTCTAAAAGAACGTCAATTATCAAGCACGTATTATTTCTCCCGTTCCCTAAATGCCGTAATATTAAATGAATTACTGTTTCTAAAGTATAGTTGGACTGTTCAGTCTAGATGACGTACATTCTAGCGTAACCTTCAGACGCATATTTTAACTATGTGATTTACGAAATATTAAATGAATTACTGTTTTTAAAGTATAGTTGGACTGTTCAGTCTAGATGAAGTACGTTCTAATGTAACCTTCAGGCGCATATTTTAACTATGTGATTTACGAAACTCCTATTTTCTCTGATATAATTAGCTATAGCATGCATTTTTGATAGCTTTTTAATTCCAAAATCATTTAGGGCAGGATTATTTATAAGGTTAAGCAAAACAGTTCTGACAACATACATTTAGAGTATGTGAACTGATCTAGTGAAATATTCTAAATACAAAAAAGGCGAAATAATTTATAAATTTATTTGTTAATTATAAATTATTTCCCGTAGAATAAATCCCTGCACTTTATGAGTGCTTTTTGAATATTCTAATGTAAAGAACAAAATTTTTCGACCAGGTATATTTTATTAAAAATAACATGTATATTTTATTAAAATCGGAAACAGAGCCAACAAACAAATAAGTATACTTAGTGATATCGGAATATGTAATGCTGACTGTTTATTTAAAGTTGGAAGTATACTGCACCTGTTTTTTGTCAGTCCCTATTTTACCCGACTAAGTGCAAGTGCACGTCTTGCTCACTACTCCGGAATAACCCCCTCAAAGTGCAAGTCGGCTTGCAGCTGGCTTCTGTTGATCACTTGTTTAGCCACTGTAGCGCACAATAGGCTCAGCAAGGCAAAATGAATTTTAATGTACATTTCAAAATGTGTCGATTCGGAAATTTAGTACTATATTTGATACATCCACATGGGATATTTCTGAACAGTTAGAAGACATTCTGTACTAAATTAAAACAGATGTTAATGTTCAGTAAACTTACCCTTGAAACATCCTGTAATTACACTTGCAGTATAACCAACAACCAAACAAGTCACCAGGGCTATACTAGATATCCACATGTAAGCCAAATGAAAGTTTTCCCTGCAATGGAAATTAACAAATTTCAGAAAATAGTTTCGTGTTGGAATGGTTATTTTTTTATTTTTAAAACATCTATGCGATAATTTTAATTTCAACTTAATAACAGATTTATTCATCCAACTTTTTTCACTCAAAATTTGTATCATTCGCATTAACGAAATTTTCCTTTCACTATAAAGTTTGATATAATTCATATTTCAAAACTTTATACGTGAAAAAGTCGTTTTGATAAATGGCGCCGATGCACAACTGTAGTATTATAATTTACTGTTTTTATCATGCCATTTTATTTATTTAGACCTCAGCCTTTTCTCCATAAGTCTCTGGCACCCCAATATAGTCTAGGAGCAGAAATAAAATATGTAACTATCAGAAAGTAGCATTCACTCCGATGTCAAGAAGATCAGGGCAACAATTGAGGTAGGTTCGTGTCATGTCTGAAAGTTAGTCTGACAAGTCTATTCGGAAGAAATGATTTTGCAGGTAGTGGCATCCAGTAAGAACACGAAAACAAGCGACTCCTATTGGTAGAACCTGCAACTGAGACTTTAGCAAGAAGTTCCAGTCTGTTTCTTTAGCTACACCTTTGTAAGGACTTCTCGAGAATGTTTGATTTTTATATTTATAATCATTTTTACTGTATGTTATTCAAAGGTAGGACGTGGGGTAATTAAGGCTGAAGGCGAAATTAGGCTGCATAAGGTAACGAGAGTCACTCGTTAAGCGAGAACAGAGGACACATTGGGTAGACGACTGACAACCCTTCCAAAAACATTTGCTAACTTTAAATTTTTAGTTACATTCAAGAGGAAAGATGGTATAGTTTGAAATTGGTCACATTATTCTTAAGTGATAAATAATTTCAAAATTTAAATTCACGTATATATCCCATAAAAGTATCCTTTACACATGTATATAGTACAGTTGAAAAAATATGGAATAATTCTCCTTAGAACACATTTTTCTAAACTTAGGCACGAAAATACAGCGAAATTTCTATACTCTCTTCTCTTTTAAATTGCAACACATTGCCCATTTGGGATCCCCCATCTCAATTGGTAATTGTTTTTAAATAAACTGCGATTTTTGTAATTACTTTGATTTAGTAGATGAAGTGTGTAGAGCTTACATGACACTTCAGTATAAGATCTAATTACTTTATCATAGTTTTAAATTAAATTCGTTTACATGTTAAGGCTACAACACAGCTAATTCACTGTTCAAATTCGTACTTTGTTTAGTTAACTCGTGTTCAGTTCCATTTTTGTGTACTCATCTGAAATTTTATAGTATTTTTCTCCTTCGCTAACCAAATTCTATGCAAAATTTAAGTCAATGATATCAATCTTGCTTTACAAAAGATGTTATATTTCCTATTTTCTTTACATTTGAAGTCCTAAGTTAGCTGCTAAAACGGTAAAATGAACATCGTATAGAGAACGAAAAATTATTTACACTAACCCATTTATAAACCCCAAAAGATTGTTTTGAATTGCTAATCTTAATCTTAAACGGAATTCGACATTTTCTCTTTCATAAAGTTATCTGATGTACTTAACAAACTTTGGTACAATGTTCAACCTTTCAATCAACTAATCAATCGTTGAAAAGTTATCGAATTGATCTTCGATTCACTAGCGATAGGAGAAGATATTTTGGGATCCTGTCTTATTATCTATTTATGTACGAAACGCCCAAAATATTCCCCTTTTATTCAGCTCAAATCCTTTTGAATTATTCTATTTATTAATACTTTTTATTTCCTCTTTCTCATATCTAATTTTTATTACTGTCTCAGCGATAATTGTCACTTCACCATTTTTATCAAACCCAATCGTGACATCAAATCCATTCCCCAAATGTTTTCCCAAGTTGTATTCGATAACACCCTCAGCCCGTAGACATAGTAGGTTAAAATAAATTTTTCTGGAAATACCCAACATCATGTGAGGAACTCAGAGACGAGCAGTTTCTTATAATGGGGAGTGTACTCATCATTTCAATGTTTAACCCACGACTGCAAACTAATTTCCTGAACAAAAGGATATGTAGCATAATCTTGATTATCTGAAATCCAATTGACCGTGTCCGTGTTATCCGAGCTCCGATTAACCGAGTGACAGTGTTATTCGAACCGAATTCGATACAGAGTTTGTTTTTTCGCTTTTCTTAAGGTTCGAGTTTAAGTGTATGTGTGCATGGAACAAAAAGCGAGAAGGTACTGCGAAACAGAAGACCGATAAGGACATAAACAAGACAGTATGAATGGTAAATAACTCCAGCCTAGATTTACTGTAAAATTGTCACAATAAATACATACAGTACCAAATCCGAGTGTTAGATTATCCTTAATTCTAGCTTCATGAATTTTGAGTAGCAGTAGTATAATATGTAGTACAGTAACTTTTTCTGTATTTCGTAAAGGGTTTAGTGTTACTATGTCCGTATTATCCTAGTTTCGATTGTTTTCGATCCATGCTAACTAAGAGAATCTAGTTTCTATATACTTAAAACTACGTCATGTTTAATGCCTTTGAATATGATATGTACCTAAAACTCTAATGCACACACGAGGTTTTCGACTTATATCACTACTCTTTGAGCAATATTTATTTGAAAACTTTGAACTTCAAATTTTTTTATATTTTAATTAATTTCATAATTTGTACTCTGAAATATGATGAACCTTAAACTATCTGCCGCAAGTACAAGAAACAACCTACTCGCTTGTGGAGCTTTCTGCTGTTGTTGATAACGTTGCATTGAAGCCGGTATTCACTGTAGTCTCTTGTAAAATCGAAGTGAAAGTCGAATTTGTGTAAGGATAGCGGGTATCAGGACATTCGTTAGATAGTGAAAGTGGTGGATCAATTCTTCTCTCAGGAATGAAGCTGAAGCAAGCAGCTATTGCGATACCAGTCAGAAAACCGAGTACAACACCCTGAAACGGATTATACGTTTTAGGAAAATGAATTAAAAAGGAGTAGTATAAATCGTAACATTTCCAAGCCTGAAAAAATGATAAGACCCTACACAAAGAAACTATCCGTTTTAAGAGACTAAAATAGTCTATTTAAAATATGTTAATACTTCATATTACAACTGTAACTAAAGTGAGGTAGAATTAGAATAGAAAATAACACTAATTTAGGATACTGTCCTCATGATACTATAAATGGTACATTGAAATGACATCATTAAATGCATCAGAATTTATTTTATTACTTAAAATAAAGTAGTAATTACTACCGCTGAAAATAAAGTAGTAATACTTTATTTTCCGCAGTACGGTGGACAGAAGTCATCTCGAATTATCAGAAACTCTGATAATACGAACGTAGTAACGAAAACAGCAATAAGAAATACTGAAAAAATTACTGTACTACTACTGCTACTGAAAGATTCATAAAGAAAGGATTACAGGTTGTAGTAGGTCGCATTCTGAGAATTCTCCTATAATACTGATACTCAGCTAATCAGAGCTCGAAAAATCAAGGTTCTATTGTAAAATTTTTCGTATTACAATTCACTTAAAAGGTATGAATTAAATATAACAATGTATGCTTCGAACCTACCAAGCAGTTGACTCATTTAATTCCTCAAAAAAATATGAAGAAAAATATAAAGGCAAATTATTATCCAGTAATTCTCAATCCAATTAATAAATAAGTAATTTAACTAAAGCAATTAGCCCATCTAAAAATTGGATGATTGTGCAGAATGTTACGGTGTTAACATACAGTAAATGGGGCAGAAAATGTAAGCTGCATTTAGAGCTTAAAATGTAGCCTTTAAATTCAATTAACCTTTAATAAATATTTTGAATTTAGATGCCTTTAAACAATCGCTGTATTTCAATTGCAAATGAATGTGGAAATTTCTTATAGTACATGTTAAAAATTTCAAGATGGACAAAATGAAAAGAATGTATTTATATACAATCTTAAGATATAAATAACATTTTACGGAGGACCCAGAGATGTAGTAAAACATATTTATTTTTACTTGAACTGCTTCTGCAGAATACAACAAAGAGATACTATCTAACCGATAAGAATTAGAAACTAGCACAGTGTTCCAGTTCCCGTCTTTAAATGTATCTGCCTTCATAGTCAGAGACCTTTCTTTTCATTCATTAGCTTTTCGGAGAACACAAGAGTCTAAAATCATAAGACTAGGTCCAAGATTCTCTTCCAGTGCAGCTTAATATAAAAAAATATTAAAAGAAACTGACAAAACTTACACATCGTTCATGGTATAATATTGATAACAAAACTTAATAAACAATTCATCAATTAGAAATTTCTAGAAGAATTTCCTGCAGTCAACATCTACATTTGTAGGCGTCGGTCTTCATAAATGGTTTCCATGGAGGAACACCTGGAATTCCAAGGGCAGTACAGAGAAACCTTTGAGGTGAACTTGGATGTCCCAATCCTTTACAGGCTTAATAGGAATTGATGTCTGTTACATAGGTTATAGTATAACTAAAATTCATTTGGATACGTAATCAAGGAATAACAAAAATAATTTCCTAAGCCTACCTCTTCATTTGCAGCCGTAGTACAGGCTGCCAATATAAAGACGGCCAAGCTGGGTCCAGCAAACATCCCAACGACGAGCACTGTCATTCGAATCAAATTGCCCATTGACGCCATCAGGAAAGACAAGGCTATGCACAGCGTGCCGTAGAACAAACCTGAGACATAAGATGCACCATCAGCCTACACTCTGCAAAACGAAATTTTTTTTTGTGAAAATTGACCTAAGGCACTGACACTCAGTGAACTTTAGGAAAGTAATGGAGAGGTGTAACATTATGCGTATTGTGTTGATTCCAGTCAATGTGCCCCGGTAACTGGGGAATATTGGAATACTCTTTCTCTGGGGGAAACAAAACCTCGACACTGACTCAATATGGGTCATTACAGACAAAGAGGACAGCCATAGCTCCTTGCAATATTTAATGAGCTGTAACCAGATGGGAAGTACGATTGGAATTGATATCCTAAATAAACTTTCGCAATTGTAAGTTCTCTATATGGATACATTTACATCCCTTTCACGTGGACATCAGTGGAAGTAAAATGTCAAATAGCTTGTCAAAGGAGGGTATCTTAGAGTCATTGCAATCAAATACTTCTCTTAATTATTACGAATATTTTTTTGCGAAAAAGAAACTTCAGAACAATATATATTGGAAAAACTCCTCCCACTTATAGCTGATACCAGAGAAAATATCCCGGAGGTCAGAAGAACCATCTCTAGACTAGCCAGTGAATGGATTTTAGATCAATTTCATTTGATCATGGTTTAAAACATTTTGGAAGTATTGAATGATGTGATGTAATCCTCTTCTAATCACCTCCTTGCCTGCCTGGGCCTGAACATGGATAATCTGTATTTTAGTCCTTTGCTCCTCATGGACTTTTTGAAGTTGCATGAAATCGAAACTGTTCTAGCCTGTCCAGACCAAATGGGATAAAAAAAAAAACAAAGATAAGGAGGCTCACTGTGGCACAAATTGAATCGAAACCCGCGACGTGGCGTAAATAGGGACCTCCTCGTACCAACTAAATCGGCAAGTACACAAGGAGGAATTCGCATGGGAACTGTTGCATATCAAAGTCATTGAATTTAACCATCAGACAAATATTCCGTCGACCCATACTGAATTTTGACAAGGAAAATCCTGGGGAGGGCCCCTCTTGTAGGAATTTTTAACCAGTTCGCCTCCCATGACTTGGAGGGGAACTAGGAAATCTCCCACATCCCGTTGATCTTCGTCGAAGATCGAGTGCAACTCTTCAAATTTTAAAAAGGTGGATTGCTGCGAAAGAAGCAGACATTGCGAGCTTAGGGTGGCAAGTTCAGGTCCAAAATTCGGGAATAATCAAGGCGAATGAGTACCTCTTTTCTTGGAACAGGGCTAGTATATAATGAAGAACGAGTACTGATAATGAACAAATTATCAACGTGAAAGATAGATTTGGTAACATGTCCTTGCATATCTTTATTTTTCACCTGTTTTCACTATAATCCAAGATGAGAAAACTTGTGCGGATTTCAAAAGCATTTAAGCAATCGCTTCTACTACCAATTTCTTTTCCCTGAGCATTTAATTCTTTTTCTTTTGGCACCAAGCGCTTTGCTCTTATCTTATCGATGTAAACAGTTCCAATAAATATCTTACAAGTTGATGAGATATTAATTTGTGTCGGTGTGGAGAAATTGAGGTCAAATATTTGAATCTTCCAAATGTCTTATCAGGTCCGCGGTAGCCCAGTTGATAGAGTCGCGAATTAGTGAAAGGAGAGTTGCGAGTTCAAAACTCTATCCAACCAAAGACCCTCGTGTACGTAGGGTTGGTGCACATTAAATCTGTCGTGGTCTCAAATCTCCTCAAGTTGGTATGGCGTGGAGGGTGGGGTGTCAACTCAGGTGTTGGTTTCATCATCTGACCAGGGTTCAAAATTACGAGGTTTTATCCTCAAATCTCTCCCTTCGGGATGGATCCCGGACCATGTGTGTCACACACAAAGTGTTGTTTCCTTTAAAAGACGCTAAATATAAATATTCTCGTCGCATTTTTAATGAAAAGGAACCTGAAGTGACGGTTATACCCGTTTTTCTCTAAATTTAAAGGTTATTCAAACTAATTTCATGCTCTCGAACAGGATAGCGGAGCATTTTTTTCGCATTTAAACTATCGTCTTTAAGATTTTTACTATTTTCCAAATTTTATTTTTCCTTTGCTACAGTTTTTCTAACATTAAGTCACCAGTCACCAAAGTAAACCTAACCTTCAAACCTGAGAAAAAAGGGTACTTTAAAAAACATTTCACAAGTTGTTTCAAAACCGCTCGGGTGTTTATATTCGTACAGGGACTGCATTTAGCGTACAGGCACTAAAAGCTGTTCTTTAACCCTCATCAAATGGTTTCGACGAGATATCTCGTCATCAAGGTTTGTTTGATGGTGGTCAACCAAAACCAATTGTTTGATGATGGCCAGACATCTTGTTATCAAGATAATACTGATTTTTTATGATGACGAGAAATCTTGTCCCTCAAAATGTGGTCTATTTTTCTCAGGACGAGATATCTCTTCCATCAAGATCGGGTTCGTTTTGCTAATGACGAGATGCCTCGTCTAGACAACCACGAAGAGGGTTAGGTATCAACCCCTTCAGAATTCATCTGTGCTAATGAGACTTTTCGGATCAAATGCTGTCGGTGATTAATTGCTTAATTGCTCTTGTGTCATGCCCGGAGTCTTACAATTCCCCATATTCTAACTTCCTGCTATGAGCTATCTCTATCAGCTATTTTTACTACCTCATCACCCAGTTAGCCTCTTCTGTTGCATCACCCACCTCATAATACACTGTTTAGGATTTGCATCATCTCCAAAATTTTGAAATTTTGAAATTGCAACAAATTAAGGACACTGGTCTTCAAAACTAATACTTTTTTCATGAAGGATTTTATTTCGTGAATAGTTTCGAAAAATAGTGTTGGATGTCGATCCTAGTTCTTAATTGTAAATATTTAGTCAAGTATCTTTTGCTTATGTTTAATTTAGTGGAAATGATTGTTGACTACTTTGTAGAAAGTACAAAATTTTACTTTGTGGAAAGTAAAAGAAAAGAATAATTTGAAAGACTTTTCACGTTGAAGCAGAATTGTATAAATATTTGTAATATCTATACAATCTCGTAATCTATTGTATTTTCCCCATCCAGTTAGCCATGGTCAAAATGGTATCGTTATACGGCGTTTACTTTTAAAGTTCACATCATTTTATATAAGTTGGGTGATGATAAGGCCTTGATTTTGGAGTTAATTTGGCGACTGTATAGATGATACACACAATTTCGGTAACCCAGATCTTCTCGCTTAGTAGCAGAATGAATATTTGTGATCGCCTCTTTCCACCTAGTTGACGAAAAGCTAACGCCAAGCTCAAGTCCTTACCGTTAAGTAGATTTCGACCTACAAGTTTTAAAGTAAGACTTGCAGAACAATGCTCAACATTTTATCTTCCACATTATGCTTTGTAATTGTACACTACACTTATTCTTTGATTTAAAAATTTATGAACTTTTATTTTTGTAAGTGATTTTTTAACATGAAAACAATGTTCGGAGTGAATAAGAATCAAGATTTCTAACCGGATCAAACGCTTGGTGAACCAAAGAATAAGTGAATAGTTATTCAATAAATATTACTCACTGATCATTTTTGTGTAGAACACTGATTTGGAAACATTAGGGAAAAAAGACCCTAAGAAGTCCTCAGATGTGACTGCAGCTAAGGAGTTTACCGCAGATGATACTGTACTGAGAGATGCACTGAAGATTCCGGAAACGCAGAGACCAGGAAGGCCAGGGAATTCACTCATGGTGCTGGTGATAAAATAGGGCATCAGCTGTAAGAAATGGTGGATGGGAAAAAAGTCTTCAAATTTCTTTTCTGGTTCAGAGTGGATATGGACAATTCCACGAAACAAGTGAAAACAAATTTTATTTGTACACGGTCAACTGCTTTAAAAAAGCAGAAGTGTAGAGATTTCTTGCTGTGAATTTTATTATCTTTGCTGATAAGTATTTTTAATATTATTTTGTGTACTTTTGTTTAATCAGCATACAGATTTAATGTTAATAATATGTTAGAAAGCTTCCTAGCATAATTATATGTTAGAAATTATTATTATAGTAGAGGAAATTATGTGTTCAATTTCGAAACAGATGTTAATAACTAAGTCCATTTAGCAATAACTTAGAAAACAATGCTAAATTTTTGTAACGTAAGTCACAAAAAATTATAATTATTTTATAATAGTCTACTTTTAAAGCGAAAACTTTCACATTTCCTCTTACTTAGTGTAAAGACTAAGGGTAAACGAAAATGTTATTCAATTAAAGCTTTTTTAAAGATAGAGAACATTTAGTTTTATAACCCGAGTCAACAAGTAATCTGAGTCACTTGTTGAATGTCGTGCAGTTGAAATTGGTTTCATTTTTCTGTTAAAATTTGAAAACTGCACATAATAGATTTCCTTTGTAATAGATTTACTTTTAGTAAAATGTATTCTTTTTTTATACGACTTTATAATAAATTTGTGTTTAGTAAAATTTATTCTTTTTTATATAGTAGTGAATTTATCTTATTGCATTCACCTCCAACAGCTAGAGAGGGATAGAAAACGCAAAGAGAAATTGAAACAAGAAGTTTTAAAGAACAAAGAGACTCAAAGAATGAAACATTTCAATTGTACAAGAATGAATATACTTTTAGCAAAGCTATGGCCATGGCAAAAAGTGGTTTACCCATCACACCACGTCTTAAAGAAGTTGTGGTGAGGAAGCTGTTTAGAAGATTTGTAATATAAATTTGAATGTTGTAAGTTTTAATTCAATTAGTTCTCATCGGAAATCATCATCTTTGAGTAGAGATACATAAGGTAAAATTATATAATTTGATGAAAAAGATGATATTGATCGAATGGCTCCTGTAAGTAAATATGTTGTTACGATTTGGGAAGATAGCATTCAGATAAAAAATACAAGCTCGTAATCTAATGTACTCATTGTAAGAAGTGTTTGAAATATTCAACACTATAAATATTCAACACTTCTATTATCATAGAAGTTAGCCTAACATTGTACTTTTGGTAACGAGATGCAGAAAACCTTCAAATGGTAGAAGGTTATGAGTCATATTCAAATTTGTATACATTTATTTGGGAACTCATTCTCAATGCAAATCAATCTTTGCATGATCTTGCAATTTCTTGCAACTTTTCTGAAAAATATACTTGCGCCTATCAGTACGAGGCACAAGTTTTACACTGAAAAAAGAAAGTGAGCTTGTGTTTACAACTGCTGTATATTATTAGGTTTCCATTCATCTTGTTGTATTAGCATTGAATTGTTCGGATCATTCCAAAAGAGTTTACATTTACATACATCTCTTATTTATTACAAAATATTCCAACTTCTGTGTAAAATGTTGAAATTTGTTCTGATAGTCCATACGGGTTCAGTTTAGAAGTGGATACATAACATGCTCTTAACGCACTAGAACAAAAATATAAATTATATAGTACACACATATAAAATGAAGCATTGAAGAGTGAAACACACCAAGCCAAAAATCATAATTATCTTTCAGCTTGAAAATAAACGTTGTTCGGAAGCTTGCTTAGCCGGGTGTACATAATATCAAATCATAGTCTTACCTGATCTGCAGAGTATATGGGTTTGCTAGGCGATGTGAGTGGATCACAGGATCGAAAATACGCATAGAAAATGAGACCAGAAAAACAGCATAGTAGCTGGAAAGCAACCACCATCGGAATGCTTAAGAATGTAGCTCTAAAATGAATAAAATATCTATAGCAGTCTCCTTAGAAACTATTAATTCTGAAAAGAAATATGTATGTTTTCCTCAGAGCTCTAAAAATGACAGTTCATTGTTAAAACATTTTCTTTTTTACATTATTTTAGCTTAAGTCAATGTTTTTATGTCACAAAATTGATGAGATAAATATGGTTTTATTCTGTTTAGAATGGTCTCGGTTATATAATATATTAGCATCATATTTTCGTATAAATGAATGGGGACAACTTAAATTAATATCAGAATAAACGTAGCCCAAATTTAAAACCCTCAAAAAATGACAAATAAACATTAAAATAGTATAATAGAATGGTCTGCAGCTATTTCGGTGGAACAAAGAGTCCGTCATCAAGACCAAAGTAAACAAGGGAAATTTTTATTTGCAATTTCATAATTTAAGTGTGCAATGAAAAGAATAACCATGAAATTGAATGCCATTTTTGGTTAAATTACGGAACTATTGGATGGCGGTCGATTAAAATTATGAAAGGCCGCCAATGATATGATGATTGAACCCTCTGTTCAATCCTAACATAATTTTCGAAACAACTTTTCGCAACCTAAAGAAAAAACCGTTTTTGGAGTTTGTTGAGAATAACCGTTATTGAAACATCCCAACCAGTTTATCAAAAAATTGAAAATTTTCTATTGCCCAATTCAAACCGCGAAAGTACTAACAATTCATTCATGCGATGAGCGTATAAGTTTTTGTTCTGCACTGGGGAATTTCGATGTTTAAATAATTAATTTTGCATTACTACAGTTGTTATTTTTAGCATAAGCAATTGTTTAATACTGATTTGAATTACAAAGTTACAAAAAAGATTTACAAAATCGTATGATTTCATTACATAAAGAAATAACCTATCAGAAGATACAACAGCCAGTTAAATAGATATATAAATAATTAATATTTGGATGTGCTGTAAATATAGTATGTATGCGACAATATTAGACTTAGTTGGTAGTACCTACAGATAGATTCTTTTAAATTTACTTTACAGAAATTGCTCTCGCGTATTATGAGAAAAGTTTAGTTTTTGGACTGTTAGTTTTTCTGCTGTACCTACACTCTAAACATTTTTAAAACAAACCAGCTCCACTAAATTTCTGGAAATAAAATTTGGAAGTTCTCTACTCGGGCCAATAGTTAAATATATTTATTTTGAGAAAGCTGAATTTGGAAGCCTTACATTTTAGACCGCTTCAAGTTTTTTAGTGTCAGCAATCTCTGTATTTGCATCTGACCTCCACCGTAAGATGATGTTGTGATAATAAGTCCTTGGAAAAGTACATTGAAAAACGTGTAGTGTGCTGCCATATCGAAAGAGAATCTGAAATGTAAACAGTCAATTTGTAAACAAGATAGATTTTGTTCTTTATTAAGTCTTAAGAGAGTTTAGAAATGCCTTCTTAAATATCCACGAATATTTTTAGGGATATATATTTAAGCTAAAAGAAGCTTTGCTATAAAACCTTTAACTTCCGGTTCAATTTGAAGCAATTTTAGGAACCGAATGGTGATTATTTACCAAAATGGGAAGTGTAATAATCGTAAACAAAGGAAAATGTAAATATTTCGAAAAGGGGTTTCATTCGTATATGTGATTTTAGAATACATTTGCTTCTGAAGTATCCATAGTATACTTAAACGTATTGAAGGCGTTTTTATTTTGTAAAAAGGTAATCATCAAACAAACATTAGTACACAAGTACTTAAATAATGACTAATCAAACTAACCATTGAATTTACTAAATTAAGTATATTTAATACAGTATAGCAAGAATGAGTAAACAAAAAATGTGTATTTAGAACAGATGAATTGCCATTATGCACAATGCACAAGCATACACGTGAAACTTTCGTAAATCCTAATCAAAAAAGCAGTTCCGTATCAAATTTCTGTGTAATTATTTGCCAAACTTTTCTCCTATATTACAATTAATTTTAATTCAAAACGCAATCCCCTTTTTAAAACTCTGATAATTTTTGTAGAAATAATGAAACGGTACCATATCAGTGAAAAATCGAACAAATGTATGGTCAACCACCTAACTCACCCCTAGTTGCAGCTCTGGAAAAGAGAATATTTCAAACAAGGAACATCGGTTATGACAAAGGTATTTCAGAATTGTGGTTAACCAGATCTTTACGGACGAAATATCTAGTCATAAGAAGAAAACTGTCCACCTCTTGATCTCTTCATCAAGAAATCGGTAATATCTTGATGACGAAATATCTCGGCATTAACAAAACTGATTAGATCTTTATGGAAGAGATATCTCGTCGCAACTACTTGAAGGGTTAATACAGATCCCACCAAGTAACCTACCCGCACCAGTCCTCTTGGAAACATTCAAGTTCGATGGGCACTCTTGGGAAGAAATTGAAATAGAAAAAGAAAGGTAAATAAATTATAAACTTTAGAACCTATGAAGTTCGATTATCATCATTGAGTAAATCTAATAAATCCCTTCCAGTTCTTTACCGTAGACTGCTAAGAAGTCTGGAAGAACTGGCTCCGACAAACTCCATGTCGTTTCATATAGAAATTTTCGAATTATCCTAGCAAACAGAAAGTCAGGACTTGTCGTTTGTTCTAGATGTCTAGAGCTGCTCAATTTATACGTATACTCATATCTTTCAGATAGCCTCGTAATCCAAGTCATTTGTATCATGAAAATCTATGCCTCAGCCTGATTTCAATTCAAGATGTGACCTTCTATGACTGAAGAATCGCATCATCTGGGGAGAAAAGTAAACCATACCTATTGGACCGAATAAATGTGTATACAACTATATTTTTAAATGCCAACCAGAAAACAATCTATTTAAAAAAATTCTTTTATTTCTATTGGACGAGTCAAAACGTTTGTTGGGTTTTTAAGTAAAAAATTAATATTTTTAGTATCGTAAATAACTTAATTGGAAAATGTATTGACCATTTTGTTCCACTATCGTCTACCATTTTTCAGATAACTTTATAATTACCTCCTCCCAAAACTTTTTATTTCTCTGAGTAAACTATTCCATGTGCCTTTTGTTGTCTTCCAAGAAGTTGAAAGTTTTCAATTGAAATAATTTCGTAAAGATTGCTAAATGGAAATCGGAAGGTGCAATATATGGTGAATACGGCGGATGTGTCAAACATCCCAAACAAATTGTAAATTTGTGCCTGGTCTCGAAAGGAACCTCTTGTGTTATCGTGGTAGATTAAGCCATTTCTGTTGATTAATTCCGGATGCTTGTCGTTGAGTGTTGCTTTCAATTGGTTTAATTAGGAACAGTTGTCGGAATTAATCGCTTGGTTTTACGAAAGAAGCTCTAAGTACACACACATTCTCTTCTAATCCCACCATATAAACATCACCTTCTTTGGATGAAGATATAAGGATTACTAATTATGTTTTCAAATATATACAAAATCAAAAACTATGTTAAAATATAATATCAAATCCAAAAATCAAAATATATAAATTACAATTATTTTAATATCAATCATTCATTAAAAGAATTTCCTCATAAATGAGCTTGTATATTATAAAGTTAGTGCTGCTCTAAATCAAAAATGCAAAATCAAGTTAGCTTAATCACAATTCGTGCCTTAACTCGATCTCCTACCTATTTGTAGAAAATGCCAGATATATTGTGAGGAAAAATCGTTCGCTATTTTTCATTCTTGAATACAAGTAAGCAAGAGCAAACACTTAAAGCAGAAATTTCAATTTATTGTAAGATATAAATTAAAGAGACGTAATAGTTAGGACTTCCCAGGTAATAGACAAATATGCATTCAGAACAACCCCCTTCATAATGTCCTGAAATGAGAATAATAACAATTATAAGCACCACTTTTTATATTAACCTCTGAGCGTAGCGAGATTTCGGGGTTACGTAGCGTTACTTTTATCCCACAACACACTTGATGACTAAATAACCACATCTTTCAATAGAATTCATAGATACGTTCAACACTTAATACCATGATTTTGCATTTTTGATTTAGAGCAGCAGTAACTTTATAATGTACAAACCCATTGATGAGGAAATTCCAAAGAATTGAATCCTTTGGAGAATGATTTTATTGGCTCTTTCCTAAAAATAGAATCATTTGGAACGACTCTATTGGCACATTCTGTAGAATAGAATCCATTTAAAAGATTCGATTGCTGATTTCCTTAGAATAGTATCTCTTGGAAATATTCTACTGCTCCTCTCCTTAGAGTAGAATCCTCAAGAGATATTCTATTGGTCAAGAACATCAAAATTGGCTAGAAGTCATACAGAGAAAACTGCAGGTTGCAAGGTCGAATTATGCGTGTGAACCTCTCAAAGGATTGAAGTAATCTTTATGATTGTAAAAACATTCAGGCACATTAATTATTTGTCGTTTAAGGTGTCAGCAGATCTAGTTTTGAAACTATCTCCAGTGTTAAAGAGACTGGTTAAAAAAAATTCTGTACAAAATCTATTCCATCTACTGAACTACCATTGTACTGAAATTTGTGTATGCTTTTGGGAAGTCGAATCTACCATTGAAAACTCTTGCAGTAAGTACGAGGAGGGATGCTTACACAACAAATCATTCAAAAAGTACATGCTACACATTAACACCCCTGAAAGCGTTATGTATTTATTAACTTTACTTATCTGAAGAAATACATGAAAGCAATTTGCTGAAAGATTGCAAGAAAACAATAAATAATGTCAATACAAACTTCGGAATAATCAGCCGTCCACCGTCACTTGCTGTCTTAAATACATTCGAAACACCGCCCAAATCCAAGCTTCCTTTTATGGTTATGGTAAAGAGTCCTACGAACATAAGAATAGCCTGGAACACATCAGCCCATAACACTGCTTTCATGCCACCCTGAAACAAAAATTCGGTATTCAACAAATTCAAAACTAACTCCTCGACAATTTTGAGCCTTTAAATTAGTCTTTAATACGAAGAGTTGTAGAGTTATGAAACTAAAATTCACATATTATTTTACATTTACGTTTTCCAGTTATGTTAAGTCGCACCTTTCCAGTTTTCAATTGAATTCCGGTTTGTTTCTAAAAATCAAATTTTAAATATAAAATATTGATTTTATTAGATACAAAACCTCATTTTTTGATAAAAAATAAAATGAAGTTTTAATGCTCTAAATGTAAACTCAAATATGTGTCACACAAAAGCGTATTTCAAAAGAAGCCAAAATTTACTTAATTTTTTCTGCTTCAGTGCCCAACGTTTCGAAAGTGAACAAAATTCCTTAAAATTCAGTAAATATTAATCTTACAATTATGATAACCGATAAATCTTTCAACATTCTTAAAAATTATAAACTGCTAGAGAATTAAGCAAAGAAAATAACATCTGTATATAAATAGAATATTTTAATATTGAATTGTAATATTTCTGTAAGAAAATTAAATGGAACGAAAAATCGAAGCAGCCCTCCTCATATAAAAACAAGAAACATACTAAAAAAGGAGTATGTGAAAAGCAGTGTATCTTCCATGTAATATTTACCAATGTACAATAGAAAGTGCACACAACACCAACAGAAATAATAGACATCCACATTGTCAAACTGGTAACTGCACTCAAAGCTAAAGCTGGAGCATATAGACTAGCGGCAGTAAAGAGAATCTGAAAATAAAATGCAAATAAATTCAAGATGATGTAAAATAAAAAAGAGTATGCTAGTTCTTAATAACTCGAGTAAGTTTTCTCTACAGACAACTGAACTTTCAACTGATGAAACACATTATGTTGTTATTTATCTTACTTGATATAGATAAAATTACATCAAGCCCATTACCCGTTTTACTTGAGGCCTCAAGAACCAGCTCAAGATGGTGAATAAGATAGACTGAGGAACAGCTGAGACAGTAGATGATATCCTCGGGCGAGGCCTGAGCTGAACTTCATTTAGATCACAATGTAAAATGCTTGCAACTCAACTCAATCATCATTGATTTCACTGAAAACCCTAGAGAGAAGTCTGATTCTTACTGTCTCATTTTACCCAAGGAGCCACCTGGCTATATGCATAAATACCAGTCATGTGTGAGTCAGAGAAGTCCTTCAAATTCTGTTCATACAAGCTTTAATTTTCGATGCTATTTCATCACGGGTAAGTTTGTCGCAAGATGGTAACGCATCTTGACTTCCCTCCAGATCCAAAAGATCGACGGTTTCGTTCCTTGCAGACCAATATGAGAAGGGATGCATTAAAGTATTGTAAAGACCCAGAAAACCCTTCATTTGCGCTCCTCCACAGATGAACTAAAGAGAAAACTGCTAATTCAGATATTTGAAGTAAATTTCTTAAATTGTCTGCGATTTCTATTGTATGCATATTTTACTTTTGGAAACAGGATAAATTTAGAAAAAACATGTAAACACATTACTCAACACATCATAATTTTGCAAGTAAAACATTGGCTGACACCATTATCACATCTATATCTGGAACTTATGGAAGTGTTTACTTATCCAATAATTGAAATAATGATTTTCTTCATTTTCTGGTTTTAATTTTTTAATATTGAGAAAAAATTCATGCACGTTAAAATTGTATACTGAACTCTAAACTATACATAATAAAATATTCCATATTCACAGGGTGACTATCCTATGCTCTGTAATGACTAAATATGCCAATGGTACATCCAATCAAAGAGCTTCCAAATTTCACTACATTTAAGTATAACGTGTGCCACATCCAGCAACTTATTTCATACTAGAGAATGTGTTCGCAACAAAAATTCCTTATTTTTCACAAATAAAAATTAATTCATTAAAACTTTGAGGAAAACATACAAAATGAATGGCAAAAAAGCTTCCGTACGCACTATGAAAATTGATTAGAACGTGCAATCCAGCTGTTCCGCATTCAATTATCACATCTATGGATTGAAAAAGAACAGTATAGTGTAAGTAATTATTTCATATGATTTGTATACCTGTCGATCGCCTAAAATGGGAATTCCAAAAGCTATTCGCGTGTTGGTGATAAAGTTGAGAAATGACGGTTTATCAATGAGGAAAATATTGGCGAAATAGCAAATAAATCTAAATCTACGGTAAAAATCACTGAAAGATATAATTAGGTAGAAACTTGAAAATAGGAACAGATCCGTAAGACCTCAGAAATTGAGCCATATACACCAGGAATATTCTGCGAAAAGTTCGCGATAATCCACGAATTAGTGCACCACAACTTTCATTCTTGTTGAAAACATTACAATCTTTAAATATAACCTCAGACTAAGAAAAGTAATAAATAATAAATAGGTGGCTACAATGGGCATGTTGCACATGCGAAGCCATTCATTAGCAAACTTAACAGAAGAAAGCGTCTTGAGTTTGCAAAAAAGCATGTAAGCCCTTAACTTTTTGGGATTCTGTATCAGGAATGAATCAAAATTTTGTCTATGGTTCAGATGGACGAGTTATGGCATGGAGAAAACCAAAATAACAAATGCAAACAAAACTTATTTAGAACTAAAACACGAGGAGGAAATGTAAAGGGTTGCATGAGTTCATCTGGAGAGTATAATTTATGTTTTATTGAAGGTAATATGGGATAGCTATGCGTACCTAGACACTTTGAAACAAAACGTCCTTGCTGGCGATACGAAACTGTCTCTTGGAAGATCATTTATCTTCCAAGAGGGTAACGATTCAAAACACTGCAACGTTCTGTAAAGAATGATGCCTTTACCATATGTCGCAGCAACTTCACACACCACCAGTCTCCTGATTTAAGCCCCATGGAACACTTACGGGAAGAAATCGGTCGTGAACTAAAAAATTATGATACCAGCAGCAAAGATAACCTGAAAAGTGCCATTCTGGACGTCTAGAACAAAATTACTCCAGAAACAGCAAAATGACTTGTGGGCGACATGCCTAAACTTCTGAGAGGTCATTAAAGCAAAAGCAGGTTCAACTGACTATTAAATGATGAAACATGGGGAAATAACATTTAATGAAATATTTTTCACAGTACGGAGACTTTTTTGCTTTACATTTGCCACATTTTGCGTTATTGTGAATTATGCGTTAAATTATCTTAATATTTTTTTGTTTAAATGCCCATTTAAACTGTCTATACAATTATGCTCATCTGTTTTTCCGTTTTTATTTCTTCAGTATTTATATTCTGCAAATAATAAAGCAATTTGTTTCAAACAGTAAGAGCGTACGAAAACACACACAATTTTACTCACTGTATATCGTTGAAACAAGTATATTCTTTAGTTTTACCCTTAACTTATTATTCCGATTGAATCAAATTTGAGTTCTGTAATATCCTTTTTGATATTAAAATCTCCTAAAATTTTATGAATAGCATATATTAGATACAATTAAACGATTAGCTGTAATGTTCTTAAATTAAACTGAAGATAAAATGTTTTCTTCTAATTCTTCATACACTGATGATACACTATGCTGCCACGTGCTCATAAATACCTGAAAGAAAACAAGAATTCCAGGTTCAAGAACACGATTAGGCTTCGATGATAGACTACATTTTCCCATAACTATTTTTTTCATTAAAATTTGTACTTTCTATAATGACATTATAGATCTTTTGAAGAAGCACTTGGTGGTAACGAATCATAACACTTCAAACATATTTATTTCTTGATTTAACGTGAGTATTATATTTCTCATTTCCATTCTAGTTGTGTAATACTTTACTAATCTCTTTCTTCCAAATAAACCTTTAAATTTTTCATATTTTTGAATAATTTTCTACCGATAATATAATCAAAATTTTGATTATTGTTGAAATATACAAATAACTTACCGACGAAATTCCAAACATCGCTGACATCATTCTTCTTATCACTTTACCGAAACGTTTTTCCAAATACTAAAAAATATATCAATAATTATATAAAATTCATCAATTAAGAAAATCTTAAAAAAATTTTAATGATGAAGAATAGCGTATATTGTTAAATTCAGCAGGAAAATTAATATTACTTGAAAGTACCACTTAAAATTATAAGGATGACTTGATACACACAAAATTAAAATCATTAAATGATTTTTATTTTAATTTAATAAACTTTTGATTTATTACTTTTTTTAAATTTTACGGGTTTCATTCTCAACATCAATAATACATACCATAACTATGAACAAGAACGAATAATTGTAAATAATGCATTTTCTCTTGATGAGTAGCAAATGTTATTTCGCAATTTCTTTTGTCAGAAAGTTTAGAAAATGACTATTATCCTCCTCTTAAGTTAATCAGAGCTCCTTCACCGTTGCTTTTATGTGACCTGTTTAAATGATAGTGGTTAGGTTTTTTTATAGGAAAGGACCATATCTGGTCAAGTTGTGCCAAACAATTCTTTTTCCTTCAAATTTTATAGTAGTGAATGTTTTGAAATTTACCAGTGAGTAACCGAACGAGAACAAAAAGCTCACATACGATCATAAAAAAACATGAGTTTATACTACGATTATAGAAAACTGATTCAGAGGAATAGTTTTACGAGACATAGAATGAGAGATGGCTATGATCACTTTCACAAATCAACCCCTAAGTATAGTAGGGTCGTAAATGTTAATAAAATGATTGCCCTTAGGTTGCTGAATTGTGGACTGTATTCTTTATTACTGAAATATTTGCATTGATATACAAGAGACCATTGTCTCATAAACAATTACTATAACCTTTCTATATCGTCGACAAATTCTGGCAATTATCGAAAAAGAAAGAGATTTTGTGAATAAAGTGGCAAATGAACAGATTTAAGGGGCAAGTAACAGAATTTTTTCAATATTGGCTATACGAGTAAAAGTGACCAGATCTTGATGGACGAGATATCTCGTTACAAGAAATAAACTGGCCAGATCATGATCTCGTGAACATAAAAAATCAACAATATCTTGATGGACGAGATATTTTGTCGAAACCACTTGAAGTGTTAAACCTGTCTGTCATAAAATTTTAAAATAATTCAAATTCTCCACTTGTAATTAACACTTAAAAATTTATGCTATTTAATCTATTTACTAGAATACAACACAGGATAATGACGCATCACTCACGCACATAATTAAGGTAATTGCAGTAGAAATAACGCATTCTCTTTGAATAATACCTCATATGCAGTGGATACGTCATTGTTGAGGAAAATTGGCAGAAAAACGTATGCCGAAATGATGGGGCCAATTATGAAACCTATGTTCATGAGTGCCATATTCGTGCCGTACAGGTACATTTCTGCCGGTATTCCCATGAGTGTAGTAGCGGACAAGAATGTGGCAAACAGAGAGAACGCGACGGGGAGTATTGACATGTCTTTCCCTGCCAGAAGATATTCATCGTTGGATGCCTTCTTGCTCGTAAACTGGAAATAGATTCCAATTAAGGACGATACAGCCAAAGTTGCAGCGAAAATTGTGTAATCTGCAGCACCTAGAATCAGCTTCTCTGAATTCATGTTTGACGATCTGAAAAAAATGTGGTCAATCATTTATTTTCTATTTCCAATAAAGGCAGAAAAACAAATGCTCAACTACAAAGGTTAGCAACAAAAAAACGCACAAACAGTGAATAAAATTGGTAAATAAAAGTAAGACAAGAAAGGGAAATAGTTTGTTGCTCATTTGTCCTTTAGTCTCCCTGTATGGGCTGCAGAAATTCCGACTAGAGCGCGCCGTACAAATTTGCAAGTGGAGGATGTCCATTTCTTGAGAACTAGTACAAAGGAGGCACAGGTGCTCAGAATGTTTAGGTATTAGATATGTTTAGCTAAGCAATCGTGAGCAGTCAGAAGTTGTTAGTTGTCGATGAAGCAATAAAGTTGAAGTAGTAATTGAATCAATGATCATATTCTGAATTCAAGTAGTGTCACTCAATGATCCAGGCCCAATATCTATTTAAAAGCATTATTAATCTGAGCCGGATTTACTCTTTTGCCACCTGGTGGCTAACCTAAAATATCCCACTTGAATTCCTGTTGTATCACTTGCCATCCAATTGTCGGATACCTTTATCATCTTCCGTACCTTGCAAAGCAAGGGTTTTGATATTATGATTTGTTGAGCCCCGAGTGATGTGGGCATCAAATGTGGCAAGCTCACTAACAGTGTTGCGAAAGCAACATCCGTTCCATTGCAGCAAAATGTCCCTTTTGTTGTCATCAAGATGTCCTCAAAGTACATCAACACCTTGTGTCAAGAGTCATGGAATCTACAAGTCACCAACAAATAGCATTTCTTCAAACCATTAACATCAATCGCCAGTGTCTCCAATTCGAATGGCTGATGTCCAACTGACCAGTTTTCACATTGAACACTCGAGATTCGCTCATCGGCATCTTTATCAATCTTAGAGAGTACCCTAGATGACTATTATGTTCGACTTCCCTTCAATATTCATCCCATCCTAATTTCTTACCTACTTTTCAATCATCATCTCAAATCCTCCAAGAGTACAATTCTAAATTTACAGGATTTCATTGGAAAAAATCAACTTTCAAATATTTTTGCCCCATTTACTAACCATTGACTTTTTAAGTCTTAAGTAGTTTTTTTGTGTATTCAATTATACTTCAATTATAACTAAATTATATTCAATTATACTTCGAAATTTCAAAACTTATATAAATTCAAATTATGTATCTACTTCTGACTCAAGTCTTGATTTCTCATTGTTGGTCTAGTTCAACATCCTGTGTTTAATTTTATAATATTGCGTCTGGCGCAGCTTTACTGGAAACATATTTGACACGTTGGGGAAAATGTGATCAATAAAGTAGATAAGGATTCGAATTAATAATCATATCCTGAATTCAAGTAATTTCATTCAGTGAACCAGGTCCAATATCTATTTAAAAGCATTATCAGTCAAAGACAGACTTCCTCTTTTGCCACCTGTTGCTCAACCTAAACTTATGCACTTCGCTAAGCCATGCATGACTAAAACCAAGAGAGAGCACTTCCTATCATTAATAAAAAATTATTTCCATAAAAGTTCCGTTATGCTTCTCCGTTATTTCGCCGGATCAACATCTCATAAACTAAGGTCAATCCAGATATATGGCCAGGATACACACCATTTTGCATTCTAAATTAATTCATTTTGCTCCTATCCCTTCATATATTTCCTACAAAGGTCCATTAACTAATTGATGATCTTTATATTTGTTACGAGAGTAATACTTGATAGGCGTGTTGGGTTACGTTTTATTGCATAAGGGTCATATTTGGCTATGCTGCGCCAAACACAAGGCAGACTATGTGCATACATACAAGGCAAGTTTTTACTGACTCGGGAAAGAGAAATACACTCCAATTCTTAATAGGACAAGCTAAACCAAAAGCATATGAGTGGTTTACTTTCCATACTAGCATTTTGTTCTATCGTACTAAGGAAAAGAATCTCCACTCACAAAAAATTAAAAAGATTCTAAATTGTAAAAATCATACCAGACATCTGGGAATTGGAAGTCAAATATTTTTCCTCAAATTAGAAAGAATTCTATCTGCATGAATTGATGAGAGTAATGAAGAATACAACCCAAACTTGTATATTGTCTACAGTTAAAATCCCAGCCAGGGAAATGAGATCAGCGTAACATCGCGTAGTAGGTAAGTTATAGTCTATAGACGGTTCCTTAAAATTTCAATGCATACCAGGTCATATTAGAAGGTTACTTGATCCTAATCCTTAGAGATCATTTCAACCTTCCGTGAAAGTTATCTTTAGATGATTCTGATCCTTGTTACCGGATGGGAAATGCAAAATAGGCCCTTTTGAAGTTAATTTATGTCATTTCCTTCTTAACGATAATAAGTCCAACTTTTAGGTGACTTTTAGATTATAATCAGGGGCGCACCACTACGGAGGGGGCTATGGGAACTTAAGCCACTCCCAGAACGTATTAAAAGTAAAAAATATTCTCTTATTTAATTCATTTATTGCTTCTTTAAAAATCCTGTATAAAAGTGTATTTCGATATTTTCTCTTTGAAGGGTCAAATAATATTTATTCATTGCTTTTAGACCACTTACAAAAGCGTTCCATTCCTTATTTACTAGGATTAGATAAAATAATTGAAAATTTTAATATTTCATTGAAACGTTGGCACCTTTTCTTTGTAACACACTCCAAAACTATTCTCTAGGTAACGCGCTCTGAAACTAGTCTATACTTTTTAATAAATGGAAATAAATTTAGGATCGTTTTTTATGGAAAATTGAACAACAAATTCATTTTATTTTATTTGAAATAAAAATGTACGTTTTACATTATAATTCTATGGGACTTAATTAGTTAACATTTTCTTTCCTCCAGAGATGCAATACATTCCGATAGGTTTCAATTCCAGCCAAACATCAATTATTTTTGAAGGTTGGTTGCGTTTTTATTTGGCCAAAATGTGCCAAACACACGACAGACGATGTCAACTAATGGATACACACAGAAGGAAAGTCTTACTGGTACAGAAAAGGGAAATTTACTTGGGATAAGTAAGTAAGAGAAATCGAAGCTGGACGCCTACAACTCCCAAGTTGCTAGCAGAGGGCAAGTCCACTTAGCCCCTACTTCTGAAGAAAGCTTTAATTTATGACTTTTATCGCTTTAATATATCTATACTAATGTTGTCAAAACTCTATCTAATCTGTCTCTCTTTTTGGACTTGGTCTACGTTATATCCTGACCAAGAGGATATACAACAAAATCACTAATAAAGACTATAAATTCATGTAAAAATTACACAACCAAACGTCACCTATTTTTCAAAACACTTCAAATTTACATTTTCGAAGATAAAAACATCTATACTATTTCTTTTGTACATCAAATATAATGAACATAGTAAGAAAATTTACTTAAGATATATTTTAATTAAATACCTTTATGAACAACTTGCACAGCTCATCAAAATATTGAAAAATCCATTATTCGTTGTATGTTAGAAGACTTTCAAACGCGATCTAAAACTTCTATTGCAACTTCACAATAACGCTACTCATCTTATATATAAAGCAGAAACGTTTTTTGTCTAAAGCAGTAAACCTTTATCGCTGAGCTCTGGTGTCATGAAATTTGCACAGCTTATTCTGTTTTCACAAATTCTTACCCCATTTCCTATAATATATGTTTATCTCTTTTCTACTACTGTTACGTTCCTGTTTGCATCATCATCAGGTCAAATACATCAGACACCACGCATACGTGTATAGGGATACAACAAAGGAAACATTTCTCACGAAATTTTGGTGCAAAAGTAATCAGAATGAAAGTATAAAACGAAATTTAAAAAACGAAAGTCAATAAATGTTTGTTAATTTCGTTTCGTTCAAAAAATGAGTGAAGTATACCGGCAATTCTCAGGTAATTTATACAACTGAAGCATTCTAACTATATTGGCTGGGCATCATGACGCAAAGGCCGTGTTTGGCCAACATGCGCTTGACACAAGACAAAGTCAAGTAATAGGCAAGCATACAAGGCACGTTTTACTGATTCAGAAGAGAAATATACGCAAAATGTTAAAGGTAGGTATTTTAATTAACGTCACACTGAAGCAACACAACGGGCTATAACCTGTTCTAAATAGAAATTTTTCCAATATATTATTTACGGAATTATATTTTCATTCGGACTCTCCCAATTCCCCATAAGCCACTCAGGTGACTTAGTGGATATAAGCTCCTTAGTTGAAATACATTTTTAAAATTTCTAAAATATAAAAATTCCTTACTTAGTATGACACATTTAAAATAGAAGAGGAGTAAATTATAGAGGGAACTCACCAGAAATTCAATGAATTCATTATTAATCCTTCAGTATCATGCGAAAAACTGACTGTAGCGAATATATTTAGAAAGACAGAAATGTACAATCGAAGCATCCATGAACCATGTGCATCCATTCATTCAATAACCTTTACGTGAAGTTGAAAAGTAGTCCTGCCGTAAAAGTTTATCAAACTTATCATAAACTATGACATCATATTTCGTTACCAATATTAAGCGGAGTTGTTTTTAGCAGAAATCGTTATCGATCTAATGCACTTGAGCATATCGATAAGCTCTTGTTTTACTACTGTTGCGACATAGTCAATGCTTTGTTAAGGGATTCAATTCGTCAACACAGTATTTTTCAAACTCAATCAAAGCAATTCAAAACCCCGGCTCCCTTTATCTAAACGTAAATATCCGCGGCTTCTATGAATAAAGAATTGCATTTGAATAAATTCCGTTTAAAATAAATTAAATATTTAAATTCAAATACTCCTAATTTCATGACCTACCTGTTTAAGGACAGCTTGGACTTACGACCACCTCTCTAACCATTCCCTTTCTCCTACGGAGACCATGCCCTACGGGAAGAACCGGTAGGTGGAAGTTGAATTAACACGAGCAAAACAACGGGCTATTGGCGATTGTTCGGGATCAATCCCGAAGAGAAAGATCCCAGGGCAACACCACGTAATTTCAATCCACGGCCAGATGACGAGGTCAACACCACGTAATTTCGATCCACGGCCAGATGACGATGTCGCGCGCGACACCTGAGCCCCAAATTTCCAAACTTCCACACCACGCCAACGTGAAGACATTTGAGACCACGACAGATTTACCGTGCACAGCACGCACGTACACTACGGTCTTTCGTTGGATTGTGTTTTGAACTCGCTGTCCTCCAATAATCTTTCAACCGGAGTCTTTGGCCCCATCGTCAAAACCAGAACCTGGGGCAAAGCCGGCTCCGGGTTTGATTACATTGCATCCGGGGCCTATACCAACGCCGACCCCGGATTCAATGTAATAAAAGGGGGGGGGGATTTCACACGTTGCTCGCGATCCTGCATCCGCTACTGGCACATAGAGCCGGCTTAGAACTTGACTAAGTTGAATGCCGGAATGTTCCCATTACTTGTTCTGTTGAAGATCGACGGGTCTTGCTTACCCTTCACCCGTCATTTCATGTCATCATGATTACCCAGTGGAGCCAAAGTTCTGGACTATCCCCGAAGCAAACTATTGTCTGTTTACTACGATAACCGCTTCCGCCACAAACTCTGCCTCTGTCTGTAATCGTAGAAACAGACCTTATCTTATTTCCCATAGGGATGCTTGAACATATGTATTCAAGTTTATCTCTTTGGCTTACTTGATGCCAAATTGGAAATAGGTTTGTCGATGTTTATTTCTTTCTGAGATTATTAATATTCTAGTAAACTGCTTCTTTCAGCAGCCAACATTCGCCAAAAGCGAAGTCACCTACCATTAACCCCTAATCAAAATATGTCGTCTCTTCTATTGCCATTACCACCAAGACTCGGTGTCGGGATCAATTCTCATGGTGGACAGACAGTGGTTATCGAAACCGTATCTTCTGACTTTTTCTTTATTCTGAATAAATAAAAATGATTTATTTCCTCGTTTATCGGCCAATTCGTTTAAAGACCTAATCGTAAGATAGGAACTCGGTCGTTAAATGTGTGTGATCCTTGTATTTTAATTTCTTAAGATTAGCCTTTTAGTTTTAAAAACTCCATGTTGCTGTGTGAACAAGACATTATTGCACTTTTAAAGTCATTAGGAAGTATACTTTTGTTCTTCAAATCGGGGCACGGGTTTTAAAACTGCGATCCGAACTCTTTTGCACCGTATCAATGCGATCTGTACTTATTTTTGATGGTAGACACTCTGAAAGGCACGGGCTCAACATATATATATATATATATATATATATATATATATATATATATATACATATATATATATATATATATATATATACATATATATATATATATATATATATACATATATATATATATATATATATATATACATATATATATATATATATATATATATATATATATATATATATATATATATATATATATATATATATATATATATATATATATATATATATATATATATATATATATATATATATATATATATATATATATGGTACCGGCCTATGACACCAGCTGCGAGAGGCGCTTCAGTCGCCAACCCACCGCCACGAGACCTGATGCTGCTGGCCAACGCGAAAGTAGCAGGACAGCGTACGTTTTTCACAATTTTTCGAATGATGGGATATTTTGGACCTATGAACCGGTAAGAGCCAGCGGATCACAGAGAAACAATGCTTTATGTAGTTCAAATTGTGGCATTATTAAACATTGTCATAAACTCTAAAATCTTAAAATATTCGTTTTTTACTGTCAAGACTAGAGGAAGAAACCCTATAACCTTCACTTCCCAATGTCGATGATTCACCCACCAATAAAAATAGTAAGGATTTATTTTGTGTTAATGGGTGATCACAGATTTTTTGGCCTCAAGAAGCTAGCAGATGAGTCATTTGTAATGCGTTTTATCGTAAAAGCGAAACTGCGTATGAAAAAGATTGGAATATTTCTGTAAAACTGATTAAAAACGAAATTAACTGGAAAATGACCAAACAATCTCCTTAAAATTTTAAAATTGACAGTGTAAAGTAAAAATATATCCCCCAAAAAACTTTATTTCTAGAACCAGGAAATTGGAAACGGAATTTCTGTTTATATGGCATTGTCTACGAAGTACTATCAAAAGATGCCACGCAAACAAAATCCGGCACTGGTGATAACCTTTTTTATGTTATTTTTTTAAAAATTATTTATTTAAAGAAAATCACATTTCAGGTATCGATCTGGTGTAAAATTTTCCGCAGATTTCAAATCCGTTGAAATTTTCACTTCATCTTTAACGATCGCGAAGATAGAAACTTGGACTAGAGGAATAAAAGAGCCCTAACGCCCATCAAAACGCGTGTCATGTGAACGGTGTAGTAGAAACCTATACTTCTTCAAACGCCTACTAATCGCGAGAACGACCGGAGATTGTCGAAGCGCCAAAGCTGTCTAGAGCTTGGATTCTCGCGATTTCTGCATGTGAACACTCCAGTAGAACTCCATGTACTTTGGCTACCCGCGTTTTGTTCAGACGTAAAACGCGCGTTGGAAAACGCCTCATGTGAACGGGGCCTCAAGAACGGGAGACCTTAGTGGCTCCATATTAATCCTCTGTGGATTTAAATTGTTACTTCTGAATGTGGACTCCTCCTGCTAATCAACGTCAATGCTAAATTAAATATTTTCGTAATAAATGTTCTGTGTTTGTAAGTAGAACTCTTTTTGAAAGCAACTGTTCCTGTTCTATCCCAACTTCTGACACACATACACACACACACACATATATATATATACATATATATATATATATATATATATATATATATATATATATATATATATATATATATATATATATATATATATATATATACAGGGTGAGTCTAAATTGTTTTTACAAATAAGAGGGGTGATAATACCCATCCAGACGAGCAATAATTACCATGGAACATAGGGTCGCATTCCACTCTGAGAGGCAGAAAAGAGTAAAATTAGAATTTCAACATGAACTTAAACAGTGTTGGGAAAGCGAATGAACGATACCAAAAGTTGCACAATCTGATTTATTGATCATAGGAAAACTCACAGCAAGTGCTCAAAGTGAAGGCCACGCTTGTCGTTGCACAGTTCACACCTGCGAAGGAATGACTGGCGCACCCTCTCGAAGATTCCTGATGTGTTCATTTTGTCTGCGGCAACACCGATTCTCGCTACGAGATCTTCAGTCGAGTCTACAGGCATCTGGTGAACTAAAGATTTCATGAGCCCCCAGAAGAAAAAGTCCAGTGGGTTGAGGTCCGATGAGCGAGGAGGCCAAGCCACGGGTCCGCCACGTCCGATCCATCGTGCGCTACCGACCAGGCCATCTTGCTTAGGAGATATGCTACGTAGGCAGGTACAAAACAACGTCAGAGGAGATGACTTGTTCATGCTCGACGCGTTTCGACTTTACTCTTTTCTGCCTCTCAGAGTGGAATGCGACCCTATGTTCCATGGTAATTATTGCTCGTCTGGATGGGTACTATCACCCCTCTTATTTTGTAAAAACAATTTAGACTCACCCTGTATATATATACCACGGTAATCTTATTTGCTTTTGCATAGGCACACCGATACAAAATGCCGAGATGTCAATGATTACTTCAGAAAACGAACAGACGTGAAGTTAAGACGTCATTCGAACGAGATGCCCCTTTTTTCTCTTTCACTCTGATATGTATGGGAAGGAAAAATGCAGATATATTTCCTGTGAGGTAGCAGCGTTGTATTAATCAAAAATGTTTCAGCTCAGCTTTTTCATGAACTATTTACTGTTGCTGAGTGTTGCAAATCTGGACATACTCAATGTGTCCTGCATCGTTTCCTCCATAAATTATAGACGCGTTTCATCAACAAACGCAATGACAGAAGTAAAAAAGTAACATTATCAATAAAAGCTCAAAAATAATATTAATAATATGTAAAAAAAACGTGAAATAATACATATATAAAAATCTGATTAAGTAAACTTCTAAGTAGTCATTTGCGAAATAACTCAACGCTTTGCTTACCTACTTTTTAAATGTTTACTTTTTATGAATGGGTATCCTCTAGACATATCTGGTATACGTATTTAGTCAGCGGGCCACGTAAACAGGACTGTATCTCTTTGGCGGGCCGGGTAAACGCATTTCGGAGGTTCCTATCTGCTCTGCGAGCCAGGTATACTTATCCGGAGAGCCTTACCTGATATGTTGTCAAGACAAACCTATTCTCAACCTCAAATTTGTCTTACGCTTTCGTGTTTCTGTGAACACCACAAGACCCCAACCAGGATAATAGCTAATAAGTATTGCTTCTTCCCAAACCGACACTATTTTATCTTCAAGAGTTGTGGAAAAACCTTTTCTTGTATGTTGTTTTCAGGATGCGTAGTGACGTTAACTCTCCAAGTGTTTCAACAAGATATCTCGTCAAAGTTTGACCAATTTTGCTAATGACGAGATGCCTCGTCAAGATATCTTGTCATTAGAAGAAAATCGACAAGATCTTGATCTCGTCACCATCGAAAAATTAGCAATATCTTGGTAGCGAGATAACTCGTCATTAGTAAAATTGATTAGATCTTGATGAGCGAGATATCTCGTCGAAATCACTTGGAGCTTTAAGGTCTATGAAAACTTGCTTGTTCTTTTATATTTCGTGTAATCCTTGATTTCATATTTTGCTTTCAACGGATATTTCCTAGAAATTTTGATTTTCCCCCGTATTTTAAATTACTTTTATATAAGTGTATCATTTCAATCCTTCCTTGTTTTTTAATTAAAGCAGCGTTATTCACTTTTATTTATGTTTATCTGAATTTTAGATTTGAACTTGTCTGATTGAAATTTGATCGTACATATTGTTGAACACGAGATGCTTTGTCATTGAAATTAACAAAGTGCAATCGATGCACCTTTGCGTTATTTATTGAAGCACTTCATTTAATAAGCAACCTGTCGGGGAACAAATTCACTTGAGATGTGAGAATATACAGGGGTTGGACAAAAATATGGAAACACCTAAAAAAACATGTAACCTTGCCTAATATGGTGTAGGAAAACCGTTGGCATTCAAAACAGCTTGCACTCTTCTCGGAATGGATAAATACAATTCCGTATGCTTGCCGAGGGAATCTTGTACCATTCTTCCTGCTAAACAGTGGCAAGTTCAGATAACGACGATGGCGGTGGATAGCAACCACGCACTTTCCTCTACAATGTAGACCACAAAGATTCAATAATATTGAGGTCTGGTGACTGTGGTGGCCAGGGGAGATGTGACAAATCATCCTCGTGCTCAGAAAACCAGTCCTGGATGATGTGAACAGGGGCTTTGTCGTCTTGGAAGACACCATCACCATTGGGGAACAAAGTTTGTACCATGGGATGGACTCGATCGGCCAAAATGTTCACATAATCCATGGCCTTAATGTGCCCTTGCAGAGTAATCGTTGGGCCCACAGAAAACCACGATATGGCTGCCCAAACCATCACAGAACCCCCGCCATGTTTCACTCTTTGCAACAAGCAGTCTGTATTATAGGCTTGGGTTCACCAGAAGTAAACTCGTCCAGAAGTGGGAAACAAGACTCATCCGACCAAATTACTGTCTTCCATTGCTCCATAGTCCAGGCTTTATGACTTAAACACCACTTTTTCCTGTTACAGGCATTAGCGTCACTGATGAATGGTTTTTGAATTGCAGCTCGGCCAGAAATACCCTGCTTATGGAGCTCCCTTCTTATTGTTTCGGGTACCCTTCTTATTTTCAAGCATGCATTTCACGAGGTGTTTCCATATTTTTGTCCAACCCCTGTAGAATGTAACGTTAAGCAACATTCGCATAAGAAAAATATTAATCAATATTAAAAATTTCCATGCATTTATTTGTTATTTTCAAAATTTTGATACCAGGTAGTAAACATGATTTTTTCTGCCTTTTATTCTTAATGAAATATAGCGCAAAAGTAAAGCAATTGCAATTACTTATAAAACAGGAAAATATTTCTTAATTTTCGAACAAACACATTAGGTTACGTTTAATTTTAAGTACATATTTTTCATTAAATGTTTTAAAAAGGCAATTTAATTTCTTTATTTCCCTCTGATCTCTTTTACTTCAAATCTCTTGCAACAGGAATATACAAGGTATACTTTTTCTGTTGTTATCGGCAATTAATTTGTAATTTCTTATCTTACTTTTAAAGCAATGTATAAAAAATTCATGATAATTTTCAAATTAATAATATATCTTTTGCTTTGAAATTGATGTTTAAAAAAGGTTTTCGGAAATATAATACAAAGTGATAAAAGTGGTTATTTTTCAATAATTCTTCCTTATAAATATGATCTTAAAAGCAGCGTGATTTTTTTGATAATGGTTTCTTTTAAAATTGTAGACCAAAAGCATCTTGCAATAAAATATGCAAGAATTACGTCACAGTTATGTCCCTGAAATGGACGTCTTATTCGTTTGCGGGACTTAAAAATATGCGCTTTTTCCTAAAAACAGAGATAGGCAAACCTTTAAGTGTGATAACCTTTATTTATTAGAAATGAAATTCACACTTTACTACTATTACCCAAACCTCACTAATAAAACGCAAAATTAGCATTTATAGCTCGTAATTCAATTTAAAAGTCATTCTTTACACAATTTTTCTTTTCAGTTACTATTGTATATGCGTAGGTACAAAACATGTCTTGAAATTTAATTTTACATAATACAAGTGAACATGTACTTGAGTCAAATTCCGCGTTGAAAGCGACGATCAAGTGAGCGTTACTCAAAATGAGAAGTGCATTATAGTTTCTTCTATTGTTATAAATTTGTGATAACTTCCATTCTAAAAAAACCAAGGGGCTAAAATGGTCAGATGAGAGAAAACATAAAACTCAGCTACTGATAAAGTCATCTCATTCTTAAAGTATGCATTCTTAGAATTTTGTTCGTTTGATTATTGGGTTACGACATACCCTCAACGACCACTTCGGGAATAATGTTTAACCCTCTGACATCCGTACGCATCTAAACATCATGTCCTCAGAAACCAAAACGCCCGAGTAGCATTAGTTCAATCGCCAATATTTCTCCCCCCTCGTTTGCAATTTATTTTACACCTAATCGGGGGACTCTACACTGGGACCGAAAACCGCTCTGGTTTTAATGGGGGGTTGTATGGAAAGTGCTCTTTTCAACTTATAAGTCGATCTTAGAATTATATATATATATATATATATATATATATATATATATATATATATATATATATATATATATATATATAGACATGTTGTGTATGCTGATGTTCAGCGTCCATTACATAGCATTTTTAAACTCTCAAAAGAAAACACGGATAGAAAATTGTCAAATTGTTAGAAAGAACAATTTTCTTTTAAAGCTGGAAGAGACTCGACCGAAGACGATGAGAGATCAGGTCGTCCATGTTCGAGTCAATGATGAAAATGAGGAGCGTGTGCAAGCGTTGGTGAGATCCGACTGCCGAATAACGATAGAAATGATTGCACAGCCGTTAAACATTAGTGTGAGATCTGCTTTCAGGATCATGACGGAGGATTTGAAAAAAAAAAGCGATAGAGGAGATTGAAGCGGCTGTGACATCGGAACTCAATAGTGTTGGAATGGAGGCGTTCCAGAAGGCGTTTACGGACCTATACACTCGTTCCAAGCGTTGTATTGAATTGAGAGGAGACTGTCGAAGCTTAATATCAAATATAAGTATATCCTCTGTTATATGGTCTGTGTGTGATCAGTCCTGGAACTTTTTGAATACGTACTTTCCCCATCACGTGGGCAAGTGTGACCTCGTAACATTGGAAATTATTTCTAAAATTATATCACGGGTAAATTTTACCCTCCAAGTGGTTTCGACGACATACCTCGTCCAACAAGATCCAACCAATTTTGCTAATGACGGTATATCTCATCATCGAGAATTTCGATTGAATTCGGAATGAAGAGAGTGTCGTTCTTTGATGATGACGGAATCTAGATCAGGTCAGTTTTTCAAATAACGAGATATCTCGTTCATCAACATCTGTTCAGTTTTGCTAATGACGAGATACCACCAGGAGGGTTAAACAAAGAATGTAAGTATATTTCTAAAAGGCCTAGGGAGTATGCGGTAAGAATATGAAATTTTTAAACATTACTCCGAGACAGTAATGGGTTCGATATGAACTTTGAAGATTTGTTATAATTTTCCCACCACATTTGTTACTGGACACAAGGAATTAGATTGTTAAAAAAGTTTAGACTTACACTTCTGTTCTCATACTCGTAATATCAATGTTGCGGCCGGTTCCTGATTATAAATCACTAACTTTCCATCAACAGATATTTCAAAATAGTGTTAAAGCGTGTGTGAATTCATTGCAATGTCCTGTCTTTTCTCACATAATAGAGAACGTGTTCTGTTCGACTAAAAACCGGTCATACGTCTCCTCTATCATTTATAGATCAGCAACCTTTCATCTCCGAGGCAAATTATAAGCCTATGGTTGCACTCTAATTATTCTTTATTAGAGAAAGAACTATACGATATTACATAAGTATAGTGGTTGCTTAGGTTAATCATTGGATATTATGACATTAAAAAAGAGCAATATATGAATAGTGATAATCAAACGGCCAATGTGTTTTATTTAGAAACTACCAATCTGGAGATCTCAAATTAAATTTGAATATTATAGTAATTTTTATGTAGAGGGAGGTAGGGAGAGGCCTCCCGGGCGTTTAGCTTTTTACCTATTTATTTGTTAACCTTTTAGGATTTTGGATGTCCTAAATGAGCACTTAAAAATACCAAATTTGGAGTTTAAAATCTATAAAAAAATTTTATATGGTATCAGATACTTACATACACAATATGTATCAAGGAGTGGACTGTCTTCCAAAATATACTACGGAAATTTTTTTGAAACTGTCTTTTTTTTAAAGCTCACATAAGTTTTGCAATATCTTTCATTCTATATTTCATTAGTTTCAATGAATATTGTTATAAATTTGCATTAAATTTTTTTAAAGCTATCATTTGCCAAGTATGCCGGCATATTCGGTTCTCAAATTGAATTAGTATTTTATGTTGTTCAAGCAAATTGCGATGATTATTATGCATTCAAAGTTTTAATTTTTTATTAATTGGTTTATATTTATTTAATGAAGCGAAACATTAATTAGCATTGATTTCAAGTGATTCATTGCCGGAAAGAACGGATAAAAAGGCTGGACTCTACGTTTTTTTATCTGAATCTGTTAATTCGAGAAACAGTGAATTTGAACTTTTTTGTATTGAAGGTGTCCTAATGTACTGAGTAATTCAACTGGTGAGTGTAGAAACGAGTCGCATTTTTCAAATTTTAATAACTTGTGAAAGGAGTTGAGAACTTTCCTGCTTGTACATGCTCCGCAAACCCATCACATCCTCATATTTTACAATGCATCTGTGGATAGTTCCTGGATAAGGAGTTGATCCCTGTGTTACTTAAAAAACATGGTATTTTGAACTTCGTTTAGGTTACCAAGGACACCAAGGTATCTTGGCCAAGGAGATAACAAAAACAAAACAACGATTGCTGAATAAAAAACAGATTTATTTAATAAAGATCTTTGTTAATACGATATCAACAATCATAAATTGGTTTGTCGAGTAGTTATGACTTAAAAATATAAGTCTATAGAAAGAGCTTTTGAGCATCTTCATTTCTAGAGATGTATGTTATTTACAAAAATGTTTCCTAGAATACAATAGGAGGTATAACAGTTTCTTTTTGAAAGTTTTTCACTTTTGATGGTTGCCCTTTACTTTATTTTCTTCTTTAGAGAGTCCTCCATTTGTTATTGCTGACAATGCTGTTAGCTGAAAAAGAAAAGAGTATTTTAAAATTGAGCTAAATGGGTGCTATTAAAAAATGTGAAAAAATACTCAATATTTCCAAGAAATATGTCTGATTCGTTGCTAAAAGATCAGAATAAGGTTTGTAAAAAATTAGAATGTGGGATCAGTAGCGTATTTGTACAATTTGCAGAGTAGTGGGAATTAAGGTTAGACCCTGCCCCCATAATCTGAGAAATTACTCCACGAAATTCTTTTTGAGACTAAAACTGAAAGTTTAAAGGGAATTGAAAGGTGTAATACCGGCAATTTAAAAGGGTTCTTTTACAGTTCAAACATGACATCTTTGTAAAAATGACTGATAATCATAAAATGAATTGAGATAGAAATAAAATGACCTAGAAAATCATTCTTCTGGTTTATGGTTCTTATAAATGTATAAGAAAATAACTCTACAAAAATACCAAGTCGATCACATATACATTAGTGCAATTTATGATGCTTGTAGAACATGTTAGAAACGTTTCACGAGGTTTACCCTCTGAGGGGTTCACACGCATAGATCCGTTCTGCAATCTAGTCTCTTCCTCTTCTAACCTGTTTTGACCTTATACAATGAAATCTCTTCTAGGATTCTTTCAACCAATGTATGTGGGTATTTAGTTATTAAGTGTAATATGGAGTGGAGAAAGCAATGCTACATTACCCGGAAATCCTATGCACCGCGGCCCTTAATTTAAATGTAATTGTATATTTGTCAACATGCCCTATCGTATACATAAGCGTACTCTAATACTCTTTATGATTATGTCATACTTATGTCAGTTAAATACATGAACTTGATAAAATTTGGAAAGAAAAATCTACGAGTAAATTTGTTTTAGGACAGGGCCTTCCTCTTACAATAAGAATTTACCAAGCAGAGGTCTCACGAAGGGTGAAAACCACTGTTCTAAACTTGATATTGTGATGATTTATTTATGCCTCCATATTCATCACACACGCTACGGTTCATTCCGATCATATACTGTCTTCGGGGTGTTTTGATTATTTTTGGCACAGAGCACGATAATTTTAGCAAGCGCCACCCTGATATGTGCTAGAGGATATACAACGGGTGCAAAAATGAACGACAGCAGTTACGTATATGAATATTTTCATGAGTCCTAATAAAGGTGAAGCTTTCAGACGTACACGTCTGTATGAAAACGTCTCAAATTTACATGTTCCCTACCTATAAAAAGCATGTACAGGAAGGTTTGAAACACCTTGCAGAATTGTGTACAATACGTGCTAATCAAACCTTTCAATACTTGAAAATCAGAATAATTCTTTCATCATGAAACACCCAAATTAAAATTACCATTACACTAATTCAGTACTTCTGAAGCTATTTAAGAAACTGGAAATTAGCTTCAACTAATATTTCAATGAAATATCTGAGGTTTTGTGAAATTGAAGCAAATACATGCCCGAAGAATGATAAATTCGCTTCTCCGACAAATCTGAGGTTTATAAGCGACTGATTCTTTCACCGATATTGAACTAATTTGAAATTTAGACGTTTTTATGATATCGAGTACTACTTGGCTTGAAACCATAGGTTAAATCAACGTGATAAACAATTACATCCAATTAAAGCTAAGGTCTGTAAGTCTCAAATAGAAAAAGTTAATTATGAAAATATTATGGTAGTGAATTATAGAAGCATTGACCTTCTAATAAAATAGATGGGGCATGTGAGCAAAGATTCGTGTTACTTCTTCCGAAAACTATTTGAAAATCTCCATGTGAAGGTCAAATGGTATTGAATATATCACGAATCCTAATGCAGGATTACTTCATGAGCGTGATGAAAAACACTTGTTTTGTGTTTCGATAGCCAATCGGTTCAAATCTATTCCCAAGACCACGTGACTTATATTACTGAGATCTTACTACAGCGACTCGTCCATGGTATCTATTTATTTCATACGAAAGTCGATGTATGTCTCTGATGTCACGATGACATTTCTTTCTCATGCTAATGCGAAATATTGTACCATGTCGAAGCATTTTTAACTTCTTTCCCCCTCCCCTTATAAAATTAAACAACTTTTAGCTGAATAATCACGGAAAAATTCCGAACAATGAACAGCATGCTTTTGACTGCGATCCTGTTTGCACAGTGCTATGCTTCTAGACATGTTTTCAGACTGAAATTTTTTTTATCCTTTCAAGCGTCGATGTTTATTTTATTAAACGGCGTTTTTACAATATTGTATTGATTTTAATCCGTTTCTGAGAATATAATTACATTAACAGAGGAAGATTTTATTAACCGGCGACTTTATTAAGTACTACCCTCCATGTGATAATTTGTCTCTTGGGCAGTACAACAAAAGTCTTAATATGGCATTGAATTGCATGAAAAAACCGGAAATATTTTCTTTTGAAGTTCAATTTGTTGACTTACTTGAACATTTTCTTTCTTGGTTGTTTTAGGGAATTGCAACATTCTGGCAATGGGATTCAGTAAATGATCTTCTATAGCTGGTGGTTTACCTGAACAAAATTACCAAATATTATCAGAACAAAAATCATTAACTTCTGTATGGGAAAATATTCACGTAAAACAATTCAATTACTCCGATTTCAGAGCAGTAGTTATTTAAGTTAAAAGATGAACTGTTCTCATATGTATTGCTATTGCTTTTTAATGAGCATTATTCTGGTATTTTGGATGGTTTGGGTTTTATGACGCAAGATCCAAAAAACGGACAACATACGACATACGCAAGACCAGAATAGTACCTAATGAAAATAGATAAAATTTTCATATTAACAGCCCAGCTAGCAAATATAGGTAGTTAAAAGCATGTATCACTTGAAATACATAGATCGAGGGAAAACCCATTTAAACTCGAAATAAGACGAATATAAGAATATCGTCATCGGTAACTTAAAAATAATGAATGATAGTTAAAAGTTTTGATGGTCTGATCGCATAAAATAGGTGAAATGATACAGGTTAAATCATGCACAATAAAAAAATACTGCATGGAATAAATCTGTTTGGATACAGATTGTATAAGAATATTCATTAGCGATGCAGATGATAACAGCCTCGTCACAACTACGATTTCCATCAAGGTAATTCTTCCGTATCGCATTGGCGCTTTTTCGATCGCAATGTGAAATTTAGAAGTGAATATTATTCTGATTCATGATGAAATTTATTGTTGAAACTGTTCCACGCTTACCAAATAAATAACTGCTGATGTATCCGATCACAACCGTCGTAAAAACTCCAATAAATGTATACCACATGTACGAGATTTTATATAACGGGAAAATGTCCCTGTAAAGAAAAGAAGCAGTCAAATGAAAATTAAATTTTGTAAAGATAATCTATAGAATTAAATAACTTGATAAAGATATTTTATTTGTTTAATTTACAAAAATTTCTCTATATTCCAGAGACACCACAAGACAAAGCAACTTGGTAAAATAAATGGCAAAATTAAAATTAAAAGAAATCAGAAAGTATAGAAAATACGAGCATTTATAAAATACAAATGAAGCATTCTTTGACTTAATTGTGTCTTAATGGACTGAGAGCCTAAAGATGAAAAATTTTACAACTCTCAAGGAGTATCTTTTGCTCAATAAGTTCAAAGTAGTCAAAAGGCAGATGATTTATCTTTTCTACCGTTTTCACAATGCGAATGTCAAAAATATTCATCTAAACCCTCCTGGTGGTTGTCTCAATGAGGTATCTCGTCATTAGAGCAGATCTTCACGGACGAGATATCTCGTTATTAGAATAAAACTGACCAGACCTCAATCTCGTCATAAAAAAATCGGCAACATCTTGATGATATCTCGTCACTAACAAAAATGATCAGAGGTTGATGGACAAGATATTTCGTTGAAACCACTTGGAGGGTTAAAAGAGTCTACAAATTTTATCTAAATGCAAATGTTAGGATTTGGAAATGTATACCGAAACAAAGCCTATCAAACCAATCTATCAAAATTCTTAGATGAATAAAATTGTTGACATCCTTAAGTATCCAATGCGTAGAGTTGCTGCTGAATTGTTTTGACACTGATAACGACTGCCTATAAAACATTTATATCACCTTAATATCGACTTTGATCTTTTCTGCAGGCTCTACGATCTTCGGGAGGAAACAGACACCAATCAACTTCCTTGTCCTGCACTCATTAACTCTCTTCGATCACTACTGGGAAGCCAAGCGCCACTTGGTTTATAGATGGTTTCTGTAGTTGCTGTTGTTATTTGCACTATTTTTTATTTTTAGTATAATTTTGGATTCAATGTTCTTTTCAATCCAGCCATTCAAAATAAAAAAAGAAACATTTAACAGTTCAAAATGACATTGTAGTTGAATTAACATTGCACTGGAGCAATACAACAGGTTATTGGCGTCAGTCCGGGATCTACCCCGAAGGTAAAGATCCGAAAACACCTCGTGATTTTGCACCACGGCCAGATTTCGAGGTCACACCTGACGTGGCACCCCACTCTCCAAACTTCCCCACCCGCCAATCAAAATGACGCGGATCACAAATGTTGCGGTTGAACAAAACTGAAAAGTACATTTACTTTTGCAAATCAGCCAGAGGAATAGGTGTAGACTGCTGCATCAGAACGTTTGTACTGTTTTCTTTGGTCATGTATGTAAACAATTGGGGCAGAACAGTGGTCAAGTTGCCACTTGAGCATCCCGAAGTAGAAACGGGCAGTCTTGGATGAGCGATATTCGTCGAAGCTCCTCCAAAGCTTATCCATGCAGTTAATGCTAAAGACGTAAGAAGGCCAATCACGGCACCCTATAAAACATGACATAATCTGCATTAATAATCAGTAATATGATAGAATTTTTAAGTGTGCCCTCCTGAAAATGAGGGTAACATGTAACGATTGGTGAAAACGAACCTTTTCATTAGTCCTTGAAGTTAAAACTCCCAGCAAAAAAACTCCAAGAGTAGGTCCAGCTACAAGACCGTAGACTATAGTAGATGCTTGTAAAACGTTTCCAAAACTTGCTATGATGTATGTAAGTAGTAGTCCTATGGTTCCATAACATAAGGCTGTGAAAATAAATAATCTCCAGTGAAGAAAAAAGTAAACATAAATAGACACACTTCATAGACAAGATGATAAAGGTAATAGTTTTAGCGTTGACGTAAATTTAATAAACTTTGAGCGAAGGAGCATTGTGTGTGTGTGTGTGTGTGTAAGGGGAGAAGGAATCTAAATTTTTTCTGATAAATTACTTTGTGTACAGGTGAAGAAATAGCTCATTTATAAGGTTGGTCTCTATCAGAGGGATTTCCAGTGTAAACAAACCAGACGGAAAGCGAAGATTTTACTTTCGCTACTCAAAAGCTTTCTCATTATACTTATAGGAGGTTACTCTAAGAGTTTATTGTCGTTTTGGCGACATTTTGGCGTTTAATCTAATTGGCGTTGACCAATCAAGTATAGCATATCAATTCGAAACTCATTCTTTGGAAATTTTAATGGTGAAGTGGTGAAATCGATCTCGAAAAACAAGTGACTTTCGGAATACGTACAGGAACACCGTTCCTTCCCAGAAGCTCTACCGTCACCTAAATTAGCTTGACAGGAAGCCTCTCATAGTCATGTTCTCTCTCATATCTCATAGTTTTGTATAGTCATTTTTTACTATACAAAGCTAACTAGATCGAGGTTATATGGGAATTCCGAATCTACGAATACAGGCCGGGAATCGAATTTTCACTAAGAAAAGAATTTTCAGTGAGAAAATAATTACTTAATGATTAACAAAATAAGTAACAGAAAATTAATATTTTTCTAATTTTAATGAATGTTTGTGATTAGCACAGACTTTGAAATAAGTAGGACTTCCGAATAATAGTGTAGGTTTCAGTACTTTCAAAAAGTTTTAAATTATGAAATTAAATATTATTGAAAGATTTCAAATTTCCGATCCCAACTAGTAATTTATTAACGGTATAGTTTATAAAAATACTTAACTAGCAAAAAGTAGGTTTTTTTAACCCAGTGTAATCTAAATTTACATTTTTTTTACTTATTTACTCTATTCAAAATACACTGTTAATCAAAACTAAATTTAAAGTGAAACGATGCTTTCTTGGACAAAAAATTATACCTTAGACAATACTTCCATGTAATCACATTAGAAAACGTTGTTTAAACCGATTTGACAGAATTATCGATTAAATCGATTTTTCCAGATCTGCATTAAAATTCATTTTGCAGGGTTTTTTCGATTCTGAATAACATTAAGATCCCGAAATTTCGATATATTTCACAGCAATGAGCAAGTTAATGTTTCATTGATTCAAAACAACATAATTCCAAAACTGACTTATGATTTTAGCTGCGAAAGCTGTTTTTCTTTCGCTCATGCCGAGGTACGGCCGCATGAAATCTTCTACAGTCACGGTGGTTAAAGAATTTACCATTGAAGACATGGTGCTCAGGGCAGCACTCAGCATCCCGCATACGCATAGGCCAGAGATCCCCGGAATGTGGCCTAACGCCGTGAGGGAAAAGTAAGGCAGGAGCTGAAACAGAAACAAGTACGCATTCAGGACAAGTCAGCAGAGCGTGGTAGACCAATTTCAGCCTACCAAAAAAGCACTTCGTAATTGAGATTAGTTGCACTGCTCCATATATTACTAGGACTGTTCATTGAAAATTCACCAAGAGTTACTGGATGGATCGGGAAATTGGCGGAGAGGTAATTTATCATGGCAAATGTAATGATTAAAATCTCAGATGAGTATGCAAATAGGATGTGTGGACAGACTGAAATGTGAATAGGAAGAAATAAAAGGTCTCACGCAAGAACGCAAATCCAAAACATTGTGTTAGTGAATTTAATTGGCATTGCTCTGCTCATACATGAGCAGATGTCGCAGTTTGAGAGGGAAAATTATTGCGTTGGGATAAGGTTGGTAGTTTTAGGGTTTTATGGCGCAAGGGCCATATTTGCTGCGCCAAACACAAGACAACGTCAAGTAAAAAATGCCGTGAAGGGAAAGAGGAACTGGGGAACAGATTAGTAGGATGAGAGCAGAAAAAGATCGCTTGGGTGTATCCCGGGAGCGCAACCCCAGTGTTCAGTAAAGACAGTAAGCCCCATGGGAAAAGAAAAGATAACTTAGGTACCTCATGGTACCTAAGTGATCTACCTCGTGGATCACTTAGGAATCGTGTCCGTGGAAACCGTATACACCTAAAGGAATTGTTCTCCTGAGGGCGTGTTGAGATCAGGCTGTTAGTTGTATTGCGATATTGTTCCACGTGTTGTGTGAAACATTAGTAGTCTTGAGTCCTTGGAGTCAATGGACTGAAGATTCTACGTCGTGAGGGATCTGGACCACCTACTGCAACGCCAAAAGGGGAAGATAAGAGCTTGTTATGCAGGGTGATAACGAATCACATAGTAATATCCACAACATTAGCATAATTGAGGATGGGGACACGAGGCGATATCTTCCAGCACTGTGCACCGACGATTGCTGTAGCAAGGGCTAGTAGTTATGCATCCATTATTACGACTTTCTTTATACCAGAAATCAGAGGCTTCAATGGTGCCAAGAGCGAAGACACTGGAACGCGAGATAATCATATTTTCTGACATTTCAAGACACTATCGTGATCCATGACGGCTGGATCCTTATTCACAGATATAGTGGAGGTATCTGAAAGGGTACGTTGCAAATGTCATAATGGTCCTACTCCAAGCTTATTGGTTTCGGGTGCTGTTTCATTTAATTCGCACGCTCTCTTTATACTTATCGCAGGTGCTAGGAACAGACAGAGGTACATCGAAAGTCTTGGAAGCAGAAGTTCTATCCCTTATACAGACCATCCCTGGAGCTATCTTTCAACAGGGCAATGCTTGTCTCCATGTCAACCGAATTGTTCAACGTTTCTCCTGTGATCAACAAGTACCACTTCTTCCTTGACCTGCTCGGTATTTCGATTTGTCCCCCATCGAGAGCTTAATCTACTATGACGCACCAAGTATAACACAAGTCAGAGGGAACGTGTTGTATTCACCTAATGATCATACAGTTTGGGGTGCAATGTGCCTTAAATTGCAGCTGGGAAAGGTTATTTAAATTGTTAAGCGATGCGTATACAACTTATTATCACCAATAAACAGTGAACGGTATTTTTCAATACAAACACGTATTTCTAACTCCGTGTAAGGCATGAAAACATGTATAAGTGGATAAAGGTAGATAGTTGAACTTGCTTAGAACTGGAGCAACACAACGGGCTATTTGCGACGGTCCGAATTCCGAAGGGGACAACATTTCGTCATTTTAAACCACGGTGAGATGACGAGGTCAACACTTTTGAAGCCCCGAATTTAAAGTGCACCAAACTCCACGTACACACGAAGGTTTTTGATCGAGTTTTGAACTAGCACCCCTCCGGTTGCTAAGCCTCGACTTTATCAACTGGGCTACCGTGGCCCCACATGTGGACATAAAATTTAAGATTAAAATAGATTTTACTTGAATACCTTAAAAGCAATTAAAAGAACTGACATTCATAAAAATAAACATTTGCCAAACGCTAGTATATTAAGTGAATTGATATTTCTTTCGAACACCTGTTACACGATCCTGAATTCATATTCTAGCAAAGAAAAGAATAGCTAGTATTCTTGTTCAGCAAACTTATCTGTGATTTACTGATCGAGAAATAAACTCCAGTAGAATTTGCATATTACTCAGAAGAGAGAAAGACACCTATTATTTTAAATTGATGTAATTCAAGTTTAAAACACGAAAATAATCACTTTAAGATCGATTCGTAAACAGATACAGAAACCATTTTAACTCAGAAAAATATTTTTTGATTTACACTCCGCACGTATTATTCCACCATGCAACTTGCATTTATCCGTAGACCTCTTGACCCCAGAGGGTCAAAAAATATTATTAACCCGCATCACGAGATTTCCGAGCATTGTAGTACCACTTTTAATCCACAATACACACACAAGGATGATGTCCACTTCAAGAAAATGATTGTGAAATGTGGAACGCTGCATCGCATAACTTATGTCATCCTCGTAACAGCCTTAATATTCCGTTTATCCATCCATTTATCTTTTTTAAGACCATTTTATGTCACGATTCGTCGTCATGATAAATGAAATGTGGTCAAATGATGAAAATAGGTAATACATCTTCAATTTGCAACATACCACCTGAATAGTGTCAGAGGAAGTGAGACAAGTGTTGTCCACTGAGCTAAGAATAGTTAAGCTTGCGGAACACTTGTATAATAAATCTCCTTGCAATCAAAATAAATTAGGATTTAAGTTTATAATTATATACAAGCAGATGTACCCGTCGCGTCCGCCCGGATTAAAATTTATTGTTTGATTGCCATGGAGGAGTCGAATACTCGTACAATATTTTGGAATTTTTTTAAACTTTAAAATTGATCTGAAACATTTGAAGTGTGGCTTATCATTATGCTGTCCGAAGCCCTTTAATTTTAATATAAAGCCTACCGAATAAAATAACCGATTAATAATGACAAAAACAGTAATGATTGATTGAGTTTTATTGTGCAAGGGACATACTTGCCCAAGCTGCGCCGAACAGACAGGCAATGTCCAGTGATGGACACACATAAGGAAAGTTTTACTGACACAGAAGATAGAAATGCACCCAAAGTTACTGGAATGGAACCTGCCCTGTCTACAAGTCACAGGTTTCTAGCACATTGAACAAACCCACTTATCCACTTCGGTGCAATGAGAAGTAGTACTTAATTTTGCATCACCGTTTTTAGACACCAAATTTGTGGACACAGAAATGATTTTACCAAGATCCGGGCACTGTAGCACGAACCTCCTGCGAAACTTGATAGAATGAAAACTTAATAAAGTCTTCCAGTAACATAATATTTATTATACATAAGTTAATTCTGCTGATTTTAAGGACTGCTTCAAAACACAGTGGAAAATAGGTTCTTCACTAAGTAGTAACTAACGAGACCCAGTTCTGATACATGTGATCTAGGACTTTAAAAGTTGGCTTGAATCCCCACTCAATCACGACATCGGCTCCATAGGTGAGTGAAAGCATATTTTCGGATGTAGTTTTAAAAATGTTTCGGATCAGACAACCAATAAATGTTTTCAAAGTCTGGAGAGAAACCAGAGTTGGTTGGGTTTATTTGGCCATATCTTGGTAAACTGCGTCAAACGCGCTGCGTATGTATGTAAAATAACTGGGCAATGATTTTATTGCTACAAAAGAGAAAAATACACCCTAGGGAGGAATTGAACTTGCGCCGCCTACAAGTGAGACGCCAGAGTAAAGGTATTGCAACTTCCCATTAAACACATTAGTTGTTTTTTATTCATTTCCTAGTGTTACGATGTTTATATATTTCAGACAGATCTGATGGTCACTATAATCCCATATGCAGTCATGTTCAAAGTAATGGTTTAATACTTCAAGAACCATTTTCAGAGGATTTTATAAGTAATGCAATTGCTTATTTCCAATAAACGAATAAATCTACAGAATTCGAAATTTTCATTTAGACATGAGATTTTACTATTTTTCATTGGCTCCAAATGAATAACACAATAGATTTGAAATAATAATTGTACCTGATCAGGACTTTTAATGATATTTTCTCCAGAAGTCAGAGGATCGCAGTTATAGAAGTTGGCGTATACGACTAGTCCAACTAAACAATTCATCGCTTGGAAAAAGGAAGTGATTGGAATACTTGAGAACAAAGCACTGAAATAAAAGAACCTAATTCAAAATTTTGTGGAAGCCTCGAAAGAACTGAAAACAAATGCCGAAATTCTGTTTAGAGCATAAGCGATGTTTGGATAGTCGCAAAATCGGTTCAAAGTACTCAAACTGAAATATAAACTAGTTTATGGGGAGTAAAAGCTGTTCATCGCTCTTAATTACTGTTCTAGAACTTATTATTGCTGAAATAAAGGAACAAATTGTTGATGAATCGCTATAATTTTCTAAATACGTATATGCAGGGCTGGACATACCCCTTACCCTTAAGTTAAGTCATTCCATGCAAAAGGAGCAAATCAACTATGGCTGACATTTCACCGATTTTATGAATCATTTTTAAATAGATTACATTTAGTAATGAGTACTGCAAAATAATAGATTTCGGAAATGTATATTTGTTGACATTAGGAGTTGAAAAGTCATACAAATGTAGATTCTTTATCACTAAACGTAGCCTGTTTGTGACCCTATATTTCAATAAGTTATGGACATAAATTTAAAATTTTATGTAGTTACATTCACCAGAAAAAAAAGGCTCTTGGGAAAAGTCAGAATATAATTTAATAGCCGCCTGAGACCGACAGAATTTGTCAATTTGCTTCAAATTTCAAATTGCTGTGGTTCCCTAGAAACAGACATTAAAAAATATTCTTAATGAAGAGCCTCTTACAACAAACTTGGAGCATAATTTAGTGATTCTATTCCTTAATAAAGAAACATTTAAAAAGTAAAGTTATGGAAAATTGAGATTTTCTAATTTTTAAATACGTATATATTTCATTGTGAAAGTAAACTCCGAAAATATCAAAACTTTTTAACTCTCCTGGTGGGTGTCTGGAAATGGTATCTTGTCATTAACAAAACTGGCCAGATCTTGATGAACGAGATGTCTCGCAATTGGAAGAAAAATGACCAGATCTTGATGGACTAGATGTCTCGCCATTAGAAAACTGACCAGATCTTGATGGACGAGATGTCTCGCCATTAGAAAACTGACCAGATCTTGATGGACGAGATGTCTTGTCATTAGAAGAAAAATGACCAAATCTGGATCTCCTCATCAAAAAATCGCTAATATCTTGACGAGATATATCGTCATTATCAAAATTGGTCAGATCTTGATGGGCGAGATATATTTCATCGAAAACCGCTTGAAGGGTCAATATTATTGATCAAGATGTTTATATGTCTGAAATTTTTATTACTGCTTTTTGCTTATTTTTCCCATGGAACATTTTAACTATTTGGAAATTTGACTTTTACCGCAGCTGATTAGTTATAAGTATTAATAGTATAAAAATACGGTATAAGAATGAAGCAATTGTTATTATGATGGTACAAATGTAAAATTTTACATAAAATTACTTTTGTACATTATGTTAAAATCTAAAACTTGCCTCGTGTAGGCAAATATCTGCCCCATATCCTCGATCTGATCACAAGCCTTATTCATCTGAAAAAATTACTTATTGCGCTGAGCCCGATGTGTCCGATATTATCACAATGAAGTAATATGTAATTTTGGTTCACTGTAAATTTTTTAACAAACTATATTTTTCTGCAAAAAAAATAAAATTCTGCCGCCTTCAAATTTACCTATCTAGGTTGCGTACGGCCCACTCAGCAAATTGAAAATTACGGCACTGAATATGCACGAAATTGAATTCATTACAAATACAACTTCATGTATAAACATGTGGAGAATAGCACTGGTGTGCCTTACTAAAGATGAAACCGTTTAAATTCAGTAAGATTTATTTCATTTCAACGGTTTAAATTTATGTTCACATAATTTCAAGTAATACCCGTATTTTGAATGCGCCAATAAATATCAAGTATCATAAAATATCGTAAATTGTTTCAAAAAGATTTTTTAAAAGCCACTTTACTTTGGAGCAAAAAGAGAAGGTAATTAGTATATTTTGGAAATCAGTTATCCTTTTTTGACAGATTGGCAACAAATACATTTTTTGGATATGTCGCACACTTTTGGAAATTAGTTCATGCGCGACATGAGACGAAAAAGGTGGAAAACCCATCCAATGTATGTGTGAAACACTAGGTCGTTACGTTACTGCCCTCAACTAGGATTTGACAACCGGTAATGAATTTCCGAAAAGATTGGTGATTATTTACAGTTACCGAAACATTCTTACCGGTTTCCTTAGCTGTGCCATTTTATTATATAAGCTTTATGTGTCAAGTAGTTTAGGAATTGATATGTATGACCGCAGTAGTTGCAAATGCCGTGCTTTGCAGCATCCAAATGTGGCCGTCCGCTCAATAAGTTCCTTTGAATCATTTCGGTATCATGTGTCGAAGTTCAAAGTGATTGCTTCACTTTATCAAACAATTCTTTTGAAAGGAAATAATTTTGCAGTGAAGTTTTGCTAATGCATGCACGTTCATAAAAAAATTGCGCCTTTTACTGCCTTCAAATACTATCATTTTGAAAATGTGCTTCAAAACAGGTCGCTAAGGGAAAAATTAGAGCTTAAAACCGGTACTGAGAGTTTCCGCCTGCAGTTTACCAGTAATGAGAACGGCGGCGATTTGCAAACGCAACCCTCAACCACCCTTTTATAAATCTAAAAGGACTTCAAAGTACTTTGAAGTAACAAGTGATGCTACGGTTTACATCAGCACCACTAATAGAATCGAACATCGCTGACTGTATGTAGCTGAATTTACATCGAACTGGAACACAATAGGCTGTTGGCGATGTTCCGTGATCAACCTCAAAGGGGAAGATCCGAGGACGTCTCGTAAAATTGAACCAGTCAGACGACGCCAACTGAAAAGGAATGACTAGAACATTCCTAACTTAACATTCAATTTAATATTAATGTTCCCAATTTGGCATCATCCCAACCCGATGGTTTCGCCAGGTGGATTAGGCTGAATTGATTTGCTATAAGAAAATTGAAGAATTCCTGTGTGTGTGAATATAATAAGGTAAAAAATACTGCCGACTATTGAAGTGTGTTATATGGTAGGGTTACAGTATTATTTTTAATTGACATTTAATTTAATTGGGACACTTAATGAAAATTTGAAATCGGAACCTCTTCTTCCGTCTGGTTTGTTTACATTGAAAACTCGTACCATAATATTCTAGGTTGGTCGGGTTTTATGGCGCAAGGACCTATATTTGGTCTTCATATCCAAAACAGAAGACAACGTAAAGTAATGAACATACATTAGGATAGGTTTACTAACACAGAAGAGAGAAATACATCAAGGAAGAAATCTAACCCTATAATATTCTAATAGTGATAAAGGTTAATCAATGTTGACAAATTGCTGATACTGAAACATTGGTATCAAATATTCATTTCATTTACATGAAAATGTTTCAACAGACCCTCTCATTTTTGAAGCGGGTAATAATTACTAATTGGCCATGGTTAACGTCATAAAAAAAATTCTTATAATCCGAATAGATAGGAGAAATACTGATAAATACATACCATCTAGCTTTCCGAACAGAGCTAACGGTCAGCAATCGCTGAACCTGCATCTGACTTGCTCCATAGGCAGACAGGGCAGTGACGAAGCCATACACGAAAATGTTTATAAATGTGTACCGTGATGTTATACCCATCTCGAATCTAAAAAAATAAGCAAAAATGCAACGATTAAAGCTCAAAATTACGTAGGTTGGTGAATGTATCAGGTTGTTTTCGGGTTTTATGGCTCAATGTCTATACGTATTTGGCTAATATGAATGCATTAGGAATTGGCTAAATGTGATACATGTAGGGGCGCGGTATATAAGTCGATTTTTTTAAACACGAACAAATCACTGAAGAATTAAAATAGAAGAAAAATACTCTCCACAAACTGGTTTGTTATCTTTTAATAACTTGATCATTTCCCCATTAATATCTTAGATCACACGATTGTGACTAGCATGAAGGCAGCATTCATCTGATAGATTGATTGGTTTTGAGGATTTTATGGCGCAAGGGCCATATTTTGGCCAGATGTATCTGACAGAAAATGTACTGTTGTTTCTTATCCCACTTGGTTTAGACCAGGGGGTGGGGTAGGTAAGTTGTTGAATTAACCTCACACTGAAGCAACACAACGCACTACTGTCGACGGTTCGGGATCAATTCCAAAGGGAAAGCTCTGAGGACATCGTAATTTTGAACCACGGTCAGATGACGAGGTCACACCTGAGCTGACACCCCAATCTCCGAACTTCCACACCACACCAACGTAAGGAATTTGAGGCCATGACAGATTTAACGTGCATCAGCCCACGTATACGACAATCTTTGGTTGGATCGTGCTTCGAACTCGCAACCCTCCTGTTGCTAATCTGCTACTCTTCCAACCGAGCTACCGCTACCCCGAGGGAGGAACTTTTCATGTGTGAAATCTGAATATCTTAGTAAATGTCTTCAAATAAGACCGCATTCAAGATACATATTAAAATGTACACTGTTTTGTAAAAATATAACTATTGCATACCTAATTTCATTTCATAAAATGAAAACTACTTGTTTATTTTAAAGTTGACTAATCTTTTAATGACAAATACTAAAAAATATGTTAATAAAAATAAATGGATTTGTTTTGTAAATTTCGGATTCAGTCAAAAGTCCGCGATTAAGGTCTTAGAAGTCCACAGGTTTCCCACCCTTAGACAAGACCAAGTGCTAGTGTTCATGCACCTTCAAAAAGTCCAAGACAAACAAAGAATTAAAATACTGTAACGGCGGCTAGAGAAACGACCACCACGGCAGCCGGAAGAGATAGGGGGTCTGACAATCTTGCCGGCTCAAGCGTCGAGAGGAAAAGGCCACACCGAAGCGACCACCCGAAACATCTTTTTAACGACAGCCAACCAGCAGGGGTCGGAAATCGTTGTGGTTTCGAAACAAAGGGCAGGCGCCTTTCTGTCGCTCTCTATGACATTTCGAGACAAAGAGGACGGAGATAAATTACGATGACCATTGCCGACAGGGTTTTATGGTCCCCTTTCAAGTCCGCCGAAGTCTGTCGTAAAAGTCAAGGGGAGAGGCCAACGTGAGAGAGCCATTCGGGAAGGTCCGAAGATGGTGAGAATTTTCAACAGCCAACCAGCACCGATTAAAAGGCGGACCCGAAACGAAAAGGAGGAGTCGAAAACCCAATATATTAGAGTTTTTTAGCAGACAGAGAAGAGCTGGGAGAGCTTGGAGAGAACAGCAGAGAGAGAGGCGGTCAGCAGAGAGACCGTTTTGGAGATTGGAGTGAACACCCGTTCACTGTCGGCGCATTTATCTCGCCTTGGGATCCTATACTCGCCAGAGTATTTTACCGAGAAAGGCTCGCCGTAGCCGTGAAGGAGACCCCTCCGAGAAACCCGTGTCGCTACTCGCCCGAGTAGTAGAGACTTCACCGAGATCTAAAGTTCACCAGAAATGATAAGGCTGATTTATCCCACCTTAGGATTCTATACTCACCTGAGTATTTTATTGAGAAAGGCTCGACCGTAGCCGTGAAAGAGAAGCCTCCTAGAGATCTGTGCAACTGCTCATCCTAGTAGTGGAGATTGATCTGATCTGATCCAATCTGGAAAGACTGAGATATCCTGCCTTGGGGGACTCTATACTCATCTGAGTATTTTTGTTGAGAAAAGGCTCACCCGTAGCCGTGCATTAGACTCCACCGATTGAATTGTGAGGCTCACTAGCAGCCCTAAGCGCCTCGATAGAACTTTGGACCTTCCAATGAACTAACATTAATGAACCCTTCATTCAATTTTCCGACTTTTGTACAAATTGTATAATAAAATACATTAGTCTAGAAACGGATACTTTCAATGGTAACTAGTCTAGCTACCCGTGAACCAAGACGTTACAATACAGATCATCCCTGAACAACCCCATATAAGGAACACGCTTTATATGTCAACTCTTATAGCGTATGTGCTTTTAAGCATAATTTTCCTACAATAAAAGATCTCTACATTTGTTTTTCCCGCGGTTCATTTTTTGAATATTCATGTATTTTTGTGAGAGCTGTGAAAATTATAACTATATATGGGATTTAGTCTAAGCCGAACAGTTATTTTTAAAAATAGTCAAAAATAAGGGAAAATTGTAAAATAAAAATGTGTGTTATTCAAAAAGAATCAAATATTAGCAGCAAATAAAATTATATAAATACCGTTATAAAACGTATGAAGTAACAGCATTCTATATAATCTAACTAGAATTAACTTTCAAAAGTCATGTCAAGTTTATAAAGCACGAGGCATGAGAAAAAAGAAATGAAAAATTTAAACTCATCCTACACATTAAAACAAAAGAAACCCTTTAAAATTTGAAATCAAATTTTAGATTTAATTTTAGTTTGTTTAATGTTTACTTTTAAAACTTCCGTACATCAAAATTAAACAATTTTTTTACAAGTAAAATTACCGAAAAATTCTCAAGTAAAATATCCAAGGACAGCTTTTTCCATTGTAAACTATCATTTTTTATAGCTTAGCATCTTATCGGGGTAAACATTTTTAAAAAGATTGAATCCTATTAAATTTTCATCCTAGTTTTAAAAGCTGTAAAAATAAAGCAACTTATTAGAGCAACAAAACACACTCAAATTAGTGGTATCTTCTCTTTAAAAAGGAGTACTTCCTTTTGTGTTTACCATGAGAAATATCTTTGTCACATGCAGTCGAAAAACGTTTCGCAGAAAGATTATTTAAAGAAATACACATTTTAGGTATTATCTGGTGTAAAATTTTCCGCAGATTTGAAATCTGTTGAATTTTTTTTATCTATTTTTAACGATCGCAAAGATAGAAACTTCGCTTAGGGCAATAAAAATACTAACGGTCGGCCTTTAACACCAAGAAAACGCTCTTTGTATAAACGTAACAGTTCTATCCATGCATCTCACTGCACCGGCGAAACGCCAGTGCGAAGGGAGAATCTCGAATCGCAGTAGCGAACGGGCCTTAGATAAGATAGTGATTTTGTATAAGCTCCTGTAGTACTCCTATGTACTCTACTTACCAGAGTTTTTTGTTGATGCCAAATGCGAGTTTGATAATACTTCGTAGGAACACGCGTTTAGACCGGGAATAAAAATAGATGCCAACCAACAAACGTAGAGGACAGTTAATCAATTTCAAATAATTAAGGACAGCAATATTTCACAAATCATTAAACAGAATGATGCAAAATTTATATGCACGATTGAAAACAAATAGCAAGCATATATAATGAAAGAAAAATTAATGGAAGAACTTTAGATTTGTTACGCAAATACAAAACATTAACACAACTTGATCTTTGTTTTGAGTACATAATTTAAAAAGTTAGAGAATTGTATTTAAGCTTGTGGTTACCCACTGCAGTAACACAAGCATTTTCACCAAATTGATCAAAACCTCAGGAAAATACTTTTCCTGTAGCCGAGCAGTTCGGACATCATGAATAGTTTTAGATGCAAGATGTCAATTCTTGTCAAGTGCGTATTCAGAAAGTGGGCTCACTGGGTTTGAATAACCCCTGAAATATTTTACAGTTAAAAGCAATAGTGAATTCTAAACAAGTGTGGGTTTCAGTTTAATCAGCAAATAAATAAAAGTCTGATTCATGAAATTCAATCAGAAAATATACGAAAATACGAGAAAGGAGAATGGGACACCTCTGAAATTATTTCTAGACGCGTAAAGTAATCCAATTTCGAAAGCAAAAGCAATTATTATTGCAAAAACTTTTAAAGTATTAATATTATTAAAATAGTGGAAGAACTAATAGAATGTATACTGATATTCCAAAAGTCATGGGAAACCTATCTAGCATCGTGAAGGACCTCCTCTAGCCCGGCGAAATGCAGCAATTCGACCTAGCATCGATTCCACAAGTGACCGGTCGACTTCTGAAAAGATGCTGTGCCATGCTTTCTGAATAACCACCCACAGTTCCCTAGTATTAGTAGGTGCAGAATCGTGTGGGTGAATGGACTTTTCCAATTCATCTCATAAATGTTGTATTGAGTTCACGTCGGGCAAACGTGGTGCCCACACCATCGATCTAAACTTTCTACAAAGCTCCTCGTACAAACGGACCCTATGACGTGATGCAGTATCCACCTGGAAAATCTCATTGTTGGTACATGAAGTCCATTCAGGGCTGCAAATGGTCACTCAGCAGAGCAACCAATTAATGACGTGTCGACGAAGACCCAAACCGTGCCACGTTATTTCACACTATACAAGTATGGAACCACCTTCAGTTTGCAGTGCCTTGTTGGCAATTTGTATCCATGGTCTCATGGAGTCGGCGCCACACTGAAATTCTACCATCTGCTACCCAAATCCTACCATTACAACTGGTAAATCACGTCATACATTACTAGTTTTTCAAGGTTCAATTACCGTGTTCACGAGTCCAGGTGAGGTGCTGTATCCGATATTGTGGTGTTAGCAATAGTCCTCGGATGAGTTTTCTGCTCCCATACCGTATGTACGCTAAATTATGCTTCACTAATATGATGGCTATGTCTCTGGTACCTCACGCAGGGAATGTGGATGTTATCTCAACCAATCTTAACCGCTGAACAGGGTCCTTCAGCACCAGTGGTAAGCCATTGCTCTCTCCACTGTGAATGGCAATGCCCTCTACGGGGTATTCTCGTGACATTGGATCGTGGAATGTTGTATGTTCGTACAAGTTCGGAAATTGAATGCACTATTCATCTGGATCCCACTTCCATTCCTCGTTCAAATTCCGATAATTCACGTTGGCTAGCCATAATGATGTTGGTGGTTGCTCAATATGACTCACGAGATTACTCCTCGCAACTAAAAAAGTAGCGTGTGTTGAAACTTTTATACAACGGAGCGCTAGTTACGAATTAGCACTCTGCTATCCCACGACTTTTGGCTCTTCAGTATATATTGCGGTTATTACGAAAATTATTTTATCAAAGTATCAAACAGAAATGCATATACATTTAAGTATATAAAGATTATTTACTTTGGAATAACTAAGCGGCCGCCATCTCTTGCTCGAGATATGACGGTGTCTATACCACCAACGTCCATGGTTCCTTTTACGACCATAGCAATGATCCCGAAGTACATAAGAAATGCCTGAAACACGTCCGTCCAAAGGACGGCTTTCATACCTCCCTGAAAATAAGAAATTGCAATGAAGTATGTGAAAGGATATGCGCCTTGGATATAGAGTACTTTAGGCAGATTGTGTAGAACATTCAGAATTATACCTAGTATTCGGAATTTAAAAATTAAACACAAGCACTTTACAATTTAATATCGATAAAATATTTTAATAATTTTATGTCCATATTTATGCGTGACACCCTATAAAACTTAATATAAAAGGGAAAACGTCAGTGTCTCCAATTACTTCCATAACACCAATACCCTTAACGGTTGTTTTTATGGCGTAAGGGCCAGTTCTGGTCCAACTGTACCAAGCAATGTTTTTCCGTCAAGTAAATGGACACAAAAGGAAACGTTCCTTACTAGCACCGAAGAGATAAATACAATCACGGTAGTTACAGGAATCCGAAGTGATTAACAGTTCATTAAAGATTTTATCTATATAAATAGAAATGGAATGTTGGTTTGTGTTAAAATATTTTCGCCCCATTTCGTTATCCGTTTTGGATCATTTTAATGCAAAATCAGTGGTTTTCAGCTTCATGTCTGTTTGTATGTGTGCTCGAACTACGTTCAAACGGATGGATGTATTTTCACAAAATTGTGCGTACTGTGAGTGCTCACCATTATGTGCACTGTAGGACTCGCATTAACTTACTGGCTGAACTTCAGTTTGTCTGCAAGTTTCACATAAAATAGATTTAATGTTTTCATAAAATGTTATGTTTTATAAAACATATTCGAACGTAGTGAACTGTGATTCAGTGGTTTGGTCCACTGCTCCAACAATCTGTTGGAGGTTAGTTCCTAGATATTCCTGTTTAATTTTGAATGAGGGAAAACACGTAACAAATTAGAGAAGCTTTCCCTTGTCTGAAGGTTGTCGCATGTCCTTATCAATCATGCGTATCACAGGAAAAGCACATTTGCCGAAGCTCTTAGTCAATGAAGTTTCTAGACTACTGAGAGCCATTATCTGCATTATCATAAATAATGTCCGTGGAAGAGATGCTATAAAAAGAACCCGGAAGAAACATCAACCTATCTCCTCTCCGTTGACATGTCCGAATTGATTTATAATTCGAAGCTACCGCACTTCAAAAATACCCCAAAAGTTAAAAATCAAGTGCCTGTAATGAAAATTAAAACTCATAGTGCACATTACCAATACCATAACTAAATTTAGCATTATTAACTGCCTTATTGTGTGAGAAATCTACTGACAGCATTTCGAGGGAGATTGTCAAAATTTGCCCCTCCAAGTAGTTTTGACGAGATATCTCGTTCATCAAGATCTGAGCAATTTTGCTGATGACGAGATATCGGTAGCAAAATTGGCCAAATCTTGATAGACTAGATATCTCGTCAAAACTACTTGGAGGGTTAAGATGTAAAAGGCATACTTTGAAATGTAACGGGCTTTATCCCTTTCAAGATGGTCGTCTGGCATCGTCCTACCTCCTTAAAAGGATCAGTATGTAAATATTCAAAGTATATTAAGACTGCTAGATATGTACATATTCTCTCATTTGATATTCTGATGGGTCTGTGAACACTGTAGATGGTTGCCTTCTCTCTCTCTCTCTTAGAAGGCTCCTAACCAGCTCACTCCAATCTGCGTTGTTCTCTTTCAAATAAATGGACATACACACAAAACGGAAGTTTTACTGACGCAGAAGATAGAGGAATATAGGCAGGCTTGGTTGCTTGGCTGTTTTGGAGTTTTATGACGCATGGGCCATATTTGGCCAAGCTGTGCCAAACACAAGACGGATAACTTCAAGTTAAAAATGTCGTGAAAGGGAAAAAGAGGGATTGGGGAAGATTGAAGGATGAAAGCAGAAAAAGATCACTTGGGAACCCCGGGTGCTCAACATCCCAGTTTACTAAAGACAGTAAACTCCATGGAACACGGCCAAGGAGACATCGAACCTGCGCCGGCTTTAAATCATTGGTAGGTACTTGAATTTACGTTGCACTGGAGCAACATAACTGGATATTACTGAAACATAGGAAGTGGATGGAGAACGTATGTAAAATTATCAACACCCTCGCATTAGGAACTCAAAAACATAAACAGTTCCAAAATAATCATCGGATGTCCAACAAGGTAAAGTAGTTAATTAACGTCGCACTGGAGTAACAGGGAGGGCTATTGGCGACTATCAGGGAACAATTCCCAAGTGAAAGATCCTAGGATAACGCCACGTAATTTTGAACCAAGGTCAAATGACGAACACCTGAGCTGGCTCGACACTCTCCAAACTTTTACACCATGCGAACGAGAGTCCATTTGAAGTCACGACAGATTTAACATGCATGCCCCCGTGTACACGACGGTCTTTGGTTGGAAAGTTTCGAACCTGTAACCCTCCGGTTGATAATCCGTTGCTCTTTCAACTGGGCTACCGCGTCCCGATGTCCAGCAAGAAAACCCATCAATCAACGATTCTGTGAGTATAATGATCTTTTGATCAGTCTCGATCAACTCTGCTGATCAATAAAAACTGCTACAGATAAATCTTCACAAGGATATTCTTGGGATCTGCCTTGGCAGAATGTCTGTAGATGGATGGGAAGGCATAAGGAATCCCACCATCCCTTAAAAAATATTTTTAATGTTCACAAAATGTATTTCTATAAGGTTATAGGTCTTAACAAAGGTTTTTTAATTTTTATTAGCATACTGCTCTCCAAAAGGGTTAAATTCATATTTTCTGAAAATACACTTTCCATCCTCCGGAGTAAGGCATGGATGTTTGTCCGTCCTGAATGAAAGTGTGGCCTCTATAAATGGGTTATGCCTATAATGCATGGTATGAATGTGAGGTATAACGTGGACCCACCCCTATGGTGCATCAGGGGAACGACAAGTGGTTCACAAATCCCCTCTTGTAGTGCCATAATGAAAAAGGTTCAATTGATCAGGCATTAGAAAAAAAATGTTTCTTATGTTTGGTTATTTTCTTACCATCCCTATCTCTAGCGCCACATGGATTCAAATATTCAAAATAGGAAAAATGCTGTCTTCAGTTACCCACATCTCTTATGCCCATTATCGTGAGTAGTTTCAAGACTAATTTTGGTATCCGTTTACATATGTACTAAGAAAATATTTTATACTTCGTATTTGAAGGATTACAAACTTACCAATGTGCAGTAAAATGTGCAGACAACTCCAACGGAAATGACGGATGTCCAGATTGATAAACTAGTTACAGCACTCAGTGCCAATGCTGGAGCATATAAGCAAACGGCAATGTACAACATCTAAAATAGAAACACATTATTAAGTCAAATAAAGCTAGCTCAATTTACATTCTTTAATTAATTGAATTTACAAGGTATTCAAATTCTAGGAAGTTCAATATTGTGTCTACTTTGACTCACATTATCAAAACCTTAACCCTCTGAGAGTAATGAAATTTCCTAGTGTATGATTCCTTTTACCCAACACACAAAATTACTGAATAACGACATCAATTGGTTGAAAGAATTCCAGGAAAGATACTATGGATCAAAACTGATTAGAAGCCATTCAAGGAAGACTGCAGGTTTCAGATCAAATATATGGTATATTTTGGTATTTTTAATTAACGTCACACTGGAGCAACACAACGGGCTATTGGTGACGGTCCGGGATCAATCCCAGAGGGAAAGATCCGAGGACAACACCACGTAATTTTGAACCACGGTCAGATGACGAGGCAACACCTGAGCTGGCACCCCACTCTCCAAACTTCCACACCACGCCAACGTGAGGACGTTTGGGGCCACGACAGATTTAACGTGCACCAGCCCCCTTTGTACACGACGGTGTTTGGCTGGATTCGAACTCGCAACCCTTCGGTTGCTAGTCCGTTACTCTTCCAACCGGGCCACCGCGGCCCGATCAAATATATGAACCCCTCTATGTGTTAAATTGACGGATTGCAAGACAAGCATTAAATTTTTGACTTTTATCTGCAGAATAACTATGGGGAAAGATCAATTTTGAATGTCCTCTGTCTTTGATTTCGGTAAATGTATTAAACAATATTTCTGTAATAAATTAACACCCGATACTACCACATCATATTGAAGAGTGCGATGAGTTTCATTTTCCAAATAAACGGAATAACTTGGTCGTTAATATGTAATTCCATTTTATATTTCTTGATACCAATTGAATCCGGTACAGATGTTTCTAGCGCCTCGTCTGGTGATAACACTCTTGGCGCGTTTTTTGAGCACTTTTTATATAGCCAAGGAAAGAAATCTTAGAAAAAATATTTTTTGCCTTTACCTTTCTAAACTAGAGTTATTGACACCTCGGACAGTTATTGACACCCTAATCTTTAATTTAAAAAAATAAGCTTTCATGTCAATGTTCAGTTTCAAATAAGGGCGGGAAAAATTCCTTGTGAATCATAGAAGTCAGCTGCGTTAAAAGATTTTCAAACTGTAAACATCAAGAAAGGTAATATAACCGTAATCAAGAAGTATACAAACAAGGTACTAGTTAAGAGGACGGTTTCTTCTGTTTTTGCTTAGAAAAGAGCATGAGCATGTTTTGTAAGATAGATTATCCATAGTTTCCTTTGCATAAGTCCATTTATACTTCAAAAATAAACTAAGTAAGAATGAAGGGATGTCAATAACTGGTGTCAATTACTCATCCATAGGGTGTCAATAACCGATTTTGCTCTATTTATTCTCAATATATCGAAAATTCCTTCCAGGGATAATTTTTTGTATGAAACCCTTTATTCAACTTAACGTTGAGTAATTCAGGAAAAGTTACAATGAATTTCAACTTGATTGAACTATTTTTACTATTTTTCCATGAATTTATAGTATAAATATTGCCTGGTCAATAACTGTCTTGTTTACCCTAATATCTATAAATTTTTCCGCTTGCCGAGGTTGCCATAAAAAAGGAAATAAACCTAATAAAGATGGGTTACCTTCGCCTGCCACAACTCACTACTAAAAGTGCGCCAAAAACAAGCCAAGAGCTTTGTCACCAGACGAGGCGCTAGATACATCTGTACCTTGAATTTAAAACGAAATGCATATAGAGGTATATAAATTTTATTTGATATCTACAAAACCAATTTGTTTCATTATTTTGAAGTTGTATGACTTTAAATTTATAGTGGTCTTGAGAAAAATAAGTAAATGCTAGGGAAGCAGAATTTAATGTGGGACTACTTTTGATAGCCTATTTTCTAAAAATAAAAATGGCTTACCACTTGTAATGAAAAAGTTAAGGAACATATCATCCGAAGACATCGACCAAATCTTTTTTCCAGGTACTAAAAACAGATAAAAGCATGAATTGTCAATACAAATTCAAAGATCTAGATGAAATTCACATGCTTTATTCGCGATAATGAATTTCATAAATTTGATAAATGTCATTGTCTGACAACTTAAATTTAAATAAAATTTTGCGCGTTAAATCATTGTTACAGTAAACAGCATACAAAAGGGATTTATTATTTTTCCCGAAATTCACAATTGTGTATTTTTAAATGACAGCTGAAACATTTTCAGCTCATGCAATTTACTTAAGATTTATTCTTGGTGAAGGATTTGAAATGGAATTGAGCTCTTAATATCAACACAGACGTGATTTCAAATTTATACTAGATTTTATCTTAATTTTGTATGGAAAGTCACAAAATTCCTTGAATTCGTATATGTACAAAATATGTTAAAATACACAATGCAATAGTAAGCTACTGTATTCCACGAAAATTTTATAGAATTTAATTAAATTAGATCGTCAATCCAAAAATTGATTATACAACTTTTCTCGCGTTTAAGTTTACGTTTTAGGGTAAAATTCGCATTAAAAGTAATATTTATAATTTGGAATATTAATAGGCATTATTAAAAATTATTTGCAAAAAAAATGTTACAAAAAATCATATAAAAATTAGACTCCAAAAAATTTCAATGCAGGGAGTCCACACACACAAAATTGGTACCACTCCACCTTTATTTAAACTTGCATAATTTTTACCTTTATAAATTGTGGCCGCATCCATTTGGTGTCATTACAGCTTCGTCTCCTGATCTTTAATAGTTAGATTCCGAACAAATTTGAGTCATTTTTTTTCGCAAAACCACTTACTAAATGCACTTTGAATGTTGCTTCAACTATCATGCTTTTGAGCAACATTTTCTAACAGAGGACATACAATTTCTATTACATTCAATTCGGCACACAAGTAGAGAACGTAGTGCTTGTATGAAAGGGTACAATAGCCAGGTAGGTAGTTGAATTAACGTCGCAATGGAGCAACACAACTGGCTATTGATGATTGTACGGGATCAATCTCGAAGGAAAAGATCCGAGAACGCCTCTTAATTTTGGTTGGTTGATTTGGAATATATGGCGCAAGGTCCAAAAACGGACAAGCTGTGCCAAACGCAAGATGATACAGACCAAAAAAGTAAATAAAAAGTTTAAATATTCTGATTAACAGTAGGTGCATATACAGGGTGCAACGCAAAGTCCGTGCCCGGCCTTTATTTTCGCAACCGTTGGTCGTAGACATATACTTCCAATTACAAAAATGTTTCACATGAGGTAAACATTCATGTTATGGTATTTTGAAATTTAAAAAATCAATTTTGTAAAAATTACAAAATCTAACTTTTTATACAGTCCCCCGTTCCTTATAGTGATATTTAGTAAAAGTTTACACTCATCCTAACAAACGTAACACAAAAAGTTTCACTTCTGTGTGACAAAAATTGACCGAGATATTTAATTTCAAAGTTTGGGATTTTTTCAGATTTGTTTTACTTTCATTGAGGGGTCGGTTAAAATATAACTTAGAATAATTCGAGATTGAAATCAGAGTGCAACGCCAATTTTACGGCGAAAGGGGGGTTCCCCGACCATAAACGATGGGTGCATGTATAGTAAAGTGGACATGCCCGATTCACTGAAAGTGGTCGCAGCGCCCCTAGTGGCGAAACACGGAAGTTTGGAAATCTAACTCCGAAACTAAGCAAGATAGACAAAAGATGTGAATTAGAAAGTTGAAGACCATCGTCGAATTATGTAGAATCGACACCGTGAAAATGAAAAATGAGCAAAAAGAGCCGGATAAAGGGCAGCGGAATGCAAACTACCAGAGGGGCTATAACGCGCATGCAAATCGTGATTATGCAAATAGGACAGTACCGCAGCCACACGTTCGGGATAAAAGACGAGCCATCCAGTAGTGGGCAAACTAGTCCGCGCTGAAATCGTGATGGTGTGCTACACATCCGCGTAATATGCCGAAATGATAGTGATTTATGGCGAATGTCAACGAAATGCCAGAGCTGCTGCGAGGCTTTATGGCGAACGTTTTCTTATGGATCGACGTCCATCGCATCGAACTATAGCTACTGTACTTTGCCGTTTCAGAGAGACCGGCGGCTTCACACCACCACCCAGATCAGGCAGACTGACAAGATCGGGCATTCGAGTGACACCGGAGGAAGTGCTGGGATACACCCTTGCAAATCCACACCTAAGCACGGCGGAAATAAGCGAGGCATGTGGATACACGCGTCAACATATTTGGCGATTGTTACATGCGCATGGTGCGCTCGTCCGTTACTGGTGCAAGCATTGATGCCGGGTGACGACGCATGAAGATTTGACTTTTGTAATTTCCTGCTCAACACGTTGCACGACATTTCGTCGTTGTTTTCCGACATACTGTGGGCAGATGAGTCGCAATTCACACGGGATGGCATCGTCAACACCCACAATGTGCATTACTGGGCTGTGGACAACCCTCACATGGAACGCACAGCACGACACCAGGTACGCTGGTCAACGAATGTATGGTGCGGTTTATGGGGAACCCAGATTGTTGGACCCATCTTCTATGACGGGATCTTAACGGGCAATCGTTACCTGCACCTGTTACAAGACACGATACGTGACTGGTATGAACAGCTGCCTCTCCGAGATGCATGTCGTGTGTGGTTCCAACATGATGGTGCCCCTCCGCATAAAGCAGCAAACGTTCGTGCGTATCTAGCCACCGAATTCGGCCAACAGATCATCGGATATGGTGGTCGGGTAGAGTGGCCACCGCGTTCGGCGTAATTGACTCCCATGAACTTCTCTGGGGTTACGTCAAGGAACAGATCTATGCGACCGAGCCAACCTCTCTGAATGATCTGAAACAGAACATCAGCCTTGCTTGTAGCAGTTACATCAGCTATGCTCCAACGTGTCCACGATTCAGTACTGTCACGCAATCAATTTTGCATTGCCACCCACCAATGGGAAACATTTTGAGCAGTATCTCCAGTAGATTTCTCCACTTTATGTGTTGTTTTCCGCTGTATGCTTGTCTGTAACTTGTGCGAGTTAGATTTCCAAACTTTCCATGTTTCGCCACTGAGGGCGCTGCGACCGCTTTCGATGAATCGGGCATGTCCACTTTACTATACATGCACCCATTGTTTATGGTCGGGGAACCCCCCTTTCGCCGTAAAATAGGCGTTGCACTCTGATTTCAATCTCGAATTATTCTAAGTTATATTTTAACCGACCCCTCAATGAAGGAAAAATAGATCTGAATAAATCCCAAACTTTGAAATTAAATATCTCGGTCAATTTTTGTCACACAGAAGTGAAACTTTTTGTGTTACGTTTGTTAGGCTGATTGTAAACTTTTACTAAATATCACTATAGGAAACGGGGAACTGTATAAAAAGTTAGATTTTGTAATTTTTACAAAATTGATTTCTTAAATTTCAAAATGTCATAACATGAATGTTTACCTCATTTGAAACATTTTTGTAATTGGAAGTATATGTCTACGACCAACGGTTCCGAAAATAAAGGCCGGGTACGGACTTTGCGTTGCACCCTCTATATACTTTTGATTATACATTTTGTATAGATATGCATTTTTAATTACATAAAAGGTGCAAGATAAAATATGTTATGCATATTGGTCACCATTGGTAAAAGCAAAGTATGAAGGCTAAAATTAAAAATGGATAAATGTGTTCTAAGATGGGGTATCCCCATCTTAGTCAGTTATTAAAATTCTAATGAAATGTAATTTAAAAAAAAAGATGAATTATAACAATGGTAAAATGCCTCAGCGATGTAAGAATGCAATGAGTGATGATGCATGCGGAGGCTGATCTAATAAGTCAGATAAAATTTGTGATGAAACATTAAAAAAGAATCGATAAAAATGTCTAAGACTTGTGCATGAAGTTAAATGTGATTTATGGAGAGAGGTTCATGGCACAGCTGAGTGGTTTCCCCGACCCTCATAATTTTGAAACAGCTAGATTCACATTTTGGTGGTATATTTGAGATAGATCTGATGGGAGATGGAGTTAGATCCCAAATCCAGCTTATTAGTGCTATTAAGTTTAATTTTGAAAAATTTGAGACGTACCATCTGTTTCCTTATTCTGTCGATAGAAGGACTGCGGTAGTTCAGTTCTAAGAGTAACGGATTAGCAACCGGAGGGTTGCGAGTTCGAAACTCGGTATAGTCGAAGACCATAGAGTACACGAGGGGGTAATACATCTTAAATCTGCCGTGGCCTCAAATGTCCTCACGTTGGCGTGGTGTGAAAGTTGGGAGAGTGGGGTGCCAGCTCAGGTGTTGATCTTGTCATCTTGAGCAGCACAATGGGCATAGGCACTGGAGGCAACACAACGGGGTATTGGAGATGGTTCGAGATCAGTCCCGAAGGGAAAGATCCAAGAACAACCCCTCGTAATTTTGAAACACGGTCACATGACGAGAACATTACTTTTTCTGGATCTCAATTTCAATATTGCGACAGATTTTTAAAATATTTGTAATAATGCCAAATATTACTTAGAAATATTCTAAATTATAAATATTACTTTCAATACAAATTTCACCTTTTTAAACATAAAATTTCTCACGACAACCAGTTTTGGAACAGACTATTAATATTTCCTAGAAATAAAACGTTCTTTGAGGTATAACACTTCTGCTGAAGGAGGTTCTGCTTTAAAACGCAATTTTACATTAGGTAGGTAGTTAATTAACGTCGTATTGGAGCAATACAACGGGCTATGGGCGACGGTCGGGGATCGATCCCCAAGGAAAAAATCCAAAGGCAACGCCTCGCAATTTCGAAGCACGGTTAGATGACGAGAACACCTGAGCTGGCACCCCACTCTATACTTCCACACCAAACCAACTTGAGGACATTTGAGTCCACAACAGATTTAACGTGCACCATATCCCACGTACACAACGGTCTTTGGTTGTACCTAGTTTCGAACTCGCAACCCTCCGGTTGCTAATCCGTTGCTCTTCAAACTCAGCTGCCGCGTCCCTCTAATACTGAGTTTACGTGGTGTTGTCCTCGGACTTTCCCTCTGGGATTGATCCCGGACCGTCACCAATAGCCCGTTGTGTTGCTCCAGTGTGACGTTAATTGAAAATACCAAATACCAAAAACTAATACTGAGTGATTTATATTGTTACGATCTCCACTTTTAACATTTTTTTACGTTAAAAAACACGAAGCTTCGTACTAACACCATACATCTAAATAACATATGAAACTACATATCAACTAAACATGAAATCATTCCGTGGGCTGTAGATGCACAGCTAAAAATATCACTTATTGAGACACAGGTTTAAAATATTAGCCAGATTCGGGTAAGTAGTTGAATTAACGTCGCATTGGAGCAACACAGCGGGCTATTGGTGGCAGTCCGGGATCAATCCCGAAGGTAAAGATCCGATGACAACAGCACGTAATTTGGAAAAACGGTCGGATGAAGAGGTCAACACCTGAACTGGCACCTCACACTCCAAACTTCCACACCATGCCAAAGTGAAGTTGGATTCGGGAATTCACCTAGCTGTAAATTGACGCAATAAAAAATAGGCATTGATTAATGATTTCTGAAATAGTCAGTTTTGCTACATTTAAACTTCGGATGGCAGGTAGTTAATTGACGTATCACTGGAGCAACACAACGATCTATTTCCGACGGTCCTGGATTGATTCCGAAGAGAAAGATAAGAGGACAACACCTCGTAATTTTGAACCACGGTGAGATGACGTGGTCAACACCTGAGCTGGCACCCCACCTCTTAAAACTTCCACCAACCACGTCAACGTGAGAACATTTGAGGCCACGACAGATTTAACCAGCACCACCCTCGTACAACGAGGGTGGTGTTGGTCTTTGGTTGGATCGAGGGTCTTTGGTTGGCTCGAGGTACTTTGGTTGGATCGAGTTTCGAACTTGCAATCCTCCGGTTGCTAATCCGTTACTCCTTCAACTCACTGCCCCCATGAATTTTGGAATTCCAAAAGTTGTATTTTTAAATCGCGCCACCATTGCAGACCATAAGCAAAATATTTACAAGATAAAAGTTCACTCACCTCGTATGTAGTGGAAGACTTTGTACTGAAGAACACCGGCAAGAAGAGATATCCGGCAACCAAGGCACCGACAGATGTGCCCAAGTTTACAAAAGCGAAATGCGTGCCATATACATACATATCAGCTGGCACGCCCAAATAAGTTATTGCTGATTTTCCGCTGGCCATAACGGACAGTGCCACTGGAAAAACAGACATGTTCCTTCCTGCCATCAGAAACTCATGGGTCGTTTTCTGTTTTCCACCAGAAAATCTGAAGTACAGTCCTATGGCAGATGAAATCAGCAGCATTATAACAATGACCACGTAATCAGTTGTGCCAAGAGCCGTGATGTGTTCCCCAGATGTGAAATCGACTGCTGATTTGTGCATAATCTCGGATTCATCAGACATTGCTAGTGATAAATGATATACAACGTTGCGATCAGTTGAAATGTCTGTTACAATTCAAGTCGTGCTGATTGAATTATAAGAATCCTGACCTAAGCTTAGAGTAAATTCTATCACTGATATGGCGAAATCAAAGTATTTATGAATTTATATTAAAATATCGGTACAAATATTTCATCTATAAGGACGATATCCAAAGCAACTGATCAATTGAAATGTCAGGTAAAATTCGAGTCGAGCTCGTGTGCGTGTTTAGATTAGAAAGCTCCTAACCTAGCTTAGAATAAATTCTACCACTGATTCGACTGTCAAAGTATTTCCACAAACTTATATTAAAATCGTCAGTACAAATATTTTATCAATCAGTATATCCAATGCAAATGTTTTGATCAAATGAAATGTCTGTTATAACTCGTCAATCTTTGTGCGTGTTCAGATCAGGTAAATCCCAACTATTGCTTACAAAGTAAATTTTATCACTGATACGACGAAGTTAAAGTATTTCCACAAGCTCATATCAAAATCGTCTACAAACGTCTCATCTATCAAGACACGAATATAAAGTTTTACTTCCGATCTGTATACAAGCTACCAAAAATGAATATAAAAAGTATTACAAATTATATTAAATGCAATCAGAATGGTTTTCATCAGTCTTCGTTTTCAATAAACTCACCGAGATTCCAAAGATCCAGTAGGCTGAAAAGCAGTCCTAATCGATATACATGGTATAAAACGAGAATTATAAACGCTTCCTGTGCAGTGCTTCTCACAGTGAGTTCATCGCAATGCTAATGCCGGTTGTTTATCCAGTTGTGGAAGAATAGCTTTACGTAACGCGCGATAAAAAAAGGAATTTTCGTCTTATTGAGATACCTCCAGGACTCTGACAGCTCCGAGCCCAATGCATTTTCCGAGGCGTTTGGCGCATGCGCATCTGCTGCAGCGAACTCATTTCGACAGGGGGTGGGTTAAGGGGAGTAAATGATGGGTGAAATAGTTCCAACTGGGACTCTTCAGGGTGATGGACTCGAGGTTTTTAACTGAGGGAACTTCAAGATTCTTCTGATGGAAAAGTGCGCTCCTAAGGTGAAAAAATGAAAAAAAATTCTGCAATTGTTAGTCTTTCTCAAACGAAAACGGAAACCAATTATCGCTTTATTTTGTAATTGCATGAAGTAGAACGACTAAACAATCGCCTGCAGGACAAAACGCGCGTTTAAATTACTTTAAATTGCATCAGAATATAATTACGTATATCCTTTTAGAATTTAAATCTCATTAAAATATCGAAATTTTCATTTTTAGGCTATTTGAGAAATAGCTGTTCTCGTCGGTTGGTAGGTTTTTTATTTAACGTCGCACTGGAACAATACAACGGGCTATTGGCGACGGTCCGGGATCAACCCCCGAAGGGAAAGATCCCGAGGACAATACCACGTAATTTTGAACCACGGTCAGATGACGAGGTCACACCTGAGCTGGCACCCCACTTTCCAAACTTCCACACCACACCAACGTGAGGATATTTGAGGCCACGACAGATTTAACGTTCATCAATCCCCTTAGTATATGACGGTCTTTGGTTGGATTCGAACTCGCAACCCTCCAGTTGCCAGTCCTTTGCTCTTCCATCCGGGTTAGCTGTTCTCGTCGGAGTCAGGTTTAACTAGCCTGTGCTCAAAAAAATGTACGAGTAAGACTGCACGTAAGATAAGTTGTAGTAGTCCTACTTACCGTGAGGTTTAGAGCATTTAATGGTAGGAGGGGGAATCATTTATTATCTTTAAATTTTACATGTTTACAGAAAAGAATACAATTTTTTTTAACAAAATTCCAACAGATGTTGGTAAAAGGTTCAGGCTAACAGTGCCTGTATAAAGTTATTATAACATGTTAGCATATTAATTAATATAAATAGAAAATGTTGGTGAATAAATCAGGCTAACATTGCCTGAGAGTAATTGTATAATAAATTAGTTTATATAGAGCTATTTATAAATAAATGTAACAATATAGATGTATGATTATATAAACATACAAAGTATGACATAAAAACGTTAAATTTAAATAGAAAGAGTTCAATTATTTACATATGAATTCAAGGTGGAGGAAGCCTCCCAACTATCTCCTTTGCAGCCAACACACAGGCCTTAATTTTATATCTAGATAAATAATTTTTAATAATTGCATTTAGCCAAATAGGTTTATTACTTGATTTTGGTTTAGTAATATGGTTTGGTTTTGTGTGTTGACATTCAAAGAGATAGTGGTCAGCATCTCCCACCCTGCCACATTCACAAAGATGAGAGGTTTTAATTTTAAATCTATACAAGTATGCTGGGAAAGGACCATGACCTATCAGGTACCAGACAAGGTATCTGTCCTCGACGAGAGTTGCAGTATCGATCTCCGGCATGAACTCCTTCAGCCGGAGACCTTTAACTGAGTTGGAATGATGTTCCTGCCACTCCTCCAAAATATAGGTCTTCAGTTTTCTTTTCAGAAAGGAGAGTGGAACAGGTACATCCAACATCTCGCCATCATAGGCCGCAAGTTTGGCATGTTGGTCTGCCAACTCATTCCCAGCTATTCCCACGTGTGCCCGAACCCAGTCCAGGCCAAAAATGTTAGTATATGGAGCTATTTTCTTTTTAATATTATTAATATAAGTGGATTTACTATTGGGAGATTTGAGTGCCTGGATAGAGCTTAGACTGTCACTAAATATATTAAATTTTTTATTAACTGAAATAGCGTATAGAATAGCTTGAAAAATAGCGGATAACTTTGCCTGAAAGACAGAGTTGTTACTTTTAAGCTTGAATTTAAGAATTTTAAAAGGGGAGTTTTTGTGGAGGATGCACACCGAGGCTCCAATATTGCCGTCAATACCAGAGCCATCAGTGTACACCTCATAATCAGAGTTAGGGATACTATTTTTAAAATTCAGAATTAGATTGTTAGCAGGAATGTCATTCATAAAACAGTTAAAATCAAATTGGTTTAAGATAAGTTGTAGCAAATAGATGGATCTCAGGCCCGAAAATCAGCTTATCTGTCCCGTGGGTCAAATAAATCCGAAAAAGTTTTTATGACCTGCCGGCCAGATACGACCATCTGAACAGATTTCTCCGGCCCGCGGTTCAAATATGCTCACCGAAAATACTTTTTCCTCCCGCCGGCCAGATACGGCTTACCGAAAAGGTTTTTCCCCTAAAATATACTCATTCATAAAAAATATATAATTAGCAAATTGAAGCATAGCATTATTCGCAAATCGTTGCTTTGAAATTTGCGCATGCAGATTTATATACATGTTCTTGTTCATTTTTGCAATTGCTCTGCGTTTACTAATCACTGATATAGTACAGCATGATACATTGCCCATTTTTAGCGAAAGCGTGAAATTGATTTGAATGATTTCTAAGTTGATCAAAATTATTATTAAATTTCGTTTATCGCTTTACGATCATTTTGTTTTGCACGAAGGCTAATTGGAATTTTTGCATAATTTTGTAAATAATTATGAATAAATTCAAGATTCTACGGTGTTTGGAAATCTTTAGTCAAATAATTACTATTGTAATCCTTATTTGACACATAATCTTCAATTTGAATGCCATATCAATATTAGTTTTCACGTGCTTTATATTACAATAAATTTACTTCGGTAACATTGAATTAAAATAAAAGTTAAAATATTGAAACTGATTTTTTCGTGATTTGTCTTTAATGAGAGTAGTCTTCAATATAAGATCGTAATGAACTTACCAGAAAGAATTGCAGAGTTGTTTGGAGTTAATTCGTAAAAATAGAGTTTAAATATTTTTTTTTATATACATCTCAAAATTTTCTAAAAATAATCAATTCATGCCTTTTGAAAGCGTTTGTTTTTTAATGTTTCCTTTCTTAATCTATAGTTTCAGTTCCATTCCCAATCATTCAAAAATTTGATGCTAGGTATATTAACCCTCTAAAAGGTTCACACACATAGTTCCTCCTTGCAATCTGCAGTCTTCTCTGTATAACTTCTAATCAGTTTTGACCTTCTTGACCAATAGAACTTTTCAATGGATTCTATTCTAAGGAAAGGAGCGATGGAGTAATTCCAAAGGATTCTATTCTAAGGAAATGACTAACGAGATATTTTCAAAGGATTCACTTCCAAGGAAGGAGCAATAGAAGATTTTCAAGGATTCTATTCTAAGGAAATAAACAAGATAATCTCTCAACGGATTCTAATCTAAGAAAAGAAGCAATAGAATCTATCCAAGGGATTCTAGTCTAAGAAAAGAAGCAATAGAATCTTTCTAGAGGTTGAAAGAATCCATGTATTCTTTCACCCATAGATTTGGTTATTTAGCCATTAAGCGTGTTGTGACGAAAAGCAATCTCAGTTACTCGTATATAATAGAAAAATCTCAGTTACATAATAGACGGTGCCCTTGAAAGGATTAAAGACGAAAATAGATAACCATGAAAATTAGCTCAATATTTTTCTCCAGAAAGTCCTGAATTAACAATTTTAGATTTTTGAAAATTAGATTCCTTTTCTTAATTCCGGCTTTCATATACTATATACATCACCCCTCATCGCCTGAAAATTTTGAAATAAAATAGATAAAAATTTATACATTTTTTGATACTCCAAAGAAAACGCGAAAATTAAGATTTTTCTCTGCTAAATACTGGTCAACAAAACATTTTTTGTAGAATTTTAGTAAACCTCTCAACAAAACATTTGTAGATTTTTAGTAAATTGCTAACCGAAACTTATTTGTAGACTTAGTAAATAGCCAAACAAATCATTTTAGTGGATTTTTAGTAAATCGCTAAACAAATCATTAGAATTTTAGTAAATTGTTTTCAGTTTTGGCTCGTGGAACATGTTCAATTTTGCGTGCATTTTCCATATTCTACAATACTTTTTTAAAGTAATATAATTATTAATTCTTTTGGGGAGAAATGAGTGTTTTTGATTAATTGAAGATTAACTAATCAGTATTTTGCGTCCAAGTTGGGAGAATTGAGTTAGCTAAAATACTATATCCACTGAAAATTGCTAGATTCCGTCAAATAATTTCTTCTGTGGACTTCACAGGCAACACATTATCTGTCTTTTGGTAATAGGTATTCATTATGGAACGTTATGATAATATGGATTCATTATGGAACATTATGGTAATATGGATTCATTATGAAACATTATTTAAGAGTACGATATATTATGTAATTTAGTGCTAGTTTCAGTATTATTTGCCCATATGGAAGCTCAAACTGATAATCATGTGACGAAGCATGATTGTCGCGGTGGTGCTGGTTCAGATCCGACTAGAAATTGAACAACAAACAACCAAAATCGGTAAATAGGCCATTAGGTAGAATATCTACATTGCCTGAGATTTAGATTCAAAGCTGGTTGAATGTAGTAGCATTGGTATGTGATCAGAGTTTTTCGGTTTGAGATGGAAAGGCTTGTTGTGAGAATGTCAAATCGGAAATTTTCCGATCCTTTTCCAATGTGTAAAGGAAGATTTAAAAAGTAAGCGTAAGTGAAGGATTCTTTGTATACCATTTTTGTAAAAGTTGTTTTGTTTTGGGGCAATTGTTTAGGTGTTCCCCATTACATACTATTTTTCCCAATAGTTGATTTTGACATTTTCTTGCTTTTTTGGTACAACTGAAATATTTTTTAAGTTCGTTAAATTATTTATTCGTAATGAATCAGCAAATGTTTTCGTGATTCGGCGTTTGATTCATTCAAACCCATTCTCTTAGTTAGGCAATCTTAAAATCAAGTGTTCCATATTACGCGTCTTTGTCCTTATGTTGAATATAATAAACCAAAAGGTGACCCTCTAATAGAGAGAAATTGAAATAATATGGAAATAATTGAAATTATTGAAATAATTGAATAAATGAAAAGTAATATGAAATAAATTAAAGAAATTGATTCCGTATGTTATTTTCTCAGTTATCGTTTCATAGACACAAAATCTCTTTGATTCCTTTAAGAGCAACGTGAATTTTAAAAATGGTAAATCGGCTGTTAACATATGTTCACTATTGATCTTTTACCAGCATACTTCCCAAAAATCAACTTGAAGGTTCTGAAAAGGGAAGGAGTAAGGAAATACGATCAGATAACTGCAGTCAATAAACAACATAGAATAAATTTGATTTGTCTGTGCTTACGGGTTAAAAATCCTTCCACACTTAAGTTAATCTGAACTTTGTCAAAAAGGTTTAAGGAGGAAAGACCATTGAAGGCCTTGGTAACATTAGGAAACATCCATTTCCTAGTCTCCACAGAATTGTTCCAAATGTTATACAACGCTTATATTCTTGTTCCTTGGTCGTCCTTCTCAATTTGCACCTTTCACTTGTATCTAAAAATAATTCCTCACCAAAAACTCAAGGGAATGACTGAGATCTTCAACGCGTAACAAGCATTTCTCTCGGAGATGACAAACGCTCCTTTATGCGTGATGAATTTGTCTCTTAAATAACCTACCCAAAATAAAATGAGCATGATACCAAACTAAATTAACTCTTGATTGTTCCATGGGACTCAATGCAGCTTTACGTAAATAAAACTTTCTAACTTTGAAAAAACAATACGAAATACACTGCTGGCCACCGTAAATGCAACACCCTGAAGGAAGCATGCAAATAATATGAAATTTACAACATGCATTAGCGGAGGTGAGATATGCAAATGATTAGAATTTCAGCGCAGACGCACATCACGCGCGCCTGTGGCGCCACTTCAAAGCGCTATTTAAGGCTTTGAGATTTCGACGATTTCAAGTACGGCAATTGTGTTTTTCTTGTGGTTTTTTCAAAAAAACGATCAATTATGCCTCGTAGAAAACAGCGATCATCTTTTGATCAAGTATCCGAGTTCGACAGAGGAAGGATAGTGGCCTACCGAGATTGTGGATTATCTTTCAGGGAAATCAGTAGTCGTGTTGGACGAAACCAAACAACTGTAATGCGGATATGTGATCGTTGGATGCAGGAGGGTACGACGGACCGACGTGTTCGATCGCATCCACCTCAGTTCACCACTTCACGTGATGACAGGCATATTGTGCGTATGGCAGTGACGGATCGCTCAGCCACATCACGAACCATAGCACAGCACATTCAGTCTGTACCGCATCATCCAGTGTCTGCGCGTACCATTCGACGCCGTTTACAGCAGAGTGGTCTGTCCGCAAGACGTCCATTGCTTCGTCTACCCTTGACGCAGAACCACAGACGTTTCCGCCGCCAATGGTGCGATGAAAGAAGGATGTGGACGGCAGAATGGAATGAAATTGTCTTTACTGACGAGTCACGCTTCTGTCTGCAACACCACGATGGTCGGATTCGAGTCTGGAGTCACCGTGGAGAGAGGATGCTGAACAGCTGCGTTATGCACCGCCACACTGGTCCTGCACCAGGTATTATGGTATGGGGCGGTATTGGATATCACTCTCGCACTCCTCTAGTACGCATTGCCGGTACTTTAAACAGCCAGCGCTACATCTCCGAGGTGTTGGAGCCAGTTGTCCTTCCTTACCTTCAGGGCTTGCCCACAGCCATATTTCAACAGGATAATGCGCGACCACACGTGGCACGCATTGTCCAAGGGTTCTTCGTCAATCGCCAGATTGAATTGCTTCCCTGGCCAGCTCGCTCTCCGGATCTTTCGCCGATAGAAAACATGTGGTCCATGGTTGCTCAACGATTGACCCAGAATACATCCCCAGCTGCCACACCAGATCAACTTTGGCAACATGTGGAAGCTGCTTGGTCTGCTGTACCCCAAGAACACATCCAAAGTCTCTTTGAATCAATGCCGAGGCGTGTGGCAGCGGTGATCTCCCACAATGGCGGCTACTCTGGCTACTGATTTTGGCAGGAACCACACTTCACAGAAGTCTATAAATTTAATCATTTGATACTTGGTCAACATGTTATCTACAAAATAAATTTTGTTGTGATATCTCTTGTCTTTCTTGGTGTTGCAATTTGGGTGGCCAGGAGTGTATATAGTTTCGGTTTCTCGGGCAGACGTCAGTAAGGATAAATTTTTAATTTTTGGTTCATTGATGAGAGAGAGAGAGAGTACGTGCATCACAAATCATGCTCTCCCGTCGTTTACAAGATCTGTCATCATTCTCCCGAGAAATTCCAAGTCTTTCCGGTGAACCCTCAATAAAATCCAGCTTCATAATCAATACTCTGACTAATGCCAGCAAGTTCACTTATACCATAGTCAATCACTAGTTGTTTGACCCTTTCCAATTTCTTATAGGCTTTCTGTTTTGCATTGGACCACGTGGCGGTGTCTTGACAGCGACAGAGTTCCTTCCTTGGAAAACCGTTTAATCAGATTTGTTCAGATTAACTCGAGGTCAATAAAATGTTTTAACTGATATCTACATTAACCCTCCAAGTGGTTTTGACGAGATATTTCTTCCATCAAGATCTGACCAATTTTGCTAATGACGTAATATCTCAATATCTCGTCATCAAGACAATGCCGAATAATGTTTTGATGATGACGATATCCAAATCTGATCAGTTTTCTTCCAACGAAGAGATATCTCGTCCATCAATATCTGGTTAGTTTTTCTAATGACGAAATACCTCGTCGAGACAACCACTAGGAGTGTTTAAGCAATATTTAAGTTGGTTGGTTCGGTTTTATGACCCAAGGACCAAATTTGGGCAAGCTATGCCTAACACAAAGTAAGGTATAGATGTTTATCCATCTGGAGTGAATGTGTGGCCTCTATAAAGGGGGGCTGTGCCTTGTATGTATGATTCCTATGTGAGGCTTAACGTGAACCCAGCCCTATTATGCACCAGAGTATCGCCAAGTGGTTCATAATCCTCCTTACAGTGCCATGATGACTTATGCGACTAAAGTTTAATTGACAGGGTTAAACAATAAAATACATTAGTAAATGTATTGTGCAGAGTGAGAAAATTTTCAGAACACCATTTGTCATCCCTGTCCCTGGAGTCGCACAAACAAACCGAAAATGTCATTAGGCTTGAAATTGTGTCTGCTATAAATAAATGTGCGTTTGATTTTCATAAAAGTTAGTCTTCAGTCTTTTCCTTGTACCTAAAATAATCAGTCGATTAAAGTAATTTTTGTGTTACATTCAGCAATCAAGTAATCCAAACAAAATATATATTCCTTCTTATATTCAAAGAAATATTTTACTATAATTGTTAATTTAGTATCGAAAAAATTATGAATTGAAACACGCATAGATTTTGAATGAGCGGTGTCTCAAACCTAGGTGTGCAAAATTTTAGTATTCTCCTTTCAGTAGTTTTTGAGATGCGGTCCTTTATTTAAAACTGTATCATTTTGACGTGTTAACCCCTTAATTACTTCACAGGTCTTAGGTTTTCCACCTTTCTTTCGGACCTGATTGTCAGTCTGCTACAATTATTAATTCTTCCTATTCTCCAAGTACTTAACGATGCTTATCTTTTCCTTTTTTTATTTTTCTCTTTTTAAAGTAGTGATTATATATATATATATATATACTAAAAATTACAAACTTTCTTATTAATTGTGATGTGGAGGTTCACTGAAATTCAGTAGGTACTCTGTAATTGATATGCTCGTTCAGTACCGCTTTAATGTCTTTGGGTAAGGAGTCCGGAAATGGAACTGAATTTATTTGAAAGAAACATTTTTCAAAGCGACTTTTAAGTTCAAAAATCCCACACGTCTAATTATTTTTAGAGGTCAAATTTTCTATAAAATACTGATACTTAAGCGTGAAATCAATTCTCTGAATTCTTTATTATTGTAGAATTACATCAGAAAGGTCATAAATTGGTAAGTTGTAAAGGCCCCTCTGACGACGATAGATGCCGACTAACAGCGGATTCAAATGACATCCTTATGGTCTTCTGAGGCAAATTATGATAAGCATTCTGCAGCTGGTGCTCCAGAATACTTATATTCCAGGATGGTGCAATTGACACTCTAGCATATCCCAGAAATGTTCAATGGGAGACAGATCTGGAGATCTTGCTGGCAAAGGAAGGGTTTTGACAGCAAGAAAGAACTCCTGGGAGAAACGAGCCGGGTGTTATGCTGACAAATAGCCACTTCGACACGTGACATGAAAACCAAAGCAATCGGTTTGTCGTGGATTGAAGGGTAAATTAATAAGTGCTCATTGAAAAGAACAAAATAAACATTTATTTATGGCTGATGAAATGAAAAGGTGTGATCGTCGTCCCTACAGGGAGAAAACTTCAACAGATGGTCTAAAGTCTTATGGTAGTATACTTTGATATTTCACAAACAACACTCTACAGTTGGATTTAATCATTTGATATTGTTGATAAATACCGCTTAGAGCTTCAACTTTACAGGTTGGCTTTCATCACACTTGCTCCTGTTAATTTCAATGACCAAATTCCTTTACTATTCTGGTTGTAGGACCTACTGGATCGAAATGAACCACATTTGCTATTTTTTATTAACACAAAAATAAAATTAAAACAAATTTGAAACTTTTTAAGATTACCGAGACAGTGATACATCTCATATCCAAGTATTTTGATTTGAATTCGGACTTTTGAAGTAGTAAGTAAATTTTGGCATTCCTTGTGAATGCACTTTGTTCATAAATTGGCAGTTGCTCATCTTTTAGAATGATGCCTTGCCACTTTAACACTAATTTTTAATTTTACGTAAGTGAATTCCTGTGCTTACCATGTTTTTAACATCAACTAACAACCTTATCCAAATGGGATAAAAACGAAATTATTATCCTTTTACAAGAAATAGATTCGACGTTTCTTTTTACGAACTGTAATTAACTGACCAAAAGTTCATAAATACGGAAAATTCGTTAAAAGGAAATTAAAATATGTTCTAGCATATTTTTCCGGAACCTGGTATAATTTCATAAAATAGCACGAATTCATAAAATAGAGGTTCACTAAAACGAAAATTAACAGCAAATCCAGAAATTGCTGATTTGTTTTCAAAAAAGTCAGAATATAACAGTGGTTTGTACATAAATTTTATCACATTCACATTGACGAAAGTTAAATGCATCATAGTGATTGATTGATTTAATAAATTAGTAATTAATTTTATAATTGGAATTTTTTAATCAGTATTGCATAAGTATTATGTGCATTTTTATTTAATTTGTTGATTTATTATAAAAATAAGAAACCAATTCTTTCGGTGGGGAAATTTGCGATCCTCTTGAAACGCCACTGTGCCGTAACCGTCATGTGAAACGCTAAACAATTTGAACATAGCATAACTCAATCTAATTTCAGCGAGCTAAAAAGAGAAAATTTCTTATTTCTCGTGTAACGTCTTTCACCGTGTCATTACAAGCAAAACAGCTGAAGGGTGATTAAGGATCTATTTGCACCATCATTCAGACACTGTTATTCAGTATCTGAATGATGGCGCAAATAGATCCTTAGATTCAAATAGATGGTGCAAATAGCACCTCTTTCCTTGGAAATAAATATATTTTCGTCGTTTACGCTAATTATCTTTGACTAGGACCATGCATTATACCAGTTAACTGGAAACAAAACCATTACTCCGAGGTCATATTCAACTCTCCTTTCAAAACAGAAATAGTTCTAGCTTAGTTAAAAGCAGTCGTGCAAAATAGTGTTTAAATATAGGAAATGTTCATAAATATCGCTTTCGTTTTGGCACTTGTACCCTCGTTTTGAGATGCCTTGGATTTCTTGCTCTTTGAAGGGATCATTATTCTTTTAATTTGTTTGAAACCATTTGAGTCTGGATAAATTCAGGGCTCTAAAAATAAAAAGGCTAATTTCTTTTGTTTTGAAACTATTTCTATTATTTTAGAACCTTTGTGCAAAGACTCTTGTTTTTTAGACTCTTACTATTCTTTGATCTTCTAAAGTGAACCATTATAAGGTACGTGCATTTCTTAGATTTCGTAGTGGATAAGAGTGAAATATGACGAACTTCTATCTAACAAAAATTTCTCAATGGTACAGATATTACTCTGCTTTATATAGCATTGTATCTCAATTATTCGACTGGTTTATAAATTCTCAGTATCACTCCCCAGTTTAGAATTCTACTTTGTCGATAAGTACAGTTGAATGAACTAGTCTTAATTTTTTACTGGAAATTGAAAGAAGTTTAATTATATTTGTCTAGCACCCACTCAAAAACAGAATCTAAAACTTAAAGAGAAATTTGAATGCTAATCACGCTTTTGAGAAAATACCGACCAAATGTTGTATCTTGCGTGTATGAGCTCTCTTTAAGTAACAATATTGAAGTTAATATTTTTTATTTATGCATTACTACACTGCAGGCCACCGTAAATGCAACACCCTGAAGGAAGCATGCAAATAACATGAAATTTACAACATGCATTAGCGGAGGTGAGATATGCAAATGATTAGAATTTCAGCGCAGACGCACATCACGCGCGCCTGTGGCGCCACTTCAAAGCGCTATTTAAGGCTTTGAGATTTCGACGATTTCAAGTACGGCAATTGTGTTTTTCTTGTGGTTTTTTCAAAAAAACGATCAATTATGCCTCGTAGAAAACAGCGATCATCTTTTGATCAAGTATCCGAGTTCGACAGAGGAAGGATAGTGGCCTACCGAGATTGTGGATTATCTTTCAGGGAAATCAGTAGTCGTGTTGGACGAAACCAAACAACTGTAATGCGGATATGTGATCGTTGGATGCAGGAGGGTACGACGGACCGACGTGTTCGATCGCATCCACCTCAGTTCACCACTTCACGTGATGACAGGCATATTGTGCGTATGGCAGTGACGGATCGCTCAGCCACATCACGAACCATAGCACAGCACATTCAGTCTGTACCGCATCATCCAGTGTCTGCGCGTACCATTCGACGCCGTTTACAGCAGAGTGGTCTGTCCGCAAGACGTCCATTGCTTCGTCTACCCTTGACGCAGAACCACAGACGTTTCCGCCGCCAATGGTGCGATGAAAGAAGGATGTGGACGGCAGAATGGAATGAAATTGTCTTTACTGACGAGTCACGCTTCTGTCTGCAACACCACGATGGTCGGATTCGAGTCTGGAGTCACCGTGGAGAGAGGATGCTGAACAGCTGCGTTATGCACCGCCACACTGGTCCTGCACCAGGTATTATGGTATGGGGCGGTATTGGATATCACTCTCGCACTCCTCTAGTACGCATTGCCGGTACTTTAAACAGCCAGCGCTACATCTCCGAGGTGTTGGAGCCAGTTGTCCTTCCTTACCTTCAGGGCTTGCCCACAGCCATATTTCAACAGGATAATGCGCGACCACACGTGGCACGCATTGTCCAAGGGTTCTTCGTCAATCGCCAGATTGAATTGCTTCCCTGGCCAGCTCGCTCTCCGGATCTTTCGCCGATAGAAAACATGTGGTCCATGGTTGCTCAACGATTGACCCAGAATACATCCCCAGCTGCCACACCAGATCAACTTTGGCAACATGTGGAAGCTGCTTGGTCTGCTGTACCCCAAGAACACATCCAAAGTCTCTTTGAATCAATGCCGAGGCGTGTGGCAGCGGTGATCTCCCACAATGGCGGCTACTCTGGCTACTGATTTTGGCAGGAACCACACTTCACAGAAGTCTATAAATTTAATCATTTGATACTTGGTCAACATGTTATCTACAAAATAAATTTTGTTGTGATATCTCTTGTCTTTCTTGGTGTTGCAATTTGGGTGGCCAGCAGTGTAACTATTTCATTACAAATCGCTTGAATTTTTATTCGTTCGTTTCATTCGTTTATGCATACTAGTAGTATGTATTTGATGGCTGCTATATGACTTTTTTTATGGTTGCTATACGACTTTTTGAAAAAAGAGTTTTGCTGTTTTATCGTTATCATGATCATTTTAGAACGAAGAGTACAAGGGGGGGGGGGGGGTATTTCAATTAACGTCACACTGGAGCAACACGACGGGCTATTGGTGACGGTCCGGGATCAATCCCAAAGGGAAAGAACCGAGGACAATACCACGTAATTTTGAACCACGGTCAGATGACGAGGCAACACCTGAGCTGGCACCCCACGAAGAGTACAAGAGTAAGGTAGATTTAGAGGTGAATAAAAGATTTTTAAACTCTTTCGGTCGTTAATATTTAAGATAATTACAAATGACGAAAGATAGCAACAAGGTAACGAAATTAAAAGTAATAAGTGCTTTAATTTTGGCTTTGTTGTCTCATCTGTACTTTTACTGATACTGGTAAACCAGTATAATAAAGGTATAAATGGGAATATTGATTTGAGTAATTCCACATGTTTTTACTCTAAACATTTGGGAAAACTGTTATATTTTCATGTTTGTTTTAAAGATAAACTGAAAGTATACGATATCAGATATTTTTGGAAATACGTGCATGCTAATGTAAAATCAATGGTTATTGGAGTGTAGTTGACTGAAAGCGTTTAAGCAAGTGTGTAGACAATGTGCAAGTTAATTCTCCCAAGCTCATGTATTGTAGCAGGTCCAAGCCAGTAAGCAAAATCAAATCTGGTTAAACGAATGATAGCGTGTAATGTTTATGATCATGATTTATTTTAAACGTGTAAAATGGTGTTATTCTGTCTTTCAACCATGGTGGTTTCTTGAAGAGAAGAAAATTGAATTTATTCAAGGCTTACCGGAAACTTATGAAAGTGGATCATTAGTAATAATTGACTTGATGAATAATTTAAATGAGAAGATTGCTGAATTGTTTACAGTAGGGTCTCATCACCGCAATATCGGTGTGATTTTAATCTTACAAAATCTTTTCCCACGAAATGGAGTAATGCGTGATATAAATCTAAACATATATTATATAATACTGTTTAAAAATAGTCAAGATTTGAATCAAATTTGTTGTTTTTCTCGACAAATTTATAGAAACTAAACAACTTTCTTTATGGATGCATATAAAAAAGCAACTTCAAAGCCTTATGGTTATTTATTGGTAGATCTTCATACGCGAACATCAGAAGAATATCGTCTTCAAGATAGTTTGTTTCCTGATTCTAATGGCCTCTACTGGGTATATATACCAATAAAATGAAGAATATAAATAAACATTATCATTTGTTGAAATTGTTGGTCACTGCAACTCCTACTCAAAATAGTGCTATTTTACGAACTGCTGATAAAAGTCAACTACACTGCTTGTGTGAAATTTGTTTGAATGTGTTGGCAGGAAATTTACTTGTGGATTTAAGCAGATTACGGAAATTCGGGACAGCGATGCGAAAGATAGCCAATGAAAAAGTGTCAATGAATAATAAAAGAAAAGAGCTAATAAATCAGTCAGGAGGTTTCCTATCTATTCTTTTACCAGCTGTCCTCTCTGCTTTAGCTCGGTTTTGCGGGAAAGGCATTAGGAAACCGAATTTAAAGAAAATCAATGAAATACACGACCCTATTTTTTTGTTCCAAAATGTCTCGAAGAATGGATCCGTTCCTGATGAGTTAGCTTCAGCGTATCAACCTAAGGTACTTGAAGTGCGAGTAGAAGATATAAAAACTTTGCTCGAACGAAATAATTTACCAGATGATATGAAAGAAAAATTGTGTGTTAAGAACCTAAAGAACCATTACGGGTCGCAATTGAAGAACCGAAAGAAAACATACAAGAATCGAAAAATAGTAACAACAAATCATTTCTTGTTTCACGATATCATTTTATATGTTCCTCGCAATTTTCAAAAATTCATTCCTCCCATTGTTGAGAAGCTAAGCACACGTAATTACACATGGAATGAATATGGTGAAATGATTAAGACGATGAAATCATCAAAAACACAAAAAATGTTGATTTATTTTTTTATCTAATGAGAAACATTAAAGGGGCTAAACCGGGCAATTTTCCAGTTTTTTGAAACGCTATAAAGGAGATAAAAATTTCAAGTCAATGGATTGGTAATCTGAAGTTAATTCATAGTACTAAATTAAACGTAGACATTAATGCATTACAAAGTATAATAGATTTAGAATATTTAGATTCAGCCATTTCTGTTGAAAGTAAGAATAAAAAACATCGAGGGGGGAAAAGGCAATAAAAAAATTATTAGAATCAACTTATGATTTCCAAAATCCTGCATCGTTTGGTGGAATTAAAAAACTTTTAACAATGACTAAAGTACCATATCAGAAAGCTAAACGTTGGCTAATGACCCAAGATACATATTCTTTACACAAACCAGTTCGGTATAATTATCTCGAAGGTCCATAATCTCATATGATATAAATGATTTATGACAATGGGATCTTGTGGATTTGCAGCATTTATCCAAAAAAATAAAGGTATAAAGTTCTTACCATAATTGATGTATTTTCGAAGTAAGTATATGTTATACCTCTTAAAAGTAAAGCTGCTTCAGCTGTTAAAAAAGCTTTTGAAAGTTTGTTGCAACTGGTTAAGCCTAAAAACATTCAAAGCGATAAAGGCAAGGAATTTTATAATGTCCATCTTCAATCATTGTTTAAGAATCATAATATTAATCATTATTCTGCGAAGAGTGATCATAAAAGCCAGTGTCGTTGAGAGGTTTAACAGAACATTAAAAAAATAAAATGTTTAGAGTATTTAAGTTCAGAAAATCTTATAAATATGAAGTACTACATTCTCTCACACACACACACATCACACACACTTGTGAAGTCATATAATGACAGCGATCATAGAAATATAGGTATTGCTCCATCAAAGGTCACTCGTGACTTAGAACCACAAATATTAAAAAAAACTTTATGGCTACGCAGTTAAGTACTCTAAACATACGTTTAATGATGGAGATCTAGTGAGAATATCGAAAGCAAAGAAACCTTTTCATCGGGGTTATTTTCCTGGTTGGTCACATGAAGTTTCTAAAGTAAATAAGTATTTGCAGTCATTTACAAATGCATATGAACTAGAAGACCTGAAAAGAGAACCTATAAAAGGACGTTTTTATACTAAAGAATTTCAGAAAATCATTAAAGAATCACATGACTTTTTTTAAATATAGAAAAAGTGCTTAAAACAATGTGGTAAAGGAAATAATAGTGTTTCGTAAAGTAGCAAGTAAGGGTAAAGGAAATAAGAGTGTTTCGTAAAGTAGCAAGGATTTTATGATAGATTTAATTCATGGATTAAATCATCATCACATAAAATTAGGTCTGACTTCTACGTTACGCTACCAAGTAACTCAAGTATGGATATTTCCCACAAAATACTCAAGCATCATTTCGAACAAAACTTGCACGACCCATAATACTTAGTTGTATGTGGGAAGTAGGTTTATCAGATTTCCATCCCTCGAACTTGGTTTAATATTGGAAATCATAATAATAAGTATTCCATTACTTATGAAGAGACAGAACTTGTAAAGGAAGATTTTCTGCAATATAACATCGTATTGCAAATTGAACCAGGAAATCGAGACATTGATATAATTGATATAATCAGTGAAAATATTGAAAAAGCATGCGGCAAATATGTTACTTTTACTTTAGATAATAAGAAAGTTAATATATTCATTGCATCAGATTATGAATTACACATTAATGGGGGGTGATGCTCCAAAGTTCTGCGAGTTTTTAATGGAACAGAAATCGTTATCAGAGTTTGGTATCATATACATGTGGTCACTTTTGTCCCTTCTTTTGTATAAATTCTCTAGAAATCAACTTTTATCACCACTGGTTTCTAACAAAATTGTGAACAATGAAAAGTTTATTAAAACATTTGTTGACAAAATTTTAAGCTACAGAATTGTTGCTTTATACCACATTCAATATAATCCTGTAAATTATATAAATTTTAGACAAATGTAAAACACAATTGGGAAAACTTCATTTCACTAATCAATAACATGAAACTTCATGTTTAAACACAATGAAACATGAAAGTTCATGTTGAAATAAAATTAAACCAGTTTAGAATTATTATTAAATATGATCTTCATCAATGATATGAAACGTAAACACGATCATGAAAATTTCATTTTTCTGCAAGAATTCACAGTATAAACATGGCATCTGAACCAATATATGAATTTATGCATGTAAGACGTACTGGACCATCAAAATACATACATGGTTCACTGATGCTCTTGAGGAAAACATGATGCCATGTGTACAAGCAGCTGCTAATCAAATGAATACAACTAATCATATGGATCGTAAAATGAAAATGGGATGTTTTAATGTTCTCATCAACAACGAAATTGTTTTAGAACTACAGCATCAACAAGCAACTAACTTTAAAGCAAATTAGTTATGGTTCAACGTAAAAAAATATTTTAACTTGAATTTTTACAGTTGTCATTAGAATTATTTGGTGTATCATGATACATTTTTTACTACTTGAAGATATTCTTTGATGATAATGTAATCGATTTTTGCTAATGGATATTCATCTTGTAACAAAATTGTATTTAATACTAACAGCTTAAAAAATAAACAAGATTAATTTTCAGATTTTGTCTTATTTTCGTGTAATGTGTATCTTTAACATTATTATAAACTTAGTTTTTCAAAGTAAATAAAAGTACAAGTTACAATATTTGTGAAGAAGTGAAAATCGAAATCTAAAAAATGTATAAAGCTCAAACATTATTACATTGAATAAAACATGTTTGATAATTTCGTGTCAAATTTGACTTCTACCAAATGATGAATAATAATAATTTTTGCCCATCTACTAAGAACAAAATAGAGTAGTAGTTTTTATGCAAGGTCATGGTAACAAGCACATGTTTTAAAAAAAAAGTCTCATACGAACAGCAAATACCAATGAAGTTCGAGGTTAATTAAGCCTATTTACCATTCAAGTGAGAGACGCAGGATGTCCTTGAGTGAAACGAGCAGATAGCCTTACGTAATGAAATTGAAAGTTGTAGGTAAGTTTTACTATATATTTAGAGCAGTCTCCTTTGGAGACATTGATTTCAAACTGAAATCAGAGAACACATCTGAACTCGGAAAACAAAAGTTTTTTTCGATAGGTTTCAGATAGCTTCTCGAAACTGATCAGTATAGCTGAACTCTGAAGAGAAACGTCCTTCAAGTTAGTTATTGGATGTTTCAGCAGGTCCTCCAAGGGCCTGGAGGGCATTCGACCGTTAAATTTTGTATTTAACTATCAAATTCATCGGTCGAATGTCTTGCAGTCTCAGATCATTCGATCCTCTTCACAGCAACATCACTCTAGGTGGAATAATCTACTTTCAGTTCACTTGTACCTGTACTTGCACTATATTTCATTTTAAAATGTTATCAATTGCTGATTTAGCTACTCATTAGTTATATATGATAGTTATGAGAAATAGTCATCTTGCTGTATGTATAAAGCGTCTTGCGGTCAATGGAGTGATTTTTTATTCAACACACAATGAGTGTTTTTCGATACTTCACTTCCCATTCTGATTATACACCATTGGAATTACAATAAGCAAAGCATGATGAATTATCTCAGAATTTGTTTGTGAAAGTGTCATTGGTTGTTAATTTTGAAACTGATAATATTTATATATCTGGGTTAATTTTTAATATTTAATTATAAAATACTACATATTTGTAAACCTGGTAATAAACGTAGTAGTTTCATTCAAAATCTGTTTCTTTAACATTCATTCACTTCCTCACGAGTATATTAAAAATTAGCGTCATTTAGGAGCGCGAAAACATCTCAAGCAAAAATATCCAATCGCTTTAAAACATGACATGTATTCTCTAATTTATTGCAGTGTGTAAAGAAAACAGTTACAGCCATCGAAAAATCATGCTTTGAAAAAGTCATCGAAAAATGTCATATAGCAGCCATCAAATACATACTACTCATACTCCCAAGCATGTGTCCGTTTCCGTGCTTGCATAGGGTTGTATGCTGGTTCGAGAGGCAGGAAATTTAGTTTTTATCACTGGAATCGTGGGAAAGTGAAATATTTAAATTCTATTGAAGAAAATTTTTGAAAAGGTACATAAAATTTGGATTTATAGTCAAATTTTTGTGTCTATAGATAACATCTCCACAAAGAGAGAAGAGGTACAAAGAGAGAGAGAGTAGAAATAATTAAATTAAAGTTTCTGTACCACCTTAAACAGCAACTATACACCCCCACCATAATCTCAGGACTTCAATTGACTGGAAAATGTGTGGTATTAATAAAGAAAGTGGCTAAAAATCACGATATTAAGAACACACAGAATGTAAGAATAATTCTATAAGAGAAATGGGCAAAAATATTCAGAAAAACAATGCAAATTCTTTTTAATTTAGTGTTTCTTGGTTTAGAAGCTACTTTATATATAAAATCTGCGCAAGAAATTTTTTTACGTTTTTATTGTGCTTCTGTACGGAATAGGTTGGGTGTATACTCAAATTTGTGGCCTACAATTTTGAAAATTTGATATTTAAATCTTTCATTAAAAAATGGAAATTAAAGAAAAAATAGTTTTTAGCCTTATATGTTTTGAAGTGTTTAGTTTATCATTTCTATAAAAATTAAGTTCAAATTATTATTTATTACAAAGTTTTGAGGTGGTAAAGAAACTCGTAGTATGCATACTTAATTTCGGGAGCCACTGTATAACAGATTTTACTTTTGAATTTTTACTTATTTATATTTAACCAAATCATAAATATATCATTTGGTTAAATATAAATAAGAATTTTTACTTTAAAAAAATATTAGGTGAAATCAATAACTGTATTTACGCATAACAAATTCTGCTAAATATTTACTTCTTTCAAAAGAAATGTCGTGACACAAATAAGGTTTTTAATGACGAAACCCAAAAGGAGAGATACTTTCAAGTTAAAAATATGACATGAAATATATATATATATATATATATATATATATATATATGACATGAAATATATATATTTTACGTTTTAATGTTTTGTTGTATATTTTGTAATTTGATTGTTTTTATTATATATATATATATATATATATATATATAATAAAAACAATCAAATTACAAAATATACAACAAAACATTAAAACGTAAAATAATAGAAATGCAGACCAGCAAAATATGCCAAAAGATCAAAAAGTCAAAATATTAGAAATGCAGACCAGCAAAATGCCAAAAGATCGAAAAGCAGACAAGTAAAAAGCCAAAAAAGCCAAAAAAGTTGGGGGTAAAAAATAGTCAAGCAGAATCCAGAAAGCAGAAGACAGAACTCTCCATGTATGCGCGCTAAAGCTGCAGACACAACATGGAAAGTAAAATAATTCAAAATTACAAACCAAAACAAAGAGAAATCCAAAAATTTTAAAATCAAGAAATTTAAGAAAATTTTGAAAAAAATGGTGGAAGTGTTGGTGGATCAGGGCGTCATCAGGGAGGAGCCTCACCCAGTCAACACAATATGGTGTTTTCTGCGTGTGAGCGGCAGAACACCAAAAGTAGTAGTCAGATTCTAAATTTCTTGATTTTAAATTTCTTGATTTTAAAATTTTTGGATTTCTCTTTGTTTTGGTTTGTAATTTTGAATTATATATATATATATAAGGATATATATATATAATCTTGAAATGTATTAAATGTGTATTGAAATGTCCATTAAAATTCCAGCGAAAAAATAACTTTAAAATAACACTAAATGAAATATACATATTTATTATACCTCAAGAAATATATTTATTGAATAAAGTGACCATTCTTGATTGTGTAAAAACAAAACGAACAATCCGAATCCATAGATTCAACTACGATCAAGATAAATCCAATGAATGCATATTGTCATGAAAGTGTTCCGTAACATTCGCATTGTCTAACATATAAGAGTTTAAGATTCTATATATTGTATAATTGACATAAAATTAACATTTATTGATGTAATATAACTTTTCTTCAATCCTTTTGTAGGGATTATTTTAATTCTTTTTTCAGTGATCAATTATAATACGAACAGAAGAAATATTATTACTCGACAAACCTAGTTTAAAAACTGTACGGGAGGTAAGTTGTATTTAATTACCTGAACATTTTAGTGTAGTGATATTTCTCACTTAGCGCATCTCTATTCTTAAAAACACTAATAATATCTTATTCAATGATGCAAATAACTTTAAACTCAACTTGACAAAGACTGTCTAAAATACCCTTGCAAGTGCTAGTAAAATGTTACGAATAATCGATTTTCCAAATTATCACATTGTTTTATCAACTTAACTATTATATGGATGCAATAATTTAAAAGGTATTTTATGAATTATTTTTTAATAATTATTGGATAGTTTACAATACCTCTATGGAATAACAGAATAACCTTAAACCAGATATCTTCTGCCATATCCTAGGATTTTTATCATCTAGTACCAAGAATATTTTCTTTCGTAAATATATATTCTTTTAAATGTTTTTGAAACTAGAAGTCATAAAAATACTACAGTTAAAATATTTATCGGCCCTTAAGGTAATATAACTAATATAAAAACTAATACTTGAGTACTATATTCATGATGATCAGAAAGAATATCAGCTAAAAAACATTTTATTTTTTAACCCTTTTAGTATCATTAGATTTCATTATAATAAAGTGTTTATTAACCCCCAAAACACATTAATCATCACGACATGTTGAAAGAATCTATTAGTCGAGGAGATTAAAACTGATTAGAAGTCATATAGAGAAGACTTTCGGTTACAGAACATATATATGCGTATGAACCCCTCAGAGTGCTGAGGTCGGCGTACAATTCAAGGATACAACTGTTGCAAAAAGTGACTTCCTTATGAACTATCATTTACGGGGAATTTTTATTTTGTCACCAGAGAAGAGATACACGATAAAGAATTGTTTTATGAACTGCCTATTACGTGGTATTGTTTTTTCTCTTTCGCAGGGATAAAGACATATACTTCATAATTTATTTTGTAATCTAACAGATAAGAAACGTTATGAAAAATACCAGTGTACCTATTCCCCAATCACAGCAATATTTTCACAATTTTAATCTTTTATATGTGCTTCATTTTTGTATTCTAAGCCATTTCTACATCATTTAAGAACTTAACTGTTGATTGACAGTTGATATTCATTGTCATTCATAAATAATTATTTTATTAATTAATAAAAATTTGTCATATAAATTAATAAAAATTTTTAATGCATCGTTAGGACAGATTTTCAGTTTAAACAAAAATAAACTCATGGAGTAGAAAACATTCTACCTTAAGAACTAATTCGTTTTATCATCGTTGTGATTATGTTTAACATTAATTTTTTAAATATGAAAGACATTTTCATAGATTCTGGCTTTCCTTCGATTGTTCCAGAAAACTTCATATAATACTGACTGAATCTTTTCCTCTACAAGTATTTGTAGGATCCATCTGTAGTGGTATGCTTTAAGACATGTTCATTTTGTGTTATTTTAACAAATGCATTAATGTCTGCAATGTATTATGATTAGACAGCTTTAATGATGTTGTAATGTTTAAGATTGTTAATCCGTGTTTTCCAGAATGAATTTATTTTCTCTTCAATTTATTGTTTTCATATTCTTCGCAACTCTGAGGCATTTTGCAAACTTAAAATGTCATATTTATCTGAATTCACTGAAATGTGTATAAAGAACGAATAATGAAATGTTAGCAAAATTTCTTAAAGTAAAATTTACTCTCAATATGCGTTTACTCAATTACAAAAATGGAAAATAATCATACATTTTAATTTTCGAGTAAATAGATTCTTCCAAGTCTACCTAACCTATAAAAACATACATTTCTTAGTTTTGTGCATTAAAAATGTTGGGTTAGATAATATTCTCTTCTTTTTTTGTTTATGGGGTTTGATCCCGGACCGTCTCAAATAGCCCGTTGTGTTGCTCCAGTGGGACGTTAATTAAATACCTACCTCTTTTTTTGTTTATGAAAATTATTAACACAGACAGCTGAAGATGATAATTTCGTATGTATAAAATATCGCAGCTTCTATTCAGCCAACTTTTTCTATTCATATTTTTCTAAATTCGTATTCATCTTGTTCTATGATCTATCAATGACTAAGAGAACACGTGATTTCGATCAGGTCGTCTATTTGATGTCACATAAATTTCAACTCAACGTCTAATCAACAGATTTATGCTTCCCTAATAGACATCCTTTATAGACATCTATTATATTTTTGTTACACTCGAAAAACAAAATTGATCTTTCCATAACAAGTTTCATAACTAACGTATTAATGTTATTGTGTAAGTTCTGTTATGCAGCATAATTTACCCATGCTTAGACTAAAATTGACCGCAAAGCGATAAAACAAACCATTATATAATAAACAATAAAATAAAAACAAAACACGCATAAATTTCTCTTCCTCCATGCCAACTCTGTCGCCATGCCAAGTTAGAGATCCAGATAAAAATAGGAAGAGGCAAGAAATTACTTCGGGAGTCAAAATATCTGGAAAAAAAGCTGGGAAAACAGTTTAACCTCTCTTCATTTCGTTTCGTAACGTGGGATATTTGAAGCTGAATATTTGTTTATATAATGAAGAGAGTGGGCTGTATACGAAATTGCAAGAAATCGGTTATGTAAGACACTCTTTCTTAATAACGAAGCATTTTAAAAAATAAATACCCTATGGAAAATGCAACCCATATCTAACAATGCTACTGGACTGATTGCTGTTCCTTTTCTCTCCTAATCCTCAGTTGTGTTGCTTTCAGTACGATTTAAATTCAACTATCTACCTCTTAATCCTCAGGCGTTTATTGTTTATTACTCTACGAAAAGTTTTGGTTCATCATGAAGTAAAAGTAATTGGATACTGCATATTTTCAGAAAAAGTGCTTTATTATTCTATTTAGTGACGGGTAGGCCCTCCTTTTGCTTGTATTACAGCTAAAACACGTCGAGGCATACTTTCTACAAGTTCACTGTAAGTCTGGGCAGGAATAGCTCGCTATGCCTCTTGCAAGGCTGTGAGAAGAGATTGTTGTGAAGATGGGCGTGCGTGGCGGTGTCTTACCCATCGCTCCATTTCGTCCCACAAGTGCTCGATCGGATTGAGAACGGGGCTATGAGTAGGCCAGTCAAGCAAATTCACCTCATTTTCAGGAAACCAGTCCAACACACGTTTTGCAGTATGACAGGGAGCTCGATCCTGTTGGAAGAAACAACCCTCATCGCCGTAGTATTGCCATAGTGTAGGCAAGGCCGAATTATCCAGAAGGTTTAGGTACACGTCAACGCTACATAAAGCAATGGGCCGAGTCCTAACCAGGAAAAACCCCACACTAAGATGGATCCTCCCATTTTCTGCAGTGTCCAAATACTTTTGTCCATATAGTGTACGTCACTTGCTCACGACACCACTTTAACCCAGCTCATTTGGTCTTGGGGCTTAAAGAAGCTCTTAGTTCCAATGCTCAGATACCTTTTGCACTTAGCTTTTATCTCTATCTAAAAGTACTACGATGAAATCGTCCTTCACATAGGTACAAGTGCTCGGAGAGCTAGTGCTGGTGTTCATCGATTGCGTTTGCCAATGATGCTATGTCGTGGAGACTTGCATCTTTGGTACAATGCACCTTTAAACACATTTCAGTTTGGTAGCTCTAGAAATTCTCTGGTGGCATGTCAAAACTACTTCCAGAGACTACTGTAGAGAGTACTGCTGATATACTAAAGTGTTGTTCAGTAGAGTCAACCATTTAAGTGGTTTCGACGAGATATCTCGTCCATCAAGATCCAGTCAATATTGCTATTGACGAGGTATCTCGTCATCAAGATATCGTCAATTTTTTTTATGATGTCGAGATCAAGATCTGGTCAGTTTTCTTCTAATGAAGAAAGATGACGAGATCTTGATGAACGAAATATCTCGTTCATCAAAATCTGATCAGTTTTGCTAATGACGAGATACCACGTCGAGACAACCACCAGCAGGATTTGCTGCGAAGTACGTTGGTTCTTTTAAATTCAAATATTATTTACTAGCAATAGCTCAGCGAAGTTTTAAATTACGAACCAATCTAATGAAATAGCAATATTCAATTGACTACAAGAAATCGCAAAGTACAAGAAAAACTTCTACTCACATTTTATTTCCGAAATTCAAGCTACAAATGAATCAATACAATATCTTTAAACCCAACATTCCGGTTGTAATATATATACAAGCGGGTTGGCGCCGTTTTACACTTACATACGCCAAGTGCTCCAACAGGATTAAAGGTGCCTGGAGAGTATGTAATTTTTTGAACTACAAAAATCCAATTCTTCCTCATAAAAATTATTTATTTTTAATATACACTACCTGACATTGAAAATGAAACACCAAGAAGGAGTTGGCAGAAAGTGATGAAATTTGGAAAACAGAGAGAGCAGCAATGAGCAATAAGTGATCTTTATTGCAACATTATACACCTTGCCACTGAGCAGCAAGAACGTCTGATCAGTAGGTTGTAGGACCACCGCGAGCGGCGATACAGGCAGCAACACGTCTAGGTACAGACGCAATGAGCATGCGGATGGTGTCCTGAGGGATGGCTGCCCATTCCCTGTCATCCATTTGCCAGAGTTCGTCTTCTGAACGTGCCGGTGGCAACGCATGCAAGCGACGTCCAATGACGTCCCAGAAATGTTCGATAGGTGAGAGATCAGGGGAGACAGCTGGCCAGGGAAGCACCTGGGTACCTTGCAGGGCATGCTGGCTGCTGCGTGCCGTGTGCGGCCGGGCGTTATCCTGCTGGAAAATGGCATTGGGCACCCCCTGAAGGAAAGGTAGTATCACCGGCTGCAGCACGTCATCCACGCATCCATCTTTTATTAATTTACGAATAAATTTGTACTTGATATCAATATGTTTAGTTTTCACATTTTCCTGACTATTTTTTGAAAAATAGATAGCAGATTGATTATCACAATATACTTGGGGTCTTATGTAATCACACAAACTTAATTCATTTATAATTCTACTAAACCAAATAACTTCTTTAGTGCAATCGGTTAGTGCAATAAATTCAGATTCCATTGAGCTAAGAGCTATGCACTTTTGTTTAGAAGATTTCCATGATATTGGGATGTTACCAAAATAAATTAAATAGCCACTGCTTGAATGTCTGTTTGTGAGACCACATCCCCAATTTGCATCAGAAAAAGCAATCAAATTTGAACTTTCTACATTGGAAAGATTAATTTTAAAATCCTTTGTAAGAAAAACATAGTTCATAATATCAACAACGTAAGACCAGTGTTTGTAAGTATAACCATTACAAAACTGAGACATTATATTAACGGCAAATGCAATATCTGGTCTGGATCTATCTGACAAAAACGATAAACATCCTATTAAGGAACGATAGGGAAATTTCCTCATTAAATCATTTTCAATTATTTCTTCCTCTTTAACCTTATCAGGTAAGTTACAACCAATTTTAAAAGGTAAATTCACAAAACTTTTAGGAAGATCTTTGAATTGTGACATTAATTTTTCAATGTAGGTAATTTGATGTAAATAAATCGAATTTTCAATTTCTTGAAAGTTTACGCCTAACAAATATTTAGTTTTACCTAGGACTGTAAGATCCAATTTTTTGTCCAATAATTCGATTACTTCATTTATCAAATGTTCCCTTTTTGAAAACAAAACCATATCATCTACATAAACAATTAAAATTACATCTTTAAATTTGTAGACACAATTACACCAATTTAACTGAGAAAATCCTAATTTAGTTAAAATACCGTCTAATTCCAAATTCCATTCTCTGCCACTTTGATGCAGACCATATATAGCCTTTTCCAATAGACATACTTTGTTTTCGGATCCTTTCAGCACAAATCCTTTTGGCTGTTTCATGTATATAGTATCCTTAAGGTGTCCATATAAATATGCACTTTTCACGTCAACTTGACAGTGATACCAACCCAACATAGAAATCAATAGTACAAACAATAATTTAACAATAGAAAAATTCACAACTGGTGAAAAAATATCTTTAAAATCAATGCCGGGTTTTTGCTTAAAACCTTGAGCAACAAGACGAGCTTTATACCTTTTAGGTATATTGTTTTCGTCCATTTTTATGCTGTACACCCACTTACTTCCAATTATGGTTGTATTTGGGGGGGTGTCCACTAATTTCCATACTTGCCTATCCTTCATTATCTGAATTTCTTCATTCATGGCAGTATTCCATTTAATTTTATCCTTACTTGCCTGCGTTTCTTCATAACTTTTGGGGATTTCGACATTGTAACACTGATCATACATGTCGTACATCTGTTGGTCTAAAAAATTAGATTCATCACTAGAAGTAGATGGCACATTAGAAATATCCACATTAGGTTGTTCAGTTTCTGGCTTAAAATTGAAATTTACAGGATCAAACCTAATCTTATTTTTAGTACAGTACTTTTTAATATCATTTAAAGATCTCATTCTCAAATTTTCAGGAGAATAATAGTATACATCTATCCTATTGCTTTTATTTCTAGGTTTTTCGATTCTTCGCCAATTTGAAATGTTAAGACTTTTTAAGTCCTCAGTTTTAACTAAATCTTTAGAATCTAAAACTTGAGTTTCACTTTCCGATTTTACTTTTATATTTTCATTTGATTGATAAATAGGAATATTAGAATTAAGATCGAAAGAAACGTACTCAAAGTTTTTACCAAATAGTACATCAACAGCTTTCTTACTTTCGTCGATATGAACATGGACTGTTTCAACTATTCTCTTCTCGTTTGGGATATATATTCTGTAACCTTTAGTTTTCAAACCATATCCTGTCAAAATACCAAGTTTTGCTCTGGGTTGTAATTTATTTCTCTGTATTTTAGGAATATGAACATATGCCAAAGAGCCAAAAATTCTAAAATGTTTTACTGATGGTTTGAAACCAGTCCATATTTCGTTAGGAGATATACCCTCAGTTAATTTGTGTTAGCATTTATTCATACTAAAAATAGATGCGAAGTGCTTCTGACCAAAATTGTGGTTGTAAACCACTGTCTTGAAGCATAGCTCTGACACAATCCATGGCTGTTCTATTGAACCTTTCTGCAATGCCATTTTGTTCAGGGGTATAAGTTGAAGTTCGTTCGATTTTTATTCCTAGATCATTTAAAAATTTTTTAAATTCTTTGTGACAAAATTCTAAAAATGTGTCCGAACTGACAATGGTTAACTTAACATTTAGCTGTCTTTCAGCTCTAACCAAGTATTTTTTAAAGTAATCAAAAACTTCATTCTTATTTCGAATAATATAAACAGTTACTTTACGTGAAAAATCATCAATAATAGATAAAAAGTATTTGTTTCCACCTAGAGAGTTAACTGGAGCAGGACCCCACAAATCCATATGGATCCTTTCCAAAACATTTTTAGTTTTCCTTTCGTACATATAGTTTCTTTTTAAGGATATTCTAGTGGATTTAGCAATAGCACAAATCTTACAATTTTTATCTATATTTTTACAATTAAGTTTTTCAATTCCTTTTACACAATTTTACTCATATTTTCAATTAAGGGCATGTTAACATGACAAAACCTACGGTGGGCTTTTTCTAGATCTAAACCAGTTACATATGTATAATTTTTAATCTTGGGATAACCTTTCAAGATATACAATTTTCCAATTCTGGGAACAGTAAACAAATATTTATTATAACTATTATAAATAATCATTTTGTTATTTCCCCATTTAATTTGGTTTCCCACAAGGTCAATACGAGCACCACTAATTAAATTTCTTCTCATATTAGGTGAGTATAAAACATCTTTCAAAGTTAAATCAAAATTTCGGTTTCTATCTAAAACTGTAAATTGAATATCACCCATACCTAATACTTCCGAGGTGCTGTCCTTGTCTCCGACTAGGATCTTCTGTGGTGGTAGTTTTCTGAATGTCGTAAACATATCACGTTCTTTACAGAAGTGGGCAGTTGCAGCAGAATCAATAAGAAATTCCCTCGGTCTTTCATTTGGAAAATTTGAAACTGCATAGGCACGTTGAAGATCAGTTTTTGGATTGTCCTCGATATAAAATAATTCACCACCAGGTTTCTGCCGATTGCATTTCTTGAAGCACTTCGATTCGTAATGTCCCGACTTTTTGCAGTAGTTCCAGAATGGTCGCGGCCCCATACGACAAACTGTCGACTTTCTTGGGCTTGAAGGAATTAATTCAGGGTCCAGTACGCATCTGCTGCGATCAGGAGTAGACGCCCGTGTCTCCTTGTATCTAGATGACTTGTTTCTTGTAGCATAAGCATCGGCCACGATACTTAATTTTGTGTCTTCGTCCTTCCGCTTCAGCTCGATCCGGCTGGATTCTGTTATTAAATGTTTAGACAAATTGTCTAGCGTGAACTCGTTGTCATCCATCCTGTATAGCAATTGTACCAGATTATCGTATTCGTGAGGCAAATGTCTTATTAGTTGAAAGCAAACTAAAAGGTCTGGGATTTCGAATCCACATTCTTTTATCTGTAACAGCTTCTCATGCACTCGTTTGCAGAAGAGTCCAATGGATTCGTCCTCCGGCTGGTAGCGGATTGAAAAGAACTCGTCCACAAGGCCTGCCAATCGTGCTCTAGATGCTGGTTCAAAGTTGGTCTTTAATATATCCCAGGCTTCCTTACCGTCCTCAGTAGATGAAATTAAGACTTGATATTTTCTGTCTATGCCCTGGTAGATAGTTGTGTATGTCATCTGCTTCCTATAACGATAGTCTCTTTTTTCTTGTTCTGGAGCATCTTCCAATAATAGAGGTTCCGTTTTAGTGATAAATTCCCAGCAGTTCCGGTCCATTAGCAATACCTTCATGTCCGTCTTCCACGTGGCATAGTTGAAATCCGATAACTTCGGGAAGGAAAACATGGACATTTCTTGAATACCCATCATACTGGAAACCGGTAGTGGCAGAATTCAGGTTCAGCTTAAGGTCTGAGGCCCATAACCAATTGTTGGGTTTTATCGATTGAAGACAGAGTTTTATACATTAAAAATAAATTTTATTACGTGACCAAGTCTTATGGTTTAAAAACATACAAGAAGTCTGATCAGATCATGATCCCCAATCTTATCACTTATATATATTCAAAGATTTACATATTCTTCTATATTGATGTGCCCCACACGGCACTATAATTGGAGGTTTGAGACCGATTCCAACATTGATTTACCTGGCAAACAGAGCGGCGCGAAACTGACCACTTTTGCAGGTTCCTTCCCTGGTTTTTCACTCGCCGTGCGCGGGACAGCTGCGCAGTTTGCATCATTTACATATCTCGATGAGCTGCGTCTACCCTATAAATTTCATCCAGTTCTGCGCACTCCTTCTGGGTGTTGCATTTTCAATGTCAGGTAGTGTATTTTTAATGTTGCTTTTAAGAAATTTTAATGCACTACCATTTACTAAATCTTGTTACTTTAAATACGTATTTGTCTGTTTAATTTTATGTTTTATATAATTAATACGTTGAGTTAACTAATAATTACAAAATTTGGCACCTCTTGTACATATGAACATACTCGTATATCCGTCATATACTTTTGAATATTGACTGTTCCGAAAATACGTAATGAAAAATGGCTATCATTTGAAATAACTTCTTCAATCAAATCGAAAACTTTATTTTGATAATTGACTTATTTGTTTTCAACGAAAAATTCCAAATAGTAAAACAGGCAAAAAAAGAGACCTGAACTGTAATGAGTACTGCAATTGCTAGGAGTGCTGCAGTTTGAGGCAGGAGGTATATAATTAACGTCACCCTGGAGCAACACAACGGGCTATTTCTGCAGTTTGAGCTGCAAGTATCTCTCCTTGTAAACAGAAAGGGCCGCGGTAGCCCAGTTGGAAGAGGAACTGATTAGCAACAACGGCAAGGTTGTGAGTTCGAAACTAGGTCCAGCCAAGGACCATCGTGTACACGGGGGCTGGTGCACGTTAAATCTGTCATGGCCTCAAATGTCCTCATATTGGTGTGGTGTGGAAGTTTGGAGATTTGGGTGCTGGCTCAGGTATTAACCTCTCGTCATCCGGCCCTGGTTCAAAATTACGAGGCGTTGTCCTTGGACCTTTCCCTTTAAGTTCTTAAGGCGTTTTAAACAATCCAGAAAAATGTGTTTATTACAGTGAGGAAGTATTTGATGGGACGGACAGTATAGTCTTAAGACTTCCAAAACCGTTTAAATACGGCACATCAAAGAGCACAGATAATTTTCGAAGTTAATTTTTTGCAACCGCAAGTTTAAGTGATAAGTTTAAGAGCATCAATGTGTTCAATTATTATAATTTGATTACTGCCTTTTATCTCTATAGTAAAATTATAAATTATTTTTCCATTAAAAAAATACTTAAGTATGCCTTTTTCTGATGTTATTTAACTATTTTCCTCTAAAAAATTTAAATGGTGTGTTCTCAAAGGCACAAAAGGGTCCGTTCATGACCATCATGAATCTGAACAAATGTTTTGAGCTTGTATTTTTGCTGATGAAATATTTGATAAGATAAAATTAAATTTTGCACGCGTCTGTAGATAAATAGGAAGTTGTTCTTCGATGTAAGTGTCACTGCTAAGGGAAAATATGTCATGTGTTCAAAGGTACAGGGGACTTCCCTACTAATCGTAGGACGATTTTGTAATCCTAGAACATCCCGAAAGAGGTCTCCAGGTGACTGTTCTACTTGTTTGGAGTTGTTTCCGCAAACGAGAAATGAAGGAACCTTTAAATTAATGGGATGTCCTACCTCAAGCCTCCTAACAATGCGCCAACGTTGGGAATCTTCCAAACGCTTAAGAGCTACAATAACAAAATAGCACAGAGCCATGATAAAGAAATCTAGTTCAAACCAACCCTAAAAGTTAACAAAATATTTATCCGAGCATTACAACTCGCAGATACGATTACATCATTTTATGATGTATGCCTAATTTGCATATTTGAAGTAGTAGGTGTTGCGGCTCACTCCTTGGCATCCTTCAAAAAGTCGCCAATTGGCGCACTTCAGCATCCCCGCTGTGTAACCGCCTGTTCTCAGGCAGTCGGTCTTTTGAATTGACTCGTATTGCAGTCACAAGTGATATGGTTCACTAATCCTGGCAATGGCGCCAGTTATTATGGATATAAGACTGTATATATGTACATATTAGTAAACTTGTGGTTATTCAGATTAATTGCCTCATAGTATCTGTTTTCATCTTCAAAAGAATTGTTACAGTCCACTTATAGAAAAATGAACCGGTGACCACCAAACAGTAGGTGAGTAGGTAATTGAATTTACGTCACACTGGAGCAAAACAACCGGGTATTAGCGACGTTTCGGGATCAGTCCCGAGGGGAAAGATCCGAGAACAAGAACCTTGTAATTCTGAACCGCGGCCACATGACGAGGTCAACCAAGGTTAATGGGACATTAACCAGGTTGTCCATTCTCCTACACCCTCTATATGTCGGGATTCTGTGAGATCTGTGACGTCATTGGACTACCGAAAGTCATACTTGTTCTGTTTTGGTAAGAAACGGGTCTTAGAACTGGTAATAAATTCGCCAGATTACACGCAAAACAAACGAGTAGTACTTGTAACGCAAAGCTTTAAGACATAGTTACCTAATTTGGCCTCTTATCCATGTATCAATCTTCATTTTGTATCTGGAAGTTATATCTGTCTTCATTTTGAAATGCACTGTCATTCAGAGACTTCTTAATAATGTACTACCATTCAAATAAGAACTTAATTATGCACTATCATTTAGATAAGAACTTCTTAATTATATACTATAATTTAAATAAGAACTTAATAATGTTCTATCAATCAGATAAGAATTTCGGGGTAGATTCGAGTACGATTCAGTTTAGAATGTCATATGTGTAAGGTGTGTTCCATTTTACTATCGAATTGCGATGTCTGGAATGAGATGTACCATCGACCCATTAATGAAATAGATGGAGCATGTGCGTTCAGCTTTATGTTATTTCTTCCAGTCGCTCGGTTTGAAGATCTGTCACGTGGTTGTGGGAGAAAGCATGAATAAATTATTGATTGGTTAAAGTGATTATCCACTTTGATCAAAAACACTAGTCTGTGCTTCGATAGCCAATCGGCTAAATGGATTTGTAAGCTGTCGTAATTTTTTCTATAGGGATCTTATGACAGCGACTCCGCCCACCTTCTCTGTCTATTTCAATACAAGGTCGATGCTATATCCTTGTGCAACCACAGTTCTCTGAAAGCGAAGCAGAATTAGAAACTTCGCATATCATTGTATAGCATAAATTTCCGAAGAATGCTTGCATTAGGAAACAGTGGTTCTGAATACCGGGCGTCATCAGCTTTATTTACCCCAGGTCACAAAAAGTCTAGCTTCATCTCTGATGTAATGAAGATTATGAAAGTCAAATATGAAAGAAAAAGATAAATTAACTGTTCTACAATTCGATGAAATGAAAATAAAAACTTTCTGAGTATGATGAGAAGCTAGATGAAGAGCTGGACCCATTTTTGCAAATGCAAGTTGTTATGGTTTGAGGATTAATATAAATTGGAAACAGTCAAATTTCGTAGACTGATTTTAAAATGAATGAAGAGACATCATTTTTAATTATTGAACAGCTTGACGTTGGCCTAACCGTTGTAGCATGTCTCTCTGATATGAGTGGAGTCAAGGTGGGATTATGGAAAAAATTGGGTGTTAACGAAAATCATTCATAGTGTAAAAATCCCTTTGACGAGAGTCGAAAAACCTCCTTTTTCCAGATGCTGAACATCGACTGAAACTTCTGAGGAATTGGTTTACTGATACTGGTTAGACTCGAAAATGGAGTCAAGATTGAAATATTGCTTCTCTTTTTCAATTATTACAATTAGATGACAATAAATTGCAAGTTTGCCACAAATTGGAACTGATTCACATTAATGTGCTAAGGGGCAGAGACAAAATATTCTTATGGCAGCAACGTTCGTATGGCCAACCACAACAACCACATATTGAAATATTTCTCAAGCCTCACAAGGTACCACGAATTTATCGGAATTCATAAATATGTAAACGACTGATTTGATCTAATGAACAATTACATTCCATTAAAATTTGAATTCCCTTCTAAAAATGTTTTTGGAATGCATTTAGCCGAATATACTCAAATTTTAGACGATATGTTTTCTATGGAAAAGGAATGAAGTGCACTGAGAAAAAGGAAATACAACTTTCTCAAAGGGGATTCTTCAATTTATTAATTCACTCAAAGGTCTGTTCCATGAGTTACAACTCAAAAATTGTATTTCCTGTCTACCGTCTCAGATTGAATTATGATTCGCTGGAAAACTTTTTTATCTGTACAAAATGACTATTCTGACAAAAAATCCCAGTACTTTGCAAAATAACCCTAACTCCCTAAGTCAAGAAACAACTACGGAATATATGAGACTGCTAAAGTGTTATGACAAGCAAGTATCAGTCAAAAATTGAAACTCGAATTCGTCACCAACTGAAAACATTGACGAAGTGAAACTGAAAATACATTAAATAATAATTCATTAATTTTTACTTCAGCAAAATATTCTGCGCAAGAGAATCTCTCAGTGTGGGTCGCTATGAATTATAAAAGAGTACCCCGATTTAGGATTTACAGTTATGAAGCGAAAGATACTCTAAAACCGAAAATGTAGATGAAGCATTTGCCGTACGGGGGACTTACTGTAACCTCAACTAAGTGGCATGACGAGTTCATTCGATTTCATCCTCCAGAAGATTTACATTCAAGCCAGCAAATCGTAAAGGTTTTGACAAGATAAGTTTATTTCATGTTTCCAGAAGTAGCCAAAGAAGTGATTAAAACTTATATCAAAATGAGAACTATCATCCGAATAAAAGTATTTAAACAGGGAAATCACCAAAAAGTAAAATTGATGAAAACAAGTACTTAAAATAAGTTAATAGTTTTATAAATCTATTTCTAATTATTTTTACGTAATATATTAATTGCATATGTTTCATGAAGTGTATTAAATTTGGTTTAACTAGCCTTGAAAATAGTTTCAAATACCACATTTTATTCAGTACTCAGTGTATTTGTTTCGGCTTCTCTGAGAATTGGATTTTCCTGTGACATCACGCCGCCGACTTATAGTCCTACACATTATTCCCCGGAGTACACAACCTTCTTACTTCTATAAACCCTGGAGGTCAATACCTGAGCTGGCACCACACTCTCCAAACTTCCACACCACGCCATTTGAGGAGACGGCAAATGTAACGAGATGGTACTGGAGGTTTCCTTGGATAACTAGATATATAGCTGTGGGGAAAAAATTGAATCACCCCTTTTATTTACGCATAGTTCATAATTGAATCTCGGCATCCCCAACTGTAAATGTTATGCAACGTTACTGGTACGGACTACTTGATAATCGATGACACATACCAGTTAATATATAAACAACACTTTGTTTTAGTTTTAAATAAGTATATGCTTTGCAGCTAAAATTGGCTCTTAAAGTAATTGAACTTATTTTTAAGATTGGTAAAAACTTGGAAAAATTTTCAGATTCCTTAATCCTCGTTAATTGAACAAATTCCACGGAAGCCATTTCCTACACCGTACACCCCTTTCTTATTGCCACTACATTAAAGATAGAAATGCTTATTTAACTATTATTAAAGATTGTTTATCTGCAGTATTTTGTATATGATTGTACCACCATTTATCAATTATGTATCTATGTACGATTATTTTATTTTTTAATCTTTAAATCAGCAATTGTTTTCTGCATTCTTTTGTCTAAAAGGAATAAATTTGATTTTAATATTACTATCGAATTTACAAGTGTGTCGATTTCACAGCTCGTAGCCACCAGAAGCATTTTGTTCTTTAATCTTTACCTTTTGGTTAGTTTAATTTATTTGTTTGGTATCGTTCATTAAAAACTAATATTTATTTTTGCAACCGCACGATGGTTGAACCCTTTTACGAGTCTTCCCTTAATGTTAAAATTTGAAAGGACTAGTAAAATTTATCAATAAAGATTTAAATTTTATATCGAGATGAAATATATCAATTCTATGATGTCCTCCCCCAAAAGATGTATCGAATCATAATGCATGTCTCTCCATGACTCCCCGAAACACGTGATAAGTTTACAGTGACAGTTTTAACAGCCAGTGTAAATAATATATTATTCATAACAAAAAACATTTTATTGTAAGTTTTTAAAGTCACCCTTCCAAAATATATAGTATTCAATTCTCTGAGAGTCGTGAGATTTACGAGTATGTCGTATAGCCTTTATTTCCCAATACACTTAATGACTAAATAACCACATCTAGTATTTTCGTTGAAAGAATCCATAGATTCGTCCATGATTCTTTAGAACGATTCTATTGGTCTTTTCCTTAGAATATAATCGCTTAGACTGATTCTATTAGCTCATTCTCTAGAAAAGAATCCTTTGGAAATATTCCATCGGTCCTTTCCTTAAAATAGAATCCTTTAGAAATATTCTATTGGTTGACATCAGAATTGTTTATAAATCATGCAGGGAAGGCAGCAGGTTGCAAGTTGGAATTATGCGTGTTCCGAGGGTTAAGGAATATGCAGATAGAGGTGAAACTACTCAATAGAGGTGGGACCTGAGTCAAATGAGGCTGAGCCCTGTCCAAAACAAAATTTAAGTATTTGAATTGAGAGTATACTTATTATTTGGATAAAATGTACTAATTAGAATCATATTAGTTTTCTTAATAAATTAATGAGCACACTATAACTATTTGATTGCATTTTAATATACTCTCTTATCAAATAAATATAAAATTTCATTTAAAGTTGCACATTTCATAAATACAAAATTATTTTAAATCATTCGTGAGGCAATGCCTAAAATGTTTTGTTTTTGGAAAAGTTATAATTTCATGGCTTAAAAAAAACTAAGTTTCCTCAATGTAAAAAGTTCATCAATGATAAAAAATAGAACATATCTTGTGTATGCATAGAGTTTTACTGAGTATTTTAATTTATCCAATCTGCCAAAATATTAAAAAGTGCTCCTTCTTACCAGAGTGGTTATTCATTTCAGGATTTCATTTCGCTGTCGAATGCGTTTTATTCCTGTCGCCCTCGTTTCGCGAATTGAAAAAACAATATCAGATAGAAATATTTTCAAAAATTGCTCGAAGTTATCTAATTTTACACAATTTATTACAGAAGTACAAAATTGCAAGGAAGAAAAACAGAAGTGTTTTGGAATTAAAAAAGAAAGAATTGTTGTGGTTTGTTTTATTTATACAAGATGAAAAGCAAAATGTGGAGTGTCAAGAACATGTTTTCGAAAAGGACATTTTCCTACTGCGCTGATTGTTTAGAATTAGGTTGAAAGAAGTTAAATTTCGTTTCCTATTTTATACTACTTCAATTGTAAGCTCTATTCTATTTTTCTCTTTTTGTTGGGCACTCGCTAAGTTTTACGTAGATGAATAAATTCGTTAAAATACCTAGGCAATACTTATTCCATATTTGATCACACACTGCTTTGGTTTTCCATTAAAAAAGACATATTTTTTAAAATTTCAGTAGAAAGTTATATTACGGAAAGAAACCTTTTCAACAAACACAATAGTCCTGTATAATTAGAATAAAAGGTTTTACACATGCTGTGTAACATCGCAAAAGGTTATCTAAAGCGTATATAAATATATTTTACATTTTATATACGATCTACAGGATGCTTTAACGATATTTTAACATTCAATTGCATGTTGTACACGTTTACGCAGGAGATAACCTACGTCGTGAACAGTTTCTTTACAATTATAATTTTTGTTCACCCAGAAATAAAACTTTGAATACAAATTTATGCTTATTTTATCATTTTATACCATTATTTATCGTATACATACTAACAAAATAGTTATCCGAATTGGCATAAAAAATATCGACAAGACCAATAACAATCAAATACATTTTTTTTAAAGTTATATTTATTATTTTTATTGTTTCAAGCCTTTATCGACACACATAGAGTTTGTAAAGCTAACTCCACCCGAATAAATTATTTTACTTCGAACATTATTTGGGATATTCATGAGGCTATAAAATGTTTTATTATACAACGGGAAATGATCGCAAGTATATTAATTCCAAAGCCAGAAAATCTACTTTTATTACACCAGCAAATATTAATAGACAATTTATTGTACAAATAAAAAAATGCTTTCTTAAACAAATTTACATAGCTCACCTGTGAAACGTAATGCTTCCACCTTTAATAAATTTGGAATTACCATATACACACTGCAGAATATAATCCCCCATTTTTAAGCTTTCACTTTCACTTCATGTATTTGCTATGGGAGAAGGGATATTTAATTATAAAGTGTATATACGTGTGGAAAAAGAGAGTCTAAGGATCCCGTTACTTCTAGTGTTCGTCACATGATCACACACAAGGTTACTAGCATAAGGGCACATAAGGTTATCATAGCTCACAATACTTTAAAATCTTCTCCATGGTTATAGGACCTTGGTAGCCCTGTTGAAAGCATATAGGAAATATGAAAGTACTGACTGGCAACCTCTTTATGTCGCAATGATCATGTGGCCAAAAACAGTAGTCACGTGATCCTTAGACTCTTCTGTTCAACGCGCATATAGTTTGCGCATTGCTTCTTCCATAGCAAATGCATTGAAAGTGAAAGCTAACATGGTTCTACGGTACTGTGTATATGGATTAATTCCAAATCTATTAAAGGTGGAAACATTACATTTCACAAATGAGCGATTTACGTGTAAATAGATGTTCTAACTTCGGAATTCTTAATACAATCTGCGGACTTTTCCCGTTCTATAAAAAGGATTTCATACATTTGCAATCAATATATATCTAAAATAATGTTTAAAATAAAATAGCTGATGTTCTAGTGTGTTTGCTATTGTAAATTGTACATCTATAAAGGCTTAAAATATTAAAAATAATAAACCGAACTTTAAAAATTTGCGCCAAATCGTTCTCTGTTTTGGCAATGATTTTTTGGCGCCAAACTAGGAGGACTACATTCTTCCGTATCTTTCACGATAAAAATGTTTTGAATTGATAACATGAATTCAAGTACATCATCGAAATTGTAATTTCTTGTTGAATAAAATTGTTTTGTATCCATCCATCTGTGTAATTACATAAGAATAATAATTAATATAAAAGATGACGTTTGAAACTTTTAAGAATTATATATTAAATAAAATCAATTTGTTAAAAATATGATTAAATCATTTCATAAACCGTATTATAAATGTGAACCACATTTATAATACGGTTTAGGGAACTTTTTTATTCATGTTTTAAAATATATGTAATATTTTTCATTGTAAGATTGCATTTGACAAAAGAGCTTTTTTTTTCAAATAATTTCCCTTGAACCTATAACTTTCTAGTGGAAAGGGAAAAAACAAATTGTTCTCTTATGTGAAAAAAAAACAGTGTTTGAACGCAAATTGAAATACTGTATCTGTTTTGCCGTATTTTATTCTTGTTAATGAAGCATACAATATAGCAAATTGGGAAAGCAAAAAATTAGAGAACGAAATGAAACTTCTTTTGTATTAATTCCAAACAATCCGCACAGCTGGAAAAGTTCCTTTTGTAAAACAACTGCTTGACACCCTGATTTTTTTGCTTAGTGTTTAAATAAACCTAACATTAAAATTTAATAATTTTCCACTTTTAAATCAGTTTCATCTTTCTTCCTTGTATGTTTTAAACTTGAGATAAATCATACTGAGAGAATTAGATTGTTTCGTACAATATTTGTGAACATTTCAATGTTTATATCATTCTTTAACTCGATAAATAAGCTTGGTGGTGATAAAAACACATTCTACAGCGAAATAAAATCCTTGACTTTTGTTTTCTTCCTGAAAAGGAGACACTTTTATTTCATCTCTAAGTAGAGTATTTGAACGAATTAAATGTATTTGTGAAAATTTATGCACACATAAAACATGCTCCTCAAATAAATGTTTGATAATTATTTTAAATATGTTTTGGCCATACTACATTTCAAATGAAGAATTATTAAATAAAACACAATTTAATGAAATAGGAAATGAAATTAAATTTAGACGTTGGGAGTTTACAGGACACATTTTAAGAATGAACAGGGACAGTATTCCTAATATAGCATTGACCTGGACCCCTGATGGAAACAGAAAGCGTGGAAGTCCCGGTTTGACCTGGCGACGTATGATGGAACAAGAAAGAAGTGAGGCTGGATGGGCGAGCTGGTATGAAGCTAGACTTGATGCATGGGACAGGAAACTTTGGCGATCTAGATTGAAGGCCTTATGTGCCCTTAGGCACTAAAGAATTTATGATGATGATGAAAACATGCTCCTCAATCGAGCGAAAAATTTATTTTCTACGTTCTTTAAGCTGAAAAAAACTTTGTATTTTTAAAAAGCAGTAAATTTGTGATAACTGCTCTTAGGCATTGTCCTTCAAACTATAAACATAATTTTGTATTTATGATTTTTTAAAATTATAAGAATTTATATTTATATATATTTGTAATAAGAACTTGTAAAGATGTGTATACCTGGCTAAAAATTCATTTATTCAGTTCTTATAGATTTAAAATTTTTATTTTGTTCCATTTATTAGTTTTCCCAAAGATGAAGAAAGAGGGCTAGTAAATGACTACATGTTTCAACATGAGTTTTATTCAGTGGATTTAAAATATGATTAATGTGGCAATAAATTTTATAAGTTTATTGTTTCTTATTTATCTTTTGTATTTATAAAATATTGATTTCACACACATAATAAGTAATACAAATTTAATATTAAAAATCCTGCACAGTACTTTTTCACCCACTTAAAATCATAAAAATTGTCAATAGTTATTTACATGATCACTTTGATAAATTTAAAATCCAAATATACGAGTGTAACTTATTTAGTTTTTGAATCAGAAATTTAGAATTGGGCAAAATAGTTAACAACTTCAAATATATGGTTAAAAATGTTACCTTCCATCTTGTAGAGCTTATATGTATAACTTTTCATGTTAATAATATTTTTATGCGTAACTTGTCCTAAAATAAATTTGCGTTTACGAAAATATAAGCAATTAGGGATCCATAACATAAATTAAAGACTTGATTTGAGCACGCAACTTTATCTGTTTTCACTATTTTTATTTTATGCATCAGTAAAGTATTATTGAAGCAGTCATTTCCAAACAAGTGCATTTATTTTTCAATTTATTCCAACTTTTGTTAACCTCGTTTAATTTAAACAAGGAAGTTTGAATTATTTTCTGCTATTAAATCTGTAACATAATTTCCACAACACCTAATATAGTTAAGAAAAATATATAATATATTGAATTAAAGAAGGTCAGGTTTAGGACAGTTATCTAACACAAAATTTTAAACAGTGACGATATACTTGTGAGCATCCCCTTCCCCCTTTGACATGTTCTCTTAATGTACAATTGCAAAAGGTAAACAGTCCAGCGATAAATCAAACCAGCACTACCGGACCGATCTCGACTGCTGGTCTGGTAAACCTGTGCGAAGGACTCTATCTGGACTGCAGGACAGATAAGCCGATTTAGAGGACCGGGCCTGATAAAAAATATTTGTAGGCTTGTATCTGGATTGCGGGCTAGGTAAAACTGACCTGAGGGCCGTATCTAGACAGAGGACAAGTTAAACATGTCCAGTATCTGGTCTGCTGTCCTAATAAACATATTTGGTGGACTGTATATAGACTGTGGTCCGGGTAAACATGTCCGGAGAGCCGTATCTGAACTACGGTCCTGATAAAAATAAATTTGAATGCGTATCTGGTCTGCGAGCCGGGTAAACATATTCGTAAGTGCTTATTCGGCTTGAAGGCCGGTTAAACCTGTGCAAAGGGCCGTATCTGAACTCCAAGCCTGCGATCAATCTATACACAACTTATTTATCTTATACGTACGGATTTTTTGTATACGTGCTAGTTAAACTTGATCCCAATGAGAACTTAAGCTGATTATATAACAGCTCAAATTGCTAAAAACATTAAAAAGTAACATAAATTCAATAAATATTCCGTAGTTTGTATATTCGCATCGCTAACAATGTTAAAACGTATCTCAAATTCAGGAAATATTCAGTATTAGACACATTCGATCGCTAACTTGTAATAAAAAAATGTTATGTCGCCAAGAGAAGCGATAAAAAGCCAAATCAATCAACCAAGCTGAATTTTTGCGTAGCAGTCACGTGACTACTAGCGACATGTTGAACCCACTTTTTGAAGCTCTTCAATAGCGATGCTCAGTCTACTTATATTTCACGTCTATGGTTGGAAGAGCAGCAGATTAGCAACCGGAGAGTTGTGAGTTCCAAACTCGATCCATTCAAAAACTGTCGTGTACGTAAGGGCTGGTGCCTGTTAAATCTTTCGTGGCCTCAAATATCCGTACGTTGGCGTGGTGTGGAAGTTTGGAGGGTAGGGTTCCAGCTTGACGTTGACCTCGTCATCTAACTTGTTCAAAATTACGAGATGTCTTCGGTCGGACCGTCACCAATAGCCGATGTAGAATGACATTAATTTAATTATACACATACTTTATTCTATGTTCCCAGAGTTATTTGATGTTATCCCTGAGTTATTTGACAATGATGAAATCCACGCAATCACAGACAAGTTTATCTTAGTAGGTTGGTTGTTGATTAACGTCGTCCTAGATTTTATCTTAGTATAACATTCTTTAGAAACATTAAAGGTAGGTAGATATTTTAATTAACGTCACATTGGAGCAAGGTGACGCGCTATTGGTGACTGTCCGGGATCAATCCCAAAGAGAAAAATCGAGGACAACACCACGTAATTTTGAACCACAGAAACATTAAAGATTATTAAGAAATAGGAAATGCTACATGAGGCTTGAAAGAAAACTTTTTTCAATACATTGCTTGGATTGGCAACGTATATTTAATTTGCATATTTTATATTTGTATTCCTCTGAATGGCAACTGTAAAACAATGTTTATTTGTTTAATGTTTTAAATTTATTTAGGGGATTAAAAGCCTGACTCTGCAGCTAAAAGTCTCAAGAAAAACCAACCATTTAGGGGATTTTCAAATTTCACATGGCAATGTTTCGTGTTGTTTTACACAATTTATCCAAACAATACAACAATTTGACTCCTACTGGAACATTACATTGTGTGTATTTTGCTATTCGTATCGTATTTTTCTCACTTTTGTAGTAATGATCTAAAATATATTTTGACTTTACCGTTAATATTATTTTTGATTATATTTTATGTTAATATTATTTTTGAACACTATTCAATTTTTGAAATCTTTTTCACAGGGGTATCAAAAACTTTATCAAATGGACCGATTACTGCTCTTCCGATACAGAAACCTGGTCTTCCAATCTTGAATTGTTGGCGTTTTAGTCACTCTTTTGTCTCTAGGTGTAAGTTGGTCTTCGTATTTTCTTCTGAAAAATTGCATTTTATTTTGTCCAATAAGCGGTTTTTGCAAAAAATGACCGTTAAATTCCGTTTTCCGACCGGAAAATTAAAGCGAATGATTATCTTCTCTTTTATAGTAGAGCTGTTATATTTTACTTATGTTTTCACTTTAAAAAATATGTTTTAGGTATTTATAAATGTATAGTTTTAATGAATGGAAATTTGTTATTGTCAGGCTAATGCATTTCCTTCAAACAATTTCTTTTATATGAGAGTTGATTAATTGAAAAGTTGATATATTGGAAAATCTTGCTTTCATTCTTTAGAGAAAGTAACAATTGATCTCTTTTTCTGAGCCAATTTTTCTTCTATTCTACTCCAATCACAGGAGCAATTTTCTTCTAAACAAGGATGTGAGTGGTATCAGGATCATTCAACATTAATCAGGATCATCATTGCTAAAACATTCTTTTTCGAGTTGTGCCTATCAATATCAGCAATATTGATAGCCACAACTTGGAAAAAATATAATGTTTTAGCAAATTGGTTTATATTTTGTATATTTTTATTATTTTTAAAACCTTAAGTAAGGAAACGAAAACTCATTGCTGTTCACGAGTAATCCATATTCAATAAATTGTAGAAATTAATATGACAAAACTATGACTGAAACAAAAGTAAATATCATATTTATTTATCATCAAGCTCCCTAATGAATAAATTAGAGGGCCTTTGAAGTAGTGTTCAAAGCATTAAGTGTGAAGATTTATCTCCTAAGTAACCATTTATGCTGCAAATTTTTTTTGACAATATTTAAAACTAGATAAATATTGATACTCTGTTTATAATTACATTTTACCCCTCTTTGTCACCAAATATTCTCTTTTCTGTTTTTAATTGTTATTGTGTTACTATATCTAAAAGTGTGATCAATGAATGTGGATATTTTACAAAAGTACTGTGGTGTTCATGGTGTTTAATTACTACTCCAAGAATAAGAACATAATTATTTATTGACAAGACGAAAAACAACATAATACGAAGAGTCGAAGTGTAAAAATTCTTCTCGCTCTGCTTGGCGTGGTGTGGAAATTTGGAGAGTGGGGTGCCAGCTCAGGTGTTGCCTCGTCATCTGACCGTGGTTCAAAATTACGTGGTGTTGTCCTCGATCTTTCCCTTTGGGATTGATCCCGGACCGTCACCAATAGTCCGTTGTGTTGCTCCAGTGTGACGTTAATTGAAATACCCCCTCCTCGCTCCGCGTGTGCTATGCTACACGCATGCGCATTACAAATTTGCGCAAGAGAGATCATGCATCCTCTGCTCTTGACAAGGTGCCAAGATTTTCATAGCGTACTCTCCACAGAGTATCCCCCAGTGAACAAGGGATACCGAGGAACGATATACAAATGTAGTAAAGGAAATACGTTGAAAATGAAACAATATAATTTTATGAAAAATAGCACATTTGCATTTGAATATAATGCATTAAATATGGAGAGAAATACTATTTGAGAAAAAGAATGAGTAAACATAAATATTTATTGACAAGACGAAAAACAACACAATACGAAGAGTCAAAGTGTAAAAATTCTCCTCGCTCCGAGTGTGCTATGCTACACGCATGCGCATTACAAATCTGCGCAAGAGAGATCATGCATCCTCTGCTCTTGGCAAGGTGCCAAGATTTTCATAGCATACTCTCCACAGTACCTTGACCTATAAATCTATATGGATTTGATACTTAATCAGCTTTGAAGTACTTTCCTAAAGCCATACAATTATTTCAGAATTATTCAGCTTACAATTTTTGAAGTCAGTATTTGATGCAGCAAATAGTATTATCTGGTTGCATTCCTCAATAGTTTAACCTTTCAAAAGATTTTAGGAATTAAAAAAGTTGTGAGAGGCAAGATCTAATGAAAGGGTGGCTGTTGTGATTGTGATCATGGAAGTAATTGCTGTTCGTTGAGATTTTCCCTACTTGTTCCATCATGGCAATGTCTGGCATACCGAAATCTGAGTTTCAAACTGTTCATCTTGTCAGTGCATGCTGAAGTAGGATTGTTCATGCCAATTGTTCTTACAACCATTAAATGCAATTACAAGTAAAATGGAAAGGTGTCTTATACCTGCTGGTCTACTTAGTATCACTATGCACATGGACAGCAATTATCATGGTCATGTTACCCTGGTTGTATTTGGATGAATTGCATGTTATTGAGGCTCAGGAATTCTATATAAAATTTGGCAGTTTTGCCAAATTATTTGCAGAATTGATAGAGATTTCTGATTTTCAATGTTTTTTAATTTTATGTGTTTTAAGGTTTTAAAATTTTAGTGTCTAAAAACATTGCTTGTACTTTGTTTTATGATTTCTGTGAGGGATAATTTTCTAAACTAGATCTTGATTGATGCAAAATTGGGTTTGCTTTCAACTTAGGCCATAATAGGTAAACATACCCTAAACTAAATCATGTTGCAAATTTTTATTTATTGACCTTGGTGCATTGATTCATCTGTGTCAAGTACTTCTCTCAATTTTGTATCAACTAAAATTTAACTTTTTATAACTATCCATTGATGTTGAAAATCAGGGGTAATCAAGCTGTTCAGAGAAAATAAATTCATAATTTTTCGGTAATTGAAAATTTTGCTGTTTAACTGAAAACTTGTTTTCATAGTTGTACTGATACTTTGGTATTCTTAAAGAATCAGATGCCTCTTGATGTGTTTCCAAAATCTCACAAGTTCTTCATTGTTAAATGTCTGACATGTGAGAGTGAATAATGAATTATTTCTTCATTTACAAAAGTTATAATTATTGGTCTTCTTTCAAATGCCAAACCTATTCAAAATCATCATATCTGTCTTTTCTTTCAACCAAATTCATTTGTCTTTTGCAATGCAGTATTCATATTTAGACAACATTAATTCATCATTCATACAGCAATCAATCACTTTTTCTTTTATTCTCGTAATTCAGGAAAATATTTCATATTTAAGGTCACTCTCATACTTCAAACAGTTCATTCTGATTAACTATGAGTATGTTCTGAAAATAAAAATCCAAAAACAATGAGTAGTATTCAGCAAAATGAGAGGCAAATAAGAGCCACAAATTTAAACAGTGGTTACAATATTAGATATGCCCATTATCACCCATGTGCTGATTAGAAAACATTTTCAAAAACGGCGCCCTCACTTCAATCAAACCGAAACATCAACTAAATTAAAGTCAAATAATAATGAGAGTGGTGAATAAATTTTGCCGTTAAGTAAATTGCATTTTAAGAGATGGGAACTAGTCTGCTCTGTGTTTCACTTTGAATAGTCTTAATTAATAATTTTGTATGCTTATAAACTATTAGAAGTTTAAAAATGATTTATGTTCTAAAATATTTGATAATTATATTCTATGAGAGTAACTTATGCCTTCCCCTTTTCTAAAGATTTCCTTACCTTAAAACTAAAATATTAAATATGTAAAAGTTTCAGTATTTGATATCAAAATATTCTTATCTTAGTGACTGCCGCACAGCTATGGAAAGGTGTAACAAGTGTAAGTCCAGCTGGACGTCGAAAAGGCAGAGGAAAAGCAAGTGGAAGAAAACAAGCTAAAGATTTAAATAGAGGTCAAGTGCTAGGGTTTGGTAAGGTTTTTTAATTCTTATCTATTCGTCATATTTGCTATTTGTTGTCAATGTGCTTGATTCCAAATACATTTCATTACATGATTTACTATTTGGTTTGGATTCTGTGTGTTTTGCTTAATGTTAAATGCTTTTTTAGTTTGGATACATGGAATTTGATTTTTATGTTAAGATTTTTCTCAATTTGAGTGAAATTTTATTTATTAATAAACACTTAGTTGTAGTTCTTTTTTACAAAAACTCATGAAACATTTGTTAATAGTAAATAATATAGAACATTCATTACACATTACAATGTCATTTATAGGGCTCCCATAAGCCTTAAGAAGACCTGATTTTTTTTATTTTTAAGGGCCCTTAAAATTTATACTTGAAAGTTTTAAATTTTTTAAAAGCTTTTTACCAGAAAATTGCATATTTTAAACTGCTGCATTTGAAATAAAAATTTCATAAAGATGAACTCATAACACGACATACGCATTGTCATACAAATTAATGAGATTTTTGCTGTTGCACATTGGATACCAAATGTTTTATACCTGGTTTATATTTAGTCACTTTTAGTAATGCACAGGTCGAATTGCATTTATCGGTTATTCTGTTTCTTAAACTATCTTTTATAAAATTCACTTTGGAAAATCTGCCCAGCAAAGGGTGCTGAGTCATTACATTATGTCCCTCATCCAATGGCTAGATGTTCTAAACCTCAGTTGCAGTTTTCAGCTGCCGATCCTTGTTCCTAGAGTGGGCTCTATTTCTTGGTTAGTTTCTTTTGTTCAAAACAACTTAAACTTGTAAATGGTAACAATTAAAATAAAATTTTGAAAAATTTATGAGTTTATAAAATGATATCACCTGAAAATCATGGACGTGCCAACAAAATGTTCGTACATGCCAACTCTGGCACATGTGCCATAGGTTCTCCAACCATGTCCTAGATTATACTGAAGTGTCTGCTTTGTTCTTTGTAGAGTAATTGTTTATTGGAAATTTGTTTGGTTGATCAATTTCAATTTGGAACTTCAATTTTTCAAAATTAACATTTTCAATCTTCGAGATACCGCTTCTCTAAGAAACTACTTTAATCCAGTAATTAAAGCTTTTCCAATACCATATATTACTGAAGTGACTTTTTGTTATTCATAGAGTATTGTTGAAAAATGTTTAACCTCTTGTCCTAGAAAATATCCTGTTCAAAAAATGATTTTAGTGCCTGTTTAACCCTCCTGGTGCTTTATCCGCATTGAAAACTGCCTTGTAGTGAACCAGCCTCTGATTACCAGCTGCCCGTGACATTGTGTGGAACGAATGGCGCAAAAATGAAAGCATACAACATAAAGCTCCATAGCATTCACTCATCACTTTCATTATGGCCATCATTACCCATTTGACATTCCAATGTGATTTTAACTCGGCCACACACGTTTTACTCCAGTCATCTTTTATTAGGAGAGACTGCCTGTGTGTAATTCCTTTTACTATTTGTCATATTTTAATTGATTGTCCTGTGTTTAATTGTCATCACCAATGATTTTTTAATAAATTGATTTTTAACTTGCAGAATTTGATTGAGGAAAATCACCACCCAAATCTTTTAAAATTTCTAATTCAGTCTAGTGTTTTTATATTTCACCTTTTAAATTTATCATTTCATTAAAAAATTTAAATCACTATTTATGCTACAAACGAAAATTATCTTGTTTTTTCCTTGTCTACTCATCTGATGAGGAATTTGAATATTTATTTTTATTCTCATGTTTCGTATTCATGTTTATAAATGTACCTTTTATCGTTGTTTGGACTTTTAATTTTTTAATAATTTATATATCTTATTGGGCTATATTCTGTCTTGTGTTTCGCACAACTTGTCCACTTTTGTACCTTCTGCCGTGAAACCCCAACCAGCCATCTGATGCAAAAATTGTCACCAGTTCTAAGCAAGGGACAATTTGTTTTTCTCACATGAATCTTCATTCCCTTGGAATAATAGGACAGTTTTTATCTCGACAAGCTCTCTCATCATTAACAAAACATCATATCTTGATTGATGAGATATCTCATAAAACCACTTGAAAGGTTAAAGGATGCTTAAAATTCATTAAATATAAAAAGTTTTATTTTTTGCAAAGATGTAACTGTTAAAAGTGTTCTCAAATGGATACATTACCTTTTTGGGTCAGAACATTACAATGCGAATGAATAAGGCCAGCAGAAGTAAATGAATATTAGAGATTTTGAAGGTTAAAATGCTATTCTTTTGTTCCTAAATATGTACTCCAGGAATGAAGAGGTTAAGAACAACAAAACAGAGTAGTTGATTGCCTTGATTAATTTTATATAATTTTTTAAATACTAAATCTTCAGTTTGTGACGTCAATCAAAACAGCAAATAGTTTTATTTAAAATTTCACATTTAAATTGTTTTATTTAAAACATCACGAAAAGGACAGATGACAGAAATATCAGGGAGTTAATTTTGAAGGCTACATATTTCAAACTCTGCTGTCCGTTCTTTTCAGTGTTTCTGTCTAATAAAAAAATTGTTTAATCAGATGACACCAGACGCACTCATAATGGTCAGGAGCTTAAAATTAAGGGCAACTTTGGTAACTAAAAGTCTTTCAGTTGCTATGGTCAGAACCCGAATAAATGGGGAGAATGTGAGAAGTCCAGGGAGCAAAAGGGAAAGAAATGCCCCACTGTCCAGGGGAAGAAGGTGGAATGTCTCACAATTGAGCAGCATAGGTCGCATACCCATCTGGTGTATCCGATGGTATGCAAGGATATGTCTATTGAGAATGCAAAAACAATTTAAAACCGTTATCTGTAGCATATTTTGAGAATCGATCTGTAAAATTAGAATATTACTATTGGACCTTGTATTTTATCTGCAACCTTTCTTGAATTTTCCTTAGGCAAGAAAAATATGCTATGGCCTGGTTTAAATGCTCCTATCGTCCAGGGGAGAGAAATTCTACGACAACAAGAGCTACCTCGTGATGAGGAGAGAGAAAGGCGCATTTTAGAACTGCGTGACAAAGCAGCAATACGCAAATCATTTCGGATTCACCCATTGGAAAGGGGATGGAGTGGTACTAGACTTCCAGGTCGCAGTCTTGGTCCACCAAGTCCTGTGGGTGAAGGTATGATTTTTCTTTTAAATCTTGTTAGTAAAATTAAACATTACCTATTAAAGTGAGAACAAAATCAAAATGAAAGGATTGCATTTTAGTATGTGTTATTACAGCTTGTATCAAACACATTCTGTTATGCAGGTCAAAAAGGCAGTACATCAACCTATTGCATACATGTCAGCTCTTCTGGATTTTCCAGAAGTTTCTGAAAAAACACTTTTTCTAGTCTTCTGGATAGAAAATATTTTTTGAATGTGAGAAATTTTCAAATGATGGCCAATTCATCATTTGGCTCCAGGTCGGGACATTTCATGAAGGAACGATATTTAATATCTGCCAACTTTTCCTGATGTCTTCCAGAGAAACATGGTTTTCAGTCTTTCGAACAAAGACACTATCCAGATTTTTCTTTAAGGAGAAAATTTTCAAGTGACATCAATTTCGAAGTTTCGGTGCCAAGGATGATCATAAAGGAAGAAATATATGTAAGATCTGTTTGATGCCAGTTAAACTGAGTGAGAGAGTTCAGAAGTAAGTGGTGTAAGTATGCCTTGAAAATAGGAACCATGTTTGTTGCAGTGAGAGAAGTAAAATGTCAGTGATTTGAGAGTCAGACACAAACATGGTTGAAAAAGTAAAAAGGAGGAACAGTATTCTGGAAATTCTGAGGGACTTTATGGTGAATATAAAATATTAGAAGTTTAATTTAAGTTGTTTTATTCTTATATATTTTTATATTTCACACTTAGTTTATTTTAATGTAGCTTATTAATTATGTTCTCAGCTTGAAGGTAGATTGATTCACTTCAAAATGTAATGTACAAATACCATTTCTATAACATTATCAAGAATCATTGTCGTATACAGGATGACTTTTAATTAACCTACAACTTTTAACTCAAATAACTTCTCAGAGTGTCACTAGATGGTCACAGTAATTTTTTCCCGAAATTCGTAATCTGGGTATGAACACCGGTGAATATTGTTTCTTGCAGGACGGTGCCCCTCCACATAGAACACACAGTGTGTTTGACACTTTAACAGCGAGTTTGGAACCCGAGTTATCGCTTATCAATACCCAAACATCCTGGTACATTGCATTGGCCACCTTATTCACCAGATATGAATCCATGTGATTTCTCATTTGCAAGCATTAAAAAAGAAACTCTTGAATTTGTAACTGACAACTTTGTGACTAGGTTGCGCTATTGTATCAACTCTGAAGGTTATCACTTTGAAAACCTTATCCATTAAATTCCTTTTCCATGTTCTTTTCAATAAAAAAATGTTTGTAGTGCTATCTGCAACGTCTCACGAGTTATTTCAGTTAAAAGTTGTAGGTTAATAAAAGTCACCCTGTGTATACAGCTTAGTGTGTGGTAGATTTTTAAATATAATGTTCTTTAGACATTATTACAACTATGTATGAATTGTTAAAACGTGTTCAGATATTTATTTAGATTAGATAATTTTTCTTTGAAATTAAGTACAGGAGGACCTTGATTATCTGAAATAATGTTTACCGAGACCAGCTCAGATAATACGGACATAGTAACACAAAACAGCCAATATGAAATACAGAAAATATTTACTGTACTACTGCTACTACGGAAAGATTCATAAAGCAAGGATTAAGATTCATGTATTCTTGGATTTGGATTCTGTATGTGCAGTTAAACTTCATTAGGATGAATTAGCTTAATACGAATTACTGATAGTATGAACTAAATTGCAATCCCCTTCAAAATGTATATTCAAATAACGTTGACCCATTCTTTTCAGAAGAATTCGTATTACACTATTCCATTTCGAAATTCAAAACTTTAGGGCAAGCAAATTCTTATCAATCGTATTATCAGAAACATTCAGTCATTCTGAAATTAAAAGATTTATCTGTGGAAGAGAGTGAAGAAGAAATGAAGACAAAGGAATAAGCATGTTTTCTTTAAAAGTAGCCACTGCTGTCTTAGAAATTGTTCACCATTATTGGATAGGCAGTGAAAATTCATCTGCTTAATTAAACAATGTTGACAGCATCAAAGATTGTCTTAAAGAACATCGTGAAATAAAACACAAAAATCGACAACAGACTATTACAAGACGAAAATTGCCTAATCAGGAAATATCTGTAATCAAGAATTATTTGTGCAATTAAAATTGATTCTGTATAATGAAGAATCATTTGTATTACGTATGTATTTGTATTGTCTTTGTGATGAAGAATACCATTTATCTGTGAACCAATTGAATTGTACAGTAAGTAATGTATGATACATTAATATTTTATTACATAAACTATGGATAACATGAACTACTGTTAATGCGAATTTTTTTACAAAATTCATCTTAATAAGGTTTGACTGTATTTATTACAATAAATCTGGACATGAGTTATGTACTTTATAAACTATCTGGAAAAGTCCTTAATGATCTTCTGTTTAGGAGCACTTTCTTGCCTCTTTGTATTTGTCCACTCTCCTTGAAGCTTTATTTAAAGCTTTAAAAAAATATTAGTATCAAATTGGGCTTGCATAACATGTATACTCGGGTAATTGGAGCTTGGATAGTAAATGTGACATGTAATGTCGACTTTTTTATTTCTTATTAATTGTTCATTGTAAATGCAACAAGTGGCAACTAAATTTTTTAGTTTGAAATTTTGAATCACTTTATTGGGTTTGATTATATATATAATTCAAATATCTAAAACATTTAAAAAGCCAGGGTATTAACATTAGTCAGAAGTGTCTTGCCTAGGTTGGGCTTCTCCCTGATGATGCCCTCATTCACCAACACTGCTTCATTTTTTGAAGTATTCTTAAAATTTCCCTTTGGTTTTCTTTTATTGAATTATATATAGAGAATGCAAATTTTTTGACTTAATGCCTATTTATAGTTTTCTTTGCATTGTAGAAACATTTGAAGGATTTGATTCCAGAGTTTTGGAGGTATGTTACATTTCATATAGCTTTATATACTGAGAAATAACGAAAATTCTCCATTTGAATAATCTCTTTAAACCTTAGACTTGATAAATATTATTAACTTTATACCTTTTTAAGTATGCCAGTTGTAAACGATTTGTCTTTCATATTGAATGAAATATTACTTATTTTCTGTAACTTACAATTTTAACTTTAAGGCATGTGTAATTAAATTAATTATGCTTGTGAAATATATGCTAGTAGTTATCTACTGTTTTGGTTTGAAATCAAAGGTAAAGTTGACAACAGCTGAATTAAGAAATTGTTTTGGTTTGAAACCAAAAACATTTTCTTAATTCAGCTATTGTCAACTGTGAGAGATAGTAATGTAACTGTAAATTTCATGGATTCATGAGCATTAAATTGTGAGTTTGGTGACAAAAACATATCAAAATAGAGTTATTTATTTTATCTCATGAGGTTAAGTCATCATCAAGTATGCTTTTGCTTTTTTTCTCAACCCTTCTAAAAGTGAATAGTTCAGTCTGTTCTGTTCCCTTTCAATTTATAAATTGATATTCATGAACCATTTTTCCATTTATTTAACGTCTTCAATTCAAAAGAGGGGTGGGTTTGCTCATTACATTAGCATCCTGCAAGTTGTAAGCTGTAGAGGTTTGATTCCTCGCTGGTTGTATTTTTCTTCCCTGTGTCATTAAAGCATTCCTTGTGTGTTTTGTCCATTATACTTCATGTGTGGCTAAATATGACCTTTGTGCCTTAAAACCCAATCAAAAGCTAAAGTTTGTATAATAGACAAATCAATATAATTTCTCCATTTGGAATGCATTATAAAGCAAGGCTTCTATTTTTATGGCAAAAGGCAAAATATTAATGCCTAAAGACAGCACATGATCACGATCAATTTTAACAATTGTCAGTTTAATTTCAAATTACTAACTGATTGCTTGAAAATGCCATCCTATTTGGCCTTACTGACTTACAGTAGAACCTTGATTATCCGAGGTAATGTGGACCGATACCTACTCGTATAATCGGAAGCTCAGATGATACAGATGTCACTCATAACAGCCTATATCAAATACAGAAAAGTTTACTGCACTATATATTTCTACTACTGCTTCTGAAAGATTCATAAAGAAAGTATGTATTGTGATAATTTTGCAATAAATCTGGATGTGGGTTACAAACCTTTCAAACTCTTGAAGTCTAGCTTTCTTCTGTTTTTAGCATTTTCTTACTTTTTTGCTACCAGGTTCCATAGTCATTACAGCTCAAAAATACCAGCAGGTGTGATGTCTTCCTGCTTTGACCAATGCAAGACTGCTATTTTGATGACCTTTAACTCTTTAGGGTTAGGTGGGTTAAAAACTGTCCCACCTTTTGCTTAGCTTTTTATGCATGGTGGGATATTTTTAACACACTCAAAAAGTTAAAATTACTCAGTCATACACTTTAATATTTTATTTAAAGTTTTTCATTGAGTTGGCAATGCTATGAACTAAAGCTAAATGTGTAAATAACTGAAAACAAAAATTTACTCATATCAAAATGTATTAGTAAGTTGGTGACACTGTTGTGATTAAGGTTGGTAAATTGTGTGGTGCAGTGAATTTTTTCTTTCATCAGTAAATGTTTTTTTGTAAAAATTTGTTATGAGTGAATAAATCGTTTTAATTTAAAAAAACATGTTATTTGATGTTTTATACTAATTTCCAGGCTCAATAAGTAAACAAACAATTCTGTGCAACTTGTTTTTTTTTTCTTTAAAATGGTATACTTCAGAGTTAACCTATCTGTTAGAAATCTGTTGGTTTTCCATACTAACATCTTTTTCGTCCTCTGCTGTAATCTGTTTCCTTTGTTACCATTTCGCTGATGGCGTCATCAATCAGTTTACTACTGTAAAATTTAAAGCTTCAAAACCTCAGGACGCAAACACTTAGTTAACATGAGCTCAGATAACTAAGGTTCTATTGTATTTTGTTTCAAAATCTAATGAAATTATTTATCAAATATATTAATCAGATAATTCAATTAAGTAACATTATGCAAGTCTTGCAACAAATTATTTGCCCATAATCCTAATAGTGAAAATTTTATGGTTACACATCTATCAACTGGCTCAAACATCAGTAGTGTCTCTGTAGACCAGAAAATTTCAAAACTTGGTTTTCTAAAGATTTCTGTTTGATATGAAAAAAAATCATTTGCTCGTTCATCAAAGTTATGTGATTAGGAAGGATGTTGCCTATTTTTCCTGCAACCTGAAATGTGTTTAGATTTGCTTTTGAATTCTTGCCCAGTTGTCTTAATTCGAATGCTGCAATCTCAACAAATGAAAAAAAAACCAGATGATTAAAATTATGCTAGTGTCCATCAAATTTAAAAATTAGGAGCACAAAGTCAAGTGTCTGCTCCTAAACAATTTTTCCTTGATTGCCAAAATGTTCTATTTAAGTGTAATTTCAAATGTATTTGCTTACATGAATGCGATAAACAACAGTAAAGACTAGTGCCTGCATTGACGTGCATTTGTGGGCATTTTTCTCGTTGTGGCAATTTCTTAGGATTAGTTTTGCATTTGTCATTTTTCTAAAATGAAAGTAAAAATTTCCTTTCATTATTCAAAACCAGGATGAATAATCAAAGTAAAAATATTCAATTACAGCTGATTCAGTAGCATTTCTCTGAAACACTACTGCTATTTAGTTTGGGAGAAAAAAATTAAACAAATTATTTTTAGGGGATTTTTTTTTTATTTTATAATGCATGTTGTAAAATGTCATATGCACAAGCAAAACTATTCAGAGAAAACAGACATCATAATGTCTTCAGTGAATAAAATACCTGCCGAGATCAGCCCCAAGTAGAGGAGCCTGTTTATTTTCTTTTATACCTAAGGGTGAAACTAAAAGAAAGAAAAGTTACGCTGTAACATAATTTTCTGTGTAGTTATAGTCACCTTTCATTTTAACCCGCCAAATAATAAAGAGTGCTACTCGCTTGCAGAAAAGACCACATGCTCTTCTGCATCAACAGTTTAACACCTTCCCACATCGACCAAAGCATTGTTGTGGCATGTTTCATTTGGACCCTTAAGTTTATAACTTCAATTCCATAAATTAATTCCCCCATTAAATTATTTCTCTTACCAAATATGATCACCAATAACTAGGGAAATGGATACTATGGACCTCTAATTGTATCACCCTTTTAAAGTAACTTTTTAATTTCACCAAATTTTCTTAAATTTTAACTTTTACTATTTTTATATTTAATGTTAATGCTTTTCTAGCAAGTGTATTGAACAGCACAGGGGATAATTCTTAGAGTTGAATTGAGCTCAAGTATATGTGTGTGTTTATTAACTTTAACTTCTGTTTGTACAATTCAAAAATGATGTTTTTAAAAACTTCTCTAATTTTCTCTCACAGTTTAAACCTGTAATGCATATGTCAGGTGCAAGAGGACGAGTCAGAATTATGAGTGCACTTGTTGTTGTTGGCAATAAAAGGGGGCTTGGAGGTAATTTTCTTGAAAAATCTAAAAATTTTATAATATATTTCTTAACAAATACATTGAAATAAGCTATAAAAATTTAAATACTTATCCATTATTAATGTAGTATTTTATTTTCTGGTATGTTCAAAATAAATATCACTATTATTTTAAAATAATACATATTTTCATGAAACATTTAAAAATTTTATACTGATCATAAAAATCGATAGGAGATAAATTTGTAATGGATGTGGAAACACAGTGTAAGATCAATCAACAAAAAAGTGCTTCATGGAGATAGGTTGTCCTGCTATATATACTACTAGCAGGACTATACTGATAATTAATATTTCTAGTAGTGTCTAAGCTCCCTACAAGCTTAAATTCATAATTCAAATATGGGACTACTTTTGAAATTTTGAGTATGGAGGATTGACTATTTTAAATGAGTTGCAGTTATCATTTTTTGTTGGAAATCCTACTAAAATTATTAATCTATGAGCAATAAACCTCTGTGTTGGTCGTCTAGTGTTTTATAATTTTAATTACTCACATTAGTTCTTAAATGACTTATTTATTTTATCAAATATTTTTTCTGATAATGTACATACTTTTACACTTGATTTATCTCCACTTTTGTGCTAATCCCTTTTCCTAGTTTTCATTATAATATTCAATGCTATTTTTAAAATTTATATAGGTTTTGCATTAGCAAAGTCTCCAACTGGAATGTCTGCTGCAAATGCTGTAAGTATAATTGGGCAAATTTTTGTAAATCAGGCTTCAAGAAATTAAAAACTAATGATAATTTTAAATTAATAATGCCAGTTCATAATATTTGACTTATTAAAGCATAACGAAATGAAAATTTAAATTTGTAATTGGAGCTAACTTAACTTACATAAATAAGGTTTAATCTATGAATATTTTTATTTAGTATTTGTTTATTTTTAAAGTTTTGACTTGGTAATATCTTTTTGGGTAGTATTTTTTCTGCTATTGTTAAATTTATGGTTCAATAGAGAAAAGAGCTTTGGGGGGAATAGTATTTTCTTTTGCTATTGTTAAATTTATGGTTGGAATCGAAAAGAGTTTTGGGGGTAGTATTTTCTTTTGGTATTGTTGAATTGATGGTTGTGAGTAGAAAAGAGCATGTAGTAAATTCAGTAATAAAAATGGTAGTAGTTTAAAACATTCAAATTTATAAATAGTACATTTTATATAGCATGGTTTAGTATGCTAGCAACAAGTACATAATCGAGAAGTTGCTACTATGGAATAAACAATAACTGAAAAAGGTGTTACACAAAAATATTTTTAGTTACAAAGTAATTTCCAAGTCTAATTCATTGATATAAAATAAGTTGTATTGATATATAAATTAAATATTTCTTTCTAGGCTAGAAATAAGTCAGCTACTGTTTTGCGTTACATAGAAAGAGATAACAATACAGGTATGTATTTAAATTTTTTTGCATCAGTACATTGAATCTCATAAAAATGTGTGTTAAAGTTAATTACTTTTCCGCAATTAATGCATATTTGTTTTCAAAAGTATTTATATGTCTGAATGAAGCATAATTGTTTTTCTGCATTATGAGAATTTTCATGTTTGTTTTCGATAGCATTGCATTTATTGCTAATAGTGAATCACATTTATACAGTATTTCATTGTTGGCTGTTAAACTGTTATTGGTATAAAAGAATAATTTTTTCTCAATCTTGGTAGTCAAAATAGAATAGTAAATGACATTTCCCTCTTTGTTTACCTAAAAGTCAAGTTTATGTAAAGCAGAGAACGAATAAACTTTTAAAATTATAATAAACTTTTTAAATTAAAATTATATTAAGCTATTTGTCTCAATAGTTATATATACATGTCATGCCTAAAACCTTTCCCTTTTTATTCAACTAAAATCATTTAATATTTTATTAATTTTGCCTTTATTTTTCTCCTCACTCCATTTGCATCCATGGTAGCCCGTTTGGAAGAGCAATGGATTAGCAACTGGAGGGTTGTTAGTACAGAGCTTGGTCCAACCAAAAGACCGCCTTGTGCATGGGGGGCTAGTGCATGTTAAATCTGCAATGGCATAGTATGCCCTCACGTTGCCATAGTGTGGAAGTTTGGAGAGTGAGGTGCCAGCTCAGGTGTTGTCCTATAACCTTTCCCTTCAGAATTGATTCCAGATTGTCACCATTAGCCTATTGTGTTGCTTCAGTGTGACATTAATTAACTACCAACCCCTTTGCACCCTCTCATTGCTGTCTTCATGCTGATTGTAAATACTTTCCCAATCACTTCATTTACATCCTCAGCTCTGTAGACATAGAGTATGAAATATGTTCTTTCTAGCTGTAACATCATGTAAGGAGCTCAAAGTCAAGCCTCTTACTGTAATTAGACATGGAGTGCTATTTGACTCATGGCTGCAAAACTAATTGCTTTGATAAAATGATCTTATTTAAATTTACTCATGTCTTCTCTTTAAGCATGATATACATAAAGAGCCAAAGACTACTGGGATAAATGGTTATAGAGGGATATATGCAAAATTGAATAGAAAAAACGAAACTTTATCAAGGGTAGTAAAGTTGGAATTGCTTAAAAATTGTTTTCTTATTTTTGTGCCTGTTAAAAGAACCACAACTGTCCTCTGAAAATTCAAAAAATTTTAAACAAAAGGACAAAATATGCACACAAAATTGAAAAATAAAACGAATTGAAAAGAATAGAAGCAACATCAAGCAAGTATCAGAGTTCATGCATTTTAAAGTTAGGTATGTAAAAGTGTTTATTTTTTAATCAAAATTCAATGACAACTTTTTTCTCTTCTAACCCCTGAATATATTGACGTACTATCTCAGATTTTCCTGGTTCTTCATCTGGTAAAAATATTCCACATTTTTTAGTTAAATTGAATTTTCAGGTGCTAAATTTGGCATTATTTTTCTTAACACAGGTCCCATGGATCTTAAGACTTGATTTTTCATTTGAGTTTTAAGGGTCCTTACAAAGCCTTAATATTTTGTGAGAGTTCTTGAAAATTGTAAAAAAGTCTTACTTTTTTACATTTTACTGTCAGACACTACATATTTTATTTTGTCCACATTCAAAAACCAAGATCATTGATGTATGACCTTGTACTTTGTAATGCCTAACCAAACATTATTCTTTGGAGAAACTCTTTCCCTCTAAAATTGCATGTAGATTTCAAATCATGCAATTATGCTATTAAACATTGTAAACTATTGGTATTGTTTCATCAGTGATCAGCAGGATTCATAAAACCTAGGAAAGAAAATGATCATTTGTCTTTTTCACGTAAACGGATAGTTACTTTAGAAACACCCTGTATAGTATGCTTTTGTTGTCCTCCTAGAAGTGGAATATACCAAGAGATTACTGAACATAGCAATTCATGAAACATCTAATTAGAGGTTGGCATCTGTGTCTTTTTGGGGATTATCTCCATTATGTGATAGGATCTAAGATATTGATATTTTGTTATGAGATTGTTGACATCTCATTTTTTTTCTTTTAGTACTCCATGATTTTTTCTGCGAGTTTGGTGCCGTTAAAATATTTGTCAAAAAGATGCCTGAAGGTAATTATCTCTATTTTATATTTAAGCTGTATATTTCCATGTTAATTTGTATGACTCATGGTTAGCTTTGGAAATATGTTCTTATTTAACAACTTTTGCACTTAGGAATATGTTCTATGATGGTTGATTGGGTTGAGTTTTATGGTGTAAGGGCTATATTTAGCCAAGCTGCACCAGATAACAAATGTTCTTTGAGAACTGCTACAACATTCAACCATTGGTTGTAAATTTTAATACCAAAGTATAAGTCACTGTTTTCTATGCAAAACCAGAATCAATAAACGATTGCATTTCCAATGTTATTAATGACAGTTCTATGATGAGAAATGTTGATTACAAATCTGTGCTTGCTGGTGAATTTAATATTTATATGACTTCAAATCGTTTTGTGTAGCCCTGAGGGATATATACTATTTGGACTTGAGGGCTGTGATGAAATCGAAATTTCTTTTTTGGAAATAAAAATTATATTTTTACACAAGACTATATACATGGGTTTAACAATAGAAGTGGGTAATGCAAAACAAAATGCTAAATTTCATAAAATTTTCGAATTGACACAGACATCTCAACCAGGAGTCTGAAAGCTAACTGTTTTCAGTTCTACACGCAGGTGCAAGCATCAAGGACACTTAGGAGACGTGGTTCCAGGCAAAATAACCATTGATGCTATATTTTTGACATGGCTTGAGGACATGTGGAGTGTCCAGCTATCATTTGCCATTATAACTCTAATGCCATTGGGGAAAGTCCAAATTCAGGGCTTGTGTCTACCAACAGAGTGGTCCAGATATCAGTGACATTCGAAGAGAGTGAAGGGATGATGACCTGTGTTATCAATAATCTAAAAGTAGAATCCGTCTGCAGTTAATATATTGTATTTATATTCATAGATATGCTCATTCATAAAAAATATACAAATTTTAAAAAGCATCAGTGTTGTTATTTTTTCACAAATAGCTATATTGAAATTTATCCCAGCTGTTTTAATTTTGTTAAATATTGTTTTCAAAAGCGATTTCTTATTTTTAATTCGTGTCGCAGCTCAAAAATTGTACATATATCATGAAATTTTTGCAACTGACTGCTGATATTTTTTAGGCTTTGGGCTGGTGTGCCACAGAGCTATCAAAGCCATATGTGAGGTAGTCGGAATAAAAGATTTGCATGCTAAAGTTGAAGGTCCAGCTCATAATACCCAATGCTTAACTAAAGCATTCTTCATTGGTCTCATGAGACAGGTGAGTAAAATTGTATGCTTTCAAATGAATTTTGTGCAGGATTTGGAATTTTGTGTAGTGCAGCAACCATGAAGAGAGACTTGTCCATTTCTACATCACAGGATTCTGGACAGTTTTATTACCTTTAAATTTGATGTCCTTTGGCACAGCTTGGCCAAACAGGTGTGTGCTGTAAAACCCAACCAACCTCAAGTGTCAACTGAGCTTATGTGGGCTAGGTTGCTCTACTCTTCTATTAACAGCCCATTTAGTCTTGAATAAAGAATGACTGTTGACATAAACAAGTCTATCATGAAGGCAGTAAAGAAAGTAACATGGTTCTCTCATTTTCTGCCCTAGAGGGGTCTCTACCCAGAATGAAATGAATTCTCCCTAAGAAAAGGTGTACTAAATTCTCTACTTATGGCACAATGCATATTTCTTCATACATTCTTAGATCAATGTGATTCAGCTTAATATCGGATTTCTTTTAAAGAAATAAATAAATACACTGTTATAAATTATAGAATTTTCTACTTTTATACATTTGTTGACAATGTTAATAATTTTATGATCTTCTGGATATCCCAGGAATCTTCTGGAAAATCATTTTCCCCTGGTCTCCTAGATGGGAAAACTATCTTCCAGGTTTTTCTTTTCAATATGAGAAATTTTCAAATGATATAAAATTCGGCACCACACTGCAGCAAATGCATTGTAGTCACATAACTGAGCAATATTGGAATCAGATTGCAAGTTACCAAAAAAATTAGCTTTGGGCGAATCAATTTCTGGAAACTGATTCCAGTGAAAGAGACTAGTTAGTGAAATTTTATTTTCAAAATTAAAGGACCAGCATTGGAATCAGTTGGCGGGTTTGAAAAACTAGCTTTGGGCAAGTCGACTTTCGGAAACTGAAATTTCATGCATGTTGTGAAGGAATTTTTCAATTGTTGGTAAGGTATCTCTTATAACTTCAATTTTTTGCGTTTGTTTTAAACTTGGGCATTGATTTTTACACCACTAAATATCTGCAGGATTTGTTTTCCTTGGTGGTTGACAGTATGCATTATATGCAAGGTGGTTATGAAAGATGATAAATTAACTAGGTTTTACTGTATTGTACTATTAGCACATTTAAGAGTTCAAGGTTTTGATTTTTGGATACTTTCACAGAAAAGTCCTCAACAAATTGCCAATGAAAAGGGTTTGCACATTGTGGAGATGCGAAAAGACAGAGATTACTTCCCTGTGGTTATAGCATCCCCAGAAAGATGCCGCACAGAAGAGGAAATAAAGTCTACTGAATTGCTTGATTATACACTTCATCTACACCAAGGTAGAACAGAGGAAGAGCGTAAGAAGTTTCAGCCATTTTACGTTAATTTTCCAAGTTATATAAAAGAAATGAAAGACAGAGAAAGCCAGCGTAATCAAAGGAAAGTTCATATCCACCTCCTTGCTAAGTACGGTGCTTTTAAAAGTTTTATACAGGTGAGAGATGAAGAAAAGGCTCAGAAAGAATTGAAGGAAACTGTTGAGTCTTAATAGTTGAAGAATTAGAAATTACACAAGCTTTTCTATTCATTATAAGATTAGTTCTTTGGGCATAGTAAATTGCTTGCTACATTTTTCATGTCGGCTAAATGTTTGTGAAGCCATATTCATTTTAAATTATCAGATCATTCTGTGATAAAATTATTTGCAAAATAAAATATGAAATGGTACTTGTGATTTCTTTTGTGTTTTGTCTTACATTATTTTTTGTTTGAAAAAGTATTGTCTATTTATTCACCTTAATAAATTAATTATCCCCGATACCTGCGAGTTGTAGACATCACAGGCAGGTTCGATTCCTCCCTGGGTGTATTTCTCTCTTCTGTTTCGGTAAAACTTTCCTTTTGTGTGTATGTCCAATCCTTGATACTGTTTGTCTTGTGTCTGGCACAGCATGGCCAAATATGGCCCTTGTGCCATAAAAACCCAACCAACCGAGCCCCTCCCCATGTCAGTTCATATATACGACTTCTGCAGTTTTATAATATTGTAAATATCATTGGAGCAATTTTAATGTTTTTCAAGGCTCAATTAGTTAAATTAATGGAGTCTCTATATCCATTCTCTACATTAAGCTAAACATTTGGTGCTTTTTAATGTTACATAGTGTTTATTTCTGAATTATTGCAAAACGAATTTAGATTTATTATTTCATAAAATATATTTTTTATTTTCATAAAAATATTTTTTTGAATTTAAATGTAACATTCTTCTGTAAGATAATTGTTTACTTACGGTAGACTTGAAGATAATAGTTATTAATCTTTTATCACTGAATTTTCCTGATAATTCAAAGTACCACATCCATTGTTTTTGTAAAGGTTTACTAGTTTTTCAAGTTTAAAGATAAGTTTCTGATACCTTTTTAAGGCTCCCAAATAATCTTTAATGAACTAAATGAGGTAAAAAAATACAATTAGTGATATATAAAATAATGTCTATATCCTACTTACTTTATGAGTATTGGGTGTGATCAATTGAGTTGACTAAATTGAATAAAACTTCATGACTAAAGTTAATTATGATTGAAAAATTAGAGTCATTATAATTCATAACTAAATCGTTTAGGTCATTCATCATAACTTTCAGTCATGAATACATTAACTAAATTCCTTCAGAAGAGGTATACAAATTTACTTGGCAATATTATTTACTCTCAATTTTCATAATTTTCTCTAGTAACAAATTGATTCAAGAATTTGCTTTGAATCAAACTAGCTACCTTACTGGTGGTGATCATAGCATTTGTCTGCTGCCTTGTAGGTCCCGGGTTCTAATTCTAATTTGTAAGAGCATAGATGGTGATTATCCCTGTTAGAAGTAGTGGGAAGTCAAAGGTCTCTGAAGGCTGAAGAGATCAGTGGTCAGGCATTAGAAATTTTTTAAATGAAATGAGTTTATTATTCAGCATTTCTAATCTTAGTTGATTCACTTTTTGTAACGTTTTTCGTTGTGCTTCTTGAAGTTTGTAACATCGTAAAATAAATTAGTAAATAATTTCATTATGTTATCTTCTTTTTCATTTTCCCCCTCAACATGTGGTTAGGTCAGTATTTTGTTTGAAAACTTCACATAGCACATACTGTTTTTACTTGATTCAGAATGTTGAATGGAGCAGTCATTATTACTGATTAAAACTAAGTCAATTATAAGTTAATGCAGATGGACTAAAACCAATCAATCATTCCTCAGGATTAATTTTTCAGTCATTAGTTTTTAATAATTAGTCAAATTAAACTTTGCTCAAAACTGCTTATCTACATTTCAAATGTATTTTTTGGAGTATTCATGAAGTATAATCTAGTTAAACGATGAAAAGGCTCATTCATCAAATAATTATGATTTTTTATTACTCACAACACTGATAAAATATATTTCTACAAAGAGAAGTTTCAAAGTTTAGATAGGACAATTGTTTAGGAGTTCCATTTTATCTTGAGGTTGGGATGATTATTTAATACATTTTGAAGCTGGCTTTTTTGAAACTAGAAGTTCTTGAGGCTCGTGAGGATCTGGTAGTTTTTCTCTAGTGGGTTTTACACCCCATATATCTTTTGCATATTCTTCTATTGTCCTGTCACTTGAAAAGTATCCAGAACTTGCTATGTTCTTAATGGCCATCTCTGTCCATTTGTTTCCATCCTATTAACGATACGTTTATATATATTACACACAGAATGCTGATAAAAAAACAATAACTTTCCTATCTCAAACGAATTTTTGGAAGGAAATAAATTATGCAATATAACTGAAGAAACACGGAATCGTTCAATCCAATTACAAGAGTTTAAGACAATTTAAAACTAATACACAAACGCAATCACAGACACTAATAAATAAAAACTTATGAAAAATTTATGGTTCGATGTTTCAAGTCTCACAGCTGACAATTAGAACTGATGTTCTCCTTCATTTGAAAGTTCCACTGATCATGAAGGTTTATTGCTCCTCAGCTGGTGCTACACGATCACTCACTTGCTACAGTTTAAAGTTTTCACAGCTCATTTGTTACAGCAGTACATTGTTGCAAATATTTACATGTTAACAAAAATTGTGTCCTATTGCCTTCACAATCGCAATTGTCATTTCGGAAATGTGCTTAAGGATAGTTCCTTAAGGAAAAACCAAAACAAAAAGCGGCGGCATTGAGAACTTTGGAGGTTTGATTCCTATCAGGTGGATTTCTCCCTGTGTGTATTCTCTCTTCTGTGTCAGCAAAACTTTCATTGTGTATGTCTATTACTTGATATTGTATGTCATGTGTGTTTGGCACAGCATGGCCAAATATGGCCCTTGTGCCATAAAAATCCCAAAAGAACTTGATAATTTACTTGTAATTAAAATGTTGGGTAACTGGCAAATCCTTGTAACAACTTCTGTCAATCTGTACTTTGTTTCTTAGCCATTTCTTGTTGGTTGTAAGATTGCTTACTAAAGTTAATAATAATAAATGAGACTATTCAGCTTAGCTTTTACTCTGAACATCAGCTGTTTTAACATTATAACTGAAATGCTGTTAAATACACATTCTGTGTCAATTTCTAACCATCCCGAAAACAATGTTCGGTCAACAGCGAATTAAACAGCATATGCCATGTATTTGAAGAGAGATAAAGACATCACACAATGATCACAACATCAAATCTAGAAGACACTTTTTATTCTATCATTACATCAGAAAGGTCATAAATTAGTAAGTTGCAAAGCTAACCTGGCAAATTAAGCCAAGCATCTGCAGGCTCCCCTCCAGATCCCTTAATTCTAGGTTTGGTTCAATTGATGGCATGGCATATTTCAGACATGCTTAACGGGAGTCATGGGAATTTCTGGCTAAGGAAAGGTTTCAGCACCAGGAAGCACTCCTGTGAGAGACAAGCAGTGTGGCCGGCGTTATGCTGGTAAATAGCCCCTTGGACATATGACATTAAAGTCAAATTGATTGTCGGATCTGCTGGATGTTTCTCTGATGTCTAAGTACATCATATCACTACTAGAGGGGACTGACTGTCGTGTGATAGCTCCCTACTTAATTGCACTAGGAGTTACAGCAGTATGTAGCTCGACAGTAAACTCAGAATGGGTCCAAACATCAGCCGTACCATGTTTAGCAACAAATCTTGCTTCTGCTTTAAGAATGATCGCATTCGCGTATGACAGACCTGGCCAGTTGAGCTCGCACGCCGCTGTTAACTCCTAGTATAATGGTGTGAGGAGCCATCGCTTTCGGCAGCGGTCCCCTTAAGTAGTGGTACGAGGTAGTCGGACAACAGCGATATGCGAACAGATACTACAACCTGTTTTGTCTTTCATGTCACATGTCAAAAGGGCTATTAATCAGCATAACTTCTGGTCACACTGCTTACCTCCCCCAGGTGCAACTCGCTTGATCAAATATGGCACTTGAGCCATGAAACCCTAAACTAACCCATGTGGGACTCCATGGTGTGAACCCTTTCTTGGCCAGAGATCTCATCTCTCCTATTGAGCATGTTTGTGTAAGTAGGTATTTTATTAACGTCGCACTGGAGCAACACAACAGACTATTGGCGACGGTCCGGGATCAAACCTGAAGGGAAAGATCGAGGACACCACGTAATTTTGAACCACGGTCAGATGACGAGGTCACACCTAACCTGGCACCCCATTCTCCAAACTTTCAAGTCAACATGGAGCATGTCTGGGATATGCTAGGATGTTAATTGCAATATCCCTGAAATACATGGGATCGGGAGCAGAATGCTTAGCATAATTTGTCACATGATAGCATAAAGGTTTTGTTTAACTCCATGCCATACTGTACATCGGCATATTCGCCACCAAAGGGGCTTTGTAACAGAATAATTTATGACCTTTCTGATGCAACGATACAATAATTAAAGTCCTAAATTTGGTATTGTGATAATTTCTTTGTATTTTCATGTTCATCGTGCTTGCTAAATCACATATTCTGATCAAATCATGTTGGGATGTTTCGATTTTTTTTAGAGTGTATTTGCTTTATTTTTCCTTCATTCAAGTCTATTTTAACTTAACCTTTATAAGTTTATGATTAATATGGGTGTTAGTTCTGATTCTGAAAGTTTCCTTTACTTAATTTATTTATACTATTATTTGATAGATAAAATTAAACTGAATTTGACGAATTGAATATTACAATTTATATTGTTTTAAACCCTGAAAACAGCAAAAGAGTGCAGTTATTATTTACAGTATTTGTAATTTTTTACTTTACACTTAAAACTTTACAACATGATCAAATGAACTGAGTTGTGTATGAATTTTATGAAAAGCTGAAAATTCTTTTAGTGTATGATTAGGTTACATATACCACACACATTTAATTTTTTTATTCCTTTTTTCAATGCATTGGTAATTTTGTGAGACTTAGTTCAGACATCTTTGATTTGTTTTCTTTTTTTTAAGGTGGAAGAGAAATAATTTATTTAATTCCTATTTACCTGATAAACTTTGTTGACCTTCTCTTGACATTTTATGTATTCTTCATAATCAGCCAACACAAAAAATCTGCAAAATACATAAAAAATATCACAGAAAAATAAATCTCAGGGATTTCTGATTTTGATACAGTGGTTTGGTATGTAATGCATAAATACTTTTTAAATATTTATAAATAACTTATTCAAATTTATCTAATGTCTACAAACCTGTCATATTTAAGTATAATATCGACTAGGTCTTTGAATTGGTCCGGGCTCTGTGGGCTAAAATATCCACATTTGATCTGTTCTATGCAACGTTTCAATTCCGGTAGTCTCTCATAATATTCCATAGCATTGTAACTGAAAAGAAAAGTTTTAGCATAAAATTATGTTATGACTTTTATTTCTTACTATATGCATTAAAATTTCTATATCTTTTCAACTTAAAATTTAATGTCTTATGCTATGTTATACCTTTCTCTTTTGTGATGCTCGTATAGATAGGGAAACTAAGTTCTTAATATGTGAACGACTGAGAGAGGTAGGTATTTCAATTAACGTCACACTGGAGCAACAGAACGGGGTATTGGCGATGGTCAGGGATCAATCCCGAAGGGAAAGAGGTGATCTTAAGATGGAGAGTTGAACACTTACAAAACTGAGCATTCAATTTCATATTTCTGTTTTAAGCAATTGTAGATGTTCTAGCTATTGCTTGATTGCATTCAAGAACGCTTTTCTTACAGTAGTATTCTCAAATTATCTTTCAAATTAAAGAATTAATTTCTATACCCATAGAGCTAAACTTAGTTGTACCAATATGTCTGTTATTATTTACCTGATAATCTTTATTGAAACATTTTATTACTGTAAATAACATGTTATGATCATAAAATATTTAAAATGTTTTAGATTCATTCATTTATTATATCAATATAACCATAGAGGAAACTCGGATCACTGTTCAACCTACCCCAAGGGCTGAAGACTGATCAAGAGATGACAACTCACAGCACATTCAGGTGGCATATTTTAAGGCATAAAATAATTGCAAGGCTGGTTTGGGTTTGTTTAAATAAATTTATTTATTGAAAAATTATTTGAAATTTTCATAAATTGGGTTGTTTTTTAATACAACCTATTAACATAATTTGTATATTGTGTGTTATTCATGCTTTCACTATTGATTAATTTAATTACGAGGTCTGTCAGGAGAGGAAAGTATTGTGAAACACAAGATACACCCTTGTAATGTGAAACTAGATACATTACACCTAGGACTTTTGGCACGTAGTCTCCTTCAAGCTAAGCCCTATGGAACCTTACACACGTCTTCCATTAAAACACTGCAAAGTTCATAGATGAAATCGCCATCAGCTGCCTCGTGGCATTCTGAATTGCATCCACGATCTAAAATAGCTTCCCTTTCAAAAGTGATTTTAGGAAAAGTCAGTTTTCAAATCTGGGCTGTAGAACTGAGTCACGTGGGGTGTGATTTGATTTTTTACCGAAAAACCTACTCGAAACGTGATAAATGGGCGCCGCCACACGTTTCATACTAAGATCCTTCGTCAAAATCTCATAGATGTTTTTGGTTTTCCCAGATCATCTTCCAATTCTGCCCTGTCTATCGCCGATCTTTGTTGATTGCAGCCCGTATAAGTACAATATTCTCAGGTGTTCTGCTTGTTGAAGGCTTTCCAGAACGTGGATAATTTTCAACAGATTAATGGCAGTACAGTCAGATGAACTATAAAGTCCAGATGGAGCCACCGAACTGTTTCTCCCTGATGTTTAGTCTTGTCTCAATCAGACACAATGTCTCTTTCGTTTTGAATGCGGGGAAAACGAAAGTTGACTGGTCATCTTTGAAATGTCTACCATATTTTTAATTGCGCTGCACTCATTTTATCATGCCCCCCCCCCCCCCCGAAAGCATTCTTAACCATACGAATAATTTCCATGGACGAATCTTCAAGTTTCACACAAAACATTTTATGGAAATTCGCTGCTCTACTTGCTCGGTTATTGCGAATGCCTCGGTCTCAGAACATACGCTTACTCAAGGGCGTCTAGCACCCAAATGATTAATCCAATGTGTTTGTGATGGACATTCATCACATGATTTCTCAGCATTCATTCACATGTATTCATCACCTGGTTTCATGCATGGACATCAATGTTCCCTCTTAGCTGCTAGGCTACAGGGATGCCACACAAGCCGGTCTCGTTACATTATCAATGGATGGATACTTTCCAGACAGACCTTCGTATGCATCAAATATACATGTATATTTCTATTCATGAATGTCTTGATCAGTTGAGCTTTGGTACCCCTTGCAGCAGTTTACCTGGAATTGTTTCCACCCCGCCCTGTGGGTTAAATAGCTATAAATCCTGCAAGGGTCGTCTCCGATGTTATTGTTTCCAATGAGCATTTTTATTTCATCTTCATATTCAAGTAGCATAAAATTACACGTATACTCAGTAATTATAACTGATATTTTAGACTGAGTATATAAAACCTTTAAAATGTTTGAATTTTTAACTTTATAATGTCTTAAGAAAAAAATAAATTTATGCTCTAATAATAATAATAAATAATTTAAGTTCGGAAAATGCAGAATGGTTCTTACCCTTTAATTTTCAGTTGCTCAACCTCTTCTTCAGTCATTCCAAATATAAAAATATTTTCTGGTCCCATTTCATCTTGCATCTCAACATTCGCCCCATCCAATGTGCCTATAGTTAGTGCTCCATTCAACTTAAAAATGAGAATATTAAGATTATATATTTGAGTATTAAATGCTAACATTTGACTCACTCTGAAAAAACATGTTTTATCATCAATACTTATTTTATGTTTTTCTAATTAGAAAGGCAGTAAACTATTATAGATCAATAGCAAAATCAATGTGTATATCATTATACGACTGTAGCATTAGTTTTCTGTTGCAATTAAAGACAAGGCTCGTCGTGTTTGAATTAAGCTGTCAAACAATGCTGCTAGAAGTCGAGACTGCGGTCGGTCCAGAAAAGTTCCACACCTTTAGTGCAAAAATATGGACATTGTTATTTCTTAGAAATAATTATTATTTCATATAGTATATATCCAGTCTTAAAATCTAATTTGAATGACTTTTGCTTATGTTGAATCCAATGTATTTGATCAAAACAAATAAAAACGTTTTCACTTGGTGACGATTGAAAAGATATTTCCTTGAATTTAACTCTTTTGGTAGTTTATCTTCGTGTCAAAAACTGTCTTGTGTCCAGCCTTTGGTGCAAAAACCTCTTCCGATCTGTAACCATTCTGGTCAAGTTATTATTTGGATTTTTATTTTCTTGGAGTAATAGGGAAGTTTTGTCCCGATGAGATATTTCGTCCTTAGCAAAATTGATCATGTCTTGGATGAGATATCTCGTCGAAACACTTGAAACATTAACGTTGATTAAATCATCTAATTTACGAGCGTCTCCTCGTGACAAATTGTTTAAAATTGCATATTTTTATTGCAATTTCAAAGTCTACCCTCATCTGAAGCCGGTAGATGCCTACATTTTCCCGGACCGAGTACGTTACTGCATATTATGTTTTACAGACCCATTATTTCAATTTTTGTTAATTTATCGATAAATTTGTATGCATTTGTTCTTTGCTTTGTTTTTCTTTCATTTCTATAAAATTACTAAAATAAGGTTAACAATTAAATGTGGTCAATGCAAAATAACTTGTTCATTCAATTGCAAAATTCTATGTGCTAAAGGTAACTATTTCAAATTTTATTTGAATTTACCATAAATTTCATGTTGCCAGTTCCTGACGCTTCTGTGCCAGCCAATGAAATTTGTTCACTCAGATCTGCTGCAGGGATGACTTTTTCAGCTAGAGTTACTCTGTAGTTCTCCAAGTACACAACTTTGAGTTTATCACCCACTATGGGATCATTATTCACCACTCTGCCGACTTCACAAATAAGTTTTATAATTTGTTTGGCTGTATAATAGCCTGGTGCAGCCTAAACGATACAAGAGAATATAGGTTTTAGTTGCTTTGTAGTATTTTGTGAAGGCTTAAGAATTTATAAACAATCAGGAAGTATCCAAATGAGTTAATAATATTATTGTTTTAAAACTAAACAGATATTTTTCATGCTCTTCATTAATTAGAAGTGAATATTTCTGTAAAGTTAATTGATGTTCTAAGAATCTAAGCCTACCTTTGCATGTATCCTTATAACCTGATATATTGCATAAAACAGTAATGCTTTTATTATCCTGAATATATAATTTTAATATCAATTAATAATAAATATGAATGCATAATTTTTATCTGAATCAATAACTTTTGTGTAACATAAGGGGATATTATAATAGTCGTATTTTTATTATTCAAATTGTCTGAAACAGTTTTTGACTTATCTAAAATTTTAATTTTTATATTAATTATTCTTAATGTTTCTATTGGAAATATCTATAAAACTATTTCAAACAGTTATTAAGTACCTAATTTTATGTTTTCAAAAAGTACGACATTAAACAAACTTAGGGGTCGAACTCTACAAGCTTCAAAAAATGACTAATAAAGATTAAAAAAATGATATATAGCTATTTTGGTGAAAGTTTCGTTCCGCTGAAATAGCTATAGACCCTAGAGATTTCCGCAAGATGATAAAAATGGTTTATCTATTTCGGTTAAACAAAACGTCCACCGAAATACTATAGATCATTTTTATCATTTGTTTTCATCTTTGTTAGTCATTTTTTGAGGCTTATGAGTTTGGATAAGGCTTTTATCTTTTATTCTAAACTTAGTTGTGCAGTTTTAAAACAACATAACCCGCAATTTTACAGTAAAAGAACCTACATAAAATCTTTTGAAAATGAAAATGAAGTTTTATGTAAACAGTATTTAAAGTAAAACTTTTTAAAGTAATTTTTTAATATATAATAGTGTAGATTGGTAAATTAAATTATTGGTTTACAAAATTTGTCCTTGAATAATTTCTACGATTCTATAAAATTGGATAAAAGGTATACTTGATTTGACTTATTTGTACAAAATATGAAAGTAAATAAAAACTAACTGAGTGGCGTTCACAATTCCCTTTTTCATTTAAATGGACTGTAAAACGAATAAAAATTAAATTATTCATTATTAATTTAAATTTCTGTCACTGATGGTTACAGTAATATATTTAGAAAATCATGTCTTTTGTATTTTGGTTGTAAAAGAGCAAGATAAATAACTCACCTTCCCACCAATCATAACAGTTCGTGGTACAAATGGTGCGTTAGGATTATCTTTAATCCTATTGTACATCGTTACGATATGCAATAGATTTAGTAGTTGTCTCTTGTACTCATGGATTCGCTTCACTTGCACGTCGAAAATCGAGTTGATGTTCAGAGTTATTCCGTAATCTTTATAAATAAGAGAGGCAAGTTTCATTTTGTTTTCCTATAGTAAAAAAAGTGAGTAACAAACATTAAATATTAACAGCTAAGCAATATTTTCATCCTTACTTCACACTACTTTTAACTAACAAATTCGATGCTATTAAAACTAACATAAAACGAAAGACAGCACAAGAAAAATGTACTCATTGTTTGGTGATATATTATTAGCAAATACATTACACATTATTTCTTAGTAACAAAAGCGGCGTTATTAAAACTAAAATAACATCACAAGAAACATAACTCATTGTTTGGTAATGTATAATTAGCAAATTAGGGGTAATAGGGGCTAGGGGAATGACGAAACTTCTATTTGAACAGATTAAACCATTTTCGGTATCCATTTTTGATTGTTTAACACCAAAAATGTTTTGGGTTGGTTTGAGCCTAATGGGCCAATATCCCAGAATACAGGGAACACAGCAGAATATTTCAAAACTTTCTGTACAAACTTTTAGAATTCCTGTTTTGCAATCGGAGGGTTGAGAGTTCGAAACTAGGTCCAGCCAAAGACCGTCGTGTACACCGTTGCATCTAAATTGCACGTTAAATCTGTCGTGGCCTCAAATGTCTTCACGTTGGTGTGATGCGGAAGTTTGCGAGAGTGGGTTGCTAGCTCAGGCGTTGACCTCGTCATCTTCAAAATTACGAGGCGTTTTCTTGGATATTTCCATTCGGTATTGATTCCAGACCGTCGTCAATAACCCGTTATGTTGCTCCAGTGCGATACTATTTAATTACCTACCTATCAAGTCTATTTCAAATTAATACTGGAATGTCCTGCTAATTGCATAAGATTCTAGAACATAAAAAAAATCGGAGAAAATAATGGAATATTTTTTGGAAGTTCTCTATTTTGGCTATGTAATTTTATATCTTTCCTTTGACCCCCAGGATCCTTGAACCACATTTTGGGAACCCCTGTTCTATAGGATACATTAAGAGGCAGAAATAAAAGTCCGCGAATATGTGAACAACATATTTACCAGCTCTAATTTTACAGTAGCTTTACACATTTAGAGTTTCAAAGTAGATGCGCAAATTTGAGTCCAACAGTAATCGCTTCGAACGTCGCCGACCTGTTTCCGTGTAAAGTATCCGTTTCACATAAAGTCTGCAAACGGTTAGATTCAGCGCTTAGTTGTACGCTTGCAAATTCACAGCAAATGTTCAAAGTTGCGACTACCAACAGAAATGAATACTCCTGACAGCATAGATTGCCGTACGAGCTTTCCAACTGCGTCTTTGACGAGCAGCGCCCTCTAGCAAATCCGGGTGGCGAAGATTGGGAATGGGGTTTAATTTTGTGTTCTTTACCGCCCCTTAAAATTTCTGTATGAAGTTTGGAAACACTAGTGACTGAACATACTAAAAAACGACGCAAAAGTACTGTTGAATTCCAATAAAAACATCAATCTGAGAATTTAGAGAAAATGTTTCTTTAACCACTTAAAGCACGAGTTTTTTTCGGAAAAACTGGTAAAAAATGATCGAGGTTTTTTTTGACAGAAAATGAATATATAGGTATAGTGTAAGTTATTTTTTGCAATTTCAGTTGTGGGGGAATTAGAAATAAAATAACGCGAGATACAAGAGCGCCCGTGTGAGACACGGGCTTGTGCAAATTTGCCGGTAACTTTCGCCCGCGTCAGACACGGGTAAATGCGTTAGTGGTTAAGAAGTTTTAACAAAGAGTGAATAGTATTAATCATGGCGTGTTAGTAAGAGGTCAACAGGGCTATTTGGCCAAGACTTTGCATTCTAGGAGGGCCTCAAATGCATTTTGTCGGTAACTTTCAATTTTGTATATTTCTTTTTCCATTTTCTATATTCTTTTATTTGCAAGGGTGCCTTAGAAATCAAAGTGTGATTCGGTCCTCCCTTGGAATGTATGAGAACATTGCATGAATAGTATGTGCTCCTTAGATGATGCTCTGTGAAATTATTTTAATGTGCATAGTTAATTCCAATACAAGGGTAGAGGTAGAAGTTTGCTGAAATTTGCAAGAAATGTATTGCATCAAACACAGATTTGCAGGGATTATCATTTTCTTGGGGAAAAGTCATCTAATAATTTTATTTAAAGAACCAAGAATATTAATACGGTAACTCACGTGTTTTACTTGCTGTATCTTTTGAACAAAACTTGGCACTTTTACTAGAGGTTCAATTTTCTGCAGTTGCTCTAGATTGGTGATCCATTCGTCTCCTATATGCTGAAAACAAACATTCCAAATTTAATTTTAAAATCACTCGTAATAAATGTGTGATTAAATACTTATTTTATTATAAATTGCTTCAGAATGTGTTGAAAAAGCATTTAATTATGGTTAATCTTCATTTACTAGTGTTTTACCCATGCTAAGCTTATAAAAATGTATGCTCAATAAAATGGGTCAAAAGTACCTTTTGTTTCGGAATCGTTAACACAATAGTGACCTAAAGTTGCTCACAAAAAGTATTACACAATAGGATGTGCCGAAAGAAAGCTTTTTTCGAAATCATTAACACAATAGCGATCTAAAGTTGCTCATAAAAAGTGTATGCACAATAGTGTGAGCCGAAAAATTTTTTCGGAATCGCTAACACAATAATGACCGAAGTTGCAGAGCAACTTCGGGTCATTATTGTGAACAAAATTTCGAAAAAAGTATTCACATGATGAGGGCTACCAGATTCGGAAAAGTTTCAAAATTTGACGTTTTATTGCTGTCCAAAGAACGTAAATTCAATTAAGTAATTAAACTTTCTTTTTCCCAAGTATGGATTTTAATTATTACTAGTGGTCGAAATTCGACCATAATTCATTTAATATTTAAGTTTCAACGTTAATAAGGTTCTTTTGTCAAAGAGTATACCTCTATATTCATTTCATATAATTTTTTGAATTTTGTTCTATTACGTAAGCTGCGAGCTTTTTTTATTGCTATACTGGCCACAGGTTTCGCAAAGGCTACACAGTTAATTTGCCTATCTTTTTCAAATTATATAAAATTTAAATAAAAAATAAATCTGAAAAATGAAATAAGGAATACGTGCTTCGTATTTTTTTATATATTTTTTATTGAAACAAAAAAAACGGGTGGTTAAAAAAATAAATGTTGTCCATTGAACTTGAAATAGTTCGACAATGAATTTAATGATTCAAAACTACTGTGTAGACGATGATTTTGTAAAAACTCTTTCATCGTTTGCTAAATGCCCTTGACCATTATATTCTGAAATATAAAATCTCAAACCATCGAATGATCGAACTCTACTTACTGCGACGTACAATTGACCATGTTGTAACGGCAGCTAGAGAAACGATCACCACGACAACGTGGGAAAATGGAAAATCTTGTTGACTCAGGTGTCGAGAGGAAAAGCCCACACTCCATAACGACCACCCGAAAACATCTTAATGATTTCTTAACGACAGCCAGCCAGCAGGGGTCGGAAATCGCTGTGGTTGCAAAACAAAGGGCAGGCGCCTTTCTGTCGCTCTCTTCGACATTTCGAGACCAAGAAGATTGATATAAATGATGATGTTTCCGACAGGGTTTGATGGTCCCCTTTCAAGTCCGCCGAAGTCTGTCGTAAAAGTTGAGGGGAAAGACCAACGTGAGACAGCCAATCAAAATCGTGGGAAATCTTCAACACCCAATCCAGCACCGACTAAAAGGCGGACCAGAAACGGAAAGGAGGAGTCGATAAGCACCCAACATATAGAGTTTTTGGAGATATCATCAGAGAGAGATCACGAGAGGAGAGACGGAGACAGAGGATCAGAGAGAGAGAGGCGGTCAGCAGAGACCGTTTTTGGAGCTTGAAGTGAATATCCGTTCACTGTTGTGCATTTATCCCACCTTGGGATCCTATACTCGCCGGAGTATTTTAGTGAGAAAGGCTCGACCGTAGCCGTAAAGGAGAACCCTCCTAGAGATCCGTGTAACTGCTCATCCTAGTAGTGATCCTGTCCGGAAAGACTGAGATTTCCTGCCTTGGAACTCTACTCATTCGAGTAATCTTGTGTTGAGAATAGGCTCACCCGTAGCCGTGCGTTAGACTTCCCCGAGCGAAATTGTGAGGCTCGCCAGCAGCCCTAAGCGCCTCGATAGAACTTTGGACCTTCCAAGGAACTAATATTAATGAACTTTACATTCATTTTCCGACTTTTTGTACAAATTGTAAAATAAACCAATTTAGTCCAGAATCGGATATTTTCAATGGTAACTAGTCTAGCTACCCGTGAATCAAGACGTTACAGACTAGTTAACTTTCTGGTGGCAGCGGAAGAGATCGACACCCAGTCGTGAAGAAGTAACGGAAGCGATCGACACCCAGTCGTAAAGCAGTAGCGGAAGCGATCGACACCCAGTCGTAAAGCAGTAGCGGAAGCGATCGACACCCAGTCGTAAAGCAGTAGCGGAAGCGATCGACACCCAGTCCTGAAGTAGCGGAACCGATTGACGCCCAGTCCTGAAGTAGCGGAACCGATTGACTTCGTTCGACATCCAGTTCTGAAGGAGCATCGAACCGACCGACATCCAGTCCCGGAGAAGTAGCGACTTCGTTCGACATCCAGTTCTGAAGGAGTATCGAACCGACCGACATCCAGTCCCGGAGAAGTAGCGACTTCGTTCGACATCCAGTCCCAGAGAAAAGGACGCCTGGTCCGAAATACAGTTACGGAAGACGCCGTCGCGAAAAAGAAATAGAAGACCAAGTTTTGTGTAGAAAGTGACCGACCAGTAACCCTGATCTGAAGTAGATGAAAGTGACGAGATCCTGTGCAGCACGACAGCAGGTAAGGCTTGATTTTACTTTAGAGGCAAAAATTGTAGTAAATTAATGTGCTAGGAATTTAAAATTGTCTTGATGAAATTATATTGTATGTGTAATTGAGTGGTTGCAACATTTAGCAAAGTGCTTGATTTGAAAAATTTAGAATACTATTGTGTTATCAATTCAGGAAGAACTTTCCTTTTGAAATTAGAGTAAAAGTCATTTATTGAAATTAAGTACTGTTGTAATCTAAAAGTTACCGAAGTATTCTGTGTAGAGTTGCGCTTAGTATATTTTGTGAATTTGAGTTGATTGTTTTGAAATTTAAGGTACATTGTTTTATAGCGTTGCATTGTGTTTTAAGTATTGGTCACTTATATTAGTATATTATTGTGAGTATAATTGTGTGTAAGGGACAGGAGAATTTTAAAATGGCATTTTTAGCAAGGCAACGTAAGGCAGATTTGCAGAAACTCGCTTATGAGTTAGGAATCGACCTAGGACTTAATGATAGGGTGTTAGATATAACCACAAAGATATCGGAGCATCCACAATACGACGAAGAATGGGTGAAGGCTCAGTTGCAGGTTATAGTAGAGGAACGGGAGATAACTGACACTCAGGCTAGAGAGGAACGGGAGATAGCCGAGAGAAATGCTAGAGACGCGGAAGAGCGAATTCGAATGTTCGAGTTAGAAAAACTCAGAATTACGCAAGCTGCTGAAACAAATAGCTTAGGTTCGTCACAAACGGATAATTCTAGACCAACGAAAAACTTGAAATCCGTAATGCAAAAATTTGACCCAGAAAAAGGAGACATGGCCCTATTTCTCACCTTGTTTGAAAGACAGGCGAAAAAGATGGGAATAGATGAGGTTGATTGGGTGACTCACCTTCTTTACCTACTCCCGATGGATATTGCAGAAATTATCATGAGAGAGCCCCCTGAAAAATCAGAAGATTACGATCATGTTAAGAGTACCCTCCTAAATAGATTTAAATTAAATCCGGAAACATTCCGAACCAAATTTACACAGCATCAGAGACGATCAGGAGCGCCCTGGAAAGATCTAATATTTGAATTAAGGAGTTACTTAGAGGGATGGCTAGATGGAGTCGGAGTGGAAAGTTTTGATGACCTCAAAAACCTAATGCTAACGGATCAAATTAAAAGGAGAGTTTCTCCTGAGATTAAGGAGCATTTCATAGATCAGTGGGCAGCCATAGTAGACCCCGAAGAATGAGTATTTAAATTAGACCAATATGAAGCCGCTAGACGCACCGTTAGGAGACCTCTCACAACTAAGCTCCCTGAAAAACGTTTCCCAGATAAGCCCAAACCTGACAACAGACCTGCAGTAGTGAGGAAATTTGTGCCAGAAAAGAGCAAACGCTCGAATTGAAGGAACCCAAATACTAATGAGCAAAAGTGGAGGAAGCGAGGATTTGAACGGCGAACAGCGCCGGCGTGTTACATATGCCATTCGACGGATCATCTGAGACCGCAATGCCCTGAATTAAGGAGAAACCCGAATCACGAACGCGTGAATCATTTAAAGATGGAGGAGAATTTCGCACCTTCGTTTGCCTCTTATCTGAGTGAGGCTAAAGTTAATGGGATAAATACCGTGATATTGAGAGATAGTGGAACCAGTTTGGACGTAGCTCCCAACCACTTAGTAAGACCAGATGATTACACCGGAGAAACAGTTTAGTTGAAACAGGATCTGGAAAATCATTTCCGATGTTTACCGATAGCAACAATTAGTTTAGAAAGTGAAAAATTCGGCAAGATAATCACTAAAGCAGCGGTAGTGGATAAAACGGTAGAATTGAACCATTATCTCCTGGGAAACTCGACCCAAGAATTGCTCGAGGAGGCAAAGAAAAACCCACATTTAGTTAATGCTGTCGTTACGCGTAATCAAAACAGGGGAAACAAAAGATCAGGGAGTTTGGAGAAACTCAAAACCCCCAACTGCGTTAGCGAAAAACCACCTCTTCAATCGAATAGCCAGGAGCGCGAGGTTCCGATTCATCTACCCCCTGCTGAAAAGCATACAATTGCGCTTTTGAAAGTAACTCCCGAGGAGTTTTTCAACGCACAAAAGGAATGCTCTGAATTGAGTACGCTGTGGGAAAAAATGGAAGAAAAGCGAACTCAGGAATATAGGGTGGATAAAAATTTGTTGTTTAGGATAACCGCAGATCACCGAGGTGAGGAAAGGAAACAATTAGTCATTCCCGCAAGAATGAGGAATGAAATTCTAAGGTTATGCCACGAAGAAGTCGCCGCACATTTAGGCTCAACAAAAACCAAAGATAAACTATTGAGATATTATTTTTGGCCAAACTACATTAAGGATGCAGAAGAATACGTAAGAACATGTGACCCGTGCCAGAGAGTGGGAAAACCAAGGGAGAAGAAGAAAGCCCCATTAAAATTAGTGCCGGTGATTAAAGAGATCTTCTCGAAAATTAATGTAGATACCGTAGGACCCCTTCCTTATTCAAGTAAGGATAATAGATATTTAGTAACTGCTATCTGCATGGCCTCAAAATATCCTGAAGCGATACCCGTTCGCGACATCAGTTCAGAATCGATAGTGGAGTCCCTCATGATTATATTTAGTAGATTGGGATTTCCCAGAGAAATACAGTGTGACTTAGGCACTTGTTTCACGAGCAATTTGACCACCACGTTTTTTGAAAAATTTGGCATTAAGGTTACACACAGCTCTGTAAGACACCCACAAAGTAACCCAGTAGAGAGGTGGCACAGATCCGTAAAAAGATTATTGAAGGTTTTATGTTTGAAATCGGGATTAGATTGGGAGAAAAATCTACCTGCAGCTCCCTTAGCATTAAGGACGGTGACTCATGGGTCCACAAAATTAATCACGACTAAACTCGTACGCAGAAATAATCTTCGAACCCCCGAAACCTTACTTTTTGAACATTGGGTAGAACCGGAGAAGGAAGAAAATGTCGTGACTGAGTGCATGTTAGAATTAAATGGTTTGAAGCGCTGTCCTGAATTGGACTATGAACGAGTTTCAGACATACGAAACGAAGGGAAAACCTGGTACGATAAAGATGCCGTACGCAGAACTTTTAGAAAGGAAGCGATAGAGCTGATACCGGAGTATAAGCACGAATTCCATAGGTTAAAAGTAGAAATCACCGAAAAACCCGTACTTTATCCCCCAGACTATAGCAGGGAATTTATCTTGCAAACAGATGCATCTGATAAAGAGATCGGGATTATCATAGCTCAATTAGGACTACACAAAAATGAACAGCCAATCTTGTTCTGGAGTCTAAAATTTAACTGTACAATAGTCCACAGAGCAGGGAAAGACAATAAGCACGCTGATTGCTTAAGTCGTAAATAACATTTGACACTTCAAATGAAAATTGATTGTAAATATTTAATAGTGTATAAATTGTGATCTATGTAAAATGTAAATACAAATGATGCTTGTGTTTGTAATTTAAATAATTGAATAAGATTGTAAAATGTTGGAAGGTTAAAACCATTGGTTATAGCTGCCTCTGAAGTATTGTCAAGACCTCCTGTATGTCTAACCCCTTCCTTTTAGATTTTGCTCTCTAACACATCGCAAAATCTCTCTATGGGGGGAGGAATTCTGTAACGGCAGCTAGAGAAACGATCACCACGACAATGTGGGAAAATGGAAAATCTTGTTGACTCAGGTGTCGAGAGGAAAAGCCCACACTCCATAACGACCACCCGAAAACATCTTAATGATTTCTTAACGACAGCCAGCCAGCAGGGGTCGGAAATCGCTGTGGTTGCAAAACAAAGGGCAGGCGCCTTTCTGTCGCTCTCTTCGACATTTCGAGACCAAGAAGATTGATATAAATGATGATGAGTTTCCGACAGGGTTTGATGGTCCCCTTTCAAGTCCGCCGAAGTCTGTCGTAAAAGTTGAGGGGAAAGACCAACGTGAGACAGCCAATCAAGAACGTGGGAAATCTTCAACACCCAATCCAGCACCGACTAAAAGGCGGACCAGAAACGGAAAGGAGGAGTCGATAAGCACCCAACATATAGAGTTTTTGGAGATATCATCAGAGAGAGATCACGAGAGGAGAGACGGAGACAGAGGATCAGAGAGAGAGAGGCGGTCAGCAGAGACCGTTTTTGGAGCTTGAAGTGAATATCCGTTCACTGTTGTGCATTTATCCCACCTTGGGATCCTATACTCGCCGGAGTATTTTAGTGAGAAAGGCTCGACCGTAGCCGTAAAGGAGAACCCTCCTAGAGATCCGTGTAACTGCTCATCCTAGTAGTGATCCTGTCCGGAAAGACTGAGATTTCCTGCCTTGGAACTCTGTACTCATTCGAGTAATCTTGTGTTGAGAAAAGGCTCACCCGTAGCCGTGCGTTAGACTTCCCCGAGCGAAATTGTGAGGCTCGCCAGCAGCCCTAAGCGCCTCGATAGAACTTTGGACCTTCCAAGGAACTAATATTAATGAACTTTACATTCATTTTCCGACTTTTTGTACAAATTGTAAAATAAACCAATTTAGTCCAGAATCGGATATTTTCAATGGTAACTAGTCTAGCTACCCGTGAATCAAGACGTTACAATGTGTACAAACTGGCTGCCTCAATAAAATTTCAATTTTTTCGAATGTTTGTCCTTGAAACTTATTTATTGCCATCGCAAATGCAGGTATAATTGGAAATTGAGTTCTTTGAAAGTTAAATGGTAAAATAGTTCCGGAATATGTTACATTTATACGTGGAATCAAAATTCTCTTATTGCGTGCGGTTCCAGTTAAAACTTCGCAATCAATAGTATTACGATGCATAAATTTGATGCGCATTCTTGTTCATTGACTAATGCTTCCTTTGTATTTAAGTTTCTGATCAGCAAAACGATGCAATTAACTTTCAATACTAACTTATGTGGTGACAAATTATGCCAAATCTCATACTCCTCCATGCGCGCAATGTGCTTAAAAAGGGGTACAAAGTTTTTTCTTCACGTATTAATATATAGATTACAGTATATCAACGTAAACAATGAATGTTTTATTTTGTTTAATTTAATATATTTGTAACGCATATTATACATTAATTTTATCTTTCTGCATTCCTTCTCTATATGAACTTTAATTATGCCAAATCTCATACTCCTCCGTGAGCGCAATGTGCTTAAAAAGGGGTACAAAGTTTTTTCACGTATTAATATCTTTCTGCACTCCTTCTCCATATGAACTTTAATTATGCCAAATCTCATACTCCTCCGTGCGCGCAATGTGCTTAAAAAGGGGTACAAAGTTTTTTCTTCACGTATTAATATATAGATTACAGTATATCAACGTAAACAATGAATGTTTTATTTTGTTTAATTTAATATATTTGTAACGCATATTATACATTAATTTTATCTTTCTGCATTCCTTCTCTATATGAACTTTAATTATGCCAAATCTCATACTCCTCCGTGAGCGCAATGTGCTTAAAAAGGGGTACAAAGTTTTTTCACGTATTAATATCTTTCTGCACTCCTTCTCCATATGAACTTTAATTATGCCAAATCTCATACTCCTCCGTGCGCGCAATGTGCTTAAAAAGGGGTACAAAGTTTTTTTCTTCACGTATTAATATATAGATTACAATATATGAACGTAAACAATGAATGTTTTATTTTGTTTAATTTAATATATTTGTAACACATATACATTAATTTTATCTTTCTGCACTCCTTCTCCATATGAACTTTAATTATGCCAAATCTCATACTCCTCCGTGCGCGCAATGTGCTTAAAAAGGGTACAAAGCTTTTTCATCACGTATTAATATATTGATTACAGTATATGAGCGTAAATAATGAATGTTTTATTTTGTTTAATTTAATATATTTGTAACGCATATTATACATTAATTTTATCTTTCTGCATTCCTTCTCTATATGAACTTTAATTATGCCAAATCTCATACTCCTCCGTGCGCGCAATGTGCTTAAAAAGGGGTACAAAGGTTTTTCTTCACGTATTAATATATAGATTTTGTGTTTTACATCCGAATTTGTCTAAAACTGGCTTTGAAAGTGGTCGTCGTCGACTTTTGAAGCAATAATATTTGTGCTTTAAGTATTTCGTAGATTAATTAAATCTGAAATGAGTGACAACTATGAGTTTGAGTATTGTTAAGTATGAAGAGCGTAACATTCTGCCTTGTTTTTGTTCAACGTCAGTTGTGCGTGATAATATATTACCAACGAATTTACCCTTGTATTTGTTGAGCATAACCAAGAAAGCGCTTCGACATTTACGAAAGGATCCTGTCCTGATTAGCACCAGTCCAATAGTTGTTATCTGGATAGCCCAGTCGCGATAGCCCAGTTGGTAGATTTGCGGATTAGCAACCTGTGAGTAGCGAAATCGAAACTCGACCCAACCAAAGACCGTCGTGGGGGCTGGTGCACCTTAAACATGCCGTAACCTCAAATGTCCTCACCTTGGCGTGTGAGTTTGGTTGTTTTTTTATGGCGCAAGGACCAGATCTGGCCAAACTGCGTCATGTAAGTTTGGAGAGTGGGATGCCAGCTCAGGTGTTGTCCTCATCATCTGAGCATGTTTCAAAATTACGAGGTGCTGTTCTTGGATCTTTTCCTGCGGGACTGATCCCGGATCATCGTCAATAGACCGTTGTGTTGCTACAGTGCGACGTAAATTAAACAACTAACGAATGGTTATCATGATGTTAGCAACTTCAATAAAGGTTTATTGACCAACCGTAATGCGCAATCCGTAATCTCACCTCTGCAATTGAATCCGCCAATTCAGGGTTGCACAGAACCATCCACCGTCGAGGTGTTATACCATTTGTTTTGTTTTGAAACTTCCACGGATCCATATCGTAGAAGTCTTTAAATCTGTAAGAAATAGACATAGTTTAAATCTGTAAGAATTAGATATATTTTAAAGCTGTAAGAAATAGACTTACTTTATATGTGTAAGAAATAGATAAGAATAGCTCATAACATGCGAAAGCCACCCACTCAGAAATTTTCTATGGAAGGGGATGTGAAAGGGGTTGTAATCGTGATATTGATGTAGTAATTTTGGAAAGAATTTCTTCCTCCTATCACAATTGAAATCCTGATTCAATCGTCCTCCGCAAGGGCCGGAACGTTTGTAGCGTTTGCCAAATTGGCTGATACAAATAATCGTATATGGCTATCGCTACACTCGATTTTCCGTCTGGCAGCCCTTTCTCCTGGCAAGCGTATTACCTTTCTAGAAATGGACTTTTCCACGTTCGTCTACCTTCCCACCGCACTATAATACTGTAGGTAGGTAGTTAATGAACGTCACACTGGAGCAACACAACGAGCTATTGGCGACGGTCCGGGATCAAACCCGAGGGGAAAGGTCCGAGGACAATACCACGTAATTTTGAACCACGGTCAGATGACGAGGTTACACCTAACTGACACCCCACTCTCCAAATTTCCATACCACACCAACATGAGGACATTTGAGGCCTCGACATATTTAACGTGTACCCAGTCCCCGTGAACACGACTGTCTTTGGTTGGATCTAGTTTCGGACTCGCAACGCTCCGGTTGCTAATCCGTTACTCTTCCAATCGGGGCCCGTATAATACTGTAGAAGCAAATATAAAATCATGAAAGACCTCACCCAGGCGTTCTCCCAGCAATTTTCTTGCGAGAGGAAGTCTGAAAAAAGGTTATAACCAAGGTACTAATGTAGTCGTGTTTGATAGGGGTGAAATTCTTTTCCCTTCAAACTTCCTAATCGATCCCTTGATTCAAGTCTTCCTTTTTAGGGCAAGATGGATAGGTTGGGAAAAATTAGAAAATAAAACTTCGGTCTGGTGGTGTAAAATTTATACACAAATTTAACGACAATGGAGGACGTTAGCAATCGTTCAGGAATCTTAAGATTGCCACCCTTATCTGCTTAAGACCGATGACGGTAAGAGTTGCATATGGTTTGAAACGAGTACTGGTTGTATAAAAGAATACATGATCCTACCTTAGAATGAAGTATAAGTCGACTGAGTACTCTATGGAGATGAGCTTCAAAAAGTGTGAACATTTCGACTAGCAGTCACGTGACTACTATGAAAAATTAACTTGGTTGGCCGATTTGGTATTTTATCGCCTCGTTTGGCGATATCATCCTATGACAGGGTAGATGTGTCAATGATCATATTTATTTATAAGAGTGGTGACAAATATGGTGAAATCACTAAGTCTACTACTATATTCCGCGACCAATCACATGATGAATCAATGAATAGGCGTCTTTTCCCGTCCCGTGCACCAATCAGATGATTGTTCGTTTCCACCCGGTAGACGAAAGTAGTCTAATGGTCTCGTTACTACTAGTTTCGGTCATATGATACTGGGATCATAAAAAGGTTACCATCGCTCACTCTACTTTTATATTCCTCTATCTGTCCTACTACTTCCTGTTTCACACCTCCTACTTTCGGCAGCATTTATCTATCAGCCACTTCTATCCTACAGTACCGTGTTAATGGAAATGGGGAATTTTATCCCACCAGAACTTAGGAAATGACTTGTACCATCACGGAATCACTTGTACCATCACATCATTCCTTTTCCTGCGATGAAACATCTAGAGCTGCGTTTTCCAACTGGTGTGCCGTAAGAATGGCACTTGCGTGTCTTACGGATGAAGAAACGATTTAAATTGTCTGTGATTTATTTCGTTTCAACGGTTTATTTTTGAATTTTTGACAAATTCACAAATAATTTCAAGTAATACTTGTTTTTTAAAAGCTCCATTGGAGCAAAAAGGGTAAGTAATTATTATTATTTTTTATAAATAAATCGCTGCTACACCTTTTTTTTCTTAGATTGGTAAAAAATATAATATACTTTTTGGTGGGTCGCAGAATTGTATGAGATAAAAAGTTAATTGTATATTGAGAAAGAAATGGGATATTGAGATGAAAAGTTTGAAAATCACTGATCTAGGGAAAGCGAAAAGAAACCGCTGGACACTGAAACTAATGTAGTGTATTTTAACTTTACTCATGAATCTATCATTTCATTAGATTAATGAAGAATTTTTTAGCAAATTTTAACTGATGTTTTCAAGTTGATGAACATTTTATTTTTTCTGTTGCTTTGGGGGTCGCCGAAGCCCATCAACCACCCCCCTTGGATGCGCCACCAGATTCATTACATCATTGTATTCTGACATTAGGCTTCTTGTGGTATGATAAGCCATCAGGAGACTTTTCACATTCTTTGATTTTTAAACGTTTGTAGTTTCACAATCAAAAATACACTATATGGAATAAAGTATCCGGACACCAGTAAAGTTTAATTCTTGTGCACATAAATCCAAAATTAATGTGGAGTGGGTTCATCTTTTGCCTTGATATAACAGCAACTCTATTAGGAAGGCTGTCCATTAATCGTTGGAAAATTTCAGCTTGAATAGCACACCGTTGTTGAAAAAGAGCAGTGGTCAGTTCTGACACCGAATGTAAGCGATGTGGCCTGGTTCTCAAACGCACAATTAATCCCACAGGTGTTCTATAGGATTCAGATCAGGGCTTTTCGAAGGCCAATCCATTTCTTCAACTATCCATATCATAAAACCATTCTGTACATCTGCTATTGGGACGAAAGCCCGGTCGTGTTGAAACAAGAATGGGCCGGCACTAAACTGTTGCCACAATGTGGTAAGTGCTGAATTGTCTACAATGTCAAGATAGGCCTCTGCCTGCAACGTTCCCTTCACAGAAGCCACAGGGCTGAGGCCAAACCACGAGAAACAGCCTCACCAGAGAGCCAAAGAGCCTCATGCCCATGCCTCTTCCACCAAACTTGACTTGAGGCACAATACATTAGGTGACGTTCACACGTCATTCTCCACTCTCAGACCCGGCCATCAGACTGCCAAAGAGTAGTGTACTGGGATTCATAGCTCGAATGGGCATGTCTCCACTGTTCAAGACTCCAGTTACGACGAGCTTTACACCACGCTAAGTGACTCAGTATTGCTGCTAATGTATGGCTTATAGGCGGTTGCTTGGTCGTGAAAATCCAAAGTTCCAAGCTTCCAGCGAATCGTCTTGGTATTTACGGTACATCCCGAGAATTGTTGGAATTCGTCAGGAATAGTATACGCCGATTCCATCCGGTTCCCTTTAACGTCCCTTTTCAGTATTCTATGGTTCCGATATGTGAGACGACGTGCTCGACCAGACCTTGGGTGGGCACAAGTAGCTCCTACATGTGTCCACTTTACGATTACATAATTTACAGTGTCACTAGGTACGTGTAACGTACGAAATTTCCCGAGCAGATTTACCACAACGTTATAAGAACCAATCACTTCTCTTGCCCATTGTATGTCTTGCGCTTTGAAATGTGATGCTTCTGATAAACCTCCTTTTATATCAGTCTGCGCATGTACATCAATGGTCGACTTCAATCTTCAGCGGAGGTACCCGGATACTTTTGTCCATATAGTGTATACTGATTCAAAATACTCTGGCGTAGTTATAAATTTTGTGTCATGTTGTGTTGCCTGTCTTGTAAAGTAATATATGTACTCACATGGTTTTCTTTATGATCTCCGAATGAATTTTCGCTACACCATTCACAGCATGAGATCCGACAATCGCAAGATGAGCCATATTAACGCATTTGTTGTCTCCTTCTTCAATGATGGACATTCTTCGAAGCTTGTCCATGTCTTCAGGAAATTTGTCACGTACTCTCTAAAATATATTAATCCAGTGAAATATTTTTTACAAGACTATTCTATTTACTTTTTTTACCACGAGTATATAATAAAATATGTGCAGTAAACTTAAAATTTTATCAATAATTTTACAATATTTGATCCTTCCCTTGTTTATTTTCATTCCTAGGTATTTATCATTTGCATTTTCGATATGCACGACGCTAGATAATTTAATTTCTAGTTCTCTTTGGAAATCGGATTATTTGAAGATTAAAAATTTGTTCCCATGAGTTTAATTCATATGTTATTTTTATCATTGCGTGTCATACATTGTACGAATGCATGATGAGCATTACCCATATCTAAGTGTCGTGGTACTTAGACTATTCGATTTTTCTTAGAAGATAGCTCAGAATATTTGGAATTTTGTTGTCACAAGTTTCTTGACTGATAAGATCAAGAGAGGCTTTTTATCTTTACGAAGTAGATTGAAAAGGTCTTCTGATGTGATAAGCGTTATCATTCTTTTTTCATATTTTTCCTATTTTATCACTATCGTGTTGATTTTGTTTATCGGTATTTATTACTATTTTTATTTTATAATCTAGAACGAAATTTACTGTACAACCTAAAGTGTTTTTCTCTTTGTAAGTTGGCCTTTTCCTTTTTTGTGAACTTGTATTTTTATTCTTCAATTTAATTTATTTTGAATGAACTTACATCTGTAAGTTTCACATACGGGGAGATTTGGAAGCGATTCACTAGTTTTAGAACATGTAGAAATTGAGCTTACCTTCAAATGTTCAGAATTGATTTCGTAAATTATTTCCAGATGTCTTGGTAGAATGTGTTCAAACATCGTCGTCGGCCAACGTTCTAGAGCTTCTGGTAATATTGTGTGATTTGTGTAGGCACAAGTCCTTGTCGTAATACTCCAGGCCTAGATACAAGTAGCATGCATTAATGCTAATACAAAAAAGGTTTACGCGCTCGGGTCTATATCTTTTACTAAAAATTGCTTTAATTATTTTTATTAATGAATCAAGAGAATAAAATGTCTTGATCACAATTTTTGACTATCAGATTGTGGCTTTGAGATGCGCTGTATCTTCTGGGAAGGAGGATATGTATTATGACAGGCAGTAAAAGTTCGATAAATCATGACCTTATACTATGGACAGAACGAGTCGAGATATGAGTCTGCTCTGGTCGGAACTGGAGCATACGGGCTCTATTTTCTTACAGTGGATCTCACGTTGGTTTATTTGGTAACGAGATAGCTGATTTTATGGCAAAGAAAGGTTGCGAGCAGATCTGCCCAGCAAATAGTGATCACGCCGCTCTCGCAGAAATGCTCAGGCAAAACTTAGAAGCGTGCACACAAGATATATGACTTTGCACGAATCAACAAAACCCGAAACATGGTTTGTTCATCTCCCACATTATTATTCTCCTGCAAAGCGCCCAGGACTGTTGCATTTTAAAGGTTAAAGACTTCAGCAGACTGCTCTGACAAGACTTAGAAGCAGGCACACAAGATACGTGACTTTATAGAGGGGAATTAAGATATTTCCAACTCGATCAGACACTGCAACCTCAGCAACTCTTTCCCATATTTTGGTTTGTATCGGTGTCTCTGTGGGACAGCTCCTGAATGAACGGGATTACGTGGTGTTGTCCTAGGATCTTTCCCTTTCTGATCAATCCCGGACCGTCGCCAATAGTCCGTTATGTTGCTCCAGTATGACGTTAATTGAAATACCTGCCTACCTGGATGAACGGGAGTTGATCGTTGAGCGACTTGAAAAACAAGCTCTTTTGGACTTGGTCTAGGTTATAAATTGGCTATAAGGGAGTTAATAACAACAGGATAAATATACCGCGCCTTCAACGTACCTTTTCCCATGATAATCCTTCAACATCAACCAGAAGCCGTATCAGTTCTGGTATGGCAATTGCTGGATGGGTGTCATTCATTTGCAAGGCTACCTATTTTCAATCATCAAACAGAAGTCTTAGTTATGAAATCATACTATATAATCATATAGTGTTAAAGATAGTTAAATACTTTGATATACTTTCGCCTTATGAATCAAAATTAACCTTTTCATGAAACTTGTCGAATGAAGTCCTCACAGGATCCGTGGACCCAAATTTGGTTGTCTTGAATCTTCTGATGATGTCTTGCAACGTGGCAGCTACCATGAAATACTCCTGTTTCAAGCGCAGCTCTTTGCCCTCAAAAATCTGAATAAAAGTTTGATTTATTAGAGGTGAAAAAAATTGTGTGTGAGAGAGAGAAGAGGAGAGATAATAAAGTTAAAATTTAGGCAAGAAATTTTTATCAGGAAAAGAAATTATTTTGTTGTATATTTTATCTATTAAAATAATCTATCTACCAATTTATATATTTATTAATCTAATTAATACAAGAAACATTTGATATTAACTTTGAATATCCACACAAAAAAAATTAAATGTGAAATAGATTCGTAATTAAATACATAATCATGAATTTATTATAAAAATACTTATGCATGATCCTAAAATCTCAATTAATGGATGGGGAGAATTTCTTGTTGAAATCAGTAAACAGGTTTGTACTTACGTTGTCGTTAGGATAAAGCACTCTTGTAATGTTCTCTGCTAAATTTCTATCCAAAACAGCTTGGATATACTCTCCATTATTAACTAAAAATCATTGAAATGTTGTTAAACAACCAGTAAAATTAAAAATATCTCATTTTAATTTATTTTTTAAATATAATAAGAAGATATGAAAATACAAATAGGTGTTTATAAAGATGTGTAAAAAGATAAGTTTATGTTTGTATTGGAAATTTCTTATAAAGGGCCATAAATGTTTTATATATTTCATAAGAAACTTCAAATCTTACACAAAACAAATTATACTTACAAAATCGTAAGCTGAAACTATTCGGTGATTTGGCCGACCATAGCCTCAAAGTATTAACAACGTTGTTTCGATATCCTGGCACAGGATTGTCATAAGGCATGGCGAAAACTATCTACAACAGAACATCCGCTTAGTTATGCTTTTCATGGAAGAATTCTGGGAAGAATAGGTGCTTTTTCCGCAACGTAAAATGAGGTTTAAAATACCGATTAGAAATTAAAGCTTTATACACTATAAAGGCACTATAGATACTTCTAATTTAAGAATGAAACACCAAATTAAGAAATTTGTAGACACTGTTTTGCAGAAAATATGTACTTTTAGTTTCATATACTGGGAACCCCATTTATAATAGTCAAAGATGAAAAAAGATTTTCGATATTTTGTAATTTAAAAATACGTCATGTTAGTTTAAAATTTCTTCTTATTCGCACTGTTGGAATAATAATTCCGACTAAACTATTTGCGAACTAAATATACTTTGAAAATACAGAATCGTGTAAAAATAATGTTTATTACAACTTTGATTCATAAAATAATTCAAGTGGTCTTCATTTAGAAAGGAACAAAGGTAGAGATGTTAATATTTTGTAACTACAAATACCTATAATATTAACAGGAATCCATTTTAATATATTTTAGCTTAGATTCATTGGACTTTTACCCCATGAAGAAAATATCGATTCTTGTATGTCAATACATATGAAATTTTCAATAAATCTGAGAAAAATATTCATTATTAGCCTTATGTTATTTTGGCCTAAATTCCGTTAATAAAATCTGAATATATCGTTACGCTATCCATCATTACCTATTTCTGCATTGTTATCCTTTCGCATAATTACCAAGTACTACTATAGAAGTTACACGAATACGTTTTCTTTATTTTTCATTGTTTCCGAAAGGCTTAGTTAACTGTGCTTTTTCTCAAATGCATAGAAATTTTGTCCAATTATACATAAACATACCAAATTTTCAGCCTCTACATGTGAAATAAGATGAAGAATATAAAATTTTTACTTGAGTGTCCACCCATTTCGATTTATTATTGTTCTTCTCAACTCTTCCATAAAAATTAACTGGTATCATAAACTCAGGACGTGCTTTCTCCCAAGGGTTGCCGAATCTCAACCAGTCATCGGGCTCTTCAATCTATTGAAACAAAAACAATCTTGCATATTTGAAATGCAGAATCATTGAGCACATTGGTTTCATGTACAACCAAAACAGAATATCAAATACTTCACATGATTGCAAAGTATTTCAGTTTTCGGACCTGTTCACATCGTACAATCTTCTGTGCGAAGATACCATATTCGTATCTTAAGCCATATCCGTATGCAGCCATTCCCAGTGAAGCCATAGAATCCAAGAAACAGGCTGCCAGTCGACCCAGGCCTCCATTGCCTAAGCCAGCATCCTCCTCGATCTCTTGCAACTCTTCGGCATATAAACCAAGCTGGAATTGAAACAGAAATATTACACCTTTATAAGCACTGTGATTTGTCAAATTTTTGTTAAAGCGGCAACTTTAAATTGCATAGAATACAGCTATTTTTTAATTGTCTGAAAACTGGTATGTATTTTGTTTCCATAGTTCAACACAAATGAGTAGAAAAAAGGAAATATGTACGGAATTGTAGCCCTAAAAGTTTCCTCGCTCTCTAGTATCGGAAAGTCTAAGTCTCAATTGCATTGCAACGATGCAGCTGGGATCTGTCCATAGGGTCAGGCTGTTTACAAAGACAGAAAGGCTTGGTGACGATACAAATTCCATACAGGTGGACTGCAAGACAATCATGCCCAGTTATAATGCTAAAGGCTGCCACCGCTTCATGTCATGGTTTGTCAAGCACCTCTTCAAGACAGCCAGTAGGTTAGTGAAATTTATAGATATTACCTGGTATAAAGCTTCACTGCATGTGTTTTGGATTCCAAGATTGACCATGGTATTCGTTAAGGATCTTCCAACCAAATATTCCAATGAAAGGTAGTACACCCTCTGAAAGTAAATAACGTTGGGAATAAGTTGTACTTTCAATAAAATATGTATGAATTATCTTATGAAGTATGATTGAAACCAGTAATTTATTAGGCAAAATAAGGGATCTGTGTGAAGTTGTATCATTTTACCCAAAAAATAATGGTAAAATTCGCTCAAGTTCTATTATAAAAGAAATGAAAAGGACTGCCTACAATTTATTCTACTACGGTACTTGTAAAGTGGATCATGAAACGCGATACATGAAAATGAAGCTATTCTTAATTTATGAAGCTACCCTGAAAGAATACTCATAATTATTTACATTTAATTGATTTTTTAAAGTTTTTCTAAGCTTTGTAGGTTATTTCAATTTATGTTTCATTTTTGAACATTTTTACTGAGATTTTGATGGAAATATTTTATTACTACGAGAAAATATTAAATTTTCCCTTTTCTCTTGTTATGTATATCTTTTCCGTACTATAAAAGGTCAAATTTCAACATATTTGAAAAAACACTCGATCGATAGAGCATCTTCTATCTGTATGGCTGACGAATTTGTTTTTGTAATGACCTGCTAAGTTGGAAATAAAAAAATCTTTTATGCATATTCCTTAATTTATTTAGTATAACATTATTTTTACCTTGGCTAACTTGTCATTTGTAAACTAAACTATTATTGTAAACTATTTTAAGTTAAACTATCTATTGAATTTGACTTTTAGAGTTATTTTTGCGGAATAAATGTTCTTGGGAGACAGAAAAATACAAAATAATATCACATATGGAAGAACTGGAATCATACATGTCCATTTGTTTTGGTTATTCAAATATCAGGTACTCTTCTTATGGTCAGTGTTTCTTAATCCGTTCTTTACGTACCTAATTAATAACTAATTTTTTGTTATTGCATTGTCCTTAGGAATATGGTAATCATGCATTGAGATGAACATTTACTTGTTTAAGGTAAGGAGATTTATTCACTGCTGGCCATTAAAATTGCCACACCAAGAAGGAATCATCAGATAGGCCTGAATTTTGTAGAATGGTTAAACACAGGAGAAGATTGAAATGAGTAATGCTTGTAACCTATGCCACATCTCATTCTCCCAATACTGGACCGTATAACAACTGTTATTGCAGTTCATAGTACGAGAAAAAGCACAGATTAAGTAGTGTTCATTAAGTTGCGTTTTCGAACTCTTCATTTTGGTATCATAAGCTATGTGTTCTATAAATATAAATTTGATTCATCTTTCTGGGGATTGCATTTATAGATACCAGCAGTGTATTTTACGCCTTAAACATCAACATCTTCTTCACATGTAAGTTTACAAGAACTCGTTCATCAAGACTTAACATTCAAACTTGAAACAATGAAATTTTTATCAAACTCTAGTGAGATATTAGAGGGTGTAAGGATAAAAAAAAATTCAAATTGATGAATATTTCGTTGCAGCTAATCACGTTGAAATTCAAACTGATGAATTTTTGTTGATAAAATGTATAGAACATTTAAAGAACGAATTCATTTGGATGTTACACACTAATGGAAAAGTAAATTGGAATAAGAAATTATCAAAACTAAAATAAAGATTACCGCCAACTAAATATTCTACATAATTGATCTTAAAATGATATGCGTTAAAACGGAAATTGTTCAAACAATCATAAAAACAGCTCGATATAACGGAGGTGTCCTAAGACAAACATTTTACCCGACAAAAACAGAAAACAACGACCCTCATTTTCTATATGCATGGGGAAATAAGATAATTGTTTGGAAAAAATAGTTTTTCTGGCAAATTTAAAATTTGTAGGAAACCAAAGGAAAAGAATTGAAACCATAGAAAATACTAACAGTGAAAAATTGAGGAGGAAGTGGAATAGATTGAAAATGTACGTCTGCAACAGTTTTGTGAAATTTGGTGTTTATTGAAAATACTTTCAATCAGATCTTTTATATTGTATATATCAGATATCCAGAACCTCTACGTTAATTCAATCACCTACTTACTTTATGTATCCTATCACTTACGTGGCCTTTATATTAGTTTGGAAAAATTATTTTTGTAGTTGTGAATTTTAATTTATACTTATTTCAGGAATTTGTGTTACTTCGTAACGAAAATGGGCAGTACAGTTCTAAAAAGAAAAAAGAAAACTCCTTTTAAATCACTTTTCAAGTGACTGGAGTTGCTGAATAGAAGCGTCTATTGCATCTGAAAGTCATTGTTATTGCTCGAAACATGAGAGGTCGAGTGTTTACTATTGAAGAAACAAGAGTCGGGGTTTGAAATAAACCCGTTTCAAATTTTCAAGGTTAAGTACTCTAGGAAAAATAAATGGCGTGATCTCTTACGGAGTAACTGTTCGTATCGCAGATCCATAAACTTGACATTAACTGCTGAAAGTTCCAGACATTCTGAATGGATCGTAAACTACTCGATTTTTCCACCAGCGCTGATGACTCACTGATGCTTCAATAGCAACTGAATATAAATTCGCCACTTTCACATTCTGTATCGTGTAAGTGAAGGCTCTTTTATATTTAAATTTTAACATGCTTGCCAATAATAATTTAAAATGATTGTTCGAAACTAATAACTGCGTAATAAATTATTATTTTATGTCTGCCGGGGGAATAGTCCTCATAAAATCCTGAAATTATTTTTGTTTTCAATGCACATTTGAGACATGTATCAAATGTGAAACTACGAAAAGAGGAATTGATATTTTTACGAATAAAATACAGAATTCCCGAGAATTTCTTTTCATCCCTTCGAAGGGCCTTTGCGCAGCTTGTCCTGCTTGGGACCTTCAGCATAAAATCGAATCCAAAATTCCTTTGAATGACCATATGCCAGAAAACGTTTAGTGGTAAAAAAATATCAGTGAAAACCTATCGCTTTATGAATGAGTTTTATACATAGTAAAAATATTGTTTTTAAGGGGTAGTTGTGTACCCCTATGCTACTCCTAGACATCGGAATAGAACAAGATAATATTTATATCTCTTAGCAGCCTTAATATATCTAGAATGTTTATAAACCTACCTTATTCATTTCAAAGAGGTAGAACGCCAGGCATACCACTATACCCCTTAAAAAGGGCAGTATTTTTTTAAAATATTCGTTATTGGTTAAGGGTACATTTTTTGTGTTTACTGTAGTATGACTGGGAGTGTTTCTGGGCAATTTCTTGTAAATTTTGTGTCTAACAACTCGCATCACTGAATTGGCATTTAACTAGCAAATATATTTTTTATTTGTTTACTTCTAATTTAAATTTAAATTTCGTGTTACTAACTAAATAATGAAAATTGAGGGAGGTAGAAATTGATATAAAGCGCATTGATCAGAATATATTCCAGATACGTGGAAAAGTTTTAAAGAAATCAATAGAAACCCATGTATAAAACTACTTCTACATGAATTGAGTCACTCGCGTTATCTTATGGAACTTCCACGCTAAAAATAAGAGGTCTCGGAAATTATCATAACCAGCCCTTCTTTGAGGCAATCCCTCTACGAAATGAAAACATGCGAGCAATTGAATTCAGCTTCACAAGAAACTGACTGTTTTGGTACACTTAAAAACCCCTATCATTACTGTCATCAGCTCTCTATTCGTTTTGGTCCATTCTTCATCAGAAATTTATACCATTTAAAATGACGGATCAAGTCATTTTGAGGCCATGGATGCAGATGATTTATATTTATCATGTTTGTTGCTATATTTCTCGTGTTTTTTGTTATATTTATCATGTTCAAAAGTTTTGTGACGTAAACAATAAAAAAATTGCAGAAAATATTGTTTTATCCACCCTCATATATAGATGCATCAGTACTTTATTTTGCTTGATTTTCTTACGATCACTAATTTTTTCCTTCTTCAATAATTACTGAACTTCAGAAATGTTTTGAAAACTTTTCACTTCATTTTAAAAATTAAAGCACAAAAATCTTGAAAATTCGGAACAATCGAGTAAAAAAATTTCCCGTTTCACGAATAGCAATAATCGACTTTTAGAAAGCAACTCTTGTACAAAAATTTGCAAAATATCACTGTTTTCAACAATCACTCCACTTTCAAATACAACTATTATTACCAACTAATAAAAATTCTTTGTGATTATACCTAGTTAATTACAATTTTCGATTTCATCCAAATTCTAAAAACCTTATTTTCATGTGACTAGATGGGCCGTAAAAAATAATGTTCTGAACCGCATATGGACTGCGGACCTCCAGTTAGTGTCCTGGTAATTAAGAAAAGAACGCTTAAATTATCTATTAAGTACACAGAGAGAAATCTTAAGTGTGTCATTTCTATAACGGGGTTGCGATATCTCAACATAGCTTCCTTCCTCTGTATGACTAAAATGACTAAAAGCTATCGAAATTCTAAGGCCTATTAACAGCTCCCATTTCCTGAATGGTATCCCATTTTCAAAAACTATCGAAGCGAATAGAGTAGGATTAGTGACCGTATATCCTTCAGGTTTTAGACCATCTCATCGCATTGTTTTCCTTCTGAATCACACAATGCCCTTTGAGCGCTGTCGGCTATGAACTTGACATCCGAGATTTCTAAAGCGATAACCTTGAGATGGACACAACTGTTATTTTACGATAACAGTATTAGCGGTTATATTATTTTTTATAACAGTTATTATTCATTTATAATATTGAGTAGTTAAGTTATTATAGTTTCGGTAACAATTGATAACTAACACTAACAGTAAAAAATTTACAATTATCAAATGTTAATTATTGACGTAAACAGTTTATTTCCATCGTTAGTTATTAAATAAACCATTAAAAGACTTAAAACTTTTTGTTTTCTCAAACTTTTAAACCGTTACCGCACGAATTAGTACCTTTATTGTTATTTTAAGGAAACAGCGTCAACGGTTGTTGCTATTTTGAGATAACAATTGAGTTCTGAAATTAACAGTTTCGTTAACATCCGTACATAAACAGTAAAACATTTTACACTTATTATCGAATGTTAATAATTGACGTTGTAACGGTTTATTTTAATATATCGTTAGTGATTGATTAAATAAACCATTAAAGTATTTTTCAAATTTTATTTTTATTAATTTTTTATAGATTTTACTAAGCTTAGGAATTTTTGTGAAAAGTTGAGTCTGCTTTTTAATAACTGGCGACAGAGTTTACTGATATCTGTTAATATTTCCGATAGCAGTTGCTAATTACTAATATGTAATATCACTGTTACTTTAACTGCTATTGGAATAACAGCCATCTAATAAACTTCCGAAAGTAAACATACCTTCGGATCCGTTTCGTAATAGTGCTGCTGGGTTCGGATCCACCGGCTAACGAGATTATCCTTGACCGTGTGCGCCAGCGCGTAGTAATAATCTCTGGTCGTTGAAACATTCCTGTCCTTGACCAGTGTGGTGTGCAGGTGCCGGTTGAAAGTCTTTTTCACGTTTTTCACATTTTCAACAAGGGCTATCTCCTTCACCGATATCTGCGTCTGCTTGTCCCGGTCACTCCGCGGCGGAGCAGACATGATTGGAATTAGATTTTATTGCTCCACGCACGAAACGCGAAGACTTTCTCCGCGGCAGGCAATATTTATACTCCCACCCGGAACTCCTCGGAGTGATAACTTGTAGTTTTTCGTCCCATCTCTTTTCTTCTGCAGGGTTGTTTTGAGGAGATATAAGAGCGCCAAACAATGTCGCCAAGTCTTATTGATTTCCCAAAGCATTTTATAACTTTAAACCTGAACTTTGATATTCACACAAAAAAGTTTGGTCGAAGATTGAGATGGTCGAGATAGTGGTGTTTCAAAAACAAATTTCAGCACCTTTTGATTCGATGGTATGACTTTCTTGAACAGATAATGTTTTTATAATTTGAAACGCGATACTTAAATTTTTTTGAATAAACCTTTGTGGGAAAAGACTTAATTTATATGAACGTATTTGGGGGCAAATACTATATTGATATAACAATGTCCGGACACCTCATATTCAAAAGGAAACAGTAATTTCCGGTCATATGATCCAAATTGGCAAATCCGTATTGGCAAAGAACAGGACTCAGGTTTAACATTGATTCGAAAAATCAGCAAACACGCCGTTTACAGGATTTCAAAGATGTGTCCCTATAAGTTTGTTGGTTGTGGTGGGTTTTATGGCGCATGTTTGGCCAAGCTACGCCAAACATAAGGCAGACAATGTCAAGTAAATGGACATACACACACAAGAAATGTTTTGCTGACATAGAAGAGTCCCTAACATTCCCAGGGGAAGTTACAACTATAGAACCTACGCCGCATTTAGCCACGGCGACCCCGCACTCTAATAGGACTCCAATTGAGTAACTTACCTGTATGTACAATTCCGGACAAATTACAGCATCCTAGGTCAGTTATGCAGTATGTACATTCGGACAGACTACAAAACCTGACCGAAATGTATTGAAAAACTTTGAAACATGAGGTATGTTCTTGTCGTCATTCATTTGCTGCTACGATTACCAAAACGTTTCAAGAGTCCACAGGTTTGCATTGGTTAAATTTCCATGGCTGAGCAGCTGCATACTAACCACTGACAACTCTTAAATGCACAATTACCATGAAATTAACTTCCATTCTGATGGACGAATGGTGCAAAACACCAGCCGCACGTTAAGGGGGACAGTGGACTTTCAAAATCACGAAAATCGATTTTTTTTAATTTTAGCCTTTAACCTTAATTGATATCAAATTCTGTGGATGGCAAAATGTTTTCTTCAATTAAGTTATCAAATATTTAGTTGATAAGTATAGTAAGTCTACTACATAAACGCATTTTTCTCCGATTGAGATTTTTCGTTCTGATTTCGAAATGTCCCATGCGCATCTGGTTTTAATTCATTTACTTTATATTGTTTTTGGATAATCCTTGAAATCTGTTGTAATTTTATTTTAGAATGATGCTTAACTTCTGCTTTTTTGGCAATATTTTAGGTGTTTTAGTACAAAAATTTTTTTACAATTGATACGTTTACCAAATTGAGTTTAATTTTGTATGTATGCAAACTATTATGTGAATTAAAGTTTTGATAATACATGGAAAAATAATGCACATGAGACCTATCAATTTTTCCTAATTTATCGAACATTTTTACCAAGTTTTGTGTAATAACTTCCGAATGGCTTTATATTTTTGGACCAAACATTATATATGGGCTCTTTGGTACAAAACAAATAGTCTGTGTAAATTCATAACAATGAGGAAATAACTGCAAAAGTTTGTTTTAAAAATCCACTGTCCCCTTAAAAATTAATGCAAGATATACACAAAGGAGTAGAGTTTAATTCCAGCCATTAAGTGAGGCGACACCCTGTCGAAATTTCTATAAAAGCGACATTTTTTCAAACACTATGGAGTCCGTAGACTTTTCAATGTAGTGTAACAAAATGCAGTGTATTTTTTAGTTTTTTAAAGGCAGGTGGACTTATATCACACCTTCCATCCTCCCCGACACCATAATATCATATGAGAGAATGTGTATCACCTTGACCTTAGTATATCTAGAATGTCGATAAGCACATCCTTAGCCATAGTAAAGAGGTATTACTCTAGACGCTCCAGCACCCTTGAAAGGGTTAAAGGTAAAAAAAAAAGGTTCTATTTTTTATCTTCAAAACCTTTCAGTGGATCATGTAAAACCTATTTTGCAGTATAACAATTAGAAGTGATGTCCGTTTCGACTTATCTATGCTCATGATGAATATTAATATACCGGTAGAAAAATAGATCTTTTAATTCTGTATCTATTGGGTGGCAGACGAGCACAATAGAGGTTAAAACGTGTTATAAATCATAAAATTGGAAATAAAAAGAATCTGATAATATTTTTGTGATGGATACCCCCAATAAGCCTTCCCTCTCTCAATTTAAATTTGTACACGTGACCTCAAATTGTTATCCTTACTCCATCAACGGGTAAAATCAGATTTTACATTAGATGGAAATGGGATGTCCCTATTTATCCCAGAGGTTGGGCTAACCCAAACGAACGGAAATACTTAGGGGGGTAACCACTAAGTTCCAATATGAATATTCTGCCGTCCAGTTTGTCTCACCGGAGACTGCAAAAGTTAATATTCTCATTCTGCAAAATGCAGGTTAACCTACTCTTGCCGAATGCTCTTCGATCGTATGTGAGATTTCTGTTCAATTTCAAGAGTTTATTTTATCAATGCCTATATTTTATCATAACATGTAAACCTCTGTTTACAATATGCTGACACATTTACAACCACGATTTTGACTGCATTTGAAGCCTTCCGCAATTTATGTGATGACATGGAAATTACGATGTATTGTAAGATCAGATTTCCTTCTTTTGCTTCCAATAGAGTGATAAGTGTTTACTTTTGGGAGAGAACAATTGACTGCCAATCCTTTATATTCTAAAGCAGTGATTTGTGATTAGTTTTAAGTAATAGAGTTTTCTAACTTATCTCGAAATGGTTGCTTCATTTCTTGGGAGATAAATATTCATTAATCGAACAAATGAACATTACAGAGAGCAAAAAAAATCTAAAAATGAGGCTTAACTGAGAAAAGAATATTTAAATCAATACAGAGAGAGACGGGGGAGGTGCTGAAAAGAGATTACGTTAAAAGTCATAATTTTTATTTGGCTTAAGACATGAAACATGGTTGAAAGATTTTTAGAATTATTAATGGCATGAAATGGGGTTATAAATGTTTATTGCTCTGTAACTGGTCTTTAAACTTCCACCACCTTCGGTACCTACGATTTGAATTTTATTCCTTTGAGCTGCAATACAAAAAATGCACCGTATGTATCTTTCCGAATTTTAGGAAGATTACAAACATTATAAAACAAAAAAGTTTTGGTTCTTGAAATTGAATTGTTTTGATAAAAATTGATATTTCACTTATACTTTTTCTCCTGTTTACAAATTTTAAGCAATACGTAAATTCATTTTTAATGTATGTCATAAACCAAAATTGAATCAAATAATACTTATATGACGTAGTCAAACTTAGTATTATTGAAATACACTTGCGTTATTGCAATTAATTTTTGAGATACCTTTTTGTACAAAAATCAAGCCTTTATACATTTATGATAAAAGTGAAAGACGAATTAAACTGATGTCACAAAAAGCAGAAATCTATACTTGTTTCAAAAGTTATGGACCTCCTCCGAAAATATAATGCGTGTGTGCAAACCAATTTAAATATCACTTCTCTAGAATATTGTGTTATCAGTAATACCGCAAACTGAGAATAAAATAACTTTTGATCTTGACAAAGATGTACTTTGTTAACAAAGCATTAAGCTGATTGATTGGTTTTTATTGGCACTGGGACCAAATCTGGCTAAGCCACAAGCAATGAGAGTGAGAGGAGAAATAAATAAATTTAAATATTAGTTTTTACTTTTCTTAGAAGGAAAAGAACAGCACGTCAATCAAAGAAGTTATATTGATCTTCAAAAACTGATATCCAATCTAATATTTGAATAATTTGAGCCCCATGTTCTTGAAAAATGAAGTACCCCGGAGAATAAAATAATCAAAAGTTCCATTTTGAATTTTTTGTTTTTAATTAAACAGTTTCCAAGCTAAAATGAATGTATTACCTTTTTGTGTCAGCAGAAAGTATTTTTAAAAAATGTTTTAAGAGAGTAAACATTTCTATTTAAAGCCCTTTAAGTTTCCTTTAATGGATTATTTCTCAAATCTGACTTTATCGCCACATAATGCACCTTTTCAAAACACCTGCCAAAGGTGAACACTTGAAATTTTTTAAAAATAATTTTCGGATTCTAATACACGTCTCAGCGATAGCGTTTTATATATGGGTATTTAAATATATATGTAAAAATACTCTGAAAATGAGCTTTTTCCAAACATTTGAGAGTGTATCACATATTTTCAAAAAATCAGCTGGGAAAAAATGTTAATAAAGTGGCTGGTTAAAATTTCTACAACTACTCAATGACTATGTGGTACACAAAATATAACGTCTATAATAATTAGATTCTGAAAGAACGTACTTTATTATTGAATGTTTTCTTTTTTGAAAAAAAAGTGCTTTGTTTAAACGTGATTAAAGTTATTGAAATAAAAACACCTGATAACTTTCCCAAAAAATTATTAAACCAACTAAATGAATTTTTGTAAATATGTCACGCACGCTCACATATACATGCAACTCCTCCCTCACGGAATGACCTCTGACAGCTGCAAAGCGAAGAGGGAATATTGAATAAGGAAAATGTTTCTTTCTAAACCGGATGTAGCTAGTTTTGCAAATTAATGAAATAAAAATTAAATTTGCACCTGCTTTATAATGTGCATCTATTCATGGTCAGCTACAAATTACTGAATGAAGTTTGAAAAATTAAATTGCATTCTCGCCCATGTTTTTATATTTTATCGTTCCATAAAGAAGAGTTTATGCTGTAGGTTCCGATCTTCTACGCTTTCACGTAGTTATCATATGACATTTAGAGACAAAACAAATCGCAATATTTTAATCTATATTTTGCCATAAATGTTTATCCAGCTTAATGCAGAATGTGAAAACAGAATGACGGTCATTATTGCTCAGTGGTTTCCACGAGATCCCTCGTCCATCAAGATTTGATCAATTTTGCTAATGACGAGATATCTCGTCATCAAAATACTGATGAGTTTTTGATGATGACGAGATCAAGATCTGGTCAGTTTTCGTATAATGACGAGATATCTCGTCATCAAGATACTGCTGAGTTTTTGATGATGACGAGATCAAGATCTGGTCAGTTTTCGTATAATGACGAGATATCTCGTCATCAAGATACTGCTGAGTTTTTGATGATGACGAGATCAAGATCTGGTCAGTTTTCTTCTAATCATGAGATAACTCGTCATCAAGATACTGCTGAGTAATACGTGATTCTATTCAAAAGTAGCGTTTTCAACGTCAGCCAAACTGTCTGTTCCATTCATCAGTGTAGGAAACAGGTGGGTTTCTACAATTCGTCGATTATCCTGCTTTTCTATACGCGTCGTTCTTTACTTCTACGACGCTATTCAAAGGAAGCTTTTGGATTGTAATTTTCTCAAGTGATTTCCTAATTCGTTTCCAGCCGTACTATGCTATACATAATCTTCTAGTTTTATAACTTGATAAATAGAATAACAAAAGAGCAGTTTTACGTAATTTTTATCATTTATCTGTCATTATTATTATTGATAATAACTGTTATTATAAACGAATGGGGTACCATATTAATAAATTAAAATATTTAAAATAACTTCTTAAAATATGCATTCTAGTAAATTAAATCCCACTACACAATGAAAGTACAAAAGGAGAAGTAGTTTCATTATAATATTCTAGGGGCACATTTTATTTATCTATAACTCGAAGTGAAGCGACATAGAGAGGTTTAGAAATATAGATTGCGCAAGTAAACAATTCGCTAGATACATAAATGCACAAAATTACTAACAATCCACAGTAAGAGTTATTCTGAAAAAATGTAAATTATACGGTGATACAGTATCTAAATAATACTACATCTGTTATCTGTCAATTCTGATATATTTGTAACATCATAATGAAGAATAACCTTACAATTGAAATGAAACTGCTTTTTATATATGCATCACATCGAAAGTAAATTTCCTTTACACACCGATTCGATGTGAAGTATTTCTGGAGAATTCGATAAGCACTAACTCTGTGTGGCCCACACGAATATATCCGTTCTGAAACACGGAATCTTCTCCCTTCCCGTTTGACTTCAAAACCGTTTTGACTTATTGGCCGATAAAATGTTTCCTAGGATTCCTTCAACCAATATAAGTATGGTATATTTTAATAAGCGTCGCACTGGAGTAACACAACGGGCTATTGGAGACTGTCAGGGATCAATCCCGAAGGGAAAGATGCAAGGAAAACGCCACGTAAGTTTGGCCCACTATCAGATTACGAGGTCACACCTGAGCTGGCACCCCACTCTCCAAACTTCCACACCACGCCAACGTGAGGAGATTTAAGGCCTCGACAGATTTAACGTGCAGCAGCCCTCTTTGAACACGACGGTCTTTGGTTGGATTCGAACTCTCAACCCTCCGGTTGCTAATCCGTTACTCTTCCAACTGGGCTACCGCGGCCCTTCAACCAATATAGATGTAGTTACTTTGTTATTAAGAGTGATACAACGTAAAAACGAATCTACAGAACACAGGAATCTCGTAAAACTCAAAGTATTAAAAAGTTATTTAGAAATAATTTAAGTTTTAATCATAGTTTGTTAGTGCGAAATAGAAATAATATTTTTGAGACTACAACGCTTTTTGCGCCTTGTATCAGTCAACGAAAAGTCATCTCAGATCAAAGTAATATTTCTAAGCGTCATTTCTTTCAAAATCAACTTTGGATAAATATTTTTTTAAGATATTGAGTCCTGTCGTTGACCGCATGATTGACGAATCTAAAGCACATGGTAAGTGCCATAATCACTTAATTCTCTTCTATCAGTTTCACTATCGAATGATTATTGCTTTAAGCGATAGCTACTGAGATTGCAGCTGACGTGTATTGTCTTTTCGGATCTTTTCAAAATCTTCCTTATTTTTTTTATACTCGTTGACTTTTTTAAAATAATAATTTTAAAAAAGCTTTATTCAGCTTCAGCGTATTGTTAAAATTAGAAGAACGTTTGGTTAGTTTCTGTAACAGGCTGGTACGATTTAATAAATCCTGTATAACATATGCAATAAAATGATTCATCAACCTTTTTTGCTGTGAAAATTCCATACATTTTTATTCAATTAACAATTTTTCTCTAATTCCTTTGTAGTTGAAAATTTGGTTATGATTGCAAGATTTCCGTTACTAGAGAGTAAGAATACATTTCTAATACTTCACTGTCTTAAATATATCTTTGGAGCCGTGGTAGCCCAGTTGGTAGAGTCATGGTTTAACAATCGAAGGGTTGCAAGTTCGGAACTCGATCCAACCAAAGACCATCTTATACGTGGAGACTGGTGTGCGTTGAATCTGTCGTGTCCTCAGATGTCCTCACGTTAGCGTGGTGTGGAAGTTTGGAGAGTTGGGTGCCAGCTCTGTCATTGACTTCGTCATCTGATCGTGGTTCCAAATTACGAGATGTTATCGAACCGAGGATATGTTTTCTTTATGGCTTTCACATAGTAGAACATTTTTATCTTCGTCAAATAAAAAATTATTGCTTTTATCGAACAGTCTTTCAATTTTAAACTTTTAAAAACAATTTTCATCATTAAACTATCTTGTTAGAATCGAATTCACGCTGTAGTTCTTGGTTGTAATCGTGAGTGTAAGTAGTCTTATAGATTCTAATCATGGTACAGATGTTTTGAAGTTATACTTCACTGTGTGCTAAGCAACGACCTTCTAATGAAATAGACTGATCATATGCAAGCAGCTTCATGTTATTTCTCCGATAACTCGGTTTGAACACCTCTGGGTGAAGGTTACGTTGTACTGGAAGAAAGCACGAGTTCTAATGCAGGATTACTTGAAGAGCGCCAGTTTTGCCGCAAGCTTTAGATATGCTTAAATTGAGCTAAGAGCTGCATAATATTGCTAGAATTGCAGGGAAGACTTGCCACTATGGAATTTCTTCATCAGTCTTATTACAGAAGAAAATGATAAATCTAAAAGATAGAATTCTTATTACAGAAGATAATGAGAAATCTAGAAGATAGAATTCTTGTTACAGTGGATAATGAGAAATCTAGAAGATGGAATTCTTATTACAGAAGATAATGAGAAATCTAGAAGATAGAATTCTTGTTACAGTGGATAATGAGAAATCTAGAAGATGGAATTCTTATTACAGAAGATAATGAGAAATCTAGAAGATAGAATTCTTGTTACAGTGGATAATGAGAAATCTAGAAGATGGAATTCTTATTACAAAAGATAATGAGAAATCTAGAAGATGGAATTCTTATTACAGAAGATAATGAGAAATATAGAAGATAGAATTCACAGCGAACTCTAAAATAGGTTTAGAGGTCAAAAAATCGAATCGCCTGAGAGCAAGTGAATGAGATGCATTTGACCTGAGCCAGTAAATTTAGAAAATTCAAGCAAAATGCCGTTTTATATTTGTGACTATTTTTATTTCATTTGAACGTATAAAATGTGCATATTAACGCTTATATATTCATTAAAATTAATTTAAATAAAGTATGAAATGTGAGTTAAGATACTTTGCCATCAATGGAAGTAAGCAATTAAGACACTATAGCGCAGATGCCCTGTGCGGTTCTGCTAGTACAACTGGAAAACGGTACACTCCTGCTGAAAATTTTCGAATACCCCAATTCGCAAGAGTGCATTCCTCCCTTTTGCGCATTTCCTCTATGTCAACAGTTGAATGTTATTTTTTCCGCCCTCTCTCTCTCTCTCTACTTAGCTAACATCAAGGAGTTATTTTCGACACTGCCTTCTGCTCGGTTGCGAGATAAATTTCCCAATATCTAGAACAGAGTCGTGGATGTTTCCTGTGATAGAAGTGATATCTATAATTGTGAAAAAATCAGGCACGTATTCAGAAAACAATTTTGAAAGTGGCCCAGTCTTCTTTCTGACTGTAAGCTTTACTTGTATGCAGAGATGTTCCTGAGGCATCTGTCCACGCATCTGCAAACCTTATCAAGCCACGCCTCTTTTTAGAAACATTGATGAGTGTCCTTCAATCAAAAACACACATAAATAGACTGTTTTTCATCACACAATGATATGACCCAGTCTACTATCCCGGTTCTCTAAATGTAATCTTATACGAGCATTGCGTTTAGTACTTTTTTCGACTGTTTTCAGACTATTGACGTATTTAGACACATTTTAACTCTACCCGCGGTTTCCCTGATGTTAGAGTCGTGGATTAGCAACCGGAGGATTCAAACTCGAAATTCGATCCAACAAAAACCGTCGTTTGCGTGGGGCTGTGCTCGTTAAATCTGCCACGACCTGAAATGTCCTCATGTTTGAGTGGTGTAGAAACTTGGAGAATGGGGTACCAGATCAGATATCTATTTCGTCGTCTAACCGTGGTTAAAAATTATGAGGTGTCCTCGGATACTTCCATTCGGGGTTGACCCCGGATGACCCAATCGTCAATAGCCCGTTGTATTGCTACAGCGCGACTCACCCGAATTACAGCGTTTTCGGTATATCTCGAGCTAAGGTGAGAGGTCATTTTGACCCCTTGCTTGGAGTGGAAGATATAAGGATCCATTTCTTAAAAATATTAACCCATTTTTATTTAAATTATTATTTAATATTTTTTTCATCCAACAAGTAAAATTATTTTCACTTTTCTAATAAAATTTTCAAAATAAATTAATAGTATACTGAAATGAAAAGTTACTTTTTTGAACTTTAAAAAAGAATACAAAAATAATGGATATATATACAGGGTGATTCTACGGTCATGGGACAAACTTCAGGGGGTGATAGCGAAACAAACACTTTTCCCCAAAGAATGTATGCAAGGGCAGCGGTTGGTGCTAGAGAGCGCAGTCAAACGCTTGTATAAAAGCGTTATGTCGGCGATGCGAGGCCTGCATCAGGTGTGGTGGTCGACATTTTGAACAGCTGTAATTGTGCATTTGCGTTGTACTTACCGACTGATGTTTGTACATGTCGTTTCATTTCCATGTGAAAAGTTTCTCATGTTTTGTACATGTCATTTTTTTCTTATCAGTTGTTCCTTGTACTTATCTTTAATTTATGCAAATCTAATTGTATTATTTCGTTTTGTCAAGCAGTTATTGATGCTTATTTGACATTAAAGCGTTGTTTCCATATTTCATGCCTCTTCTTTCCAACTTGCATCGGACCGTGTGTTTGTGCCGAAATGGAAAGCGCCCTCTAGCGACCATACACTCTATGGTGAAAAGACTCTCCTACGAGCCTGGCTATCAGAGGATAAAGTGCCTGCAACAGTGTTAAAAACAGGCATGAACCTTCGTACTATCTCAAGCAAATAGAGCCAGCTTTCGAACGAATCCCTTGTGAGAAAAAGGGTCCCCAAACAGAAAGGAGTGCTAACATGTATTCAGCACATGTTTCTTTCAACTTTCTTTTTTCCCTCACGTTCCTTTTTGTGAAATACTCATTAGCACTGGCATAACAGACCTTTCCCCAACTGAATGTCCACAGGCAGAAGAATAGTCAACAATAGACAACAAAAGGCTGTATCTCGGTCATAGGACAACGCAAAAGAGGAAGGTTTGGGAGCAGTCAAAATGACCCCTAGCCGTAATTCTAGGTATACATAGTTATATCTGAAAAAGTAATAGTTCAAAATGAATGAAATTTGTGTATAATATCTACAAGTATTTAGGAAAAGTAATGAAATATCAAAATGATAGAAGACAAAATAAAATAGTTATATACAGTTAAAGCTACTTTGAGGTCAAAATGACCCCTCCCGTAATTCTAGTGTTAAAGTCCAGTACTTACCTACCTCGTCATCTGACCGTGGTTCAAAATTACGAGGTGTTGTAGTCGGATCGTTCCATTCGGAATTGATCCCAAAGTGTCACCAATAGCCTGTTAGGTTGCTCCGGTGCTACGTAAATTCAACTACCTACCTACCATATTTTACCTGTACGACTTAAGAAACTTCCCAATCATGCCCTTGATGAGCGTTTATCGAATGTCTTAACCCTCCTGGTTTTTCTTCGCTTCGAAAACTTCTGTAGTGGCCCTCAGATGCAAAAACTGGTTCCAAACTGTCACCACTTCTAGGTAATGGGCAAATTGTTTTTCCTACTTTAATCTTCATTGCCCCTTGAGGTAATAGGGCAATTTCGTCTCGATGAGGTCTCTCGTCATTTGTAAAACCGACCAGATCTTGATGGACGAGATATCGCGTCATTAGCGAAACTGATGAGATATTGGACGAGATATCTCCTATCGAAACCCCTTTCAGGGTTAGTGTAAAGTAAGAACAAGATTCGAATTGTGCAGGTTCATGAGTATCTCTTATTGCAACGGCAAAAAGAATCTACAGAGTATGGAAATGTATAAGTATAGAATTAATACTATCAAAATATAATCGTTGGACGTTTATTTAAAGCTGATGGCATATTGAGTCTGTTTTCTTGCCCACCCTATTTTAATTCTGGCTATGTGCATGTGCACGCCAACACATCACTCAGGAGAGGCCTAACTTGCTTGATAAGATCAATTAACGCTGAGAAACTAGTTTCAGTGTATATTTTTTAATCGTTTTTAACAAATTATACTTTAGGAGGGCTTGAAACTCATGGGCCCTTCCCTACAATGCTCTGTTCCCTATGTTTAGGAGAATGGACAAGAAGCCATGCATGAAGCTAGTTTTATTGTTATCTTGTCTTGTTCCATCCCTTCGCATTCAAAGGCATTCGCCCAATATATGCATGTAGGTAGTTGAGTTTACGTCATACTTTAGCAACACAACGGGCAATTGGCGACGGTCCTGGATCAAACGGCAACGAAATTTATATCAAAATTACGAGGACAACACCTCGTAATTTTGAACCACTCAGATGACGAAGTTGACACCTGAGTAGGCACTCCACTCTCCAGATTGTCACACCACGACCACCTGAGTACATTGGAGACCACGACAGATTTAACGTTCACCAGCCACCGCGTACACGAGCGGTCTTTGGTTGGATGGAGTTTCGAACTCGCAACACTTCTGTTTGTAATCCTCAACTCAACCAACTGGGCTACCACGGTCCATATATACATAGGTTCTCCATTTGTTTCAGCAACTAATAGAATTACTGTAATACTAAGTGTGCTCTTCGTTTTGTCAATTTAAAACTTGATTTCTATTTATGGATTTAACGAAACTTCGATTGAACTATAAATTAAGCTAATTTCAGCACTTACTTTTTAAAATCAGGATTATTACAAGCCTCTTTAGGCCAAATCTGAAATGTTATTGTAAAAATCAATATCAATGTAGGTTAGGAACTTTTTAGTAGAGTAATCGGGCTTTATGCAGGACTTTTTTTAGCAACGTCCCATAAAATATTTCTTAACATCAAAATAAGATGTTGCATTCAAGTACTATTTAAAGTCAAGCAAAAACGGTAGGAAATTCTCCTAGGACATTTAAGAGCTCGGCGCTCTAATTAAAATTCTTTAGCAGTCTGATTACAGAGTAATGAGAAATCTGGAAGATGATGAAGCACAGGAAAGAAAATTTGAGCGAACGTGGAAATGGGTTCAGAAGTTAAGAAAATACTGAATCGTTATTGGAAACGAAAATGGGAGGCAATTAAATAGGACGACTGAGAAGCTAATTGTGGTAAGGTGTGACTTTAGGTGCTGAGAATTAATAAGGATGAATACGATACATTGCCTTATGTTTTTGATTAATTTTATTTTATTTGGAAATACGAAATGTGCATATCAATGTTTATTCTTTATAAATGGATTTAAATAAGGTATCAACTGTGAGTAGCCGATAGTGCATTTAATATATACAGGGTGTTTCGAAAATATCTGGCCAAATTATAAAGGGTGGTAGAGGGGCTCAAAATAAACATTTTTGTGAAAGAATGTGTCCAGAAATGCCGCGTTTAGGTGGTAGAGGGCGCTGTTTAGGTTAGTCGATAACATTGTTTTTGTGACGTCAAATTTTGATTCAGATGACGAGATCAAGATCTGGTCAGCTTTCTTCTAATGACGAGATACCTCGTCCCTCGAGATCTGGCCAGTTTTCTTTCCATGACGAGATACCTTGTCGAGACAACCACCATGATTGTTAAGCTCCTAATATGTAAAAATCAGTGTTATCGCTATGCTAGTTTCAATCTTACATGCTTCGTGCAATGAAATCGCGATGACCCGTACAGATGAACAAAGAATACTAGCTTAGTTTTGATTAAAAATAAATGGCATTTAATTGAAAGCCATAAAAGTTGGAGCTTCTTTTCATCCGTTGCGACGGACCGCAGAAATAGAAGCGATTCGGCCATGAATCGTGAAATATGAGCTTTTCCGCCGGGCTTTTGTGTTTGATTGACAGTTCAGCGGAAGTGCATGAGTTAACGTCAAACTTTCGTAGGAACAATAGTACCTTTAGAGTGCTCTCGAAGGAAAAGGCATCTTTCTACGAGGTTAAGTGTGATGAATTGCCTGTCAAGTTTCATGAAACTTGGTGAAAAATTAATTTTATATAATTTTGTATTGCGCTGATCGAAAAGTATGCGACTTTATTTTGTATGTATTGCTTTAACTTGTTGCAAATCGATTAAAACAATACAAAATAAGGAGCTATGGAGCTGAATAATATTGTTCGTATCAAGCATCTTTACACGGAAGAATTCGCCGCTGTAATAAAATTCTTTAATAGTCGGATTATAGATAATGAAAAATCTGGAAGATAGTATAATATAAAATACAATGTAATATTATCTTGAATATTTTTAATCATATCTAATTACATTTTATAATATATAAACTAATTTAAAATTATATTATACATTATGTAATTATATTTTATATTATAAACTTATTTAAAATTATCTAAATATGTATGGTCATAATAACAGATCTCATAAGCCTGCAGTCGTGACGAGAGTGGCAAGAGTGGTGTAAGACAACAGGAGAGAATGATCCATTTGTATTGAATATAATGTAGGTTCCACAAATGTGGAGAGGCAGAAACTATTCTATAACAATTCTTTATTACTTCAATAGACAAGTAGTAACATCATAAGTCGTGGAGGTTGTTGAGGATTTGGAGTTTGGTACAGTTCTGAGGGCTCCTTAACCCAAGAGGCTCGTGAAAGAATGAATAGTTTTCAATGATCTCGCTAGAGGGATTAGGATTAAGAGGAATATTATTGGACCAAGATATCTAACAAGAAAGTTCATTGGTAGAAATCGGTGGTTTAAAACGGAGAAATGTGATCTTACATATGCGATTTGAAAACGGGAGAGTCCGTGGGAGGTCCAAATTAACGAGACGGTTTGAGTTCAAAGGTGAAAGGGGGTGGCAAGATATATTGACCACTTGGACAGGGAGACAAAGACTGGGAGAAAAGGGGACCGCTAAGAGACTTATCTGTAGGGAGAATTGTACTTAGGGGTTAGTTTTAGGTATCGTTTCATGTATTTATATACTTAGATAATTTATGTAAAATATATAAATGGAGGGATCTGGGTATAAAGTATCAGAAGAACACCGACCATTTCCTGTAATCCAGGAAGATCAAGCGCTGGTATGCCTAGAGAGAGCTCAAGACAGACTGTCGAACGAGTCAGATCTCGAAAGTGAGTGGAGAACCCTAAAGAAGGTGATAGACGGTCACGCACCACGAACATATGATGTAACGACGAAAGCTTAATTCTCCTGTAAATAGCTCCTGGATGAACAGGAGTTGCGACTTTGAAAATGGTATTTTGGACTTGGTCTAGGTTATACCTTGACCAAGGGGATTAGTAACAATAAAGCAGTTGATTTTATGGAGCAAGGAACGGATGTGGTGAATAAGCTACAGCTCGGAGACAGGGACCTTGGCACGTCAACCTAGTACGATACTGCACATGTATAGTTTTTCCAGACCAATCGTTTTTTCGCTGAGTCAAACCCTTCATAGTTGCACATGTGTGCTGTATGCACGTATACATAGTCACACATGTATGCTCTTCGAACTTTAGTTCCCAGCTAAAATGACAAGTTAAGTTGTAATTGCGGATATTGCTCCTGATTTCAGGAAAACATCGTGATCTGTGTCGAGTCCTAAACCAACGAATTATCCTGAAACAAAGGTACAACCATATCACTGGAAAACGCAATGATCTACGTGGTGAAAGAAAATGCAAATCACTAAGCAACCTGAATATAGTAAAATCTGGACATAGGATATTATCTTAGTTATTCATCGTCTACGAAAAGATGTCAAATTTAAGAGACAACTCGCATATAATGGCGAATGAAAAATCACTTGTCAATCATTCGGCCATACACATCAAACCTCATCTAAAATGTTCTTTGCTGAGGTGGTTTTCAGTCTCCTACTCATATATTAAACTTTTTCTCCACTATTGCATCAACAACATATTTTGTAATTTTGGCATCAAAGATCACCACTTATTTTGTCAATGATATCTGACATGATAAGGCAAAGGACATCTATAAAATTTCATGAGATAACCGGAACAAATATTTGATGTAAAATCAGTAAAATATCCTCTTCTAGTAAATAACTAAAAAAATCGAGAAGCATGTGATCGCAAGAATATCTCAGAAAATGAAATGTGTCAAGATTTGAATTTTTTTAAAGTATTAGTGTACCCAAATGTCAAGTCTTTATCTTAAAAGATGATGAACTCTTTATCAGTGCTTAAGACAAATATCCTGATTCCCCTGAAATTCAGATATAAGTACCAAATCATTTAAAAAATGTAGTCAGAAATCTGGAAGAGGAATACCCACCTGTAAGTATTGTTAGAAAATTTTTATTTCTGAATCCATACTCTTAGCTCATCCTGCTTAAAGCCAAGATTATTTGTGTATACGCTACAGTTTCTCATTTCGAACGTTTATTATTATAGACTACATTCAGGCAAAAGAGCATTGCTCTTTTACTTATTCTTGTTGGTTGATTGTTTTCGAGTTTTATGGCACAAGGTCCATATTTAGTCAAGCTGAGCCAAACACAAGACAGAGAACACAGTGAAGGAGGAAGAAAAAAACAAAAACAGAAGGATAGGCGAAGAGGTAAATATAAAAGGGAGGAAGGTTCACTCATGTACCTCGGTGCTTATTCTTGTGCTTTTTCTTCTTATGCTCTTTTGCTTATTCTTACCTTACTTATGCTTATTCCGATGCTCTTTTGCTTATTCTTGTCTAATTCTTGTTTAAGAAAAAGATCATTCAAGAACATGATTATTTTTCCAAAGCACAAACCTAGGATATCGACTATCTTTCTGTTGTACTTATTCCTACTGTGTTAGAATCTTTCCCTCTGTATCAGTTGATTAGATATACACAGAGTGGTCGGAATTGCGACCGCACAATAATCATACTACGTGATTCCCCATCGAAAACAAACCCTAAAATGTGTTGTACGTTTTCCGATTGGAAGCGGCATTCTAGAGGTTTGTTCGAGACGTTTTTATTTTAGCAATGAAGTCGCTCAGTATATCGTTGCCCATAAATTAAACTTTATCCCCGCTTTTTAAACAATGCGCAAGTACAGCTTCCGAAAATGGGAGTTTTCCTTCGAATGTGTGGTAAATCGTATTAAGTATAATAGAGTTGGCCACTTTTGAGAAATCAGAATAAGTCTGTCTTCAAAGAAATCATTGGAAAAGTTTCATTGTTCTGACCTTCATGAAACAGGCAGTTTTATTACCTTAAAAAGTCTGAAATAAGAGTTTTCAAACACGAGACCTTTCAAAACGATCAACAAGTGATTCATAGCTTTACCTCCCCCATTTTTTTCAGAACCATTCTACATTTTTTGTAATTACATCTATTTATCAAGTTCTAGATAATAACAATTCTTAATATTGAACTGTTTATATCCACTTCTTATGTCTCAATGAAATAATTTCAATGTGTATACCGAAAAATCAAATCTATTTGTACAAAATCAAAAATACCGAAAAATGATCAAATATTAACTAAAACCTACATATTTAGAATTAGGATATTGCACATGGAATTTCTGTCTACACAGGCATTGTCTACGAAGTGGTGACAAAAGATTTCATGCATCATGTCAATAGAATTCGGGTTCTGCTTATAGCTATGTTTATGATTTTTAACAATACTGGGAGAATAAGCTCCTCTTCATATTGGGAGCCTTAATATCGCTTTTATCATATCCTCTAACTGGTATTACTTTTTGACAAAAACATAGAAATAAGAACAAGAAAAGATATTTCACTCCTCCCTCATAGATGGCAGCACAAGGAGCTTATCTTCGACTTAGCTAACTTTTAAAAATAATAACAAACTTCAAAAGATCTCTAGCATGCGGATGTGTGTGGCGACGCAGCGTCCAGAGTTCGGAAATTGTAATGATCCTGTAAATGCGTAAATTTTGAGTTCTGTCCACGTTAATTAGTAAAATCGTTCAATAAGGCGTTTGTGAGTGTTCGATAGTCTGTCGCTTCTCTATCAGCTACAAGAATAGATTTTCGATACCATCACACAACTCATTTTTTGTTTGAAAAATTTCATCGGTAAAGATGTAGAATCCGAGACATGTTTGTCGCCAAGTAATTTTTGTTGCCAAATCAAGATGGCGTCCTAAGCCAGTATGTTCGTTAAAAAAAAACGTTGACTTTCCTACGCGAAACACCTTTTTGCATAGGGTTGCCATAAAGCTTAATCAAAACAAAAAGGTTATCATGTTTGGCGATAAATCGCCACGGTCTCGGATTCGACATCTCACCTATTCAATTATAACATGAGTACGGTGGGTAACTCTCAGAACAAACTTGGTGAAATAAGAGAAGCAGAGGATATCACTAAAAATATCAAGTTCAAACTATGGAAGCCATAGCAAAGCACAGGGAATGACCGAACAAAACATACTAAAAACAAGCCTATCTAAAAATTGGGGCATCCAGTTGTTGATTCGCGGGGACTGTTCCGATTCTTATAAACTGTATAATGAAATAGTCAAATGGTTTTTTTAAACAAAAATTGTTTTACATTATTCTTAATTGTTCTGTCTATCTACTTTCATACGTTTATATTAATTGTAAAACGCATTGAATACATACCACTGGAAGTATGTACCGTGAGTCATGAAATGGGTGTAACGTGAGTTATGAAATGGATGTAATTTGAGTCATGTATCTAACTTGAGACACGAAATCGATATAACGTGAGTCACGTCGATATTGTTTAACTAAAACTCTAATGATACATTTATTTTAATTATAATGAGTTATAAATATTTTCAATTAAAATGTAAAAATTGCCATCGTGATTCATCTCTGTATTCGACTTAGTTTGAAAGAAATTTAAATTTTAAATATGTACTAAAATTTCAAGTCTTTTTCATTGTAATGTGAGTCATACTCTATTTTTATATGAAGTCGATATTTAATATTAAAATATTTTTTTAACCATCTGTGAAATTCAAATCTATACATTTCCAATATGGAAAAACATAAAAGCCAAAAAATGTTCACATTTTTTGACAAAAGTGTGAAACTTACAACTCATATTTTGAAAAATTTCTCCAAATGCAATGTGTCACACTAGATTAGCCCCATTAACCAGCCAATGTTCGAAACCATTTGATTCTGAAAGGAACGGACATCAGCAATCTCTGGTTGGCTTTTTACATCTAAAATCCACAACATTAAAATAGAAACTGACGCTTCACTTAGATTTACGATTTATAAATCGCCATTTTTCCTGCAGGTGTTAGCGATTTTAGATTTTTTCTTTTATCAAATATTAAATTTTTTATAAGGAGATGCCGAGTTTTCTGGCTTCAATGTGTGTTACGCCATTGGCCTTTTCACGCGAAACAAATTAATACTTTTTCTGCGGAACATTGCTTACTTAGGTTCAGTCTCCAACACAACAATCCCCATAATAGCAACAAGTGAACTTATTTCATTATTTCCATGTCAATGATTTTTTTCCTCACACAAATGATATCACCTCTGATATCCTCAACAACAAATGATACATTGAAATAGTTGGATGTATCAGTTTGTAAATTCTTAATAATCAATATCTTCTGACATTCAAACTATTCGAATAATTCATAAGCATTTAGTGAAAAAAAATGGCATTTGTAGATGTTAATGCAATGTGATCGTTAAAAAACTAATCATATATAGTCTTAGTTGAAACCTGAAAACATTTCATTAAGATTTCAAAAGGTTCATGAGTGGGCTTCCAATCCCCTAAATATCTCATATTTGTGTTTGTAAAATATACCGTAAGTACTATATAAAACACATGCATATAAAGTGTATAAACGTTTTGCACGCTGTAGATTATAGGGAAAGGATATGAAAAACAAGAATCAAGAAAAATTAATGGGGAAATATCCAAAATTTCCGTCATTTTAAGTATGAGGTAATGAATTTTAACTTGTTAACTGTATAGAGGTACCATGCTATAGCGGTCATAGCACTTGTGTGTTACCCAGTATGTTCGCGTTTCTATCTCGGTTTGTAAACGCATGGATGTTGGTGATTGTACTTGTTAGGTTTTTATTGTTGAGGGGCCATAGTTCACCATGCTGCACCAAACACAAGACAGACAACATCAAGTAATGAACATACACATACAAGGAAAGTTTTACTAACATAGAAAATAGAAATACATCCAAGGCGGACTACAACCTGACAAGAATCGAATCTGCTCCACCTACAACTCACAGATTGCTAACGCAGTGGGCATACCCACTGACTCACGACGGCTCATGTCCTTGTTATATATATACAGTAGAACTCCAATTATCCGAATCAATTGTGATCAGACTTCATCCGGATAATTGGATAATTCACGAAAATAAGGTTATTTCTTAGTAAAAAAAAAAACGAATTTTGCTTTAGTATGTAATGTAATTTAATGACTATGAAAGCAATATTGTTTACATTTTGTACTTACATACTGTATTAAAATGTATCATTGCTCGAATATATCGTCAAAGTCAGTTTCGCCGTCTTTACTCATTTCCGTGCAGCCAAGTCTCGCATCCGCTTGACGGTGAGAAACTGTAGATGGTCTTACTCAGGCTGCCGCTCCATCCATTTTATCGCTGTGTCAAGGCACTCAAACGCCTTACCAGCGGACGGTCCCGCGTCTGGTTGAGTAGCAATGTTGTCGTCATCTTCCGGGTCATCAATGAGTTCTTCTCGCACACTTTGAATGAGTTCATCGTCACTGAGAATTTGGAATCCAGGGTCCAAAGAATCACACACCAGCCACTCGCCTACGTCCTCTGCACTGCACTCGGAACATCCAGGAATTTTCGCTATTTTTCTTATGTCCTCAACTGACACCTCGTCCTCTTCTGTCTTTTCTTCCTCCTGCTTTTCAAGGCCCTTTCTTTCTTCCTCTTTTTGTACCTCCTCCTTGGTTGAAATGCCTTTCAATTTGTTCCAAGCTCTTAATGTGGTTGACTTCACCAAACTCCATGCTTCCGCCACCATGTAAGAGCAGTCTTTTAAATCAATCTTTATGTGATGAGCCACAATGCCTTCATCTTCTATCTAAAGTTTCCTTAACAGTTGTCTTCTGTAATTGCACTTGATACATTCCATAGCCGTTTGGTCCATCGGCTGCGACAAACTCGTTACGTTTGGCTGCAAGAAGAGTGTTTTGAAACACCCATTTTCTCTTTCAAGGTGTTCTGTGGGGTGGGTGCATTGTCAATGAATAACAATACTTTACTGCCTTCCTTTCCTAAGTCTTTTTGATGTTTTTTTACTTCTGGTATAAAAACTTCATCGTACCATCCGGTAAACAGAGCAGCAGTCATCCAGGCCTTTTATTGATACTTGTAAAAGAGGGGAAGTCTTTTTACATTTTTGAAATCCCGGGGATTTTTCGATTTGCCTATCAACAGAAGGGGTATTTTGTGGTTTCCCGTAGAGTTAGCACAATTTAGCAGGGTTAGACGGTCTTTACTAACCTTATGACCAGGGGCACTAGATTCCCTTTTAGAAACTAAAGTTGTTCTTCCAAATAAGGCCTGTCTCATCTGCGTTATATAAAAATTCGGCGTCATAAGATTTTGTTTCCATTTTGGATTTTTCAATAAAGTTTCCTGCTGCTTTAGGGTCTGCTTCTCGCCACTTACATCAAACTCACGGATACCATGCCTTGACTTAAAATTCCGTAGTCAAACGTTACTCCCCTTAAAAGACAAACCTTCGATTTTCTAGGGGAAAACCTTCGCCTTTTCGCAAACGATCGTCCCAGGAAGAGGATTTCCAACTGCTCGCTGCTGCAGAAACCACTTGAATACAGCCTCTTCCAGTTCTTTGTTTTCTGCCATTTCTCTACGAACTCCCATCCTCACTCTCGAGGACAGACACAAAGTTTAAAGACTTGTTTTTTAATGTACGAAATTGTTGATATTCCCAAGCTATACATCTCAGCTAACTGCTTACCAGACACTCCTCTGTCTAATTATTCAATAATTTTTATTTTGTCCGCCAACGATAAGCTATACTGCACTGTAAAACAAATAAAACAGAACTCCGGATAATTGGAGTTCTACTGTATATAAATATATACTACGCTTTTATTGCACTTTATTAATATTTTAATGTCTGTGCTACGTTAAGGTTCAAAGTCTTCAAAAGACTAGTAGCAGCTACTAAAGTATATTAGTTGCATATAGATAAAAAAAATAGAGAAAACCAATAAAACAAATCACCATAATTATTGCGTTCAGAAAATTTCAAGTTATTATCCTAAAAGTATTAAAAATAAATCAATATACCATCTTTGTGCCTTCTCATTACTTTGTACAGCAGCATGAAACGTTATTTTCAGCGCTGATTTCGCAGACCTAGGTAACAAACTTTCTGAATAAGGCTCATTCATGGATATTTGTCCTTTGTATCATTGATTTTTGTGATTAAAAGTTTGAATCACTTGAACAGAGAAAACTTGCAGTACATTTACGCTACATTTCCATTATTGCGTTACGTTATGAGTTAAATTGATTCGTTATTATTGGGTAATGTAACAAAGTAGAACATTGGTAGGCATCACATGTAATTTATTAAGGATTGTTATGGAAAGGGTGTATAGATGTGTGCGTTTTGTTGTGGAAACCTGATGGGTTTGATTTTTGACTGTTATTTGCATCAATAATAAAAACGCTGTTCTGTTTTGAGTCACATCCAGCTGAATTGGCAAGTTGAGACATATCTTGCATTACAACATTTGGAAATACGCCGATGTTTCCTTGAAAGAAGCATTAGACAAAGAATGAACCCATCAGATGCAAATCTACAGAGGATTCTCTGGCCTGTATTAATACTTCTGCATTTACTTGGATTTGACTTGTTACACAGTGAGTCCCAGAAAAAGAGCAGAGTTTGTTACTTCCTTGGAAAATGCCCGATGTACTTCACTATCTTTCTGATTTTTGGAAAAGTTTTCATTCAATTGTCTCGTATCATATATGTTACCCATAGAAAGACAGACATAGTAAATTGCTGTGGTATTTTATTACAGATAATAGTTTATTTCTCGGCTTACCGATGTCGTGATCAATTTCGTTCTGTGCTACAAAGTTTGTCGGAAAATTTCAAGCATTTAGAACATTCTATTGCGTTTAGAAAAATTCGATATTCTGTACTCTTCTACGCTGCGGCAGGGCTGTTTGTATCTGCGTCGAATAACACCGTTAACTTCGGTTCCGAGGAAAAAAAGCGGCTTGTTTATGGCCTGAATAATTCAACGATTTTCAGCATTGCAATTTTCCAAATTCTGGGTACCATAGAGAATCTTTACTGGTTCCAAGCTTCAAGCCATTTTTTTCTATTCAGCTTATATTATACCACTATCTGCGTGCTCCTTAAATCGACCTTCGATTCCCTTGTAACACAAATGCAGAAGACGAACTTGAAACAAACACAAACGCGACTTCTACAAATCCATCACAACACCAGCATAATCATGAGCAAAGTGGATGATTCTTTTTCTCTTTCTGCATTTTCAACTATAGTTTACTGTATGTGCAGTTTGTATTGGGCAGTACACTACTTACTATTTGTTGAATTTGTGGATTACTACACTACTCTGATCATATACAAGATCGCATTGATAAACTTTGTCATTTTCATGAGGACAATGTGGTTTGCTTCGACTGCAACGATATCAGCCCAGAGGGCAGAAGTAGCGTTTCTTTCGCTGTCTGGGATATATGTTACGATGAACAAGAATTTCGATGAATTCCTTAAGCGACGTTATGAGCGTGCGAATGAACTCACTTTATGGAAAATTTATGTCATCAGGAAAGACATGATCATTAGCTGCTTTGCTGCATTGTTGACGTATGGCATTTTAATGGCAACTTTAGGAAACAACAATCACGATTAAAGCTAATTTTCAACAGTGTTCCTCGTTTGCTTATGGTAATTAATGAAATAAAAATTCTGTTGCAGCAATGACAATAACACAGAACTCTAAATACATTATGGAGCCATGAAAGGTGAAGTTGGGGCTCTTAACTCCATGTTTTCAAATAGATTATAAGCATCGCCTACAGAACTTCGATAATTTAGAGCATTTCATTAGTTGAAAAAAGAAATAGGAAATAGGTTTCTATGTTAATAATTTAAATGTTATTTTTCAGTATTTTTGTTGAGTTTTTTTATGTCTACCTTGTTTCTAGATATTCAACATTACTCCCTACAACAAAATTATTACATGCAGAGGAGGATATGTTCATGAAGTACCGCCAGCTATTCTCAATACACCAGATAGCTATTACCCGTTGCTTCCGCTTCCATGCATAAACTAAATCAATTTTTTAAAATATATATAACCCTTATTTGCCTGATATTATGGCCTAATGTATTCAATAATTCCTTTTTAATTGAAATAACGTTCATTTCTCTTAACTATTCATCACTTCATTAAAAATATGCGCTGAAAAATTTCTGTTCTCAAACGTTCACGCTTTATTAGAAAAATTTGTTTTCAGAGAAATAAATAAATTACAGATCAGAATAATTATAAAGTTTAATATTTATGACTGAAATTCCATTGTAAAGCTACTCTTAATGAAAATAGTAATACTTGATGTGTTTAGGTTTTGTATGTATTCATTAATTGTCTGCAATCAGTTAATATTTGTTAGTTGATATGAAAGCTGCTCTAAATTTATGTTTCAAATATTAAATACAATACTTGTTACTTTGAGAAATACGAAGACGCAAATCAAATAAATTAGGTAGAAGTCCCTGGTTTAATACTCTTAATTGTTTTTGTATTTTTTTTCCTTGTGTAAAGCATGCTCTATCTCAATGTATAAAAATCATGTATTCATCGAAATCTTAACAATTTGAACCATTTTAGGTGAGTGCATACGGTTAACATGGAGGTCATTTTACACGACAATGCAAAATTTCAGCTCGCGTTCCTCCCCTAACGCTTCTTCACTATAGTAAATTTAATAATCGTGATTTTTATTTTATTTTTTTGGAAAAAAAAGGAACACGGCTAACGTCTAAGTTGCGAACAGGAAGTTTCTAAAGACCTTGTAGAAAATGTGACTTCTCAGGGCCCATTTTGAAGGGGACTTGGCTTTATCTAAATACATACGGTCGTTTTATCTTTTTTTGGCTGAAGGTCGAATACTTTTTTACCATAGTACTGCTTTATTTACCTAGCAACCTTCGAGTTGTGGAGGAGGCGCAGGTTCGATTTCTGCCAGGTGCATTCCTTCCTGGGTGTATTTATCTCTTTTGTGTCAGTAAACATTCATTATGTGTGTCTATTACTTGATGTTGTATGTCTTGTGCCTGGCGCAGCATGGCCAAATATGGCCCTTGCGCCATAAAACCCCTAAACCCAACCAACCTCCAGTGATATTTGCTTTCTAAATTTAAAATCAGACCTATAAATTCAAGTACAGATATTAACTGTACGTTTTAAAGGAAAATAAACATTTATTAAATCTTTACTAAGATTTTGAAGGAAGCAACATTTTAGGAATTCTTTTTTAAATACCTTTGTAGATAGCATATTGCCTCACTAGTATCCAAAATGATAGTGTTTCTAAAATGTGATATTCAATTAAAGGTACAAAAAGTGTAAATGGAATCTTGATTCTCATCTCATAATATTGATAAATCAAGGTAATCAAATTAATAATTATAAATGTGGTCAATGAATGAAATAAAAAACAAAACTTCTGAATAGCCAAATTCTATTTATTTGTATTGAAGTTTAAGGCATCAAGAAAGAAAATAACATCGGGATTTGAAACTACTATTTAGAAAGTCTTTGCACACAATCTTCTATAAATTCTATGGTAGGCACTAAATAAATAATCCATACAAATAATGTATTCAATAATGATAGTCTGGAAAGAAAAAGTTTGATGTTTTTTTTATCAGTTTCTGCTTGATTTTTCTGAATAGTTTATTTCTTTTCAAAATGTTTCCTTTAGATTTCCTGATTGAAAAATTAAGTTATCTGAATTGAACAAGGTTATCGAGACACTGGTGATTCCATCATTGGTAAACTGAATATATCTCTATCTTTATTTCTTTCGTCACTAAATCTTAAATTAGGTTCGGATTAAATCTTTTTTTCTCATGTTCCAATTGAAACGATGTAGAATGTAAGAGTAGCTTTCATGAAGTATGCCTGACCAGATAGTTCTCTCTTCGCGATCCACACAAGGAATATTTTTAATCTTTTGCTTCTAGATCTTCCTTCCTGGGTACATTCGAGCACAGTGTACGTTTTTGTGTCGTAATATTTTTCGTTACCTTCGTATCTGGTTTCACAAAAGCATCTGGTGAATTTCCACAAGCCAAAGTATTAATTTTATCATGTCCTTTAGAGGTATTCACAATCTCGGCGCTTTCGTTTATTTTATTAAGTGAATTTCCGCAGGCGAAGTTTTATGCTTCTTTTTTTTCTTGGGATGCGTCGGTAATCTTGTTAATCTCTTATTTCCACTGAAGTATTCGGAGGATAGTTCCAGGTAAGAATTCTCGTTTTCTTGTTCTTTTCACAATCATATTCATCGTCATTTTCATTATCTCCACAATTAAATATTCATCAAATTTTCCACTATCCCCACAATCGTATACATCATATTTTCCATCGTGTCCATTATCTCCCCAATCATATTTTCGATTATCCCCACAATCACATAAATCAAGTAGTCCATCATTTTCATTATCTTAATAATCAAATTCATCAAATATTCCATTATCCCCACAATCATATACATAAAATTTTCTATCATATTTACTGTCTCCACAATCATATAAATCACCCTTTTTATAATTTTCGAAATCTCCACAAACATATCCATGAACTTTTCTGTCATTTTAATTATCATCGCAATCATAGTCATTCAACTGATCCATCAATTTCATTACCACCATAATCAAACTCATCAACTTTTCTATCAATTTCACTATCCCCACAATCGAATTCATCAATTTTTCTAATATCTCCACAATCATATCCATCAATTCTTCCATAATTTTCATTATCTCCACAACCAAGTTCATCAACTTTTCCGTAAAATCCCCAATCATATCCATAAACTCTTCCACCGTTTTCATTATCTTCCCAATCAAATTCATCAACTTTTCCATTATTTCCACAATTCCATCAATCAACTTTCCTATCATTTTCATTGACACCGCAATCATATTTATCAGCTTATCCAGCATTTTAATTATCACCAGAATCATATTCATCAACTGATCAATCAAGTTCATTATCCCTACAGTCAAATTCAACATCAGTTTCGTTATTCCCACAATCATATCCATCGACTTTTATGTCATTTTCATGATCCCCTCGATCACATTCATGAACTCTATCATTTTCATTTCCCTCACAATCTTAATGATCTTTTCCATGATTTTCATAATCCCCGCTATCATATTCATCAATATTTCCATCTTTTTCATCATCCCATAATCATATTCATCAGCGTTTCCATCATTTTCAGTCGCAAGTGCTTCGGTGGTTGGAGGTTTCTGTGCGCTGTTTTCGTTTACAACCTGAAGCGATCCGTTTCCATATTCATCATCGTCATTTGCTTTTAAGATTATTTTGATGGATCCGGTGGCATGGTCTTTTACCACTTTTCTTACTTTCTCCTTTACTTCGATATTTTCGCTTTTAATCAAGCCGATATCCAATTTTTTATCCTTATCTTCTTCGATAGTCAGAGCCAGCATGAAATATACCATCAGCGGTACAATATAAGTTGCTTCGCCGATGACAATCAGTCTAAATAGTCCCCACATCCAAGGGAATAAATATAGCCACTCCACAACCGTTGTTTTATTCATATTTAAATCACTAGAAAATCATCAAACGAGTTATAATATTTGCCGACTGAAGTAAAGTAAATCGATTGCTTGTGTGATTTTATTCTCAAAAACACCGCTGAAGAAAGCTATTGTTGGAAGAGTGCATATTGGTCTATCCCTTTATTACGTCTGTAGCTTAATTACTATAACAATGTAAGGCATTCAACTTAAAGATCTTTGAGAAACAACACTGATCAACAATTGAAATTTAAACATACAGGGCGACCTGTAAAGTCCTTTTAAGCCCTTTAAATTTGAAACAGCGTCTCGTATAGTCAAGGAAGTAACGTTTACCTATAATAAAGTGACTATGCTGAATTTATTGAGACAGCTTACAGCGCTCTTAGCGGCGAAATAAGGAAGTTATAAAAATAACTCGAACACTAAAGGTGTTCGGCCAAAAAGTTCAATTTAGAAAAATGTGCGCAATACCATAATAAAAGCACAGGGAAAAGTTTCATGGAGTTATCTGTAAAATTGGCGGAGATATTCGCGATTGAAATTTGAACTATTCCATGCCTTGAAAAAGGATCGTCCAGAAATTCAAAAACGTGTTCTCCGGTGTTATACAGTTTTTCTGAGTTAAGCAACGACGAATTTAAATTCAAACAACAAAGGAAGTAAAAAAGATAAATAAAAAAATATCTGAAAAACGCACTCCGGAAAATAAAAAAAAACTGACGATCCGAAATCACAAATTTCGCGCAACAACTCTCGGCTAAAACCTCTCGGATATACAGCCACGAACGAAGATTTACTATTTAATAATTTTATCCTGATAAACTTTGAGCAGATGAGAAAATGTCAGAAACAAATGCGCGTTATTCAGTGTGGCACATTCGAAAAGTAAAAGACACAGATGAGCAAAAGCAAGAAATATATTGATAAACAAAAACACAGCGAGTGTGTCAAAAAGGTCACCATCGGCGACAATACACATTTGTATTCGATCAAGCACGCCGGCATGCACATTCCTTGTCATCTGCGGTGTGACAGTAACGCAGCTATCGATAATACGCTGCCGCAGATCCAGCAAACTTGTCGACGGAGCTTCATACACCCGATCTTTGATGTAACTACAGAGCAAGAAATCGAGTGGGGTAAGACCTGATGATCGTGGAGGCCATTCAACACAGTCACCGTAGCCGATTATCTGTTGGCCAAATCTGTTGTTAAGAAACTGTCGCACTGCGTGCGGTTTGTGCGGCGGGGCATCATCACGTTGGCAATTCCACATCACACCAACGCGAGGACTTTGAGGCTACGACGGATTTTGCGTGCACTAGCCCCTTTTTTACGCGTCGGTATTAGGATCGAACTCACAACCCTCTGGTTGGCAGTCCGTCACTCTACCAACCGGGCTACCTCGGCCCCCAAAGTTTATCAGGATAAAATTATTAAATAGTGAATCTTCGTTCGTGGCTGTATAACTGAAGGTTTTAATCGTGTATTTTAATTGTTGCGCGAAAATTGTGATTTCGGATCGTCAGTTTTTTTTTATTTTCCGGAGTGCGTTTTTCAGATGGTTTTTATTTATCTTTTTTTACTTTGTCCCTTTTTCAAGGACGAACCCTTTTTCAAGGCATGGAATTGTTCAAATTTTAATCGCGAATTTTACAGATAACTCCATGAAACTTTTCCCTGTCTTCAAAAGACCAGTAGCAGCTACTAAAGCATATTAGTTGCATAGAGATAAAAAATAAAGAAAATCAATGAAACAGATCACCATAGTTATTGCGTTCAGACAATTTCAAAGTCGTTATCCTAAAAGAATTAAAATAAATCTACACTGCTGGCCACCCAAATTGCAACACCAAGAAAGACAAGAGATATAACAACAAAATTTATTTTGTAGATAACATGTTGACCAAGTATCAAATGATTAAATTTATAGACTTCTGTGAAGTGTGGTTCCTGCCAAAATCAGTAGCCAGAGTAGCCGCCATTGTTGGTGATCACCGCTGCCACACGCCTCGGCATTGATTCAAAGAGACTTTGGATGTGTTCTTGGGGTACAGCAGACCAAGCAGCTTCCACACGTTGCCAGAGTTGATCTGGTGTGGCAGCTGGGGATGTATTCTGGGTCAATCGTTGAGCAACCATGGACCACATGTTTTCTATCGGCGAAAGATCCGGAGAGCGAGCTGGCCAGGGAAGCAATTCAATCTGGCGATTGACGAAGAACCCTTGGACAATGCGTGCCACGTGTGGTCGCGCATTATCCTGTTGAAATATGGCTGTGGGCAAGCCCTGAAGGTAAGGAAGGACAACTGGCTCCAACACCTCGGAGATGTAGCGCTGGCTGTTTAAAGTACCGGCAATGCGTACTAGAGGAGTGCGAGAGTGATATCCAATACCGCCCCATACCATAATACCCGGTGCAGGACCAGTGTGGCGGTGCATAACGCAGCTATTCAGCATCCTCTCTCCACGGTGTCTCCAGACTCGAATCCGACCATCGTGGTGTTGCAGACAGAAGCGTGACTCGTCAGTAAAGACAATTTCATTCCATTCTGCCGTCCACATCCTTCTTTCATCGCACCATTGGCGGCGGAAAAGTCTGTGGTTCTGCGTCAAGGGTAGACGAAGCAATGGACGTCTTGCGGACAGACCACTCTGCTGTAAACGGCGTCGAATGGTACGCGCAGACACTGGATGATGCGGTACAGACTGAATGTGCTGTGCTATGGTTCGTGATGTGGCTGAGCGATCCGTCACTGCCATACGCACAATATGCCTGTCATCACGTGAAGTGGTGCACTGAGGTGAATGCGATCGAACACGTCGGTCCGTCGTACCCTCCTGCATCCAACGATCACATATCCGCATTACAGTTGTTTGGTTTCGTCCAACACGACTACCGATTTCCCTGAAAGATAATCCACAATCTCGGTAGGCCACTATCCTTCCTCTGTCGAACTCGGATACTTGATCAAAAGATGATCGCTGTTTTCTACGAGGCATAATTGATCGTTTTTTTTGAAAAAATCACAAGAAAAACACAATTGCCGTACTTGAAATCGTCGAAATCTCCAAGCCTTAAATAGCGCTTTGAAATGGCGCCACAGGCGCGCGTGATGTGCGTCTGCGCTGAAATTCTAATCATTTGCATATCTCACCTCCGCTAATGCATGTTGTAAATTTCATATTATTTGCATGCTTCCTTCAGGGTGTTGCATTTACGGTGGCCAGCAGTGTATATATCATCTTTCTGCCTTCTCGTTATTTTTCTGACCGTATAGCAGGAGGAAACGTTATTTTCTGTGCTGATTTCGCAGACTTAGTTAACGAACTTTCTGAATAAGGCCATTGATGGATATTTGTCCTTTGTATCATGGATTTTTGTGATAAAAAGTTTGAATCATTTGAATAGAGAAAATTTGCAGTACATTTACGCTACATTTCCAATATTGGGGTACGTTGTGAGTCAATTTTATTCGTTATTATCGGGTAATGTTATAAAGCAGAAAATCGGTAGACATCATGTTATTTATCAAGGATTGTTATGGAAAGGGTGTATAGGTGTGTGCGTTTTGTTGTGGAAACCTGATGGGTTTGATTTTTGACTGTTATTTGCATCAATAATAAAAACGCTGTTCTGTTTTGAGTCACATCCAGCTGAATTGGCAAGTTGAGACATATCTTGCATTACAACATTTGGAAACACGCCGATGTTTCCTTGAAAGAAGCATTAGACAAAAAATGAACCCATCAGATGCAAATCTACAGAGGATTCTCTGGCCTGTATTAATACTTCTACATTTACTTGGATTTGACTTGTTACGCAGTGGTTCGCAGAAAAAGAGCAGAGTTTGTTACTTCCTTGGAAAATGCCCGATGTACTTCACTATCTTTCTGATTTTTGGAAAAGTTTTCATTCAATTGTCTCGTATCATATATGTGACCCATAGAAAGGCTGACATAGTAAATTGCTGCGGTATTTTATTACAGATAATAGTTTATTTCTCGGCTTACCGATGTCGTGATCAATTTCGTTCTGTGCTACAAAGTTTGTCGGAAAATTTCAAGCATTTAGAACATTCTATTGCGTTTAGAAAAATTCGATATTCTGTACTATTCTACACTGCTGCAGGGTTGTTTGTATCTGCGTCGAGTAACACCGTTAACTTCGGTTCCGAGGAAGAAAAGCGGCTTGTTTATGGCCTGAATAATTCAACGAGTTTCAGCATTGCAATTTTCCAAATTCTGGGTACCATAGAGAATCTTTACTGGTTCCAAGCTTCAAGCCATTTTTTTCTATTCAGCTTATATTATACCACTATCTGCGTGCTCCTTAAATCGACCTTCGATTCCCTTGTAACACAAATGCAGAAGACGAACTTGAAACAAACACAAACGCGACTTCTACAAATCCATCACAACACCAGCATAATCATGAGCAAAGTGGATGATTCTTTTTCTCTTTCTGCATTTTCAACTATAGTTTACTGTATGTGCAGTTTGTATTGGGCAGTACACTACTTACTATTTGTTGAATTTGTGGATTATTACAGTGCTCTGATCATATACCAGATCGCATTGATAAACTTTGTCATTTTCATAAGGATAATGTGGTTTGCTTCAACTGCAACGATATCAGCCCAGAGGGCAGAAGAAGTGTTTCTTTCGCTGTCTGGGATATATGTTACGACGAACAAGAATTTCGATGTATTCCTTAATGGACGTTGTGAGCGTGCGAATGAACTCACTTTATGGAAAATTTATGTCATCAGGAAAGATATCATTATTAGCTGCTTTGCTGCATTGCTGACGTATGGAGTTTTAATGGCAACTTTAGGAAACAACAATCACGATTAAAGCTAGTTTTCAACAGTGTTCCTCGTTTGCTTATGGTAATTAATGAAATAAAAATTCTGTTGCAGCAATGACAATAACACAAAACTCTAAATACATTATGGAGCCATCAAAGGGGGATTCGAATTCTTAACTCCATGTTTTTTTTAAATAGATTATAAGCATCGCCTCCAGAACTTCGTTAATTTACAGCATTTCATTAGTTGAAAGAAGAAATAGGAAATAGGTTTCTATGTTAATGTAATATTTTAAATGTTATTTTTCAGTATTTTTGTTGAGTTTTTTTATGTCTACCTTGTTTCTAGATACTCAACATTACTCCTTACAACAGAATTATTACATGCAGAGGAGGATATGTTCATGAAGTACAGCCAGCTATTCTCAGTACACCAGACAGGTATTACCGGTTGCTTCCGCTTTCATGCACAGACTAAATCAATTTTTAAAAATATATATAACCCTTATTTGCCTGAACAAATATAATTATGGCCTAATATATTCAATAATTCCTTTTTAATTGAAATAACGTTCATTTCTCTTAATTATTCATCACTTCATTAAAAATATGGGCTGAGTAATTTCTCTTCTCAAACGTTCATGGCTTTATTAGAAAAATTTGTTTTCAGAGAAATAAATAAATTACAGATCAGAATAATTATAAAGTTTAATATTTAAGACTGAAATTCCATTGTAAAGCTCTCTTAATGAAAATAGTAATACTTAATGTGTTTAGGTTGTGTATGTACTTATTAGTTGTCTGCAATTAGTTAATATTTGTTAGTTGATATGAAAGCTGATCTAAATTTATATTTCAAATATTAAATACAGAGGCTGTTCGGACATGTTTTTGAACGATTTTGATGAGCTGTAAAAAAATTGTATGCTACGAAAGAATTTTATTTTCACAGCAGTTAAATAGTTAAAGTATAACTTATCGTCTGCTAACTCAGAGTTTCGTTTACTTTCGAAATGGCGCTTTTAAATAAGAAATGGATGTAAGGCTGTTTCCTCTCTTTCCGAAGAGAATTATGCTTATTCAATTATTCAAAAACGCTGTAAAGGTCATGCTTTTTTTATATATAAAGGTACGATATGTAATATTATTAATGAGAAAGGTAAAAACGTAACAGTTTAAAAATACTTCCAAAAAAGTATCCTAAAAAGAAACATTTCTGAGAATATTTGTAAGGTAAGATCTTTAAAGAGAATCCGCCAAGTCAAAGGACTATGGCAAAGTGAACGTGAGAACTTTCTCTAAGAGATTTATGATTGTTGCCGGTTTTGCATATAATGGAAAATTAAAAGTAAAAAGAGGGGGAAAATGTAAAAATCAACTCCCACATATTATCAAGACCCTATTTTATCCCCAATATTCAAAAAAGAAATACCATATCTTTACCCACAGTGCCAACAATCAGTAGAACTGCATAAGGGTAAAGCAAGCAGCCACACAACTAAATCGACTATTAAATTCTTGGAAAAAATGGAACAAGAAACTGGTATCAAGTCCCTTTACTGATATTCCTGCTAAGTCTCCAGATGTTTCACTCCTGGACTTTTGTGCTTTTGGACTTTTAAAAAGGGCATTATCGAAACGTCGACCGAAAACCATTCAAGGACTAGAAAACTGTGGAACAAGAATGGGACAAAATACCACTGTCGATACTACAAAAGTCATTATTATCATGGAAATTAAGGTGTAGAAAGATAGTTAACAATAAGGGATATCAAATGAAACATTTAAAACACAAAAATTTCATGTAACAAAATTAGCTTTAGTGCATTAAAATCGTTCAAAAAATGTCCGAACAGCATCTGTACAATACTTGTTACTTTGAGAAATATGAAGGCGCAAATCAAATAAATTAGGTAGAAGTCTCTGGTTTAGACTCTTAATTGTTTTTGTAATTTTTTTGCTTGTGTAAAGCATGCTCTCTCTCAATGTATAAAAATCATGGGATCATCGAAATCTTAACAATTTGAACCATTTTAGGTGAGTGCATACGGTTAACATACGGTTTCAAGGAAAGTAAAGGGGAAATATTCATTTCTTTAAAACATCTCAACTCTTTGTTCGACATGGAAATCTTGGAGCTACCGACACAAGCAAAGTAATTTACTTTAGAACAGTTTTAGAAACAATATTCTAAATATAGCAATATCTTTTTTAATTTTACTTATATTGATTTATTTTTTATAATTTCTTACTCAAAATTCCAACTGTCTTGCATATGCAATTTAGTCATTTGTTACGCTTAATTTTTAAAATCGAACACAACTAATACGTAATTTCACCAATTAAAGATTTGCGTATTTTTGCGTTCATTCAAAAAAATTCTCTTTCAGAAATTCAAATATAATTTTTTTAATTGAGTATATACATCACAATAATTCAAATTACATTCTCTGATCCGATTTTAGGATGAATACTATGATATATATAATTATGTGACATTATGATTCTAAAAGGTGGTGATGGCATACTATCCTATTACACTGCATTATTACTTTTTTGTAAAGTAATACTTATACTATATATTTTGCTAATAACAGTCTTCATTCAGAATGTAGAATTTTGAATACCAATTACTTTTGCTTATATCATAGTCATCATACAAAATCTAGACTTTTGAATATCAATTATTTTTCTTAATCATTCAAAACAGAATACCAATTATTTTTGTAGTAAGTCTTATTCAGTATATCATTTCACATTAAAAATAGTCATTTCTAGTTGATAGGTTAGATAGATTGGTTTTGTATATTCCAAATTCAGTGCGCAGCAATGTGCATGTTTTTTGTTTTGATTACAAAGTAATAATTTATATAAAAAAACCGAATGTATAATAATAAATTAAGTAGCTTCAAAACTATTATTTTTCAACTTTATTTCCCAAGTTTATCACGTACAGCGACTCTAATGCGTTGAAACAAGTTTTTTGTCGATGCTTACGTAGATTTGGTTACGTTATTAGATTATCATGATTATATATTTTAAATAATTATTTTTTTTATAATTATTTTAGTTTCTAAATATTAACTCAGATCCGACGGTTAGGTTGCTTGATTTCCAACCCCAATCGTGGAGTATTTTAATCCTCTATTCAAACCTTGAATTTTAGGACATTGTATTAATTTTGAACTCCAGCATTTTAGAAATTGGAAGAATTTCTAAAATGCTGGTATACGAATACATGTCATGAGCAATAACTGGAATACACATTGGAAATTAGGGTTATCCCCTTACTTAGCTAAGTCTATTTCAAAAATTTTGTGTGTGTTCGATTAGTCATACTTGGTGTTGATGACATTGAGTTCTAAACCTTCGGACATATTTATGTAACATTTCCTTGTGACAGAAAGTATCGATTATTCTGTCTTCTCAGCGTATTGGTTGTCACTATCTCATTTTCATCTTTTATTGCGCTCACAATCCTGATAACAATTTTACAGTATGCTCACAATCCAAGATTTTACACTGAAAATAATGGAATGACTAAATATAAATCCCTGGGGAAGTTTTGGGGTTGCTCAAATAAAAAGTTGGTATGCGTTACATGCGAAATAGATTAGGTGGGTAGTTGGAACAACGTCGCACTAAATCAACACGACGGGCTAATGGCGACGCAAAATAGATTGGAATGATTCATACGTAATTGTTATAGAATCATCGACCTTTTAATGAAATAGACTTAGCATGTACCGCAGCTTCATGTTATTTTTTCCAGTTGCTCGGTTTAATGATCTGTCACATGGTTGTGGGAAAAGCATGAATCCTAAATTATTGATTGGTTAAAGTAATTATCCACCGTGATCAAAAACACTTGTCTGATATTCGACAGGCAATCGGTTAAATCGATTCGTATGTCCACGTGATTTAGCCTTCAGAGATCTTAGGACAGTGACTCCGCCCACATGATCCGTCTATTTCATTAGAAGGTCGATGTATAGAATACCGTAAGCATACAAGCTACGTGGGAAAAAATTCTACACCCTAAGCTTTACTCATTACAGTGTATGTATACACTAGAAATCACGAAAATTGACTTGAATATTGATTTTGTTTTTATTGCTTCAAATTATTTCACAATTTCTTAGTTTTTAAGCGATACCAAGATCTTGTAAATATTCGGAATACTTTTCTAGTTACAAGGGTTTTTCGTTAGGTACTATCACCAGTACAAACACGTTTCCGGAACTTTAAACTCACTTTCTGAAGAACTGTGTTTTTGCAATACGATGCTTTGTTCAAACGGTGATAAGGCAACAATGAATTTATCTATCATAATTATTTTTGTATCATTATAATATATATAATACAATGGATGTTTACACTCTCAGAGTTATTAGTAATAAATTAATTTTTAAATGTTGAAATTCCTGAAAAAATCTTGATATTTTCGACTTCCTTGGTGAAAACAATTGTAAAAAATAACCTATTTCCTCTAGCAACTTGATGGAGGGTCAAAACATGAAGACTAAAATCGGGAATAATTTACAACAGGAATTGTCGTTCTGAACACATTATAATCTGAGATATCGCTGTTCAAAAAAACATGCAAATTAGCTGATTGTATCTAATTTAGATAATTAATGATTAGCTTAATCGGATTTTTTCTTGATGAAATTATTTTAAGCATAAGCCAATGACTTGTTGGAAAAAAGCTGTACTTTTGAAGTCAAATTTTAAAAAAAATATCTTCTAGTGTATACGTACACCTTATGTCATGCAAAGAAAAATAACTCAATGAGCACCAGACTAAAGATCATCACATCCTGGTTTAGGAAAGCTAAAAGACTCATATCTCGAAATTTTTGACTTAGTGTGTTTCACTTGTACGGCAACGATATAAAAGCTAAAAATCGTGCTGCAATGAATAATTGTAAATTTTAATGCAATAAACAATTTTTAACTACTAAAACAAAACAAATGTGACACCACTAGACACAGAATAGTAACAATGCTTAAAGTAATAATTAAAAGTAAACTATGCATAGTTACTTCTAAACTGTTTTGAATCGTGAGTGAAAAGCAATCCTGTAAAGAAATTCGAAACCTTAGATTTCTGGTATACAAATTTGTACAAGGCCTCACATTGAGTTGAAGCTTTTTGAAGATTTTTTCCTCTGAAGTAAATTGAGAAATATTGCTCTACATTAGCAGTAACGCATCTCGAGTAGTTCATTACATCTAAACTGGCGTGCAAAACTTAAGGGACAGTAAGGTTTTCAGATAATAATTTGCTGAGAAGTGACCAGGATGTGAAAAAATTATACAAAAGATAGATCTGGAGTTAGTAAAACGTTGAGCAAAACAAAATGACAAGAACACAAGTGAGAAGTAAAGACTTTGGATGAAATGGTAACATTGCACTGGGTGCCATGAGACCAAAGGGTAACGGTAGAAACTTAAATAAAGAGAGGGGTAATCTGTATAACCACCTCGATACAGACTTCACCGAATTGGTAAACTGAGAATGAGGTTGGGGATGAGTTTTTGGGGTATCAGAACCCATTTCTATTGAAAAAGACGGAGCATGTGCTTGCAGCTTTGCTTTTTTCCTCTGGTCGCTTGGTTTGAAGATCTGTCACGTGGTTGTGGGGAAAAGCATGAATCTTAAATTATTAATTGGTTAAAGTGATTATCCACAGTGATCATAAACACTATGCGCTTTGATAGCCAATCGGCTAAGTCGATTCGTAAGATTAAGTGATTTACCCTTCTAAGATCTTACAATAGAAGGGTAAATCAGCATGATGATTCTGTTGGTACTTTCTAAGGAAAGTACCAACAGAATCATCACAAAGAATATTATTCAAAGAAAGGTACTGATAATCTTTCCAAAGGATTCTATTCTAAGTAAAGGTCTAATAGTATCTTTCCAAGGGATTCTATTCTAAGGAAAGGTCTAATAGCATTTTTCCAAAGGATTCTATTTAATAGAATTGTCTAATATAGAATCTGTCTAAAGATTTCTATAAGAAAAGGACCAATATAATATTTCCAAAGGTTGAAAGAATCCATAGGTTTTTCCAGCTAATGGTAATGTTATTTAGTCATTAAGCGTGTTGTGGGGTTGAAACAATACCACATTACTCAGAAATCTCGTAACGCTCAGAGGATTAAAAGTAGGAATGCTCCTTAAGTTTTGCACGACAGTGTATAATATCCAATGTAACCAATGAATTAGTTCAACGTCTCCCCGTTCCCTTAATGCATGTCCTCATCAATATCAGCTTCAAATTGCCTCTTGATTTCCTTCAGAGCCTCGGGGCTCCTCATCAATTGCAGAGTTGTTAATGCCATGGCCTTGCTGACGAGTAAAGTAGGCTCCTGAGCGCTTTGAGATCCGGCAGCTTCAGTGAATTTCCTCGTGTGGTTCATGCCCTCACATGGGATGAGATAGAGGGGGTGAATGGATGGTACTATGTGTGATACGTTACCCATATCCGTAGAGCCTCCCGGTTCAGTTCCTGGGCGGGTCTTGGTATTGAATCCTGGAATGGGAAAAATGGGATTTAGACTTACAGGAAATTGTTACATCACGACTCGATATATCGCACATTATTACTTTTCCCCCACTGAATTTCGAGTTAATGAACAGCATATAAATATCGATATGTTACTTTAGAATTTTGAGCTCAAAAGTCACGTGTTTCGAGCAGTTGTCCTTACTGAAGTTTTGCAAAAGATATCCACATATCGACAAACCAAACTTTGACTTTATCGGTAACAAATATTTAGGTGTCTTGAAAACGTGAATGAGATCTAATTCTGTTTACGAACATATTTGACGCACTTAAGTTAAAAGGTTTCGCCATCGATCTTGCAGTTTTACAAACATTTAAATAAAAAAATGCGCAATTTAATGAATAGTTTGTTCCCTTTAATTTTCATTAAGCATAAAACGTCAATTATTTGTTACGCTCAGAGTTTCGATAAATTTTGAATGTTCATTTTTTTCAAGTTGAAGCACTATTCATTCAATCGATAAATAATGAAATGTTGCCTGCCAATCAATCACTTGTCCAACGCTAACACTTCACTATTAATCAATAAAATGAACTTGGAACTCTGTAGTATAATGTAACTGTGCATTAAAGGTTGTGTGTGAAATTCGTTGAATGCATTTCCTGATATTAGCATATCAAGGATATTACATAGTGCAACATGAAACAAGTTTTCAATCGTTTCATCATTGTAAGCAGATGTATTTTATGCGTGACTCTTTCCGTGCATTTCTACGTGTAAGGCTTTACGCATAGTGAATAAGTATGAATGGATGTAGTTTTTATGGCACAAAGGACAATCTAGGTCAAACTGCGGCAAGCACCGAGTTAGGGAATCGATAATTGAGTTAATCTCATACCGTATATGCATATTTTGCCCCACCATTCACATTTCTTTGGTAGGTATGTATTTTAGTTAACATCACACTGGAGTAACACAACGGGTTACCAGCGACGGTCCGGGATCAATCCCCTAATGGAAAGATCCGACAACACCACCACGTAATTTCGAACCACGGTCATATGACGAGGCAACATCTGAGCTGGCACCCCACTCTCCAAACTTCCACACCACGCCAACGTGAGGACATTTGAAGCCATGACAGATTTAACATGCACCATCCCCCGTGTACATGACGGTCTTTGGCTGGACCGAGTTTCGAACTCGCAACCCTCCGAATGCTTATCCGTTACTCTTCCAAGCGGGCTACAGCTGCCCTAATTTTCATTTAAGAAGCACAAGTCAAATTTTGCTGACTTTTGCAAGTAAATTTCATTTTCATGTACTTAAAGCCACTTTGTTTGCTCTTAACTTCTTTTATACTTAAGGCGAATTATGATTCAATGGAAATTATCGTCTAGTATTTATATTGATGTTAAAACTGATTGAAATATATAGATTGTATAAATAGCTGTAACATTTCACTGGTTTATTTTTAAGCGCTATGAAAAGAGAAATAACTACATCACTTCCTAAACTTACTATTAGGTTGATGCAAAAGTTCGTCCCGTTTTTTTAACAAAAGTTGAAGAAAAATTTCATTTACTAAAAATTATATTTAATCAATATAGTATGTGCCGTTCTGTTCGATGACCTTTTTTCCATCTCTGCTGTAGCTGCATAATTCCGCGCTTATAGAGGTTCTGAAGTTTCTGGCTAAAGAACTGATCCAGGTGACGAAACTTTCTGAACCACTTACGACATGTGGAATCGTCATTGGCCCTCACCCTACACATCACATATCTTCTTTTGCGTCTGCGAAGCATTCTTGCCTTTTCGGAAATAAATAAGTCGAAAATGCTCCTCATTTTCTTCCGTTTTCAATGCTTAGAAAAATCTTAAAAACGCAACTAAATAACACAATTTTTTCCCCAAGTACTCGCTGAAATTCCTTCTTTCGAGCAGCATCAAAGCTCTACACATGTGAAGTACATAACAGGTTTCGCGATGCAATGCCATCTAGCGCCAAAAACGGTACGAACTTTTGCATCAACCCAATCTTTCAGAAATAAAATTACCAACCTAGACGTTCTGCGTAACTTTTAAAGGTATCAGCTAAGATTCGATTCGTGATGAGATTCTCGTACGCATTGCCTTTGTCGTAACGGAAATAAACCTCACATCCAGTCGCTGTTGCCGCACTTGTCATGCAAGCTTCCACTCTGGACTGAAGACTCTTCAGCTCCCCTTTCGTCAGAGCTCGGACCTGCACTCGCATGCTTGATTCTGCTGGGATGACGTTTTCCACAGTACCTCCGTTGGTGATGATAGCTTAGACATAAGAAAGAAGAATTGCACTGTATTGAATTGAAGAATTGCACTCAAAATAGTAAATCGATCAGGGACGTAATCAGAGGGAGGACTCGTCCACCCCCGAAATGTTCTCGATCTTACAAAAATAAATTCTGAAGCTAGCTTAATAGACGTAAATTGAAGTTTTCAAGATCGAGATCAAGATATGGTCAGTTTTCTTCAATTAACGAGATATCTCGTCCATAAAAATCTGGTCCCTTCTGCTAATTACGAGATATATCGTCTACAATAAGGTTAACAATAAGGCTTTTTTGGATATAGAAAAACGCGATTTCGGGGGAAACGGAAATTCTGTAGGATATAGAAAAATGGGAGAAGATTGGCGCCTCCAAAATTATTTTATGACCGATTTGAATCTGTGGTCTATCCACAGTAAAGCAGAAAAAGTAGAAAGTAACAGATGATTATAATCATATGTACAGATCGTTTACCCATTTTAATGTCTCAAATCAAATGAGTAATGTTCCAACAAACAGTTTATTGCTTGATGAGACCAGACCTATATATTTTCCAAAGGCTAAATACAGTTTGTATCTTGAGTTGTTTATACAGTTTCTACCCTGCATTTGCATCCGAAGACGATCTCATTTCCTATAATTTTAGTCACAAATGCTGCATTTCTTTCCAGAAAACCTTCTACTAGTTGATGTATTTAATTTGCACTAAAGAGATGTAAAAATAGGATCCACTATTTTCGGAAGGGGGTTCTTGAGCCCCCAGAGCTCCCCTTTAACTAAGTCACTGATCATGGTTACTGAAGTTGGAGATATATTTTCGGCAAGAAATGCAAATACAACAAAATGTACAGAAAGGCCAGCTTGTTTGCATAGGTTCCTATACTTAAGTTGACATTTCCAGACTGAAATCCACCATTTATTTAGCGTGGTATTAGAATTATCAAATGAATTTTGATTCTTAAGCGTATTATTGTATAACTTACTATAGATTCTGCATGTCGGCTTGATTTGTTGCCTTAGTTGAGAAAGGTTTTGGTAACAAGCCACAGCGGCGTCAAGGGCGTTTCTCCCTTCCCACGGGTAACCAGCGTGGCACTCTTTGCCCTTGAATTCGACTGAGTACTGAGCAAATATGCATTATTCATGAAAAGAATAATAAAGGGAATTAATTATAGAAAGAACCACACATAAACTATTCAAAATTAAAACTGATCTCTTATAAACATTCGACCGAAATATAGAGTATGAAGAAAAACGCAAACCCGTCAAGTAACAGGTGCAAGACAGTTATAGAAAAACAGTTTTTGAATCAATTCACATGATGAAAACAAATCTGAACAAATGATTTATATGATGATTCTTGCTCACCACACTATAAGCAATGCTTATAGCGCCGTGAGATTGCAAGAAATATTACCGTGTTAATTAACATAACAGTGAACTCTAATATTTTTGTCAAAAGTATTTTGTTTTTATATATAATTTAATATTTCGCACAAAGAAAGCAGCTATTAAACATGCTTACGATTCATTTAAATTTTGTTTTACTGTCTAAGTGAGCAAGATTACTGGAATTGAAAAATATTGATATCAATACCTTGTAATTTATTTGTATAACACTATTTTTGAAGCAAATATGAAATGTAATTAAACACATTAGAATTTTTAAGATCAAACCGTAAGTTCTATAATTCACTGTTCTCAGAAGTTACTTGGAGTCCTCAAAAGAGGCAAATTGTCAAGAATACAGTGCCAAACTCATAAACAAATACAAAAACTGTATTTGTGTTGTGGTTAACTAAGTGTCACAACACAATAATTATTTTACAATAAAGTAGTATACACTGCTGGTCATCAAAAATGCAACACCATGAAGGAGAAAAGATGCCAAAGCCATATTTATTATACAAATAACATAAGGTGCAAAGGTGAAATTATTGAAATTCCAGCTTCGTTTGACTTACGGAACGTGAAGAAATCGGTATTTTGAGTAGCTGCCATGGACGACAATAACTGCTGCTACATTGAAAGAGACGAGGTATGTCAGTTCATGCTGAATCCACACGTTTCCAAAGTTCATCTGGCGTAGCCACGGATAGTCTGTGATGTGCCAGTCTTCAAAGCTATCTTTTGAGGACATTGTAAAAATGTTTGCAGCCGAAAAAGCCCGTAAAGTTTTTAGTTCAAGCTTTCTGTGTTTAAATTAATTTTTTTCACATTTTGTCAATAGATTAAGAGATTGTGAAAAATGTCTAAGTATAATACTCAAGATAATAACTTAAGTAAAATCTGTTATTCCTAACTCTTGTTCCAGTTTTCCAAAATCCTTGAATGGTTTCCGGTCGACGTTTCGATAATTCTCTTTTTAAAAGTCCAAAAGCACAAAAGTCCATGGGTGAGATATCTTGAGATTTAGCAGGAATATTAGTAAAGGGTATTTATTGACTTGATACCAGTTTCTTGTTCCATTTTTTCCACGAATTTAATAGTGGATTTAGATGTGTGGCTGCTTGCTTTATCCTGATGCAGTTCTACTGATTGTTGGCACTTTGGGTAAAGATATAGTATTTCTTTTTTGAATATTGGGGATAAAATAGGGTCTTGATAATATGTGGGAGTTGATTTTTGCATTCCCCTCCTTTTTACTTTTAATTTTCCATTATATGCAAAACCGGCAACAATCATAAATCTCTTAGAGAAAGTTCTCACGTTCACTTTGTAATAGTCCTTTGATTTGGCTGATTCTCTTTTAAAAATAAAGATCTTACCTTACAAATATTCTCAGAATTTTTTTCTTTTTTGAATACTTTTTTTAGAAGTATTTTTACACTTTTACGTTTTTTTAATTTCTCATTAATAATATTACTTATCGTACCTTTAGATATGGAAAAAACATGACTTTTACAGTGTTTTTGGATAATTGAATAAACATATTTCTGTTTGGAAAGAGAGGAAACGTAGCCTTCCATCCATTGCTTATTTAAAAGCGCCATTTTTAAAGTAAACAAAACTGAGTTAGCAGCCGATAAGTTATACTTTAACTATTTAACTGCTGCGAAAATAAAATTATTTCGTAGCATACAATTTTTTTTACAGCTCATCAAAATCATTCAAAAAATGTCCGAACAGCCTGTGTATTTATCATAATTAAATATCCTATTCTAAAGCAACAGTCTGTTGATTTTGATGCAGCCAGCCCACACATATCCCGATATCATTTGATAAAACCTTTTCATTTCATTTGCAGCGATTATAAGTATGAAAGAATATACCAAACATGCTACTCTTCGATTATTTGTCAATGAAATATCTTAGAATTAATTAGGCATTTTATCTTGTACTAAAAATGAAATTGCTGCAAATTAATCTATTTACCTTTGAAATCAAGCATTTACCATCTAAGTTTAATTTGGACTAGTGGAATTAATATGTGGTGGCGATATCAGGTATTGTCGGGGAGGGTTTTGGTTTGGTTGGTCGGTGGGGGGGTGCCAAGGTGAGTTCTTGCCCCGGGTGAAAACTAGCCTAGTTACGTCTCTGGTTACGAACCGGGATGGCGATGGATAATGCAGGAGTCATGCACTCTGTCGCTACGGTGCCGCCAGACTCGCATGCGACCATCGTGGTGTTATTGACAAAGTCGATACTCCCCTGAAAAGACTATGCCATGCCATTCGTTTGTTCATGTGTGGCGTTCTACGCACCATTGCGATCGCTTGTGGTGAAGAGTCAAAGGTAGTTTCAGTGATAGACGCCTTGAAAAAATTCCCCGCTGCTGCAAACAACGTCAACCTGTGTGCTGACACAGGTTGCTGTACAACATTGTTGTGCACATCCAAATTCTTGAGCTATGGTCTACTGCAACATCTAGATAATAAGATAATCTAGATAATAACATACATGATTATACATACATGATGATACAATACTGCAACATCTAGATGTTGCAGTATTATCTGTTATAGTCATACGTGCAAGAGATCTGTCCTCTCTTTTGTGTGACGAGATTGCTACAATCGTTAACTTCGGTCAGTTCGTCCCTCCTGCATCCACTGATTCCATATTGATTGCTGTGGTTTGATTTCGTCCAACACGAACACCAGTTTCACTGAATGATAATCCGCAACCCTCGATAATTCAGAATTCTTCCTCTGACATCTACGCATCGCGCAAATTTCAAGGCTATTTTATGCTTCCTTCATGCATTTTCGATGTCCAGCAGTAGTGCAATGCAACCAATGCAGTGCAATCATTATGCATTTTTAGCGTCCTGAAGCTGTTCTATGTCTTCCTACATCTTGTTACAGTGTAAAGGTACAGATACCTAAATTTTGCAATTTGAATGATTCTTGGTGTCTGGAGATTTCTAAAATTTGTGTACAGTTTGAATTATCTCGTTAGGGCCGTTCCTGAATGTTGTGCTGGGAGTGTACTTGTACGTAGTCAGAAAAAAATAGGGACAGATAAAAGACTGGCATAGTATATCTTTATTTAACTTAAAATAAAGATATCGAACAATAAATTCTCCGACATGAATTTTGTACGTATTCTGTCTTTGTAGGTTCTTTTTGCGATTGTAATAAAATACAGTTTTGAATCTACGCATTTAGTTCTTTATTTGCATCAGTATATTCAAAAAGCACACATAAAAGGTAGGAATATGTTCAGGGAGAGAGCTTACTGACCTCGAATTCTTCCAAAAAGGATTTTGGGATTTCAAAGCTACACGCTGAAGGTAGTTATATCAGAGAAAAAGTTCCATAAATCACAAAGATAGCATATGTGTCTGTATTTGTAAATGGTGTGAAAACAGTGGAAAAAACCTATTGTCGGAACTCGAACAGGAGAAAGTATTCCTCTTCAGAAATGAAGCCGGACTGATATTCTGATGCCTTTAACCTCATTCGTTTGAGCAATGAAGTATGTTGAAACTATTTGTTCTTATTAGCTGTTAGAAATTTTAAATCTGTTAGAAGCTTTCTCTCTATAAGGACAACCATCACGCCTTTCATGCCATCAGTCTTAATAAATATTTGTTTTATCCATTTCATTGAGCAATTACTAATTTATCCTTCCATCCATGACAATCATTAAACACAATGTTCATATAACATTACTGCATTCAGGAAAACGGGAGAAAGAAGTGTGGGCCATTCGAAATCATTTTCTGACTAAATTCTACTACTTTGAGAGGAGGGGGCGACTATCTGAGATTTGCACATGAGCAGCTAGTACCACAGGAACAGCCCTGTATCCAGTAAAGGAAAAACTCACTTTCACGTTACACAGCATTGGGGGAGAAATATAAGTGATCATAGCCGGATGCACCATCATCGCAGCATCCAAGCCATCAAATACACCCAATTCTAGAAGCCCTATTTTCCCTCCACCTCCTTCTTCAGCTGGCGTACCTAAAACAACAAGCTGAAAGCAGAGAAAAACATTAAACCTCCAAATGTTTCGACGAGATATCTCGCTCACCAAGATCTGACCAATTTTGCTAATGACGAGGTATCTCGTCATCAAGATATTGCCGATTCTTTTTATGATAACGAGATCAAGAGCTGGTTAGTTTTATTGTAATGACGAGATACCTCGTCAATCAAGATCTGATCAGTTTTGTTCATGACGAGATACCTCAGCTATACGACCACAGGAGAGTTAAACATATCATTTTCAGTTTGCAAACTAAAGCCGTGTTTTCACTAGCCAAGAGTAGCAAGCAATGTAACTAAATTCCCTTGTGTGGGTGCCTGTCAAAAGTGTTTGCGAACTGCATTGTAGAACTCAAAGCTATCCGACCTGTTGTCTGTTTTTAGGACGAACGAAAAGTGGTTCTTGAACGCTGAAAGGAGCTACAGGAACATTCTAAACAAACACTAAAAGGAGATGTTCACTACAGGAACCTTCTGAACGAATGCCGAAAGGTGCTGTTGGCTACAGGAACCTTCTGAACGAAGGCTGAAAGGAGCTGTTGGCTACAGGAACCTTCTGAACGAATGCTGAAAGGTGCTGTTGGCTACAGGAACCTTCTGAACGAAGGCTGAAAGGAGCTGTTGGCTACAGGAACCTTCTGAACGAAGGCTGAAAGGTTCTGTTGGCTACAGGAACCTTCTGAACGAAGGCTGAAAGGAGCTCTTGGCTGAAAGGTGCTGTCGGCTACAGGAACTTTCTGAACGAATGCCGAAAGGTGCTGTTGGCTACAGGAACCTTCTGAACGAAGGCTGAAAGGAGCTGTTCGCTACAGAAACCTTCTGAACGAACGCTGAAAGGAGTTGTTCGTAACCTTCTAATGAAATAGGAGCAATGTGAGCGTCAGGTCACGTGGGCTTCGGAATCGTTTATGGATCGGTCGGTTTTTTTTAATATGTATTCAAATTCTAAAATTCAAGATTCTTGAAATTATTCAAATACCAAGTATTCGATTCTTAAAAGTGTTCGATTATGCCTATTTCTAGTTAGTACCGATGGATTATGAATAGGACGTTTGCGAGTTAGAAGCTAAGTCCAACCAAAGACCGTCGTGTACACGGGGTTGGTGAGCGTCAAATCTATCGGGGCTTCAAATGTCCCCACCTTGGCTGGTGTGGACATTTAGAGAGTGGGGAGCCAGCTCAGGTGTTGACCTTGTCATCTGACCGTGGTTCAAAATTACGTGGTGTTGTCCTCGAATCTTTCCCTTGGGGATTGATCCCGGATCGTCGCCAATATCTTGTTGTGTTGCTCCTGTGCGACGTTAATTAATTACCATTACCATTAGTATAACCTACATCAGAAACTGGTTATATTTCATTTACAGTTCACTGGTTAGTAGATGGGAAGAGTATACAAAGCATCACCTTTCCAAGTAGCGAAGAATCGGCTTCCATAGCAGCTTTGACTCCTAGTGCAGCTGCGAGTCCAGCCTCAGCAATCAAGTTGTGTCCGCAAGCATGTCCGATTTCGGGCAGCGCGTCGTATTCGAGGATAATGGCAATGGTAGGACCTCCACCTGAATGTGCACGTTAATGCAAGACAAAAATGTCAGGAAATATCTTTTCTAGTTTGTCTACTACGAGAACTGTTCCGTCACAAAGTCTGGGTGGTGGTGGTCGCTACTGGAACTGGACTCGTTTATTTTGAGTAAGGAGTTAGTCTAGATGTCTTACTTTAATTTTGGCGATTGTTGGTGGGGAAAAGAGGATGCTGACTAGTAGAGATGTTCTCGATAAAAACTAAAAATCTCAACAAATATTTTTTTAATTTGTCATTAAGTGCTTCAATGTGACAAACTGGAATACACTTCTTCAAGTTTCTCCACGCCCTCGGGGGCATATCTCCTTTAGGTGTGTATGAAATTCATGGACTCGAGGTACTCTGGTTGTCTTTTGTTTCCCCATGGGGTTTACTGTCTTTTGAAAACCTTGAGTCGCGTACTCAGGATACCCAAGCGATCTTTTTCTTTCATCCTAGTACTCTGCTCCTTTTCCCCCTTTCACGGCATTTCTTTCTGGACGTTGGCTGTCTTGTTTTTGGAGCAGCTTGGCCAAATATGACCCTTGCACCATAAAATCCAAAAACAACCAACATCATTCATCTCCTATTGAAAAATGGGATAAGGTTTTTTTTGTCGTTTTATACAGCTGTCAGTATCAGACTTTGTGGCGGAAATATTTCTCGTGGTAGACTGACAGTAGTTCAACGCGTGGTTGGTCAGCCTATGAGCACGCTTTGCAGAAAAGAAGTGCCATTTGGGGGTTGGAATTAATCCACGAAAAGTCACTTCCACTCTAGCTGACTTTTAGTATCAGCTAACAGTCAAAAAAATAATTGAAGTCCTTTTTGCCTTCAGTGTGTTATTGACATCCATTTGCTTATACTGAAAGCATTTCTCTCATCGAGCAGCCGCTAGTGTTATAATTTGTATTTTTATAGATATATAAGTAGGTAGTTGAATTTACATCGCACTGGCACACCCGGAAGGTTCCGAGTTCGAAACTCGATCCAATCAAAGACCATCGTGTACGTGGAGGACGATGTATGTTAAATCTGTCGTGACCTCAAATGTCCTCACGTATGCTTGATGTGGAAGTTTGTAGAGTGGGGTGCCGACTCAGGTGTGGACTTCGTCATTTGACCGTGGCTCAAAATGATGAGGTGTTTACCTCGGATCTTTCCCTTCGAGATTGATCCTGGACCATCGTCAATAGAGGGCATTGCTCCAGTGAGACTTAAATTCAGCTACCAAATAGCACATCGAAAACTGAAGAAGTTGCAATCTGTACAAATTTCCTTATTCAAATGAGATACGAGAAAGTTTTAAGCACGCTATCTTATTGTACAATATGAGATTTCAAAATAAATAGTATGAATTTTGTTTAAAAATGTACTTTACACGTCTCGTTTCAAAAGAAAATCGATTTGTGCACAACCATCAAGACAATATTACAATCACTAACTGAAGATTACAATTCGAAACTGGAACAATACGTGTTTTTGTTGTACAGAGGTTGTTCGGATATTTTTTGAACGATTTTAATGGATTGAAGCTCAATTTTTTACATGAAATTTTTGTGTTTTAAATGTTCTATTTGATAGCCCTTATTGTTAATTATCTTTCTACTCCTTAATTTCCACGATAATAATGACTTTTGTAGTATCGACAGTGGTATTTTGTCCCATTCTTGTTCCACAGTTTTCCAGTCCATGAATAGTTTTTTCGGTCGACGTTTCGATAATGCCCTTTTTAAAAGTCCAAAAGCACAAAAGTCCATGGGTGAAACATCTGGAGATTTAGCAGGAATATCAGTAAAGTGTACTGACTTGATACCAGTTTTTTGTTCCATTTTTTCCAAGAATTGAATAGTCGATTTAGATGCGTGGCTGCTTGCTTTACTCTGATTCAGTTCTACTGATTGTTGGCACTGTGGGTAAAGATATGGTATTTCTTTTTTGAATATTGGGGATAAAATAGGGTCTTGATAATATGTGGGAGTTGATTTTTACATTTTCCCCCTCTTTTTACTTTTAATTTTCCATTATATGCAAAACCGGCAACAATCATAAATCTCTTCACTTTGCTGTAGTTCTTTGACTTGGCGGATTCTCTTTTAAAATTAAATATTTTATCTTGCAAATATTCTAAGAAATGTTTTTCTTTTTTGGAAATATTTTTCCACTTTTACGTTTTTTCCTTTCTCATTAATAATATTACTTATCGTACCTTTAGATATCGAAAAACCATGATTTTACAGCCTTTTTGAATAATTGAATAAGCATAACTCTCTTCGGAAAGAGCGGAAACATAGCCTTCCATCCATTGCTTATTTAAAAGCGCCATTTTTGAAAGTAAATAAAACTCTGAGTTAGCAGACGGTAAGTTATACTTCAACTATTTAACTGCTGTGAAAATAAAATTCTTTCGTAGCATACAAATTCTTTTACAGCTTATCAAAATCGTTCAAAAAATGTCTCAACAGCCTCTGTATTTCACAACATTTAGTTACATGCCCTTTAGGGATTGATTCCGGACCTTTGCCAATAGCCCGTTATGTTGCTCCAGTGCGACGTAAATTCAATTGCCTACCTATGTGCTCTTTTGTTTCATATTATTCCCTTATACGTCACTCACAATTTTTTGTATCATTGATTCTTTTGGTCAAGAATTAATTTTGTCAAAATCCATTTTCTTAACTCTATGGTGAACGTAGGTCACCACTACAAAAATTAGCTTACGATGCATTAATGTATAAGCAGTGTAACTTATCTTCACTTTAAAGTACATTTTGGTAGACAGAGTTACACGGTCTTTCTCCCGTTTTGCTAAAAAATTTCGGTCGCTGTTACATTATTTATACTTTAAAGACTTAAGAGCTGAGAATAAATATTTCACGTAGCTCATGAAACGGAAATTTTAAGTGATGAAACCCAGTAAAGTTTTCCTAAAATGCTACTTTTGGGGTATAAGTGCAAAGTTGAACATATCAGTATTTTTCATTCCCATTGCAGTAATCAAATTCAACTTAATCCTACTGAAAAAATTCAAGAATTCACCATATCTCTAATCCTTCGAGATAGTAACAATAAGCAAGTGAAGAGTTCTGAATACAGAGAGATATTCACTATCTACTTTTAAATACAAAGGTTTACTTTGTCTTGAATATTTCTTATCGATTTTTGTGATAATTCGGAATAATTTCATAGCTCGAAACAAAAATTCAAAATGGTGGGCATATTCCAACCTACGGACTTCACAACGTTCAGTAATATTTTTAAACAAGCAACAAACCCACTGAGCGACACATTTTTATATTTGTCCAACAAGACTGCTAAAATGATAGCAAACACAGATTGTATATAAAATTTGAATTGAGATCGTGTGAATATTATTAGATGCAAATGAATAAATTAAATGAACTAATAATACAGGATAACAAACATTTTAACACATTTCAAGACAACAAATTTATTTCTACCTGTCTTATAAAAATATTTATTGTACTTTCAAATGTTAAATTTAACCAAATGACAACTTGAATGTATAACATCAAGGTCAAAATAGTGTATGCACCTTTCTTGACTGTATTCCTAAACTGTAAAATGTGACTTAAAGATTGATATGAATAGTACTTTGATGAGTGATGTATAAAAAAACCATTTAAAACATTTTTCTCATAAAAAAACTGAAAATATTAATTTAAACATAAAACAATATGTAAATTTCAATACATAGGTATAAACTAGTAATACATAAGTGGTATTGATATAAGACGGAAGAAATGCTTCTACAGAGATGGTTAATAGACAATTTTGTGGCAGTTTGGGCCTCAGAAATATGCAAATCTGAAGTTGATGCTATCATCCCAGTTAGACATGCCAAATTTGCATATCATGTCAGTTTCATAGGAAACTTTCTGAAGTTAAATATTAACTTGAAAAATTGAGTAACTACATTACTTCAGATTGTTTTCATTGTTTTATATGCTATTTTTACTTTAACTTTAAGCAAGGATCGCCTGATGTATACTTCAGCTGAATTCTTGAATAAATATAATCAAGAATAAATACTTTAAAATGCTCTACAAATCGTTCTAATATAAAGATTAAGTGAATCCTTGAAATATGATTAATAATTATAATGTAACTCCTTTACAAATAATTTCTAGAATAATATAAATATTTAAAAATTTTATTTCATTGAATCTGTTATATTTAAGTTAATAAATTCATTCTACATAAAGTGGAGAGGAATAATTTAATAGCAGTGTTATAATATTTAACTGCAATAGAAAATACTTACTCGGTTTGGAACTGAATTCAGCTCTGAAAGCTGTTGGCATGAAATAATGTTTCTGAACCTGGAACCCAAAACGTCGAAGAGCACACGTCAGAATAGCGTGAGCCTGTACTTCTTTGTATTGAAGTTCTGGCATTTTCCAAATATCATTGCTGATTGTGTTTAAATATTCCTTTTCTTCCTCAATTTTAGAACAAACTATTTCAAAATCTTTTTCCGACATTTTTTTATTCAAAGTGTCTAACAACTTTTTGAAGCTGATAGCAACGCGAAGAATTTGTTTTGAGTTTCAAAGTTTACTACCACTCTTAGGAGGTGAAGAGAGTGATAATTGAATGATAAAATATTTTGATAACCTAGTAACAATGACTTTCATATCTCAGTAGGTTCTTTCAGAAGTAATCTCAAAGACATTCAAAAGACAGAATAGATTAAAAATCATTTTCGTATTTGGTGGTACGAATATGAGATAGAAATTACTAAGTAAAAGAAACATAAATCAAATATTACAAGCTATATAGTTTTGTCATATTTCTTGTAAAATATTCTTTCAACTGACCAACATTCACATAAATTAAATTCAACTCTTTTGTATAAATTTTTCTCAGTGATACTAAAACTCTGAGTTATACGTGTCGATCTAACAGTCCTACAAACAGTAATAGCCTTTCTTTGATTATATACATAGTGATGAATCAAGAATGTTTCGTCGATAAATCTTCAGTCGAATTAGTGCATACATAAAACCTTCATTTAAAGGATTTCACTTTAGCTTTTAAAAGATAATGAAATGTCTGAGTAAAGAATTTTAGTCTTTGATTCATAACATCCTCAAAGCACTTTCATTCCATTTTAAAAAATAAGTGGATCTGTTTCTAGAAAGAATATGCCATGTGCTTAAAAGCTTTTAATCCTAAAATATTCAACAGATTCCGAAAATTTTCCATAGATTTATATTCAAAATGTAAATTGTTTTCATTTGTTTATTTGTTCACCTATTCTATTAGAGTATTTTTAATGTTTGTTTTTCACCGGTTTATGACAGCATACAAAGCTAAATGCATCTTTTTTATTCTACAACGAATTCGTAAGATACTCAAATGAAAATCTATTTTCCAAAGTAGTGGGAATAACGTAGACAATTTTAGACACAAAAGATGTTAAAAGACACTTCAAATGGAAATATTTTGAATAAATAATTTTTAGACCTATTCTATCCTCTTAGACAATATTTTAATTGAATATTTTTGAATGATATACAGGGAAAGCATATTTCTTTACTGGCACAAAACTGTCATTCGACCATCTAATGCAGGAGTAACCTTCATTCCACCATTCTTCTAGATTGCTGTTAACTTTATGATCGAAAGGTTCATGCAGTTTCTCACATAAATCGCACATCCAAGGCTGGAGATAAGATCTGAAACTGCTTTTCCATCTGAAAAAAGACAAATACTCCACGTCGTCTTTTGAAATCCTCCACAAATAATGACCCAAATCTTCTGGACGACTGAAGTCCATAGCATTAATGAAAGAATGCTGCGGTAGGATGCTGGAGTAGTCAGCTCCGCCCAAAGTAATTGGTATTATGTAGTATTCTATAGAATTGAACAACTTCTCTGTTACATAATCGCGGCATATGGCATTCTCAAAGGCCAAATAAAACTTATAGCGATTGGCTATTTTAAGATAGCATTTTTTAGTCTCTGGTGGTCTACAAGCTGCCATACCACAACCGCCATACACGTCAATTGGATATACTTTCCTCAAACGCTCCACATAGGCTTCGCGATTGCTATCCGTTTGGCAATTGCTGACAAACCAAACAGCCTTGTTTCGTTTCCCGCTTATGGTGATATTCATGTGCATTGGGAATGACCTCTTCCCGACAAACCCATACGAAATCAGAACGTCAGATTTCCTTCTATAGCTCATGGTCCAATTGAAGATGCCATTGAATCTGGACAAGTCTTTAATCTCTAACCAGGGTGGTTCCATGGAATATAAAATCCATACCTGGTCAGCTGTTCGGTGCCGGGGTATGCTGAAAACTTCCAAGTCTCTTATGTGAAAGAGCACAGCGTCTGCTTTTAACACTTCTGAGGGATCATTCGTGACGTAACAGTTATAAACAGGACAAAAATAGCGATGGAATGAAACATTTCCTAAATGTAGAGCATAATAGTGTTTAGCATTCCATTCGCTGAAATATGGCGTCGCCAAGTAAATCAGCTTCGTTGAATTGTTAACAAGAGTCAAGTTTCGGTAGTGTTTCAAAGGAAAGCCAATAACTCTGGCGTTTTCATTGTCGAATTTTTTAATTCCTGGACTTAACACAAATTCTTTCACTAACACAAACGATGGTTTTCTGTGAGCACTGATCTGAAGGGGAAAAGGTAACGTCCGTATGAAATTTTGCTCGAGATTACGAGAAGGTACTATAACAATACTGTTAATAAAACAAACTATTAGAGCTATGAAAGATACAGATACCGAGGAGTAAATGAGAAAATTCTTCCAGTTTGTATTGTTTAGGCAGCAACGTTGTGAAGGTCGTTTCATTACAGATAAAAATGGGTCTGCAAGAAAAATGAAATCAGTTATCTTTCACAGAGCTGAAAAAGCAAACTATCTTTTTAATCTAGTTACTTAGTACAAAAAGAGATATAGCATATGAGAGGAATGCAAACGTTGAGAAAACGTTTTCAAACATATTCAAAAAGTTAGTAACGATATACGAGTAGTAAACTTTTTATGATCCTTTTGTGCTTTATTAATCTCTTTATTGTAGGTAGGCAGTTGAATTAACGTCACAATGGACCAGGCGGCAACAGCCTCATTTATCCCTAGTCCTAGCTTCGCCGCAAATCCCTAGCTTCGACTCTAGAACTTATTAGATTTTTTAATGTTTTGATGAAAACTTTTTTTCATATTAGGTGATCAGATTAATTTTTAAATGATTAATTAATGTAAGCGTAAGAATTATGCATCTCAGTTAATCATTTTATAATGGTGCTTGCCAAATATTTTTACTGACCATAAAATAACCTTAAGCAAATATTCAAATCTTGTTCCTCGAAATTCAGTTACTATTTTTGTGTCATTTCTGAAACGTTGACATTGTATGTAAATATTGTATACATAAGAAATGGTTATGTTACTGAGAAAAACAAATTCATAACCTTCATCCTTGTATACTTCTAGTTATCTAACTATTATCTATAGCTTCTAGTTATCTAACTATTATCTATAGCTTCTAGTTATCTAACTGTTATCTATAGCTTCTAGTTATCTAACTATTATCTATATTATTATAGCTAGTTTTCTAACTTTTAGCTATATATTACTTAATTTAATAACTATTATTTTACAGAAAGAATATTATGAAAACTTTATATGCATTCAAAATAGTTTTTATGATAAATTAGAACACAAAGAGGAAACCACTACTTTTCAGGCGGGTTTGGGTCCTTATAGCTCTACCCCAATTGGCTACATCATCCTGGGTGATTCCCTTCCTATGTTAGGACTTTGAATTGAATCGTCTTCAGGATCATAAACTACCCCAAAATTACAATATCATCCGATTTCACTATTTAGTTCTTTGAGTAAAATCTACGAATATATTCTGCTTATACGCCTGGACCCATTCGCTCAGAAAAACAACATTCTCATTCCTGAACAATTCGAGTTTCCAAAGAAACACAGCGCCAACCACCAGATGGTTGCGTGTTACGGAATTGATTCATGAGGGCTATCGCCTAAAATACTACACAGGTGTTTTATTCCTAGATGTTGCCAAAGCATTGGACGCGTTTGGCACGATAGACTCATCAGCAAGCTTATACGACTTGGTTTTCGGCCCATTTTATTTCTATTGTCAACTCTTCACTAATCGTACATTTAGCGTTCGAGTTCTACAGATCATACTTTTCCACCCACCGCCCAATTCATACTGGAGTTCCCCAAGGTTACTTATTGGGACCTAAACTCTTCAACCTTTTTGTTAACCCAAGGATCTGCACATGAAGTTGGCTTATACGCCGACGACACCGCAATCCTAGTCCAATCAAATAACATTCACCACATCTTGTCACGAATGAGAACGTACATGCAAGACGTACAGCTCTGGCTTTCTGATTGGCGAATGAAAGTTAACACTTCAAAATGCGCCTGCATGCTCTTCTCCAGGAGATACACCCAATTTAAATAAGAATTCAGCATGAATCTGAACAACCCTGTATCACCACATTTCTCTCTTTGGCACACTGTGTACTGGGTTCGAAAATATAAATATTTATGACTTATCCTAGATCCAAAATTACTTTGGACTGATCACATCGGTCGCGCCACACGAAACGGATGTGATAGCCAAATGCCAAATTTATCAGCCTATTGCTAGCACAAGAGTAGGTTCTCTCTTGCAAATAAACTACTCCTTTACAAAGCCATTACTAGGCCCACCCTCACTTATGGGTCCCAAATTTGTGGATTCACAAGTGCACTAAATCTCAAAAGAATGCAGATCTTTCATAAGCGTACATTACGTACTATCGCGACTGCTCCACTTTTTGTCCGGAATGAAGTCACCCATTTGGATCTAAACATTAAGCCCATTGCTGAACACAGCAGCTATCTTCCAAATTCTATCCCGAAATACCTCAGGTGCCAAATGAAGCACTGCAGTCATTACCACCATATAACGAAACGTAGTAGCTCGCAGAAAAGACTACAAGCTATTCTGCACAAACAGTTAAACACTTTCTCACGAAGGCCCAAACGCCGATCTGTCCAAAAGCCGTTTGGACCCTGAAGTTTATGACTTCAACTCCTTTTATTCTCTCCCCCACTAACTTCCTTTCTTATATTATTTCTGTACACCAACAATAAGGGTATAGGGACACGATGGGTATTTAATGTATTTAATGCTAACGCTTTCCTGTGCGAGCGTACAGCAGTCCCAAATAAATATTCTGACCTAAGACTTAAGCACCATTGGTCACGGTCAGCAGATGGGAGTGTGACCTCCTTTCTCTTTTGTGACTGGGCGGGGCCAATGGTTTTCCTTTTGCACTTAAGTTCTCTTCTGCCCCTAGATCGACATTTTCTTTAAATTCACCTACCCTTATGTTAATAGTCTTTATTTAAATTTTTCTTCTAATCATGATGCCGAGATGAGTTGCTTCGTAGCGGGTGCTCCGAAAATGATATGTTCTAGCCTGTCTGAATTCCTTTCGACGTTAAGAACATGTCAGAATTTTTGAAACTCCTCTCAATAGCGATGTACACTCACTGCCAAAAGTTAAGCACGGAGAGGAAAATGTTAATTTCTGAAAGCCAAGTTTCATGTAAGTGCTGATAAAAAGTGTTTAGAACTTTCGTACGATTAGTTTTCAAGACAGATGTGTTCTATGGCTTCCAGAAGACGAATGGCAGATAGTGAGATCTGGCGTTCTGTGGGACGCCTTGAAGCAGGACAATCAATCACAGATGTTGCTCTTTTCTTCGGCGTTCATCATTCCGTCATTTCACGATTAAGGAAACAATTCGAAACAAGCTCCCGCGGAAGATCGATATATTGCTGTTTTAGCCAAGCGAAATCGAAGAGCGACCTCAATACGTGTGACATCTATGGTTGCAGCTTCCATTGGTAAGACGATATCTGCTACTACTGTTCGCCGAAAGCTACACACGAATGGACTGTACGTCCGGGTACCACGAGTTTGTGTTCCTCTATCCGTCCAATCCACAGGGGCACGATTAAAGTGGTGTCGGCAACATATGAATTGGACTGTGTCTGATTGGGCCAACGTTATGTTCACGGATGAGTCGAGATCTGCCCTGGAGCCAGATGACAAGCGTGTAAGGATCTGGAGAGAACAAGGCACACGCAATCGGCCCCAGAACATCATCGAGCATCACCTATTCCCGAGGTGGAAGCATCATGGTGTGGGCAGGGATTTTGTTGGGATATCGCACCGACCAACAGATCTATAGACGGGGTTCTGTGACGGCTGTCCGGTATCGGGATGATGTCCTAGAACCCACTGTGAGATTGTACGCTGCAGCAGTTGGTCCTGCTTTCGTTTTAATGGATGATAATGCGCGTCCTCATCGATCCAACATCGTCGACGACTACTTGGAGAGTGAGGGGATTGCGCGTATGGATTGGCCGGCGTACTCACCCGTCCTTAATCCCATTTAAAATCTTTGGGATGCCCTCGGCCGTGCTGTGTCTGCACGTTTCCCACCCCAGTCACTCTCACAGAGTTGCAAACTGCTCTACAGGAGGAATGGTGATTACTTGACTCTGGGGTGGTTGATCACCTCATGGAAAGCATGGTCACACGCTGTAAACTTTGTATGAGGATGAGGGGTGGCCACATACCCTATTAATATCGGTTTTGTTTGTTTTGGATTTAAACATCATTTTGTTAATGACTCCAATATGACTTCATCTTATAATTTATGAAAATTCAATATTGTATTCATCTTTGTATGTAATTCTTTGTTTTGTTTCATGCATTAACATATTTGCTACTTTCCTGCCGCATTTCGTGTCAACCAAAGCTGTACTTGTCGATTTTTTCGCATTTTACCGCTTCGTGCTTAACTTTTGGCAGTGAGTGTATGATGAAAATGATTTATATTTTTGCTTTTCTCTATATGCCTTTGTAAAATAAGTTAATCTTAACTATGGAGGATATATAAAAATAGAATGAATAATTATAATCTTTTAATGTGCCCAAGATCATGTGATCAAAATTGGTAGTAACGTGACCCTTGGACTAATTTCGTCTGAAAGGTGGAGCCGAACATTATCATGCGATTGGTCCGCGCGAAATAGTCGTAAATTTTGGCGATTTCATCACTTATGTCGCCACTCTGTAGAAAGGCGCATTCGCATTCCTACTCTACCATAAGATGTATCCCCAAACGAGGCAATAAGATTCCAAATCATATAACCAAGCCAATTTTTCAGAGCAGTCACGTGACTAATAGTCGACATGTTAGCTTCTTTTGAACTTCCTCTCAATAGCAATACTCAGTCCACTTAAATTTCACGTCTATGACCTTAACTAGGTTTCACTTTATAAACAAGCCAGCAGCCGTTCCTGAATGGTGTACTACGCGTTGTCTTGCACGTAGTCAGAAAAAATAGGGGCGGCGGAAAGACCGGGGCATTATTTATCCACCTTTAAATAAATATAACCCGCCAATAAATTTTCCTGTATAATTAATTCTACACTTATCTTTATTTGTAGATTTTTTTGTGATTTTAGTAAAAGGTACTCTAATGAATAGGCATACTTTGTTCTATAATTTGGATTTGAATATTCAAAGGGCATTCATTAGGGGCAAGGATGTATTCAAGGCAGTGCCCATGGGTCTCGAATTCTTCCTGAAATGATTTTAAAATTCAAAAGCTATCAAAAGTAGCTACTGAAGCTAGTTAGATCAGACGAAATCGAAGTTTTGTAAATAACATTTGAAACCACGACAGATCTAACACGCACCCTCTCTCACGTACACGCCGGTCTTTGGTTGAATCGAGTTTCAAACTCGCAACCCTCCGGCAGCTCAAAACTCAAGAACGGCTGTGACACAAGTTATATATTTTTCATCTTATGGACATCCAATTGATATGGAATCTAAACTGCTATAAATGAAGAAATTTTAGTGAAAACTTACATGCTTGTCGAGGCTCCTTCAGCTTCCCAAGATAGCCTAGAAAAACTAAGTAAACTTTACAGTAACCAACCTATAGTAAGATTAGATATAGATTACTTTTTGCGAGGAATTATGAATGGAGACTCCCTTTCCACCCAAATAATACGTGAAAGTAATGCGATTCTTGCGTTATCGAGTGGAATTCCTTCTATTTTATCGAAATGGTCTCCGGATACAGTGACACTAAATCACTCGAACGTACAAAACACGGGATGCTCTTGTCTAAAAATGGATCTTTCGGATGTGGTACAGTAGAGCGTTGGACTCAAACAATCGCTGCCTCGCAGGTTTCCAAACCATGGAGGGTCAGGGAAACAAAGCGATTTGTCTAGTCTGGAAAGTACATTGAATGAAAGGGAATTTGTTTTGCGATACGTTAGTTCTTAATTTAACATTTGTGTACATAAACAGATTTCGAGTCATTCAAGATTTATATTCATCGTTCAAGTCTTGAATGCATGGGCCAACTGCTAGGGACCTGAACTCCTTGAGCCCCATAGTATTTTTTATTATTAGGGTCAGCCCCAACTCGGTTATAAACAATAATCCATAAATAATTATCAGTAAATTATCTGTTTCAACCATGGAATTCAAAAGTATTCTACTAATTCATCTATCAAAAGTGAAAAAGAATAGTTTAGAATTTTTGCATTACATAATTTTTACGATAAAATGTTAACGAATCGCTGGATAAATATCTCGCTCTTAAAGCCGGGGTTTTCGGTTGTATAAAACTAAATTCGATACCATCCTTGAGAGTTCAACTTTTTTGGAGGAATTCATTTATTGATTATCAAACTTCGGACTGCGCTGTATTATTGTACTTCCAAGTGATTTTGGACGCAATTTTCCAAAGAATTTCCATCTGGTTGTAAACTACTTAACCCTCTGAGGGGTTCACACGCATATATCCGTTTTGCAATCGGCAATCTTCCTTGCATGTCTTCTAGTTTGTATTGACTTTCTCGTCCAATAGAATCTTTCCTAGGATTCTTGCAACCAATAGATATGGTTATTTTGTCATGTATGTTGCGGGGTAAAAGAAATACTACACTACTCGGAAATCTTGTGAGACTCAGAGGATTAATTACGGCTTACCTAGAATCAAGCACTGAAGTTGAAATATATGAACTCAAATCCGTGAAAAGAAAGTTTGAGGATTAATTAAGCTAATTTTAAGTCGAGCCCTGAATTTTAATAAGACAGTATATATTTAATGAGACAGTCAATAAGTAATCTATATCAACGTTTTCAGAGTACGTCTTCTTTCTACTGCTAAAATACAGGGTGTCCCAAAAAGGTTGTTCCGCAATTTATCTTTTTACCATTTGGAGATAGGTAGGCAATGTGGATAGGGATGCAGGTAAGGAACATTTTTGCTTTCTCGGATTTTTATCTAGAGGGGTTGTGTAAAAATTAAAAACTGAATCCGCTTAAATTGTTATCACATGATAATTTTATTCACATATCTTAATTACCTACCTTATTTGGTGTACTTTTGCAATTTACATTGCCTACCTATCTCCAAATGGTAAAAAGATAAATTGCGGAACAACCTTTTTGGGACACCCTGTATAATAAAATCTACTGCGCTAAGACATTAAAAACTCTAAAATCTAGGTGTTGCTGCTGAAAGATGTACAATATTATCCGATTAACATGGGGCCGACTAGGGGCCCGAACCCCTAATAATTTTTATTTGGACTACCCCCAAACGGAAGGAATGAGTAACCAAATAAGTTATTAAAAACCAGGGGCACCTCATGGACCCTCACACCAGGGACATGCCCAGTCTTATGAGCCGATCCCTTTGGCCCACAATATTTTGATGAATATGGCTCAGACCCAGAAACATGAGGAATAAATATTATAAATTTCAGATATTGAGGGTAAACAATCTGAGCGCGTCATGTGAACAGTGAATTTAATTTGATTGCTACTAGCGTATTTGTAACGCTATTATTAATTATTTAAAATGTGCAAACTATAATATTAGTAAATACAGTGGATAAAAAAAGTTTCCGTAAGGAATATGAAAACAGCGAATATATTATAATTTCAAAAGAAATCTCAATACAGATGCAGATACTCCACAAGAAACTAATTTGAATGTGTTCGCAACAAAAATTCCTTACTTTTCACAAATAAAAAGGAATTAATTAAACCGTTGAGAAAAACATACAAAATGAAAGGCCGAAGAACTTTCCGTACGCACTATGCAAATTGATTGGGACGTACAGCCTAGCTGTCCCGGCTTCAATTATCACAGCAATCGAATGACAAAGAACTTCAGAATAGTGTAACTAATCATTTCAAACGATTTTCGTGCCAGTGGATTGCCTAAAATGTAAATTCCGAAAGCTATTAGCGAGTTGGTGATAAAACTGAGAAATAGGTTTATCAATGGGGGAAATTGTCGAAATCGTAAAAGAAAAAGCTGAATCTACGGTAAGAATCTTTGAAAGGTATAATGAGCTAGAAACTGGAAAATAGGAACCTATCCGGAAGTTCTCGGAATATGAGCCGTATACACAAGAGGAATATTCTGCGAAAAGTTCGCTATAATCCACAAATTAGTGCACTGCAATTTGTATCCTTGTTGGAAACTGAATACAATCTTGAAGTATCACCTCAGACTGTACGAAAAGTAATAAAAAAAGCTGACTACAAGGGACGTGCGGCAGGTAAGAAGCCATTCAGTAGCAAACTTAACAGAAAAAAGAGTCTTACGTTTGTAAAGAAGCATGTACGTAATCCCTAACCTTTTTGGGTAGGTAGATTTTTAATTAACGTCGCACTGGAGCAACACAATGGGCTATTGGCAATGGTCCTGGATTAAACCCGAAGGGAAAGATTCGATTAATTTTCTGGGATTCAGTATTTTTCAAGGATAGGTTAAAATTTTGATTACGGTTTAGATGAACGAGTTATAGTATGGAGAAAACCAAACCAGCAAATGCAAACGAAAAACTTATGTGGAACTGTAACACACGATAGTGGAAGGTGTGGGGTTGCACAAGTTTTTCCAGTATGGGTAATTTATGTTTTGTTGAAGGTAATATAGATAGCTATGTGTTCCTAGATATTTTGAAACACAAAATGTCCTTGCTAGTGCTACGAAACTGTCTCTTGGAAAAACATTTATGTTCCAACAGGACGATCCAAAACACATTGCAACTATTACTAAAGAATGGTGCCTTTACCATGTGCGGCAGCAACTTCACACACTACCAATCTCCTGATTTAAACTCCATAGAACACTAATGGAAAGAAATCGGTCACGAACTGAAAATTTACTGTACCAACAGCAAAGATCAACTGAAAAGTGCCATTCTAGACGTCTGGAACAAAATTACTCGACAAATAAAAAAACTTGTGGGTGTCATGCCAAACGGCTGAGAGGGGTCATTAAAGGAAAAGCAGTTTCAACTGACCATTAAATAATGAAGCATGGGAGCTATAACAATCAATGAAATATTTTCACCGTACTGAGACTTTCTTTGCTTTTTATTTGCCGCATTTTTGGGTTTTTGTGAATTTTGTATTAAGGGGGTACGGTACCCAAATTGCTGAAATCTGCAATTTTGAAGTTATAGTTGTAATTTTTGGTATTCAGGTAGATTTTAATTATAGCATAAAAATGTTAATTCAAAATTTTAAAAATTAAAAATAATTAATTTTAAAAAATTAAAATTAAATTAAAAATAGAAAAATAATTTGGCTAAAATTTTAATTTGAACATTTTCTAACATAAAAATATATAAGAAATAAATCGTCTTCACAGTTTTGGTAAATATGAATCAGAAAAAATTAATAAAAAATAATATAAAAAAACGTGATTTTACACTTCACACAAATATTGTTTTCAAAATCATAATAAAAAAAAAATATTTCAGCAATTGCTGAAGAAAAATTAAAGAAAGGTATATGTAACAATTGTTCCAAATTTCATTCATATCCGTGCAGTAGAATTTGACTTATATCAATTTAAATTTATAAAAATATCAAAAATCACTTTGAGAAAAAAAGCATTAAAGTTTTAAAATTATGCAAAATAGCTGTTTATGAAGATATTCATATTAAGTTTGTTTTCAGTAATCTTTCACACACAAGAAATATATTCAAAGTTTAAATTTTAACAAAATGTTAATGTAAGCACAAAAATGAATTTTAAGAATTGAAAAAAGATAAAAATTTCATCAAAATTTTTACATACGGAGAAAAATATTAAAATTGCTGCTGCTGGACCACAATATATTATAACATAAAATATAGATCTATTAACAAAACATATTTAACAGCATATTCAACAACAATAGCCGTTTTCGAAATTGGAACTAACGTCTAATTTTTCACATCAAATATCCAATTTACATTCAAAATAAGCAATCCAAAAGATATTATTACTTCACTTCAGTTCAAACATTTTCTTGGCTTCCTTCATCCTACAAAAAGAAACATTATTTTCAACTGAGAGAAATAAATATGTAGAGGTTTAACTTTCGTTTGTTTATGTTATAGTAGGCAGACGGGGGAAATGGGCGTGGCTGGTGACTTCATGCCGTGGCTTCAGTAGTTCAATTTTTAACATTACAATATAATCGGTTCTATTTAACGTAGCAAGATGAATTTGGTGTCATTGGAATCAGAAAATTCTGAATTTTTTTAAACAATAAAAATATTGCGATTTTTCGGGATTTTTTTGAGTACCATACTCCCTTAAATTGTATTAATATTTTTTGTTTAAGTGCAAAAGAAACTTTCTATGCAATTATGCTCGTCTGTTTTTCCACTCGTCTTTATTTAATACTAGCTGAATTACCCGGCGTTGCTCGGGTTGAAATAGTTAAATGTTGCTTGAAAAGTGAATTAGAATAATCACTTTTCTTTCACAGAAAAATGCAATCATTTAAGTTGTACGGAAAATACGTTTTAACTTTTCCATAACTTCTACTATATACTTCGGACGCAAATATATGCATTTAATTCCTGAATATATTGCAATATCTAAAAGATTAAGACATAAATACGAACAGAAACGAAATTCCGACGAAAAAATGCAGAATTCTAAAAAACGAATGATACGCAGTGTCGAATTTCGACTGCCTGAGTGTATTCTGAAACAGAGCAATTCGAAAAAAGATATTTGAAAATATTGATAAAGACGATAATGAAATTTAGTAATGCTCAAATATGACTGCAACATTTCGCTGTGTTAACTCAAATAGACAAACACGGGATGCTAAATCAAATTTATAAAATAATAAAAATTAATTCTGGTTTCCCAAATCTAAAATAACAAAATTACGCTTTTATGATTAATGAGTTGAAGTTTTTCGTGTTTCATTACAAAATGTAAATTATGAATAATGAAATATTTTAAATATCCTTTTTTTATCAAACAAATATTCATGTAAAAATATAAAATTCATATAGAAATAAAATAATAAACTTTAATTCAATAATGCACATTACACCTGTCAAATAAAGTAGGAAATACTTATACAATCAACTAAAAGTTAGATTTAGTAATGCTCAAACAACGGCAACATAGCTTTGCCCGGGTATTTATCCCAATCTTCTATTGGACAGGAAAAGGAATGAAATCAATGTATAGTGTAAAATCAAAGTAATTATATTAACAGGTTCTAAAAGTATAAGTACAGTACACGCATTATAAAGTAAAATATTTTACAAATTCACTGCAATATAAATTTAACACAAAACTTGATTATACACAACATTTTTAGTTTCACCTCCGGGAGCAAGAATAAATAAATTCTTGGGTGAACCCACCCTCGAGCAACCAACATAAAGTTGTCCGTGGGAGAAACACGGCGATCTCAAATCCACTCCGCAGTACTTGATAGCCCCTGCGACTTGTTGATCGTGATCGAGAACGCAAGTCTTACTGGAAACTGCAATCTCTTAAAGTCGAAAGGGAGATCCGTCGGAATGAGTGGTATCCGTGGGATAAAAACTGTTGCACCCTCTCCCTTTCCTGTCAAGATAGTCGCTTCCATTACATTGCCCAGCAGCTTCTTGACACACAGCCTCGTGCCGTTGCAAAGTTTTGGCGGGTCGAGGTTCCGCAGTAAAATAACCGGAGATCCCACTTTAAGTAAAAGACGATGTGGTGGCAATCCAGCCGGATCAAGCGAGTTCAGGAACTCTGGCGGGAAATTGACGACCTCATCGGCATCTACTACGGTATCGATGGACTTGTATTCAGTGACCACGCCTGGTAACATGACAAGTATTTGATTGTTTATGTCGTGGACGTCTTCATTTTTAGCAGAAAGAATGGCCCTCTCTCGCAACCAGTTCAAATCGTGATAGTTTTGGGAAACAGACGGATAGACTGCATCTATCAGCTCTGAGACGGACGACACCAGATTACAAAAATCGGATGGGAATTTAATCTTGCCAGAAGACTCGACTGCCAATCTGCCTTCTCCGATCTCCAGGAGTTTGTCTGAGAAAATTTGAGCACTCTCATCCCCCAGATGTACTCTCATGTTTTGCTTCAAAGTTATCTTTCGCACATGTCTCCACAAAAACGAATGTTTCAAACATGCATGGATCTCATCGGCCGGCGTCGACTTCGGGATGACGGGCAGAGTTTGACGAAAGTCTCCACAGAGGAGTACCAGAGCTCCTCCCATCAGGTTGTCGTTTCCTCTCAGATCTCTCAGAGTGACGTCGAGGGCCTCGAGAGCTTTCTTGTGAGCCATGGTGCATTCGTCCCACACGATTAATTTGCAAGTCTCGAGCACCTGCGCCCGACCACTTGCCTTGCTTATGTTGCAGGTAGGATTTTCCTGCCTGGCGATGTCAAGTGGCAACTTAAGTGCAGAATGGGCCGTCCTCCCTCCTTCCATTAACGTCGCCGCAATTCCCGAAGAGGCGATGGCAAGAGCAACTTCTCCCCGAGTCCTGATTTCGGCCAGTATTATATTAATCAAGAATGTTTTCCCTGTGCCCCCAGAAGCATCAAGAAAAATGATACCACCTTGTTGTTTTGCTGCCTGATCCATGATAATTTGGTATGCGTTTTTCTGATCTCGATTCAGAAGTGGCTTCTTGTCCGCGACGTATGCACTCAGCTCTTCGACGTCGTAGTTCGTTTCTCGCACGTAATCTGCGCGAAGTACGTCTCGTCGATCTCTTACTGGTGCAGGCAGGCCCAATTGCAGTAATGTTTTATTTGTCATGGCCACACATTTGTCCTCAAGAATAACCAAAGCCTCGTTGAAAATGTCCGGACCAAACGCGATTTCTAATGTCGGGGTTTCCCTCCGGACTTTGGCGAGTATATCCTCACTCAGGGCCTCCTTATACTTTTCCCATAAAGTGTTTGGATTCGATGGACTGCATGTAGTCAATATTATAGCAAACAGGTTTCTGATTTGCTCTGGTAGGGAGATCAATTCGGCTTCTCGCAACGTGTCATCCCAGTGCTGGTCTCCTTCCAGCAAACCCAACTTCTGACAGGCCTCTCTAAATGTCTGGCATACTTCGTCGTTTACCGTTCTCATCTCTGCGAAAGATCTAGGTCCTCGTACCGAGTGAAGAAGCATCCTAAGGAAATAGCATTCGGCGTTGTTGGGGTGAACAGTGTACACTCGACCCAAGGCGTCACTCGCGACTGCATCATGTCCAGGGACGGGCTGGCCAACTTTTCTCCTACAGAAAATTTTCCTCGACGCATTCCACGTGTAATATCGAGGTATCTCAGGATACAACAAAGTCCTCGCAAAAGAATCCTGCTGACACAGTTGAAAGAATGCCGTCAAAGTCGTGTTTGGTGGCTGATCAATCACTCTAGGGGCGCTCTCTGTTGTGAAATAAACTCTCTGACCATTTTCTAAATGGACGCTGAGGTGAACAACAGTAGGGTGTCTTTCGTGAATCGAAAAACCCAGTATTCGCCAAACTGCCTCGTTACTGCTGAGGTATCTTCCCAATTGATACCGCGTCACTTCATCGTTCGATCTCTCGTCGCTGATACCGAAAACAGCCATATCACTACCTTTGTTGACATACTTGCACACATATTTAATCGATTTCACACTGTTGCAGTACTCCACGTTGATGTGTGCCCGAAACATTTTCGACAGCAGCGGCGAAAAGGGCACAACCCACCTATTGTCGATTTCTATTTCCGTGTTGCTGCGTATCGTTAGTTTCGCCGTGAACCCTCCATCTTCCGGAGCCCGCCGTCTGTACAGGGGATAGCCGTCATTTCCAGTTTGTGTCTCTTTAATGAATTTTCTAGGGTATTTCTTGGTACACTTTCCGTCCTTCATACACGGAGAAATGGGATTGAGATTTCCACACGGTCCGTGGATCATGTTTTTCGTTACCACTTCAAAAAGTTCGGGATCTTGTTCCGGGTCTGGCAACTCGGCAGATATAACGTCATCGATTTGAGTGGGCTGAATTTTGTCCGCTAACCAGATCAAATTGTGCGAGTGTGGCAGCCCTCTTTTTTGCCATTCAATCGTATACATCCAGCATCTCGGCACTCCAAATACATGGCCCTTTGTTATAACGTCAATCAGTTTCAACTGCTTCTGTTTAAATACTCTCGCAATCAAGTCGTGGCGCTCACTGGGTAATTGACCATTGGTAAGAACCTCCTTGATCTCCGTCCAAGTGGGATTGCAGGTGAAGGTGATAAATAAGTCTGGTCTCCCGTACGTCCTCACGTACGTCATAGCATCTTGTGTGTATTCGTGCATGTGTCTGGGACTGCCTGTAAATGTAGCTGGTAGTATGACTAAGGCACCGAGGTTTTCAACGTTCCCGTCATTTGCCACAGCATCTCTCAGGTGAATATATTCGTCAACTCTCAGTTTACGTTGATTTAGACGAATGTAAAGGAGACGTTCACTCTCGACTTTAGCGTACATATCGACGATGAACTGATGAAACAATTGCCTGCAGTTCAATACGTGGTTCTGCCCAGTATCTCGAACCATTAATCTGTACGCATAGAAATCCATCGCTGAAACTTTCTTGCTCGTTGTTTCACCTGTTCTTGGGTTGATCTGCCTCAGATTAAATTTATATCCATCTTCACCATGGGGGAATATTACTGGGTACTGCAGAGCATCGTAAGATCGATGTGTTTCCGAAATACGCTGCAATGATTCACCTCGTCGTTGAATAACGATATCCCGTTGATGAAACTCATCTCCTGAACCACCGCGACTTCATCTGCTTGAGGAGAGTTAAAGCGCCGCTCGTGTTCGCCTGCTGGTCTTCGGTCTGCTCTTATGACTACTTTATATTCATCTGTTGGCATATGTTCCAATGCTGTTTCAAACGTTTTAATAAGATTATTGTGCTCATGAAACATCCTCTGTAAGTTTAACACAATCTGACGTCTTGTTCCCGAGATGTAGGCGCACCTCTGATCAGTTTCCATTTGTTCGTTTTGAATAAAATATAGTTGTAGAAATTTTGGTGGTTGATCTGGCAGCGGAAGCAACGATCCCGCTCTATGGTAAACCTGCCCTTGCACCTTGAATGTCGACGGAAATCCGGGCTGTCCAACAACTGATGTGCCGCCGAATGATGTCATTTGGAAACATGAGTTGTATTTTCTGATGTTACTTAGAAAATGCTTCGACTCTGACGTATCTCCTGATGTGTAAGTCAAAAGGTCTTGTGGTGGTGGTTCCAGTTGGCAAAGTTTAACTTTTCCATTTTTGCAGCAAATACCAGTAGACTCTGATTTAAACTTTTTGGCTTGACAGTAAGTACAAACCATTTCCATTTTCCCGATCGTAACACTTGCATGCATCGAGTAGTCTTTATGTGAATCGTAGTGAAATCCTTCCAGTGCTAAGCTAAAATGGCTCGCAGTCCGTGATCGTTTGGCTCTATCTCTCTTATCCTGTAGTCGGGCCTCTCGCTGCTGTGCCGTCTCTGTTGCTCTAGATGTAGTAGCTCTATCTCTCTTATCCTGTAGTCGGGCCTCACGCTGCTGTGCAGTCTCTGTTGCTCTTGATGTAGTAGCTCTATCTCTCTTATCCTGTAGTCGGGCCTCTCGCTGCTGTGCCGTCTCTGTTGTTCTAGATGTAGTAGCTCTATCTCTCTTATCCTGTAGTCGGGCCTCACGCTGCTGTGCCGTCTCTGTTGCTCTAGATGTAGTAGCTGTCTCTTTCATATCCTGTAGTCGGGCCTCACGCTGCTGTGCCGTCTCTGTTGCTCTAGATGTAGTTGCTCTATCTCTCTTATCCTGTAGTAGGGTCTCACGCTGTTGTGCCGTCTTTGTTGCTCTAGATGTAGTAGCTCTCTCTCTCGCAATCGCAAGTCTTCTATTCCTCTCCTCGGAAGTTTCTTGTCTACGCTCATTTTTCATCATCTTAGCCGTTGACTGCACTTGGCCGATTGCCTTCCGCTTCCTTGGAGGCATTGCTACAGCAAAGAAATCTGTAAAAGAATACAAAAAGCTATTTCATAAAATAAGCAAAAGGCACACTCTCACTGAGCAATGAAATCTATTATAGAATACAAAGAAAAGCTATTTCATAAAATTAGCAAAAGGCACACTATCACAGAGCAGTGAAATCTGTCATTAAAAAGTTATTTCATAAAATAAGCAAATGGCACACTCACTGAACAATGAAATCTATTATAGAATACAATAAAAAACTAATATAAACTGAATGGTAAAACAAATTTAAAATTGTGAAGTACTTACATCAGTTTAGGAGAATATCAAACTTTTAACACAAATAAAAAAAATTAATGCCTTACTTAAAAGCTGTCAATCAAAATATTCAAACACAGAATTCTAAATCATGTTAAAAATAAACTTTTATTCTGGTGTAAAAAAAAGCATTAATTCCGATCCCATTAAACTTATTTAAAAAATTAAGCAAAAGGCACATCTCACTGAGCAATGAAATCTATTATAGAATACAATAAAAAGCTAAAATTAACGAAAAAACGAATTTAAAATTATGTAGTACTTACATCCGTTTAGAAATATAAATCCAAAATGTACACTATCACTGTCGAATAAAGTAGGAAACACTTATACAATCAAAAGAGCGAAATAAAACTGCCAGATTCACTGAAAGATGATAAACTGGAAGACTTACCGAGTTAGCTTCCTTTAAATACGACCAGCTAAGAATCGAGTGGGTGCTGGAATGTTCTCCACCATGAGTCCAATTAAGTTTCCGTTTCCCCAACTTTCTAGAAAGTTCTACAAAGTTTTATAAAAAAAGTAAACATTAATTCTGGTGCTGCCAGATACCGAGTAGCAAAATTACGCTTTTATGATCAATGAGTTTTTCGTTTGTGCTTTTCGGAATAACGGTGCTTGGTTTAGAAATAAATATAATCGGTGTAGACAAATTAAACTGAATAGATAAAATTTTTTCAAAAAGCAGAAGGTCGATTTTACAGAATTTTTCAGAAAGAAAATCACTGCTTTCAACGGAGGATTCACATGTATCTATTCCGGACATTTTAAAATAAGTTACACGCCTTACCTAAAAAGCCTCGTGAAACAGAATTCTACAAATCATTACGTATTCGATAAATTATTTAAGGAAAGTTGGTCGAAATACACACCAACTTTCCTTGAAAATAATCCTTGAACTCCTGAAAACCTTTCCTTGAATTTCCTTGCAAACATAAATATTTTAAAATATTCTTTCCCCCTTCATCAATAAAATATCTATAATTTATTTACATCATGGGAAGAACTAAAAAGTCAGTTCAAACATAAATACTGTAATTTAATTTGTTTCGGAAAAAATTGTTTTTCGATCAACAGTGGTAAAGCAACCATCGCTGCCTAAAGCAATCAATCTATGCTCAATGTTATTTCTATTGCGATTTCGAATAGTTTTTAGCCCCCCAGGGCCAATAGAACGGGGGTTAAGAGTTAGCCTATGCTGACCGCAGTGTTCTAAATTATAAGTGTACCAAATTTGGTGTGGATTGGTCAAACGGTGTAGATTTGTATAGAAAATATACACACACACACACATCCTATTTTATATATATAGATTTTTATTCTACAAATAAAAACTGACTCATTGTTTTATGGCACAAGGTCCTTAAAAAGACAAGCTGCGCCAAGTGAAAAAGAGAGTTGATCGATATTCTCCACAATGTTGTATCGTCTTTAAATTTTTGAAATAAATGTCTAATTATTTCTAACAGGCCCCTTCGTATCCATGTATGCAACCTCGTCATCTGACCGTGGTTCAAAATTTAAGAGGTATTGTCTTTCCGGATAATCCCAGACGGTAGCAGGGCCACGGCGGCCCGGTTCGAAGAGTAACGAATTAGCAACCGGAGGGTTGCGAGTTCAAATCCAGCCAAACACCGTCGTGTACAAAGGGGCTGGTGCACGTTAAGTCTGTTGTGGCCTCAAATGTCCTCACGTTGGCGTGGTGTGAAAGTTTGGAGAGTGGGGTGCCAGCTCAGATGTTGCCTCGTCATCTGACCATGGTTGAAAATTATGTGGTGTTGTCCTCGATTCTTTCCCTTTGGAATTGATCCCGGACCGTCACCAATAGCCCGTTGTGTTGCTCCAGTGTGACGTTAATTAAAATACCTACCTACCCAGAGGGTCGCCAATAGCCCATTGTGTTGCTCCAATGCATTTGGTGGGCCGCGGTGGCCCGGTTGGAAGAGTAACGGACTAGCAACCGAAGGGTTGCGAGTTCGAATCCAGCCAAACACCGTCGTGTACAAAGGGGGCTGGTGCACGTTAAATCTGTCGTGGCCTCAAATGTCCTCACGTTGGCGTGGTGTGGAAGTTTGGAGAGTGGGGTGCCAGCTCAGGTGTTGCCTCGTCATCTGACCGCGGTTCAAAATTACGTGGTGTTGTCCTCGGACTTTCCCTCTGGGATTGATCCCGGACCGTCACCAATAGCCCGTTGTGTTGCTCCAGTGTGACGTTAATTGAAAATACCAAAATACCAAATACCAATGCATTTGGCTTGTTTTTCGAACTTCGATTTCAGCATGTCGCCAATATAAATTCCAAATAATGAATTCCGACTTGATATATAATAGTTGATTGATCAATACCAATTTGATTAAACGCCAAACGCTGCCAAAACGGTGATAAATTATATTTTTAGATGTTCCCAATATATATAATTTCGAGAGCAATTGGACAGCAGTAATAAAATCTTCGTAGATCGTCTGGTTAGTTTGTCAACATTGAAAATACTTCATAGAAATTAAGATAGGTACATAGGTCAACGTTCAACGTCAAGAATCAACGTTGCTGAGGTGCAACACAATGGGACATCGGCGATAGTCCAGGATCAATACCGAAGGGAAATTACAGAGGACACCTCGTAATTTTGAACCTCGATCAGATGACGAGGTCAACTCCTGAGCTGGCACCTTAGTTTTCAAAACCTTCACACGACGCCGATGTGAAGACATTTGAGGCCACCACAGCGAATTTAACGTGCATGCCCCCACGAATACGACCATATTAGGCTGGATCGAGTTTCGAACCCTCAAGTTACTAATCCGCTACTCTACCAACCGGAGCTTTCGCGGCTCCTCTTACTACGTTAGGTTCGATTCTTGTCAGATACATTCCTCCCTGGGTGTATTTCTCTCTTCTGAGATAGTAAAACTTTCATCGTGTGTGTATGTCTATTACTTTTTATTGTATTTCTTGTGTCTGGCGCAGCATGGCCAAATATGGCCGTTGTGCCATGAAAACCCCAAACCAATCTCTTGTTTGTCTAATCATCTAATGATTTCAGCATTTTGTCAACAAAAATTCCAAAGTATTAATTTCTAGTTATAAATTACTATTGATTTGTCAACGCCCGTTAGATTAAACGCCAAAAAAAACCTACATTTTAAGGTTGGTAGGTAGTTAATTAACGTCGTACTGGAGTGCAACGTACTATTGGCGACTGTGCGGAATCGACTACATTTTAAGGTAAACCCGATATGTGTGTGTGTCATTCATGTAATGGAAGTAAAATTTTCGGTTTCCAATGCTCTGTTTATTTACTTTTTACTTTAAAAATCCCTCTCATATTTTTACACGCAGCTTGAATTGTAACTTGAAAAGAATCACTTATCTTGTGGAAGATATTTTATCTCTCCTCTAAGGTGGAACTCTTTTATGCGAGCCTAAGCCTTTTAAGGAAATAAATGTGATCATTTGTACTTGATATTAGGAACTTAAGAATGGCATTCAGAAAATAAATTGAAAAAGTTTTTGAATTCTTTATTCGTTTTGAGCCATTTCTGTGAAAAAGAATTATATTTTCTGTATTTTACTAAATTGGAAGAAAATCAAACAAACGTGGTAAGTCTTTCTCTTTGTGAATTTTTTATTGTAGTCTAACTGTTCTATGAAAGTTTTTGTGAATATTTTAAACTGAGTGTTTATTTTTCTTTGGATTAATATGTTCGATTAGATCTCCGAAAGGTTTGAACTGTTCTATTAGATCTGTTTCCAAACCTTTTCTGTTTAACTTTTTGGAATAAATAGTCTAAAATTTGCTATGATTTCTTTGTTGACTTCGATTGCGATTGTTTTGTGAAAGCTGTGCTTATAGCATAAAAATTGTGTTATCGAACCCAACAACAGTTAAAAGAACTTTAAAACTCTAACCATTCTTTTGATAAAAAACAGTTGAGTTATGGTTATTCAATACAAATACAACCACTCTGATTCTGTGTGAGCCTTAAACATCGTTAGTAAGTAGCTAATAATTGCTTGATCTCACAAGCACATCGAATAGGCTATTCCTTCCATAAGCTTAAGAATTTGAACAAAATTCTTACGTTGCATTGTCATTAATAGGAATCAGATTTTATTGAGATGTCATGTTTTCAGCACCTCGTAGACAAAGCCCACATAGGTATAAATTTTGTTTGCAATCTCCTGACTCTAAATTTGTTCACTAAGGGCATTAGGGTATCAGTAGACATTTTAGGGCATTTTTTTGTTATTTAACAGATTTCCTAGATTCCATTTTTTGAGGTTTCAGTTGTCCTGGGCATGTTTTTATTGAGGCATTCCAAAGTCTCTTTGTCATCAGTTTCGTTTTAACTGACTGAACGTTGTAATTTTTGGATTTTCTGAATATTTACCATTGCATGATGCAAATTCTGAACAACATAAACACAATTCGAGTTAATTGAGTATATTCTTGAAGTCAAATATTTGAGAATTTTCTATTTTAAACCTCATTTTTCAGGAAATTGCAATTTATTGAATGCAGAAATGAATCTGAAAAGCACAAGAGTCCATGGGTGAAATTTCTGGAGATTTAGGTGGAATATCAGTAAAGAGTATTGACTTGATACCAGTTTCTTGTTCCATTTTTTCCAAGAATTTAACCCCTTACCTGCTGAGGAAAACTTACGTTTGCTGTAGCATAAATTTCCCAAAAATTTGAGTTTCGATCAATTTATTTTTAGACCAGTAAAGCGTAATGTCAGGTTTTACTGTTATTCCTTGTAAAATCAGTATAGATAAAAAAAATATGACTTTCACTGTTCCAGAAACATCCCCCTTTCCAATTCCTTCCCCTCTTCTCTGAAATAAGTAAATCCTTCGCAAACACTGTCAAGGTCATTTTATTGCATTCCAAAGCTGTGGGAGTTGTTTTACTGGTAGCAGCGCAATGCAAAGGATCGTACTTCGGAAAGGCGTATATATACGCCCAGGGCAGTTAACGCATCGGCTTAGCGAGGCGTATATATACTACTGTGGCAGTTAAGGGGTTAATAGTCGATTTAGATGTGTGGCTGCTTACTTTACCCTGATGCAGTTCTACTGATTGTTGGCACTGTGGGTAAAGATATGTTTTTCTTTTTTTGAATATTGGGGATAAAATAGGGTCTTGATAATATGTGGGAGTTGATTTTTACATTTTCCCTTCTTTTTACTTTTAATTTTCCATTATATGCAAAACCGGCAGCAATCATAAATCTCTTACAGAAAGTTCTCACTTTCACTTTGCTATAGTCCTTTGACTTGGCGGATTCTTTTTTAAAATTAAAGATCTTGCCTTACAAATATTCTCAGAAATTTGTTCTCTTTTGGATACTTTTTTGGAAGTATTTTTCTACTTCTACGTTTTTTTCCTTTCTCATTAATAATATTACTTATTGTACCTTTAGATATCGAAAAACCATGACTTTTGCAGTGTTTTTGAATAATTGAATGGGCATAATTCTCTTCGGAAAGAGAGGAAACAGCCTCCCATCCATTGCTTATTTAAAAGTGCCATTTTGAAAGTAAACAAAACTCTGAGTTAGCAGATGATAAGTTATACTTTAACTGCTGTGAAAATAAAATTCTTTCGCAGCATACAATTTTTTTACAGCTCGTCTAAATCGTTCAAAAAATGTCCGAACAGCCTCTGTATAATGACTGTTTTATAGAAGTGATCTATAATTGTCATTTTTTAAAAAAGTATGCAACATTTTTAATGTACCTTTTTACTGATATTGCTGCTACCATGGTTAAGTCTAGCTATATGATACACATACCCCATATTACTGCATGTAGATGTGCAGCACACACATTAGAATTATTGGTTCGAGAATATTTAAAATGAATTGCATGAATGAATTCGAAAATAACTACCTATATTGTCAAAGAAGTAAATAATTGACACTACAAGCAAAATAGTTAAAAAATAGCTTATAAAAATAACTGAAAAGTTTACTTTTTTCCATTTATGTATTCATTCATTGATTAAAAAATATATTGTTTGGTACTTTTTTTTACTTTCTACGTCAGGAAGAAAATTATCGATTATTCTCTATCCTCTGAATATTTCCCAATAGATTGTAATCGAAAAATTCATCTCTAAACATCGCAATCTACTGTAAATGTGAAACAATAATCCTAAGCACAAAAGAATTCAAGAGATAAAAGACCCCAAATGCTGATAGTTGTTAAAAGTGCAGGTCCTAGTCAATAGTTGCTTTTATACATTGATGAAACAACATTTTCCAATTGCACCTAAGTAGAGTATTTTTGCAGTTATATAAGATGTTTAGGGGGCATTGATACCTGACTTTCTGTTCCCAATTCCTAACCCTACCTACTATGTTTTCTTGGGACTCTCATGGCTCAGTGGGTATGCCCACTGCATTAAGATTAAGGTTTATTTTCCATTCGTGAAATGATTTTTTCTTAACAGCAAGTCTTGAATCAATTGAAGTAATTCAAAACATTTTATTCGCATATGATAAATATGTAATGCAAAAAATTTCCGAAATTAGTATTGAAAAAATTCATAATATAGTGTCGGTGGGATCTGGCCACTTTATTTATCTGGCTCCAAAAAGTTCACGTCACTGGTTATAGGTTAAACTTAACAGTAATCTAAGCAAATTGAGAACCAGATAGAAAAACATTGCCCAGGTGTGGCATTTGGGATACTGTTCTATTTACTCTATCATGTGATTTACTTTGCTAATTCCTATGTCACGTAATCTTTCAAAAGTTTACCTAGCTATGTTTGCTAATATATTAATGTTTTACATAAAAATATTAATGTTTAATTAAATCAAAACTATCTAGAAACTACACTAATTTGCATGTCTCATGTCCAACAAATTTAAACTTGTAGGGCAAGGAATTAATTATAATAATAAAAATCCAATTTAAATAAAAAAAATCTGATTTAAATCAAATAAATCCGATGTTTTCAATTTAAAAAGCCATGATTTTTTTCATATCCTGGTCTTCGAGTGATTATGTTTCTCAAAGTGTGGTCTGCAGGTCGATATCAATTCCAGGATATAAACATCTGTTTCTTTGTGTGTGAAAATGTCTGCAACCCAGATTGATTGCATTGGGAGCCCACCTCTTAACCTATGATGAATTTATTTATTTTTTTAAATTAACTTTTGTAACACTGTTCTGAAACATTAATTTTGAGGTTTAAATTTTGAGAAAATACTTTGATTTTATAAAAGTATTTTTAGAAAATGCACAGTAAATCATAAGTTCTGATAAAAATCGATACCTGAATTTTTTTATTGATAACTTGTTTGAAAATTAATCACTAAAATCTTTCATATTTGGATATGTATGGCGCCATTTTGGGTTAGACTCGAACACAGTATTGTCGCCAATTGGAGACGATTTTCCATCGTCAATTAGTGATGATTTTGGAATATGGTAACCCGGTCATAAGTCTATCCAAATAGCTGTTTGATAAAAAAATTTTAGTCACCAATTTGGTGATGAGTCGGTACCATGTTCTTGAGTTTTACCCCATTTTGCATTAAATATCTTCAAATTGGTAGCACGAACTGCAGACTGCCACATTGAAAAGGTGTAAACCAGGGTTACTTTTTCTGTTAAACTACATCTTTAAAATAAATTGTTTAAGTGGATGCTGGAATTGTACATTTGGAAACATTTATTTACTACTATGTGGTTAAATTGGAACTGTCGTTAATTCTGACATTGTAGGAAATTCATATTTCCATTCAAAGAAATGCAATGGGCCTAAACCATTTTCTTAAGTTTTACCCAAGAAACTTCATAGTGCTGAAAATTTCATATTTTTGCCTCGGTTGAGTTCTCTCATCTAATTCATACTAAATTAGACCATTTTGTATTAATTTAACAGATTCATTTGAATATGGGCTGCTAAAATAGCATTGGTAGTCTTCTGCTGTTAGAAGAATTTATGGTATTGTTTAGCAAGTGCTTTTAGTTGTGGTGGCCCTGTTTTAATATTCTAATTTTTTTTTAATATTCGTACAAAATAATTGCCTTAATTCGTAAAACTGATTGGAATCTTTCAAGTTCTCAACATACATTCTTAATTTTTTACTCAAAAAGACATTTTTTATTTTATTTTTCACTTTATTTCCATTAATTTAATATAAAATCGATAAGCATTGTTTTAGGTGTAGGTAATCAGATCAGAAAGTGAATATATCTTGTCTTTTATGTTTATTTGGCAAATTATGCCTTGGCAATGATAACAAGGCATTTCTACTAGTAAATTATTTAATTTTTCTTAAGACTGCAATCAAACACTCCTTAGTAGCTTTCAACTGTCCACAATTCCACCCCTTCATGTTATTCAGATTATTATTATTTTAAAAATCGTTTTCTATTTCCAAAATGCGTTTTGCCAATTATTAAAGTGGGTAATGAATTCATCAAAACATCAAAAATAAGTTTGATTGTACTTGTTCACATTAAAGATTCTGTAACTAAAATTTATAGCAAGTAACAAGAAGGCTTGTAGCATTTAATATCAGTAGAATTCTTGTTTAAAATTTTTCATGAATCTGCTTCATATCTTAGCAGTTTTATCACTGATTTTTTAAATACATTCATAAGAAATGCAATTTTAAATGTCTATATGTGTGCTTGTGAAAATATGTATTTTACTTTAAGACCATTTATCCAAAAAAATGGATTTTGATAATTGAAGGAAAATCCAATGTATATTTTGGACTTTTCAGGCCCTGATTACTAATGTAAAGAAACAGTTTTTGTCTTCCTTCTCTGTATTATAGTATGTTAGTTTGCATGAAAGATTACAAAACATAAAGTATTTGTCTACAGTATGACTTTTATTTATAGTAAATATGTCATCTACATCACAAAAACATCGAAACTTTGTTTCGGAGCCTATGTCTGATAAAGGTGTTGATGAGCTGGCAGGAATTGGTGATAAACTAAGTAAAAGACTTGAAGAAAAAGGTTTTGATAAGGTAAATAACTTTTGTTTGTAATTTTTATTTATTCATAGTGTTCAGTTCTTTTAAATTTCTTGATGTATACATGTGCATCCTTTTTTGCTGTAGCCCTTAATGTTTAATTCCGAATAGCACTATTTGAACCAGGGTTTGGGTCAAATTGGGACCAAATTTGTCATATTCTGCATGGATATAATTACAGTGGATTTCACCTTTGACACTTCTTTCACAGAGATTTCTTCAGCTTTCCTCAAAACAAATGATACAAATTTGGAGTGAGATTGAAATTTAAGATGTTTTGATATTTATAAGCCAATCAGACCTTGTATTCAAAGCACTGGTGTTTAGTATCCATTGTCATATTTGAACCAAATCTGTTCTAATGCTAAAATTTTACAAGTATCTTTTTAAAAGATGAATATATGCATACTGATCCTTAGTAATAATTAGTAATATGCATACTGATTAGTAATAAATACCAGAGATTATCTACTCCAATATCATGCATTCCCAGATCATTACTGAATATACTCTGCATTGGCTATGGTGCAGATATGTTCATTGAACTGTGATTTTGACTACTTTCTCACATTTTTTCTTACTTTTTAAAGTTTAATAATCTTGAATGTGTCACACACTAAAACCACCATGTTCCATAATTTGATTCTTATTTACAACTTGTTCTGTGAAAGTTAATCGTTCTATTACTTTTACTAGTGTAAAGTTGTCTGTAGAGAATATTCTCCCAAGATTAAAATTGGGAGAATATGTGCAAGAAATTTCTATTTAAAATGTAAATTTTTAGGAAATAACAAATTATTGATTGCAGAAATGAACCTGAAGCTTGTTTTATGTATCATTTACAATATATAGAAGCACTATTTCTATAAATTATTTATAATTCTTAGTTTTTATTGAGAGAAAACCATGTTACATTTGTCATATATTACTGATAATGCTGCTGTCTCTGAAGTCTAGACACAATAAGTAACACATAACCTACATTTCTGCTTATAACAAACATTAAACTTATTAGTTGAGAATATATTAAATATAAGCACTTTGAGTGAATTCGTAATCAATTAATTATACACATTGTCAAAGAACTGAATAATTTGCATTTGCAGAAAAATTGTTTAGAATAGCAGAGTACGAAAATAACTAAAAAGTTAACTTCCTTTTCTTTATTTCTCCATAGAAGTACTGCATTTGAAGCTTGTGATTTCTTCATTTATGAATTCATTCATTGATTTAAAACTATATTGCATGTCTCTTTTTTATGCTTTAAGAAAATTCCAGGTTATTCTCTTGGTGAATAGTCTCCAGAAAATTGGAACTGAGAAATTTGCATCTATACTGGTGTATGCTTATTTCTGGCAACATGGCCATAGCTATTATTTGATAGTGAGACAAACTGCTGTTTTAAGACTCAAATTCTTTCCATAAAATTAATTTACCTTAGATTCATTTCTCTTGCTTTTAGCAGGATTTATGCATAACCTACTTGAGGCAAATTACCAAATTTTCGTTCTTAGTGTTTTAAAATCTGTCTAATTTTGTGCCAATTCATTAAATATCCTGGTAAAATCCTAATTTACAGAGCTAGCCGAGTGGTTAGCACTCCGACCCTTGGTTTAGCAGACTGCTCGAATCCTGATAATATCATGTATGTTTGTACTTGTTTAGAATCTACCTTTAGCTCCCAGTAAAGTCCCTTGTGCAATAAAATGACCATAGTGTGATAAATCAAATTGAACCAACAGTGTGGCCTTGGTTTTTTTATGCTAAGCATTGCTGATAAGATGCAAACTTTTGCAACTGCACCGTATTCTATGATTTCCCCAATATCATTTAAGCTTTTAATTGTATTTTAACTATGTCTTTATAAAATGCATGAAAATAATTAATTTCAAAGTGGCTGAATACTTATGTAACCTTTTATTCCCTACCATTGGATTTTAATTCTAATTTACTTTTAGGTAATTTTTATTGCTTAGGCAATATAGTTACTAAATGTAAAATTATGCTTTGGTTAAATATATAAGTTATAATACAAATTTCAAAAGTATTTAGAGGATTGATTCATTTTATAGTGTTAGTGTTGTAGTTTTGCCATTTAATTTTTATAGTTTAATCTGAGTTAACTGTATCGTATGGATAAGCAATTGTATTTTCTTTGAGGTTAGATTAGATGAATTTGCATTAATATTCCTTTCTCAGTTGTATACTTTTATACATAGTTTATTGTAATTTTGTTTTACAATTTTTGGACAAATTAGTGACATCAGTCAGATTTAATCTTTGCAATGAAACAAAACAGGCGGGAAAGCTTAGAAAGTTTTATCTAGAATATATAAAATTTAATAAGAGTTATAATAACATCTATTCTGTGTTTAAAAACTAGTCTGTTCAAGGAAAGGCATATTTTAATTTTCACTGGAAACTTTATGTCTGAGTTTGTTTTAGTTAATCTGATTATCATAACATTTTAGGAATTTAGTAATTAGAGCTTGTGAACAAAGATGAGATACATTGTTCCTGCTTTTCGTAAATGACACTTATTACAAAGAAAACTATTTTAGGCAACTTTTAGAAGAGGAGTTTTATTCTTTACACCTTTTCTTTTTCTACTATTAGTATTTGAGACAAGTATTTTTAAAGAAATTGGAAATAGTATTTTTATTTTTATATCGTAAATTGTTCTCTTATAGTTCTATAAATTTTGGAATAACATTATCCATGTAGCCTATTTTACTCTTTAAAAGTACTTTAATTTCTTTAGGCTTATATTGTGCTAGGACAATATTTAGTTTTGAAGAAGAATCAGGAACTATTCATTGATTGGATGAAAGACATTTGTGGAGCAAATGCGAAACAGGCTGCAGATTGCTATCAGTGCCTTTCAGATTGGTGTGATGAATTTTTGTGAAACCATTTATTCAAATGGTGCTTCCGATTTTACATGTACCTCAAGCTTCTGGCAAACTCATTATTTTTATACTGTACACTTCCTCATTATCAAATGCTGTTTTTTCAGAACATAAGGTTGGTTGAATCAACATATCTTATAGTATTTCAGTTTTAGTTATGCTTCATTATGAACTTTTAATATCATCTTGGACTAATTGTGTAGTTGAACATGCATTATGTGTTGAAATGTGTCTTCTGTATTATTTTTTAAAATATATTTGCTTGATTTGAAAGTGTAAATTTATTTCCAGTTTTGTGCAGCTAGTTTTACTTTTGGATATCATATCGATGTGTTTATTCTTTTGAAAATTCTTAACACTCACGTAATCCTGTGATTTTCTTATTCTGAAATGTTTAATATTTTGTCCTAAACTAATATGCAATCTTCGAAGACAAGAGAACAGTTTTAGAGAATATCATGTTCAATAATTTCAGTTACGTATTTTGCAATTGATGTAAGATTGCAGAACTGGTTTTATGAATGTGTAGAGGATGATGAACGTACTAACCAAAGTGTATTGGATTTGTATCTGCAGTTACTTGTAACAGATCTGATGTTTCCTCTTGGAATTTTAAATGAAATTTAATATTTGATACAAAACTTATGCTCCTGATTGTATTCCCTGCTAGAAATGTTACATTCCTTTCAGTGCATATGAAAGTGAAATTTTAAAAACTTATATTTCTTGTACTTGTTAAACTTGATGTAAATAAATATGTAACCTTAAAATTCATGTATCTAATTTCTGTTTTTTAGTTAAAGTGTCACTTTTAAGATATTTTAAACTTTATCATGTAATTTCACATTCCTTAAACATGATCTCCAAATTTCCTAGAGTTTACATTTAAAATGTAAAGCAAACTGAAGTCAAATTATATTTTAGAGTGCTGAAACATTGTGTTAAATTGTTATTTTATATCACACATATTTTAAATATCTTGATTCATTAAATATCTGAAGTAAATAAAAAAAGTTTTAATAAAAAAGTGAGATAAGAGTATGCTTCCTGTTTCACACCCCCTTTCGGCAGCATACTGTCTACATGCCACCCTATCCCACTGTTTTAGTGTTACTGGAAAGGGTGGAATTTTACTCCACCTGAACTGGAGGTGATTTGTCCTCTCCAAACTGATGTATTCAGGGAAGGGCATAACCTTTTCGACCACTGTGGGGCCCTCTTTGAGGGCTATAGTCAGGCCTGGGTGTGGCTGTTGAGTCACATAGTCTTGAATTAGTCCATTATTTTAATTAGGGCAACTGGTGATAAACAAATTACTTCCACGATTGATGTGTAACATGTATTTGATTCAGTGTTGAAAGTGACAGCATTGGTAATGCATCATCCAGTGGAAAAACAGCTACTGTAATCTCCATTCATGCTTTTGCATATGGCAGCCTTCTAACAAAGTTACACACCTTTTCAAAAATCGACTGACCCTTTGTTGATTGCCTTCTCACTATATTCCAACGGCTAGTCCTGCTTCAGAGATCAGGTTGTGACCACAATCATGAAATGCCTGCAAAAGCATTCCAACAGAATAGTGATCACTGAACCATCAGTTTAGATGATTACAGACAATTTTATGAAGAATTCTCCAAAGCAAGCAGTGCTTTGTCTTTCCGTTTAGCCAACATCAGACTCGTGCATTCATATTCCATAAAGTACAGAAAACTTGGTGTTGATTGAGGCAATCAAAGCTTTGTTTTGAGAAAAGCAAATGCAAATATTTACTAAGTAGAGGCAATTTTCCATATTTCCTGACATGACTTCCCAGTCATGTAACAACAACAAAATAGCCGTTTAAAGAAAATCAGAATGAGTCGGGTTGCAGTCTATTGATTTGATGCTGCATGACCCAGACAGTTTTCTCCGTTAGTTTTTTATTTGTTATGCTTGCAATAATACACAAAATTATTATCTGACTGATCAAGCTAAAAGAATGAGTCTGAAATGAAATATTTGTCATATTTCTGTATGAAATTTATTTCATGTGTTTGTTACATAATAAATCAAATCGTTTTCCATTTCTTCATGATTGCAACTCTGTTTTCTATTCATCTTTTACCGTACAGTTCTTCCACCATTGTGTCAAGACGTTGCTGGTCCTTCTGAAGTAACAAAGCATCAACACACTGGGTGAAAAAGTTGTTCTTGAAGCAATTGGACCTGTTAGGAAGAGGAGTTGGTGTCTGAATAACATTCATTATCCATTGAATCAGAATTATTTGAATGGTCATTTTTACGTTTGGCCATTTAATTTAAAACAGTAAATAGAAATAAGCCAAATGGAGTAACCCTCAGTTATATCGCTTTTTCCGTCTCCAATGAATTTTCGTTTTGCGAACACCAAAGGAAAACTTTAGAATGGGAGTTCGAAGGACTTGTTTCAAGCAGTTATCCTAAACTGAATTAGTATGAGAAATTTGGGTGTCTAGAAAGCATAGATGAGAAAGTTTTGGTCTGATTTGTCACTAGTCTTGTTACACGACGTGGATGAGAAGATATTGTCAAAAAAATGTTTAACATGTATTACATTTTAATGATAATTTCCTTTGACCCTAAGTGCCAGACTTGATGAAGCAGCAATTTGAAACGTGCTAGCTGTGCTTTCAGTGAAATAAAAATGAATTAAAATTATAGTTCTGAGCGATGTGCTGAAATCACATTCGAAAAACCAAGTAGCTTCACTTACGGAATAAAACAGGAAGTACTTACTACCACAAAAACAACGCTATGCCCTCTATATTAAGCTTTACTTGGAAACCCTCTCATACTCATGAGAGGAGTATTGTGCAGTTTGAGTTGTGAAAAGATATATGGGTCATTCCATGTGAAAGCACACAGAAAAGGGTAATTTTCGACCCAATCCCCTCCGATTTTAAGTTTGAAAATCGGACAATTTTTCATGATTTTACTCTAAATCTACCCTGGGACCTAATTGTCCAATCATTGAATGAAAGCTTATTTTGTAGAAAAATGTACAACCTTTATTGGCGTGTCATGACCTTTTCAATTTCAAGGTAATTCAATTTGACCTTTGATCTACAATTACGGGAAAGTGTTTTTTATTTTTTTTTCTAAAAAATATTTAAAGGTGCACTATTTATCTTTGCTTTCTGAAAGTTTCACACCCATGGGTTCATAGTTAAAAAATATTCGAAGTAAATAGAAGTATGTAATCAGTACCCATAAACACCTGTATCTTTTGACCTGTTTGTCCAATCAAGATGAAAGAGGACTTATTTTATATAAAAAATATAACCTTTCTGATATGATATTTTTTCTATAAAATAAGCCCTCTTTCATAAAAAATACACTTTTTGTAATTGTAGGTCATATTGAATGACCATGAAATTGAAAAGATCTCTAAAGGTCATGACATGTTATTAGAAAGGTACATTTTTCTACAAAATAAGCTTTCTTTCAGTATGATTGAAGTTAGGTGTAGGGGGAGATCTAGTAAGTCTAAAATCATATATATAGAAAATTATTGCAATTTATAAGCTAAAAATTTCCAGAATTTCTTATATTTCTGGGAAATAAATTAGCTGTTTTAAAAAATATCGGGGGTCGGGTTGTGGACTGCGCAGTTTGACATGGAATGACCCATATATATTCGTCGTGAAGAGGAATATTATATAAAAGAAATACTTTTCTGAAGTTCACTTTTGAGAAATTCATTCTGATCATTTTCAGCCCCGAACAAAATTTTAGCTACGAGCAAGTTAAAAAGAGGCTCAAAGTCACATTTGCATTCACTCGCATGTCTGGCTGAGACACTTAGCGAAGGTGCCTAATGTTTCCATTTGACGAAAAGTCAGTTTTCACTAAATTATTGGGCAATTCTACAAAACACGGGACATGCGAGTGAACAAAATTTTAGAAAATTAACTCACATTTTCTTTAGTTCTTTTCTAGATAGTTTAAAGAAAAAAACTTGAATTTGGCAACACCTTACGCATTTATTTTATCAGTATATGGTCAGCTGTTGTAAAAACCATAGATATGAAGATTCTTTTAGTGAACTTGGTTGTCTGCAGGCAATTTGTATCGACCTTTTTCGGGTTTCATTCCGCAATTTCTGGAGCATTGTTATTTTAAGCGCCATCGAGCTAGGCATATCAATGCATGATACAAGTAGACTTTTCTGTAAACCTTTCAGGATGAGATCCAACGTGCACATTGGAAACAGAAACAAGTGAGCTTGTTTACAGCTGTTATTTATTATTTGGGTTCCTTCCATCCATCCTGTAGTAATAGCATCAGATTATTGGGATCATTCAAAGAGGTCATTATTGAATACATCTTTTTTATTACAAAGTATTTCAACTTTGCAAATGTTGAAATTTGGTCTGACAGTCCATAACGGGGGCAGTTTAAAATCATAGCAGCCTCTTAACACACTGAACAAGGTACAAAGTATCCATTACGTGGAACTATTTTGCAACATCACACGGTAAGGGTCCAGTAGACGGAATATTTTCGACCAAGTGAAATAAAGGAAATGTTTAGTAAATAATGTGTACGAATTCGTAGAAGCTGCTAAAAAGTAGGGAAGATTAATGTTTTTGATACAAAAAAGAAATAGCAAAATTCAGATCTAAACACAATTTTGAATCAAAATGATTTACTTCGCATTTTCACTGCACATAAGTATGTTTATAGGACATTATTTAATTTTTTAAAATTGCAATTTCTTTCATCAATAAGCAATTATTCTCAAATATGTATAAGAAAGTTAATTTTAGCACGAATTAAAATTTCAAAAACGTTATTAAGCATTCAGTTCTTAGAATTCACAAATGTAACGTGAGTCATAAAAATATCAATTAATTTTATTAAAGCAGTAATTTCATTTTTCTTAGGTTTAACATGACCTACTACTCAGTGAAGTATCCGAATTATTTTTTCCGATTAACTTCTGTTAGAAGAGAAAAACTCATTTTTGAAAGTCTAAAAAATTTATGTGCTTTTTTTGTAACATGAGTCAGTCCGAAATGTTGCCATTGAGGAAACTAAATTTACACTTAAGTTCTAAATTATGAGATGTTTTAGAAACATTGAGTTTAGAAATCAATTTTTGTTTAGTAATCTTCATCCATTCTTTATTTACATTAAATTTAATATTAAAAATTGACGTCTGATTGTAACGTGAATCACATGGAATTGCCCTATTACAAGATTCTTCAAGTTTGGACTAAAATAATGTATTCATTGAGTTTTTTAATTACCTGTCAATGTTAAAAATATTCGTTAATTTCGGTAGCAGTACTTAGTGGGTTTACCGTGAATATCTTTTGGTCACACTGGGACATCAACGGCTTCAATCAACTCTTTATATAGATGGTGGGTAGGTAATTGAATTAACGTCGCATTGGGAGCAACACAGTGCGACGTTAATTAACTACCTTTTGTACCGCTATCTTTGTTGATGATCGGTGATGAAATTAACGTCGAACTGGAGCAACAACCTTTTGGATCAGGAAAAATGTAAGATATCCAAAATAAGCTTTCTTGAAAGGAATAGTTTAAGTCCAACAAAAGTATTTGATTAATAAAGAATACAGCTATTTTCATGAGTAACATTTGTATCCCAACCCCATGTGACAGTAGAATGTGCTCTATATTTTAAATACTTTCTCCGGTTTTTGATCATTCTGATAAGATAGATAAAATGCGTAGCAAAAATATGAAACATTTGAATAGGGCTTACTTGATTATAATTTCGTAATTTAAACGATTGAATAAGTTGCTATTGAACAGTCCGATTTCATTCTGAAGCGACCAATAAATGTGAGATTATCCTTAACTGGTGCTTTTAGCATTTGTGATAATTTCATGTGCTTGAATAGTTGAAGATTTTTTAAAAATAACTTGATATTGATATTTATTGCTTCAGTTTAAGCTAGTCTCGTTGCAGACCGTTCAAATTCAAAGCATTAAAGGAACATTTTCTTGCATGAAAACTCCTTATTGTACTGTGGCCGTCGTGGCTCTGTGGGTTTTCCCTCTGCGCTAACAACTTGCGAGTTGTAAGCGGTGCAGATTCAATTCCTCTTTGGGTGTATTTCTCTCTTTGTCAATAAAGCTTTCCTTGTGTGTGTATTCATTACTTGATGTTTGGCGCAGCATGACGAAATATGGCCCTTCGCCATTAAAAAAAACCCAACAAACCAACCTTAATACACCACAGCACTCACGGATTTTCAATGCAAACAAACCACCGGAAGATGATTTTACTTCCGGTAATCCAATGCATTGCTCAGTTGACAACATAGAGTTACTTTAAAATGTAGCAAGTGATTTCACTTTCAGAATACATACACATTGTACCACAAATACCAAAGTGATGTCTCACTTAGCTTTTCAGAAAATGCTTGTTACGTACTGAAGATTGATACCGTTTGCAATGGTTGCACTGACTAGTAAGTTTATTCTCATAGTAAAGGCAACCATTGAAATCAGTAGGAAATCTGAAGATTACCTGCACAAGGTGTGAACGTCGGATTCCCGGAAGAGTTGGTAGCATTCCTCACATACTCTGTCCAATCTGGCGAATTTAGCTTTGTCGTAGACGCCCATGCAACCCAATCCAGAGAAACTTCTTTTCAAGTCTTGGTCTGATCCCTCTGTGTATATGATCACCAAGGTTGAAAGGAGAAGAACCTTTAAGGGTGTAGCTGCCATTTTCCTGCTGTTTTTATGAAAAGAATATATTTTGTACATACAGAGTGATTCGAAATTCACTGATCAAACCTAAAGGGTGAAGGGTACATCAATATAAATAATGTATACCCGCAACTGTTTGGCGTAGTTGCTAGAGGGCACTGTTTGCAAATCGTTCTTTTTAAAAATTTCGTCATTCACTACGCGAGTTTTGCAACTGATGGCGCTTTTTTTCCGGGACAGTTGACAGGCATCTAACGTGTGCGGGCTACCAATGTAAGCGGAAGAGTTACTCAAAAATTGTACCATGAACGCTTTCTCAAGTACGGAATCGTCAAACAATTGCGCGTTTGCCAGACAAACTGCATGGAACCGAAATATTTCGTGTCAGCAAGCATAATGTGGGTCAGTCGAGAAGTTCGATTAATCCAAGAATGGGGGATATTCAATGCGAGCTTGAGAGAAATCCAACCACAAGCTGTTGGACATAGCATTGGTGTAGGCCACTCTATCGTAAGGAAGATTATGCACTTGCCTATTAGAGAAGCATTCACAGTACAATCTTTGAGGAGCTGTTTTGTTCCCATTGGCAGCCCCATGCGTTTAATACATGTCAGCCATCTTGGAATTTGCGTAATGCTCCATCATGTGCGAAATCTTCGTTGTGAATGAGGAAGAGTTAGAAAAAAAACGATTTTCAAGCGCTCACAACATCAACCTCTAGCACCTGCATGCAACAGTCAAAGAATATATGTCCGCAGGACATATATTCTTTGACAAACAAATGTTTGATCCTACTACGCTTCCTCTTGTTCGCCAGGGAATTTTGAAAGTATTTAAGTGGTGTTTAACCTTGATATAAACCATATTCTTCAAGGAAAAGTTATAAACTATTGCTTAAAAATCATTTATGTGTTCATGTTATTATTTTGAGTCACTTTCTAATTTTTTAAAAGTGCGGTAGACGAAATTTCTTTCATATCGTCCAATTCAGCACAATTCTAATTTCAGGAGAAGGTAGGAAAACTCAATGATTGGGAAATCTAAATGTTTTATCGATAATCTATATATATATGAATAACACTATGTATGACTTACCATTCTCAACCACTAAATCAATTAGTACACAATTCCAAAACCACATCCCTTCCAAAAATCAGATCGAATTTTTAAAGGACTTCCAAGATTTGATTCTTAATTAATTTTTGGAAAATATTTTAAAGACGACAAATCTGTTCCGCTCAGACACAAATCTGTTCATACTGTTAAAGGCAGACCAAATTAATCTCCCTTTCTCAGGGAATATGATAATATTTTCCTAAGAATAATCAGCGTTGTTCTCGGATCTTGAGCTGTAGACTAGTCTAACGGTATGTTTTTAGTTAGAAGCATGGTCAACTGTCGATTTCTGATAGCTGTGCACCGGTTTTTATTTAGTTTCCAAAATGTTTTTCCACGGGATGTCCATTTTTTTCCAGTGTCAGCTTATGGATCGTATGACCTTTTACGAACTGGCGACAATATATCAGTCTCCGCGTTACTCCGCAACATCATGGGAGGTGTTTCCACATCGCACCACTGAAATGTCAGGACATTACGTTTTGGAGGAGTTTGACGTAATTGGCCTACATTTGCGTGTCGTCTTGAAGACCAGGAAACTTCATGCAGCCAACTCGACCTTGGCACAAACGAGATTACATAAAGCCAAAGAGGAGTAATGGGGTAATCTTTTTGTACCCAGGATCATGTGATCAAAACTAGTAATAACGTGGCTCTTAGACTATATTTTCGTCTACCAGTAGGAAACAACATTCATCATCTGATTGGTCTGCACGACTTAGTAGTAGACTGGCAATTTCACCATTTTTGTCGCCACTCTAGAAATATGCATCCACACATCTACCCTGTCATAAGATGTTATATCGCCAAACAAAGCTATAAAATGCCAAATGAGCCAACCAAGTCAATTTTTCAGAGACTGTTCACGAGAATACCAGTCGATATGTTGGTCACACTTCTTGAAGCTCCTCTCAATGCTCAACCCATTTATATATTTCATGTAAAAGCATAAAATTATGAACCAAGCGCTTGATTATCAATTTCTTGAGAGCGATGCTTTTAGTCGTTCTGCCGGGTGAGTCGGGATAGCAGCATAACTATCACTAAGGAGATTTTTTCTTTCGCTAAAATTACAGTATTTAAAAAATTTTACTTTTAAAAACTATGCAATCAAATAATTCCAAACTTTGTGTGTGCATCTATTTATTATTATTTCAGGTACAAAAAAAGTTTTTAATAATTTTCATGAAGAATCACGCCTGATAACCCTCCTCGACCATGACACCGCGCGAAGTTTCGTCGTCGCTGGTTGGCATGATTTCTCAACTCTAAGTGATCTTAAAAAAAAAATTGAACATCGTTTTATTTTATACGCATGTAGCTATTGTTCAATGAAGCAGAATTTTTTTTATAAAATATTTGAGGAAATGGTGATTTGTCAAATCCAAAAACATCGATTTATCTCCAAAAATTGGCTGAGTTTGTTTTAAAAATATGAAATTTAATGTATCGTTTTTCTGGTGCGTCAAATGATAAAAGGATGTTTTCTCGACATGCTGCTAGAATTTAAAGTAGATCGATTCAATAATTTTATAGATGTCATGCCAACAACTCGCAAAAAAGCTGTTCCCAGACAAATGCGTTTAAATTCTACATCTGCGCGTCGCCCGTTAATGGCTTGGAAGTTAGTAAATTTTGCGAATTTTGACTTGAAATTTGGCACACATGTTCTTAAGATCCTAAAAAATAAAGTTACGCGAAAAATACTAATTGCTAAAATACGCCACCTAAAACAACATTGAATGGAAACGAAATGCATTGATAATATTTAGATATCTACAAAACAGCAAACTACGATTAAGTGCGAAGATAGGTAACTGGTTCATCTGAAGACTGCTTAGTGATTTTGGTAATTTTAGTTCTTCCCTTTTAATAATAGTAAGTATACTTTATCTTTTTGATATGGATTTTAAAAACATTAAGGCATTATGATTCCTTATATCATGACTCATACAGTTTCATTTCTTTTACGATCTTAAACCTCAGCTATGCTTATGATAAATTCACACAAATAATAAGGGTTTTATAAAATATCCACCACAAGTTTCTAGTGTTTAAATAATAGTTACAAAGGTTTATACCATTGGAACGTTCAAAACTAATCATGCATTTGTAATAATTATTTTATACGATTCGGTTTCAATTGCAGCCTAGTGAAATATGGGTTTTAAATCTATATAATATGCTATCGCCTAAAGTATGTTCATGGCATTGATAAAAACAAGGATCATTCAAACCAGATCTAAGCGATTAAAATATCTAAACTCAATTTCATTGAATGAAACGACATTTTATTCTCAAGACAGAAATGGGCCAGGTAAATAAAAACATCGTCATTTTAAGAAACTTTCTTATACGAAATAATTCAGGCACTATTACTTACTAGAAACTTCGCTGGTCTTGATGTCGAAGTTGCTTAGCTGCAGATTTGACTTTCTATAGACTCAGAGCCCCTTATTTATACTCTCAAGTCGTGGCTGTTTATGTATTAATTTGTAAGCTGTGCACGTAAAAGCAAGGCCTAACTGTTCCGTGTTATTGTGAAAGGCATCAACAAGGGATAATACCTAATGTATAAAAGCATCTGGTAATCAGGCATTCTATGAAAGAGGCGTTACATTAATACATATTTCAAGCACTGGTCAGATAGGGGATTGAATGTCCAAAGAAAATGGATCTCTATTCTCACTGATTTCCCTTGAGCTATCATCCAGGGAACTATCAACAGGAAAGTTTAATCGACATGGGAAATTATCCTGTGAATAAGGAAGGATCTCGAGTAAATATTGATAAGTAAATCAGGACAAGAAGTCAATAATCACCCTATTGTGTCTTCAAGAAGAAAATTAGGCACTTGAGGAATTTGAGTGAAACCCACAGAAACTATAAGTAGCTGGGGCGTAACAAATTGATGTGCCCAGACATGTATTTAGAAAATCATTTCGGGGTGGGGGGACCCAATCTTCTCCTGGTTTTCTATTCCAATCGAAGAGCCGTATTGCTAAACGAACATTGCGTTCAATGTTCTGATTGTTTTCAGACGTGTTTAGATGCATTCTATCTGTGTTATCAATCCAAACTTCTATTCACGCTGATTAAATTAGCTACGGTGTGTATTTTTGATTCTTTTTGTCATTTAACCCTCTTGGTGGGTTGCCTTGACGAGTTATCTCGTCATTAGAAAACTAACCTGATCTTGATGAACGAGATATCTCGTCATTAGAAGAAAACTGACTAGATCTTGATATCATCATCAGACAACCGGCAACTTCTTGATGATGTCTCGTCATTAGCAAAATTGGTCAGATCTTGATGACGAGATATCTCGTCATTAGCAAAATTGGTGAGATCTTGATGGACGAGATAATTCGTCGAAACCACTTAGAAGGTAAAAATTTCCAGACCTATCTAAACTTAAACAAAACTTCGATTTGCATCGATTTAAAAAAAACTTTAGCATTTGGGAGGACCCGCGATCCCTATCGATACGTCCCTGATCATGTGTATCAAGCATATCTTTCGGTATTTTCTGATTTCTTAAATGTAAATAACTTTGAATACTGTTGTCGGGACGGTTGCGTTGTGATCCAAGTCTGAATTACTTGGGGATAAAAACTCACTCTATTCACTTGGGTGATCAGAATATCAGCTCGATTGCATTAAATAGTTTTGGATGAGCTTTTTGGTTACATTCATGTGGCGACGAAGGCTTGTTGAAGAAATTAAAGATTTATGAAGAAAAACTAAAGACGATACAAAATTACACAAAGAGCAATCATCCACTCTTTCTCCCTCCGTCTTGAATTCTTCTAAATTCTAAATTCATTTTTTATTTCATTCCATATCAGGTTATAGTTTACACATGATTTTAAACGCACGTATATTTTATAAAAAAGACTTTATCACAATTTTACTCTATATCATAATACGAATATACAATCAAACTATATAGTTTGTCCTAATTCCTATAAAATTGGGGATGCTTGACGACCTTTTATCTCCAAGCACCCTAAGCTACTGAACATGTTTCGATACGCAATATTTTATGTTATTTCCTACAACTTTCTGCCAAAATACGAAAACCCTAAGGCAAAAGTTTTGATTTTTTAAAATTTGCTATAAAATTTTGTCCAAATTATAGGCCAAACATTTAAGAACATATCGAAATTAGAACGCATATGTTGATTTAAATTAAAAATGAAAGGTTTTGTATGCGATTTTCCTGGGATTAAACAGTTCTTGAATTCGGAAACATCCAAATACATAACAAAAAGTCTTTTTTTGTGGTAGAAGTGGGTTGTGGTGATATGGTAGTTAGGGGTACATTTTTTGAAGGCATTCAAATAAATTTAACATGACTGATTCCCGAATTTGATCCGAATTACAGGAGCTCAGTGATTAATGTTTACCGAATCCTGAATTAAATTCTATAATAAACTATTTTTTCACAACATAACCTTGACAGTTTTCTCAATACCTCAGGAGAAAATACATAAATCGACGTAACGTAGTTATGATTATTTCTTAGTTACAACTCATACAAATATTTGTTAACAAACTATTAGAAACAGCTCCTGAAGGAAAACTTTAAAATGAATGTGAATGTGTCATGAATCACAAGTTAATTTCATTTTGCAAAAAAGTCTAAAAATAGCAAATAATTAATTTTTGCAATGCAAAAATTATCGAGCGAAAAGAGCTGAAATTTTGCGTTTCAAATAAAAAGTCCTGACTTGATTTTATTCTTTCCATTATATATATAAAATAGTATATAAGTTTTATTAAATTAATTTTCGAATATTAATTTAATAATTAGTATTTGATACTAAGAATTTACTTAAGAAAGAGACAACACATATATTTTGTTTGTTCTTCAATACTTCGGCTTAAAAGTGAAACACAAAGTCAAAATTTTTAAGACATATCTTGAAAAACTCATATATGAGTTTCTTAGCTTTCCTGAGCCAGAATGGGGTGATCCTAAGATTGGTGAAGTCCACTAAGTTATTTTTCTTTGCATGAAAGGGGCTTCAAGATAAGATTTGTTCAAGGTAGATTTCTTTAGAAACACGCTTAGTGAGTAAAGTTTTGGGAATAGAATTTCCCCCTTCGATTTTCTCATGGATTTTTGACAGTGTGTTTCACCTTGCAAGCCGACACATAATAGCTTAATATATAATTTCAGCAGGATTGGGAGATTATTTTTGGAGATATGAATAAAAGTCTGGGAAACTAATACAACATTTGGTGCTTCAAATTTTCCACACACATAATTCAGAAACTGCTGGACCAAATCACTTGATATTGGGGCTAATTTTTTTAGGTTCGAAATTTGGCATCGAAATTGGGTGCTGTCAATGGGGAAATTATGGTTTGTGCACGAAGATCCCCCTTTACAAGTTTATGCACATGGATTTATAGATGACATTATTCCCCATTTAACGATACTTTTGAATTTCATCCACTACGACTGATGCACAAATAGGGAGGAGTGGTTTGATTCTTTTTCGACCTCTAAATTTTTTTTCACGTAACATCCATTCCTAAAAATGAAATAGGTGTAATAATCTTTCTTGTTATATTTTAGTATTATTTCAATTCTAATTTTTGCGACAGCTTAATTACACAAAAATAGAATTGTGTTAATATAGTTAACCCCTGAGGGTTAATTTTCTGTTTTTTTAATAACTTATCTGATAATAAATATTTCTTTATGTTGTTATGCTTCTATTCCAAGTGTACACAATGAAAACTATAGAATAAAATTATTCGTTATTAAAATTTAATGTTTGACATTTTTCTAAATTGTACATTCTGCCGTGTTAGCTAAAAAGGTAGTATCTTCAAATTCGGACGTATAAAGTTGACGATTGCGAGATCCTGCGTATGCAGGCATTTCGAAAATATCTCGCCAAATTGTAAAGGGTGGTAGGCAAAAATAAACATTTTTGCCAAAGAATGTGTGTCCAGAAATGTCGCGTTTAGGTGACAGAGGGCAGAGTTTAGGTCAGTCGATAACATCGTAAGACATCATTTCCCGCTCGGAATTTCAACGGCATGCATAGCTACACACGAATTCGGAACTCAGATATGCATATAATGTATGGGGCTACGAACAGAAACGGACGACCTATTCAAAGGCTGTAGTGATCAGAATGTTGCTTCTGGATTTAAAGGTTTCTGGTTCGAATACGGGGTAAGGCATGGATGTTTGTCCGTTCCGAACGAAAGAGTGTGCTCTCTCTATAAATGTTACTTTTGGTCCCTTCTCTACCGCCCTTTACAATTTGGCCAGCCTATTTTCGATTTATTTTCCCCTGTATATCCACAAAATAATTGGTTTAAAAACCAGATCGGTACCAGAAAATTGAGTGAAAGCTTCATATTTTCTAATGCAGATGCAGGAGGCACAACTAATTTTTGATATTTGGAGAAATATATTTTTGATGTGGTAGGTATTTAATTAGCGCCACACTGGAGCAACACGACGGACTATTGACGCCGGTCGGGGATCAAACCCGAAGGATTCGAGGACGACAACACCTAATTTTGAACCACGATCAGATGACGAGGTCACACCTGAGCTGGCACCCCACTCTCCAAACTTCCCCAGCCGATGACCGTCGTGTACAGGGGGCTGGTGCACGTTAAGACTGTCATGTCCTCAAATGTCCTCACGTTGGCGTGGTGTGGGAGTTTGGAGAGTGGGGTGCCAGCTCAGGTGTTGTTCGCGTCATCTGACCGTGGCTCAAAATTACGAGGCGTTGTCCTTCCCTTTCCCTTCGTGATTGATTCCGGACCGTCGCCAATAGCCCGCTTTGTTGCTCCAGTGCGACGTTAATTAACTACCTACCTACCTGAATAATCACATTTCAAATGAGAAAACTGTCCATGGATTATACACTTGTCCCGTCATATGGGACAATACGACGTCATGAAATAGCATAGGAAGGTATATATTAAGATTATTTGAGCTAATGAACATTTCTACAACCATTTATTTTTTAAATTGTGAAATGATGCTGTTTTTAAAAATTTCTATATCCAGTAACACATTTCCAATCAATAGTGTGAGCTGCAGTAGCCCGGTTGGAAGAGTAGCGGAAGGGTTGCGAGTTGTTTGAAACTCCATCTAACCAAAGACCGTCGTGTACAGGGGGGCTGATGCACGTTAAATTTACCATGGCCTCAAATATCCTCACATTGGCGCGGTGTGAAAGTTTGGAGAGTGTCAGTTCAGGTTTGACCTCGACCTCTGACCCTAGTTCGCAATTACGAGGTGTCCTTGCATCTTTCCCTTTGAGATTGATCCCCGATCGTCGCCAATAGCCCGTTGTGTTCCTCCAGTGCGACGTTAATTCATCTACCTACTTACCTACCTAATGAATAGTGTTTCATTATTTATGTATTTTATTTAACGGAATTTATTTTTAAAGTATTCAGTTGTGCTTGTTGAATATCGTTTCACGAGGTCCAAAATTTATTTTGTTTCGGAGCTTTTATTCTTCTGGTACCATTAAATATGTATGCACATTAATTTATCGTACAGTCTTTCTATATATACTATGTATTTTTAGCTTTATATATGTGTGTTTAACCAAGTTAGTCTTTTGTTAATGTATTTAACAAAGGATAGCCATGTTCATTTTTTCATAAAAATTGATGTCTCGTTTGAAGATTTCAATCTCTTGAAATCTTCAATTATTCAGTATAATGTATTCTTATCAATGTAGTATTCTAGTGTTGTGCACTTACATCGAAAATGACTCAAAAAAGACTTCATTTCTTAAAAAGTACGGAATTATATAATTTCCAATCGAATTTCTTCCGATTGAACTTCTTAAAACTTATTTCAGTTTCTTTGAATGAATTCACTTTCTACATGTTTTCTACTACACTTTCTACATGTTCAAGCCGTTTAGTTATAATTCTAAGAACTGAGAAATCCCTGAGGTTTTGAAATAAATAATATATTAGGAATACTTTCTTTACACAAATGGACATTTAAATGTCATTGTCTCACAAGTAAGCAAAATGATATTGCGGTTTTTAAAATGTGTGACACAGTTAATTGCAAAAATTGAAAATGGTATTGCGATTTCTGTAATATAGTATTTTCATAATCTTGAAAAAGTCCCCTCAAATTAATAATTCCAAATGTGATCAATGAAATAAAAACAAAACGGTTTGGAGGACATTATATTTCTTTTTATTGTCTTTTAAGGTTAATTAAACATTTTTTGGCACTAAATAAATAACATACAGAATTGTCACCTTAATCCTATACTACTATTATCTCCTTATAACATTAAGTTTTCTGCAATCGGAAATAGCCTGAGTGTTTTTTAAAATGTTTTTTGATTCTATGAAAAAGTTTATTTCTTTTCGGCTTGTGTCACGTTCCGTTTTCTGATGGAGACTTAAATTTACTGTACTTAAACTAATAGTTTTACTATCGAAAAAATCTAAACATTTTTCTTTTTGAACAGCTTTTTCTTCATTCCTTGTAATAGTTTATTTTCGGTATGTTTCCAGTTCTTTTTCCTGATAGAGGTGTTAAGTTCTCAGATGTGGACGGGATCATGTTGTTATTGGCACTTGCATCGCAGCTAACGGCTTCAAAGTTGCTAGGTCTCTAAAAAAATCTAAACATTTTTCTTTTTGAACAGCTTTTTCTTCATTCCTTGTAATAGCTTGTTTATTTTCGGTATGTTTCCAATTCTTTTTCCTGATGGAAGTGTTGAGTTCTCAGATGTGGACGGGATCATGTCATTGGCACTTGCATCGCAGCTAACGGCTTCAAAGTTGCTAGGTCTCTCTTCATTTTCAACTTCAATGCACCTCAAAGGTATGAATTGAATTCTTTTCTTCGAATTTCGCCAATTTAAACGATGTCGAATGCAAGAGAAGATATCCACACCAGGTTTGGGTTCATCGCTCTCAGCGGTCCACAGATGTCTCGGTCCTGTGCTTCTAAGCCTTTCTTGGCCTTTTGATCCAAGCACAGGTGTGGGCTTTTCTTTCTTTTCTTTAATACTTCCTTCTTCAATCAAATCCACATCTATCTTTTCGTCCTTTTCTTTAATATCTCCTTCTTCAATCAAATCAACATCTTTCTTTTCTACATTTCCCTTAATATCTCCTTCTACCAAATCCATATCCATCTTTTCTTTCTTTCTTTTAACATCTCCTTCTTCAATCAAATCAACATCTTTCTTTTCTACATTTCCCTTAATATCTCCTTCTACCAAATCCATATCCATCTTTCCTTCCTTTCTTTTAATATCTCCTTCAACAAAATCCATATCTTTCTTTTCTTTCTTTCTTTTAATATCTCCTTCTTCAACCAAATCCATATCCATCTTTCCTTCCTTTTCTTTAATATCTCCTTCTTCAATCAAATCCATATCCTTCTTTTCTACATTTCCCTTAATATCTCCTATCAAATCCATATCCATCTTTTCTTCATTTCCTTTAATATCTTCTTCACCCAAATCAATATCCATCTTTTCTTTCTTTCTTTTAATATCTTCAACCAAATCCATATCCATCTTTCCTTTTATATCTCCTTCTTCAACCAAATCCATATCCATCTTTCCTTCCTTTTCTTTAATATCTCCTTCTTCAATCAAATCCATATCCTTCTTTTCTACATTTCCCTTAATATCTCCTTCTACCAAATCCATATCCATCTTTTCTTTCTTTCTTTTAATATCTCCTTCAACAAAATCCATATCCTTCTTTTCTTTCTTTCTTCTAATATCTCCTTCTTCAACCAAATCCATATCCATCTTTCCTTCCTTTCCTTTAACAGCTCCTTCTACCAAATCCATATCCATCTTTTCTTCTTTTCCTTTAATATTTCCTTCTTCAATCAAATCCAGATATATATCTCTCTTTCCTTCCTTTTCCTTAGTATTTCCATCTTCAATTAAGTCTGTATCTTTGTATTCTTCCTTATCACTATTGAAAGTCATGACCAACATGAAGTATGCAGTCAATGGTATGATATAAGCTGCATTACCTATGATAATTAACTGAAAAAGACACCAAATCCAGGGACATAGAAATAACCCTGCAATAACCTCAGGTTTATCCATATTTTACACGTTTTTAAAAGTAAATCGCCAAGAAATCACAATGTTTGCTAGCATAAGAAAGTAAATTGCTTGTTTGATAATATTCGTAACAGAATTTAATAGGTAAATCATTGTTATGAGTGTGTACATTGTTATATCTTTTATAATGCCTGTAGTTAAATTACCAACAATATAAAGCATTCATTTTTGTATTTGAGAAACATTGAAATAAAGGTAATTGAAATTTTAATTGTTTACCCTTTAAAAAGAAAACATGAATTCAGTATAATCTGGTTTAATCATTTCTATGAATACTCACTACGAAAATAAATGAAAAACAAAATCAAGAAACAAATATACAGAATAAAAATACAATGTTTATTATTTTAAGATTACTTAAGTTAATGCTTGGAATTTTCGTAATTCCGATTTAATTTTATTGACAACTAGATACAATATATATCTCTAGTCGTGTTTCAAAATGTATAAAACTTTGCATTTCTTCAAAACACTTCTATTGCATAATATGAAAGTGTAATATAAAACTAAATTACTTTCTTTTTCTAAACATGTAGTGTGTGTGAATTCGGATGAGTTATCTTGCCATAAAATTAAAATGTTTACCCAAATTCGAAAATTTTTATTAAATAGAAGTACGACCTCAGCTGTGTGAAGCTTTTCTTAAACAACTTAAATTACCTGTTAAAATCTTTAAAAAAAAACCCGGCGATTTTCTTTTTTGTTAAATACCGTCGAATCGATCCACCATTTTTTGAATAATGGTAATCGGTTTTCTTTTATTTGTCTATATTCAAGATATATAATTTGAAAATAAGCGTAGCTTCTGCAGCCCAGTTGGTAGAGTCGCATATAAGCGTCGCAGAGGGTTGCGAGTTTGAAACTCTATCCAGCCAAAGACCATCATGTACGTGAGGGCCGGTACACGTTAAATCTGTCGTGGTCTCAAATCCGAATATTGATTGGGAAACTGTGAGTAACTTATATATTCCCCATTCATAATCACCCCAAAATTCAAAATTGACTTACAGGTTACTATACAGGTGACTATAGACACCTTTGTACAATAGTGTACAATAGAGGTGCGATGCATGTGAAATCGAGATGGATGTGGCATGTGTACAATTTGAGTCAAAAATAAACTAGAAGTTTTAAAATGTCGAAACGGTGTTAAAAAACTATTTTTGGACTCGAAAGATATTTCTATTTTTCAATGAACTTATATTTTCTATGTAAGGCATTTTTATGAAAGATATTAGAAAGTCTGGTCACTTTTTCAATCTGCAGTTAACCAATTCAACTCGAGTAATGCCAGAGGGTTCTGCTTGTTTAAAATAAACTACATAAATATAACTACAATAGACATTTCATATCTTATTTAAATACATTTACAGTGAATACATGCATCGATATGCGCATTTCTCCAAATGAAATACACTGCTGGCCACCGTAAATGCAACACCCTGAAGGAAGCATGCAAATAATATGAAATTTACAACATGCATTAGCGGAGGTGAGATATGCAAATGATTAGAATTTCAGCGCAGACGCTAATCACGCGCGCCTGTGGCGCCACTTCAAAGCGCTATTTAAGGCTTGGAGATTTCGACGATTTCAAGTACGGCAATTGTGTTTTTCTTGTGGTTTTTTAAAAAAAAAAACGATCAATTATGCCTCGTAGAAAACAGCGATCATCTTTTGATCAAGTATCCGAGTTCGACAGAGGAAGGATAGTGACCTACCGAGATTGTGGATTATCTTTCAGGGAAATCGGTAGTCGTGTTGGACGAAACCAAACAACTGTAATGCGGATATGTGATCGTTGGATGCAGGAGGGTACGACGGACCGACGTGTTCGATCGCATCCACCTCAGTGCACCACTTCACGTGATGACAGGCATATTGTGCGTATGGCAGTGACGGATCGCTCAGCCACATCACGAACCATAGCACAGCACATTCAGTCTGTACCGCATCATCCAGTGTCTGCGCGTACCATTCGACGCCGTTTACAGCAGAGTGGTCTGTCCGCAAGACGTCCATTGCTTCGTCTACCCTTGACGCAGAACCACAGACGTTTCCGCCGCCAATGGTGCGATGAAAGAAGGATGTGGACGGCAGAATGGAATGAAATTGTCTTTACTGACGAGTCACGCTTCTGTCTCCAACACCACGATGGTCGGATTCGAGCCTGGAGACACCGTGGAGAGAGGATGCTGAACAGCTGCGTTATGCACCGCCACACTGGTCCTGCACCGGGTATTATGGTATGGGGCGGTATTGGATATCACTCTCGCACTCCTCTAGTACGCATTGCTGGTACTTTAAACAGCCAGCGCTACATCTCCGAGGTGTTGGAGCCAGTTGTCCTTACCTTCAGGGCTTGCCCACAGCCATATTTCAACAGGATAATGCGCGACCACACGTGGCACGCATTGTCCAAGGGTTCTTCGTCAATCGCCAGATTGAATTGCTTCCCTGGCCAGCTCGCTCTCCGGATCTTTCGCCGATAGAAAACATGTGGTCCATGGTTGCTCAACGATTGACCCAGAATACATCCCCAGCTGCCACACCAGATCAACTTTGGCAACGTGTGGAAGCTGCTGTACCCCAAGAACACATCCAAAGTCTCTTTGAATCAATGCCGAGGCGTGTGGCAGCGGTGATCTCCAACAATGGCGGCTACTCTGGCTACTGATTTTGGCAGGAACCACACTTCACAGAAGTCTATAAATTTAATCATTTGATACTTGGTCAACATGTTATCTACAAAATATATTTTGTTGTGATATTTCTTGTCTTTCTTGGTGTTTCAATTTGGGTGGCCAGCAGTGTACTTCCAATTTTTGTGCTGTGTATTTCATTTATAATGTTTTAGTCTCTATCGTCGGTTTCAAATATTAAGAATTTTTTTATATTTCGTAAAGAAAAAATAATATTAGCAGAACACCAGTGTTTTTTTTCGATCCTCTCCGATGGGAACGAGGAACTGTTTATCAGCTGTTTCCAAGGACGCATGATCGTGCTCTCTTCTGCGCATGTGCCCCGTTTGAAAGTGCCAACGTCTGTTTCTGTTCTGTTAAGAAGCGAGAGGGCAATCGTTCTGTTGTCCGTTTGGAGATGTGTACCGTTTTCGTTTCCAGTCTGTTGTTTCGTCCTGAGATTTGATTTGATTTTTATATAGCTGTCCTGATAAGTTTCTATAAGGCTCAAAACAAATAAAGTATTATAATTTAAATTCTTTAAAAATAATTTTTGGAAAAATAATTGGTTTTTCAGCAGTACTGAAAAAACAATCCAAGTAATCGAAATGCTCAATATACCTTCCAGCTCCTCCAAAACTACGAAATTATAATTTATTTAGATATAGTTACTCAGATGTCTAAATATATCAACAAAGTAAACTTGAAATAATGTATTCACTAAACTAAAATATGATTTGTAAAATATAGAACATTGTATTAAATTTTTTTTGTGATACTCGCACAAATACAGACACAAAACAGACGTAAAACGGGAAGATAGACAGATAGACCAACGTAATCAAGTTCAGTCACTAAATGAATGTAAGTACTCACAGTATGTAAAGCTCCATGAAAATACATCCAGGCGTTTGGAAGTTGTATGGGCACACAAATACATGTTAGACAGATGAACAGACACCAAACGCGTAAAACACCGATTTTGCATTAGAAGGGCCCAAAACGGACAATAACTTGAAATAGGTCGAAAATATTCAATGTACAAACAAACACTCCAGTCTTATAAAGATTTATTTATCGTGTTCGAGCAATTTATTTTAAGTAAGACTAGCTGTAAGCCCCGTTGAAATAAAGTACAATGGACTCTATCATTTATTCAAGTGCACTCAAGTGATTACAATTATCTTTTGCAGAGCAATCATAAATAATGAAACATATCCATGATATCCTTCATTGTTCATGCATAGAAATACGTAAGCGTTTTCATGATGATAATTCGCTCAGTGTAAAGGACGTAAGACATTTCAGTCCCATTTCACGATGAAGAGACTAATTTCCTTTTAAGCAGCAAAAAAGATTATTGAACTTCAAAAATTAAAACTTGAAAAATTGGATTTTCCTTGTGAGACTATCCAGGACTTAGTCATACCGATAGTAAGCTAGGTATTTCATGTAGTATCTTGCAGCTCTTACATTCGTTAAGAAACAAAATAAATTGTGCAGTATTAGACACGAGGTTTTAAGAAATTCTGGAATTTTCTCTACTTTCGTTACGATCAAATCATTTAAATAAAATATTTTTGCATAATCATTGTAACTCAATAAGATTTCATTGAGTTCTAAAATGCTCTGCCAATGTGTGCAAACGTGAAAATACACAAGCTTATTAATCTTCCAAAGGTATGTTTTTATTTACTCATAACGGAAATAGTTAAAAACATTTTTGTCTTGTGACTTCGCCCATCAGATCAACTAGAAATAAACACTTGTTTATTTCATTGTTCTGTTGAGTTGGTCCAGTGCTTAAACCAACCTCTAATGATCTTTTACAGGTATCATTGCATCAAGACAACCTGTAAAGTAGCTAGTCTTGAAGCAGTTGGATCTACATTGGGCAGAAAATAAATTAGTAAAAGAAATCATGAAAGAAAACATAATCATCTATAGTGGAAAAAAACTTTTTTAAGTAGTCATAACTTTTGCTCATAAATGTAACCTGGACAGGATTCATCCTTTTGCCTCTAGTAGACCAACCTCAAACTTGCATATTCCACGTCTCATTCGTCTGGCTATAAATATTATTTGTTTTTATTCGACATAATTATTAAAACAGACACTTATCCAATGTAAAAAATAAGTAAAAATTCAATAATAATAATATAAGCCAGTAAGCAGTATTAATATCAATCAACAATGATTTTTATTGGTAATTATTGGTAGTTATTGTATTTAGTTATATCTTTGATTCTTAATATTACTAAGTATATTTTTATTCTTTTAAGGAATGTTTTTATAAAATGTTGTGATAATCAGATACTTTTTAATCCTTAAAGGCTTCACTTTAATCTTCATTCTAAAATCGGCACAAAATTAATTAGGGAAATACAGCAAAGTGTTTAATTGAAAGATAATCTTTTTCTCGCTTTCGAGCCATTCCATTGAGCACCTAAGGCAATGGTTTACAAACTAAGTTTATAAACCAACATTCATAATTAAATACTGAATTCTCAAGAATAGAAAAGCATTTCGCGAAAATTTCAAAATTGAAAAGTTAAAATGCTTTAAGTCACAATAATTTTTGAAGTCACAAATATTTTATAAAGTTACGTGGTAAATTGTTCTGCCAAATGGTAATCGTGAATACTAAGAGATGAACTAAAATTAAGAAACAAATTTTCACATTTATGACAAGCACAAACTATTTACAAGATATCTTATAACACAAATGGAAACAAGGGGCTAATAATCCAGAGGTAAAGATATTAAAACTCACCAAATGAAAATATATGCTCACACGCTGCTTCAGCAGTCGAAAATGAAATTCGAATTTAAAAATACCATCGACACACCTCACTGTCCTTGACAGCAAGCGCCATTTTTTTACAAGGTGCAGTCATTATACACAGTTATAAAAGTAATGCATAGGCATAATAAAGCGACTATACAATACAAGATGAGACTTCTTGCAGCTCCCCTAGCGATAAAAATCGGAAATTAGCACCCTTATCTCAAAACTATCCAAGAGATACGGAAAAAAAATCAATTATAAAGTTGCAGTTCATCGCCGATTTAGTACGAAATGACACCCTGCGTACATGAATAGCGTGAAATGATGGTATTCGATTCCCCTGAATGCTATGTCACTATCACGTCACAAAGCAACAACTTGTGTAACGCGCGTTTTGCAGTTGTCTAGCATCTCAAGGAACATGTATATCAGAACAAACCGACGACTGTGCAGGTTGGTTGAATTTTACAGCTCAAAGGGCCATATTTGGTTATGCTGCGACAAACTACAGACAACGTCAATTAATAGACATGCACATATAAAGAAAGTTTTACTGACACAGGAGAGAGAAAAACACCCATGGAGGAATCGAACCGTCGATTCATGCCTTCAGAAAAGACCACGAGTCATTGTGCATCGACAATTTAACAACTTCCCACATTGAAAAAAGCGTCGATGGGGTGTGTTTTGTCTGGACCCTGAAGTATATGACTTCAATTCCATAAATTAATTCCCCTCATTAAATAACATATCTTTCAAATTCTGATCAGCACTAAGTTAATGGATACGATAGGACCTTATTTATATCACTACTTTTAAAGTAAATTCTAATTTCAATTTCCCCCCATCAATTTTTATTAAATTTTAACTTTCACTCTCTTTCATGTTAAATGTTAATGCTCTTCTTGCAAGGGTATACAGCAAGCAGTATATGGGATATATATATATATATATATATAAACATCTGTACATTAATAATATTTGTTTAGATTACAATTAGATTACCACAATTAGATTCTGAAAGTCTATTTCAATTTCATCCCATTCTCTTGTTCAAAAGCGATTCTGCATTTTTGGACGCTAAACCTATTTTACCTCATATTTCTTTTCTTGCGCTGATTATATATATATATATATATATATATATATATATATATATATATATATATATATATATATATATATATATATATATATATATATATATATATATATATATATATATATATATATATATTTCAATACGTTTAGCGTCCAAAAATGCAGAATCGCTTTTGAACAAGAGAATGGGATGAAATTGAAATAGACTTTCAGAATCTAATTGTGGTAACATCACTGAAGTGTGCCTTTTGCTGTACAATTTGTTGGAAATAAGAATTATAACATCAGTAAAAGTAAACGAATTTCTGCTATATATTTTTGGGTAATTTAATTTCATTTAGAGGTATGAAATCCATTGAAAAGTTTAGAGGTATGAAATCCATCAATGAATATGAATTCCATATTCATCAGTTTGAAATAAGATATCAAATGTGAGTAATGACACTTTGCCATCAATATAAACATAAGCAATTAAGAAAGTTTGGCGAAGATGCTTAGCGCAGGCCTGTTATTTACTATTTAAATACAATATAATTATTCATTATTTATATACAATATAACTAATTATTTTTAAATACAGCATAATTATTTATCATTAAATACAATATGATTATTTAATATTAAAATACAATATAATTATTTATTATTAAAATACAATATAATTATTTTTTATTTAAATATAATATAGTTATTTATTGTTTAAATACAATATAATTACTTATTTTTAAATACAATGTAATTAATTTTTTTAAATACAATATAATTATTTATTATTTAAATATAAAATAATTATTTATTATTTAAATATAAAATAATTTTTTATTATTTAAATATAATAGAGTTATTTATTGTTTAAATACAATATAATTTATTTTTAAATACAATATAATTATTTATTTTTAAATATAAGATAATTATTTATTATTTAAATACAATATAATTATTTATAATTTAAATACAATATAAGTAATTATTTTTAAATACAATATAATTATTTATTATTTAAATATAAGATAATTATTTATTGTTTAAATACAATGTAATTAATTATTGTTTAAATGCAATGTAATTAATTATTTTTAAATACAATATAATTACTCATTTTTAAATATAATATAATTATTTATTTTTAAATGCAATGTAATTATTTATTATTTAAATACAAGATAATTATTTGAATACAATATAATTACCATAATTACATTCGACGTTTATGTTCAGGAAATCCGATTCTACAATTCCACCTGATTTTACGAACTTTCGTCAAGACCCATCCAAATATCTAAATGTATATTTTAATTCCCTTTAAGCGAACTTCCCACTTTTACGAACTTTTATCTCGCTCTCTTTGGGCTCGTAAAAAGGAACAATAACTGTACTAACTCAAATAATTAATGAACTGAATTTAAAAATTTAGTAACATTTAAAGGTATGAGCATGTTAAAATGGTTCCGCGACGCATTTTGAGGCCACTTCACTTGTGATACTAAGTATGTTTCTGTATATGTTACTTGTAATACTAAAACGAGTTCTTCTAATTCTACTGTATAAGTTAGTTCTAATACTAAAAATTGATTGATATATCTTAAATCGACAATTATCTATATGTGTGTTCTGATTTAATTTGATTGTAATGTAAATCTAAATGTTCCAATACAAGAACACCTTGATTCCTTGATTCGCGCCTATCATTGAAGAGAGGTAGAAAATTGAGTAAAAAGAGAAGCAGGATTTTCTGTTGCAAATTTAAATCACTAAAATAAGTTCGTGTTTTGTATTATTTTGTAGTTATGGTTCGGTCAAAATTTTTTCCAGGATAATCTAAAGGTAACTTTAAATGTTTTAGTTGCATCGAAATTTAAAACAAAGGGTCAATCGACGCCTGAGTTGGCACCCCAGACTCTAACCTTCAACACCACGCCAACGTGAGGACATTTGAGGCCACGACAGATTTAACGTGCACCAGTCCCCTACTTATACGTCGGTTTTTGATTGGATCGAGATTCGAACTCGCAACCCTCCGCTTTCTAATCCGCGACTCAAACATCTGGCCCCTAGAGTGCCAATTGCATTTTAAAAATTTATGATCAGAGTAAAGTGAAGCAAGTGGAATACCTGATTATATTAAAAAGTAGATTATAATACAAATTGTAGTACTTTTGAATATCCGAAAGATTGAGAAGTAGAGAAAAACAAGAATATGAATAAGTAAATTACGAAAGTGCCATACCTCTGCAAGATAAATATTAAGTGTAACTGATAAGATGTTTAACTTTAGCATTTAGTCCAGCCTTGTTACGTCACGTGATTCCTATATGATATATCAGTTATTCAAATCTCCGTGATTAAAACTGTCACAAAATTTAATACTCATCCATTATTTGTCACAAGTAGATCACAAATGTATTGACATATGATCATCAAAATCCAGATATTCCTGCCCTCGATTCTTCAAAATGCTTGATCTGTTATGTGTGAAAGAATCAGAAATGTATTTTTTCAAACGATAAACGATATATTTAATAATTCTGATACATATTAATAACGATAACTCTGATACATATTTTGTTAAACGATAATTCTGATATATATTAATAGGGATAATAATTCTGATATATATTAATAGGGATAATAATTCTATGCAATACATATTTTGTCAAACGATAACTATTTATTAATTAGTAAAATTCTTATATTACTAGGGGCATCTACGCTAAAGTTTTTTAATTGCTATTGAAGGTAGGGTGGTTACTCACATTTCATACCTGATTTAAATCCATTTATTATGAGCATAAGCATTGATATGCGCATTTAATACATCCAAATGAAATAAAATTTTTCAAAAATGTAAAACAGCATTTTGTTTAAATTTTTCAAGCCTACTCTTCCTGGCGTTAATTCTTTATTTTCAATAAAGTGCATGGTAAAAAGATCGCACCTCAGTCATGGTTACCAGAATTAGTTTTTGAACGTCCATTTCATTTCTATTCTTTTCCCTTGTTCAAAGGTGATTCTTTATTTTTTGACCTATAAATATATTTTCGGTTTTGTTCAGATTTTCTTTCCTGTGCTAATATCTCTCTTTCAGATTTCTATTGCCTTACGTTCTTAGACTATTAAACAATTTCATTAGAGTGGCGAGAGCACTTCGTTGTAGATTTAGCAATGTTATTCAGCTCCTTGCTCAAATCGTCGTGGCTCTGTGGGTATGCCCGCTGTGCTAGCAACCTGCAAGTTTGTAGGTGGCGCAGGTTCGATCCCTGTCAGGTCCCTGGTTGTATTTCTCTCTTCTGTGTCAGTAAACTTTCATAGTGTGTGTCTATTACTTGATAGTATGTCTTGTGTCCAGCGCAGCATGGTCAAATAATGTCCTTGCGCCATAAAACCCCAAACCAACCAACGTAGATGGCATATTTAATCGTTTGGGGCAAAATTGGTAATGGTTATTGGTAAATAATTAACGTCGCACTGGAGCAACACAACTAGATCTTGGAGACGGTCCGGTATCAATCACCAAGGGAACGATCCGAGGATAACACCATTAATTTTTAACCACAGTCTTATGACGAATTCACACCTGAGCTTGCACCCCCACTCTCCAAATGGGAAAAATCTCGTAACGATTTATTTTACATTGTTTATATCCCTTTATTGTCATTCGCCAATATACAAATAACGATCTCTGTGCGTTAATAAACTACGTATATGAAAGACATTTTTTGTCAAGCTAAATGTAGGTGGCGGAAATGTTTCCATTTCGAAAATTATTTCGTGTACGTAATCAGAGCATGACGTCATTTTGCTTGTTTATTGAATACAATTTCAATACGTCACCAATAGAATTTCCAAAGAATGAATTTCGCATTGATCTATGATAGTTGGTTGGTCAACGCAAATTAGATTAAACACCAAACGTCATCAAAACGGCAATATATAGATTTTAATCTCGATATTTATCATGTTAGAGATTTTGGATAGTAATAGTAAAATCTTCTCAGACCAAATAGGTTGTTTTTACACTGATCCCTCCATACATGGATTTTAGTTAAATATATTTTTAATTGTTTGTTATTTGAAGAGTTTCAGAATTAAATTTATTGATACATATCTCTATGGAATGTTCGTTTTCTATGGAGCAACACCAAAGGGAAAACGATTACGTTAAATGTTCAACAAAGGTATAGCTAAAGTAATAGAATATTTTGTGCTCCAAATTTTCCACACACATAATTCAGAAACTGTTGCACTTGAAACTTGATATTGGGGCTATTTTGTAGGTTCGACATTTGGCTTTGCAATTGGGTGTTGTCTTTGGAAAAAGTATGATTTACACGTGAAGACGACCCCTTTAGAAGTTATTGCACATTGATTTGTAGATGACATTATTTCCCATTTAAAGATAACTTTTGAATTTGATCTATGAATTATGCGCAAATAAAGAGGGGCGTGTTCTAAGTGGTTTCGACAAGGTAGCTCCTCCATTAAGATCTGACCAACTTTACTAATGACGAGATATATCATCATCTCGATATTAGCGATTTTCGATGATCACAAGATAAACATCTGGTCTTTTTTCTTCCAATGACGAGATATCTTGTCCTCGTTCATCAAGATTTGCTAATGACGAGATATCTCGTCAAGACAACCACCAGGAGGGTTAAGTCAACGACGTTGGGGAATTCTTTGTAAATATTTTTTCGGATTATGGAAAAAAATTTCCATTGCTGTGGTCCACGAATAGCTTTAAATATGACATCATAAAACCGTGGAACTATTGAAAATTCAACATAAAGCTGTCCATGGCTAAACACTGGTTCAGGAAGGTAGTGTGATCAAATCCTCCAGCGTTTGATTTTGGGATTTACTGTTAACTATCAGTCTGTTCCATTGCATAAACTTCGTTGTGTATTGAGGTTTCTCAAGTACATGATAATAGCTCCAATCCAGCCTTTGAAATGGCACTCCTGGTGTAGTTTGCTGATTTATAAACTCCTTCTAATAATACAGTTCGATATTTTCTTCACCATCGGCATGAATTGAATCAGAGATTAAGTATGTGCTTGATGACTCCCTCTAAGTATTTTTTAAAACTCTCCTTAGCAATATTCGTGAACAAGAAAACAGCTTTTGCTGTTGAATCCATGGCAATCATTGCTAATCTGTTAAAAGGTGGACAAACATACTTGAACCTATTTAAATTAGCGTCACCATTAAACGAAACGTCTACGTCGAATATAAAGATTAATTCTATGGACGTGGAAATCACTCGATCTGACAAAGTCATCATTTGGGACGAAGTTGCTATGGCCCCTGGTGCTGCTTTACTTGCAGTTGTGAATGAAATTATGGGGAGTTAGAAATCGTCTGGTGGCAAAGTGCTTTTATTTAGAGGCTTTACAAACGCTTCCTGATGTCAAACATGGTGATAGAATCAAAACAGAATAGTGAATCTATTGATACATCATTCGGTGAATGGTTTTTATGCAAATAAATCTCGTATTTGTCAAGGCATTCTGTAAACTGAAGCCTTATTTAAGTTTTACTCCCATATTTCTTAGTTCCTAATCCTCTGAGGGGTTCGCACGCATATATCCCTTGTGCAACCTGCAGTCTTCTCTGCATGACTTCTAGCAAGTTTTGATGACCAATGTATTCTTAGGATTCTTTTCAACTAGTGACTGGGGTTATTTTGACATTGTGTGTGTTGTTGGGTAAAAGCAACAATACAATATTTGAAAATTTCGTGGCGCTCAGAGTTTAAAACTTTCTGCACTGCAAAGGCTCTTGGAAGTATGCAGAATTCCATTGACAATTCGTAGATCTGTGAAACGGTTCGCTTCCAACGCATGAAGTAGTAGTCTCAAACAATATTCTTCCTGGATCAGAGTCAGAATTAATTGAATGCATTCTTATCACTTTATCTCCACTACATTTTTATAGTTGTATGTTTTTAAATATTCCTTATCTTTTCTTAAATTAAATTTCCAGAACACTTTAGTTTCTAATAAACTTATAAAATGTAAAACAGGTAGTACATCGCTGGAGTTGTGGTGAGTATTCAACTTACGTTACACTTGTGAACGCAGTTCAGGAATTTAAACGCTTGAGCAGTTTAATTTTTTCTATTATTATTGTTGGGTTTTCAACTTCGAACTCTGCACTCTTTGAAAAACCTTTTAAATAAGGAATAGGAATTTATTTACAATTCTTAAATACTCGCAAAAAAGCTAGTGAATTCATAAATCTCGTAACTCAAAAATACATCTGTCTCAATAATAATGCAGCAAAAACTCATTAGTATTGAATTCAATTAAAATCATAACTCAAAATTAGATCTCAATGGAAATAAAAAATAAAAAATATTACTAAAGTTATCTGATATAAAGAATTAAATAATTATTAATAAATTAATTATACTATCTTATGCTCGTTTTCACTACGCTTCTGCATAAATACCGGTTCGTTTTCTACTATTTTAATCATAAATATCATTATACGTTTCCCTATATCTGAGAGGGATTTTCATCTATATAAATAAAAATGCAATGTTCGTTTGTTCCTAACGCAAAATATCCCAAACTTTTTCACCGATTGCCTTGAAATTTTGCCACAACGTTGCATTCGAATACGCGCATGTTTTAGTCTACTTAGCTATATAAATAATAAATAATCTATATAAATAAAAATGTAATGTTCGTTTGTTCCTAACGTAAAATATCCCAAACCTTTTCACCGATTGCCTTGAAATTTTGCCACAACGTTGCATTCGAATACGCGCATGTTTTAGTCTACTTAGCTATATAAATAGAAATATAAATGTTCGTTTGTCAAAATCTTAATCTATCTATATAAATAAAAATGTAATCTATATAAATAAAAATGTAAATGTTCATTTCTTCAAAACATTAAATATAAGTTTCGATTTATTTTCATTTTGATTTAATTATTTCGTGTTTTTTTCTGTTTGAATTGAAATATTTCGTTAGTAATTTCGCAAGCGAAAATTAAGTGAAACTTTGAAACAAAGATTAGTTAGCTTTAAAAGGCAACAGTTGGATTTAGAATTTTCTTCTGTTTTTCTGTTTGTGTTTTTTCTGTTTGGATTAGGCTTATGTTGGAATTTCTCGCGTTCATTTTGTGAATATAGATTATTTTTTCTTATTGATCTTCGTTTGAATTGAAATATTTCGTTGGCATTATTTATTTATTTTTTTATTGTTAAAATGCCTTGCAGAAGATCAAATTTAGGTCGTCGCAATTCTTCCGCTTCGCGAGTACGACAAGTAATTGCAAATCAAACTGAGGAAGAACGAGCAGCAGCTGTCGTGGAAGCAGATGAAGCAGTTAATTGTCCAACAGAATTTTTAAATTCACTCGATCTGCTAGGGATGCTACCGCACGTACTGCAATTGAAAATCGGTGTGCCAATTACCATGTTGCGAAATATCAACCAGCCAAAGCTTTGCAATGGCACGAGGCTTGCAATAAAAAAATTCATAAGCAATACTGTAGAGGCAACAATCTTGACAGGACCTTTCAAAGGTGAAGATGTCCTCATTCCTCGCATTCCTATGACTCCTGCTGGTATGCCATTTCAGTTCAAGAGATTGCAATTCCCAATTCGTTTGGCGTTTGCAATCACCATAAACAAAGCTCAGGGCCAATCGTTAGAATTGTGCGGTTTAAATCTAGACACGGATTGCTTCTCACATGGACAATTATATGTTGCGTGTTCTAGAGTCGGCAAACCAGACAATCTCTATATCTTGACAAACAATGTAACAACAAAAAACATTGTATACCCACAAGCATTGTGAAATAAAAAAATATTGGAAATGCTTTCTTTTTTCTTTCTTTTCAATTTAACCAGATGAGCCACAGCAACGCGTGGCTCGGTACAGCTAGTTGTTAATAAACAAAGGCAGTCTGCGAAGATTTTACTTCTGTCTAAATGCTTTAGCATGGTACATATCGGGATCGGGAAATGCAGTTTATCGCTGTATTTACAACGTTTGACATTTAATCTAACTGGCATTGATCAATCAACTATTAAAAAGATAGAGTTCATTTTGAATTTTGAGTGGCGAAGTGCTGAAAATGTATTCGAAGAACAAGCAAAATGACGTTACGTTCCGAATACGTATAGGAAACAAGAGTATCGCCACAGAAACATTACCTCCACTTATATTTAGCTTCGAAGAAAAACCTCTCATATACTTTAATAGATATCGTGCAAAAACAATTTCTCATGAAAATACTGAAATATAACTTTAACCAATGAGCGATGATAATTTTTATATAACTTTAACCAATGAGAGAGCGACGATAATTTTTATATAATTTTAACCAATGAGTGAGCAAGAATAAAAGGTGATCCACGTACGTCATCGCAAGTTTGACATAGATCTTCTAATGAAATTGACAAAGCATGAGACAGAATCACTATCGTAAGATCACAAGTGTTGGATCACGATGGTTTGGGAATCATCTTGGGCCGATTGTCTATCGAGGCGAAAACTAGTGATACGATCATCGAGTGTGATTAAAAAATCACACTCGATGATCGTATATACACTGTACTGACAAAAGCCACGGGACACCTGAAGTAGAAACAAAACATAGCATTTATTAACATAAATTATTAAGGTGTTAGTCCTCCTTTGATCCTAAAAGACGCATTGACCCTTCTAGACATGTTTCCGACAAGATTTTGGAACATATCGTGTAGGTGTAGCTTCCATTCAGTACATAATACTGCCGCTAACTGTTGCTTTGTAGTAGGACTTGTTTCCAAACTTCGTATTCAGGCTTGTAACGCATCAGCCCCTTAACGTGTGTCTCAGCGATATGCGCCTTGATTGGTGATGGCGGACCACGTGACACTTTCTCCGCGAAAGAGAATGAACCATTTTTTCTCTAGTTGTTTCCCAAGGCGAGCGTAGAACTGACGCGCTGAAGTTTTGTTCCCCGAGATGTAACTTTTTATGTTTGTTTATTCTTGTAATTGTTTTGTCTTGTGCTTAATGTTAATTAAAATTGTTCTTTTGGCCAATTCTTGCATTAGTCATTGGACTCAGCTCTAAAATTGACGCCCAATCTTGTGGCCCGAATTAAAGCCTTTGGGAACAACTCGTTTTTTTGTTCAGGAATCTAGGTCCAACACTGTTGGTATTGAAAGAAAAACACACCCTGTGTTTCATTGATGTTTAGAAACTCATCCCGAGTTAGCATACTGGTAGGAAAAGCCATGGTTTTAGTGTTCTGCAGCGGCGTCGAACTCACTATTTTAGGAAGCCTCATCCCAGGTGTATCCTATTGAATATAGGTGGAAATCCCTTCCACGGATCATCCTTATGCTCGTATCCCCAAGTGGTGATGAAGAATGAGATAAGTTTATTTTAATTTGTTTAAAATCATTCTTGTCTAGCAGTACTTTCGATTTGGCCAACCCGTGTCCAGCAACAGAATTTTGAAGTTTCGTTTTGTGTTCAAACAGTATTCTTGTTTAAAATATAGTGTGAAATCACTTCTTTAAATGTTATTCCTTTGGTTCACAAGTGCAAAGTATTTGTGTTTTGTGAAAAGTATTTGTGTTTTATGAAAAGTTTTGTTCTTAAAGTAAAAGTGCAAAGTAGTATTGTTTTGATTAAGTGTACTGCTAGAATAAGTTTTTGAAAATACGTTATGTGTATTCATTTTGTAATAAGCTACTTTGTAAAAATAATAAGTGGTATGAATTAATTGTGTTCAAAAACGAAAGCTACAGCGTTATTTCGTTTCAAAAGTGCAAGAACCGATCGCATTCTGATTCGGTCATGTTCATGAGTCATAATTCAATAGATTCAAGGTCTGTTTTCTGCCAGCTGCATTAAAAAAAAAAAACCTTTCTAGATGTTTAAAGCTATTTTTTTTTCTTTATTTTGTGTTTGAGCTACATTGGGATTTCCTTTTGAGTGTTATTGGTTTTGTTAATCTATGTATGAATCAAGTGCAATGTGCGCAGAAATGTGTTTATATTATGCCTTTAAGGATTAGATATTAGGAAATATGGATTTCATTCTGTTTAAGCATTGATGTTTCTTTTTGAATTTTGAAATATTACGAGAATTTATCATTTCTTTTGAAGTATTATTGAAATAAGACTAACTCACGAGTGGAATGTTATCTAATGTTTTGGTTTTGAATATTTAAAAGTGTTTTGGAATTTATGTTCATAAATAACATGTGTTTAAGTGTTATTGGACAAATGTTAATGTTTTAAAAGTAATTTGTTTAACAATGCTAAACAAGTAGTACCTATAAGAAGTGGTCATTAATTTAATTTTTTTTTCTTGAAAACAAACTGTGTGGGATATATTTAAAAATTTTTTTACTGAACTTGTTTACTTTCGTTTTCAAAATTATTTGTACACTTCGTAACCTAAAGATGTCTTATTTGGCAAGAGCTCTTAAATGTGATCTGATAGAGTTGGCGAATGAACTCGGCATTGAAATACCTGCTGATGCTAGAGTAGTTGATATAAAAAGATTTATCACTGGAGATGAAAGTTATGATGAAGACTTCACGAAAAATCTGCTTCTGTCTATAAGCGAAAACCGTGCAAAAGAGAAAGCAGAAGAAAAAGAAAGAATAGCACGTGAAAATGAAAGAATAGAACGGGAAAAGGCTGAGGAAAAGGAAAGAATAGAACGGGAAAAGGCTGAGGAAAAGGAAAGAATAGAACAGGAAAATGAAAGAATAGAACGGGAAAATGAAAGAATAGAACGGGAAAATGAAAGAATAGAACGGGAAAGAGCGTACGAGTTGGAAAAACTCCGTCTGCAGGTAGAATCTCAGAAATTGGAGCAGGTTTCTGGTTTTAATCCTCTGTCTGCAGACCATCAACCCAACTTTAACTTGAAAAAGTTGCTACCTGATTTTGATCCGAATGATGGTGATATGACATTGTTTCTTCAGTTATTCGAGCGACAGATGAAAGTTCTTAAAGTAGGGAGACATAACTGGGTTGCCTATCTCCTGGGCCTATTACCTAATAGCGTGGCACAACTCATCGCCAGAGAACCAGAACAGAAGTCTCATGATTTTGATCACATTAGAACAATGCTGCTTCAGAGATTTAAATTAAGTGCTGAGAGAATGCGACAGCTCTTCGCAACTCACAAGAAAAGTTCTGAGAGCACATGGAAGGACTTCCATTTTGAACTGCGTAGCTATTTTGAAGCATGGCTAGCAGAATTGAACATAACGGATTTTGAGAAATTGAAAGACCTCATGATCCTGGATCAAATGAAGAAACGCGTTCCTTCAGAGGTTAAGAACCATTTCTTGGACGTATGGAGCGAATGGGTCACCCCAAGTGACCTAGTGGAGAAGATGGACAGTTACGACAACTTACGTACTATCAACCCGAAGCTTCCACCGAAGCAACAAGAAACAAAACCCGTGTTCCAAAAAAGAAATTACTATAGAACCCAACAATCACAATTGGAACAAAGAGATGACAGACAAAGTCTGCCAGGGATTCCCAATAACAGTAGGCGGGATCCCGGGGTCCTCAGTCAAAGTAGGAGGGACTCCTTTTCACAAGGCAGAATTACACCAAGGGGTATGGAAGAGAAGAAAGAAATATCGTGCTACGGATGTGGAGCACCAGGAACCATCAAATCAAAATGCAAAAACTGTTCGTCATCGACAAGAAGGGAGCCATTCCAAGCGAACTCTATCCGCATGTATACCTGTCACACCGATGCATCCCCGTTAGCGCTAATAGATATCTGTATATCGGGAGTAAGAGCCAGGGTTTGTGTTGATAGTGGTGCCAGCAGAACAGTCGCTGGAGAGATCATGTACCACCAATTAAAAAAGAGAGGAGTAGAGTTCCAAAGAGAAGTAGTAACAATGACTTTGGCAAATGGCTGTCAAACAACTGAAGAGGCTTGCACCGCCATGGTGACAATACAGATTGAAGGAAAATCAGTCTCGCTGAATTTACTGGCATTACCAAATGCAAAAAAGAATCGTACTCTACTAGGAACCGACTTTTTGGAAAAGTCCGGAATTGTTCTAGACATGAAGAACAAAAATTGGCATTTCTCTGACAATCCCTGTCGGAAGATTGGTTTCAAGAAAGATATCCCTGTAAGATATCTGCTATCTGTTGAAGACCCACCAGTAAAGAGTCAACAGCCTGTCGACAACTGTAGCAACAAAGGAAATTTTCATGAAGAAGATGAACGTTCAAGTTGCAACCAGCAACTCTCATACAGCCAAGCTATATCACCAAGCTCACTGCGTTCTGATGAAGAACATTTAACGTCCGATCAGCGCAGAAAGATGAATGGTTTGTTAGAAAAATTTGAGTCTACCTTCAAGCTAGGGGGAGAGCCTACCCCTTTTATAGAACATCGGATCAATACTGGTGATCACGTTTGGGTCACCATGCACCCTGTGAGTAACGCAGAAAAGAAAAGGACTGCCAAATTCATGCCTCGACGTGACGGACCTTACGTGGTGCTCACTCAACGGTCACCTACAACTTATGAAATTGCAGATCCCAAAAATTCGACCACACCTATAGGAGTTTATCACTCTTCAGCTCTCAAGGCATGTAAAGCTACTGACAGTACTCCTGTGGTCCCATTAAGAAAGAAAGGACGCCCTCCTAAAGCACGTAATGCTGACTCCTCGTCGGGACGTCGTCGGAGCCAGAGGGGGAGGTTGTAACGCATCAGCCCCTTAACGTGTGTCTCAGCGATATGCGCCTTGATTGGTGATGGCGGACCACGTGACACTCTCTCCGCGAAAGAGAATGAACCATTTTTTCTCTAGTTGTTTCCCAAGGCGAGCGTAGAACTGACGCGCTGAAGTTTTGTTCCCCGAGATGTAACTTTTTATGTTTGTTTATTCTTGTAATTGTTTTGTCTTGTGCTTAATGTTAATTAAAATTGTTCTTTTGGCCAATTCTTGCATTAGTCATTGGACTCAGCTCTAAAGGCTCTAATTTATCCCGTAGTGCTTGATGGGATTCAGATCAGGACTCCGTGCTGGCCAGTCCAAAAACGATACGGCATTACCCTCAAACCACTGCGTAACAGGTTTTTGGCTGAGTGCGTTATTTTAAATGGGTGTCCGGTGACTTTTGTAAATACAGTGCACTTGTGAAAAAAGTTTCCACATTAGGATTCTTAGTTTCGTCCGACTCCATGTGGCAGATCTTCAAATCGAGCGATTGATATGGACTGATTGGCTATCAAAGACTGATTGGCTATAAGATCATCAAGTGTTTTTAAACACACGCGATGATCTTATTAACCAGTCAATTATAAGCCCAACGTTATATTCGTGCTTTCTCCCAACATCACCACAGATCTTCAAACCAAACTATAGGGACAAATAAAGAGCTATGGGCACATGCTCAGTCTATTTCATAAAAAGGTCGAGGAAAATTGTCAAATAAGAAAAGTCAAGCTATCACGTCAATATACAAACAGAATCAAAAATCCTACGTATAAAAATAAGGGAATAAATTCTTTCATTTATTTTGTTTAATATATAGCTCTATGAGCTCTACCTCATTAAAGAAAAATCTCGATAGAAACGCTTTAACACGTGTTGTTATTTTAATACTTAAAAAGTCTAATGGTCAGAAAAATAAAAATTTCTAAAACAAACATGTGCTGAATTAAGTAAAAATGCATTTCCAAATTTTTTTACTTTAGAAATTTCAGTCCCAATTCATGATGAAGAGACCAATTTCTTAACAAGTAAAAAGATTATTGAACTTCAAAAATCAAAACTTGAAAATTGGTTTTTCTTTGTGAGGTTACCTAGGAGTTAGGGACACCGATACGTTAGGTACTTCATGTAGTATTTTGTAGCTCTTACATTCATCCATAAAGAAACAAAATAAATTATGCAGTATCATCAAGAGGTTTTAAGAAATTGCAATTTTCTCTACATACTTTTGTTACGATCAAGTCATCTGAATAAAATATTTTAAGGTTTAATCGAGTTCTAAAATGCCTCTGTCAATATGCACAAATGTGAAAAACACAAGTTTATTAATCTTTAAATGCATGTTTTTATTTACTCATTGCAAAAACAGTTAACAATTATTAGTCACTTGCGTCTGCGCTCATCACATAAGCTTGAAATAAACATTTCATTTCATGGTTTGTTGAGTTGGTCCAGTGTTATTTTTTGGCGAAATAACAATACCTTCATACAACCTGTAAAGTAGTTATTCTGGAAGCAGTTGGATCTACGTTGGAGAGAAAAATAAATTAATAAACAGAAATTTAAAACGAAATATAATCAGCACTAGTAAACAAAACCTGTTTATTTGAAAGCGGTCATAACTTTGACCCGAAATTTAACGACGGCAGGATTTATCCTTTTGCCCCTCGTACAAACATCAAACTTGCATATTCCGTCTAATTAAAAAAGAAGTCTGGCTATCAGTGTTTTGTGTTTTTTATTCGATATAAGTATTAAAACAGACATCATCCTATTTAAAAAATAGTAAGTATAAATTCATTAACAAGCAGTTAATAAACAGTATTAATAGCAAATAAAAATATTTTTATTGGTAATTAGTGGTAGCTAATATTATTTTTAGTAATAAAACATATTCGATTCTTTATATAACTAAATATATGTTTTTCATTTAAGAACTTTTTATAAGATGTAATGATGATCAGATACATTTTAGTACTAAAAGGCTTCACTTTGATCTTAACTTGTGTCATGTGAGCTTTGTAGTCGTCTAGCATCTCAAGGAACAGATATAGCACACAAAACAGAAGACTGCAGGTTGATTGGTTATATTTCATAGTGCAAGGGCCATACACATACAGGTCATATCGAGTAATATACATGCACACACAAGGAAAGCTTTACTGACACAGAAGACAGAAATACACAAGGATGAATCGAAGTGACGGCGACTGTGCACGATTACCGATGACGGTACCAACGTGACACCTTAAATGCTGCTGAACTTACAATAAATTTTATTTCGGATACACATGTGTATAATGGCAGACGGTGGGCATATGTAGCACAGACAGTGAAATGTTTATTTCTCATGTTTATCCACGAGTTTTCATTCATTTTTCGTATGTTTATTTCTAACATGTGTATTTATCATTTTCCAATGCCTTCGTGCTGCGTTGATGACTGCGTGTAGCGGTGTTGTGCCTCACTCCACATGTCAAGTTTTGCAGTAGCCCTATTTATGTCTCACTATTGGCTGCCATCTACCTTCGAATGTAATAGAGCATGTGGGTGGAGTAGTTGTCGAGAGATCTGAAAATGTTAAGTTACGTGGGCTTACGAATTGATTTGGGCTGATGGGCTATCGAAATGCAAACAAGTGTTTTCAATCCCGCTGGATTTTCGCTTTAACCAATCAATAATTTCCCCCAAATGAGGAATTTTTCTTTTTCCCACAAGCACGTGACACACCTACAAACCGAGCGACTGGAGGAAATAACATGAAGCTGCGCGCACATGTTCCGTATATTTGATTGGGAGATCAATGCTTGTCGCTTTGTGACGTAGAATTGACGGGAATCAAATATCGACAAATTAGCATTTCACGCTGTTCATATCCGTAGGATGCCAATTTCGTTTTTAATCGCTGATGCTCTACAACTTTGCATATGATATTTTCCCCGTCTTAACATTGAGATACCCGCCCACCTTTTTTGAACATCAATTAGTATTTTAGAAAGTTAATATCATAACCGTGAAAGAAAAATACACGTTATACAGGATGATTCTACGGTCATGGGACAAACTTCAGGGGGTGATAGAACACAACGAAACAAACACTTTCCCCATAGAATGTATGGTCGCAAGTGCAACGGTTGGCCGCTAGAGTGAAGTCAAACGCTTGTATAAAAGCGTCGGCGATGCGAGGCCTGCATCAGGTGTGGTGGTCGACATTTTGAACAGCTTCTGTAATTGTGCATTTGCGTTGTACTTACCGACTGATGTTTATACATGTCGTTTCATTTCCATGTGAAAAGTTTCTCATGTTTTTTACATGCCATTTCTTTCTTACACGTTGCTCCTTGTACTTATCTTTAATTTATGCAAATCTAATTGCATTATTTCGTTTTGTCAAGCAGTTATTGATATTTATTTGACATTAATGCGTTGTTTCCACATTTCATGCCTCTTCTTTCTAACTTGCGTCGGACCGTGTGTTTGTGCCGAAATGAAAAGCGCCCTCTAGCGACCATACAATCTATGGTGAAAAGTGTTTGTTTCGTTGTGTTCTATCACCCCCTGAAGTTTGTCGTATTACTTTAAACTCACCCAATAGACATACTAGGAGTTTTCATACAAGCGTTTGACTGCGCTCTCCAGCGGCCAATCGCTGCACTTGCGATCATACATTCTATAGGGAAAAGTGTTTGTTTCGTTGTGTTCTATCACCCCCTGAAGTTTGTCCCATGACCGTAGAATCACCGTGTATAAAAAATATACAGGAAATTCATACAACTGAAGACTTACGAGCATTTGCTGTGTAGTTCGGGTTCCTTATAGTGTCGGGCACACCCTGCGCATACTTGTCCCATTGTCGCAAAGTTAGCTTCTTTGATACCGCAGTTCTGTGTCCTCGCCATGTCTTGATCTGGTATTACCGAGTACGCAGCAACAACAGTTGCAATGAGCAGCAATCCTATAGCAGCGGTTGTCATTTTTCTGTTGGATGAAAATACGCAATTCATACAAAGGATTTCGTCTTCCTATATCATAAATGCATATATATTCATTTTGAGTAATCTTGAAAGGATTTGAGGATAATACTATACTAGTAGACCAGGCACATAGCACAATCTTTGAAGTTTCTTAGTTGCTTATATCGATTGATGATAGTGTCGCTATACACATTTCATAGCTTTTTGACCCTCTACATACGACGCGGCAGAATATTGTTTCCTGCTTTAGTTAAGGGAGTCGGCCGAACTGCCTTACAGGCAACTTACTGAAAAGGCCGTAACCGGCCTTCACAATGCTTTTACCCAGGAGGAGAGAGAATGTGTGTCGTCCCATAATCACTCAATGTTCCATTTTCTATTGTCGGGTCGTGGGTATGCCTAGAAAGTACAGATACTTCCCTGGTAAACTGAAAGGGTGGCGGGGACTTCAATATGTACGGTCGTTAACACTCAAAGAACCCGCAAGCTGTCTTCGGCGCCGTTTGCGAGACTCCTCGTCGAGAACCCCGACATCCCTGACAACGCAGATACGGCTATTCACGCGAGGATCTTTTTGTTGCACAGTAAAGAGGGGAAAGGAATCGTAATGGGCTTCGGCCGATTCTTCAGGAGTTTGAGCTCTAAAAGAATCCGAGCCAGACGTATCCAGGGAATTAGAATCTCTCGGCCGGTCCCCTTATCCAGAGGGTTCCATCCATTTATTTTGAATATATGCATCGATATGCACATTTCAACCTCCAAATGAAATAAAATTTGTCAAAATATAAAGAAGCTCTTCGTATACTTCCTTTAGGTGTTAATTCTTTCTTCAATAAGTTTCATGGGAAAATATTTACCCCTGATTCAAGTCAGAATTTGATTCTGAACGTATTTCAAATGCATCCCTTTCACTTGATCAGAGTCAAAATTACGAGGTGTTATCGGATCTTTCCGTTCGGGATTGATACTGAACCGTCGCGTTGATCTAGTGCATGGGTCGGCAAACTTTTTGGACGGAAGAGCCAAACCTATCCCTCACAACAATTTAAAAATTATTCGAGAAACATAAATATATTTTTACAAGTAAAAAAGTTAAATTAATATTATAACAAGTTATATTTTAATTACATCTTTATTAAATGAAGAAAAAAATCACAAAAAATTACTCTCTTTGGATTTAATCAATATGAACTTGCATTTCCTTAGAAAGTTTCTGTATGTCCGGTTTGTAACTTGTCGGTTTTAATTTAAGACAAGATTCCAAGTTGGCATCAGTAATTTGGCTGCTCAATTTACATTTAATGAAATTCATGTTAGAAAACGATTGCGCACTTAAATATTTAGACCCAAACATACTGAGCATTGTATCAAATGCAAATATTTTCAACTCGTGATACGAGTCCGGAAGACTATTCCAAGTATTGAAAATCATTGAGTCTGCCTTCTGAGGGTATTTTATAGAAGTCTGCTCGTGCTGTGAAATCAGACTTCATTTTTCTTTTTCCAGTTCTTCTATTTCAGTACCCAGATGTACAAATTTGGAGCTCCATAAATCTTTGTCAAGTCCAGCAATTGCATTTCAAAATTAGCCGTGTTTTGTATTTATGTACATACATTTTAAATAACGATACACAGGAGGAACACAACGGGCTATTGTCGACGGTCCGGAATCAATCCCGAAGGGAAAGCTACAAGGACAACACCTCATCATTTTGAACCACGGTCAGGTGACGAGGCAACACCTGAGCTCGCACACTCTCTTCAAACTTCCAAACCACGCCAAAGTGAGTGCATTTGACTACTACAAATTTAACAGTAATGCGTCCACTACAAATTTAATGTACACGACCTTTGTACCCGGTGATCTTTGGTTGGATTCGAACTCGCAATCCTGCGGTTGCTAATCAGTTACTATTCCAACCGATCTACCACGGCCCCAAATTAGCTGTGTTAATATTCTAAAAATTTAATTCCTTCACATTGGCGTTAAGACGATTTGTAATAATAGCTAGAGTCGCTTTATCATTTCTGAATCCTTTCAAGAAAAGATTCTCTGTTTAAAACTGCTTGAAATAATCTTTGTTAATAAGGGCATTGTTTCTCCTCGGTGATATTGAGACAAATTTGGGAAATGAACAAAAGTTCCCCTCTAAATCTTCAGTGAATAGAATAAATTTCTTTTCAAACGAAATTACTTCTAACTTTGAAATATCAGTATTTCCATTGACTTGAAATTGACGGTTGAGCAGATTCAGCTGTGACGTAACAACCACCATAAAGTACAATTTTTGCAACTATTGATCTGTTAATTCTGGATATTGACACTCTTGTTGACGAGAGTGTTTATTTTTTAAAATTTTGTAAATGAAACTGAGTAGTTTTATTTTCACTTTTTCAATTTTATTTCAGAGCCACTTGTACGTAACCAAAGAGCCGCATGTGGCTTCCGAGCCGCAGTTTGCCGACCCCTGCTCTAGTGCTACATAAATTCAACTGCCTACCTGAGAAAGATTAGCCATCCGCATTATCTCTTTGTCGTTATTTCTTTCGTGCTTTTCTTACTAATACTGGAAGTTAATTGAAAAATCTTAAATCTACAATAATCCATGGGTGTATTTTGATTTAATTTGATTGTAATCTAAATCTAAATATTGCAATGCATGAACGTATTTTAAATGGTGTGTGTTTTGAAATCCTCAACCTTTTATAAAGCTTTAAAATTGCAAGATGAGAGACTCAATCCTCGATTCACGCTTATTGCTGAAGTTAGGCGGAAAATAAGTAAAAAAGAGGTTACAAGATTTTCTGTTGCAAAAATACAAATCATTAAAATAAGTTTGTGTTTCCTATTATTTCGCTGGCCGCGGTAGCCCGGTTGGAAGAGTAATGGATTAGCAACCGGAGGGCTGCAAGTTCGAATCCAACTAAAGACCGTCGTGTACAAAAGGGGCTGGTGCACGTTAAATCTCTCGTGGCCTCAAATATCCTCACTTTGGCGTGGTGTGGATATTTGGAGAATGGGTTGCCAGCTCAGGTGTTCTCGGCATCTGACTGTGGTTCAAATTTACGAGGCGTCGCACTTGGATCTTTCCCTTCGGGATTGATCCCGTACTGTTGCCAATAGCCAGTTGTGTTGCTCCAGTGTGACTTTAACTACCTACCCCCTAAATGGACTTTCACTTAGGGTGAGAAAAAAAGGAGTTCCAGGTAGTGCTTGATTAGGTAGTTGAATTTAAGCCGCACTAAACCAACGCAACGGGCTATTAGCTACTGTCCGGGATCAATCTCGAAGGGAAGGGACTGGGGAGAACACCCCGAAAACAACACTTCATGATTTCGAACGCCTGAATGATGACGAGACTGACACTTGAGCTGGCATCCCAGTCACCAAACTTCCACGCCAACATGAGGACATTTGAGGCCACGACAGATTTAACCTGCACCAGCTACCGTGTGCACGACGGCTTTTGGCCGGACCAAGTTTCGAACTCGCAACCCTCCGGTTGCTAATCCGCGACTCCAACACCTGGAGTGCCAATCACATTTTAAAAAATTACGAGAATTTATGATCGAAGTTAAATGAGGCACGTGGAATACCTGATTACATTAAAAAAAGTAGATTATAATATAAGGCTTGAGAAGTAGAGAAAAATCAGTATATACCAAGCATATAAAAAGAAATATTAACAAGTAAACTACGTAAGTATCATACCTCTGTGAGATAAATCTTAAGTGTAACTGGTAAGATGCTTGACATTAGCATTTATATCTGATTTATTGTATCACGTGATTCCTATGTCATATGTTTATTCAAACTCTTCGTGATTAGAACTGTCACGAAATTTGTATGCATCCATTATTTGTCACCAGTAGATCACAAATGTGTTTGACATATGATCATGAAAATCCAGATGTTCCAGCCCTCGATTCTTTAAAATGCTGAGATAAATTTTTGAATCTGTTATGAGTAAAATTATCAGAAATGTATTTTACCGAACGATAAACGATGTATTTAATAATTCTGATAAATATTAATAACGATAATTCTGATATATATTTTGTCAAACGATAATTCTGATATATATTAATAGAGATAATTCTGATACATATTTTGTCAAACGATAACTATTTATTAATTAGCAAAATTCTTATATTACTAAGGGCATCTACCCTAAAGTTTTTTAATTGCTATTGAAGGTAGGGTCGTTACTCACATTTCATACCTGATTTAAATCCATTTATTATGAGCATAAGCATCAATATGCGCATTTCATACATCCAAATGAAATAAAAAAAATTAAAAATGTAAAACGGCCTTTTGTTTACATTTTTCAAGCGTGCTCTTGCTGGCGTTAATTCTTTATTTCCAATAAAGTGCATGGTAAAAAGATCGCACCTCAGTCATGGTTACCACAATTAGCTTTCGAACGTCCATTTCATTTCTATTCTTTTCGCTTGTTCAAAGGCGATTCTTTATTTTTTGAACTATAAATATATTTTCGGTTTTGTTCAGATTTTCCTTCCTGTGCTAATTTCTCTCTTCCAGATTTCTCTTGCCTTTCGTTCTTAGACTATCAAACAATTTCATTAGAGTGGCGAGAGCACTTTGTTGTAGATTTAGCAATATTATTCAGCTCCTTGCTCAAATCGTCGTGGCTCAGTGGTTATGACCACTGTGTAAGCAACCTGCAAGTTTGTAGGTGGCGCAGGTTCGATTCCTGTCAGGCCCCTGGCTGCATTTCTTTCTTCTGTGTCAGTAAACTTTCATAGTGTGTGTCTATTACTTGATAGTACATGTCGTGTCTAGCGCAGCATGGTCAAATAATGTCCTTGCACCATAAAACCCCCAAACCAACCAACATAGATCAAAATAAGCATATTTAATCGTTTGGGCAACATAGGATCTGAAGTCAAGTGCGTTACCACTACTCCATTGGTGAGTTAGCTATGGGTGATGAATTAATGTAGTGTTTTCTCTCTCTTTTGGACGTATTTTTTCTTAGTACTAGGAATGGGCTATTTTTAGAAATGGTTTTTAACAGTTGTGGTGGGATTTTTAATTAAGTTTCTATTTTTATTTCGACAGGTACAGCCATCTAGTGGCAGAAGAAGTAACAATTAGTTTTAAGGGAATTTATTTCTTTTAGATTTAAATATATATATTTTACTTAAATATATATTTGATCTCGCAAAAATTAAGTTTTCTATTTTTTTTTACAAAATGACTTGTAGCGCCATCTAGTGATTTTAAAAGTAATTAATCCAAGGAACGAATTGATTTCTTAATGTTTTTTACTTTATTCATGACCAGTGACGTCAGTGCGTTTACGTTTGGGACTTGAATTTCTTTTCCTTCTGAGATTTCGATGTGACGTCACGATTATGCCCATTGAGCAAGTCTGAACTTGAAAAAGCCAAGTCTGAATTTGAAAAAGCCTACCCACAATTCTTTATGTTATGAGTATGGTAAATTGTTTACAGATCGTGAAGGCTGGGCATATTTCCATCGATTAGAAAACGAATTAACGTATTAAAAAAATGAAACTTAGAAATTTTAGGTCAAAAGTATACTGTGCCTTGACAACTTGTAGCATACGAAGACGAAGGAATAAGCTATACTTTTAGCGGGTGTTCTATTGCAGCCAAGCCTTGATCTCCTTTAGTATTGGAAATAAAGGGAGAAATGGAACGAATAATTGGTGCAAGATTTAATTTTGAGTTGGTGAACCGTTATAAAGATGGTAAGGACTGTATGGGTGCCCATAAAAACAACGAGAAGGACTTGAAACTTTATGCACCCATAGCGTCTGTTTCATTTGGGCAGAAAAGACAATTTGTGTTTTCTAACTACAATTGTTTAAAAATTGTTCTGGAAAATGGAAGTTTGATTGGGATGAAGTATCCAACAATTTTGGTTTTACAGCTGGCCCATGGGAATGCTTCATGCCCTAGAATTAACTTAACGTTTCGTAAAATTCTAGCGTAAATAAGTAATAAACCACTTATGTGCTCTTAACTGGAATTTAGTGTCGATAGGGATGTGCACTGGACGGCATTTGGAAAACGCTACAATTAATCTTTGCCTTTCTGAATAGTATTTTTATAAATGCTTACATCCTGTTTTTAAATCAACTTTAGCGTGTCTTACCACATATACTGTATTTTGGATTGTTTGTTTTTTATTACATATTTTTATAAATTGTCTTTTAAAATGTAAGATCTGAAATAAAATTTCTTTGCTGTAAATATTTATGTTTTTTAAGTTAGATCTTTTTGCTCAGAAATTAATTATACATTAGATGCTATAAGACCTATTTTATAAAAGAAATTTTGTTTTAAATACTATACACTTAAGTAAGAGTAAAATTTTTGAAACTTTACAAGACAAATATTATGAATATGTTTTCTTGTACATTTGAAGAAGTTATAATAGTATAAAAACCATTTATCCTATCAATCTATATTAAATGTTATTTTTTAATTAATCTTTCCTTGCATATTATTTTTTTACTTTGAATAAATCTTCATAAATTTTAGTGATTTAATTTATATTATATAGATTTACAAACCTGTTTTTGGATGAAATATAAGGATTTTATATTTTAAAAGTTAATGTTTTTATTCAAAAATTAATTATATATTAAATACTATTACAAATATTTTTAATGTTGAAGATTTTAGAAAACATTTTACAATTGAAACAAATACATGAAATATTATGACAAACACTTAAATGTAGATCCATAAGGGAATATTGGAAATCTTTTTAATGCTTCTTAATGTATTTTAAATAAACTTTTGCTTGTCTTACCAAATACACTGTATTTTGGGTTATTTGTTTTATTATTACACGGTTTTATAAATTTTCTTTTAAAATGCAAGTTCTGAAATGGAATTTTCCTTGATTTTAAGATTTATGTTTTACTCAAAAATTAATTATACATTAGATGCTATAACACATATTTTTTTAATATTATACACTTAAGTGAGCGTAAAATTTTTGAAACTTTACAAGACCCATATTATGAACATGTTTCCTTACACATTGAAGTAGTGAAAAATAGTATTAAAACCCTTTATCCTGTAAAATCTAAATTAAATATTATTTTTAATTAATTTTTCCTTGCATATTATTGTTTACTTTAAATAAATCTTCATAAATTTTGTGATTTTATTTATATTCTAAAGATTTACAAACTGTTTTTAACGAAATTTTCTTTGATATAAGGATTTATATTTTAAAAGTTAGATATTTTTACACAAAAATTAATTATATATCAAATACTATTGCACGTATTATAACATTGAAGATTTTTAGAAAACGTTTAACAATTGAAATATATACATACTTTAAATATTATTACAAACATTTAAATGCAATTTGCTTTTTATTTTTTAATTTTACAATTGAGACATTTTTAAAAGTTTGGTTCTTAAAGTGCGTTTATGCATAGTAAAAAAACAATACTAGAAAACCTGTAAGAGTAAAAGAATTTTATACATTAATTTGAAACTTTACAGGACCCATGCCATGTTTCCTTGCACATTTGAACTAGTGAAAAATAGAATTAAAAACCATTTGTCCTTGAAGTTCTAAATTAAAAGTTATTTTTCTTTAATACTTTTGCAAACCACACATTTTACTAAATATGAACTTCCTTTTATTTATTTGAAACCTTATGCATATTGTACAGTTTAAATTGCACAGCAAAATACCAATACTGTACGAAGCTATGAAGTATTTTACAAGATACTTTGTACTGTTTTCTTAATTTTAAATGTTCTACATTGCTATGTTAAATGGATAGTAAGTGGGTTTTCTGTTTTGAAAATAATGTGTGCACATCTGTGCTGCTAAGCAAATTAACTTTTGCCCTTTTCTTGATATTTAATGCATAATCTAAATATTTATTGACACCGCCGATAGTTTTACCCATGAGTAAAATTAAATAATAACTGAAAATTTTAAGTATTAATGTGAATTTTAAAATGAACAAATATTTTTAAAATAATGGATTAAATCTGAATTCTATGTATTCTTAAAACAATCTCTGCAAAAACCAGCACAGACAATTCTTAAACAGATTGAAGGAAACCACATGGAAACAAAGTAAATTAGAACACTTTTTAATAGTAAAAACATTATGATTAATATTTTTTACAAAAATAATGCATTGTAGTAAAAAAAAGAACTTATTTTTACATACTTGCATTTTTTTAAGAGACACATATTTCCGACAAGCCAATTATTCAATGCCATCACCTCAGCTATGGGGCAATGCAAATTATTTTTGTGATGACCACATTATAGTTTTTGGATATCTTTGTTGCTACTTAGAGCACATAATGATCGAATTTGGGACACCTATATTGTTCCAAGTTGATATTCGGAATATTCAATGCATCTAAGCGTTTCTTTTCCACACAACCACCTTTGTAAGCAATTAGGTACTGAGTGGCCCTCTTGGTCTGCTCGTACAATTCTAAAAGCTTAGAGTCTAGACTTTCTAAGGGAGCACAATTTGCTATGTCATGGACAGAAATGAAGTGCACATACGTAATTTTTAACATATCACAATTGTACGATCTTGGGCATTAAGTTTATGCTTAGACGATAAGTTAAAACGAATACTTGAAGCTACTTGCGATTTTTACAGCGATGTATGCGTATTTACGTACTAAGAAACTTTCTTGAGTTTGAAATCCATCAAAATCCACAATTGTACAAATATTAAGCATTGCTATTGAAAAGCGTTAGCTGTTCTTGGAAAAATAATTGTAAACAGGAGGCCACGAAGAACTGAACTATTATAACACCATACACTTACTAATCATAATAATCAGTGTAAAGTTAAAATTTATCTTTTGCGTTCATAGCTACTCACAAAGATAAGACTAAGTGAAGAATATATACATACTCAGAAAACATGTGTTTGTGATAATGCGCGAAATAAAATTTTGTGTTGTAATACAAGATTTTAACGAAAGGATATACTTAAATGTGCGTGTGAGTTTTACTCTACCACGTTTATGCGCTGAATGCAATTCAATTCTACGACTAAACTTGAGCAAGAAAAAATATAACCAAATATAATTTATAAGAAAAACGTATTTTGACTTTCTTTAAATAAGAACTTTAAAGTATACTAAATTCTCTTGATTCTGCAGTTTTATTTTTTCAAAAATTACATCAACAAATTGAATTATTTATTTGTGGGCACACATAAGTCTTCTCCTTTGTTGAAAGGAAACTAGTATCTTTGACAAGTATCAGATTTTTAAAAATTGAGTAAGAGAAGAACCTTTTTTCATGGGATTTAACTCAATCTGCACCATAATTTTACACTTAAGAGTAATAGAGCATAATATAGTTTTAAGGAAAATGAATAAACATTATGCAAATTTGAAGCCAAAAGTTCCAAGCATGTCTATGCGCCTATCTACGTTTAGAGATTGGCCAACGCACAGACGTTGACATTAGAGACCTAGCCGAAAACGGATTGTATTATACCGGTGTCTTGGACGTGATCAGGTGTTATTGGTGTGGCGAAGGGCTTGAAAATTGGTAAAAAGAAGATGTAGTGAGACACAAACACAAAGTTTTATGCAAAATGTTTGGTAGCCCATAGATTAAATTGTACAGGTGCTGGATGAAATCAACAATTATAGCAATGGTTTTATAAAAAACTGATGTATAGCTTTACCCATTATACAACGACAAGGACGAACGACTTTGTAAAATTTGCAAGAAATCGGAAAATGAATGCTACTTTACAGCCTTGCGGTCATCTGGTGACATACATGAGATGTACGAAGAGTCTTTCAACGTGTCCTATGTGCCGAACCAATATTTTACATAAAATTAAAACGTACATTTGTTACTAAACTGTCTATTTATTAGTACATGTAGTAGATGCAATTTCAAGTGATATACTGAATATGGTGAGGAAGAAAATCCAATTGTAAAAGGGTGGTATTGAGTTGAAAGTTATTAAATTGGCACAAGTGCTTCAGTAAAAAGATTAGTAAGTAAGTTTGAGACTAAAAAAATCATAAGACTCTTTATTAAGGAAAAAAAATCGTGTAGGAAAGACTTATACACCTTTATAAATATATTGACTATTTTAATTATTAGTCGTTTGTTCATTACATGTTAAATCTATTTACTTAAGAATTTTAAAGTGTGCCTTAAACAGGAGTTACTAAATGCTTTAGGAAAGATGTGTAAATGTACTCTGTAATGTAAGAAAGCTCTGTAATAAAGAAGCTTTTTTTACTGTTTAACTTTTTCTCTTTAACTTTTTTTACTGTTTAATTTTTTCTGTTTAACTTTTTTCCTGTTTAATTAAAAAAATTAAACAGTAAAAAAGTTAAAGAGAAAAAGTTAAACAGTAAAAAAGTTAAACATAAAAAATTAAACAGTAAAAAAGTTAAACATAAAAAGTTAAACAGTAAAAAAGTTAAGCAGTAAAATAAAGTTAAACAGTAACAATAAAGTTAAACAGTAACAATAAAAATAGTTAAGCATTAAAGTAAAAAAGTTTTAAAAAATTAATAAAAATAAATTTAAATAATTATTTTAAAGTGTGAAAGATTTTAAAATGCTTTAACAAAAGTTTTAATAAGCCCCCACTAAAAGAAAGAAACACTCAAAATGAGTATTTAATTCAAGCATTCTTTCTTGCATTACAGAGTACATTTACACATCTTTCCTAAAGCATTTAGTAACTCCTGTTTAAGGCACACTTTAAAATTCTTAAGTAAATAGATTTAACATGTAATGAACAAACGACTAATAATTAAAATAGTCAATATATTTATAAGGGTGAATAAGTCTTTCCTACACGATTTTTTTTCTTAATAAAGAGTCTTAGGGTTTTAGAATCTCAAACTTCCTTACTAATCTTTTTACTGAAGCACTTGTGCCAATTTAATAACTTTCAACTCAATACCACCCTTTTACAATTGGATTTTCTTCCTCACCATATTCAGTATATCACTTGAAATTGCATCTACTACATGTACTAATAAATAGACAGTTTAGTAACAAATGTACGTTTTTTAATTTTATGTAAAATATTGGTTCGGCACATAGGACACGTTGAAAGACTCTTCGTACATCTCATGTATGTCACCAGATGACCGCAAGGCTGTAAAGTAGCATTCATTTTCGGATTTCTTGCAAATTTTACAAAGTCGTTCGTCCTTGTCGTTGTATAATGGGTAAAGCTAGATGGAAATAGATGAGGTTGATTGGGTGACTCACCTTCTTTACTTACTCCCGATGGATATTGCAGAAATTATCATGAGAGAGCCCCCTGAAAAATCAGAAGATTACGATCATGTTCAGAGTACCCTCCTAAATAGATTTAAATTAAATCCGGAAACATTCCGAACCAAATTTACACAGCATCAGAGACGATCAGGAACACCCTGGAAAGATCTACTTTTTGAACTAAGGAGTTACTTAGAGGGATGGCTAGATGGAGTCGGAGTGGAAAGTTTTGATGACCTCAAAAACCTAATGCTAACGGATCAAATTAAAAGGAGAGTTTCTCCTGAGATTAAGGAGCATTTCATAGATCAGTGGGCAGCCATAGTAGACCCCGAAGAATGAGTATTTAAATTAGACCAATATGAAGCCGCTAGACGCACCGTTAGGAGACCTCTCACAACTAAGCTCCCTGAAAAACGTTTCCCAGATAAGCCCAAACCTGACAACAGACCTGGAGTAGTGAGGAAATTTGTGCCAGAAAAGAGCAAACGCTCGAATTGAAGGAACCCAAATACTAATGAGCAAAAGTGGAGGAAGCGAGGATTTGAACGGCGAACAGCGCCGGCGTGTTACATATGCCATTCGACGGATCATCTGAGACCGCAATGCCCTGAATTAAGGAAAAATCCGAATCACGAACGCGTGAATCATTTAAGGATTGAAGAGAACTTCGCACCCTCGTTTGCCCCTTATCTGAGTGAGGCTAAAGTTAATGGGATAAATACCGTGATATTGAGAGTTAGTGGAAACAGTTTGGACGTAGCTCCCAACCACTTAGTGAGATCGGAAGATTACACCGGAGAAACCGTTTGGTTGAAACAGGCTCTGGAAAATCATTTCCGATGTTTTCCGATAGCAACAATTAGTTTAGAAAGTGAAAAATTCGGCAAGATAATCACTAAAGCAGAGGTAGTAGATAAAACGGTAGAATTGAACCATTATCTCCTGGGAAACTCGACCCAAGAATTGCTCGAGGAGGCAAGGAAGAAGAGGGAGTTTGGAAAAACTCGAACCCCCAACTGCGTTAGCGAAGAACCACCCCAATCAAGTAGCCAGGAGGGCGAGCTCCCGATACATCTACCCCCTGCTGAAAAGCAAACAACTGCGATTTTGAAAGTAACCCCCGAGGAGTTTTCCAACGCGCAAAGGAAATGCTCTGAGTTGAGTGCGCTGTGGGAAAAAGTGGAAGAAAAGCGAACTCAGGAATATAGGGTGGATAAAAATTTGTTGTTTAGGATAACCGCAGATCACCGAGGTGAGGAAAGGAAACAATTAGTCATTCCCGCAAGAATGAGGAATGAAATTCTAAGGTTATGCCACGAAGAAATCGCCGCTCATTTAAGCTCGACAAAAACCAAAGATAAACTATTGAGATATTATTTTTGGCCAAACTGCATTAAGGATGCAGAAGAATACGTAAGAACGTGTGACCCGTGCCAGAGAGTGGGGAAACCAAGGGAGAAAAAGAAAGCCCCATTAAAATTAGTGCCGGTGATTAAAGAGATCTTCTCGAAAATTAATGTAGATACCGTAGGACCCCTTCTTTATTTAAGTAAGGATAATAGATATTTAGTAACTGCTATCTGCATGGCCTCGAAATATCCCGAAGCGATACCCGTTCGCGACATCAGTTCCGAATCGATAGTGGAGTCCCTCATGATTATATTTAGTAGATTGGGATTTCCCAGGGAAATACAGTGTGACTTAGGCACTTGTTTCACGAGCAATTTGACCACCACGTTTTTTGAAAAATTTGGCATTAAGGTTACACACAGCTCTGTAAGACACCCACAAAGTAACCCAGTAGAGAGGTGGCATAGTCCTGTGAAAAGATTATCGAAGGTTTTATGTTTGAAATCGGGATTAGATTGGGAGAAAAATCTACCTGCAGCTCCCTTAGCATTAAGAACGGTGACTCATGAGTCCACAAAATTAATCACGACTAAACTCGTACGCAGAAATAATCTTCGAACCCCCGAAACCTTACTTTTTGAACATTGGGTAGAACCGGAGAAGGAAGAAAATGTCGTGACTGAGTGCATGTTAGAATTAAATGGTTTGAAGCGCTGTCCTGAATTGGACTATGAACGAGTTTCAGACATACGAAACGAAGGGAAAACCTGGTACGATAAAGATGCCGTACGCAGAACTTTTAGAAAGGAAGCGATAGAGCTGATACCGGAGTATAAGCACGAATTCCATAGGCTAAAAGTAGAAATCACCGAAAAACCCGTACTTTATCCCCCCGAATATAGCAGGGAATTTATCTTGCAAACTGATAAAGGGATCGGGATTATCATTGCTCAACTAGGACTACACGATAATGAACAGCCGATCTTGTTCTTGAGTCTGAAATTTAATTATACGATAGTCCACAGAACAGGGAAAGACAATAAGCACGGTGATTGCTTAAGTCATAAATAACATTTGACACTTCAAATGAAAATTGATTGTAAATATTTAATGGTGTATAAATTGTAATCTATGTAAAATATAAATACAAATGATGCTTGTGTTTGTAAGTTATAAAATTGAATAAGATTGTAAAATGTTGGAAGGTTAAAACCATTGGTTATAGCTGCCTCTGAAGTATTGTCAAGACCTCCTGTATGTCTAACCCCTTCCTTTTAGATTTTGCTCCCTAACACATCGCAAAATCTCTCTATGGGGGAGGAATTCTGTAACGGCAGCTTGGGAAAATGGACAATCTTGCCGGCTCAAGTGTCGAGAGGGAAAGACCACACACCAAAGCGACCACCCGAAACATCTTTTTAACGACAGCCAGCCAGCAGGGGTTGGAAATAGTTGTGGTTTCGAAACAAAAGGCAGGCGCCTTTCTGTCGCTCTCTATGACAGTTCGAGACAAAGAGGACAGAGATAAATCACGATGACCTTTGCCGACAGGGTTTTATGGTCCCCTTTCAAGTCCGCCGAAGTCTGTCGTAAAAGTCGAGGGGAGAGGCCAACGTGAGAGAGCCATTCGGAAACGTCCGAAGATGGTGAGAATTTTCAACAGCCAACCAGCACCGACTAAAAGGCGGACCCGAAACGAAAAGGAGGAGTTGATAAGAACCCAATATATATAGAGTTTTTGAGATCTTGAGAAGAGGGAGAGAGGATCAGAGAGAGAGGAGCAGACAGAAGAGAGAGGCGGTCAGCAGAGAGACCGTTTTGGAGATTGGAGTGAACACCCGTTCACTGTCGACTTTTATCCCGCCTTGGGATTCTATACTCGCCAGAGTATTTTATTGAGAAGGGCTCGCCGTAGCCGTGAAGGAGACTCCTCCGAGAAACCTGTGTCGCTACTCACCCGAGTAGTGGAGACTTCACCGAGATCTAAAGTTCACCAGAACTGACAAGGCTGATTTATCCCGCCCTGGGATTCTATACTCACCTGAGTATTTTATCGACAAAGGCTCGACCGTAGCCGTGAAGGAGAAGCCTCCTAGAGATCCGTGCAATTGCTCATCTTAGTAGAGGACATTGATCTGATCCTATCTGGAAAGACTGAGATATCCTGCCTTGGGACTCTATACTCATCTGAGTATTTTTTTTGAGAATAGGCTCACCCGTAGTAGTGCATTAGACTCCCCGAGCGAAATTGTGAGGCTCGCCAGCAGCCCTAAGCGCCTCGATAGAACTTTGGACCTTCCAATGAACTAACATTAATGAACTCCGTTCAATTTTCCGACTTTTGTACACATTGTAAAATAAAATTCATTAATCCAGAAACGGATACTTTCAATGGTAACTAGTCTAGCTACCTGTGAACCAAGACGTTACACTATCGACACTAAGTTCCAGTAAGGAGCACATAAGTGGTTTATTACTTATGTACGCTAGAATTTTACGAAACGTTAAGTTAATTCTAGGACATGATGCATTTCCAAGGGGCAAGCTGTGAAACCAAAATTGTTGGATACTTCATCCCAATCAAACTTCCATTTTCCAGAACAATTTTTAAACAATTGTAGTTAGAAAACACAAATTGTCTTTTCTGCCCAAATGAAACAGACGCTATGGGTGCATAAAGTTCCAAGTCCTTCTCGTTGTTTTTATGGGCACCCATGCAGTCCTTACCATCTTTATAACGGTTCACCAACTCAAAATTAAATCTTGCACCAATTATTCGTTCCATTTCTCCCTTTATTTCCAATACTAAAGGAGATCAAGGCTTGGCTGCAATAGAAGACCCGCTAAAAGTATAGCTTATTCCTTCGTCTTCGTATGCTACAAGTTGTCAAGGCACAGTATATTTTTGACCTAAAGTTTCGTCTTTTTTTAATACGTTAATTCGTTTTCCAATCGACGGAAATATGCCCAGCCTTCACGATCTGTAAACAATTTACCATACTCATAACATAAAGAATTGTGAGTAGGCTTTTTCAAATTCAGACTTGGCTTTTTCAAGTTCAGACTTGCTCAATGGACATAATCGTGACGTCACATCGAAATCTCAGAAGGAAAAGAAATCCAAGTCCCAAACGTAAACGCACTGACGTCACTGGTCATGAATAAAGTAAAAAACATTAAGAAATCAATTCGTTCCTTGGATTAATTACTTTTAAAATCACTAGATGGCGCTACAAGTCATTTTGTAAAAAATAGAAAACTTAATTTTTGCAAGAGATCAAATATATATTTAAGTAAAATATTTATATTTAAATCTAAAAGAAATAAATTCCTTTAAAACTAATTGTTACTTCTTCTACCACTAGATGGCTGTACCTGTCGAAATAAAAATAGAAACTTAACTTAAAAACCCACCACCAACTGTTAAAAACCATTTCTAAAAATAGCCCATTCCTAATACTAAGAAAAAATACGTCCAAAAGAGAGAGAAAACACTACATTAATTCATCACCCATAGCTAACTCACCAATGGAATAGTGGTAGCGCACTTGACTTCGGATCCAATGTCCCGGGTTCGAATCCAAGAAATTCCTTTTTAATTAAAAAATAATAGGGTTTCGAATTTCTCCACCAGTGATTTATCACCATGGCAACTCCAACAAAACGACCCATCTTAAAACAACTCAACAGCATGTCGATACGTCACTTCCGCTTTTGGATGACGTCACTTGGCTCCGCCCACTTCTGGTCACGTGGTATGACATCACTTCCGTCTCCTATACGGGGGGTATACTACTCTGCGTTAATAAACTACGTATATGAAAGACATTTTTTGTCAAGCTAAATGTAGGTGGCAGAAATGTTTCCATTTCGAAAATTATTTCGTGTACGTAATCAGAGCTTGACGTCATTTTGCTTGTTTATTGAATACAATTTCAGTATGCCACCAATAGAATTTCCAAAAAATAAATTTCGCATTGATCTATGATATTTGGTTGGTCAACGCAAATTAGATTAAACACCAAACGTCATCAAAACGGCAATATATTCATTTTAAGGTAATCTCGATATCTATCATTTTAGAGATTTTGAACAATAATAGTAAAATCTTCTCAGACCAACTAGGTTGTTTTTACACTGAATCCCTCCAAACATGAATTTTAGTTAAATATATTTTTAATTGCATGTTATTTCAAGAGTTTCAGAATTAAATTTATTGATACATATCTCTATGGAATATTCGTTTTCTATGCGGTAACACCAAAGGAAAAACGATTATGACAATTGTTCAACAAAGGTATAGCTATGACAAGAGTAATAGAACATTTTGTGCTCCAAATTTTCCACACACATAATTCAGAAACTGTTGCACTGGAAACTTGATATCGGGGCTATTTTTTAGGTTCGAAATTTGGCTTTGAAATTGGGTGTTGTCATTGAAAAAAGTATGGTTTGCACGTGAAGACGACCCCTTTACAAGTTAATGCACATGGATTTGTAGATGACATTATTCCCCATTTAAAGATACCTTTGAATTTGATCTATGAATTATGCGCAAATCCTAAAAATGAATAGGTTCTACAATCCGTTTTCTTATTATATTTTAGTATTACTTTAATTCTAACTATTCCAATCGCTTAATTATACATAAACGTAATATAGCTAACCTTCTGAAGGGGTTACATAATCATATATCCGTTCTGCAACCTGCAGTCTTCCCTGTATGACTTCTAACAATATTTTGATCTCCTTTACAAATATAATCTTTGCAAGGAATCTTTGAACCAAACGATGTACTTATTCTGTCATTATGTGTGTTGTGGGGTAAAAATAACACTACAGTACTCGAAATCTAGTGAAGCTCCGATAGGTAGGTAGGTAATTTAATTATCGTCACACTGGAGCAACACTCGGGCTATTGGTGACTGTCGGAATCACATCCGAAGAGAAAGTCCCAATGAAGCTCAGAGAGTTAAGGACAAATATCCTATATTTCTGAACGTTATTTGTAGTGATTTTAAAAATTTAAGATGGAACAAGTTTAACCAGCCTTGCGCATGCATTTATTAAGTTATTGCGCATTATATGGATTGTTTTGTGTTTTATTTATTAAGCAAGATAACAATATTAAACAGATTACTAAACAAGTTTTTCATTTAATTAATAAACAAATAATTTATTAAACAAGACGTAAAGCCCGTTGAGATAACAATAAAACGGGCTCTATAAATAACTTATCTCTATTCTAGTGTTTATTACTTATCTTCTGCCAAGTAATCGTAAATAACTAATGCGCATAATAAATATGCGCATTAGTTGCGCATAAATTAATAAATTTCGCAACTTAAAAATACTTCTCCATTCTCAGTACTAATCTCCAAAAATTCAGTAATACAGAACTTAATAACTCAATTAAACTCACAACTCAAAACTACATCTCAATGAATAAGTATAAATGGAAATAAAATATAAAATTAAGCATATTACTGGCATTGTCAGATGTAGAAAATTGCATACTTATTAATAATTTATTCATTCGATCTTATGCAGTTTTTCACAAGATTTCTGAATAAATAATCGTGCTTACGTTTTCTACTATTTTATCACATTACTCGTTTCCGAATATCTATATCATTATCTAATATTTATTTATTGTTCTCGACTAATTTATCGTGAAAATATATCTAGCTGTAACTTTAATCATCTATATAGCGAGAATAAAAAGTGATCTACGTCGTCACAATTTTTCCTTTTGTGCAGTAGGACCCTTTGAAATGAGAATACAACGGGCTCTAGAAAACACTTATTCAATTTCACTCGAGTGATTATTATATTTTGCAGAGTAATAATAAATAATGAGTGGAGCTATGAAACATATCTTCGATATTCTTCATTGTTCATGCATACGAAAACGTTTTCCAAATGATTATCCTCCAATTGGGCTCTGTGGACAGGACGCGAACCCTCTTCCTCGAGCTACCATCCATGGTTTTTTTGGGGGTGTTCGCGCCTTGGCGACTCAAGTTTCTTGGCGTCATCGCCTGTGTTTGGCGAGCGCCAATTGGCTCGGAACTGAGCAGTTAAAAAGAGGTAGTGAAAGTTGGCAATAAGAACTTCTCAAGCGGTAGATAGGCTACTGCTGCTTTTTTGATGCGATTAGGAAATCGCAAGCGTTCCTTTTGGAACCATATTGTCGATCTTGTTAAGTTTGAATAAATTGTTAAGTTAAAATACAGTCCACTTCTTGCTTCTTTGGTGGGCCTCGACATTTGGTCCGACCAGGCCGGAGAACGAAATTAAGCATCTATGGATAGGCTTAACAAGATCAAAACTGCCTTGAAAGGCAAAATAACTCGATTGGAAACCTATATTAAATCCTTTGAAGAAGCTCCAGAATCTAGGGTGGAACTTTCTATAAAATTAGAACTTACAAAGGATATTAAGAAGAAAATCGAAGAACTGCAACTGCGATCTTTTGATTTGCCACCCAGTGAGGACTTCCCTGATGTTGAAGAAGATATTCAACTCATGGATGATCGCCTTGAAAAGATTGAGGTAAGGCTTTCATATCTACTTTCTAAGTTGAAAACGCAACAAAATATTGATTCCTCGACAGTTGATTCGAGTCGAAATGACTGGAAGTCGAGTGTGAAACTGCCAGAAATCCCACTTCCCATATTCTCGGGAAAATATGAGGACTGGAGCATTTTCAAAAGTCAATTTGAAAATGTAATTTCTAATAACGTTCAATTAACAGACGATCAAAAACTGTTCTACCTCCGAGCTTCGTTAAAAGGCGATTGTAAGAACATCGAAACGACAGATGACACTTTTGGATCATTATTTAAAGCTCTGGAAGATAGATATCAAAATAAAAGGGCAATTGTCGATACTCATGTACAAGCCATAATCAATTGCGAAAAACTGCAACATGAGTCCTCAAAAGACTTGCGTAATCTGATAGATTGTGTAAATAAGAATTTACGAGCGCTGAAACTTTTAGATTTCGACCGAAGTAGTTTGTCAGATATTTTGCTGATAAATATCATTTGTCAGAAATTAGATCGTGAAACTAGGAAACAATTTGAACTGTCATTAACAACGAAAGAAGTACCAGAATTAGACGCGCTTTTAAACTTCCTAGAAAAACGAAGTCTCGTGATTGAAAATATAAGTAGAAACATGTTCTCAAAACCAGCAAATTTCAGAAATCCGCTTTCTTCTAACAAGGCTAAAAGCTTAATTATAAAAGATGAAAATTTAAAATGTATTTTATGCAAAGGTCAGCATATGTTAGGCAGGTGTTTGGCATTCAGAGAGTTAAATGTACAAAAAAGATACGAGGTTGTGCGAACTAATAAACTTTGTCTAAATTGTTTGAATAAATCGCACTTGGCGCAGCAATGTAAATCAAAATATTCATGTTCTGACTGTAAAAGGAAACACCACTCGCTCCTCCACCGTGAGCTTCAGATTTCTTCCCCTATGCCTTCCCCAAAAAAGGAAATAGGCGAGACGAGAAACGAATGTTTACGAGATTCGATTTCGTTCAAAGTTGATGACTCAGCTGAGAATGAGAATTCGGCGCCTTCTCAATCACAACCTGTTCAGAGTCTTACTAATGTTATAGAGAAAAAATGTAAAACGCTATTAAGTACTGTAATTATTTTTGTGAAGGATGCACAAGGCATTCGCAGAAAATGCAGGGCAATTTTGGACAACGGTAGCCAAGTAAATTTAGTAACTGCTGATTACGCAAATGCTTTGGGATTAAAGAAGGATAAAATTTATGTACCCGTGTCAGGAATTAATGGGTCAGTCCACACAATTAAACATAAAATTCAAGGGACAATATCAAATAGCAAGGAGACATTTAAGGAAAACCTTGAATTTCTGATCGTTCCGAAAATTACAGATTTAACCCCTTCTTCTAATTTAGATATTTCGGGAATAAATTTACCGTTTGTGGAGTTAGCAGATCCAGAATTTTATAAATCAAGCAAAATCAACATGCTGATAGGTGTTGAACTCTTTTTTGAAATCATAAGGGCTAGAAGAGAGAGGATTAGCGATGAAATTTCGCTTCAGGAATCTGTGTTTGGGTACATAGTGTCTGGTACTTTACCTAGCATTCAATCCGTGCATTGTTTCTTCGCCAGAAATAATGACGTTTTAGAAAACACAATTCGCCGCTTTTGGGAAATAGAAGCAATCGAAGAATCTCCAGTTGTAAAAAATGAAGAAGAGTTGATGTGCGAAGATCATTTTGTAAAAACTCATTTCAGAAACAAAACGGGCAGATATGTGGTTGAGATGCCGTTTAAGGAAGACCCTATATGTTTAGGTGTCTCCAGACACACAGCCTTGAGTCAATTGAACACCCTTTGGAAGCGTCAGCTCCGGAATACTAATCTGTCATCGCTTTATAAGGACTTTTTGAAAGAATATGAAGAATTGGGCCATATGGAGGAAGTTAAAGAAGAGCTTGAACCCAAACTCGCCTATTATATACCGCATCATGCTGTTTATCGCCCAGATAAAAGTACCACAAAATTAAGAGTGGTCTTTAACGCCTCATCTGTGTCTTCAACTGGGAAATCATTAAATTCTTTGCAAATGAACGGAGGTATAATACAAGAGGACTTGGTTTCGATTTTAATACGATTTCGGAAACATCAAATCGCCTTTACATCTGACATTAAAAAGATGTATAGAATGATAGAAATTAATCCAGACCAAAGGGACCTGCAAAGAATCCTTTGGAAAAATGGGGCAGATGATCTAGTTAAAACCTACAGATTAAAAACGGTTACTTATGGAACAGTTAGTGCACCATTTCTTGCCACTAGGACATTGAAACAACTAATTTTAGATGAAGAAAAACGTTTTCCCTTGGCTGCATCAGCATCTCTAACAGACTTTTACGTTGATGATATTTTGTCAGGAGCTGATGATATATCTTCTGCTCTTGAACTTCAAACTCAGTTAATCGGAATGTTGCAGTCAGGTGGTATGCAGCTTCACAAGTGGTGCTCTAACGATAGGATTCTTCTGCAGCAAGTACCATATGAGGATCAAGATTATCATTTTGACAAGTCAGAAAGGGACACAATTAAGACATTAGGATTGAGCTGGGACCCCAAAAATGATCAGTTCCGTTTTTCTGTGTCTGAGTCAACCAGCACCATGACGAAGTACACCAAACGCCTTGTCCTGTCAGAAATCGCAAGAATCTTTGACCCACTTGGATTACTGGGTCCAGTAATTACAAGGGCGAAGATATTCATGCAAGGACTTTGGTTGCTGGCTGTGGACTGGGACCAAGAACTTCCTAAGAAGGAATCTGAAGAATGGAGAAAATTTGCTTCAAAGTTACGAGCAATTGAAGACGTTAGAATCGGTCGATGTGTCCTACCGGAGATAGTTAGTCAGTTAGAACTTCATGGATTCTCGGATTCATCTAAAGATGCGTATGGTGCAGTTGTCTATTTGAAATGCACAACTTCATCGGGTCAAATTGTGATTAACCTTGTGACTAGTAAATCAAGAGTAGCACCTATTAAAACCATCACTATTCCGCGTTTGGAGCTGTGTGCTGCAGAATTGCTGTCCAGGCTTATAACCAAGGTGATGAAATCTATAAAACTAGATGTTCAAGGAGTCTACTTGTGGTCTGATTCCACCATCGTTTTGGCATGGATCCGAACTTCCCCGCATTTGTTAAAGACCTTTGTTGCTAACAGAGTAACAAGAATCCAACAGCTGACTACGGATTTCCTGTGGCAACATGTGAAGTCGGAAGACAACCCAGCTGATCTGGTGTCAAGAGGTCTGAGCTCTGAAAAGATAGCCGACTGTCAACTTTGGTGGTGTGGTCCTGAATTTCTTCATGCAGAGATTCCCAATTCCAGAGAAAGTGCGTGCCCTCCTGATGATGATGACTACTTGATGGAACTAAAGGAAGGAAACCTCGCAACATTGACTTTCACCATTAATATTGACTTTGCGGACAGCATTCTTGGAATTACTAATAATTTTCTAAGACTGAAACGAATTGTTAGTTTTATTTTCAGATTCGTCAATAATTGCAGAAACCTCCTGCTAAGGTCTGAGGGACCATTAACATCAAGGGAATTAGAAACGGCAGAAATTTACCTGGTAAAACAAGTTCAGGTAAGGGAATTCAGTAGAGAAATTTCGAATTTGACGAAAAAGTTGCCTGTGCCTCCAAATAGTAAGTTAAAGTTTATGAATCCCTTTTTGGACACAAATTCTTTGCTAAGAGTTGGAGGTCGTATTTCTAATTCTAACTTAAGCTTTAATGAAAAACATCCAATAATTTTGCCTGGTAATAGTAAATTAACTCTAATTATATTTGAGTACTTTCATAAAACTACTTTACATTCTGGACCACAAACCCTTTTGCATACTATTCGGCAGAGGTTTTGGCCACTTTGCGGTAGGAATATAGCTAGAAAAGTATATCATTCTTGTATTAAATGTTTTAGGCAAAGACCAAGGATTTCAGAACAATTAATGAGTAACCTTCCAGCAGAAAGAGTGAATCAAACTTCACCTTTTAACGTTTCAGGTGTTGACTTTTGTGGTCCTTTTCAAATTAAGGTTTCTAACCAACGGAGGGGAACACTTAGAAAAATTTATGTTGCCATATTTATTTGTTTTGTTACGAAGGCAATACACATCGAGATTGTTAGTGATTTAACATCTCAGGCTTTTATAGCATGCCTCAAAAGATTCTTTGCTAGAAGAGGAAAGAGTTCCACGATTTACACGGATAACGCTACAAATTTCGTGGGAGCTGCTGCAGAATTGAAAAAGCTATTTAAAATTGTTTCTAATCCTGATAAACTAATAGCTAATTATTTTTCTTCAGAACAAATTACGTGGAAATTTATTCCTCCTAGATCTCCTAACTTTGGAGGACTATGGGAGTCGGGCGTAAAGTCATTTAAATATTATTTGAGACGTACGGTTGGGACTGCAAATTTAACGTACGGAGAATTTCTCACAGTTACGAACCAAATCGAAGGAATATTAAATTCCAGACCCATCTCTCCCATGTCCTCTGACGTTAGCGATTATGAAGCTTTAACACCCGGTCACTTTTTGATTGGGCGTCCCATAAATGCGATTCCTGAGCCTGAATTATTACATCTTGCTGATAACAGATTGTCTCGCTGGCAATTAACTGCTAAATTTGTTCAGATTATTTGGAAAAGATGGCAGCGAGACTATTTAACTAATCTTCAGCAAAGAACAAAGTGGTTAGTGGAAAAACATAATGTTCAGGTGGGAGAACTCGTGTTAATAAAAGAGGATAACATTCCTCCTGGCAAATGGCTCATGGGTCGCATAGAGAACACTCTCTTTGGTTCTGATGGTAAGGTCAGAGTAGTGTTGATTAAAACTCATAATGGAATTATAAAAAGATCTATTTCCAGTATTTGTGTTTTACCCATGATAAAATGAATGTTTAAAATATGTACGGATATTTGGTATTAATGTTTAATTATAATTGTTTTTTTTTATTAATGTGTTTCAATTGGATCTGATCGATCTTATATTAATGTGATTGTGTTAAGTATTTCTTATTTTGCTATTGATTTCAATTGTGTTATTTAATTGTTTTATTAATTGCAAAATTGTGTTTATAAGTGTATAAGGTGCAAGTTTTGTTACTAAGAATTGATGTTACTATTTTGAAATGTTCTATTTCAACGCCGGCCGGGATGTTCGCGCCTTGGCGACTCAAGTTTCTTGGCGTCATCGCCTGTGTTTGGCGAGCGCCAATTGGCTCGGAACTGAGCAGTTAAAAAGAGGTAGTGAAAGTTGGCAGTAGGAACTTCTCAAGCTGTAGATAGGCTACTGCTGCTTTTTTGATGCGATTAGGAAATCGCAAGCGTTCCTTTTGGAACCATATTGTCGATCTTGTTAAGTTTGAATAAATTGTTAAGTTAAAATACAGTCCACTTCTTGCTTCTTTGGTGGGCCTCGACAGGGGGTATTATTATTTTTTGGATTTATCAGTTATCTTCAAAGTGGTTTCGACAAGGTAGCTCGTCCATTAAGATCTGACAAACTTTACTAATGATGAGATATATCATCATCTCGATATTAGCGATTTTCGATGATCACAAGATAAACATCTGGTCATTTTTCTTCCAATGACGAGATATCTCGTCCTCGTTCATCAAGATTTACTAATAGTTTTGCTAACGACAAGATATGTCGTCAAGACAACCACCAGGAGGGTTAAGCTAACAATGTTGGAGAATTCTTTAAAAATATTTTTCGGATTATGGAAAAAAATTCTATTGCTGTGGTCCAAGAACAACTTTAAATATGACATCACGAAACCGTACAACTATTGAAAATTCAGCATAAAGCTGTCCATGGCTAAACATTGGTGCATGGAGGTTGTGTAATCAAGTCCTCCAGCGTTTGAGTTTGGGATTTGTTGTTAACTATCAGTCTGTTCCATTGCATAAACTTCGTTGTGTATTGAGGTTTCTCAAGAGCATGATAATAGCTCCAATCCAGCCTTTGAAATGGCACTCCTGGTGTAGTTTGCTGATTTATAAACTCCTTAGAATAATACATTTCGATATTTTCTTCACCATCGGCATGAATTGAATCAGATTAAGTATGTGCTTGATGACTCCCTCTTAAGTATTTTTTTAACTCTCCTCAGCAATATTTTTGAACAAGGAAACAGCTTTTCCTGTTGAATCCATAGCAATCATTGCTAATCTGTTAAAAGGTGGACAAACATACTTGAACCTATTTAAATTAGCGTCGCCATTAAATGAAACGTCTACGTCGAATATAAAGATTAATTCTATGGACGTGGAAATCACTCGATATGACAAAGCCATCATTTGGAACGAAGTTACTATGGCCCCTGGTGCTGCTTTACTTGTAGCTGTGAATGAAATTCTGAATGAAATTATGAGGAGTTAGAAATCATCTGGTGGCAATGTGCTTGTATTTAGAGACTTTACAAACGCTCCCTGTTGTCAAACATGGTGATAGAATCAAAATAGAATAGTAAATCGATTGATACATCATTCGGTGAATGGTTTTTATGCAAATAAATCTCGTATTTGTCAAGGCATTCCGTAAACTGAAGCCTTATTTAAGTTTTACTCTCATATTTCTTAGTCCCTAATCCTCTGAGGGGTTCGCACGCATATATCCCTTGTGCAACCTGCAGTCTTCCCTGCATGATTTCTAGCAAGTTTCGATGACCAATGTATTCTTAGGATTCTTTTCAACTAGTGACTGGGGTTATTTTGACATTGTGTGTGTTGTTGGGTAAAAGCAACAATACAGTATTTGAAAATCTCGTGTCGCTCAGAGTTTAAAACTTTCTACACTGCAAAGGCTCTTGGAGGTATGGAGAATTCCATTGACAATTCGTAGATCTGTGAAACTTTTCGCTCCCAACGCATAAAGTAGTTGTCTCAAACAATAATCTTCCTGGATCAGAGTCATAGTTGATTGAATACATTCTTATCACTTTATCTCCACCACATTTTAATAGTTGTATGTTTTTAAATTCTCCTTATCTTTTCCTAAATTAAATTTCCAGAATATTTTAGTTTCTAATAAACTTCAGCAGGCTTACAAAATGTAAAATAGATTGTACATAGCTGGAGTTGTGGCGACTATTCAACTGACGCTACACTTGTGAACGCAGTTCAGGAATTTAAACGCCTGAGCAGTTTAATTTTCTCTATTATTATTATTGTCGGGTTTTCAACTTCGAAATCACTTTTTGAAAAACCTCTTATATAAATAAGGAATAGGAATTTAATTACAATTCTTAAATACTCGCAATAAAGCAAGTCAATTCATAAATCTCGTAACTCAAAAATACATCAGTATCAATAATAATGCAGCAAAATCTCATTAATATTGAATTCAATTAAAATCATACCTCAAAATTAGATCTAATGGAAATAAAAATATTACTAAAGTTATCAGATATAAAGAATTAAATAATTATTAATAAATTAATTATACTACCTTTTGCGCGTTTTCACTACGCTTCTGCATAAATACCGGTCCGTTTTCTACTATTTCAATCATAAATATCATTATTCGTTTCCTTATATCTGAGAGGGATTTTCATTGTTAATAAACAAAGGCTGTCTGCGAAGATTTTACTTCTGTCTAAATGCTTTAGCATGGTACATATCGGGATCGGGAAATGCAGTTTATCGCTGTTTTGACAGCGTTTGATATTTAATCTAACTGGCGTTGATCAATCAAATATTAAAAAGATTCAGAGCTTATTTTGAATTTTGAGTGGCGAAGTGCTGAAATCGTATTCGAAGAACAAGTCAAATGACGTCACGTTCAGAATACGTATAGCAAAAAATTATCGCCACAAAAACATTATCGCCACTTATATTTAGCTTCGAAGAAAAACCTCTCATATCATATTTTAATAGATATTGTGCAAGATGAATTTCTCGTGAAAATATTGAAATATAACTTTAACCAATGAGCGACGATAATTTTTATATAATTTTAACCAGTGAGTGAGCTAGAATAAAAAGTGATCCACGTACGTCATCACAAGTTTGACATAGAACTTCTAATGAAATTGACGGGTCATGAGACAGAATCACTATCGTAAGATCACAAGTGTTGATCACGATGGTTTGGGAATCATCTTGGGCCGATTGTCTACGAAGCGAAAACTAGTGATACGATCATCGAGTGTGATTAAAAAATCACACTCGATATGATCGTATATACATTATACTGACAAAAGTCACGGGACACCTGAAGTAGAAGCAAAACATAGCATTTATTAACATAAATTAGTAAGGTTTTAGTCCTTCTTTGACCCTAAGAGACGCATTGACCCTCCGAGACATGCTTCCGACAAGATTTTGGAACACATCTTGTAGGTGTAGCTTCCATTCAGTACATAATACTGCCGCTAATTGTTGCTTTGTAGTAGGACTTGTTTCTAAACTTCGTATTCTGGGTCTAATTTATCCCATAGATTCTTGATGGGATTCCGATAAGGACTCTGTGCTGGCCAGTCCAAAAACGATACGGTATTACCCTCAAACCACTGCGTAACACACATTGCTTTTTGGCTGAGTGCAATATTTTAAATGGGTGTCCTGTGATTTTTGTAAGTACAGTGCACCAGTGGAAAAAAGGTTCCACATTAGGATCCTTAGTTTCGTCCGACTCCATATGGCAGATCTTCAAACCGAGTGATTGATATGGACTGATTGGCTATCAAAGACTGATTGGCTATAAGATCAAGTGTTTTTAAACACGCGCGATGATCTTATTAACCAATCAATTACAAGCCCAAAACTAGATTAGTTCTTTCTCCCAATATCACCACAGATCTTCAAACCAAACTATAGGGAGAAATAAAGAGCCGTGGGCACATGATCAGTCTATTTCATAAAAAGGTCGAGGAAATTTGTCAAGTAAGAAAAGTCAGGCTATCACGTCAATCTACTGACAGAATCAGCAAACCTACGTATAAACATAAGAGGGAATAAAGTCTTTCATTTTTTGTTTAATATATAGCTTTATGAACAATTCTACCTTATTAAAGAAAAATTTCGATAGAAACGCTTTAACACGTGTTGCTATTTTAATACTTAAAAAGTGAAATGGTCAGAAAAGTAAAGATTTCTAAAACAAACGTGTGCTGAGTTAAGTAAAAATGCATTTCCAAATTTTTTTACCGAAGACATTTCACTCCCAATTCATCATGAAGAGACCAATTTCCTTTTAACCAGCAAAAAGATTATTGAACTTCAAAAATCAAAACTTGAAAGTTGGTTTTTCTTTGTGAGGTTATGCAGGAGTAAGGGACACAGATTATAAGTTAGGTACTTCTACTTCACGTAGTATTTTGTAGCTCTTACATTCATTCATAAAGAAACAAAATAAATTATGCAGTATTAGACATCAAGAGGTTTTAAGAAATTACAATTGTCTCTATACTTTTGTTGCGATCAAGTCATCTGAATAAAATATTTTAAGATTTAATCGAGTTCTAAAATACTCTGTCAATATGCACAAATGTGAAAAACACAAGTTTATTAATCTTTAAATGCATATTTTTATTTACTCATTGCAAAAGCAGTTAAAAATTATTAGTGTCTTGCAGCTGCGTTCATCACATAAGCTTGAAATAAACATTTCGTTTCATTGTTCTGTTGAGTTGGTCCAGTGTTTACTTCAATCTTTACTGATTTTGGTGAAATAACAATACGTCAACACAACCTGCAAAGTAGTTATTCTGGAAGCAGTTGGATCTACGTTGGAGAGAAAAATAAATTAATAAACAGAAATCTAAAATGAAACATAATCAGCACTAGTAAACGAAACCTGTTTATTTGAAAGTGGTCATAACTTTGGCCCGAAATTTAAAGAGGGCAGGATTTATCCTTTTGCCCCTCGTACAAACATCAAACTTGCATATTCCGTCTAATTAAAAAAGAAGTCTGGCTATCAGTGTTTTGTGTTTTTTATTCGATATAATTATTAAAACAGACATTATCCGATTTAAAAAATAGTAAGTATAAATTCATTAACAAGCAGTTAATAAACAGTATTAATAGCAAATAATAAATATTTTTATTGGTAATTAGTGGTAGCTAATATTATTTTTAGTAATAAAACATATTCGATTCTTCATATAACTAAATACATGTTTTTTCATTTAAGGACTTTTAATAAGATGTAATGATGATCAGATACTTTTTAGTACTAAAAGGCTTCACTTTGATCTTAACTTGTGTCATGTGAGCTTTGTAGTCGTCTAGCATCTCAAGGAACAGAAATGTCACATAAAACTGAATACTGCAGGTAAATTGGTTATATTTCATAGTGCAAGGGCCATACACATACAGGTCATATGAAGAAATATACATGGAACACACAAGGAAAGCTTTACTGACACAGAAGACAGAAATACACAGGGATGAATCGAACTGACGGCAATTGTGCAGGATTACCGATGACGGTACCAACGTGACACCTTAAATGCTGCTGAACTTACAAGAAGTTTTATTTCGGATACACATGTGTATAATGTCAGACGGTGGGCATATCTAGCACAAACAATGAAATGTTTATTTCTCATGTTTATCCACGAGTTTTCATTCATTTTTCGTATGTTTATTTCTAACGTGTATTTATCATTTTCCAATGCCTTCGTGCTGCGTTGATTACTGTGTGTAGCGGTGTTGTGCCTCACTCCACATGTCAAGTTTTGCAGTAGCCCTATTTATGTCTCACCATTGGCTGCCATCTACCTTCGAATGCAATAGAGCATGTGGGTGGAGTAGTTGTCGAGAGATCCCAAAAGGGTAAGTTACGTGGGATTACGAATTGCTTGGGGCGATTGGCTATCGAAGCGCAGACTAGTGTTTTTAATCGTGTTGGACAATCACTTTAACCAATCAATAATTTGTCCCACATGAGGATTCTTGCTTTTCTAACAAAAACGTGACAGATTTACAAACCGAGCGGCTGGCAGAAATAGATGAAACTGAGCGCACATGCTTTGTCTATTTGATTGGGAGAACGATGCTTGCTTCTTTGTGACGTAGTATTGACGGGAATCAAATATCGACAAATTAGCATTTCACGCTGTTCATGTCCGTAGGATGCCAATTTCGTTTTTAATCGCTGATGCTCCACTACTTTGCATATGATATTTTCCCCGTCTTAACAGTGAGATACCCGCCCAGCGTTTTTGAACATCAATTAGTATTTTAGAAAGTTAATACCATAACCTTGAAAGAAAAATACACTTTATACAGGGTGATTCTACGGTCATGGGACAAACTTCAGGGGGTGATAGAACACAACGAAAAAAACACTTTCCCCCATAGAATGTATGATCGCAAGTGCAGCGGTTGGCCGCTAGAGAGCGCAGTCAAACGCTTGTATAAAAGTGTTACGTCGGCGATGCGAGGCCTGCATCAGGTGTGGAGATCGACATTTTGAACAACTTCTTAATTGTGCATTTGCGTTGTTCTTACCGACTGATGTTTGTACATGTCGTTTCATTTCCATGTGAAAAGTTTCTGATGTTTTGTACATGTCATTTCTTTCTTACCCGTTGTTCCTTGTACTTATCTTTAATTTATGCAAATCTAATAGTATTATTTCATTTAGTCAAGCAGTTATTGATGTTTATTTGACATTAAAGCGTTGTTTCCATATTTCATGACTCTTCTTTCCAACTTGCGTCGGACCGTGTGTTTGTGCAGAAATGAAAAGCGCTCTCTAGCGACCATACATTCTATGGTGAAAAGTGTTTGTTCCATTGTGTTCTATCACCCCCGAAGTTTGTCCCATGGCCGTGAAATCACACTGTATAAAAAATATAAAGGAAATTCATACAACTGAAGACTTACGAGCATTTGTTGTGTAGTTCGGGTTCCTTATAGAGTTGGACACACTCATCGCATACTTTTCCCATTGTCGCAAATTTAACTTCGTCGATACCGCAGTTCTGTGTTGAATCGCTCCTCGCCATGTCTTGATCTGGTATTACCGAGTACGAAGCAACAACAGTTGCAATGAGCAGCAATCCTATAGCAGCGGTTGTCATTTTTCTGCTGGATGAAAATACGCAATTCATACAAAGGATTTCGTCTTGCTATATCATAAATGCATATATCATTTTGAGTAATCTTGAAAGGATTTGAGGATAATACTATACCAGGCACATAGCACAATCTTTGAAGTTTCTAAGTTGCTTATATCGATTGATGATAGTGTCGCTATACACATTTCATAGCTTTTTGACCCTCTACATACGACGCGGCAGAATATTGTTTCCTGCTTTAGTTAGGGGAGTCGGCCGAACTGCCTTACTGAAACGGCCGAAACCGGCCTTCACAATGCTTTCCCCCAGGGGAGAGGGAATGTGTGTCGTCCCATTATCACCCAATGTTGCAGTTTCTATTGTCGGGTCGTGGGTATGCCTAGAAAGTACAGATACTTACCGGGTAAACTGAAAGGGCGGCGGTGACTTCAATACGTACGGTCATTAACACTGGAAGGACCAACACTGTCTTCGGTGCCATTTGCGAGACTCCCCTTCGAGAACCTCGACATCTCTGACAACGAAGATACGGCTATTCACGCGCGGGTCTTTTTGTTTGCACAGAAAAGAGGGGAAGGGATTCGTAATGGGCTTTGGCCGATTCTTCAGGAGTTTGGGGTCTAAAAGAATCCGAGCCAGCCATATCCAGGGAACTAGAATCTCTCGGCCGGTCCCCATATCCAGAGGGTTCCATCCATTTATTTTGAATATATGCATCGATATGCACATTTCAACCTCCAAATGAAATAAATTTTGTCAAAATATAAAGAAGCTCTTCGTATACTTCCTTTAGGCGTCAATTCTTTCTTCAATAAGTTTCATGGGAAAATATTTACCCCTGATTCAAGTCAGAATTTGATTCTGAACGTATTTCAAATGCATCCATTTCACTTGATCAGAGTCAAAATACGAGATGTTATCCTCGGATCTTTCCGTTCGGGATTGATACTGAACCGTCGCGTTGCTCTAGTGTGTCATAAATTCAGCTACCTACCTGAGAAAAATTAGCCATCCGCATTATCACTTTATCGTTATTTCTTTCGTGCTTTTCTCACTTAATAAGAGAAGTTAATTGAAAAATCTTAAATCTACTATAATCCATGGGTGTATTTTGATTTAATTTGATTGTAATCTAAATATATTGCAATGCATGAACGTATTTGAAATGGTGTGTGTTTTGAAATCCTCAACCTTTTATAAAGCTTTAGAATTGCAAGATGAGTGACTTAATCCTCGATTCACGCCTATTGCTGAAATTAGGTGGAAAATGGGTAAAAAAGAGATTACAAGATTTTCTGCTGCAAAAATGTAAATCACTAAAATAAATTTGTGTTTCCTGTTATTTCGCTGGCCGCGGTAACCCGGTTGGAAGAGTAACGGATTAGCAACCGGAGGGTTGCGAGTTCGAATCCAACCAAAGACCGTCGTGTAGAAAGGGGGCTGGTGCTATTTAAATCTGTCGTGGCCTCAAATGTCCTCACGTTGGCGTGGTGTTGAAGTTTGGAGAGCAGGATGCCAGCTCAGGTGTTGTTCTCGTCATTTGACCGTGATTCAAAATTACTAGGCGTTTTCCTTGGATCTTTTCTTTTCGTTCTGTTGCTCCAGTGCGATGTTAATTAACTACCTACCTACCAACATAAAAAAATGTTTCGATTTTGGGGCCTCAAGTTTACGCTCTACCCTTGTAAGACTATGCATGCATTGTAGTGAAAGCATATCATTAATTAAATTTTAATAATTAATTGAATCATTACGAGTTAGCTAAGGGCAGAAATTTGGATCGTTGTCATTTTATTAAGGTATTAATTTTTTGATTTAATTGAGGTAGCTATTTAATTGAGCTAGCAAGAATGAAAGGTTCAGATGGTATCAGACCAAAGATATAAGGTATCACATTTGCACATATCTGTCATTCCACTTTAAAATTTGCATGGCATAAATATATAAGGTAGGCATGTAGGTAGGCAATTAATTCACGTCGCACTAAATACATATGAATGCTTTTTTAGTTATTTTCATTCGTTTAGGAATATTAACGCTCCTAAAATATCTTCATCTGCTGTTGTTCAAAATTATGAGGTGTTGTCCTCGAATTTTTCCCTGCGGGATTGATCCCGGAACGTTGCGAATAGCCCATTGCGACGTTAATTAACCACCTATTTACTAACCTAAAATATCTTAGGTGACATTTCTGAAGCTAAAACTTCCATCATGTGAGATAAATGCTTTACTATCTTAAAAGAGAAAAAATTAACTTTTGTTACTTAGAAATTATAATTAATGACAATATGAGTAAATAGTACATAATATAAGTAAGTAGTACTATAAAAATCACACACTCAACAATATTATGTAGTATGGATTTGCAAGAAAGCTCCTTTTAAAAAAGGGATGTTATACATATTTTAAAATTGCAAATTCATATTGCGTCACATTGTGTCACAATCGATGCTCATTTTAACGACTTCAGATTCATGATTCGAAATGATTTCTTGAATTACGGAACATATTTTAATTCCCTCACGGTAGTCCAGTTGGAAGAGCAACGGATTAGCAACAGGAGATTTAAGAGTTCGAAACTCGGTCCAGCCAAAGCCCGTTGCGTACACGGGGACTGGTGCACGTTAAATCTATCATGGCCTCAAATGTCCTCACTTTGGCGTGGTGTGGAAGTTTGGAGAATGGGTTGCAGTTCAGGTGTTCTTGTCATCTGACTGTGGTTCAAATTTACGAGGCGTAATTGAATCCTTGGATCTTTCCCTTCGGGATTGATCCCGTACTGTTGCCAATAGCCAGTTGTGTTGCTCCAGTGTGACTTTAACTACCTACCCCCTAAATGGACTTTCACTTAGGGTGAGAAAAAGGAGTGCCAGTTGCTTGATTAGGTAGTTGAATTTAAGCCGCACTAAACCAACGCAACGAGCCATTAGCTACTGTGAGGAGAACACTCCGAGGACAACACCTCATGATTTCGAACGCCTGAATGATGACGAGACTGACACTTGAGCTGGCATCCCAGTCACCAAACTTCCACGCCAACGTGAGGACATTTGAGGCCACGAGAGATTTAACCTGCACCAGCCCCCGTGTGCACGACGGTTTTTGGCTGGACCAAGTTTCGAACTCGTAACCCTCCGGTTGCTAATCCGCGACTCCAACAATTGGAGTGCCAATCACATTTAAAAAAAATTACGAGCATTTATGATCAAAGTAAAATGAGGCACGTGGAATACCTAATTACATTAAAAAAAGTAGATTATAATATAAGGCTTGAGAAGTAGAGAAAAATTAGTATATACCAAGCATATAAAAAGAAATGTTAACAAGCAAACCACGAAAATATCATACCTCTGCAAGATGAATCTAAAGTGTAACTGGTAAGATGCTTGGCACTAGCATTTATTTCAGGTTTATTGTACCACGTGATTCCTATATCATATGTTAACTATTCAAACTCTTCGTGATTTGAACTGTCACGAAATTTTGTATGCATCCGTTATTTGTCACAAGTAGATCACAAATGTATTTGACATATGATCATGAAAATCCAGATGTTCCAGCACTCGATTCTTTAAAATGCTAAGATAAATTCTTGAATCTGTTATGAGTAAAAGTATCAGAAATGTATTTTACCGAACGATAAACGATATATTTAATAATTCTGACAAATATTAATAACGATAATTCTGATGCATAACTACACTGCTGGCCACCCAAATTGCAACACCAAGAAAGACAAGAGATATCACAACAAAATTTATTTTGTAGATAACATGTTGACCAAGTATCAAATGATTAAATTTATAGACTTCTGTGAAGTGTGGTTCCTGCCAAAATCAGTAGCCAGAGTAGCCGCCATTGTTGGAGATCACCGCTGCCACACGCCTCGGCATTGATTCAAAGAGACTTTGGATGTGTTCTTGGGGTACAGCAGCTTCCACACGTTGCCAAAGTTGATCTGGTGTGGCAGCTGGGGATGTATTCTGGGTCAATCGTTGAGCAACCATGGACCACATGTTTTCTATCGGCGAAAGATCCGGAGAGCGAGCTGGCCAGGGAAGCAATTCAATCTGGCGATTGACGAAGAACCCTTGGACAATGCGTGCCACGTGTGGTCGCGCATTATCGTGTTGAAATATGGCTGTGGGCAAGCCCTGAAGGTAAGGAAGGACAACTGGCTCCAACACCTCGGAGATGTAGCGCTGGCTGTTTAAAGTACCGGCAATGCGTACTAGAGGAGTGCGAGAGTGATATCCAATACCGCCCCATACCATAATACCCGGTGCAGGACCAGTGTGGCGGTGCATAACGCAGCTGTTCAGCATCCTCTCTCCACGGTGTCTCCAGACTCGAATCCGACCATCGTGGTGTTGCAGACAGAAGCGTGACTCGTCAGTAAAGACAATTTCATTCCATTCTGCCGTCCACATCCTTCTTTCATCGCACCATTGGTGGCCGAAACGTCTGTGGTTCTGCGTCAAGGGTAGACGAAGCAATGGACGTCTTGCGGACAGACCACTCTGCTGTAAACGGCGTCGAATGGTACGCGCAGACACTGGATGATGCGGTACAGACTGAATGTGCTGTGCTATGGTTCGTGATGTGGCTGAGCGATCCGTCACTGCCATACGCACAATATGCCTGTCATCACGTGAAGTGGTGCACTGAGGTGGATGCGATCGAACACGTCGGTCCGTCGTACCCTTCTGCATCTAACGATCACATATCCGCATATTACAGTTGTTTGGTTTCGTCCAACACGACTACCGATTTCCCTGAAAGATAATCCACAATCTCGGTAGGCCACTATCCTTCCTCTGTCGAACTCGGATACTTGATCAAAAGATGATCGCTGTTTTCTACGAGGCATAATTGATCGTTTTTTTGAAAAAACCACAAGAAAAACACAATTGCCGTACTTGAAATCGTCGAAATCTCCAAGCCTTAAATAGCGCTTTGAAGTGGCGCCACAAGCGCGCGTGATGTGCGTCTGCGCTGAAATTCTAATCATTTGCATATCTCACCTCCGCTAATGCATGTTGTAAATTTCATATTATTTGCATGCTTCCTTCAGGGTGTTGCATTTACGGTGGCCAGCAGTGTATTTATTAATTAGTAAACTTCTTATGTTACTAGGGGCATCTACGCTAAAGTTTCATAATTGGTATTGAAGGCAGGGTCGTTACTTATATTTCATACCCGATTTAAATCGATTGATTATGAGCATAAGCATCGATGTGCACATTTCATACATCCAAATGAAATAAAATTTGTCAAAAGTGTAAAAGGGCATTTTTTACATTTCAGTGTAAAAGAGCATTTTTACATTTTTCAAATATACTCTTACTGGTGTTAATTCTTTATTTCCAATAAAGTGCATGTGGTAAAAATTTCATACTTCTGTCAGGCTACTACAATTAGTTTCTGAAAGTCCTCTTCATTTGTATCCCGCTCACTTGTTCAAAGGTATAATTCGATATTTCTTTTACTTCTAAGCCCATTTTCGGTTTTGCTGAGAGTTTCTTTCCTATGGTTACTTCTATCTCCAGATTTCTTATCCCCTTCTGTTTTCAGACTGTTAAACAATTTCATTAGAGCGACGAGAGCTCTTTGGTGTAGTTTTTGCAATATTATGAATTTCGTATCTCAAACTAAACATACTTAAATATGGAGACAAAATTTGGCGAATTAATCTCCCAATGGTTTATTTTACATTGCTTATATCCGCTTATTGCCATTCGCTAATATACAAATAACACCGATCTCTGTATTTCTTGTTAGCAAAATACTTATATATTGTATATTGAAGGCATGTTTGTCAAGCTAAATGTAGGTGACGGTAATGTTTCTGCGGCGAAACGCATTTCCTGTATGTAATCCGAACGTAACGTCACTTGGCTTGTTTATCGAATACGATTTCACTACGCCGCCAATAGAATTTCCAAATAACTTCCAAACTGATATATGATCGTCGATTGGTCAATACCAATTATATCAAACACCACGCGTTGTTAAAACGGCTGCATTTTAAGGTAATCCCGAAATTTATCATGCTGGAGCATTTGGGCAGCGATAGCAAAATCTTCGCAGACGGTCTGGTTTGTTTTTTGCACTGAAAATCCCTCTCATACATGGATTTCAGCTAATGATATTTTTAATTGTTTGTTATTTCAAGAGTCAGAATTAAATTAATTGATTTATCTCTATGGAATGTTCGTTTCCGATCTGGCAACATCACATGGAAAACAACTACGTTGAAAGTTTCGTAAAGACCTTTTATGACAAAATTTCTTGTAATATCATCGGCTTAGGGCTAATTAGATACTGATTAACTGACAAAACAAAAACTAGTGCACAGCTATTTGAAGACAAACTATTAGTCTTTTGGTCAAAAAATAAAATTATGAACATTTTGATTGCGTTATGCATCTAACAGATTACAATATGACAACGTATTTCCCATTGCCATGAAATTAAGCAGTTAGTGTCTCCGAAAATTTGTCAGTTAATGAGTTTCTGTTCTAAACCTGATATATTTCTGAAACAACTAATAATGTATACATACGAACTATTAACTTCACGAACCTTATGAGTAAAAAATCGATGTATTTGTTATAGGTTTTGAAATAAATTTTGTTGCTTTTAAACTGAACAACAATTAGGTAGCTTTTTAATAACACGGGGATTAAATGTGATAATTTAAAAAGAAATAATGTCTCTAAACATGTAAAGCATCGACCTTCGAATGAATTAGATAGATCATGTGGGTGGGCCGATTGGCTATTGAAGCGCAGACTAGTGTTTTTAATCACGCTGGATAATCACTTTAACCAATCAACGTGAGGATTCGTGCCTTTTACCACAACCATGAGACAGATCTTCAAACTGAGCGACTGAGCAGCATGAAGTATATACTCCGTCTATTTCATTAGAAGGTGGATGATTTATACAATAGGTGGCTTCCGTAAGGGTCAAACTTAACCTTTTGCCATTTTTAGGCAAGCAGCAACCTTTTACTCATGATCCGATCACGAGAAACAGGGATATGTATCTTGATTTTGTTGATCTAACGAAGCTGTACAGGATTGTTTCAACAAAGACAAATTATAGAAAAATTGGTCCATATTCAAATAAAAACATTTTTAAATTATTTGTTTTCGGTGTAAAACTCTAATTTGTGCTCTCTTAGGCACTGTCAGCCTATTTAAAAATTAAAAATCTGGCGCTGAGTTTAGTTCGTCGTTCTACCGTCATGCCTTGTAACACAACAAATAATCATAATCCATTTTTAGAAACCAAACTGTACACACAAGAGAGAGAGAGACGATTGCTTTGTTCATTTACGTAAATTCCTTTCATATACAGGGATCTTTCCACTTATGAATAGATAATGCTATTTTTTTTGTCAGGTTACTTTAAAACAAGTATATTTTGACTAAAATTTTTAAATCAATGGGAACTTTCGAAAACTTTTAAAAAATAAAAAATCAATAAAGCTTTTTAAAAATCAATAAAGCTGTTTTAAAATCAATAAAACATTTTAAAAACAGTTAAGCTTTTTAAAAAACAATGGAAAATCGGTAAGTTTTTCAGTATAACTAATTATTTTTTATTGTAACATTCTAATGTAAGATGAGGCCCAGATAATATGTAAAACGACATAAAAATAATTTATTCATATATGAGTGCTATATTAAGTCATAAAACAATTCCTGAATATATTTTTGTGCAAACTAATTACATTGTTTCCTCATAATGTTCTAAACTTAATAATTTATCATGTGAATATATGACTACATATATTTATAATTCCATAGTTATACTATACAAATAATAAGTTTAGAAAATAACATTTCTTTTCGTGAATTACATATTGAGCAGATCGAAACAAAAATTGATTAAAATATTACCCTGAAAGCATAAATCCCTTAATTTGGCGTCGAAAAGATATTACTGACACGATATGATGACATCGATATTAATTGATTGATTGAGATGTTTTGAAAAAATGTGTGTTGAGAATAACTGTTATCTGAGAGAGGCAATGTGAACTTTTTCAAAACACATGTCGTAAGAAGTATGACAATGTAATTTCAAATTTACAAGTGACAGATTTTCGAATATTTGTATGAAGCCAAGATGAAAACACATACTTTATTTTGACAAATTTACTCCGAAAACTTTTTGTGGTGGCATGGACTACTTTTTGTACTTCTAGAATTTTTACGAAAGTGTATCAGGGAGTGACTGTAAATTAAAGGGTTTCCGTGCTGTGTTTTATCATAATAAAAGTAATAAACAAAATAGTTTAGGATTAATTAATTACACATTAAATATTGAACTCCAATTGTCTCAGTAAACACCGCTTAACTTAGTAGGGTTTACTGTCTTTATTAAATATCGGGATTGCGCTTCCTATATATCTAAGGCATCTTTTTATGTTTTCATCCCACCCTACTCTATTCCTTAATCCCTCTTTTGCCCTTTCATGACGTTTTTTACTTGACGTTATCTTGTGTTTGGCACAGCTTGGCCATATATGGCCCTTGTGCCATAAAACTTAAAAACAATCAACCAATTATGCGTAAATATGAATGAGAGGTTTAGCAAACAAGAATGAAACACGATGTTTATCTTGCAATGGGACATTTTTATTTTATTAACTGGAAAACATTTGTCTGGTATAATGGTCGAGCGATCAGGTATTCATTATAGAGAAACGATTTACTTTCTCCTTCCGTAGAGTTGGTCAACCATGTAATCCAAGCGCTGTTGATCTTTTCGGAGGAGCAGGGCATCGACACACTGAGTGAAGAAGTCGTTCTTGAAACAGTTGGATCTACAGTGGACAAGAAGAAAAATCATTAATTGCAACAAAAAATAAACTACATTGTAATGTCTCAGTTTCCTTAACTTACACTTAAAAAATGATCAGAAGTCATTTACACATTTTTTATTTTTGACAGGAAGTTTTTTCTGAGAGGGTTTTTCTGTAATGCTAAATACAGAGGGCGCTAGCGTTTTGGTAACGTCATACAAAATTTGACATGTCACTCAAACTCAATTTCGGCATGTCCCTTATATTAAAAATCGTCGCCATACATCACTAAAATGGCGATAAACCAAATTTGTTCATAACCGTAAGTATTTTTCTTCTCTCCGATATTTTGTTTGTTTACAATGAAAGCTCCTCTCAACGAAAGAGAATTAACCAAACGAATTCTAATGATCTTAAGTTTAATTGAGTAGTAGCTAATGCGATAGTTGGATGTAAGACTTATGACTTATACCTACATGTAGATATCGTTTCAGGCATGCCTCCTATTTATACATATAAAGCAGAGTTGGCATCTGCCTGTCTGTTCCCTATACAAATCTACACCGTTTGACCAATCCACACCAAATTTGGTACACTTATTCCTTGGAACCTGCGTGTAACGTAGGCTACATTTTATTTGTCTTGGGTGTGCAGAGGGGTGTAAACGTCCCGTCATTCTGGACAGAGCACTTGCTAGGGGGCGCTCTCTCCCGGTCTGGTTGTGCAGATGACGTCAGAGCATCTACAAGAGTCGCCTCTCAAGATGACCTTGGAGGTTTTTAAAATCTTTGAGTGTGGTACAATCGCAGATGGGTGCGGTTGCGCTGAAAATCACTCAGTATGATATCGTTTATGTACATCATCTTAAACTGTAGCTTTGTTATTGGAATGTAAATTTTTATGATAACATAAGATTATTTTTATAGAAAGTGGTATTTTTATCATCGATATGATACAGGGGGCTAAAGACAATTCGAAATCCTCATAGGAATAACATTGCGTATTTATACGAACATTGTCAGACCAATTCACACTAAATTTGGTACATTCATTCTGAAGAATTCTACGGGACACCCGTTCGATTTGTCCTGGGTCTTCAGGGGAAAAACAATTCGAAATCTCCACAGGAATAATATTGAGTAATATTACGATGAATTACAAAAAATTCAACCCGAGCAACGCCGAGTAATTCAGCTAGTGGGTCTATAATTCAGATCATACATTTTTGGGGCTATGACAGCATTCTCCTAATGGTGGGATACAATCAGTATTGTAACAAGTAAAATTGTTTTTAAGTACTTGTGTAATAAGGGCCTGAATTTTGCTGACCTAAAAATGTATAAAAATGACCTAAAAAGTGTATATATTGAAAAAAATTTGACTGATACATTTTCAATTAGTAATATATTTCTTTTTCAAATTGCCTGTAAATGAAATGTTTTGCACTTATCCCTTTCTATGTACATAAATGCTATGTAATCCACTTACTGGTCACAAGATTAGTTGAACAAGTAAAGGCTAACAAAAACGGTTCGTTCCACTGCAATAACCACTGAAATTATTTTCAGTTATGTATTTTTGCACGAGACATTTTCGTATTTTTTCTATATTTTTGGGATTGTTTTGTCTTAGGAACCAATATTGACCCGCGGTTCACAATTTACGAAACCATGCTTTAGATGGTTCAGATTTTGGCATTATTAAACGTAACTCGAAGATCTAAAAGTTTAACGAGAGATCGTTCGTTTTCTTATATCAAGATCAAAGAAAACCAGTCTTTACTTTGGTCGTTGTCATAATGACCTCATCGATAAAAAAAATTTGTAGGGAGGATTTGTTAGCTTTAAAGGGTAAATCACAGATTTTGTTTGGTGTCAGAAGGAATATGAGTAATTTCAGACGTGTTTTGTAGTAAAACGAAACTGCGGATGATCGATTTGAGAGTGCTTCAAGTTTTAGCAAAAATTCAATAAGTACCAGGAACTAAGCTAGAGCATTATGCTAAAAACACGAAATATTACCAAAAATCCCAAACGATGGCCAAAAAATCCTAAAGATGGATTAAATCCTAGTAAATAATGCGATCATGGCGGGATTTCAATTTTTTGTCATCTAACCATACCAAATGATAATGGTTAGCATTACATTTGATTATGGTCAGCATTATTTGCAAGATACGAACTTAACGAAATTTGACGACTGCATCAGTAACTAGGATTGAGTCCTAACATGATCATAAACATCAAAAATACAAAAAGTAGCCTAAAAGCATCTATGGAATCAGGAGGCAGTTAGTTAACATTACACTGGAACATCACAAAGGACTATTGGGATCTGTCCCTCCGGGATTGATCTCGGAGGGACAGATCCGAGGACAACGACTCGTAATTTTGAACCGCGGTCAGATGACGAGGTCAACACCTCAGTTGGTACCCTATTTTCCAAACTTCTACACCACGCCAATGTGAGGACATTTGAGGCCATGGCATATTTAATGTGCAGCAGTCCCCACGTACCAGATGGTGTTTTGGATCGAATTTCGAACTCGCTACCCTTGGTTGCTAATCTACTACAATTCCAACCAGGCTACTGGCGGCCCTGGAATCGAGATTGGAAACGGAATCAATGAGATTGGGAACGGAATCAATGAGATTGGAAATAAAATTTCTGTCCATACGGTTGTCTACAAAGTCGAAATACTAACAAAAGATGGCATGACAACAAAATCCGGGATCTGATAATAGGAGTAAATGACTCACCTGCAGGATGTGTGGACGTCAGATTCCCTGAAGAGTTGGTAGCATTCTTCGCACATCCTGTCCAACCTCGCGAACTTGGCCTTGTCGTAGACTCCCATGCAGCCGAGCTCGGAGAAACTTCTTTTGCTGTCATGATCCGCAGCCGCGTTCTCTACAGAGAACAGGACGGTGAAGAGAACGAATGCACAGCAAGCGATGTTCATTTTTCTGCAAAAAAAACACAACACAGTCCATCATGTCGTACCCCTCTGAGCGTAGCGAGATTTTCGAGTAGTATTTGAGTAGTACATCTATTGATTCAAAGAATCCATGGATTCTTTCAGCCTTGGAAATATTATATTGGTCTCTTTCTTGGAATCTCCCTTAGAACGATTTCGTTGGTCCTTTCCTTGGGATTGAATCCTTTGGAAAGATTCTACTGCTCCCTTTCTTAGAATAGAATCCACTGGAAAGCTTTATTGCCCCTTTCCTTAAAATTAAAAGATCTCAATGGTTCGATGCCATCTTAACGCATCTGTCATCATCCATTTTCGAGCCACACACAGGCATTTATTGGTCGGTGAAACCACTATATTATGCCACCATTGCCAAGAAACATCTCTCCACAAACCATATATTAACTTCTTGCACATGCCTTAGACATATATATTGACGGTTTTTTAAAACCTTATTACCTATTTTATCAGACTTGTTCGTCACCCTCCGCATGCATCGCTCTTTACCTTCTTACATCGCTGAGGCATTTTGCTATTGTTATATATAATTCATCAGTTTTAATTAAACCTCATTAGAATTTTAACCGTCGACTAATATGGCGATATCCCATCTTATCACAATTTTCTCCAATTATATTTTAGCCTTCATTATTTGTTTTATCAATAGTGACCTACTTGCATTTATACATTCCATCTTTTATCCTGCACCTTTTAAATCATCTAAACTGCATCATATCGAATGCAAAATAAATATACAATTTTAACTGTACTTTTTATTGTTGATTAGACTATATTTTAACATTTTATTTATTTTTACTGGTTTTCATGGTCTTGCGTTTGGCGCAGCTTGTCCGTCTTTGAACTTTGCACAATAGAGCCCAAACCAACTAATCAACCTTAGAAAATAATAATTTGGGAAGATTATGTTGCTTCTTCCCTTAGAGTAGAATCCTTCGGAAAGCTCCTGTTGGCCCTTTCCCCCAAAGAAACCTTTGCGAAAATTCTATTGCTCATTTTCTTAGAATAGAACCTCTGGAAAGACTGCATTGGTCGAGAAGATCAAAATTGGTTAGAAGTCATGCAGTGAAGACTGCAAGTTGCAAAGTGTAATTATGCGGGTGAACCCCTCAGAGGGTTATAGCGAGTGGTGTACAGCAAATCGAAACCAACTTAAGATAAGCATTCTGGAATCACAGTGGTTCAATGGGTTTGCCTACTGCGATAGCATTCTGTGCGTTGTAGGCGGCGTTGGTTCCATTCCTGTACCTTACCCAGGATGCATTTTTCTCTTCAGTGTCAGTAAAATGCTCCTTGAGCATGTGTTCATTACCTGACATTATTTAGCACAGTTTGGCCAAATATCGCCCATTCGCCATAAAATCCGACCAACCAGAGACGTGATGAAATTTTATTCAAACATGCAAATTAAATATTTATCTTGACAGAAAAAAGATCGATGATTTAACTTAATCGATGATAAATTGACACTTTTATTGATAATTAAGATAAGACATAAGGAAAAAGGCATCTTTAAGGGCGAGTGAATGCGATTTAAGTGCCCCGCTGATATGAAAACATTATTATATAAAGTTCTAGCCTTTTGAAAACCACAATTTGATACCCCCTTAAACCTTATGAAACTCAATATTTATACTTATAAAAATAACAAACTTATAAAACCTTGATACTTAAAAAGGATGGAGCGGCCTCCAAAAAATATTCGGCTATCACTAGACTTGCTAAACAACTATGATGTTTGGATCATCATACGGTTGAAAGCAGCTCCTTTCGACAATGAACTTAGTACGGTCAGAGAAACGTCTTGGTTCAGATTTACATGCCTTGTGTGAGGTTGAAAACAACAAATAAGGAATCGAATAAAAACGACCTAGTAGCAATCAGTAACCAGGGCCGTTCATGAGTTGTGAGCTGGGACTTGGACATTATCAGAAAGAAATAGGCATAGAATTCCCTTGCATTCTTAACATGACACCCATTTCCAATAAGCATGATTAAATTGATAGGTCTGTCTTGGTAGAGTATTCAGACAGTGTCACAAGAAACTCCTTCAACAGATACGTTATATTTTATATTTATCGTGGTCAAAAGTGTCGAAAACGCCAATCGCTTATGAATGCCTTAAAATGATACGAAATCGGAACTTCATTACAGTATTGCTTAACAGCATAGTTTGAAAGATTATGAATCAGAGTGGTAATGAATAATTTCACAGGACTGCAGTTAAAGTTTAAGTACAAAAGTGAAAGTTCATATAGAAAAAGGTCAAGTTTTAACAGAGATATAACACATTTCGTAATGGTCAGTCGCCATATTTGATAACATCACAATCGCAGAATATGTCAAATGACCAATGTCCTCAAAAAGTCGAAAATGCTTAATTAGATCCCTACAAGGCATTTTTGAAAAGTTTCTTTAAACTGTCAATTATTAGCTGCAATATGAGCTGTTTAGTGTTCGAACTGCCACTATCTTGGGATAGCGTCATATCCGGAAAACGTCCAAGATGGCGGATGTCCACTCTAGTTAAAAATGGTTGCTAAGGCACCCACTAAGCATTTATGAAAAAATTCTAAATACTAGTACGTTCCTACAGAATCACCATATCCAGATCCAGGAATAAAGAGCGCTCTTTTAGAAAATCAAATGTTTTGGGGAATAATGGATGTCTTACTGAGGTTTGCACGTCGGTAACTCAAACTTCAGGAACGAGTTTCGCACTTATACAACATCAAAAGAATGATTTTTAAGTGACGGTACAGTAATAACATCAATACCAGTGAAGCGATTTCCCTTAGCCAGTAGCTGACCAGCGGAAGACCAACAGATCTGTCGCTTACAAAATGGTTCTATTCAACAACATGCTTTGGACTTATCAAAAGCTAATCGGTATGTCAGGACCGGCGGGTATTAATGAAGTCGAAATAAAAAATAATCCTATCTACTCTAAAGTCATATAGGTGAAAATGTTAAGGCATAAGTGATTGTATCGTTATTTAAAATATATATATGTATGTATGAAGAGGAAAATACAACTACAGCGTTATTCAATGATCACAACCAGACCCGTTTCGTTAACTTCGAACATCACAACTATTTTCCATCTATTTTCTTACTAATTAAATATGGTTCAAGGTGAAATTGCCTTAGTTTTAAAACTATCTAATTTGCATGGTCTGTTGATGTAATTTTTTGTGGTATTTTCAAAACAAAAAATATTTCTTGACGAAATGTTAGTTTAAGAAAACGCGAACACGAGTTGGTACGCTAAACACTTGAAAGCAACAAAACTAACTTAAAAGTATATAAGCCGGAACATGTTCTCCATTCCTAATCAGGACACTTTTAATTTCTATCATTGGTGACAAATTCACTAATAGACGAGAAACGTATGCAATTTAATTATGGATGAATTTGAAACAAAATGACGGATTGAAGGGATACTTACGATTTAATTTTGGAGTTTACCGGTTTGGTCTTGCAATTGAACTGTGATTTCGGTAGCTGATGGAGCTGTATTTATACTTTCCCTTGCCGTCTATTAAGTCTTATGATATATTAAGCGTGAAATAATGTTTGATTAAAGCAGCAATAACGAACATTCCTTGGAGGACTTTCTGGTAATCATAGCCTTTCGGGAAAAGAAAAAAAAATCATCCTTTGAGAAGATAAAAAAGATACGAAAGCATCCATGTCCAATCTGGAAGATGCCTCAACAGATGAGGGATTCAGCATAGCCTCTTATGAATTCCCCACAGATAATTTCTTATACAGATCCCACTGTTTAGTCTCTTAGAAGTGACCAATGTCTTCAATGCATCGAAATAAAATCATGTTCTATATATAGAAATAGAATGAGACGAATACCAAGCACGTAAATATATCCCTCAGAGCTATAGATTCGATGCATTTATATTAGTTTCTTTAATTTTTGGTTAATACAGATGATATTTAACAAGAGTAAATTATATATGACGCACAGATAAGATAGTATCACAATAATTGAAATAATTAACCTTTTCTCAATTTTTTAATACAGATTTTATTCAACTAGAGTAAATTATATGACGCGAATAAAGATAAAACATTATCACACAATAATTAGAATAATTAAGCTTTCCATTCAGATTATTACTCCCCAGTCGTTTGTTAAAACAACTGTGTACCTAATATCTGTGGCGTTGCCAGACTCCCCCAGAGGATAAGTTTCTGGTTTTTAAAATACCTCTACAAATGAAATACTATGAATGCATGAAATGCCTTTTAATGTTCTTCAATTAAAATAACTATCATTTCCCTGTGATCAATAGGTTAGGTGTTTCAGATATTCCCAAAATTAAAATTTCTAATTAATAATTTATTATTAGGATTTTGCCTCAAAGATTTCGGATTTGCAATTTTATCAGATGTTATCTACATTAAAATTGCTAGTTAATAATTGCTATTAAGATTTTGCACGAAAGTTTTTTAGTTTATAATTTTTTCTAGAAGTACACAAAACTGGAATACAAATGAAATTGTGCCCATTTTCTTCTTATCCCGCAGCTCTCATGAAGTTGAGTTTGAGTTATGCAGTAGAGAATTTGAATTGTGTCCAGTTCGAAATGAGAATAATTCTATTTTGTGGCTTTCAATTTTTTTGTTGTTTTTCATTTTATAAGCCAAGACACAATACCTGAGTGACTTGTATTTATTTCTCTATTATAACCACTACTCAATTTTATTCTTTTTTTTTTCAGAAATTGTCACATTTAGCTTTTAGAATAAAAAACCACCAGTAAAACGAAATTCTCCAAAAATTTGAGTTCCCTTTTCAAACCGAGCGATTCAATTTGGCTAAAAATTTAATCATGCAATCATATTAATATATCAGTTCATAAATTTAAAAATTTACAAAACCATGTTCAGAGTTTTAAAAAAATGTTTTTGTAAACACATTATTAATAAATCCGAGCATTAAGTGTCACCTGATCGTGGTTCAAAATTACTTGGTGTTGTCCTCGGTTCTTTCCTTTTGGGATTGATCCCGGACGGTCATCAATACCCCGTTGTGTTGCTCCAGTGCGACGTTAATTAAAAATACTCAATACCCTATATCCGAGCATTAAGCATATCCTCTTATTTTTGAGTTGTCATTCGGAATTCGTATAAACCAACGATCAGCGTGGCTTAGACTTGGTGATTTCTATAATACAAAATTGGAGATTTCCAGAATACAAAATTCTGGATGCCGTTCTACCCTCTTTTGAGGGATCACGGTAGTCCAGTTAGAAGAGTAACGATTAGCAACCGGGGGGTTGCAAGTTCGAAATTCGATCCAACCAAGGACCGTCGTGTACAAAGGGACTGGTACACGTTAAATCTGTCGTGGCTTCAAACGTCCTCAGGTTGGAGTGGTGTGGAAGTTTGGAGAGTGGGGTTCCAGATCAAGTTTCGTTCTTGTGGAAAGTTCCGAGGACAACGCCTCGCAATTTTGAACCATGGTCAGATGACGAGACCAACACCTGAGCTGGCACCCCACTATCCAAACTTCCACACCACGCCAACGCGAGAACATTTGAGACCAGGACAGATTTAACGTGTACCCGACGGTCTTTGGGTGGACCGAGTTTCGAACTCTCAACCATCCGGTTACTAATCCGATGTTCTTCCAACTGGGCTACCGCACCCTTTAGATATTTAACTTAGAGCTAGCTAGAAAATGTATAGCAATTAGCTTTACTAGAAATTTTTCAAATCCAAGGTTTTTGGATTTTTTTTCTTTATATTGCACATCCTGTGAATGAAGATATATTGTTTTTACTATTCGGCTACAAAAATATGCATGTGAGAAAGCATTCCCGTTTCCATTTTAACCCTCGAAAGGGTGAATGGGTATAGTATATGTGGGAGGAGAAGGTAGAATGGGCATACAAAATATTTTACGAAGAAACCTAAATTAAAGACTTCGCAAGGATTGGCACATTGGAAAAAAACAGTCAAAGAATTGTCGGCTTTAAAAAATTATCTTTTTTTCTGAAATTGAAATTAATACATCAATGGGAAGATGAAAAACGTATCCAGATCAAGAAACCAAAAGTTTTCTATCTAGTTTTAGCTTCGTTCGATTCCGTTTCGCTCTGTTTTCTTTCAAACTTTTAAAGTGTTCCAGTCATCAGATTAATTTTTAACCTTCCCTTCATTCGTTAGAATTTCACAAAATTTCGCTGCGACACGCTTGCATTTCAACTACGCATTTTCATTACATTTTTTAAGATATCACTTCAGAAATATAGTAAATAAACTTGTAGTTTTAAAATCCATATAAGCAGTAATCACTGTGTTTGGAAATTACTTTTCTTCGATTATTGCAGGTGTTACTGCAATGCTCTGTTGAGATTGCTCATTACATAGTTTTATTTGAGGTATTTATGAAATAGTATTTGCTTGGATTGTCTCCACGATTGTTTTTTGCTACTCTAGGGTTAATTAAACAGGGACCCATGGCTTAAAGGGAATTCCGAATTACTATGAACATTCATAGCTTGGCCAAGATTCGAACCGGGTGAAATAGGTATAGTAACACTAGAAAGCACGCTAGACAGACTGAAACTTTAAATAACATTCTCTGGTGGTGTTATTTTGACTGAAACCGCTTCCCCGTTATAAAGACAAGCTCTATTTCCTCAAAGTCTTGAATAACTTGTGTAGAGTTAACAAAAGCGGAAAGGAAAAGCAGCGCTGGCGACACTGAAGACGACTTTCTACGAATCGTTTTCTTTCCAGTAGTAAAATAGAAAGGGTAGTAGTAAGGAGGAAAAGTAGAGCTTTATATTAAGGATGAGCAGTGACTATTTAAAGCGACTGACGTCAGTAACTACATTGCTCAACCTTCAGAAATTTAAGTACACGCCCTGCGTTTTACCGATTTTAGCGATTTATCCGAGCTCAACCAATAGATTAATGATATTTATACAACATTTGAGAAGCTATATCGTCTCAATGAGGTTATTCGAAATTAGGTAATTGTCAACTAGCAGAATTATCATAGGCTCGATGATTAATAGCAAACCGCATCCTAAGATATTACATTTCGTGTATGAATCCTTAATTAAACTTAAAATTATTTCAGAATTTGTTTTAGAAGCTTACGCACAAATGTGGTATATGGTAAAGTGCCATCCTTCCTGCAAAGAGGTAGTTTTGAATGTTTTTAAAACGATACGTGTTACTTAGGTGACAAACTAAAAGATGTTATACACCCAGTCATTCAACAAAATGCATACTTTCCTCACCCCGAGAGTATGCTCCTTACAAAGAGCAGTGATGAACGTCACCATATTCACCAATTGGGATTAAGGAGAATTCTGAGTGCTAGAAAGAGATTGACTAAAACGAAACATGATTTTTAATATTCTAAAAATAAACTTGGATGCGATTGATTTCATTGAACTGAGAAATTGGTAAGACTGATGTAGTAGCTCACCCATATTTTAACAAGCGTTTCAAACGAGGACTCGTCTTGTATAAATTCCTCAGCTATACAATTTTTTTCACTTTATTCGCCACCCTTTTCACACATGAGGTCGAGTGAAAAAGTGGAATCAGGGGCATAATTGTCATGGTCACAGATGGTTTCATCCCAGCTAGAATAAATTCACGACGAATTGTGCCAAAAATGTGATTATTAAAAACAGTATAAACCAGCTTAATTATAATTGATATTTTGATACCCAGTACTCTATATTTACAGCTGTAAAAAATACCGCAGTTTTATACCCATTTCTTTATTTAATTCTTCATATTGTAACGGCGGCTAAGGAAACTGGACAATCTTGCCGGCAATCAAACGCCGAAAGGAACGACCACCGGAGCAGCTTATTAAACGGCAGATAGGGAAAGTACCGCTTCCAGAGGCGAAACTGTTGGTGGCTTCGCAACAAAAGGAAGGCGCCCCTCTGTCGTTCTCTATGACATATCGAGACAAAAGGGTAGGGGTTGAGTTACGATGACCATTGCCGTCAAGGGTTAATGGTCCCCTTTCAAGTCCGCCGAAGTCTGACGTAAGAGTCAATAGGAGAGGCCAATGTGCGCGGGCCATTCGGGAAGGCCCGGAGAAGGTGAGGTTATCAACAGCCAACGAGCCTAAGAGGGCCGACCCGAGACGAAAAGGAGGAGTCAAGAAGCACCCTATATATATAGAGTTTTTCGGATCTTTGGACAGATAGAGAGAGAGAGGAAAGAGACAGAGAGAGAGAGGAAGAAGAGGGCAGAGAGAAGAGGAGAGAGACGAGAATTGAACAAGAAGTGAACACCCGTTCACTGTCGGCGAAATATTGCCATCTTTTGGGAGAAACTACTCGCCCGAGTAGTGGAGATTTGAACTCATCAGAGCCGAAGAAGGTTGATTTATCCCGCCTTGGGACTTCATACTCGCCTGAGTATTTTGTTGAGAAAGCTCGCCCGTAGCCGTGAAAGAGACTCCTCCGAGTAATTTGTGAAAGGCTCGCCAGCAGCCATAAGAAGCACCTCGATAAAACATTGGACTTTCCAACGAACTGTCGTTTGTGAATTCCATTTCGAACTCTTAAATGAACTCTTCGTCCGTTTTATCAACTAATTGTAAAAGGTGTAAATAAAATTCGTTTATTCAGAAACGGATCACTTTTCTTTGGTAACTAGTCTAAGCTACCCGTGGACCAAGACGTTACAATATTACAAAAACTAAAAATTTCAGAATTTTTCAATTTTCCAGCTGTGTTGTTAAAAAAATACTATATCTGTACCAAAAATATTTTTACTACATTCACTGAGATGTTTAGATGTCTATTTTTAAGGTTTTTAAAACAGTTTGTATATTTTTGGATGGAATATTTTTATGGAAGAACTTAGTTTTTCAGCTATAATACTAAACTATAACGTCTGGTAGAGGACTCATGACGTTGAATAAAAAAATATAGACTTTTATTTGAAGGCAGTAGGAAACTTTTACTCCACATTGCAAATTCATATTAGGAAATGAAAGAAAAACTTCTTTTTTCGCCTATCTGAACGACTCGCCCCACTGTTTAGCCATATAATTGTCTAATACAGTGCGGTTAACAACAGAGATTAACAAATTTAGTACTATTGCAATCAAATCAAGATCGAAGACGAATTAAAATATGAACTAAAATACAATAGAATATGAAAAGAATTCGTGCTGTTCTCGTTTGAATCTAGGGTAAATTGAAACTTAAGCTTGTGTTTTTAACTTTCGAGATAATATGACGGAATTTCCCAATTTTAGACACTCAAGGTCATATCAGATATTCAAAGAAATTGGAAATTCAGAAAGATAATTAGTCAAAAATAAATGAAAAGGAGACTCTCTTACATCTATGTGTATCTTAAACTAATTCATTTTAGAGTTATTTTAAAATGCACAAGCAAAATTAGATCTTATAGAACAAAAGGAGACGCAAAAAGAAAGTAACCTTCACAACAGTTTATAAAACATCTTGAAAGAACATTACACACACATTTCCAAGTACTTTTATTTAATTTTTATTAAAAAAGCCATTCTTTGAAGGAGAATCTTTGATGGAAAATTTTAGTTTCTAGAAGTGGAGACATCTATAAAAATATCTGAAAAAATAATGTTGCGTAAACATTTATTTTTAACAAAATTCTTTTTGTTTTTTCCCAAAAAATAAACTTTAATGAAAGTAAATACGAACTCGATAAATTGCATTCCGAACACAACATTGGTTCTCTATTCTTAAGGTATACGTATACACTAGAAGATTTTTTTTAATTTTGACTTTAAAAATACAATTTTTTTTTACAATAGGTCATTGGTTTGTGCTTAAAATCATTTCAGTGTGAAAAATTTATATTAAGCTAATAATGAATTATCTAATTTAGATATAATTAGCTAATTAGAATGTATTTTGTACAGTGTTATCTCAAATTCTAATTTGTTCAGAAAGACAGTTCCACGTTTTCTTGAAGAAAGTAAACCCCCAAAGTGCAGTGGCGTATCTAAACAGGATTTCAGGAACCCTAGCGTCACTGTCTGAATGGAAGTTTATTAAAAAAGGGTTTTCTTGATAAAAATGATTAAAAAAGTATTATATAATTTTTAGCAGAATTTTGTCCTTGTCACAAATATTTTCCAGTGCTATGAGAGTGAAGTTAATGATTTGTGCTCTCCATTATTAAAATACATTTAAAAATCAATTTTTTATTTCTGTAGCCCCTTGCAATTGCAATATTATTCAAAAACGAGTAGAGACAAAGCTAAGGAATTCTATTCTTACAGTAGTCTGGAGAGCACAAAACAGGACAGGGGTGCCATTTCTGATTTTCGGTCTGGAAATACATTAACAGGAGCCGTTAACAGAACCCGGCTTTTTCCTGGTTTTGATGCATAGTGAATAATGAATTAAAATTAATATTGTGCGCAACAAATTGATTAACAAAATTCCTATGATAGTAATTAGTATATTTTATCCTAATTATTGAAATAATTATACTTAATATTCATTTGCAGTATACAAATTTGGTTTGGTACAGAAGGTGGTATCTGTCACATTTGCCCCAGGTCCCAAAAGTTCTAGCTTCGATTCTGCCCGAGGGGACTTGGCCATTTAGAGTGTTCCAGTATACCAAACTGGAGTTGGAACAGGTAAAATGTGCTTTTTCGGAGGTCTGCATTGGGAATCAGATGGAGAGACAAAGAAAACCATTAAAAGGAATTATTTACCTTTATTATTCCATTTACATTATTTATATTTTTAATGGTCGATTCTTTATTACCTTTAACTTTGAAGATTTCCTGAACCGATTTAAATAGAGTTTATTCCTCGTAAGGAATAAAATTCATGCCGGTACAAGGAGAAAGCAGACCACATTGCAATGATAATTTTATATGTAAAATACAAATCTGGATTACATGAACAGGTTATTAAACAGGGGCATTTGAGAGTTCTACAAGTGAAAGGGCTCAGGGGATTCATGCCTCAATTCTTTTTCTCTTTTTGTTAAAAATGCCCATTTGCAAGAATGTCTTGATGAAAGAATTTATATACGTGATTTACAAAGATTAGCATTATTTTTGTTTAAAAATCTTGTAATGTACTCCATAGAATTAGAGACTTTGTTCAAGAGCAAGTTCTTTGTAGTTAGTTGAACTCACGTCACACGACGGATTATTGGCGGCGATCCGTGATCAATCCTGAAGGAAAAGATCCGAGGATAATACCGTAAATTTAAACCACGGCGACAAGTTCTTCGTAAATTAAAACTATATTTTGGACAGTAAACACTATTCCTAATGCTTATATGCGCTTAGCCTTTTACCAACGGCTTTCAGTTGGCACCTTTTCCGCAGTCAAGATAGTTGCTGATATTTATTTGAAAATTCTATCAAACTTCCATTTTTATTTTTCGAATGCTATAATTTTAATTACATGTAGAGTGTGCACACAGTACGCAATTCGAAAATATTTTCTCTTTTAAAATACCTGGTAACCCATTTTACATTTCACCCCTTAACTAGCTCCCTGGAAAGGCACTCCAAATGAAGCATTACTCTTAAATTTAAATTATAATTTAAACATTAATGTACTTCTAAATTTTTATAAATGCCCATTATATTTTAATTTTATTGGTCATTTTATAGTTGCAACAATAAACAAATAAAAAGCATCGAAATTTTAGTATAGCATTGTTGATAGGGGGGGGGGTATTTCAATTAACGTCACACTAGAGCAACACAACGGGCTATTTCATTGTTGATAGGAGCATAATAAATTGTTCAAAATGTTTTAATCAATATTTCAAGTCAAACAATAAAATGAATTGCTTCTAGTTGTTAAAAATTTTAATTGTTAAGCGTATTACACTATTTCTTTTATACGTATTGTTTAGTATATTAGAAATAATTGAAAGTTTTGCTGCGAATTAACTTGACTTTTACAAAAACGTTAGTTTTCTTAGTTCAAAGACATTAAAATTGAACAAGAATTTTTCCCAAAGTGCCTTATAGCTTATCTTCTTGGATTTTGATCAGCTAATTAATTGTTGAGAAGCCAAGAAATTGCTTTGCCATGAAGCGAATGTGAGTACTTTTCAACCTTAAAAAAATGTTAAAGCATTGAATATATATATATATATATATATACAAATTCATATATATATATAAATATATATATGAATATAATATAAATATATATATATATATATATTTATCGTGACGGTACATTTAATGGATAATGATAAAACGAAATTAATTTCAATATCTATTTCATTGCAGCACAAAACACCAAATCAGAAATATTAACAAAATTTCTGAACTTTATGAAATCTAAACACAATGAAATAAATACACGATATGTATTTATGATTTAGAAATACGTAACTAATAAATATAAAAATTATATTTTTCAGATTTTGCACCTCGTCGTCAACCATCACGTACGCTTCCAATGTTACCAACGTTTCACCTAAGGATTATGCAGTAAGTATACTATATAAATAAAGTAACTATTCTCGTTAGCGGGCTCAAGAAATTTATTTTCTCATCACATAATATTTTTATTTTTAGTAATCCTTTCTCGTTTCTCTTTTGCAGACTCAGTTGACACTCCTAGACATGGATGTATTTAAGGCCATCAAACCTGAGGTAACTTGTTTTTAATGTCATTGAAAACCTTAGTATAGCCTAACGATAAAAATTTCTTATACAATATTCACTTTGAAGAATGAATTCAAAGCGAAGTAATATAGTTTATTTTCTTCAGGTACTAATGTTAAAATTAAAGCTAGTACAAATACAATATAAATTAAATTAAATAATTAAAATTTTTAATTCGAGAGTGCTGTAAAATCTAATAAGTACTTTCCTATGAAATAGAAATAAAGTCGAGATAAAAATATTTTTCTTTTCCAGGAATTGATAAGTGCTCCCTTCACAGAGAAATCTGCACCTCACGTCACAGAATTGACAAATCGTTTTAACTTTGTAAGTATACATTAATCATGATTCATCATACATAATGTATCAGATTTACGACACGATGCAATGCATTTATCGAAGTAACAAAACGTTTAAAAATTTATTTCAATTAACTGATCTTTTTCAGGTCAGCTATTGGGCCGTAAGAGAGGTTCTAAAAGGCTTAACATACCGAAGACGGTCCTACATTGTGACTCACCTTATACAGATAGCTGAAGAACTTCAGAAGCTTAATAACTTGCAATCTGAATTTGCTATCATTTGTGCCTTGAAAAATGCGGCTGTTTTCAGGCTGAAAAAGACGTGGTCGGTAAGTAGCAATAAATGGTCTTTTTCTTTGTCTTACCTTGAATTTGCATCTTTTTGTTTGGAAACCTTCACCTTTCCTTATAAAACATCCATTCTTAAAATGTCAACGAATTCGTTATTTAATGCATTTTATATTACAAATTTCTAATTCTAGGTATTTTACCTCGGTACCATAGTAACATATGACGGTGAATTTTTTTTAAAAAAGGTCAAATATAAAAGTGATACATTTATTCTTTTCCAGAAAGTACCTAAAGACAAGAAAATGTCCTTCGAAAATATGTCTGACCTCTTCGATCCAGAAAAGAATTTTAACTCTCTTCGAGAACATATACGGAAGGCAACAGGATCTTGCATTCCATTTATTGGTAAGTCTAGTTTGGTGTAAATTCTTATCGAATGATTGTATGTGTGTTGGATGTAAGGTAAGAATGTTAAATTCGAACAAACAGATTTTATTAATTTCATTTCGAGAGAAATTCTAAAGAATTTCAACAGTTTCTCAATATCGTTTTTTGTAGTTAATTGTATTACAAGTTTAAATTGCGAAAAACACTTTGAATTCTATGCATTTATTCCACCTAATTCTATATTCATTAATATTGCTTATTTAGTATAAATATGCCGATAACGTGGGCAGTGAGATGTATATAAAAATCAATTTTTTCCAAAACTTATTCACATATACCTAAGAAACAACTGGTGGCTTTCTTGTATTTCAACCCATCTCCAATAAATTCTCCTTTCGAGATTGATCCCAGATCGTTTCTACAAGCACGTTGTGCTGTTTCCGTGAGACGTAAATTCAATTACTTACCTGCCAATAATTTCTCCAAATTGGTGCTATTGAACTTCAGCATTTAGGAAAACAAAAATAATAGCTTATTGGAAACGAAACCTATTGTTTAAATCATATATAAAATATAAAAGTAGAGCAAGTAATGGTAGCCTTTTTATATGTCCAGGATCATGTGACCAAAACTAGTAGTACCCTTAGACAACATTCAACTACCGCGTGGAAGCGAACATTCACCATTTGATTGGTCCACGGGACGGGAGACGTCATTAATTCATCACCTGATTGGTCCGCGCGATACAGTAGTAGACTTTGGCTATCTCACCATCACTGTCACTACGCTATAAACTACGCATCACACATCGACCCATCCGGTAAGATGTCATATCATCAAACGAGGTGATAAGATGCCAAATAGGCCAATCTTGTTAACTTCTCACAGTGCAATCAAGTGACTATTAGTCGATGCTGGTCAAATTTTTTGAAGCTCCTCTTAATAGCAATACTCAGCCTACTTATATTTACATCTATGATTTAAATCCCAGTGATGTGCAAAAAAAAACATTTCAGAAGTAGAATAGGTTTGATTCCTGTCAGATTTAATTCCATCCAGTGTGTATTTTTCTCTTCAGTGTTTTTTGTGTTTGATGTACGTTTACTTGACGATGCTTAGCGCAGCCTGACCAAATATGGCCCTTGCGCCATAAAACTCGAACCAATCTACCGACCAAAAGTGGAATGTTCCGTATCATGACATCTTTTCTTATTTTCTTCCAGGCCTGTATACGAGGGACATCGTGAGGATTGACAAAGCGCATCCTCTTCAGGAGATCGATAATATAGTTCGCATGACAAAGTTGGTAAGGGTGGCGATCAAGATCATTCGGTTCCAAAGGTCCAACTACGATCTACAAGTGTTGCCACATATTCAGCACTATTTGGAGCCGATGGTTATGGACAAAGAAATGCAAAAAGTAACGAATAGTGTCAACTATAGGTAATTACTAATGTGTTGACCCTTTCGTCCGTGAACATAAATTTTGTTTGTAAGATCAAATGTAAAGACATACTTTAGAAACTTCGGTGTTAAAATAGAGATGTTTGCTATAAAAATAAAAACTATTGGGAGGGATGGGCGGGGGAGTATAGGACATATGTGTGTCATTAGGGCTTTTGTGTAGTATCTATCCTTTAGTGTGGTGAAATGCGACTAAAATCAAAACAGATTCTACTTAATCCACTTGAATTTGATTTTGTTAAATATAACTTTTTATTCATATTGAGGAAAAGGACGGGCATTTTGTCGAAACAATTTCCCCATCGATTTTATTTCTACGATTTCCATAAACTAAACGCAATGCTCTAAATTTGTCAGATAAATATTTTAAACGATTAGTTTAATCAACTTCACAAAGTCAAAGTACTTATTTTTTGTCGGTTGATAAAATGTTTTGCTTTATTTTTGCTTTGAAAAATCCATCATGCACACATAAATCATGAGGAAACTAAGTACATTCAATATCTTGTGTTTAATCATTCTGTTTTAGGCGAAAAACTCTTTAAGTAACTTAATTGTAAATTGTGCAACACTTTGTTAAGGTTAATTAAAGTGGCACTTTAGGAACGTGCAACCACATTCAGGTAAGAAACGATAACATAAACTGCAAAATTATTTTGTTTTATCAGAACCGAAACATATTGAAGAATAAGAAAACCTTTTAGGGGTAATCTAGACTATTGGTGGTTACATATGTGTAACATTCTGGTTGAAAGGGTCAATGGGAGACAAAATTGTTACAGTTCATAGAGCCATTATCTTCATATATCTACCGGAAAACACTTTTTCAAGTTTTTTCATTGTATGTGGACGCTAATTTTGAAATGTTATTTGCAGTGCATCACTTGAACTTGAGCCATAATCGCCACCTCGTAAGATCAAACTCCCCAAAGGATGGATGTTTCGTCACAGGTAAGATATCTATTTCTCTTTCAGTCTCAAGTATGCGTCTGTTGCAATCTTAGAGCATACAGCTTGTTTCCATTCATACTAAACAGAATTCGTATTAAATGATACTTTTAAACTTGTATCCATTACTGTACGCATGATCTTATAGTTTCACAACAATGAATATTATGCTGACAGTCAGGACTGTTCCTGAGTGGTGGGAATTTTCCGGTACAATTAATTTTATACTCATTCGGCCTTCGTATGTTCTTTCTGTGATTGTAATAAAAGATGCTTTTGAATCTTCATAGTTCTTATCTTAAATTAGTATAGTCAAAAAGCACTCATCCAGAATATGAATATTTTGAAGGGTGAGAGCCCACTTTTCGGGGATACAATCCTTCCTGAAATAATTTTAGATTTAAAACTATCAAAAATACGAGCCGAAACTTTGTACATTTAAGATAAAATATAGGTCTAAATTCGTCAATAATTTGTCGTCGCAAAAATCAATAATTGCAGGTCGCCAAAAAAAATCACCAAACGCAATGCTCATTTAAATCTCCTGGTGTTTTTCTCGACGAGGTATCTCGTCATTAGCAAAATTGACTAGATCTAAATGGACGAGATATCTCGTCAGAAGAAAACTGACCAGATCTTAATCACGTCATTATAAAAAATAGGCAATAAATATATTGATCATGAGATATCTCGTCATTAGCAAAATTGGTCTGATCTTGATGGACGAGATATCTCATCGAAACCATTTGGAGGGCCAAGATTTGGGTGTATAGTTAACCGGAAGAAAGAAGATAGGGTCATTAAAATTATTTTCCGAATACGTGGTTGATGTTAGACGTTCTGTTAGAAAATATAATATTTTTGAGAAGAGAGGCTGCTTGGTGAGATTTGCACATGGGTAGATCATTCCTCAGGAGCGGCCTTGTTAATAATGTTAAAGTTCCTAAAATATTTAATGTTTCTTTGTTGCTACAAACAAATCAAATTATTTTTATGTAAATCATTCTGTGTTTTGAATGCTTTGTAAGTTAAATGCAATTTTTTAACACACGAACTCTTAAAAAATTTCCAAACAAATCTTTCAAGTTACAAATTCTTGGCTGATACATTTATTGCATCAATAACTGATAAAATCGACTTGAATATGACATAACTTTACCTACTGCTTATTTTATTAGTGTGAAAGAAGACATCAAATGGTGCAAAAAGTATTTAGGAGGAATGGTCTGTCCGGAATAGGATGAAGTTGTTCATCATCAGAACTAACTGGAGCACACTAGATTTTTTTAACAGTTCTGCAGCTCATGATGTTATAATTTACGTAACTATTAGCACCAATCTTTACACCTCTACCTCTCAAAATTTTAAAGAAAAGGTGTGAGTTGCAGAAAAGGAAAAGGGTCTTCTGTTGACTGGTCTGTTTATGATGTTTGGATGAACTTGGAATGTTTCGGACAGATGAAAGGAACTGGATAAAAATGAAAATGGTCAAAATATATTAATCATCTGGAATTATTTCACACCCTTCTCTTTTACAATAATTTTTCTTAATGATCCACCATGAAAATATTTCTTTTCTGAATTCTCTTCAATTATTCTTATTTTCAATAAAATTTTTTACCTCCATCTCTTATTTGTGCGTTCTCTGTTTCATATTTAATTTTCTCTAAACATTTGTCTTTCATTCCTTTCACCTTCGGAATGAAATGGCCACTATAAAACCCCAACAAACCAACCTACAATGAAACAAGGCTCACGATAGTGGTAACAAGCAACAGAACAAATATTCAACACAATAAACATTTTCAAATATATTTCATCGTTCGTTCTGATATACTGTCTATCTACCACTAGAACTGCCTTACCGCTGTCTGTATATATCTGATGACGTAGAAAGGAACCTTATCCCATTTTCCACAGGGGATGCTTAAAAAAGTACTTTCAAGTTTGTAACGTAGCGCAATTCCCGACAAACTGGAAATATATTTGTAAGGGTTTTTACTTGTTGCTGAGATCTGTACTAGTAACTATTTCTTCTCGCCATCAACAGTGACTAAAAACAAAATAAAATTAAGACATCTACCAGAAAATGTATTACAAAAGTACTTGAATATAGATGACAATAGAAAAAGAAAAGTATAATTAATAACAATAGGAAAAATATAATATATTTTTAATTAAAAGTTATTAACTAATTTTTAACATAAAAAGTAACAATCTTTTTGTTTTGTTCATAATTCAAAAACGTTTTTTACGAATAAAACAAATTCCTCTGCTGATTGAAGACGAACGTGAAAGGAATTGATTTTAAGTGTGGTACTTTCAGGTAAACGGATATGTGTTTAGATGTTTTTGTTGAAATTCAAGTACTGCGTTACAAGATATGTAATTGAACTCTGGAATATGAGACATGCATAGAAGAAAACTTAGCATTAATTTTAGTATTTTTTTTTAATAAGTAGTTGAGATAGAAACAATTAAAGTTGAAAGATTTACTATCGTGGTTATGGCTGTTCAAGTATTTATATCGAAGATGATTTTGCTCTTGATTTATGATACTTGCGACCACTGATCTTTTAATGAAATAGGAGGAGTATGTGCACGCAGCTTCATGTTATTTCTTCCCTTAGCTCAGCTTGTAGATCTGTCACGTGGTTGTGGGAAAAAGTATGAATCCTAACGTGGGTCAAATTATTACTTTGTTAAAGTGATTATTCAGATAAAGTGATTCGATACGCTAGTCTGTACTTCGATAGCCAATCGGCCCAAGCGTTTCGTAAACCAACGTGACTTAACTTTCCGAGATCTTACGACAGCAATTTTGCCCATATTCTCTGTCTATTTCATTAGAAAGTCGATGCTTGTGGCTACATGACGTCGTTGGTAGAGAAAATTGAATAGCGAATAGAAATTGGAAGAACATATTTAGTAACAATCTGAACGGATCAAGTTGAAACACTTTTTAAATAATCCCGGGAACATTACACATGTAAAAAATCTTTTGTTGCTTTGAACAATATATTTCCATGTATCAGTCATGAGAAAACTAAATCTATTCGATATATTCATGTATTTATTCATTCCATTTTGGACGAAACACTCATTCAATAATCTAATTTTAAATTGCGTAACACCTTGCTAAGATTAATTAAAGTAATTAAAGTTACACGTTAGGAACGTCCAACCAAATAATCGTATCCTTCTTATTTCGTTATGTATCGGTTTATTTGTAAACTAATGAACGGAAAATTCTTTAATTTAAGTAGAATTAAGTTTAAGACGAAAGTTTATTCTCAAGAACGAATTCTGTGTGAAAAAAATTTAATGAAAAACTTCTATTCGAATGCTAAGAGTAATGGCGTATTTTCTAAATTTAGCAACTTAAATCAGCTTTATTAATGCATCTTGCTGAGGGAATAAGTCCCTGTTAAGTATTCTGGCCCTAATAGAAAAATGCTCAATGATTGTGAGATACTCCCCTCATTCAAATTCAAACGTATGATACGATTCTTCCAAAAATTCTTGATTATAGATAAATATTACTTATATCAGGATTTCCTCACCCTTAAATGTAGTAGTTAAGTTTTACGATGCGGCGGACAAATGTCGTTAATTATTGACTATACATAAAGAATAGCAAAAGGCTGAGCTTTGTGAATTGGACTCTTGGTTGGAAAGTGCGTCTGTCTTGTTATGGGTTTATCACACGTTTTTGAGAAGACAATTTAAATACTTTCTCTTCTCTTTCTGAATAGCAATAGTATTGCTAGGGGATAGATGAAAATTAGAATTGGCTTTCAAGCATTATTTTCTAAAGATGGAGTGCTAAAGAAAACATTCGCTTCATACGACTGTCACTGGAAAATATTTCTGCATACTGATAACTGTTTCAAAATTTTCAATGTGTTTCAAAAAAGGAAAACCACTTTTTAATAAATATTTCTTAAATAACGCCTCCATAGATTCTGGTGCTCAGGATCACCGCTCCTGTCGTCCTCCTTTAGCTACATTATGGAAAACTCCCATTCCGAAAGACAAGGCGTTTGGAAACGGTTGTTATGGTTGAACAGGAGATAAATATCAATAACTAGTGACCTAGAGGAGAGATGGGTCTACATGGTGTGACATCAAGGCCCACCTGTGATAAAGATTCATAGAATTTCGTTCCACTTAAGATCATGCTCACATTACACGAAAAGGCGCTAAGGTACCTCTTAGTACCTTTTGATAGATAACCGCAGAAATTCATTCTCTAAAAGATCGAGGAGACTGAAACAGTTTTTTAAGGTGGGGAAAACGTATAAATCAACTACTAAGGGGCCGTTTTAGAAATCAGAGGTACAAAATTTATAGTGTGCCGTATTTTGAGACTTTTAATAACAATGTTAGTGTGAAAACAATGTAAACAACATTCAAAAATTCTTAGAAATGTGAGAAGGCACAGAAAAGCTGCTTTTAGAAACGTTTCGATCGAAAATATCAATCCCATGCCCGGTCAATCAAACAATAATGATCTGTCATTCAAGATCTGAGGCTACGGAATCGGGAAGTGGCCACTAAAGAAAAACCATTAGCGGCCCACCTTAGTGATCGTTTCCGAAAGGGGAAGGAAACTACAAACATCACAGTTAAACCCGTTAACATTTCCGTGGACTTGTTCTTTGCAAAATTCTGCAAATCTTGTTACATGAGTTGTCTTATCATAACCACGTGGACGGTTAATCAAATATTTAGAACCATGTTTCTGGAAATTCCTGTGTCTATGTACTCTCAATTCGCTTATATTAGCAGATCATCTTTCAAAGCATTTTACATATTGGGAAGTATCCTAATTCCAGGCGAAATTGAGAAAAGCTTCAAATTGCGTATCATATGACGAAAATCAATACATATGTTAAAAGTACTTTTAATTGTGTCTAAAATTTTAATGTTGGTAAAAACCCTTTGGATTTCTTGAGCAAGGTTAAAGAAGAAAAACCAGGAAATTGGGTCAGGTGGGGAAGGATGAGTTGAAGGGAGGAAAATATTCTGGGACAGGAATGTTCAAATGAATCATATAAATAAAATTAATGTATAGAAATCTTTTAGGGCCTGTTGTGACATACATTTTAGTACCATACTCCTATAAACAAACTTTAACAGGGTTTTCATACTTCATTTTCCTATCAGTCCTTACCATATTAATTAATTCAAACGCTAAAGACGCTTTTGAATATGTATGAAATCACGTGCATTGTTTGTGACGGTTTTACAATTCATGGTTAACAATCGTAACACTTTTTGGAAGGAAAAAATGAAAAGAACAAATATTAAAAATAAAAAATGTATTAACAAGTCTTTTTGTGCAATGTAGATGATGTATTACATTAAATTTTTTAATTCAAAAAGTCCGAGTCGAGCGCTCACTAAAAGCCCTCACATCTTCAGGTTGAGTCTGGTGACTTGAGAAGAGACAACGCTTCAGGTAATTTCTTGACAAAGCCTATGGAGCAAAAAACTGTTAACTTAAGATGCCCATTGTCTGATGACAATGTGATACAATACAACAGTTCTTGAGTTCAACTATGCAGGACAGGAAAATTCCAGCGAGTTACCTCCAACCCCTTTGTTAGAAAGGCGTGAGGACTCCCATTCTAAAAGAACGAGGGGCCTAAACAGGGTTTTTAGGTATGGAGAACATAAAAGTCAGCTAGTAATACGAATCGTGAATAGAGACCGCTTTGGAAATTAGAGATGCAGAATCTGTGAGCATTATTTATAGAAAGGAACAACATTAGTGAGAACCACGTGCAAAAGAAAATTCTTCGAAACATGAGGAGGCACAGAAGAACTGTTCTGAAAACCAATCGAACCAAAACGTCAATCTTCTGCCGACTCAATCGAAAGAGAATGATCTGTCATTCAAAAACTTCGGGCAAATCTAGACTATAAAAAAACCTTTGACGACCCACCTGCGCTTCCGAAAGGGAATGAGAGCGACAAATCTCGTGACGAAACTTGCCCTTTAACGATCTGTTCTAACAGCAAGTTCTCAACAAAAGATCTCGACGAGTTATCTTGTTCCTCAGCAAAATTGACCGTATCTTGTTAGATGAGACATCTCATCGTAACTACTTAGAGAGATAAGCAAATACTTAAAATCCCCTTGTTTTTGGAAATTTACTTTTACTTTGTGTCACTGCTGGGATTGGTACTTTAAGTAAATATGTGAGAAGATGGTTGAGAGAGAGAAGAAAATGAATATCTAAAAGCATTGGGTTTTCATACTTCGAAATGAAATTCATTCAATAAATTATTATATGTAATGAATATTAGTTCATAAATAATATCAATTATGAACCATTACTTTTCTTGATGAATAGAAAAAAGGCCTTCACACATGTAATTAGAGTATTGTATGTGATGGAATGTTTTGAATATCAGAAAACAATACTTCTGTGGTGAGTTATTGAGCTCCCAGAGCCATTCTCTGCCTTACATGCAACTTCCGAAAACGAAACTTTCAAATTTCGGGTTCTAAGTTCTCAGATTCTACAATATAAATGCATAAGTTGAGTTTAAAAAATTTCCACATAAAATTCTGTCTTCAGCGATTTAGGTCAAATAAGCCCCTGGATAATTTGAGGAAAATGTGCTTTGCATATTCAGGAGTTGAACAATTCAAAGTTGTATAATTTATTTATTTCTAGCTTTTCAATGGAGTAAAAAACGATTTCAAGGATGTACGTACTAGGGTTAGACTGAAAAAAATTGAATATTTCCTGGTCGAATCGTTATAGTGCCGAAAATCTTGTACATGTCACACTCTAGGGATAGTGTTAAAAAGTTTCCAAATCAGACAACATTTTCCGTTCGCGCATCGCTATCAAAGTTACACAAATTTCCAAAATGTGAGTCACTGCATGTCAAATCAACACATTTATTAGTTCATGACCTTTCAGATTTTAGTGAAACTTGGTATATCAAGTGATTTGTAAATCAGTTGTCACTTCACAGTAGCGAAATCATTGAAAAAAAATCAAGATTGTGACCTTGATATTCTTTTAAATATTTTAATTTAGAAATGAGCTGCATAATAGGAACAGTGAACGATCTTTCAGCAGAATGATTCAGATATACTTATTATACATAATACCGCTAAGTTACTATACACTGAATTTATCTTTTAATTTTGAATAGACACGCAAATTTTAATGACTAATTGGCCAAAATTATGTGATGTATGACTATTTTTAAAGTTATGTGTGAAGATAAATTTCCGTTTTAGTAAACGAAATTTTTATCTATACTTTGAAATTATATTAATTATGTTTGTTTTATGTACAATCAATAGTTACAGTAATAATAATTAATGGTGCCGGGGTGCCCCTGTATGCGCTCCTGGAGACAACCAACATGAAGTATGTAGTATTCACAGAAATATTTGAACAAATCTAGCTGATTTAAATGCAAATTTAGTTCTACTTCTTTAAAAACCGTGTACCATATTCTTGAATGTGATAAAGTGTAGAATTAGTGAAGAGAAGTGTAGTGATAATTATCCTGCTTCCAGCTATTCTATTTGGTTCATTTTTTCGGTTCTTTTGTTTAACAGAAAACTTTAACCATAGCCTTGCATCCCCAAGAAATAAGTTCTGTGACTGTAAGTGAACTTCAACAGCTTAAGTTTTCACAGCTGTCCCTCCATGAGAAAGTTACAGTTAAGAAAAGAGGTCGTTCAACACCTGATATTCTAATATCTCAGCCAGACATAAGCAACAAGAAATATATTCATAGCTTTAATTCTGAATGGTACCAACGGAAAAGCTGGCTTTGCGGCTGTGAAGTAAAAAATGCTTCCCGTGTTTGCTGTTTGCTTCCCGTGTTTGCTGTTTGGAGGTGATGTAACATGGACAAAAGATGGTTTTAGAAATATAAACAAAATGAAAGAAAAACTGAAAAGCATGAGAAGTCAAAGAAGCACGTTGATAATGTAGTTTCACTGTCACTTTTAGGAACCGTAAGTATTAAGGAGAAACTTAGAGAGGCATACAGACTTTCAATCAATGAGCATAATATAAAGGTTAAAAAGAACCGTGAAATTTTGTCCAAAACAATAGACTGCATTTTCTTTTGTGGAAACTTTGAAACTCCCTTACTTGAACATGATGAAAAAAACGATTCAGTAAATCCAGGGGTATTTAGAGGATTAGTAAATTTTGCATCTAAATTAGATTCAGATTTGAAGAATCACTTAGAAACCAGTGCAGTCTTCAAAGGTGTTTCCAAGACCATTCAGAATGAGATACTTGATTGCCTGCTACAAATATACCATGAGGAGATAAGGACGGAAATTAGAAAATCTTCCTTTATAGCTGTCATGGCTGATGACACAACAGATGTTTCGGAATACACTCAAATGGTCCTTGTTCTACGGAACGTATTGAATGGAGAAATATTTTAGCGTTTTGGGGGATTTTTTATTCCAGAAAATCAAACTGCAGATGGCATATCAAAACGTATTTTAGAACAATTGGACATAATCCTTCAAGGAAATGGACAAAAACTGATAGCTCAGACATTTGATGGTGCAAATGTCATGAAAGGCAAAAAACGCAGGAATTCAAGCAAAAATAAAGCAGTTTATAGTACTGCACATTTCATTCATTGTTATGTACTTCAGCTTAATTTAATAATGAGAAATGCAGCAAGTATTACACGAAACGCAAGAATATTTTTCTCTGACATTCTGGCTATTCCAACATTCTTCTCAAGATCACCGCAAAGTGTGTCCATTCTCAAGAAGCATATGGAAGTCAGCATTCCACGTCCATCCTCTACAAGGTGGAACTTTAACATACGGACCATAAACAGAGTTCATGAAAATTTGCAACCTTAAAAAACTGCCTTACTGAAATTCAGTCAACATCAAATGCAGATCAAACCATTACAGAAGCAACAGGAATTTTAAAATACCTGAATAATGATAATTTCAAGTTTTGGTTAGAGCTTTTTCATCAGATTATGCCTCATGTTGAAATAATTTACAACCGAATGCAATCTCGAGAAATTAGTGTGTTTAAAGTTAATGAATATATAAAAAATTTCAAAACTGATATTTTAGAATTGAAACTCAAAGTACTGTGAGAAACCTTCAAAGACACTCATGGCAGATACTAAGGAAGTGTGTGACTGTATGTGTTGATATAATGGACAGATATTCTTCCACTAAACACATAGTAGCTGCTAAATTGTTCAACAAGAAATGCTTCAATAGTTTTAAGAATGAACATCCCACAGAAGAGATAATACTAACCACTGAAGCATATCCCATGATTGACAAAGAAAAGCTTGAAACTGAAAAGTATTCTACTGTAGGTCTGATATTCATGAATATTGCAAATTAATTGGGCTGTTGAAATTTATCTTGGAAAATAATCTAGATGATGTTTTCAGTGAAATTACGAAACTGATAAAAATCCTCTTGACAGTTCCCATGACTACATCATTCTTTTCAACATTGAAAAGAATAAAAACTTCTAAGAAGCACTATGAATTCGGAAAGACTAAATGCTCTTGCAGTGCTTTCAATGGAGTAAAATTTCCTCAGTTGTCATCCAGAGATCAAGGAGAAAATTATTGATCTTTTCGAGCAAATTAAAACAAGAATGGATTTCATTTTTAAATGAATAGATCAAGCTTCAACTGTAAAAATTTAGGTTAAAGTAAGTAAAAAATGTTTGATTTTGTTCTTTTAGGATTTTATCAAGTTTCTGAATAAATTTTCTTTTTATACATGTTTGTTTCCTTTTACACAATTTTAAAACAAAGGCTAAAAATTTTCTGGAGCAGCACCCCCACTAATTTTAGCTACCAGCCGCCACTGGAGGAGAGATAAGGATATAGAGTCATAGGGATTGCAAACAGATTCTACGAGTAAAATCAGGTGACGTGCGGACGGTTCTTTGACTCGGAGAACATTCTCTATGGTATTTAGCATAGGGACGGCAAATTGACGCGTTGAAGGCAGCAATTTTAGTGAAAAAAAATGGTTGCATATGGTTGTGTATGTAATTACAAGGAAAGAGGAACTAAGGGATTGCCCTACTTATTTCACAGGTATGTTATTATTTACTTATCTGCTTTTTTTAGTATTTAATGCACTTTAAAAAGAGTAGCGTTGCATCACATCATAATATAAGCTGTTACGAGAATCTATCGGAATTACTTTACCGTCGTTCTCTACTATCTATAATATTAATCTGACTCCATATTTATCCAAACAAAAACCACTTTTATTTCAACGGTACTTCTCATGTTCTAAAAACGTCGCCATTTTTTTTCATAACAAAAAACAAAACCGGCAACCAGCTCGTTGCCATTCACAAAAGCATAAAGTAAATTACAAAATGACTTAAACAAACCAAAAACGTAACATAAATAAACTAACTCTATATATTTGTACATCTAAGCATTATGAAGTGAAATGCATAGTTTTAATCCAAAATGAGACATATAAACACCAACTTTTAACATAAGCAAATGTTTATTCGTTATTGTGAACACTTTTTTTCATTATTTGATTTCGTGAGAACAATTTGAATATCTCTAAGCTGATAGAAAATGTTTTGGAACCATTAAAAATTATGCATTTTGCGAAAGAATCTAATGTTTTACGGTTATACGCAAAAATGCAGGTTGGCGAATCTTGGCGCCTTAAAGTAAAGAGTAAACAAATATCTCGAAAACAAACATCGCGCTACGACTTTATAAAGTTGTTGGTGGTTTCTTATTTGCAGATTATGCAGTTCGTTGATATTGTTAATATGCTACAAGTGAGTGATCGCTCCTGATAGCTGTTTATTTGAATTTTGATTTGCAGGGATTGTTTCATTTTAATTGGAAACAACACACATGTACTTTTGCGTTAAATTTAAGAACGTAAAAACAATTATTTTTAAGGAATTATTTATTTTTTAAGTAACGCAGATGGTTTCATTCGAGTGCATCAACTAGGAGGAGGTGGAACTGATGGAACTTTTTAGAAATTTCATTAGTTTTGCTTAAATGATTGTTTAAAGTACGAGTACTTGTTTAATTTAAATTAGCCGTCTAATCTAATTAAAATTTGTTTTACATTAATACAAAACATGCTTAGAATGATGTACGTATTACTTTCGCAAAGTCCACATCTTGCAAAAATATGTTTTCTAGAGCCATCCAATCAAAAATTTAATTTTACTACTTACAATATTACATACTATGTAGTAAATGTAGATTTAGCAAATGTAGGAATAATATCAAAACTTATATTAATAGCATTTCCTAGAAATGCGCTTCAAATAATGTATTTACATTTTTAAATATGTTTTAGTAACAATATAAAATGAAGAAATGAGCACAATAAATGAGTAGATCAGAATACTTATTACGCATCCATTTTGGCAAATGTAATTTTTTAAAACTTGAATTGTTAAACTTCAATATATAAACATGGCTTTATATTTTTCGTTTAAACTTCTTTCTTAATTTTCCACGTGGTGAAAAAAGGAGAAAGGAATGGAAAAGTTCTTGCGCAGAGGTAAAATTTTCTGAAAACATTTTCTCTTGAATGTCCCATGTTTCAAGGAATTGCTTTTATGTAATCTATGCAAATAAAAATTAAGTGCTTCTGTTAGTGTTTAGAATATTTTTGTTCTTTTTAAGTTATTCATCGGAGTCATTTTTAAAAAGTCAATGGTCTCCCTGTATATATATAGACAAAACTCTAGTCCAAAAGCCGTAAAATTTATTCATAGTGAAAATATTACATCTGAAAAAAAAATCTGTTTCGAAATCTAATTATGTTTTCTGTCTGGTGGCTTTAATGGGGGCTACGAATTGCAAGTTTTAAAATCAAAACATTTAATATTCATAAAACAAAGAGATCTAAAATCATTAATCTCAGACTGAATTTTCTACTCTACATCACTGTTTTTTAAAAAAATCTTTCGTTATTTTGTAAACATTTTAAGTCAGCAAAGTAGCAAAAATTGGTAAGCTAAGAAACTTTACTTTTATGAAATAATGGTTCAAAATCGTACAGCAAATACTTTAAGTCGAAATTATCTGTTTAATCACGAAGCCGTTTTTGTAACAAAATAATACAATTCGTTTATTCTTGTGCTTATTTGGTTCAAAAAGGTGAAAGCCAAATATGTTTACATTACTCAGGCGAAAGTATCGCCAAGATTGTTTACGTTACATGGTGATATGAAGCCAAATCTGGTTTAACCTTGGGCTTAAACGGGAAGTTACTCGTGGAACAGCGTTTTGGACCATCTGAATGGGGATGGAACACGTGCTCGCAAACACAAGAACACAAAAATTTAAAATCGTGCTGCCATCTTGTGTCGAAATTGATAACTCTTTTCAGCAAAACACGCAGCTCATCTTAATATATTAAATAAATATTTAATATAATTAAAGCAACACTCCAAAGAATCTTTTAACACTTAAATATTCATCAGAATGCATCTTTAAACAATTTTTCTGCCTCAGGAATATTTTAAAACTATAAAAGTTTATTTTGGAGACAGCAACAATTTTAGAATGAGAGCATACTTCTATTAATTTTCTTCTAAGTCAGAACTCTAAATATTTAAAAATGAGCGTAAACCAAATCACCCCTTAAATTATAAGATTTCCGAGTTATCCCTTTCTTTCCAAAAGAAATATAATACACTGGCATTGTGTTTTGTGAAATAAGTATCTAGACAAAGACATGTTAAACAATGCAGTTTTATATATATATATAAGAGAATTTCGTAACATACTTATTCGAAGAGAAGTACTATTATTCAATTCCATCCTCTTCGAAAACTTGAAACTCTGAGATTATGTAAAATGAAATGTGTGGAACTATTCTAAAAAGAGTATGGAAATTTTGACTTCGAGAATTCAAGATGCTAATATTTCATTAAATCTAATTCAAAATTATATTTTCCAATTATCCTTAATTAGAACCCAATATTTTTATAAGATAGTCTACTTACTGAAATAATCTATAATAGAAAACTTGAAAGAAAACTGTTCATATATGAGATCATAGATCATTTGAAGCACATTTACTTTGGGTTATCAGTAAGAAAGGTTGCATAAATTTTAAAGATAGATATGTAAATGTTTGAACAAGAGATAATACTTCTTAATTTTCAAAACATGAATAAGATATAGAAGAAAGTGAGATAAAGTTTGAATATTTGTTATATACTTGTGTCTGAATATTTATAATTTTATGTAATAAAGTGTAGATTTAAGACCAAAGGAAACAAGTTTAAAAAGAGAAACTTTGTAATTTAAGCTACCGATTTTATTTTCACTTTTTACATAACTCTTTTTACAGTTTAAATCTTGATCAACTGTTCATTCATCGGCTCTTTTCATTCATTTTTCAATAACCCATTGCGTTGCTCCATTGCGACATTAATTAAAAATACATACCATACCAATAATTTTTCTTGTACTCGTAATCGTTCTCTCCATTACCATTTACATAACTCTACAGCAAGCACTCTGTGCCTTTTTACTTTATTGTTGAGATTTTCTGTAAATAATTCAAATTACGACAGCAATGAAAACATTGTCTTATTTTGTGAAAAATGAGTTCTACTTAATTTTTTATAATTTCACATCGTACTTGGGGCGCATCTTCAGTAAACTGTGTGCGTATATTTTGATGATACCGAATGTGAAAGTCTATTTTTTATACTGCGGAAAACATTTTGTTTCCCAAACAATTTTTGTTTCAATCAGAACTTTTCTAGTGAATATGAAGATTCGTGGGAACCACAAAATATTTATTGAACTAATACTACGCACAGTAGAAAATACTAGTATGCGAAAATATTATCGTATAGGTTGTTTGTAACAAAAAAAAAAAACCACGAATGTTCATGCTGATTGTGGAAAATAAGATTGCGGGAAATGCACGCACAAAAAACTTCTATTTGTAAAAAAATGGGGTAAGCAAAATGTTAAATAATGAAAAAACACTGATTTGAGTAATAAGTATGAAGTTTCCTTAAATTCATATCAACTCTTTACGAACGTTAAATTTGTTACATACAAGGTATACAGATGTGAAAAAGATAGTAATAATTAGGTAGGTAAGTAGTTGAATTTACATTACACTGGAACAACATAGTGGGCTATTGATAATACACTCATGTCCAAATTTATCTTTACATACCCAAAAATAATGATATTCCATGAAATATCCATACGATGTAATCCATTTTAGCAGGGAATGTGTGAAAGACAAGCCTAATTAGCATTATTCAATCAAAAGTGATCAAATGGTTTCTGATATGCAAATCAAGGTGTTATGTCATCCGACGGTGAATCAAGCACTTTGCGCAAAATGAATATCTGAGTGAATTTCTGCAATACAGCGTTTGATTTCAGTGTGTAAGGATTCAAAACGGTTTGTTATGGCTCCGAAGTATCATTTGGAAGAATCTGTGAAGTGGCGAATTATCGGCCGTTTAGAAGCAGGGAAGACAATCATGGAAGCAGCGAGATGTGTGAATATTTCAAGACAGACAGTCTCTAGGCTATGGAAACAATTTCAAAATTCTGGAACTGTTGTAAGAAGGCCTGGACAAGGTCGTAAACGAATAACAACTGCTTCCCAAGATCGATATCTGACAATAACTGCCCGTCGTAACATGAAGTCTACTTTTCGGCAGTTAAGTTCAGAGGTTGCAGCCGCCACTGGAACTGTTGTATCACTACAAACTGTATACAGAAGGCTTAATGAAAATGGCCTTTATGCCAGAAAGCCAAGGGTATATGTTTCACTGTCTTCACAACAAAAGAGGGATCGCTTTAATTTGTGCAAAGAACATCAGAACTGGAGTGAACATCAATGGACCCATATTCTCTTTACTGATGAGTCGAGGTTTAGTTTAACATCTTATTCTAAATGTGTTTACATCTGGAGGGAGTCAGGAATCCGAAATCTTCCTTCGAACATTATGTAACGTGACCGTTTCGGTAGTACAGGTGTGATGGTATTGGGAGGAATAATGATCGATGGACGTAAGCCCCTACACGTTTTCAGCAGCGGATCTGTGACCGGCCAGAGATATCTGGATGAGGTCTTATAACCTTGTGTAAGACTTTTCAGAGGTGCATATGGGTGTGACTTTTTATTTATGGACGATAATGCTCGTCCACATCGAGCAAACCTCGTTGACGAATTCCTTGAAAGTGAAGCCATTGAGCGAATACCGTGACCAGCAAAATCTCCTGATCTGAACCCGATAGAGAACTTAAGGGACTACCTTGGAAAAGCAGTTGCACGGAGACATCCTCCTCCTAGAGATATAAATGCCCTGAAGACCGCACTGCTGGAGGAGTGGAACTTAATTCCCCAAACCGTGTTTTAATGCTGGCAATACTGTTAACAACAGTATTGCCAGCATTAAAACACGTTGTGATATGTGTATACACGTCAGTTGAGATCACATTCCATATTAAATTCATGAGCCTTAATTTTATCCGAGTTATTATTTTTTTCTGAACTCTCCTTGTCACATATTATTGCCATTTTTATTGTTCCATGCTACAGTTTTATATCATATGCAGTGCTTTTAAATTTTTTTTCCTTTGTATTCATGTGTTATGATGTTATATATCATTTCACACAAATTCATAAAATTATGGTTCACAATTTCTGAGAAATCCGTGATTTTATGCAAGTAAAGATAATGTTGGACATGAGTGTAGTTTGGACAACAGGAAAATAATAAACTACTGTTATTTAGTTCGATAAAGTGAAAATCAAAACCACTGATGAATTAATATCATGAAAGCTCGATCAAGTTCTCCAAGTGGTTTCGACGAGATATCTCGCCCAAGATCTGGTCAATTTTGCTAATGACAAGTTGTCTCGTCCACCAAGATCTGGTCAGTTTTGTTCATGACGAGATATCTCGTCGAGACAAAACTGTCCTATAACTCCAAGGGGAATGAATATCCAAAAACAAATTGTCCTTTGCCTAGAACTGGTACCAGTTTGGAACAGGTTTTTGCCCCAGAGGTTGAACACTACAGGGCAATTTTCGACTCGAAGATAAACCACCAGAAGAGTTGAAATACAGATGCTTATGAATAAAGATTTTTCACATATTGGAATTGCTGATTTAAATGCAGTTTGACTTTTAAAGCGATTGAAAAGACATTTAAGTCAGCAAAAAAAACAATTTTGTTATAGTGGCTGATATGGTTGGAAACAATGTAGTGTAAGGTAGCGATTTTTAAAAGAAATCAGACTAATAATTCTTTCGGACATTTCTTTAATTTTGCACAAATACCGCACAAATATAACAACACAAACATTTAAACATATAAGTTCGACACCAAAATCTAATCTTTTTTCCCACACACACACTAAAATACTCTTTCTGCAGACAGCCGGTTCTGACTGGTCTGTTCAATTTGGGTCGCCATCTGTCGCTCTTAATAGTCATGAACTATTAAACCGTTACAGTAGGTTTGCTGAAAGAATAAACATGAACAAAAATCAGTTTTGAATGAGAATCTTGATATTTGTATAAGATGCCGTTGGACGAAAGCAGTAATGCTTGTTTACGAATACGAGAAATTGTTTATTCACTGGCTCCAATTCGGAACTTTATAAAATGTTATTCAAGCTGGAATGACTGCTTGAATAGCATTTTATGAAATTCTCTTAAATTATTTCGTGTTTCAGTCTCTTTGGTTTCGAAAACTACAGCAAAATAGACCTGTGATGTCTAAGATGCATAATGGAAAATTTTCTAAGTTCCGTCAATAGTGACTGCTCACTTTTCAACTTAAAATTGTGGATTTCGTGGTTGATATGGCCAATCGAGGTCGCTTTCGTAACTGTTATTTGTCCTTGAATCTTTTTTAAAGTGGGTAAAGTCATTCCAGTTAACTATGCTGGAAAATGTTCGCAAACCGGAGACCCGTAAATTTTTCTAATTAGCCTTCGTGTAGCAAAAAAATAACCAAAGAACGGCAAAACAAATCATCCTCAAATGTAATACAATTTGTTTTAAATATTATGTTGAACGATTTGCCTGCCATCAGGTTTAATAACGATATAATTTTTTCCAAAATAAGGGTAAAATTTGAATCCCTTAAACTCATCTATATTTTTCAAACTAAGAACATCATTCGAAATCCAATTTTATATCCCTTGTAGTGTTTTTAAATTATTACAGATTATACACCTTATATAAACAATTATCATTTTATTTTTAGAAATTCAATCCCAAAATACTTAAAAACCGAAAATGTTTTAATCCTAATCTTATGTAATTATTCCGATAGGATATAGTATATTCGGATTAGTAATGTAGTAACAAATTATTGATCTAAGAACTAGATTTCTTTATGAGCAATTTTATACTCATTGTTTATATCTAATTTATATAGTTTAGAAAATGTTTATATCGAGAGTATTAGGTGAAGAATGTTGTGAACTTGACTTGTGACAAACCTTTTAGTTTTGACGTCAAAATTGGTTCAAATTATCGAGATTATTTTTCCATATTCATAAATTAACTTTATTTCCGTAAAGAAAGCAAAATTGTTACTTTTATTTCTTACGTTCGGGTATACAAGCGTTCAAGTGTTTGCATTTTTTCAAAACTCTTAGATTTCAACTGGGTGGAAGTTTTGTTTCTGGAGATAGTCATAAATTTCTTTAATTCATAGCTCGCTCGCACAAAATAAGAACTATCATCCGAATGATGACAGATTTGATGATAACAGAAAGGAAGATGAGAATTAATAAAAGCAATTATTTAAGATAGAATGAACAATACTTTTGTGTTTCATTAAATGTTAAAGTAAGATATTTATGCCCCATGAAAAATTTTGAAGGGATTAATGAAATAGTACGAGGGTCGTTTGATAAGTATTGCAAAAAAGCGTTAAACACAGTTTTTTGGGAAAAAAATCGATTTTATTTTTCAACGTTTGTCTCCATTGAGGGGTACACACTTGGTCTAGCAAGTTTCCAATGTTTTCACCCCACCGGAAAAGTAGTTTTTATCAAAGGCTGAAAAATGCGTATTGACTGTGACGATGACATTCTTATTCGACGATAATTTCTTCTCACAGAATAAATTTTCAAGTTTGAGATTAAAAAGAAGCAACACGTGAGAGACCAAAGATGAATGAGGTATCAATTCAAAACCTCATTCGTGCAATTTAGCCATTGCGTCGGTCTATTTGTCAGATGACATATTGTCTTGGTGAAAAAGTTTACTTTTTAAAGTGGGACAATCTTGGCCGGTTTTGTTTCAGTTTATCTTTCAAACGGTCCAATAGTGTTGCATAATAGGCTCCTGCTATAGTTTTCCCCTTCTTTAAGTAATCGACCAGGATGACTCCTTAGGAATCACAAAAGACAGTGGGCATCACCTTCCCAGACGATAAAACGGTATTCACCTTCTTCAGCACACTTTCACTATTCACCATCCTCTGCTTTGTCTGCCTCTTAGGTGTGTACTGGTGGACCAATTTTCCTGAAATCGTACCCCAAAATAAGGAATACCATTCGATCTTATAAAGTAGACGGAGCCTGTGCATCTAGCTTCGTGTTATTTTTTTATGATTGCTCGATGCAAAGATCTGTCCCGTGGTATCTGGGAGCAGGCATGAATCATAACATAGGACTAATTATTGACTAGTTAATACGATTATCAAACGTGATTAAAAACACTAGTTTGCGCTTCGATAGAATCAGCCCAAATCGATTCCCAAACCCATGTGACCTACACTTCTGAGATCTTACGACAGAGGCTCCGTACACAAAAGCCATCCATTTCATTACAAGGTCGATGATTCAATTATAGTTATGTTGTGTGTTTTAAATAGATATTCCGAAACCATAGTTCATCCTTTTCTTTCCATGAACTAGTATCAACTAATTGTTAAAGCTTGTGAAAAAAGTCAGATTTTAAATATTTTTCTTGAATTCACACCACTCATAAAACCCCTACATTTTACATTTTTGTATTTCAGAAAGTTTTCATCGTGTGGTAGGCCAAGGAAATTTTTATACTTACTACTTACTCTAGCCCTCTGAGGGTTTTACACGTATAATTCCACCTGGAACCTGCAGTTCTCCTTGCGTGATTTCCAACCAATTCTGACCTTCTTAAAAAAATAGCAGTTGATGACCGGCTTCAGCAATGGTGGCTGAAATTGGGTCACTTCCCATACAACTCGAGCCGCAATCCAACTATTGGTGAGGACGAATAATCTCCCGCAACACCAAATTCAACAGTAAAGGCTTTTTTGTGTTGGGTTACAGAAAAGACAGGGTATACGCTAACAAGTGCCAGATCATCCAGCAGCCTAAGGACAATATTCGTAAGTTAAGACCCTACACCCAAAAATGTTGCGAATGGTAATGGACAATGTCCTGGCAAGTGCCCGTCATGTAAGAGGAAAATGGCGGTCACTTAAGATATTTAATTTCCCGAACTTGATAGAAAATAATTCCAAAAAATGTATTTCAGTTGTATAAAAACTAAATGATAATTTTTTGAATATTAAGAAATTGTTATAAAATTTTTAAATAATATAGTGACAACTTAGGTACTGTCTTAAAACAGTGCTTTAATTTGATGTTCTTTTATATCGATTAGTTCAATGGACTTGGAACTCATTTCAAGGATACACTAAAAATAATAGTTATAGATTTTAAAAACATCTGGTGGAATTGATTTTGCCGATTTATTTTCCCTGTTCTTAAAGGAATGAAAATGCATTCAGGTATTGAGCTTCTTTTCATCAAGTTATACTAGCATATGTTCTGAAATGCACAAAAAGGATACTTTTAAAAACATTGGATTACTTTACATTTGAGTTTCTCTCTTTAACATTTCATACATTAGCTAGATATGATACTACATTTATGGTATGTATGTTTACTACTTCGTTTCATTTTTCATCAATGTAGCTTTGTCTGGATCACAGAGTTACGTACTTGGTATATCATAAACTATATCCTTAGAAATGTCTCTTGAGTACCGACAATTTATGGAATCTATATTATGTTCTCCAAGAAGTAGCAAGCATCTTTGATACTTTATCTCTATTCCCTATTTTCAGTATTAATGACTATCATTTTTTTTTGGTATTGAAGAAGGAAATATTAATATTATCTTCGAACCCATAAAAGACCATTTCATAGATTAATATCAATAAATGTATGACGAATTATATCGATTTAGCAAATAGCTAGTACTGAAAGTGATATTTTCAAGCCGAAATAATTTGTCGTTGATATAGACACAAATCCTTTCACGCTACTTCAATAAAACGTCCTTAATATCGCTCGGGAAACCCATTAAACAAAATACACTGCTGCCCACCCAAATTGCAACACCAAGAAAGACAAGAGATATCACAACAAAATTTATTTTGTAGATAACATGTTGACCAAGTATCAAATGATTAAATTTATAGACTTCTGTGAAGTGTGGTTCCTGCCAAAATCAGTAGCCAGAGTAGTCGCCATTGTTGGAGATCACCGCTGCCACACGCCTTGGCATTGATTTAAAGAGACTTTGGATGTGTTCTTGGGGTACAGCAGACCAAGCAGCTTTCACACGTTGCCAAAGTTGATCTGGTGTGGCAGCTGGGGATGTATTCTGGGTCAATCGTTGAGCAACCATGGACCACATGTTTTCTATCGGCGAAAGATCCGGAGAGCGAGCTGGCCAGGGAAGCAATTCAATCTGGCGATTGACGAAGAACCCTTGGACAATGCGTGCCACGTGTGGTCGCGCATTATCGTGTTGAAATATGGCTGTGGGCAAGCCCTGAAGGTAAGGAAGGACAACTGGCTCCAACACCTCGGAGATGTAGCGCTGGCTGTTTAAAGTACCGGCAATGCGTACTAGAGGAGTGCGAGAGTGATATCCAATACCGCCCCATACCATAATACCCGGTGCAGGACCAGTGTGGCGGTGCATAACGCAGCTGTTCAGCATCCTCTCTCCACGGTGTCTCCAGACTCGAATCCGACCATCGTGGTGTTGCAGACAGAAGCGTGACTCGTCAGTAACAATTTCATTCCATTCTGCCGTCCACATCCTTCTTTCATCGCACCATTGGTGGCGGAAACGTCTGTGGTTCTGCGTCAAGGGTAGACGAAGCAATGGACGTCTTGCGGACAGACCACTCTGCTGTAAACGGCGTCGAATGGTACGCGCAGACACTGGATGATGCAGTACAGACTGAATGTGTTGTGCTATGGTTCGTGATGTGGCTGAGCGATCCGTCACTGCCATGCGCACAATATGCCTGTCATCACGTGAAGTGGTGCACTGAGGTGGATGCGATCGAACACGTCGGTCCGTCGTACCCTCCTGCATCCAACGATCACATATCCGCATTACAGTTGTTTGGTTTCGTCCAACACGACTACCGATTTCCCTGAAAGATAATCCACAATCTCGGTAGGCCACTATCCTTCCTCTGTCGAACTCGGATACTTGATCAAAAGATGATCGCTGTTTTCTACGAGGCATAATTGATCGTTTTTTTTGAAAAAACCACAAGAAAAACACAATTGCCGTACTTGAAATCGTCGAAATCTCCAAGCCTTAAATAGCGCTTTGAAGTGGCGCCACAGCACGCGTGATGTGCGTCTGCGCTGAAATTCTAATCATTTGCATATCTCACCTCCGCTAATGCATGTTGTAAATTTCATATTATTTGCATGCTTCCTTCAGGGTGTTGCATTTACGGTGGCCAGCAGTGTAGCTAACGAATTTTAATGTTTTAGTTTTTGTTGGGTTATACGCAGGGTGTGCCGAAATAATCATAATTCAACGGAACAAATTTTAATAGTGAAAGCAAACTTACCAACCACCTTAGAAAAACGTATTTTAAGTTCTTCAAATTCAAATTACGTTTTGAATTTGAAGAATTGATTGTTGAAGTACTAGAATTCAAGTATTCTGGCTTTCCTCAAGACACTGAAAACACTCCAGCCAAGGAAATTTTACACAAGCAGTGTTAAAGCGATTTAAATATTGATTTTTACTCTTAAAATCTCGTAGTACACTTTATAAAGTCCAATTCATATCAAACATTTACTTTAAACATAACTCAGTTTCTGTATGGATGGCTACATATCGTGGGTTTGAGTTAGGAATTTTTACACAAGCAGTGTTAAAGTGACTTGATAATTTTCACTCTTAAAAACTCGTAGCACACATTTTGGGAATCCAATTCATATCAAATGTAAACAGTAAACCTAATCCAGTTTCTATATGAATGGCCACATATCGTGAGTTTGCCTTAGAACGGCATGGCAGTACTAATACGCGCTATTCTAATACACCCAATGCTTTTCGAAATTCATCCATTTAACTTACATTATGTAGTTAGGTTTTGCTTCGATGCTTTTCTAGACAATCCAGGACTCACAGCGGACCCATTCCCTCTCATCCATCTGAGGAACGTACTTAACGTATGAGGAGTTTGTAGTCAAATTTGGAGTCAGTTTTGGGCATGATTTCTCGTGAACCTAGGCTGAATCTTATGAATGTATCCCTGTTCAGTTCTTGACAGCATTATGGGCAGCCTTCATAAAGTCTTTTCACATTTTAGTGTGGTAGGAAGGATTTTCAAAAGTAGTCACCATTCGTGAAAGATCTTAGTGAAAAGGCATGAACCAGTGAATATAATATTCATGCAATCAATAAGCCTATAGAGTTTCTTGTGAATTCTTGAAATTTATTATTTCTTCAAGGGCTTTGAAAACTTAATAACCGTGTTCTATTTCCCTCTTCGAAAGAGGCTGAATCTTATGAATCCATCCCATTTCAGTTCTTGACAGAATTCTGCTCAGTCTTCACAGTCTTCACATTTTAGTGTGATAGGGAAGATTTTCAAAAGAAGTCATCATACGTGAAAGATCGTAGTAGAAAGGCATGAATTTGCGAATGCAATTTTTATCCCATCAATAAGCCCACAGCCTTGTGAATTCTTGAAAATTATTATTTGTTCAGGGGCTTTGAAAATCTAGGAATCATGTTATATTTCTATCTTGTCTGCAGGATTCGGTTCTATCCACTGCTACATATATTTCTCTAGATTCAGTGTGCAACTGTCCAATCCTAATAATCCTTCTTTATTTGAATGATCTCGTTTGTCCACAGATTGAGGAGGATGTTCTCCGGGTACTCCTAAAATGAGTTTTTCTGGGCCACCAAGTCGATTATAGTCTTCAAGGATGCAGATAGGAACCTATCTAGGTGAATCAACAACCATTATACTTGAGGTCAACTTGATTCGATCGTACTTACTTACACTAAGTGCCTTAGACCATAAAAATACAGTCCTTGAAACACTACGAATTTATCTCAGAATTAATGAACACTGAATAAAATTTTGCATATAATTTGAAACTATCAAATGCTTTTTTTAAAAATTAAATACTTAAATTCTGTTATTCGATTTTACTTAGTTTTCTCACGGCTCACATTCTTTCTTCTCAGGGGCTTATGAAGGAATGAATAGCCAAAAAAACCTGATTAAGAGGTATGGATTTAAAGGAAGATTATTGGATTAGGGGATCTATTAAGAAAGTTTATTGGGGAAAAAAGGCGAAGGTTCTACAAAAGTCGCACGGTCATCTATGTGTACTGGTGGAATGCATAGATGGTCGGAAGTGAAAGAAGAAATAAACAACGAGAAAAAGCGTGTTATATGGAGCCAAGGTGGGAAAGGTCAAAAGGTGAAAGGGGTGTAAATATACATTGGGTACATATCCCCAGATGGCTTTAGACAAAGCTATGAAACAAAGACTAGAGCGTAAGAAGAGGATAAAAAAAGAGGACTTACTCTGGAACGTAAAAGGACTTACGTGTGGCGAAGATTATATTTTAGGGTGTTAGTTAAAGACTACCGGACATTCCGGTACTATGGTTCCGGTACTATTACTTACTTACCAGAATCATATTTTTCCCTTGGTAGTTTGTGTTTATTCTGAAAACTTTTCATAACCATGGTGGTAGCTGTTTTCAATTCAGCCCAGATGATTCGGTGATGTATTTGCAATAATATAAAAGTTGCTGAAGTTTATTTTAACTGTTCATGACTGACCCGATAAATGTGAAATTTTCGTACTGTAATGTGCAGTTTGTTTTCTAAGCTTATTATTGGTATTGGTATCGATCTATATATATTTCACTAACGCATGTGGCACCGAAATCGACTTTATTTGTTTATTGTAGAATGGCAACAACGGATATAAACGTGATCCATGCATTCATGAACTATGAACCGTTCAAATGTTAAGCATCGACCTTCTAATGAAATAGACAGACAATGTGGGCGGAATTGTCGCAAGATCTCTGAAGGGCAAATCTCTGTGGACTTACGAATCGCCTTCTTCGATTGGCAATCGAATCTTGTTTTTGATCACGATGGATAATCACTTTAACCAATCAATAATTTAGGATTCGTGCTTTTACCCACAACCACGTGATAGATCTTCAAACCGAGCAACTGGAAGAAATAACATGAATATGCGGGCATATCCTCCGTCTATTTCATTTTAAGATCGATGATGTCAAGGCTATTGGATGCTTCTTTCATGATGTATTTTCAATGGCCAGCAGGTGTATTTCTGCGAAAATTTTATATTGATTGCCTCTCTTTAATCGAGAAAAATATTATTTTAAGCTCAGATCATTAAAAGAAAACGCGATGAAAGTGATGTAAAATAATGTACACGTATATTGATGATGTTGCTTTCTTTTCAACACAGATCGATCTGTGTGAAGAATGAGTTTTTTCACGCAGTGTGCTTACCTCCTCAAAAAATAACAGTAGCACTTGGATTACATGGTTGACTAACGACCGAAAAAGAAGTTTCCCTCAAACTGATACTGTATTGATGCTACAAAAAACTCTAATAGACTACGTTGCAGACGTTACTTTCCTTGAGCACAAAATAAAAACGTTCCTCTGCAATTTGGATTTGTCATTAAATTTAATTGAAAGTTTCAAGCAGCTCTTTTAGATTTAAACTGATTAATTGAGATTTACATGCCGTAGGCTTACAAGGAAGATATCATCCAAAAAGATATTTCATGGATAAATGTATGCATTCAGTTTTTCAATTGACAATGTTTGTAAAATATGGATTAAATGTTTGTGAAGGAAGTATTCAGAGCTAATACTCAATGCCATTTTGGATTTATATTACTTTAAATAATTCAATCTTTGCATTTGGGATTCCTTTCGTTGCTATTGCTGGAAAGCGGACGGTAAAGTTTAGCCAGTTTATAGAATCACCATGGCAACGCTTAAGAACAATAAAAGATAAAAAAGCTATGTTTGGAATGAAAATTCTAAATTTGAAGTATTGAGGATTTAGCATTCCGACTCAGAGATGTAGTTTTTAATAGCGTCTTAAGTTAAAATAAATGTTTTCAGCTTTGATAATCCTTGTAGTGATTGAGATTATTTTTGGACCCGGCATTGGAGTTTTAGCAACTCAACAACCATTTTATGGGTAAGAATTGTCAGTGGGATTTCAGGTCACCTGTACGACTTACAAAATTAATTCTTCGATAAAAATTCTTCAAAAAGAAATTTAAATAATAGATAGTTTGTCATCCTGTCTCATCGTCAATCTTGTCCAGTTTGTCAATTTATCTCTTTCATGTTTGTTATTAGTTTTCAAACAACAATTATGTTTTCGGTAGTTCAAAGTATTGTATATGTAAAACAACAGCTTTTCATTTTCTAAGCCATGATATATATTTGTGTTAATTCAGTTTGACTTAATCGACTTTTATTTGAAATCTATACAGTAAACAAATTCATCTTCTAAAGTTACTACTGTTAATATCTAATTCGTTGAGTGAAACGGAAACTTTACAGACATTCAATTAAGTCGTGCCCCATTTGAATAAGATATGGGCAAAAATAGCGTTTTGCGATAGTACTCTAACAAAGCATATTTGCTCAAATGTTCATTTTCCATCTTCACCTCCAAAGAACAGAAAAACCCAGATTCATCCATTCAGTATACAAAACTAGCAATAACAAATTTTAATGAATATTATTTACTTATCTTGTTGAATAATCTCATACAGTGGATAGTCTCATACTTGGCAATTATTATTTTTCCTGTGGGATTTCTCCCACGAATATTAATTTTTAAGACCCTTACAGAAAGAACTAGATTACGAAAATATTATAATTTATTGAATCTTATAGAAATCATTTTTATTAGTTTTTCTGAATTCCTAATAGCCATCCTCATTTCATAACCAGAGTCCAAGTTCATGACAAGGTAAAATATAAATGCATTTTTAAAGTTTAATAAGTTGTGTTCGTGTACTATGTTTAAAGTTGAGGAACTATCAACCGTTTATTCAACTAAGCATAGCGAAAATCTGGTAAAGTAAGGTTTGATACAAATAAAATAACTATTCTGTTACAAGTTTTTAAAAAATGTATTTAATTACGTCTTTAAAGAAAACTATGTACTAGCTTTCAGGTAAATGTATTTGCTGTGTGTGTACTAAATTAACTGAATTTAAGGAAACCTTACATTTTTCTTCAAATTTTTGGGAATAATTTAAAACATTAATTTCAGGATTATATCTAGATGCTGAAAGTGTTGTAGAATATTACTTACTATATCAGCTAAAATTATATTTTTTTACGAAACCTTCTCATTTAAATATTGAACTTCAGTGTCATTTCCAAGTTCCGTAGAATACAACAAAATAAGTTTGAGGCATGCAAAGATAAACTTTTCCTGATGAAAAAGCAAATAGGACTTCCTGAAACAATACATAAGCTTCTATTTATTTTGAAAATGAAATATTTGTAGTTACAGTGCTGTTGGAACACACAGAAGAAATATACAGAAAATTCAAATCCATATGAGAGTCCATAATATCTTTGTAATGTAATCTTCAATCATTCCAAATAACCCATTCGATAATTTTAAAATGTGGGATAATCAATGAAACAAATTCTGGAGCGATTATTCTGCTCATCAATACTGACAGATAAATGTTTTATTTATATTCTCTGTCGTTGTATTGTGACGTAAATGTTTTTTACTCAACATTTTTCAAATTGATAGAACTTGAAAAACTTTAACACAGGGTTAGTCTCTTAAAAAGATTTCACCACTTCTATGGTCACCCGACTCTTGTCCTTATAAACGCTGATTATGGGTATGGTCAAAGTAGGTATATATGCTACGATACCTCTCGATATTAGTGACCAGAACATCAAGATATTATATTATAATATTTTCTATCTAGAATGATTTTAAAGTAAAGGATTAATTACATAAGCATAAAAGTGATTATCTCAGTTTATTTGAGTACTGAAAACATTTTAAAAGGGCTGTATTTGCTAGAAAATATTTATGATATTCGAATCTTGTTTCTCGAGATTTACATTTTAGTTACTCTTGAATTGTTGTTGATAAGGTATGGAAATATGCGATTATGTGAGGTCGTTATATCAGTTTTTCTTCCTCTATCATTGTGTTGTCTGTCTTGTGTTTGGCGTACCTTGGCCAAATATGGCCCTTACGCCATAAAACCCGAAACCAACCAATATGAGGTTGTTATATCAGAGAAAAAAATTAATAACATTCATTCTTTTATATTTCCAAGTAACTGATGAATTTTATGAATTATTAGTTCGACTGATATTTTATTTTAGTACTACAAAAATTTTCTAAGCGTTTTAATATTTTATTTTTAAAAATACACAAAAAAGAAACCAACTTTCGGAGGGGCTTCGGCCCCATCTGAGGGCCTCTGCCGCCCATTTTCATTTAAATGTAAAAAATGTCGTTCTTCCCCTATAATCTCCAAAATAGTTGAATAGCCATTGGATAGTGACGTTACACAGTAAAATCTTAGAAGCAAGCAGTATTATTTACAAGACCCTACAATAGATGTCGCCACGGTATAAAAATCGCAACAAACCGCATGTGGAGATGTAGGGGAAGCAGTGGCAGACAAACGGTCTGCACGCACATCTGTTCTGACTCACGAATAGACAACAGGAAAAAGGTCTCGTTATCTGCGACACTCGCATATGGGATTTCCTCACAAACAAACGCGTTTTTGCGGACAGTGCTTCTTGTTCTTGCTTATGGATATAACCGATTGAAGTGCGAATACTGACATTTCTCCCAAGGTGAGTTATTCAATATTTTTAATCTTCGCATAGAAACAACAATGCTAAAAGAAAAATTAGTTAATTTTCTAACTTTTAGCCTTTTTCAATTGTTTACAAACTGCCAAACTAATTGAAGTCTGCAGTAGGTGAAATCGGCGTTTTAAGATGTTGGCACAGTAGTACTTAATTTCTAAGCTCCGTTTGATGATTAAAGTTTGATTTATTTTTGTCACTAGTAAAAATATTGGGGTTATTGATTTCAGAAATGAAAATTTACACTGAATATTTTAAATATTCGTTTTTTTTTTATCATGACTGTTAGCGTTTGTTTTAAAATTTTAGCACCTGGCTTAAGTGTGAATTATCCCATGATCAACAAGTGGTTGAGATAGCGTTTGTGATATACGCATCCTATTCAGAATTTTTTTTTTAATATTAATTGAAAATTATAGCATGCTGGGAGAAAGTTTAACATTTTTCACCATGCATTTTTATCTGTATATTTCAACATAAAAATTTAAAAAATCTTTAGATGTTCTCTATTTAATGTTTTATTGTTCGTGTAATTTAGGCTGTTTGTATATTGTAAATGTTTAATAAAGAAACATTGAGAGATTTGATGAGAAAATTGGGTGATTTCATGAATAATCTTTTTACATTAACATTCTGGTTGAATAATTATAAATTAAGCTATAAAAAAACTTGACAGTAAAATCCAAGTTGCTTCTATTTGTTACGGAGTACCTTCCAACTAAAGGATTTATTAAAATAGTAATAAAAATGCGGTATATGAAATTATAAGTAATATTTTTGTTTCTTCGGTTCCTTTAAATTTTCCTGTTCCTAGATCAAAATAGAAGTAAATGTATAGCATTATACGGCATTGCTTAGTTGGAGAATGTTAAATTATTTCCTGAATAATCGATTTCATTCTAAAATTAATTTAACACAAGTGGCGTTATCCTTGCATATTGGAAAAAGTGTAATTATAAAGAATGACACATAGTATTAGAAGGTACATGACAAATTTTGATTTTGCGGATCGAAATACTTCGTGAAACAACTACATTCTCCTAGTTCGTCTTTTGAGATTCAACACATTTTTAAGCGTCGTTTTAGTTTAAAGTTCAAATTGGCGTTTTGACAGAACAAGAGAAGATGTAATTGACCATCGGTGGTCAAATTTATTATTGCTCATGTTTCGTCAGAACTGCATTATAATTGTCAGAGCACTGCTCGCTTTGCCATTCTTTTTAAAAATTCATAATGTTGCAATTCGGTCAAAAAATTTTGAGCTTTTACAAATACAAATATCTCCGACTACGATATTAAGCTTTATTATTTTTCAAATTATAAGTTGCTAAAAGTCAAATTTCAGACACAAAATACAAATATTTTTAGAGATTTATTTGAAATTCAGATACATTTTAGGGATCGGATTGACTCAGTGGCTTTGCCCACTACGCTAACAACCTGTGATTTGTAGGGGGTGTAGGTTCGATTACTCACCGGACTTCCTTTGCTTGATGTGTGTTTATTTACTTCACGTTTGGCTTAGCTTGGCTAAATATGGCCTTGTACTCACATAACCTAAACAATAATTTCCTGAGTACGAGTAAAATGACTTAATTGTATTCGCGTATTTTTACTGATGTGGTTTAGCCTTATTGCTTTAATGGAAATTAAATAATGGGCATAAAATCCAGTGTGACGTCAATTAAATACCTACCTACCATCAATTTACTGTATTTGCAGGTTGGCCGATATCTGGCCCTTGCGCCATTAAAATTCAACAAATCAATTTAATTCCTTAGATTCTTTCGAACGAGACTTTAATCTATTTCTACAATATCATTTCGCTTTTTTAAACCTTTAAACTCATTAAATACGCAGCAACGAAAATATCTACCTATCTTTGCCGAATTAAATATAAATTAGATAAGTTAAAATCTTTCAACAGCTAACACTATTAGAGACATATTGAAATTACTGCTATCCGCGGGCACAATAGGTCAAAGGTTAGGTATCTTCCGAACGTTAAATTCTGGAATACTTTACTTTCAGATATTTATAGATCGCATCGTGTACTCTTGTTCTTTGAAAACTACTATAGAAATACCAAACTCTACTTTCCCCGACTCCCCATTTCTCCTGCGAGAATATTGATTTTCCGAAAAACAGATTAGCTCATGAATTCCTCATGACTCAGCCGGCAGGATTCCATAATGACTGCACTTGTAGACTGTCCTATTTTAAGGACACGAAAGGTCAATTTTTTAAAGAGCTTCTGAGTAATTGGTTTTAAATTGGCGTATTTGTAAACTTTGCTTTTAGTTCCAAAAAGATTAATTTTTCTGGTAATTTTAAAACTGATTCTCAACCTGTGGTGCTCATTAAATCTCATGGCCTCAAATATCCTCATGTGGGTGTCATGTGGAAGTTTGGAAGGTATGTATTTATTTTAATTAACGTCACACTGGAGCAACACACGGGCTATTGGTGATGGTCCGGGATCAATCCCAAAAGGAAAGAACCGAGAAGAATACCACGTAATTTTGAACCACGGTCAGATGAGGCAACACCTAAGCTGGCACCCCACTCTCCAAACTTCCACACCACGCCAAGAGGACATTTGAGGCCACGACGGATTTAATGTGCATCAGTGGAAGTTTGGAGAGTGGGGTCAGCTCAGATGTTTAACTCGTCATCTGACCGCGATTCAAAATTACGAGATGTCCTTGGATCTTTCCTTTAGGGATCGATCCCGGGCCGTCGCCAATAGCCCGTTGTGTTGCCCCAGTGCGACGTTAATTTAACAACCCCCTCAAATTGTGGTTCTTGTGCGTTTGTCCATTTACTTGATGGCGTTCCGCCCGTGCGCTTTAAAAAACCAACCCAATCAACCTGTGTTACGTATATCCCTGGGGATACGGTAGATCCCGGTCTAATTAGACCTCTTGTAGCAAAAAATTATTACAACGTCGTAGCCAAATCCCAGGAGAACATATACCCTTTCCCCATCTGTATTTGTCACAGCTTGTTCAAATATGACCCATTCCGCCATTAAACCAACCCACCCGTTTGCACTGTGTCCCACTTTCGAAGGCGGTCCCCTCTCGAAATAAAAATATGTATCACAAGTACTCAGTGTATAACTTGAGTAAATGTATATTCTCGTTTCTTTTACAATACCCGAGGTGTATTTATCTCCAGTAATAGTAAACGTGGTTCAAAATTACGTGGTGTTGTCCTCGGATCTTTCCCTTTGGGATTGATCCCGGACCGTCACCAATAGCCCATTGTGTTGCTCCAGTGTGACGTTAATTGAAATACCCCCCCCCCAGTAATAGTAAAACTTTATGGGCATGTTCATTATTTGGCGTTGTCTTTCTTGTGTTTGGCGCAGCCTGGGTATATTTCTTCTGTATCAGTAAAACTTACCATTCTGGACTCGATCTGGTTCGACGGAAGAGCAACTCTGGTGAATACAATCATTCTGTACTGACAATTGAGTCCAAGTATTCATTCACAAGCCATAGAGCTATTCATAATTCACGCTGATATATAATCCGACGCGTCAGCGGCCTTGACCATTTCATCATGTAACTTTCCCCTCTTTTCCCTGGACAGTGGGTGCATTTCGCCCCTTTTGGTCCCTCAGACTTCTCACCCTTCCCGTCTCTTAGTCCAATTAAGATTAGAGATGGACTATACAGTATCGATACTTTCATCTCGAAACCCGATATTTTCGATCGATCCGTTAGGAGTGGATCGATACTTTTGGTAAATATCGTGGCAGACATTCCGGTGAAAGCCGGGTATCAAACCGGTATCCGTTGAAATCGGGTCGGACCGACCCGAAATTTTTCCTAGGAGATGCTAGTCCGATACCAAGGTGATATTAACAGCCGGTGGGAATAAGGAGGAAGGGTTCAACGAGAAGAAAACCAGGGGTTCTGTAAAACGAAAATCTTTTTGAATGGAATCGAATATCGATACTTTTCGTTCGATATGTTGGGTGAATCGATACTATGGGCTTCGAAACGGATCGATCTAGAATATTGATATTTTGACCAAATGTGCCTATCCCTAATTAAGAGTATTTCTGACGACGGATTTTCGAGAGTCCTCCCCATCGTGGACCCTCCTTGTTTTAAACTCTCGACCATGGTGGTCTGGTGTCATCTCTGATTGGACAGAAAGAAGGGGTAAGATTCGTGTGAGGGAAGGGACGAAATTAAAAGGTGAGTCATTTTTTGGTTCTTAAGAGAACGGATTGAAAATTTTAAAGATGCACACACAACCATCAAATTTAAATCCATAATGTAATATCGTACATTTTTTCGTCAATAAGAATTTTGGATATTTACAAGTTGTTTTTCACTGAGTACGTCGCAGCGTGATTATTTGTAAATATATGCATAAATATTGTGATAACGGAGTTATCGGATTCAAGTGTTAGCATGATTGTAGTGGTGGACAATGTAAGGTTTCTCGGTATCGTTTCCGACCAGAATCTTACCTTCCTCCCCCCCCCCCACGTCGCGCAGCTGCGGATGTCTTGCGTGAAAAAGCTTAATCTTTTGAAAGTACTTTCCAATACATCTTGGGGGACGGAACGATCCTCCATGCTTAATATATATCGAGCTATGATTTGATCCAGACTAGACTATGGCTGTGCAGCTTATGGCTCTGCCCGTTCAGTGTTACGAAGACACGATACTGTGCATCAAATCGCACTGAGGATCTGTTTCGGAGCTTTTCGCACTTCACCCGTCGAAAGCCTGTGATTTGCTAAGCACCTTCTTGGACTTCGACACGTCTTTTGTTGTAGCTACGGCTATATTACCGTCTCTTGAGTCACCCAGACCATCCACTGCAAAATTCACTCCTGGTCAATTCATATAATCGTCTGTTCAGAAATCGACCTCCTTGTATACCATTTTTCGGGTTACGCATGAGGAATATCATAGATAACGCACCTCTTTATTCTATAGAAGTGGCCAAACGACCACTCTTTCCTATTTCGCCCTGGAGACCTCTAAATTTTACTTTTATTCAAATTTTTTCTGGATACGAAAGATCAAGCACCAATCCCTTTATTTATCTCAAACTTTTCATTTCTCATTGCCATAATTTTAAAGATCACACAGCCCTATACACTGATGGATCAGAATCGCACAATCATGTCGGCTGCGCCTTTGTTTGCGGCCAAGATATTTTCAAATTTTCATTACCATCAATCATTTCTGTTTTTCCATCTGAATTTTTAGCTTTATATAAAGCTTTAAAATATATTTCACACCTTGGGATTGTCAATTTTATTCTTTACACAGATACTAAAAGTGTTTTGGAGTGTTTGATGTCCGATTTTTTGAAACATTCTTTAGCGTATTAAATTTTTAAATTTAATAACACGCTCATCCGACGTGGTTTCCGTATCACATTTTGTTGGATACCGGGACACGTCGGAATTATTGGAATAGAATTGGTTGATGTCGCAGCAAAAAATGCCACGAACTTTAAAAACATTCGCGTTCCACACGATGATATCCGTCATTTTATTCGGGTCATCGTGTGGAACAAATGGCGGGAAGACTGGAGTGAACAGACAAGTAATAAATTTAATATATTTCCATCCATTTCACTCCTGCCGTCATTATTATCTTGATGTTCTTATTACACGTCTTCGCATTGGCCATTCCAGGTTCACGCATAGACATTTTTTAAGAACGAAATCGCTACATCGTGTCAACATTGTCAACAACCATTAACCATACGCCATATTTTAACTTGTTCACATTTTAAACATCTTTATCGTCGATATTTTAATACCTCAACGCCAATTTTATCAAATTTATTGGGTCACCCATCTCATCCATCGCTTTTTACCTTCCTTCATCATTTAAGATTTTTAACACTTTGCCTTTATGTTTAAATTTTATGCCGCCCATTTGTTTTTATTCTTTGTATTCCTCCTTTTAATGTTGATCTGATTATTCTATTTTCTCGTTTTGTGTTTGGCGCAGCTTATCCTTTTCTGGATCTTGCGCCATAAAACTCAAATCAACCCACCAGATTCAAGTGTAGGTTCATAAACAACCTATCATCTTATACAGACCCCTATAGAACTTTAGGACATTTGAGTGCTACAATAGATAGGCCGAGGTAGCCCTGTTGGAAGAGCAACGGATTAACAAACGGAGGGTTGCGAGTTCAAAACTAAGTCCAGCCAAAGACCGTCGTGTACGCTGGTGCACGTTAAATCTGTCATGGTCTCAAACGTCCTCACGTCGGCGTGGTGTGAAGTTTGGAAAGTGGGGTGCCAGCTTAGGTGTTCTCGTTATCTGACTGTGATTAAAAGTTACGAGCCCTTCTCCTTGAATCTTCTATCGGGATTGATCTCGACCCTCGGCAATAGCCCGTTGTGTTCCTCTAGTGCGACCTTAATTAACTATCCTAGATAGTACTGGTGAATAGCATGCTTTGTTGAAGTTTAATTGAATTAGTTAAAAAAAATTAAATCTCCAGTTTGAGTGGTCTTCCTCCCTGTGTGTATTTCTCTCTTCTGTGTCAGTAAAAACTTTCATTGTTTGTCAATTACTTGATGTTGTATGTCTTGTGTCTGGCGCAGCTTGACCAAATATGGCCCTTGAGCCATAAAACCCCAAAACCCAACCAACCAGTTTGAGTGGTCAGTTTTATTTAGAACTATGCTGATGGAGGGTTTTGTCTTAAAGCTTCATGAAAATTATTACTGTAGTAAACTGAATGTTAGGTTCAGATTTGTTAGTGTATCTCATATCCCTTGCAATTAATTTAATAAAGCAATGTCCCTACAAAAAGTTCAAGAATCTCATTGAAAATTGACGCATTTCATAAAAATAATTTTAATTATTTTCAAATCTTTTTGTGACGACGAGGGATGAACAGCCACGATAAAATTAATAATTAGAACTTGTAATCTTGATGCACAGGACGAATATATCAGTAATAATAGTTATTTTGGGTAGCAGTGGTTTGAAAACAGCGATGTTTACCAAGTTAAAAGTACTGCAATTAGATCAATGTTTTCATTCGATTGCTCTAAACTTGTCAAGACTTTTCATGCTCTGATTTTTTAATTTTCGATATGAATCGAAAAACTAGACCTGTTTCTCAAAACTAGACGATTTGGAAATAATAGTAATTTGGAATAAACAATAATTTTAGTTAAATAATATATAAAATGCATTTATATTTAATTTTCTAAAATAAATGAAAGAAAGAAACACCAACACTTTTTGATTGGGGGGGGGGGCCTGGTCACCCAGAGTCCTTCCCTCTGACATAGCCTATAAAAATACCCATATATTAGCCTATAGAATATTCCTGTAACTACCCTTGGTATATTTCTCTCTTCTGTGTGAGTAAAAACTTTTGTCTGTTGGTGTGTATGTTCATTTACTTAAAGGAAAAAGACATTGCTTGGCTCAATTTGACCAGATCTGGCCCTAGTGCCATAACAAACAAGCCAACCAATCATAGTTGATCAACGAGATGAGGCAGCTAAGTTTATTCACGGCATATATTGGAGTAAAGAGAACCCTCTGTTATCCTGAGTTTTAGAGTTTGTAACAAAATTTTGTCATTTTTGTACATTAAAAAAAATTAAGTTATATATAACTCTTAATTTATTTTTCATAATTAAAAAACTAAAATTTACTCCCCTTGAATTTGAAGTTATAAACTGCATCCAACATAACCTACTTAGAAATACGGCCTGGAAATTTTAAATAAAATGAGCTCATCTCAGGTTAAATTAAGATTTTAGTCCAATTTCTTGGGCACTTCCCTAGTTGATCAATGAGATGAGGCAGCTAAGTTTATTCTCTCTCTCATGGCATATATAGACGTAAAGAGAACCTTCTATGGTTCAGTGTTTAAGAGTTTATAACAAAATTTTATACATTTAAAAAATTAATTTAAATAACACTTTTAATTAATTCTTCATGATTAAAAATATTAAATTTTGCTCCCCTTAAATTTGCCATTCTAAGCTGCAGCTTACATAGCCTATTTAGATATACGGTCTAGAAATTGCAAATAAAATGAGCTATTCTCAGGTCAAATTAAGATTTTAGTCCAATTTCTTGGGCACTTCCCTAGTTGATCAACGAGATGAGGCAGCTAAGCTTATTCACGGCATGCATTGGCGTAAAGAGAATTGGTTCAGTGCTTAGGAGCGCAGAACAAAACAAGCAGGTCTTAACACGTAGTGTACCATCTCTAATGAATTCTAAGGACTTGGGATAATTAGGGACAGATAAAATCCGGACCTTTATTTTCCCAACTTTTTGTTCGTTGCGATTGAAGCAGACTCCTGTGACGTTGTTCACGGTTATAAATGTGGACGCTTTCCTTTGTGCCATGCTCTAATTTTTCTAACAGTCCACGGAGCGTTAAGCGGTTCCTTATGAGTATACACTCCTACAACTGAGATGGGCATACTTGATTGAGGAATTATGAGTGGATGATCAGTCAAAGATTGAGTGAGGATGTTGATAACGTTTCGCAACAGGTGTTGGTATTTTATTTATACGTATATACAATAACATTTCATACAAAATAAAGAAATCTCAGTGAGCCTTCCAAGTGGTTTCGTAGATTATTGCTAGTTAGTATTGGGATGTAGGCAAATTGTAACTGAAATACTATGGTAGCATATTCTTCTCGATCTTTTTTGAGTGGGTTCGAAGTGGAATTTTGTAATTTCGGGTATTTTTATTTGTTTTAAGTGACTTAACAATAAGACATTGTAAGTATAGTTAAAATGCTTTAATGAAATACACAGGTTCTCTTATTTTAATTTGAAAACCATGTGACTTTTTTCTACACAAATAATTCACGAATACCACGTAATATATTGTATTAGGAAGTATAGCTCACAAACAGTATAGCTCTTCTGGTATTCTTTTACTGACTTCTGGGGATATGTTTCGGTAGGTAGGTATTTTAATTAACGTCGCACTTGGAGCAACACAACGGGCTATTGGTGACGGTCCGATAGTTTCGAAAAATAGTTTTATTAATACATACAAATTTTAGATCCCCACTACACACATTTACCTTAGTTGTTCTTATCTTTAAATCAATTCCAGTAATGTTTTAAATGATTTGCGTGATTTTATAATGCTGGTTACTCTTGATCATGGAAAGTGATTTTATTTTCAATTGCAGAAAATATTTTACTTGTAAATCAGCAGCACTCATTTTCAATTTAACATCTGAGTTAAATTGAAAAATAAGTTGTGAAAATCCAAGTGAATGGCTGCACACGCCTTGTAACAGTTTTTAATAAACAATTCCAAAGAACTGGAACATTCTACGAAGACAAATGGGCAGTTTAAAATTTGTATGCTCAAAATATTTGTTTTGTGACAATCTACACAAAACAAATACACAGACCTACACAAAATAAGTAAGAGAAGACTACCATAGATTAAATTAATCCTTGCCTTATAATATCTGAAGAATTGATAGTATGCTTAGATTTCCAGGAAGTTTTTTCAGGAAACTTAAACTTGTGTTTTCGCAAGAAGTGCTGTAATCTCATTTGATTCATCTAAATATTCCATTTCAAATGGATGTTTCGTTGAAACAATTTCCGGACTTTCGATTACCTGCTTTGTAAATTATCCGCTATTTTCCATTAGTTAAAACTTTGGAGGATAAAATTAAGGGCCTTTCGAGCACTTGTGGAATAATATAAAACTTGCTGCCCCTTGTTTGCGATATCTGAGGTTGATTGGTCTTATTTCTGTTCCTTTAACATTTAGATTTAAGGCCGTATATCCCGGTTTAATTAGCCTTAGAGTAGGAAAGATGACCGTAGATCAACAAACCAAACCCTTTACCATTTGGGATTATCCGCGTTATTTAAGCCATTCATTACAGTGAATAATTGGATGTTGAATCTTCACTGTTCAGTTTAGAACTGACCATGAATTTGAAGTTCAATAAAAATACTCTTATCTGTAGCTTGATTGTTTAGTCTCTTAAAATTACACAATGTTCCTTTATTCTGAAATTCGTATATTTGTACACTCGTTTTCTCTGCATGAATAACGCTTGTTTCGATTTCGACGGGTCGCAAGTGCGTGTTCTGTTACACACTAACATGCCTCACAATTTTCTTTCTGCTTTTCATAAAGTCCTTTCTGGTTTTAATGGCAACGATCGATTCAAAAGCTCAGCCAGAAAATGACTTCCTGTTGGCGGTTTTCTCTGTATTGACGAAAAGAGAAGGGAAGGGCATGATAATAATAAAAAATGGCATATATATATCTGGCAACAACGTATGCAGCGGGGCTCACCGTAATTGGATTTGAATGACCGCATAAAACCATATGCCTATCATTGTGGAAGGCCATCGAGCTGTTTCAGCTGGTTTCAATGTCGGCGAAAGAGTGGACGAGATTGTGGTGGGGGTATTCAAGGTATCCGGCTTTCTATGGAAGTTGGGCAGTTCAGGCTCTACCGTTTACTGATAGGATTGTGGTGTTCTCTGAAAGCAAAATCTTCCGATGCAATGATTATGCAGCTACAATGATTCTAAAGCTCTGAATGGGAGAGGTTGAGGTCAGGGTGGTTTCCAACAAAAGAAAACCTTATTCATGTGGTGTGATGTCAGAAATGAGATGGAATCCATTGGTTCCTTTGTTTTATTGATTTATTACCGGATATTTCGCGACCTAGAGATGGTTTTGTAGAGCAATTTTGACAGCAAAGATAATCATCTTTTTCAAATTCTCGAATAATCTAATCACGTTTTCAATTCTAAAATCAGAAAAGTTAAAAATGAAAAAGGACCATTTGGGATACGAAATATTACATATGTACCGCAATTGAGACACTGGACATTTGTATTTCTGCCTCTGAATCTACTTAAATCGTCACCATCAGTAGGTTATAGATGTTCTGGTTGGAAATGTTCCTGAAGACACTGGTGACATTACGCCATCGACAATAAACCACAATGTTGAAATTGGTTCCTGGTGAAGAAAATGTTGATGAAAATGATATCACCGAATGACATGACATTCACGACCCGATTTTTGGAATATTTAACTGACAAACATTTCACTCAGATAAGCACTCAGATGGACCCCTTTTTGTTTCAAAACTACAATTTTTTCTGCCATATCTATCAAATGTATATAATGCTGCATATTTGTATGGTAATACTCATGAGTAACACATCTTGTTTTCCTGTTCTTGAAGAAGTAAATTTTGAGTGTCGAGGAATCTAATGTGTTACATTTTGACAGCCTCTACCGAAGGGTTATGAAGTAAGTTTTTACTATAGAAGGGGGGTAATAGCAGCGTAGTTAGGATTTCATTTTGGAGGACACACGAAATAAAAGGAATCTTTTTATGCAACGATCCGAGCTTATATTTTTAAAAAGGTACTTTTGTTACTTAATAAATGAAGTACATAAAAAGTGAAAAAAGCGACAAAAAGTATACAAATGCTTACAATGATTGTCTTTCGCAAATATTTAGGAGAAATAACTAACTTTAAGTAACAGAATCCTTATTCAAACCTTTTACTGGAAATTCATTTTTACTTTCGTATCACTTGGAGGATTGATGCGATAAGTACATACATGTAGATGGTGTTGAGTAAGTGCAGAAAAATAATGTCCATAATCATTTCTTTCGCACTTCGTAATTAATATTAAATCACTAACTGTTATATAATAATGAATATAAATCCATAAAATAAGTCATTTTCAGAATAAAATAATTAATCTTTTATTTGAAAAATATAAAATGCATTTCGATGGTCATAATATTTTGTTTAGATATTTTTAAAAATTAACGCTTTCGGATGATGAACTGAGGCTCCCAGAGATGTACCGCTGTAGAATGAATGTACAGGGTGCTTCTACATGTAGGACTTTAAAATTATTGTGTAGGACTAAAAGTACGAATGTAAACACTGCATTTAAACCTAGGCCAAAAAGTTTCGCAAGTTTAACAATGATAAATTAATCCGATTTGGTTCTTCCTAATTCAAGACTTGTTGATGGATCCATATCACAAAACTTATTTTTATTTATCACTGACATAAGTTTCATAAATTATTTTTTATTATTTGACAAAAAATTCAGTTTAGTCTCATAATTTCCTGTATTTTTAACCCTCTTTGAGGTTCAGTCATTTATCCGTTCTACAACCTAGTCTTCCCTGTATGACTTCTAACCAATTTTCACCTTTAGAATCTTTCCTAGGATTGTTTCAGCCAATCCCCTCAGGGGACACATTTGTTGGCGTGTACGGGCTCATCAACCCGAGGTACCCTAATGTTCTATTCTTTTCCCATAGGATTTACTGCCTCTGGTAAACAGGGGGTCACGATCCCAGGATGCCCAAGAGATCTTTCGGGGCCGTCCTGGCTCAGTGGGTATGCCCACTGCGCTAGCAACCTTCAAGTTATAGGCGTCGCAGGTTCAATTCCTGTCAGGTGCATGCATTCCTCCCTGGGTGTATTTTCTCTCTTGCATCGGTAATACTTTCATTGTGTGTGTCTATTACTTGATATTGTATTAGGTCATTAAGTATGAAATGTCCGATTTGGAATTGAAAGTTTGGTTTATTATATCCCAAGCAAGAAACAGTATAATTAATCAAAGTATGCGCCTAAACTATCAATACAGTTTTGCCATCTTAACTGTAGCTTGTTAATGCCGGAAGCAAAGAAGCCTGGCGAGCAAGTGGTGATAAAATCGCGAAAGGCGTTTTCTACAGCGTTAGGAATTAAATATTTTTCCTTGCAAGAAGTGGTCCAATGCCTGAAAGAAATGATAGTCAGTTGGTGCAAGGTCTAGGGAATACGGTGGGTGACAGTTTCCAAGTCCAGTTCCTGTAGTTTGAGCAACGTTATTCGTGCTACAAGTGGTTGAGCATTGTCCTGCAAGAGGATTGGGCTGTCTTTGTCTATTCACCAATCTCGGCTGCTTAATCCCAAGCTCCCTCATCATTTCGTCTAATTGGTTACAGTAGACATCCGCCGTAATCGAGTGACCAGGTCTCATGAAGCTGTAGGGGAAAACACCAGCGCTGAACCACCAAACAGAAACCATTAGCTTTTTTGGTGAATATTCGGTTTCGAAGTGTGTTTTGACACTTCATCTTTATCCAGCCATTGTGCCGAACGCTTGCGATTGTCGAAAAGAATCCATTTTTCATCATACGTAACAATACGGTGTAAAAATGGTTTGCCTTTATGTCGTGACAGCAAGGAAAGGCAAGCTTCGAAACGATTTCTCTTCTGACGCTCGTTTAATTCATGCGGAACCCATCTATCCAGCTTCTCAACCTTATCGATTTGTTTCAAATAGTTTAATATTGTTGGAATAGTAAAGTCAAACCTTTCTGCTAATTCATACGTAGTTTGAGATGTATCCGCTTCCATTGCAGCTTTCAGCTCATTCTCCACCTTGCTCTCAGGTCGCCCACGTGGTTCACTTTGAAGAACAAAATCGCCAGCTCGAAACTTCTCAAATCATCTACGTACTCTGCATTCATTAGCCACATCCTTGCCAAACACTTCGTTGATATTTCGAGTTGTCTGCGCTGCATTAGTTCCACGACGGAACTCAACTCATTCGAAAATAACGCGAATGTTTGATTGCCGAAATTTAATTTGCAAGTCAATTCGACAGATAATCACAAACCAAAACGTGCGTCTGAAAGGCTGATGACGTACCTTCACAATAAATAAAATAAAGAACTTTCAAAGTGAAATATCAGATATCTGGTATCAAACTTGGTACTTGAGGTAATCTTACATTTCATACTTAATGACCTAATATGTCGTATCTGGCGCAGCATGGCCAAATATGACCCTTGTGCCATAAAACCCAAATCAATCAACCAAGCATTCTTCTTGTATTTCTCTTCGTTCTTTCTTTTCACAATTACTTAACATCGTCTGTCTTGTGTTTGGCGCACCTTGACCAAATATGGCGCTTGCGCCAAAACAAAAAAACCCAACATCAACATCGTTCAACCAATAGATGTGGCTACTTAGTCATCAAGTGTGATGTGGTTAAAAGCAATACAACGCCACTTGGAAATCTCATGACACGTCAGAGTTAACCCTCCAAGTGGTTTGGACGATACTATCGATCAGTCGAAATCGATAGTCATCAAGATACTATCGATTTCTTTTATGTTAAGCTCACGATCTTTTCAGTTTTTTTCTTCCAATGACGAAATATTTCGACCATCCAGATCTGGTCAGTTCTTATAATGACCAGATACCTCGTCGAGACAACATAGGAGGGTTAAATATCTAGTTCTTAAAATTTAGGCTTTCGTTTAAGGTTTAAAGATTATTAATATAAATCGTATTTCGTATAACTTGGTCAGATCTGGCTCTGCCCTGGGCACATCTTTAGGTGGGTACGGGCATCACAACCCCAAGGTATCACAAACCCAAGTGATCTTTCCTCCCTTTCAATTTTACCTTCACCTACCTTTTTGCTTTTTCTTTCTCCCTCATTGCGTTGTCTGTCTTGTGTTTGGCGCAGCTTGACCAAATATTGTCCTTGCGCCTTAAAACCCAAAACAACTTGCCCAGAACTGTTGACAAATTGTAACTGGTTTTTACATCAGGCTGGTCACTACAGGGCTGTTTTCAATTCATATGAGCGTTTCTGGAGGGTTAAATATCTAGTTCTTAAAATTTAAACTTTCTTTTAAGAGTTATAAATTGTAAAATTTAAATCGTGTTTGGTATAGCTAGGTAAAAACCAACCAGCAAGTTTCGCATATGAAAAACACATTTGTAAAGGAAATTCCAAGATTGATTTTAAGTGTGTTCGAATCCACGGAGGGAAGGCCATTCAGAAAGCGAAGTCACCTTCGATGTCCCCCGGTTTAAAATTAGTTCCATTTTTCATTACGGAAAGCGGAAACGGATTCGGATTGGCGAGAGCCATAGCGTGCTACAACGCGGCGAGCGGTCGAGCGTTTCGGAGCATCTGGAAACGAGCAGATTGCCACGGAATACGAGTACGTCTACCAACACAACCGTCTACGTGATACGGGTGTCAAATCCGGCGTCGTTCTTTGTTTTTACAGTTTGAGGCCGTCTTTTCCCTAACAGAACCCAGACACGGAATCTTTTGTTCATGTGATCTATCCTCCCATTCTTCGACTGCGCGCTTGCGTATTTGTGAATTTTAATTTCCCGTTCCCCACACCGATGCAGTGTGAATATTTTAAAGGGGAATTCGGAGATAGTTTGCATTGGCGAAATACAGATAGCCTTGCTTGCTTCATGGGCTTTTACGGATCACTGAGTGTCTTGAAAGTTGTGTTTCCAAAAAACAGATGTGACGTCGGAAACTCGCTGGTTTTCTTCGAACTTGTAGGTACAGATGTTGTAGGTTGGACAATTGTCGGGTTTTGTGAGTTTCCCACACATAAAACGTGAAAGAGGTTACTGTATTAGTTTAGAACATGTCGACGGGTATTGAATTTTTACGACACTCTTTTCAGTGAATTTGCATTCATCCGTTTCATAAACTGTAAAACTTGATATGTAGATCCATTTGTTTTTTTTTCATTCAATTTAAGCTCCAAAAATTTGCATGAATCGCTTGTTTATTCTCCGTGATATTTTATATTAATTCCATTTTTGAAAGCTAAAAGATATTTTTATAACTTGATATGAATATATCTTGTTTTAATTAACGTAAGTACGAGTGTATGGAATAAATCACCTTAGTTTCAATCATTAAAAATAATCTTACAATGCTAACATTATGTACAATTTTTTATATTAAATCTAGATTTTACGAATACTTAAGCAGTTATTGATAACATTTGTACTTATCGGTATGCAAGAATTTTAGGTTAACAAGAATTGCTGCAAATTCTATTTTTTCACACAAATATATTAATAAAATATATAAAAGCGTAATGTCGCAGTTAACGTTTTTGTTTAGTCTTATATCACGAGCAACAGAAAAAATGAAATAATATTACGACAAATTTTATAAATATTACATGAATATTACGGGATTCCTAAGGCCAAACAATATGTAAATTTGATCAATTGATTTTATTTGTTTTCAATCCCTAACTTTTTAGATTCAATTCCCACTCGATACAGGCTAGATTGAATGTGAAAAATATCAAATCTAATTTGCTATTTTATGTGAAGTGAAACTTTATAATCCGATTGATCAATAAAAATTATACACTTATTTCTAAGTTATACAACTTTCTAACAAATTAAAATGCAACTAGAAACTGCGAATGCATATTTACTGAACAAAACTTACTGTCTTCGAGTAGAATATGCAAATACTGACACACGTAGCGAATAGCGATTAGCTTCTCTCCAAATAATACAAATTAGGTGTTCAGTAGAAAAGTTGAGTTTACTTTTTCATTACATCAAGAACATAGTATTTTATGTTTCTGAAAACTATCTATCTTCACATGGCACAGAATAGGTATGTTAGGTATAGGCGAAAAGTTTCTTTGGAAGATATCAAGTTGATATTCTATCACTGCCTCCAATTGTGAATACTAAGTGTAGCTTGTTTTGTTGTGATTGGATTCTAGAACTATGTACTGTTCAGTGATGAACTGAGATTTACTCACTAATAGAACAGAAAATGCATGCTTAACCCTGTTGGTGGTTGTTTTGACGAGGTATCTCGGTCACTAACAAGACTGACCAGATCTTGAACGAGATACCTCGTCATTATAAAAAAAACTGACAAAATTTTGGTTTCGTCATAAAAAATCGACAATATCTTGAAAACGAGATTTCTCTTCATTAGCAAAATTAATCGGATCGATTCACACCATTAGAAGTTTCTTAATTTAATTCTAGCCTCATTTGGAGTTTACTTTTTTACTCGAATTTTATTTGGAAATCCTTAGTAAAACTAAAACTGCATTTAAGAACGTCAGTGCAGAGTTCATTTAATCAGCATGAATAATCAATAATGGTTTCTGACACAATTTTAATTTCCTTCAACGATATGCTCAATAATTATTATATTTTGAATCCCTTGTCTTTTGGGGCGGTGGGTATGCCCAGTGCGCTAGCAACCTTCGAGTTGTAGGCGGCGCAGGTTTGATTCCTGTCAGGTTCATTCCTCTCTGGGTGTATTTCTCTCTTCTGTGTCAGTAAAGCTTTCATTGTGTGCGTGTCTATTACTCAATATTGTATGTCGTGTCTGGCGCAGCATGGCCAAATATGGCCCTTGCGCCATAAAACCCCAAAAACCCAACCAACCCTAGTCTTTTGTATAAGATTAGTTCTCCCAAGTGGTGGGTCCAAATACGTGATTTGTGCAGCCGAGTCTCAATTGTGTCAGGTAATAACTCCCATGCTTTTTACCTCTGGGGAAGATCTTTCTTAAAGTACCTACTGAGAGTTGTGTAGGCGACACAGGTTCGATTCCTGTTATTTACCCCGGTTGTACTTATCTGTCAATAAAACTTCGTGTGTATGCCCATATACACTATATGGACAAAAGTATTTGGACACTGCAGAAAATCAGGTTATTTTTCCTGGTTATGACTCGGTCCATTGCTTTATGTACATGATACCATGAACTCTGACGTGTACCTCGACGTTCTGGATAATTCGGCCTTGCCTACACTATGGCAATACTACGGCGATGATGGTTGTTTCTTCCAAAAGGATCGAGCTCCATGTCATACTGAAAAACGTGTGTTGGACTGGTTTCCTGAAAATGAGGTGAATTTGCTTGACTGGCCTGCTCAGCCCCGATCTCAATCCGATCGAGCACTTGTGGGACGAACTGGAGCGACGGGTACGACACCTCCACGCACGCCCATCTTCACAATAATCTCACAACCTTGCAAGAGGCATGGCGAGCTATTCCTGCACAGACTTACTGAGAATTTGTGGAAAGTATGCCTCGACGTGTTGCAGCTGTAATACAAGGAAAAGGAGGGCCTATCCGTTACTAAATAGAATAATAAAGCACTTTTTCTGAAAAACATGCAGTGTCCAAATACTTTTGTCCATATAGTGTACTTGACGTTGCTTGCCTTGTGTTTGGAAGTTTCGACAAAGCCTTCTTCTCTGACAAAAAGTATAGTGTTGAATTGTTTACAAAAAATGATAGGCAATTACCTACTCTTTTTGATTCAAAGTGGCGTAAAAAATAGTTTTTAAACTATTTATGCCTTTTAATAAAAATTAATACTCAGAATTATTTATACGGGTGCGAAATTATTTGTGAACATTTGCCAAAAGTTCACAACTAAAAACCGTTGAAATTAAATAAATCTCACAATCTAAGTCGTTTCACTAGCCTTAAGGCACACAAGTGCCAATCTTGCGGCTCACCGATTGAAAATCGCTGTCAGGCTAGTCAACAGAACAAGCAACTTCATTACACTGTAGCTATGATTTGGTTCGAATTTTCTCTAGTAGACGACAATGCTATGCTCCACAAAAGCAAGCCTAGTGAAGGACTACTTTTAAAATGAAGCTATTGAACGGATAGTGGCCAACGCTTCTCCGGATCGAAAATATTTGAGATGCACTTAGGGGAGAGAGCTGCATTTCGCGCTCCCTCCATGAACTGACGTTGACTCATTAAATGACGTCGAGCCATCTAGTCTGAAGTAATAAAATCATTACCCTCTGACAACCTGCATCACTTGACTCAGGAGATGAATCGTCGATGTCAGGCTTTTATCAGGGTACAAGAAAGTTTCAATTCGTATTAAAAACGTATGGGCACTGAATATAAATTTGTTTGTCGGATTAAATGTAAGGTATAGTTGAACTACTTCAATGTCAAATGAGATTTTTGCTGCACAAATAGTGCAGGGGGATAGACTAAGTATTAATTTTGGAACAACCCCTTTATTAGACTCATACTAACAATTATTTATAATTAAATTACATGGAAATTGAGAGACCCATCAAAAGGGTCAAGGATAAGGGGATGTAAGCCCATCAAAGTTTGAGGAGCTCGAACATGTATGTTCCATTATGGTTTTAATGTGATACTCATGTATCATGAGATTAGAAATGACAACATAAACTTCAAAAGTATTTTTAAACATTGAAAATTAAGTAAACCTTTAAGGTAATTTCCAAGCGACGTCGTGGCTCCGTGGGTTTTTCCATTGCATTGGCAACCCGCAAGCTGTAGGCGGTGCAGATTTGTTTCCTATAACTACTCCTGGTGTATTCCCCTCTTCTGTGTCAATGAAAAAATTTCCTCGTGTGTATGTCCACTTGTTAAATTATCCCGTTGTGACTTGGCGTGCAGCTTGGCCAAATAAGGCCCTTTCGCCATTAAACCAAACCCAACCAATTATGGAGGATCTCAGAGACGAGCTTCTAATTACAAATAGGTGAGAACCCATGATACAAACGTTCGACTCGCGATTGCAAAACTAATTTCTTATATAAAAATATAATGTTAACCCTCTGACTGTTCATACGTATATATCTACTTTGCAACCTGCAGTCTTCCCTGCATGGCTTCTAACCCGTTTTGACCTCCATGACCAATGTTTCCTTGCATTATTTCAACCTACCGACGTGGTTATTTAATTATAATGTGTGCGTTGTAAAAGCAGTAATACACAGCTCGGAAATATCGTGATGCTCAGAGGGTTGAAACTTATTAATGTCTTTAAGTATGACAAATGGAATTGAACTGTATTACCAACAGCGTCAAAAAAAATGCTTGTTATGAACTACGCCATTTCCTTTATAAGTATGGATGTCCCAATCTAGCTATTATTTTTCATTAGGTTTTCGGTCTTTGAATAACAAAACGCAGAGGGAGGTCATGGTCCTCTCTAAAAGCATTAACAGCAGGCAGCGCTCATTGAGGTATGCTTCCAGTGCAAAAGGAAAAATGTCTTTTGAAACGATGGTTGTTTGGAGCCAAGCTTTTCTAATATGCAAATGTGCAACAGGCGGAGGTGGTTTTGTTTCACATACGGAGTTTGTGTTCTTCATTTCCGGGAAGGTGGCGTAAATGATTGCGCTTGAGCTATTTTCTTTATTTGTAGCAGCAAAGCGCGTCGACCTATATTATGGGCCTAATGCCGAGGCACAGTTGAAGCTGCGGCCACCTCCACTGTGCTTGTGGGTGGATGTAATTTGGGGAACATAAATGCGCCTGAGAACCTGCGATAACAGGGTTTTCTTTTTCGATTGCGATGGGATCTTTTGGTAGGAGTGATTATGCTTTTGTGAGAGGGGATGCTTCTTATTTTAAAGTGGCACGGTTATCTCTTGGATTTCTTGATTCCGTCCCCAAAAGTGAGCTATCAAACGTTTCACGGGTGTAATTTTTTTTACTTCCATTGGGACCAAGGTATTGTTGATATCCTTTTCAACAATGGGGGTTTGGCTGTAGTTCGTAGTGATTTCGAATCCCTTTGACGTCGCCCAATTAGCCCTCGACAGATTCTGTTCTAAAAAACGATTGGAGTAACAATATATTAAGACCTTGTTAAGAAATAAGATCTCAAAACGGACTTTTTTCGAAAATTTCGATTTTTTTTGGAAGTTGTATTGGAATTTATGGAAATGAACGTGCTGATCAAGAAGCCAAGGAATTATTAAAAAACATCGATATATGTGAAAATCTTATTCCCAAACAGATAAGAACAGATTTAATCATAGAATGACAAAACCACTGGAAAAATAAGGAAAAAGTATCTTCACAAGACCATCTGGTAGAGGTCTAACTTTCCAAGTTTACAAGCTTGTAAGCTAATATTTATTTGTAGCTTATAAAATGTAAGTAATAAAGGTAAGAATGCGTGCAATATAAACAAAATATAGTATCTATGTATTTAAAAGATTGTGGAATCCAAAAACGCTTTCATATTCGTAAGTTGAAGGATTGGAATCCGAGTTTCGCAGACTCCATTATCAAACTACATTTCTAAGCGAAAGTTTACTAAATAACCAGAATATGTTTCTGAATTATACATGACAACGTGATTCTACAGAGATACATTCGTACATATGAAATTATTTTTTCTTGTTCCAGGTTAATATATAAGGATCAATGATGCATTTCAGTTTGTTGACCGTGAGTAATTTTTTCAAATTGCTGATACAGGTTCCAAAATGTATTGAATATTGTATTACATTTTGTAAAATTACAGTACAGTTAGATGTTAAACTCTAACTGACAAAATTAATTTCGTGATAACTACTTTTCATATAGCGGAATTACCAAAGTAGTTCAATTTAGTTTGAAATGTGAGTAACTGTTGTATTGTTTAAACACTACATGCATGCGTCCGTACACATACGTCTAACACTATATAGTACATAAATATATTTAATTTATATTTTTCGTATTTATTGATTAATAAGTATCTGGTTACAAAATAATTATTCAAATATGAACTTTTAGTATGGGTAAAGTCCTTTTGTAGTAGCTGTTGGAAAATACGTTTCCAAAATATTTCTGTATCATTATCAACTCACGTCATGCAAGACAATAAATTAAAAAGCTTTGTCATCTGAATGTCATCGACCCCTTGGGGTGACTGAAAAAGTTTCATTACTGGCAGTTTTTTACCAAATGAGGTCATATATCGCTCGTGTCTTGTATAGTTCCTTCATGCTCAATAATCAAATATGATGGTGTACTATTAAAAAATCTACTAATATCAATATTAATTGAAGTTTCATAAAGCTCAAACCTGAAAATTTTATTTCTGACAATTTTTTACCTGATGGGATCATGCGACTGGTACCTGTTATATAGTTTCAAGCTCAATCATAAAATATGACGGTTTGCTAAGTAACGACAGATAATTTTATACTCATATTTTAATGGTGATATTAATTTAAGTTTCTCGCAAAATTCGAAACTTTTTGTTTAACTGAAAAAAGTTTCATTATTGGCAGTTTTTCTGTCATGTGACCATATGTGTCTCGTTTCTCTGGTATAATTCCTCAGGCTCAATCATCAAATACGATGGTGAGCTTTTAAACAGTACAATATAATTTTGTACTCTTGTTTTAATGGTATTAGACTACCGTAAAACTCGAAACTTTCTTTCAGTCTGACAAAAATGTTTATTGTTGGTAGTTTTCTACCATTTGTGGCTCGTTTTTCTGGCATAATTCCTCAGGATCAATCATCAAATATGATGAGCTTTTAAAATAGTGCAAGATAATTTTGTACTCTTGTTTTAATGATATTAAATTTTATCTTAAAACGCGAAACTTTTCAGTCTGACAAAAATGTTCATTACTGGCAGTTTTTGTACCATATGTGGCTCGTTTCTTTGGTGTAGTTCTTCAGGATCAATCATCAAATATGATGGTGGACTATTAAATAAATAGCATCTAGATTACTTTTACTGATAAAATAGAAACATTACTCCGAAAGATTGACTTTTGAAAACCTTCTAGAGGAGAAAACGGCCCCAAAACGTGATTTCCGTTGCTGCCTTCGCACCTGAACCGGGCCCCTCATCTAGAACAATGGGACATGTGTTCCATACATGGTAACATTTCCTCATTCTGATGTGATGCAGTAAATATGGGGCTGGCGCTGAGTTTCACGACTTCACCATATGGGGCTATAAATGTTGATGCGTTCTACTTAGTGCATTTCACAGCGAGTGCTATTTCTAGTGTTGGCTGGAAGGAGTATGCGTTTGAAGCAGTTAAAATGCTTCAAAGTGTTAAGTATTTTTCAACCGATTTTTATGTACATCGTCGTTTTGTTATCAAAACCTGATAAGTCTTGAAATCAAAATTTTTTTTAGGAACGATATTAGACCAGTTGTGGGATACGAGTTTAAAAATTCTAGGGAGCTTCACAATTGATGTAGACTTAAGAACTTTTGAAACATAGTAAGCATATTTGTAACAAAATAATGTTAAAACCTCATACCCAAAAATGAATTAAGGTGGTCTTTTGTAAAACGACGATATAAAGATAAAGTGTATTTTTGGATTGGAATGCCAGATAATTTTATTCTCGTATTTAATATTAATTTGTTTCTCGTGCAACTCAGACTTGATAGATGCTATAGAGTTGAGGTTACCAATCAAAGCACAAATCAGTAGAAAATTTAATTTTAATATGAAATTAGACTAAGACACAAATAATAATTAGTTTTTATTACTAGAATAATACATACCAATTATATAATTTTGGAATGGAAGAATTACTCCATTATCATGTATGGGACAATCACACACATTTTACTGATGAAAATGGCGGTATCTTTTGTTATTTACTGATCAAAATGTGTTTGAGCTTAAACCATTCTCCCTTAGAGAGTGGGGTCAGCTTAGGTATTCACCTCGTCATCTAAAAGTGATTCAAAAATACGAGGATTTGTCCATGAATCTTTCCCTTCGGAATTGATCCCGGACCATCACCAACAGACCTCTGTGTTGCTCCAGTGTGACGTTAATTAACTACCTACCTATACGTGACGAGGTTATTGGGTTTGCCGATTGCTCTAGCAAAATGCGAGTTATAGACGGCGCAGCTTCGATTTCTCCCTATGTGTATGTCTCTTCTGTAAAGAAATTTCCTTGTGTACGTCCGGGCCGCGGTGGCCCGGTTGGAAGAGCAACGGACTTGCAACCGAAGGGTTGCGAGTTCGAATCCAGCCAAACACCGTCGTGTACAAAGGGGGCTGGTGCACGTTAAATCTGTCGTGGCCTCAAATGTCCTCACGTTGGCGTGGTGTGGAAGTTTGGAGAGTGGGGTGCCAGCTCAGGTGTTGCCTCGTCATCTGACCGTGGTTCAAAATTACGTGGTATTGTCCTCGGATCTTTCCCTTTGGGATTGATCCCGGACCGTCACCAATAGCCCGTTGTGTTGCTCCAGTGTGACGTTAATTGAAATACCCCCCCCCCTTGTGTACGTCCATTTACTTGACATTGTGCTTGACAAAGCTTGGCCAAAAATGGCTTTTCGCTATAAAACTCAACCGATCAACCTATACGTGACTCGAATCCTCCTATTGTACAGTCAAATCCGTAATGACATACCTCAGTCTGCACATATTTGTTAACTGGTAGGAAAGCCGAGGAAATCCGACAAAAAAATAATCAAAATCAAACATGATTGGATAACAAATTGCTTAACCCTCCAAGCGATTTGACCAATTTTGCTTATGACGAGATATCTGGTCATCAAGATACCGTCTATTTTTGATGACAAGATCAAGATCTGGTCAGCTTTCTAATGACGAGATATCTCGTCCATCAAGATTTGGTCAGTTTTGAAAATATCGAGATACCAACCACCTGGTGGGTTAAGTAGTCATGTCTGCCAAAGAAACATAATGGGTGGCATTCACCGAAAAAACGTATTGAGTCTTCAACAATGCAGTTTGGAGAACAATGATGCCCATTAAGTTGTGCCGTATAAAACAGCTATTTCGAATGAGGTTGTAAAGCAAAAAACCCGAAAAACTTCACTTTACTAGTAATTGTGTTAATGGTAAACCAACCCTAAATAGTTCTCGCTTGAAATTCTACTGACAGGTAAGACAAACATCATGCTCCTTTTAACACATCAACAATCGGTAGTCAATTGCTGAAATCACTGGTTGCCACTCGGTCAGCAGAAACGTAACATACCTGAGTGGGGTAGTATTGATAAGTGCTTTTCTGGGCGCGAGAAAATGATTCAACTTTCCGTTTTAACCTTTATTTCTTTGTTCCTCCCTTGGCCTACTTAGAAATGGTCGTCGAAATTTTATGGGCATTGTATTTTCCCGCTTCGCTATATCTTTGGGGAGTTGGGTTATTTTTGGAAACGTATTATTATGTTGTAGCTTTTGCTGTTACTTCGATGAGTTTTTCTGAAGCGTCGTTTTTGTGTGTACAAACTGCTTTTGTTGAGTTTCTTCCTAGATAGTGGAAATGGCTTTTGTTTTTCTTCTAGAATGACGAAATTTATGCGTTTCTTTTATTGCAAGAGTTTATTTCAGGTACTTTCGAAAACCTATAAATTTTCAATTCTACAACTTCATTTATTTAATTGTTTTTCTACAGAAAAATATCCAATTACACACGGGCCGTCGTGGCTCAGTGGGTATGCCCACTCCGCTAGCAACCTTCGAGTTGTAGGCGGCGCAGGTTCGATTCTTGTCAGGTGCATTCCCCCTGAGTGTATTTCTCTTCTTTGTCAGTAAAACTTCCATTGTTGTGCGTGTCTCTCTTATTTGATGTTGTATATCTTGTGTCTGGCGCAGCACGGCCAAATATGGCCTTTGCGTCATAAAACCTCCAAACCAACCAATTACAACAAAAATTCATGAAAAGATATACAGCTAGAAAATAAATAAAACAGAACACTTCATTGAAGATTACTTATTGTAGTGAAATCATTACAAAATATATTAACTTTCGAGAAAGAATTATGCAGTTTAAAAAATATACAGGTAACCCCTTTATAACACGGCACTTCTATAGCACGGATTCACTCTAACACGGTTCGAGAATTGGGAACATCCTCGTATAATACGGTGATTTTATGGAATGATTGGAACAACGATGCGAAAAGGACGGGCATTATGAAAGTTTAATTTAAATGGTGTAGCATGGGAATGTCCTAAGATCTACACGCGTGAATATTATCTCGAGATAAATTAAATAAAAAGTAACTTAGCTTAGGAGAGACATGGCATCTCTTGGGGATCCCCGCTCGTCATCAAAAAGAAAAAACGGCAAGAACGCTTAACGCGTTTCTTTCTCACAAAACTGCAAGGTCGTTGGACTGAGGCGAAAAAAAAAAGAGAGCGTGTTCTTCCTCTCCACTCTTTTTATCAGTTTTTCAGGGGGTCGAAAATCAGGAGAGATGGTCTTGTCAATCAAGGGAGCTGGACTTCCTGATTCGCTGTTTTTAAACTAGCTCATCTGTAATTTGTTAGACGAACACACATGACATGGCATGACGTAACTTTCTGGAAGGTTCTTAGCATAGTTAATGAGCGTCACTAGAGCGAGGGAGAAAACGGAATTGAGAAATAAAGGACTTAAAAAATAAATGGCATCACTGATCTCGTGGCTGTCACTCAGAGGATGAGGGTATCTTCCCAGAAAGAAAACACCCTCGGGTTAATAGTGCTTAGTGATGACGAAGAAAACATTGTTTAATTCATATTAATATGTATTACTTCTTAAGAAAATTTTAATAAATATATTTATCTTAATTATGAAAATATAATAGCATGTTTTTTAATTTTTGGAACCTAACCCCCCTTTTCGTACTAGTTCTTTGTTTCGTATAACACGGATTTGCATAACACGGCAATTTTTTGGAACATAACTCCCGTGTTATACGGGGGTTACCTGTATTTGTAGCAAAACTGTTACATACATTTTTAAAGGTTCAACAAAAAATAAGTGAGTTTCTGAAGATTTAGAGTCGAAGGTGAAAAAGTATTTTCGCAAATAGGTTAGAAATTACTGTTTTTCATCAAGGCAGCAGTTTTAGATATGAATGACATGGATCGGATTGGATTTTGGTGTTTCATGGCGCATGGTCCAAATGCGGACAAACTGCGCCAAACACAATACAGAATGTGATCCAATAAAAGTATAAAATATTAAAAATTAATGGTTTAAGACAGATAAAAGCGCAACACGTGGAAGAAAATATTTAATTTTGTTAAAAGATATGATAAAGGACAAGATTCAAATTTGCCATCAATATATATAAAACCATAGTTGACATGAATTGATATCCTAAAACATGTTGACCAGCAACAAAGTGTATAATTTAAAAAGATACGATTAATGAGTTGTGAATAGTAAAAACAAAAAATATCAAATGAGGTTGAAAAATTCAATGTCATTTAAAAATAAGATTTAAATGGGGATTTTCCCCAATCAAATCTCGTAGATTTAAAATTGTGCTTTTAAAAAATTTGATACGATGATGATTGAATGACATGATTCAAGGATTTAAATCTGTTTATTGAGACAATTTTAATCTTAAATCTAGGGTAATAAGAATTGAAAATACATTCTATTTAAGGTCGTTCTATAAATTCATCATGGTTAATATACTTTTTATTGAAGGAAACAAATACATTTAATAGGTGTTTTTCAATCTTGACTCCAAAGGTTTACTTTGTCTTACCTCCCACGCCTTGATATCTAATAAACATTGAAATTATGTCCATTCATATTTTTTTTAACGGTTTAATTAGAAATTCTTCCAATCTTGAATTGAACACTGGTTTGCAACTCATTTGTATCCTTGCATTACGGATATATTTCAATGGTCCATTTGATTTTCGCGACCCATATGACGAAGCTGCATAATTATGCTAAAACTGCCCTGAAGAATTCGTCGCATTAGTGAAATTCTTTAGCAGTCTCAATCACAGTAGACAATGAGAAATCAGTACAGAAAAGAAAATCAGGTTTAAGGATTTCAAAAAAAAATAAACCGAATCGCCTCTGCAAATGAATTGGATGCAATTGAAATGGACGTACAGAAACTAATCATGGCAACACGACTAAAGTATGCAGTTTTTCCATGCACTGTATTTGAAGTAATAATCAATTCCAGTAAGTGCACAAAAATGCTGCCTTATATTTGTGATTAATTTTATTGCTATTTGGGGGCGGGGGTATGAAATGTAATTAGTTATAAACGTGCCCTCTGGGGCACATCTTTAAGTGTACGGGCTTCACAAACCAGAGGTACTCTAGTGATCATTGCTTTTCCTATGGGGTTACTGTCTCTAGTAAACACGGGAATCGCACTCCAGGTATGCCCAGGGGCAACGGTAGCCCGGTTGGAAGAGTAACGGACTAGCAGGGCTGCGAGTTCGAATCCAACCAAAGACCATCGTGTACAAAGGGGGCTGGTACACTTTAAATCTATCGTGGCCTCAAATGTCCACGTTGGCGTGGCGTGGATGTTTAAAGAGTGGGGTGCCAGCTCAGGTGTTGCCTCGTCATCTGACCGTGGTTCAAAATTACGTGGTGGTGTTCTAGGATCTTTCCCTTCGGATTAGATCTCGGACCGTCGCCATTTGGCCATAGTGTTGCTACCAGTGCGACGTTAATTCAAATATCTACTTACCCGGGATACACAAGCGATCTTTTTCTGCTTTCATCAAACTACTATATTTAATCTCTTTTCCCTTCCACGACATTTCTTGATGTTGTCTTGTGTATGGAGCGGCTTGGTCAAATATGGCGCTTGCGCCATAAAACGTAAAACCAACCTTATTAATAAATTTAATGCGAGCTGTAGAAGGCGTAGGTTGGATTACTGTAACTTACCCGGTGTGTATTTCTCTCTTCTGCGTCAGCAAAACTTTCTTGGTGTGTGTATTGTCTGTATCAAAAGAACTGCTCCCTACACCAAGTCTGGGTGGTGATGGGCTCGTTCTTTCCGAGTCGGGGGCTCTCGGGGATGACTTCATTCCGAGTGTTGGCGGGCCATCAGACGCACATCTTCAGATGTGTACGGATTTCACGGACCCGAGGTACCTTTACAATTTTTCTTTCCACGTGGGGTTTACTGTCTTTAGTAAACACTGGTGTCGCGCTCCCAGTATACCCAAGCGACCTTTTTCCGCTTTCATTCCAGTATTATATTCCTCAATTCCTCTTCCCGATTCCCTTGAAGTTGTCTGTCATGTATTTGGCGCAACTTGACCAAATATGACTTTGTGCCATAAAACCCCCCAAACAACCAATCAACCAAGCGAATTTTGGCGGTAGAAAGAGGTAGTTTAATAGTATAGATCTCAGCGACAAGTAAAAATTTGTCATCAAGGTGCGCCAAAGTGACAAACGCGAATACATTTCTTCAAGCATCCCCTATGAAAATGATAAGGTTCGTTTCTACAACAGGTTGGGGAGACTAATGTCTGGAGCAGATCTCACGGTAGGCAGACAGTAGGCCCATTACTTGATGTCTCTTGTTTTTTGGTGCAGCTTTGTCAAATATAGCCCTTGCGCAACAAAACCCTATGAACCAACCATAAATGAATTTTAATAACGAATCAAATGTGTAACGACGACATTGCCATCAATAGATAGATACAATTAAGAAACTTTAACGCAGATGTTATAAGCGCAGGTCTGCAAGTTTTTCAATTCCATCTCCGCTGATAATGATGAAGTATCCTGTAAATACAAGATCATTTCAAAATGCACTGCATATCAAAAGTATATGGATACCATGTCTTTTTTCTGCAATTTTTTTCGCTCGCTACAAGATTTGATTGAGGAAAATCCCCATCCCCAAAACTTTTTGCATTTTTACGTTCAATTGGTTTTTACATCTCATCATTCTTTTTGCAAATTCAAAATGACTCATCAATCTATTTGATCAAATTCTTTTAAATTTCCAACCATTAAATTTTATGCATATGTAAATTAAGTCAGTTGTGCTGCAATCAATGGTCTTGTTTTTATCGTCGAACTCTTTATATATTTTTATTAACTTCTACACATTTTATGTTTTAACTCTATCTTTTAGCTTTTTCTTGGGATTGATTAAAAAAACATTGTACTTTTATTGGGTTATATCTTGTTTTGTGTTGGGCACAGCTTGTCCGCTTTTGGACCTTGCGCCATAAAACCCTAACATCCAATCTTTCGCTCTCGCCTCACTTGTACTACTTTAAGAATAAAATGAGAAGCTCATTGTGATAATGCGACTAAGGTGTGTACTTTTTATTCCATGCACTGTATTTGAAGAATTAACTCATGTAAGTACACGAAATGCTGCTTCATATTTTTAATTAATTTTATTTCATTTGGAATTATGAAATGTGTACATTGATGATCATTCCTCATTATTAAATGAATATAAATGATGTATCAAATATGAGTAACCAACTTGCTCATCAGTAGATATGATAGGTTTTTCTGTTAAGCTAAATGTAAGCGGCGGTAGTATTTCTGTACGCATTCCGAACGTGGTGCCAGTAGACTTGTTTCGAATAGAATTTCAGAACTTCACCAATAAAAATTCCAATGAATAAATTTCCACCCAAAAGCTATAAGCCTTAATTTGGCGAGCTGGGAGGCGGTGGGTCTAGAATGAATAAATTTCGAATTGATATCTAATAGTTGATTGATCACCATCAATTAGATTTAAACGCTACACTTCGCCAAAATGGCGATAAACTACATTTTATGGTAATCCCTATATCTATCATGTGATAGCATTTGGTCAGCAGAAATAGTATCTTCGAAGACCGTCTGGTTCATTTGTTTACACTGGACATCTCTCATAAACAATTAAAACACTTTAACGTAGGCAGGTACTTTAATGAACGTCGCACTGGAGCAACACAACGGGCTATTGACGACGGTCCGGGATCAACCTCCGAATGGAAAGATCCGAGGACAGCACCACCTAATTTTGAACCACTGCCAGATGACGAGGTCACACCTGAGCTGGCATCCCACTCTCCAAACTTCTACACCACGCCAACGTGAAGACATTTGAGGCCACGACAGATTTGAAGTGCACTAACCCCCTTTGTACACGAGGGTCTTTGGTTGGATTCGAACTCGTAACCCTCCGGTTACTTGCGGCTGTTTGCGAGTTTTTTAAAATTATATCATCGCTTAGAGTAGAAACTCATTATCTGACATTTTCCCGGAGACGTTTTTTTCATGATGACAAAAAAATTTTTTATTGTAAACTGTTTGAAAGATGTAACACTATCAAATCGTTTCTAATTTTTATTTTTGTGTAAATTTTTATTTATCCTGTACAAGGTCATTTGAAAATGTAATGCATGTCAGAAGGATATGGATACCACATTCTTTCCGTAATTCTTTCTTTTGTAATTTCCCTCGTTCTCGTCTCCAGTTGTCGTACAACTTTTTACTTTAAGAGTAAAATGTCTGAGCGCAATTTTCGTGTCTGCCCGCTCTTTGTTCCGATGCATCTGACCGTGACGCTGTGATGGATCCTCCCAGCGTTAAAAAGGCTTGGCAATGGGAATTGTCCGAAGCTACCCAATATTACGCGACAGCGTATGGATCGCTCGTTTTCGGCGTACTCTTTGGTAACGTTCCCACGGTCGTTGCGAAGCAATCGCGAAATCCGGGCTTTGCGAGCAATACTGAGTTTTGAAATTCTTCCTGAGTTCAGACATGCTGTTTGTCTGCACAGAAAAATCGGAATCGTAGGTATATGTTGAAGAGCTTCCAGTAATTGTGGCAATCGTAGGTGCGTTTAGGACAGTGAACCAACTACTGTTGTTTAACCCATGACCCTATAACCATTCAGTAGTAGACTGACCTCGTCAACTACTATCAGTCAGTAGTAGTTGATTCTCGTTCAAACCGTAGCGGTTTGAACGAGACAGTACAGTTGTTTTTACATTTCCCGGCCGTCTCCATAAAAATGTTAATTTTGTCTCGTTTTTAATTAAAACTCAATATACTTTTATGGTCAATCATGAATTCATAACCTATAATCTTATATCAATATTATGGATACCGGAATAATTTGTGTAATGATAGAGTAGCCACACATTAGAAAGGAAACATTCCTGTATCTGATACATGGGTTACAGATTTATTCTGACATGAGCAAAAACGCCTAGATTTTTAAGACTTAAAATATTGTAGTTTATTACTTGTCTTCCAGAAGTACTGCACTTGTTGAGAGAATATTCTCTCCGTCTACATTTCTCCTTTGACCACATGAACATGTGGTCAAAGGAGAAATCAAGATAAAGTGTTGAGACAATGAATGCTATATTAAGTTATAAAAAAATTGTGTCATGGAGTGTGAGTAGTTTTTAATAAGGTGCTGAAAGACCGATATTCGCTGCGTAAGATTACTTCATCGGAGATATTCATGGTACAATCGTGGTAAAGTAAGTACTATCGTGAAGTACTATCTGCAATGTCTTCCTAAATTTTTTCATGTGTTCTGTCACTGAAGAATCATAAGTTCAATATGTTAATGTAATAAAACTTTTATCGTCTTAATTTTAGGAATACAGAATATTACATGCCCGTCCAGTTTCTGCCATCCCTAAGTCCCGTTTAAGTCTCAAGAAATAGGTTAGCCTAGACAGTAGAGTAACTAGAATTTAACTTCGGAGGGGCTTACAATTAAAAATGGAATTTTTATGTTTAATTAACATCTTTCTAAATTTTTCAAATGGTCTTTATGTTATTTTTGTTACCAGACTCACGAAGTTTATAAATAAAAATGATATGATAAATTTAGTCGAGTCTCAGTAGTTTCAGTCTGCTTTTTTTTGTCGGGGTTGCCGTATTCATCAGAAAGGTTGCAATACTTGGTAATAATCGCAAAGAATTGCCAGGAGGAAAAATTCTAAATCCAAGAAAAATGTGATTGAATACAATTATTAATGGCTATTACAAATCTCGTCATGATTCTTGCCTCAGCTACTGATATTGAACACTGTCCTCCCTTAACATATCAGGTGCATTCCTCCCTGGGTGTATTTTTCTCTTCTGTGTCAGTAAAGCTTTCACTGGGTGTCAGTTACTTGATATTGTGTGTCTTGTGTCAATTACTTGATATTGTATTGTGTCTGGCGCAGCATGGCCAAATTGTCCCTTGCGCCATAAAACACCAAAACCAAACAACCCTTAACATAGCTTAAAACCCACTATGGTACAAACAAATCACTAAATTTCTGCGGCACACTAAAAATGTAACGATACTAACAAACTTTACGTTAACGCGGTACTAACAAGCGATTAGTAACAAAACAGTATAATTTTGATTGATTTTACAAAAAAAGGACTTACCTACGCTTTTCGCTCCTAAGTAGCTTTTCAAAAACAATTTATGTATGATACGTTGTACTAAAAATAACTTTAAATTATTTATACGGGTGTTAAAACTTGAAATTCTTTGTGACTTGAAATTATTTGTGAACACTCTTGTCAAATCTTCAAAACTGAACCGTTGAAATAAAATAAATCTTATACAATTTAAACCATACCATCCATAAGGCACACGAGCGTGCCATTGCACATCGGTTAGAAGTCTGATCTAGAGCAATGTTCACGCCAAATTTCCTGTTACAACGTTACTTTAAGGATTAATCGAGGATTTTTCAAAACGATGGAACAGAGCGACTAGATAATGTATCGCTGCTCCTAATTTCGGAAAGTTTATTAATGGTTTTTAACAAATATGATTAAAAATTTTGCTTTTTTGGTATTGATGAAGAAATTTAAAACCAATGTCCCGTCAAAAGACACATTTTTTATTGAATTAAAAAATAAATACAAATACACACACAAGGAAGACGAGAAAAACAATCTATAAACAGCTCATGCATGAATTTAATTTGTTTTTTATTTTCGTTCTTGACCAGTTCTAAAGTTAGTGTATCTATTGAATTTTCGAAGTCTTATCCTAATGTGTTTCCATAGTTTACCAAAATATATCTGGTCAAGTTCCCAAGGGCAAGGACCTAGCATTTACGAAATCTATCTTGATAAAGTCAGTAAGACAAAGTATCTTGACTGTCAGATAAAATGGCACAATATATTTTAAACGATTTTATTGTTTTTAACCTGCTCTATTCTACCGAAGCATATAACATATGTACTAGTCAAAGTTACCAGTAAATTGTTGAAGGCATTCAAAGCGATTTTATAGAATCTTTCCTTTCGTGTCTGTAGCTTTATAAGTATTCATGCTGGACTGAGAGCCTTCGAGTTGGGTAGATTTAAAGCTCGAGAATGTTCAAAGCGCTAATTATGAGCGTCGTTACGATGTTTAACCAACCATTTGTTGGAAATGCTGGGCGTGTTCCCTGAAATATTGTGCTCTGCATTGCTTTAATTGTAAAGCTAACAGCTCTGAGTTTACCTTCTCTATGCTCGCTGATGCATAAAGTATGTATAAAGAGCACCAACATTCACCTAAAAATAAATCGGGCCACACCCTTTGGGAGATAATTTCTGTAAGGTTTAGAAGGGTGGAGTTGGAAACACGGGAGATCTGTTCATTTGCAATCCCCAGGACTTTCGTTTTTCGTGAATTCCGATGCTGGAAATACTTTTCGGTAGAGTGATGTTTTTTCTTTGTAGAGATAAGTTCAGAGCATTTGAAAAAATAAGTACGAAAATGTAGAGCGGCATTTCTTATCGGTAAGCGAGTTCTAACGAGACGTGGTTTAGTTTGGTGTTTCTTTTTATGGAACTAGCTGTAACGTATGTATCACAAAACAGCACAAATATCTCCTGAACCAGCTACTTTTGAGTCATACTTTGAAGCCTACCGTACTTTGAATTATGCCCAACAACAGAAGGTTAAAAAATTGATCTTTTTTGATGTGCCATCTTAAATCGAACTTAGTTTTGATATTCTTTTTAATAATTTGTTTATGCTGATTATTAAATAAGAAATATTTTCAACCATGAGCGCGAGCGTTAGCGATTTTCAAACTCTTTCTGATGCCTCCGCCCAACTGTTTTCTAGTATTTCATCCTGTCTTCCCAATTTTTAGTCGTGTCCTTATCTACTATGGTCAAGACAATGCAATCACTTTCTTGCACTAGCCATTGAATTTTTCTACATCTGGCCAGATAACTCTCAGCTTTATTGTCTGCACTTAACTAGATAAGATGAAAAAAAATCGAAAAATACGACAAAAGCGGGGAATTAATCCCCCTAGTCAACGAAATATCTCGTCATTAGCAAAACTGACCAGATCTTGATAGACGAAATATATCGTCATTACATAAAAAACCTGACCAGATCTTGATCTCATCAGCAAAAAATTGGCAATATCTTGACGAGATATCTCGTCGAAACCACTTGGAGGGTTAAGACATAGTGTGCGAATTCATGAAATAAAAGTTTCACTTTTGTGTGATATCCAATTGAATAGGGGAACACTTAATACTTTTACAGTACTTTCTATCTTCAATTTAAATATTCTTACTACAACGGAAGAGGAAGAGCTGTGAATCTAAGACAAAAAATGGACAACTATGATAAATCTCAAAAATGTGTCATAAATATGTAATAATAAAGAAATATACACAAATTGAAGGCAAATTTTGTATTGCTTCCTTTAATTTTAAATATCAAGGACTGTGTTTTTAATTTTTTCAAATACCAAATGTAAAAAAGGACGAAATGCTCCACCAGTGGATAACTTAATTTTTCAAAAGAATTCGAATTTTCTTGAGAAATTTATATGCAGTTTCGGTAGAATATCGTAATTAATGTTAATGTAGGTTTATTGATTCTTATTCATATAGATTTCGAGTGCTGAATATGGCTTGCATATTTCCATGTCTTTATGGTTTTTATAATTATTTCTCTATTTTTTATTTCTAAACCCAAGAAAGAATCGAAAGGAATGATGCAGCACATGTCTGCGTTGGTCGCAACGATGATATAATTTCGGTCGAAATTGAAAAATCCGCAGTCCATTCGACGAATTTGATCTTTCTCTGCAGTGACTAGTTACTTAACAAGCACTGCGATTCATCAGGAAAGCACTTTCTGAGCAATTATTAGCCTTTTTATTTATGCAGGGATTTTCATAATCTGAATCTCCGGTGGTCTCATCCAACAGATCTGAAATTAGGCTGATCTCCGTTATCATCGGTGTTATCAGAAGTTTTGTTTCCAGAGACTTTTTTCAAGGCTTTCCGATCTTGTATTGTGGATATTTAAAGATGTTATTCATGCGATTCTATTCTTTAGAAATTAGGTATTATTGGTTCTGTGTCAATTAAAAATCTGACTCTACGATACCTGTTACGCGGCTTTAGTTTCTGAAATTTTGATTTAGAAGAATAGCTTAAAGTTGCACTTAGTTAAATTAATATTTGAAAGTAAAAATAAAAGCCAACTAAACTAATCATGTTTCATGAATGTTCAATTGAAATGATTGGTTGCAGTCTATAAACTAAAAATGAACCCCTAAATCCTTTTATGCGTAAAATTTTGGTTGATTAAGAATGTTTTTAAAACAGTCTCGCTAAAATGTTATTGTTGAGGTTTTAAGCAGATTGAGGGAAAGTTTATATAAAATTAAAAAGTTAGAAAACAAGTAAACATTTTAAAATCAATTAAAACAAACTATCGAGGTTTACGGCATATATGAGTTTTCCATTGTAAACCTAAACAAACTACCAGAAGAAAAAATACTGTTGGTTAAGAACTAATTTCCTCTATCAACGATTTGGCGACGTTTGGTTAATTGTTAATTTTTAATATAAAGTGACATGCTGAAATTGAATTAGAGTTGCGACATTCCAATTTCGCCGCAAGTTATGGAACATTGAATTTCTATTGAAATAGAGTATATGAGCGCAACTTCGTGATCTCCGGTTGAAGGTCACGGGGTATTGGGAAAGAAAGCACTAAGCCTAATGAGGGTCGAACTGACGAAGGTATTGAAAAACCCTAGTTTGTACTTTGATAGCCAATCGGCCCAAGTTGATTCCCAAAACCACGTGATCTACGCTTCAGACATCTTACGACAGAGACTCCGCCCATATGCACCGTCTGTTTCACTAGAAGGTCGATAGTACGAAAGATGTTACCAAAACGTTAGCACCCTCTGTATTTAGTTACAAAAAACTCATCAAATGAAACTATTGAGACTTATACTCACGGTAGAAATAACAAAAATTCAGGCCAATTGAAACGAACTAGAAAGTACCAGACTTGTTGAAAATTAAAATTAAGAAAATAAATTAAAATAAAAAATTAAGAAAATTTAAATTAAAAAATAATATACGTTCTCTCAAAAATTTGGAAAAAAATACCGTTGATCTTTTTGATAATTGAAAAGGTAAGCAAATAAATACCGTACTGTTACTATGATTCTTGGCATTTCTGCGCACAAACTATTTACAGCATCACTAGTAGATTAAAATGTTGTTAAGCTGCTGTCATTTCTGTCAATGCTGAAACCTTATACTGGAATCCGATTTGATGGACATAAAAGCCATTGGAATGTTCAGATTAAGATAAATCACTCATAAGGTTTCTGAACGCGTTCCATCTTTCTATCTCTACACTAGAAGATTAAGAAGTTATTGAATGGCAAGGCAAGATATGCATCTGAATGATTACAGTTTAACAGATCACAATAGAACTTCTGTAAAATGTTGGAAATATACATAAATCATTACTGACTGGATAATCTTTTAAATAATGATTGATGTTGTTGTTTAAATTAGATTGCCATAAGCGAAAGTGTTTTGTTGAATTCCTTTGAAATATCATAAAAGACAAATCCATGAGATGTGCCTCTGTAAATAGGTATGTTTATGCTAGTAAATTCGCAAGATTCGTTAAACAAAGTAATGCAGATGCAAAAGCATTTAAGTAATCGTATGACCGCTTTGCTCTAAGAAAACTGCTTCCAATTATTTAACCTTGGCGAAATATGACCTTTGAGCCATAAATCCCAACCAATCAAACAATTCTTTTAAATCCCAACCAATCAAACAATTATTTTAAATCCCAACCAATCAAGCAATTATTTAACTCATTGAGTGGGATGTCCTGCCTCTCACCTCTGAAATACCTAAGGCTGGGTATATAAATATTCTAAGTATATAAATGCTGCTAAGAGAGGTATAATCTCCTAGTTGATATTCAGACGTTAATGGCATTTGTTTCTGGACTTACGTGGAATGTTTAAAGATTAACACTTATTAGAGGGGATTCACTATGTGAGGTTGTTAGTGAAGTTTCAAAGGTAGCAAGTATTCAAAAGTAGGGCCGGACTTATGCCGCCTGTATGCTAACCAATTACTTGACATTGTCTTGTGTTTGGCGCACCTTGTCAAATATGGCTTATACGCCATAACCTAACCAACCAAATATGACCCCTTGCGCTATAAAATGTAACTAATCTATAAGCTAACCTGAAGTTTGCCTTTCTATTGCAGGTTATGATTATCTGCTAAATTATTGTGTTTGGTCTTCTGCTTTTATGCAATGTTGACTCAATGAACTTATGTATAGTTTTTGAACTTAATACGAGGCTTCACAATCCACTCACCTACCGCTATATCCCCGGCGATTCCCAAGCAATCTTCATGGGTTCACTGCGCGAACCTGATTGCTTTGATTTGCTTACAGTTCGCCCTAGCATTAAAACATTTGGCAAAAATTTTGTTCAACAAAAGTACCAATTTGAGTTGTATAATCTAATCTCCTGAGCGTCGTAGGATCTAAATGTAGTGTTTTGCTTTTACTCAACAACACATTTGATTAACTAGCCACATCCATTGACTTAAATAATCCCAGGAAAGATTCTATTGGTCGATAAGTCAAACTGGTAAGGTGGATGAAAACTAGGTTGCGTGATGGAATTATGCATGGTCCTCAGAGGTTTGATAAGTGTTTAAAAAATCTTATAATGTACACATAAGGATTTCAAAATACTGATCATATATCCAGAAAACAGTATGGCTCTTAGGAGATAATTATAGGTCATTACGACATCCTCTACTCGATATATTGTGGGGTCATCGCCTTGGCCCAATGGGTTTGTCTACTGCGAGGCGTAGGAGCACAGGTTCGATTCCTCACTGGGTGTATTTCTCTTCTGTTTTAGTTAAACTTGTGTGCGTTTGTCCATTTATTTTACGTTATTTGCCTCAAGCCAAATAACGTCAAGTTTTTGGTGAAATAGCCATAAGATCCAACTCAACCAACCTTGATATATTGCCTAGATAACGTCTTAGTAACTTTTCAAATTTTCCGATCAGCAAAATAAAATTTATTAAAACACCAGGACAACTTTTATTTCGGAAGTACCTTATAAATTAACATTTTCAGTTTTCTTTACCTTTCGTAGCTTTCCTTTAAGGATTCATTTGGTAGTTGATTGTGCTTTCGTTCATTACGAATGTAACACTTGACCGCGCAATTTGAATGTTTTTATAAAACATGTATATGAAACTATTCATCGGATTTGTTTTCCGTTAAATTTAGTTTAAAAGTGTATTTTCCACCGGCAGATTTCTCCCCTTGGTGTACTTCTCTCTTCTGTGTCAGTAAAACTTTCCTTGTGTATGAATGTCCATTTACTTGACTGGTAAACATTGCTTAGTGCATCTTGGCCAGATCTGGCCCTTGCGCCATAAAAAACTAATAAAACCACCGGCAGTCTTAATTCGCGAGCGGAATCGATGCTTGTTTCAGTCATGGCCAAACTGCAAACGAGGCCATGTTTTCGCCACGAAAGAGAAATACACTCGGCGCCAAAAAATCGAAACACTCCGAATCCATTGTTCGATCGGAATGAAACAGCGTGTGTGATAACACTGCAAATATATAAACTCACAACCCAAAATAAAAAATACTTCCCTTTTGAACTAACGTTATCAAACCTTTATCAAACTGTAAAGCACTTAATATCTAAAAAAAGTTCAAGAATTCCAAAAACTTGTTAACTTGGACTTTAATAATATATTTTGGAATGAATATAGATCAAAACAAGCATTTAGTAATTGTTACAAAAAGCAAGCATAACTACGGATTTAAGAGGATCCCAAATACAATATTTAGTCTATATCACATTGAGGATATAAACTATTCTGCCCTTTATTTCGCATTCAAAACAACGTTCGCCTGAGCACTTTGCGGGATGTGTTTTAGGTTTTTCTGCGTCACCGGAAAGTTCGCATGGCACTAGGCCGACATGCTGAATTTGGATTCAAGTTACATGCCGATTTACGCCCCCAAGTTACGAGACGTTGCCAAAACACTTGGTCCTCTGTATTCAGTTTTTCCGAAAAACGGTCACGTATGCAAAGGAATGATATGTACTTCAAAATGTTCTGATTTTTACCTCGTATTTAGAAAAGTTTGGCCTCATTATTAATAAAAATAACAATGAACTTATTTAATAAAGGTTGCTTTCATGTACTACAGTAGACAGCTCATGATAACAAAGCAATAAATAACTTGTCAAAGCAGTAGAAAATTGCTCTAAACAAGTTTACTCGTACATTGATTTCCGATACAGTTGACAGCACTTTTTAATCGAGGTCACATGAAGTTTCCTTTAATGTTTCTGTATATTGTTGGAGTAACTTTTCATTTGACTGGAAGAAAATGAATTTTTTTATTTCACAATTTGGTCATTTGGTTAATTAGGCGTGCTATTTCTCTATCGGAAATTTGCAGGTTCCTGTTCAACTTTTTATACTTATGACTAAGGCTCGGATTTTGTTGACATGTCAAATTTTGTTAGAATTTCGTAGACAATGCCTGCATAGATAAAAATCCAGTTTATAGTCTCCTATTTTTAGATATGTACAGGTTTAGATGAGTTTACGAGATTTCTAAGGCGCAATGTTCACTTTTTGAGTGTTGGAAGTGGTACAAAAATTTGATTAAAACTCAAGACAAAACTAAAGCAATTTCAAAGGACCCATTTTCATCGCGGTTTCGTTTTTACCACAAAGCACATTAGAAATGATTCATCTGAAGTCTGGGATCTACCCTTCACAGGAAAACACCTCTTCTACGCCTTTATCCAGTGGTGGGTGAATCATCGACATCGGAAAGATAAGGACTAATCTACCTCCCCTCAGTTTGGTCAGAAAATAAGAGCGCGTTGCACAGAAATCGGCATTATTTGTTGTCGAATGGTAACGGAAATGAACAAAAAATTATAAAGAAATTGCTGGATTCATCCGCCAATTTCGCCGCTTAGTTTAATATGCTCGATTTTAGCTACGAAACTGCATAATATTGCTAAATCTAAATGGAATATCTCGCCACTCCAATGAAATTCTTCAGCAATCTGTTAACATAAGGCAATGAGAAATCTGAAAGATAGAAATAAACGTAGGAACGAAAATATGAGCGAAAATAGGTTTAGCGTCAAAACGTGCCGAATCTTTGAATAATTGATTGGGATGGAATTAAAGTAGGTGTTCAGAATGTAATTGTGGTAGGGCGCGTTTTTGGTGTGGACTTTCTAGGTATTAGATTTTAACAAGAATAAGCGAGCTTATTGGATCACTTGCTTCAACAAACAACTTTCTGTGCTTAATGGCGCATTTTTAGGTATTCATAATATTCTGGGGGCCGTCGTGGCTCAGTGGGTATGCCCACTGCGCTAGCAATCTTCGAGTTGTAGGCGGCGCAGGCTCGATTCCTGTCAGGTGCATTCCTCCCTGGGTGTATTTCTATCTTCTGTGTCAGTAAAACTTTTGTAGTGTATTACTTGATATTGTGTCTTGTGTAGCATGGCTAAATATGGCCCTTGCGCCATAAAACCCCAACAAACCAACCATAATATTCTGGTTATAATGCATAATGAAATGTAATGTATGTGCAATCCAAGACCGTTCTATTGAAATCTGTCTTAAATTTCTAAATTCGTTATATTTGATATATTGTTTAATACAAAAAACTCTTAACATTGTAGAATATGAAAAATACTTTTGCTATTATCCAATAGATCCAACAAATGAGCAACCTTGGAGCTTTGAGATACCACTAGTACATGCATACAGTTTTATCTTCTTTGCGTGGTTTGGGGATGTTTGTTTTGTTATTTTTCGGTCATTTGTACGCCAGGACAAATTTGACCACGGTTTGGGTAGGAAGGGGTTTGAAATGAAAATGTTACCCAGTAGGGAATTTCCAAGTACATTATCCTCCAAGTGTGTTCGACGAGATATCTCGTCCATCAAGATCTAACCAATTTTGCTAATGACGAGATATCTCGTCCATCAAGATCTAACCGATTTTGCTAATGACGAGATATTTCGTCATCAAGATTTTACCGATTTTTGATGATGACGATATCGATATATGGTCAGTTTTCTTCTAATGACGAGATACCTCGTCACCAAGATCTGATCCATTTTGCTAATCATGAGATACCTTAGAGACAACCACCCCAGAAGGGTTAACTACCAGCACGGGGCATAATGATTCATTTATCTCGATATCTCGATAGGAATCAATTAATCCTTTTCAATACACATGACCTAGTCAAAAAGCAGAAATCTGAAGCAATGAAAATTTCTGAACGCTGAGCTCTGATGTCATGAAATTTGCACAGCTCATTTTGTGGAATTTCTAGACCAATGAAGCTATTTCCGTTTGATACGACGTTCCTTAGAGCCATAGATGTAAAATTTTGTACATAACATTGCACAGGAGACCAATATTTAGTCCAACTTCGAACCAACACAAAACCCCAAAAGCTGTCACGAGACGAGAAATCGTAAGAGGAAAGAACACAAGTACGTAACGGACAAAGCTAAAGAAAACTGTTCGTAGAAGCAAAGAAACTGCGGAGAAAATAGGCGCGACTTGGTTTGTCTGAAGCTGCAAAAACTCGGGCAAATCCGGGTAGTAAAGCTGGTCAGATATAAAATCAAAGATGATGTGCTTATTTGTCAATCAAATCAACTGAAAATTAACCGAAAACATATTAAACTTTAAATCTCGGGTAATTAGAGGGGCCGTCGTGTCTGAGTGGGTTTCTGCACTTCGCTTGCAACCTACGAGTAAGCGGCATAGGTTTAATTCCTGTAATTTACATTGGGTATATTTCTTCTGTGTCAGTATAACTTTACTTGTGTATGTATGTTCATTACTTGACGTTGTATTTCTTGTGTTTGGCTCAGTTTAGAGAAATACAGCCTTGCCTGAAAAGATTAGAAATGTCCTCAATATATATATATACTTTTTACCTGATATCATGGATTCGATGACTTGTCATTTTCGTGACTAAACTTATAAAGTTACAAGTCTCCAAACACGAACGTTCTAACAAGAATATCTAAAATGGGACAGATTATACAGCTTGTTTTCTTTAACTGAAGTTACTTTTTCGAAGATATCGAATTCTCATTAAACCAGAAACTTGGTATGTGCCATGGAAAACAATGTCGATATACTTATTACGCATCGAAATACTTATTGTTCGTCGTAGCACGAATCTAGGATTTCACATTTAAAACGCCTCTATTGGGTAACATTTCTCTAGAGACAATGTATACTTGTAATTATGTTTCTTATATACCATTGTGTCATTAGTTTGAGAAATAATTGAGTCACAAAGTATCATAAATAAGTATATGAAAATAACATTTTAGTTTTTCGAATTTAACTTTTTTACTGTTCATTGTAACTTGGATTATCGCGAGATTTGTATGGCAATTATTTTTTGAACAATACGCCCTAGTGATTATGACGAATGAGACAATTTTCGTAACTGAAAGCTTCAAATTTAGAATCAATGTTGAACTTTAGTTTCGTAACGGCTTGTTTTATTTATAATGCAAATAATCCCCTTTTCCTTCGAGATTTATTTCTTGGATTTTAATTAGAAGGATCTAGTTTTTTTATGACCGTTGTATGGAATTAAGAAGACGGCAACAAATAATTCTTTGTAGTGCCTAGAAAGTTAAAGTAATTTATTTTGGGATACATTTGGGGTGCAGTTTGGCAATAACAGCTCTAGTGGTGTATAGCATAAGCCCCTTATATAATATATAAAATAGTGTGTTCCTTATACTTCAGTTTTTCTGTATCAGTTAGTTCTGGATATAGCCACATCGTAACATGATAATGAGTGACAATTTCATGTGCTCATTTGGATTGAAGTATACTTGTTTTGTAAAATGCAATTGTTTTAATAGTATGCAGTATTAGGGATATCAATATGCGAAGTTCTCTGGTCAAACTGAGGAATGCTGACTAAGAGGAACCAGATGACCATCTTCCTTTGAGATCCGCCGTGGCTCAGTGGGTTTGCCCACAGCGCTACAAACCTGTGAGTTGCAAGCGGAGCAGATTCGATTCCTTCCTGGGTTTATTTCTCTCTTTTGTGGTAGAAAAACTTTCCTCCATTAACTTGATGCTTGGCAGTTTGTCCAAATATGGCCCTTTCGCCATGAAACCCGACCATCTTTCCTTTGAACGGAGCCCTCAGGGGGTACATCTCCTATAGTTGTGTACGGACTTCACGGATCCGAGGTACTCTTGTGATGTTTTCTTTCCTCATGGGGTTTACTGTCCAAGCGGTCTTTTTCAGCTTTGATCCCACTATGTCCTCCAATCCCTCTTTTCCCCTTTTGACGCCATTTTTATTGCCGTTGTCTTGTGTTTGGTGCAGCTTGGTGGAATATGGCCATAAAACGCCAAAACAACCATTTACTTGACGGAGAAACGTTGCCTGATGCAGATTTGGCTCCTGCTCTTTAGAAACAAGACCAACCCATTGCGGAGAACAATATTTAACCTAATCACGTTGCAAATCATTCATTTTATAAGTGCATAGTTATTTTTATTTATTATTAAATCTGATTAAAATTCCTTGCACATCCTCCAATACTTAACTTTTATGATTCACCTACGTACTATAAGACTGCATTACTTTTAAAGACCAAGGTTTATATTTACGAAATGGCGTAGGAGAAAGTTATTCTTTGTTTCCCAATTCAGAGTGTTACTCCCACTTGAATCGACATAAAAAGATCTCGGCTCTGGAAGGCCTCAATATAAAAGGATCTCTGCCTACGTTTATATCCACAAAATATGGTAAATGTCAGTTTGCCATTGTAAAGTCTATCCTGATGTTTGATACAAAGAATGGAAACCCACTCTTCCAGTAAATTTCTAAGCCAGTTTTTAATATTGGTTGCGTGGGATGCCGGGATATTTACAGAGCGTGATCTGGATGCATAAAGGGAAAGATCAATATCCTCCATTTTTTTTCCATTCATTGTTGAAGCTAAAAAGATGAACGTTATTGGTTTTTATGGTTGGTATCGACTGAATTAACCCAATGTGTGCGGAGTTTCCATATTGCATTATGAACCCGCATACTTCAGCAAACAAAAGCGCATGAAATGTCAGATTTTGGCATAGGTACCGAGATTTCATTCCTCGATTTGAAGCGAAATGTAAATTAAGGGTCATTAGATGCGTGTTTGAAATGGTTTTAGAACTTTCGGTGCTTCTGATTTAGTTATCTTATTCACTTGCGTACTTGATAGATGGTTGTAATTTAAAACTGTAAAATATCTCATATCGCCCCTCCCTCCAGAAAACGATAAACTCAAAGTGAAAATTTGATTTTTTAATTTAGTGAATCTATTAAATGTGAAGGAACCAATAAAATATTGCAAGTTTTTAATAACGATGGAATGACTGGTATAAAGTTGGTTTCGAGGTTAACAAAAGTTGTCTGGTCGTAGTAATTGCCTTGGGTGTAACGTACAAGATATATAAAAGTACAGTGAGCAGTGGTAACCTTTTTATATTCCCAGGATCATGTGACCAAAACTAGTAGCGTTAACCTTAGACTACTTTCGTTAGCAGGGTGGAAGCGAGTATTCACCATCAGAATAGTACACGTGACGGGAGAAGACTTACATCCATTGATACATCATCTGATTGGTCCGCGAGACATAGTGATAGACTGGTGATTTCACCACTTTTGTTGCCACTCCATAGAAATACGCATTCACACATCTCCCCCGTCATAATGTCCCCCCTGTTCCTATCCAACACATCTACGCACTTCTAATGTTAATATTTTTACTATCTCTCAGACAGTATCAATTTTGGGAACGTAAAGCATTGAAACGTTTGAAAACCTTGGGTTTCATTGTGGAATTGACAAGCTTGTTATGCAATATCTGCTGAAAATGTCGGCCATCTGACTTTATTAATCTTAGTTTCTTTAAAATTTTACTTTTGAAGCAACAGTCGTCAGTTATTGGATAAACATGGATCCAGTTTCTTAAATTGTCACTTTAATTGGAGTTCATGTTATGATATGCAATCTAGTGAAAGCTGCTGTTTAACGATTAATTCTAAAATAGTTCAGAGATGTTTTACTAATTAGGAAATACATGATTTAAATGGGCTTTCGCTATTTTATTGAATAAATTGAATTTCTTATAATTTATAATATATATTAAAATATTATTACTATTGTCACAGAAAGTTCTGAATTGATTTCTATAAAAAATATCGAAATTGAGATTCATATTAACTCTAAAATTAATATTGCATGGTAAAAATTGTTAAAAAAGAAACTACTAAATTTTGATTGGGTTCTTGAATAGCAACAATTTCAACTTGATTGGAAGATAAAATTAAAAGTGGGAAACTAATTTAACATTCGAAGTTCCAAATTTCCCATACTCCTAATATGTAAATGACTTGAAACTTGGTAACCAAGGTTAAGTTTTGATATGGATTCGAAATGTGGCGTCAAAGTTGGCTGTTAGAAATTATATTTATGTGCAATTTGATATAGAGATGGCCCCTTAAGCAATTTTTATCGATATAAATTTGTAAAATACATTATTCCCTACTGAAAAGTACATTCGAATTTATTCTGTGAACGGCACACTAATAAGGAGAGATCCTTCGTTTTTTCCCCTCGGATGTACGATGAATGAATTGTCAGGATTTGAAAAAGAAATTCCAGTGAAGTATTTTTAAATTTATCCAGCATCCTTCCTCTATGAGAACTCAGATAATCAAGTTCTGCAAAAAGACATTCTGAACAGGATTATATACTTTTTCTGTTCATTAGATGATTAATTGCAATAAAAGAACAACAATGTCTTCATTAACCGTTCAAAAGTACCACAACACAATTACAGGTCATTTATTATAAGTAAAAGCCTCATGTCAAAACTACACTGATTAACTGATTTCAACATGTAACTCAATTTGTTTTAAATCGTGAGTTGCGGAAGCAAATACACGAAGAACAATGGAGCAAAGTTCATTGAAGCAAAAATGATAGACCATTAACCTCACAGAATCTAATGAATTTTAATGGTGGTTATTAAATATATACTGTTTAATTGTTTATTTTTCCATCTGGATTCATTAAACAAGGTTTTATCCCTCTACGTTATATTCTCAGTTTGAGAAGAATAGTTTTCACATACGCCGTTTTAGAAGTACTGCCAATCGGGAATGGTAGGATGTCGGTTGTGAGCTACCTGTAGAATGAAAGGCTGGGGTTTAAATGACATCATCCATTATTTTTCCAAGTTTTATATCCAGTACAGCCCAGGGAGTAAAAATAATTCAAAAATGTTATATATACAATGCCAAAATCAAACTTAACTTTTAACTTAAGTTTTGTTCGGGTGACATTAGAGAAAATCAGAGAAAACTGACAGAAACCTGGCATGAATATAGTATATGCTTGCCATACGTTTTAGGTCTCTGGTCAGTTTGCCTTTGTGTAAGGGCAAAAATGACCGTAGAGCGATGAGCCGAGCCTTGTTTGCTGGTGGATGTTTTTAGATTTTTATGGAGCAAGGGCTATATTTTTGGTCAAGTTGCGCCAAACACAAGACATAAAACATCAAGTAATGCACACAAGAAACATTTTACTGACAAGAGATAAACACCCAGGATGAAATCGAACCTGCGCCGCTTACAACTCCTAGGTTGCTAGCACAGTGGGCAAACCCACTAAGTCATTACGGTTTCCATGTTTTCTGGAGTGCTGTAGGATTACGAGACCTGGAGGATTTTTCAATTTACTTTCCTTACAATGCAATGTTAAACTAGAACTCTGCAAAACAAATCAAAAAGTGCGTTTTTCCTGGAGAAGCATTTAGAAAGTTTAGAAGCCATGGGAAACACTGAGTTGATCGTCGTATATATGACAATTTCAAGATCTGAGTTACAAAAATGTCATAGGAGATTGGCTTAAGATGAGTCACATTCAAAACAAAACATTCAAATACTAAATTAGACATTCAAAAACTAAAAATAGACTTTTGTTTAGTTATGGCAATCTACTTTTGGTTATAGCACTTTAATTAAACTACAAAAGTTGATTTTATAATCAAGTGCTTATCAGAAAATGCAAGCTATTCGTGTCTATTTCTCATATACTTATTTATCTGAAGTAATAAATTGTATTTATGTTAAATCTATGGACATTGAATTGTTTTAATAGATCTAAAATGACAGTCGATTAAAACTTGAATAATTTGGGATTGATCCAGGACCTTCACCAATAGCCCGTTGTATTGCTCCAGTGTGACGCTAATTAAAATACATACCTACAACTTGAATAAGCAATGGTGCTTTCTAAATTAATGCATAACACTAAGCCTAGTGTTTCTATGGGCCTTAAGAGGGCCGGATATTTCATTTTTTGGCTGATTTTTCATTAGGTGCCATTAAAAAATCTTCATATTTGCTTGAAAATCCTTAAAAAGTTTTTGGAGCCTTAATTCTTACAGCACTGTATAGTTTACTTCGCTTTCTTCAAAAACCATGATCAATGATACTTAGCCAAGATCAAGTGTCATTAAAAATCGAGGTCATTATATTAATCTGTTCGCTAAAATTTGATATATTTAGAACAGGTCTACGAGTCTAAAGCAATACTCATAAAAATGTCTTCACCTGTGTTTTTCATTGTATTGCGATCTATGCGAAATGTTGCCTTTAAAATTAAAAAATAGCCTTAAAAAGACCTTAAAGGGCTGTAATTGTTCTATTGCTCGAAGAGTAGGAACCCTAAGTTGTCATATCGACATTATATCTAGATTTTTTAATAAATTTTCAGGTGCTACTGAAAAAAAGCTATTGTATCTTCATTTTGCTATCTTCAATGTTACAAAACCAGTCTCCAATATTGCATTTATGTCCCTCGTGGCAAATAATTTCTTCCAGTCACGCTTTTAATACGCTTTCCTCACCAATTTCTATCCTATTTCAGGTGCAAAGTTTCTCAATTTTGAAGACACAATTAACTTGGCAAAAAAGCGTTCTTTATATAGGAGCAAGATGAGCGATAATTTGTGGTTCGCACCGAAGAACAATGGCTAATGGTAAGTGACCTTCTTTGATGCTCTTCAATACAGGCATAAAAATGTGTGCTGCGTCATTGTGTAATGGAACCTGACCTATGTATAAGATTCACCAGTAATGGCCCCAGACTCCTGAATTAATTTAAACCACTGAGCCCGATTCTCGGGATCGTGTCTTCATTTTCTTGAAAGGAAATCCCAGTTCATATGAGTCAGGATTAGGTAAAAATCGAGGGAGGTTTTTGCTATGTTGTTTTTCATTCGCTTCGTGCAGTCCTTGCGCTAAAAGTAATATACCTCTGGGGCACTCATTATTTGTAATCAGGGAGATTGTTGCTTTATGGGAGCCGGTGTAGGGTTGTTATCCATGTTATTGCTTGTCTCCTTTGTTATAGATAGATATTTGAGGCCTTTTTTATGATGTAAGTTGCCAAAGAGGGGACGTTAAATTGGATAATAATAGGAATGTGCTATATATAGCTGAGTATTCAGGGGTGGGTATTTATAGGATCATACATTTGATTTACAAGTTCAGTTGCTTAATCCTCCGACTGTTTTCGGTAATGGTCTTTAAATTTTATTTTTGAAACTAGGAAATTTGCGTATAACATGAAGTGGGCACATAGAAAATGGTAGATTCTATTTATGTATATCTTGGAACAGATTTCAATATATTCAGAACAGATAAGAATTATGTAATTTATAAATAGGGAAAACAGAAAAAGTATTTACAAAATGAATGTATTCAATCGTAAATTTATAATGAGAGGTTTTTCTGTCAAACTATTTTAACGAACGTGCTTCCTGTACGCATTCCAGACGTGATGTTTTTAAAATGTCATTAGAATGCGATTTCAGCACGACACCAATGTAAATTGCAAAGAATAAATAAGAAATTGATAGATGACAGTTAATTGGTCAACATCAATTAGATTAAATTTCAAACGTCGCCAGAACGACGGCGATAGTAAGCAGATTAAGCTAACCCCGATGTGGTATCACGCGAAAGCATTTGGGTAAACAGGAAGTAAAATCTCCGTCTTTCGTGAGTTTTGTTTGCACTGAAAATCCCTCATAACTCTATTTTCTATATCTTGGTTAAAATACTGTTTCATTCATTGTCAACTTTTTAACCTACTAGTCAGGATGGCAGAATCTTCAAGTTTGGCCTCAAGGTAACCGTTGATAACATTCTGCATATGAAAGAAACTTTCTTTATAACGCTATGAACAAACAATTTAAGTACATTCAATCAACTGTTGGTTGTGCAATCATTGTTATCTAGTATTACTGTTCTGTCTCGATTGTCCTTCTGGACAGCTTATTTACCTTCCTTAGGTGGTCCTTAACCCTCCTGGTGGTTGTCTTGACGAGATATCTTTTCATTAGCAAAATTGGTCAGGTCTTGATGGACGAGATATTTCGTCTAAACCACTTGGAAGGTTAAGGGTCTCAAGTCTCAAAAGGATTCTAGACCTGGTGTAATCTTTAATTTATGCCACAAATGAGATAAGTAACAACAGTATTTAATTTCCTATACTCTGAAACATCTATCAACTCAAGATTTCCTTTCTGATTAGCACTGTAGAGTTTTAATATTTCTAGTTAGAGAAATAAAGTTCACTGGGTTATATTTGTATTCAACACTTTAGAAGTTAGTTAAAAGAAGCTTCTGTGCCTACTTTTATGTAAAAAATTTACTTACCTTCACATACGTTTCCGAAAATTCATTCTACTCTATGATGTAACGGGAATAGAGAATTAATATTGCCATAACGTTAGCTATGATCAGACCTACAAAACGAGTTAGAAATTACCTCGTAGTATTTCGTGCATATATCTGCTGGTTATAAATGACTCTATGTCGAACTTTAAAATTGAAAAATGCCCAATATATTAGTATTACCGAGCTAGTTGAGATCAATATTTCCAAGTTTGGTCTGAAAAGTTAAAAATGCTGCACATAAAAATATCTGCTATCCAGTACTAAAATTTGATACTTTTATACGTAGCATGAACAATGTACTTGACTAATGCTAATGAACTCGACAAGATCAAAGGCCGATATACCTTGGGAATACTATTTTTTTTTATTTACATGGAAGAGTTACACCTATGTATAAAGACTTACGGTAAACAAACAGTAGTATATGAGTATTACAATTCTACCTAGATTAACAGCTCTAAGGATTGTTTTCCGATATACACGCCAAATTCTGACTCATTTCTGGTTCTGTTTGCAATATTGATTTTACGAGATAAACATCGCAGCCTCGTTACTTACCTCATCTGGACTAGACTCCCACGAAATGTGTGTCATCGGAAGTGTACAGAATAAAGCCAATTACCATGGGAACAGCGATTTGTTGCCAAAAACAGTTCTCCATTGTGTAGTAATTCAAAAGATTTTATAATATTCGTCAGCTTTCCAGTCAATGGACGTCATTTTACAAGGCAAAGGCTAGTTTCCCACGTGGTTCAAAATTACGAAGTGTTGCATTGGGCCTTTCCATTCGGGATTGATCCCGGACTGTTTCCAATAACCCAATGTGTTGCTCCAGTACGACGTTAATTCAACTACCTACCTACTCATGTTGGCGTGTTTGGAAACGAAACTGCTGACTCGCTTGTCAATGAGGAAAGTAAACAGAGTTCTCTCTTAGACATAGCGCTTTGTAAACGTGGAAACCGTACTCCCGGAATACCCATGCTATCTGTTTCTGCTGTGCTCGCTCTACTCTATTTCCCAATTCCTCCTTTTATCCCTTTCACGACATTTATTGCTTAACATTGTTATATTTGGCGCAGCTTAGCTAAATATGGCTCTTGCACCATAAAACCCAAACCCAACCATTGGTGAAATCTGATTTCATTGGTGAAATCTAAAAGCCCTCGGACTCATTGATATCCAACTAAACGTGCTGGACTTTCCCCTTAAGTTTGTTGGCTCCAGAACATCATTACTAACTGCTCTGGAGACAGAAGTGTGAAACACCAACAGCATGTTTTTCGAGCTCAGACAGAGTTTGCTCTTGTACTGCATAGTTTGCAACTCCCTCGTAACCTTACGCCATAAAACCCAAACATCCAATCCCTCATACCATTGACTGCATCGGTGCCTATTTGAGTTTATTGACGAGAGACCAAGAGAAGGCGGCATCTCTCCTGCTCACACGTCAAGATCTTATGGAACGGGTCTAACATTTTTCAGCAACGTGGGTTTAAGCAACAACAAAAAGGCAAGTCTGGCATTGCAAGGCATTGGTACTTCTTGATCAAGGGTGTCAATGTGTCTTTTGATAGAGCACTTGGTCTTAAAACATCCCCATCAGGTAGCAATATGTTAAAATATTCGTTTAAATGTAACTTACTGAATCGCCTTTTATTATGGCGTAAGCAATAAATGAGACTGTCGACGGGTAATATTATTTGGAACAACTGTTTTCATTAAATTTTTTACCGATTACTAAATGGTCATTTCAACTACTCAAAGGAGATTTATTCTCGTGGGTAATATATATTCTATTTATCTTAGAGAGGTATATTGGCATTTTTTATAATTTGAATTAAAAAAATTCAAATAATGAAAATGTGTCATTTAGAGCTAAAGGAGTTGAGATTCTAATGCTACCCATTTGTTTATATTTGATTTTTACCAGTTACATTATTCTTCCACTCTAAAAACATTTCGCATCATTATTTCTGTCTTGCAGCTCTATAAAATATTTCTTTGCTCTTGCGCTAATATTGCTTCTAATGATGCAGTTTTATTTTAAGACTTCTAGAAAGAATTCAGTTATTGAACTTATGTAATGTACTAAAAAAATTAATATTCTCGGAAGAATATTCATGTGTCTAAGGTATCTCTTTGTTTTAAATCTACGCTGATCTTTATGTTTTTGTGGATACTCGTTTTTTGAATTTGTAATTGAAGATTAGAAATAAAATATCATCATAAAGTAAAATGTATAAAAAAAAATTTAAAAAATGGAACTAAACTATTGTTCTCCGATATGGATAAAAATAGTTTCAAATCTTTCAGCATGCGAAGTTAGAAGTAAAAACAATTTTTCAATAAGGATTAGTTCATTTTTTACCCCTACATAATTGAAAAATTAATTTTATTTCGCGTTTTTCTAATTATATTTACTCACGCTCATTTACCATTAATCAGGGAGAGGAAATAGTTGAGATTTTACCACTTTTTAATTCCCAAACGTATCTTCAACAGAAGAATAATGTCATAATACAAAAATACAGTTTTGAGGGGATGCGCAAATATAAATAAATACGCAATTCAAATGCAGTGTTTAACCTTTAACGCGATTAGGTGAAGTGTATTTCAGATAATATTTGTTTTTTATCTATATAAAACAATAACAAATTACTGAATTAAAATAGAAACAAAATGAATGCATCATCCTCGAAGACTGATTTTTTAGGTTTCAATGGACGCGGCATATCTGTCAGATAACTACTAAATTAAAAATTCGCCGAAAGTCAACTAGATACCTTTCTATTATGCAAACAATGGCTAAATCCTATGGTAAGGTGCGGTCGCCAAACTTCACCGAATTTGCATTTTGTTAGCAATGCCTACCACTACCATTTGGCATTGACTTGGCGACATCAATTGATATCGTACCATGGTCGCAGCGTTAACTAGGCTTACCCACACAAACACAGCCTTTTAGATTTTAAAACCTTTCCTTACAGTCAACTAGCTGTTATTTCAGATGTGTACAAACAGCTCTCCTAAAGTCCAGGCTCATGGAATTTTTAACTATATATCGCCTAGAAGTTTTAACAGTGCAGTGAGATTTTTTAGCAGTGATTGCCTAGAAGTTTTAACTTAAATGTCGAAGATGCATGGACAAATAATGCATAAAGGAGGGGTAAATTCTGTTTATAGCATGAGAGACTCTTTATGCGGAAACTCACAAAATATCGCAACTTAAAAAATGATAATTTTCTTGTAGAAGGAAAACCAAATTCTGATTACGTAGCGTTCAGTTTGTGAAGCAGCTGTTTGTCAATTTTTAGCACCATATGTGGATGCACTCAATATACCACAGTTACAATAGCACTGTTACAATTGAAAGTGCTAATATTCTGGAGAAAGGAAAAACCAAATTCTAATTGCATTGCGTTCAGCTGATGAAGCAACTATCGCTGTTTAGAGTTGTGGTTATGAATCAAAAAGCCCGAGACGTTATCCGCCTATGTTAGGCGTCCTCGAAATACTTTTTTTCTCATGGGGATTCGGGGGGGATACTTTTTTAAGCATCGATTTAAAAAATAAACAGTTATGTTTTCAAGAATGTCATTCATTGATATTTCTTGCTAGACAATCCGAGATAGAAAAGGATCAGTTAGTTTCTCTTTTTGTGTAGGAACTTTATCGTTTTTGTCACGTTTGGTGCTTTTCGTCCTTTAAAAAAAGAGTTCGAATTTAGGAACCCTATTTTGAACAAAATTTTGGCAAAAAATTGCGCAGTAGATGAAGACGTTTCCATTAAAACATTTGGCACTTAAGGGTTTACAATTCTATCCCATATTATTAGACATGGATTATTATATAATATAATGTTTCTTATATCACACTTCACCTGCCCAGCAATAATAGCTGCTCTTCCAACCATCGATTACAATCCTGAAGAACAGCTTTTCAGCGAGAAAAACCGACATCGCCAAAGCTGCAAAACACACGGCGACATCTGACTCAGAAATGCCCACAACAATTTGAGTGCAGTTCTGAGTCAGTCTTATTTGTGTACTGGGTGCCTCGGGATTTACCTCAAATAAACATGGGCATCACAACCCCAAGGTACCATTTTGATCTATCCTTCCTTCCATTCTACACTCGCCTTTTCATATGCTTTCGTTTTTTGTCTCATGCTTTGGCGCAGCTTCAATATGCTTGGTCCTTACGCCATTAAAATCTAACCAACCCACTTCATCTAGATGGATCAGTGAGTTCGGATCGGCGCCGCCTACAACTAGCAACTTGCGAGTTGTAGGCGGCGCCGGTTTGATTCTTCTCCGGGTGTATTTCTCTCTTCTGTGTCAGTAAATCTTTCATTGTATGTGTTTGTTGATTACTTGACGTTGTCTGACTTATGTTTGGCGTATCTTGGACAAATATGACCTTTGCAACATTAAACCTAACCAAAATCAACCCAATTCATCTACACAAGGTGGACCAAGTCGTGAATTCAAGCATCTTCAAAAAGTCCAAGAAAACTACTGCACTAGCAACCTGTAAGTTGTAGGAGGCGCATTTGATTCCTCCCTGGGTGTATTCCTCTCTTCTGTATTAGTAAAACTTTCATTGTATGTGTCTGTTCATTACTTGACGTTTGTTTTCAGTTTGGCGCTGCTGGGCCAAATATGGCCTTGCATCATAAAATCCCAAAACTAACCGAGACGTGCAAAAGGATTAACCCTTCTGACGGTTATTTTGACGAGGTATCTCGTCATTAGAAAAACCATTAGCAGATATTGATCGACGAGATATTTTGTCATTAGAAGAAAACTGACTAGATCTGGATCTCTTCGTCTTAAAAAATTCGGCGATATCTTGATGACGATGCATGACGGCATTAGCAAAATTGCTCAAATCTTGAAGGACGAGATATCTCGTCGAAACCACTTGGAGGGTTAAACAGATCCTCTCTCTGGACAACCCCAGACAAGCAAGGATATGACCCGAAGATTACTCCATATTGTATTTATATAATAGAATATATCGTCGGCTTACTGCTGTAATCTCATTAACTTACATTTACTAGGAGGTACTAAATGCTTCTGTTCGGGATGATGAGAAAAACATAATTCTGATATCTGTTTGGAATGTATACAACGCTATCAAAAGGCTAATAATTTTTATATTTTGACATTAAAACTAATAGTTAGTCTTTAAACAGCTGTACAGTAAAAACAATTTATCTTCAATTACTGTTTCTGCTCTGTTTTTTCAATCCGGCTCGCGTAGCTTGATTACTTTAAATTACCCCTCCGTGCTAATGTTGTTTTGCTACTGTGCTGCGTGTTAATTCAATTAACTACCCTCCATGCTGCTAAGGTTAGGGACCCTAGCTCTACATAGATATCGTCAGTTTAGAGCAGAAACTCATTAACCGACAAGGAATTTTTTATTGTATAGCTGTTTGAAGAGAATAACTATTAGTATATTTTTGGTAAAAAATATAAATTGTAAGAGCATTTCGACATTGTTGTCTTTTGAACTGATTGCAACATGAAAATGTATTTTTCGTCGTCCTGAAAACAGGCATTTAGTGTTTCCGAAAAAATGTCGGTTAATGAGTTTCTGCTCTAAGCCGACTGCAGTCTCAGATGCGTTACCAGTGACTAATTTAAAATGCGTTTTTTGAGTTTTGATAGTATTCTAGAAGTGCTTGTTATGCACAAATTCAAAAAACAATTCCGGTTTACAAATAAGCTTACAAAAACGCTCAAATGCAGGAACTCGTGTAATAAAACGCTTGGGTGGCACTTATGTGAAGAGCAGATGAAACCAAGCTTCAAGTTCATCGGCAGAACCGTACATAAAAAAAGCGCAAAAAAATCGAACTAGGAAATCGCCCGCACGAAACTCCGTTTTCGTTTTCACAATCACTGACCACCCTCCCTTGCTATTTGGCTGACCGATCAACGGAACGTGCGGTACAAAAGTTCGAAACCGAGGTACAATTAATAACAATCTCGTCAGGCATCTAAAACAAGTGAATGGAGGCGGAAGTTTGGGAACCCATTGATTTCCACTTGGGCATGAAGGAGAATGCAGCGTTCCCAAGTGAGAGGGCTTTTTGAGTCAAATTCTTGCAAAATGTCATGCGTATTGTGTGTACGCAAGAATGAGTCGAAATTCATTTCTGGTTTGTTTTGGATATGGCTCCCACACGTTCCGTGAACCTGAAATCAGAAAGGTTACCGAAGGTTATGGGTGTTCTTTTCATTGTTGAAAAACTTTGTAGCAGTGTTTAAAATTTTGATATTACAGGCTGGTATTTTTTGAGTAACTCTTCACACCTATGCTAATATTTAATCAGCTTTTACCCTAAAAAAGTGGGGGCAGCATTAGCCCGGTTGTAAGAGTAGCGGATTAGCAACCGAAGGATTGCGAATTCGAAGCTCGATTCAACCAAAATTCGTGTGGGCTGGTGCACATTAAGTCTGTCGTGGCCTCAAATGTCCTCACGTTGGCGTGGTGTGGAAGTTTGGAGAGTGGGGTGCCAGCTGACGTGTGACCTCGTCATCTGATCGTGATTCAAAATTAAGAGGTGTTGTCCTTATCTTCGCCTTTAATCCCGGACCGTCGCCAATAGCTCATTGTGTTGCTCCAGTCCTTTAACTACCCCCTAAAAAGTGCCCTTAGGTGTGTAAGTCTTTACGGACCCGAGGTACCTAAGTGATCCTTTCTTTTTCCATGAGGTTTACTGTCTTTGATAATCACGGGGGAACTCCCGGGATAACCAAGCGATCTTTTCTGCTTTCATCCCACTATATTCTCCAATTTCTCTTTTTCTCCTTTCACTACATTTCTAACTTGACGTTTTCTTGCGTTTGGTGCTACTTGACCAAATCCTTGCGCCTTAAAACGCCAAACCAACCAACCCGCTGAGGGGTTCACACGCATCTATCTGTTCTTTAACCCTGCACTATTCCCTGTATGACGTCGTGCCAGTTTTGACCTTCCCAGCCAATAGAATCTTTCCTACGATTCTTTCAACTACAACAGATGTGGTCATTTAGTCATTATATGTGTTGGAAAACGAAATACTATACTACTCGGAAATGACTCAAACTTCAGACGGTTAAGGAGATGGATCTTTTGCAATACAGTCGTAACGACCAAATGCATCTCGAGAATTGAGATCTAAAAAAAACTAAATCGTTTATAAACTGAAAGCGAGAGGAAGAGACTTGGGTGACCAGGTGAATGATCCGCCGTTTAATGCTTCATTACACAACGAACTGTTGTAACGTGGGAATATTCCACACTCTAAGATCGGCTTCTCTTCCATGATGCGAACAAAAGCGAAGGGTGTTTAGAAAAGCAAATTCGAAGCGCTTGGAAAACCGTCAATTACTTTATTTGGAATCAGGAAGGAATTAAGGGGCCATTGTTGAAAGGAACAGATGTACATTTATTTGCGCTTCCTAAAATTAAAATAGGTGTTCGAGAAGAAAGCTCGGTCGTGACTATAATTCTGTGTTTTTTTTTCAGAGCCTATTGTGTAAGGCGGTTCATTTTTTAGTTTCAATGCATATTAGATCAGAAGCTACAGCATCGATGAGCTTTAGAGTACTGGTTTCAGATTGAATGCCACTTTGATTGCTGGTTTTGAAACATAAATGCAGGTTGAGGCTGTTTCCGTTCAGAAAAGTCTGCTGCGCTTGTAATTACATTTTTAGTAATTTGGAGAGTAATATTTATGTTTTTAACTTGTATTGCGCTTCCGTGATTTGCTTATTTTCGTGGTGATGGTGGTAATATCTAATTGAAATACCTCAAAGAAATATGGTAAGCTGTAGTTTCCTGTTAATTTCGCATACCGTGATACATCTCCAAGGGTGTATTTATCTCTTCTGTATCAGTAAATTTTAATTGCATGTGCATGACTAACTTGACGTCGTGTCTTGTGTTGGCACGATATGGCCGAATATGGCCCTTGCGCTATAAGAACCCATATCAACCAATCAACCTTGAAATGCCTCCGAAAAATATTTTAAGCCGTAGGTTAATTTTAATTTCGCTTTCCTTGAAAATACCCCGGTGGAGATGTCGAATCCGGGGCACTAGCGATTTATCGCCAAACATGGTAACCCTTGTATTAATCCAGATTTGTGGCAACCCTATGCAAAATGTTTTTCACGAAGGAAAGTCTGCGTTTTTTCTATTAACGAAATTGCGATGGCGACAAACATGCCCCGGATTCGACATCTTTACCAATACCCCAAAGCAAATATTTTAAGACGTAGGTTCCTATTGATTTTCGTGGGGTCGCAGTGAATCAGTGGGGTTTTCCCACTGTGTTAGGAACCTACGAGTTATAGGCGGCGCAGGTTCGATTTCTCCCTGGGAGTATTTCTCTTTTCTGCGTCAGAAACTTTCGTTGTAAGTTGGTCTATTTAGTTGACGTTGTTTAATACAGCTGGTTCGAATATGGCTTTTGCTCCATAAAACCCAGCAAACCTATTAATTTCGCTTACCTTGGAATAGCCCAAAACAAATATTTTAAGCCGTAAGTTCCTTTTAGTTTAGCTAACCTTTAAATACCCTAAAATAAATATTCTAAGCCGTAGGTTCCTATTAAATTCACTTACCTTGAAACTACCCCAATAAATATTTAAGGCCGTGACTTCCTGTTTAGCTCTAGCAAATGGAAATGAGTAGTCCAAACTATAAAGCAAATCTTCCAAGGGAATATTAATTCACTGTTCATCCAAGATCCATAAGCATAAAGAGGTGGATACCTTTCGAAACGTATAACGATGTAAACTTTGGGAGACATAAACTTTAGGAGAAATTTGATTCGATGCATACGTTCTTCAGGTACGAAAGTATTGCATCTTTTTGATTCAATTCAAAAAAATTTTCAATTCGCGTGCGAAAAATGTTTTTCTACTACGTCTGGTAATTTCCCAAAGCAACATTGTTCATGAATCATAACAGTAACCATCGCAGACTAGTAAACAAGACTTCCGGATCTGATAGAGTACTCATGGATTTGCAGACATTTCATGCCTGTGGTCACAACCTGATCTTTGAAGCAGGACTAGCCGTTGGAATATAGTGAGAAGGCAATCAACATAGGGTCAGTCTATTTTTGAAAAGGTGTAACTTTGTTAGAAGGCTACCATATGCAAAAGCATGAATGGAGATTGCAGTAGCTGTTTTTCAGCTGGATGACGCATTACCAATGCTGTCGCTTTCAGCACTGAATAAACATAGAATTAAATACGTGTTACACATCAATCGTGGAAGTGATTTGTTTATCTCCAGTTGTCCTAATTTAAATAATGGACTCATTCAAGACCATGTGACTCAACAGCCACACCCAGGCCTGACCATAGCCCTCAAAGAGGGCCCCCGCATTGGCCGAAAAGGTTATACCCTTCCCTGAATACATCAGTTTGGAGAGGATAAATCACCTCCAGTTCAGGTGGAGTAAAATTGCACCCTTTCCGGTATCAACAGCGTCCCACCAATATTCGTTGTGTATCAAAAACTGACAGTATTGCAACAAACCAAAACCATCAGCCTCCACAGACAGTTCCAAGCTCAAAACAGTTCTTCAGGATTGATCATTGTTGCCAAGATTTCTAGAAAATAAAAGAATAAAGAAATTCATGCATGAAGTGCGTTGATGCAAGGGGTAACCACGCCCCTTAGCCATCATTAAGCACCGACTTTTTCTTAGTTGTATGGAGTCAAAACGAATGTCTCATATTGTTAATTTTTCGAATTCGCATGATTTCGCAATAACGTACATTTCAGCTGGTATATTTGCAATTTGTTATTACTCAAGAATATCGTGTCATCAGACACGAACTTGGTAAGGTGCTGTTTCATAAGAAACTGGTCTATGAAATATTCACTAGTGCGTAGGTTATTCTTAACTTTTGAGCACCAGTGTGTGTTGAATAAATAATACAAAAGAGATGGCATTTCGATGATCCACATGGGATGCTTATTGTGCTATTTATGATTTTGACTTTATCATGCCAATACTTTTAATACGAATGCTATTGTTGGTAGTTTCCTATAGATCACTCAAAATTCTAAGATTAATACAGCTCCAATTAAATGGATAAAGAAATAACTTGATTCACAGTGCTTCTTATGAGAAATTGTTTCTATTTCATATTCTATCTTAGTCGCCTCTGGTATCAAAGCGTGTCTCTACCATACAATAGGTTCCGGGTTTGAAACCTGACTTTGGATCAATTTGAATGTTTGTATCCTTTTCAAAGTGTTAAAATTGTAGTGTCTTTGGTTTAGTATCTATCTTAATTTCAATTGCAATAGGTTCCTATTAATTTTTTCCATATACTTTCTGGCTGGATATTGGATTAATTTCTTTAATTTTATTTCCGTATACTGCCATGCTAGTCAAGAAATTAGTATCTACAAATTTGGTAATTTGGGATTCGCAGCTTGCATAGGCTATTGCATAGGCTATTCGAGTGGCATACATATTTATCAGATGTTGAAACAGTTCTATCGTGCCTTCCTAGCCACAACCTTTTACCATACGCCATATTTAAACTTCCTGTTCCTGTCTTAAGCGTTTTCCCACCAGTTTTCTTACACCTCATCACCAATTTTATCAGATTTGTTGGGTCATCGTCCCATTCATTACTTTTAACTTTTACATTATGCAAATTACTTTCGGCATTTATAATGATCTTTTAACTATACTTAATAATTAAGGTTTTTATTGTTATCTAAAATGATGATATCCTAACTCAATCTTTAATTCTTTGAGACGATCCTTTATCATCCATAAGTTTCTTTTTTAATGGTAATCCAATTGTTTTTATGTACTTCATCAATATTTGCATTGTGGTGGCATCAGTTCACGCATGGAAATAACTCGCGTGGCTCTGGCAATGGACTAAATTTAAATAAGTTTCTTTCAGTTGTGCTGCTCGTGCGCGCTGTGCATAAGTAATTTGCTTTCAGCAATAAAAAGAGGAGTGCGATTGTTGGAAGCTGCTGATCAAGCTGTAAGTTTTCTTCCTGCTGGTTGCTAATCAGCGTTATGTTACAGCTGGTTACAAAGACGTTATGCTGGTAGACTAATCGGCATATCATGTATATTTAATGTTTGGTACTGTTTTATTAAAGTCAATGTTTTTACCTCCGTCAGTTCTTGAATCAGCCAACACATTCATATAGAGTATGAGTATTAACCGTCATACCTATAGTTGGTGATTCTATGTGGTACTATAGCCCGGATTTACAGTTTGTGACCCGAACCCGGACTTATAGTTGGTGACCCTATGTGGTTGGTATAGTTGATTACCCAGTGTGGTTGCACTATTTCTTTGACGATTGTTGTTGTGTTCGACTGCGTCGCCTACTGTAGTTTTGCTGATGGCGCCGGTTCTCTGGGTGACTTTGGAGGTGACTGCGATTCCTCGTGCATGTACGACACGCTAGTTTTCCAGTTGTTCCCCTATCTATTACAATTCCTACCAAAAAGCAAGCTTGGATTGAAATCCTGGAATATTAGCGTCTTCAAACTATTGCCGATCTTCATACTTTGATCATTTCAACAGCGTTGAACTTTCCAAGTCTTATGAACTGTTTGAACTTGTATCCTGTTCCAGTGTATTTCGGACATTTTTGAAATTTAACTTGTGACGATCTGTTTTTCAACTACAATTTGGTAAGTCATACTTTAAATCTTGACCAGTATTGAAATTTGAATGTTTCATCAAACTATTTAACTTAAATATGCTAGCAACCTGTCTGTTTATAAGTAGCCACGTAAAATTATTTTAAATTGTAAATCCTTAGAATTTTTGGATGTTTGATTAATATAACGCAATACTTTACATAAATTAACTTTAGATTTTCAAACTTTTGCGTATCCAACTGACGACGGAGGTAAAAACATTGACTTTAATAAAACAGTATCAAACATTAAATATATTTGATATGCCAATTAGTCTACCACCATAACGTCTTTAACCAGCTATAACAACGCTGATTAGCAACCAGCAGGGAGAAAACTTACAGCTTAATCAGCAGCTTAACAATCGCAGTCCTCTTTTCATTGCTGAAAGCAAATAATGACTTATACGCAGCGCATACCCGCAGCATCAATGTATTTTAATTGCACGTTTTACTTTTTGTCATGCCTTAATGTATTTAATTTCATACTTAAAGTCTATTTTGTTTTCGTGTTGACCTGTATGTTTTAATCTACTTTTTAAGGTTGGTCTGATTGTTTGAATTTTTAATTTTTTTACTGAATTTTATTTTGTCTTGTGTTTGGTTCAGCTTGTCCTATTTTGGATTTCTCACGTAAAACCAAAACAGTCAACCATTTGGGATTGGCGGTTGATGCTTATTTGTTTATACTGCAACGGGGAAAAACAGTACAATTATACTTATAGTCAGTTACTTATAACACTTGTGTATTTAAGTAACTGACACTTCACACACTAGATGGCAATATTATTACGATTCCAACTGTTGACTGAATAAACGTTATGAGATGTATGTATACCATGGAACAATCGTCATTCCTAAATAATCAAACAATCAATCAGCTCGTGTAGCAAAAAATGACCTAGAACTACAAACAAAAACCATAAACAACCAAATTTAGTGGTACTCCATGACCAGTACAGTTCCTGGAGAATACATTCCTTGGTCCTAAATTCGCAATAAAAGTGAACAATCTTCAATGTCCAGTGACTTACCACAAGACACAGATTTGATGAAATTACCGATAAATGCGTCAAATATGCCCCGATAATTTTATACGAACAAGACGAAAAGCAAAAGTTTCTAGCATTCGTTTTCAGAAATTGCCAATAGGTTTCTGAGCAAGCGTGCCTCTTATAACACAATAACTCAGCTGCTTATCATTTGAAGCAAGTTTTTTTTCCCTGTTCTGAGGTTTGCAATCTAAACGTCAAGCCCGCCCCCTCCACCGCGACTCAGGTACCAGATCTTGACCTCACTTGACACTTCCTCCCTCTTACCGCGGATTTAGCAGAGGGTGTCGCTCGCGGGGTTCACGCTCTAATTCGAGAACCATTCACGTTCGCGAATCACGCTAACGTAATACCCCCTTTTGTGACTTCCTCGTGTGTGCGAAATTGTGGGTGTTTTTGAGCGAGTTACCGCGAAAAAAGCTCGGCTATTCTGGGTACGGGGCGCGTGCAGGCATGTTTTTGTTTGCGAATGCAGGGCGTCACCTGTGCGTCACAATGGCGGTGCATCGCAGCGGTTTTTGCGAATGACAGCGAATTGTGTCGGTGGGGTTTATTGTTTTGGTCGAGACTGGCCTAATTGCTGTTTTCAGGGAAATACACGTACCTGAGTCTTGGAGATGAATGAGTTTGGGATTTTTAATTTTGAAAGGGAAAACAAATTACTTCCCGCTGTCCAAAAGGGGCGTAAAAAGTATATTTGTATTTCCAGTTATATTCAAGACGTCATCGAAGTCATCCTGCGAAATGTTAGTATTTAATTATTTTAAAACGAATGTAAACCATTTGAAAGCAGATACTTTTGCAATTCATGATTGCGCTTATATTTATGTGTGCTTTCTAGGTTGAAAATTTAAATTCGGTCTCCAGAAAACAGATGTTATTAATCATCTAATGAGGTATACGGGGAAAACAATCGATCTTTTCTGCTTTTATCCCATTACACTATGCCATCAGGGGCACACCTCCTTTAGGTGTCCACGGGCTTTATGGACCCCGAGGTACTGAAATAATGGAGTTTCCTATGGAGTTTACTGTCTTCGGTAAACACGGGGGTGCGTACACGGGATTTACCCAAGTGATTTTTTTTCTGCTTTTCATCCCACTATGTTCTCCAATCCCCATTGTTTTCTCTTTCACGACACTTTTTACTTGACGTTCTCTTCTGTTTGGTACGGCTTGGCCATACATGACCCTTGCGCCATACAACCCCAAAACCAACTAACCCATTACTACATTACCTAATTTCTCATTTTTTTTGTTTCTCGTATTGGCGCAGCTTGCCCAAATATGTTCCTTTCCTATAAAAACCTATCAACCTATTGAGGTATAATGAAATAATAAACTGATTCGACTAACAGTTTTGTGCGTATACACGTTTTAAGCTGCCTCGGTACACTTGAAAATTTATTGCAATATCACCGCAAAAATACTTTCATATTTCTAATGAGAATTACATAACCATTACCAATTGTATATCCGTACTTAACCTTTTCAGGAGCCTTGAATCGTCTAGCGTACCATTCTTAACATGGTTAAGACCAAGTATATAACATTTTTAGGTATATTCTAGATATTAATACTGCTTAGGACCCATTTACTTGACGTTGTCTGTCGTTTTTAGCACAGTTTGGCCAAATATGGCCTTGCACCATAACCAATTTCCAAAAACCAACCAATTTTGTTAAAGTATATAAATATTCTCATTCGGTATTTTGGTGTCTTAGAGTGGTAATGGTAGATGGGGTGAGGTATAATGGGGTCTCCATCACTCCATAATGGAACAAAAGGAACCCTCAAATTTTTGTAATGTGAAAAATACATTTTTATGAATATAAATTATGGCATACATTATAATGAATATTGAAGTTTTTATAGTTCAGAAAACTTTCCAATTAATGCACGACTGCGCTAGCAACCTGTGAATGGAACGGGACCAAGGTTCGATTCCACCCTGGGTGTATTTCTCTCTTCTGTGTCAGTAAAGCTTTCATTATGTTTGTCCATTTTTTGACATTGTCTTGTGTTTGGCGAAGCTTGACCAAATATGGTCCTCGCGCCATAAAAACCTCAATCCAACCACCAACAAATTCCTTGCCAACGCGTTATCACTGTTATCGCTTTCAGCAACGATCGAAAAATTTAGATAATAATTTAAATAAATTGAATTTAAATAATAGACTTGTACAAAACCACGTGACTCAACTGCCTTCTCCCAGGAGCCCCACTATCTACAAAGAGACCGAAAGTAGACCGAAATACAAACATACATTGCCTTTTGTAAGTTTGATTATGAGGTCAAAACGCTATGAAACTTTCAATAATTCTTTACAAAGTTAACTCTTGCATTAGGTACATCTCGACCTACCTACCGGGGTCACCGGGGTTCAGTGGATTTGCCTACTGCGCTATCAGAAGCATGCGAGTTTTAGGTGAAGCAGGTTAGATTCATTCCTGATTGTATTTCTTCTGCGTCAGTAAAACTTTTCTTGTGTGTGTGTCTCCATTACTTGGCTTTATCTGTATTAGTTTTGGCTGTTTGGCGAAACATCGACCTTGCGCCTTAAAACCCAACTCAACCATCCAATTTACCTTCGATAATTCTTTGAAAAAAAATTTATTAGTTTGATAAAAGAAAGTAATTGTCTCGGAATCTCGAACAGAAAGGAAAAGAAACGTTTCAGTCAATTCCGGAAATGCACGTTTTTGAGATCAATCTCCACATTTGCAACAATGCATACCTTAATAGATTCAAAAGAGGATTACGCCTCATCTCACATGGACGACACACTATGGAAAGCTCCTTTTTTCAAACTCAGCAAGCCCTGTCACGAAATGAGCCTTACAAAATCTAAATGGTTTCTCTCACAGCTTGCATGAGGAAACCTTGTAAGCCTGCGGGCGTATTTTTCGAGCCGAACCCCTTTGGATTAAAAGAAAGCATTTGATGCAGCTTTTAAAAAGTCTGGAGGAAGCGTACGAAGTAACATGCATCGTTTAAATCTCACGCCCACAACACGTACTTCCTAGTTCACCTGTAGTCTCTTTATCTCTACAGTTGCGGCATGACAGTGTATAAACTTGTAAAACGAAAGCATCTGAAAACGAGGAAAACCAAAACGCCTCTTGCCGTCTGTTTTTGTCATCTTCTCGGTGGTGTATCTCAAAAGTATGCCAGGTGTTTTACAAATAATCCTTTTATAATGAACCTAGAAAAATAAAAGGAAAAATCTTTTTAATTGGATTTGAGGGACTATTTTTAAACCAGTTTGCTTGTGCAAATGTAATTTGGATTTATCTCCTAGATAAATTATTAGAATTCCTGTATTTCTTAAAGAACCGAGTATAAAGGTTTCTTCTTGGAAATAAAACAGATATATTATCAAGGCCTTTTGAGAAAGTGTCTTGTTTGAAATTTGAAAGGATTTTACGCGATTTTTATTAGTTTTAATGTATGTATAGGCAATGTGATGACGTAAATTTCTCGGTAATTCTTTGGAGAATATTCTCCGAGGAGAATGATCGAGAATTTTCTTCTAAAAGAGGCATACACAAAGGTATGCATTGTATTTTTTAATCGGTGAATGAATACATAAAGGACAAAATCATCAGTTTAAAAATTTGAACTTCCGAGATTAGACTAACATTCGAACTAAAGAAAACATTTAAGATATTTTTGTACTGTGCTTTTTTCAACAATTTTGATCGAAAGGTGAATTATTTCTTTGACAATGTGTAGATATTTTAGTGTCCACTCAAAGAGTTCATTTTAATATATCCCCAGTCAATAAGCTTAATGTTTGTGCTGCACACCTGCAGAAATATGGGGTATGTGTTGCTTATATCTCTAGTCTTCACCGTGGCAAAAGCATTATCAGTAATCTATGAAAAATGTATTTTAAATGGTTTTTACTAAAAGCTAACAACTATACATAACTCCTTAAACCAGTGCTTATATATTGTGAATGATACATAAAACAAGGTTCAGAGTCATTTCTGCAATCAATAAATTGCAATTTCGTAAAAAATGAGGTAAGTAGAAAATTCTCAGATGTTCTCCATATTTTAATGTTTGGTGAATATTCTCTTCTAAGAACTCTAGTATAGACAATTGTGTGTCAGTGCTTCCACGAGATACATTTACGATGGATCCCTTCTCATGCGGACATCAGTGGAAATGGAATGGCAGATAGCTTGGCAAAGAGTTGTATCTTGGAGTAATTTCAATTAATAGTCTTTCAATTAATGCCTTGTCTAGATAAAGAGATTGAAGTAATTTCCATTAATAGCTTGTCTAGATAAAATAAATTAAAATAAAGTAATTTTAAATGTATTGCAATTAACTAAATTGGTGTTGGATCAACACTGACCCCAACTTGAAGCAATCTTTGTATCTTCAACCAGAAAAGGCTACACTCATTTCTCCTTCTGCATTTTGGTTCAACCCGGTGTTAGCATGACGAACGCTGGATTTAGTCCACACCTCGAGTCCTCCCCTAAATTCTCGTCACTCATTTCGAGGCTCTGACTAAAGGCTCTCCCTAAAAAAACCAAGAGCTCTAATGCGCCATCTACTTTAAACGGGGACCAGATGGTTTCTCAACCAACGTTAATCCTACATTCACATACAAGTTGGATTATGATTTAAGGGACCAATATTCTCTTCTAACAGAATTGGACAGTTTTCATCTCCATGTTGGAATCTATCATAGGTAACGGTTTTCCTCCAAGTTCCTGAATCCAGAAAGTTAAAGTATGACTACGGTTAGATCTCTGCTTATTATCTTTGACGATCTTTTGAAGAACACTGCTTAATTGGTTTTTAATATAAAAACGTTATCAGTGCAGACCTTTCACCTTTTATGAAGGTATTTTCCACATAACAAATATTTAGTTTTTTTAGATGGTGCTATCCCTAATATCTCACCCTCCATCTAGAACATTCCGTAGACCTTAGACCCAAATGAAAGAATATTTATGTATCTTAACAACCTTAACATACTTAGAATATTTACATTTGTATCTAGCCTTAAGCGTTTCAAGATGGAATTCCTGACATCCCAATGCCCCCCAAGTATCAACCATCTAAAATCTGGGTGTTTTTGAAGAATAAAACCATCAAACAAGATGACTTCATATTAATGATGCTAAGAGTTTGGAATGTAACCAAATAATCTGATCTATAGTTCAGGAAAGTAAGCTAAAGCAATTTTTCCATTTCCAGTTCGTCTTGGAAACGAGTATTCTGGAAACATTTCATTGGAACGAATGTTGAGGAATTATGTGCGACTTGTTTAAAAATCTGTGTTTCAGTGGGGCCAAAACAACTCCTAGTACAAATGCTCGCTTAATAGCTAAACAAATATATTTTATCTAGTCTTTTTTGATACAATGTAAAATATTCAAAGACGTGAATAATTGTTGAGCAAAAATCCAAAATATTATGATTTGAAAATCTCCGTGGAAAATAAAGTAACTTGCTACATTAATGCAAATGTATTGCAAGTCAACAAGAAAATGAATGCAAATTTGAGATGTTCTTGTGGATAGGATTAAAAGCTAAACCAGACAACTTATTTGTAATGGAAAAGAGGGGTGTACGAAAATATTGTTAAAACTGGTAAAATGTACAAAACACGAATGTTTGGAAAGCGACGTAACTAATTCCACGAATGCTTTCCTTTAATCTGGGAATTGCACACCTTACTTATGTATATACATCTACCAATTTCTTCAGGCATGGAAAGTATTCTTCGTCTCATTTCGAAAGTAATTTTCGGCTTATCTAGGATCAATCAGAAAAAAATGTCCAACCTGATTGGTCCGTTTAGTTCAAGATTAAAAGATTGAAATCACTCAATCGCTGGGCACTCAGGTGGAAAATTGCTTTATCTGACTTTCATAAACTAGCCTTATTGAGTTATGTATCTGGATATCGCAGTCATTCACGTGCTTTTGCGACTTTAACTTGAGGTTTTTTTTTGTATTAGTTTTGAGTATGTGTGTATTGAAGTTGAAATGGTTTCAGAAATAATCTATGCCGCTGATGTACATGAAACCTCTGATATAATTTCTACATAGCTGTTTTTTATGCTTTACGAAATAAAAGAAAAATATCTGTAAATGTTCGACCTAATAGAGTTATTTAACTCTGAGGGGCACTTTACTGAAACATTTAGTTGATAAACTTTATGGGTTATAAAGCACTCGAATATAAAATTAAATCGTGACGAATGGATTTAACAGAAAACAGCTTTTAAATAAACACATATATCTATATTTCTTAAGTATGTGTTACAGAAATAGGCATGGCCTATATATTGGCGCATGGTAACTAACGTTATAAACAAATAAAATCAACTCTTTTGCGCTTCCTACAAATGTGGCTTTGTTTGAGTTATGGAGCAACTAAATATCAATGATGTGCTCAAAATGCTATTTTTATCAATTACCAACTTTAATCAATATGAAATGCAAAATAAATGACTAGGAGATTTAAATATGGGTTGTAATCAATATATGTTAGATTTGCATTTTTCTGCTTTTTCTCTAATTAATGTTTTCGGTTTATTTCTATTCCAATGCTTATTTGACCTACTGTTTGACTTGATGTATAGTTGTCTTTCTCGATAGATTTACAACTATCGTATGTATTCACTTTAATAACACGATTTTTGTGTCCGATTAATGAAAAACTGTTTCAGAATTTCAAAATCATCAAGCATGAAAAATTGTTTTCAAAGAAGTTTTACATAATAAAAAAGTGATAGCAATACAGTCATAAGTGATTGATTCGTTAAGTAAGTCCAAAACTAAATGTAAGAGATGAGAGAGAAATGTGCTTGCGCAATTCTGGTTATCAATACATGGAAGCAATAAATCGTTCAATGCAAATGCCCTGAGCGTACTGATTAGTTTAATGAAACAATTTACGTTATTTAAAGTATTTGTAACATAATTCGAGTCTGAGTGAAATATTAAGAAAAAAGGTTTCAATCTAACTGTTCTATCGTATAAGACAAGCTCTCTTCCTAACGTTAAGCACTTCTTTTGCGAGGGGGTCAGGAAACCCAAGTCATATGTGCTTCTCCAGTTACTCCTTAACCAAAGGGTCGGTTACGGAGGCCGCTGAACAATCCCAGCTGGTCGGAAACCCTCCAGACACATCCGCTGGGGAAGATTTATTGACCGAAGGTCAGTTAACTTTTGAAAAAAGGAATATTGGATCCTTAAGGTCGGGAAGCCAAGGGACATTACTGGGTAAAGACTTTTTTTTTTTAGACCCACCTCCTCCCTACTCACCTATATGGTTTAGAGTATTTAATGAGAGGAAGAGGAAAAGGCGACCCCCAGCACACAACGAGGATCACAAGGAACCACCCTGTCAGGCAGGGAAAGCACACACGCCCCCCCCCCCCAATCTGGGCACCTACTTCCCCAAACACCCTAGGACACCACCATTTATTATTTTCTAAAATTTTGAGTTTACACAAGGTTTGGTCAACACGACCATAACAATGTTCTTCTTTCCTAAAAATTTAACATTGAAGCCATCCATAGTGGCTTAGTTCAACATTTTCTTCTTCAATATTTTAATTTTAATATATACATAAAACTGGCCTACAAGGCCTGTAGACCTACTTATCCTACAAATCATTTTTATAACAAGAATTTTAAACACAATATATATTTATCAATTTACAACCTTGGTTGAATGTAGTACAATAGCATTCAACTATTTTAACAATGTTCTTCTTTCCTAAAAATTTAACATTGAAGCCATCCATAGTGGCTTAGTTCAACATTTTCTTCTTCAATATTTTAATTTTAATATATACATAAAACTGGCCTACAAGGTCTGTAGACCTACTTATCCTACAAATCATTTTTATAACAAGAATTTTAAACACAATATATATTTATCAATTTACAACCTTGGTTGAATGTAGTACAATAGCATTCAACTATTTTAACAATGTTCTTCTTTCCTAAGAATTTAACATTGAAGCCATCCATAGTGGCTTAGTTCAACATTTTCTTCTTCAATATTTTAATTTTAATATATACATAAAACTGGCCTACAAGGCCTGTAGACCTACTTATCCTACAAATCATTTTTATAACAAGAATTTTAAACACAATATATATTTATCAATTTACAACCTTGGTTGAATGTAGTACAATAGCATTCAACTATTTTAACAATGTTCTTCTTTCCTAAGAATTTAACATTGAAGCCATCCATAGTAGCTTAGTTCAACATTTTCTTCTTCAATATTTTAATTTTAATATATACATAAAACTGGCCTACAAGGCCTGTAGACCTACTTATCCTACAAATCATTTTTATAACAATAATTTTAAACACAATATATATTTATCAATTTACAACCTTGGTTGAATGTAGTACAATAGCATTCAACTATTTTACAACTATTTTTCATAATCACATTATATTTCAAGTACTCATGCCTGAAATATATTTATTCATACTTTAACATTCATAACCATTTTAGTTACATGTAACATAAGCTTTCTGCAATATTTCAACTAATTTGTATATTTCTTGTAATTTCCCTCAAACCTAGCATTTTAAAAAGAACTCTTAAATCTCAAATAATCTCATTCTGAAAAATCCCAAAACATCAATTCTTCATAAATTTTCATCATTTCACTGAACTAAATCCTTATTCAAAAGAAAAATATTTCAAATCCATAGTTTTAACAATTCAATCACTCATTATCCACAAACTAGACTAGTAGCTAAAAATAACAGTATTATAAAATTTCCAATTCATATTATTAAATACTTCAGTCACTCGTCATTTGCAAAACACTCCATAGTTTTAACAATTCAATCACTCATTATCCACAAAATAGACTAGTAGCTAAAAAATAACAGTATTGGAAAATTTCCAATTCATATTATTAAGTACATCAATCACTCATCATTTGCAAAACAGACTAGTAGCAGAAAAATAACAGTCCTAAATACAATGTATAAAAACCCTTTTTTACCAGATTTCATAATATCAAGGTTATTTAAGAACAAATTCCAAACATATTAAATTCTTAATAATTCTCTATTTATAGTATTTTATTTGTCCATACGATTTATCACAAAATCACATTTTCCTAAAGTAGCAACATGTTTCTTTATTTCGTACTTTTCTATCCCATCTCATCTTTACCCTCCTATCACAATTCCAATGGTTAAGACCAGATTTAAAAATCCATTATCCCATCATATTCCTTACTCCAGTCTCAATCTTCCAATCATTCTAATAGTATCAAGGGGGTCAACCATTTAAGAAATAATAACATATTTCTTTAGTGCATATTCTCAACTACCTAACAATATCACTCTCATAGTAAATTCTTCAAAAACTTAAAGGATTACAACGGATTTAACCATCCATCTTTTCCTTTTCTTAAGCTGTGAGAAGGAAAAGAATGGTTTACGTTTATATGTAAAAACCTTAGTGGTCTATCCATTATGGGTATTCATAATCTGTATTGTCACGAAGAAGAGACAGCTGCCTTTTATAATTCGGGCATATCTTAGACCTGCATCCATGCCCATCATCATATTTAGTTTTGAAAGTATCATTAGAATACTTGCAATTAATACATCTTATTTTTTCCTTACATTCTTTTATATTATGATTACCACCACAGTCCAAGCATACCTGTTGTACAGTACACCGGGTTCTGTTATGACCAAAACGTCCGCACCCGGTGCACTGTTTAACGCTTCTAAACTCGTCGATTCTTATTCGTTGAAAGCCTATAAAGAGAAAACCTTCCTCCATCAATTTGTGAAAGATTAACGGAGTAACCCTGGCCACCCAATGAAAGCCTCTGTCAGTTTTTATTTTAAAATCAATTTTAAAATCTTCTTCTTTACATTGTTTTATGCACTCATTTTTCTCCTTTAAAATGCCCATCATGTCTTTTTCTTCTACCCTATCACTTATACCAATCATGATAATTCTTGGTAAAAGCTTTCTCGGTTTTTCTATTACGAATTTCCTTTCTAAATCATTCTTTTCTCTGAATAGTTTAATTAAAGAATCTGCTTCTCCGTTCGATGGTACATCCACCGCTATTCCTCCATCTTTAATCTTCCTCATATTCATAATTCTTTGTTTAACATTACCTACTGCACTTTGCAGTAGGTCTTTATTCTTGTAATAGTCTCCAGGTTTTTTAGGTTTGACCAAGATAGTGTGTTTGGGTATATATTTATTTGTATTTTTATTATCCTGAGTAAAAACCGATGTTGATTTGGTCATAAGTTTTTGAGCATACGTTGGTTTAGCCATAACTTTGATTTTTTGCAGGTCTTTGGCTACCTCTTCTAATTTTCCATTATAGTTGATGTCTTCTTCTATAATTTTCTGTTTCAACTCCGTAATTGCTTTTAAAGAGCTCATATGATTGTCCTCAAATGTCTTAATCATTATTTTATTTGCTCTCTCTCTTTCGTCCAGTATTCCCTGCAATTTTGCGATTTCACAATTCTTATGACCCATTGATTCTAAGAATTGATTTCTCTCAATATTAAAATTCTCCAAATCTTTATTTCTTGCCATAATCATTTCTACTAATTTCTTCCTCTCTTCTTTATTTTCAATATCTCCTTCATTTCTCTCTAAATCTCTTACTTTCACTCTCTCTTCTTCTAAAAGTTCTTTACAATTAATGAGTTCCCTATTATAATCGATTATCCTCTTTTTTAATTCCTCCTGATTTTCTTTGTACTCCTCTGTTTTCATTTCTCTCATCTTTTCTTCATACTCATTAATTGTCCCCCACAATTTATCTCTATCACTTTCCATTCCCTTAATTAACATTTCGTTCACTTTAAGGGTCCTCGCATATTGAACACTCACTTCTATAATTTTTTGCATCTGCGGAATCAGTATATCCTGAAATGAGGCCGATTTTACCTGCGTCTTTGCCTTGTTTTTACACGTCGATAATCGAGATAAAGGCTTTCTTTATTGGTAAAATATCTGGATTTTTAGAATCCTCATCTGTAAAGATATTAATTAACTCCTCCAAGCTCTCAGCCTGTACACTTTTAGGAGACTCGCAGTTATAACTCATTTTAGATTTAAGAAGTAAAAATTCTATCTTTTATCTAGTTGTAAACAAATAACTCAAAATTTTCACACAAAAATAAAACAAACAGCTTCCTAATAAACATAGTAAAGAATGGTAATAAAGATAAATTAAAAATAACCTAATTTGCAATAGTCATAAATTAGATCAAAGCATAAGACTAGTAAACATCAATATTAAATTCTCAATATAGATAAAGCCAACTTATAAATAAACTTTTCCAATTCTGAAATTAACCAAAGTCAAAATACTGACAAGAAATATCTCAAAAAAAAAAATTAATAAAATAACTCACATATTTTGTAAAGGCTTCCCAAAGGTATCAATGTAAAGGTCTAATTTTTCTCTTTAAAGTGCAGGTGGTTAATTCGATGTTGAAGTTTCTTTGGATTTTCTACTTTGTAAATGTTGAATCTGTTGTTGTTTTCTTATATGGTCGTGAAGCCCATCTTTTTCTCTTCTTTTATGCGTTGATTCGATGATTCTAGCTGAACTCGTTGTCCTTCTGTGAATTTTCAAAGTTGCTGGGACTGGTTTTTTGCTGCAGTTGACGATGCTGGCAAAGCAACCTCCACGAAACAATGGCGAATAATCCAACAGGATCAGGAATTAAAATAGTCCTGTTCTAATCTTGAAAGTCAAATAGTATAAGATAATTTCCAATTTTCCAATCTTATAATGGGCCAATTTTCAAATGGTTGGTGTCCTCTTGCGTCTTTTTTGCTGGTTAATCTTTTGGTAAATTTTTAGATCTGTGAAGTCATTTTTTGCATCATATTTTTCCAAAAAACGGGAGCGATAAAAATATACGTCATTTCATTCAATGATAGTGCTGGAGTAAAGACTTATCTTCTCACATGAAACTATTTTGCTTATAGCAAACAATTAGTACTTTTAGTGTTTTTAAACGGGCTGGTGGGAAAGTATGTCCCGCCCTTCTAGAGCACTCCTAGACTTTAGAGTTGTTTGTTTGGTGCAGTTTGGCCAAATATGGTTCCTGAGCCATAAAATCCAACAAACTAGACTTCAAGATATCAACTGAGAGAACATTTATATACCCTTAGCAGCCGAAATATACCTAGAATATCACTAGTTTTGACCATTTCAAAGAGGGCGACGCGAAACGTCCTACCGCTCTTGAAAGGCTTAACTATGAATCAATTAGATCTTGCACCATTAAGTCTAAGATCGATTTCTTTATATGAAAGTATTTTGCACACAACAAAAATTTAGTATTTTTATAATGGGAGGTGGACACCTTATAATTCCTGCAACTCATCTAGAGCACCCCTTGACGGTCAAATATTAAAAGAAAAAGACATCTTAACCCTTTCAGAGGTAGTGGGTTTTCCACGAATGGGTCGATTTTATATTAACTTTTACTTAGATTTTTAGAGAACAGAAATGAGATATTCAGGTTGAAGATAATATTCTCCATCTTTGAAAATTTGATTTATAATATACAATAGTAATTTTATGAGAACTATTCCAGGATCCAGTTAGTCTGAATCTCTTTTTTACGATTAGTTTTTACGTAGATGTATGTAATTTATAATTTTATTTTTGTTAATTAATAAATATCTATAATTTGGGTACCATACTTTAATTAAACGCTTCACAAATTGTTTTTTTTTACGAAATAAGTATAAAGGCAGATGATGAATAAGATCTCTTGAACTGGAAAAACCTTCATTCCGTGTATGGGAAAGATGACATCGATAGTCACGGTCCCGTTTGTCGTCCCTTGATGAATGTCTTTACTATCTCTACATCTAATCTCTTCACACGTTTATTTTCTGTTCAGAGTTCATTTGGGTATTAAGATCATCTGCCTAAGATAGTCTTCCTGCCGTTAAAATTTTATTTCTTTTAAATGCAATGTCTTCAAATGTAATATTGAACATAGAATGATTTTATGGAAAGCGTGGTTCATATCTGCCCGTATCCCCGGCTCCTCGCAACTTTCCGGGAATTAATTGGAAAGAAACCCCATCGAAACATTTTTAACTTCTTACATAGCATTCGATTTTTAAATTCTATATAATATTTTTGTACCTTTTTATACCATACTCTCATTACTTGTAAATATCATTCTCATCCATTTTATATCTGCATATTACTGATCTCAACAATGTTAAATTCATTAAAAACATGTTTTTATCCTAATTTATTATCTACACATTGTTGATCAACATGTTTTAACTCTATTTTAATCTCACGTTATTTAACTCTTTCCAATATTTTATTCCCTTAAAACTTTGCTGGAATCTTTCCCACTATTTTTTTTAATGTTTTTACATTTACTATGATTTTATTATTTTAGCTGGCGTTTGGCACAGCTTGTCCATTTCTGGACCTTGTGCCATAAAACCTAAACCAACCAACCTTCAGTATAGGTTATTTATTCTGTAAAACAATACGATTTTATGAATCTTATAAAAATAACTTCATTAACAACCGGTTTTTAAAGTTACTATATTTATGCGTTAGAAGAGAACTTTACTCGCATTTTAGTAGATATCTGTACTCTGCAAACTAAACGAAATGATTATACCTGTTCAAGGACTTCTAAAATTCATGACGATACATATAATATTGAACACAGGGATTTTTATGGAAAGCCTGGTGAATAGCTATACCCTTATCTCAGGCTACTCACTCAGATCTGTTGGGGTAGGGTATTTTAACTAACGTCATACTGGAGCAACACAACGGGCTATTGGCAACGATCCGGGATCAAACCCGACGGGAAAGATCCGACGACAACACGTAGTTTTGAACCACGGTCAGATGACGAGGTCACACCGGAGCTGGCACCTCACTCTCCGAACTTCCACTCCACGCCAACGAGAGGACATTTGAGACCACGACCGATTTAACGTGCACCAGGCCCCTTTGTACACGACGGTCTTTGACTGGATTCGAACTCGCAACCCTCCGGTTGCCAAACCGTTACTCTTCCAACCGGGCTACCGCGGACCTCAGACCTGTTTTCGACTTACTGGATATATTTACTTACAAAGCCACTTTCACCGTATTGGAGTATGGCGCATTGTGTCGCAACCTGACCAGACTTTTTGCTGAGAAGCCTTTCGGAGTTGATACTACACCGTTGCCAGTGGACTCTGTTTATATTATTCGGCGCCGGCGAGGCGCACAAATCTGTTACGCTTCGAGATGTATATACATTCTTCGGGAGGCGAAAGCAGACGCTCGTGTGATCGGTTCAAGTGTAGAACATTAAAAACTTTAGAGGATTATCGATGCTTTTTCGTTTCACTTGTCGGGAGCCATATGTAAGTTTCTACTATTAAATTATTTTTGATATAAATTAGCTGTACTTTATTCTCCAAAAAGTAACTACAGGAAACAAGTTATTAAGAAACAGATAAAAAGACTGGTAGTTTTTTAACGTTGACGATTTGCTATAGCTTGTCCGTTTCTGGATCTTGCGCCATAAAACCCCAAATTCCATTCCGTATTGGAGTAGTGAAATCCGTTATCTTCCCTTGTGAACTGAGCGAAATGGCTGGAGATCACCTCAAGAGCTGCCCAAAAGTTCTTGACAAAATAGTCGCAAACACTAGACAGCGTTTATATAAAGAATATTTTATCACTCCAGACCTTTATTGGGCTGATTGTCGACTGATGGCCGAGAGGATGGAGACTGGTGTTGGATATAAAAAAATTCGTATGCCTTATCCATCCAGAACAGACCTTCCCAAAATTTGTGGACAACGACCCACCTAGATCCTTGTATACTTTGTGGAAGGAGGGAGATAAATTAATCTCGTATTTAAAATTTAATACCAATTTACCAGGTTTGAATTTTGTTATTGATTATAACATCACGAAATTATTATCTTTATACATAAAGTGAATTAAAAATGCATCTATGTAAAAATCTAATTATTCACGTCCTTGGAGTCTCAGGCAAACCAAACGTGTCATTGGATTTGGAATAACACCTACCATAAATAAATGAGGATTTCATTTGCATAAGGGTCCGTCTTCATAAAAATGTGAAAATCTGATCATAATTACTGAATACAGGAGAAAGTATTCGGGGTCGGTCTCAAAAGGAGGTCACGTACATAGAACTTTCAGAATATTTCCTCATTGGCTCTTGATTCCCATATTATTTGACTCAAGTATTTTTATTAATAAAAATGCTTCTACAATACAACAAAAGTTCTAAGCAATAAAACTGATCAAAATGACTTGTTTTTTGTTAATAAATTTTGTGTAATATTTAACAATTATCTTTGATATTTTGTATGTAGTAACCGTTCTTTTTGTTGCTCTTTTGGATCAACGATTAAAAGCTGTGCAGCACAATATGATGCCTAAAGTTGATCCGTAGAAGTAATTCCCACCAAATCTATATGCGATTTGGTCATTGCCAAAAATTCGATTTGGTATAGGTCTATTCCTATAATACAAGTGGGATTGATTCTCTTGGTCGTTCACTATTCTAGGAAGACCACCATGTTGTCCAGCATTCACTTCACTTCGATGCATTCAAAATTGAAAAATTGAATAAAACATGCTTATTTTCCCACTGAGCAAGCAACCGGCGAGTTGCAGATGCTCAGGTTCGATTCATGGACATGGGTATATTTCTCTCTCCTGTATCAGTAAGACTCATTGAGTGTGTATGTCCATTTGTTGAAGTTGTCTGTCTTGTATTTGGTGCAGCTTGGCCAAATACGACTTAAAATACAATCAACCGCTGATTCAATAGTCTTACTTCCGTTTGGAGCAAAAGATGGATGGATTTGGGAAATACGCGCAGAGCGAATTTGTTGTGAAATTTTTGTAAAAATTTGATTTGAACAAACCAAGAGTGCCACACCTGCTTTGTTGCATCAATCTGGTTTCCTTGGCACACACTTCAGCCTTAGAAAACCGTAAGCCAATCAAGCTTCTTTATAAAGGTATCCTAAATAGAAACACTTCCGTAATCCGATAGCTGAAAGGAGTGTACGATTCCGTTTGTTATTAGATATCACACAAGAAAACACTCCCTTCCGGAGTTGTTTCGCAATAAAAATGCTCTAGAAGTCTAAAAGCTCTTAGGTAAAATTTCTGCTTCGCTTTGTTTATAAGCAGACTCTGAATTGAGGAAAGAGGGAACGAAAAATCGTTTTGAAAATTTTCACGCAGACTGAAGTTTTTAACACAAGCGTAACTGAAGCAATTCCCTACCCCCCCCCCCCCCAATTTAAGAAAAAAATTATCGCTTTCCTTGAAATGGGAACCTTTCTCATGCTGTCAGGATATTTAGAGTAGTGTGCATTTCGCTTTGCTCAAACGGGTGCATTGTGTGTTGGAAGAGCATTGCTTAATAAGCGTAAATGATTTGATAAGTGGTTTATGTACATAGTAAATGTGTTAAACATAGAGGATGTCAGTTGATTGATGTGGGCGAACTGCCAGAACATGGTGCCTTCGGGTATCATCCTGTTTTTTACGCGCTTTGAAGCTGTTCTACAAAGTAACTAAAACAAATGGTTCCATGTCAGTGTTTATAAGTTTAAGCGGAAAACAATTTTATCTTCAACTTGTTAATCTATGTAAGCTACGCTTTATTTTCTTAGTGAAGAAACCGAAACTATTTTCAGTTAAAATTTTTGTAAACTTTCATTCATATTATCCATGTCCGTTTTATTAATTGCACTGCATGTATTGCAATTTATTGCTTATTTATTCAAATATCACATGAATATTAATTTGCTGAAATATTAAAAGGCAAGATTTTAATTTTTTATATATATATATATAAATTTTAAACTGAACTGAATTGGATAAAACATGACTGCTAGAAACGTTTTATCTCAAGTTTGTGTTCGTCAGCTTTTTGTGAACAAAACTTATACTCGAATGCGAAGTATCCTGTTGTAAATCTTATGCTCTTAGTTCTGAGGTATTAACTATAATTTAATTAATTTGGAATTACAAAATATGACAAGTGATTCCATTTGAAGTCTTTTACACGAATTGCATTTCATAAATTAACCGTACTGGTGGAAGATTATTTGTTTACAGCCGTAATAGTTTTTCTAACGTCTATCCTTATCATTCATTTACTTGACACTATCTTGTGTGGTCAAATATGGCCCTTGTGCCATAAAACCCAATCAACTATTGAACGATACAAATGTTGATAATTTATTCTTCTAACACCTTCACCCCCTTTTTTCCAGTTACCATAGTAGTATCTGCCGTTTTATTGTGTGCTCACTTTTTCCACTTCCGTTTCGTGTTTGACAAGACCACCACAACCATCAACAAATGCATTACTCCATTAAGTGGAGTAGCTAATTTCGGTGCTTTCATCTCGTGAGAGATAACCATGACTACAGTTGCTAAGGGTGAAGATGCACGTGACTTTGAAACGGCTGTTTGCAAGTGGTGGTGTACAAACGTCACAAACTATGGTGCTGGTTTAACAGCGTATTGATGCCGATTTTTAAGAAAGTTAATTTTTCATAAATTACACAAAACGGAATTAGCTTTGATAATGCGCTTGAACTTACTATAACCATGCTGGTATGCACAAGATCAGGTATGAAATATTATGTGATAGTGTCTTTATGTCGACTTGATAGCCTAATAATTAGCGCTCTGGTCCTCGTTTCAACAGGCTTTGGATTCGAATCCCGATCTGAGGCATTGACGTTGTCTAGCTTGGTGCAGCTTGGCCAAAACGCCATTAAGGTGTATGTATACATTAGAAATCACGAAAATTGACCAAAATATCGATCAATTTTTTAATAATTCAAAATAGTGTCCAACCCCTTAGCTTTCAAACGATACCAAGATCTTGTAAATATTCTAAATAGTTTTCAAGTTACAAGGGTTTGGGTTAGGTACTGTTACCTTAGACACACGTTTCCAAAACTTGAAACTCGATTTCTGAAGAACTATGTTTTTGCAATAGGATGCTTCTTTCGAACAGTGATAACTCAAGAATGAATTGATCTATTATAATTACTTTTGTGTCATTATAATCTATGTAATACAGTGGATGTTTTGACCCTCAGTGGAAGTTATTGGTTAAGAAATGAATTTTTAGTTGATTTTTAAATGTTGAAATTCCTGAAAAAATCTCGATTTTTTAGACTTAATTCGTGAAAAAAATTGTAAAAAAGAATTTATTTCCACTAGCATCTTGATGGAGGGTCAAAACATGAAGGATAGTACTAGGAATGATTTCCAACAGGAATTGTCTTTCTGAACACATGAGAAATTGAGATATCACTATTCAAAAAACATGCTAATTAGATAATTATATCTAAATTAGTTAATTAATGAGTAGCTTAATCAGAATTTTTTACACTGAAATGAGTTTAAACACAAACCAATGACCTGTTGTGAAAAAACTGGATTTTTAAAGTCAAAATTTAAAAAAATTTTCTAGTGTATACATACGCCTTAAACCCAACCAACCCACAACCCGATCTGGGTGTGGATGTACGTAAGAATTAGGGTTCCATTTTAAGCCTTAGGTCCTGGTCTATTTAGCCCTGGAGTAGAATATAATGAGCGTAGAGCGACAAAGCAAACTTTCATGTCCACGCCTCTCTTGGTCACCATGTAGCTTATAGCCGTTTCAATTGGAGCCTGGGAAATCAAATGGAGTTCATATAAATCTACATATAGAAGTCTTTATGGCTGATCTGCCATCTCTTCAGCTACAACTTGATTTCAGATCTAGTTCATTTTTAATAATACTTTCAAGTCAATTTGCCATGGTGTCATCTGTTGCTCAGTGATGTGAAGATTTTTGATGCAGACGCAGTTGAAGAGATTGTGGTCTCAACTCGCCACTAGAGAAAACGACACAAACTGAATCTAAAACCTTCGGGTTTGTCACATCTTAAAACGATTTCACGTGCTTGCGAAAGGCAAATTGGATTTCTAAATATTTTAAAGATTTCGTCAGAACATATCTGTTAAGTCAGTCAATTCGTTTCCGCCTCTTGATTCAAATCATTCACTGCAACATTTGAAATCTACAGCTTTCCGCATTTGCACCACGTAACGGATTACATTTCTCCCAGTGAGACATACCACAAGAATCTTCCCATTCCAAAGCTACTGCCACGATCTACCGTGTTATTATTAACGGCTGTACAGTCGCATAGCATGACTTCTCATTTCTTCTACAGTCTGCTGGCTTTCCTATCGTTCAGGTGCGAGAAAGATTGATGTCTTATGGAAATGTCTCATAATGATACAGTTCGAGAACCGATTATGTACCGATATGCCTAATCTTGCTGAATGGCAGGTATTAGGTAGATGAAGCAGCACTAGTACCACCCATGAGGAGGGGTGTACGACGAAAATTGTGGTAATCTTCGCAGAGGAAATAGTTTCTTCCACGAGATGGATTAAAGATTCGTGTAATAGTTTGTTTACAGACCTGCACAAATAACAGTCCTTTTCGAAGTTTTCTTATGGTTTGTGAAATTTCAGATGGTTCTTTTTTACTAAGTCGGGTTCTTTCAACTCAAAAGTCTGGAGGACTTTCTATAAAACTTTTGCATCATTTTTTAACTTTTTTATTTACGAACCGTAACAAAATTGAAATTTATAGCGAATTGAAATGTTGTAACGAATAAATTAAAACCAATGTGCTAAAAATATCGAATTTATTAAAAAGTTATTTTTAAAATTAAAACAATTAACGCTTGCAATAAACCGTATAAACCAGTTCTACAAGTGAAATGGCCTGCTTGTGATCTGCTTATCTGAAAAAATTATCTCGTGGTTGATTGAATACACATATAATCCGACTTGTGTGCTTGATCTTAAATATCCGCTTATAAATCGTCAAGGAATGGACATACACACAAAGAAAGCTTTTTTTCACTGACACAGGAGATAGAAATACACTCAAGAAGGAATAGAACCTAACAGTAATCGTACCTGCGCCGTTTACAACTCGAAGTTGCTAGCGCAGTGGGCATACCCACTGGGCCAAGACGGCTCCTTATCTCGTGGTTTTCAAGAAAAACGAATATAATATTTGCGCTTGCAGAGCACTATTATTATATTCGTTTATTAATGCTGTGCAGAGTTATGCGGTTTTACAGGATATCGAATAAAAAATTTGATGTTTCTCGTTCCAGAACGATATCTTAGTCTTAAGTTCCGGTTTTTGACTCCCATTGTAATTCAAAATTCAAAACATACTTCGTTTTCTGTTTTTTGCTTACCTGCCTCTTAATTTTTGCACATTCCTTTTAGAGGATTGAAAACCGCATTACGAGAGTCAATTATGAAGTTTCATTTCGCTGCCTTTCATTGATTTCTTTATCAATAATATCAAACTAACCTTCTATGTTTATTACTGATGCGTTCACTTCCTGTTCCGAGACGCCTTGCTTGCAAAGTCAGCAATTCATCTACTTGTTATCATTTGCTATCATCTGCCGTCAAATAAAAACTGAGAGTTAGGTTATTGTTTGCAGTGTACTATCCAACACCCGATCTTAACTGGAAGGAAAAGGGTCGAGACATTATTTTTTAAAACTGATCCGTACATATTCACTGTCATGCATATATTGTAGGCAAACAATAGGGTGAAAGCCTATGAACAACGATGTAGTGATCTAGTGCAGATACGAAAAACCAACAAAGGTTATTCGGGAGCGAACGTGTATATGTAAGACTGTATGCAACTTTCACTAGGGGTAAGCAATGAAAATGTAAGTAAATACTGAGTTGAATTTGTTGGATTAATTAAAAATGTATTATCACGAAATAGATCAAATGGGACGTGATACAGTGTGGGTTGTAGAAGCTTGTGTTCTGTCATCAGATTTATTCCATAGTTAAACAATAAATTCGCCAATTTATGATTTTCATAAAGACAATGGCGCTGTTTTCTGGAAATAATTATGGTATAAATCAATATTTATGGATTCATTTTCTGTTTGAATGTAAGAATCCTCACTTTAAAACAGTTGGGCGCTCGTACGAGATTTTTCTGTAAATCTAAACACAGCTAAACACACAATGTTTTTGTAATCACCTTCGTAATTTGAGGCGTTTCTTGGCATATTAAGCAACATGCTGAAATCGTATTCGCATATACATTTTCTGTTAAGTTAAACGTGGTGATGTAAGTGTTTCTGCAACAGTACGCGTCTCCTCTTAGTATTCCGAATGTGACGTCACTTAACTTGTTTTGAAGTGAATAAATTCAGTCCGATATAGAGAGTATAAATCACCATTTTAGAGAGCTATAATCACCATTTTAAGGTAACCCGGATATGTATCATGAGAGGGCATTGGGTTAAGGAAGAAAAAGCTCCGCATTCCATCTCGTTTATTTATTTGCACTGAAAATCCATCTAATTAAAAAAAATTAACGCCAAATATCGTCAAAAAGGCGATAAATCAAACAAGTTCTGAACCAGGAATATTTTTTTCTTCTGGAGTTATTTGATTACAATAAGAAACCCTATTAAGAATTATTAAGGTAAGGATGTTTATTTGATCCAGTTCCGTGTATTACGAGATTTCCATGCCAGATTCATTAAAATTCTACCTGTAAAAAGTATACACATTTATTTTTTTCCAAAAATTTTGCTTTATTGATGAATTGAACTTCGATGTGACGAGAGAAAGTTTTTGATTCATTAACTGAGAATTAAAACATACTTTATTTAAAAGCCATTCGGATTGATTTCAACAGGTTGAGGAAATCAATAATGAATTTTATTTCGGACTATTGATATAAGATCACAAATTTTGTTTAGGAAATTAAATAATTTTTAAAATTTAGTTTACGATTTGAAAATTGGCTTTCAAATGTTTAATTGATATTTATTATTTATTTAACTAACCCTATTACTTAATTGAGTGAAAATATCGTAAAATTATACAAAATATATTGACGACATGGTCTTGGTTAACAAGATGAAGTAATATCTTTAAAATATTTTACTTAGTTTTTTACAAAATTAGTTTATTAACTGCCAGCATTTGAAATCCAACTAATCTGGTTCTTTAAATTCCTAACGTATGCAATAAGTTGTAGTATGTAGAGAAGAAATTTGATTTTTCACAACCTGCTACATTTTTCTGTAGATTGCACTCATACTATTTCGGTTTTAAATTTATGTATCTCAGCTCATACGTACGAGATAGAAATGCAATGTTGGCGGTTTACTTACACATTTTGCTAATGAGAATATTGTATAATGTACCTCAACCTTAATTCCACAGGGGTGACAAAAACATTCGTAACTTTCATTGCATTTCAAAAATCCTCTTTGTGAGGACAGTAAGTTGAAAAGACTGTTGAATACGAATGGCCATTTTGATGGTTCATTGTCCATTGTGATCCGACAGTCGTTTCCGACTTCCTAAGGGCTAAAAATGCGTTGAAACATAGGAAGCGCCGAGGTCTGTACCATCTCCCACCGGAGTTCCATTCATGTCGAATTTAGGTCGAACATCCAAATATCCGAATGCAATTGGTAAGGTGTCATTGCAAAAGAATGTAGTTGACATGCGCTGCCGCATTTTTAGAAAGGTGTTACAAAACTGGGCCTTTCACCAAGAGTAGAATGTAGATTTTAACCTCTTCATTACGAGTGCACCCAAAGACTGATAGACCCACAGAGCAATCGGAAAATTCCCGCGAGGATGTTGCTTCTAGGAGGCCGGTAGTTGCTTTCAAAAGAACAATGGTATAAGGTAAACGGATAAAACCTTTGTAAAAATGTAAAACTAAGCATGAATAAAGTTTTAAAAAAAATTGTAACAAATCGGCAATGGCCATTTCGGTTCACACTACTGTCCTGGTGATGATGGTAGGGGGACGCGGTAGGCTGGTTGGAAGCATAGCGCACTAGACGGTTGCGACTTCGAAGCTAGATCCAACCAGTCGTGTAGTGAGGGGCGCTAGTACACGTTAAATATGACGTGGCCTCATTTCTTCACGTTGGCGCAGTGTGAACGTTTGGAGAGGGGTGCCATCTCAGGTGAGACATCTGATCGTGGTTCAAAATTACGAGGTACTGTCCTCGGATCTTTCCCTACGGGATTAATCCCGGACCGTCGCCAATAGCCCGCTGTGTTGCTCCAGTGCAACGTTAATTCAACGACATACCGATCTACCTGGTGATTGTAGACGACTTGCTCCACCAAAATAGCCCTTGACGATTTTTTTGCAGTTTAATCTTTGTTTGGTCATGCTGAAGTTTTACATTTTTGCTAGTGTGGCCTTAAACAGTTTATTTCATACAATGACTTAAATTTTTTTCCAATTGGACATCAAACTGTTAGCGGTGAACAATGAAGATCTACTTTGCATATAATACGACTACAACTGCTTTCTGGTTGTACTTGAAAGCAAGGCTGATCGTGATCGAATTTAGTGTACGCGATGCTACAAGCCTAGAGGCCTCGGTTCGGGAAAAGATGATCCCTTAGGCGCACATCTCCTTTACATGTGTACGAGCTTCACGGATCCGAGGTACACTAATGATCTTTTCTTTTCCCATAGGTTTTACTGTCTTTAGTAAACACGGGTGTAGCGTACCTGGGATACCCAAACTTTCTTTTTCTGCCTTTCCTCCCATTCTATTCTCCAATCCTTCTTTTCTTCTACTTCACGGCATTTTTTCTTGAAGTTGTCTTTCTTGTGTTCGGCACAGTTTGGAAAAATATGGCCCTTGTGCCATAAAACTGCAAAACAACCAACCGGGAAAAGATGGCTGCAATGGAAGAAATCCCTACTCTAGTGGTAAATAAAGGTGCAGATAGGTACCACATCTTTAGTTCAAAAGTTTAGGCAGTGTTTCTTAGAAGTAATTCTCATCACGTAAATCCTACTCAGTCTTAAAATCTAACTTGGATAAATTTTGTCTTGTGAAATCAGAACCGATATATTCAACTAAAACTAAAACCTTTTCACGAGGTGACAATCCAAGATATTATTCCTTGAATTAATATTACTAAAATCATCGTTTAATTTATAAGGCGTCGAATTGCTTAGATTTACTTACTTTATTAATTCAAAGTATCGCCCCCACCTGAGGCCTCTATAGCTAAATTTTCCAGAACCGATCATCCGAGTCAGTCTATGTAGCCCGGTTGGAAGAGTGACGGACTAACCAAATACCGTCCATCGAATCCAACCAAAGACCGTCGTGTACAAAGGGGTTGGTGCACTTCAAATCTGTCGGGCCCTCAAGTGTTTTTACGTTGGTGTGGAAGTTTGGAGAGTGGGGTGCCATTTCAGGTGTGACGTCGTTATCTCACCGTAGTTCAAAATTACATGGTGTTCTCGGTTCATTCCCTTCGAGGGTTGATCCCGGACCGTCGTCAATAGCCCTTTGTATTTCTCCAGTGCGACGTTAATTAAAAACCTACATATCCAGCCATTCTGAGTACTCAAATCATACCTTGCTAACATTAAATAATTTTAGAACATAGAAAATTCTTGGATTTTCTCAATATCTGTTTGTAGAGATGGTTACTGTCTTGTCAATGTGTGTATTAGAGCTCAATTGCTAATATTTTAGTAATGCATTGTGCAAAAATAACGAAAAAATCGAAGCTTAAAATTCTTATTCACCTTCTGTTCTCTGTATATATTCTCGTACACAATTTCTTACATTATTAAGGGCTTTCTGATTTTCAAAATTGAACTAAAAAAAACTTATTTCATAGTTTTAAACTGCTCCACAACAGTAGCTTTTAGCATGAAAATTTAAATGAACAGCAAAATGTATAAATTCGTTTTACGGCTATACTGAAGTACGAGGAATGAAGCGGAAAAGTAAAGGGAAGGAAAGGTCATTACCGGGACAGCATTTAAATAAAAATAGGTTCATTATATTTAAAAAGAATTGCCTGAGATTTTTTCAAATTTCTCATAACAGCAGATATAATACAAGTCTATATAAGGTTGATTAGTTAGTACCTTTTAAGAAATCACTTATACGACTAATTACGTAGTTAATTTTAGATCAAATATAACTACTACAAAAATTTAATATACTCGCATTCCAGTTCCACCTATTAACACTTTTCTAAGCCGTAAAATACTTAAAACTGAAATACAGATAAGGAAATGTTGCATATTTTGCTTTCTAATTACTGTTTGCAATAGTCTCGTTTTCGATAGCTAACAAAGAAATTCTAGTAATCGGATCTCAACGGTTTCAAAGAAGCACTTTAGGCCATATTACACTTATCCTTAAATATCTTTATTATCTTTATAACGTCATAACTTGCTGCTTGAGAAGAAATCGTAAGTTCATTTGAAAGAAAAATCTTGATTTCAAAATTTAAAAAAAAAATGTTTTGCTGTGGAGGTTTTATTTTTTAACTGAATTTTTCTGATTTGTGTAATATACTAAATAAATGTGTGCGTAAGTGAAATGAAAATAGTAATGCTGTTTGATTTAATTATGATTTCAATAGAATCCACTGATATTTTATCTGATTTGGTGATATAAAATAAGTTACTGTTATTGAGAGAAAAGTATTTGTATGCAACGTGTATTAACTATTGTCTTAACCACTGGTCAAGAGTAAGCATATCGAAGTTCACGATAAAAATTAAAATATGCCCTTGTTAAATAATCGATTTCTCCAATCGTACAAATCTTTTAGACATTCAAAATCAATTGATTCTATGCCATTTTTCGTTGTAACATTTCAACGGAAATTTCAAGACAATCTAAACTAGCTCCTCCAGACCAGACAGACGTTCGATTCAAAAGTGTGTTGACCTGCGGGCATTTTACCCTCGCCATAACTGGCCTTGGGCCAAAAACGAATCCTAATGAAAGATCCCCGTGATCTATCTCCCGAATGTATTTAACGCATCCTGTTTCCCTTGTTGGATGACTGCCTACCACAATTGGGCACCACACAACGCAATACAATGGGACACGATCATCCGAAAAGGACTGTCGGGGAGGTGACATTGTTATTCGCATGAATATAAACAGCATACCGATAGGTTTTAAATATAACTGAAATAATATAACCTAATACATTATATGTACACAAAGTGGAAATTACAAGTCATGTTGGTTTTCATAGGGACCATTTTTGACTAATAAACTGGTATGATGTAAGGCATTTCTCTGTTCATTCTTTTCGTTCTAACTGGTTCTTTTCTTTCGAGTAATACATTACATCTAGATACGCGTTCGTTTTTAATGTCGTTCCTTATCAACGAATATATCATGGGATTTACACCAATCTTTGTTTCGAGGTAATCAGCGATAGGCTATCGTAGATGGAATACAAATATGATGCTAATAGGTTTATTCAAATACCTATAATCGCACCATTTTCTCGTCTTTAGACAAAACGAATTTTCCTATATGCCATTGGTTTCAAATTGTGGCTCTCAAAGGAACCACAGCCTTCCGCCGGGAACAACGGGAGTGATTGCTCTTGATAATCACTGCTCCTTGATGGTGAAAACGATGAAGTATTGTATCTTTCCCATCGGGATTGATCCCGGACTGTCGCCAACAGCCAGTCGTGTTACTCCAGTGCGACTTTAATTCAACTACCTACTTTGAGATGGTGGCTGGATTCCTGTCAGGTTCGATTCTTCCTCATCTCCTGCGCCAGTAAAAAATTCTTTGAGTATGTATATCCATTACTTGACGTTGTCTTGTGTTTCGTACAGCTTCGCCAAATATGGCCTTTGTGCCATAAAAACTAAATCAACCAACCTAATTATAATTAGGGCTGCGCTAGTTGGTAGTTGCGGATTAGCAACCGGTGGGTTGCAAGTTCGAAACTCGATCCAGCCAAAGACCGTCGTGTATGTGGTGGTTGGTGAACGTTACATGTGTCGTGGACTGAAATGTCCTCAAGTTTGGGTGGTGTGGAAGTTTGAAGATTGGGGTGGTAGCTCAGGTGTTGACCTCGTCATCTGACCGCGTATCAAAATTACGAGGTGTTTTTTCCGGAACTCTCCCTTCGAGATTGATCCCGTGTCGTCGTCAACAGCCCGTTGCGCCAGTGCGACGTATATTCAACTAACGACGTAATTATAATGATTATTAAAATTTAATTTCAGTGCATTAGTGTTTTAAAAGTTTCTGTGTCTAAACTCAAAGTTTTGGCTCATTTTCCTTCAAACATCAAGCATCTTCAATAAATGTTCCAGCAGGATGTGCTGTAATGAAATACGGCGAATTTTTCCGCAACACATAACAAAAGCCACTACGTGATCACCAAGCAATTCCCTTTGGGGAGTAATACTGATTTTGCGTGCTTTGCTAGCATTCGAACCCTTAGTTTTAAGCTCTTTCGGACCAATATTTACTGTACGTATTCACGTGTGACTATTTGGTTTCTGAGCATCGCAGTTTTACACTACGTTTCATGCTAAGCGATTGTGTGCAAGGGAGTTCGACAGCATTGTTTCATACTCCAGGTTCTGTTTATGAGATTAGCTAAATCTATAAAGTGCTCAAGCTTACGGCACTTCAGCCCTTCTTTCTCACGCCAGAATAAACTGCGTTCTTCTCTAGGCCTTGTCGCACGTTGAACCGACATGCAACAAACAATTGACATGCACAATCGTAAAGCTATATTTTTTAATAGAAATGTAGTCGAAGTAGTTTTCTGATTAAAAACATCTAAGCACAAATGACTTGATACATTCATCAGTGTGTATCATATTTCGACAGGTACCGTTCACGCTTCATACTCCGCGAAGTTAAAAAAAATGTCAGCATCTTCATTAATCATATCAAATGAAACATTTAGTCTTAAATTTACTTCTGTTTAACTTTTCCGTTTTTCCCTGTTATGATTCAGATGTTGATTGCTTAGACTTTTCCTTGCACTACTCCTTTTACTTACAACACAAATTAAGTTAATTTCTAAGAGATACGATTTAAAACAACGTTTCGCATACTTGAACAAATCGTTGCCAAAAAGACAAATAGAAATTAGACCTTTTTAAAGCCGCGTAAGATAATTGTGTATAGTTAGGGTTACCATACGCGCGTTTCAATAATCTAATTAGTCATCGTGTAGCAAGACGACAGATCCAAACACCAAATCATATTTGACCGGGTAGTAGTGGTCGTGGTTCAAAACTACGAGATCTTTCCTCGGATCTTTCCCTTCGGGATGGAACCTGGATCGTCGCCAATAGCCCAGTGCTCCGTATCGTTGCTCCAGTGCGACGTAAATTCATCTACCGACTACCAACCGGGTGGTAGTGGGTCGTGAGTTATAAAGTACTCTTGCTCCTTATCAAGTACATTAATATATGCCTTTGTTCTCATTAATGAATGATAGGTAGTTGAATTTACGACGCACTTGAGCAACACTATGGGCTATTGGCGACGGTCTGGGATCAATCTCGAAGGGAAAGATCCGTAAATTTGATTCACGGTCAGATGACAAGGTCAATACCTCTGCAGGACCCCACTCCCCAAACTTCCACACCAAGCGAATGTGAGGGCATTTGAGATCGCGATAGATTTAACGGCCACCAGTCACTACGTACACGACGGTTGTTGATTGGATCGAGTTTCGAACTCGCATCCCTCAGGTTGCTAATCTAACTACCAACTGCTAACATGCCCCCTTCGATGAACGATGTTTGGTCTTTAGAAAAAAATTTGTGGCCGAATCAATACGAAGAGAGGTTCGATGTTCTGAAAAAATGGTCGCATTCCGAAGAATAATAAGCAATCTATTATAAATGTTGACACCAGTGAAAAGTAAAATGGTTTCAACAACTAAATTGCAATTTAGTTGTTTAGTTTTAAGTCGTGTATTAATTTGCGCAATAAATCCCGTTGGAAAGTTTCGCGTTTGTTATTCTGTTTGATTTAAACTAAACTTGACTTTAGTTTCTATCGCATTTCAAAATAGTTATCAGAAGATGTTATTTGAAAAAATATCTTAGGAAAAGGGATATTCCGGAACTTCAAGACCTCGATTTTAAATGTATCATTCATCACACCAATCAACAAATGCCCGGTAAGTGCCCCGGTTGGAACTAATAATATGGCAACCCTATGCATGAGGATTTTTTCCGTCAAGATAAATGTAGGTTGGCGATAGTGCTTTTGTGACAGAACATGCTTCCTGTACGCATGTCAGACGTCACGTCAATTGGCTTTTTTTCCAATACGATTTTAGCACGTCGTCGAAAAAAATTCCAAACAATGAATTCCGAATTGATTTTTGTTGATTGGTCAGCACAATTAGATTGACTCTCTTTGTGGTTGTCTCGACGAGGCATCTCGTCATTAGCAAAACTTATCTATATCTTGATGGACGAGGTACTTCAGTCATTAGAAAAAACTTACCTGATCCTGATCGCGTCATTAAAATTACATTATCCCCATCTTAGTACACGTTTCTCCATTTTTATTTTCAGCCTTCATACTTTGTTTTAATCAATGGTGACCAATATACAACATATTTTATCGTGCACCTTTTATGTAATTAAAAATGCATATCTATACAATAAAATTTATAATCAAAAGTATATATACATACACCTACTGTTGATCAGAATATTTTAACCTTTTATTTAGTTTTACTGGTCTGCATCATCTTGTGTTGGGCGCAGCTTGTTCGTTTTTGGACCTTGCGCCATGAATTCCAAATCAACCAACCAACCTGATCGCGTCATAATCAAAATATGGCAATATCTTGATGACTTTCTTCTTAAAGCTTTTCTGACAATAAATCTGTCTGGGGGGTTGAGTTTCCCTTGGTCCTCTTTCGTGCACAGCGGGAATCTATCTCCCTCCTCCTACTAAAAACTCTAAACCTCTAGGTGAGTTAGGAAGCGAGTCTCAAATATCTTGATGACAAGATATTAACGATTTTGATAATGCCTTCATTTGAAAAATTGGTCAGATCTTGAATGACGAGATATCTCGTCTGAACCACTTGAAGGGTTAAACGTGAACGTCGAACCACGAGGGGTGCCTGCTCAGGTGTTGACCCCATCACATCTGGTTCTAAATTACGAGGGTTGTCCTGATATTTTCCATCGGGATTGATCCCGGAGCATCGCCAATAGCTCCAGTGTGGCGTTACTTCAGCTACCTACCGAAACGGCGGAAAAATACATTTTAAGGTAACCTCAATATGTATCATGCGAGAGCATATTTAGATAACAGGAAGTAAAATCTCCAAAATACGACCTTACTCACTTGTGACGTCATTTTACTGTAAAATGTCTTGACACCCAAGCGATAACATCCAGGGAAGACTTGTTATCCTTTTCACCTCAGCGGTAACGAACAATTTACGACTATCTACGAAAAATTATAGAGCGATACCCGACAATACCGAAAGCGAAAAAAAAAAGTCCGAACTCATAATCTTTAACGGTTATTGAGGGTTACTTTAACAGTCATTAATAATCTTAACAGCCTTGCATTTCAAAACCGTTCATATTTCTCCAGAAAGAAAATAAGAGATATTAATCCTTTATCTTTTGAAAAAGGTGAATACGTTCTACCAGTCAATAAATTTATTGCCACACGCTTCACTACCACTCCGTAAAAGAGCATGCCCATTCATCTTCGCTGAAAACGTTGTACGGTATATCGTGTCATTGATTTCTAATTTCTTGTTTCTCAGGGTATTTGGATTCACCTGGGAATAATATTTCCTACTATGGACTGCGCTTTCCCCGTTTTACGTACTGTTCATAGTGGGCATTTGTCTAGGCTCGATGGTATTCAGTGAAGTGGAATGTGTTCGCCATGTATGCATGCAATGAATGTCATTAATTGTTTTTCTTTACGCTGCGCGATTCCTTGTGTATTGAGACTCTTCCCAGTGTCAATCGAATCCCACTATGCAATAGATATGAATTACTAGCTGAATTACCCGGCGTTGCTAGGGTTGAATTGTTTATAATTCATCGTAATATTACTCAATATTATTCCAACGGAGATTTCGAATTGCTCTTTGCCCCCCTGCAGACCCAGGACAAATCGAACGGGGTTAATATATAGCCTATGTGTCCCGCAGAATTCTACAGGATGAATGTACCAAATTTAGTGTGAATTGGTCTGATATTGATCGTATAAATACGCAATGTTATTCCTGCGAGGATTTTGAATTGTCTTTAGCCTCCTGTACCATATCGACGATAAAAAAGATCACTTTCTATAAAAATAATCTTGTTATTGGAATGTAAATTTTTATGATAATACAAAGCTACAGTTTAAGAATTTACAGATGGGATACATAAACGATATGAAACTGAGATTTTCAGCGTAACCGCACCCATATGCGATTGCATTATGCTCTAAGATTCTAAAAACCTCCAAGGTCATCTTGATTGGCGACTCCTTTAGATGTTGATACTGACATCATCTGCACAGCCAGACCGAGTGAGAGCGCCCCCTAGCAAGTGCTCTGTCCAGGATGACGGGACGTTACACCCCTCTGTACACCCAAGACAAACAGAACGCGGGGTAATATGTAGCCTACGTTACCCCCAGGATTCCAAAGAATAAGTACAAAATTTGGTGTGGATTGTTCAAACGGCATGGATTTCTATAGAAAACAGATGCCAACTCTGCTTTATATGTATAGTGTGATGAATTAATCCGAACTTTTGTTGGACATTAAAAAATAACATTTATTTTAACACAGACAAAACAATGGGTTTACAATGGACGCGCGAAACAAAAATGCTTATTTTCATATTAAAATTTACGAATTGCTACGAAGACGTCTCAACTAGACGGAGTCCGTGAGCTAACTGTTTCTCATTCTCCTCACATGCGCAAGCGCAGTATTGAAGGACTTTTTAACAGGAAACTTCCGGGTCTGCAGCCGGCCATTTTAGACTCCTAGGCGCTAAGATGTCACAGTCTATTTCCTCCCTCCTCAAGATTCTTTTTCTGCAGAGACAGACACCTGCAAAAAAGATACAAAACAGCAGCAACAGAATTTTCGCGAAGGCAACAACTCATGCCCAAAGCAATATGCAAGTAGACCATACACCCTTAAGATCCTGGCCGTACCGCCTACTCTAAATTTAAAAAGAAAACATATCATAATTTTAACAAAGTATAATCAAAATTTTGCTCAGTGATAATCATCAAAGAAGAAATTCAATTTCAAAATATTTAGATTTTCAATTCAAATTTAACACTTTTTTGCAATTCAAATGTATCAATGTACACTAGGAATAAAATATTTTTATATATGCAAGATATCACAAATACAAACAATAGTAATTTAGTTTTGTACGTGAGGCGTACGACTTAAATTGTCAGTGTTATATGCTGTTTTCCTTTTCTATGGACTACCTCGTATTCCTGGATCACAGTAAATTCAACTTCATCTCTAACTTTTATGCTTTCTTCAAACGACTTTTAGATTTGTCTAAGCATTCAGTTATTTCACCAACCAAACTTTCAGTTTCAACGTCCTCAAATATCACTGTCCCTAAGGGCAATTTAGTTACACCTACAGCAATTTCCTTGTTGTTACGAGTCTGTATTCCAAATTCAACATCATCGCCAAGATTAAGATTTTTGAACACTTTGCATTCACTAGAGTGGAAAAACATATCCTTTACATCACCCCTTTTAATAAAACCAAATGTTCCTTTAAGAGCACAGATAACACCACGGTATCTCACAGGTAAGGGCTGTTCCGAACGCATTTTACAAGGTCTAAGGTTTCTTGTATTTTTGTCAATAGGAATACTAAAAGTGATCTTTTTAGGAGGATGAAAATCTACATTACCATCAACATTTTCAGCAGAATAGGGCCGTTCGCCACGATTTTCATAAGCAACTTTACCTTCAGTATTTTCCTTTTTTTCAGTGGTTTCAAATCCAGAAACTGTCTCTTTACACATTATTTTACAAACAGAACTAGCAATTGGTTTTCCAGTACGACGATTATGAGTAATTTTAAATTCAACTGCATCACCACGTTTTAAATTATCAATATTTCCAGAAAATTGACTGTAGTGAAAAAAATATATTGCTTGTCTTTCGCAACATTGTATAAAACCATATGAACGTAACAAATTTTCAACGATTCCAGTCTCTTTAGGAGTAACACTGCTAGAACTAAAACGGTTACTGTTACAAGGGCAGTCGTTTTTCGATGTTTCATTTAAATATGGAGCACTTTGGCACTTGGGCGTTGCAGAGTCTTTTACTTCAATATCAGAGCCTTTGTCTTTTTTCATATCTTCTATAAGTACAACGGTCTTGTTACTTAGTAAGTAGCGCTCTTTATCTAGGAAGTTATCCTTGACAGCAGCTTTGGTTATAACATGACCCAACTCACACACTAAATTTACTTCCGCTATAGGCAAGCAAATAGGGTTATCCGCTAAAGGAGATGCTACCCATACATGTTCACCCGTATACATGTGTGGCTTAACAAACTTCCTAGGAATTAGATCTATGCTGGATCCTGTGTCTCGTAAGATAGAAATCTGAGATCCATTTACAGTTCCGACACTAATGTAGGGAGACATCAAATCTATTATTCCCTTTCCCATAATTTCGTTAGCGGCTATGATTTCAGTTTTCTTCAACTTAGGACATTGAGGTCTAAGATGATCATAGGAATTGCATTCATAACATTGAAGTTGCTTTCTTTGTTCAAAATTTCTCTCTTTATAATCTTCTCTGTTTACTTCTGTTTTTCCAAAGGGTTTATTTTCTCCCTCAAACTTATGAAAACCAACGTGTGTTTTCTTGATACCCTCTGTATTCTGGGAACCTTTAGTATTTCTGGGTGTAAGACTCTCCTTCAAGCTTTCAAATTGATCTATTTTTTTAGCTAATTCTAGCGGAGAATTTAAGTCCATCCACTCCTCCAGAAAATGTTCTTTTACTTCAGACGGCACTCGTCTTTTAATCTGCTCAGTGATATGCAAGTCTCTGAGTTCTTTAAAAGTTTTGATTTCCAAATCAGAAACCCATTCATCATAGTAGCTTGTAAGTTCATGAGCGTAACTCCTCCATGTTTTATCCGGGACTTTTTGATGACGGTAAAACATCTGCTTCAATTTCTCAGAACTCATTTTATACCTCTTAAGAATAATATCTTTCACATAATCGTAATTCTTTGCATCTTCAGGCGATTCTCTAGCCATCATGCTCGAAATTTCCGAAGGCAATACGCCTAGTAAATACGGCACCCAATCTTCTTTAGGCACACCTGCCATCTCAGCTCTTCTTTCAAAATTTATTAAATATAGACCCATTTCATCTTTCTTTTCCTCAAATTTCGGGGTAATTTTGATGAGCTCAATTTTATGATTTGGCATCCGTTCTCTATTAGATAGTCCTAGCTCACTTGCAGCTTGCATTTCTAGCTTTTTCTTCTCTAAAGCTATTTCTTCCATTCGAATATTACGTTCTTCCCTTTCTTTTGCTTCTTGTCTGGCAATTTCTTCTTTTTCTTTTGCTTCTCGTCTGGCAATTTCTTCTTTTTCTTTTGCTTCTCGTCTGGCAATTTCTTCTTTTTCTTTTGCTTCTTTCTCTCTCTTTATCCTATCTTCCATAATACGAGTTAAAGAAATTTTAACTTCCTCTTCTTCATAGTTTTCACTGTTTAGGATTATTTTCCTTATCTCAACCAGTTTACAATTATGCGATACCTTTTCACAAAGTTCATCTGCGAGTTCGAGGAGGTCTTCTTTTCTCCCACGAGAAAGAAAAGCCATGATCGATGAATAACTTATTAGTAAACAATCCAATTTTGTTATCATAAATATAGTTACCAATATTTTCTAATAAACTATATGATTCACAAAATATACTCAATGCCAAATATGCTTCAAATACTAGATAAGATTTAATATCAAACACAATTCTCAAATATAATAACAGAATCTTAAACTATATCGTAGCATATACAATACACAAGATGCAATATATATAGTTGCAATTAAATATTATTTTTCTTTTACTAATGAGTAATTACCATATGTAATTCAAATTATCTGATTCTTTTCAAATCATTAAATGCACAAAACACAAAATTTCAGTAAAATCAAAACGAAATTTAAATTTTCGTTCACTTTCGATTTGGCACTTTTTGGCCGTGACTTTATCAACTTGCATGTTCTACTAAGTAGATATTATCAAATTCACTTTATCATCAACTTCTATTAACTTTCATAAAGACAAAATTTAAATAACCACAAAATAAAATTGGATATGTAGTCATTTCTTTTTTTTTTTTAACCAAAACTATTTAGGCTCTTTGCCTCACTAATTCCGGTAAGCCAGAACCTTAGTAAATTTAATTTAATACAAGGGTGGGCCTACCTGCATTTCCTGCTTTCTTGCTTCCATCCCACTTCTGATACCAAAACTCTAGTCTGTGATGAATTAATCCGAACTTTTGTTGGACATTAAAAAATAACATTTATTTTAACACAGACAAAACAATGGGTTTACAATGGACGCGCGAAACAAAAATGCTTATTTTCATATTAAAATTTACGAATTGCTACGAAGACGTCTCAACTAGACGGAGTCCGTGAGCTAACTGTTTCTCATTCTCCTCACATGCGCAAGCGCAGTATTGAAGGACTTTTTAACAGGAAACTTCCGGGTCTGCAGCCGGCCATTTTAGACTCCTAGGCGCTAAGATGTCACAATAGATTAAACATGCAAAGTGGGTGGAACGCTATTGCGTGTGACTATAACTCTAGGATAGAGATATTGCTCTACATGACCTCTACCAAAAAGACCCGTATCCTAAACATCTGGTACATAGACACTTATTGATCGGAGAACCTGCTCCGTTATGTTCAACTTGCCATTGTATTTTTACTGTTCGACACATTTTGACTGAATGCAGAGCTTTTAACAACCATAGACAAATCCGATTTGGAGTTTCAAATCCAATTCTAAAAGACCTTTTGGGAAATCCTTACAATAAAAAATTGTTTTTATTCATCTGACATCGGTTTTGTGGATTTTATTTAGATTTTATGCATTGACTAGTTTCAATTCAAAATTGTAAATAGATCAATTTTACATCAGTCTTTGTTTTGTCTAGAGTTTTTGTTTGTCTTGTGTCTGGCGCAGCTCGTTCATATGTGGCCCTTGCACCATGAAAAACCAAACAACCAACCTAAACATCCGGGCCTGATTCAATATGGCCGAAAGGACATCTAAAAAAGAGTAGACGACCCCAAGAATCCTAAACCCTCTAAGCATCAAGAGAATTGCGAGTACAGTAATACCCCGAAGTTACGCGATATATGGGCGCCGATAAAGGGTAGACGCCGAAAATCGCGTAAGTCGAGGTACAACTTTGCATAAAAATACATATAAATTTGTTCAATTGGGACCAAGTACTAACAAAAACACTAGTTTATAAGAAAAATATTTAATAGAATTCAGTTCTTTATACATATTAATGCAAAATATTGAAAAAATAAATGAGTTGCGTAAAAAAGTCATTTCGATGTCGATGGCTTCATAAAATCTAACAAATTCGTTTGACGACAATTCCTTTTTTTCACGCAGAATTTCTTCGTAGCAAGTTAATAATTTTGTATTCTTTGCTTTGTAGCTATAACGCGTTCTTCGTTGGAGTCTATGTTTTCTAAAATTTGTAAGCTATTTTCAATTGAACTGAGACCTTCTGTCAAGCTTGCAATTGGCATGTCCTTTTTTGGTGGAACTGGGTCTGATAATTCAGTGACGTTTTGCTCACGCATCTCTATTAGCTCATCAATTGTCAGCTCCTGACTATGTGAATCCAACAGCTCGTAGACAACACCATTGACTGCCAAATCTAATTGCCTGGCAAGATTAACAACTTCTTTTATCACATGAGCGACATGATCAGTTTCTTGCGTTGTTTCCGTCTCGTTTTTGAAAAGCAAATGGACAAAGTTTCTTCCAGGCACCATTCAAAGTTTTTTTGGAAATTTCATCCCAAGATTTTCCAATGATTTCTTACGGCATCTAAAACATTGAATTGTATTGGGGGAATTGCTTACCCCACAAAGGCACTGTGGCGACCCATCGTGGTATTATACCCTATGAAGAGAAGCTATGGCATGCTTCTCTTGAATATTTGGCTAAATGATATGCTAATTTTTCAATGTAAGCAAACAAACCAGACGGGAAACGGAGATTATGCTTACGCTTCCCCAATGCTCTGGCATGATACATATCGGGGTTAACTGAAAATGCTATTTATTGGTGGTTTGGCAACGTTTGGCTCTTAATGTAATTGGCGTTGACCAATCAACCATCATTTTTCAATTTGGGATTCATTTTATGGAATTTCTATTGGCGACGTGCTGCAATAGTGCTCGAAATGCGTCATGTGTCGTCACGTCCGGAAAACGTACACGGAAACACGTCCCGCCGCAAACACTACTGCCACCTACATCTAGCTTAACAGGGAAGCCTCATAGCAGTGCAGTATTCCCAATCAAGAAGTAATTTTGGTAGACTGAAGTTTTTCTGTTGACCTGATCTGCTACTGAGCTTTTTTTTTGTCTTACATGAAAACCAGATGCTCGATCAAGATGAAATAATCGTTGCCAATCACGGAATTATATTTTCTCCAGAATTGAGAGCGTTATTGTAAGTTTCGATTACAAATTCGACTTTGCGTGTGCACCCCGACTTGCATCCGTCGATTTCTTTTATCAGATATTATTTATTTTTATATAGTTTTAACTTTATAAAGATGATACATTTATCGCTTCTGAAAGACTACGATCTTCTACCTAAAACGGGAAATATCAAACGTGCTAATCATAAACGCAATCTATCTGTTTACCAAAGTGATATAATTGTGTAGACATTTTGCAAACTATTCTCTGTAAAATAAATTAAAAGTGGTGTAGGGCAGATAAGTAATTTTTGAAAATCAATGATCCTTTGACTTTTGTGCTTGGTGCAGCATAAAAGATCCGAGTCTTGCATCGTAAACCTAAAAAAACTATTTCGTGCTATATTTTAATCTTGCATTGAACACTTCAAATATCTGTTTTGAGATCCTTTTATCTACAAAATTATTTTTGTATGCAGGTTTACCTATGAATATTTATTTTGCTTAGGTATCCACCTAAAGGATGAATACAAAATCCACAAAATATTATTTTACATCGATCTCTGAGTTCTTTTACAGATCTTGTTTTATGTTTCAGCTTGGGATAAAGAAGTCAGCTATGACTTAATTTTTTATCCCAATTGGATGAGCAACGGATTAGCAACCGGAGGGTTGCGAGTTCAAAACTAGGTCCAGCCAAAGACCGTCGTGTACGTGGGGGCTGGTGCACGTAAATCTGTCGTGCCTTTAAATATCCTCGTGTTGTTGTGGTGTGGAAGTTTGGAGAATTGGTTGCTAGCTCAGGTATTGACCTCGTCATCTGACCGTCGTTCAAAATTACGTTGTCCTCGGATCTTTTCCTTGTGGATTGATCCCGGACAATACCCGTTGTGTTGCTCCAGTGCGACGTTAATTAACTACCTACATAGACTTAAATTTGTTGGTACGCGGAACAAAATCTTTTATTTGTAGGAAATTGCAACCAAGCTTACTCAAATTAGAAAATAATTTGGAACTTATATAGAAAAAATAATAAGTTATGAAAATTCATGACTGTATTAAACCAACTACAACAGAATTGTAAGTTCAATTTAGATCTTAAAAACATAATTTAAAAAGAAATCGTATTTACGATGAAAACATGAGGCTAATTAATTTTTTTTCTTCCAGGTTTCATCTAACGACTGAAAAAAAAGCAACATCCATTCATTAGCTTTTGCTATGGAGTATACATATATGCCGAGGCTCAGATAACAGGTAAGATCTTATACCCTGTTTAATGATTTAGCTAGAATTCATAAGTGTTCATATTACACTAACGAAAAAAAAAGTAATTTTATAAATAATCTTATAATGGTCGCGGTGAATACTAAGCACAATTTGCAAAAAATGATAGAAACGCTGAATGTATTGTTGGAATATATTTTAGCTGTTCTGTAAAATATTCGTTTACCCTCATCTAATTCGGAATTAAAATATATTAATATCGATCCTTGCATAAATTTTCAGTTAGAAGTTGTTACAAAGTCTGATTAGAGCGGAGTTCGGATTTTTATGACTTAAAATGCCTAAAAGGTATCTATAAAATGCTTTAAAATGATTCAAAATATTTGAATGATAAATTTTCGATTTGAAAAATATCTTTTACAAACAAATGGTCTCAAATTGTTTTCACACATTTGCAGATTTTAAAATCGTAAAGGCATTAAAAATCAGGTTGTCATTGAAGTTTGGATAATCCTTGCGACAACCCAATAAGAGTTGGCTCAGTTTTTTAAGTTCTCAAATTTCGAAGTTTAAAACATTACGTTAAAAACTCGAAAAACGACTTAAAAATGCCATAAACAAACTCAAAAAATGACCTGAAGATTACCCAAACAAGAAAAACGACCCAAAACCAGAGTCGGGAAATTGTAAACGGAGTTTATATCTTTACTAGCATTGTCTATAAAGTAATGACAAAAAGATGTTAAGAAAATCCAGGCCGTGATTATAAGTTAAGTACAAAGGTGTAAGGTTTTATTTTTGGATTTTATAAATGTTATAAATTAAAAATTAAAGTTAAAATAATGTTATAATTTTTAATGTTATAAATCTAAAATATTTTCGAAGGAATAAGGACAAATGCATGGCATGGTAAAAAAGTATTTGTCCGATAAATCCTCCGATTGCAAGGGATGGATATAATATAAGCATGCATCTCCAATAAAGGTCCCAAGTGAGTGATTTCATCAAAATATTGTGTAGTTCCTTTAATGATTACACGAATAATTCTTTTTAAATAAGTGTTCGTAAAGTTCTGAAGAAAGCAATAATTTCGAACACTTAAAACAATTTTTGTCTTGAATTCTGAGAGAAGTATTATTTATTCCAAAGCATTTTCATAAAGTACTTCATAGACAACGGAATGAATAATGTTTATGTTAATAATTTAAAACTGTTTCCTGCAACTGTAAACTGAATACAATCACTGGTACTTTTTGCGCAACTTGTCTTTTCTAACTTGACAATAATGTTTGAACAGAACTTCAAGATTTGCCTGCTTATAAACACTACACTCAATCTTAGCCGTTCATTTCCTCTACCAAGGAAATTTTCCCACGAATCTAATTTCCTTACAATTACATGGTTTGTCTGGCTACAATATTATTTTTTAATCAGCCTTGCGTGGAAATTTGATCATTATTAACCTTGATTTAGAATCTTATTTAACATAGTTTGCTCACTGAAATAGGAGCTACTGCTCTTGGTTTCTGGCTTTGACACACTGCTTCATTGATTGTGGTTGATATTAGGGTTAGACGATGGGTTCCCACGATTAAAGCTACAAACTAAACGAATCCCAAATATGTAAATGTATATGGGTATGTAAATTGGGTTGAGAAAACAGGTGGATAAGGAGATTAGTAAGCATCTTAGCATAATCATGGAAGTGAAATTGGATTTGGTTGTTTGGGAACAGTAAAAATATTCATTTTAGGTGATTACTTGCTTCCTGAACTTCCAATTTCTCTAGTCTCGTCCGTTATATACATCAATCTTCTAAAGAAATTGAAGGAGCATTTGCGCATAGCTTCATGTTATTTCTCCCGTGTGAAGGTTATTGAAGGTCGTGTGAAGGTTATTGGAAGAAAGCACGAATCATAATATAACACTAATTTGCGCTTTGATGGCCAATCGCGGCTTAAGTTAATTCTCTAGCCCAAGTGATCTACACTTCTGTGATTTTACAGCAACACCGACCGCATGCTCTGCTTATTGCATTGGAAGGTTGATATTTACATCCTTGTTAATCAGCGCTCAAATTGGCATAAGCAGTTGCGAATGACGTCTACAAATATTTTTTGTAGTTTGTTTTAACCCATTTTAAATTGATTCATACAGAGAATGTCAGTATTTCTTAACTAATTTGCCATGGCGTAGTAAAAAAATGACCATAAAGTGATGAACAAACTAAATATTAGCTATTAAACCAAAACAACTATTCCGTTCCTTAACTTGCATAATTTAATCCTACAATTCAAAAGAAATAGTTTGTATCGAAAACGTACCGAAAGGCCGTAGTATTCAATCTAACTAGTCTTGTGGCAAAATATGACCGTATAGTTGTCACTGGTTATCGTAGAGAGCCAAATAGTTATTCGAAAGAAAGATTTTGTATAGAAAAAGTATCTTAATTTGTAGAATTTAATCTACTTAAAAATGACCGTTGAGGAAAAACCTAAAATATAATTTCTTCATTTAGCTCGTGTCATACAATTCTATAATTAAAAAGATTTTGCATAGAAAATGTATCTTAAATGTAACCGTAGACCTCGTTCTAGGGTTACCAAAAATGACCTTAGAACGATAAACCAAATATTCCTATATTTTGTATAATATACCGTTCGAAAAAGATTTTGTATTAAAAAAGTACCGTAAGGATATAGATTTCAATTTAACTAGACCTCGAGTGTTGTAAAATTACCGTAGTAACGAAACAATTAGTATTTCGAAAGAAAAGATTTTGTATAAAAATGTACCTTAAGCTGTAGATTTCAGTCAAATGCATCTTAAACCGAGACCTAATCTGTCTTCGAGTAGCAAAAATGACAGCGATGAACCAAATACTCCCTTAACTTGTATTATACAATTTTACAGTTCGAAATAAAGATTTTGTACTGGAAAAGTATCTCAAGTCCTAGATCTCAATCTAATTAGTCTTCGTATGGCAAAAAATGACCACAGTGAAAAAACCAAGTACAATTTTTTCATTTAGCTTGTGTCTTACAATTGTAAGATTTTGTGTTGAAAGTGTACCTTGTGTCAAGTCTGTCGAATTAATTGGTGAGTAGCAAAAAATAAAGCGACAAACCGAACCTAAGAGAAGCATCAAGGAATGCTAATTATTATCTATAAATTGCTCGTTAACTATTATATGTGAATTAGGATTAGTTTTTACGAGCAATTAAGTAATCTTTAGACAACATTAATATTAGCACATTTCTATGACAACATCCTAGTATGACTTTCCTTGCATTGTTAGCGATGTTCCGATTCATCCATTTAAAGAGCCAAAATAATTGCTTCGTATGCATTTACAATTACTTCTCATAAAAACAATTGTTGATAAATTTCTGAATAGCATAGCGAAAAAGATTCGTTTAATACATAATACTTTGATATGCTATATAAAAAATTTATAATAGACGGCTTATTAACAAAATAAAAATATTCGTTTTGAAAATGATCTCGATACAAATGTTCCACATGTAATTTAAAAGCAGTCATAAGAACAATGCTTCGCTATTATAATTAAAATAGAACGAGCACTTTTACATGTAATCAAAGTAACATTAGACTAATTCTTAAATTGATCCTAATTTCTGCTATACAAAAGATTATTTTGGTGCTCTGTAATTAATTGCATAAGAATACTGCATGCTGACATTTTATTCTGTGCTATATTTCTAAATGAACGTAGAAGTTTTTAAGAACCAATTGTAATTTGTTGTGAGTTTACAATTAAAAAACAATTAGAGTGGCTTATTGACGCAAACCAAGAACATGAAAACAATTGTCACAATATAATATATTGAGAAGATTTTGCTATAAAAAATAAAAAGGTGTTGCTGGCACATATCTGCTTACAGAATACTAAAGGAGTTTTTCAGATGTACTTTTACTGAAAGAAATTTCACTGATTGTTATAGCATAGTGGTAGTTTTGAAATCCTGCTTTTTAGATAATTTTATCGTTTAGTTATTGAAGTAAAATATTTTTGGAGGCGCAAAATTCAACTGTGGCACATAATGAAGAAATATTTAACCATCCTTTAATCTATTTAATGTATTGTATCGTGAACTTAATCGTAGTGTGAAATACATTTTAACCTGAAATTCTCAGAAAGATTTCACATGTCTTGGAGCAAGATATTTAAATCGAATGAAAATACTTGTGATTAAAAAAGCTATATGGAATAAGCTGTTTTGAAGTATCTGCATAACCAGTTTAAAATGTCTTGTTTCTAGTAATGTAAGACATCGTATTTACAGAAAATAAGCTTTCAGAAAAGTTATATTCAATTCATATTTCGACTTTTATTATTGAATTTTAGCGGTTTGTTATGTTTTAGTACTCATTAAATACGTGAGTAACTAGATTAACTTAATTTACTCCGATTTCTCGTTCACCAAATATGGCTGTAGTCAAACCAAGCCATCTGTATTATCGTTAAGAATTTGCTTACACTCAAGAAAAAATGTCCAATACTATTCTATGCTCTAAGGTGAAACAGTGAAACAAAATTGAGTTAAGAAATTTAACAATCACAATTTATGATTTTATTTTCTGAAAGTCTTTATTTGTATCGCATTCACCTCTAATGTGGTACCACATTCACTATCAATTGTGGCATCGCCATCACCTTAAATTATGTACTGTGTATGAGATTCTTGTTTATTTTATCCAGAATAAAGAATTTGGTGATCTGAGCTATTTGACTCTATTTGACTAGCTATTTGAACTATCTTCCGAAGCATATTTTACTCTACATCTAGAAAAACAAACTTTCTTTCCACTAAACATTTTGTATGTTTGAAAAAAGAATGAACGATCAATTTTTATATTTTTAAGAGTAAAAGTTTCAGTTTTTATGTGCTTCGATGGTAACACAGTATGGAAATTTTAAAAGGAATTTTATGGGAATTTTTTTTGGAAGCCTGGTTTAACTTTTGAATAATATTTCAGAATAAATATTGGTTTATTTTTGTATAAGGTTTCGAAAAAGCCATATAAATCATTTTCTAATCTCTGCTCGTTTTTTCACGTTCGTATTTTGAACTTTTTTCTTGTCATTTTATTTCGACTAATGTGAGGTATTTTCGTTTTCTGTATTAAAAACAAATGAAAAAATAATTATACTAGTGATAGCGATACTAATTAATCTACATTTCGGTGTTATTTACAATATTGGCATGTGATGTTAAATTTATTTGTCATTTGCTTCTTACAATATTGTTATATATCAAATTTGTTATTTATTTTCAAGCTCCGAAATTGTTTTATTTAACACCGATTTCTGTTCCCATTGTAATAACTAAAATAAAAGATGAACACACCTTCAAAGGTCTAAAAATGAACACGCGTCAGCTTTCATAATTTCATTTAACAATACTCGTATTGTCTTGAGAGAAAACGAGATTATTATCCCTTCTCAGGTGTGAGGAACTAGTACCGAAATTGACTTCTTGATGCTGTTCGAAGCACGACCCCGGCTGTAATTATTACTCATGACTGTATTTACGGCTTATTAGTTTTGGCTGTGTCAGAATTCGATTTTCCTTGATCGTGATACAAGTCCACTTTTTCTCCCTTCTGTCTCATACGTAATAGAAATCGAACACCTGCGAACTTGATGTTAATGAGCATGGGAAACGAAAACAATTAACTTGAAGATTTTATTAGTCATCAATAACTATGTGGGCAATCAATAGATATTAGTGAGTAAAATGGATACAATCAGCAGTCTTATTCTGGATTAGATTGCTTTAGTTTTTATTGATCTGCAATAATTTAAATGCTCGCGGGCCAACGAATAATATTCTATTCAAATATTGATTGGGAATAACTGATAGTATGAAATATGACTGAATCGTTATTTATAAAACGAAACGACACTTTTGAACTATAGCATTGAAAAAATTTCCTTTGGCCGAGTAACTTTAAAGCTAAACTTCAGTTAATGAGGAAGTTACTGATTTAGGAACTTGGATCAAAACTTCATTTTCGTTGTGCTTTGTTTTGGAGTTTCAAAGAGTAAAACATTTTCAATTTTGAAATACAATTTATTAAGGTTGGTCGATATTTATATGCAGAAATTTTTAATGAATTTAGAAGATGATTGGTGGCTGAAAGATTCCCTCTACCTTGAAGTGGCCGTAGCTGTGGGTTTGCCCATTGCTCTATGCAGGCCTCGCCGGTTTGGTTTCCTCTTGGTGTATTTCTCTGCAAGTAAAGCTTTCCTTGTGTGCGTAAATCCATTTACTTGACGTTGTGTGGTGCTAAATATGGCTCTTGTATATAAATATGTCTAAGTAATGCCCTTGCTCTATAAAACCCAACAATCATCTAATTTTACGATAGTGAAAATCAAGAGATCGAGCAGAATGAAGAATGGGAGAATTCGGGGGAATATGGTATCTCGTTCTACTCGGTTTAACAAGTCGAAGGAATAGGAGACTCGGCAAGGTTTATCCGCTACTCTCATCTCCCATAGCATGCCCTGTATATAATCATGTAATCAAAAATCGATGGGATATTTATAAGTTCGCTAAACATTTGTTATTTTTTGTTTTGTTTTTAAAACTGTATGGGAGACCCAAACCTCTAGCACTCGTGAAAGTTTCTTCACATGTGCACTCACGGGTTAATCTATTGCAATTTACGTGAAATGTAACCTTAAATGAATGAAAGTCTTAAAAATGCCTTATAAAGGCCCTAATTTTTCTTTTACTTGGAAGAGTGAGTACTCGAAAAACGCTAATGAAAAATTCAAATCAACAAGAGTACGAATTGCACCGAGTAAGTTCTTTAGTAAATATATCGTGTTTTGCGGCGCAACATTAACCTATTAACCTACTAAATTATCTACCTGAATTAACTTTGAAAATGCATGTTTTCTCCCAACAGTGGTTGCAAACACTAGTGAAAACCGATGTCATGTAAAAAGCTAGACCCATGTTTTCTGCTGTTGCACGCAACTTGGCCATTATGCAAATTAAACAGTTTTAAAGCAGAACGCTACTGCATGTCAGCTATAAGTGAATGCACCATGGTATTTTTTTCTTTACTTAGACGCATTGCAGACAAAGGTTAAAAATGGCTTTAAGCAGAACACTTACAGATTTTTATGTGACAGGCGGCGGTATATTTATTCCGAACCAAATTACAATGTTAACAAGATTGAGAATATGTTATGTGTTTCATTCATATCAGTGACATTGAAGACTACAATATCCAAATGCATTTGGATGACGGACTGGGATCATCATATTTTTAGTAGTTTGGTTTAGGATTCAGAGAAACGCTTCATCCTCCTGGTGGCTGTCTCAACGAGTTATCTCGTCATTAGCAAAAGTGACCAGAGCTTGATGCATGAGGTTTCTCGTCATTTGACGAAAACTGACCAGATCTTGATCTCGTCACCATAAAAAGTGGCAATATCTTGGTGATGATATATCTCGTCATTATCGAAATTGGTCAGATCTTGATAGACGAGATATCTCGACGAAACCACTTGGAGGATTTAAACAAATTCCTGATGAAATTGCTATATTGAGGTAGTGCAAACCAAGATCCTAGGTCTATTACCTCAAAGTTTGCATTTGTTTAAGTTTGGAGAAAATATGGTATCGACAAACCGTTAGCTTGTTTGAAAGCTTTCAATCAATGTATCATCTGAGGTGTGGGTAATCATATTCAACGTATTGGTCCGAGTGCTGAAACTAACACAGCCAAAATAAAAATTATTTATTAGACACAGGAATTTACACTATTTACATTTTAATTCTAAATTATGGTCTGGAATACAGGGATCAGGGTCCTTTGGGTATGGGTCCTTCAGGGGAACATCTTTAGGTCAGCACAGGCTTCACGAACCCGAGGTACCCTAGAATCTAATATTTTCCCATGGGATTTACTGCCTCAGGTAAATAGGGTGTCGCATTCCCAGGATGCCCAAGTGATCTTCCTCTACTTTATCCTCACTCTTCCTTTTTCCTTTCTTTTCGTAATTACTTGAAGGCGTGTTGTCTGGCACAACTTGGCCAAATATGGCCCTTGCGCCATAAAACCCCAAACCAGTCAACCTTCGGGTATGGGTGATGTAAATAGGGATTAAAATGTTACGGGATCAACTCAAATAGCATACCAAAATACCTCTTTTCAGATCTAGAGTTCGAAGTCTCTAGATCTAAAGTCCTGCTGTCTCTTTTCTTTCGTTCCTCCAGTTAATACCAAGGGACAGTTGAAATTGAAGCGAATCATCGAATAACTCTTAAAACCCTCTGGACTGGAAGGTCTTTCAGATACGTTGAGATTATTACGCATTATCGTCCATAAATAAAAAGTCAGATCCATATGCAACCTCTGAAAAGTCTTACATAAGATTCTAAGACCTCATCTCGATATCTCTGGCCGGTCACAGATCCGCTGTTGAAAACGTGTAAGGGCGTACCGTACGTCCATCGATCATTATTCCTCCCATACCATCACACCTGCACTACCGAAATGGTCACGTTTTATAATATTCGAAGGAAGATTTCGCTTTCCTGACTCCCTCCCGATGTAAACACGTTTAGAATCAGATGTTGCTAAACTTCGATTCATCAGTAAAGAGAACATGGGTCCATTGGTATTCACTCCAGTTCTGATATTCTTTGCACATATTAAAGCGATCCCTCTTTTGCTGTGAAGACAGTGAAACACATACCCTTGACTTTCTGGCATAAAGGCCTTTTTCATTAAGCTTTTCTGTGAACAATTTGCCGTGATACAACAGTTCCAGTGGCGGCTGCAACCTCTGAACTTAACTGCCGAGCAGTAGACTTCCTGTTACGGCAGGCAGTTATTACCAGATATCGATCTCGAGAAGCAGTTGTTATTCGTTTACGACCTTGTCCAGACCTCCTTCTAACTGTTCCAGAGTTCTGAAATTGTTTCCATAGCGTAGACTGTCTTGAAATATTCACACATCTCGCTGCTTCCATGATTGTCTGCCCTGCTTCTAAACGGCCGATAATTCGCCATTTTACAGATTCTTCCAAATGATACTTCGGAGCCATAACAAACAGTTTTGAGTTTTTACACACTGAAATCAAACGCTGTATTGCAGAAATTCACTCAGATATTCACTTAGCGCAAAGCGCTTGATTCACCGTCGGATGACGTAATGCCTTGATTTGCATATCAGAAACCGTTTGATCACTTTTGATTGTATAATGCTAATTAGGCTTGTCTTTCACACATTCCCTGAAAAATGGATTACATCGATTAGATATTTCATGGAATATCATTATTTTTGAGTATGTAAAGATAAATTTGGACATGAGTGTAGATTAATTCATTGCTGAGTTATCACTGTTCGAAAGAAGCATCCTTCTGCAAAAACAGTTTCAAGTTTTGGAAACGTGTTTGTCTATGGTGACAGTACCTAACCCAAACCCTTGTTGCTTGAAAACTATTTCGAATATTTACAAGATCTTGGTATTGTTTGAAAGCTCAGGGGTTGGACAATATTTTGAATTATTAAAAAATAGATCGATATTTTAGTCAACTTGTTGCTTGAAAACTATTTCGAATATTTACAAGATCTTGGTATTGTTTGAAAGCTCAGGGGTTGGACAATATTTTGAATTATTAAAAAATAGATCGATATTTTAGTCAATTTTCATTATTTCTAGTGTATACGTACACCTTAAGAGCTTAGAAAAACCTTTTTGCTCATATGACGCAGAGTTGATCTCACTTTTATGGAAATGCAAGATGAAATCTACCATCAGAAAGATTCACGAAAGTGAAAACGGGCACAGTTGTATAAGTATATAGGTCATACGGCAGCCTTTCCAAATTAATGTGTTCCGTTCAAATATCAAATGACCAAAAACAAGTACAATGTAGCAATAGAGACGAATTTCGAAACGAACTTAATCCCCGATCACGATACGAGGTACCATAGACACAATGCATTGAGATATATGAAATATCGGGAAAACATTCAGATAATTAACGTGTCAGTGGAAACACTCCAATCACGTGAATCACCCAGTTGCGGTGAATCATGCCGCAAATGAAGGCTATCTCCCCACATCTACAACTGCTGGCATTAAAAAGCAAACAACCCTGCAGGTCGGGTTTTTCGGAAGGCTTAAAAGGCCTCCACAATCGACAATGGTCAGCTGGGACGATCGAGAATAAAAGAAAAGGGCTGAAGGAAATCCCTCGGATTACGTGGGTCAAGAAGGTAATGGTTTTTTATCGGTTGCGTCATCGGAAGAAAGTGACATTGAGCTGCTTTCTTCAAAGGATATCGTGGTGGGCGTTTTCATTTCGTTTTCTCTTGCGGAAGGGAAGTTTGATCGATCGATGATGTCAATTTATATACAATCAGCCCTTTTTGAAATTTTATTTCAATTGTTCGAACGCGATACTCGGGTGGCTAGAAATAAAAAAAAATAACCATACAAGTTGCCTAGGCTGTTTTCATTGACTCTCAGGAGATAATGAGAGAAAATATATCACTTAACACACCAGGAGTATCCTTGTGCCTATCTATAAGAAAATCGACCAGTTTGATGGGCACCCGTGTGGTTTTATTTGAAAAAAAAGAAAAGAAATAACTGCTCGCTTTCCCCCTCTTAACTCTCCTGGGCTTTCAAAACTTCTGTAATGGTCAGTCTCTAACGCCAAAACCTATTCCAAACCATCACAGTTCTGTTTATGTTATGTTTAGTTTATGTTATGATCTTAGATGGCCCTCGCTTGGTATTTTGTATGAGCCGAACTTGGGGATGTCCGCTGGATGGCGAGAGTCGAGGCGAAAGGGGGGTGCCGTTCCTCTGAATGACTTGCCAGAGCGGAAGAGAAGAGGAGAGGCAGAGTGCGAAAGACGACAAATCGGTGAGGTCGCAAAATAAGGCTCGGGGGACCCAAACGTGAACTCCGGACGCGAGCCAACGTTCATGCCGAGACAAAGTCCTCTAATAGAAGTCCAACAGAATCCGGGCGAGTCGTTTCCACTCTTTATCCGGCCTGCCCCGGCCTCGGCCTCTCACCATATTCAGGTATCCGGATCCCCAGGTAAAGCCGATTTGTTTTTGAACTGGACCCCACCAATAAATGGATTTTAAGAAAATGAGTTGGTTATTTACAAGTGCTAACCACTACACGACAGTTCTAGACAAGGGAGAATTTGTCTTTCCTACTTGGATCCTTATTCCCCTTGGAGTAATGGACAGTTGTCTCGACGAGGTATCTCAGCAAAACTAATCAGATCTTGGTGAACGAGAAATTTCGTCAAAACCACTTAGAGAGTTAACAAATGGACCTTAAAGGTTCCACTTTAGCATTACAGACCCTCGCAAAAGGGTTTGTCGATTTGAAATTCTCTGTATAATGCTCCTCTTCCATCTCGTGTGCTTGGCTGTGTTGGAAGTCCAGTAGTTAATTAACCTGTACATTTTACGCAACCCTTTTGCTAGAAGATAAGTTTATCTAGGCGCCTAGGTGACCTGAAGGATGTCTGATGTGGAGATTCAGTATATCATTGGGTTGCTTAGTGGGTTGTTGTGTCTTCGTGTCAATGTTCAGAGAGGTGTGTCCTTCATACCACATCTACTGAGGTAGGCTGGTAGATTCAGCGGCATTTGAAGAATTGCTGCGTTCTTGTACCTTTGAGCGGTGTATATCTACAACTCGTGCAAGGTGTTCTGATTGAAATAATGACTACTTTTCGTGTGTGTATGTCCATTACTTGAAGTTTCCTGTCTTGTGTTTGGCGCAGCTTAGCCATACATGGGCCTTTTGTGCCATAAAACCTAAGCCAACCAATATGCCGAACCCTTTATAAAATGCAAATGTGTATTCTTAGTAGCCAAGTTGGAAATGTCATGGATTAGCAAATGGAGGGTTGCAAATTCGAAACTCTATCCAACTTAAGTTTGTTGTGTCCGTGGGGACTGGTGCAAATTAAATGTATCGTGGCCTCAAATGTCCTCATATTGGTGGGATATGGAAGTTTGGAGAGTGGGATGCCAGCTCAGGTGTTTATCTCGTTATCTGATCGTGGTTCAAAACTACCAAGTGTTGTCGGATCTTTGCTTTCGAGATTGATTCCGGACCGTCGCCATTCGCCCTTTGCGTTGATCCGGTGCGACGCAAATACTCGATAAGTACTTGATGTTTAGCCGACACAACTGTAATTTATTCTGTTTTTGTACTCTTAAACTGTCGAGTAGCATAGAGTGAATAAACCTTGCCTTTGCATACCTCTGATACAGCTGTATTTTAATTATAAAGCGAAAAATTAAAACTTTTTAAATTAAGAAAGAAGACCAGATTGCAATACAAAATCTTTCAACGTATTACAGATCTATCGTCTTTGAACTCTAATGCCATAGTACCGGGACCGCACACAAATGAAACTTTTTTATCAGGTCAGCAATAAAAATGTATTGGAAGATCTGTTGTTGAATATATAATCATGGTTTGTTGAACAGTCAACCATTTTATATGTACCGTTCTTACGTTTATGTGAACATTCATATAAAGTCGATGGACGGTTATTTCTAATTCTAGTCTAGAGATAAGAACGGTCTTTTGACAGTATCGTTTAAAAAATTCTTATATTTCTATAGTTTTTTCTACGATATAGAAATTAAATTATAGAATGTAGAATATCTCAGGCATTTAATCAGGGTATATGATCTGTAAATAAAAGCAGACCAAGATGTGAATTTTGTTTTAGGACAGGCAGATAACAGGCAGGGTGTTTGAGAGGAAATGTTTTCATGACTTAAATATGGATATTAGGTCTCAGATTTCTGGAAGGAAATGAGTGATGTTGGATCAATAAGTATCTGGAAGCTCGATCTTAAAATTAAAAGGTCATCAATACACTGTTTTTAAGAGAAATCATTTGGGATTTCCTTACTGGGGAACTTTCTTTTTCTTGCACATATGCAATAAAAATATTCATTACTCTTAAACTAAGAAAGTGCATATTACAGAACAAAGATTCTCCCATTTCCTTCGGCCCTGGTTGTGAGGGTTCGATTTCTTCCTTGGTGTATTTCTCTCTTCTGTGTTAGTAAAACTTCCCTTGCGTGTATGTATATGTCCACTACTTGATGTTGTTTATATTGTGTTTGATGCAGCATAATCAAATATGGCCCTTGTGCCATAACCCCCCCCCCCCAAAAAAAAAAAAAACAATCCCCTTCGGCCCTGGTTTCCTGCTGTTTCTCAATGTAGGGCTTGTTCACTATAAAGGTAAAGTCGTGGAGAGTGACTAGTGGAGCGATTTTGTTTCACAGGAAGAGGAAAGGCACCCTATCTCATTTGGAAAATGATCTGCGATGGTTAATATCAGATTCCTGAAGCGGTATTTCTTCCCTAATGGAATGTGTCACCGCGTCCGCTTATCATCCGTTGCGAAGGAACTATCGATCGCCTTAAGTTAATGCTCGGAACACGAACTTGTCATTTATACGTCTTTGGAAGAGGCTTTTATCAGACAAATAGGAGGCACTCTTCCAAAGAGAAAACTTTAACTTTATTTAAGGCCCGTTCAAATACGAATACGACAGGCACTAGAAATCACTTATTGCTATTCAAGTGCTTATTATCTTTTGAGGAGTAATCATAAATGTGTGCACATTGAAACATATTCTCGATATTCTTCATTGTTCATGCATAGATTCGGAAGTGTAATACAATTCGAAATGCTGAGAGAATGTAAGTCAATTAACAAATCTCGTAATTCAAAAACGCATCTCAATCTCAGTAATGTCACAAAAACTCAGAATTGAATTAAACCCACAGCTCAACCTAATAATTCTAACTGGAATTAAAAAATTATACGTTACTGGAGTTGACGGATAGCAAATAGCTTACCTAATGAATAATTTAATTATTCTCTCGGGTGCTCGTTTGCACTAAGTTTCTGTATAAATATATATCGCTTGCGCTGTATAAATATATTTTATTTATTCAGCGTAAGTTTCTGTATAAATATATTTTATCACAAACATCGCTTGCATCACTCGTTCCTTTATGTCTATATCATGATTTAATAGCCCTCGAAGGCACATCTCCTTTAGGTGTGTATGGACTTCACAGACCGGAGGTACTCTAGCGATATTTTTCCCCATGAGCATTACTGTCTTAAGTAAACAGGTGTCGCGCCCCAGGGATAACCCAAACGACTTTTTTATTCTTTCATCTCATTCTATTCCCCAATCCCCCTTTCCCCTATGTTGACATTTTTTACTTGAAATTGTTTATTTTGTGTTTTACGCAGTTTGGCCAAAAATAGCCCTTGCATCATAAAACTCCGAAACAACCAAGACTTAATATTTATTTATTGTGCACGAGCAATTCATTGTGAAAGCATTTAAATATAACTTGAACCAAAGAGAGAGCGAATATAAGTGATCCACGTACGTCATGGCCAGGTTTCGTCTTTCATGTATAATGATGTTGTAAGAGGTAGGACTCTCTTCCTTATTTTGTGTCAGTAAAAACTTTCCTCGAGTGTATGTCCATTTAATTGACAGCAAAAACATTGCTTAGCGCAGCTTGGACAGATATGGTATTTCATAAAGCAAAACAAAACCAACTTTTAAGAGTGAGAACGATTGTAAGAAAATAATAAATTTGCTTAAATACAGATGATTATCTTTAACAAGGGTAAATGTTCGAAATATATAACCAATTACTATATATAGTTTCTTATGATCACTAATGATTGTGTGTGTGTGTGTGTGTTGCATTTCTCTTGTTAATCCTTTCAGGAGTGGTGGGACCTTTGGCTTCCTTGCAATTGCTGAGGCTAGGCGGGACAATATTCTAAGTATAATTAAGGCTGTTAACGCATATAAATATTATCTCACGTTTAATGTTCTGATATCTAGGAGTGTTCTCTTGATGGCGATCCAAGCAACCCCCTTAAAAAAGAAATATTTTTTTGTTTCGTAAAAAATATATCCATGTCGTTTGCTTACAAGTGAAGCAATGGGTCAAGAAACAGTTCTGAGAAACGAAGAGGAAAAATTCTTCTCAATATGCCAAACTTACTCTAAATATTTCTCAATAAGAAATCTATCCCGTATGCTAAGAAAAAATTGTGGGCCTCACTAGTCTAAATATCACCACATTTTGCTCTAGAAAAGTAGACTCATCTAAAAAATTTGACGATATGTTTCACTTGTAAGCCGACTATATAAAATGATGGGTCATCATCCATAAAGTATTAAACAAACATTTTTAGCTTAGAGTGCCCTTCATTATCTATTTCTTAAGAATATAAGTCTTACAGCAGTCTTATAATGTTAAAGTGGTAACGATTAAAAATGTTTTTAGTAATGACAGAACCATTTAGGCAACAACACTTCATTAAGGCAAGCGTCTTGGCGTAAGAATCATGACTAAGGATCGATTTCCAAAAATATATAAATAGGTGTCGCACCCACTTGCCGAATTCACATTCACTTTATTACAAAATTAGATACCTAGAATTCGACCTTCATGTACTCGTCAAGGCGCATTCGAGAAATGTACTTATGCGCATGCAAGAAATGGACTTATATTGACGTCTGAAATCAGACTGAGGATAGCATGCGATGGTACACCTGTATTTTTAGTGCGATAAAACTAGATAGTGTTTTCACTTGCACGCAAGGGCCGAAAGGCGTATCGGACAGTGAGTTGTCCGATAGCATAAGCCTTAAATCTCTCACTTATTGATGCTTGCAAGGACTTCTGATACCTAAATCAGGCCTAATGTCCAGTTCACGTGTCGTTTCAGGACAGTCAACGAGATGGCAGCGTCAGAGGGCAAGGACGTCAAAATGGCGATCAACGGCCAAGTTTTCTTCCTGATTCAAGAACAGGCCAAGTCCATTGTTGCTATACAGGTCAGTGTTAATTTTTCATAGCTTTGGTACTGTTTGTTGACTTTGGTACTGTTTGAGATTAATTTGAATTGTGGGTTAGTAGCGTCTGAAACTTTGTACGAGTACAAAGTTTTAGGCGCTACTAAAGCGCATTCATTGAACATAAATTCTAACTCATCCGATAAACTTTGTTAATCATTCTGTAAGTCTGGGATGTTTGAGAGGGATTTTCAGTGTAAATGTAAACTACCGGAGAAGAAAAATACTTCCGATAAATAGTTGATTTATCGCTGTTTTGTCGATGTTTGGCGTGAATTTTTTTTAAATAAGCGACTGCTGAAATTGAATTCGAGTAACATACAAATTACGAAAAAAGGTTACCAAAACACCAGCGCCCTCTACATTTAGCTTTATAGGAAACCCCTCGTGTTATGCTGACATGTGCCGAATGATAGGTTTTTCACTGGGAAAAGAAACTCCCGGAATAAATATTTCCTGGCAAAAACGAATTTGATTTATAGCTTTTTTGACAATGTTAATTTTTAATGTAAGTGACATGCTGAAATTTCATTTGAGTGTCATGCTAAGTTCTGCCACACGTTACGAAAGAGATTATCAAAACTTTAGAGTCCTCTGTTTTTAGTTTTGCAGAAACTTTCGTAGAATAACTTAACAAGAAATTTTCTTGTAAAATCATCGCTATACTTTACTGGCAGAAAAGAGTAATATATTTGAATTTTATTTTTAAATAAGAGTTTGAAGAAAAGTCTTTAATAAATACTTTATATAGTGAGAAATCGTTGAAGAACAGCCATCCACACATACTGAATTTTTAAAATCACGGTTTACTTTTAAATCCTTAGTAAATGTTTCAACAATTCCCACGTATTTATCTGTAACGGGATTTGAGAGTTATAATCTGCAGTTTCGATTTCTGTAACTTACCCTAGGTGTATTCCTCTCTTCTGTGTCAGTAAAACTTTCCCTGTGTGCGTATGTCCATAAAGACGTTGTTTATCTTGTGTTTGGCACAGCTTGACAGCTTCTGTAACTTACCCTAGGTGTATTCCTCTCTTCTGTGTCAGTAAAACTTTCCCTGTGTGTGTATGTCCATAAAGACGTTGTTTATCTTGTGTTTAGCACAGCTTGACAGCTTCTGTAACTTACCCTAGGTGTATTCCTCTCTTCTGTGTCAGTAAAACTTTCCCTGTGTGTGTATGTCCATAAAGACGTTGTTTATCTTGTGTTTGGCACAGCTTGACAGCTTCTGTAACTTACCCTAGGTGTATTCCTCTCTTCTGTGTCAGTAAAACTTTCCCTGTGTGTGTATGTCCATAAAGACGTTGTTTATCTTGTGTTTGGCACAGCTTGACCAAATATGGCCCTTGCGCTATAAAACCCAACAAACTATCCGTAGTGGGTAGCAAGATGTGCGTTCTAAAAGTCGTTTGTCCACCTGCCTTGAGCCTTATACGCCTTTACATATTTTTCCATGTAATTTATTTACATAAATTTAACACTCATTAAATACTGATCACAGTCGATCTCTTAAAGGTTTGTAATTTGTGCTTTTAAAGGAAATGCCTTTACTTTTTACTGCTATAGCAGTTGGACTGCATCAATCCGCATTTGATGATTTAATCTATTTTTTAAAATTAGCTATATTTTAGTAATGTTTTTCACAATTTTTCAAATAGCATGTGGTAACATTTAGCATCAATGTAGTGCTCAATTTTCACAAAATAAAATCTTAATTCACATTATCATTGCTCAAAATTAAATCTAAAAATTGTACTGAACAGTTCAGCGGTACATCAGAGGTCATGGAATGAAAAGTCCTACCCTCATACAGACCCTACCTGGAGCCATCTTTCAACAGGACAATACTCGTCCCCATGTCGCCCAAATTATCCAACGTTTCTTCTATAACCATCAAGTACCACTATTTGCTTGGCCTGCTCGTTCTCCCTATTTGTCTCCATCGAACACCTGTGGAAATATGATTGCTCAAAAATTGACCCGTTTGTCATCACCTGCAGTCACAACTGACGAATTGTGAATGCGTGTTGAATCTGCGTGAAACAACCATCTCACTATCGGTTAATGTCACACCGTATGCAAGCAGTTAAAATTGCTAAAAGTACACAAAAATTATCGAGTTTAATATGTTTGTTTTTGCGTATAGTTATGTAATTTGAATAACTTATACATATTACCACATGTTATCACTCGAATGAATTCCATCCTTGTAGCTCAAGTCGTTATTGGTGTTGCATTTTCAATGAACAATGCATTTTTTTTATTTCTCGCCATTTTACACAGAATGGGTAAAATGCATTCCATAATAGATCAATGATCACTTTTGATAAAATTTTAATTACTTTTCGAAACTGACATTTTTTGTACTATCAGTATACGAATATTCTATTCTCAACGTATATTGCGCTGGTATCACACGTAGAAAAAGGATCGATTTTTCATATCCAAGCAGTCACGTATTTAAGATATGTGATACCTATCGATTATTGTCAACACAGGTACTAGAATAAGACGTTTGAATGTCAATGGCATACTACTTTTTCTTCCTATTATATTTATACTGCCATTTATGTTTTATGTTATATTTATGCCAAATGAGACGACCAGCTCAATTAGTGGCCCTTGCTTCTAGTGTCAAGTCGCGTGATGCTATCATAGTCCCTTTCTTTCTATAGTCTTCCCCTGTGCCTGGACTTGCTTATGATCCAAACACATCAGGGATATGTGAGGGGACGGTGAGTTAAAAAGGAGTTACCCCTGACGCTGCTATCTTAATAGTTTGGTCTTAAGATGGAAACAAACGATGTATTTGCGATGTCTTTGGTGGCGTTTTGCGACCATGTGTATACAGCACTTGGGATAAAACATGCCATAAAGACGTAATTGGTATATTTCTATTACCACGTGTATAAGACAGCTGCTACCTTTTTGTGACGGAAAAAACCGCCTCTTGTGTGGGGTTCCTCGAAGTATATCAAATACAAAAGTTATTAGGTGCTGTATCTTCCCTCAAACAAATGATATGATAAAGATGGAATTATCACCTCATTGTGGCGTAGATACATCTATCTGTAGCAGCATCCGCCACCCACAGCTATTTCATTGTTTGCTTTCGGACGTCCATGTCAGTGGTCGCTGCTACGACGAGGGCAAAGGTGTTTGACATCGGGTTCTTCACCTACGGCATCCGCGCGACTGAACCCGGGAGTGGGTTGCTTAATATGCCGGTGACATGTTGCGAGATAAGTTGACTACTTATTGTTATGCAAGTTGTTGGTCCATTCGCATATTTGAATTTGCCGAAATGTGTGTGTATTACATGTCGAGGTATAGCTGTAGTGTTTTCCAAAGACAATGTCCACAAGGATTGAGCTCTATTGAACCGCGAATAAGACCTTACTTTCGATTGAAAATTTAGTAGATTCAGAAATTGTATGCATGCTATTGTTGTGTCCATTTAAGAGTCAGATGTCGCCGTGTGTACCTGCACAGCTTTAGGATGTCGATTATTTTCTCGCTGTAAAGCTGTTCTTCAGTATGGTAATCGATGGTTGGAAGAGCAGTTACTATTGCAGGGCAGGTGAACATCGACTAGGTGCGAGTTCAAATCCCAGACAGTTATAATGTCCATGTGCTCTACGACGATTTAATTTTCCTGCCTTTAAAATATCCTGTTCTCAGTCTGGATATTGTGGTGACATGTAATACATACAGAGCTCAGCAACTCAAACATGCAAATAGTCCAAAATGATAGTCCCAATAGCATGCATATGAAGAGGCAAATGCATGCTATTACTATCATTTGGGACTAATTGCATGTTTGAGTTACTGAACTGTGTATGACATGTTGAGGTACTGTAGTCATTTTAGAGAGAATATTCAATGATTCAATAGCGAGTGAGGCCTTATTACAGACTGCACGTTTAATAGATTTTATTTGGGAGATTGTGTCAGACCATTCACATATTAAAGTTGTCGATCTGTTGTGTGTTACAAATCAAGGCACAACAGTTGTATTTTTGAAAGGCAATATCGAAGGTTTGGTTTGTTGGGGTTTTATGGCACAAGGGCCATATTTGTCCATGCTGCGCCAGGCCCTACAGTATCAAATGATAGACACAATGAAAGTTTTACTGACACAAGTTAAATACACCCAGGAGAATGCAGATGACAGGAATCTAACCTGCGCCGCCTACAACTCGAAGGTTGCTAGCGCAGTGGGCGCAATATCGAAAGATTGAGCTGAAATGAATCGGTCTTTCTTTCGATTGAAAATATAGCATATTTTATTTGAGATTGTGTCGTACCATTCCCATATTCGAAATTACCGAGATGTGTGTATTACATGTTGATGTCACGTTGGAGGGGTTGTGGAAGTTTGAAGAGTGGGATGCCAGCTCGGGTGTTGACCTTGTCATCTGACTGGTTCAAAATGATAAGCAGTTGTCCTCGGATGTTTCTCTTCGGGATTGATTCTGAAGTGTCGCCAATAGCAGGTTGTGCTGTGCAACGTAAATTCAACTACCTCCGTGTTGATGCACAGCAGTGCTGAGTGACACTATTCGAGGATTGAGCTGAGGTTATTTGGGGACGTTTTATAATTTTCAATTGCATGCTTTGTAATATTGAATCCAAAGCATAAATCTTTCAGCACCGTGCAGAAGAAAATGAGATAGCTGGTTTTAGTATTTGAATGGAATGATTATAATTTGTGTGTACAATCCACACTTACAGCAAATAGTAGGTTATGGAAACAAACTCGAAATTTTGAACCGTTTTTGAAATATGCAACTATTTTTTATAAGAGAAATGCTAACTAAAAGCTGTCTAGAAAAAGCTGAATACATCAGGGTAACTAGGGCAGTGTTTAGAGTTGAAAATTCCGGTTTTAACTTACAAAGAACTCACTGTTGAATAAGGATATGAGCAAAGGAATCCTATCGTGTATCATACAAGGCTTTTAAAAAAATATTCATATTTTTTTAAACCATGTAATTTTTTTACTAAGGTATATAGTCAAAACAATCTTGTAAATGTCTGGGTTTGGCCCAAATAGAGAGATGCAGAAGCTTCCCCTTTTCACGGTCATGTTATATTGCTTCTTATTTCACAATGGCAAAAATTTTTGGATTTCGTAAGGATTGATGTGTATCTGAATGAGGTAGGGTTTCCAAAACTGATGTGTAGTGAGTTGGGATTTGTATAAAAACAAAAGTGTGATGTTTTAGAAATTTAGGGGACGTGGTACTCTTGGAAGAATTATTTTTATTTTAGATTTGCAACAAAATGTTTAGTGCACCTTATTCCAATACACTCGAAACACACATTACAAGAGAAATTTTTTTTGCAAACAATAATAAATTTCTACTGCTAATTTTTTCAAATATTTGTTCTCTTTATTTTCTTGAAGGATTTCTTACAATTTTGTACACAGGTTTGCGTGTACTACTTTTTTATATTTTCAGGCACTGAAAAATAGTAAAAAGATTATAATTTATTATTTAAAAAAAATGAACCATTTTCCTAAATTCTTATTAAATGCAGAAAGTATCGAATACATCATAAAAAAAGAATACATCAGTTTCAAACCTATGAGAAAATGTATAACACAGCTATTGTTATTGGTGTAGATGCTTGAAAGCATTTTGTGCATGAATCACATGTCATCAATACAAAATATCTAGGTACTTATAGCATGAGATTTAAGAGTTCAAGTGTGTATTTATTTTAATTTCTGTGTACAGCAAAATTTAAAGCAATAATATATTGTATTGTTCAAATAAAAAATGCAGCATTTTAACAAATCGTGCATTTCTTAAATTCAAATGGGGGGCCAGCTCAGGCGTTGACCTCGTCATCCGATCGTGGTTCAAAATTACAAGGTGTCCTCGATCTCCCTTCCGGATTGATACTGGACCGTCGCCAATACCCCGTTGTGTTTTTCCAGTACGACTTTAATTCAACTATCCTCTAAATTCAAATTCCGAAATATTTTGATTTGAAGTATTATATTTTGAGAAAGATGTCTCTCAAATATGAGTGAACGTTATTTACTACACTGAAGGACAATTTGAAAGTTCGCTATATCAAGAATTAGAAGGTCGAGTGAAAAAACAATTTTGTCTTAGAATAGATCACAATGCTTATAATGTTTAATCATGAATGTAGATGGCGCCACAAATTTATCTGGTTTTGTCTCTGACAAATTGCAAGTTCCCTTTTTAATTTGTAGAGTGCAGCACTATCTCAATGTTTAAAACTCAGATTGTTGAATTGTGAAGATGATGCGCGAATAAGAAACTTAGGATGAAATATTAGTTTTCCATTTGAAGTTTCAGACTCCGTTTTTTTTTCAGTGCTAAAATGCTTTATTGTACTGTCTTTATAAAGTTGAAGTATATGTAAATACATATTTTTTAATAGGAGTTCCTCATTTCTTTAACGCACCAGATAACTATCGAAAAGATAGGTTTTTGTGTCTTAGGTTGGGAACTCCTAAGTATCGGTTTTAATAAAAAAAATTAGAAAAATTTTCCACAACTTCTACGAGGAATTCATTTTATTAAGATTTATTATTTAAAAAGAATAACCCTGCATTATTAAAAAGAATTTTGATTTAATAATTAATAATGCATACATCAAACTAACTTTTGAAATCATTAAATATATTTTGTTGAAGTTCTATTATAACAAAATCCACCCAATATTTTATTTTAAAAGTAGTTTTTAGTATGTAATAATAATTATTAAATTAATGTTTGAAAAAATTATGAATTGGATCCTTACTGTATTTTTGTGAATCGATTCAGAAATACTTCTAATATGACCATGCAAAATTTCAGTTCTTTTCAATTGTTAGTTTCTGCATAACATACATTTTACTCATGGCGTTTTAAGGGGACAACCAAAAGTTTAAAAAACGTCTGACAAACCTCGGATAATTCTCGGATCGTTTTTGCAAGCACTGATAAATACGTTTGAAATAGCTACCCGAATTTCAAATTTGGACACTAACTACAATTAATCTCGATCTACGAATAACGAATTTCAATGTGGAGATGATCCCTGAAATAAAGAGTAACATTAACACTGAATATCTCCGAATATAAAGACATTAGTCATGAAATTTCATATTTAGGCTAATTTAACGATGCAGAATCTGATTAAGGATCAAAAGATGGTGTTTCCATTAGAAAATTTGTTTGCAAAATTTGATATAAAGGCGTCCCCTTATACAGTTTTTTTTCGTATTTGAATTTGTAGAGGACGTTATTCCTTATTGAATGATATTTTTGAATTTTCTCTACTATGAATGGTGCTTGAACTAAAGGGGGTGGTTCGTTTTTACGGCGACTGTATATTTATTAAGATTGATGGCAGAACAAAAGCCTCGTCATAGGGCTTGATCCATATACTTGGAAATTTCTATTTTTAGATAAATTTCTTCAGTGCAATTTCGGTTATTTCCCAATTCGATAACGAACATTTAAAGTAAGCGAATTGTGGATTTTAAGGTTCCTACGACATCATCCGCTGAACTACCGCCAGTTCTCTTTGGATGGCGACATATTGGAAATCAAACTAGAAGCTATTTTTGCTTTCGTGCATATTTAATGTGTTTAGGTTTAAAAGCTTTTATTCTCAGACGCAGAAATTAAGAAATCCTTGTTTCCATTTGATTGATTTCGATAAACACTTATTAGCATACTTTAGATCTTTGCAATCCGATCAGAAGGTCAATGTAAAGGGCACAAGTATGTCAATGTTTTCTAAGAGTGAGACAGACGAATAAAATAGATTGGGTGTGTTCTAATTTTAGTAGAAAAGTGATTACAATGCTAGTCATTGAAAATGCTTCACAACGAAGTCCGAGAGATATCAAAGCCATATTTATAATACAAATATAACGTAAGACAAGGGTGAAAGGATTGAAATTACAGCTCCGTTTGGCTTGCGGAACGTTAAAAACAGTAGTTTGTGTAGCCGCCATGGGCGACAACTGCTGGTACACTTCTTGGCTTCAGATGTGTGTTAGGGGGTATGTCAGTCGATATTGCTGCTTACACATGTTGCCAAAGTTCATCTGAAGTACCCGTGGGTGGTATGTAGTGGGAAAAGGGACCGATTTTTAATCAAACTCTTATCAACACAAAATTTTAAGAAATTCCAGGGGCCGAGCAATCGGAAGAGGAAGGAAGACAAGCAAGTGGGCAACGCTCAAAAAGCTGTTCGCGATCCAACGAAACTGCTGAGGAAACAAACGCGGCTTGGATTGTCTGAAAGCAGCAAACACTCGGGCGAAGCTGGATAGCAAAGCTAATAACCTATAACGCTTGAAAAAGAATATTCAATAGCTGATCGAATGATATTGTCATCTCGAGTTATTAAATATATGTTGCATTACAACAACCGTCAGCCGCAAATAAGATAGCTCACAACAGTATCACCAAAATTGGTGATACTGCTGTGAGCACGTGCAAGAGATCCGTGAATTTAATTTTTATTATGCGTGATACTACTACTAGGGTATTTGTAAACGTTATTGTGCCTTGATATCATATTTATTGAGCACGTGCAAACTTTTATATTAGTAAAATGTATTTTTAAGTATGCACCCTCAAACTATGATACTGTAAATAGATTAATTATACGCATGCAAATTCTATACCCATCATGGAATGCGATGAAAAAAATTAATTTGGAATTTAGGAGAATTGGAGACGGATTGAGAGAAAGGGAGAATTGATCGGCATTCTTCGTAATTTTGTATCGTCCTTAGTTTTTTAGTAAATGTTTAATTTTTTCTAACAAACGTTCGCTCCATGTATACAATCTAAAAGCCTGTATACAATTAATTTAATGCAATCGAACTGACATTCGGATCATCCAGAAAGTGAATAGTGTGAGTCTTCATCTCCAAGTGAATTAGAAACCGACTCCAGATCGCCGTACTACATCCCGACATTAACCATCTGAGTTGCTTCGACGAGATATCTCGTCCATCAAGATCAGACCAATTTTGCTTGCTAATAACGAGGTATCTCTTTATCAAGATATTACCGATTTCTTATGACGAGATCAAGATCTGACCAGTTTTTTTCTAATGACGAGATATCTCGTCCATTAAGATCTGATTAGTTTTGTTAATGATGAGGTAACTCGTCCGCACAACCACCAGGAGGGTTAACCTGATGTTTGGCACAGCTTGACCCAATATGGCCGTTTGGCCATGAAACCCAATCAATCATCTTCCCTTTGAACGGAGCACTCAGGGGCATATGTCCTTTAGGTATGCACAGGCTTCACGTACGCGAGGTACTTCAGTGATTGCTTTTCCCTTGGGGTTTATTGTCTTTAGTAAACCTTGGGATCGCGCCTCAGGGATATCCAAGCGATCTTTTTCTGCTTCATCCGACTATTCTATTCCCGAATTCCTCTTTTATTCCACTCGATCCAGCTGAAGACCGTCGTGTACACGTTGGCGTGGTGTGGAAGTTTGAAGAGTGAGTTACCAACTTAAGTGTTGACCTCGTCATCTGACCGTGGTTCAAAATTGCGATGGATAGTTCCTGGATTTCGTCCCTTAGGGATTGATCCCGGAACGTCGCCAATCGCCCGTTGTGTGGCACCAGTGCGACGTTAATTAATTACCTACATCTTTTATTCCCTTTCACATTCTTTTCTTGATAAGATTTTGCCGATTTTTTGATGATGACGAGATAATTTTTTTTCTAACGACGAGATATCTCGGCCATGAAGATCTGCGAATGGTTTTGCTAACTATAAGATACCTCATCAATAGAACCACCTGGAGGTTTGAATGGCGGTAGCAGTGGGATGTCAATACGACAACTTTGATGGCTAGCCCGGTAGCTTGTCGGATTGTTCTCTTCTGCCCTACACCTACATTGTACCGATGTCGTCTGCTGGAGGACATTCATAATTGCCATGTAACACCGAGCGCGAAAGTAAGACTAGCTTTTCTTGTTCTAGTTTTTTTAATCGCTTTCTCTCGAGTCTTTTTTGCCCAAAATACGGAATCGCAGCCATTGCCAATTGCCAACCCCCGATGCGTGACGCGTGGCACCGATTTCCTGCAATCGAAGTGTCCTGCTCCTGCTTTGTGTGTCAAATGGGAACTTCGTGTTCGGGTATGCGAGTGTTGTGTGTGATTGAACTCTTCGGTTTTCATACGAGGATTTTCTTTACCTCGATTTGTGTTATGAGGTAAAATTCACTTCGAAATCTTTTGAATTTTAGTTTTACGTAAAGTTTCTTGTTAAAAGTATTAAAAAATGTGAGTGGAATGGAAATATAATCCCAATATCCTTACAGTCAATGAAAAATCCTTAAGAAGTACTGGAATATTAATGTTTCTAACTCCTGCTTTATGTGTCAAACGTAAATTAGGGTGTTGGTAAACAAGTTTTGTGTGACTGAAATCTCCTATTTTCATACGAGGATTTTGTTTACCACGATTGGTGTTATGAGGTAAAATTCTCTTCGAAATCTTGATTTTTAGCTTTATGTGAGGGTTCTTGTTAAGTATTCAGAAATGTGAGTGGAATGGAAATATAATAGTTCATAACGTGTCTAACAGTATTCTTAGTCCTTAGAAAGTCTTTATCCCTCCAAGTGGTTTCGACGAGATATCTCGTCCATCAAGATATGGCCAATTTGCTAATGACAAGATATCTCATCAAAATATTGCTGATTTTTGATGATCTGATCAGCTTTCTTCTAATGACGAGATACCTCGTCGAAACAACCACCAGGTTAAGAAGTACTAGAATATTATTTCCTGTATTCCTGCTTTTTTCCTATTTCTTGTTTCGAGGTAACATTCAAACTTTTTTATTTATAGCTTTACGTGAGGTTTCTTGTTAAAAGTATTCAGAAATATGGGTGGAATGGAAATATAATGACAGTATCTAGAACAGTGTTCTTAGTCACTGGAAAATCCTTAAGAAGTACTGGAATATTGTATTTTTAACTCCTTATTTAAGTGTCAAACGTCAACTAGAGTGTTGGGGTAAACAAGTTTTGTGTGTGACTGAACTCTCCTACTTTGATACGAGGATTTTGTTTACTACGTTTGGTGAAATTTTCTTCAAAGTATTTTGATTTTCAGCTTTACCAAAGATTTCTTAAAGATATTTAGATACATGATTAGATTGACATAAGACACATGCAATAACAATATTACAGTTCCTAGTGTCTAACAGTCCTTAGTTTTAGAAAGTCCTTAAGAAGTACTGGAAAATATTTCTTGTGCTCATGCTTCTCTTCTATTTCCTGACTTCCTGCATCAAATGTGAACAAGTAAGTGTATTGGGTCTGCAAGTTTTGTGACTGAACTCTTGATTTCATTCGAGGATATTGTTTACCATGATTGGTGTCGAGGTAAAATTATCTTCGAAATCTCTTGATTTTTATCTTTACGTAAGGTTTCTTGTTAAAAGTATTTAGAAATGTGAGTGAAATGAAAATATAATATTTCATTGCCAGTCTAACAGTGTTCTTACAGTCCTTAATCCTCCAAGTGATTTTGACAAGATACCTCGTTCATCAAGATCAGACCAATTTTGCTAATGACGAGATATCTCGTCATCAAGATTTTATCGATTGTTTGATAACGAGATCAAGGCCTGGTCAGTTTCCTTCTAATGACGAGTTATCTTGTCCATCGAGATCTAGTCAGTTCTGCTAATAACGAGATACCTCGTCGAGACAACCACCAGGAGGGTTAAGAAGTGCTAGAATATTATATTTCCTGTATTTCTACTATTTCCTAAACTCTTGCTTTATGTGTAAAATGTGAGCTAGTCTGTTGGTGTATGAAACAGTTTGTGATTGAACTCTCCAGTTTTCATACAAGGATTTTGTTTACCACGATTAGTGTTAGTTTCGAGATATTTTAATTCTTGGCTTTACATAGGGTTTCTAGTTAGTGCCTTCTTTACTAGCACAGAATAGTAATATCTCAAAATTTGATCTTTTTGAGTTGATGATTTTTACACGCTGCTTTAAATATTTAATGTTTGACAATAGAAGATAGTGTGATCGTTCAGCTATCTATTGACGTAACGTACTTTAATGTTTAAAGAAGTACTTGAATTTTAAAATTCTATTTCGTAATTTTGGAAAGTTAATGACAAACTTTGTTTCGTTGTGAAAAATTCCTGAATTTTACTCAGTATTTTATGGGATTCACTTTCTGATAAGAGATGCTACTGATTTGCCGAAATTGTTCTATATATCCTAAACATTTTTCAAAATTGAAAAAAGCGTCCAGTATTTTCCTGTGTTATGTATTAATCCTATATTTTATTTGTCCTACATATTTTGTTGTTACTTAGTGGGTTTACCTTCTCTTACAACCTGAGCTCGATTCCTGTAACTTACCCTTGGAATATTTCTCTTGCGTGTCAGTTATTTATTTATTTTACTTAGTCGTCAAATGCCTGGTATTTGACGACTAAGTCACTAGCCTTGCTTCCCAATTATCTGAACACTATTAAAACCATTAAGTGCCGTGCATGTTTCCACTATTCATTGATCGTCCAGAATTACATAATGTACAGTAGACGAATTCCTAAGTCCAATTCTAAATAAATGCACATTGAGGCAATCGCGTACAGGCAATTGTACATCAAGAAGACGAAACAAAGCAACAGCTGGAACCACAAAAACCACCTGGAATTGGAGACTGAATCAACAAGCCACTCCCAGGTCTTTCCTCTAGCTTCATTGAATATGTAAAATTTATTTTTTCCAATTTGATTTGAAGTTTGGTGGAATGATGGTGTAAAACCTTTCTTGTATGTATATCTCCATTACTCGACGGCGATTTGTTTGGCACTAAATATGGTTCTTGCATTATCAAATCCAGCCAATCACCCTATAATTTGTTTGTCTATATTCTCATTTCTTAATCAATTACCAAAGCTTAACTGCATGGAAACAAATTACAGCTACAAATCTCCGATTTACAAAGTAAAGGTTTGTTTTAAATTTTGTTTCAACTTTTGTCAAAGTGGGAAAAATTAGAAATTTATTAATTTTTAACAACGGAATATTTATTTTTGCAGTACTTATTTTAATTGAATAATAAGTAATTTTGAAATATTAAGTTCCATTTTGGTTAAATAACTTTAATTTTCTAATATTTGATTAACGTGAAATCTATATTATTGATTCCACGAATGTAAATTGTTAACAATTATTCTATCACTAAAATAAATCATTCTATCGATTTTATATACGAATTCATTCGCATTTCTATAGTTTAAACGACTTCGTACATTTGAAACTAAAATTTAATGAAAGGTGAGGGAAAATTTGTTTTTCATATGAAGAAAGATTTTATATTCTAGCTTTCAACTACGAAAAGCAAAATAGTCTTTTTCAAGCACTGATCAAAATACTGTAGACCTTCAACCAACCATTTGTATTCAAGTTAAAGTTTTACAATGTTCAAAAACGAGGTTTTCTCCCAATTTAATAGGCTTGAAAAAATACAATGGCTGCACAAAAGAAACATACGTACAAATTGTAAAACTGGAATAGATTTAGAAACTTTTACTTATTTCATTTGTATTAAAATTAATGTTTATAAAATAATTTGATTAAAATCTAAGCCTAGAGCATCTTTTAAGGCAAAGTCCAATCTATATAAAGCAGACTTGGCGTCTGTCTGCTCTACAAATCTACACCGTATGACCAATTCACACCAAATTGCCACAAAGAATCGCTTTTAAATTACATGCCAGTTGGAGTAAAGGGAATTTTAAATCAAACTTTTCAGCAAAGTTTATTTAAAATTCGCTTTACTCCAACTGGCATGCAGTTTAAAATCGATTCTTTGTGACAGTTTGGTTTAAGTTGATCAAACGGGGTGTAGATTTGTAGAGAGCAGACAGGCGCCAAGTCTGCTTTATATTTAGATTTGTATTTGCCTTAATTCTTAAATTATCATTAACGTTTAAAATTAATCTTGGTTATGTGAATTTTAAATAAAACTCTGCTGTGTGTGTGATCTTGTGGAATATTATTACGGTAATAAAATATTCCAATTAGGACTTTTGAAAAGTTGAGTTTTACCTTGAGATTTTGAATTCTAACGGAGAACAATCCCGAAGGGGCTTTTCCCTCCAGTACTGACAATAATGTATCTTGATAATAGGACCTTACTTGGATTTCAAACATTCGTTGAAAACATTGATTTTCTTTTTAAAAACGCTGAAACTGACCTTCCGTTTATTGAAGATTTGTAATGATTAAATTTGTTTCGTTTGTATTGGAGACATTTAATTTAAAAAGAGTTATTTCATGCGGAATGGAATTTTCAAGAAAAAATGTATTTGCTTGAAAAGAAATTTATCATAATTATCATCAATGATTTGTCAGCCTTTCACACTGATGATGGAATTCGAAAATATTGCATTTCTGATGCAAGACAAACTTCACGTCAGAAATATTGATAGGAAAACTGGCTGCAATAATACGTTGTAAGTTTTTGTCATTTTTACGTGAAATGAACTTAAAAGGTATTACCAGTCACTCAAAACACAAAATCGACTTTTGTAATAGTTATCTCTATCATCTTTTCTAGCTTTGTCTTAAACTATAGTGCGATGTAACTGAAAGGGATTGTATGCGTAGATAAAACAATCATACCAATTTCGTCCTAAGTAAATTGCAGAAGGTATAGAATTATCAAAATAGAGTTTAAAATAAATTAATTTTCCGATAACTTTGTTTACTGTATTTTTGGTGATATTTGTATTTTTCTATGATAAAAAGTGATTTTTCCGATCACTTTGAATCAACGTTCAACCATTTCTGTAGTTGTCTTATAATTTTTTTGCATTTTTTCAATAGCATATAAGAGATGAATTCGAGAGCACGCAGTCATACTCTAAAATAGGTCTTACCAAAATTTAAAAAGACCAATAATTATAGTGGCATTTCCAAATTTTTGACTCAATCATTTCAAAAACCTGAGCCTTTTGTATATCCTTGTTATAGATATAAGTATTGACTTTTCGTTAACAGATTCAAACTAGGTCAATTCGAGACAACAGCAAATAAACGCATTCATGCAGTTAGATAGTATCATTTGACGATATATTTTAGTATAATCAGACTATTTATTTATAATTTTTAATCGACTTCATTGCATTTACTTTGAAACAAAAAGGAAATGAAATCAACAATTGGATTGTTGTATAAATTGGTGCGAATCCTTGCTGATACGAAAGTTTTTTCTATGGTCGTATGAAATATACGCCGTGAACTTTTTTGTAAGCACTACACTCACAACATTACCATAGTTCTTTTTAAGAGTATACAATTCACTGACCAAGCAGTCGAACTGGATCAGTCCAGATAAAAATGCAAGCCGAGGTGAATCTTCTTTTTTTACTGAAAGAACAGAAATCGGACGAACGTAAATTGGTGTGAATGAGTCAAGACAAAACAATTAATATATTTCAATGAGCCAATTTTTCTGAGTTTCGATGCTCCTGCAATTCAATACCTTGGTAGAAGGACTAATGTCTAAATTCGCTAGTTTTGGCTTATATCCACCATTCACTTCAAGGAAGTGAAAGTTATAAAGGAAAAAAAGGGTCTGTCCATCTGCCAATAATTTGCGAATTATAGCGACGCAGGTTGTATTCCTTTCTGGTTCTCTTCTGTGTCAGTAAAACTTTTCTAGTGTGTGTATGTATATTATTTGATATTGTCTGTCTTGTGTCTGGCGCAGCATGGCCAAATATGGTTCTTGCGCCATAAAACACAGCCCCATAGTGTGTATTATTACTTGATATTGTTTGTATTGTGTTTGGTGCAGCATGCCCCTTGCGTCATATATGGCCCAGTAAATCAATCAACCTCCTGTCAATACTTTCTGATGTAATCAAAACATTGGAAAAATTTTCAGACTGCACTAAAAAAATATATAGTGAGAAATTACTGAATTATATAGGTTTTGCAAAATAGACATTGACTATTTTTCTACCAAGATAACCGTCCAAGTGCTTTGGACGGGGTATCTCGTCCATCAAGATCTGGTTAATTTTGTGGCAAGCCTGACACAATTTCCAATAGCGAGATGTCTTGCCATCGAGGTATTGCCATTTTTTATATCGTGATCAAGATCTGGTCAGTTTTTCTAAGGACAAGATATCGCGGCCATCAAAATCTGGTCAGTTTTGCTAATGGAGATGCTTCGTCGAGGCAACCACCAGGAGTGAACTGCATCTTCAGCCTTTTGCTGTGTTCTGAAGTTGCAACTCGCCTCAACAAAATGCTTTCTAATCGAAACAATTTATTTTTTGACGTATAAAGAGTGATTTGAAATTCCTTGACCAAACGTATAAAGGGTGATAAGGTGGATCAATATAAACATTTTTGTTAAAATGCATAAATCCGCAAATTTTGCTTAGGAGAGAGTGCTCCTGTATATGGAACGTGTTGAGTTCCCTTTACAATTCAACATATTTCAATTAAATGTTCTTTTTTTCAACCTGACCGTAGTAGCCTGGTTGGAAAAGCAACGGATTAACAACCGGAAAGTTGCGAGTTCGAATCCAACCAAAGACCGTCGTGTACAAAGGGAGATGGCGCACATTAAATCTGTCGTGGTCTCAAATGTCCACACGTTGGCGTGGTGTGAAAATTTGGAGAGTGGGGTGCCAGCTCAGGTGTTTCCTCGTCATCTGACCGTGGCTCAAAATTACGAGGTGTCGCCTTTGGTCCCTTGGATATTGATCCCGGACAGTCGCCATTGTGTTGCTCTAGTGCGACGTTATTAAAATACCTACCTTTTTCAACCATCATATAAATCATTGTTTAGTAAGTATATTTTAACTTTACGTGAGTTAATTAATGAGAAACACCATCAAAATATTTTTAACTTATATAGAATTTAAAAATCGAATGCTGTACATTTTTATCCCCTTTGATACCATACTCTCACTGCTTGTATATATCATTCATATTACATCTACATCAGGTTGCTGACAAATATTTTTAAATCATGAATTCATCAAAGTTATGTTTTCATCTCAATTTATTTCTACATGTTGATCAACGTGCGTAACTTTTTGCATTTAAATCTCATGATTTTTTCCCACCCACTATTTTTTAACGGTTTTATATTTGCGATGATTTTATTATTTTATCTAGCGTCTTGTCCATTGTTGGACCTTGCGCCATTAAACCTAAACCAACCAATCGTTGTTTTCAACTTCGTCACTCGTAACGCGGATGATTTCTCACGTGATGGAGCATTACACTAATTCCGTGATGGTTGGCTTGCATCTGACGTATGGGCCTGCCAATGGAAACGGAAGAGCTGTTCGAAGATTTTCCGTGAACTTTTCCTCAATTGGCGAGTGCCGAATCGTCAAACATTTGAGCGTTTGCACTGCCAGATGTGTGAAACCGCAACATTTCATGAAAGAATTTCGCTCTACCACGTGCAAAATATTCATTGCGAATTACGAAGTTAAAAAAACGATTTGCAAACGCGCCGAACAGGGCCCCTTCTAGAACCTACGCCCAACAGTTGTAGACATCACATTGAAAAGAAATGTCAAAGTGCATTCTTGCCTTGGAGTTTTGCCGTGAAATATTGAACCAACCTGTATGAGGGGCCACGGTATCCCGGTTAGTAGGATAACGGATTAGCAATTGGAGGGTTGCGAGTTCAAAACTCGGTCCAACCAAAGATCGTGTACATGGGGCTGATGTTCGTTAAATCCGTAGTGGCCTCAAATGTCCTCACGTTGGCGTGGTGTGGAAGTTTGGAGAGAGGGGTGCCTGCTCAGGTGTTGACCTCATCATCTGACCGTGGTTCAAAATTACGTGGTGTTGTCCTCGGGTCTTTCCTTTGGGGATTAATCTCGGACCGTCGCCAATAGCCCGTTGGGTTTTTCCAGTGCGACGTTAATTAATTACCATTCCGTATGAATAGTGAATGAAATGAGACATTTTATGATGTTTGGTTAGGTTCATGGCGTAAGGGCAACGTTTGATCACTGCGCCAAACATCGTCAAGTAAATGAACACATAATGAAAGCTTTACTGACACAGAAGAGAAAAACACTCGATTACGAATCGAACATGCCCACCTACAAATTCCCAGGTTGCTAGCCCAGTGGTCAATTCCCCTGGGCTACGGTGACCCCTAAATTTCATGTGAATGTTACTTTGATGTAATTATTTTCCACAACCTTAAGCAAAGAATTGACGTAATAACCATTCCATTCCAGTATGTACAAATAAAAAAAAGATTAATTATAATGTGGAATTAAACTCAATGTATTAATAATACATATTTGATTGAAAAACTACATTCACTTTCGAAAAACTAAGACATTTACATATTCAGAAATTCCATGATAAAACTGAATTAATTATACCCTTTTCATCGATTTCTATAAAATCGAGATTTTAAGAATTTTGTATTTTCAAATACTGTCATAGCTCATCAGTAGCTGTGATAAAACTGCCCCACTTGCTTGAGGGAAATTTGTACCAAGAAACGCAATCCAATTGAATTTCCCTAAATACCTAATCCAGGAAACGAACTGAGGGAGTGTAATGAGGCGCAGTCGGTCTCAAAGACATGTAGGATGGACGGAGCAGTTTCGTTTCCGCTAGTAATGCTTAAAGAGAAAGATATAATGTGCTTATTTTTCTGTGAACAGGATACTAATTCTCCCATGTAAATTGTGCTCAGTCTCAGGCAAGGATAATGGTATGGGAGCGGCTTTAAGGCGGATGTTAAAGTTTTAACAATCGATTTGAATATTGAAGCACAACAAAAAGAAAAGTAGTACCTGACACAATTCGTTTGGAAATAGTTTTAACTAATAACATAAGTGGATTCAAATTGGATTCGTTTTTGTTCGCGTCTTGTTTTTCCGGGAGTGGCACCTCTTGTGTGACTTTGTTGTTGACAAATGCGGTTAGTTTGATCACTGGGCCATTAGATCATGTGCTCTCCAATATTTATCCTCAATTATGTGTGCACGATAAATCTGTCGTGGCTTTAAATGTCCTTACGTTGGCTTGGTGTGGAAGTTCGGAGAGTGGTGCCAGCTCAGGTGTTGCCTCGTCATCTGACCGTGGTTCAAAATTACGTGGTGTGCGGATCTCTTTCCCTTCGGGATTGATCGCGGACCGTCGTCAATCGCCCGTTGTATTGCTCTAGTACGACGTTAATTAATTACCATTACCACAATTATGCGACGTTTGATACCTCCTACATAATATGTGATAATCACTAGCTCGTGAAGAGGAGGTTATACCCCAATCGTATAAAAAGCAAGATATTAACTCTAAGCTCTATTAAATTTTTTAAAGTACAGTGAAACCTAGATTGCCCGAGGTAATATAGACCTAGGCCACTTTGGGTAACCAGACTGGGTTAATACGGACATAAAACAGTCAGTATTAATACATAAAAATATTATGTATTACTAATACTGAATGATTAACCCTTCTGGTGGTTTGTCTTAGCGTCGAAAACTGCCTTATAGCCATCTTGATTCAATAACCTATTCTAAACTGCGACACCAGGATACTCAGGCTATCATTCTCTACTTCCTTCTCTTTGTCCTTTCTTTTCACAATTACTGGACATCGTCTTGTGTTTGGCGCAGTTTGTCCAAATATGGCCCTTGCGCCATAAAACTCTACCAATCAACCCATTCCAAACTGCTACCAGTTCCAGGTAATGGACAATTTGTTTCTTCTAGTTGGAGTGATAAAAAGGCGAATTTATCTCAACGAGATATCTTCATCGACATTATAATGAAATAGAAGGAGCATGTGCCCGCAGCTTCATGTTATTTCTTCCAGTTGCTCGGTTTGAAGATCTGTCCTGTGGTTGTTGGTAAAAGCACGAACCCTAAATTATTGATTGGTTAGAGTGATTATCCACCGTGATCAAAAACACTAGTCTGATTCGACAGCCAATCGGCTATGTCGACTCGTATGTCCACGTGATTTACCCTTCAGAGATCTTACGACAGCGACTTCGACCACATACTCCTAATTCTCTTCACTTCTAATTCATTAGAAGGGCGATGGATGTCTTGTCATTACCGAAACTGATGGAATCTCGATGGACGAGATATATCTTGTCATTAGTAAGAATCGATCAGATCTTGATGGACGAGATATCTAGTCGAAACCACTTGGAGGGTTAATAAACTAGGATTAAGAATAATATATACTCAAATTCATGGTTGATTTCATGCTAGGCCCATATTTGGGATAATTTTGCAGTCAATCTACTGAATTAAACTTTTGAAAAAGTCCTAAACTGTCTTCTGTTTCACAGCACTTTCTCACCTGGATAAAGTGCGCACATTCGTGTTTGAAGCTTTTGTTTTGGTAAAAACTCGAAATCAAATTCGACTCGGATAACAAGGACATTCGTTTAATCGGAAATCGGATAATCAAGGTTCTTCATATGGTCAATAGTACTGTAGAATCGTACTTAACTGAACAGAGCCAGCTCTTACTGAGTAAGTATAAGATGCTTGTGATGGGACTTTAGTTTGGTGTTTACAGTTCTGATATTTGATTTTGTTGCTCATGTTTACAAATATTTTCTTTTACTGTTCGAGTATTTTTACCATGCGTTACTCAAAGTTTGTACCTACCGTCTGTAATGGTATCCCGTTTTGAGAACTGCATATTTCCTCCGTCTAATGCGTTTATTAAAAATCTTACATGATTCATGATCCAGCGAAAACTAAATCGAGTTATTCAAGGGCAAACAACAGTGTAATTTTTTAACAACCGTATAAATTTACGAAGGGTGTTTATTTAGTGAAATGCGGTGGCACATTTAGTCATTAGTTTTGGAACATTAGTTTTCGCTGCAGTTTTATAAATTTCAGATCTAAAAAGAAACATATTTACCGGGAAATGTATTCTTGTATTGGAAGAGCAGAGTTTAAGACTAAGTGAAATTTATCGAAATTAATTGCTATTTAACTAGGCGTTTTTGTCGTATATCCTTTCGGCACATCTAGCTTGCATTGTTTGACACAATTCCCAACTATGCATATGAAAAATAAAGCATTAACTTTTAAAAATAATTATTCAATCGAGTCTTGGCGCAGCTTACCCTCTTTTGGATCTTGCGCCATAAACCCAAATCAACCAACCAAGATCGAGTCAGTTTTGTTAATGACACGATACCTCGTCGGGACAACAACACGGAGGGTAAAAAAGATTACAATTACAAATATCAAGCATTTCCGGCTTAATATTTACGAATATATAATTTATAATAGAGACTGGAGCTTCTTGTTCCAGTCTTACTAGGAGTTTCAGTTGCTGCAGGATCTACCCGAAAGCTATGGGTAGATTGTTTTCATGTTCTTACTGGACACGACTAGCAAAATTATCTCTACCGAATTGGCTGCCTTACGCCATAAAACCCCAGCATCCAATTCTACTGAATTGGCTTGTCAGACTCCATCTTGCCCTCAGTGTGATCTTTCAGACATGAGTGGAACCCACCTCAATAATTGACATAATCTTCCTCACGTTGCAGTGTGTTGTACTGCCTGGTAGAGTTCCATATTTTACTTCTGTTTTAAGACTTGGGTTGGCCAGACAGACTTGTGAAAAGGCTGAGATCTTTATCTAGGATAAAACGGCATTCGGTTAAATTGTCTCATCTCATTTGGCATTTCAGTATTTGACTTCCAACCAATACCACCAAGCTTTCGATGTTGCAACTTAATGATAAAAGGATTAACCTCGATACAAATAATCCTACGCATTATCTAAGCTGATTTTGAACGGAATCTAAAGTCGAAAGAGATTTTGCGACAGACCCTTCATCAGAAAGTATTAAGAAATTTATGCGAGTCTCACCTTGAGTCATCTGATTCTTTGCTACCGGTTTCCTCAAGACATCTCTAGATATTTACGGTCCTGAAAGTATTAGATGCTTCATAAATTTTAGTACCCTTCTCAAAGAACCCACCGATGCCTTCCAGGCCCCCTGCCCAATTGCACCTCAAAACAGTAACCAGATCATGATTAACTTCACGCGCTCCCACGGATTATAGCTTCCCAATTACAATTCACGGCTATTTTGCGAGCGTTGTTCCCAGCTTAAATCATTTGGTCTTTATTTACGACTGCATGGGACTTGCGCCGCATCACGTATACTGATTAAACTTCCACCAGGTACTACTTAATCACGTGCCTGGGGATTATCTCATTTTTTCTGTAATTGCACCGATTCGTGTTCGGTGGCACTCCAAGGACTGCAATCCCTGCCCGTTCTTTTCTCACGGCATCTCAAGCGTTACGAAGAATGAAACTAGACTTGGCAAATCGTAAAAGGAACCCGTTCTCCCTCGTATATGCTCTAAATATGACATTATTTCAGACCTTTTTTTATCATTGCCGTTGGTTTTTAAAATGTTTCAGGCGATTTCAGAATTCCTCCCGTGAGTGTTTCTTTCCGCGTCTGTGTTGAATGGCCTTGTTGAAAAATATTTGTTTTTCTTTTACTTGTGTGTTTTTCAGCCTCGCTCGGACAATCTTCTCTGCTCCAGTTTTGTTTCGTGAAGGAATTTTTTGACCGGTATGAATTGAGTAAAATCTTACTATGGGCTTGGGTAATGGATTGGATGTAGCTCTAATGTGGGTGATGAATTCTCATGATTGATATGGTTATGGATGGTTTTCCTTGTAGATCTTGATGTGTCATAGTCGATCGATTTTGTGTACGCAATAGTAAAGCCATAATGGAAGTAGTTTTAAGTACAGCGTTTCAAACGGCATGGATCATGAATATTTCAGATTTAAAAATGAATGACGTTCAAGGAAGATTTATGGGCAATTTTCTTTAGAAAATAAAACCAATATAAAATAAGTATATAATAGCCCGGCGATGTAAAACATTAAAACTAATTTGAGTAAATGTAGGTTTAAAACCGAATAATGAGTTCCAATATTGTAATAGATTCTTTTAAATTGAGATCAATATTTGATAATTTATTCGTCATCTATATAAATATCTATTTTTCAATTAAGTTGTATTTGAATAAAAATATTGATGAATGTGGTTAATGAGAAACCAGTGCCTTAAGTAGTTAAGGGGTTATACCCTAGTTGCAAGTAAAAAAACCCACGTTTTTTCGTGAAGACGCATGGGTATATATTTAAATGGAACTTTTTGCATTTGAAACAGCATATATTCAAGATGTTATAACAAATCTTTTATAAAATAATATTACTTTTACACTAGTTACAGCCGATCTCCTTGGGTCTTTTGAAAAAGGTGTTTTGCGGTGATCAAGATATCTCCAATTGGATTATCTAAAATAAAAAGTATATAAGTTTTAGTTAGTTTATAAGTTTTTTGGTATTTAATCGAACGAATAAGTTAAATTTTAATTTTTCACAAAATGGCTGCTGTCAGAAGATAGTTTCGATTTTTACGAAAAAAATCGAACGACTAAAGACTAGTAAATTATTTTAATAACAGGCAGTACAAATTTTGGAACGATTGGTTCAGCGGTTCTAAGATATTTTGATCATGGTTAAACCAAAACCATTTTCTCAAAACCATAATTTGATCATGGATTAAATTATGGTTTTGAGAAAACGCGTTTAAGTTTTAGAAACAGCTGTCAAGCTTTCTGAGACATCTCCACAAAAGTGCTTGCAACTTCGAAAATATTGATCGGATCAACTTAAAATTTTAACTGAACATTTTCAAGATAATGTACAACCGGAAAATGTTACTTTTGAAAAGTCGACTTTTTGAAAGTTACAACTAGGTATAACCCCTTTATTCATTTTGCGTCTCTTATTAAACACGTTCTCCACTACATGCATCTTTTACTTTTTCCAGTACACTGAAACTTGTAGGTGAGTAATGCTCACTTGCAATTGCCCACTGTCAATTATCTTCAAGTGTGACAGGTAGTAAAATAAGTATAGGCTGTCAGTAGTTTTGAGGGCATAGATAACAATTTCAAAATGTTTTTAAAGCTACGTTGATGTGAGCTCAACCAGTTTGGTGTCACGGAATTAGGTACAGGAGGTTGCGTGACAAGTTCAGGCCTGGTGATATATCCTAGGATTAGAGCAAAAACTCATTCCGAGATGAAAAATAAAATTTTACAGTGCAGCCGTTTACGTACTCTTAACTTTTTGGTCAAAAATAAAATTTTAAACAAGTTGGTCGTGTCATACTTTTGATGTAACAGATTACAATGTCATTGTATTTCTCGTCAAAATTTCTTTTACCGATGCTGGGCCAATTTGAACTTGTTAAAAGTTCTATAGTCATGGCACTACGAGGGCGGAATTGTGAACCACTTGGCGTTACCTTGCTGCACCACGGAGGGGGGTTAACTCTGCATCTCACATACATATCGTACATTCCATGTACAACTCGTTTATTGAGAGGCCGTACATTTACTCCAGACCAACAAACATCGATGCCCGGATTCTAACCAGGAACTTTTCGATCTAAAAGCCAGCACCCTGTTCATAGCCCAATCGGTCGGCGCTTTCTCGTCATCATGAAACCAAGCATTTAGTTTCAAAAACTTCGATGGATGGTCCACGTTCAGTAGTTGAATTACCAGTGCTGTGCATATCACTTCCAACACCTGTCTGAAGCTTTGTTACAAGACTTTCCCACTTCTATCACAGCTTCACTATTAGTTGCCACTCAGCCTCATTTCAACAAACTGCTGTCTGCGCTCACACGTGGCTGCTAAAGGCAATACAGGACAGCCAAGTGGTCGCAATCATCCATTGCACGACCTTGACTACGGAAGTACAGACATCCGTGATCTTATGACAGCTCTTACGGTCTCGCGTAATCGGCAATCAGTCAATTAATGCTAGCATCTATCGAATTCAGCTTCTCTAAATCCGGGAGGAGAAGTATAGTGATGAAGTCAGCCACTACTGCAAAAATAACTTGCAATACAATAGTATATATAGCGTAACCCAACTTTATGAATTACAATACAATAGTATATGTAGTGTAACCTAACCCTATGAAGTACTTTTTGGTAAATAAAGTTTCACTATCTCACGTATCTTGCTAAATACCTGTTATTTCAATAACTCAATTTTTTTCAATTGCAGGCTCTACAGACTCGGATGGCTGTCCTTGAAAATCTCCAGGAACGGTTAATGCGAGCCATTGACGATGTCAATATACACCTTGCGTCATCAAAGGAGGCAAAAAGTACCCCCGTATCCACCAAGAGTCCAAGCCACACAAATTTGGAGAAAGTTCCACAAGCAGCAACTGTCGATAAGAAGTTGAGGTTTGTGCAGGCCGAGAGTAACACTTTGTCCCGATCGGAGACTGTCGGCATCAAGCAGGAGCTGTCGAAAAGCGACAGTCTGAACAAAGACAGTGGCATTAGCGAAAGCAGCCTAGCTCCCACCGAGGTCCACAACCTTCCAGAAGACGAGGATGAATTGCTGCAGCTTCTTGAGTTGATCGACCAAAAGAGTTTGGTGCTGCTCAAGCAAGTGGAAGGAGCTGGTGTCCATCAGCAAATCGACTCATCAGCTGTTGTTATGGGTGAACCGTCGAGTGCTCTGCTCGATACACTTTTATATGAAAAAGTCGACACTCAAAGGCAGTTGTCGGAAGTCAAGGCCGAGAGAGATGAACTCCGGCATCGGCTGGCTAAGCTGGAACTTGCTACCGAGGCTGTAAACAAACAAAAGCTGAAAGTTCAACAAGAACTGGATGCCACACTTATTGAAAACCAAACACTGCAGGAGAGGATACAGAAAACCAGCGAGTGCAATCGTAAAACTGAATCTTTGGGCTACTTGGCAGACATAGAGCGTGCTAATATTAAAAGAAAATATTTACAGTACAGCGAAAAGAGTAAAGTGAAAGTCTCCAGCATCTTAAAAGAAGGGAACGTGCTTGAATTGCAGAAACAGCTTCTGACTTACGTGATGGAGAACGACGTCCTTCGGGCTAAGCTTCAGCAGGATGAACCCTCAAGGATGACGAATTGGTTAAAGATTGAATCCCAATTGAGGAGGAAGCTGAAGGAATCTTATGAAGATAACCAAAAGTTGCAAGAGCTTCTTGTCACCAGAGAGTTGGAAATTGCCTCACTGAAGGATAAGATTCGAGCCATGGAAGAGGACACCGAAGTTGACGATGATTCGTGTGTGAAAAACTTCGGAATGGGTAGTAACGAAGACTGGAGAGAACCAGGCGTTCAGAACATGTATAACAAGCGTTCTAATCTAACCAACGCTTCTCCATTTTCGCCGTTAGGGTACGGCGATTTCTCCAAAACCCAAAGTCTTCCAGCTATGCTAATGTTAGACGCCCAAGCCAAGTTGAAGGAGCAGGAAAGCATGCGCGCCAACTACAACCACGTCTACGATACCGGCAGCTTTACCGAAATTCCTCTGAACAGCAGCTACCATTCCGAGCAGTCATCTGTTCATTCCAGCCATCTCAACGGTCATTCCAAAGACCTCGTAGACCTTTCTTCTCCAGTGGAACCCAACTTCTCATCCACTTCGACCTTGGTGCAGTCTAACTATGCGTTCCAACCAACCTTGCATTCCGGACTGTCTGCACCTAACCTGAGTGGAAGATGCAGCCACGACGCCCTGCAGAACTGGGCATTCGCGTCGTCAAAGACTAGCACCGCTACCACGGACAGCGTAGTTGGTGCCAAACTAGTGAACGGCCATCTTTGCTGGAAAGGAGCCAGCAGGCTTCCAGTCTCCAGTCACCACCATTCTGTTTCGGAAGATATATCCAGCATCTGCACCGAATTCGATCCCTTGAGCGACGACACTCCATCGTGTGAGAACTTTGTGGATTCTTTAAATCTGTCCATACCATTAAAGCCAACTCAGGTAGCTATATCTCAACTATCGTCCATTGGGGACAGTTTGCACAGCAACAGCTTAGATCTAGGCTGTGCCTCCTCCCCGGTTTTGTATCAAGACACTCGAAAAGTTCACAACGCAAGATCGGTCGATGGAATCCGAGAACTCTTACTTGACAATGGTTACTGCAAAAGGCCGGTCTCTTCCCAATTTGGACATTCCAGCGTTGCACCTTCTCTAGGGAAATCCGGTAGGCACATGCCAGTGAATATAATGAACTATATGCACGAATCTTCCGACTATTCTTTATTGTGATAACTTTTTTTATAGAGAGTATTATGTATTTAATGGCTTGTTCAAAGCTTTATTCACATCAGTGGACCAAAAGTAGAGTTAGTTTAATAAAATGTTTTAATAACGATGTCAGTGGATTATATTTCACATTCGGATCTGATTTCAAAGTGTCATTCCTTGATGCTGTATGTTTTGTGTTTGGGGCATCATGGGCCAAATATGACCCTTGATCTATAAAACCCAACCCACACCCCCAAACAGTGTCCTAGGTTTTTAAAGCAAATTATGGATCCAAATTATCTTTAACACTTATCATTTGTTGGAAATTAAGAAAAGGTTCCTATAACGGCCACGTCATTTTCATCTTGAAAGTAATTTCCTTTCTATCGTAAGCTCTGAAAGAAAAGTTTCTTTTTCTCAAGGTAAAATTTTACCCGCATTTTTAAATGTCAGCTTGTCAATCATCCTACCTCTAAATCGCAAATTATCTTATAACCTGGTACCGTTAAAGTTTCATCTAAAGTAATTCTAATAGAAATCAAGGCATTACCCTGTGTATATTGCAAACTGACAATAGTTTTATGGAATAAATATTTACAGAAATTATGGTTCGTTGAAGTTAACGTCAAAATACAAAACAATTTTCAAGGTTTTTGAATGAAAAGTATCGAATATAAAATTAGTCTGCAACGTATTTATCTATAGAAATTTTCATTTAATACCATTGAAAACTCGACTCAATTTTAAGAAGTGTAATGGAAGTATACATTTAAAGTTTGTAATACATTTCTGGCCTACAGAAACCTAGTGCATTTCAGGGAAATTTTTAATTAAATGGAATTACATTCTTGATTAACTTAATCAAGATTAAAACTCAAATAATGGGGACGGCTGTGATTTTTCAATGTCAATCGAAACTGAACAAGTCAACAAATTTGAGTTATTGAAATAGCATAATTGTAGTTTAACATTAATAATTACAAAACAATTAAAATTAATAATTATATGTGCAATTAATTATAATTAATCTTGCAATTGGGTCTTAATTGCAACTACAAAATATGTGATGAACGTATCTTTTAAACGTATTTTACTAACATCTGTGCGCTTACTATTTAATATTTCGTGCATTTCTCTGCAAATCTCGATATACATCAGACCATTGCCCGTAGGATATGAAAAAAAATTATTCTTGAGTCAGCAGGATCAGAAACCTAAATTATTTTAATTGTAAAGGGTTCTATTTAAGCACAACGAAATGATAAATACTTTTCGACTCAATACTATTTATTCAACTGATACAGGTTTGCTGTTGTAAATTTTGTAGTGTTAAAGAGCAGTTGGTGTTACAAGTACTTTCAACCAATAGGCATTCTACTGTCGCGTAGGGACAACTTAACACGTTTTAGTAAGAAAATGGCTACCTTTTATTTGTTATTTTTTTTCAATTTCTTTAAGAAAGCTTATCCACATTTTTGGATACCCCGTTGTTTCACTGCGACTTTATTAATGTTATCACTCGCATTTTTGAGTACATTCAGTTTTTCTACAGTGGCATGAAGCAGTCACGTATGTGATATCGGGTCACTTTGAGATGTCATGTACTTCGAGTTGGAGTTAACCCAGTAGTAATTATTTATCTATGGAAAGCATTGCTAGAAAATGTGTTCCTCATGTTTGTATTATGTTCCTCATGTGTGTATATGTATCTTTTTAAAATGGCCTATTTGAATTACTGAACTTTAAGGCTACTATCAATCATGTATTACCGTCGGACTGCAACGAAAGTATTCATAAGAATGTAGAAATTTAATCTCCATTATTATGAGTATTCGTTGACAGAAATTGTGATAAATTCACTGTTTTATTATCAAAGATTAGTATTGCCAATTAAAGAACTAACCCTTTTCAGATTTACCGCAAACTTTTCATTACTTTTCATTAAACCTCACTTAAATATTCATTCATTGCGACTTGTTATATGGATCTCACTTTCACAATAAGTTGATATAAAAACACTGATTTTACAGAATGCTTTAAAGCTCACACATGAAAAATACAATAATTTTAGGTACACAATTCTTTAATTCCAAAATTATCTCAATGCTAGTAAACTACTTGTGCCTTTTAAATACTTTAATTATTAATTGCGCAGATAAATTCAGAAACAGCGGATAATAAATTTACTGTAGATTCAGTATTGTAAAATACTGAAGTTAAAAAACTAATTATTTTTAATCGTAATAAAAGGGCCTGGATCTGATTTTTGTTATGATCAAACCTGTTAAGAATTTCCCTGTAGATATTTTGGGATATCACCTGTTCCGGTTCTGGCTTCCGGAAGAATCCCAACTCAAAATGCTGGCTAGCAGCATTCAATTATTCGATGTTATTTCTGGTGTTATCAACTGCCATAAGCATCTCAGGAACAAGGAAACAATTTATTCAGACATAACAATTAAAACTGGTTAATGAATACAGAGCAAATAGTTTGACATGCGTACGTAGAAAAGTTGCGCGGTACACTGCTAGTCTAAGAATTCTTAACGCGAACACTTGTAACGATAAGAACATTCTTAGTACGAACAGTTGCAACAATAAGAACACAAATTCTAGAGATGTTTTTAAGTGTTGCCACAACACCCTCCCCAGATTGTGAACTGAAGGTTTACAACGACGAATCAGCGAAAGTTACTCTTCCTCGGACGTCATGCCATGCTGGGACTTGTCAGCGACCTCTGGAGGAGCTTGCTCCAAGAGAAAGGCTGGTTTTAAACGGTCGACTCTGATGCTGGATTGTCGGTTGCCAATCTGGATGGTGTAATTGCGTTCATGCCTTGCAAGAATAGGAAAGGAACCTTCGTACGGCGCTTGTAGTGGTTTTCTCACTCCATCTTGTCATGTAAAGACGAGAACACTTGTAGATGCCAGAAGACTAGGTGTTCCATGCCGTCGTGGAGAGGTACATCTCAATTTGGACATAGAAGTTGCTGGACAAGGTGGTCTGCCTGGACCTCTTCAGAGGGTTGGAAGAAATCCCCGGAAAGGCGTAGAGGAGTGCCATAAACCAGCTTAGCCGAAGAAGCATGTAGGTCTTCCTTCAGACAGGAGCGCAAACCTAAAAGAACACTTGGCAGAGTGTTAGTCCAGTTAACAGTGTCAAGACATTTCATCACTGTCTTCATATCACGGTGGAAACGCTCAACCAATCCGTTGGCAGCCGGGTGATAAGGCGTGCAACGTATGCGCTTAACTCCTAGCAAAGCTGCAAGGCATTCAAATTGCCTGCCCTGGTCAGATGTGATGACATCTGGCACACCGAAACGACTTATCCACCTTGAGAATAGTGCATACGCAACAGTTTTGGCCCTAATATCCTCTGGGAAATGCTTCCGGCCAACGTGTGAATCTATCCACAATAGTTAAGCAATAACGAAAGTTACGGGAAGATGGGAGTGGTCCAACTAAGTCAATATGTATGTGGGCAAAACGACTTTTAGGAGCATTGAAATTTCCTATTGGAGCTTGTGTATGGCGGGTTATTTTGAATTTTTGACATGGTATGCATGTCACACCATAAAGCACAATCTTTTTTCATTTGAGTCCAAATATAGTGTTTACACAAGTTTTTCAGTTGTTTGCTTACCAGGGTGAGATAAATTATGGATGGCTTGAAAAACATTCATCTTGAATTGTTGAAGGATATACGGCCTAACTGTGCTGGTAGAAACGTCACACTGAACTTCAGCACCTTTATAGGATGGGTTTGAATTTCAAAAGTTCCTCATCAGCACTCTGGGCCTTTGCAATAGCCTCGTAATCTACAGGAGACGGACATTCCACAGCACGCATCTGAGATAAAGTATCAGCGACAACGTTATCCTGACCAGATACGTGAAATATTGTTTGAATATTGACCTATGAAATGAAGATAGCGAACCTGACAAGCCGAGCTGTTTTTACTTTGCTTTTTTAAAACATGGGTGAGGGGCTTGTGATCGGTGAAAATGATGAAATGTCCTTCAAGCATGTACACAAAGTTTTATGCATGTACAAAATGCTTTATGGACGCATATACCGCCTACAATTCGCGATAGAATGCGCTATAGTTTTTTCAGCCGGAGAAAGTTTTCGCGAGAAGAATGCTAATGGTCTCCAACCATCACCGACCTTTTGTTGCAAAGCCACACCCAAAGCTACATCATAAGCATCGACCATAATTGCCCAAAGGATACCTAGAATCCGGGTAAGCTAACATAGCTACTTAAGCAAGTTCGGTTTTACTCGATTCAAACGCTTTTTGTACATCCTCAGTAAGTTCAATTTTTCGTGTGTCGCGTTTCTTTGCTACCTCTCTTTTAAGTATTCGTTCGATAACAACAATTTACCAGCCTCTTGGGATATAAAACGTCTGTAGAAATTGAGCATACCTAAATAGCGACGCATTTCTTGAACGGTTTTTGGTAATGGAAATTCCTGTATTGCTTGCATACGTGTGGTAATGAATGTGACCTCCGATTTACCAAACACATTTGTCCACATTTATGACAAGACCATATTCAACAAATCGTTTGAAAACAGCTTTGAGATGCTGTAAGTGCTCGGACATTGAATTGGATGCAATCAAAGAATCATCCAAATATTAGAAATAGAAATCTTGTAGAATAAAGGGTACTTTTCCGTTAGCCGGGCGCAAGCGAAAAATCGCCACATAATGTAGAATTCCGCCAAATTTCTTACAACCATAAGGGGAATGTTCGTTTGGGGCCATGTGCTCTATTCTCTGAATTCATTACTATTTATTAATATTTGTTTATAGTTATTATTTATTTATTATTATTTGTTTATACTATTTATTAATATTTGTTTATAGTTGAACTTGTTTTGCTTACTTAATATTTGTTTATAGTTGAACGTTTTCGACTTTTATTCCGTTGACTGTTTTGTCATTCGCTTCGCTTGGCGACTTGGCTCGCGTTTGGTTCACAATTGGCGACATTTGCGCCCGGCTAACGGAAAAGTACCGAATAAAGTTCATAAACCTTTGCAATGTCGACAGCATCACATAGACCAAAAGGCATGTCGACAAACTCAAACCAAAAGGGGTTGTGATAGCAGTTTTTTCGATATGGTCTGGATCCACCGGTATTTGATAGTAAGCTTTAGTTAAATCTATAGTAGGAAATACCGTTTTACTCGACAGTCATGAATGTGAGGGACAAGGTAGCTATCAGGAATGGTTTTTGCATTAAGCTTCCTACAATCACCACAGCTACGCCAATTGCCATCAGCCTTTTTAACCATATGAAGCGGACTTGCCCATCTACTCTTCGTAGGTCGATACCAACCTTGTTTCACCATGTAAGCGAATTCTCGTTTAGCAATAACGAGTTAGTAGGGGACAAACGGTGTACTTTGGCGTGTACTGGAGGTCCTGTTGTTTCTATAAAATATATAACATTATGTTTCAACACCCTAGTCGAAAACTCTGTTTTCATTAGTTCAGGAAAATGCTGAAGCAGCTGTCCTAACTTACCTTGAGCTACTAAAGTTCACCCTACTGTTGTAACGCCAACTCTAAAACCAGAAATCACAGTTTTTTTATCTTGCGAAATCATTTTACTTTTGCCAACATACTAGTAATTCATAGTGTTTAAAGAAGTCTGCACCTATAATATCGGCGATTATAAACTCCCAACGGAAGGTTTTGTTTTTGCCGAAATCTAAAGTGAGAGTACTTTCGCGTACCATACGTGTTAATATTAGAGTCGTTTGCTACAGTTAATTTGAAAGTTTTTGACGTATTGGTTTTGTCAGCATTCTGTGTATTTAGAACAGAAACAGACGTACCGGTATCAACCAAAAATTTCAGACCTTGTGCGTGATCGTAAACAAACAGGCGGCTTACAGGATTTACATCGTCGTTTTGTGCCATAAACGCGTGCTTTACTCGTTTTTTGCCATGTATGTGCAAGGTTGGACGCACTTAAGGGAAAATTTTCTGAACATTTTCTATGGTACCAGCAAAACGTTGATTTACATTTTTGACTAGGGTCTCTTGAACGCGATCTGGTTCTCGAGCGCGAACGTTGATATCTTGGACTCGCTTCAAGTCTACTTAAGCGTCTACAGATTTCGGTAAGTTTACCTTCGATATCCGGTTTCCCCACTGAACTAACTTCACTAGTACTACAAGTGACACTGAATGCCATTGGCCATTTCAGCAAGCTTAGATAAATTGTCACTAATACGCGCGAGAATTTGTTGTGACTGGAAGTTGCTGCAACCAGAGAGATTTTAAAATATCACCATTGACACGATTACCAGATAAATCTCGCATTTCCAACAGCAATCTCGAAGGGCGCTTATCGACTAATTCCAGACCTTTGAACAAAGTTTTTAAGCGCACTTCGCCTGAATCGCCATATTGAGCTAACCTAGTTTTCAAAGCAGAGTGCGATCCTTCAGCTGGTGGATTTTCTAAAATGTCAGATATCATGCACAATTCCTTTTGATCAAGAGCAGTAACAACATAATTGAACTTTGTTGAGTCAACGCTTATATCGGCAATTTTAAATTGACAATCCAGTTTGAACCATAGGTCCGGTCTATCTCGCCAAAACGGAGGAATTTTAGGGTGCCTTGGTTATTTCTTTTGCAGATTCGTCAGCAGGTAACATTTAAAAGCAGCAATGCTAGGAATCAAAACGCTTACCTTTGCGGCCACGATCCAATCCGCTTTAGACGGTTCTTGCAAAAAAATCTACTGGATTTCCATGATGAGCGCAGCAAACAGTTGAACAAATGGGTCGCCATCTTTGGGATGTCACCTGGGTTTGGTGGTTCTGGTTCTGGCTTCCGGAAGAATCCCAACTCAACGCTGGCTAGCAGCATTCAATTATTCGATGTTATTTCTGCGTGTTATCAACTGTGCCATAAGCATCTCAGGAATAAGGAAACATAATTTATTCAGACAACAATTAAAACTGGTTAATGAATACAGAGCAAATAGTTTGACATGCGTACGGAGAAAAGTTGCGCTGTACACTGCTAGTTAAAAATTCTTAGCGCAAACACTTGTAACGATAAGAACATTCTTAGTACGAACAGTTGCAACAATAAGAACACAAATTCTATATTCTAGATGAAATTTAAGATTGAAAAGAAAAACATGTTCATTCAACCATTGTTCAATCATCGATATAAAGTATCAAACAAGGAAATGACATGATGTATGACAAATAGGCATTAATTTAATTTTAATGCAAATACCTCCTTCAGAGAATTGGAATCTATTTAAATTCAATCATTTGCTAATTTATTGATAGTAAATTTCTTACTGAGATCAAAAGATAAAACCTATCGTACAGTTATAAATATAAACAGTATAAGATAAACAAGGAAATGGTGTATGACAAATAAGCTCAATTCAATTTGATTCTAAAGAAACCATTTCATCCAGCGAATAGAAAATCATTTATAAACTTTTTATGGTGCCGAAGAATTTAATATATTTAAACTTTTGCACACATAACTGCTTTTAATAAAAATACAGAATACACTTTATAATGTACTAAAGGAGTAGAGTTTTAATATAATTCAGTTTAATGAGAAATTATAAATATACGTTTCTTGTCTTATTAATAAAATACTTGCTATTGTCAATAAAGATAATTTGAAAATTTACAACAAAGCTTTTAATTCCTCTTTGAACCTCACCTGTAAATGCATAAGAGTTCACACATGGGAAAACAGTTCTCTTCGTCTTAGGGGTTCAATTCGAAAGTTATAGTTGTTGGAATTGTCTTTTGAAAGAAACATGGAATTACATTCCAAAAATTTTAATTCAAAATGCGTATGAGTACATGTTTTTTATGCTGTAAGAACAAAGATAAGAAATTTTTGAGACGGAAACAAAATTTGCTGCTTTTTCCCCTTTTCAGAAAATAGATTCATGTCAATATTGGTAGTTAAAAATGTTTAATTTAAGGTAATAAGTATTTAAAAAAAGAAGGGGAAATGCCTGTGTTTTACTTTTAAGTTTTTGGTGTCGCCATCTAGTAGTAGCATAAGATATTATTTTTGTATTTCTTAAATAATGTCAATACAAGTCATGTCTTTTACATAATATATTAATAAATTTAATGGTTTAGCAGAATAGAAAAGGGTACAATATCTATAAAAAGTAGAGGAGTATAAATAAGATAAATTTTAGTAGAATGGAAATGTACAGTGATTTATAAAAAAATGCACACGATAATTAGATTTTTTAGAAATTATTTTTTAAAAATTTAAAATATGAAATTGGTCACTAAATTGAATCCGTAACATTTTCAGTATTCCGTTTACCTGCAGTAATGTATTGAACTCAATGGAAACTACCATCATAGTGTTTTGCATGTTTTGAGCTACTGAGCAGAAGTTCATAAAAATATATTGAATTAAAGTTTCTTATACGTTTTAATATAGAGGAAAGTGAGCTGCCTTAGCAATGAGTAAATAAGAAAGTCAGAATGAATAGGATAAATTATTTTACATAAAAAAATTTACAAAAAAAGATGTTTGGTCAAACAAATATTGTAAAACAAACTAAACCGGTCACTTTTAATCCGTTCAAATATCTAATACACAATGCATAGCAAGGTAGTCTAAACACACAAGTGTAAATAAATAGCACAGCATTGAAGAATGACATATATGATTGTTATTCAATATCTTAATTATTTATTTTTAAATAAATATAACAATTTACTGTTTTTAAATAATGAATAATAATTTTCGAATTTTACTGTTACAAACAAAAAACTCGAATCAATATTTAGTATATTGTCAATATGTACACTATGTTAGTATCAATATTTAATAAATAATATCAAATTTGAGTAAAATTTATAAAATCGTGAATTGAATAAATTGTAAAAATTCAAATGAATTAAATATATATGTATATAAACATCTTTATTACAGAAATAAAGCATTCAAATCAATAGGGGACGCATAAAGTTTTTATATTTAAGGTTTATTAGATAACTTTGGCCTGTGCAAAATCATTTAATCATGTATTGAACATTTCAGAAAGTTATTTTTATAACGCTAGAATATTGGCCTTTATCGTTGTTGAAAGTGGAGGCAAATTAATCCCATTTGATCAAACCTACAAGAAATGTAAAAATAATTTGTGAAATCTAAATGGCATGTGACAATAATATACGCTTGCCTCCTAACATGCATTCTGTAAAATTTAAGTTTTGATTTCTGTTTATGAAAAATAAATATATGCGCTACAGATTCATAGAATTCTAAACACTGATAATATCCCTTTATGTTGCTCCAGGACGACGTTAATTAATTACATACCTACCTCTAAACGTTAATCTTTGAAGTCATTAAAAATGTGATAATTCATTTACTTCTATAAATAAAAATACATGGAGTCTGAAATTTAATTTGAATAAAGTTAGAATATTCTTATTCAATTAATTCTTGTATTAAAAATTGGTTATAGAAATAGTAATTTAAACTTCGTGTACCAGATGTCACCCTTTTCACAACCGTAAGATTGAGAATCCTGTTTTTAAACGGTACAATTTTAAGAGTTTACGAATTTGTTAAATTTCTTTTAAAATTTGGTCAGAAAATTAATTTTCCCATTTTTAAACAGTTATATGCCTAGTTTGATTTTACTGTACTTTGTTATTGTTAAGCTATAGCCCAAGAGATGGCACCACCACACATATTGTGTTAAAGAAGTAATCTGAATCCTCCATTCGGCCTCGCGAACAAATAAATATCCCAACAAAACAAAACTTTGTCACAAAAAGAAATTTTGGAATACAAATTATCTAAATAAAAAGTTTTATCATTTTCAATTGTGACACCCCATTGCAGTATGAATGTGAAGTCTACTGTTATTCTACAACCATACAAATTTTATTCAATACACTACCAATTCTAAAAATTAACAGTGATTGTCTTGTATTTCTATGCATGTTATTTATGAACACATACGTACTTTTTGTTTCGAAGGTATGCATTTAGTTACATGACTAGGCAACTGCATTATACACTGCTGGCCACCGTAAATGCAACACCCTGAAGGAAGCATGCAAATAATATGAAATTTACAACATGCATTAGCGGAGGTGAGATATGCAAATGATTAGAATTTCAGCGCAGACGCACATCACGCGCGCCTGTGGCGCCACTTCAAAGCGCTATTTAAGGCTTGGAGATTTCGACGATTTCAAGTACGGCAATTGTGTTTTTCTTGTGGTTTTTTCAAAAAAACGATCAATTATGCCTCGTAGAAAACAGCGATCATCTTTTGATCAAGTATCCGAGTTCGACAGAGGAAGGATAGTGGCCTACCGAGATTGTGGATTATCTTTCAGGGAAATCGGTAGTCGTGTTGGACGAAACCAAACAACTGTAATGCGGATATGTGATCGTTGGATGCAGGAGGGTACGACGGACCGACGTGTTCGATCGCATCCACCTCAGTGCACCACTTCACGTGATGACAGGCATATTGTGCGTATGGCAGTGACGGATCGCTCAGCCACATCACGAACCACAGCACAGCACATTCAGTCTGTACCGCATCATCCAGTGTCTGCGCGTACCATTCAACGCCGTTTACAGCAGAGTGGTCTGTCCGCAAGACGTCCATTGCTTCGTCTACCCTTGACGCAGAACCACAGACGTTTCCGCCGCCAATGGTGCGATGAAAGAAGGATGTGGACGGCAGAATGGAATGAAATTGTCTTTACTGATGAGTCACGCTTCTGTCTGCAACACCACGATGGTCGGATTCGAGTCTGGAGACACCGTGGAGAGAGGATGCTGAACAGCTGCGTTATGCACCGCCACACTGGTCCTGCACCGGGTATTATGGTATGGGGCGGTATTGGATATCATTCTCGCACTCCTCTAGTACGCATTGCCGGTACTTTAAACAGCCAGCGCTACATCTTCGAGGTGTTGGAGCCAGTTGTCCTTCCTTACCTTCAGGGCTTGCCCACAGCCATATTTCAACAGGATAATGCGCGACCACACGTGGCACGCATTGTCCAAGGGTTCTTCGTCAATCGCCAGATTGAATTGCTTCCCTGGCCAGCTTGCTCTCCGGATCTTTCGCCGATAGAAAACATGTGGTCCATGGTTGCTCAACGATTGACCCAGAATACATCCCCAGCTGCCACACCAGATCAACTTTGGCAACGTGTGGAAGCTGCTTGGTCTGCTGTACCCCAAGAACACATCCAAAGTCTCTTTGAATCAATGCCGAGGCGTGTGGCAGTGGTGATCTCCAACAATGGCGGCTACTCTGGCTACTGATTTTGGCAGGAACCACACTTCACAGAAGTCTATAAATTTAATCATTTGATACTTGGTCAACATGTTATCTACAAAATAAATTTTGTTGTGATATCTCTTGTCTTTCTTGGTGTTGCAATTCGGGTGGCCAGCAGTGTAGTTAACCGAATTTATGTAATGGTTTGTTTTAGTATTGTGATTTTTGTTAGAATTTATTTTACTAGCTACTCGTTAAAAAAGGCAATTTATTTCAATCTTTCTGTAGCTATTACTCCAGATCTCTTATATTTCTGGGGGTAGTGCAATTGATGGCCTAGCATATCCCATACATACTTAATGGGAAGCAAATATGGGAATGTCGCTGGCCAAGGGAGGGTTTGAACACCAGGGAGGGACTGCTGGGAGAGGTAGGCCCTGAGTGGCCTGGAGTTATTGGACTGATAAATAGCTTTTTCGATATATAACATAAAAATTAAAACAACAGGTAGGATCTGCTGAACGTATCGTTGTCTGTCAAACTACCTAGAACCACTACTCGAAGTACTATATAAACAAGCATAAGCACTATTATAGTAAGTAATGGGTCATCACACCATTACACTAAGAGATACAGCGGCATTAGGAGCTTACCCTCCAAGTGTTTTGACGCTATATCTCGTCCAAGATCTGGTCAGTTTTTCTAAGGACGAGACAAAACTGCTCTATTACTCCAAGGTGAAAGATCCAGATAGGAAAAACACTGTCTCTTGCCCAGAACTGATGACAATTTGGAACTGTCTTGAGGCTGAGGCTGGACACTATAGGGATGTTTTAGACTCGAAGATAATCCACCAAGAGGATTAAGAACTTACTAGTTTATGACTTTTCTTATGTATTTCCCCAATAATAGAGTTTTTTAGATTTGATAATGTAATAATTTCCTTATCTCTTCATTTACACCACACATGCTAAGTTTCCTTCGAACACTGGATTCAGGGTATTTCAACTTTTTAGCGCAGTGTATAAGTAACATGCTGAAATTGCATTCGAGAAACTTGCCAAGTTACGCCTTAAGTTACGATAAAGGTTAACACTAGCGCCCTTCTCTGCTTTGTTGCACACAAAAACTCTCTAATATATGGAGCAAAAAAAAAGAGGCTAAATTTGTATTTTTGTATGGCAACAAGATGAAGCTTTACGTGATACCGCCCTATTCAAATCTGCTGAAGAAAAATAAACATTTTACTAAATTTAAAACAGCACAATGCTATAGGTGGTTTCGAAATCGTATCTTTAAAACGAATAGTGTGCTTCAAGGTTTAAATTAAAAAAAGATAAAGGTGTTTTCAATTTACACATCGATCTGGTATGCTAGACGTGAATATAGAAAGAGAATAGATGGTTGGTTTAGGGGTTTATGGCCATATTTGGCTATGCTGCGTCAGACATACAATAGCAAGTAATAGACACACAATGAACGTTTTACTGACACAGAAGAGAGAAATACACCCAGGGAGGAATGCACCTGACAGGAATCGAACCTGCGCCGCCTAGAACTCGAAGGTTGCTAGAGCAGTGGGCATACCCATTGAGCCACGATGGCCCCGGAAAAAAATTGGAATATATATAGAATGGAAAGAAGTTAATTTAGAAGGAAAAAGGTTCATGCATCCTCAGACATAATAATATTAATGTTAAAGCATGTGTGAACTTTGGGGAGCTTCCTCCTGGATTGGAAAAAATTATAATAAACTTATCAAGCATAGAGGGAATATTAAAATAGAGTGAGCAAAAGTAACCTTTTTATGTGTCCAGGATCATGTAACCAAAACTAGTAGTAACGTGATCGTTAGACTACTTTCGTCTGCCAGGTTGACACGAACATTCATCATTGATTTATCCACATGACAGAGTAATAGACTTTAGTGATTTCACCAGTTTTGTCACCATTCTATATAAATGCTCATTGACATCTCCACCCTGTCATGAGATGTTATATCGTCGAACGAGGCGATAAGATCAACCAACCAAATCAATTTTTCGCACAGCAATCACTACTCGACATGTTGATCACACTCTTTGAAGCTCCTCTTAATAGCGGTGCTCAGCATACTTGTATTTCAAGTCCATGTACACAAGTAACTGCTATGACGGGAAAGTTCCAAAAAAATTGAATTGCGATTTTTTAATGAATTTGATTTACGATGAATGGATAATTAGAAAATGTTATTAAAAATTATCACCAAAATACTAAGAAGTAGAATTTTACAATGGTTGTACCCCCTAGGCTTCTCTTAGGATCGGGACATACTGTTTCTGGATGTATGGTCAGATGAGCCAAAGCCGAAATAAAATCTTCAAGTGATCTTGAAGTCCTATATGCGTAAATGATAAGTTTCTTTCTACGCTGATCAAATCATGTTCGTTAACCACTTAAAGCACGAGTTTTTTCGGAAAAACTGGTAAAAAATGATCGAGTTTTTTTTTGATAGAAAATGAATATATATATATATATATAGGTATAGTGTAAGTTATGTTTTGCGATTTCAGTTGCGGGGGGTGGGGTAAATGTTATAAAAAAATTATTATACAAACAAAGTGTAAACGATTTGATTACATGTTTATTTTGAATTTCAAAATATTAATAATAATAAAATATTTACTTCAGATTCACTTCCATCACTCAAGAGATCATCACTTTCATCGCTGAAACTTTCTGATAAATTGGCATATTCAAAATCGTCACAGTCGCTCATTATCAGATAACTTTTTCTAAACAAGTTACACTTAGTAAAAATTAATTTATGGTTAACTGTTTACTTTTATGATATTTAACGTAATAAAAATGGATATATTACCTTTTAGACACCTAACAACTGCTTTATAACAAAGAATTCCTAACAAACTTATAGCTAATCATCAAAATGCACCACTTGGTTTACACAAGAAAAATGGTGCATAAGTGGTGCTATCTACGGTAAATAAGTTTAATATCCATCTATAAATAAGTGGTAAATCATCTATGATAAATAAGTTATGCCATCTTTGGTATAAGTTTAATCTAGCCTATCTATTTTTACTAGAACGGAAGAGCGCCCGTGTGAGACAAGGGCATGTGCAAATTTGCCGGTAACTTTCGCCCGTGTCAAACACGGGTAAATGCGTTAAGTGGTTAAATCGATATTTATTATTAAACTAATTCGAATATTTTGATGCGCATTGCGAGAGAAGTAAGCCTGGCCGGTTGTGGAATTATATATATTGATATTCCGTCAAGTTTCTGAACTTCAATTAGAAGAGGGCCACAATATTGCCCTCAGGAACACATCTGCCTTAGGTGTGTACGTGCTGCCCAAGCGATCTTTTTCTGCTTTCATCCCACTGCTCTAAACCCAATCCTTTTTTCCCCTTTCACAATATTTTGTACTTGGCTTTGTCTTGTGTTTGGCACAACTTGACCCATTCAATGCCAAAACAACCAACCTATACAATAGATATCCCATGACTTTTGTCACTCCAGTGTATAAATAAATAAAATTAAGAAGCACACACGTGCATTGCATATTTTAATGTTAAGAAATATATAAAATCGCATTAAAAGTGAAATAAACGTTTGAGTAAACTAAGAATTTTAAGTAATAAAAGGATAGCAATATGTCAACTCAGCTGAGTGTAAGAAAATAAATTGGTGGTTGATTTCACAAGTGAGAGTAGTATTTCTGATATTGCATAGTATAAGCTATTAAAATATTTTAAAAGCGGCATTAACTTCAGGCAGATTTAAACTGTGAATTGTGGGTGTTAAGAACAATTTCGTTTAGTTGTCACAGATTTCCCACCTTTCCTTGTCATCTTTGTTTAATGGCCTAACATTAAAATTTCAATAAATTTTTTAACTTTAAGCTTTATATAAATTTGAAAGTAAAGGCGTCAATTTTATATTTGTATTGAAGGTGTTGATACAGGGCGTAAATATTATATAGGAGTTGAAAGTGTTGATATCTGGAATATATTTCATTACATGTATTGAAGGTGTTGACGTCTAAATAATATAATAATAAATTTAAAATATTAATTCATTTTATGTAGGAATATTTTATACCGGTATTGTAATTGTTGACATCTGGAATATGTAACCAAAAAGAGTCAAGAAATGACTTACCCTTTGTTCCTTCAGTTGATTTTCTTTTCTTATTCTCTCTAATACCCATCCCCAAGCCATCTAGTTTTTTAGAAAGCTTGGTGCCTTGCAACTGAGTCAGAATATTAAAAACAACAGAACTGTAGAGAATAACTGAAGCCTGAACTAAATCTAGATTTAACCTCCTTATATCCGCAAGCATTCATTTTGATAACAAGTTTTCCTGAGTGTTAGAGGAAATTAAAAAAAAGAAGATATTCTTAGATGAAACAATTTCCGTTTGTACATCTCCCCATTAGTGAGATAAATTTACTTGACTTTGTTTTACGACTATTCTGAGGACTGACCTTATACCGTTGTCAATGGTCTGTTACATAGCTTTTGTGTGATAATGAAAATAATTCAACCACTTTTGAAAACCTTAGTATATATAACAACTGACATATTAAATTATGTATAAGAAGACAACAGTTAGTATGTTGTAAACACATTAGAAAGAATCCATTCACATTCATTGTGTGTGGTACTACTAAAGTGGAAAACACAATGGTCAGAAACAATCGAAATGTATATGACAAAATTTAGGTCTATAAAGTGATGTTATGGTGTGTATCAAAAGTAATTCTAAGATGATCCATTGATTAGCTTTGAAAAAGGATTGTTAGGCACAGTTGAAAAATCGGAAGAACTTATAATTGATGATCGTATGAATGAACTGAAAAGAAATGTATGACATTTGGTTTCCAATTGAATCGCATCATCGATATCAGTGTTCTTTTAAAACTGTTTTTGACTTTTAATGACCGTTTATGTAACTGGCAGAACAGGCCATAATTCAAATAACTACAGCTTTATTATTTGAGAACATGCGAAACCAATGTAACAATTCATTGACAATCGAAATAATGACAAAAAAGAGCCCGCTACTGACATGTTAAGTTGAAATTAATAAAGAATCTGTTTTAACTTACTTTTACTCAATTTCCCAACACGCGTTCACTTGTTTTACAACTCTCCGGCTATAGTATAACCTATGAAAATTGATCGATTGTGACATTTTAAACAGCACCTTTAATTCTGTATTAGACATGTACATTTCTTTGACTTTTGCTTCTTATTAGGGGGGTTTTCCAACGTATACTTCAGCGATAAAAAGCTGCATGCGATGATATATGTTTCATAGTGGATATCAACCATTCTGTTCGAACCTTGACTTTGATGGAAAGTTCATCCTGAACGGGTATTTTTAATAGATAAATGTTCTAATGTAAGATAACATTTTTGAATGTCGTGCATGTCGTTGACAAATGTAAAAATCGGGTGTCGGAGCACGGCTACATGGGTTTACGTGAATACGTCTAGTTAGTAGTATTTATTTTGGTGTAGTTAATGAAAGAAAGATGAATTCAGTAGTCAATTCAGTGTTTATCGAAAGCTGAGGAGTTGCTCTTCCGCGTAGACTACGTTCAATATATTTCTGCTTGGCTTTTTGACGAGTATATGCCGACATTATGAAATTAAAAAAAAATCAAATGCGATCCAAAGTTTAACAATCAACATTGCATTCACTTCTAATGTGTTAAATCGACAGAGCTTGGCGTTAGATTTCGTTTGAGATCAATTTCGACGTCGTAGCGCTTTGCAGTCCCGAGTTATACTAATTTGAAGTTTCCGTGCCGAGTTATACTAATTTGAAGTACTCCAAACGCCTACCCTCCCCACTTATCGTAGTACGCGAACTCAAGGTCACTAACAAGTCTTTATTTTCTCAGTTATCGAATGACACTAAGTTGGTTTGGTTCACGTTGATAATAAAGAAATAATATAGTTAAAAATATAGACAATATAGACGGAATTTAAAACCCGTTTCTCGTAACGCTTTACCTTCCGTACTGGCTACCTAGTACTGGTCTGATTTCACGTCGAAATCTCTAAGAGTATTGCGATTACAGCTAGCTTATTAAGGCGTCAAGTTGACGATTACTTTTTCTTTGTCGAAACTGGAATAGCCTTTATAAGTTCGAAACGTTGCAGACTTAGTTGCCTAAAATTCGATAATTATGTCTGATTTCTTGTGGCGGCGGGTACATCTAATTAAAAACGCTAATTATCATTCACTAAATGAGTGAGTCTAGTTCAAAGCCTCATTGAGTTACTTTAACAAAAAGCAAAGTGCGATTTTGAAAAGTAGCAAAACTATAAGAATAATGTGCAAAAGTTAAAGCATTGCGTGCGTAAAGAAAAATTAAGAAAAAGGATAAAAAATAGAGCATGTATTAAAATAACTGAACGATAATTCTACAGTATTATTATTAAATGAACCGACATAATGTTATTAACCCACTAAGAGCCGGAATTCAAACATGATGTTTATTTGAAAAATATTGATCCTATCTTCTACAGTCTTCAGAAGGGTCCTGTACGAATTTTTGTAATTATTTTATTTTTTAGATTTATTTATATATTTTTTAATTATTATTATTATTTTTTTTAACGCTTTGCATCTATTTTTATATTATAGTTAGAATATATAAATAAACTGCTGAGTAAAAGAATAATAACTCATTTACAATGGTCATGGTTTTAAAGCCATATAAATATGCATCCCGAAAAGGGCCGTTGGCCTTTAATGGGTTTAATAGACTAGCAATTACAAAAAATATTAGAGAATTTCTCTCAGACAGGTTATATATTCGACACAGACATAGACACAGCCTACTTCTATTAGGCAGGTAAATGCCACTTTACATGCAGAAAAATAAATTCAGTTCTCTAAACCAACAATAATATTCGCTCCTGAAAAATGCATTAAATATTTTATTTAAATCGAATGAAATATATGCCAAGAACTACCAAAATAAATTCATTCGATCCATAAATAGTATTAAGATTATATTATATCCATATTCAGAGCACTTACGAGTATATTTAATCTAAATAATAATGTTTTATTTGAATGACAAGTATGATGGGAATATCCAATTTTATTTAATGACTTATTTCCTCTGACTATGACGAGTTTTATTATTCGTGCATTTTCCACAACTTTCTTGTTAATGCAAATTTATTGTGTGTACTACTTTATAAATAACTAACTAAGCGATTATATGTCCTCAAAAGCGTTTTCCCTTATGTACCTTAAAAGATAACGTTGTGATTTCTAAAACACTTAATATTTGGTATCCAGTTGGTATGTATTGAGATTGGCTTACAGTCCGGCTAGACATTGATGTAGATTGCTTTTTTTGTGTTGCATAAGGGCCCATTCTCCAAGTATCTTGAACTATTACTAATTATTACTCTTTCAATATTAATTTTTTAAAAATAATGTCTAAAATCACTGTTTTTGTGGTTTTTGATTATCTCAAGGCCAGAGAGTTCAGCTATGCATAGATGTTGATCGCTGAAATGTTTTGTGGTACATAAGTGCCCCATTCTTCAACTATTTCTCAGCATTACTAATTATTGCTAGTTCAATATCAATTAAAAAATATTACGTCGAAAATCACTACATGTTTGAGATTTTCGATTTTTTCCAGGTAAGAGGGACCCAGCTAAGTACTGATATAGATCGCTGAAACTTTTTGTATTGCACAAGGGATCCAATTCCTCCACTGTTGTGTCTCGCTTTATTACAAACCACTGCTAATTAAATGACAATTTGTTTAAATTTTTTGTCTAAAATAGTTATTTTGGGTGATTTTTGATTTTATACAAGCCAAAGGGGCCCGGATAGATATGTTTTCAATCATTGAAATTTTGTGTCAGATCCTAAGTGAACCACTAGTTAACTTCCCCGCTCTAGTACTGAATCCCAAAGAACTTCCTTATCTTCTCAAATACACTGTATTTATCAAGTAATAAAGAAGGGACATGTTCTAAGACGTTTACTTTATTTTATCTTATAGAAATGCAACGCGTGGATTTCTAAAACATGACCTTATTGGGTATCCACTGGTTGAATTCCAAAGAACTTTCTCTTCAATTCATATCCACTGAATTATTTACCAATCAATTAAGAAGATCTGTCCTGAGGCTTTCCTTTATCTACTTTATGCAAGTATGACGTAAGGATTTCTAAAACATGATCTTATTGAGTATCTACTGCCGGAATTCCCAAGAACTTTCTTGTCAATTAAAATTAGCTGCATTATTTGTAAAGTAATTAATGAAGATTGATCTGAGGCTTTTCCCTTCATCTACCTGATATAAATATGACGTGAGGATTTCTAAAACATGACCTTGTTGGATATCCACTATAATTGAATTCCAAATAACTTTCTCTTCAATTCAAATTCACTGTATTATTTATCAAGCAATTAATTAAGAAGGTATATATCTATATCCTTTATCTACCTAATAGAAATATGACTGAGGATTTCTAAAATATATGATCCTATTGAGTATCTACTATAGGAATTACAAAGAATTTTTTGTGAATTCAAATTCACTGTGTTATCTTTTAGTAAATAATAACGATAGTCCATATCCTGAGGCTTTTTCCTTCATTTACCTCATAGAAATATTACGTGAGTATTTCTAAAGCATTTGTAATATTCGTTTCCCAATTGGTATGCAATATTGTGATTGGCTTCCATAAATTTCCAATGACTTTCATCGCACAGGAACGGTAGTTTATTGCATCGAATTCCATCTCACCGCGAGACCGGAAAAAGAAAAGAATAAAACTTTTGTTTTTCCCATTCTTTTCCCAGCCGTATGATGAAGAAAACCTCTCGTTGGAAGCTAAGGAATAAAGATGGAAATACAAATGTTTCATTTCTTACCATAAATTTATCCTGTTCCCCTTCTCTTTTACCACTTACCTTATTTTCGAAATGACCAACTACGCCATGAGTCGCCATTTTTTTTTCAGTTTCTGTACTCGCAACGGGAAAATTTCGGCTACATCTGTTCGCTAGCTCGCAGCGAGCTTAAAGGCATGGAAATACAATTCAAAACCGATGGAAAAACATGTATTATTGATAGAGAAAGGCAGAAAGAGAAATAAACCCGAAAATTTTCGCAACGTTGGCGTTTCTGATTTTTTTATCGTTGCATTTATCGTTCGCTGTTCCATTCCCTCCGCCCATCTTTCTTTTCAATATTTTTCATTTTCGCCGAAAGCAAACCATAACAAAAAAGGAAAAGAGAAGTAGGAAAACAAAATGCATAAAACAAAGACTAAAAATGGAATATTGAATGACTTTTGCGCTGATGGTGCAAAAAACTACGGATTTCTTACCTTCTTGGAAAAAACAATGGAAAAATGAATCTTTTTCCCATGCCTTTCCACTCCAGTTTTTCCATCTTTAGTTGAATAGTTACTTCCTTTGAAGGTATTGGTTTTTAAACTATGAACCAATAAATCAACAATGCGCATGACGCTGGTCGTAGCGATGCAGCTCTTGTAATTTTTCAATACTGTGAACGATGCATTATACTTCTACAGTATGACTAGTTTTACACCAGATAAGGAAAGTCGCTTGTGTGTTTGGCAGCTGTATAAATTCTTGGAAAAATGGATTGTAAAAGTGCATTTTTGCTAACTGTACGAAATTTTGCAATCGCAACCAGTAGCCTAGTCTAACATAGGTAACTGGGAACGCCGAGATTGGATCGAAAGTAAACAAAAATCCAATGCTTAGCTTATATAACCTTATATGTCAATTAGATTCACCATTGTTACATTTCCTCAAAGAAAATAAGATACCAAAAATTTTAGCCCCCAGTAAACCTTCCAAGTGGTTTCATGTACAAAGGGGGCTGGTTCACGTTAAATCTGTCGTGGCCTCAAATGTCCTCGCGTTGGCGTTGTGTGGAAGTTTGGAGAGTGGGGTGCCAGCTCAGGTGTGACCTCGTCATCTGACCGTGGTTAAAAATTACATGGTGTTGTCCTCGGATCTTTTCCTTCGGGTTTACCAGGACAGTCGCCAATAGCACGTTGTGTTACTCCGGTGCGACGTTTATTAAAATACCTACCTACCCACTAAATGGTTTTCGTCGAGGTATATCGTCCATCAAGATCTGACCAATTTTCCTAATGACGAGATATCTAGTCAGAAAAGGATCGGAGCTACAGGAGGGTTGCGAGTTCGAAACTCGATCCAAGTAACGACCGGCCTATATGTGGTGGTGCACGTTAAATCTATCGTGGCCTCGAATGTCCTCACATTGGAGTGGGGAGGTTTGGAGAGTGGCCTGCCAGCTCAAGTGTTGACCCCGTCATCTGACCGTGGCTCAAAATTACGAGTTGATTTCTGATCCTCGGTCCTTCGGGTTTGATCCCGGACCCTCGCCAATAGCCCTTTGCATTGCTGCATTGAGACGTAAATTTAAATACCTACGTGGTTCACATTAAATCTGTCGTGGCCTCAATTGTCCTCACGTTGGTGTGGTGTGGAATTCCGGAGAGTAGGGTGTCAGCTCAAATGCTCACCTCGTCATCTGGTTGTGGTTCCAAACTACGAGGTGTTGTCCTCGGATATTTCCCTTAGGGATGGATTCCTCCAATAGCCCATTGTGTTGCTCCAGTGCGACATCAATCCAAATACCTACCTAATATTTAAATTCTAAAGGATATTTATTTAACGATACTCATCCTCCTAATTTAGTAACGCTTTCATGCTGAGTGTCCTCGTCCTTGTACACTTGTCACGTAGCCTCGAAATACATGGGAGGCGAAGAAGGTATAAATGGATAAATATCAGGATATTTTTTGCGTCTCCCCTTCTCTGATGACTGAACGATCGGTCAGATGGTCAGCGGAGTCGAATCGGGTCTTGACCTCCTCCCTCCTTATCGACGTGTAATGGAAATCACGTGTTCCTTAGTCTCCGCTTTTGATGGATAGCAGTTTGATCTTCTGGACGCACTTCTCACACTTGTCACTCAAGGAATTTCCGTTGCCCCGCGGCTCCTTTCCCAATAGGAAAAAGTGCCCCCGGACCGCAGGGAGAATTTATATCCTATGTGCTTGGTCTGGAGATTTCCAACATGAAGAGTCTCTGAATACCAGTTCTTTTTTAGCACATAACTGAGCTTTATTTACTTGTATGTTGGAATTTATGGGTTGAAAGTAAAGTTTTGGGGTATTAGTTTTTACTATATTCGTAGGTACTTAGTTACTGTCATTGAAGCAACACAATGGGGTATTGGCAACGGTTCTGGATCCCGAAGGGAAAGATCCAAGGACCAAGGAACCAATGAGGCCTCTTTTAGAGCCGCGTAAGAGAATTTTGTACAGTTTGGGTTACCATACGCGTGGTGCAATTAGCCATGCAAAAGTGTCGATAGATCGAAAGGCCAACCATACTTAACCGGGTAGTAGTGGTCGTGGTTCCAAACTACGAGGTGTTGTCCTCGGTTCTTTCCCTTCGGAATGGACCCCAGACAGATAATACACTGCTGGCCTTCGAAAATACACCATGAAGGACAAGATATATCAAAAGCTATTTCTAATACAAATAACATAAGGCGGAAGGGTGAAATGATGAAAACTACATCTTCGTTTGACTTGCGGAACGCGAAGAAATCGGTATTTTGTTTAATCGTCATGTGAGGCAATAACTGCTGTTACACGCCTCGGCTTTCAAAAGAGATTTTGCATGTTAGTGTGGGGTATATCAGTTCACGTTGCTTCCGCGGGCGGTTTGCAGAGTGTCAGGCATTGGGCGTTCATCGACCAGACTTGTTCGATGGGCGATAGATCTGGTGAATGGCGGACCATGGAAGAAGTGAAATCTGGTGGACAATAGGGAATCGTTGTACGTTGTAAGCCACATGCAGTAGCGCCATCGTCTTGTTGAAAACTGGTCTAAGGCAAGCCCCGAAGGTAAGGGGCAGAACAGGCTCCAGAATTTCAGAGATGTAGCGGTGGCTGTTGAGTTTACGGGCAATGCGAAGGGGAGAGTGGGGAATAGAATCCAATGTCTCTTCATACCTTAACGTCAGGTGAAGGACCGGTATGGCGATGCACACACTCTGTCGCTGCGGTAACGCTAGACTTGGATGCGACCACCGTAGTGCTCTAGACTGAATCTAGATTCGTCTAAAAAGGCGCTATCATGCAATTCGTTCGTCCATGTGTGGCGTTCTACACACCAGTGCAGCCGCAGCCACTTAAGGTGTAGAATCAAAGGTAGTCGAAGCAATGGATGCCTTGGAAAATCCCCTGCTGCTACAGACGACATCGAATTATGTATGCTATGCCGACACAGGTTGTGCTACAATCTAATTCTTGATACAGGGTATTCGATGTTGCAATACGATCTGCAACAGCGATGTGCACAAGATGTCTGTCCTCGTTTGATGATGCAACGAGGCTGATGCAATCGTTCACGTCGGTCCTTTCATCCCTCCTGCGCACCCATCGATTCCATATTTCCATCAGTGTCTTACTTTCGTCCAACTGGAGCACCAATTTCTTCGATAGGATAATCCGCAGTCTCCATAAGCCATAATTCTTTCTATCGTATTTTTCGACTAGACATAATTTAGCTCTTCCTATACACCATCAGAAACAGCCAGAAAATACAATTCCAATACTAAAAACCAGCACTCTGTACTTCCTTTTTTATACATTTGACTGGGTGTTGTACTGAAGGACATGATTTGCATTACGCTGCAGTGCTAATCATTTGCATATCCTTCTATGATCTAAGCATCGTGAAAATTTCAAGTCGATTCCATCATGGTGTTATAATTTCGATGGTTAGCAGTGTAGCTTCATTTCTAAATCAGCATCAAGGCAAGGTACTAAACACACGAGTTGAAAGCTGTGCAGTTTCGATTCCTGTAACATATTCTGTGTGTATTTTTTTATCTTCTGTGTCATTGAAAACTTCCTTGTGTGTGTATGCATAATTACTTGACGTTGTCTTGTGTTTAGTGCAGCATGGTCAAATATAACCTCTGGGCCATCATCCAACCCACTGAATTACATATAAATATAAAAGGAAACCATGCTAACCCCTTTTCTTTAATTGAGTTACGGATTTGAAATCATTCTCTTTCCTAAATAACGGTCAAAATTTACATCTGTATCATAAAAGCACAAAACATACAGTTTTATGCAAATTTTGTAGCAACAAAGAAACTATTAAATAAGAAGAAAATTACAAAATAATAAACTGGTTATACGTCAGGGTAAAGATTGAGTAAAATGATAATTTGTACTTGTATCTTTTCAGGAACGATGCGTAACTAGTTTGTAAACTTTTTCTTCAAACAGGTGACTGAATTTTAACTATTATAACTGAGATTATGAATGCTTTATGGTTTAACATGAATTGACTAGTATGAATACCACAGAGCTTTAATTCTCTTGTCTTGGGTCTTTGAAATATTTTGGAACTAAGATACTTACTTACAATAAGATAGTTAAGAGACCAAGATGCTTAATACTTTGCAACAAAAACTCAAATGCATATTTAAAATGTATATAAGGCACGATCTTTTAAATCTTATAAACTTAAACAGATGGAGTGAAAACTGTCTGAAAACTCGACATTAAGCTCACTTTAAGGAAATTTTTCTTTAAGTTTTCAGGCCTTGGATGGAGTATGCTTGTTTTTTTAAGAGTCAATAACAAGTTTTATTCCTTATAAATGCCACAGGAATTAATTTATTTTGTGTTGGGATTTTATTTTATTGATAAATTTACAAAACAAAACGCAAGGTATCGTAATTTTAACCGAATTTTCAGCTGGATATTGTTTTGAAAACTTTAGCCAATTTCATTTACGAGACAGTATCTTTAGTTCTGTTTAAAATCTCCAATTAGTAACGTAAAGAAAAAGAAGCTTAAATATAGAAATATGCAAATCTGCTTATATCTCAAATCCCTTTCCACAATGAGATGTTCAGAAAAGTCGTTACTCACAAACACTGTAGTCATACATCCCTCCCCTCAATGAGTACTAAATATGAATTCAAGCATTTTATTCGCTGTCTCAACCCGAAACAGATTTCAATTATCAAACTCAGTATTCATCATTAACCGCCGTATATTTGGGTTTCAGTTGCTCAGTGCGTTCGCTCACTGCTCTAGCAACCAGCAAGTTTAGGTGGCACATTCTCGATTCTTCCCTGGGAGTATTTCTCGCTTCTGTGAAAGTAAAGCTTTCCTTGTGCTTGTATGTCCACTTGACTTTCTTTGGGGAAGCTTGGCCAAATATTGGCTTTGCTCCATTGACAAAATCAATCAACTCGCCGATAACGCTGTATCTCATACATGCTTATTTACCATTATACCTCATGCATACATCTGCTTATACTACCGTTATAATTCATACATAAATCTGCTTATATGCGGTTATACCTCCATACACTTACTTATATCCCAAATCCCTTTCCACTCTGAGACGTTCAGAAATGTCGTTAAAGAGCTACTCACAAACACCTTCCATCACCACCCTCTTCAGTGTGTGCTAAGTAGTACACCCTGAAGAAGCACTAAGTACGCACTTCCTGGCATTACAGCACTTCGTTTGTTGCCTCATAACGTGAAACGAACTTCAACTATCAAAGTAAATATTCATCATTTCCCGCCCATGTACTCGATCACACCGTTGTAGCTCATTCATACATCTGCTTATATACCATTATACCTCATACCATACATCTCCTTATATATTAAATATCTTTCCACACTGAGATTTTCAGAAGTGCCGTAACCGCGCTATTCACAAACACCATGATCACACTTCCTTCTCAGTGTGTGCTAAATATCCATTCCAGCATTTCATTCACTGCCTCATAACCTGAAACAAACTTCAATTATCATTCCAGCATTTCATTCTTTGGTTCATACCTTGAAGCTGACTTCAACTATCAAAGTAAGTATTCAGCACTTTCCGCCCATGTTCTCTACCACACCATTATAGCTCATTCATACAGCTGTTTACATACCATTATACCTTATCTACCTCATTCATACATCTGTTTACACATACCGTTGCATCTCCTTATATACAAAATATCTTTCCACACTGAGACTTTCAGAAATGTCGTAACCGTGCTACTCACCAACACTATGATCACACTTCCCTCCTCAGTGTGTACTAAATATCCATTCCAGCATTTCATTCGCTGCCTCATAACCCGAAACAAACTTCAATTATCAAAGTCAGTATTCATCTTTTCCCGCCGTATACTCGACGACACCGTTATACCTCATTAAAAGGAAGGAGAGCATATTTACGCTTGGCCGAGGGGCTTTTTCTACTTCGTTAACGGCCAGAGTTCACAAGTCGGCAGAGGGCGTTTTGTCGGAAGGCACCAAGACCCAGACATCCAATCTCCGAAGCCAGGGACATCGACAACTGTTGGCTATATCTCCTGCCAAGGCACCCAAGAGCGCGCTCGTTTTAATTGCCCGACCTTCCAGTCATTCCAAGAGTCCTTACTCTTTTTGCCATTTGTTTTGTTTGGGTTGCGTGAGGCAGTTTCGTCCGGGGAATTATTAGGAAGCATAGATCATTAAGGCTCCTTCCTCCGCAAAATCGAAACGGTTTCTTCCTGGAGGCTTGCGAGGGAAGAGGAAACAAAATGGGGAACGCTGAAATGCCGTTTCCTCGAGTTTCGTTTGAAAGAAAGGGGGTAAAGAATATGCTCAAGGGGAACACGTCGATGTGATAATTTCCCGATGTGTAAACAAGCTACTGCGTAAAGTGCTCTCGTTTGCACTAATGCCTTCTTCGCTACAAAACAGCAAGCGTAGAGTGGAGGTATTCGGCTGCTTCTGGCCCTGAGGTGATTTAATTCACAATTTTGCAATTATGTACAGAGGTAATGTGCTTATCTTGTATTTTCTGTTGGGGCTGATGAGGTCATACGTTCGACTAAGTGGCTGTAAGCAGTGGCAGCTGTCTAATCAATGTAATGCAAACTGTAACAAGTACTATTTGTATACTGCAGACAAATTCATATACTTAACAGTTTGGTACACCAAATTGAAGCGAACTGGTAAAATCACGAGGGAAACTAGATTGAGATTTGCTGCTTCTGACAATTCCATACATAATTTCTCGATGATTTGTTACTAAAATAAATATAGATTAAGATACCTAAAACTATCATTCCTTTTATTTTGTGAATGATCACGTTACATAATTTAATTTATATTCACCATCAGACCCACGTAAAGTATCTACGCTAGTCTCCTTTAATTGTCCAAAACTATTGATGGTTGTGTTGTTACTCACATCTTATTTAAATTAATTAAGAATATATGCATTTCATACGTCCAGATGAAATAAAATGAATAAAATATGTAAAGCAGGCATTTCCTGAACTTCTTACTGGTCTTATTCTTGCTTTCTAAGAGTGCATGGCAAAAATTGCACATCTGTCATGTTAACAATTTCTAAACGCGCCTTCAATAATTGTGTACCCTTCACAAAGGCGATGCTGTAGTTTTTACCATCAAAACCTTCTTACTTACCTCACTTGACATACAGAAATTTACACCAAATCTATTAGCCCATGACTTAAGGGCGTCAAGAATAAGCTCAAATTTTCATAGTTAAGTCTGCCGTAAGATAATAATGTGTCTAGACTTACCTCTTTAGCTAATAGGTCGTTGTTTTTATATCCTTGCAGACCAACATGTGAAGGGATCCGTTGAGGATGTATCATGTTCCTCTCACATAGACGTCTCATTTTGCTGACTATGTTTTTGCTGGTTAGGTCACTACGTTTCCACTACATTCTGATATGTATGGAGCTTTGGCTATCCCAGATAGGATCCAAATAGCATTGTCAATGTTAGATGATTTAGTGCATGCCCAGAGCTTCATCGATGAACAAAAATTCAGATTGAAAAACAGAACTGTGATCAAATTTATTTTGTTGATTTTGATACATTCTTAATCTAGTTAGGTATGAATTCCGCTGACATAAATTCCTTCGTCATTCTTGCTGTAATCAGTGAAAATTTACTACACATGAGCAGGAATATTCCCCACAGCCTTACTGCCTGAAATATTGAGAGTGCTGATATTTCTTGTTAGCACATCTAAACTTATTTTCACGCATTCACTCAAATTTTCTTTTCTAAGCTGATTTCAATTTTTCAGGTTTTTCATTATCTGACATCAGATGGCATTAGAACAGCTAGCTCTTTCATGTAGTGACGTATATATGCTCCATGTTACTTCTTTTATTATCTTGGGAGTTCATGCTCGCGCATACTTGTGAAGTTATAACAGAGGTTCATTGAAGCACAAACTTGGAAAATCAATACGCAATTCCGTTACAAATTGTTATTACGATTGATCTCAAATTTTTCACATTAAAAGTAATTCAACATCTGTTAGGAATAAGGCCTGTTACCATCAAATGCCAAGAATTACAAAGCATATTAAACTTTTCAGGAGAGAAAATTAAATTCATATTACATCACACTGAATTGAGATTGGTCTTTTATTCAAGTGATTAGAGCTCTGGCTCTCAGCTCAACAGAGCCATCTTGTGGGCATAGGGGTAGTAGTTAGGAATCCATTTCAAGATTACAGAATCTGAAGGAAATATTGAAATTGCAACAAATAACGCTATTTTAACTTTAAGGTTTTTCCTGCTTGTATTACGATGACTTACCTAACAACCAATGCTCATCAGCTATGCGATAGGCAGGTTCCGGCTGTTCCACATCTTAACCTATATATACTCTGATAATTATCCCTCGTATGGCAAAAATGGACTATTACGGCAAAATAAATCGTACATTGAATTAGTAGTTAGTTGAATTAACGTCGCACTTTAGCAACATAACAGAGTATAGGCCGGATCAATCGCGGAAGGAAAGATTCGAAGACAACAACATGTAATTTTGAAAAATGGTCAAATGACGAGGTCACACCTGAGCTGGTACTCCACTCTCCAAACTTCCAAGCCACTCCAAAATGAGGACATTTGTAGCCACGACAGATTTAATGTACATTGAATTGGAAAGTAACTGTTGCAATTTTTGTTGCTCCAGTGCGACGTTAATGCAATCCGCGTGAATCTACCAACTGGGCTACCGCCGCCCGGAGTGGGAGAAAGAGGAAATGAAAGGCGTAAATGGTATACTAAAGAACTTAAGTTAAAGCAAAAAGGGAAAGGTTTTTTGTGGCATGACGTACATAACTTGATGTTTATCCCAGACGACAATAGCCTGTGGTATGGATTTGGTACAACTAATTTCCACAACTCATAAATGACGAAATACCTATGGAAACATTTGCGTTCATCAATGCATACTATTCCTCTAGCGGTTCAAAACAATGCGTACTTAAGAAGAAAACCAAATGACTTCAAACATGGAGAATCATCATCTCCAACAGATGATCAGACGATGACGAAGCAACCCCTTGGTGCTTTTCTAAATGTTCAACCACCCCTGAAGACGCGTTCGAATACTTGCACGCTTGTATGGATATTAGGGAGGGGCACCGATATTTAATGGCGACCTCATCTCGTTAGAGAAGTTTTTCGACCTGTGTAATTTTCATAAATTCTTCTGCAGGGAAAAAATATCTCTGGGAACATCAGCGGGGATATTTGAAGAAGGGTGCCTTATTATTAGTGTTAAATTCTGTGCGCTGGGAGGAAGATGCTGTGCCCGGTACGTACACGTTTTCTTATTTATTGGTAGCAGCGTAAGAATTTGCTTCTGCAATAGGACGGGTGGAGTGAAAGAATTTAACGATGGAATATGGTTATGATAATGTTTATATTGCATTTACTGTTGATTTTGGTTGGAAAATGGTTCATCGTTAGAATTTGTTTCTGCAATAGGAAGGATGGTGTAAAAGAATTTAACGATGGTATATGGTTATGATGATTTCATTTTGCATTTTCTCACGAATTGGTTGGAAAATGAATCATTGTAAGAATTTTCTTCTATAATAGAACAGGTAGAGTGAAAGAATTTAACGATGGAATATGGTTATGATAATGTTTATATTGCATTTACTGTTGATTTTGGTTGGAAAATGGTTCATCGTTAGAATTTGTTTCTGCAATAGGAAGGATGGTGTAAAAGAATTTAACGATGGAATATGGTTATGATAATGTTTATATTGCATTTACTGTTGATTTTGGTTGGAAAATGATTCATCGTTCGAATTTGCTTCTGCAATAGGACGAATGGTATAAAAGAATTTAACGATGGTATATGGTTATGATGATTTCATTTTGCATTTTCTCGAATTGGTTGGAAAATGAATCATTGTAAGAATTTGCTTCTATAATAAAACAGGTAGAGCGAGAGAATTTAACGATGGGATATGGTTATGATAATGTTTATATTGCATTTATTGTTGATTTTAGTTGGAAAATTATTCATCGATAGAACTTGCTTATGGAATAAGTGAGGCAGAGTAGAAGAATTTAACGATGGAATTCAGCTATGATAATATTCATACCACATTTTCTCCGAAAACAATTGTTTTCAAAGTGATTTTGAAAGCTTAAAAAGAACTATTTACTGATGAAAATCATAACATTAATTTCTTGTGATGAAATGAAATGGATAAAGTCGTTTTTCAATTGAACCAACCCCTTTCAAAGCCTTCGTTAATTATCAAATTTATTAATGTCCAGAAGAGTATTTTGATTAATAAATAGAACTTTAATTTTCTCATTTATGATAAAAATAACCACAATATCAGTAATTACTAGCATTATATATGGGTCAGTGAAATTATAATTACTTTATTGGTATAATTATTTTGTGTTCATTGTTCTAAATAGTTTCAAATTTAAATATTGAGTTTCGCTTACAGATCTTCACAAAAATATCAAAACAATTTTCACAGTTCTTTCAAATGTATACAAATAGTGACTAAAGTTTCTGGTATAATTCAGTTAGTTCAATCCAAATGGTAGTTCTATTATGCATTGTAGAGATAAATCGTAAAAACTGTTAAGAATGATTACCGTATCGCATGGGTAACAGAAGTCATAGAGGGACTTAATGTTCAGTTTAGGAGATGTAGTTTGGAGAATTTGAACAGAGCTTGATCTTTGCAATATATACATTAAATCTAGGTATGATTCAAAATGTTCTGATGATTAGTGCACCGCATAGGAAATATAAGACATCTAGGAACTTGATGCACAGTTTACACGCAGTAATTTGTGGAGACTCAATAGCTCTGCGAACTACGAGATTCTGAGCTCTTTCCAATACATACATTAAGTTTAGGTATGATTTAAAAGCAATATTAAGGATGATTAGTATACCACACAGGTAACAGAAGACCTTTAGCGACTTAATGTTAAGTTTACACGGGGTAGTTTGGGAGGACTCAATAACCCTATTTACCATGAGAGTTTGGGTTTTACAACACATACCTAAAGTTTAGGAAGGCTTTAAAAATGCCCATTAATATCTTTAATTGCATTTGAATTATGCATAAAATTATTTGAAGACAGATAATGCATTAAAAGTTGATAAAGGATGAAATCAAGGACGCTACATGTAGAATACAAACTTTTTACTCTTATTAGCTATACATTCACTTCAAAAAGAGATAAATCAATATTCTATTATCAAAAGAACAAAACACGCTATTCTTTTAGTGCGTTATATAAATAAAACCTTATGATTTCATGAAGGAGTCTTTTATGATAGTACACAAAGAGGGTGTCTACTGAAAATAATAAACAAAACAGCTAGTTTCAAAGTAATTATAGACGAACATTTATAATAAATAATCAGGCATGTAAGACTTGAAGTTAAATGTTGAGACCATAACACACGCATTTTTATTGCACCTTTCATTTGACAGTGTAGTAGATGCAACGCTATTTTGCTTAATTTACGATGCTTTCCCTGTTGAGCCGTTAAACCCGTACGCACGCAAAACTCTTACCCCAACCGCTGCTGCAGAAGCCAATCCATAGATGGCTCACAGTTATTCATGAAACATGCGACCCATGGCAAGAAATTACAGTCGCTTAAATTTCACGAGAGAAATTGTTACCAAAACACATCCACTATTTCGTTATTCCGTAACGGCTGGACAGGCAGTCACGTGTGCTGAGAATGATTGCCCACTAAAAAAAGGTGTTCCTTTAACATAAAATACGGCGATAAACGTGAAGTACTCATAAAAAAGCCATAAAAGTCTGTCTCTGCGATTCGGGGGGTATGAAAATCTTACTAATTGACGTGGACCGGCTAGCGATCAAATTGCAGTTAAAAACGGAACGGTAGTTTAAAGGGCTTAGCTCTGGGACGGATGTCTGGCTTTATGCGTTCAAATAGATGGAATGTCAATATTAATTGGCTTCTGTGGAAGCCTGACTGAATCCAAATGGCTAAATATTATTATATGGTAGAAAATTGGGACGATGTCGCATTATCCGTTAGTATCTGTTCTAGTTACTTTGCTTTTCAGTGTCGCAAAAGATGCCTAGGTGGAATTGGATATCTGTTGTTTGGTGTGATTGCTAGTTACTCAGCAGGGGTTGTCTGTGCTCTGCAACTGTTATATCTTGAAAATCAAACTAGGTATTTTATACTCGGAGAAAAGTTTCCCCTTCATTATTATCTTGTTAAACATTAGAAATTCCATATTAGAGTAATCTGATTTATCCTTCTGCTTCAATCGAATCAGAGTGCCCCTAACAGATTTGCTCCAGCTTTCCTATGTCACTGCAAAGCTAACAGAATTGCGTTCTATACTGAGGAATTGCCTGTCCTATAAATTCATCTGTGATGATGTATTTCTCTTGAATTATAATTTCTTATTCTTGTTCAAAGAGTCGAATTTTAAGCAAACTACTTAAGGAATTGTTGGACGATATAATTTAAGTTTGTCCAAATAAATGTTTACATTACATGTAACTAATTTGATAGGAGCGAAAATCGCTCAAAATTATTTCTGATGTCAATTGTACATGGGTAAGTGCCACATGGATGCTCATTCCATTCATGGTCTTGTAAATTTGGCTAACTTTATTAACCCTCTGAAAGTCACCAGATTCCCAAGAAAAACACTATTTCCTTTACCCCTAAATATACATAATCACGAAATAACAACATCGATAGCTTGAAATATTTCTAGGAGAGATTATATTGATCATGAAGATCAAAACTGGCCACAAGTCGTGGAGGGGAGACTGCAGGTTGCAGAACGATGCAGTCAACCTCCAAGGGGGTTGTGGCGACCCATGGGCGCAGTTGTACATCCTATGAATAGAAGCATGTCAAATCGCCACGATTGGCTTAGATTATTGGTCAGAAGGTTGGCTAGAGATTATATTGGTCAAGAAGGTTAGAGCTAGATAGATGTCCTGCAGGGAAGACTTCGGGTTGCAGGAGGGATATATTCGTGTGAACCCCTCAGAGAATTAACCCCTAAGTGGTTTCAACGAGGTATCTCGTCCATCAAGATCTGAACAATTTTGCTAATGACGAGATATATCACCATGGTATTGCCGATTTTTTGATGATAAGATCAAACTCTGGTCAGTTGTTTCCTATGTATGACGAGATATCTCGTCCATCAAACTCTGGTCAGTTTCGCAAATGACGAGATCTCTCATTGAGACAGCCACTAGGTGAGGATTAAGGCCATTGATGTCCAATGGATAAAGTTGTACCTTTTCCCCTCCATCCAGGACCAAACCACAACAAGAGCGAGGTTTAGCGATTCAGCAACCTTCTCAATCAACAAATAGTAACCGACAGTAACCGAGGAGGGTGTTTCCACATAAACCGTTTATCCACACTGGAAAGTGTGATTTTATGATATTAGATGCTGATCCATACCATCTACTGATTTACTTGGGAATTAACTGTAATAATCGATGCCTAATGCGACATAGACCATTATTCCGTTACAATCTCATTTTCGAAAAATTTTGACTCAGACCGATATTCGGCCGAACGCTTCCAACTATTACAAATCATCTCCCTCAATAAATTTCATTTGGTTTAAAATGCAGTGGAAATTCAAAGAAGCTATGTAAGTGCCAAGAATCAAGCCCAAGGGGCTTTTGACATGCAAAGTTAACACTATTACTGAGTTACACAAATTTAAAATATGCCGTTGGATTCTAGAATGTAGACATCGACTCTTGGTAAATGTGTGCATTATTCATTAGACATGGTGAATAAAAATATTTGAAAGTTATATTAATATTTATAAAGTCAATCCCTGATAATGTAGGTATGTCATAATTTCCAACGCCTCATGAAATATTAATGCGATCCATAATCTGTCTCACTTTGAGAAGTCCAAATTTACAGATTTCACGGCATTCCAAATTTACACAGCTCATTTATTTATTTATTTATTTATTTCAATTAACGTCACACTGGAGCAACACAACGGGCTATTGGTGACGGTCCGGGATCAATCCCAAAGGGAAAGATCCGAGGACAACACCACGTAATTTTGAACCACGGTCAGATGACGAGGCAACACCTGAGCTGGCACCCCACTCTCCAAACTTCCACACCACGCCAACGTGAGGACATTTGAGGCCACGACAGATTTAACGTGCACCAGCCCCCTTTGTACACGACGGTGTTTGGCTGGATTCGAACTCGCAACCCTTCGGTTGCTAGTCCGTTACTCTTCCAACCGGGCCACCGCGGCCCCTACACAGCTCAGCAGATGATTATACAAATATTGTAAGAATTTCAGAAAAGCACTTTCTTGTGAAAATTATAAATAGTTTTACATGCACGTATCTTTCCTTCGTAGCATTCTGATTTCCTTCCTTTGAAACTGAATTTATTATGAAGCATACATGCACAATCCTAGTGTTAGCTAATAAAAATTATGGTTACAGGGTGAGTCTAAATCGTTTTTACAATATAAGAGGGGTGATAGTACCCATCCAGACGAGCAATAATTACCATGGAACATAGGGTCGCATTCCACTCTGAGAGACAGAAAAGAGTAAAATTAGAATTTCGATATGAACTTACAACAGTGTTGGGAAAGCGAATGAACGATACCAAAAGTTGCACAATCTGATTTATTGATCAGAGAAAAACTCACAGCAAGTGCTCAAAGTGGCGGCCACGCGTGTCGTTGCACAGTTCACACCGGCGAAGGAATGACTGACGCACCCTCTCGAAGATTCCTGGTGTTGTGTCAGTTTTGTCTGCGGCAACACCGATTCTCGCTACGAGATCTTCAGCCGAGTCCACAGGCGTCTGGTACACTAAAGATTGCATGTGCCCCCAGAAGAAAAAGTCCAGTGGGTTGAGGTCCGGTGAACGAGAAAGCCAAGCCACAGGTCCGATCCATCGTGCGCTACCGACCAGGCCATCTTGCTTAGGAGATGTGCTACGTAGGCAGGTACAAAACGACGTCAGAGGCGATGAATTGTTCATGCTCGACGCGTTTGGACTTTACTCTTTTCTGCCTCTCAGAGTGGAATGCGACCCTATGTTCCATGGTAATTATTGCTCGTCTGGATCGGTACTATCACCCCTCTTATTTTGTAAAAACAATTTAGACTCACCCTGTATATATCAAATACTCGACTGTATAGTTTACAGTATCTAACATATCGTAGGGATTTTATGTTCAAAGGACCAAAGTGGAGGGATATAATCTTAGGAAAATAGTAATATCATGTAAAACAAATTATTCAAGTTGAGTGGTCATAAGGCTAAGTAACAACTTAAACTACCACATTCAACACATGGAGATTCAATGTCCTTTCTGAATGTTCGACATAGATTTAACCGTCGAATGCTTTGTATAGTAGGTTGAGACTTCCCATATTACGCGTCCATTTTACTAAACATTACGAACTCCTATATAGCTATTTGATTCTCGTAAAGAACGTGATACAAAGGATGAATGGAATAAGTGCAGGCTAGCTTTTGTTCGGGTTTTTAATCACTATAACTGCTGCTACTTCCAATCTTGGAGGGCCGCATTGGCTCATTTGGATTGCCTACAGCACTATCAGCTTCCGAACAGAAGGCGGTTCGCGTTCGATTTCTCTAACTACCTAGATGTATTTCCCTCTTCTGTGTAAGTAAAATATTCTTTGTGTATGTATATCCATTCATTTGATTAATAAAGTCTTGATAAAGCTTGGTCAGATTTGCCCTTGCGCCATAGAAAACAAACCAACTTCCAATTTTGGCCATCATAGACACTACTTACACAATCTTAGACACCGACACTGTTTCGAAAAAGTTTTTCTTGACGCAACGAATTTCCCTTAACCCTCGAAGTGTTTCGACGAGACATCTCGTCCTAGACTTGGTGAATTTTGCTTATGACTAGACATCAGGTCGAGACAAAACTGCCCTATTACTCCAGGTGAATGAAGATCCAAGTAGAAAAAACAAATTGTGCCTTGCCCAGAACTGGTGACACTTTTGGAACAGGTTTTTGCCCCAGAGACTGGAAACTATAGAGTAGTCTTCGATAGCTAAGGCAAACCAAGAGGGTTAAGATAATTTCTCCCGTACTTTTATAGAGAGCAAAGACACAAAAATACAAATAATTTATCTATATCTAAATGAAGTTGTATATATATGAGCCTGTTTAGAAACCATTGAATATATAGCTAATTGATGGGTATATCGGGGTCCTATTTTAATATTGTTTAATGGGTTGAATCACTACTGCTTTGTCGGTGAACAGACTACATATACCGAGTTTTTTGTCTGTTCTGTCTATTGATGCATACAACGTACCAAGAACTATCATCTTGCATTAGACAGGTAGAAACTTATCATTTCAATGTTTCTTTTGATTTTTGAATTTTTTAATGGAAACCTTTTGGTATTGAAGTTTGTTTGACAATAAGAACCAACAGAATTTTGCAATTGTAGTTTATTTGATCTCTATTGAATGGCATATTTGTATAAGTTGTCTTGATTGGAGAAAAATGAATATTAAACGAAAATACATTAACACATTTTTCATAGTTCTTGGTTTGGAACTTTCATTTCATGCTTCACAGATAAACAAGATTAGGTAGCGTCAGATTGAAGTATGTAATTGAATTCCAGTTTATTATGATGATGATATTTCATATTTGGTGAAAGTTGAGGATCTATGTATTGGTGGGACCATTAAACTGTAAAAGAAAGAATGAAATTTGTCTCGTAAAAAGAGTAATACAAAAGCATTTAACATGAAGAACCTATAAAATATGCAGTATATACCGCCATTGTGGTTTCTCTTAATATTACCTTCACAAATTTTAAGTCAACTTTGATCTTAATTCATAAAAGTTCTGAGCTTACCTGTTGTAATTGAAGAGGCAATTTAAAAGTGATCTTTTGATTATTGACAGGTGCTTCTTTGAATATTAGCCAACACCTTTTTAGGTGGTCATGGAATTTAATTGAGATAGAGTTGTATATGGCTGATGGATTCTTTGAACTGCGGAAGAGAAAATAAACTCGTATATTTTAGAAATAAGTAATCGCGAGCATCTGAATGAGGAATTGATCAAAGCTGCACCATCAGTTACCACTGAGTAGTCTCAATATTAGCTTTGAAAACCTTGTAGCAGCCTTAAACTAAGTTTGTTAAAGCTCTAAACTTACCTGTTGTGATTGTAGGGAGAGTTGAAAAGTAATCTTTTGATTATTGATGCGCGTGTGCCTTCGATATTAACACATACCCATATGAGTAGTTTTCAGAGATGGTGTAAGATAAATTTTTCAACTGTGAAAGAGAAAGGAACGTATATGTTAGAAACTCCTGAACGTGATTCGCAAACATGAAGAATATACCAAAAGCTGTCGTATAAGTTAGCATTGATTTAGTATTAATACTAGCTGTGGAAATTTTGAATCAAATTAAGTTTTTTAAACTCTAAACGGTACTTGCTGCGATTGCAAAGAGAGTTAAAAAGTGATCTGTTAATTATTGACGGTGTGTTCTTTCGATATTAGCACACCGGTGAGTAGTTAGAGGGATGGTGTAGGGAGATCCGAAACTGATGGGCCTTCGAACAGTGAAATAGACTAAAAAGTATGTTTTATAACTAGGCATAAACCGTAAGCATTTAGGTAGCGAATGGACTAAAGCTGCAGTATAGGTTACCACTGACGTTTTCTCAATATTAATTGTGAAAAATTTGCATCAGCTTTTAATTGAGTTTGGTAAAAAATGAAGAATGGATTTAGATGGAAAATGGATCAAAGCCGCATTTTAAGACAAGGGTGACATAGTCCCAATATTAGGTATGGAATGTAGTTACTAGCTAGCTTTAAGCTGAGTTTGTTAAAGTTTTAAACTTACCTGTTTGACTGTAGCGAGAGTGGAAAAATGATTTGTTAATTATTGACGGGTGTGTGTGCTTTCTATAGTAGCACACACCCTTATGATGTGTTGAATGGATGAAATAGAATGATATACGACTGATGTAACTTTTGTACTGTGAAAGAGAATTAAAAGTATATTTTAGAAAAATCACTCTCTCGGAAGCATTAAAGGAAGAATAAATCAAAGCTGCAGTCTAAACATGAGATGTGAAATTTCTTTATTATCTTTAAATTGAGTTTGTTAAAGATCTAAACTTACCTGTTTTCTGATTAAAGCGAGTTGGAAAAGTGATTTATTAATTTTTTAGAGATGTATGGGGGGGGGGGGCTTTAGGTATTAGTACACATCTATTTGAGTAGTTTGATGGAATTGGAGGATCTATGGATAGATGGACTGTATGAACTGCGATAGAAGAAAAAAACCCGAATACTTTAGAAACAGCAATAATCCGTAAACATTTAGACTAAGGATTGATCGAAGCTGCATTATAAGTTACGACTGGCCTTTTCTCAATATATTATAGGAAAGTTATATCAGCATTAAAATGGATTTGCTAAAGCTCTACTTGTTGTGAATCAGAAGAGAGTTGAAAAGAATATATTGATTATTGAAAGGGTATGTGCTTTCTATACTAGCATCCCCCTGTGGACAGTTTGATGAAATTGAAGGGTCTATGCCAGAGGTCGCCAAACTTCTGTGACCGTCGACCCCTTTAAGAATTTCTAATCGACCCCTTCTATTTTACTATTACCTAGTTATAATAGGAGAGGCAAAAAGACGCTTATATGAGTTTTTAGATTGTTTATTTTATAGTTAAAGTGCTTATTGTATGTATAAAAATTATAAATATTATATTGTTTTAACGTCAAATGGGAATTCGCTTTTGTTTTTGACGTCCTTCTCAACATTGCATATTTGGTAGGAGGGATAAATAATATATAAAATATAAAATTTAATTTAGATAACAAAATAACAATAATACAATCTTCCTTACACATATAAAAATAAGACATTAACTTAGTATACAATTTTCGCACTAACGTTGTCAATGTGAAGGGTGTACTTCGTGATTTTTGACAAGATTAGCAATTTTGGGTTCAAAATTATTGTTTCACCCTTAAATCACAACGGAATTCTACATATAGCTGATTTCTTTTTTGTTAAAATGAAATTAACATGGCTGAAACCAGTTTCAACCATGTACGAGTTTGGAAATGCAAGCAAAAAGGGGAGTACTACTTCAGAAAGTTTTGAATATTTTTGTCTTATATTTTTCTATTGACCTCCAATCGACCCCTAACTCTGTTATATAGACCCCGCCGATATCAACCACTTTGGTGACCACTGGTTTATGCACTGTGTTTCATTTTTGATGTGTTAACAAAACAGAAAAGTATATTTCAGAAATATAAATAATCCGTAAAATTTAGAGAAAGATTGGTTCAAAGACGTAGTATAAGCGACCACTGACTTAATCTATGTATTAGATATTTGACATTTATTTTAGTTTTTCAGAACTGATTTCGTTAAAGCTTTTAATTTACCTGCTGTGATTGACCTAATGTCAGTCATTGCACGTCATTAATTATTAAACATGTAGAATGGATCATAGCTGCAGTATGTTACAACTGATAGTGGCAATATTAGCTGTGAAAATTTTATAGCAGCATTAAATTGAGTTTGTTAAAGCTCCAAACTTACCTATTGCGACTGTAGGGAGAGTTGAAAAAAATGATATATTGACTATTAACGGGTGTGTGCTTTCGATATTAGCACACACCCTTATGAATAGTTTGATGAAATTTGTCTATTTGAGGATCTATGACTGATGAATCCTTTGATCTGTGAAAGAGAAAAAATATATATGCAAGATCCGAGGACAACACCATGTAATTTTGAATCACGGTCAGATGACGAGGTCACACCTGAGCTGGCATCCCCACTCTCCAAACTTCCACATTACGGAAGAATGAATTAAAGCCACGGTTTCTCAATATAAAATGTGGAAAATTTAAAACAGCTTTAAACTGGTTTTATCGAATTTCTAAACTGAACTTCTGGATAGTAAAGTTGATTGTAGCTCTGGATAGTAGCTGTTGATTTTTGACAGCTGTATATGGCTTTCAATATTAGCACACACCATTAAAAGCAGTTGGAGAGGTGGATCAGATCTATGTCTGATGTGTGAAAGAGAAAGAAACGTTTGTTTAAGAAATATGAACAATATCAGTAAGCATTTAGCTGAAGGATGGATCAAAGCTGCAGTATAGGTTACTACTGACTTTTTCTCAGTATTAGCTGTGGAAATTTTATGACAGCCTGCTTATTTAAATTTTAAACCTAACCTTTGAGATGTTAGAGTTGAAAAGTGATATTTTGATTATTGACACATGTGTGTTTTCTATATTAGCACGCACCATTATGAGTAGTTGGATGGATGGTGTAGGAAGATCCATAATGGATGGATCATTTGACTCGTGGAAGAGAATAAAGCGTATACTTTAGAAACATTCATGATCCATAAGCATTTAGATGTGGTATGGATCAAAGCTATATTAAACGTATAGATCTGTCTAATTGTTGTGTATCGAAATTTTAAACACGTTTAAATGAGTCCTTTAAGTTTTAAACTTACTTGTAATTGCTGTAAAACTTTTGGTTGAGATATTGATGGGTGGGTGCTAACTCTTTCTGCACTCACCCTTACATGTGATTGAGTGATTCAATATATTTGGAGAACCTATGGATTGCTGGAACTGTAAAAGGGAAAGACAATTTTCATAAATAATACTTATACGAACGCATGTAGATGGACAATTATCAGAGATTATAACTAGACAACAATAACGGCGTTAAAATTTTAGCCTTGGTATTTAACTTGAGTTTTGGTACACGTTTTAAAAAACTCACTTACCTGTTGCATTATTGAAGTTGTGAACCTTTAATTCTTTATTGATGGGTGGGTGCTTTTCGTTATAAGTGATTCAGAGATAAAACGGTAGCTGATATCTGTAAGTTTGTGGAGTCGAAAAAAGATTTTATAAATTAAGAAATCCCTAACCATTTGTATGAAGAATTGATTTAAATATACAATGTGACTAAATTCTCAATGGTGATTGATTATCAAATTGGGCCCTGTAAAGTTATAAAAATTAAAAATGCAAATTTTCTGAAACAGTAATCCGAAAGTGTTCAGATAATAAATTCATCTATATGTAATATAGACAACCACTGAATTTGTCTTAGTGGTGGCTATGGAAATTTCAAATTAGCCATAAACTGAATTCGTAAAATTTCTAAGTAAATATGCAGTTGGTGGTACAATCTTGAAAGTGATATTATTTTCCGCCTCTTCTGTGGAAAGGTAGGTAGGTAGGTATTTAACTGACGTCGCACTGAAGCAACACAACGCTTCTGTGGAAAGAGGCGATCGCCAATTGGTGCGAGACGCCACAATGAAGAGTGCATCTTACATAAATAGCCAAACTAACGCCAAGATCAAAGCCGTACCATCAACTAGAGATTAAACTAAGCTCTAAAGATTACCTGTTGTAACTATTTCAAGGACTGCAGAGTATTCTGTAGTTATTGAATGTGCGTGCTGTCAGTAGTATCACAATCCACAATCTTATAGTTGGCTTAAAGGTCCGATGGTAATTGATAATGGATGGATGGATTGGAGTCTGATCTGTTGAAAAAGATAGTTTCTATAATCAAGTAATCTCAAATAATATTTATATGAAGTATCAATCAAACATGCAGCATAAAGTTACTGAAGTCTTCTCAATCGGGACATTTGAAATGTTTAAAAGTCAGAAGTGCAATATGAAACGTAGCATAACAATTAAAACTATATTACCTTTGTATTTGCGATCTATTGTTATGAAAAGTAAACATATTGTTCGGAATATTCTTCAACAATGCCTACCTGTAATCATTGTTAAAACAAATAATTTGAATTTTATATTGTTTAATAGGCAATGGATTTGGGAGCTCTATTAATATGCAATCTCTTAAAAATTTCATAAACGTATTCGTGAGATACATAAGATATAAAAATGCAAATGCCCACATAAGCAAATGCTATTCATATGAATTTATAGAAGACGGTATTCCGTATTGAATGGAACCTTTGAAATCTATCTACTATGAAAGATACGCAAATAAAGATGGGTCGTTTGACTTTCTCATGTGCATTCTGATGATACCTAGAGAAAATTATGCTCTGTTATTCAAATTCAAAATACGTTACAGTGTATAATAAGTTTAACGTCCAAAGAAATTTACAACGGGAAGAAATAGGAAGAAAAATCTACTAATCTTAAGTTGAACAAATGATAAATGCGTGGATATAAACCATGAGTAACTCAATGAATGAACTAACACCTCTCCTAAGCAGCTGTTTAAATAAGAATACATATCTGTCTCCTGAAAGGTTCAGAATTTGTGTGATTCATGATTTGTACAACTGTACGGATTGAATATTGTGCTCAATATGTCCTACTAGTTTATTTCGCTTTCCTTTGTGGGGGTGTAGCTCAGTGGTAGAGCGTTCGCTTTGCATGTGAAAGGCCCTGTGTTCGATCTCCAGTTTGACCTCTTATTTTTCCAATCGAAAAATAACTTATAGTTAATTAAGTTTTTGCTTATATTTTATATGTTCACATAAATATATTGACTTCAATTAACTAAAAATCAGATTCTTAATTTTCCTTAAGCAACAGCATTATTTTATTTTCCACTAAAAGTTATTGGTACAAGTTAAGTAAAAGAGCGAAAAGAAATAATCGAAGACAGAAAAATCAAACCAATCATTAGCTTGCTCTAGGCACAGAGAAGTGAAGGGCTTCAGGCACCATAAAGACACTACTAATTTTTCAGGCAAGCAATTTTCAAATATAAGAAATTCCAAAATTAAAATGTTTTATCTCAAAAAACTATTCGAGTTATGTTATCTCAAAATTTAAAGTATTTTCATTACGAAACGTATCTGTGGCTTGTCATATGTTGCCCGGAGCCCTTCAACACAAAACATTTCGTAAATGAAAGTAACTCAAAATACTTTTGTCCAATTCTGCGTAGCGCAATCAAGGTGAAAAAATATTGTAATTTACTAATCTTTTTCTATAATTTACTGTTTGATAAAAGAATTAGAAAATATTTTCATTACATAAACATTGATGGAAAGTAGAGGTAATGGGGGTATCTGGTGGGGGGCAAGCGACCACATTCCCCTCAATGAAACGCCTGTAACGTTGAGGGGACAGGTGATTTGAAGAAATAAAAATCATATCGAAAATCTACTAAATTATTCCAGATACTGAAATTTAACTTTAACTTCCGATTTTCTTATGCTTTTACTCATTAGATTTGTTGAGACTGGAATTATATTAATAATTCTAATTTTTTAATCATTATTTTTATTAATCATTATTTTTATTGATCACTATTTTAATCATTATTTTGATTTTATTGCTATTCAAGATGATCTATTCAAGTTATTAAAGTAACTTCTTTTTTCGTTCGAAATTCAATATTAATTAATTTTTTATCAGCAATCCTTTATAGCCTTAAAATCAAACTAATTATTATACAGTTAAAATAGTTAAAAGTTATTGTTGCTGAATAAAATGTTAACCTTCTTGGTGGTTGTTTAATGAGGTATCTCATCATTAGCAAAGCTGAACACAATATGGACGAGACATCTCATAATTAAAAAATTTACCAGATCTTGATCTTGTCATAAAAAATCGGTAGCATCTTTATGATGAGATATCTCGTCGTTAGCAAAATTGGTCAGATTTTGAAATCACTCGGTGGGTTGATTAAAATAAAAAATGGAGGTGCTGGGGATCGAACCCAGGGCCTTTCACATGCAAAGCGAACGCTCTACCACTGAGCTACACCCCCACATTTAGTGTAAACTTATTTAGTTTTGATATTCTGAAACAAATACACCTGTGGGGAATTTCTATATTTTTGATTCAAGAATTTCATCACCTTTTATGTAGAAGAACGTACTGGAACTACTCTTGCATCGATCAAGTTGGTTTTATTTAATTTTACCTGGTACTTCTTTGCTTTTTATCCAGCATAATCAAGATCTTGATCAATTAATCCTGAGTTTCCTTTTGATACTTTTATACTTACTAAACTAAGAATCATTTTAGGTTTAAACTGAAAAAATTATCAAGAATGCGTAGAAAATATCAAATTAGAATAGTCAAAACATACAGAAGTGGTGATCAGTTTAGTTTTGTTCATTAGTTATGTTCATAACGTACTATGAACCAGCTGCAAGGAGTCATGAGGTCCTGGACGAGTCTACGCGTTATCCACTATTTCAACCAGGGGTGCATAACTTCACGAGATAGGGAATTATTTACTAAACATCAATAAACGTCACGTGTTTTTCTCATTAGCAAGACTTGTACTCGGGAGGGAATCCTATTGTAAAAGATCTTAGGATAACCCCAAGTTATTGTTTTTTTACTAAACCAGCTGTTTGCATTTGTTTTGCTTCATATTTTCTAAAGTATAAGAGTTCATGGCTTCAAACTTATAGTTTCATAAAACTATAAGTCTGCCCACACATATACGTGCTTTCGAAGACCCTTGACATTTTCATTGATTGGCTGCCTCATTTTTAAGGTGTATGTATACACTAGAAATCACGAAAATTGACCAAAATATCGATATATTTTTTAATAATTCAAAATATTGTCCAACCCCTTAGCTTTCAAACGATACCAAGATCTTGAAAATATTCGAAATGGTTTTCTAGTTATAAGGGTTTGGAATAGGTACTATGACCTTAGGCAAACACGCTTCCAAAACTTTAAACTCGATTTCTGAAGAACTAGGTTTTTTCAATACGATGCTTCTTTCGAACAGTGATAACTAACTCAACAATGAATTGATCTATTATAATTACTTTTGTGTCATTATAATCTATATAATACAGTGGATGTTTTGACCCTCAGTCAAAGTTATTGGTTAAGAAATTAATTTTTAGTTGATTTTTAAATCTTGAAATTCCTGAAAAAAACTTGATTTTTTAGACTTCCTTCATGAAAAAAATTGTAAAAAATAACCTATTCCCTCTAGCAACTTGATGGAGGGTCAAAACATGAAGAATAATATTAGGAATAATTTCCAACAGGAATTGTCTTTCTGAACACATTAGAATTTCAGATATCACTGTTAAAAAACATGCTAATTAGCTAATTATATCTTAATTATATAATTAATGAGTAGCTTAATCAGAATTTTTCACACTGAAATGAGTTTAAACACAAACCAATGACTTATTGTGAAAAAACTGGATTTTTAAAGTCAAAAATAAAAAAAAATGTTCTAGTGTATTCATACACCTTAAACCTCACCCTTTTCCAGGTATCAATTAAGCAAAACTGAATTTTGACATATGTCGTTGAACATTAAAGACCAATCATTTCTAATTCGAAGTCGGTGAATACCTAGTCCGAGAAACCAGTCTCTAGTTCTAGGAAAACATACTTGACTTCCTCAGACACGTATTGTAATGCCCTGTCTGTGGAATGCCCCTCCTTCTTGGAACTCACCTTATTCCATACACATACTTATATTTGCTTTTTAAAAAATTTACCCCGTAAAAACCGATTAAAACAAAAATAGTTTTCTAGTCTAGTCCAGTGTTAATAGATGTTAGACTTTATCGGGCTAGATAAAAGCAACTCGTTGACCGTCAGGTGATTTTGAACGAGTCAGAAAAATTAGGAGTAATGTGGAAATGTAAATCAATTCTTCCTCAATTGATGTCTTTAGTGCTTATTCTGGCACCAAGTTTATAGTTAGATTCTAAATTTGCATTCTAAAAATAATAGGATTCAGTTCTCACATAACATTGTGTGATACGTGAAGTTTATAATATAATAAATTTATTTTCTGCCTCCTATTTCATAACATATTTGGATAGATCGTTAAACTTGTCTCAAGATTAGGTGGTATGATGGAAAGTAAGTAAATTAATAAATAAAGCTATAATTAAATAAAAACGCAACCTGATAAATACAAGATAAGTTGCTGAACTTTCTTTTATTATATAATCGGTGTCGAATTGGAAAATCAGGATGTTATTAAGCAATCAAATTACATTAAACAATTCGCCTCTCCCAAAGAGCAGTGATAAATAATGCATCAAGTGACAGGTATATTTACTTCAGAATATCAAAGTAAGTAACTTGACTCTTCATGCGGGGGTGTATCTCAGTGGTAGAGCGTTCGCTTTGCATGTGAAAGGCCCTGGATTCGATCCCCAGCACCTGCATTTTAGCATCATTGCTCAGTATTTCGAAATTTGTGTATCTATGCAAAATTTATTTTCAAATTTGTTTGCATTGAAAACATATCCTTTTAATAATTCGTGCCATATGCCGAAATATTTATACTTGTACATATGAATCATTCATGAATCATTATTTCTACAAATGATAAACGTATCGTAAATCTAAAACATATTGAGCTACTGTTTAGTAAAGCCATGGAAACCTTGAGGCCATATGGAATTATAAATTATTTGTCGTATCTTCGAAACATTTATTATTAACCGTTTTAAGGAGATTGTATCCAGGGTGTTTTAAAACTTCCAGTATAAATTTTAAGAGAAGATACTCGACATAAATTATAATTCGGCTCCCGTGAGGAGGAAGTTGGGTTAGGTGGTTTTGAACAAGTCTATTTGTTGTATTAGTGTGGTGGAAACGTAAAGAAAGCCTTTAATAAATTGGCGTCTTTAATGCTAATTCTGGCACCAAGTTCGATTCCAAAATGGTAGCCCTTCGGGGCATATCCTTAGGTGTGTCCGAACCCGAAGTAGCCTAGTGATCTATTCTTTTCCCATGGAGCTTACTGGTTCTGGTAAACATAGGGAAACATTTTATAAGGCAATGAAAAACAAAACCAAGTGGAATTATTTATTAGACAATATTTGGTATCAATATTAGCATATAAAAAACAATAACGATACGGAGTTCACACATAAGCTTACGATAGATATGTAAAGTTTATAAAATATTATAACTTTATTTCCTGCCTCCTATTTCATAACATAATTGGGATACGTTCGCTAAATTGGCCGAGATTAGGTGATATCTGAAAATAAGTAAATAAACAAATAAAGCTATAATTAAATAAAAACAATTTGATAAATACAAGATAATATGCTGAACATTCTTTTAGCCCATAACCGGTGTTCAAATTTGAGCATCAAGATATTATTAAACAAGCAAGTTGCATTAAGACAAATTGCATCATTGAAAGAACTGATGAATAATGATCGCTTAGACAGGTGTATTTACTTCAGAATATCAGAGTAAGTAACTTGACTCTTGATGTGGGGGTGTAGCTCAGTGGTAGAGCGTTCGCTTTGCATGTGAAATGCCCTGGGTTCGATCCCCAGCACCTCCATTTTAAGTGACTTTCATTTTAGCATTGCTCAGTATTTCGAAATCTGTGTATCTATGCAAAATTTATTTTCAAATTGGTTTACATTGAAAACATCCTTTTAATGGTTCGTATCATATGTCGAAATATCTATACTTGTATACATGAATTATTCATATGTAAAAATATTTCAACAAATAATAATCATATCGTACACACATACAAAACATATATGAACTACTATTTTATAAGGCTATGGAAAACATGAGGCCACATGGAATAAATTATTTGACAGTATCTTCCAAACATTTAATATGAACCGTTTTTCGGAGTTTGCATCCAGGGTGTTTTTAAACTTCCTGTATAATTTTTGAAGGAGGTATAAGTAGGTAGGTAGTTAATTAACGTCGCACTGGAGCAACACAATTTTTGAAGGAAGATACACACAGACACGACAAAAATTATAATCAAGCTCCCTTGAGGAGGCAGTAGAGTATGAATGTGTGTGCCCCAACTACGTTCAAATAGTAGGATATATTTTCAAGATTTTATACATTGAGTACTCACAGTAATTTAGTAAATTAGAGTCACAACGACAGTCTGTTTCCAGTTTTATATCCGTTTACATGCAAGTATCGCATAAAAACGATTCAATATAATTTCAAAATATTTATGCATTTTAAAAATATATTAGAAATAATAAATATAAATAGGAAATAAATATAAATAGGAAATAAATATAAATAGGAAATAAATATAAATAGGAAATAAATATAAATAGGAAATAAATATAAATAGGAAATAAATATAAATAGGAAATAAATTATTAAATATTCCCCGTATGGGCATTTTTGGACGCTAAAGCGATTGAATATAGTCTGACTCCCGCAAGAGGGCAGTTGGGTCGCTTGGTTTTGACCGAGTCTATTAGTTGAATTAGGGGACTGGTGGAAACGTAAAGAAATCCTTCCTCCATTGGTTTCTTTAGTGCTGATTCTTGCACCAAGTTTATAATACGATTCCAAAGTTGGCGAGGGGTATGTAGGTAAGTATTTTAATTAACGTCGCACTGGGGCTATTGGTGACGGTCCGGGATCAATCCCAAAGGGAAAGATCCGTACACGTAAAGTTGGTGAGGTTATAAATCATCTATTGCGATTGCCGCACATGTTTACTTGACTTCAGCCTTATGTGAGACAACCTTTCATGCCTATTCAGGAATCAAATGACCCAATATCTGCTGGAAGTTTGGAGAGTGGGGTGCCAGTTCAGGTGTGATCTCGTCATCTGACCTGTGGTTCAAAATTACGTATCATTATCCTAGGATCTTTCCCTTCTGGTTTGATCCCGAACTGTCGCTAATAGCCCGTTGTGTTGATCCATTGCGACGCTAATTAAATACCTACCTACCTTTTGGCTGGCCGCCATTTTGCGGGAGCCGCCCCATATCTGCAAACATCCAATTTTATCAAAACAAATAATATAGGATCACTCTTTTGTGTGTGAACACAAATGAATTTTATATAATTAGAAGAAAAACATTAATATACGCTCTAGAATACCCCAATTGCGCTATTGGACGTGCATCCCTATGTGAATATAGTTTATAGTACAGCGAGAAGGCGGCTGACCTTGGGTCAGTTGATTTCTGAATAGGTGTGGAAGGTTGTGTCGGATAAGGCTGGCATACACAGAAATCTAAGAAACATGTACGGATCACCATAGATGATTTATCCCTCGCCAATTTTCGAATCGAACGGTATACTAGGTGCCAGAATCAGCACAAGACGCCAATTAAAGAAGGGATTTGTTTATCTTTTCCATCAGTCCCTTAATTCATCTAATAGACTCGTTTAAAACCACTTGACCCAACTGCCTCCTTACTGGATCCAGATTATAATTTATGTCCTGTATCTTCCATTAAAATTTATACAGGAAAACGATTAGTAATAAATGTTTAGAAGATACTATCAAATAATTTATTATTCCACAATGCCTCGCATTTTCCATGGCCTTATTAAATATCAGTTCAAATATGTTTTCGGTATCGACATGTTTATCATTTGTAGATAGATTTGTACTTATGAATGATTCATATATATAAGTATAAATAGTTCGGCACATGACACGAGCCATCAAAAGGATATTTTCACTGTAAAACAATTTGAAAATTGATGTTGCATGGATACACAAATTTAAAAATACCAAGCATTGCTAATATAAAAGTACGGATCTGAAATGGAGGTGCTGGGGATCGAACCCAGGGCCTTTCACATGCAAAGCGAACGCTCTACCACTGAGCTACACCCCCACACCGAGAGTCAAGTTACTTATTTTGATATTCTGACGCAAACACCTGTGGCATTATTTATGACCAAGTTCTTTGAGTGATGCGATTTATATAATAAAAGAAAGTTCAGCAACTTACCTTGTATTGATCAAGTTGTATTTATTTAATTTTAGCTTTATTTATTTACTTACTTTCCAGCATATCACTAAATCTTGACAAATTTAACGATCGTATCCCAATTATGTTATGAAATAGAAGGCAGAAATATAAATTTATCATGTTTTATAAACTTTACATACGTAAGTTTATGTGTTCACTCCGTACTACTATTATTTTTATTATGCAAATGTTGATGGGAAATATCGTCTAATTAAAAATTCCACTGGGCTTTGTCTTTCATTGCTGGTATTGAATTATATTTTTATTTATCTTTGTAACACTAAAGAATAATTCAGTGAAATCACCAGAATAAAGGGGGCATTATCAATATAAAATATTTTGGAAACAAATATACGCATACACAAATTTTAGAATACTGAGCAATGCTTAAATAAAAGTTTTAATTGAAACCAACTAAAATGGAGGTGCTGGGGATCGAACCCAGGGCCTTTCACATGCAAAGCGAACGCTCTACCACTGAGCTACACCCCCACGTAGAAAATCAAATTACTTTCTTTGATATTCTGAAACAAACACCTGTTGCTGCATTAGTTATCACTAAGCGCGTGCCGAGTGATTTGATTTGCATTACTGAATCCAGCTGCTTTATTCTCTTATACACTTGATTTTCCCAAACTTCCACACATTATATATTAAAATGAAGTTCAGTAAACAACCCGGGTGAATCAATTATTATTTTTTAGCTCTGTTTATTTAATCTTATTCAGCATATTTACCATTTCAACCTACCGTTTCGATACTAAGCTTCACTTTTTACTCTTAGACTTTGTGAGTGAAAAGTTATTTGAAGTGCAGGTACACTGAAAATATAGAAGTCTAGTCTTGAAAATGCGTGATTACTTATACCAGTTTAATGACGCTTTATCTGCAATAAAAATTGTTCAAATGTGACCGAATTTTAATTCTTTACTTTAGACATAAATTGTTTAAGAGTTTTTAATGGCAATTATTTGATACAATGGATATTAATTAAATCATTATTTAATTTAATACATTTAACATTATACTATCCAGCATTTTAGAAAATATATTTAAAAAACTACTATTGATGAAAGTAGAGTACAACAGACTTAATTACTGAAAAATTATGCAAATTAATAGCCTTCAGTGAATATTGTTTAAATAATGAATTAAAGATTAACAATGATGTTCAGTAAATTTGATTGGAGTTCCCAACTATAGTATAATATATATATATATATATATATATATATATATATATATATATATATATATATATATATATATATATATATATATATATATATATATATATATATATATATATATATATATATATATATATATATATATATATATATATATATATATTCTAATGGTTAAGACTGGTTAGAAGTCACACGGCGAAGGCTCTTCAGGTTACAGAGGTTATATTTGCGTATCAATCCTTTAGTTCCCAACGGGTGGTCCATGGAACCCCAGGGGTTCACGGAAAATATGCAATATTTTACGTCAAAATAGAGAACTTCGAAGAAAATATAAAATATTCCATTACTTTGTCCGATTTTTTTATGTTCTAAAATATAAATTTTATCATCTAAACCAATTAATAGGAGATTCCAGTATTTGTTGATTTGAATTTAAGTTGAGAATAACTTAATATTGAAATTATCATACATTTAACCAAACATTTCTGAGTTAATTGCTAAAGAGCACTCAAATTGCTGACATTAAAAATTCAAGTAAAAATTTTGATGTTTATAATTTTGCAAATCAAAAGCCTTTTGATTTTAATGCATTTTATCAATAAATACGAGTTAAGTATGTATTTATTGAATTAACTGTTTACTTTATTTCAGTTTTTATGTTTGTTTCAGAACTTTAAATATCATCACTAATCTTTAATGTGAAGTTTTAACGTCTAACGGTTTTTAAAAATCTACTTAACATAGATCTTAATACTTTACTCCGAATATTAAGGTGACAAATAAGGATCCCTACGGTCTTATACAGGTCGTATGTGCACCATTCAATTTTTACCTCAAGGGTCTGTGAAATTTTGTAATTTTCCAGGGGTTCTTGGGATTGAACAGTTTGGGAATCGCTGTCTTTAGAGGGTTAAGTTTTGAAACGTCCCAATTTTGACTCCTATTACTCAACCCAAATAAGCAATTTAATATGTAACTAAAAAACTACATTACGTAAAAGGTATCTGAATACTTGTTATATATCAATCAAACCTAAGAAATCAGTGAATAATTAAAAATAGAAACAAAAAATGTGCCAACAACCCGAATAGTCTTTCTTACATTTAATACTTTACTCATCATTTACGCATTACTATTTTAGATATCACGATTGACAATTCCGTGAGAAGACGTGATAAAAATTTCAAACTCACCTAACAGTCAACTAAATATTTCTTTTAACAAGTCCCTAAATTTAATTAGATAGATAGAATTTTACCGTGCTAGGGTTAAGTATAAACGTACACAAAAAACAAACGGAGCTTAAAAGATACTTCTGGTTACTAATTTGATTATCTCTGTTCTTGCTACGTTTGGCATTAATTTTTAATGTAAGCGACATCCTGTAACTACTAGAGAAGCATGCCAGATTGCGCCTCCAGTATCGAAAGAGGTTACCAATCACTAGCGCCCTCTATATTTAGCCTTTATATAATATCCATCTCACATCAGCAGTGATTGACTAGCACTTTCTGTTGAACATTGAAGAAGTATATACTGAAGCATACGCTAACTGAAGAGTTAAGGAGAATTTTATACAATGAAGTCAAATAAATTTGGATAATTTATTTGACTAAGTGGATTTTGTGGATAAGCCGTTTCTTTATTGATGTTTATTTACATCAATAAAGAAACGGCTTATCCACAAAATTCGTTTTCATGATTAATGCGAGAAAAATATTACTATTCCAGGATCAAAATATAATTTTATTTTATTATAACTATACACATGAATCCGGACAAGAAATAAGTATGAACTGCATGTCCCAGCAAAAATCTTGCCGTATTTTTCCTCTAAGCAGTACACAAAATACTTTGAAATATTTTCATTAAATATTGTAGTGTAATAAAATTTGTAAATTTGTAACTAGTACCTGATTTTAATCCCGTAATCATGCTCTATCCATGTCTTCCGTTAACCCTCCAAATGATTTCAACGAGATATCTCGTCCATCAAGTTCTGATAAATTTTGCTAATGACGAGATATCTCGTCCATAAAGTTCTGATAAATTTTGCCAATCACGAGATATCTCGTTATCAATATATTGCCGATTTTTTTATGACGACGAGATCAAGACCTGGTCGGTCTTCTTAAAACGACGAGATATCTCGGCCATCAAGATCTCGTTAGATTTGCCAATGACGAGATACTTCGTCGAGGCAACCACCAGGAGGGTTAAGGAAAAAAAGTAGAACTAAAACCCTCAAAAAATCGCTGCTGAATTTTCGTCGGTAATTTACTGGCATCAGTGGAATTTTCAAAATCTATACATTGCAAGAAATCCTCGTGTTATATCAGTATTTAAATATGATACTTGGTCATCTTAACAATAGTTAATTCACCTTTGATATTTGGAACTAATGGTAAAATATTAGTTTACCTTCAAAAAGCATTATCAAATATTATGTACTTCTAATCACATAATACGGCTAAGTTTGTACAGCGAGGAAAACATATTTAATCAATATTAATATTGAACTTATGGCAAAAAAAATCAATTGCTTCATTATTGTTTAAATAAACACTCTAGACCTGATATTTTATATCTTAGATTATTTCATTAACATTACTGAACTGAAAACACATAGGGTGCAGCGCTTATAGCCAACTTAGCGCTTATAGCTATCAAGAAATAAACAATAGCAACTCACCAACATTCCCCATTGTTTCTTCTAAAATGCACATCAAGCACTAACATATCTCAAGGGCCAGAAGAAGTTGTCAATCTCAAAATAAGAACACGTCATGCTTTGAAAGAAAACTTTCATTTTTTCTCTTTTTAGCATTAGCTTTTTTATTATTAGATTCTTTAAAGCGTGGCCGAAGTCGAAAGTTCTTAAGTTCTCCGGCTATATGGAAAATAAAAGACCAAAAATGTTATGGCACTCGCGTTGAGTACTGTATATTACCATGGGCTAGTTTAAAGAGAGGTAAAATACTTTTAAAAATTTAAATCCTGCACTATTCTGCGTCGTAAAGCAATTTCACGTGTTTAATATCGTTGAAAGAATATTCCTTTTTTCATAAAAGCATAGAATTGATTGGAAAGAATTTGGATTAAGTCTGCCTTTCGTTCTCTGTGATATTTGCTTTAAAAGTAAGTAGAAAGAGAAAACAGCTAAGAAATCGATTGTTATTAGTATATTGAGTTAAGAGAGAAGCCTTTTCTGCTAATATTTTGAGTAGTTAACTGCAAGATTTCTAAAGGGTTCAATTATTTCTGCTATGTAAAATTTAGAAATGAGCTTACATTGGAAATGGTAGAAAGAATTTTAATGATTTGCGTAAGTTTATCTCTTAAAAGCTCTCAAAGTAGACAATCAACTTTTGGCTAACTCAGATTCGATAATGTAATGCATGAACCATAAAAGGTATTGTAATTTTTATTGGTAAGTATAAAGTATTCTGATTAGTTCAGTCTATGTAGAATTGATTTAAATCTAAACATTGAAGGAATAATTTTTCATGGATTTATATAGTAATTGAAAACATCTTTCAATTTACTCCATAGTGTTTGTCCAATAATGCTTCTCAATTTGTAATCATTAATTATTTATAATTTGTGAAGTTAATGGTAAGTCCACGACCATATGTTAGGAATATAAGCTTTCTTCATGCTGGCTTTTCCTATACGAAAATTGTCCACATTTTTTCGGTAGTCGTGTGTTTGGTAGCTTTTTGACTGTGTAATCCTATATTTTTGCAGAGTTCATTGATTGTAATTTGTCTAGAGATTTTATGAAATTTTAAATTTTGATACATGGTTTTATTATTTCGTAAACGACTAACAATCAAAACCTAAACTGTTGATTAAAAAAAATCTATTTAGTACAGAAAGCTTATCTCCATCAAACGTATTTGTTTATCAGCATCAAATTCAATTAAGGTGGAATAACAATAATTTAGGTTATTCAGACATCGTTTGTTATTTGCGAATATCGAAAGGAATTTCACTCCTTTACCCATCAGTTCAAAATTACCAAGAAACTATATTAAGTGTTTTGGTTGGTTGGGTTTTTATGGCGCAAGTGCCATATTTGGCCAAGGTACGCCAAACATAGGATGGACAACGTCAAGTAATGGACATGCACATACTAGGAAAGTTTCATTAACACAGAAGAGAGAAATGCACCCAGGGAGTAATTGAACACGACAGTTAAATGTTTTGTGATTATATGATAGTCAATGACTTTTAGACTAATGTATTAATTTAATAGTGAACCAAATAGATTTTATGAAATTACTGTTAACCAAAATTTTGGGATCCACTCTCTTTCAATAAACTCAGACAAAATTATTTTCAGACGATGTGAACTGTATCAACCGCTTTTGTAAACAATCTGCACAAATAACTGCCCATCCTGATGCTTTTTGTTCAATTCATTGAATTGAAGTTGATACAAAAAATGTCTCCCCGTGTCCTCTTCATCTCCATAGTAGGGTCCATTATTTATCAAATATTGCATCTCCTGAATTTTCCTTTTATTTAAATTTAAAACTATTTAACCTTGAAATGGTAATAGTAGAATACTTAAATAAACACCAAACGGGGGTATCGGGCAGCTAAGTTCCTGTTGATGCTCACTTTCATTTATTAGCATCATCATGTCTTAGATAAAAATTTATGAAAAATGGTGATGAAGCTTTTTAAATAAATTCGTCACCTCAATGCAAGAACTAGGTTCCTCTAAAATTATATTTTGTGTTATTTTTAAATTACCAAAGCCAGACTATACAAAATTTAATGGAAGAATTAGGTAACTTTTTTGGCAACTGAAGCTCAATCTATCGGCTAAGATTAGGTTGTTGAATTTACGTCATACTGGAGAAACACAACATTATCAGCTAATGAAAAATGTAGGTATATATGAAACAGGGATTGGAGTGGATCCCTTATCTCAAAACCCCAAAGTTGAGTTATCTAGTTTTTGTATTAATGACGAATTACTTTACATAGTTTCATAAGCAAAAGCAGAATGAGCTGAATGAGAGGCAGGTGTCTCTCAATAAATGAAAAGCAACCCATAATTGGATTTTTTATTAGAAACAAAATTGATTCCAATAGTGAAAGAATAAAAAATTCCAGCATTTCCACCAAATATTTCGTTCTTGGATCAGTCACCAAATATGTAACTAACAATTTATTTCTCTGCTCCTTTTTCAGATCCTCCTCGCCTTCTTGCTCGCTTGCAATAAGCCAGCCCTTTCCCAGAAACTTATCCCAATGGAAGTTATTTGCGATCCGGACTCCAAACGGTGTTTACCGTTGTCATCAAATCCACAGGAAACTAGCGGAACACTGGAAGAAAATTCGGAGGCGAGGGAAGTAAACACCTGGTACCCGATGCCGAGGTGGAAAGTTTTGTTCGGAGCCGCCAAAAACAGCGGGAGAGGTTTTGTGGCCAATTTTAATAAACCGAATCCCGGAGGAGCAGGTGGTTACGCTCATGCTAATGATTTCACGCTCTTCCAGGCTCTAGAAGGTAGTCCAGGTTCCGGTATTCGATTGAGGCGGCTGACGGATGCCAGGAGTACCGGTACACTGGGTCCTGGAGCCGAAATGAAAGTTTCGCTTAAGAAGGACGAAGAAGGAGATGGGAATTTGTTTTTGTTTGCTACCCAGCTAGATGGAAATGTTATTTCGGATGCCGGGTCGTTGAAAAATAATTCGGTTATGGAGAAAAGAAAACAAAATACAGCGCACAGAGATGGCGGAGGAATTGATGGAAGTAAGACTAACTTGAAAATTCCAGATCTAGACGTAGGTAGTGAAGATGTCAACTTAAACTTAACAAAAGTAGATGAAACTATCACTCCACCTATCCACATAAATGAAGTTCTTAATTACCTAAATTCGAATGCAAATAGTAGCTTGCTAAGAGAAAGTGATCATACTTATGATTACAAAAATACCACCGATAAGTACCTTGAGCTAAATGTTTTCAACGGCTCAGATGGTGTCCGAACCACAGAAAATGGCACCAAATTCGAGCCTTATTACTTGGATAAGGATGGCATATCTGTTTTACCTTCTATTGCAGGCACAACCCGTTTAGATACGTTGGAAGGGACACAATTTTACAAGGGTTATAACGGGACAAGAAACTCCGATATAAAGCAACTTTTGGATAATTTAATATTGTATTCAATAAGTTCTTCTGACAAAAACTATAGTTCATCTAAAAAGCCTATAAATCTGTACCTCAATTTTAACTTTCGCTTCAGAAGGGCAGTCTGCACAACCAGTGCATGTAAGATACTAAATAAGATTCTGGATTCATTAGATTACAATAAAAATCGAAGTGATAATAGCTCATTGAACAATAAAAGAAATCGTTATAGAGTTTCTAATAAAAGTCGGGAAACCCTATTGTTGAATATATCTAAAGGAGCTGATCTCAGGCAAGCTTCTTTACTTTATGAACATCCAAACAGATTGCCACAAGGAAAGGAATCTCCAGAACATGATAAACCCGATCAGTACGTAATAGATTCAGTAGAAATGGCCAAAATGTATCGTAATGAAAGGACCTATTCAAGAAAGCAAGAATTTATAGCTCATGGAATATCTGATAACGTCTCCGTTGTCAGCGGGTCTTGGAAATCTCATCAAATTGATGCTCTTGTACCAGACACGGCTACAGTTCCACCAGTGCAGTTGAATGAAGTACCCCGAAAAAACGATTCGGTTTCGAGATACGCCACACCGCGTTCTTTGAAATCTGAATTGCAAATTTTTGAGGAAGATTCGTTCGATAAAGATTCGGGAGCTTTAAGGATGGAAACCGAAGTGGGTGATCAGTTAAAGAATGATATTAAGGAAGAAGTGAGCGGGGAACAATACATTCATACCCCAACCCGAAGTTCTCCCATCCTGTTGAGTGAACACAATATAGATTTGAATATTAAGGGAACTCCATCGATTGAAAACAAATCCGAAATAAAACAAGGCGTCCACTATATTAATGCATTGGAAAAGGCAAGCAACGAAAATATGAGTCTAAGAACCAGTGACAGGCAAAATTTTAAACCTGAGCAAAGTTATGGATATTCTAGAAATATTCAAGACAGGTTACCGTCTTTTCCTACCGTACGCTATAGAATTTCCTCAAATGAAATTTTAATCATGCCCAAAAATCAGCTCAAGAAGTCGGAAGAACTGAACTATGAATCAAAAAGTGAAGATCTTAAAAATGAAAGGCCATACCTCAATTTAAGGCATTCACCAAAAGAAATTGTAATGACCAGTACCAGCGGCAATACATCACAGCTATCCGAATACTTGGCGAGTTCAACAGGGTTTGGTAGGAAACGAAGGGAAATCGAAACCGCCAGCGTTAAGTTTAAAAATTTAAGCGAAAGGGAAGCGCTGCAACTGAAAGCAATTAATCCTGAATTTCTGAAAGCGATAGAGTTTTTAATTAGCCAGTCACCTCCTCACGTTAAACCACTCACGCAAGAGAACGATAGCTCACGAGATACAAGGGATAGCGGTCTAGACACGAACACAAATCCAATTTATTCGAAGCCGAACACTTTACATCCTGTTAATTCTGAATGGAGAAGTTACGCTAAATCAGAAATTACTCATTCTGAACCGAACTCTGATTTAACTGAAGTTAGGAAAAGTGCACAACCTTATTTTCCAGGAGTACATGGTGAATATTCACCAATATTTAGAAACGCACCATATACTTCCAAAGATACAAAATACAATACAGAATCATCAAGAGAGTGGAGAATATTTGGACGCGCAGCAGATGCCAATGCTCGCACCATTTTCGCATCGTATACTCCGAAGTCGGAAGAAGATCAAAATGTTGATTCTTCACAAACCTTTACACGTCCAAAGCACGTCCTTTCCACGTTGAGAAATTTAATGAAATCAAATGGACACAAGGAGAAATGGTCTCAAAGTATTCCCAGTTTCATCAAAAATAAGACAAATGATACCCAGAAACCAGAAGTTATATGGTACATAATCTTGCCAATAGAAAAAGATACTAGTTGGCCTCATTATGTACCAAACTTGCCAATAGAAAAAAATAATAGGTGGTCTCATTATGTGCCAATAGAGAAAAATAATAGGTGGCCTCATTATGTGCCAATACAAAAAAGTAATACTTGGGCTCATCATGTACCAAACTTGCCAATAGAAAAAAGCAATGAGTGGCCTCATCATGTACCAAACTTGCCAATAGAAAAAAGTAATAGGTGGCCTCATCATGTACCAAACTTGCCAATAGAAAAAAGTAATAGGTGGCCTCATCATGTACCAAACTTGCCAATAGAAAAAAGTAATAGGTGGCCTCATTACGTACCAATCTTTCCAGAAGTAAAAGGTACTAGGTGGCCGCGTTACCTACCAACCTTACCTACAAGAAAAGCTACTAGTTGGTTTCATTACTTACCAACACGAAAAGGCACTAGGTATCCTCATTACGTACCATCCTTACTGCCAAAAGGAAAAGTTAAACCGTCAGAAAGAGAACTGGAATCTGAAAGACCAGAAGATGACATTGATGATCACATAAGGAGCAATATTCCAGTTTCAACAAAGCCCTTAAACACTAATGTATCGAAAATCATGCCAAGGATAGTTGATCTAAGCAACAAACCTAATTTAAGCAGCCAAGGGTCACTGCGCGAGATGAAATCCCTTTCAATGAATATTAGTATGGACAATATGAAGCAAGAACTTCCAGATGACCAGTGGATATATATTACTCCTATTACGGAAGCTAGTAACGAAACAAATGTTACTATGAATCCGAATGAAATGAGGATTACAAAGAATTCAACTCTAAACGTAACTACACAGAAATCATTTCGAAAACTTACTACAGAGAGATGGAATCAAGAAACTACAACAAACACAACAATTCAAATAATTACAATGAATACAAATCAAAACGTTACTAACGAACCCATTACTGTTGCCACACCAACGAGGCCTATAACAGTTCTTACAACAAAATCAAAAAGTATTTATCCAACCAAACCTACAACAGTTCTTACAACAACATGGAAAAGTATTTCTACAGCAAAACCAACTGGTGCAGTTACCTCAAATGAACCAAATATTTCACTTACTTCGACAGAATCTATTATTTCTACTACAACAGACAAATATAACACCAAAGCTTCAACAAAAATACCAGAACGTATCATCAACAAACCGTGGTCAATGCAAATTCCTTGGGACTGCTGTGACCAATGGTTTGTTCCTTCCAAATGGAGAAACAAAAATACCACTCCCATGATGATGGGAATGATGGGAGGGGATTGAAAAACAATTCGCCTAAATTAAGTTAATATTTTTACATACGGAAATACTCCAGAGAGCTTACTCGGTTTTGGTCAAATTATGTGTTTCAGGACCTATGGAATTTTTGGAAAATAGTGTATAATACAAGTCAATCATTACATGAATTTTAATAACCAAATACGACTGAACATAAATGTACTCCAGGAGAATAGAAACAATAGGTTGTTAGACTCAAGAGCACAGTACCATCGCCAGAGGCGATAATTTTGGATATATGATAACCCGTCGTATGACTATCGAAGTAGCAGTTTGGTGACGAAAATTTCAGTTCGTCAATTTGGACGATGGTGGTACTGTATTCCTGTTTTACCCTATAAGCAATACATTTTCTATTTTATTCTTTTAGCCTGTGTTGTAAAGTTGTCATTGGTAGCAATAAGTAATCTTGCAAACTCTTAGCCATCTTGTTTAACGTCTTGAGCTGTCTATATTGGCTTACATAGTTGAAACTTAAGTGTGACGCAGTGAAGTCAGAATTCAGTAATCTTGTTATGTTTCAATAGTTAGTTCCGACTTTTAGATATTTGAAGGGGCAATTGGTTTGAAAGAACGGAAACATTCAAGCAGCCAACCTAACTTCACAGCCTGGTTAGTTCTCATAAAACTCCAGGAAATTCTATTGGAGTTGTTCCTGAGTAAAGCAGATAATTAAGGCATATAAAATTGATTTGCTTCTTGTCGGATATAAAAGCAATCTTAAATTTATTTGCATACTTATTGTAAAATTTTTAAGTGTTGAGGGTTTATTTCAAGTTTTGACACTCTCCTTGTTGACAATTATTGATTTGATATACTTTTCCCTTGCCTCAACTAATGTCTAATTCTGTAACCACATAAAATAATTTTTAATTTGAAGAAATGAACAAATTAAATATATGTTATCTAGAAATTGTCTACTGCTATAAAATTCACAATTTAAAATTGTCATGTATAAAAAATATAATTCTGCTGAGGTTAGTATGAATCAAACATTTTAATTCAGAATAGCGATATATTTTCACAGTATAGTGAGCTCTTAATTAGCATAAGTATCCTTGCCAGACCATAGAACAAGAGAAATATCGCAAAAAAGGCAAAATTTCAAAAATTATTTACTTCCTATGATTTAAAATTGTAATAAAAATGTGTTGCTCTAATGTGACGTATATTCACCAACTTACCCTATAAACCAAAACGATTGAGTATCAGTTTTCGTAAGACTGAGAGCGTTATGTATGCTGCAACCATCATTTTTAACATTTAACACTGTCCTATAAACATTGTGACTTAATATTATGGCCTTTTGTGATAAACATTGCGATTTCTGTATTATTACGTACTACTGTACATGTTGAGTTGCACGACTTTTCGATCGCATTGAATTTCAAAATGAAACGAAAACATTTCAGAATAAACGGGATGTTATTAATTATTAATGACATGTTACATTTTGAGCTGCAGCTGAGACGGTTAATTCAATGATTTTAGTAACGTTTCGATTCAGTTTATCACGTGTATATATGATTAAATGACTTATAAGCCAGTTAAACATTCAAGAAATGTAATTACGTTAAACTAACTTGATTCCGATCAGTTAAAATGACATATTTCAGTTGGTTTAATTATTAATCATTTATATGTGCAATAGTCAAATACCGAAACTAATTTTTGATGACTAAGTTTAAAGTTTATAAATTCCCAGGACTATGGATTCGAAGCCTTTATCAATACGATTAATTACATCAAACCAATTGATGAAGCTACAAAAACAAAATAGACTAAAGTTTTAAGGACATAAACGATTATTTATACAATCCATTTTACATAAAATCCACATATACTACAGTGTCCTAAAAGTTCGCGTACTGACGATTCGTGAATTTATTATACAAAAACAACAAACTTTAAAGCAATTATTTTTATGCTAATGTCTTGGAGGCAAAGCTGAAGTCGTTTGCGCATATTTTTAGAAATGCGTCTCAAGATGCTGGGAGTGATTTCTTGTATCCTTTGAGTAATGGCAATTTTCCGATCATCTATTGTTTGAAGATTATCTTCATAAACTTTGTTCTTTAAATATCCCCACAGAAAAAAGTCAGGGATGCTCAGATCAGGGGAACGATACGGCCAAAGATTTCTTGAGATGAGTCAATCGACAAAAAAATCTTGAAGCATGCTCATGGTTTCATAACTTTTATTGCAGATTGCACCGTCTTGTTGGAACCAAGAATCTCGTTCATTCACTTCTAATGCAACAAATTGTTGGATAAGTTATCTGTATACAGTGCCATCAACAGTGGACTTGAAAAACAGAGCCCCAACATTCCTTTGCGTGATACGGCACACCAAACGCCAATTTTTGAGAATGTAAAGTTTTTGCATTAGTGAATGGGGATTTGTCGTCACCCAAATGCGGGAGTTTTGCACTTTCACATAACCACTTAAATGAAACCATGCATCATCGGAGGAAAATGTTTTGTCCAAAATGTTGATGTTGCGAATAAATCTCCGGAACCATCGGCAATAATAAAGCCGCTTCTCATTGTCCGGTGGCTTTAGCTTCTGTAAAATGTTTACACGATAAGCACGAAAATGCAAACTCTTAAAGCCTTATGTGTCGATCCACGTGATGTGCCCATTTATTGCGACAAACGCCTCACGGATTGATGAGGCGATTGCAATATCCTTCGTTGAGTTTCTTGCAGTCTGGTGTAACGACTTTCGGTCTTCCACTCTTGTGTTTGTCTTCCACCGAACCTGTCTCACGAAATCGCCGAACGAGTTGATATAGCGTATCTTTACTCGGTATTGCATCATCTGGATATTTATATCGCCAAAATTCTTTACATCTTTCATATGATTTACATTCAAAATTAGCTTCAAGCGGCGCAATTCTCTGAATGCGTGATAAACTCATTTTGCAATGAATAAAACGACCTGGAACTTTATTATCGCACAGCTTGAGCGAGAAGAAAACCAAACGATAAAAATTAAAGAATCCATAAAATTATAAGCAGACGATAAAATTCAATAATTAAAAAAAACACGGGCAAATGATTTTTTTTTAAATTTGGAGTATGGGAACTTTTAGGACACTACAATTACATATCAAACTACCGATATACGTCTCTTTATATCTGAATATCTAATTGATGCTCATATTTCGCAGAATTTCAACAAAAATTGATTTATTATTCTGAAACTTTTTGCAATCATATTTTAATTAATTGGTATAGATTTTTTAGTATATCAATTTTATCTAAATTTATCTATTTATATTTATATATTTTAATTTTCTAATGTTCAAATCATTAACAGAAATTGGAACCTTCATTCCGCTATTTACTAAATACCAAATATTTATCAAATAGTTTTTAAACTACAACAGAATGTTATTTACTATTAGTTCTTTCAGTTTATCAATTAAGAAAAAAGAACTTAAAACCTGCCCAACACAGCAAAATATATTGCAAAACATTTAAAAGCATAGTATATACTGTGCGTTTTATCTATCCTTAGGGTGTACTTAAATTGATATAAAATTCTGACTTAATAGAATCGAATGAGTGCATATAAAAACTTTTTCTATCACAATCTTATTTCAGATGCTGAGTATTATTTATTTCAACTTATTTCCGTTACACTTAGAGATTCGTATTCTGATTTATAAACTTGTGTGCGAATTAGCTTATAGAAATCTTTATAGAAATGTATAAAGTAATTTCAAGTTTTTAATTTAAACTAGTTTAATCTGAAATTTATATGATTTTTGACTATACTTTTAATAACTACAATTATTATACTTGATTGTTAATGTATAATTGAGCAATATGAGACCATATGTGACTTTAAAAATTCAAGAAAAATAAATATTAATGCAATGTTTTATTTCAATTTATATACAAAATTTTCCTTTAATAATCACAACATAGATAAATTACACAGCACAATGAAATAAGGAAAAAATCGAAACATAGCTTGTTTTGTATCAGCTCCTTTTGTCAAAACACGTAAATGCACAAGACGTTCTTTTAAGTTAAATTTTACAGCCATGCAAAGATCTTTTAACATTCGCACGTCAGGACAAGTTACACTATCAAGCTCATTCTATATTACAGCATTTCTTGAGAGAATTCAACATGAGAGTTTTCCATCTTAGCAAAACACCTACTTATATCCACAGCTTGCAACAAAACCTTAGCTGAGCTTACAGGCAACATTGTGATTAGAATTGAGTATGTTTTTTCAAAGCACCCAGTTTAATAATTCAATTTCAACAATTTTAACAATGCATAATCAACTTCCCTTATGATTATCAAGCAAAAATTGTGAAATACTTATGATCTCATTCCATTTAGAAAGGCATTTTCATTTTCAATGGGATTGCGTTTTAAATTTTGATTGTAAATGTCTTTGATGTGTACCCGTAACTTCAAATACACATGAATACATAATTTTATACCACATTTGTTAATGAACCAAAATGAAAGTTTGGATGTACACCGAATAAATCATAATTAAAGATGCAATAGCAATAAGAAAAATTAATGTTTGAGTCTCCGAAAGTCAGATAAATTTTGTATTGCGACAAGCTGGATTCAATTTGGTTTCCATACTTATTTGGCCATATTTCTATTTTGTATTTTTAGACAGGTTGTTTTCAAAATATTCCGCTTCGTAGAAAAAGTTCAAAACTAAATGAGAAAACTCAATACTAGCGGAACAGTTTTACATGCTTATTAAAATTGATCTATTTCAGTGATTATACTAGTGTCTTGCATTACACAGCCAAATAAAATTGTTAAAAGCTGTTGTTTTAAGAAGCTCTATATTGTGGGCATGGGATGGTAAAATTTAAAACAATCTCGGATTTGAATGTTTATATAAGACTTTAAAATGGGTCGATTATACGTTCAGACATTTTTATAAACTCTCCTTCAAAGTGCATTAAGTCATATTATCAAATTTTGTCAAATATTCAATGTTCTGCTAAAAACATTCCACATAAACAAGGAACTATGACATTCACATTCTGGAATAACTCTTCAACGATTAAGCACTTGGTAAGTCGAGAAACCTTCTCGCACAGGCATAAGCAACTTTCTATAGTGTTATCATTTTTCTAAACAATTCATAAATTTCGATAAATCTACAGGGCACACAATTGCATAGTTATTGCATATATGAAACACTCGAGATATTTCGATAATTGTTTAAGAACTAACACTTTCTACAGCGGTACATTTTAGATTTCAATTTCAATAGGTAAGCACACACCTTGAAGAGTAATATCAATTTCATAGAACACTAGAATCTACATTAATTGGTCCCATTTCACATGAGAAAAGAATTTCGGCATTTTCACCTTAACAAGCATTTAATTTGTACAATCATTGATATAAGTTTTACAATCTCGCCATTGACGCTTTTAAGGGAAATATATTTATACATACAATCCAAAGTTTTATAACATTCACATGAAATTTTGAGCTGTTTTACTGTTTTGGTCTGAAAATTACAGGGTGTCAAAGTAAAAAACGGACAAACATTACGATAAGGAACGTTCCCTTCAAATCTAAAAAATAGCATATCGTCATCCGCTTTCCTACTCTATAAGGGTGGAAAAGTTCACTGCTTTGACCGTGCAAAACTTATTTTCCTACTTTTGTTAAGGTTATTGGTTCATTTGAGGTTTGAAGTGAAAGTCGAAAATACAACGGTATTATAGTGAGAAAAACGAGCAATGCTATTTTTTCGTAATGGGAGAAGGATATGCTTGTTTTTAATGCAATGAACTAGAACGCAGATTTTATTTTATTTTGTTAAGTATTTGAAAACAAAACGCATTTGTTTGTCTGAAACACTGACTGCAATAATTATATTTTTAATTTTAGCATGAAATATATTCCAACAATATCAAAATGGAAACCGGGCATTCGTCTATACTTTAAGAATTCCTGATAAATAGGTTGAAAAGTTGGTTATGAAATTTATATAGCATAGGCCAAAAACTGAAAATTTCTTATACTCGGGATCAACTTAATTTGACAACACAGAATTGGCTAGATAGGTAAAATACTCATAAGTATAAATGGACTACTGATTTGGATTCATTTAATGCGTACTTCACGAGCACAGCAAAAGTAGGTAGTTTAATTTAAGTAGCACTGGGAGACAAAGGAAATAGAAAGCTTGAATATAGAGGCTGTCATATTTGGCAGTATTATCATTAACTGCTAAATTTGGTTTAGTTTATTTGTTGATAGCTTTTATGCTCTAGGATTTTTCAATCGCGAACGGAACTAGTTAACTGCCTCTCCAGTCTGACAGTTCTAAACGAGCAGCACTCAAAACCATTAATCCGGCAGAAGTAAAGGACGACTACATAAATTACCGGGAAAATTATACTCCATGGTGATATTCTCTTTTTCGGTTTCATTTTTAGGGTTGTGAAAGAAAGGTAAACGAGCTTCTCGTTTAGGATTTCAAAATTACCTGCTACTGTCCTCGGATCTTTCCCTTTGGGATTGATTCCGGACCGTCACCAATAGTCCGTTTTGTTGCTCCAGTGTGACGTTAATTAAAATACCTACCTACCTTTAGGATTTCACTCATTAAACAAGCCATGCCGTGGTATTCAGTAAAATAAAGTAATAAAATGAAAGGAAAACAGTAAAGCAATTACATTTTAAAATAAGTATTTTATACTTTTAGAAATGAATGTGAGAGAAATTCTATTCAGTATTAATTTATTGAGGTCCATTTGCTGTTTCACGATACATTTATACTGCGGAAGGGTCCAGATAACGAGTATAAACAAACATGATCAAGTTAAGTTGACCTCAAATATATCCTCTTATTTTGTCCCTCTAACTTCTCGATGGGTCGCCATACCAGTTTCGATATCTATGAGTTCATAATTGATTACTATGTAACTGAAAACATTTGAAATAAAATTATTTATAGAAATCCATCTAACGTATTTAGTCATTGCGCATTAAAAAATATAATTAAATGTTCCGATTTTTCCAACTACGTTAACCAATTTGACTAGTTTCCGTTCTTCACTTTGACTCACTGCATTTAATGTAAGATGAACATTTCATGCATTTATTAAGTTCATTTGTGACTCGAAGTATCCTTTTCGATACTCAAACATACTAACATGTTCTGATGGTGTAAGCAAATGAATACTTAACGAACAAGCATCAAACATCAAGCATTCAGTTATCATTACGAAATGGAGATCCATGTTTGAGGTTCTTCATTAGAAATAGGAAGATAGGATGGTAATAGCTTTAGGATATGCAAATTCAATTGCTGCGAATGGAGCTCAACGCATTTAAGACAGTAATAGGTTACCCTATCACAATCGAATACCCTTATGGATTAGTTCTCTTAATAACGATAAAATAATTTTTGACTTCAAAGATACATCATTCTCTTTTAATGCTGATGGATTTCAGCCTACTTTCATTTTGATATGAAAATGTGTGATGAAATTTATCTTGGTTATTTCGATCCCATAAACTGATATGTATTTGTACAAAAACTTGGGTATGATATGCTTTATGGTCACCCTAGTTTAAGATTATGTGTATATCCTTTTTAAAATACAATCCTACCATCTCTAAGATCAGACTGAAATAAGTCTATTTTATTGGAAGCACCGTTGAAACAATAAATATTGATGAATTCCGAGATTTGTCATTTTAAGTTAATATGTGGCTTAAAGACAAAACCCACAAAATTTGGCATTGAAGGTTTCAATCAACACTAAAACATTTCAGCAAAACGCATCTGAACTTAACAATATTGCATTTTACATTTTAGCCAATTCGGTTTTGTAGAAATAGATATCTACTAGACTTCAAGAAATGCAACATTAGACAAAAACCCAAATTAATACGTGGGCTAGTGTGAAGCAAACATATCCGGATACTAGTGTGAAGCAATCATATCCGGATAAAAAATACCTGTTGGGTACAATTCACTGACATGTTTGATCTCCACATCAGGGAACAATCACTACGTTGGCACATAGATGCCCCCCTTACTGTAATGAGGGTCATGAAATCATACAATTTGTGCCCGCCAGTGAATTTGCACAAAAACAACCTCTCTGTTTATTGTTCAGGCATCTTTTTAAATAAAGAATTTAAGCGTAAATGATTCTTTTCACTTAAAATAACGCCCTTAATGATTTTCACCCTTTTGCCTCTAACCCAGTAAAATCTTTCCCAGAAACACCTACGTGTCTCTTTAACAACTCGAATTTGCAGAGTTAAAATTTTTAAAAAGTAGTTCCTCACTCACCTGTAGTCTTCTTACACTTGGAGGAAAATTTTTCCAAGTAATTTTTATAGGGTTGATATCCGATGAAGGAGTTTAATTTAGTTTACACTGAAATCCGAAGATTTATATATTGCGTCTTGTTTTTTATTATAAACGTTTAGAGATGTGATTTAATAAATTAAGCTATTTGAACTATGGAAATGTTTGAAATTGAGATTTAATAGTAGATTTATATAAACATCACTTATATTTAATTGAATTTGTAATCGAATTGGTTAAGGGAAGCAAAATAATATACCCATTTTAAATAATGTATTTCCTACAGAATAGAAATACTGCAACATCTAGTCTTGTATTTATATATTTAATACCATAGTACAATATAAATAATTGAAAATATGTCACACGCTCTCTCGCCTTTCACTATTTTTAAGCATGGGAAAGTCCACCGCTATTAATGTGTCAAACTTACTTTCCCACCTTAGTTAAGGCGTCATTCATTTATCGAGATTTAAGATAGAAGCAGAAGATAAAACGAAACTGAAGTGTGAAAAGTGAGCTTAAGATTTAGATGGCGGTTGCAACTATAGTAATGGAAGGGAGATATGTCTTAAAAGTATTGGAGTGCCTTTGTTCAGTAGTCGCAATGTACTCTTATTAAAAATGCCACTTTTGTACTACTCCATGTGTATGTTATAAAACTCATACATACTTCCATCTTAGTTTGTTACAAGCAAGATATTTTCAAACATTGATATGATACAAACATAAAGAATTGTAGAATTCAGAAATCATCCTCTTAAACTAGCATGGTTATGCAATTGAAAGAATAGTAAACCATTTATTAATTTAATTTATGCAAGAAAATACTCAGGAACGTAAGCTCGACTGTGACATGAAATTCTGATTAAATTTCTATTTTGATCTATAAGTTTGTAACGTGTTATACGGCTACTTAGTTAAGAGTCTCAAATGATATGGAATGACTTCACATCGCATTGTGTTCTGCGATAAACTTCGCTAAAAGTGCGTTTCCCAATGTTTTTACGTATTTAGTTGCCTTTTACTTTAATAAATTTAAAAAGTAGTCTTTAAAAACGGTCGCACTATTCCTATTTCATTATAAAATCATGATGCTTGTCCAAATTTAATTTAAAACATTTATGAGAACATTTATTGATAATTTTCTATGAAATATTTGGATTTTCTAACATTAAAATAAAACATTTTTGAGTACTTACCATTCCATATAAACAAGCTTTTATGAATACTCTTAAAAACGAAGTGATTATTGTAAATTGAAGTGCATTCAAACAGATATCTGCAGATGTCTCCTTTATGTTTGTTTAATGAAATATAGTATATATCTAAGTGATTGTTTAAAAACATTCAAGGTAAATATTTCTTTTAAAATGTGTTGATTTATTGTATAAAGTCATTCTGATTCAATGTTTTCGCAAGCACTTAATTTCTTTCTAATAAAATTGAAAATGCAAACTGTTAAGAAATAAATTTTCTAGTGATATGAATCTTTGAACTTGATATGACAACTTGTTTGATAAAGTGTGGTTTAATAAACATTACCGTACTCATTTGTATTGCACGCAGTATGTTAATGAATAAAATATTTGTTTAAGCATTTAAGCTGTTTATGTATTTATTTAAAGGAACATAAATGGTTTACATGACAACAAAAAATAAATATATATTTAATTACCCATGTCATGGCACAAAAGGAAAACTAAAATTCTTGTAACGTGAAATTATACTTTTAGAAAAGCAATCGAAACATAAAATTAAAAGGAATTTTTTTTTCAATCAGAAATGAAGCTATTCTAGGTCTTGTAAAAATGTGTTTTATCAAACACTTTTAAAATATAGTTTTAAAATTTCTACACACACAAAAATGTACAACACCAGTCACTCTGATCACAAAGGATAAACAGGTCATTTTTTAAAAATCATCCCTAAAATAGTTTTTAAAAAACTACCAAAACCGTAATAAATACTAAATACCAATCGCTCATCCACTCACTCAGTCGCCATTTTGAATGTATGTACACCGAAATTTTAAATTATAAACATTGTCTATGTCTTCTTATTCGCATCTTTCTCCGAACAGGTAAACATAGTAAATGTCCCTTGCTGAGCCATAGATACCTCTTGTTTGACTTCCTGTTTGCGCTTATCAAACATTTGCTTAGTGGATAAGGTGTTCTGACACTGTGGAGACGATGAAGTGGAGGAGCTGTAATCTGTCACACTTGGTGACGTACTTAGCGAACTGGTAGACGACGTAGAAGACCTAGAATCTCTGTTACACCTGACGCTAGTACACGGTCTAGGATTCGACTCTTCCTTCCCACGGTAACAAGATGGATTCTGGTAAGATCCGTTGCAGCTGGTGTCAGCAGAAGACGAAGAATCGGAACCGTCGTTAAGACTGCGATGTTTTGCAGACCGACCGGACATGTCCATGCCGTTAACTTCAGCAGATGAAAGCCGACTGTGGTGAACCCCAGGCACCGTACCGTTGTTGCATGCAGGTAGGTTCTTTAGTGGAGGCTTCGGTATTGTCCTTAGCGGGTATAAGTCTTCCGAGCGCATGTAGTCTGCGCTGCCTGTGCTTCCGCTGCTACTGCTGCTGCTCCTGGAGATAAATGACAGCGATTCCATGTAATCACTGATGTCTGATGAGCTGCAACTGCTTGTATTGCTCCTGTAGTTGTCAGCAACTGGGCCTCGGTCAGATTGGATATGATTCCTCCTCAATATACCTGAAAATACAAAAACCATGTGTTGAAGGTTGCAAAAACGTAAATGTCAAAATTGCTTTCTCGTTGATTTTTAACCCTCTGAGCGGCAAGAGATTTCAGAGTTGATTTTACCTCTAACACACATAATAACCACATCTATTGGTTGAAAGAATTCGAGAACCCGGAAAGATTCTACTGGCCAGGAAGATCAAAACTGGGTAGAAGTTATGCAGGGAAGACTGCAGGTGGAAGGGTGGATAGATACGTGAGCAACCCTCAGAGGGTTAATATAAATAATTACATAGGTACATGTAAGGGATGTATACAGTTCCAGTTTAAGAGATACACCAAGTGCTATAATATTTCAATCGCTTAGGAGAGGGTTAATATCTATGTCATTTTTAAAATTTTCACGAGAGCAATTTTTAAGTGATAGAATATTCAAAAATACAATGGTTTATCCACTAATTAAGATGTTATGTAATTTTAAACTTTCAACTATTAAGCACTCATTCACATAATTCGAAACTATTTTGATCCTCTCTCTAGTGTATATATATTTTGTTTCTGTTTTTTTTTTCATTACCAAACATATTTCTCTGTGCCTTATCAGTTTCCCAGAGCCCTTCACAAGAATTAATTCCCGTTTACAGTGCGATTGCAAATAGTTTAGATTTAGAACTTAGAATGGATTTTACCTGTCGGCAAAAATTTATAATAAACACGAGTAGGGGGAAAATTACCAATATATTAATGCGTAATAATAGTAGAAACTACAATGTGTAATAATAAAAACGACATAAATCCACAATCGCATGGATCTCTATCGTTGGCTTAGAACAAAAACTCATTAACTGACAAAACAAAGATTTTATTCTACAACTATTTAGACTACATACCAACTTTTAGGTTAAAAAAATAAAAATTATAAACAATTTGAACTGTTATGTATTTTCTAAACAGATTACAATGACAATGTGTCTCTCACTATCATGAAAATAAGTATTTAGTGTCTCCGAGAAAATGCCAATGAGTTTTTGCTCAAAGCCCACGATACATTGAACTAGGTTCAGCAATTTATAAGCTTTGAAGTAAGTTTTACTGTTAAGATAAATTCGGAAATCTATAACTCTAATCTATACATATAAAGCAGAGTTGGCATCTGTATGTTCCATATGCAAATCTACATCGTTTGACCAATCCACACCAACTTTGGTACAATTATACTTTAGAACCCTGCGGGTAACGTAGGCTACATATTAACCCCTTTTCTATTTGTCGTAGGGGGATAAAAACAATTCGAAATCCCTATAGGAATAACATTGAGTATTTCTAGGGGGCTCTCTCTCGAACTGGCTGTGCAGATGACGTCAAAGTCAACATCAACAGGAGTCGCCTCTCACGATAACCTTGACCCATCTTTATTAGGGTTATTCCCGTATTTATGACAACCTCGGCAAGCGGAAATTAAATTTTCATGTTCTTTTCATTACCGTTAAATTGTCCTTTGATTTCATTGGTTCTTTTAATTTTTTTCCTAATTCTTTTCCGTTTAATGTATGGAAGAATTCAAATGTTCAGTTTGATTTTAGTCACGGCCCAGTGCAGTCGCATCAGGTTGTATTGTTTCTTGCTCTTTTCTTACTCTTTTCTTGCTCTTTCTAAAAATCGTTACCTTTTTCTATTTGAAGTTGTTCAATGTTCTATTAAGAGTTACACAATACTGATAAAATAGGTATACAAAACCCTTTTATCCAGATTATATATTTGAGTTAAGAGAACGAAATGGTACATTAATATTTGAATATTTATAACATTAACGTGTCGATGTTTAACTAATTAAACACGAACAATGCCGGGTAAATTCAGCTAGTCTTTTATATTGTTGTTATACAAGGGAACAGCGAGAAATGGCGAAATACGAATTCTGTCAGTTAGGAACAACTGCAGTTATAAATTGTTCTAAAGACAAGTATCAAGAAATAATGACATTGACTGAGATACCCCTCCCCAAATCAGGAAATATCAAAATGGAAAAATTACTGAAGTAAAGAAAAATTGTCAATTCCTTTAATCAGGTTTGCAAAAAAGATAAATTGTCATCTATAATTATGATGGATTGCACTGAATATTTATAATCGAAGAGTTCTTTGATATTGCAAAGTAATTCTCGCATGCGGCGATAAAATGAAGTGATTTATTAAACATTTATGAAAACAATTAAATACAAAAAATATTTTTAAAATGAATAGTTAAAATCTGATTAACAGCTGAATAGTTAGATGAACACGATTAAGTAATTTTGAGCTCTATATGTACAGAAATGAGTTCATGTAATTAATAAACCTATCAAAATAAACATTAATATAAAAAAAGATATTTTAGTTTTTTGCTTAAAAGCATCTTTGTATGCTTCAGTATGCTGGAGAAAAATAACGTTGGTTTTGTAAGACAAGTTTCTGCAAAATATTTTTTCGTTAAACCATCTGGGCGTCATTACATTGTTGGAGGATATTGTTTATTTTATCCTACATCACATTTAACTAAATAGTCATAGATATATTGGTTGAAGGAATTCCATAAAACCGTATGTTGGTCAAGATCAAAACAGGTTATACATACAAGAAATACAAGAAACAGGTTATACATACAATACCATACAAGAAAAGCTGCACGTTGTAAAACGGATATATCCGAGTTTGGCCCTTCAGAGTGAAAGGAAAATCTTATGTTAAAATTCGTTAAGATTTAGAATAATGTATAAAACAAAACCATCGATAAATTATCTTTTAAATTAAGATAATATTCGCTCAAACCAATGATAATAAGCATCAGTTTGTAATTTAAAGTCCCCTCTTCACACCAACAGAATCCGGGTCAATCAATCAAGTAAAACTGACTAACGAAGACTAGAGTGTTTTATAGAATGCTCCGGATTCAGTTAGTCTGAAAGGTTTTAAGACGAGTAAGTTATTTCCTATGGAAGAGGGTCTCACTAATTTTCGTCACTTTTCTACTGGATTAATATTGTCATACATTCAGATTGATACGGATTCTGTTGTTGTGAAAGTGTTCTAAGTGTTGCAAATTCTAATTTTCTAATTTAGCAAATTTACCTTGCATTTCCATCACTGTGTCACTTTCGTCCAAGCCTTCTTGTCTGTACATGTTATCACAGTTGGACCTGACTCCTTGAAGAACTCTTTGCTTCGACCTCTCATGGCTATCTAGGCTGTATTTCCGTTGCACTGGCTCTTGGGAGTCTTCCACATGCTCAGACACGCTATTCGATGGTTCTTTGTTTAAGTCATTCAATTCCATGATGGTTGCGTTCGCTCTAACAGGACTCGTTACTGTGACAGTCGGCATCGCTGCTCTGCACGGAACACTCGACGACCTCTTCATTGGCGAAGCAGAACACGACTCCTTTTGCAGAACGAAGTCGCTGTTATCCGAATTCAGGTCTTCGTCCGAGTTGGCAAACTCCTCGTTCAGCTTCAAGCAGTCCGCTGACCTGTGATGGCCGTTCTTGTGGATGTTGCTCAAGGGACAAGAGTTGCCATTTGGCATCGGCAGTGGCAGAGCTATTTCGTTTGTGCTCATGGACTTCTCTTTGGAGCGGAGGCTTAACTTGGAAAAGAGGGAATTCTTTCGCTGAGCCGATGGCCGCGGGCTGCCCACTGGGGAAGCAGGAACGGACTCCGTACCCGAGTCCTTGGACAGGTATCCGTTGTTTTTACCATCCACGGAGCTGGACCGCTTTCTCATGAGGACTTTCTTTTTCAGTTCGCTTAGCGAATTGGAACGCATTGCTCTAAGGTGGAGGTCCTCAGTGATGAGTTGATGTTTCCTCAACAAGGAATCACCCGAGAAACCATCTGGAGCACCAGTTTCCGAGATTGGATAGGAATACGGCATGAAAGGCCGAAGAGGTAGCGTAGACTGGATGTCGGCTTCAGGTTCAGATTCACCATTCAACCCGGGATTTGTAGCAGCAATCACCGGAGTATTTGAAATCTGTTTTGAGGGGGACGAGGATTCATTCTTCACGCAAAGAGGCTGCATCATTAGATAGTCTTCGTCACATTGGCTATAAGAGGGGTTTTTCTGATAGCACATCATCTCATATGCACTGCCGTTGACCTGTCTCGGCGGCGTTTTCTTAGGGCTGCGATTGACAGACGTTTGTTTGCACTTGCACTTATCTTTAGGTTCACTTTCTGCGACATCCGACTGTTTCCTGGTGGTGCTGACATGCGATCTAGGTGGAAGAGGAGGCTTATTCGCACATACCGTCTCGTCCTTGTCGTCGCAATCTAGACGGGAGAGCACCAAGCTAGAATTCTCATACAACGACAGCGTCTCAGCGAATTCGATGTTAGCGTAGTTAACAGTCGATGGGTCGTCGCTTACTTTCATGACTCTGCTGTCCGGAGGATTGCTGAACTCGATGTTTGCATAGTTACACGTACTAGAGCTGTCTGAATGAGTAGTCGCCGACAAGGGATACGAAACAGTACTAGCACGGGGTCGCATGGTATCTCTTGGAATCTGAGTCCTAGTGGTATCACATGGCGTGTCTACGGAAGATTCGCGAAGGACATGCTTTGGTTTGCCGTTCACCATCACGACTTCAGCAGTTCTGTGGGGCTCGTTGCACACAGCGGCTGGGTGGTTGAACCAAGCTCTTGAACAGCCAGCCCCGTCTGTGGTCAGGGATTTGGTGCGCTGCCAGCCCGTTTCCAGGGACTGTCTTTGGGGTCCCAGGCAAGGAACTAAGCTTCCCGCCCAGAGCATGACCCTCTGACAAGCGCACATCTGCAGAGCGTCACTGGTGTTGGGATTCAGAGACCCATGGTTTTGGGTGTAGGAATGCTTGGAAGCCATCTTGAAGAGCTCTATGTTTTGAACGATTTTGCAGGCGCTCATGCAGGAACAAGAAGGACCATTACTGATGGATTTAATAGCTGAACTTTTCTGAGTCATATCACAGTTGGACAGTAAGTCCTGAAAATAAAACGATATTAATATGCATTTTTGGATAGTTCATATCGTTTATGCAGGTGCTACAAAATATACACATATATCCAAAAATTAAGGGAACAAATTCTGAATCTTAGTTTAGTGTAGTTTAAATGTTATACTAAGCTTTGCAACTAGTAAGCAAAAGCAAATTTTCAAATTATGAACAAATTCATTACAAAGTAAGCGTAGTTTTCGTTTATACCTGGAATTTCTTAGGAACGTCGTAATCCTCTGCAGGAGCAGATACATACATTTTGGCATCTCTGCTTCCGTTTGTCTTGCCAGATGCTACAGGTACATCCTATGAACAAAGATAAAAGTATTATTCTCTTAATTATTAGAATTAAATAAGATTATGTGACATTGAAACTTTTAATGGAGAGCTCTAGTCTTATAAATGTTTATTTTAATTTGTAATGCGTTTTATTAATAAAAATCTTGTTACAAAGAAACCTATTAGTCTTAAATTGGAAGACGCTAATGGTCTCCAACACTAAATCCAATATAAAAGTACAACGATTCTGGTAACTTGGCTCTATAATTGGGCTGAAAGTACATATTCTTCATTCACCTAAGTGATTAAACAAAAGAGTTTGGAGAGATAAAGATAACTAGCATATTTTAATAAAGGGATGCGGATCAATTCTAGAAGAAAATCAAAATGTCATAAATGGTCTTCAACTTACTTTGGGGTGCATCATGGCAGACTTGGGTATTGCATAGTTTGCATAGGGGTCGCTTTTACCACAGGTACAATGAAGTTCGCAGTCTTGAAGGCTGTTGTTGGATGGCCTCAGGGTGCTGGCCCCGGCACCATACCTCGTTTTCTTGGGCGAAGAGGAAGGGGAAGGATTGGCACTTGCGCTTTTTCTCCCGTTGATCACTCGAATGTCCACTTCGCTTCGGACAGACATGGACAGCTTGTTCCAGCAGGCACACTCCGGGTGTCCGACAAGTTTCTCCTGCGTCGTGGACATGGAAGACGCTGCTATCCAGTCCGTGATGGGCTCGTGACATGGACACAGGATGCAGTTTTCGGCTGTGGCCTGACTGGGAACAGGCTGTTCATTTATGCCACCTGTGCGTCGGTTTTCGGTGGTCTTGCCGTTTGCCATGCCATTCATTGCAAGTTGTACATTTTTGGGTCTGAAAAATAATTAAAATACTTTGCTTGAGATGAACGTGATTGCAAACCCTAGACTTACGAGCATAAATGGACTGATTTACTAGTATGGATTCATCCATTATGTACGTTATGCAAGGTAAGTGGTATCTACGTTGTGATGGAGCAACACAACGAGTTATTGGTGACTGTCCGGGATCAATCCCGAAGAGAATGACTCGAATACAACAGCTAGTAATTCTGAGAAATTGTCAGATGACGAGGTCAACACCTGAGTTCACACACCACTCTCCAAACTTCCACACCACGCCAACGTGAGGATTTATTTAACCACGACAGATTTACCGTTCACTAGCCTCACGTTCACGACGGTCTAGTTGGACCGAGTTTTGAACTCGCAACCTCCGGTTGCTGATTCGCGACTCTACCAACTGGGATACCGCGGCTCCATATGCAAATGCATAGATTGATTATTGGGAGTTGCCATATTTGGCATAGTTGCGTAATTATATGGGTGATATGTTAAATCGAGCGAGGGAAATTTATTCGATTATTCGTTGAAGAGATTAAGAAATTTAGCTAAATTAAATAAAATAAAAACAGCAAGGCATTTAATTTTAAAATAAGTATTCTAGTTTTAAATTGTATGCAACATTTTATTGAGCATTAATTTATTGAGCATTAGAGTTAAATTTGTAGTGTTTCACGAACTATACTTTGTGGGCAAAAGGTTGGTTGGTTATGGGGGTTTTATGGCGCAAGGGCCATATTTGACCATTTGTGGCAAAAGGATCCACTTTGTAGTATAAGCGTATATGATCAAGTTAAGTTACTCTCGAGTATATTTCACTACTGTTGAATTCTCACGAGCTCATGCGTCACAAATGAGCTTCACGTAACAATATTTTGGTTATTAGTTATTTTGGTGCAATGGAATTCAGGATGACAAACTCATGTTATTCTATTATCGGAGTCGAAATTAACCCTCCAAGTAGTTTCGACGAGATATCTCGCACATCCAGATCTGACCAATTTTGCTAATGACGAGATAGTCGTCATCAGGGTATTGCCGATTTTTTTATGATGACGAGATCAAGATCTGTGTCAGGTTTTCTAATGACCAAATACCTCGGCAAGGCGAGGCAGCCACGAGACTAGCAAGAGATTTTTAGCTAGATCATAAAAATTGAATGAAGCTAAGGCTAAGAGGAACCGCTTTTTACGAAAATTGCACTATTACAAATCAAAAACATATTTGATACAATAATTTTTATTGAACAGGTTTAGAGGACGTTAGGCAATGAAGATTCCTTATAAAATATAAAGAGCTCCAACAAATTACAAATATAGAATGGCTAAGTTCAGTTTACTTTGTAACTCAATTTCAAAGGGTACTAAGGATTTCAAACAATAGCGATGGCTGGTTTATTAATTTCATCACAGCTTGTTCCATTTCATGTCCAAAATAGGACAGATTCAATTAGAAAAAATAAACTATCCTTGGCCCAGAACTGGTAACAGTTTGGAACAGGTTTTTGCACCAGAGCTTGTCCACTACAGGGCAGTTTTCGACTCGAAGATAAAAAACCAACCAGGAGGGTTAAATCTAATCTTTTTAAAAATTGTGACCAAATCCAATTTGGAATGTCTAAAAGGTATTAATTTTTTCATTTGAAGTAATCTATGAAAGATTATCCCTTGTGAATACGCTGCCCCAAAATATTTTGATCCATCACATAATAAATAAGCATATTTATAATGTTATATCTCAGATTTATTTCTAGAGTCCATTCTTACTTGTCGTACAACGTTTCCAGAAAATTCTTCGGCACTGAATATTCAGACCCACTGCTACTGGCAGCGCTTGCACTGCTGCTATGACTAGCATGCGAACAGAGCGAAGCCCTGTCGGAAGGCGGATTCATCATTTGATATGCAGGATCTTTCTTAGTTGGTGGACCACAGCCAGTGGACCCAACCAGAGAGTCCATGGTCCACTGAGGGCTGAAGCCATTCACATCTTCGCTGGCGGTATGCTCGGGAGAGGAAGTAGGCTTGCTCTTGCAGCTTTGTAAACTATTGCGACTATAAAACTGTCGACCGCATTTTGTACACTGGTTGAAAGGCCTTGAAAAATTGAAAAATATCCATGTTATATCCCAAGAATTGGTTTTCCAAGTAAACCTTATGATGCTATAGTATTGCCCCAAATTTGTAAACATTAATCATAAAAATTAAGGCTAACACTGATTAAATTATACAGGCAATCTTCACTTAAGCTTGTTTGGTTGGTTGGTTTGGAGTTTAATGGCGCAAGAGCTCCACTTGGCCTAGCTGCGCCAAACACTAGACAACGTCTAGTAAAAAATTTCATGAATGAGAAGAAAAGAAGGATTGGGATCAAAGTAGTGGAATGAAAGTAGAAAAAGATCGCTTGCCTATAACAGGAGCACTACCCCCGTGTTTACTAAAGACAGCAAACCCATGGGAAAAGAAAAGATAGCTAGAGTACCTCGGGTTCGTGTAGCTCGTACACCTAAAGGAGATGTGCCCCTGAAGGTCGTCACTTAAGGACCGTTCAAATAAGTTCGTTAAGCGGATAGGTCGATAAGCGAGGAACTCAATCGTTTGTATTTTTTCTGAATAAGGAACGACCCAAAGGAAGAAAAATGTCTAAGTTGCAGATAAATAGTTTAGGGCAATAGTTCTCAACCTTTGCGAAACCGAGGCTCGATAAATACTTTTTCTAAAGGGCAAGGGCCCGATTCCCAACAAATTTTATTGTAAATACCTCTCCAATTCTTATAAGTTCATGTATTAAACATAAGAAAACCTATGGCATAATCATTAAGACAGGCTGCCTTGATTTTCAATTTTAGTGTGAAAACTTTCTTCATACTTCTTTAGTGATAGGTGAATGACATTTGCTACAGATGTTAAATAAATGTTCTGGGTTTGAATTTTTCGATGCATTCGGATATAATTTCCTCAGGATAATAGACCAATGAATCCGCCGAATTGGGCTGCGTGAAATTCTTCATTTAATAACATTGAATTGAAAGCGTTGGCACCGGTTTTGATAAAGGATATTCCTCAGGCTGGAGAGCTGGTAATAAGTCCGAGCGGTCGTTAAGTGAGGAATACCTGTACGTATTTAACCACGATATATTATCATTAAGCGGTTTCACTCAACTTTATTTACAAAGTTATTTTTAGATTATACACATTTTATTTAAAATTATTTAAAAACCCAGGGATTGAAAATCATAGAAGTCAAGTTTTAAAGTATGAATATTCCATATTTTCTCATTTTATTGCTTTTTGTGAGCAATTAAAATATTTGTATTGATGTATTTTGATTATTAAACAGAATTAATTACGCAACAAAATCTATTATGTAATAAAATATACATAACCATTTAGCAACTTCATTTATCAATACTTTTCAGGAATGAATACACTAACAAAAATATTCCCCTGAAAAATATCATGATTTTACCAAAATGTTACAATACAAAATGCGAATTGTGTATAGCTTTCTAAACAGTTTAAAATAGCAAATAACATTTCCTAAATTTTCAATATTGCATTGTAATAGATGGACTCGGTCTTTTGTATAGAATGGCAGCTTAGCCTGCAATTTATTGAGTCCTAACTTAAAGATTTAACGGCCGAAATGCAAAGTAGTCAACATGCGTATCACTTAAAAGGTTTAGAAAGCCGTTGTTCTTAGAATATAAGAAAAATCAAGCAAATAAAATTATAGAAATGTTCCCATGTAAGTAACAAAAAACAAACAGAACAATGAAATGTATTTAGTCTTTAACATAACGATAAAAATTGGAATCTTTCGGTGCACCTTTAAATCGTATAGTTTTGTTAATATAAAAATGCATTGCCATTAATAGACTTGTTGCTTTCTCTTACCACGTTCCTTGAGTGTCACAAAGGCAAGACAGGGACTGTCCGTGGCCGTTTGCTTTCGACATTGTACCTGAATGGGAACTTTGAAAATCACTCAAAATGACTGAAACGGTGTCCACACTGTCCACATCACTGGCCGTTGTCGTGGAACTTTGTCCCCACCTGGAAAACAAAAAAAAAAAAAAACCACCTTGGTTTCAACAAACCCTTAACAATTTCTTGATGAATATGGCATTTCTACCCTCAAATATAATAATTTGCAGATATACTTGAAAAGAAAGCTACGGCCGAGTTTATTTATATCTTGTCCTCTACCCTTTCAATAGTTATTCATCATAAAGAGCTCAAATAATAAAATTTGGAGAACCCCAACAACTTATATTCGGCATCAAAGAAACCACTCTGGAGTTCGTTCAAATATACGTGACAAAATATCAGACTGCTCTTTCTAGACTTCTGAGTGAGCACACCAGATTTCTATCATTCGTTCAGGACCATAAAGCGCGTCTAACTTAACGCGCCTAAGATGTAACACTGAAAAAGCTCATATTTTTGCGTGGTCTTGGCAAGAAAGAATCTCTATGGAAGTGCTGATCTAGTGTTGAACGTTTTGAGCGTTTTCGGATTTATGGATATAGTGCTGTTTAGTTGGACTTTAAGGATTAAGTAACAGCAGTGTTAATACAAATGGAATGGAGATTGAAGGTAAATTAAAAAGTTTTATTCCTCATTCTCAAAAAGAACTTTTACAAGGAGGATGTTTGAATGCAGTGGCTAAAAATTCTAGAACTATGGAACATGTTGGGCAAGTCACACATTGATCAAATTTACAAGAACATCCGGTATGTGCTGTTTCTGTTCAGAAAACATGGTGCGCATGCGTGATTCAGTTTATTTTGTGTGGTGGGACTGATGATGGATCGGTGTGGCTTGCCTTAGGAATTCCTCCAACATTGAAACGAAAAGAACGTTTCTTGTGCTGTATTCAATTAAAGAGAATAGAACCTTCTTTTTCAAAATCACTGGGTCTTAGCTGGATGTTCTATGATAAATACATACGTAGACATACTTGATGTGTGAACAAGGGTGCATACATCAATAATCTTTAATAACATGAAAAAACTTAATCCGTCTGCATGATTCAGTCTATTTAGTGAATGAGATTGATGGTAAACAGTTAAATGGCTTGCCTTAAAGATTCCTCCAACATTTGAACAAAACAAAGTTTTTGCGCCCATCCAATTAAAGAGAATAGAACCGTCTTTTTCCAAAACGCTGCAACAAGATCTTAGCTAAATATTCTATGATAGATACATACGTAGACATTTTTAATACGTGTTCAAGGGTGCATACATCAAGTATGTTTAATTACATGAAAAACTTAATACGCATATATGCGCACTTGGAAAATATGCGCAGTTCGTCCTTGTGAATGGTCTATCATTCTCTCCTTTCTCATTTTCCCGCCTTTATAAGACAGTAGCTTTAAGACAGCATTTGTATCATCCATTTTCCAGAATTAAGAATAATTGCGTCGTTTGGACTCCTTTTTAACCTAGGACTGAAAGGTCAGTTAGTTTTGTTTGGGTTTTATCGTGCAAGGGCCATATTTGGCCAAGCTGTGCCAAACACAAGAAAGACAACGTCAAGTAATAGACATGAAGATACAAGGGAATTTTAACTGACTCAGAGAAGAGAAATATACCCAAGGAGAAGTCTATAACTCGCAGATTGCTAGCCCATCAGGCAAACACACCGAGCCATGGCTCTACCTCAAATGAGATGGACTCACCTGGAAAGACAAGATGGCCACCTGTAATGGATTCTGCACGATGATGCTTTCATGGAGGCAGAACTGGAAGCATACATAAGGTCATCTGCGCAGGCGTCGGTGGATCGTAAGATCTCCGAGCATGCGTCACACGTGCTACACTCGGATCCTGAACTCATCACAGGTAAACTCGAATCTCCGGCACAGCTTTTACTCGAATCCCCATGACATCGCTTATGGAGAGGCATTCGATTCGACGTTTCCAAAACTATAAAATAATTAAATACAATCAGTATCACAAATTTAAAATTTGCGTTACTACATTAGAGCATTGATGATTGGTTTGGTTTGCTGTGTTTTTATGGCGCAAAGATCATATTTGGCGATGCTGAGCCAAACACAGGATAGACAACGCCAATTAATGGACATGCACACAAGGAAAGGTTAACTGAGAGAGAAGTCAGAAATACACCCAGGAAAGAATCGAAACTGCACCACCTGATCCCAGTTAGAACATTGAAAAGGGTTTAACTGGATCTTCTGGATCAAGATTACGAGTAGCTTAAATTAACATTAAATTTGGTTTTTGGGTTTTATGGCGCAAGGCCATGCTGCGCCAAACATAATACAATATCAAGTAATTGACACAAGGCATACAATGTCAAGTAATTGACACACAATGAGAGCTTTACTGTCAGAGAAGAGAGAAATACACCCAGGGAGGAATGTACTTGGCAGGAATGGAACCTGCGCCGCCTACAACTCGAAACGGTCTTTTATTATCCATTACTTTTAAAGGGTGACAAGAATACCTAAAGGCAATATAGTTTCATGTTTAACAGTTTTATTCTTTATCAGGAACGAATCAATACATTGAACATTCGTTGAAGAAAGGTATGACTGGATTTAGTTTGTTGCTTGGATCTTATAACGGAAAGTCCAAAACCTGACAAGTTACGGCTTGGTAAAAATTAGTTAAATGTCTTCACGAATTTTGAGATTTTATCATCCATGACTTTTTAAACAAGAATACCTGAAAGCAAAATACTTCCAAACTTAACACCTTTATTCTTCATCAGGAAAGGGTAAAAAATTGAACGTTCGATGACGAAATAATGTCTGGTTTTTGTTAATTGAGTGGAAAGGAGCAAAGTTCAAAACTGGACAAGTTACGGCTTGGTAAAAACATGTTACATACATAGAATTTTGGTGTTAAATCATCCATGACGTTTTTAAATGGAAGACAAGCATACCTTTAGGCAATATCGTAATTTCATTCTGTATCAGGAAGCGTCAATAAATTGAACGGTTAATGACGAATACATGTCGTAAGGGATTTGTTGCATATGCCCATTACAAATTGCACAGCTAAATTGCTAAGTGATTAGGTAGTTATGAAATTCAAAGTCATTTTTTCAACGGCGACCTCCAAGGAATATGAAATTCTGAAGTTGCAATAATATTTTTGACTTCAAAACTGTAACATCCATTTTTACATAAGTATTTACGGTAGGTAGTTGAATAAACGTCACACTGAAGCAGCATGACGGGATATTGGCGACGCTCCGGGATCAATCCCGAAGGGAAAGATAACCGAGGATAACACCTCATAATTTTGAACCAGTCTAACGAGGTCAACACCTGAGCAAGCACCTCACTCTCAAAATTTCCACACCACGCCAGTGAGGAAATTTGAGGTCACGACAGATTAACATGCACCAGCCCCCATGTACTTAACTGTCTATGGTTGGACCAAGTTTCGAACTCACAACCCTCCGATTGCTAATCCGATACTCTTCCAACCGGGCTTCCGCGGCCATACATTAGTAGCTACATTTAGACGCTTGGGTTTAACTGCCCAAAGGCCAAAACCGAACAAGCTACGGGTTGGTAAAAATGTGGTACCTACATTCGGTGTTATATCATCCATGACTTTTTAAAGGACGACAAGAATATCTGAAGGCAATATTGCAATTTTATTTTTAAACAAGAAATGTCAATAAGCTGAACGCTCAACGAAGAAGGGATGTGTCATAAGGGAATACGAGACTAAAGCTGAAATGATATTTGGAATTCTAAGATCCATTTTTACATAAATGAACCATCGGATGCAATCAAATATTGGAAGAACGCTTTTTGTAAAATTCAATTTCCATCAGAGCTATAAAAAGTACCACAACGAACAATATTTTAAAATATTTTACTTGAATATTTGCTTATTTTACTCCAGCTTATCGCAAAGTATACCTTTAAAAACCCGAGCTTTACATTAAAATTCAACTCTTTCACCGCTTTTTATCAGAAACCAGATTTGAATTCAGGCATTAGTGAATGGGAATTACTTTACTCTTCGACATCGTTCATTCCGACCGAACTGAATGGGAGAAGGGAAGGCCCTAAATGAAAATTCCTGTTCCTCCGAGATCACGAGGGAGCCGAGGAGAGGCTTTTAGAAACGCTTTGCACACATCATCCATAACATTTTCCGAGCGACGCAGAAACAATGGGCCAAAAACCCCAAACGTGATATCGCTCCTGGGACGGAGCGGAACTCGTATTCCATTGAGCGGGAACCTCTCAAACTGTTCAAAATCTACTACAAGAACAATTCAATTTAAACCTCCGGCAGAGTTTGGATCGAGTGGCGGATGGGAAGTTCCTGAATGAGGGATCGTATACATAATTACCCGAATTCTTCCTTGTCAGTGTTTTCCGCTTTCCCAGCAGCTTTCCTTTGGATGCAAGGTCCATCGAACGGGACAGTTCTTCGCATTGATTGGTGAGGAGAACATGGAGTCCTTCCCCTGCAAGGGAATGGGGTAATGTGATATTATTTAACAATATATATATGTCATGCACAAAATAGTTATACCAAATAATATATTAGAATAACCCAAGAAATCGACTGCGAATGAAGTACTGTTTTTTTATGTATTGCCAATACAAAAAAAATTTCATAGCATAAAACTTAATATTGTTGATTCTTAACACCAAGGTTCAGGATAAGCCTAAACCAGGTCCAGGTCCACAAGACCATGTCGCTCTAAAAGAAAGGCAACTTTCTCCTGATCCAAGACAAGCGGCCCAAGGACACACCGATGCTTACTTAATGTTAACGCTAAACTTAATGTTGTTCAAGTGGTTTGGACGAGATCCTTCCTTGGAATCTTGAGTGGTTTGGACGAGATCCTTAGTTCTTTCCTTGGAATAGAATCCTTTAGAAATATTCTATTCAAGAAGATTAAAGGTTAAAATTGGTTAGAAGTCATGCAAGGAAGACTGCAGGTTGCAAGATGGAATTATGGGTGTGAACCTCTTGGAGGGTTAAACTGTTAAAATATGTCCAAAATATGATCCAAATATATATATATCTTGAATTTAGTTTCCGTTCCCTCGTTGTATTTTAGTTTTAAAATTACTCAGTGTTAAAATGTGTGTAAGTACACTGCTGGCCAACCAAATTGCAACACCAAGAAAGACAAGAGATATCACAACAAAATTTATTTTGTAGATAACATGTTGACCAAGTATCAAATGATTAAATTTATAGACTTCTGTGAAGTGTGGTTCCTGCCAAAATCAGTAGCCAGAGTAGCCGCCATTGTTGGAGATCACCGCTGCCACACGCCTCGGCATTGATTCAAAGAGACTTTGGATGTGTTCTTGGGGTACAGCAGACCAAGCAGCTTCCACACGTTGCCAAAGTTGATCTGGTGTGGCAGCTGGGGATGTATTCTGGGTCAATCGTTGAGAACCATGGACCACATGTTTTCTATCGGCGAAAGATCCGGAGAGCGAGCTGGCCAGGGAAGCAATTCAATCTGGCGATTGACGAAGAACCCTTGGACAATGCGTGCCACGTGTGGTCGCGCATTATCGTGTTGAAATATGGCTGTGGGCAAGCCCTGAAGGTAAGGAAGGACAACTGGCTCCAACACCTCGGAGATGTAGCGCTGGCTGTTTAAAGTACCGGCAATGCGTACTAGAGGAGTGCGAGAGTGATATCCAATACCGCCCCATACCATAATACCCGGTGCAGGACCAGTGTGGCGGTGCATAACGCAGCTGTTCAGCATCCTCTCTCCACGGTGTCTCCAGACTCGAATCCGACCATCGTGGTGTTGCAGACAGAAGCGTGACTCATCAATAAAGACAATTTCATTCCATTCTGCCGTCCACATCCTTCTTTCATCGCACCATTGGCGGCGGAAACGTCTGTGGTTCTGCGTCATGGGTAGACGAAGCAATGGACGTCTTGCGGACAGACCACTCTGCTGTAAACGGCGTCGAATGGTACGCGCAGACACTGGATGATGCGGTACAGACTGAATGTGCTGTGCTATGGTTCGTGATGTGGCTGAGCGATCCGTCACTGCCATACGCACAATATGCCTGTCATCACGTGAAGTGGTGCACTGAGGTGGATGCGATCGAACACGTCGGTCCGTCGTACCCTCCTGCATCCAACGATCACATATCTGCATTACAGTTGTTTGGTTTCGTCCAACACGACTACCGATTTCCCTGAAAGATAATCCTCAATCTCGGTAGGCCACTATCCTTCCTCTGTCGAACTCGGATACTTGATCAAAAGATGATCGCTGTTTTCTACGAGGCATAATTGATTGTTTTTTTGAAAAAACCACAAGAAAAACACAATTGCCGTACTTGAAATCGTCGAAATCTCCAAGCCTTAAATAGCGCTTTGAAGTGGCGCCACAGGCGCGCGTGATGTGCGTCTGCGCTGAAATTCTAATCATTTGCATATCTCACCTCCGCTAATGCATGTTGTAAATTTCATATTATTTGCATGCTTCCTTCAGGGTGTTGCATTTACGGTGGCCAGCAGTGTAATTTAATGAAAAATGGATTGAGGAAATGTTTTCAAATGCAAAATTTTAAGTTATCAGTGTACAACTACAGTACACAATCATTTCAACATGATGTAATTAAAATGTTTCATAAAAGATTGACCTTGCTGGGACGGTAGTAGTAACTGAGTGCTCTATCCATTTTTCCATATATTATTGACTTATTAAAAAATAAAATAAATACTTAAAATTAATTAAAGAATTCAATACAATCAATTTATGACTGTTATTTTATTGTTAAGGTCAGCACTCGTTTAAATTGACATTGGATTTCTTACGGTAACAGAATACCTGCCATCGTTATTGATTATGTTGTAGAGTTGTCTACGTAAACTTAAAAATGATTAAAGTATGCAAATTTTTTGAAAATGAGATTTCATTGAAATAATGGTCTATGTAGAATTATATATCAATTCCTACAGTTAATTCCTAAGGAAGACACTACATGATATCATGACTCAAAATCTACTATCATGAAATCGCACTCTAGTGTGGAGCAGAGGTCTATGTGCCAACACCCAACACTGCCGGACGATGAATGAAATATGTCAGTGAGACATTTAATCCTCCTGGTGGCTGTCTCGACGAGGTATCTCGTCATTATCAAAACTTACCAGAGCTGGAAGAACGAGATATCTCGTCATTAGAAAACTAACCAGATCTTGGTTTCATAATCATTTAAAAATAGGCAATATCTTGATGACGAAATAACTCGGCATGAGTAAAATTGGTTAGATCGTGATGAACGAGATCACGTCGAAACCTCTTGGAGGGTTAACCAAGTAACATTGACGCAATTAATATTATTGAGCGCTTTTTGCTCCTATAATATTAGTGATATGTAACACAGACTGTTAGTCGGTCGAATGCTTCAATCAGTGATGCTTTGAGAATTACCAGGCGTTACTCGAGATGGAATGGTTATCTGTAGATTGAGAAATTAAGCAGAATATAATTTTTCTCTTTCATACAAAAATCATGTGTCCACAAAATAATTTTTTTACACTGTTCCGACATTTTCATAATTACCACGTTTTACTTTGGATGCAAATCGTATTCATGCTATATTCATCAATATATAATATATCTCAAATGAATCGCATCCACGCTGCAAGACCAAAGTACAAAAGCGTTGTTGAGTGTTGTTACAAAAGTATCGACTTCGCGTTTTGGAGTGATTATGAAAACCACTTTTTAAGTTGTTTCCTTTGTAAAACTGCCTTTACCCTCTTAGTGATCGTCTCAACGAGGTACCTCGTCATTGGCAAAACTGTTCAGATCTTAATGGACAAGATACCTCGTTATTAGAAGAAAACTGACGAGATCTTCATCATAGAAAATTGGCAATTTCTTGACGAGATATCTCGTCACTATCAAAATTGGTCAGATCTTGGACGATATATCTCGTTGCAAAACTTGGAGGGTTAACTCAAATTGTTAAAACGACGAATCTACAACAATTTTTCTATCAATACTTTTTTACTTGAGGTACTCTTGCATCTGAGGTACGATAGTTTCGATACTAGAATAGTTGAAATAAAACATATATAAGAGACAGTACTATGAGCAGTGCTAAAATATAAAAGGAGAAGTTTATGCTCAATAAAGATATTCCACCATTAGATTCTAAATTGCATTTTTATTGTCAAGAAACATACTGATCCTTTATGTGGTGACTGATGTCTTAGAATTCCGAAGTACAATCTATACCCAGATTACCAGTATCAAATTCATTATACCCAATTGGAATCGCCCCTGCTTTACTCCAGTGCTTAACAAGACATAGCAACTAAACACAATACATCAGCCGTAGTTAATGGAAATGGCTTTCTCTAGTCAAATAAAATTAGTTAGTAAACAAGAACCACGTAACAACTACTCTCGTTTATTTCCCAGCTGTCTAGGAATGGAAGGAAAGGATACATATTCACACACAAGTGTCTACTTCAGAAAATTTACAACTTATAAGTGGACGTAGTCTTATCTGAGAATTTAAATTGCAAGGAAGTTCACAATAGTACGAGACCGCACTTAGAATCTTAAATGTTGGTAATTCTGGAGAGATCTGTAGGAATTAAAACGGCAGTATAATTAATTTAAGTTCCAGACTATTAGGAAATTATTGTGGTTTATAAAGCTGAATATTTAAAACTGCTAAAAACCAACTCACAGTTCTGATATGGATAATTAAAAATTTATCTATATTCAATTCGATATTCCACAATCATAGTATAATTAGATTAATGGAAGGATAGATTCGAGGATGTAAACTTAACTTGTATTTTTATTAACTCAAGATCAAAACTCGTAATTCATTCATAATAGTTATACAAAAATTTCTATTCTCCATTCATGGTACATACAAACAAAATTTCCTGTATTCCATTCATGATATAAAAATTTCAGTAATCCATTCATAATAGTTTTACAAAATTTTCTATACTCCAGTTACTGTTATATCGATTAGTTATACTTCAGTTTTATACATACAAAAATTTCTTTTCCCATTGAGTTACATAAAAATTTCCCATTCATAATATTTATAAAAATGAGTTACATAAAAATTTCCCATTCATAATATTTATAAAATAGTAAAGTCGTACAAAAACTTCTATACTCCATCCATATTAGTCATACAGAAATTTCTATACTTCATTCATTGTACAGATTATGCATAGAACACACCACACATATTTACAAAAGGATATATGTGAGGCAAACGCTATATGGATTTATAGAGGGCGCTATTCAGTAGCGATGCAGTTCAACAATTTGGCTCATTTTGGACGAATACTTCGTACGGGAAACCTGTATCATTTCACAAATGCTTACACGCACATAGAATATGGGGCAACTGAAGGAAATGTACATTTACTGCAACATGTTGAACACATACGTAAATTTATGCGTGACGCTATTCAGAATGCATTGATTTGGCTAATTTGTTGAGACTTGAGCACCTACTGTGAATTTATCATTTGCCGTCAAACTATAAAATTAGGGTTGGTAAAATATTGTTCGCACACTTGCTGTCTCTCATTTCTGCACCTTAGTGTATCCGTTAGCACATTTTGAGGATGCTAGCGGACATACATCCCTATGTGAATATGATTTACATTTTTGTTACTTACCTCTCTAAAATTGGCATAGGAAGTTTTGAAACACCCTTTATATACAATGTAGAGGATGATCCAAAAGTCACAGAACAAGTAAAAATTCAATAATTCGAAAAGTATAGACAATAGCACGATACGGTTTTTACAGAAATGCACAGAAAGACATGGGATTTTTTAATAACAAAAATTTTTATTGATAGAATAGTTAGTTACATTTACCACCGACAGTTGGCGCTTCAGTTGTGTCAATAGTTTATACAGTGGTACAGCACAGTTCGCAACGCAGCTAGGATTACAAATGTTCATTCATGAGAATGGCCATCAGACGTGGCACGACACTGCACAGCATCGAAAAAGGTTTCAGTTGTAATTCCTGTCATGACGTCGGCCGATCTCTGTACAACTATGACTTCAAGTAAAGCCCCTCCCCAGCTCAGGGACAGCTACAGCGCCACCTGTCGGTGACAAATGTAGCTATTCTGGCAATACAATTATTCGCTATTAACAAAAATTCCATGTCTATCTTTGAAAACCGCATCGTGTGCTACTGTCTACACTGTTCGAATTATTAAATTTTTGCTTTTTCTTTGACTTGGATCACCCGGTATATACAATATTCCCCCAGCTCTATTAAGCGATCACATCTCTTTAAGCTCATTTTATTGCATTGTAGGTTTTGCCTTAAGCTCAATGCTAATTGTGCCTCCATTCAAAGACTAATCGTTCCCTACTGGAATGGTCACGGTTCATTTTCTCATCGTCATTTCTCGTTTGTGACAAGAAAAATCTTAAGTTATATGAATGTCCAAATGACCTCTATTTAAAAAATATAAATATGCAAGTTGGAGCAAGTTCGAAAAATAATCCAATACACCATGCTATGACATCTTTATTTGTTTGTATACTTTTTACATTATTATTTGAATAACTAGTGAATTTCTGCAGACATTCTGATATGTGATTATATTACGTGCGATGTACACCAAACATTAATGTAGAAAGAAGCAATGTGATAACTTTTTTTACTTTATCTAGTAACTTATAATTTGTAGCAGAAAGAATTCTTATACCAAAATATATGCAATTTATAAACACTTTTTAAGGTAAAAATGGCAAAAATTAATTTGTAAGTATCAAATCGTATTGTACAATTATAAAGTATATCAATGGTAACACCAGATTTTGTCAATTATGTAATTTTACTTCTAGACTTACAGGATGTAAAGAAAAATTTTAAAGCAATGTATTTGGAATGTAAGCTCAGCTATGAATTTTATCAAATAATTGCTATTTTCTTGCAAGAATATATTAAGATAGTAAAGTAAGGAAACTGACCTTTGCCACAGAGCGAGCCACCTTCAAAGCAAAACTTTCCTTCAATCACCCCAAACCTCCTGAGTTCTTTGATGGGCCATGTGCCTAGTAACCTTGGAGGAACACTGGAAACAAGGCAAAAGTTGTGGTCCTGCAGATGCAATCGAGCAGGTCCACAAGGAAGCTTGCTTTTAGGTGGAATGTGGGCAATTTGAACTAAAAATTGTTGCTCTGTAAAGGAAAAAAAATGATAAATTCACAAATAAAAACATTTTTCTAAAAAATCCCTCAGTATTTTTAATTTGTTGATTTCACCACCCTGAGTGAGGTTTTTCTGTGAAGTTAAATAGAGGGCGCTAGTGTTTTATTAACCTTGTACGTAACTTGGCATCGTCAAACGGCGACGAATTAAGTTCTTCGCCGGAAGTATCTTCTCCCTTCCCGGGAATTTGTTTATATTTACATTGAAAAATCCTCTTATACTAACACATTTTCCGATAAACCTACCCAGTTATTTAAAGGATTTTAATGAGTTGTGGTTGTTGAAAATCTGGATACTGAAAGATCGTGAAATCTAAGCGTATGAGAGTCTTCTTTTCTCAAACTAAACGTAGGTATTGGTAGTGTTATGGCGGGAAAACGCGCTCCCTGTTCGCATTCCGAACGACACCTCGTGGCTTGTTTTTCCGAATACGATTTCAGCACATCGTTAATGAAAATTGAAATGAATGCCGAATTCATACATGATAATTGTTTGGTCAAGATTAGATTAAAAGCCAATCGTCACCAAAATGGCGTTCAACTACATTTTAAGGCAACCCGAAAATGTATCACACAAAAGCATTTGATAATACTTCCGCTACGGAAGTATTATCTTAGCATTTAGTCTGGATTGTTTGTTCACACCGAAAATCCCTCTCGTAGGGTAGATTATTCTGAGTTGACTGAACTTAATTGTTTTAGTTTGTCTTACAGTGCACACAAAACAGTAAAACTACTTTGTCCATTCTGACAAAAATCTTTTAGGGTTTTTCATAAGTTAAGAAAAGAAAAATATAAATGGAGTACAAAATATCGACACTTCTCGGTTTCATCCAATTACTCATTTTTAAATGTTTGATCATTTTAAACTATCATCTGTTGATTTCATTTCATAGCATTTAGAAAAAAACGCAGCAAGAAAATTGCAAAAAATATAGGGACATACATCTATGAACATTTTAGCTCAAATTAATGTACTAAATAGAATGCAAAGTGCAAGACATGAAGTGTTTCGAGAAACAACTAATTACTAAAACACGTATTATTAAACATCACCATTGAGTTCAAGTACACTCTATCCTGGTAATTAATAACACTTCTAAGTGTTTTATTTTGAGTCTCGTTCATCTGATGCTTGAGTAAAATGGGTGAAACGAAAGATAAAATGTACTTGATTAAACGTATTCGAAAGATAAATGTACCTAACTTGCATAATTTATCATAGTTATAAGGATGTTTAAATTGTAAAGTCTAAAAAAAATTGAAAAGTTAGGATTACATATTTCCATATAAACTAGTCCTCTGAACGTCGCGAAATATCCGAATTGTATATAATTGCTCCTGCTTTTCAACATATTTTATGACTGAATATCCACATGTGTTGGTTGAAAGAATCCTATGAAGGATTGTTGGCCAGGAAGGATCAAAATTAGTTAGAAGTCATGCAAGGAAACTGCAGGTACATGGAATAATACTTGTATGACCCCCAAAAGGCTTGAGTAACTTCAGCCCCTCCCCAGTTGCAATTTCAAAACTATTATATTTGATTGAAGCTTGCGACACATTGTGTTATCATAAAGTTCACTGGAATTAATAATGTATAAGATGTTAATTACCAACCATATAGCATAAGTTGATATAATATTGTAACCTACAGATGGAACCGAAAATTATCATCACGAAACATAAAAATATAAAATTATTTCTAAATCTTTTATATATAGTCGAACTGAATAGCCAACCAACGCACAAATATTATTATAAATAATTTAAATTAAAGATAATCTAATTATTTTTAGACGTGTTAATGACTACTGACATGTTAATGACTAATTAAGACTAACGAACTCATTGAAAGCTGCCTTTTCCATTTTATAATTTTAGAGATTTTTAATACTTCGTTTCAATCTATTCTCAACATTATTGACGTATGGGCAAGGATTCGATTGAAAGCTTTAAAGTTAGTTTGTTTTCTCGTCCAGAAAAAAGTTTGACTGAAAATGAATGGAAAATGAACAGAAAAATGAATAACTAGTTTTAGAAAATACATTTGCTATACACAAATATACATGTTCATATACATATAAATAGCCTTCATAACCTCTAAACATTTAAATAGATGGTTCATCTATGTATGGTTTCCAAGTTTTTAACAGACGGAATTCAGACATGTTTATAGAGAAACAGTTACATTAAAATAATATGGAATTAGTAATGGATATAAATCTATTTAAGTAAATACACTAATTAAAAAATAATTACTTTTCCTGAAAATAAATTCTAAACAAATTGTTAGGTACACAAGCATTAGTTTGATAAAATCCAAAATAAAAGCATACATGTTTAGATTCGGATTTCAGGAAGATAATTTAACTGCTAGTTGGATGTAATGAGGCAATTACCTTAGAACTTAATTATTTCGCTTAGCTGGCTATGCATGCATTACACAACGATATTAATGAATTATACCAAGATAAAAAGCAAACCATCCCTCGAAATTTGGAAACATTCCCGCTTCATTAACTTTTATTGCAATCAAACCATTCGACATCAAAGTATACGATCTGTAAACAAAACTTTGTTGGACTGGGACAGTTCTTTTCCAAATAGATTGCTGGAGTCCAAACAAATGCTCAATTACTACGATCGCATAACTACTGAAAATTAGATTCATTATGCATTAAGCGCAAAGTATACCCGTAGAATTCATCCCCCTTCTTAGCATAGTTTGATAGTCAACAAATTGAGATAAGTCAAACATTTGTTCTAGTTAACGTACTCCGATACTTTCTATTTCATGACACACTACTTTAGTGATGATTGAAATGTTAGATTTATCTCCATATATAAGACTCGATTGATAATTTTTAAGTAAATTTTCTTCACACAAAGGTTTAAAGCTTTTGAAGCAGATGTTATTGGTGTATTGTTTTAGACAAGTTTAAAAATAACATTTAATTATCTATAAAAATTAGTTCTACAATTAGCTTAAATTGATATTTAATGCAAATTTCTTCAAAAATATTAATTGGCAGAACTCGGATTTATTTATGGCTGACTGAGCGTAAGAGCTATATTTGGCCAAACACAAGGCAACGTCAAAAAATGATCAGACACAAGAAAAGTTTTACTGACACAGAATAAAGAAACATACTTAGGATACGTTACAGAAATTGAACCTGCTCTGCCTACAAATCGCAGGTAGGTTTCTAACGCAGTGTGGAAAACCACTGAGACACGGTGACCAACATGAAGAAATTAATAGTTCAAAAAGGCAATGAAATTAACCAAAGGATACACAAATTCATCTAACCCTCCTAGTGGTTTATCTTCGTATAGAAAACTGCCTTATAGTGCCCAGCCTTAAGTGCAAAACCCTGTTTCAAACTATCACCAGTTCTGGGCAAAAGACGATGTTTTTCATACTCGGACATTCATTTCCTTGAAGTAATAGGGCAGTTTTGTTTTGACGATATATCTCGTTCTTAGCGAAATTATCTAGACCTTGGACGAGATATCTCGTCGAAACACTTGGAGGGTTAAGCGGATAAATAATTATAACAAATTGAAATGAAATTGACTTAATTTTAAAATGTTAGGTACAGTCACGGAACAAAAACCGAACCACCCCTCTTCATTCGAGCAATTTTAACAGTAGAGAAAATTCAAAGATAGCGTTTGCGTGACAGGAACTAACGTCTTCTATAAATTCAATGCATAAATTTGCATGAGGGGCCGTCTTCATATTAGATTGAGCACCAACTTCATAATTTCCAATGGAAACTCCATGGTTGGATTGGATGTTGGGGTTTTATGGCGCAAGGACCAAAAGTGGACAAGCTGTGCCAAACACAAGACCATATAGTCCAATAAAAGCGTAAAACATTTAAAAATGAAGTTCAAGACAAGGATAAAATCCCCTATTTCGACACACCAATTTCGAATTTTATCAAATCAGTTTATCAACCTCAGATACCAAATTTCATGTTATTAGGTCTTACCGTTTCGAAGTAACGAGTACAGAAACATTGGCGCTACTAATGTTAATCAGTTTCTTTGACTTTTATGGATATCTTCCTAAACAATATTTATGTAGAGCTGATATTTTGTACTATGTTACTGTTAAACAACCCAAACAAAATCCATCTAATATATTATTTTAAAAATAGTTTTTAGAATGCAATAATTATTAAATTAATATTTGAAAAAATTATGAATTGGAACCATACTATATTTTGATGGAAATCGATTCAGGACTTCTAATGACCATACGAGATTTCAGCTCATTCATATGGTTAATTTTTGCGCTACATTAAAATTTTGTCATTACGATTATTTTGGGAGCAACCAAAAGTTTAAAAATCGCCTGGCAAACCTTGGAAAACAATTATCGTATCGCTTGCACTTACATAATAAATATAATACAACAATTATCGAATAGTTTTCACCTGCATATTAAATATAATTCTCTGATCGTTCGCACGAGCTGACAAATACGTTTGAAATAGTAATCAAATTTGAAATTCGGGTAGATATAATTACAATTAATCTCGATCTACGAAAATCGATTTTCTATGTGGAGAAGATCCCTCAAATAGACAGCAAATTCAGCATTACTATCTTTATATCCGGAGATATTCAGTCATGAAATTTCATATTTAGACTAATTTAACGATGCAAAATCTGATTGTCATCAAAACATTAGAAATTTGTTAGAATTCCATTAGAAATGTGTTGTCTGTGCAAAATTTGATATGAAGACGACTCATTATGTATTTTTTTTGCATTTGAATTTGAAGAGGACGTTATTTTCTATTGAATGATATCTTGGAATTTGCTCTACTATGAATAGTGCTTGCAATAAAGGGGTTGGTTCTTTTATTTCCGCGACTACATAAACAATATTATTTTTAGAGAAAAAACATACATATTGCGATTCGGATGTGAGGAAGATAATGTTCTCTCCTAAGTGGATGTAATGAGGCAATTAGCTCAAACTTAAACATTTCGTTTAATTCTCTTTACATACATTACACGTCGATATTACATACATTACACGCCTTGTCCCACAATCAGAAACAATTGATAGACCATTGCGTGTAATTAATTTTCATAACAATCAAAACGATCGCCCTCGAAGTTTAAAATCTTCAAACAAAACTACATTGGATTGTGAGTCGTTTTTCAAGCAACCAGCTGGAGTCTCAGAAGAACCCGAGACCCAGAGCGGAAGATGACTGAGTGGCAGCGGTATATAAATTCTTTAACTGGCAAAATAATGACGTGCATGAAAATAATGAGCACTCAACTACTAGTCCGATTTTATAACTGCTAAAAATACATTAATTATGAATTAAGCGCTAAATATACCGATAAAATATACTTGCCAGCCTAGTATGTTGTTCAATAAATTGAGACAATAGTCAAAAATTTTGTTCCAGCTAACGTACATTGACCGTTGTAACGTTCTATTTTCTCGACACATTATAGTATTGATGAATTCATTGAAATTATGACTCATGGATTTATACAGCTTTTAAACATTTTATTTGAATCTACCTATTTCTGAAAAGATGGAGAAGGAATCGATTCAAAACTTTTAAGTTTACTTTCTTGTTATAAAAAATGTTAAGAGTGCATTGCTTTTGATAGTTAAACTAGATGTTATTAGTGTATATTTTAAAATAGTTTTAAGACATAATTATCTATACAAAACGTTAGTTCTACAATCCACTTAAATGGAAATTTCTTCAAGTTATTAACGGACGGAATTCAGACTTATTTATGAAGAAAGGCATAGTTTAATTACAAGCAATGAAGTTATGCAGCTAAATACAGTTAAGTGGACAATTAGAAAAAACTCATCTGAAATGATTTGTTTGTAAAATGCTAGTTACATAAATACCAGTTTGTATTAAAAGAGCAGATCCCAAACATAATGTTTTGGTAACTGAATGTAATGAGGCAATTACTTCAGAACTTAATTATTTCGTTTAATTGGCTATATATACATTACGCAACATTAACGCCTTGTACCACAATCAAAACAAACCATCCCTCGAAATTCAGAGCAGACTCCGCGTCATTAATTTTCATTACAATCAAAACAATCGACATCAAAATACAAAATCTCCAAACATTGGATTGGGACGGCCTTTTTCAAACAACCAGCTGGAGTCCGAAGAACAAATGAGACCCAGAGCGATAGATGATTGCGGGGCAGCGTCGTATATTTTTTAACTCGCAAAATAATGATGCGTGGCAGAGCGCTCAACTACTACGATCGCATAACTACTTATAAATCAGATTTATTATGCTTTAACGCTAATTATAGCCATTAGTAAACTCCCCGTCGTAAAGAAGACGCTCCCACGACTCGTCATTAGGATATCTGCTGAAATATTCATGCGTAATTGGGAAGGATTTGTACCCGGGCTTGCTTGCTTTTTTTGCTCCACGTGACGGTCTTAGAAATAGTTAAATTCCGTGATGTTCCAGCAGCCCCTCGTTCTGCTGCCGCTCCGCTGGAACGCTATTAGTGTGATACCGGTACTTACGCGATTTTGTTTTGAGTAGTTTAAGCTTTGATTACACGTCTCGGAAGATGGGGAAGAAACCGTGCGTTTGTGTAGCATTACTCTTCAAGCCTGTAACTTTAAAGCGTTGTTTCGATTGATCGACATTTTGGGGAATACCCGTAATCTAGTTAAACTGCTTGGTTAGTGATTTTGGAGAATGCCGGGGAAAGAAATTGATAACGATTGTTGGTAAAACAATACTCTGAAACGAAGTTAGGTTGGTTGGTTGGTTGATTTGGGGGTATATTTGGACATGCTGGGCCAGACACAAGACATACATCAAGTAATAGACACACACAAGGAAATTTATACTCACAGAAGAGAGAAATACACGTAGGGAGGAATACACCTGAAAGGAATCGAACCTGCGCCGACTACAACTCGAAGGTTTCTAGTGCAGTGGACACACCCACTGAGCCACTACGGTCCCGAAAATAAATTAGGTTTGGTTTAAGTGTGGTTTATGGCGCAGGAGCCGGATCAGCTATGCTGTGCGGAACGCATGTGCAAAAATTTTACTTTACAATAATCTTAATTATTAATATAGAGTTACAAGAGAGAGGGGGACATAGCTATTACCAAAATTATTATTTTCGGAAATAAAGCACTTCTCTATAAACAAAATTAAAGTAAATGCATATAGAATATCTGTAAAATATGTGACGAGCTACATTTCTTGCAGTTTCTACAAGAGTAGAAAATGTTATGAAAAATGGCCCATTACACTGAAAGCTGTTTGGAAAAATACTGTATCCATCTGGGAGTACAACACAGAATTCTTCTCTACTTCCAAGCAAGTAAGTTAAAAGAAATCGCCATGCTTCTCAGTGGGTGGTTGGTTTTGCCGCCTCTAAAGTCATTTATTGCTACCCAAGGGATAATTAGACCGGTTTCTTAGTAATAAATATGAAAGAAACTTGTATCGTATACCACAAAATTCTTTCTGAAACTTGAGTATCGGGTGGATATATTTCGAAAACTGAAAGCTTCAAATGTGAATGCAAGGTATTCAAATCCATGCTCATATAGGAAGTTTCTGCATTTATAATATGTGGATAGCAAATTTGCAAAATAACATTCGTGATGTTTTATTCAGATGAAATTGAAAGTTAAGTTCTACTCAACAACTTTGACCGATCTATAAAAGATGTTAGGTTTTATATCATATGGGCAATATTTGGCCAAGCTGTGCGAAACCGACAACGTTGCACACACAAGGGAAGTTTTATTGACTCAAAAGAGAGAAATACATTCAGAGTAAAGAATCAAACCAATGCTGCCTAAAATTCGCAGGTTGCTAGTACAGTGGGGAAACCGAGTCGCGGAGGCCGGAACTGTAAGCGAAATGCAGGACAGATCCAGACGCATGATCAAATAAAAGCAAAAACACGAGGGTACAACGGAAGAGAGGAGAGATCACAACGGTTCTTCCGGGTAAAAATAAATTGTGATCTAAAAAATATATTGTCAAGTTTATGTATTATAAAAATACACGGGGTAAACCATACCCTTAAAGATGCACTTTAATAAAAAGTCTTCAACTGGAAAATAGCTGACATACCTTCAACAAGGTTGGCTCTAATCTTGACCTGCCATTGGATTAGGAGTTCCCTATTGTCGAAGGCAAGTACCACCACAAGCTCAGCGCATATCAAAGCCATGGTGTTGCTCTCCTTGTCCAATGTGAATCCAGTCTCCATTCCAAGGAACTCCTCCAGGGAAAGCGACGCTTTTGTGGGACCATTCTTACACCGCTCTTTACTGTCCCGATACAGTTGGATGTGTAGGCAATCTGGAAGAGACACATTTTGAATGAGGGCAAGAAATAATAATTGTGGTACAATGCATCATTAATAACCATAAGTTAAATAAGATTCATTAATTTAATTGGGTTTTAAAAAAAATTGCTTCATGTTGCACATTAAATTAAAGCCCGTTAAAAGAATTTAAAAATGAAATATTACCCACATCATGAGACTGAATTTTCATTAAATATTTAATTAAAAACCCCTGAGCGTCACAAAATTTCCGAGTAGTAAACAACCGTTTTTAACCTACAAAACACATAATGAGTAAACATAAGAGTATTAGTTGAAAGAATCCTTGAACGGAATCTATTGGTCAAGAAGTCTATCTGGTTAAGTCATATAAGGAAAAATGTTGGTTTCATGTTGGAATAACGAGTGCATGACTTTCACAGGGAAAAAGCTTAATAACTTTTGAACTAAAGGCAAAAAATATACTACAAAAGGACACTTGAGACATCAAGTTTCATGAAAATATGAGAGGTCATGGACTCAGTCAGGAACCAGTGTACTTATTTAAGAAAGTATGACTCAAAAGCTAATAAGAGGTTAACAAATATTTTCAATAAATAAGCATTATAAACACCACTACTATCTCTAAACATTAGAAGGTTGATAATAAGTTTTATGATGTTTTTCTCTTATAAGTGTTGGAGAAATTTGATTATTCTATTGATTATAAACATAGTATTCGAAGATAAAAAGAAACTCCTGCTTTAATGTATCAAATATAAATAAAGGTGCCGGGTATATAAGAGTTGTTTGTGATTTAACTGTCCTGTTTTCGCAAGAGGATTTTGCTTACCACAATTGGGGTTATGAGGTAAAAGTGTCTTCAAGATATTTTGAATAGCTTTGCGTAAGGTTTCTTGTTAAAGGTATTTAGAAATGTAAGTGGAATGGAAGTATAAATATAATAGTTCATAGCATAAAAATGTTAATATAATCCTTAACCCTCCAAGTGGTTTCTACGAGATATCTCGTCCATCAAGATCTGGTCAATTTTGCTCTCAAGGTACCTCGTTGAGTCAACCAAGAATGTTAAGAAAATTATCCATTTGACCATGCAGACACAACAAGGTTGTATTGTCGCAAGAACCAAAATACTTTTTGTGAAATTCGAAAATTATAGGGTTGGTTGATTTGGGTTTTCTGGCGCAGGGTCCAGTATTGGACAAGCTGCGCCAAACAAGATGAAATAAAATCCAATAAGTGTTTGCAATTTCGGAAAATTGAGCCAAACCAGCAATAAAAAGTATTTAAAAAAAAGAGTACAAAACGTAATATGTGGAGAAATTAAATTTAATCAAAGATATGGAAAGCATACGATTAAAAGTTGCCAAAATCAATATAAAATGTATAAAATCATAGATATGAATTGATATTTTAAAACACGTTGGCCAGCAACAAGGTGTATAGTATAAAAGGCATGATTAACAAATAGTTACGAATAGTAAAATTATCAAATAAGGTTTAAAAAGTCAATGTCATTTAAAAATGAGAAGAGATTTGAATGGGGATTTTTTCCAATCAAATCTTGTTATGTTAAAATATGTCTATTAAAATATTTATGACGGGGATGATTAAAAGTTGTACAGTCTATTACATATGATGAATTGTAAACGGAACCAGGGGTCCCTTCTAAAAAAAGATGCCTGAGCGTAAAATGTGTCTAATACGTACGAAAATATCCCGTTGTGTTGCTCCAGTGTGACGTTAATTAAAATACCTACTTACCAATACGTACGCGAGTTAAAATCACATCGGAATGTGAAAATTATAGGGTAGTCATTAGTTGAGATGGAATTTTCTAGAGGGGCTGAATAAACTTTTCAAACGGAACACGAAGACGTAAAAGTTTGGAAAACTATGTGCAAGATGAAGAGTGAGAGCTAGTTCGATTCTCTTAGCAACGAAAAATAGATTGCAAAAAATTTGTTTCTTTGGTTTATTCAAAATCCTTGTTTTTGGTATATACCGTCCACTTTTCGAAAATGAAACGTTTCGATAATAGAATTTATCCTGAAGCAGAAATTCAAGTCCCAAACAGCCACTAAAGGACAACCTGTCCCGATGTCAACAAACTTCATTCGTTGCACCGCTCCTCAAAGAGCCACCATTCCGCAGATGATAATGAAACCAATGAAAAGTGCTCCCTGTCCAAGTAATTCGCAAGCAGAGTCGCGTGTGTCCTGTCAGAGTCCCTTTGTCTAGCGGGACAGTGGAGTGCTCGACAAGTGGAGAGCGTAGGTGAGCGTCAACCAAAGCGAGGAGTAACAATTTTATTTCTCGTGTCTCAGGCGGACTCTCGGATGTGATTAATCACTTTGTTCATGAAGAAGCCTTCTCTTTTTGGAGGCTACTATAACCGCATCACATACTACTTTCAGACTTTTGGGGCAGGGGGACCGAAGACATATTGTGGTAGGATTGTCTCCTGATCTGTTGTCCCTCAGGGGGCTTACTTTAAGTAAACACGGGCTTACAATCGTGAGGAGCCATAGTGATCATCCCTTTTTCTTTTCAACCTAGCCTTTAGATGTAGTTTGTTTCATGTGTTTCTTCCCTCGCTATGTCTAGTTTTATTTACGTGTTTTATAATTTTTATTTTCGATTTGGCTGCTTATTTGAATTTGTTATTGAAATCTATTGGGTTTTAACTGATCTTGGCGAGGGTTGTCCATTATTGATTGTTTGGGGTTATTTGTTGCGCAAGGCCAAAATCTTGTCACGCTACGTTCAGCGGTATTTCTTCCGTCAAGTAAATGGGTATACACTCACAAGAAAAAGTTTTACTTTCTCAGAAGAGAGAAATACACTCAATGTAGTTACAGGAACCACTTACTGCTCGCAAACAGCGAGGGAAGTGGTATTTAATATAGAAAATAATGTTCCATTGATTTTAAGATTTGAAATTTTATCCTTTCTTCAAAGTTTGGTTGGTAGTTGAATTTACATCGTACTGGAGCAGCGCAACGGGCTATTTGTGACTGTCCGTAATCAACCCCGAAAGGAAAGATCCGAGGACAACACTTCGTAATTTTGAATCACGTCAGATGACGAGGTCGACACCTGAACTGACACTCCACACTTCCACACCACGTCAACGCGAGTCCAGATTTAACGTGCACGAGCTTACATGTAAACGGCGGTCTTTGGTTGAACCGTGCTTTGGACTCGCAACTCTCCGGTTGCTAATCCGTGACTCTTCCAACTGGAATAACGCGGACCCCTTCGAAGTTTAGTTAAAAACAAAATGTTTGGTTTGTCAATACGGTAATTATTTGCTACACCAGGGCTAATTATATCACAATTAAAAAGGAGGCATTACTTTTAGGAGTAAATTGACTAACCACTTTGATTTATCTTGATATAATCTGTAATATTTTGTTTGGTAGTAACAAATTAAACACTTTTCCTTGTTTTACGAAACATTTTAAAATGTATGACCATAACTTGATTTTTAATGAAACAATTTGAAAGTGGCTTCTCAAAGCTCATTCTCCATATATATATATCGAATCATCTTAAATAACTATATTATATTAGTTTCACATATAGTTAGAAAAGGTTTTTCTCAAAACTTTATATTTTCTATTGTTTCGTCACCCTTCCATTCTTATTTTTGTTCATTTTTTCACATAGAACTCAAAATGCGTGATTTAGAGTCCACTGAGCAGAGAAGTGCCCTATAATCAGCTCGAATTGTTTAGATTAGCAATATATTCAACATAAATTCATCTGTTGGAATTCGATTTTGGTTTGTTACTTTAGCCATTTTTGGCTACACGAGAGATCATTAGTCCGATTCAATAAAGAGAGGAGCATAATAAATACATCCATCTCAATCGTCTTAGTGAAGTTGAAATGAAACGTGTATTTATAACAAAAATGGGTTAATATTAGTAAGACGAGAAATCTGCTAGGCTTACCAACCGGACGGTAAAGGGTTAAACAAGTCGGATAAGTACCATCCTCAATTTCATCGGTAAACATCACGCGCATGTTATGTGTCTCATTGTCCTCGAAATGTCAGGTAGTTTTTAGATCAATTCATTCGAATCAATTCATTTAATGGCCAAGGCCTTGGCCATGAAAAAATGCCGGCCTGGTACCGAATAGTTAGCGTTCTTGGAAATGGTTCAACGGGCTCTAGGGTCGAAACCAGGTATTGGCATGGATGTTCATAGTGGTTCGAGATCCACTTTAGCCCTCTGAGGGATTCACATGCTTGATTCCACTACCTGCAGCGTTCCCTGTATGGATTATAACCAGTTTTGACTTTCTTGACCAATAGAATCTCTCCAATGGATTCAATTCCGATGAAAGTACCAATAGAATCTTTCCAAAGGATTCAATACTAAGGAAAAGACTGATGTAATCTTTCCAAAGAATTCCTTTCCATAGAAAGGAACGATATAATATTTTCAAAGAATATCATTCCAAAGAAAGGATCGATATCTTTCCAAAGGATTCTATTTTTAGGAACGGACCCAGAAACTTTTCAAGGAACCCTATTCTAAGAAAGGAATCAATAGAATCTTTCTAAAAGTCGAAAGAATCCATAGGTGGTTATTTAATCATTATGTGTGTTGCGGGGCAAAAGCAATACTACATTACTCGTAAATATTGCCACGCTGAGAGGATTAAGCCGTAGGGGTCTCTAGGTATCTATTAGCCTACGGATAGTACACATAGTATCGTAGAAAGAATCCAGATTCTTTCAACTAATAGATGTGGTTATTTAGTCATTATGTGTGTTGCGGGGCAAAAGCAATACTACATTACTCGTAAATATTGCCACGCTGAGAGGATTAAGCCGTAGGGGTCTCTAGGTATCTATTAGTCTACGGATAGTACACATAGTATCGTAGAAAGAATCCAGATTCTTTCAACTAATAGATGTGGTTATTTAGTCATTATGTGTGTTGCGGGGCAAAAGCAATACTACATTACTCGTAAATATTGCCACGCTGAGAGGATTAAGCCGTAGGGGTCTCTAGGTATCTATTAGCCTACGGATAGTACACATAGTATCGTAGAAAGAATCCAGATTCTTTCAACTAATAGATGTGGTTATTTAGTCATTATGTGTGCTGCGGGGCAAAAGCAATACTACATTACTCGTAAATATTGCCACGCTGAGAGGATTAAGCCGTAGGGGTCTCTAGGTATCTATTAGCCTACGGATAGTACACATAGTATCGTAGAAAGAATCCAGATTCTTTCAACTAATAGATGTGGTTATTTAGTCATTATGTGTGTTGTGTTGCAAAAGCAATGCTACAGTTATCGGAAATCTTGTGACGCTGAGAGGGTTAAGCCGTAGGTCCCTAGATACCTGTAGACCTACTGCTAGTACAGCAGTATCGTAGTTTTATGCAAGCCTTAAAACCCTAGGACCCTCCCTGGACCTACGGAACTAAAAACGGTTTAATTATTTTTTGTCTCGCTGAAAATATGGTAATGGAAAATGACCCAAACTCAGAGTCATGCAAAAAAATAAGTTTTTTTAATTATTTTACTTTGATCCCACTTGCAAGCTGTGTTATAGCTCGTTACGAAACATCCAAGCAAAGTACTAAAATAAGTACTCTTCGTTTTTCATTTCTGAGATATAAAGATGTTCCCTCCAAGAAAAAGACGATAAAGGGATATCTACGCACACATTCTCCCCTCACGGTTGGCCGAACAAACGTCGAGTTCTGCGCTGTCATCTTTTTTACCCTAAGTACCTGTTAAGGCAATGCCAGATAAGGCTCCCTTCTAAAAAATTCGCCCACTTTCGGAATCGTTTGCACTTTCCGTACGCGATTACGATGATGGCAACGAGTTTTAATCGAAAAACGGAAGGCAACCACATTCCTTTAATCCATTCCGGGGAGAGATCTCGAGAAAAGGAAAAGCAATAATCGCTGGTGATCAAGATTTTTGTTAGAGCTCGTAAAACAGACTTTTGAGTAAGAAACTCCAATTAAAAAAAGAAATTGTAATTTTCTATAATTTCCACACGCTGAAGCGCCATAACGAATAATTTATGGGAGGTTTACCTGATACGACTGGAATCATTAGAGATAAATAATTAAGGAAAATGTATGCACGCTTCCTGATTGTAAGAACCATAAAAATTTGCTCTTCAGTAGTCATTTCGTGTAATAGTTTATTTTCAAAGAGCATTTTTGAAAATTTATTAATTCATGCCATCATACAGAAAATACTTAAATGACATGCTGCCATACACTTACTTGACAATGCGAAAAAACGCAAAAACAGATTACAACACAAAAACAAATAAACGTAAATCGATACGATACCAATAAATGACATTTACATTAGATAACATAGAAGGAATATAATTTTAATTTTTTAAAAGTAACGAAGAATGATTCGCCAAAGATCAATGAAAATTTTCCAAAGGATGCCAATTTAGAAGTTGTGGCGCCAAGTCTTGGCTACTATGTAAAAAACATCCTAATCTGTGGTTGCTATATTGTAATGTGTGAAAACTTTGTTAAAAATATTTTATCAATTTTAAAATTTAAATTTCTTGGCGAGATCTTCAAAGTATGTCTTTTACTTAATTAGCACATTTTTCTATCACAGTAACTAGGTTAGGTAGTTAATTAACGTCGCACTGGTAGGTAGTTAATTAACGTCACACTGCAGTAACACAAAGGGCTATTGGCGACGATCTGGGATCAATTCCTAAGGGAAAGATTCATGGACAACACCAGGTAATTTTGAACCACGCTCAGATTGCGAGGTGAGCATCTGAGCTAGCACCTCACTCTCCAAACTCCCACACCATGTCAACGTGAGGACATTTGAGACCACCACAGATTTAACGTGAACCAGCCCTCATTTACACAACGGTCTTTTGCTGGACGGAGTTTCGAACTTGTAAATCCCCGGTTGTTAATCCGTTACTCTTAAAACTGGGCTAACGCGGTCCTTTGAGCAACTAAAATTGCTACTAAAATAGGACTTAAGGAGACATTTTTGCTACTATTTTTATAAACTTGATACTAATGCTACTATTTCACAAGTGCTTTGTCTGTGACAGCCCAGAAAACACCAATCTATGGGTTGAACAAATCCCAGGAAAGATTACATTGATCTAGAACAGTGTTTCTTAACCTGGGGTGCGAGAAAACCCTGGGATGCGAGAGAAGATTGCTTGATTCAATCGTTCTTGAAAATAAGAAAATAATTATACCTGAAATTGCAATACACCTCCAACAGTTGAGTGAATCATTTCATGGATACTTCACCACGGGAATTACTAGCAAAGTTCAGACATGGTTACTGGATCCATTTCTATTTGACCCAGATACGATGGACTATAGCGATTTAAAAGATGATCTTATTGAAATATGAGCCAATGCACGTATTCAAAGTCGAATTTGAAAAACTGAACTTAGAACAATTCTGGTGTACAGTTAGAACCTTATACACAGCTGCTGGCAAAAGCAGCATTGCAGACACTTTTACCATTTGCCACCATATACCTGTGTGAAATGGGATTTTCATCACTTTTACACATAAAAACAAAAGCCAGAAATCGCTTAAATGCAAGTGATGACTTACGCATGGCTCTTTCAAAAAGGGAGCCTCGCTTATAAAGTATTATTAATAAACAACGTAGCTATTTAAGATTGAAATATTGTTTTGTATGTAAGTGTAAATGTATGTGTTCATTTTTCAATAAATTATCTTGCAATAGAAGTAATTTCCTAAATAAAGAAATAGAAACACATTTTCCAAGGGGTTGCGAGAACTTGTTTTTAGATTAAAGGGAGTGCCTATCACTAAAAAGGTTAAGAACCACTGGTGTAGAACATCAAATCTGATAAGTCATGCCGGAAAAACTAGATTTTAGAATGGATGAGTGTAAATTTATTTCCTATTTCATTTTCGTTACCCAGTATAATGAAAAAGTACCATCCCAATAAAATATCATGTTTCTTTATTTTGACTTTTAAAAGATTTCGAAAGAAACATTTAGTTTTATTTCAGGTCTCAAATTCAGTTATCATGGTCGCAAAAAAAATGCATTCTATAGTAAATTTTTGTTTCGATCTAAAACTATAATAAACACACACACGCAGAAAGAAGCTCATGATAACAAAGAGGAAAACACATATCAGCAAATGCTTACAAATGAGAAAGTGCAGACTGAAAAATCCCGATAATTGCACACAAACAGAAAAAAAAACGAGCAACTCATAATGCACGGGAACGGTATTATGGTTATTCAATAGAGTCACCCTGGCGATACTCAACTTAAATCAGTTAAAGATAATGAGTTTTCTCATAGATCAGGTGAAGCACGCACATTAATCTAATGCTTTCAAGTTTCAGTCGTTAACACGAACTTTCGAGTGTCAGAAGTCGAGGTTAGCAGAACATCCATTTAGATGAAAAAGTATATTCCGTATTACGGCTTATTTTGTGCATCGATTGTGAGGTTCTAAGCTAGGTAAAAAATAAGGGGTTGTCGTAAAATGAAATTAATGTAAAAAATTATGCAATTGGATGTTTTTAATGACATCAGGTGGTTATTGTATGAAGTTCTGCTTCTACCAAGACTTCTAAAAACCCTCTCAGATAATTTTATAGCCTTATAGTTCATATAACAGCCTTTCAAAACGCGGATTGGTAAATATAGTATAAAAAGGTAATAAAATATTTTTAAAACTCTTGAACACCATTCTTCATATTAAACAACGAGGGAATATTGAAAGATAATTGATTTGCTTAATGTAAGTTTAAATAGCTTTTGTTACCATTTTGAACCGCCATAGAAAAAATACAAATAAATATATTTCATATATATTTCTTTTTATTTTTGAACTTAAAAACCATACCAATTTTTATTATGGTCAAGTTCAGGTCTCAAACTTTTAATACAAAGAAAAATGAACATGCACTAAGAAAAATAAACATTCACATTTTAATTCATACCAATTTCTTTTATATTTGAACGATGAACTTAATTTTCTCAGCAGCAAAAATTTAATTTTGAATTTGTGTTTTCTATTTTGTTCTGAATTAAATTTATATAATTTAAATACCAAAATCTTGTTTGTGTTTACTCATTATTGTATGTGTTTACTCATGATGCCAGAAATGCATGATTCGCAATATCCGTCTCAAGTTAAGGTACTATTGAAATATTTTAGGGTTTTTGTAGGCGTTTCAACAAATAGTTCCATTTCCTATTTAAATATTCGACAAGAATTTATTTTGAAAAGTAAAAACAAAGTACGGACACATTGTTCAAAGCTATCAGAAACTGTTAACTTAATCTGAAGAAAAAAATATTGAACGCATAAGAACATGTTTTTTTCACTTACGGCTGTTTTTTAAGTGTTGGTCATTGAAACGAATTTTAATGGTTCCATTACAGCTAGCATGCTCATGAATTGCAATGCTTTAGTAATTGGCGATAATAATCTGCTTTGTAGAAATATTTGCCAGCTTCGAGATGCAAAACCGACGCATTCAGTCCATATTTGGCTAGCAATTACAAATACAGATTCATAAAAATAAGTGCATTTTCTGACAAATCTTAAAAATTTTAAATCGCAGAATCACAACTCTTATAATATAAATACAAAAAAACGAATGTTTCCCCCAATTTCATCATTTGTAATGCAGTACAAATAATACTTTATGGAAGTTTGCAGTGATCTTTATTTATATTTGAATGGCAGTTAGGGAAAGTTACCAGGAACTTCATAAACTTCATGAATTAAGAGGAAGCAATTTCAAGAACGAAGATTTGTTTATCCTATACTTATCTGACCTCTCGGCCATCAGTCGACGAGTAGCCCGATGAAAATCTGAAGTGATAAAATATCCTTTAAAAACACCGTCTGCAGTATTTGTAATAGTATTGTCAATAATTCCAGATAAATTAATCCTTTCCAGATAGTAACCATGCTTACAAAGTATAGACTTGTGACATCTACATAATTGTCATCTGAACTCGACAGACTATAATTGAATGTCAACTTGGTATTTTAAATTGGTGATTCGGACGACGTTAAACAACGTAGTCTGACTTCACTACGTTGACTGAGTCGAAGTGGCGTAGATTTATAGCTATTTTGTGTTTGGAATCTTCTAAATATTGAGTTTCCCATCGTATAAATCATTTTATTTTCAAACCATGCTTTCATATGTGAAAGCATTTCATACAGATACATTATCCTTTCTTTATTGCATCTTTCTCCGTTTCCCGAAGGAGAACTTTCTGTTGATCCGAAGATCACACATTAATGGACGTTCCCCTCACAGCGTAATTCAACATCTAATAAAGCCTCACCCCTCTTCTCCTTTTCATGCAGTCAACAGAGCAGACAGAACAGAGGGGGTGCTCCTAGGGTTATTACGTCAAGGATCAATAAGATTTCCAGTCCGGCAAACTTTTCTGCCAGTCTGCCCGGACTGAGAGGGGTTTCCGGATAAACCCGAAAGAGGATTAAGATTTGTTGACTCATTACTCCCTTGATCACCCACACTTTGTCAGCTTCTGTAAGGATCTGGAATGGATACTGGTTGTGGAATAAGTAGACGTCTTTCGGTAAAATGTGTTCAACAAAATCTTTAAATGGTCGTGAGCACTCAGCTAGTGTATGTTCTTTTTATGAAATATATTACCAAGTGCTTTTACAAAGTAACGGTTAATTTTAATGAGATATTTCGAATGGAATTAATTTTGAATAATATTGATTGTGTCTGTTTCAAGTGGGTACAAAACAAATTTCGTTTGAAAATGTAATTTTAATGTTTAGTTTCCTGAAATGTTCACTAAAGTTTTCCTTGAATAAAATTTCTCAAAATATTTTATATGTTTAGCAGTACACTCAGCAGACTCTTGCTGAAATTATTAAGTTTCCTTGTGAAATGCTGAGCAAAATTCTATTGAAACGCTAAGCAAAGTTCTGGAGAAACTCTAAGCAAGGTTCAGACGAAGCGCTAAGCAAGGTTCAGACGAAACTCTAAGCAAGGTTCAGATGAAGCTCTAAGCAAGGTTCTGGTGGAATGCTAAGCAAGGTTCTGATGAAACGCTAAACACGTTTCTGGTGAAATGCTATTCAGGGTTCTGCTGAAACTTGTTATAGGTTACATAAACCGGAGTTATAATTTCTGTAAGATCATGCATATAGTTACGACTTAAAATCCGTTTTGATATTATTCAAAATAATTAATAAACCATTAAAAATAGCAAATGAAATGAAATTTGTATAATTAAATGCGAGTCTCGTATCCGTACATTCGCAACAGAAATGCTGGAAATCCGCAATATTTTCTAGGTTGCTGCAGTACCTTTAAACGAGTGCAAAGTTCCGTCTTTCTAGCTCAATAAATATTATTAAAATTGAATTTTATATTGAGAAAAAATACATTTTCGTTCGCCAAATTGAAACAAAATAAAAATAGGCCCTCTCGAAAATTACAATGGAACTACTCAGTAGCTCAAGATTCCATTTATTCTCACTTTTACATCCATTCATTTTATTCACCACCTTCTGTGAAGCCTAAGAGTCTCGAGCGTTCCTTTAGCATCCCACGTTCTTTGAAGCCAAAAGTGTCGTTGATAAACGACTTTCTTTAACGAAGTTTTAAGGTGTTCGCATTCGCTGACAAATGACCCTGGTTTCCCAATCCAGAGTTGAACATTCAAGCCGTATCAAACCTTATGCATACGGCGGCAGGGGAAGAGAAAACGCGAATCTAATTCTCTCTAAACATACTGTCTGAATGCGGATTGAAACATTCATTAATCCAACTGTCCAGCCTCATGACTTGGACTATTTGCATGGTGCCACTCATTCTCTGAGAGCCAAGGTGAGCTGGGTTGCTGGTTGAGACCAGTAAAGCAGCCTAGTCACAGGAGAATCAGCCACACTCTAATCAGCCCGCAATTCACTTATTGACCACAGCCGTGACTGCGAAATTCTCGCCAATTAGCGTCGCTTGGGCGAACGAATAGAATCTGAGTAACAACAGAAGGCTATTAGGCCTATCCTTAGCGAGCTCAGGTCGTCTTTCCCTCGGACAACGATTATTTAATTTAAAGCAAGCATAGGTGGACTCGCTGGGTCTTGACTATTGCATTACTGTTGAACCTGGGTTGTTAAGTAAGCCACAGGAATTGGTATACCTTTAGGATAAAACAATGTTTGCTGTTGGAATTTTTATACTTCGTCGGATCCTGAATAACAGTAGAAGGTTTAAATAAATAGCTCAAATCGCCTTTAGATAACGGTGATCGAAAATAAGGTAAACAGACGTGGATTCGTTGAGTCTCAACTATAGCAATAATGGTGAACATTGTTAAGACACGGGAATATGCATACCTTTAGAATGAGACCATATTTGCTGTTACAAATTTTATTACTCTATTACATAGAATATGAGTAAGAGCAGAAGGCTATTAAATCCATCTTTAGCTCAAATTGTCTCCTTAGGATAAGGGTTATTTAAATTAAACAAGCAGGTGGACTTGTTGCGTCTTGTATATTGCATTACTGATGGACATGCGCTCTTAAGTCCAAGAAATAAGTAGCCTTTAAGGTAAAACAATCTTTACAGTTGAAATTTTTATATTTCATCAAATACTGAGTAACTTTAAGCTATTAACCCTCCAAGTGGTTTCAACCCCGAGATACTTCGTTCATCAAAATCTGACCAATTTTACTAATGATGAGGTATCTCCACATCAAAATATGTATTCCCCATTTTATGATGACGAGATCAAGATCTGATCAGTTTTCTTTTAATGACGAGATATCTCATCCATAAAGATCAGGTCACTTTTGCTACTGATAAGATACCTGGTCGAAACAATCACCAGGAGGGTTAAATATATCTTTAGGTCAAATCACCTCTTTCGGATGTCGGTTATCTAATTCAAATCAAGCATATGTGGACTCGATTGAGCTTGTCTATTACATTACAGATGAAATAACTTCGTTAAGTTATAGTTCTTTATTTTAAGTAACTCAAATGAAGAGATGCACGTTTAGTTAAGCAACCTCTAATTTGATAAATACTTAACACAAAATCATACAGAGCAGAAATTAACTCATCGATATTTCCCTTGAAGGGATACATTTCCTTTCAAAGTCCAAACATCTATTTTTTTAAATGCATTAAAAATAATTTATAAGCAATTTAAAACGATCCGCATCAAATGTCGAACAAAAATTGAGCTCGCAGCAGTAAAAAAGTAATTGGTAATTTGACAACTGTCATCTTTTTAAAATGACTTCTGTCTCAATGGCACCTCAGGTGACAAAATGCAGCTGCCTAAATGACAAAATGGAGCTGTTGATGGAAATCCAAATGCTTATAAACATGTGGACGAAATATACCTCGCAGTAATGGATGTTATTAAACACGTATCTACTGACAAGTCATCAATCTAATTATGAAAAAAGTGTGGTGAAAAGACATCGAAAGAGCAAAGAGTGAAAAGGATGACAATGAACGTCTTACTGGCTCTATTAAATTGCTTCTTTATAAGCAGGAACCTTCAGATAATATTATGTACAGTACGTGAGTAAAATTTAAATTTTAAGTGGCATTTAATTTTTATTTCCATTTTCAGAAAACATTTAAAAAGCTTTTATAACATAATTACAAACCTGATGTGTGTGGTGTATTTAAAATTATTGAATTCTATGGACAATTTCAAGTGAGTTTAATACATTAGAAATTGCTTTTAACCGAGCTAAAATTTGATACTCTTGTACTTTTAATTTATCAAAATATTTAGGGCTCCTTAACCAACAAAATTATTAAAAGCGTTGCAATACTTAACCCTTTACTATTTATACGCTCTTATTTCACAGAATTGAGACATTTGGGTTCGTGTTTTTTAAAGTAATACCTAATTTATTTTATAAGTTCTTCCAAAAACTTATTTCATATATTAGTAAAAGTGAATATAAATAAGTAACAAATACCTAGAAGATCAACTTTTATAAAACATATTAATCACCATAATATATATTAGGTATACAATTAGTTTAAGTTACATGTCGTTTAGTTTGTCACTCTAAAGTCTTTTGCTAAATGAGAGCTAATTAGACCTAGGTAAGTGATTAGATTGTCTTATATTTTTGCATGAAAGATACCTGCTTTTCCTGAATTATCCAACTAAGCAATAGAGCTTCAAACAAAAATAAAAATTTAGCAGTTATTAAACGCTAAACAAATTTCTGTTCACACATTTTTAAACTCTTTACATTTTAAGTACTATCAATATTTATATTTGTAATAATTATTCTTGAATTGATATTCGAATCACTACAATTCTCATTCCAATTCTAAATTTCAATAACAAGATTTTTGATTGAACTACAATAGATATTCGAACAAAATAATCAGCCAAAATAATCAAATTTCAGGTACATTTTCATTAAAAGGAAAAGAACATTCGGAAATATCTGTAAGCTGAAGCTAGTGAACAGCAGCATTAACATATACTATGTAAAGCCTAATTATTTTTACCTACAGTTACACTACATGCCTTGCAACTGAATTGAAGCATTTTCCGAATACAAACGCTGCAATCGGAAGACAGCGGGCGTTTTGAACTATCGCTGTTTCAGAAACAGATAAGTTAAGGCACGATAACTTTAAAAGCCAAATTAAATTACACGTGTTATGAATACTAATGATTTTCCGGTGGGTTTGAAACGCTAATTCAGGTGCAAGCCATAGCGGGCATCAATGTTTGCATCTGATGTGGCGAGTTGCTTTTGGGGGAATTCAATTACAGCGGGAATTCAACAATTACACTGGCAATAATTTTATTGTCGTGCTAATGAGCGGGGAATGCAGTGCCTGCCAACTGCAATTGTCGAGAACGTTAATGATTTTCATTAAAATCTCTCTATACCAGCATCCTTTTGTGGTAGGTGATAAATTTCTCATAAAGCTATTAGCCTGAAGCGATGAGGACGCAGGGCGAAAGTGATACAAGTTCCTGTGGAGGAAATATTTGCATAACTAAATTCTCTTAAAATTCGAAGATAAAAGATTTGTTTCTAACAGTTTTCAGGTACTATGCTTGAAGGAACCATGAGTTTATTCAAATTCCCATTGTTTCCCACGTTAAAATGAATAACACTCGATACACTTTTTACAAAACCTAAGTATCATAGGCACTATTTTGTTTCACTATATCGTTCGTCGGCTTAGAGCAGAAATTCATTAACTGGCCAAAATGTTTCTTCACTGTACCGCTGTTTACCCTGAGTCACTAGATTTTCGAGTAGTGTAGCGTTGTATTTCCCCCACAACACAGACTAAAAATTACCTGATTCCATTGGTCAAGGTCGAAACTAATTCAGGGAAGACAGCAGGTTGCATATTGGAATTATGAGTGTAAATCCTAAGACTATCTATTAGTTTTAGGCCAAAAATAATTATAAGCATTTTAAGTTTTATTAACAGATTATAATATGAAAATGTATAAGCATATATGGACATAAGCATTTAAAAATGCCAGTTAATATAAATTTCTGCTTTAAACAGTCTATTTATACATTGGATAGTTATATATATTTTAAACAGCTACTTTCTGATAAAATTTAAATATGTTACACTGGCAACTATTTTTTTAATCTTTTACATAAAAACTTAACCATATATCTCTGGTTAAAACGAGCATTAGAAACTTGTGAACACTTCATAAAAAATTCAAGTGCTTACTATGATAATTTTTTAGAAAGAAAAATTATGTGACAAAAAAGTCACTTGAGAAATCAGTCATTAAAAGGCATTTAAGACTCCGGTGAAATGTGTTTACATCTTTAAAATATTAAAAAAATACTCTTCGAACAGATACAAAGAAAAGTAATACATCATTTTAAGACTTGAAATTTTTACTTAATTATAAAAATCTCAACATTGATTTTCTGATTACTTATTCTCCGGGTTCCCCCGAGTTACCCCCGGGCTATTTAGTCAGGATAACATTTTTGGGGTTAAGTGTTAGAAATAAAATTTGTATGACAAATAAAGATCTGAATCTAGTAGGAATTTTAAGGTTTTGTTTAGAGTCTTTATGTCACATTTCATCAACAGATTAATTTTCAAGAGATTGCATGAGAAAAATGGGGCTCATCTCAGTTTATACAATTACACAAATAATTTTAAATGACCGATAAGTCAAATATTTGATGATTAAATAACAGTAAATATTCAAATCTTGTTTTCCGAAATTTACTTTTTAATTCCACCACTTCAGATTCGTTGATTCGATATGTAGGTATGCGAAAATGTAACACACGTATGTAAGGGAGCAAATTAATAATCTTCATGCTGCATATTACCCAGAAAAATGATCTTTTGTAGATTATTAATTAATCTAATAATTTATCATAAATATATGCATTATAATATTTTATTCGTAAAAATGTATAAAAATAAGAAACCAATATTTTCTGGCTACTTAGGCCTCCAGAGATCCCTTCTGGCTACGCTAGACCAAAATGCCCTTTTGTTATATTTCAACATTAATCTTAATATAAAACCTCAAAATTAAATATACAGAACCATACAAAATCAAGACCATTAGCGTTTGTGATACGTATTATAACCGATTTATGCAAGTGAAATAAATACCGCCCATATTAATGCACGCGTTTTCCATCCACTTTACTTGGGGATGGAAATTAAAAAAATGCTAGTTATTTAATGGTTATGTCACATCTATTTACAACACAAATACTCTGTGTTATGTTTTAGCATTAATCTTAATATAAAACTTTATAATATTAAATTCATAAAACCACAATATAAAAATTTCAGGACCACAAGCATTTGATCTGCATAGGCCCTTTTATACAAAGAAAATCAATACCAGCCATATTAATGCACACCTAATAATTCATCCACCATACCAGGAGATAAAAATTCAAAAAAAAAATACCACCGGAAGAAAAGTTTTCAATTTTCCTCCATTCCAAATCTATAAGCACACAGGACCCATCCCCCACCTGCTTCACATTCAAAACAATCTCTACACATTTAATTCTTCGTAATGGAAAAAATCCACAACGTATAAAAAAAATCCCAATTTCATCCCCAGAAAAAGCCTTTCCCGATACTCCTACTGGAAGAAATAGTTTTCAACATCATTTGCATATCTAATTCCAAGTCAAATCTATCCCCACTTCTATCCCACACCCAACCTCCCGTAGATAGATTAAACGATTTGGTAGGTGACCGATTTTTTCCCGTTCGTCTTGGAATATCCCTCTGTAAATGAGTTCCATTGCAGCAATACCTTTGTTATACAGCACAATTTAGATATGCCTTCGACAGAATAAGGAGCATCAATATTCGATTTAAATTCTTATTTGAACAGTAATCTAAATGGAATTCTGACATTTCCGTCCTTATTTGTGTTCCATATAGTTCCGTGATTTAAAATATTCTTTCTGGGAAGATTATATTATTTGGTAAAGTGGGGCGTTTTGAAGTACGGGAATCTATGCTTCGGGTATAGCATAGGCTGGATGCTTATACCGCCATTTCGACAACCAAAAACAGGTTTCAGTTTTACCTGGATTTGTGAGTTGTTTTGAAAATATATCTTGTAATTGAATTTATCTAACCGCTAGGTTTTTCTAAATTCAGTTTCAACGTTCCCAGATGGTATGTTTTAAATATTTTTTAAATTTGAATTCTGACTTATAAACGCTTTTATTTAAATCTATTTCAATACAAACTTGCTTTTCATCGGTATATTCTTTATTGAAAATCCTGAATCTGAGGATTTGTGGAATTGGATTGGAGGGGGTTTTATGGCGCAAGGTCCAAAAGTGGGCAAGCTGTGCCAAACGCAAGACAGAACAGTCCAATAAAAGCGTAAAACATTTAAAAATAGGATTTGTGGGAATTTGAAACTATGCTTCTATGTATTTACATCCTGTAGTCGTAATTTGAAATTTTATTTGTGTTCAGTTAAAATTTTTGAACCATTTGCTTGATGTCACATTATACAAAGATATGAAAGAATCATACATATATTATGACTATAATATTCTACAATTTCTTAGATTCTTAATGAATTTTTATGAATATGGAAGTGGTTATTTTAATAGAGGAATAAACCCATTTCAAGATATTGATTTTAATTAAAAGCATTTAAAAAACCGGAAGTTGGCATAGTTGAAAAATAACTGCTCTTACTTTGTTGGCAAAGTATAAAATATTGTCTTTGGATTCATAAAAATGGAGTTTGATGAATAAAATGTAGTTAACAATTTTACAAAATTGATTGGTTGAGGTTTATGACTCAATAGTCATATTTGGCCAAGCTGCACCAAATAACGTCAAGTAAAAGGACATGCACACAAGAATACATCTGAGAAGGTATAGAAACTGCCCCACCTAAGGGTTTTGTACCCCTACTAAAATAACGCTTTCATATAAACTTTATATGAATAATGACTTTATATTATAGTCATTATTTATTTGAGTTTTGTTTCGCAATATTGCATGTAACGGTAAGCTTGCAAATTGAAGGCAAAATGGATGCTTTTCATTGATATAATACTTTTGCTAATCACTCTCATAATTCTAAGTAATAGGGTGGCAATATTTTATACGGTATATTTAAATTAACAAAATATTAGTCTTTCAATGTCGAATGGATATTATAAGGGTACTTTTAAGAAATTCTTTGGTCCACCCCACAAAAAAAGTTTCTAAATTGCATTTAAAATTTTCTGAATAAAGTTGGTTTGCTTGTGCAGGTTTTCATTGTACAAGGACCAAATTTGCCAATGCCGAGCTAAACATGTCAAAAATTTTTAAACAAAATTTAATAAATATAAAATTCACCGAAAAATGTTTTCAAATTGAAATTAGTCAACTTATAAAGTCTTAATAAATTTTATAGAATGGATAACAGTAATAAATAAAAAATAAATTTATGTTATAAGAATCTCCCAAAAGGTCTTTCAGGTTGGATTAAAAACTAAATCTATATATGATAAAGAGCTTTATATTCAGTCAACACGAGTTGAACAGTAAAATAACTATGACAAGTAAGCTCAATGGGGCAGGTTCTCCTAGTAATAAATGGATATGTACAATGCGTATGACGTAAGCGAAGTCTTGTCAGTAAAACTAATTTATCTACTGAGGTTCAAATAAAGCAAAGGTATTGAAGGCATTATTTCAGCGATATAACTGAATTACTAGGCAATTTCAAAAATGTAAAAATCATATATCCTTCAGTATAAAAAGGATTTCATACAAGACACAGAGTGCACAGATTGCCCCTCATTGAAAATTCGCTTACCGCCATCGCAATTCACCTAAACAAATTACTCCAGTGAAAATGTTTCATTTTTATGTTTCTACAAAATGTCTTACTTGAAATCTGGCAGCCTCGCAACAAAAGATAAAGCGAATAACAATTATTCAGAACCAAAATCCCGCTTTCATCTGTTACCATATCAAGCTTCACGCGGTTACCGTTGAGCATACATTTTAATGACCAGTTTAATGACCTTGCCCAGCTGTTGCCGAAAATCGCACGCGCAGCTCCAACAAAACCTCTACGGCACTCCCTCTCTTAGCAGTGAACTCTTTAAAAATTCTTCTCGGCGTTATTATGTATTTTTGCGGTGCGACAGTTTGTTGCTTCCTTCCAATTATATGCCACTTCGCCAGCGAGCGTATTAGCATACTTCGCAGAGTGAAAGGGATCGACGACGAGTTAAAATGCGGACAGGTGTGTTTTCTGTGGCTCATTTCGCTTGCTGCCTTTGCCGGTGATGGCGCCTTAATTAAGTTTGGTTTGAGGAGAGATGTTGGGCGCAAGAAGGATTTGTTCCTAGTGGAACTTTAATGAAGTTTTTAGAAACAAAACAACCAAAGTAAATTTATCCCCGCAATCTAATCTCAAATATGAAGCTCATTTATAACCCTCCTCGTGGTTTTCTCGAAGGTGTTTCGTTGATTGAAAAACTGACCAGATCTTGATGGACGAGATGTCTCGTCAACAGATCTAACTAGATTTTGATTTCGTCATCAAAAATTTATAAGCTGATTATAAAGCATCTTATCTCATGTTCACCAGAATAGCACAAACACGAATTTAGGGTTAGTAATAAATTTCAACTCATTATTAATCCTAACTCAACCACCAGGAAGGTTAAAACTTATTTTTCATCTTACCTGGTGGTTGGTTGTCTAAACGAGATGTTTCGTTAATAGAAGAACTGACGAGATCTTGATGGACGAGATATCTCGTCAACAGAAGAAAGCTAACTAGATTTTGATTTCGTCATCAAAAATTTATGAACTGTTTTTAAAGCATCTTATCTCATATTGACCAGAATCAAATACGAATTTCTAGTTAGTAATAAGTTCTAAACTGACGGTTCATTAGTATTCAATTTACATTCTCTCCAACTAGATATTTGCAATTCTTTAACTACGCAACTATTAATCGAGAAAACTATAACGAGCCGAATTATGTAGTTTTGTTTGGTTAGTGAATTTGATATGAAATTGAATAAGAATAATTAATCTATAGATCGTAGGAAATTATGAATAATCTATCTTTAACCCTCCCCGTGGTTGTCTCGATTGAATATCTCGTCGACAGAAAACTGACGAGACCTTGATGGACGAGATATTTCGTCAATAGAAGAAAACTTACCCTCGTCATCACGAAAATCAGCAATACCATGATGACGAGATATCTCGTCATTAGCAAAACTAGTGAGATCTTGATGGACGAGATATCTCTATAAAATTATTTGGATGGTTAAGATGGGATTGATGCGTGTTGCATACCTGATAACTTTCAAGAAAACAAATAAGATTTTTACGACATAAAAAGCAACGCAGATGCTCAATATATATAAATATTAGCTATTTGAGAAATAGTTATCCTGTTTGGGGTCAGGTGGCGTCTAAAAGAAGCTGTACACGGAAAATAAAGGACCGTAGGCGTAATATAAATTAGTTGCAGCAAATAGGGTTTTCTCATGCCTACAGACCAGATAAGGCCCACTCAATAGTTTTATCAATGGTCTCAAATTATCAACTCCTTGTTCCTATAGATACAATAATAGATAGATAGATATGTAGAAGCCTGTAGATCATGTATCTCTCAAGGAAAATCATAGGTTCGAAAAATGTAGGGTTTATTTTATTGAGTTAAAGTTCATATCGATGCGTATTATGGTTTCTGTAATGTCCAATGTTCTGTCTGATCCAATGAACAATGACCTCAAATTCCTAGCCCCTCGCGCCTATATATTCACTAGTGCTGCAGCTCTGAAACCTATGTTAAAACCTCTTTAACATATCCAAATAATCAGGTCATACTAAATTTCTTAATAAAGGAATTTGTTACTTGTACCCTTCTTCTCTTATCAGAAGCCGCAGTTATTTCTCTAGATTTATCATTAAAAGAATCATTTTCAAAACTTCATACCCAAGTTCATTCCTTAAAATCGTCACAAAAATGCATTTTAAATGAGATTTTACTGTAGGACATGAAAGACTGCATTCATGAAATATGTTAAAATAATCGTCTGTACACCCAGATAGATATAGTTGCATGGTTGGTTACCTTACCATAAACTGAGAATGTGGTTTCTCAATGATTAATTTTTTCAAGTGATAATGCTACGGTATTCTATATTATTAGTTAGGTTTAAATACTTTTAAACAGGCAGGTTTTGTTTCCATAAAACTTTTAAGGTTTTAATGTCAAATAAGAATCGCCTATATCTCGCAGGTTTCTAGCGCTAGTTTACATTAGCTATGCATCCAATATCTATTCAGTTGTGGGAATATTGTTTGATTTGTTGCTCTACGATAATGTTTTGATAAAAGAAGGTTACTTATCCAGATTCAACACTAGGAGGATCATACTATATACATACAGATGAATCGTCTTCGTAAAATGAAATTAAACAGGCGTATTTACAACAAAATGGGGTCGATTAGTAAGAGGAAATATTTGGGTGGGTTATCTAACACCAGTTGGACGGCAACGGCTTAAAATGGCCGAATGCAATGTTGAATAACTACCATCCTCATTTTAAATTAGAATACTTCACGCATACGTACATTCATATATGAGCCACATTTGTCCTCGAATTTTCAGGTAGTTTTAGGATCTACAGATTTTCTTTTTTTCCTCTACGTTTTTATGTTTAGTCTATACCTCTAAAACTTTCCAATGCTCTTTTCATACAACACCAATACTCTCTTATTGCATTCCATCGTTTAGTCTTCATAGGGGTTCTTTCAAATTCCAAAAGCGTTCAATTACATAAGAGTGAAATATTTTGTAAGCAGGTATTGTTGGAATGCATAAATAACTATATTCTTTCTCATAGAAGTGGATTCTAAAATATTACGATTTCAAGTAAAGAATGTTTTGACAAATGAACTTAATTTAATACAGAAATTAGTAATTTATTGTTTAACTTAATTCACTGCCTGGGTTAAGGCAAGAACACATTAAACCATTATCTATTGTATGGTACTATTCAAACTCCATGTTATCAACACAAGCTAACTATTCGGTTAAGAACTTTGACACGACAGTTATTAGTAATGCATAATCAGATACAATTTGAAAATCTGGCTTTTGTGTTAAGTATTCCTTTCACTGGAAGGAAATAAAAGTAAAAATTGTGTTTATAGGAAAGTAGATGTATTGATCTGTAAAACAGGTTTTACGACACGGGTATATTCATTGCGGGGAAACAAACTAAACAATCTACGATTATGCCGCAGTACTTGTCTTTAAAACTTTTTATAAACACTTTTAAAAACATAGTTTTAAGTTATATGCATTAATATGCATAAAAATTGTGTAGTAAAAATATTTTACTTATATAACTAGGTGTAGAATATTTAGAAAATGTACAAATAGAAATACAATTAATGCAACGGAATAAACGAATCTTTTCATCTTTGCTTTCTAACTTAATAACACAATTTACCTTTAATTCATGATTATTGAAATAAAAGGGAAATACGCATACTAAGAAAAGAAAAACTTAAAAACTCTCGGAATTTTGTCTCATAAATTACAGTAACCTGCTATAAAAAGCTTAGGTTACGAAATGCATTGGGGTTTGATAAAATATTTACAGGAATAAAATACTCTTAAAATATTCAATAATAATTTAGGAATATTGAAACAATTGCCATATAAATATCAACGCATTTTATAAATTAAGGTTGTTTGGGTTTTATGAAAGCAAGAGCCCTATTTGGTCAAGCTTCGTCAAACAACGTTTGCCATTGAGATTGTAATGTGTGAGATTGTAAACTAAGATTTACCTAAAATCATACAATAAGTTTTCTTGGGGTATAGTTAACATTTTTTCATTCAATAGCTAGCATTTTACGATAAGAATCTAAAAAGATATATATATGATGGGATATTTCAACTGGTTTCTCGTAAAAATCAATACAATATATTTTGTTGATACATTGTTTAGTATATGTTTACGTTTGTTTATATGTATTTTGTTTTGTTGGATAAATATATTCTGAAAAGAAATAAGCGAGTAAAATGCAGAGTCCCAAATTCATCCTTCAATTAAGTTAGCCTCTCATCTTATTTCACCAAATATTCATATGATCGAAAATTCATCTCTTTAAATTTACATTTTTCACTAACCACGTTAAAATCTTTGAGTATTGAAAAGCGCAGGAAAAATGCGCTAATGTAAGCTAGAATTCAGCTTGCATAATCACTCCCTGTGATATGAATACAACCCCCGTGATCCATAATAATCCTTTCTTCACTTTAAAACTCACTATTCATTTATTTATTCATAGGCTGAAACGAAAACACAAAAGACGTTGTTTCAGTGGAGAGAGATGCCAGCCTTAAAATCATTTTAAGGGACGTGTGGAGCCTTAACGTCTTTCTGAAGATTAAACCCTGAAAGCAAAACAGTCACGTCCCTGAACGTCTACAAAGTATCGTCTTTACGCATTCCGCATTCGTAGTACCCACGTAGGAGATCACAATGGAAGGGGCTAATTACTTTTACAGGAGCATCTTCCTTGCTTCTGCAAAAGCATTTTGAAGAAGGATTTGGTATCGGGTGTATTGAATAAACACAAAAGCATTTACAGACTAAGCAGATTCTGAAAGCATGTGTAACTATTAGCAGTCAAACTTTAAAAGCTTTTAAAAATGACAAATGAAGTTGAAAACACTAAAAATGATCTATAGTTATTTAGGGGGTGGAACAAATAGTCCACCATCATCAGAATCAAAGTAAACATGAGGAAAACTGGTTTATATAACTTATCTTTGAATTGTTAAGAGATACACAATGAGTTTTAAGAATTTATTACAAATACAAACATATGCATTTACTTTCACTTAATGATCAACAAACAAATGTACTTAAGGTTAAACTTGAAGCCCAAAACCTGAAAGGATATACATTTACTAACCACGGGTTTTAAAATCCCCTCAAATGTTGTAGATTCGTAAATTGAACTTAATTCTTAAGTTCAATTTACGAATCTACAACATTTCAACAAACAGAATTTTGCTTTCAAACTTACCAAAATCTAAGGCAAGTGATACATTGTCCATACAACGCTAAATAGACATACGCATGCGTACCGACATGTTTTCTGCACAGAAACGGATACAAATGCACATGTCAGATGTTTTGTCGTATGTCCGATCAATGTGCGACTTGACTTACTGTAGCATTTGTACTTGCTAAACAAACTTTCTATTTCGAATCGCATATACGTAACCAGTGAGGACACATGCGTAGTTACGTTCGGCAACTTGCGGTCTTTCTTGCCTGATATATACCGATTTTGACCTTTATGACCAATAGGATATTTCAAACGATTATTTCAATCAATACAGATGTGTTTATTTAGTCATTGAAAGTGCGATGTAGGGTGAGATAATGAATTTCGTAATGCTCAGACTTTTGGACCTTGAACCGGAAAACTCCAAACCCCAACTAGTGAAGCTCAAGTATTTAAATTTTAAATAAATTAAAACTGAAATCATAAAAAACCAATGCACAGAAACAACAAAGAAAATCGCCGTAAAACCGCGGAAAGATACAGAGAATAAGCCCTTTCTTGAAAAAGAAAAGGAAGTTTCCTTCCAATTACCAGGTATTGCCACCCTAAAACTAAACTCACTGACCTAAATCACGGAGAAGGATCGCGAAAGAACCCCCGAATTGTGTGAAAATGAAATGTACCTTACTCCTCTCCAAAAGTAAGCCCATTTTATTAAATTCGCCAACATTTTTGTTCGCTTCTGAAACCAGAACCTCTCGAGAAATTGCCTTTCACCCGGGTAAAGGGAATGTAAATTAAACCAGTTCGTCAACATCATAGCGAAAGCGCAAACCACTTCTGAAGACTTTCATTCCTAAAAGTCACTATCTTAAACAATGCTGAATGGGAGGCAGGAAAGAAAGACTGGAGGAGAGGCTCCGCAATTTTCAACCGTCCTGACGTTTATTAACGGTCTCATTACATGGTATTTGTGCTTCATACATTATGCAGAATAATCCTGGGCTTGTGTTCTGGGAAAAGAGGACTAAGTCTCAGTCCAGAGGCAGCCCCGAAGTGTTTGCCAATGCTTCGAATCGAAGGAAAATCGTCACGATTGTGAAGCGTAATCGGTGGCTTAGGATTTCGAAATCTATCACATTTACGAAGGCTTTGGTTCTTGAAGATTTTTGTTACTTTTCGTCAATAACTTTTTTAACCTCTAAGGGATTCACACGCATAGTTCCACCTTGAAAACTTGTAGTCTTTCTTGCATCGTATAACAGTTTTGACCTTCTTGATCAATATTTCCTTGATAATCTTTTCTGAGATTATTTCAACCAATCTACTATGTAGTCATTTAGTCATTATGAGTTTTTGCGGGGAAGTTATACTATGCTACTTGAAAATCTCGTGGCTCTAGAGGGTTAAATCATTAAAGTGAGGAACAAACCTTTGATGATTTCAAAGCCAAGACACGGAAATATTGAATTCGATTGTGATTTTAATTGTTATACACATTTGATTGCTTAACACATTGGAACGGGCGGTTTGTTGGGTTTTATGGTGTAAGGGCCATATTAGACTGAGCTATGCCAAACAATAACTGACTTTGGTAAGTAAATGGATAGACACATAAAGATAGTTTTACTGGTATATAAGAGAAAAATACACCCAGAACCCATTGAAGTGAAATGGTGGTTTCAAGTAAACTTTTCAGACGCTGTCTTGAAAAATCATTACAAGTTTGATGGGCGATAAAATGTCTAAACCTACCAATAGAAATACAGGGACTAGAATTAACATAATTTAGTCTATACCACCTACAGAAAAAGACCTCAATGTTGCCAACAATTTATTTAAAATTTGTATGCCATAAAAATAAAAAGTCAACATTACCAGGTTTTCTTTTTAATAATAATGGTCATAAGCATTTAGAATAAAATTTTACTTTTGGTCGATAAATCTGGCGGGGTTTGTGGCTCCACTGTCAAGATTTGTTAAACGAGGGTTAATTACAACCGATAGTCTCAAGTTCCACGGCAGACACTAACAAATGTTTACCGAAAGAACGATTTGTTCTCCTATGAGGAATCCTATGTCTTCGGAAGGAAGTTGTGATTTTCAATGGAGAAATGGACCGAAGTCGTGATGAGTCCTCCAGGTATTGCATCCGTGAGACTTTTGAAGCTTCATTTAGCGAAATGAAAAACTGAAAGTCAAAATAAAGTATTACTTTACGCATACCATACCAGCTTCGTCTCTAGAGAGGTTGGTTGGTTTTATGGCACAATGGCTAAATTTGGGCAAGCTGCGCAAAACAAGACACAATATAGAGTAATTATGAAAAGAAAGGATGGAGTGGAGAAAGAGAAGGATAGCTTCGAAATCCTGGGGTCGCGACTCTCATGTTTACCAGAAGCAGTAAACCCCATTAGATATAAAGGAAACACGAACCATCACATAGTCAATTTTCGTTAGAAATGATGCTTTCACTTACTATCAGTGATATGTTTAGAAGGGGAAGGGCCAGACGGCGTGTTTCTAATATTAAACAAATGCTGAAGTTTGCTCAATCTATGCAAATCAAAAATTTGTTAAACCTATAAGTAGAAAAACGTTGACAGATCTCAAAATATCTGCTAACAAAGAGCTCATTTAGCATTGTAGCATTTCGATCGGTTTCTGAAGCAAAGAATCGAAGCTTGTATAAATGACTGCCTTTGAACGGGAAGGTATGGGTCAAGACAAAACAAGACCAGTAGCTTCATGCTAGGCTTTTTATCCATTTGCCTAAAAGCAGGGGAATATTCTGGGAAAGTGCCCATATGCTCTAACCTCACCGAAGTATATTTATTTACAAATGCCAGGCATTTTACAATTAAGCAATTGGCTTTCTTACTTCCCATTATTATCTGAAAACAACCAAAATCATCAAATGCATTAGACGCGTCTAAATAAAAAACAAATTAGCTATTCATTGGTCGTCCAGAATTACATGAAATACAATTAATCCTCCATTAGTCATGGGTCTTTTTTAAGAAATGGGATCGCGGTGCATTTTCGAGGTTCACGACGCTTTCTTTAATAGTTATAGAGCCACATTCATAAATTAATAATTTTACATTTAAACCATTATGAAAAAGAAAACCTGGTAACTTTGACTTTTTATTTTTATGACATACAAATTTTAAATAAATTTTTGGCAACACTATTGGTTTCACAACTTGTCATATAGCCTATTTATTTTAACTCAAACTCAAAAAATTTTTGTTTGCTCTAATAACTTGATCACCCATTATATACAATATTCATATAAAAAAAATCATACGTTTATTTTAGGACATGCTAAGAAACCCAAACATCAAAAAACGCTTTTTTAATTTATAAACAATATATTTTTTGATTATTCTTTTCATTGTATAACATTGAAAAAAGTCACCATCCCCTATCAGGATCAGTGCGATTTACAGAAGGTTAAATGAATTCTTAAGTTCACCTCTATAGAGGGTGCAACGCAAAGTCCGTGCCCGGCCTTTATTTTCGGAACCGTTGGTCGTATATACTTCCAATTACAAAAACGTTTCACATGAGGTAAACATTCATGTTATGATATTTTGAAATTTAAAAAATCAATTTTGTAAAAATTACAAAATCTAACTTTTTATACAGTCCCCCGTTCCTTATAGTGATATTTAGTAAAAGTTTACACTCATCCTAACAAACGTAACACAAAAAGTTTCACTTCTGTGTGACAAAAATTGACCGAGATATTTAATTTCAAAGTTTGGGATTTTTTCAGATTTGTTTTGCCTTCATTGAGGGGTCGGTTAAAATATAACTTAGAATAATTCGAGATTGAAATCAGAGTGCAACGCCCATTTTACGGCGAAAGGGGGTTCCCCGACCATAAACGATGGGTGCATGTATAGTAAAGTGGACATGCCCGATTCACTGAAAGCGGTTGCAGCGCCCCCAGTGAGGAAAGTTTGGAAATCTAACTCCGAAACTAAGCAATATAGACAAAAGATGTTAATTCGAAAGTTGTAGACCATCGTCGAATTATGTAGAAACGACACCCTTAAAATGAAAAATGCGCAAAAAGAACCGGATAAATGGCAGCGGAATGCAAGCTACCAAAGGCGTTGCACTTTGATTTCAATCTCGAATTATTCTAAGTTATATTTTAACCGACCCCTCAATGAAGGCGAAACAAATCTGAAAAAATCCCAAATTTTGAAATTAAATATCTCGGTCAATTTTTGTCACACAGAAGTGAAACTTTTTGTGTTACGTTTGTTAGGATGAGTGTAAACTTTTACTAAATATCACTATAAGGAACGGGGGACTGTATAAAAAGTTAGATTTTGTAATTTTTACAAAATTGATTTTTTAAATTTCAAAATATCATAACATGAATGTTTACCTCATGTGAAACATTTTTGTAATTGGAAGTATATGTCTACGACCAACGGTTGCGAAAATAAAGGCCGGGCACGGACTTTGCGTTGCACCCTGTATATACGGGCATTGATGTAATCATGTACAGTAAGAAGAAAGTCAGCTCAATGACGATGACATACATTTTATTTTAAAAACAAAACTACATACTGAGATCAATTTAAATAGCGTAAATGAAAGTTTTGTTTCATACAACTGAAACATACTGTGAGAGAAAACTGGACCATCCTCGAAATTATTTACTCTGAATATTACTCTCTGAATGCTACTATCTGAAATACCCTGGATACTACTCTCTGAAATATTCTGAATGCGTGTCTACTTACTTTAATATTCTTAAATCACATTTAAAAGCTTAAATAGCATTTCACGACAAATACTGCTACCGCTGCAACACGCAAACTAAAAAGTAGTAACATCCCTAAAAGTAATTGATACCCGTCTACCTCGGACGACACTCCGGCAAACTCCTTATTTGTCCGGCTGTCACGGATTTCCTTCCCCTCTCTTTAAAGAAATACTCCCGGCGCTCCCAACTAACCGGACTTTTCCGGATAGCAGGGATGCGGAGAGTGTTCAATCAAGCTAATGGCACCAGAAGTATCGTTGGAAAAAGAAGCAAGTTTTCTTGAAGGAAACCATGAGTGTCTCTTACACGTGAAGGCTAAGAAGAAAAAACTTGATGTAATAACAATAATACGGAGCCGGCGGCATGTATGGCAGCATACGTGGCCGCGGGAAGCCAGAAGCACCTGTGTTTAAAAATGTATGACACCAAGGGAAACGTCTCTGGCCTGGCATCTTAGCTCGTAAGACGGAGTGCTTCGGGAGGCCTGGAAAGCTTTAAAAGTGTTACCTAAGGAATGTTAAACTACTCAGAAAATGAGTGAAGAAATAGCTTCGCACACAAAAACACATGCTTTTCTTCCATGAAAATATATCAATGCTTCTGTACCCTTTTTCAGGTAATTATCTGTTTATATTCACACGCAAAATAACATTTTAACTGGGAAACATGTCGGTTGGATTCTATCCCATGATAACTTTATATGCATTTATGTATGTCTACATCGAAAGTGTTTAGTTACCAGTTAATGTTTTAGTTACTCTTCCTGGTGGCTGTCATTATCTTGTTATTAGAAAATCTGACCAGATCTTTATGGACGAGATACCTTATCGAAACCACTTGGAGGGTTAAATAATTACACACGAAAATTTTAATTAAGAAACACGTCTAATTAAGTTCCGGTAGTATTCATTAAATAGTTAATAGTTAAACAGTTCAATTACTTTCTATGCAAAACAAATTTACTATTAACATATTTTTGATTAAAATTCTTGTCATGCTCTTTTAATGTAACCCTTTAAGCACTCACCTTTGCGATCATGTAGTACCAGTAGTAGGGTTTGCAAATTACCATTTTCATTACCGGTTAGTTACCAACGGAAATTCCCAATACCGGTTTTCCGATTTTAAATTCGAAAGTTTTCTTAGCGAGCTGTTTTTAAGCACATTTCCGAAATAAGCCATTAACTGTATAATGGAGCATTCAATAAAACACATTAACCTGCAAATAATTGCAAAAATTTAATGCGCTATTTATTTACTTTCAACAATTAGTCTGGAATAGAAAAGAAATAAGTTTTCACTTCCAACAGAAGATACCAAAATGGTGAATTAAACCAGATGTACCTAAAATTATTGAACAAAGGGCCAGATAGGCATATTGAATAGCTTACCACCACTGATACACATCATTTGCAACTACTGCCGTCCAATCACAATTGATCCCTGAAGTGCGATCTTAAAATAAACCTAAAAATAGTAACATCATAGCCAAGAAAACTGGCAATGATGATTCCGTAACGACAATTTTCACCAATCTCTAAATTCGGTAAAAGCTAGAAATCATTACCGTATTTTAAACCCTAATCGGTAGGATTTATATATTTACCTTACAGATTGTAAGAACCAATAAACGCATGCATGACATGTATGAAAAAAGGGTTCAGATCCTAAATTCATAGCACTTTAAATTGTCTAGTAATTTGATGAGGAAAATTATTAATTTGGCTTAGAAATTAAAATTGAAGTTTCCATTTACTCGAACCAGATGTTTTCTTTATGTATCCAAGTGTATTTACTGCACTATTTAATATTTATCAATAAATAAAAATTGCTTTCCGTTAAGGATAAATTGAGTTACGTATCTTTCCGACGATCAATAATCACTAGAAGTCATGGTTTTAAAGTATGGTAAATGACAGGAGCATGCAGTACTTTAAGAGAATTGAGGGGAATTTTAAAACTAAGATACACTTGAGTAAATGCACTTTTTATGCAACTTTTTATTTCATGTTTCAGAACTATTCCTCAATTATAGTCCAAGAATATTCAGAATTCGTTACAGACAATTATCCTAGCAGACAACAATCACACTTGTTCCAGACATAAATACACTTAATGTAGTTTGAAATATTCTTTAAAATACATTTTAAAGTATTCGTAGTTTGTTTAAGATACTTTCACCTTGAGATGCAGATAACATAATTACTTCCTCTGTTTTACGTAATAATCGATTTTAAAACATTTATATTGAACGATAGGAAACTATTTGTATTGCTCTTACTGTTTCAAAGGTTTTAAATTTTGAATTTTCACATAAAACATTTTATATGAATATGTACTTGAGATATGTCCTTGAACTAAATTAAAGAAAAAGATTTTAAATGTTTCCTCTAGAAAGAAAACCCAAATACTAGGAGAAATACGTAAATCTCTATATATTTCAGTAACCTAAGGTGGCACAGAAATTGAGGTTACTTGTATATTGTTAAAAGGTAACTAACTTACGGATATGAACATATAAAATCAACCACTAATGGATTCATTCCCCAATTTTACCCACACGTTTAAATGTGTTTGATTTAGCTATGTAGCTATAAAATACTGTAAAAAATATTTAGAAGAGCTTACAATTGTAAATAATTCTTTCATATTCTTTAGGAGTCTGATGACAAAATAAAACTAGAAGATGAAACTCAGTGAAGAGAATGTATGCAAACTCAAAAATTGACTTAAAGTCAAAAATACTGAATCCTCTTTGATCAACTGAATGTGATGCAATTGAAGTGGGCTTTCTGAAGCTAACTGTGGTAAATTGTCTGAAGTATGTACCTTCTCCTTTACACTTTATTGGATATAGGAATTAATCCCAGTTAAAAATATACAAAATTTTAACATTGTATTCAATTTTATTTTATTTAAAGGAACGAAACATGCATTGCTATGCTCGCAAAATATGCATTCATTGCTAATAATGTACGTAGATAAGAAATTAAAACTAATAATTTTGCTTCTTGGAAGCAAAATTGAGCTTCCAACTCTGCATCAATTTTATTATTTTACTACTTCCAAATTAATGTTTATCGATTCCTATGATTATGATCAAATTTGAGCTTTTAAAACCATATAATAGAAACCCAATTGATCCGCTGAGTTAATTAGAACAGTCCGAATTTCTCAAATCTTAATCAAAAACCGAAATAGCGGGTACCTAACGCGCATCGAAAATACCGAACCACGAACAATTGCTTTGAATTAAATGCTCCTTAAGCCTAGAGTAATTTTCTGCAGCTACGGCGGGACATTTAATTAGACTCCAAATCCGACTTTGAATTAAATTCTGAATGATGCTATCGAGCATTATGTCACATGACCCGAAACGTCAGAATTCCATTAACATTCTTGCGGCAAAGGAAACTAACGGTGTGAAAACCGCATGAGGTGCACGAGCCGGGAATCTTAAGATTGCAATCAAATTCAAAGCTGCCGAGAAATAGATTCTTAAAGTAACGGATTTGCAGCCGAGCCTTCTGGTTCTACATTCCATATACGAATCAGAATTTGAATAGAATGAATTCCAGGAAAATGAATAGATTGATTTTTGCCAATTTAAAAAATATGACATTCGCATTTGTTTCGATAATTAAGTACGTAGCTTTATTTTTGAATTATATTCCAGAAGATTTCTATACACTGATTATGTTAAAATATCTATTAGGCCCTAGGTACAAAGGCGAATGATGGTTCATCGAAATTATTTAAGTGAAAGTTAGATTACATCTTGAGCGTGGCACGTTAATTTAAGTGTTTGAAAGTACAAATAATTTTGTAATACATTATATCTTTCGTGTCAGGGAAAAAGGGGTTAAGTCTGCATTTTGGTAGGTCCAAAGCCTCAGGTGCATCAATTTAAGGAATAATTTAATATGCTTAAAATCAAAACTAAATGAATCTACTAATCTAAATTACAATTTTTTGTATAATGTTATGCTTTTTTCTTGCTGACTATTTGAGAAAGCGTGAAATACTAAACTTACGATTCCGAGAAGTACCCATTTTGACTTAACCTCTTCTGCCCTGACACGGAAGATATGCTAAACCTTTTAATTTGAAGAAAAATGATGACTATCTAGATTAAGGAATGACTTTATTTAAGAAATTGGTAGATCCCAAAGATTTTCGTGGTTGCGCTAGATTGTGAAACCACGACATTCATTCTACGGAATGTCGTAAGACTCGTTAGACAGTAAAGTTAGGGCCAATGCAAATAAAAATGTCCATATAAAAGGGAATTGCAGTACAAACAAACCAGACGGGAAACGGTGTTTTACTTCCACAACCAGATGATCTTGCATGATACAGATTGGAGTTACCGTAAAATGTAGTTTATCGCCGTTTAGGAGACGTTTGGTGTTTAATATAATTGGTTCTAACCAATCAATTTCCATATATCAATTAAGACTTAATTCTTTGGAATTTTTATTGATGGCATGCTGAAATTTCATTCGAAAACGAAGCCAAGTGACGTTACGTTCGGAATACGTGCAAAAAACACGTTCCGCTGCATTTACACTATCGCCACCTACTTTAACTTGACAGAAAAAGCCTTTCATGCTTGCTGACTTTAATTTCTGCACAATAGTGTATCCTCTAGTACATCCCAGTGGAGATTGTAGACATACATCCCTAAGTGAGTGCAGTTTAATTTTATGTTCCTATCTCCATTTAAAGTTTGTACAGGAAGTTTTGGAACACCTCGCACACACAAGGTAGATTACTCTATCTTGTATATTTTGACTGGCACCTTGCATAACAGCACATAAAAACAGACATGTTGTATTAGATAACACTCAGTGATTGAATCCAAATTTATGACTCCAGTCATCACTAATTAATCTGATCTTCCATTGTATTCCCTATACTTGTAATAAACACTAAACGTAAACATTATTGAAGAGTCTTCTAAAACAGCAAGTATCGATTTTGAAGTATTTCGTTCGCTCACAAAAAAGTATAAATTCTAATTTTACATCATACTACATGCTGCACAATTCTTAAACATTATTTTCACTTCATTTAAGTTACACATAAAAAGGGTTTTACTGTTCACTTTAACATACTGTGTGATTTTGACATCAATCGACGTTTTAAATTTCAAAAAAATTAATTTAAACTCGTAGCATACTTATTTGACTAACCCTGTTTTACAAATTTTTAAGTACGACTTCAATGTGCCAACAAAACAAGTGAGCACTTCACTTCCATTTCATAGGTTGCTTCCTATACTTTAAATAACTTCATCTACTATTAGTGATTTTCTATTAACCTCATCCAGCTCAGCAATCCTTAAATGAGATATGAACAGGAATATCAGTTCCTCTCCTTTCACCCTTCTCTCCTGACGAGCCCAGAAGTTGTTTCATTACGGAAAGTACAGGAGGTCAAGATGCCTCGGTCATAAAAAGGCCCATATTACCCCAGTGAATGGTTATGATAACTTTCTTTTTCCCACCTTCTTCCTGCTACAGTTTCTCTTCACGCCAAGAGTAGGAAAACCGACGAGAAGTAGTTTCCTGAATGAGAAAAAAATATTTCCGAGCTCGCACAGAAAAAAAAGAAGCCCGCTCGGCTTGCAATTTAATTAGCCCAGCAGGTCGATTTAGCTGTTAGCGCCGTGTAGCAAAGAAAGCACACTCAGGGTAATCATTAGATGGGAAGTTTTTATACGAGGATAAAAAGTTCAAAAAATTCTAGTTGGCGACTGGGCTCTTGTCTAAATGGCGCCGATCGAAACCGTCTCGCCAAGATGTGGTCAATGGCTGTTCTGTACTCCAGGGGTCGGGTTGCTTTTGGAAATTGGGTAAGATAATCAGACTTTACTCAACAGATTCACTTTTCTTAATTCTGTTTGGTTAAGTTTTTCAATTTTCCCTTCAGGGAATAATTGCAACCAGAAAATGGGGATATTCCGTTTTTGCATTTTATTCGGGAATCAAATCCGTTTTTTAACTTGTTTGTGGAATGGGCGAATCTCGAAGGCCAAAGGCAAATATAATTAGCCTGGGGTATCAAAACCTTAATTTCTTACGCCCATTTTTTTTTAATTTGAATTATCTCAAGTTTCGTTTGATGTAATTGATTCGGGTGTTTTTCTTATACATTCTAGGGTCCAACAACACAATACATTTAGATGGAAATTGGCATGGCAAAGTAAATTGAAATCAACTATAGAAAGGAAGCAATTTTATTTTTTGCTTTCAATACAAAACATCCAAAAGTATAAAGAAATTGTTTTAGAGTTCCTAACTTAGTTTTCAATTCTGAAAACAACGTTTATACGAAATTTATGTTATACGCTTACGTATAAACGAAATATTTGTTTCATTTGTCTCTGAAAGCTGTTTTGCTACACGAGTGCTAATTAGCCCAGTAGCTACGACTTAAAGTAACGACATCTTGGATAATCCACCCAAGAAACATTTTATCAGGAGTTGACAATTCACTTTTTTCGAAATTATAAAGACAAAATAAAAGTTTCGTGCCTGTTATATTAAGTTATTGCATATTTAGTCACATAAAAATATATTTTGAAGTAGCTAATATGCATAGAAAACAATCTTCCACTTTTCTGTAAGAAACGGTATACTAATATACAACGTGGTTATAAACAAATTTTTACTAGCAGAGTAGAAAGAAGTAATGGACAATATTCATTTCAATTTGGTGTATATACTTTCCTGATCATCAAATTTTGATGCCTCAAATCTTTTAAGGAGATTTGTTATAGTCGGGACATTTTCACATGATTTTTAAGTAGAGCAAAACGTCTACTTTTGAGATTTAAGTACTTTACTTAAGTTAAATATGTATTGCGTGATCCGATGATGCACTGTAACTAGTCGCTAATTTATTACTTATCTAATATGGATACATGTTCAAAACTTCCTGTATAAACTCTAAGGGGAGGTTTGGAGCAGAAGATTAAATTGTTCAGATGGGATACATATCCCATACAGGAGATAAAAAAAGTAGTGAGTAAATGTAACCTTTTTTCAGGATTATGACCAAAACTAGTAGTAACGTGACCCTTACTTTCGTCTATCGGAAGGTCTTTTTCTGCCTTTCAACCTATTATTCTATTTCCTAATTACTCTTCCCTTTTAAGATATTTTTTGCTTTAAATTGTTGGTCTTGTGTTTGGCACAGCTTGGACAAGCTTGGCCCCTGCTTGTCTAAGCTGTGGCTTGGATGTGACTTAAAACTACGAAACCGCTGTGGCATAAAACTGCAAAACAACCAATCGAATAACTAAAAACGTTTGCTGAGAAGTTAACAGCCTTAAGCACATTTTGTGTAGTAAAAATAGTAAAAACTAAACATCAAAAAACTTTTGAAGCATCAAGACAGCAAAATCAAGCTCACTGAAATCATTTGAACATTTCATCAGAATAAATACAATAAAATACTATTTCACGTTCCAAAAGAATTGAAACATTTTTATTAAAATTAATGTACCGTGTATATAATATCGTATACAACATTTATGAAAACTTCTAAATATGATATCATTATATATTATGTGAACTTAATACCAAATAACTAAAAAAGTTCAATAAGAAAGAATCTTACAACTTTAAACCTCCCCCTCCCCAAAAAAGATCCCATCTTTGTAAATCCAGTCTCGACACAAATTGCTTCGTACGCTTTTATGCATATAATCTGCTCAGCAAAACAATCAGAGTGGTCGGAACATCCCCTATCAAACTCAGACAAAAGATATTGTCCCCTCGTTAAAATCGGTGCTCAGTAAATTAAACTTCCGTGTGAACGAACCCCGTACGAGATGAAATAATGAGTTTAGGAGAGATGCTGGAGAACTGTATCAGGACTGCAACCTGAGGAAAAGGAAAGTATAGATTTTCGGAAAGGATGGAAAAAAACTTAGATTCCGTTGGATAGCTTTGAGTTTTTAGCGTGAGTTTTTAATTGATTAGTAGTAAAAAACTAATGTTAAAATGTGTGGGACGTTTTAAGATGTACTATTTTTTATTCATATCAAAAGAAGGAGGGATTAAAGGGAATTTTATGTGTCGTTTATAACGTGCGGTGTTATGATTAGGATAAGTTTCATTTAAATAAAAAAATATTTTTATAAGATAAACTATTTTAATAACTCACTAATTACAATATTTAAAGATATAAAACACAGAAAAGGTATTACAGAATATGTTGTACTCAATGAGATGCTCAGTTTAAAGAGATTTTTAGAGAATATATTTATAACGAATTAAAATGATTTAATGGGTACTACTTTATGAAAAAATTATAATTAGTTTATAAGTTTTATTTTGATACCAATCCATATACCAAGATGAAAATACAAGTATTTCAACTTTCATTATATTTATATTTTAAAATTATTATAGGCATATATGCACGGCTTTTAGTGAGCGTAGTTACCACAGTTCGTTAGTGTAAAATAAAAATTTATTAGAATTACTTATAAAATTTAGGTTTGCTTTTTTTCATTGACTACTACTAAAAAATGCATTCTTAGAATATACCTTAATCCAAAAGAAAATAGCTGTTAATCTCATCTAGAAGCAATCTAGTAATTAATAGCGAGTTGAAAAGGTTTGTTGAGTTTTAAGGAATAGGCCACATATAGGTGAAGCTGCTCCAAATACAAGACACAAAACTTCAAGTAATGAACACACACAAGGAACGTTTTGCTGACACCGAAAAGAGAAATACACCAATGGTAAATTACAGGATTAACCTGGCCTAGTTTGCTAGTATAGTGGAGAAAACCACTCGTCCACTTTGGCCCCCTCATTGAAATGAACTCGAGTTCTGATAACGTTCTTTGTTAAAAAAGTTTATCTTAATACCACGCGAAAAAATAAATTCAATTTAAATATATTGACGATTTTTCAATGTAAATATAATGCCAACGATTTTTCAATGCTTTTCTAATGCCCGGCCAATTTGAACTTGTCAGAAATGCTTCAGCCGTCTTAGCACTACAAGGGTAGGATTGCGAACCATGGTGCACCACGAGGGAGTAGAAATTTTTCAATGTAAATATAATGCCAACGATTTTTCAATGCTTTTCTAATGCCCGGCCAATTTGAACTTGTCAGAAATGCTTCAGCCGTCTTAGCACTACAAGGGTAGGATTGCGAACCATGGTGCACCACGAGGGAGTAGAAATTTTTCAATGTAAATATAATGCCAACGATTTTTCAATGCTTTTCTAATGCCCGGCCAATTTGAACTTGTCAGAAATGCTTCAGCCGTCTTAGCACTACAAGGGTAGGATTGCGAACCATGGTGCACCACGAGGGAGTAGAAATTTTTCAATGTAAATATAATGCCAACGATTTTTCAATGCTTTTCTAATGCCCGGCCAATTTGAACTTGTCAGAAATGCTTCAGCCGTCTTAGCACTACAAGGGTAGGATTGCGAACCATGGTGCACCACGAGGGAGTAGAAATTTTTCAATGTAAATATAATGCCAACGATTTTTCAATGCTTTTCTAATGCCCGGCCAATTTGAACTTGTCAGAAATGCTTCAGCCGTCTTAGCACTACAAGGGTAGGATTGCGAACCATGGTGCACCACGAGGGAGTAGAAATTTTTCAATGTAAATATAATGCCAACGATTTTTCAATGCTTTTCTAATGCCCGGCCAATTTGAACTTGTCAGAAATGCTTCAGCCGTCTTAGCACTACAAGGGTAGGATTGCGAACCATGGTGCACCACGAGGGAGTAGAAATTTTTCAATGTAAATATAATGCCAACGATTTTTCAATGCTTTTCTAATGCCCGGCCAATTTGAACTTGTCAGAAATGCTTCAGCCGTCTTAGCACTACAAGGGTAGGATTGCGAACCATGGTGCACCACGAGGGAGTAGAAATTTTTCAATGTAAATATAATGCCAACGATTTTTCAATGCTTTTCTAATGCCCGGCCAATTTGAACTTGTCAGAAATGCTTCAGCCGTCTTAGCACTACAAGGGTAGGATTGCGAACCATGGTGCACCACGAGGGAGTAGAAATTTTTCAATGTAAATATAATGCCAACGATTTTTCAATGCTTTTCTAATGCCCGGCCAATTTGAACTTGTCAGAAATGCTTCAGCCGTCTTAGCACTACAAGGGTAGGATTGCGAACCATGGTGCACCACGAGGGAGTAGAAATTTTTCAATGTAAATATAATGCCAACGATTTTTCAATGCTTTTCTAATGCCCGGCCAATTTGAACTTGTCAGAAATGCTTCAGCCGTCTTAGCACTACAAGGGTAGGATTGCGAACCATGGTGCACCACGAGGGAGTAGAAATTTTTCAATGTAAATATAATGCCAACGATTTTTCAATGCTTTTCTAATGCCCGGCCAATTTGAACTTGTCAGAAATGCTTCAGCCGTCTTAGCACTACAAGGGTAGGATTGCGAACCATGGTGCACCACGAGGGAGTAGAAATTTTTCAATGTAAATATAATGCCAACGATTTTTCAATGCTTTTCTAATGCCCGGCCAATTTGAACTTGTCAGAAATGCTTCAGCCGTCTTAGCACTACAAGGGTAGGATTGCGAACCATGGTGCACCACGAGGGAGTAGAAATTTTTCAATGTAAATATAATGCCAACGATTTTTCAATGCTTTTCTAATGCCCGGCCAATTTGAACTTGTCAGAAATGCTTCAGCCGTCTTAGCACTACAAGGGTAGGATTGCGAACCATGGTGCACCACGAGGGAGTAGAAATTTTTCAATGTAAATATAATGCCAACGATTTTTCAATGCTTTTCTAATGCCCGGCCAATTTGAACTTGTCAGAAATGCTTCAGCCGTCTTAGCACTACAAGGGTAGGATTGCGAACCATGGTGCACCACGAGGGAGTAGAAATTTTTCAATGTAAATATAATGCCAACGATTTTTCAATGCTTTTCTAATGCCCGGCCAATTTGAACTTGTCAGAAATGCTTCAGCCGTCTTAGCACTACAAGGGTAGGATTGCGAACCATGGTGCACCACGAGGGAGTAGAAATTTTTCAATGTAAATATAATGCCAACGATTTTTCAATGCTTTTCTAATGCCCGGCCAATTTGAACTTGTCAGAAATGCTTCAGCCGTCTTAGCACTACAAGGGTAGGATTGCGAACCATGGTGCACCACGAGGGAGTAGAAATTTTTCAATGTAAATATAATGCCAACGATTTTTCAATGCTTTTCTAATGCCCGGCCAATTTGAACTTGTCAGAAATGCTTCGGCCGTCTTAGCACTACAAGGGTAGGATTGCGAACCATGGTGCACCACGAGGGAGTAGAAATTTTTCAATGTAAATATAATGCCAACGATTTTTCAATGCTTTTCTAATGCCCGGCCAATTTGAACTTGTCAGAAATGCTTCAGCCGTCTTAGCACTACAAGGGTAGGATTGCGAACCATGGTGCACCACGAGGGAGTAGAAATTTTTCAATGTAAATATAATGCCAACGATTTTTCAATGCTTTCTAATGCCCGGCCAATTTGAACTTGTCAGAAATGCTTCAGCCGTCTTAGCACTACAAGGGTAGGATTGCGAACCATGGTGCACCACGAGGGAGTAGAAATTTTTCAATGTAAATATAATGCCAACGATTTTTCAATGCTTTTCTAATGCCCGGCCAATTTGAACTTGTCAGAAATGCTTCAACCGTCTTAGCACTACAAGGGTAGGATTGCGAACCATGGTGCACCACGAGGGAGTAGAAATTTTTCAATGAAAATATAATGTTGGTTCCCGATTTTTCAATTTAAATATGTAATTTTTGTTCCCGGTATTTAATGTAAGCAAAATGGCTCACGGTTTTTCAATACAAACATAATCTTACCGATTTTACAATGATACAACATTTCGTATGTAGATAGGTACTAAGTTAAGAGTTAAAAGCTGGCTTTATCCTTTAAGGCATTCCAATACTTAAAACTGAAACGACTACAGAAATGCGCTTGAAGACCTTTGATTTAACCATCCTTGATTCGCCGTTCATCCTACACTGAAATCCCCAATCCCCTTGACTTAGCCTCCTTTTCAAACCAAACACAACACTCCCAAAACCGCACGGAATCAGCATCTAAGTCCCAGCAAAACCTAACGCGATTAATCAAGCACAAGCCAAACTCTTCCACTCCCGGGCGAAACACAACCTGGAAATTGGCTGAAGAAACCGACGATAAATCACAAAATATGGCGATACCCCATTCACCGTCCCATACTCCGATAATGAGAGAATGACTACACCACGGCAAGCAGATGACGGGGGCACGTTCTGCGACTATAAGTGAATGAAATATGGGGTGGGGCGAACGGAGAAAAAGGGGGAGAGGAAGGTTACACACATACAATTCATCATCTAGTAATCTGTTTCCCTTCTTTCTGGATCAAATGCACATTTTTCATCTATTTTTTGCACACGGGTGGGGGAGTCATATGTGAAAAAAAGAAAGCCCTTAATCAATCCTTTGCATATGCTCTACAAAATTAGCATTCGCTTTATTTTTTAGATGGGAGGGGGTTGTAAGTAATAGTAGGTAATGCTTGTAATGTGGCCTGTAATAGGTATTATTTTTCTTTATAGATGACAAGGGGGTAATTGCGGGATATTTTAATGTACGAAAGAGCATGTGGGTTTTGTTTGCTGCGATGTGGTTGGCACTTTACATGACGGCTAAACCAGACCTTTATAAGTATGGACCCAAGGATATCAGGTTGATGAAATATAAATGAAATATAAGTTTGGTTTTATGGCAGAAGGGCCATGAATTGACCAAGCTGTGCCAAACACGCGACATAAAATTTTAAGTAATGGTCCTACGCACACACAAGGGAAGTTTTACTGACACAGAAGAGAGAAATACTCATTGTAAGTTACAGGAATTAAACCTGCGCAGCCTAGAACACGTAGATTGTTAGAGCAATGGGCTAACCCACTGCACCACGGCGGTTTCACATGTAGGTTTCATTGTGTAAAAGTCAATTTTTTGTACATGAGAATTAAGCGAACCAAAAGCATTCATGATTAGACCATGATTTGAATTTATAACCCTTTCGGAAGGACCGACAGCCAGAGCAGACATCAGATCGATGAAATAACATGAGATTTGGTTGGTTGGATTTTATGGCGAAAGGACCATTTTGGCCAACCTTCTCCAAAGACAAAACAGAATATTTCAAGCAATGGACATACACAAAAGGAAAGTAGTAGTGACGCAGAAGAGAGAAATAGCCCCAGGATGAGTTACAGGAATCGATCTAGCGCAGAATACAACTCGCAGTTTGCTAATGGACTGGTTATAAGCACTGAGCTACGGCGCCCCGACATGTTTTGATTTTGTGATGCACTATACATAGTTAAGCAAACGGGCTTATAAGTATATTAATTACAAAAGCATCCATGATTAGACCACGGTTCAAATCTAAGACCGATAGTCGGAGATCTAACCCTACGCATATTAGGTCGATGTAGGTTAAAGTTTGTGATATGATTAAGTAGCTTAAAAGGATTCCAAATCACAACAAATATCCATGTTTGTAACACGGAAATTCATTGATAAAAGTCTGCTTATCACTCGGGCACTAGGACGGAAAAGAAACATGGTTTGGTTTTGTACAATGCGATCATTGATCTCTAAAAGTTGGCTAAGTAGATCAGGACTAGATATACTTGGATATTTGAGGTTAGCACATTAAAACCACAATTATATCACTTAATGAGTTGCCATGAATACAATACACACCAAGCATCATTAAATTCACGAGTTATCCCAGAAAGCATAATAGCTAAATTCTCTATTAGCAATAGACTTATATCTCCTCCACCTCTGCATCCTGATAAAAACACGGGATATAGTCATCGTATATTCCGTTCTTATCCTTCTAAACATCTGGACAGAAATCCATTAGTTTAACAAGTGATATTCGAAGATCTGAATTCACCCGGTGAATCATCCTTTTAAAAAACACGAGATCCCATTTTGATACCACCATTTCCCCCACATTTTTTATTAAGTTGGGGATGGCTCCGCAATCTGTTTTTAATCATCAATATGCATCCATCTTTATTTTTGCAGTTGTATCCTCACCCCCAGGATAAATCACTCGATTCTTTCCCATCCGATCCATCCGTCAATGGATGATGAGGACACATAGCTTTATTATATCCGATATGAAAAAGCCGGTATCGATTTTTTCATCGAAGCGCAATCCACGAATCGAAATTGCGATTTCTTTTGTTTTGTTGTTGCACTCGGCGCGTCTGTCAAAAGCATCGCCAGGAGTGGAGGGATTTTTCCTTCAGGTGATTAATCGCCCGATCTTAAATTTTGCCCCGATTCTCCGAGAAGTGCTTTTCTCTTATTGGAGGGGGTGGGAATTTATTTCGAAACGCCAGGGCTTCACTTTCCTTCAAGTTCAGTTTAGTTTTGTGAAAATAACTTCAAAGAGAAGTAATGAATTCTGCTTATGGGGTTTCAGGTTGGATAAAAGGTAGACTTTACTTGAGAGGAAACACCGCACCTGTCATCTGTTTTTCATGCACATGTCCCGGTCACCAATGCTGTAATGGGTAGGCATTGTTAAGAGAGGAAGTGTGATGAAGGTGTATACAAAATTTATGGAAAAACACAAAATGGCGACGATTTTTCAGACCTGTTAAACTGCAAACGAATTGTGTTTCACTAACGGGGTTCAATTAGTTTTTCAGTTGAATGCAATTGCACTGAAGTTGATGTCATCAATATAAGGATTTCTTAATGACGTCAATATAAGGATTACATAAATGTGCTGAATTAAATGTTAAACAAAACAGAAAAGATAAAACCCTAGTCAAACTAATGGCAACAATGTGTAAAAGCTTCAAAAGTGACTATAATAAAATTTATCAATAACTGTTTCGACGGGACAAAACATCCACCATCTATCTGACCAAAATAGTCCTGATAAAACCTTAGCCAAACTGGTAATCAATAAAATGGAAACGTAAAAAATGACTAATAAAGATAATAAAACTGGTCAATAGCTATATCTGTGGAACAAGACGTCCATCATAGTCTTGATAAAAAATGTTCTAGTCCTGAGGATGAAACAGTCAGACGGGTAGTCAGTAATGTAAAAGCTTAACATGATTGATAAAGATGACATATAAACATTATAAAACTGGTCAATAGCTATATCGGTGGATCAAAGTCCACAATCATGATTAAAAATGTACAAATCCTGATAAAAACCTTAGCCAAATTGTTAGTCAATAATATAAAAGCTTCACAAATGACTATTTAAGATGACATAAACATGATAAAACTGGTCAATAACTATTTTGGTGGAACGAAAACCTCCACCATCATGATGAAATAGGTTCTGGCCCTGATAATGGTGAACGTTTGTGCTTGAAGCTTTTACATTATTGAATACATTAAAAGCAATTTCAATTTCTCAAACTAGTAAAGTTCTGCTCACCTAAAAGTCTTATCCATCGATTCAAAATAAAGACACAATGATCACCATTATTTAAATAAGTATTTTAAACAACCACCTTGCATGGGGCAGAGCGTAAAGTGCCTCATGGCAAGCCACAATTACTGAAGGCTGCCGTCAGTGTCTTTCCCCCTTGATATCATGAGCAAGGAACTCCCGAGCAATGAGCAATAATCAGATTTTGCATCGCAAAAAGTAAAGGGAGTCGTAAATAAAAAGAGAAATGAAATATCACTTCAAAATTCCTTGTATATAAGCAAGAGGTCTGAGGTTAGCTCACTTTCCAGAAAAACTTTAGCTAAATTTATAGATAATGTAAAGGCTTCAAAAATGACTAATAAAGATGATATAAACAAATGATAAAATGGTCTATAGTTATTTTGGTGGAACTAAACGTCCAATATGATGATCAAAAAATGTCTTGGTCTTAATGATGGTGGACGTTTATATGAAGCCTTCACATTGACTTCATTAAAAGCAATTTAAATTTCCCAAATTAGAAAAATTCTGTCCATATCATAAGCCAAATCCACCGATTCAAAATAAAGACGCAATGATCGCCATTATTCAAATAATTATTTTAAACAACCACCTTGCATGGGGCAAACAGTAAAGCGCCCCATGGCAAACCGCAGTTATTGAAGGCGGCCGTCGGCGTCTTTTCCCCTTGACATCATAATGAGCACCCAGCGCCCGAGCAATGGGCAGTAATTACAGAGATTGCATCGCAACGAAGAGGAAAGGGGGTCGTAAATAAGAAAAGGCGAAATGAAATATCGCTTCAATACTCCAAGAAACGAAATTGCCGTAAATAAGCAGCGGGTTCGGGGGTTGGCTGATTTTTCCAGAAAAAGTATCAGAGGAAGGGTGTAGAGTAACGACAGTGGAGGTGATGACAGGAGCACTTAATAAACGGAACGTGAAAAAACTTCATGGAAAGCTGGGTTTGTGTTTTGTTTTGGTTAGTATTCTTTAATTAACTCTTCAAGTTTAAAGTTTGAAATTAAGAGAAATTATTTACTGATAGGATATGAAATATAATCACTGGCTTCTGATCTTTCTAAGCCGTAAAGTGCTATTTAAGTAGGTTGATTAATTTATTAGAATATGTTTAATATTAGAAGTTATGAACAAAGGAAAATGTTTCGAAATGACGGTATTCTTCCCTCAATTAACACTTTAAACTTAACTTTAAATTTAAGAGTAGAAATTATTTGCTGATGGAATATGGAATCTAATCAATGGATTCTCCTCGTTTGAAGCCGTAAAGGGCTATTTAAGTACGCTGATTAATTTCTTAGGATATGTTTAATATTAGAAGTTACGAACAAATAAATGTTTCTATAGTGTGGTATTCAATTAAATTTGTAATTTAACTTTGAGTTAAGAGGTAGAATTTATTAATTGATGGAATATGGAATCTAATCAATGGATTCTGCTCTTTTTATGTCGTGAAGTGCTATTTAAGTGCGTTGATAATTTTTATCATAGAATAAGTTTAATATTGGAGCTTTGAATAAAAAGAAATGTTCCTAATGTTTCAAAAATGATTATTTTTGAAAGATCAAACACCTTCAGTATAAAAGATTGTTTCAATGCTGTATACCTATCAATTGATAGCCAAATTCAGATATAAAGCACGACACAAATATCTACCCGTTTTGAAACGTATGGTATTTCATGACTGATGATATATAGATATATAATGAAGACAACACATTTTTTTTATCAAAAAGTTCTCTTTTGCACGTTAAAGGCATTACCACATCTTGAAATATACCATTCAGGAAACAATAGAATGAACTTTTAATGCTTAACTGTAAGTTACACATAACAGACTAATTTTATTTTATCCAATTTTCTTATCATGTGATTGATGGAAAATAAAAATGTTCATAACGTACTAGTCAAATTTTTTTAATATGCAACTACACTCGTTGCTTAATGTGCTATTTTTCAAGTATTCAATTACATAAAAAACAGTTTTTATGAACTACACGTTTCCAAAAATTAAAGGTAATACTGAATTTATATCAAGCAAGGTCATCTGATCGTAATTCAATCGGAATAAGGATAGACAGAGATGCTCTTGGACGTCGCATTGCAGCCGACACAACACAACCAAGGACCTCACAAGGACAAAGACGTACTCCAGTGCGCGAATGGAACTCCTTGCCATAGAAAACCTTGGACAGTTGTGCAAAGCATGTATATGCACGTTACGAGGCCTGCATTAGGGTCAGAGGAATGAACATTCTGTTTAGGATGCATTTAAAAGAGCAAAAATAATTCGCAAAAACTTATAATTTGTTCACCTAAGCATTTTCGTTTCTGTAGTTCCCAGATGTACCGAAGCATGTGGGTGCTCTTATTTTATACCAAATAGCTTATGGAATATTTATTTGCCATTTGAGGTACACCGATGCAGGTATTTGGCAAGGGATTTAATCTCGGATTGCATTATCCTCAATGTTTGGACACATGTGCATAAATACATCCTTATCATTCAAACAAGCATTTATATTCTTGCGCTTAGCAGACATTTTACATAATTTCGACACGGATAATGAATTACCACCACAGCGCCGCAACCTCTAAATGTATTCCACTTCCCTTTATGCCATAAAAGTAGCCATTTACGTCATTTTGACGTCGTAATGAGTTACCACCAATGCGTGCCAAGGCACTCCGCAAATTCTACTCCATAAAAAATCAGTCATTTTACGTCATTTCGCCACTCATGCAAACGAGCAATTGTCCGAGAAGTCAAACACCCCGCAAAAGGTGCGCTTTCCGAAGACAATGATAAATACAACAGCAATCTCCCAAATGTATGCAACAGCCTTTTCCTTTTTAACACCATCAAAACCAATTGAATATGCATGTCGAGTCCGGACTTCAGCCCCTATCGCACTTATGTACACTGGCAGCCGTTCCCCAGAACCGTTCTTTCGCAGCGGAGCCCTCACGAAAATAATAAAATGAAAATGCTATTACCACAGGGAAGGAACGCTGGCGAGGTTAAAGCGAGAAATGTCCCCGCCATTACAGTGGGAAGGGGCCCCTGTTTACGATGGCCCTATGGCATGAGAAGGCCCCGAAATAGGAAGTGTGTCCAACTTAGCGTGACTGCCCTATTGATGACTGGGGACACGCATTGGGTGGGGTTGTTGGCGATCGCAGGAAGAAGAACGCCAACAATCGCCACAGATAGGGCAGAAGAGGTAATGAAAAAGCACCTATTTCTTAGCTTTGGCTGAGATTAGTTTATTGTTATAATTTCTCAAGCTTATATTGAAATTATAGGACCATATACTAAATATATTCCTATACAGAATTGAAACAGATATAGTAACCTTACATAACTTCATGTGATAATAAAATACATCGTTATTTCGTGAACATAATTCTGTAACTTGCTTAAAAAGGGGACAAGGTCTGTTTTGCAAATTTTTGATAGCAGATGATTTAGTATTATACATTAATTTTAATACAGCATAAAAAAAATAATTTCCAATGTTTTGATTTTATCAAAATGTAAGAGGTATGTATATTGACAAGAGGACATTGACCCTTTCTTCAATTATAACTTTTATTACATTGAAGTGATTTGTAGAGATAACTCAAAATCAGCGAATTTGGACATTGACCTTTTTTCTATCGTTACAGAATTGCATAGCATCAAAAGGAGCGTCACATTTTCATAATTGTAATCTGTCTAGGTTTGTGAAAAATAAAACATATCACAATTTTATGTATATTGGGGATGTTATGAAATAAAGATTAGCATAATTTCTTGAATACAACGGCGTGGTATCACAAACAAATTTTCTTCAGTGTCATATATTTAGCTACATTTGAAAAAATAATAAAGATAAAAAAAAAATTTTTGATACGGTTTTGAGGGGGGGGGTATTTCAATTAACGTCACACTGGAGCTACACAATGGGCTATTGGTGACGGTCCGGGATCAATCCCAAAGGGAAAGATCCGAGGACAACACCACGTAATTTTGAACCACGGTCAGATGACGAGGCAACACCTGAGCTGGCACCCCACTCTCCAAACTTCCACACCACGCCAACGTGAGGACATTTGAGGCCACGACAGATTTAACGTGCACCAGCCCCCTTTGTACACGACTACGGTTTTGAGGAAAGGTAATGTTTGTAAATAAAATTTGAGTTAATTTCAGATTCAATAAATTTATTTTGCTAATATCTAATTTTATATATAGTTTTCGTAGACTCGTACTGTACTTTAAGTGTAAGATTCACCATAATTCAAGTATAGAAAATATACTAATACCTTCTTGTAAATAAGATTTTTTTTACAAATCCATGCAGTACATAAACAATCCAAATAAATCATTGTATTATGCTCTATGTTCATAAAGAGTACATTGATTTCATCTAACCCGAATGCAATGCTTAGGAAATTAGGCTAAGATATATTATAATGGATATTTGGGGTTATACTGCATTAATTTGTTTATTTTATGAAGTTTTTTTATATGCTTAGTATCAATTTATTTAAAGTTGTTTACGTTGTCCTAAAAGTCCATCGTTAAAACATATTCTCTATACAAGAAATAGTATGTAAATTTAATTGAAGAGAAATACTTTCTCAGTATGAAAATAGCACATGATATTGATACGATTTAATCCGATAGCGTTTCATGGAAATCGGCAAATGCCATCAAATCGACCATGCTGGCATATATTAAGTTAGACCATCGAGTATGAAATCAAATTTCATTTATAATGAGTTGTCTCAGTAGTTTCAAGCTCATTAGTCATCATTTCACAGGAGTTAAAACTAGTATGTACTGTAGTAGAAATGAGGAAATTGGTAATGTTTTCTTGGAAGATTTTAAAATTGTAAATTAGAAATAAGCTTGTAAAATATTCTCATATCCAAATATTTCTAAAACATTGTATCACTGTGCTTCTTTTATGAATGGTTGAAATAAAACATGTTACACTATAAGCGTAAAAACTAACAAAACAAATCAAGTGTCATGTAGTAAATGGTAAGCATTTTGGTAAGTGGTAATAGTGTTATAAAATCATAAGAGATGCAACGCATTATATAGGCATAAAAGTGTATTAATATATACAAAATTTACTAAGGATATGGAATACCACTCACTTAATATTTAATCTTTTGAAAGTGAAACACGCTGTAACACAATTGTAAATTTTAGATAAAAAACCATAATCGTATTATACTTACGAAATATTCTTTACTTTCCTACGCATTTAAAATTTTCATCTTAAGCTTTTGTTTCAATTACACTGGATGATTTGTGACTAGGCACACCATTTGTATTTTGAAAAAGTCAACCACTCTTATATGGATATTTTTATTAACTCTTTTTGAAATAAATAAGTATAACTGTTCAATTATGCCAAATTGTTTTGTCCTTTTGTTTAAAATAAACGTTTATACCGAAATAAAAATACATTTAGTAAAAGCATGAGATTAACAGATTACATGTCAACCCTACAACACATATTATATGTAATAAATAATTGTTTCACTAATTTTTCTCATATTTGAGAGTTGAGTGTTTGAAAATTACTCAATAATTTACATAAACATAATTTATTTTTTAAAGGCATAATTCATACAAATTAAAATTTCAGAACTACTAAATGGAAATGTAATGCTTACGTAATTTAATTTAATCAGTATACTTAATTATTATTTAATTCAACTGATAAAAACTTAACAGCCACCATTAATTCAAGATTGATCATGGATTATAAATCTTGAGACTTCAAAAACGGGGAAAATATGCTTCTCCAACCACAAAAAGTTTTAATATCTAACATTGTATCGAATGAATTAATAACGAAGCTTTATTAAATATTTGTGAGAACTAAACTTCGTACCTTTTGACCTGGGTAAATAAGTTATGGACATCATATTAGTGCAAAATTAAAAACAAACATTAGATGAATGTGCTTTTGGAATGTCACGAAATCCGAAAGCAAACACGATCTGTTTGCGAAATTCGCAAAAAACGCGTAACAGATATCGATTCAAAATAGCGATGCACTGCCAAATGTAGTGGCTCGCGTATTGTTGAGCACTCGTAGGCAAATTAGGGATGCGAGGGTGATAGGGGGAGGAACACGAAGGAAAACCCCTGTAGCGTTGAGTAGTGCATTATGAAACACTCATGATTCATGCATTCGCTACATGTTTAGATTTTAAGCGTCCGACAACGCCTGAAGCGCGTTTGCGTTTATAGCTTATATCGTATGGAGTACACATTGCTGCCCGCATGATGGGATTTATCTTCTCTGCCCTGGTTGAGAATATATAGTTGGTTTTATTGAAAAAACGAGTGTGGTCATAAAATATTTACTATATAAAAGTCTGTTATTTTGAGGCAGCGTGATTTCAAACATATGGTTGTTCAAATATTTTATTTAACTTTGCTGATAGTATAATATAATTCGTCAGAAAATTTTTTAAGGGAAATTCAATTTTTTTAGAAATTACTATAGAATTTACAAAATTTAGGATAAATGTAAAAACGTTCAGAGCTACTTTGGAGATTCATGGTTGTCACAACCGAAATTGTAATGTAACTAAAAAATAGCTGTTTTAGTGTGAATGCTGTTAAAATGCAATTCATGTTCAAATTATGAACTATTCAAAATTTTTGTATGAAATAAAAACGTTATCAGATTATGATTGCTATTATACAATGGAGCGTTTTCTTAACACCATATTTGTCGACCTTTTGTAAATATCTATTTTTCACTGAAACGAGTTAAATGGCTCATTTTCCATTTGAATGCAAGTGTCACTGGAATTAGTGCTTGAAATAATAAACAAAATCATCTTTAAATAATAATTATAAACAAAACATCAAAAATTCAATAACCATAAAATATTTTTGACTTTTTAAAAAAATTTTATATAATTAACTTCTTTTAGTAAAATCTCGATTCATTTGGCACATTTTTTACAGGTTGCTCTGCCATTAACTTTCTGCGAATATATTTCTTACACAGAGAGATTTCAATGGTTTTATTTTCATGGGACATCTTATTTGGAACGTTTTACACATAGTAACTTAGCTTGACTTTGCGAATGCTTCTGCCATATTAGTCCCACTTTCTTTGTAATAATGTGTACTTATCATTTTGCACAGCAGTGTATGGAGAATGGTTTTAGAGTTGACAATGTTGTAAAACCACATAAATTATTAAACCAGTCAAATGACCCGTCACTAAATATAGATATACTTCAAACGTATGTCAGAAAAGGACCGGAGAAATGAAGAGAAATATATACTACTAAACTAATTTTATAAACATTTCCTCAATTGACTTTACTTTTCCAGAAAAGTGATAACTTAAAGTAATTTAAGTCGAAATTCTAAAACGGGTCATCTGGCCCGCTTGGTAAATGTAATTTAGTGTTAATAATGGTAGAATTTCTGGTGAAATTACTTTACTTAAAATGTTTTCGGGGTAACAAAATTTTCACCTAGTTCAAACAGACAAAAAATTAATCTTTCCTAGTAAGGTCCAATATTTGTTTAATATTTTACAACTCTTGAGTTTTATTTTTGGTTAATTTTAAAATCCGATACATTAAAATGGAGGTTTACGACCGTAAAATAACGTCTTCATACTACAGAAGAACATTACAGATTTTGGTAACAAGATATAATTCGAACACTGCTGTTTAAGGCAGTAGTTAACTCAACATTTTTAAATATAGTAGTAAGGATAATTTAGTATCCATCGATCATGTTTCGATTTTGAGCATAAAAATTCAAATCTTTTATTCTTCCTAAACGTAGGCTTCTAATACCCACCCAATTTTTCATCAACACTCCCACTGCGAAATGGAAAAATTTCTCAAAAGATCAAAACTCTTTCGACAGCCTATCTGCAGTCAATATTCCGAACCCATGCAGCGATTCGCCTCCTCGTAGACAAATCAGCCCAGGGCACAAAGCTATAACGAATGCTTCCGAACCAACATGGATGCGTATTATTTTAATAAAACTCTTCGTTAAAAAAAAGCTAGGGGTGCAATGCGAAAAAAGCAAAATCCAAAAAAGAAATATGCAGAAAGAACATCCGAAAATAAAAAAGGTACTTTTATTGATAGGAGTGTCCCATTCCTGTGTTTCTTGCGCTCATATAAATATTGATTTTGGGAACTAGGCACGTTGGAATGGCGATTTTTTCTCCCACTCTTTCTCGTGTTTGTGTGCATTACCATCGAATTTTCAATCCTCGGGGCTAAAAATGTATTTATTAGCATTCAGAGAAACGAAAAAGAAAGAAAAGGTGGAAGCAATGAAAATGCAAATCAGTTATTGAGTTTCAGTCCAGGGCATTGATGAAGTTTTTGGTAAGAGAGGATTTCTTTGTTTCATCGCTTCGGATTTGCCTATAAAATTCATTACCTAGAAGTTATGAAAAAAATATGATGATCAGAAATCGATGTTGAATTTCTGAAGGATTTTCGTTCTTGAATAAGTATGAGTGCTGAGTAAATGTAAACACAAAAACCCCGCCTTGATTTTTATTGATATTTTTTAAAAGGTCTCTTTAAATAGATAATATCTGAAATGCATGTTAGAAGTAAATTATCACTCTAATTTATATATCTCTTACGTTAAACGAAAAAATGACCCCACTTGTACTTTTTGTATGGTAAGTACGTTCAAGAATCACTCGTACCGATGAGTTGGTTGGATTTGGATTTTATGGCTCAAGGGCATATTTGGACAAGTAGTATGACGGACAGTGTCAAGCAATTGTGAAAAGAAAGGATGGTGAGTAGAAAGTAGAGACCCCACTTGTACTTTTTGTATGGAAAGTACGTTCAAGAATCACTCGTATTGATGAGTTGGTTGGATTTGGTTTTATGGCTCAAGGGCATATTTGGACAAGCTGTACGACGGACAGTGTCAAGCAATTGTGAAAAGAAAGCATGGTGAGTAGAAAGTAGAGAAAGATCGCTTGGGGCATCCTGGGGACATGACCCCCCCAAGCTTACAAGAGACAGTAAAACCCATGGTAAAATAATAGACAACTAGGGTACCTCGGTTCGTGAAGCCTGTACACGCCTAAAGATGTGTATCGATAGGAAATACTCAAATTTTCTCGACATATTTAACACTTTCAGGGGGTTCACATGCATATATCTGTTACGCAACCTGCAATCATTCTGCATGACATCTAAAAAGGTTGGACCTTATTGACCAATATATTTCCTAGGATGCTTTCAGCCAATCGATGTGGTTATTTAGTAGTTATGCAACACTACACAACTCGGAAATCTCATGAAGCTCAGAGGGTTAAAACTAAACAAACGCGATGGGGGAGTAGTCTCAAATTCGTTTTTAAAATTACTTTAAGTTGCTCTGTATGCATTCGTAATGAACGAAAGCATAATAAACTGATAAATGAATCCTTAGAGGAAAGCTGTGGAAAGTAAAGAGAAAACAGAGAGTTAATTTACTAAGTACTTCCGAAATAAATGGATTGTCCTGGAGTTTTAATAAGTACGTTTAGCTGAGAGAGATCGGAAGATTTGAAAGTTATTAAAAAGTTATATGGAAATGTCAAGGAATAGAATCATGTAATGACTTTTACCTCGGTAAGCTTCTCCAGGGATTGGGCTATATTGGTTTCTGTGTATATGGTCAGTACTTTGAGCTGCCAAATGTACAGCTTATGAATATTTTATAGTTGTTAAATTGTATTTTCTAATCTGATTATCTTTTACTTCACAAATCATTTGTCGAATTTGTTGCTAGGGCGCGTAGCAAACCAATCAATGTACAGGGTGACCTGTAAAGTCCCTTTAAGCCCTTTAAATTTGAAACAGCGTCTCGCATAGTCAAGAAAGTAACGTGTACCTATAGTAAAGTGACCATGCTGAATTTACTGAGACAGCTTACAGCGCGCGGCAAAATAAGGAAGTTAAAAAAATAACTCGAAAACTAAAGGAGATTGGCCAAAAAGTTCAATTAGAAAAATGTGCGTAATACCATTATAAAAGCACAGGAAAAAGTTCCATGGAGTTATCTGTAAAATTAGCGGAGATATTTATGATTGAAATTTGAACTATTCCATGCCTTGAAAAAGGGGTCGTCCAGAAATTCAAAAACGTGTTCTAAGGACGACCCCTTTTTCAAGGCATGGAATAGTTCAAATTTCAATCACGAATATCTCCGCGAATTGTATAAATAACTCCATGAAAGTTTTTTTCTGTGCTTTTATTATGGTATTGCGCACATTTTTCTAATTGAACTTTTTGGCCGATCTCCTTTAGTTTTCGAGTTATTTTTTTAACTTCCTTATTTTGCCGCTAGGAGCGCTGTAAGCTGTCTAAATAAATTCAGCATGGTCACTTTACTATAGGTACACGTTACTTCCTTGACTATACGAGACGCTGTTTTAAATTTAAAGGGCTTAAAGGGACTTTACAGGTCACCCTGTATATTGTATATAGTGTGGCTATCGCGAGAACTCGGTTGAATCAGTTGATTTCTAAATAGGTGAAAAGAGTTGTTTTGGATAAGGGAAAATCTGCAGAAACCAAAGAAACATGTGTTGCGATCGCCATATATAACTCACCGACTTTGGAATCGAACGAAAAACTCGGTGCCAGAATAAGCGCAAAAACCACGAATTGAGGATGATTTACATCATTTCTACCATCTCTTAATTCAACTAATATACTCATTCAAAATCACATGACCCAACTACATTTTCACGGAAGCCAGACTACAGCAATCTTTGGAAGTTAGAGAGCAGGAGGCGAATACCCCAAGTTCTAAGAAATGTTTTAATTTGATTTTTTAAGTAATAATATACAGAAATTGTAAGTGCAAAAAATCTATAGTAGAATAAAGTGTCTGGAAACATGAGTGGTTGTTTTAAAATTAGAAATTTTGTTATGCAGACATCTTTTGGTGGTTCATAGGGCGATTTGCCATAAAATATAATGAATTCTCTTGAAGTCATGAGATTTCCGAGTGGGATAGTATTGCTTTCCCCACACTACACACATGATGAGTCAATAATCAAATCTGTTGGTTGAAAGAATCCTAGGAAACATTCTATCGGTCAAGAATGTCAAAACAGGTAAGCCATTCAGGAATGACTGCAAGTTGAATGGATTTATTTGAAGTTTGAACTACTTTGCACATACACATTTCATTTATATTTAAAATAAATTTGACACAGGGTTTTAAAATATCTCGAAAAAATATACATGAAAAACGCCGGAAGGCCTGGCGTTTTAATAGTACATACGACTTTGGTATAATTCATATCGAAGTATTTATTACATTGAAAGCGACGCTTATATTTCGGTAAGAGGGAAATGATGTTTTAACAGAGAACCAGCATGGGAAGGACTAGTAGTTAAAATTTTCATTTCCAAATTACAGATCAACATAAGCATTTAGTTACCAATATACCTGAAAGCATTAAAGGTAGAATTTCTGAATATTCAAAATAAAACCACAGCCATATGAATAAATGATGAAACATGTTAAAAAATAAAGCATGCATTTAAAATTAAAGTGACACAAAGCAGCTTTGATTGCGGGAAGGAACAAGTGTTAATAGGTAAGAAACAAAAACTAACAATAATTTTATTGGAAAGGATTAAAACATAGTATAACTGTTTCAATATAATGTTTAAGAAGCACAATTACATTTTTAAATAAAATCATTTTTAAGGATCTACACATCTCCCTTCGCATCGTCTTCTAAGTCATACCACCCAGCAATACTTCCAATGAGACAGAGCAACGCTCTAGTTCTCCTTTCCGAAACGAAAAAAAAAACGTCTTTAATATAAATGGCGAAAGAGATGACTGAAAAATGATGTGTGTCCCGTCTTCTTATTAAAATTGGGAAAATAATAATTGCTTCTGTTTCTTTTCCTCCACGAAGCATTGCGTGCTTAAGAGGGGATTAGAAAAAAGCGACGAACAGCCAAGTATCACAGCCTGTGCCACTCGACATGTGGTGGTTATGGAGGAAAGAACCAACTGAATCGCATTTGTTCTCACGGGTATTATTCCCTAGCTTGTTAAAAATAAGGTAGAATGCGGACATTTCCTGAATTTAAGATATTCAGTACGACTTAATCAGAATTGGTAACTTGAGGTGCTTTTATAAACGAGTGAAGCCTCAACAACAAATATATTATATTACAATGATTTTCAAGCACGGGAATTTACAAAATAAAGATATATAATCGTCGGCTTACAAGTGAAACACACACTAAGTCAAAAAGCAGTTTTGAGAAAACGAAGGAGAAAAAATACTACTTACTATGCTATACCTACTAAGTGCATTTCTCAAGAAATCTAACATTAATGCAGAGAAAATTACTTAGTAAACTTAACTAGTCAAACTCATACCTCAAAAACTTTGACTTAGTGTTTCACTTGTAAATAGACGAAATATTAATTGAAGATCCAGTTAGGCTAGAAATTCTTTACTAGGTTAAAGCGAATCTAAAATCAAACTATAAAATGTTTTAAAAATCCACGACGAAAAATAAAATTAAATGAATAAAATTCTTTCCGATACAACTTTGATTTTGTATCACATACAACACAAGTTTGGTTTGTCACTCTACGGTCATTTTTTGCTACGCGAGGGATAATTGGCCTTACGTATAGAACAGAATTATTATTTTAAGCTTTTTCAGTAGTGCAGACATTAAGGATTAACAAAATCAGTTATTTGTCCGCTTCAATGGTAAAGCGTGGATAAATCAACCGAATACGCTAGCCTCTTGAAATCCAATAAAGGGCGAAATTCTTTATTGCAATTAAGAATTTATGTATAACTGTCCAATAAAATTTTATGTAAACTATCGTTTGCATTGGGAGGTTCACATGTAAACTATCGTTTACATATGGAGGTTCGCATGTAAACTATCGTTTACATGTGAACCTCCCAACGAAGAGGTTAAATGCAAATGGTAAAATGAATAAACAGACGTCAAATCAAAAGATAAACCATCTATACCGCTATCAAAAGGTAAAATTAACTTTTTGAAACAATTTCTTCCCTCTATGAAGTTTATTCCAGTGTTACACACACGTTGATCTTTGTTTTTGCCTTCTGAAATCCAACAAATGTCAAAATTCTTTATTGCAACTAAGAATTCATATAACCGTAAACGTCCAATGAACATTTTCGTAAACTAACGCCTGAATATGTGGATTTCCGGAAAGAAGAGGTTAGACGTCGACGATCTTTAGGCGATAGACAAATGATAAAAAATGGACACAATGAATAGACGATAGATCAAAACCAAAAGATAAACCAACTGTTGCCAAAAGATAAAGAAAATAAATTAAAACAATTAATTTGATGCCGTAATAAAACGAAAGTACTAAAATTATCGATGCACCAATTTGCTACCTACACAAATTGAAAAAAAGGTTTATTCATCGCTGCAAAACGACTTTAACCCTAAAGGTTCGCTTAAAATATTTAGGGTTTTAAGGTTCTTTCCACCTTTAACGCAACCAAATAATTCAGACAAGAAAGGCATCTACCCTTAGACCTTTTTTGAAAACCCATCGCAGTCGTTCCTAGCATTTCCGGGGCACGCTATATTGGGGGTCACATTATAAATAAACGGACACCGAATGAAAAAAGACAGAATGGGGAACACGAGAAGTGAAATATTATTTTATGCATATAGAGAGAAGGGGCCGGGAAAAAAACAATGACTGCGGGAGGTCTAGGCGAAAGAAGGAACGTTTGACATATGATGTGCGATATTTGTTGCTTTTCCGTGCTCTTTATTCCCTTCGTCATGACAAATGATGCTCACTTCAACTTTTGTTTCCAGAGACGCTGTTGACAGAGTGCTTCCAAGGGTAAGGGCACGTCATGGATTGTTTTCTTTTGGAGTACCGTTTTGTCAATCAGAATGCACAATCAGGTAGGGCACTTGTGAAGAGATTGTGGAGGATTTATAGAGTAATTGTGGTTGGGTAATCCTTGTGAATTATTTTGAATTTTAGAATGCAATATCCTCGATGATTTTACATAAATGCATTCTTTCTCTTTTAAAGGATGTTTCTTTTGATTCATAAAATGCAATGGTTCAAGGCTCTTTAAACGATATCGTTCATCATTTGAATTGTTATTTATAATCTATGTTCTCGTTTGCGATTTGAATCATCTTGAAAATGCTCGCCACATTTGAGTTATTTTCGATTTTTCATTTGCCACTTGAATTCATTTCAATATTCCCGCTTGCCCTTGAATCATTTTCAATATTCTCGTTTGCCCTTGAATCATTTTCAATATTCTCGTTTGCTCTTGAATCATTTTCAACATTCTCGTTTGCCCTTGAATCATTTTCAACATTCTCGTTTTCCCTTGAATCATTTTCAACATTCTCGTTTGCCCTTGAATCATTTTCAACATTCTCGTTTGCCCTTGGATAGTTTTCAATATTCTCGTTTTCCTTTTGAATTATTTGAAATATTTTCCTTTGTCTAATGAATTATTTTAAACATTCCTGTTTATCATTTGAAATATTTTAAACATTCCTGTTTATCATTTGAAATATTTTAAATATGTTTGTTTATTATTTGAAATATTCTTGTTTGGCAATTGAATTATTCAAAAACAATTATTGTTTGCAGATAGAATTATTATAAATACTCCCAATTGGCCGTTTCAGTTATTCTAAACAAACGTGCTTGCAAATCGAATTATTTTAAATATTTTAGCCTTCACTGATTTTCTCAGTTAGAAACATTTTATTTTTTATCTTTAGCATTTTAGTTTTTGTGCATTATGTATTGTTAAAATCCCTTTTGTTCTTTTTTCACTTTTCTAGAAGGTTAAATACAAAATTAAAGTGGATAAGTGTATGCAAGGTTTTTATTATATCGTGAAGTTGTCTCCTTCAAAGAGAACAAGCTTTTTACATAATTTCGTATATATAACTATAAACAGGTAGTAAAACTTTCTAGTTCGCAGGTTTGTTTATATTTCAACAGGTAAAGAGTAAAGAAAAACATGCTTATGAATGTGCTCCAACTCTCCAACTGGTATTTACAGCAGAAATATTGGTTTCATAGTTAGTTAAATTGGTTAAGTTAAAGCAATTAATTATTTCCGATGCATAATGGAGCACAAAACATATTCCTAAAATTAAAAAAACATATTAGCAGTTAAAATACATTTAAAATGTCAATAACAGAAAGGATACCATCCTAGGCGCATGGAAAATGCAGAGCAAGAGGCAAAACGTAGATAATTGCTCGTTAAAAGATAGCTCCAACGGGACACGAATCATTTTTCTCCTCTCATCCAGATTACGAGATTGAGGGACACTGTAATCCGATTACATTACATGTATGGGGAACTAAAGTGATGTCAAGCACAGTTAAGGGGAAAGTATCGGTGCAAGGGGATGGTTGAGCTACCAGGAGTGTTTTTAAGATGGCTAATCGGTTTTGGATAAAGGACCATCATTGAGAAAAAGTCCGAACACAATTGATGTCATTCGCGATTAAAAAATCTCACTGGAATGAATTAAGTTGTTTGTAACAGGATTAGTAATATCAGCCCAAGGATGAAAGGAAGAAGGAGCAGTGCTCCGTAATGTTCAAAAGCCATTAAGGGAGATTAATGGTTGAAAATATAACAACCATTAAAACAAGAAAAGTAGCAAGTAGCTTTCGGTATTAGCTGCTTCCGTGAGCAGTTTTCGAGAGCTGGATCTTTGTTTATTCTATCAACATTAAGGTAGAAATTACTGCGATACTCTTGCTTGGAAAAGATGAAAAAATTGAATCGTTATGTAGCGTTTATTGTTCTTTAGACTGATGCAAATGAAATTATGTCTATATATATATATATTTTTTTTCTTAAAGAAAAATTACTTGGTCGGAGACTTTTAATGAAGAACGTTGTTCAACATTGCTAACATACTGCCGAGGAACAGAATATTAAGAAGTTTTCGAATAATATGCAGAAACGCCAGCTTGGAAAAATATTAATTTTTCCTAGAATTTGAAGAATGCCTTATAGCAGCTTTTCTGATTGCAGATTATTTAAAAAATTTGTTATTAAATCTTAAGTATTGGTTCTCATTACCTTTGCTTTACATAAAATCATAATACAACAATGGAGTTTTGTAAAATAACAGTATTTAATGACATTATTTACGAATTGCATCCTCCGTCATTAGATACATTTTTACAAAAATGTTTCATATTTAAAATATTTTCCAAATTTTTCCTTTTCTAGCCTGACTTTAAGAGAAATAATGCGTTTCTTATCTTCCTAAACTCAATTCATAGGGTTAGTAATTTAATTTTAAACAGTTAATTAAAATTTTATTTGATTTCAATGTCTTTTATTTTGACTTAACTATAATATTTACAGGAACATAATGACAAATTTTTCAATTTGGTATTATTCTTCAAATAGAATTTAGAAAAAATTGCATCGCATTTATATCATACGATATGTGTATCTCTTAAGTTTTCAGTTATTAACAGTATTTACAAAATTATATTCACGATAAATGGAAGAATGTTTTAACCAAAACTAAAGTAACTTGGCACACATTTAAAACAATTGACTTCTTGCCTTACTTTCAAAGCAGCTCAGTACGACTTTTAATTAAACTGGAAAAATGTTACAATGTTTATATTATTTTCTTGCTTATTTAAAAGTAATTGACATTTTTCTCAAATAAATTTTAAAAGGTAGGTAGGTTGAATTTACGTCGCACCGAAGCAACACAACGGGCTATTGGCAACGGTTCGGGATTAATCCCGAAGGGAAAGATCAAAGATCGTAATTATGAAAAAAAGTCAGATGGCGCGGTCAACACATGAGTTGGCACCTCACTCTTCTAACTTCCACACCAAGTTAACGTGAGTACATTTGACGCCACGAGATTTAACGTGCACCATGTACACGATGGGCATTAGCTGAATCGAGTTTCGAACTCTCAACCCTCCGGTTCTAATCCACGACTCTACCAAGTGGGTCCATAAAATTTTAGAAAAAACTGCATCTATATCTAGGTTAACTCCATCAGTTCTCTATGTATTAAACTTTGCGGTTTGGTAGTAGATGGACGAGTTTTTGGGTTTAATGACGCAAGTGCGATATATTTGGCTAAGTTGCGTCAACCTTAAGTAAATGGAGATACACAGAGAAAGATTTAAGATAGAAATAAATACCCCAAGAAGGAATAGAACCTACACCCCGCCTGCAAATCTCAGGCTGCTAGAGCAACGCGCGAACCCACTGAACCATGGCGACCCTGTTTTGAAGTAGAATATCAAGAACTCTTTCGATTTTGTTTTACCCCAAACACTTAAAACTAAAAATTACCCGAATTCAGATGTCCCGTTGAGTTAAGGAATCATATAACCTTCATTCACTTTATTTGTTTCAACATAAACTAAATCTCCCATCTAAAACTAAAAATCCGTTATATATCTTGGGCCACAACCAGGAACCAGTGCGACGCACGTCATTCAAAATTCACGACGCAACTTAATAGGAAAAAATAGCGGATAATTCCCAAGCTAATGAATCAAATAGATATTTAATGGTCGTGAAAAGCCCAGACTTCAAGCTCCCTAAAAAGAGACATTATTCCATCATTACTTGTCCTGCCCCGATTAGTACGACCGTCACGTAACTGACATTGAGGTAAAGAACGAGGACATGATAGTGACAAATGCGCGTCGAGAGATGAATTAAAATCGGATATCGAATACATTTTTTCGCACTATTATTCTGTCATCAGCAACGATTACAGTTCTCACGTGGCTCCGCCCGGCTTCAGAGATAAAAATTTGATGCATTGTCTTTAGATTGGAAAACTTATTCCGTTAAAATTCAGACGTTCCGCTTTGGAAGACGGGATTGGTTTTACGGCAAAGCGGTGATTATTGTTTTCTTCTGAGCCGAGCCTTGAATAAAAATGTTTTTAATCAGTTAATGGTGTTGGTAAAAAGCTTTCACACCAGGGTAATATGGCAATGGATAGTTACATAAGTTTTTAAGTCACGCTGAGTTTTTTCGGTAATATAATTCTCTTCTCACTTATAACTAGTGTTGGTGAATCTGGGCATTTAACCTGTCGTTCTCAAGATTTCCAGGTTGTATAGTATCGCCTTTACTCGCAACACTCATAATGGCTAAATAAACACATCGATTGGTTGAATCTTTGGAGAGATTCTATGGGTCAAAAGAGTCAGAACTGGTTGGAAGACATGCAGGGAAGTCTTATGGTTGCGGAACGGATACATGCGTGAAAATCCTTCAGAGGGTTAAAAAGAATTTGCTGTATGTGAATTAAAAAATGAGACTTTCACCGAGCTGTCGTAAAAGCTTGCCCAGCAAAAGCATAAAAGCTAAAAATTTAAATTTTGCTTAATGAAACATTGATGAAACAAATGCTAAAACTCATTGTCACGCTAACATAACATACTGTTATACAAATAAATCCATTTTCACGGCAATGAAAAAACAAAAAAGCAGAAAACCAAATCACAAGACAGTGTAGGTAGGTAGTTAATTAACCTCGCACTGGATCAACACAACGGGCTATTGGCGACTTTCCGGGATCCATCCTGAAGGGAAAGATCCGAGGACAGGACCACGTAATTTTGAGTCACGGTCAGATGACGAAGTCAACACCTGAGCTGGCACCCCAGTCTCTATACTTCCACACCACGCCTACGTAAGGACATTTGAGGCCACGACAGATTTAGCTAGCACCAGCCCTCGTGTACACAACAGTCTTTGGTTGGACCGAGTTTCGAACTCAACCCTCCGTTTGTAATTCGTTACTCTTCCAACCTGGCTACCACGGCCCCATGTGGGATTTTCAGCGTAAAAATAAACGTTCGATGTTGGTTGGTTGTAGGGTTTTATGGTACAAGAGCCATACTAGAATTGATATCCAGGGTAACAAGCAAGAATCGAATCTGCACCCCCTGATGTTTGGGAGGGTGGATAGGTAGGTATTTAAATTTACGGTGTTAAAGTAACGGGGGTTATTGGTGACTGTCCGGGATCAATCCCGAAGGGAAAGATCCAAGCTCTTTGGGAGATAATATTAAAATTATTCATTCAGCCAGCTTCATTAATTTTTACGGGCCCCGTGTTCAAATACCGGTGTAGGAATTTGAGTTCGTAATGGTTTGTATTCTGATTTTACAAACTAGAATTATAATTTATATAAATTACTCGAGGATTCAATTTTATTTTTAGAAGGTCAAAGTTAATTTTAGAAATTTCAAATCGTAATAGATATATCGGATAATCTGTAACAATACTGCGGTTGTCTCTTATTTCCATGCGTGAGCTTATAATGAAAAGTTAAAACTATCTTAGCTTTTAAATTTCGAATGCATAGTCCCAAAGAAAGTTATTCAAAGTAGCCATCCGCCTTTGTAACTAGTAATCCAAGCAGATAACCTCTACAACTAGAGATCTCCATAGAAATCCAATTTAAATCATCACTTCTCCCGTAAGATAATAATTTTGTCCAAACTAATGATTCAAAGCAACCATTCTTTTTCGAAACGAACTCGTTATCCAAGCAGATATCCACCATAAGAATAAATATTTCAACAAAGAAATCCAGTCCCAAACCAACGCCTGCGTCTGAAAACAATATTTCCAGGTTAATGATTCAAAGCAATCATCCCTTTTTGAAAGAACTCGTAAATCAAGCAGATATCTAGAAAAAAATCCAATCTCAAACCAACGCTTATCCCGGAAAATAATATCCAAATTAATGATTCAAAGCAACCATCCACTTTTGAAACACTCGTGATTCAATCAGATATAAACCATAGTCAAGATTTCCACAAAGAAATCCAGTTTAAAAGCACCCCTTGTTCCCGAAAACACTTGATAGCAATTTTCTTCAAACTAATGATTCAAACCAACCATTCCTTTTCGAAACACTCGAGATTCAATCAGAGATATCCAGCGTAACAGTAACTATCCCAACATAGAAATCCAATCCAAAACCAACGCTTGTCCTGGACAACACATAATAATCTCCATACTAATGATTCAAATAAATCATCCCTTTTAGAAAAATTCGTGATCTTAGCAGATATATCCAGCATAACAGCAAAGATTTCAACAAAGAAATCCAATCCCAAACCAACGATTGTCCCGGAAAACACGCAATAATAATCTCGAGACTAATGCGGGCAATTAACAACACCCTAACAGCTGCGTCAGTATACCGAGATCATAAGCAAACCGCAAGCACATGTTTCGCCTCGCCATAAGCTGACACGGCAAAAAGCACAGTTAACACCCAAAAATCCGAGGGTCTTATATCACCTAAGTGGGAGCAGCAGCAGTCATTGTTCGCAACGGGGGAGGCGACGGGACACCCGAAAAGTGCTAGATCCGACCATAAAATCCGGAGACTAGACTTCCTGCTCGGCGTTTAAGAGGTGCTAAGTCACGTTCGCGTATTCTATTATTGGTTCTGGGCAAATAGGGCTTTTGTTGTACTCCTGAGAGGTTTATGATACTGGCTGAAAAGTTGCCAACAGAGCGGCTTCAGTTTTGAAGCATAAATAGAAATTGAATAAATGTGGTGTTTGGCATTTCAGTTATAACGATGAAAGTTTTAGTTCATGGGATCTCTTAAGTCGGAATTTGGCCATTTGTTTTAGAGTTATGCTACATGGTGGTACGGCACGAGTTTCAAATTATACATAAGAACAGTATACTATAATTTGTCAAAAAACCACTACATGGTGGAATTTACGTGAAAGTGCACAAGTTATAGATTTTACGACCGAACAGTATACTATAGAACTGGTCAAAGTATCTCCATGTGTGGTCGTAATGTTAGGTCACTTAAAATAGATGTAAGGTTGAGGAGGAAAAGAGGATGGAATACAATTATGATGTTTCATAACACATTGAATAAGAATTGCAATCCCTACGTTTCAGTAGATTTTTATTTTTATTTAAAATAAAATTCGGGTTAAAACCGAAATGTCGAGCTTAATTTAGTTTTCGCAACTAAAAAACAAAAACATGGAAGAATTTTTCTATAAATCTAAATGCAGACGGTGCCAGTGTTCCGATTACTTTTCCCTAATCTCTGGCGTGATTTGAGATTGTACTCGAATGCAATTCCAGCATGTCGCTAAAAATAAAAATTAACACCAGATATCACCAAACTGCGATTAATCAAATTAGTTTCTAACCAGAAATATTTTTTATCCCACTTGTTTACGTTGTATCCTGAAGAACCTTCTCGTACGCTTTAATATTCTCAGATATGTGCTGTGTAAAATATATATTTTATTTGCAGGAAAATAAATTACTCTTCTCTGTGATTATGTATCGATCGTGGTTTTTTGTAATTTTTGTTCTATATAATTATGTGTTTGTTATTATTATTTATTTTTTAATTATGTGTATGTTTTGTGTTTGGATAATGTAATTTGAAGTTGTTTAATTGTACTGTTTTTTTATTTGCTTGTACTGTACTTTTGATTTTCTCCTGCTGTCATGTAATTGGAGTAATCTGTGTGACAGTAAATATAAACAAATTAAATACATTTAATTAAAAAATTTTGTCGAACTTTCTACATACCATAAAAAGTAGGAATTAGTTCGGTGACTTTTGACACAGCTTTAACAGACTATTTTGCTATTTCAAACCAAAAGCAGCAATTTTTAACTTTAATATTAATTTGTTCAACTGAAATACATAATCCTAGATAAGTTCTTACTTTATCGGATAACCATGTAATTATTTTCTTAAGGGACGTTTGGATGTTTACACAAACTACATCTCATTTACAAAAAAAGGAAACAAGGAAAATGGGACGGTGATAAAATAAGATAATTAAGGACTAAAAAAATTTAGACAAGCTGAAAAACTAATCCGATAAAAAACTGTCTCTCAGCAATTATTGATTGCGATATTTTTTACTTCAAATATCAGTTGGTAGTTTTCTTTTAGTTTCTTCGTGGTAATTAACATTAGAAAAATCAATTGGGGAAAAAACGGTCTACGATGAAATATATTCCAGATATATTCCGGTTGAATTTCTCATTACGATGCACATACAGCGAAAACGAAAAATTCCGGAAATTTAAATGTGTTGACACAATTTTTTACCCTAAAAGTGCTATGAAAAAACAGAACGCGAATAGTTTTTTTTACTTGATGGATGAATGTTTTTTTAATAGGCTAGAAACTTGACGCAGTGAAATTGTGTCATTAGAAAAATATAAATTGTTTGAGAATAGGTCCTGAGTGTTTCATAATTAAAAACCTTTTATGGATACTCGATTACGCAATTTTTTTAAATAGCATTATCGGATTTTTAATAATTACATTGCAATGCCTCAATTAAACATTTTTAAGTATCGAAAATGTATTATAGATACAATTCCTTGAGTGTAAAGCTTTAAAACAGAAATAAAGGTCATAAAAAAAACTTGAAAAAGGTCATTTTTTAGAGTCACTGTCTCTCATCTAACATATATTGACTGGTTAAATTGCAATATTAAAACTAAGGGATACATTTCCTATATAAATATTGAAGCCAGGGGATGCTTAACCTTCTTTGTGGTTCATCAATACGTCGAAAACTGCCATGTAGTGGTCAGCCTGTGGTTTAAAACCCGTTTCAAATTATCACCAAGCAAGGCAAGAAAAAACTTGATTTTCCTACTGGATCTTCATTCCCCTTGAAGTAATAGGGCAGTTTTGCCTCGACGAGATATCTCGTCCAAAGCAAAATTGACCAAGGCTTGGACGCGATATCTCGTCGAAACACTTCGAGGGTTAATATACAGGGTGTCCCAAAAAGGTTGTTCCGCGATTTATCTTTTTACCATTTGGAGATAGGTAGGCAATGTAAATTGCAAAAGTGCACCAAATAAGGTAAGTAATTAAGATATGTGAATAAAATTATCACGTGATAACAATTTAAGCTGATACAGTTTTTAATTTGTATACCACCCCTCTAGATAAAAATCCGAGATAGCAAAAATGTTCCTTATCTGTATCCCTATCGTTAGTAAAAAAACCATATTTCTGTAGGTTGAATAGTAACGGAGATACAAGAGTTTCTATTTTAAGGGGGCCGTATCTAATCTAGAACGGAAACTGACCCATGGCCAAGAATGAAGAGTCAAGTTCTGCATTGCTGCAGATGGAAAAATTTCCTTTTACTTTTTATTTAAACCATTTTTTCTACAATATTTTTTATTAAAGATTACATTGTCTACTATTATGCATTGCGATTTTCATCTGCAGTTGCAATACTACATTACTTTGCACAATGTTGCACTTTCTGACCGAAAAAAATGCTTTTTAGCATTGTGTATGCGGTCCCTAATCTGACTGCTTGAACAGCTGTGCACAAGCGGTATAAGTCAACTTTTTTGCGTCCTTATGCCTCCGTTACTGTTCAACCTACAGAAATGCAGTTTTCTGCTAACGACAGGGATGCAGGTAAGGAACATTTCTGCTATCTCAGATTTTTATCTAGAGGGGTTGTATACAAATTAAAAACTGTATCCGCTTAAATTATTATCACGTGTGATAATTTTATTCACATATCTTAATCACTTACCTTATTTGGTGCACTTTTGCAATTTACATTGCCTACCTATCTCCAAATGGCAAAAAGATAAATTGCGGAACAACCTTTTTGGGACACCCTGTATATCACTTAAGCAGTTTGAAAATGCTTAGGTAATATATATTAGCTTTATAATATATATTAAGTAATATATATATATTATATATATTAACAGTTTGAAAATGCTTAAGTAATATATAGGAAAATCTCGGCGTGATTCCTAGAACTGAATGTGTACATATAATTTACTTGCTTTTTTTTTACAAATAGGTTATAACTATTTTTCAATTTATAGAAACGGACAAGAGAATTTATCTGTAATAGAAATGCCTCATGTAGTCCGGCTACGGTGAGTTGGCATTTGTCTCGTGGTTTAGAGCGAGTTTATCCGTTAAATTAAGGAGCAAAAATGTAAAAAAAATGCGTTCCTACAATTGGCTTCTTCAAAACTTGGCTTCAAAGTTCCTCGTTCAGTACCAGAAGCGATAGCAGTGATTTTGAGTTGCCGAAACAAATCATCATCCGTGTCGGTCCTCATACATGATTTTGCGTATGGCAGAGCCCGTTTCTTTGGCGAACTTGCCACCTTTCTTCAAATGGACTTCCCAACAGCATCTGCCTTCTCACCGATGCCGCAAAAACTATTTTCCGAGTTTAGAATACCAATATGCTCTCAGTGCATATAATTCAAAACACAAATGAATGAATTTAATCAATGTGAATAAAAATATTCATAAATGGTAAAAATAAGTTTCATTTAAAAAGTTATTAATTATTCATTATTACTCATCTCATATATAATGATTAATTAAATGCAAATAAACATTAAAACTAGGATATAATTAATCTTACTCAGTGTAAGTTAATTTGATAATGCTTAATTGCATAGGAAAATCAGCGTGATTATTGGAGATACATTACGTACAGATAATTTGTTGCATTAAAAATGCGCTATAACTATTTCCCATTTATAAAAGCGAAAATTATTGATTGTTTTCTTCAGAAAAATATCAAGTTAGAGAAATAATGCATAATCCAAAAACTGCAGGAAAAATACATGCACGATAACAGATAAGATATAGAACACTTCACTGGTGCAGATCACTTATTGAATTGAAATCCTTAAAAAGTGTACCTTCAAAAAATTATATCTTAAAAATTTATCTGCAGCAATACATTTTTTAATATATACAATATTAAATTCCGTTTTAAGTTCCAAGTGTCTAACATGATTCTCATCCAATACAATTCAAAACGCAGATGGTAGAAGTCTATCGGGAAAAACATACTTATGAATGGGATGTGACATAATAGCGTAAAAATGCTGTCAAAGTAAATACTCTTAAGGAGTAGAAAATGAAGACTTATAGAACCGTTCCCATCTATCATCACGGCGTTTGTGCCTCAATTTTTAGGAGACAGGAATTCGGTATCAACTCAACAATGCCGCCAAGATCACATTTCATGAATGGGCTTCTTTTACTACGAACGTATCAGAGCTACTCCACCAGTGCGTAAAAAGATGGAAAGATTACATGGCGATGTGTTTATCAATGGATTCTTTATTTCCTACAGTAAATGTTGATTTTTAATTCAAAGAGACTATTTTATGGAAAAGGCTGTTTCGTTAGTAAAAATATTTTGCCTTACAAAGATTTGTTTTGAAAAATTCATGACAGTATCGTCGCAGTTTCAATATTTATCTTAGATCTTTATTTACGTTAAAATTTTAGAAAAGTGATGCCTTTCTTTTACAAATGAATGAGAATTCCATCTCGCCATACTTCTATAAATGCGAGTTTCAATTAATTCATTTTGTTTTTATCAAATTTTTGTAAGACTTCCAATTCGTACTTTTGAATTAAACACGAATTAAAGTGCGTAAAAATTAGTGTGCCAGTATAGTTAGGAAATGAAATAAACCACAAAAAATTAAAAAAACATTTTTACATCAAACGAATTGTAGTTATTTTGTCTTGACTATGAGCACCTACGGAAAAATGGTTTGAAATCGAACGTTTTTTGTTAGGGAGTACCTAATTTCAGTTACTATATCAACAAACATTTGCTTTGGGAGAACAATTTAAATATGTATTTCATACAAAACTAGAAAAAGCTTAGTTTGATCCTCTATGATCATTGTTTGCTTCACAAGGATAAACTAGACCCAAACCTACGGCTTTAAAGTTAATTCCAAATCATTAAGATCATTCATGCTACTTGAACTGGGTTACGATCCGAAAGCCTGTTGAACCAAGAACCAAGCTCTAACCACATGGGTGTAGTTAGAGAATTGAAATTTGGGTAACTTGGTTTTGAATAAGTCCATTCAATTAGGAGGTAGTTTAAAAGTAAATAATGAGTTTTCACAATTAGTCTTTATCGGGTATTCTGGTTCCGAGTGTATCGATCGATCCCGGAAGAAATAGCAATGATTGACAAGATGGTTGTTTTGTGGTTTCAACAGACAACTTCAAGTAAAAATTGACATGAAAGCAAAAAAGGGATTGGGAATGGAATATTGGGATGAAAGCAGAAAAAGATCGCTTGTTGACCCCGGGTGCACGACGCACGTGTTTAATGAAGACAGTAAGACCCATGAGGTTGGATTGGATGTGTGGGTTTTATGGCGTAAATAAAAAGCGGAATAAGCCCATGGGAAAAGAAAAGATAACTACAGTACATCGAAGCATGTACACACCTGAAGGATATGTGCCTCTGAGGGCAATTGACAAGATAGTAAAACAATTAATCACCAACGACAGTTTCCATACGTCTTATTCTCCCGATGAGTCTTCTGCCATTCAGTTAAGCTATTCTACAAGATGTAGAATATTTCAGTTCATTTAATTTCTATTCATTTTGATTATTTATTGCATTATTCATTTATTCTTACTTGGTCTACAGGAGATAGACGGTCTCTGATTTGTGACTGGTGTTCGGATCTTTTGTCTTGTTTTAAGTAAATTAATTGAAACTTTACGTTACGGCCTGTCTAAGGCGCATACCCCCCAACTGCCCCTTTGAATAGCCTTACATCCTCAGGGCCAGTCTGGGTCTTAAAACGTTACTTCCCGATGTGATCTGTTTTATCACCAGTGCCGCATTTCAATGGATTCTGGTTCCGAGTTTATCTTTCCGTATTGAGAGCCATAACAATTATTAAGTTGGTTGGATTTTATATGGGGACATATTTGGCCAAACAAGACAGACAACATAAAGTAATTGTGAAAAGAAGGAAGAAGAGGGGAAAATAGAGGTTGATTGTTTTGGGTTTTATGGCGTAAGGTTCGTTGGAAAAATTAGAGAAAAATCGCTTGGGACGCGTTAAATACAAGACAGACATCGTCAAGTAAACATACACACACAATAAAGAGTTTTACTCACACAGGATAATACACTCAGGGCAAGCTACAGCTTGACATTGAAACTGTGCCTCCTACAACTCGCAGGTTCCTAGCACAGTTGGTAAACCCATTGCGCCGCAATGACAGTAACAGTTATTAGGAGTTAGGATAAAGCTAAAAATCATCTATGGTGATCGCCACACAGGATTTTGAGCATGGCGGTCCTTTCCCCTGGTGAGTTTACTACCTTTTATCGCTCCAAGTATTTCAATGAGATATATCGTTCAAGTTCTAATCACTTTTGCAAATAATGAGATTTCTTTTAAATGCGGCTTGGAGAGCCTTAGCTGAAAAAGTGAGCTATGACAGCCCTATTTTAGAACATATTCAACTCGCTTTTTTTCTTGCAACTTACTTTTGCCCTAGTTGTTTGGTTGGTTGGGTTGGGTGTTATGGCGCAAAGGCCGTATTTGGCTATGCTGCTCCAAACACAAGGCAGACAACATCAAATGTTGGACATACACACAGTGAAAGTTTTACTAAAACAGAAGAGAGAAATACACCCAAGGAGGAATCCAACTTCACAGAAATGGTAAGACCTGCAATTCGAAGGTTGCTAGAGCAAAGGGCACACCCACTGAGCCAAGACGGTCCCTTCTGCCCTGATGATGTTGGATGTTTTGATCCACCAAAATGTCCACTGACGATCTATTTTAAACCAAGTGGCTTCGGCGAGATATCTCGTCTAGGATCTGATCGATTTTTCTAACGACGAGATATCTCGTTCATCAAGATCTGGTCAGTTTTGCTAATGACGTCATAGAAATAAAACTGCCTATTACTCCAGGGAAATGAAAACCTAAGTAGAAAAAAAAATTGTCCCTTGCCCTGAACTGGTGATAGTTTGGAACAGGTTTTTGCACCAGAGGCTGGCCACTTCAAGACAATTTTCGACTTGAAGATAAACCACTAGGAATGTAAAGAACTGAATTCCCCAGCGGTATCTACCTTCTCACCAGAGCAACTCTACACCAGACCGGCCTAAACATTCCATGAGACACGAAATTGCCACATTCACTTGAATAAATGAGTTTAAAACTTAAGAAATCAATAAAAAAAACCGAATCTGGAACAACTCAGTTTCTACCTCCCTCACTGCACCGTACGCGCTACAATACATCCAGGACAAAGGACAACAAAAAAAAGCTCTTTCGAAGAGTTGAATGGGACCTTTAGCACTCATGGAACAAAGCCACCTCCAAGAGCAGGGTGGGGAAAGGAACAAGAACTTAAACAAACGCAGCGCTGCAGGCACCCCAGCTGCGCAGGGAAGTGGGGACTACAGGGTGATTCAGCGCTGCACGCGCAACGCTTCGCTGATATTGGTAATTGGTACGAACACGTGCACCCCCCTCTCGCACTGCCTTTGGGGTCACGTGTGGTTAAGGTAAGGGCGACTGGCAGCAGCGGTAAGTTTGGGGCTCTATCAGTGCCGGCTCCTTAATGTGTGTAGAGCTTTCTGTACATGTAGACCATTGCAACAGTTGTATTAGTACATTCGAACTATCAATAGCTTAAAACTAAAACATACTACGTCAAATACTTCTAAAAAATGAAGTGAATAAATTAAACTTGCTAAGCTTGTGCGTAGTGTTTCTCAAATCTAACCTTCCTGCAATGATAAAACGACAGTAGACGAAACCAGTTTAAAGATTACAATAGTCTGATCTAGTAAAACTAAAAAATGTCTTGAAATTGTGACTGTTTTACTTGTAAGCCGACGATATGTTCGCGTAGTTTTAAGAAACTATTCTTAATATTTTGAATTATGTGATCAATATTTTAGCGTTTGAGTCCTTTCAAGAAGAATTTTTATCATTTAAAGTCGTAACCAACTGCAGCTTCATCATTCTATACTTTGTTGTAAGTCAATTTAATCATTGTAAGTCGATTATGGTTTATTAAGGACATTATAAGTCGCATTAAATACACTACTTTGATTTCATCGGGCAGTTTGCTCGTTCTAAATGGAGTTCTTCAGGGAGTTTTTAGTTCTAAGCTGGTTTCATAAATCAGATTTTAGTCTTAAGGTCCTTATATATATATATATATATATATATATATATATATATATATATATATCGGGTGTAACTTCCTCCCACATTAATTTAATTTTCTTGAAAACAATTCATATAATCATATCTTAAGGTAGTAATTATATATAGCAATAAATACTTATTACTCCAATACAATTAAAATACAAGTGAAGTTAAGCGTCATTTCATTCACCAATTTCTATCCATAACTTTTATTAAATATAATTACGTAAACTTGAGGTACTAAGAATATATTGCCCTACCCTCCTGGTAGCTGTCTTGACGTGGTACCTCATGATAAGCAAAACTGATCAGATTTTGAAGAACGAGATATATCGTCATTATAAAACAGACCAGATTTCGATCTTGTAATAAAAAAAAATTCGGTGCGAGATATCTCGTCATTAGCAAAATTGATCAAATCTTGATGGATGAGGTATCACGTCAAAACAACTTGAATGGTTATAAACCCTTGTTTTGAACTATATGCAAATATTTTAGTATAAATGAAACAAAAACTTCCAGAATAAACCTAGAATATTGTTATCTTAACCTTCCTTAATTCAACAATCTTACAAAATAAAAAGTCAGACTATATCTGAAATGCTAGGCGATCCCAAAGCCATACCTTATTTCAGTAAATAAACTTCACCCCTCAGACTACGCATACAGTATTGCTACGGTCCCTTAACCTCTCGCAGTAACAAATTATGCATATTAATTTTTACGCTCAAAAGATAAAATAAACAAAATCAACGGCTTTTCCTCTTTCTCTTTTATTCGGCCGACAGCACTTAAACTATGTGCATATTTTAAATCTTTCCAAAATAACTTTACCAGCTCTTTTTCCCACTTCGCGATGCAAATGCTCAATAGAAATATTAAATTTAGGTAAAGAATGTGCCCTTACCGGAGAAAAACTTTTTTATAACAGCGTTATGGAAGAGAGAGAGAGAGAGAGAGAGAGAGAGAGAGTGTATTTACAGTCGAGTCGGTATGTAGTAATTGACGACGGCATGACATGCCACGAGGTTTGCTATACCTTTTTATGCATATGTTTTCAAGATTGAGTTCTGTATTGAATCATAATCAATTCTACGACAGTGACTCCCGAGGAATATGTTTGTCTAAGAATACTTCTGTGAGATAGAAAAATATGTGCACGGAGAAATATAATACAATATAAAAACAAGTGATTTAATATTTACGTGAGATGAGATTTTTTTGCTACATTTTTGCGGTACAAAAACGTACTTGAAGTACACATTTTGATCGAATCATAAGGTGATGTGTTATGACTAAAATTGATTGTCTTATCACCGTAATGCAGGGACGAACAGCCAACTTTATAACTAATAGCTATGTACAGCCGTGTAAGCTCAGAAGCGTTTGCTTATTTATAATTAAAATTTGGTTAGGTTCTACAACCAAGAGCCATATTTGGCCAAGCTGCGCCAAACACAAGATACTTTTACTTGTAGAGGAAATATAAAAGCAGAGTGAGGAATGGTAACCTTTTATGTTCCCAGAATCATGAGACCAAAACTAGTAGTAACGTGACTCTTAGACTGCTTTCGTCTGCCGGGTGGAAACGAATATTCATCATATGATTGATCCACGGGACGGGAGAAGACACCTATCCATTGATTCATCTTCTGATTGGTCCGCGCGACATAAAAGACTAGCGATTTCTCTAATTTTGTCACCATTCTATAGAAATGTGCATTCACGCATCTACCCTGCCATAAGATGTTATATCGCAAAACGAGGCAATAAGGTGCCAAATCGAAATAAGTCAATTTTTCAAAGCAGTCATGTGACTACTAGTCGACATATTAGTCACACGTTTTGAAACTCCTTTCAATAGCAATACTCATTCTTATATTTCATGTCTTCTATCGTTTTTCTGACACAGAAGAGAGAAATATACCCAGAGTATTTCTTACACATACAGGAATCGAACATGCTCCACTTATAACTCGGAGGTTGCTATTACAGTTAACGGATGTTACATGATACCTATGTAAATATCAGTTACCACATAACGCCAAATATAACAGAACAATCAAGTGTATTGAGTGATCTAGTGTTATTTAGTGTTGTTAAGAATGAAATAGTTATACACAGGACACACGTGTAATTACCATGAATATGTATTGTTTTGTATTGTAATTCTGTTATTTAGAAAGTTGTTGACTATGTTTAGTTTTGAACGTTATAGAATCTTCGATATTCTAGACAGTCTAAAGTAGTTTTCTTTACCAGGATTGTTCAGTTATTGAAAGATTAAGGGACTAATATTCAAGGTGTATTCTGAAATTTGTTGCTTTACTCTTACTTTACTAAAAAATTTGCATATATATTTTAAATTTTTCTCTAAAATAAATGTTGTGCTTTAAAAAATATTTTTTAGTACATCAAGTTAATGTTATTACTTTTCCTAAAAGTTATTGATAGGAATTTGTAAAAAAATCACATGCGATAAGTGCAAAATAAATCTGCATGTGATGGCCTAGCATTGATTTATATAAGCAACTATTCAAAGATGATTTAGATTCTGTTGACGGTTGAAAGATTTATAAATTTAAACATGAAATAAATCAACCACATGAAATCAACGTCAAGAAACTTTTAATCTGGTATAGTGGTCATATCGCTTGTCTGCTACCCAGTAGGTCACGGGTTCGAATCCTAGTTTGTAAGCTCATGGATATTAGTGATTGTCCTTGTTAGTTGTAGCGGCGGTTACCCGTTGAGCGCTTCTTTACAAGTAGCCGTCATTTTACCCTTTGTAGTACCGAAGGCCGAGTGCCCAGTGGTTGAACTTGGAAAAAGCATACAGAAACATTAATTCCCAAAAAAACCCGGGTCGCAAATGACGATTCGAAATTCCCATTATTAAAAAAACGTAATCGTACACGATAAACTATAATCTACATATATGTTGAAGGTTAAAAAGTACATTGGAACAATTTTCCTTAACATTACTCACACGTCACTATGTATTGTGCTTTGTCTATTTACAGATCACGCAAAAAATGTTCCGCGAAGATCAAACACAATAAGCCACCGATTAACTAAGTGGTGCAGAGAAACGCGATTAATAATTCAGGAAGGGCACTTCATCTAAATTAGGGTGAAGAAAAACCGATTATAATATCTAACACCTGACTGGTTCCAGCAGCGTGGCACGATGTGTAATTTTCCGATGTTAGAACTGATTACCACGTACAGCACGTGCAAACTCACCAAGGGCGTTGTTCGTACAGAAACAGCTGGACTATAGGGCATGAACTTAATAAAAACATCAATAAGCTACAACAGTTAACGCAGATGCTAACGAAAGTAATTTTTTTCAATAGTTTATAAAACAAAACTAATGTTCTTTCTCATTTTTCGAATATAATTTTCACTCTGTTCAAATCTTTCCACCAGTTTCCATGATTACGATTTAAAGAGCTGATCAAAAATTTTAATATGTGGAAGCAAAATTTTTGGAGTCAAAAATCATGAAAAGTCGATCTTTCATGTTTTGAAATTATTCAAAATTTAATAGAACAAAATTGCTTATTCTGCTTGATCTAGAATCAGTATAATCTGGATTCTAGATCACTTTTACAAAACGCAAAAAACAGTTAATAACAATTATACTACTATAAAAATTTCTATTAAAAATTCGTAAAAATTGCTCTTTTAAAAATCTAAAAATGCACCACAATATTTATGGTCAAGTTGAGAGACTTAATACCCATTTTATACACAAACGAAAGAATCCCTAATAGCGTGCGGTTACTTAAAATATTTTTGAACTCTATATCTAGGTTTCTTACGAGCTTGATTAATAAATAATTGCCTATTCAGAAAGTATTTGATCAAACTCAAATAAATCAGTTATAAACTTGACGCAATGAATCGACAATTTTTACTATGCAAAAGAATTAAATACCTTAGGGCTATAGGGCGTGAAACGAACAAAAACTAATTATCAAGGTTGTGAGTTGAAAGGCACATATTTTAGTTGACATTGTTAAAGGTTTTAAAGTATTGTATACAGCATTTCATACATGTATGACCTGCAGGGGTTTAAATCAGATTCCTTGCAATACATGTAATTTTAAATTTCTGAGGTGTTTTGAAAAAGACATATTAGCCCTACAAGGAAAATTTTAGTACAGCAACCATACAGGCACTTAAAGAAATAGCTTTAAGTCTGCCTAGAGTAAGTTGAAAAACATTCTACATACTAAAACTATCCACTAGTTTTATAAAAGATTACAAATTGGTTTGTCGACAATGGTTCACACTTCAGATGGGACTGTTATAAGTACGTTGGAGAATACTCTGCATGCAAAACTGTCCACTAGTTTTATGGAAGATTACAAATTTCAACTGTAGTAGCAATTTGTCAACCTCAGCAATAAAGAGGAACTGTTGACCTTGTTAGTGGTTCACATTGAGCTGAGACTGTTAAAAGGGTGCTGAAGAACACTCACAAGTATTACATTTCCCATATGATGTTACGATAGATTGCAAATTTTCAATGTAGTCCTCAACGATGTTGATTTTCGAGACCACTTGGAATGAAGTGTCCAGTAATTCAAAATAATATTTACCATTCTAAAATGCAACGAAAATATCCAAAGGAAAACGATAATTTATACTTTCAATTTATTTATGTGCAATAGAAAAAGTCTCAGCTTTAATATCCGATTTTAAAGAAGAGTTTTGATCTAAGGATACTCCAACAAACACTTCTATTTCCAAGATTGAAGAACAAATGAGACGGCATGCAAATAGCCTTGTTCTCTCAACGTTACAAGTACTTTCCCATTAATTCTAGCAGCAGGAAACAAATTTGAAGGATCCCTTTCAGGCCCAGAACTGAAATCGATAAGTCATCGTTAGGCCCTTGCTAAAGATGGTAAAACCTCTTTCAAACGTAACTTATTTCTCCATTAATGGAAAACCAGCTGGAAACTAAAAGTACTTTTTTCTTACCCGTTTCGCGAAATGATTTCGAGAAAACTGTGCATTTTGTGTAAGGGAAACACCATTAAACTAAATCCCGCGCAAGGCTGTGACAAAAACATACCATTTTGAAAATGTTTTCTAACGATTTATTTATACACTCCAGCTAAGGCTATAAAGCAGCGGATTTGATGAGGAAGAGGGAGAAAAACCAACACATCATTTCGCGGTTTCGGGATCTGGATTTATTTTTTATGTATTTTCAACTGGAATCGGCCGCCAGTTTAAAAATATGAAGGAAACATCACTCGCTTTTCTTTTAAGTTTTATTTACGAGCATATTGCAACTCCGTAAATGCTCTGCTGCTTTCACTGCAAGCTAATATATGATAGTGTGTTTATGTTACTCTTTTTCATTTTGGAAAGTAGTAATTTTCACGCCTAAAAGTAATGGACGGAATTATGTTAATAACTCTGCCGTAGCGTTGTTGCCACCTCGTTATTATGAATAAACGAATACAATAAAAAATGAATAAGCCTAAAGATCACTTGAGCATTTCTTGATACGAACCAATTTAATCCCTAGGAAGTTGAAATACTTTTAACAAATGGTAATCGTATTTTTAGGACCAGCTAAATGAACGGGAATTAACGTAGTTATTTTGTGTATTTTTGAAACAGAACAAGTAATTACAGTACAAGTACAATGCGAGGTGGTTTGGTTTTATAGCAAAAGAGCCATATTTGGCCAAGCTGCCAAACACAAGACAACATCAAGTAAATGGACATAAACAAGCACGGAAAGTTTTACTGACACAGAAGAGAGAAATGCATTGAGAGAGGAATCGAACCTACTCACGTAGGATGAAAGGTTGGTCGGTTGTTTTGCAATTTTATGACACAAGGGTCATATTTGACCAAGCTGTGCCAAACACACTGACGGGCAACTTCAAATAAAAATGTGAAAGGGTAAAAAGAGGGATTTGGGTAACAGAATAATAGGATGAAAGCAGAAAAAGATAGCTAGGATATCCCGGGTGCTACACCTGTGCTTACTAGAGACAGTACACCCCATGGGGAAAGATCACTAGAGTACCTCAGGTCCATGAATTCAGTACACACCTAAAGGAGATGTGCCTCTGAGGGTCTAATGAAAGGGTAAAATATTACATACGTGATTTTCTCTGTATATACAGGTAGTATCCAAACTTCCTTCACAAATTTCAAGAGCAGATAGAGAACACAAAATTATACTGTATTCACAAGATATGTATGTCCACAACGATACTTTTGGGGCTGGAAGGATTGGAGGTACAGATGATCCAGTCTCTTGGCCACCACAATCATCTTATCACGCATTATTTTTTTTTCTCTGAGAGTATCTCAAATATATCGTAAAGTGGACCCACATTGAACTCCGAAGTTGAACTAATCTCAAGACTCGCTGTCGAGGCTGCAAATGTCCGCGGGAGGCCAGGAATTTTTGAATATGCATGGCAACATCGACGCTGTCGAACGTGATTTGCAGATGTGAGTACCTACTGTGAAACTAAGTGAACTTTGTCAAACTGTACTAGGGTTAATATAAATATTCACATACTTACTGTCTTTCATGTCTGCACCCTGTAGCACATTCGGGTGACATTTGCGGACAACCCCTATGTGAATAGTTTAATTTTGTGTTCTTCCCTTTGCTTAAATTTCGTACGAGATATTTTGAAACACCCTGTATACACAGTAACGTGCTTGTTCTTATTCAAAACTATGCAATTATGCTTAGACTACAGTGACAGGACTCAGATGGGAAAACCCTAAGAATTCCACGCATATGCTCCGCAAGTTGTTACTCTTCCACCTGCCGCATTGTCCAACTAGACAAAACGAAGAAACAATACTTATTGTTGTCTAAGCCAAATGGGGTGATGGAGTAGAAACTGTCATCAGACACGATCAGATGTTTTGTAATCTGCAGGTCACGTCAAATTCAAGCTATGTTACAACTTATATTTTTATGCATATGTTACAAGATGAAACCTTATAGAATTCAGATAGGATTTATTAGGAGTGTGGCGTGTTCGTTGGCTTTGTGTGAGATTCAAGGATATCGGACTACAGGTTTAATAACGAATGCATTAATGACGTTAGAAATTATGTTTACAACAAATTTTGGAGTTATTATCCGATTGTTATAAAATTCGCAGACATTTTTTATTGATAAATTAGCAAAAACTGATAGGTCCCATGAGCATTAGATTTTGATGAACTGTCAAAATTTAATTCACATAATAGTTTGAAAGCAAATCCAATAAACATCATTTTGTAAGTGTCTCAATTGCAAAGCAAAAAAATTGTGCACTAAAATACCTAAATCTTTGCACAAAAAATAGGTCAAGCATTTTAAACCAAAATATCAAAACTTGGAAGCATGATAAATTTTTCCTTTGCACTTCGAGGGTCGAGGTAACCCAGTTGGAATAGCAACGGATTAGCAACCGGAAGGCTTCGAGTTCGAAACTATGTCCAACCAAAGACCGTCGTGTACAAGACGGCTGGTGTACATTAAATCTCTCGTGTCCTCAAATGTCCTCACGCTGGCGTGGTATGGAAGTTTGGGGTGCCAGCTCAGGTGTGATCTCGTCATCTGACCGTTGTTCAAAGTTACAAGGCGTTGTCTTGGGATCTTTCCCATCGGGATATATTCCGGACCGTCAATCAAAATTACGAGGCGTTGTCCTTGGTTCTTTCCTATCGGGGTTGATCCTGGACCGTCGCCAATAGCCCGCTGTGTTGCTCCAGTGGGACGTTAATTAACAACCTAGATTTTTTTGCACTTTGGTACATACAACAGATTTGACGGCTGAATGGTTGGATTGGTTTGGGTTTTTATGGCGCAAAGCCGATATGGCCATGCTAAGTCAAACACAAGACAGACAACATCACGTAATGGACATATACATACAAGGAAAGTTTTATTGACACAAAAGGGAGAAATACACCCAAGAAGGAATCTAACCAGACAGGAATCGGACCTGCGTCACCTATATAACTCAGATTTTTAACGCTAAAATTTAAAAAAAAATCGATTTTGAAATTTACTTTTCTCTTAAGGCAATCATGTAGTCGCTTACGTCTCGTAGTAAGTTGGTAGCTGAGCGTTACTAATGTACGAGATAGGTTTGCCGTGTGGTCACACCAGGTATAACAATTTCATTTTTTCAATGAGGAGAACTCAGCACCTACTTCAAGTCAATGACTATGGGATGTCTGTAACTAATTTTAAAGTCTATGAGCAAAAATATGGTATCAAAATCTCAAAAATTCATTTTTTAAGAAATAGCAGTGAGATTTCCAGTTATATCATGAATGCTTTGATTGTTAAGGTTACTTCTATTTAAAATAAAGAGAAAACTGAAATAATCTAAATTTTGAATATTTGTGTACATCTAAAGTCTTACTTTAAAATATTTATCATCTGCAGTTTAAAAGGTGTTGGAAGAAAATTTAAAAATAAAATATTACAGTATGGAGACAGAAATCATAAGGAAAAATAATTGCAAGATATGGCATACGATGACCGCGGTATGATTTGTTTTCATTCCTGGTCTCATTACAATTAATAACAATTACAATCCGCATTTATATTTGATAATGCGTACGTCACATCTAGTCGGAGGAAATTGAACTTTCTTCAAGGAATTCGATCGAACTAGAAGATATTCCATCGAACTTGTAGAAATTCGATCGAACTTGTAGAAATTCGATCGAACTTGTAGATATTCGATCGAACTTGTAGAAATTCAATTGTAGAAATTCAATTGAACTTGAAGGAATTCAATTTTCTTTCTAAAGTTTTAGTATCCAAACTATACGAGTAAAAAACATATTTTAAATTGTATAGATCAACTGAGGAAATTCATTCATGGCAAAAAAGCCAACTTTTCTCCACGTCAACTATCTCTTTCAATCTGGTCGCATAATGAGTTAAAGATCTCGCCCGTTTTTACGGTCGGCCAATTTTCACACAAGCTGCAAAAAAAATGAAATATTATCTTCCAGCCCATCCTTTCTTGAAGGATCTAACAGAAAACTATCGTGAAGGTAGAGGAAAAAGGGACACACGATAAAAAAATCAATCTCAAAACTACTTGTTAAATCCTTCTATAAAGTCAAAACCCCGTTAGAACCGTCTCCTTTTGACATCCTGCTAAGAAAAGATGCCGACAGTCATGAGCTTGGTCCTTCTGCTATACTTATATTTTTCTTCCTTATAATTTCGGGTTTTTTTTCTCCTGATAGATGGACGAAATGTAGCGTGAAGCATTGTCGCCGACTTGTCAAAAGAAAGTCGACTTCAATTTCACGTTTCTCTTGGGCCTTAGATCTTCTCCCACCCTTTTATTTTCCAGGGGGCATAAGGGGTGGGGAATATCTCTAGGATATAAGGGAAGAGGGCAAAGAATAAAAGAAATGTCGAGGTGAATGTTCGATAGCACTTCCTTGAATTCCTTGAAAGATTCTCTCTATTTACTATCACCATTGGACCACTACTGTTTCCCCTCCTGCTTCGTCTTGGCATTTTTTCTATCTCGTGCGTTTGTCCCCAAATGCATTTTTCGCTTAACACTTTTTGTTGGTATTGTTAAACTCGAGAGCGGTGCTTTGTTAGGAGGAGGTTAAAGCGATTTCATATGTACGAGGTGTTGTAAAGGGGGAGTTTTTCTCACCCTCTACTAAGCAAATTTCGCGCTTCGAAGTGCTATTTCCATATCTTCTAGATCAATGGAGGAAGTGACTTTTTAATAGCGCTGTTTTTTGACTTCTTTCCTTCTGTCTATTTGATGATATCTACTCCTGTAAGAGAACTTTATACCCAACTTTATTTACACATATTCTTTCCTAAATAACTCACCATATCAACAAACGTTTAACTTTAAAGTTTTAAGTCTTGACACGCTTTTATTTACTGGCGACCAGTCCCGGCTTTGCATGGGATCAAAAGTGATTTGCTTCGTAATTTGGAGGTATTAAACGGTGATAGGCTTTTTAACTGAGGTCTTACAAAGGTAGGTATTTTAATTGACGTCACACTGAAGCAACACAACAGGCCATTGTTGACGGTCCGAGATCAATCCCAAAGGAAAAGATCCGAAGACAACACCACGTAATTTTGAATCACGGTCAGATGACGAGGCAACACCTGAGCTGGCACCATACTCTCAAACTTCCACACCACGCGAACGTGAGGACATTTTAGGCCACGACAGATTTAACGTGCACCAGCTCCCTTTGTACACGACGGTCTTTGGCTCGATTCGAACTCGCAACCCTCCGTTTGCTAATCCGTTGCTCTTCCAAACGGACTACCACACCAGCCCGAAGTCTCATAAAATTTCCTTGCAGACGGCAAGTCGTTTTTCTTGTCAACCCAAAAAAAATTTCTTTTTGACGTGACACTTAAAAGAGCTATGTCCACGAGAATAATATTCTCCATTTAGGTCAACTCCATCCACGTCAAGTGTTTGTCCCTTCCCTCTTTTTCTTTACTTCTTGGATAATGCTAAAATATTTAAATTTGAATTAAAGCTCCTCAAAATAGAAACGGTGTTCAAGCCCCCACAACAGCAAGAACATTTACTCCTCTATTAAAACTTCATTGTTCCCTAGGTTTTCCCATAGCAATAAGCTGAAGATATTCAAATTCTAGTACCTGTTTAGGACACATTTTTAACAATTGTATTATTTAGGATGAAAATTCTCTTTTTTCCGACAAGACAAAAAAATGAGCTCTGGAAAACTTGATTACCTTGACAGATTTCTCAAAAATGACAGAGCAATACCACGTCGAGTCATATATAATCCTCCTCGACTGTTTTCGAAAACAAGTTAAGAATCCTATACATCTCTTTCAAGTACCAATTCAGTTATTATAACCCATAATTAGTGTTACGTTAACATAAATTTTAAATTGAACAAACAATATATCTAAATGTACATGGAAAATTAACACTAGTGTATGAATGAAACTCATATGTGAACTCAAATTGAAACCTGGATATATGGAACATACATTTGATTTGAGTTTCAAATACATCGAGGTTAAGTAACTTTTGAGCGTTCAGATACAAATGGGAAAAGGCATTCTAGTCAAATACTAATTTAGCAATTAATTTTTTAATTGCATTTGGACAAATAAAACAAGCGGATTTTCGTTATCCAAAATTAAAAATATCCGAAATCTGAAGAAAATCACAAATATATAAATATGAAACAAGTAGAATTTGTATTTTAAGTCGATTTTCTATCCTCTTAGTCATTAGTAGTCTTAAAAATTCTATGGAGGAGTTTCGATGCAAAATCCGACGTCTTTCAAAATTCAATAAAAAATATCTACGCAGCCGTTTTCCTAAACAGCCCAAATTCGCGAATACTTAAACAAAAAGAAACAAGAATCGCTAACTGAAAACTTTCGATCCTCAAAATCGGTCACATTTCACACGTTCAAAACACCTCCACACGTTAAAAAAGCCCCGTACCATTAGAACTAATAGCTATCAAATATCATTAAACTAAACTCGTTAAACACGCATAACACACTTAACGGGCAGCATTTATTGCTTAAAACATTTTATTGCATTTAAAATATTGCTTAGGGTCCCATGTTAATTACCGAAAGAATTCTTAATGAAGTCGGCGGAATTTGTTTCAGTGGCTGTTCGCGACGGACTGCGACAGAAACCGAAACATGTAGTAATAAAAATGAATTAAAAACGGTCCGAGGTATTAATGACCCGATATCGTGCAGGAGTTATTGAAGTCTTGAGGAATTAATGTTGCGGAAAATGATAACTTTGGCCATTACGCATGCGCTGTGCAATTTGGATTCATGAATGATTTTTGCAGGGGTCCCCGACTCTTGCCAAAATTATCTTTTCTTTCGCTCGTTCGTGTGGGGTAGTGGAGATATTTATCAACACGCATTGCATATTTATTTCAATAAGGTACAGAAATTGGCAGTATTTCTATGATGGCGAATGAGAACAGATACAAAAAATATTAAATCAAGTGGTGCGGGATTGATTTTCCAATTTTACCATTTAATTTGAATGTGCTTGATTTGATCTATGGGGCTGCATAACATCGCTATAGCTACTCGTCATTAAATGAAATTGCAGACTGATTACAGAGGGCAATGAAACATCTGGAAGATAGAATTCAACGCAGAAAGAAAAATGTGAGCGAATCGAAAATTGGTTTAGACGTCAAAAACACCGAAACGACTTTAAACAAGTGAATGGGTAAGTAGTTGAATTAAGGTCACACTGGAGCAATACAATGGGCTATTGATGACATTCTGGGATCAGTTGCTAAGGTAAAGATCCGAGGAAAACACCTTGTACTTTTGAACCCCGATCATATGACAAAATCACACCTGAGTTGGTACTCCAATCTCCAAACTTAAACAACACGCCAACGTGAGGATATTTCAGGCTACGACAGATTTAACGTGACCATCCCCCATGTACACGACAGTTTTTGGTTGGATTGATTTTCGAACTCGGAACCCTCCGGTTGCTAATGCGTTACTCTTCCAACAGGGAGAAATGAATGGGATACAATTGAAGTGGACTTTCAGTTAGCATGGCTGAAGTGTAAGATTTTGTCGTATTTTTTATTGGGAGTTAAATTTAACACCAGTAAGAGCATGTGAAATGCTGCTTTATACATTTGATCACTTTTATTTCCTTTGGAGGTATGAATTGTGCAAATATTTAGATTCTAATGTTCATAATAATTGGATTTCAGTAACGTATCATATGCGAATAAAAACAATATCAATAGATATAAGTAATTAAGAAGCATTACTGGCATGTTCTACGTGGGTCTTCTAGTCAATCTTTCTATTTTCAAAATTCGCCAGCTAAATTTCTATTTTGCCCCATGTTTTGAAGGGGTCTAATGTTCAAAAAGAATGACTTTCACATTTAAAAAATGCAATACCAATAAATGATTAACTAGCAAGACAAAAATGATTAACTAGCAAGACAAAAATGAGTTTTCTAGAAACAATCATCGTATTTAATGTACCATTTTAACAAACTGAATCATAAACCAAGTTTCGTTTCATATTTCTAAAATGATATATACTTTTTAGGGGAAAAAAGCACATTTCGTATACACTTTCATACAATAACAGCTATATCAAGCAAATTGAAGGTGTTCATTGCTGTCAAGACAAGTATAAAGTAAATATATAAATTAAAAGATTTAAAATGAAAATTATTTTTAGTCATGCAAAAAAAGAAACTTTGAATGTTTATATTTGGTGCAAAATGGAAAGCGAAGTGAACATGGGTCTAGTGAACCAGTAACTACAAATCTGGACAGCAAAGGCAAGACAGCAAATTCGCCTTGAGATGTTTTCGGAAACCCCCATAAAGGTGTTTTAGCATACAACACAATTATTGACATCCTCGAATGAGAGGTAGGTAAGTATTTTAATTAACGTCGCACTGGAGTAACACATCGGGCTATTAGCGACGGTCCGGGATCAACTCAAATGAGAGGCATTGTCTATAAATCTAAATGTAGATGACGATAGTGCTCTGTGGCAGAGCGTGTTTCCTGCACATATACAGAAATTGACATCCCTTATTTACATTTTATGGTAGTTAGTTGAACGACGCACTGGAGCAACACAACGAACTATTGGCGACAGTCCGGGATCAATCTCGAATGGAACGATCCGAGAACCACACTTCGTAATTTTAAACAACTATAAAATGACAGGGTCAACACCTAAGCTTACACTTCACATTTGAAGCCACGACAAATTTAACATGCACCAGCCCCTACGCGTACACGTTATGGTAACTTTGTTATCTACAGAATGAGACCATTGGATGTAAAGTCCTATTCTACCGGTTGTTTGCTTACACTGAAAATCTTTTATGTAGTTCAAAAGTATTACACAGAAATACTCTAGTTTTACTATCTCCAAATACTACAAAACAGATATACGATTTTGGTTTGGTTTTGATTTCAAGATCCATAACATGGAGAAACTGCGCCAAATACAATAAACGATACAAACGAGTCCAACAGTTACCCAAGCTGATGGAAAGACGAGAAAGGTAGGGAAAAACTGGATATTCCGTCAAAATGCTGATTAAACTATTTATGGAAACGAAGCCAGTTTTGAAGCAAAAGGGTATCAGGTGTCGGTTAGATAAATCCCGGATTTTCCAGTTTCCGAACTGATTGGAAAAGTGCTTGTTCGATTCCGAGCTTCCTCTGCCTCCGAGTATCACTCTCGATAGGATTAGGGTGGAGGGAACATAGAACTTTTGGTGATTCTACAAAATAGAATACCAAATTTTAGGCTTGGAAAGAAAGAGGTACGAGTCTAGATTTATTTACCAACTACGAATATTCTGTATTATTTTGTGTCAGTCAATTTAGTCTGTATTTAGTTTTATAACAAATCTGGAAAAAGGGAATAGATACAATTTCAGTTGGGATAGAATATTACCCCATGGATATAGGAGATAGGATTCAGTTCAAATTAACAGTTCACAATAACCAGTCACGTGGAGATAAATGGATGTTGGAAATAAATCAATCAAAATACCTGAACGACATTCATGCTGTGCACGTTTTAACATGTCTAAACACTAAACGCCACATTCCAACACAGTTCGAAAAATTAAGATTGATTACAGCCCGAAAAATTTCTGCAAGGCAAGACCCGAAATATTTCGGGGAGCACGGTAGGTAGGTATTTTAATTAACGTCACTCTGTAGCAACACCAACGGGCTATTGTTGACGGTCCGGGATCAATCCCAAAGGAAAAGAACCGAGGACAAGACCAAGTAATTTTGAACCTCGGTCAGATGACGAGGCAACACCTGAGCTGGCACCTCACTCTCCAAACTTCCACACCACGCGAGGACATTTGAGGCCACGAAAGATTTAACGTGCACCAACCCCCTTTGTACATGACGATGTTTGGCTGGATTCGAACTCGCAACCCTCTAATTGCTAATCCGCTACTCTTCCAACCGGGCCCTTCGGGAAGTACGGAGATGTTTTGATAAAGTTGACGATCGTTTTTATGAACCCCGAAAGACCACGAAAAATTTCGTAAAATGTAAAGTGAACGAAAATTAAGAGATTTAAAGTTTGTTTTGTGATACTTTATTTGAATTTGACAGTTCGTAAAATAGTTCGGGTTCGTAAAATGGGAGTTCGCTGAACCGATCGAGACTAAAAAATTAAAAGTTTTCGACTAAAGTATAGCTGAGAAAAATCGGTAGGATTTAAAATGAACGTTAGTTGGATTTTACGATGCAAGTGTCCTATTGGCACAAGCTACTCCAAACACCAGTCGTACAAGGTCAAGTAATGCACATACACAAACAAGAGTTTTGATTGATGACACAGAAGAGACATACACCTAGGTTAAGTTATAGGAATATTCAAAGCAACGAAAACAATTAATCTCTCGACAGAAAATTATTTTAAAGTATTTCATAGTACTACGTAAATTCAAATAAACATGAAACTATAAGACATTGGTACGTTGAAGACGTAAATAAAGTTACATTTGATAGCAACTGAAAATTCTTGAATTTTTCATTGATATTCTACGAAAACAAGAAAATAAGTAATTCCCAGTCGTTTAAACATTTTCTCATTTAGTTCTATTCTAACCAAATACTACAAAAACTTCATGGACTTAAATATTTTACTGTTCATGTCATCAGAACAAGTTCGCACAAATCTTTCACATAAAGGGCCACGGTAGCCCGGTTGCAAGAGTAACGGATTAGCAATCGAAGGGTTGCGAGTTCGAATCTAGCCGAATACCGTCGTGTACGAAGGGGCTGATGGTTAAATCTGTTGTGGCATCAAATGTCCTCACGTTATCGTGGTTTGGAAGTTTGAAGAGTGGGTGCCAGCTCGAGTGTGACCTCGTCATCTGAACGTGGTTCAAAATTACGTGGTGTTGTCCTCGGTTCTTTCCCTTCGTTGGTTGATCCCGGACCGTTGTTAATAGCCCGTTGTGCTGATCCAGTGCGACGTTAATAAAAAATACCTACTTTTCACACAAATTAATAGGGACTGTTGGGATGTGGCCTACTCTAACTGTAATGTGTGCTTTATTATTTTAAAATTTTATTTATATTCGTCCACAAGAAATATAGGTTACTGACTTATTTATGATGTATTAAATTTAAAGGATAATTAGAATCATTACTACAGAACTCGTATTATAGTCAAATACTATTTTTAAGTCCTATATACGCTGTAAATATTAAACTACTCCTGTTCACCCATAGAATACTAGGTGATTTCAAAGTGTTTTGAAATGACTTAATTGAATTGAATTGTGGTAGATCTTTAAAAATAAATAATTAAGTTAAACTCAATCTGTAAACGCTATAATTGAAACCTGTGAATGAAACCTACGTCTCAAGTCAACTTTCCCCAAGATTTCAGGTCTCTTTATATTCAAATATAGCGTTTCTATATCACCAAGCAACTCTAAGACACTAAAGTCTGTTCTAAGCAATAAATATTCATATATTTTTGATTACACATTAAAAAACTTGTTCTGATTTCGAAGTTTTTTCAGACGCATTGAAGAAAAATCAATCCATAAATCAGTTAAACTCAATCTGTACAAAAGCAACAATTGAAAACTAAGACTGAAATTTTTCCTTTAACATAGAATATGTATAAGATACATTATAATTCTCGAGAATAGGCTCACGTCAACTCTCCCCAAGATGTCAGACTCTTTTTGTAGTCAATAGTCAAATATCGCGTTTCCAAGTCCCACAGCCACATTAAGCCACCAAAGCCGGTCTAAGCTTTAAATATTCCCCGAGGAAGATTGATGCATAGGTTGAGTCCACGACACAGACACGGGCTTCAGCCCGACCCTCTTGGGAAACGGAGGGACGCGGAGACCTAGGCAGCAGGCCTGGGTGGGGAAGAAGGGCCTACATAAAAAGCAGGCCACCCTAATGAAAATGTTTTAAATAAATACCGGGAGGGTGTAACTTGGAAAATGTTAAAAGCTCCCCTCTGAAAGGTACTCAGAAGGGGACAGCCTCAGAATTGCATAACGTTCAATCATTATTAAACGCATAAAGGGAAGGTTGTGTATATGCATTAGCTGGATTCGGTTGCAGATAGGCAGGGGATGTTCTTATCAGTTTCGGACCGAGTACCATTTTGTAACAAGATTTTTCGGGCCCAAAGCTGTTACACAATGAAGTATGAATTCAAGGTCGTAGAGTGTTGCAGATGTACGAGGTTATTTGGAGCGTGAATTTATGATTTGAGGACTGAAATTGAGTTGACCTATAGAATAGATTTTATTAAGCCACAGAATACCATGCATCTGAAAATCATTGACTTTATATTTGCTACTATAACCGACCAACCGGTCTAATAGTCATGGATGTTTGCTCATCTGGTATGAATGTGTGGCTGTCTATAAACGGGTTGTGCCTAGAATGTGTGGTATGCTTACGAGGTGTAACGTGAATCCTCTCCCTTTGGTGCACCAATGAAAAGCAAATTGGTTCACAAATCTATCCTTTTAGTGACATAATAAATAATATTCAAATGGCCGGCACTAGAAAATAACAGATTTTCTATTGACTAATTCGCACTGATGTATTCTGGATACATTGTTATCGAATTCCTGTACTTTGTTATGTTGTTTGGCTGTTTTGAGTTAACAATGCAAGAGCCATATTTAGTCAAGCTGAACTAAACTCTAGACAGACAACGTCTAACTTTGTTAGGAAATCAAATTTCTTTGGAGTAAAATGACAGTGTTTCATAAATTTGCCATGGATAAACTGCAAGTTTGGAAATTCTGAAAATAAAAGCGCTAATTATATTACTTAAAACTTTGAGGCAAGTAAGTTAGTGTTTAATGTAAGTAGACTAAACAAAAATGCTATTTTGAGTTAATTCCTACACTGATATTTTCCTCATATTCATAAATTTAATTTATTTATAATCTTATTTTCTCATGCTTGTCAGATGTAGAATTTGTATTTATATAGAGAGCAAAGTAAACACATATTGAAGTTATTTGAAGAAAGACAATGGCAATTGAAAACCTGTGCACTGAACGCCTAATGATTGCGGTTTCAATAAGGAAGTTAAAATATTTTGACATTTTAGAATGAAAGATAACAACATGATAGACATGATAAACGAAATACTTGACAGTCCAATCAAATTATGTAATTCAAGGCTCAAGGACAAATAACCAGACTGGGGGTACAAGGTCGATATCTGACAACTATATCCTTTAAAATAAGACAAATACCTGAAAATAAAAAATACACCTGTGATTTAGATATGAAAATATTGAAATAACTCCAAGGCGTTGGAAGATTTAAGACAGCTTTTGTGTCGATTCCACTACAAGTACATTAAAACCATTGACTTGGTTGTTCACAACTGATAATTTGACAAAGCCATCACAATTTTCAGTCCCCGATTTCCAAATTATCAATTAATCAATAAGTTCCACCTTTGGGTGTATTATTTATGAAAACAATCCTTTAAGTCAGGCATTACCTAAAAATGAAATATGCATTTACACATAAAAGTCCCACTGACTCGGCTGTTCACAACTGATAATTTGATAAAGCCGTCACAATTTTCAGTCCCCAGTTTCCAAAATACCAATCAAACCATGAGCTATTTGTTCACTTAGGTGGATTAGTAGCAAATATTAAAAAAATAAATTAAATATACGTCTTGGGTTTGGATATAAAATCCTCCCGATTTTGGGACAACTAGAAGAGATGACTAGTGCACTGGAAGATTAAAGACAACTTTTGAAGTCAATTCCAGTACAATAAAATTCGGCCATTGACTCGGCTATTCATGTCAACTGATAATTTGATAAAGCCATCTCGAGTTTTGAATCTGATTTCCTAAATACCAATTAATTCATACGCGTTTTCCTCAGACGTGATGATGACAAATATATCCTTTAAAATCAGGCCAAGTAGACTTACAATAAAATAGAAGGTACGCCTTGCATTTACTCACGAAAATCCTCCGATTTCGAGACAACTCCACGAGATTATAGGGCGCTGAAAGATTAAAGATAGCTTTTGAAGTCAATTGCACTACATCAAAACCTGCCACTAACTCGGCTGTTCACAGCAACTGATAATTTGATAAAGCCGTCACAATTTTTCAGTTCCCGGTTTCCGAGAAATACCAATTAATCCATACGCTCCTCCCCTTAGGTGTAGCCCCAAACACTCCATTAAGCACATTATATCGATGCGCTGGAGCCACGTGGCAGCTTCACCAAGAAGCAGCCCCTGCAAAATCAATTGCACGGCTGGTGGAAAGTCGTTCCATTTACAACTCCTTTTCAGCGTGCGTGCCGGAACAATCGCTGCGCTATCTCGATTTAGCCGGAACGGAAGATATCTCAATTGTTACAGATACCGAGTTTTGTAATTAGGAACGGACTCTTAACTCTTCAGGCATGAATTGTGAGGAAGGGGGAAGACCTTATTACCGGGGGTTCCAATCCTCCCTCCCATGACTCTTAGGTACGTTTTAATGTGCTGCTGCAGTTCTGGGGATTATAAATGACGGGCAGGACAGTTTGTGTTTTGTAATTAGAAATCCCGTGTCTGTGAAGGAATTCGGGTTGCGAATTTCAGCAAATTAGATGAGTGAAGATTTTCGTAAATTTTCTGGTTTTTGCGAGCAAAATAAAAAATTACCTTAATTTATTTCATGCTTTTCCATCTTTCGATTTCAGTTTATAGTAATTGACTAAAATTTGGATTCTATAAAAATGAACGATTTATAATAACAATTGGATATTTACTAATGGTCGTATCTTCATCCAATATTTAGAGCTGGAACAAAGTAGATGTGATTGAAATTAAAGATAAACTCAGGCAATTTTCAGCGTTCCATGAGATGTTTACAGTGGATCTCTTTTCTTGTGGATTGTATTTGATGTTTGAGTTTTATGGCGCAAGGTCCAAAAGCGGTTAAGCTGCGAAATCTTTTGTGGACCTCAGCGGGTTGGTTTGTTTCGTTGGGGTTTTAAGGCTCAAGAACCATATTTGGCCATGCATGGACCTCAGCGGAAATGAAATGGCAGAGAGCTTGGTAAAGGAGAGAATCTCAGTCATTGCTATCAATTAATTCTCTTACTATGAAATGCTTGCGAAAAACAAACTTCCGAACAATATCTGAGAAAAATCCTCACATCAGTAGATGGTACCAAAGTAAACATCTGAAGGTGTCCTCAAATTCGACTATGACAAAGGTCAACAAACTGCCATCTCTAGAATGGCCAGTAGACGTTTTAGATGAATTTAATTTGATGATGATATTAAGGTATTCCCGACTTGTAGTACATACAATATGGAACAAGCCTCTCCTTGTTTGTCTGAGGCTGCCCCAAGGAGGATCTGTATATTAATCTTATACTTTTCTTCGACTTTCTGAAGGTGCATGAACTTATGGGTTGGTGTATCTTATCTATACCAAGGCTAAGAAACAGCAACATGTTGATTAATCCTTGATGAGATATTTCCTATGTACAAAAAGCTTGATAGTGACTGGCAATACAATGTTACCTTTAATATTTTAATAATTTGACAACTCCAATCAGATAATCAAGCACATTTCAGATTATGTAAAATTACTTTTTCTTACAGCTTGTGGTTCTTAAATTTTGGTTCATAACTTCTACAAACATCATTTTAAGAAATCATGATTTCTTATAAAAATAATTTGGCCAAATTTACTTATATATTTTCGTAAGGAAACATATTCTCCCAAAAATCCATTCTCCAGGGATAAAAAAATTATAACATACACTCCGGATCGCATGTTCTTCTCCATATTTTATTTAAAAATCACCATTCCAACATAACGAATTACCTGAAAATTTACTGTTTACTTGGGCTTTTAAATCTTACTCATTTTTTAAATGTTACGATACAGCTCACAAGAAACAGGATAATGACAATCTGGCATGTCAATATCCACTGAGGAAGAAATCTATCCACCAAAGGCAGGAAAGGCCAAGATCCAAGAATTATCTCCCAACAAAAAAAATCAAGCATTTGCAGCGGAATTTCGCGTATAAATTCCTTCACTGCACAATAAACAGACAAGGGCAATATCATTTACACTGATCGAAGTATCTGAAAATTACTGTGCAATTTAACTTAACCTTTAATGCGTTCTGAATTTTTTAAATGTTGCAAATTTCCTGCTCACTGGAAGCAAGGTAAAAGTCTGACTCGTAAATATTCATCAAGCAAGAAATCTCTTGAAACACAAGACCAATATTCAAGCTTTTACTGTGGAATTTCGCGCAAATTCCTCCACTCCGCAATAAACATAGATAAACAAAGGCAGCTTCTGCTGAGCAAGGGAAACTGGAAAGATATCCAGGCACAAAAAATCAGCCACTGATTTCTGGGCACTTTATATATTCGAGGCTTATCTGATATCTCAATCCACCCTTCTGGACTCCGAAGCAAGGGAACTCTCTTGAAAGCTTCAATACAATCCATCAACGCTACTACAGACACTCTATGTCGTCAACCCTTGCCTGATAACCCCTGTAAAATATGAGAGTGCCACCCTGTTCCCCGACCTAAGCCCTCCACACCAATAACAAAAGAAATGATCGAGGGCAAAAACAAAAACTGGCGACTTAAAAACTGCGCACCTCTGGCGTGGGTAATGCATTCGTTATCGGAAAAATTCCGTTAGAGGGGTTATTAATGGTTGCACCCGAAGCCGAACATGGCACTTAAGTTGGGCATTGGTGCAATACAAGACACGATTTGTCACAATGGCTGCAGTATTGATTAGCTAACAACCCGTTTGTAAGACGTCGAAGGGAAAGCGTGCAACCCTTTTAAATGTTGGGAAGTCGAAAAGAATGAAAATATCTGAATACCCCACGTGACGCTTCCGGTAACTTATCTGCCGACAGAAATGTCAACCTTCGCCAAAGTAAGCTTTCTATACTTAGATTAAAATTAAAGGCCTGTTTCCATCAGTTGAAGCCACCCAGGTTTACAGGAATTGAATTAAAGACATGAATTTGCAATGATTTTTGAAAATTATCTATATTTGAATTATTTAAAATTTGACTTAAGCATATGTATGTCTACTCCAAGCATAAGCTTTCAATGAACTGTAATATTAAAAGACATCGCATTAAAAAGAAAGGGATGATAGAATCTTACTTAGAAATCCAATAAATTTAAGTATTTTTATTAATAAACATTGAGGTTTTCGTTGATTTTAAAGCCAGGAAATCCTAAATCTACATTTTCCAATGTTTATTAAATCTCAAATTGATTTCTATGTGATACTCGGACTAAAGTTTGGTTAAAATCTTACATTCGAAAGAATGCGCATAAAAATAAAAAAATGCTATGAACTCAATGCTAAAAAAATGAACTTCAAACTACGGTTGGAAAGTTGCATTGCATGATGGAAATTTTTATATCTATTGCAATGCATTCTACCTATAAAATAAATGCTGAGTTATCCATGATGATTCTCTGCATTAATGGCGTAATGGTGATTCATATCGCTAATGAGGAATGATATTTATGTGAGGCATTTCTTCTGTCAAGTTAAATGTAAGTAGTGGTAGTGTCTTTGAGTTGCAATGTGTTTCCTGTACGTATTCTGGATGTGATGTCACTTGGCTTAATTTACGATTTTAGCTTCGCTGCCAATAGAAATTCCAAACTAATTCCTAATTTGTATCTGATTGGTCAACATCAACTAGATTAAATGCCAAACTTTGTCAAAACTGCGATAAATTGATTTTTAAGGTAACCTTGATATGTATCATGCTAGAGTATTTGGGTAACAGAAAGCAAAATCTACATCTTTCGTCTGGTTTGCTTTCACTTATAATCCCTCATCTATACTGATTAGCCCATTCCGAGGATATTCGATTTCTCAATATGGTAGTCATTTAATCAAATGTAACCGTTTTCACCGATATGCCTGCAATTTGCCACTAATCTGTTACTTTAAACACATATAGTTCTTTTATTTTTTTAGTAGAAGGTATTGGAGGGCAACTTTTTTATTTACGAGTTCTCATACCTCCAGTCAAATTTTCACTCGGTTCTATAGATAAGAGCTCGTGTTTATGATTTTTGGTTACAATTAAGATTTACTTTAAATAAAGTTAAGAAAATATTAACGCAACCAAAACAAGCCTGTTGCTGAGTCAGTAGTTTAAATAATGGTGAAGACAAAAAGATTTTCTCTCTGAATATCCAATCTTTTTCGTAGAAAATAGGGTACATTAATTTACATTTAATCCAACGTGTCACGAAACATGAAACTTCCAAAGAAAGCTCTTACAATTCATTCATTTCGTAACATGTTTTAACGCAATATACCTCCTTCAAAAGTATAAGAATTTATTTCCAATCAATTTTTTTACGTTTTCCAATATACATATAAAATGTGAGAATCCTTCTTTAAATCTCTTCTGAAGGAATGCGCATCCCGTATTGAGAGGAAATGAACAGGGATCAATCAAGGATAACAAAAGAACTGGTGAAAAATCTGGATAGATAAAAAGCATCGTTTTGAATTCAAGCATTATATTCCATGAGTAATCGGTGTAATCATGAGCGGCAGTCATTTTTTAAATGTCCAAACATGAATAGGCTCCAAGGTTTGAGCATAAGCAGTGGACAATACAATATGGAATTTTCTGTTCAGAATTAAGTCCGATTTTTTTTCAAATGAACGATCCCTATTCTTATTCTCATTATTCACTAATTTAATATCGCCTTTCTTTGGAGTGTAAGACAAGAAAGATGACGCAGTAAGTTAGGAATTTAAAAATTGAGGAAATTCTTCAAAAAAAAGTTTTGGATCCGTCGGAACTAGGTCAGAAAATATTTCATTCATCTTTTCAAATTCATACTTCACTTGAACTTTTATGATTACGGTGCTCGCAGTAATTTTTGCTCATTTCTTTGTTTTGACCAGACAATTTTAAAAACAGCATTACAGTGAAATGCAGGGAGCTAATTTGATGCCGTAAAGTAAATCTGAACTAGTTTATTTACAATTATAAACTAATTCAATTGCTTGTGATTATATGAGCATTGTTTCCTTTAAACAATTCCACATTTTAAATTCATACACATTAATAATACAGATAATATTTTAATACAATGGACATGCATTCGAGTTAATTGCTGATTTTATACAAAATTGTGCCTCGACGCTATTTGTAGTTAACTCTCAAAGAGTCATGATATTTCCGACTAGTGTAGTGTTGCTTTTATTCCACAACTACTATAATGACAAAATAACCACATCTATCGTGTTTGGTTGAAAGAAAGATTCTATTGGCCAGTCAAAACTGGTTAGAATTCATGCAGGGAAGACTAGGTAACAGAACGATTATATGCGTATGAGTCTCTCCGAGTTAAATTACATGCATTATACCGTATTGAAATAAAATACAAAACTCCAACCTTTGATTTCGAAAGGTAATAAATAACACAATGAACAAATTTCCTCGATGCGTAGATAAAAATTCGGTTACTTTTTTATTACACTCCTGGCCACCCAAATTGCAACACCAAGAAAGACAAGAGATATCACAACAAAATTTATTTTGTAGATAACATGTTGACCAAGTATCAAATGATTAAATTTATAGACTTCTGTGAAGTGTGGTTCCTGCCAAAATCAGTAGCCAGAGTAGCCGCCATTGTTGGAGATCACCGCTGCCACACGCCTCGGCATTGATTCAAAGCGACTTTGGATGTGTTCTTGGGATACAGCAGACCAAGCAGCTTCCACACGTTGCCAAAGTCGATCTGGTGTGGCAGCTGGGGATGTATTCTGGGTCAATCGTTGAGCAACCATGGACCACATGTTTTCTATCGGCGAAAGATCCGGAGAGCGAGCTGGCCAGGGAAGCAATTGAATCTGGCGATTAACGAAGAACCCTTGGACAATGCGTGCCACGTGTGGTCGCGCATTATCCTGTTGAAATATGGCTGTGGGTAAGCCCTGAAGGTAAGGAAGGACAACTGGCTCCAACACCTCGGAGATGTAGCGCTGGCTGTTTAAAGTACCGGCAATGCGTACTAGAGGAGTGCGAGAGTGATATCCAATACCGCCCCATACCATAATACCCGGTGCAGGACCAGTGTGGCGGTGCATAACGCAGCTGTTCAGCATCCTCTCTCCACGGTGTCTCCAGACTCGAATCCGACCATCGTGGTGTTGCAGACAGAAGCGTGACTCGTCAGTAAAGACAATTTCATTCCATTCCATTCTGCCGTCCACATCCTTCTTTCATCGCACCATTGGCGGCGGAAACGTCTGTGGTTCTGCGTCAAGGGTAGACGAAGCAATGGACGTCTTGAGGACAGACCACTCTGCTGTAAACGGCGTCGAATGGTACGCGCAGACACTGGATGATGCGGTACAGACTGAATGTGCTGTGCTATGGTTCGTGATGTGGCTGAGCGATCCGTCACTGCCATACGCACAATATGCCTGTCATCACGTGAAGTGGTGCACTGAGGTGGATGCGATCGAACACGTCGGTCCGTCGTACCCTCCTGCATCCAACGATCACATATCCGCATTACAGTTGTTTGGTTTCGTCCAACACGACTACCGATTACCCTGAAAGATAATCCACAATCTCGGTAGGCCACTATCCTTCCTCTGTCGAACTAGGATACTTGATCAAAAGATGATCGCTGTTTTCTACGAGGCATAATTGATCGTTTTTTTGAAAAAACCACAAGAAAAACACAATTGCCGTACTTGAAATCGTCGAAATCTCCAAGCCTTAAATAGCGCTTTGAAGTGGCACCACAGGCGCGCATGATGTGCGTCTGCGCTGAAATTCTAATCATTTGCATATCTCACCTCCGCTAATGCATGTTGTAAATTTCATATTATTTGCATGCTTCCTTCAGGGTGTTGCATTTACGGTGGCCAGCAGTGTACTTAACATTTCTTAGGAATCTAAAAATTTTTCATAAAAGGTTTGGTTGGTTTTGAGTTTCATGAATAACACAAGACAGACAGTGTCAAGGAATCTTGAAAAGGATGGAGAAGAAAGAAATATCACTTGGGCAGCCTGGGGTCGTGATCCCGATGTTTACCAGAGGCTGTAAGCCCCATGGGTAAAGAATAGATAATTAGGGTACCTTGAGTTACTGAGCCCGTTCACACCTAAAGATGTGCTCCAGAAGGGTTTTCATAAAAGAAAAAGCAGTTTATGAGAAACTTTTGGTAAAAATCCTCAACACAATTCAAAGTTATTTTAAATATATTCATTTCAAATTACTGGAATTGCAAGAAAAATTTAAATGAATGTTTTAAAGATCGGTTAAAGTAACAACGTCGAATTCAAATGAAGGGCAAGACAATCAGGTTAAGAATATATCCTTTTGAAAGTCTATGGAGTCAAACAAAGAATTAATTTATCAAATCGTCAAATCCAGAAAAGAAAACAAACCAGCGTTTCAGAATCAACATATCATGCGAAATTGCCGAGTCTCCAAAATTGGGATCTTCGAAAGAAACGGCTTGCTCTCTCTTCTGAGGAAACAAAATAGTTTGCTGACTCGAGATTTGAAGAATGCATTACCCTGTTATTCTGAAAAACAAATTTATTTTCTTCTAAAATTCTACAAGTTCCGAAGCAGTTTCGTTTACATTCCCATGCGCAGGAAACTTATCGTTCCCAACCAGCCGCTAAAGGTATTTTTCAACTTCCAGAAAGAAAAATACTTGTTCTGGAAAAAAGCTCAGAAGTATCATTCATGTATCCAGCTCCAAATACTTCTATCGAACATTTGTTTCAAACAGAAAACCTCCGCAAGGCTAAAAGAATAAATAAATCCAATCGAAAATGGGAGCAGGGAACATACAGGTATACCTTTCTCGTGAAGTTGAAGCAGGGTTAGATTAGAGCCAACAATGCGTGGAGTGCTTTTTGTGAAACTAAAAAGAACTGCAATGAAAAATACGAGTCTACGCGCGCTACTTCGCGAGATTAATTCCCTCAACCACTACAAAACTCAATCGACTGTGTAAGACATGAAAAAAAGAATGATCACGGGGAAAAAAATTAAGTACGTTTCTTTCATTGGGGCTGGATTTGAGAAAGTTGGAAACAACTGACAGGTACTTTAACTTCGGATTCTTGTATCGGGAAGAAAGAGGCAGATAAAAACATAAGCTGAACAACAACGCATTGGGCTGCGGAAAAAGGCGATTGATTCGAGACAGAAGAGGGAATAAAATAAGCGTTTCTGTTGAACATTGTCGAATATTTTTTCTGTAAAATGACTTAGTTCGCAATTAAACAATATTTACAAAAGTAAGAAAATGTATTACGTAAACGAAATTTCACTACCTTAATTCTTCATTTTAATTTGTTCAAATACTGTTTTGTTTCAATAATTACATAAAAGGCTTATAAATATGTATTAAAGCTTATAACCTAATATTGCGACACATTTTTATTTTTAAAGAACTGGACAGGTACTTTTATTGCAGAGTTGTGGTAGTTTAATATACGTCGCACTAGAACACAACGGGCTATTGGTGACGGTCCGAAAACAATCCCAAAGGGAAAGGTCGAAGGACACCTCGTTATTTTTAACCACTATCAGATGACGAGGTCAAAACCTGAGCTGGCTCCCCACTCTCCAAACTTCGAAACCAGGCCAACGTGACATTTATTCCTTGTATTAGTAAGGAAAATAAAAATATATCACATTGGATAAAAGAACAAGGTGATTGATTGAAAACAGAAGTTAAAGTGAGCATTTTAATAAATATTGTTGAATATTTTTCATAAGAAATACTTCATAATTACGAATTTCAAGACTGAAAATGTATTGCGTAATCAAAATTTACTTCAGTTAATTCCTTGTTTTCATTTGAAGGGCTTCGGGCAACGAAAAAATAAGCGAATTTTTCAGGAAAGCAATTTTTAAGTTTAAAAACATTCTTAATTAATAATGGTTTATTAACTATTCAAGAGGTCGTTATCTTAAACTTTCAAGCATTACGTACTCATTCAAAAGTTTTTTATTGCCTTGAATGTTTAGTGTTTCTAATTACGGAATATTTTTTATGGAAATATATTTATATTACTACAGTGTGTGTGTGTGTGATTTTAACGAAGAACTTTTTTTATAAACCCCAAGTTTATTTAAACTTCCATCAAACTTTTTTGATCAAATACCATAAACAATTTTATTCCCTATCCTTCGGGCTCGGTAAAAAGGAGAATCGATTATAATTTAGTTAGAATGTCTCCTGTTATTGATGAGAAAGTTATTAGTACAATTGTATAAGTTGAAATAAAGTTCGGCTAGAGGAAACATCACGCAAATTTCTATTATCACGGCTTTTCATAAATTAGCAATATTGACACACAATCATACTACCCCAAATTACATATAGGTGGATTTGCAATTCTGGCGACGCTATCGACAGCAACTTATTCCATCTATTGATTATATATTATTTACATTTCAGTTGTGGATTAAGTTCATTCATACTTCTTTCAAAAAATATGTATGTGAGTGTGGATATAACGGCCATTCTTCACAAACATTTCTTATATCCCTAAAATTTAAAGTACTGTAGTTAGACAATACATCAGAAACAAACAAAATTAAGTAACGTTGAAAAACTGCATGAAAGTTGTTGCACAATGTTTTCAAATTTTAAGTTGGAGGCTAAGTTCATGTTGGTTAGATTTTATGGTGTAAGTGGCATAAGCGGATCCAAACACAAGACTATACATACACAAGAAAAGTTTTACTGACATAGGAGAGAAATACACAGAGGAATTTACAGGAATAAAACCACGGTAGTCCCAATTCAAATTCGGATCTAAATGGAACTATGCCATAAATCCTGATGTTTATATATTCTTCATTGACGCAATCTAGGCAAGTAGACACTTATCTTTCGTGCTTAAAAAATCACTTCACGCACAGTTCAAAATTTTTCTTCAGTGAATCTATTTATCTTTAAATGGTAACAAGTATTTTTGTTTACGTTGTTTCTCATTTCAGTTTCCTTCGATATCGGAAGAACTCCCAAGAACCTTTTGAAAGACAGTAAAACAAACTTCATTTCCATACCATAACCCATTTGTTCTCAAATTGATTTGCCAGTATTTATATAAAATGAAACAAACTATTTTTATGTTTCGTGACAGCAAGGTCCACATCCTGCAGATTAAAATCTACCTAATTGTTACATGCATAAAAATCTATTGTTGCGTGTCGACAGCGTTTGGTGGACAGGTGAGTCATATTGGCCGGACAACGGTTGCATGACACTCGCGGGGATTCTAAGTGGATGGGCGTGTAATAGGCTGGGTCTTGGTTAATTGCTTAGGATGTCAAAATGACCGTGTCTTGCAAACATTACAACTTAATTTGATCTGGTTTGATTTACTAGAAAATCAGTTAGCTTATTATTCGAAAAAGGTGCAGAGAGCTTATCCGTTAAGATTTCATTCAAATATGTAATTTTTGCAAATTTGCAGGAGTACAATTGTTACTAACCGAAAACATCCGCTGAAAATGAAACCTAAGATTTGGAGGAGTTGCTATTCCTTATCAATTCACTGAAAGTATTGCACTAATCTTAATTTGATTTGATTTTTAATCTCTAATCTTAATGGTGGTTAAAATTTAATTTATTATTACCAATTGTACAGCTCACGTGTACTGACTAAGTGCATTGGGAGGACATCAAAAAGCCACGAATTTCACTAACATTATTTAAGTAATAATCTGACGTTTCGCAGAGAAAAAAGCTGCATATTTAATCTGACATAAACATAACACAAGTTTCTGAATGAGGGACCGGTGGTGTTCCGGTTGGTAGAGTAACGGATTAGCAACTGAAGAGTTGCGAGTTAGAAATGTGATCCAACCAAGACCATCGTGTACGGAGGTCTGGTGCACGTTAAAGCTAGCATTGTCTCAAAGAATAATCAGCTCAGGTGTGAGCTGGAACCCCATCTGCACGTTAACTGACCGTGGCTCAAAACAAAGAGGTGTTGTAGTCGGATCTTTCCCTTCGGGATTGATCCCGTAAGTCGCTCGTTGGGTAAATAGCTCGTTGGGTTGCTTCAGTGCGACGTCAATTCAACTATCTACCTATAAGGACTACAGAAAATAAAAGCCACTTCTCATATTTTTTCCAGAACAGCAATTTTCAAGTTTTAAAAAATTGTGATTCATCCACAATTCAAGGGGTCATGGTTTCGCAAACTTTCAAGTATTAATCACTCATTCAAACAATCGCATATACTTTTGATTTTCTTGAATAACTAGTTTTTAATTTGTTTCATTACGGAACAATTTCTACAGCTTGTCACTATGTTACCCGGAATACTTCACGTGCATTTAGATATTTTTTATAAAAGCTTTGGATGAAAGGAGCACTTTTATTCAACTAAGGTAAACATAAGGCAGTTTTATTCCAATAAGGTAAACATAATCATAAATTATTCTGAGTAAATAAAGTGAAACGTAAATAATCTGACTGTCATGAAAAAATAGTTTTGGAGACATTATATTTTAGTAGTTATTCCAGAACTAACACATAAAAATTTATTTCGTGGATTTAAACGCAAATAAATTGTAAGGAAAAAATAAAGGGTAAAAAATGATACACTTGAAAATAATGAAGATTAATTCAGTGGGCTTTCAAACTTTCTTATCAAGGATGGGATCGCAAAAAAATTAAAAGAAACGCACATTTTAAATAAAAAAAACAAGCACCAAAAGTACATTTAATTTCCATTTCAGCGCAGGGTTTTGATAAAAGTAGCTAACGAAAAACTTGAATAACTGCTTTTTAACGCCGTTTTGAAAGAAAAGGGAGAAAAATAACGCACAAAAACCCGAAGCAAATGAATTGAAGTTAAAAACTTCTCAACATTAGCAGAAACGAATTTAACGACATATCCGGGTGGCGTTTTTTCACCGTTTCGGCTAATAAGCGTTTCCTTCAAAGCTCAGCTTTCAAAACTAGTTTCATATCGTTTTGATTATACTCAAGAGCAATTAGTTTAAAATATCTTTTGTTTGAACTCTGGAAAGGACGTTTTTCAAAAAACAATTCAGGAAGTTCTCGTTTCCTTTCTTTTTTTTACAAAAAGTTGCGATTTCAAACGTGAATGCGGAAAAACTAGGAGTGTTCAATGTATATAGAATTTTTTGCATACTTGAATGCTTGAGAGAAATAGGTTTTGGTTTAAGCAACATTATCACGAACTCAAATTAAGAAGCAGAATTTTTTAGACATCCAATGATTTAATAAGGGGAAGTATCAAAAACAATGATTAGTTGTCACTGAAAACTATCCAATGTATCCGATCCTGGTTTTTGAAAAAAAAATGTCATGGTCTTTATTTTGCTACATAATTGCCGTATCTTCTTTGGCCGTGAAGATTCTGATGTTTACTAGTGACGTGACTTTTCATGACACTTCAGTATTTATTTCTATTTTAAAGTAGACCAGTGGGTGCTGTTAAGTACCTTATTTGTATGTGAATTTCTACTGCCAGATTGGAATATATAAATGAGTCATACCCTTAAAAATGTGTAGTTACGAACATGTTCTTTTTCAAAATATGGCCTAGATTTTTTTTATGCAAATATGAAACGTATATTCTTAGGACAAATTTCACGAATAGAATTTGTATACGAGTTGAAGAATCTGAAAAACTATCATTAAGTTTTGTTTGTATGAAATATTACAATTTGAATTACACTTTTTGAGTATTCAAGTTTAACTTTAAACAACCGTGAAGCCTTCTACTTCCTCGTATGGGACAATCATTTCACATATGAGACGTATGTATATATGATAATATGGTATTTGTAACAAAATACAAATAGGAATAACTTTTTTTAGAAACGGTTAAAAATGAACTCTGAAGATTCTGAGATAATTGTCTCCAAATACCGAATAGAAGTAAATCACTTTCTGAGTGTTGGGAATTAATTATTCCACATTACAATTTGCAACATTTCATCATGGCTCATAGCCAAAAAGCATTTCCAGCCTCTAGACCAAATTAATGTTTTCTGTGACTCTTTCAACTAACAGGTGCAAATAATCTCAAATATGATAAGGAACAGGGGGAAACTATTAACGCTCGAAGAACTAAAGGCAACAAGCACATTCGAATAAGGCCGTAAAAACTTCACTAATAAACACCTACTTAATTATCCCTAAAAACTTGTCTTTTTTCATTTCTCATCGAATGGACTTGGTTGTCTAAACTGATCAAGCGTATTTTCTGGATTCTTTTCGGTCGTTTTGGGACATTCCATTGTCACATGTGGGACAATTACACACAGGTTCTAGTCATGAAAATGGCTATATCTTTAATTATTGTATGTAAATCAAAAACTTTTTTGAGCTTAAACTATCACCCCTTCTTAAATAAACATATTTCAAACTTTTAAATAGTCATCTTGTTCTATATGGTTAAATTAATTTTTCATCATTCCGTTAATAATCGTGAAGTTTGAAAATATGTGTGTGACTGTCCTTTTGAAAGTCATAATTCCGAATTTCACCATCATTAACGGAATGATGAAAAATTAATTTGACCATCCCGGTAGTTGCCTCGACAAGGTATCTCGTCATTAACAAAACTGACCAGAACTTTATGGACGAGATACCTCGTCATTAGAAAGGAAACTGGCCAGATCTTGATCTCGTCATCATAAAAAAATCGGCAATACCTTGATGACGAGATATCTCGTCATTATTGAAATTGGTCAGATCTTGATGGATGAGATATCTCATTGGAACCCCAGGGAAAGTTAAAAGAATATTCATGATTAATTTCTTTTAAAGCAAAAGACAATGTCGCAAACAGGAAAATCAGAGTTTAGTCAAGAAAACTGCTGTTTCTTCTTCATTAATCAAAAATAATTTTAACAATCTCCCCTTCAAGTTACCTTATCCAAAAGTTCTGGCTCTTATTTTGTTCTGTACAAAAGAAGTAATATGAAGTCGTCAAGTACAGGACATCCCTGGTTACATTGAAGTGTCCCATACGTGACGACTTGATATTATATATATATACATATATATACATATATATACATATATATACATATACATATATATATACATATATATACATATACATATACATACATATACATATATATACATATACATATATACATATACATATATACATATACATATATACATATACATATATACACATATATATATATATACATATACATATATATATATGTTTAAAAATGACAGAAATAACTTAAACTCGGGATTAGCATACTTGAAGGGCAGTTTAAGTTCAAAGAAGTTTTCTGATTAATAAAGAACATTAAAAGTTGTCATCTTCAGGACTAAAATATGTGACTGTCTCATATGTGGTAGTGTAATGCCACATATGAGACATGTGGCAGTATGTCTCATATGTATATGTGGCAGTGTCTCATATGTATATGTGGCAGTGTAATGCCCCTTATGGGTTCTTTCCAATATTATATACGGAAGGAGTGCCACCCGAAATAAAATACTCGACCTAGGAAGAAACAATTACATTGATAATGGCAATTGTGATCAACCACTTACTAACTTGCCCAGAATTGTTTCCATCTCTAATACCTTAATCTTTCAATTGGTTTCGACGAGATATCTCGTCTACAAGATGCTGCAAATTTTTTGACGATGGCAAGATCAAGACCTGATCAGTTTTGCTAATGACGAGATGCCTATTCGAGACAACCACTAGAAGGGGGTTAAGAGCGAATAAAATAATTTAATCATCACATTTCTTTATTTTTCGATTATCCTCCTAGGACACGGTTTTAAGTATAAAACCCCATACAATAAACGTTACTCAAGAGAACCATTCTAGTTTAAATATCATCCACACCCCACAAATTAGAAGGTCCATTCTAATAGTCACTTCCATTAGGCCGTTATGCCTTGCATCTAACTAATAGGTCTTTGTTCCTAAATAACTCACATAATCTTTGATGCATACTATAGCGATAGCTATTTAATTGCAGCTACGATGTTGTTGTATGTCACAAGGTTCAATACACCCATATCTCAGGGAATCGGTCCACTGTGAAACGAGTTACACCCTTCCATAATTGTCTTCGAATTTTGTCAAACCTTGAAATAATAACATCTCAAAATCTGTAATATAAACACATACTGCTCTCATGAAAATTGATATATTCCGGATCAGGCGAGTTGGCATTTTTATTTTTTATTCATTCATTATTATTTAGGTATTATTTAGTGTTATTTATTATTTGATTTATTATTGTTAATTATTATTTGATTTATTATTGTTATTTATTATTTGATTTGTTATTGTTATTTATTATTTGATTTATTATTGTTATTTATTATTTATTTATTATTATTTCCTTTTTCATTAATTATTATTCGATTAATTACTATTCATTTTATTAGGTATTTTTATTTACTTTTATAATTTTATTTATTTACCATACAGAAAATATCAAGTACATGGCAGTGGAAAATACCAAAAAAATAACAGAAGACGAAGCACAAAGTACAGTACAAAAGGAAACAAAAAGAGAAACAATAAGGCACCAAGGAAAACACAATTAATAAATTTTAGTTATTTAAATATTAAATTTTAGTTATTTAATTATTAATTATTATTCGATTCATTACTATTCATTACATTAGGCATTTTTTTACTTTTATAATTTTACTTGTTTACCATACAGAAAATATCAAGTACATGGCAGTGGAAAATACTAAAAAAATAACAGAAGACGAAGCACAAAGTACAGTACAAAAGGAAAGAAAGAGCGAAAAACAAAAAGGTACCAAGGAAAACATACCCAATCAATACATTTTAGTTATTTAAATATTAAAACTTCAAAAACTTTGGAACTTCCAAAGAAAATGTTCAGATTTGGAAGCTAGCTTTATGATCTTCATTAATTGGAAATTGGATGATTCTTCAAATAAATCTTAATATAAGAAGTTTCTTTAAAAGTTAATCAGTCGTGTGATTATGAGCTAGTCTTGTTCAATAAGGGGGCAGGTTAAACGTTCAACAATTGGCGCTGATTCTGGTTTTAAATTTACAGTTTTGTGTCGGAAGCTATAGCAATGATTGTGAGTGAAACAAATAATCATTGTTGGGGATCGTCACTCGTGATTTTGCGTATGGCTGCCCTTTCCTCTAGCAGTTATACTACCTTTATTGAAATGGACTCCCTTAAGGTTATATGCATTCATCCCAGAGCCGTAGTATAGTACGAATTATATTACAAATGAGGCGATGAAGTATCCATAATCACTCATTCTATAGTTTGCATCGCTATGCTGGTAGATGTATGTATTTTCAATAAACGTCGCACTGGAGCAAAGCAATGGGCTATTGGCGACGGGCCGGGATCGAACCCGAAGGGCAGCACCACGTAATTTGGAAGAACAGTCAGATGACGAGGTAACACCTGAGCTGGCACCCCACTCTCCAAACTTCCACATCATGCCAATGTGAGGATATTTTAGGCCACGATAGATTTAACATGCACCAGCCCCTTTGTACACGACGGTCATTAGTTGGATTCGAACTCGCAACCCTCCGGATGCTAATCCGTTACTCTTCCAACCGCTGCTCGCTAAGCTGGTAGAAGCAAAAATGCTCCACTGCATTACTTCGGGGAAGAGAGCACGATTTCACTTGATTGGAAAATTTTTGTTAGTTTTAAAAAGACCAAATAGACTAAAAACCGAAAAAATAATCAAGCAGAGCTACAATAGAAACCCAACAATTCCTCTTTGTACACTGAAAGAAAACTAGTTATTCCCATCATTGATCTAGATTGTGATGTAAACACTTCGGAAATGTCCACTACCTCAATGCCCTATTCACGTTTTTATCAATGTAACATTAGACAATATCAAATGTTATGTTACTCCGCCTATTTAGTTAACAGTTCAAGAACTGTAATATGAGTCATAAATAGACAAACAGTAGTTCCCTAAATAAGAACACTGGAACTATATTGAAATTTTATTTTAAATATCAATGCTCGACCTAGAGATGATTGGTACCAATCGACAAGTTTTATGAAATAAGTTGGTACTGTAACCAGCATATTTATCACCTTTAGGCTGTCAAGAACGCCATGTTTGTGAGGCTGAATTAATTTTTGGTATTAGTAATTACTCAAAGGGAACACAACGATGATTGAAAGACGTGAATATTACGTATCAAGTTTCCTTAGTACGGATGTGCGCTAATAGATTCAACACACTAACTAGCCTGTGCAGATCTATAACCGAAAGAACCCTCAGTGGATTTACTGGTAGAACGAGGGACCTTTAGGCTACCTAGCAACTTCCCTTCTTTTTGTATTATTAGCTGTATTTTACCCTTGAAGTATTTTGTTTTTTATATTTTTATTTGTGTGCACATTTGGTTCAAGTATTTGTGTCTAATGGTCTGCTACGATGGAAATAAAGTACGAGTACATTTAGTTTGGTTTTTCGCTCTAGGTCATTATTTGCTACCGAGGGTTATAAATATTAAGTTATATACGTTATTTATAGGATATTTCAATAGCTACAGTAAAACAGAAACATCAAATTGGTATTCGTTTTACATGCTAAAAGATTACTTTAAATGCGCGAAATAAAATGTATGTAAAATGAAAGACAATACAACCCTAGTGAGCTGCAACAGTGGCACAAATAAAAAAATCAAATTTTGAGATAAAATGGGCTTAAAATTTTCATTACTATGAAAATACATAGCAGTCTAAAACACTTCTTCCAATAGCGGTCCAATATTGAATTTAGAGATTTTCCAGTTTGCTACTGGAAAGAATGTAGTATCCCACTTTGAGACAAAAATTATATTTTTGAGTTGTGCCACTATTGCAGACCATGAGCGATATATCATATCATTGTTTTAGGTGCAGGTAATTTGTTTCCCGAAGTCTTCCGCAAACATTTTCGCTCTGAAGATCTGCGGAATTATTTTCCAAACGCTATACATGCAATAACACTAAAAATCTTCATAACATTTTTCGCATCAGAACAGATGTTTCGCAGAAAAATGAAAAGTTTCATTACGTAGCTAGCAAGAATAAAATGTACGGTGCTTACGCCGTGCAATATATAAAACCCAGTCTCCCGTGCCCCTTTAAACGAATTCAACATAAGGAACGAGTAATAAAAGAATGAAGAAGGAATAAATGCTTGATAAAGGCCAGGAAATCACAAAGGAAAGACGCGAAATGCCCTGAATGAAAAAATGATATAAGTAGAAATGTTTTTAAAAGAACACCCCTTATTTTCGAATACTTTCCCGTCCTATCCCTGCTTTTATACACAAGCGGCATTCAATAGAGAATTGTAACCTCCTTTTCCTCTACACAAAAAGAATCAAAAGAGGGAGTTTTTCAGACCCGTGCACGGCTATTTTCCCGCAAATATACTGAGCGCCTGTCAATCATGGCTGAGTAGAAAAAATGTGAATAAAAACTGAGGATCAAAAGGGATTTTGGTTCTAAAAAATGTTTCTCAACTCTTATAGGATGGACCTTAATTTTTGTTGCGTTTGAAATAGCGTTTCGAAGTTTAAAAATATAAATAATGCAAAACACACGCGAGATATTTTCCTTCCTTCAACAATAACAAAATAATAGCCTAAATGATGCAAAACATTATGAAAACTTAATGCCTTTTTAAATTTAATTACTTCTTAATTTTCGTTCTGTTTGAAATAGCTTTTCGAAGTTTAAAAATATATATAATGCAAAAACACGCGAAGTTTTTCCTTCTCAACAATAACAAAATAATGGCTTAAGTGATACAAATATTAAAAAACTTAATGGTTCTTTTTTAATTTAATTACCTCATCGGGTTTCGCAAACCTTGACCCTCTGAGCGTTGCCAGATTTCCGAGTGGTGCAGTATTACTTTTACCTTTTATCATATTTAATGACTAAACAGCCACAACTAGTGGTTTAAAGTATCGTAGGAAAAACTATATTGGTCACAAAGGTAAAAATTAATTAGAAGCGGTACAATATTGGCAGGGTGCCAAACGTATATATGCGTGTGAGCCTCTCAAAGCGTTAATATTGTTTTTTAAATATGAATTTGTTTATATATTTCCTTTAGTTTTAAATTCTTTGATGGATAACATTCTAATCATAAAATTAAACTTCATATTCATAAATTCATACATAATTCCGCATCCGGCGTTTCACATTTCTAAAAACTAAGTTATACCTTCTTCGTATTTTGAGTTCAGATAGCTCCCCTCAATTATCTTTATGACAGATGAAAATTACGAAATGTATAAGAAAATATTAAAAATCGTCATTCTTATGCAAAATCGAAGACAAAATAGCTGTCTCGTGTAATGTAGGTTCAAATAAGTGTACTATATAATTAAAACGTATTTACAAATTTCTATTTACATTAAGAGGCCGTGGCTGAAAAATAATGATTCCATGTGGAACGCTTCGATGCGTAAGTACAAAATTTGCACTAAGGCATAAAGTTAAATCGACCTACAGCTAATCGAAGACTTCTTAACACCAGCAGTTCCAGCAATAACAAAACAAATTCTAGATTTATTTTTTAATATTGCCACATCTAGTGTCTAAGAAATAAAAATAAAAATTGCAAACGATTCTTAATTATTCGCAAGCAAAGATATCAATGCTCGCGCAAACGATAATTATCCAGCAAACAATAGTTAATAGCAATAAAGTAAATCTTACCTATTGTACGTACTTACTAGCGGAGGGGAAATTTTTGATGAGTTTATTGGTCACAGCAAAAACTTGAAGAGCTAAGGTATAATTTTCAAGGTTACAATGGTTCCTGAATAAAATTCTAGAATGTATTAATGCAGTACATTTGTTCGATATTGTAGCTTTTCTATAAATATCCATTTAGCTCCAAAATCTTATCTTTAGTTAAGGCTTTTTCGTGCATATAAGATGTAAAAAATGAGAACTGTATAACTGATGTATAAAAATGACTTTTTTACCTGTCTCAGGACAAATGGAAAAAATCTATTAATGCTGATTAAATACAGAAAAAGAAATGCCAGATAGAAATATTTCCAGTTTTTTATAACTTTATCAAGCACAATAAAACTCAAGAGCGATGTAGTTGATGCAGCTTACAAGATTTTTATTCATTTATCTTCGTCAATCCATGTCACAACCGACCCAAAGGGTTTAAGTTTGGTCAAAAGACGACCTCTATGACCATTTCCAGGCCCTAAAAGGTCATCAAAGCCCCACCCAGATAGATAGCTTTTTCGAATTTCTTAAACGCTGTACATTTATACTGATAGATTTGTATAGCTATAACCAGTAATGTGCAGAAATTGATAGTGACTGCAATGAAAAAATAAAATTTTGAGTTCAAAATTCCACGAATTGTTTTGTCTGTATACTTCGCAGATAATCAGTTGTAGTTCACAAATTAAACAAAAATATGGCACTTTAAATCCACTTGAAATAATTTAATGCAACTGTTTTTACAGGAACAAATATGTTAGCTAAGAGCAATCCGTATAAAAACCTAAATGAATCATGACATTAGAGTTCAAATAAACAACTTTTATAAAAAAGTATATGAACAAAAAAACTGACAGTTTTCCTTCAAGTAAATGAACATACATGCAATGAAAGTTTCTAAGAGAAATACAGCCTGGGTAGATACAGGAATCGAACATGAGCAAACTATAGCTCACAGGCTGCTAACCCATTGAGCCATAACGACTCCATATATTTACAGGAATTACAGGAAAAAAATAAGAGTTGTTTGTAAAAAGGTGAATGTATCAGGGCATTAGTTTCAAACTCCTTTAAATAAATTTATAAACAGACGAATTATATTGCCACATTCTAAGATTTTAAACAAATTATGAATATATATTCTGAAAATCATCTAGACAATTTCGCGAAAGGATATGTTTTATTCAAAGAAAAAAGGGCTGGGGCATGTGCCTAGTTATAAATAGTACTCTTGCTGTACAAGATCTTGAAAGTTTCCTTCGGTGTGAAGATTTAACAAATCATTCAAATGGCGTGATTGGCTTAATTGTAACATTATTTACATAGATGAGACCAGACCACACAGAATTCCAATGTCTCATCTCATTCAACAAGCTTCAGCTTCATTAGTTATATACTAGATTCGTATCTCGATAGACGAAACCAACTAGGGAACTAATAATGATTTATTAGTCAACCCGATACAAGTTAAGGTTACCGGTAGTTTAACACCATGTCTTCGTTTTGCTTCCCATGCTATTTATATCTTATATTCATGGGATGATTGTATAGTTTAACTAGCCTTTTCATTGATTGATAACATTTGTTTTCTGTTGGTATAGGAAATAAAATGTGATACACTGCCACATTGTTTGACGGGAATACTTTAACGTCGTTAAAATTGGAAGAGATTTGTAGGACATTCACGAAAAGTCGAGCGTTACAACTATTTTGTCTAATGGTTTCAGAACAAGAAACAACCAGAAGATAAATGTAGCGTTGTGTAGATAAACGATGTCAGGAAGCTGACATGACTTTCAAACCGAATGTGCAGGCGCTTTGAACGGGGGATGGGTTCGAAATATGTCAAAATTCTACGATACTTGGCGAGCTTTGGGCCAGTGTAACTTTGGATTTGGACTGCATCATTCAAAAGCTACCAAACTACGCTACAATTACAGGCCTTTAAACTATAAAATTATCCTTAAATATTAATATCAAGCTGCACTTTAATCGTTCAAACATTAAATTAATTGCTGAACATTCACAATAAACAATTGTTCAAACTCTTCCTACGTTTGCCTCATTCATTCCACAACCCAACATCAGGCCCGAATATTCGCGTCATAGCCACGGTCTGTGTCCTCTACACAACCTACCATTTTTTTCTTATTCCTATCTTTTTTCTTTTTCCTATCTTATTCCTATTTTTCTTATTCCTAAGGTTATCTTATGTTTGATAACCGTAAATTAAATTGTAATGCATTCGGTTTACCTGTTCGTATTCCCATTTGAATCCATGGAGGGATTTTCAGTGTAAATATACAAACTAGACAGTCTGTAAAAAGATTACCTCCGCTGTCCAAATCCTCTCGCATGATACATATCGGTGTTACCTTAAAATATAATTTATCGCCAATTCGGCAACGTTTGGCGTTTCATCTAACTGGTGCTGAGCAATCCATTAGCATATATCAGTTCAGAATTCATTTGTTGAAATTTTTATTGGGGAAGTGCTGAAATGGTGTTCGGAAAAACAAGCCGACTGACAAGTTCAGAGTACGTATAGGAAACATATCGCATCTGAAACTCTACCGACACCGACATTTAGCTCGACATAAAGTTCCTCTCATAGGATGTGAGTGAAAATATAAGGCTTTCTCTGCTCAACAAAACACTGATTAGAGGGGATACATCTTATAGGAAAGGTCTGTCCCTCGCGATCGTTTTGATTGTGTGTTCTATCGTGACGTAATACGGTGCGGCCGAACGGATCCTCACAAAGGGCATTTCCCGCTTTTTCTCACAGGAGGGTCGAGCTTTGAAAGAGATTGTTCGAGAGTGAAAATTCTTCATATGAGCGAGGGCAGAGAAGAAAGAAACTTCGAGCAGTAGAAGAGGAAAAAAAGTTATTGGAAATAGTTTCGTGTCTTTGGGCATGCGGGGGATTTTGCGCGAGCCCGGTCGAGGCTTACGCTGGCAGACACGTTAAGTACGTGACAATGTTATGATTGCTAGCGCAATAACAGCTGGATTTGCTGCGGAAGGTCGGATATCTTCATAGGACTTTCTGCAGATGTATGCAAATTCCAGGCCGCATATTTGAACGCGTACTTGGGAGATATCATATCTACTCGAGAAAAGTGACAACTAAAAAGACATTTTTTTCAACTAATGAAAAAGCGTTCAAACTCGAACAAACCATGGAAATCAAATCAAATAATGTGCTGTAATTTCTTGGATACGTTGGTCGCATTTTGGGTTTCATGGCACAAGAGACATATTTGGTCAAGGAACGTCAAGTAAATGGACACACAATCACAAGGACAGCTTTACTTACACATGAGAAATACGCCCATGGTGGAATCAAACCCTGGTAGGTAGGTATTTTAATTAACGTCGCACTGGAGCAACACAAAGGAATATTGGCTTTCAGGGGATCAAACCTGAAAGGAAAGATCCGATAGCAATACCACGTAATTTTGAATCGCGGTCACATGACGAGGTTACACCTGAGCTGGCACCCCACTTTCCAAACTTCCACACCCTGCTAACGTGAGGACATTTGAGGTCACTGCAGCAAAAACATGCACAAGCCCCTTTGGATACGACGCTCTTCGGTTGGATTCAAACCCTATCAAGAATTGATCTGAAGATACCATGGTTAGTTGAGTTGGGGGTTTTATGGCGCAAGGGCCATATTTGGCCATGCTGTGCCAGGCAGAATCAAGTAATACACATACATGCACAATGAAAGTTTTTTCTGACACAGAAGGGAGGAATACACCTGAGAGGAATCAAACCTGCTCCACTTACAACTCGAAGTTTGCTAAGGCAGTGGGTATACACACTGAGGCACGACGGCCCCTGAAGATATTGTTCTATTTATTAAAAATATGTAAATTATACAGAAATATATAAATTGAAATATAAAGTATGCTTATGTCAATCCTCTTTTGACTCTACTGTGCAATTTCCTTTCTTGCACAATGTCGCTCATCTCGATTAGGTGCGATGGGCATTATAGTAGGTTTAAATCTTTCGCGTCTCATTTGCTGAGTCAGAATGAAGCTGCTAGATTTCAAATTAATAATCAAGAAATCAATATTTGAGTGTAGTCTTATTCACATAGCAAAAGCTCTTATTTGACATCTAAAATTGTAGAAAATTTGCCGAGTACAAGTACAAATAGAGGGCTACGGGCAATAAATATAGCGATAAGCCACAAAATATATGTTCCGTAACGAAAAAAATATTCAGGTGAACCAAAATAATTTCACTTCTGATTGTTTGAATGAGTACTTACTATTTGAAAGTTCAAGTCAACATGACTTCTTGAAGAGAAAGAAAACCATTGATTTGGTAATTTTTTTACTTCGATAATTGATCTGGAAAAATTAAAAAGCGTCTAATGGTCCCTGAAGCCCTTCAAATGTAAGTTTTAAAAACTGGTGAACTTATGTTTGATGTGATTACTTCCCAGTAATCATACTCAATGCAACTTATTTCCCACAATTAGAATGCACGAAATATACAATATATTTATGTGGAAGAGTGCATTGTTTAATTGTATTTCTTTTACCAGCTAGTTGATCTTGAAATACAAATTTTGCAAATATTTTCCTTCGGAAAAGATGGGGCCGCGGTAGCTCAGTTTGTAGAGTCACGGATTTGCAAATGGGGATTTGCGAAGTTGAAACTCGGTCCAACCAAGCACCGTTACGATTCAAATCGTAAAAAGTATGCGGAGGCTGGTGTATGTTAAATCTGTCGTGGCCTCAGATGTGCACGTTGGAGTGATATGGAAGTTTGGAGAGTGGAGTGCCATGTTAGGTGCTGACCCCATCATCTGGCCTTGGTTCAAAATTACGAGGTGCTGTCCTCGAATCTTTTCCTTCGGGATTGATCCCGGACCGTCGTCAATAGCCCGCTGTGTTGCTCTAGTACGACGTAATTTTATCTACCTACTTCGGAATCAATGCGGAATTATCCATATTTTTATAATTTTTCATAATTGCCCTGCGAAGCTAAATATTTCTCAATTTATGATAATTACAATAGATTATGAACAGACTGATTTTTACCATATCTAACAGGGAATGTAAAGTAAAATAAAATGTATGCCTTAACCAATTATTACTGGCTGAATTCAGATATAGCCATACGCGGTGTTTTACGCCGCACAAATTAAACAAGTTTTTTGTTATTCTTAAGATATTCACATTAGTTGAAGCAGTAAGTCAAATTCCGAATTCGAAAGAAAATTGATGCATTAATTAAAAACGAAGCATTTTATGAGAACCGAAATACGGCACGATCTCATGTTTCCAAGGTGATTAAAAATATTCCCTTCGCTTGAAACTTAGAAAAAACACGTAACCTAAAAACAATAATGATTAAGTAGTTGATTTACATCGGGCTTTGGAATATTTGCAATAACCGCAAAAAAAATCACCGCACATTACTGATCGCATTTTTAGAAAGGAAACAGTGCCCGCATTGAAAACAAAAATTAAAACATCTCTGCCGTTATTTGACGTTAATTAACTCAAAACGAAAGCCGGATAATTTAATTTTTATTGAAGCGCATCATTTATTCCATTACGGAACGGGAGATCAGAGTTCAGGATTTAAAAATGACTTCATAACTCGATTCATTTAAATACATACTCCGGCTTGAAAGCGTCCTAGGAATGCGATCTAAAACATTTAGGTTCGTTTTTTTTTTAATTTTTGAAGAGCCGTGCTAAGTTTTGACAGAATCCAATCTGTAGGTAGATTTCGCCTGGATTCGAAAAAGAAAGTGATGAGGGATAAAGCAATTTTGACTTCACTTAGAATTTATTTCGAGGAGAAACATTCACTCTGGTCTTCACAATCGACGAAAAAACATCGCGATCCATTTCATCAATTACCCATCACTTACAAATTTAATATGGATTTTTATAAATTAGAATTCTTTAATTTAATAAATGTGTCTAGCGCTCACGATGTGAAAATATTTCTTCAGTCCGTATCTGCTTTACTAGATTAAACGATAAAAGGTGTATGAATCCGAAAGAAAATAAGACCAAGAGGGGGTATACAAATATTACAACTTCTTATAGGGATCACACATTGGATTCAAAATGACCTTTTACTCATAATTTTAGTCGGTGAATGTGTGTACTTGGACCTCTCCTTTGTTTAGAATACGGTTTAGCGTCATCAAACATATTTATCCTTATACAGGGTGAATCTAAATTGTTTTTACAAAATAAGAGGGGTGATAGTACCCATCCAGACGAGCAATAATTACCATGGAACATAGGGTCGCATTCCACTCTGAGAGGCAGAAAAGAGTAAAATTAGAATTTCAACATGAACTTGCAACAGTGTTGGGAAAGCGAATGAACGATACCAAAAGTTGCACAATCTGATTGATTGATCAGAGAAAAACTCACAGCAAGTGCTCAAAGTGGCGGCCACGCGTGTCGTTGCACAGTTCACACCGGCGAAGGAATGACTGGCGCACCCTCTCGAAGATTCCTGGTGTTGTGTTAATTTTGTCTGCGGCAACATCGATTCTCGCTACGAGATCTTCAGCCGAGTCCACAGGCGTCTGGTACAGATTTCATGTGCCACCAGAAGAAAAAGTCCAGTGGGTTGAGGAGGCCAAGCCACAGGTTCGCCACGTCCGATCCATCGTGCGGGATATGTGGCATTCAAGAAGTGCCGGACCGTGCTGGAAAAGTGTGCGACGTCAGAGACGATGACTTGTTCATGCTCGACGCGTTTCGACTTTACTCTTTTCTGCCTCTCAGAGTGGAATGCGACCCTATGTTCCATGGTAATTATTGCTCGTCTGGATGGGTACTATCACCCCTCTTATTTTGTAAAAACAATTTAGACTCACCCTGTATATCAGTATATGACTTTACGTGTAGTTTATCGCCGTTTTGGCCACTTTGGGCTTTTAATCAAATTGGCGTTGATCAATCAACTATCAAATATATCAATTCGGAATTAATTTCTTGGAATTTTTATTGGTAGGTAAGCAGGTATTTTAATTAACGTCGCACTAGAGCAACACAACGGGCTATTGACGACGGTCCGGAATGAATCCCCAAGGGAAAGATTCGAGGTCAACACCACGTAATTTTGAACCACGGTCAGATGACCTGAGCTGGCACCCCACTCTCCAAACTTCCACACGAAGACAACGTGAGGACATTTGAGGCCATGACTGATTTAAAGTGCACCAGCCCCTTTGTATACGATTATCTTTGGTTGGATTCGAACTCGCAACCCTCCGGCTGCTAATCGGTTACTCTTCCAACCGGGCTACCTCGGCCCGAATTTTTATTAACGAAATTCTGAAATCGTATTCAAAAAGCAAGCTAAGTGACGTCACTTTCGATACGAATGGGAAACACGTTTCGCTGCAGAAACACTAGCGCTAACTACATTTAGCTTGACAGGAAAAGCCTTTCGTAAAGTAGGCAGTTAATTAACGTCACACTGGAACAACACAATGAGCTATTGCCAACGGTTCGGGATCAATCCCAAAGGGAAAGATCTAAGGCCAATACCTCGCAAATTTGAATATCAATCAGGTCAATACCTGATCTGGCACTCCACTCTTATAGTAAGGGAAATGTTTTATTATGTTAGCATTCCACTCGTTCAATTGGCAACAGCAGCTTTGCATTGCTTTACAGAAAACGCCCCTTCCGTACCACGGTTTTTAAGGACCCTTTTCTGGGGGAAAGTTGCAAGGGAGAATGGGTTGAGTTTTATGGGGCAAGAGCCATATTTGACCAAGCTGTGCTAAACATCAACCTGAAAAGTGACATTGTCCTCTCGGAGGAAGACATTTGTCCAGCTTAAAATCCAACCCCTATAAAAAATTATACTTTCCCATCACTGGTATATGGGCAAATCTCCGGATGATCTTTTAGATCTCAACATGTCGAGAAGGGTTTTTCATGATGACTAGACTGCTCTGTAAGTTTTTCCTATAGTGCACCACATGTAAAAGAGTCGTAAGAGAACTCTCCACATCACATCCTACATTGTATTAATGTCAATAACCAAGAAATCTTCTCCACACAATAGCTGAAGATTTAATTTTGAACAATCTTCCTGACTTTGTGTATAATTTATCTAGCACCATGGGATAAGCACCATCCACCGTCAAGTAAACGGACATACCTCCATGGGAGACCCCATGTCTAATTCTTGTGAGGATTTTACCGTCTTTGTGTGTTGATCCTTTTCTTCAACAGGCAGAATCACTGCTGGCTTGTTTGTTGGACATCTGATGGTTATTTGAGAACTGTGTTTATGTTGTAGCTATAAAGTCCCGACAGGCGTGAGTCCAGGATATCGATGATTTTGCGTATATTCTCTCTGCATTTTTAACCTTTTAGTGCTAGGTTCGGCCATTCTGGGGTGGGTCTTGGAAGCGAGCAACTCAGGTAGAGTGAGGCGACACTCTAAGGTAGTGGTTCCCAACTGGTGGTACGCGTACCTCTGGCGGTACGCGAGAGCACTTGGGGTGGTATGCAGAAGGGTTCAATAGTACAAACCAAGAGTACTGGGTTAAAACTTAATGAATATTTCATAGAACTAATCAGTGACAGTTCAATGAAAGACTCTTTCAAGGAGAAAGTCTTGTTTCTTTCAAGTCAAGCACTAAAATTTTTAACACATTTGTAACAACGTATTTATGGGAACGTGGGTTTTCAGAGCTAGTATATGTGAAAAACAAGTACAAGTATAGACTGTGCGTGGAAAACGACTTAAGATTAAAGATAAGCACTATTGAACCTGTCATAGAAGCTCTAATAAGAAATAAGCATAAGCAACAGCAAGTTTCTCATTAAGCCTCCTGATAAAGACATTTAATGTCGGGAAATTGTATTTGCCATTTATTAATAACAATTACATATAAAAGGCTTTTCTAGTTTTATGGATTTATTTTCTGTATTTTGTTTTATTTATACTAAAGTTATTCACATGTGTATAGAATTTATTTGACCCCCCTCAAAAAGTGATAACATAACCAATGGTACGCCACGATCCTACAAAATTCTCAGGTGGTACTCAAGTATAAAAAGGTTGGGAATCATTGCTCTAAGGCATTGATGTTCCATTTTACCCACAGGAGAATTGGTTGGTCTGAGATAATCCAAAGCGCTGGACACATAGCTGGTGAAAGTTTTATTGATACATAAAAAATACACCCAGGAAAACCAGGATAGGAATAATTATGCATATATTTTCTCTGTATTTCTAATTTTTTCATTGCTACATCCAGTCTTTCTAGGATGGGTCTTGGAAGAGGGCAACGCAGGTGGAATGAGGCGACACTCTAATGAGTAGCGCATTGGTGTTTCCCTCTAACCCACAGGAGTATTGATCTGAGATAATCCTAATCTGTGGAGATAGGTGGGAAAGTTTTATTAATATATAAGGAAGAGAACACACAGGGTGGTATCGAACCTGATTGCATTGGATTGGATTTTGAATTTCATGGCGCAAAGTCCTTGGCAGGACAAGCTACGCCATCGAACCTGCACCAATACATTAACTCGGAAATTGGAAGCACAGCGGACAAACCCTCCGAAATCAAGAACCAATGACCAAAAGGAAATTAATTTGTCCATCGGCAATACTCCACACCCCGACTCCCATTGATATACTCCATATTGTTTTCTTCTAAATTCTTACGTTTTGAAAAAAAGGATCCAAGGAGACGACCAGAAAATCTCCCCCGCTCGTTCAATTTACAACAGCAGCTTTGCCTTGCTTAAAATAAAACGCAGTTTCTCCTTCCTCGCCACGAGGTTCCCTCCAAGCACCCCTTCCAAGGGGAAAGTTACGATTAGGAAGGCGGTAAGGTGGGCTGAAAAAGCAGCACCGGGTGCCATCAATCACTAAGTGAAAAATCTCACCAATAATTCATCGGGTATCATGAGAATAGTACTGCGCCCGAGCAATAACCACAGTTCATTCCGACCACGCAGAAGGGAAAATACTGCAAACGGGGAAAAAGAAAGGGAAAAAGAATCGATATTTCTTTGAACGTGATGTGCACCTTAAAATCACCACCACGGCCTAGATGAGGGATCGAGCATCCCTGATGGTCAATTCTAAGACGATGACCGACAGACCGTGGACTTTATCGCTCCCCCACCCCTACAAAAACGCTGGAATCGAATGAGAACGTGGCTCATTGAAGCAATTTTTCATCAAAATGGAAATAACCCCGCGTTGCGAAATTTTGGGACATTTTTTGGTGATAAAATTAGTTTATAAGACGTGGGTGTTCAGCTATCTAAACAAAAAAAATTTGCTGGAGGAAGTCTTATTTTGTCGATATTTTTTCTTCCTCGATACAGGAAAGCAGTTATACTGTGTTCTACCTTCTTAGAACAAGTCAATTTAGACCCTTTGTTCTGCAGATCCACACATGTGAACCTTTGGTTTTACCCCTTGAAAACTCAACCAATGACGACATTCTTCATTCAAACTAGATTCACAATGGGAATACTCATTCAATACTCACAAATGTGAACCTGAGGGTACAACAAAGAATTTTGCTATTGGCTGAATTTCAAGAGGCAAACTCTAAAGTAAAGGTGTTTGGATCTCAAAAATCGTATTATAATCCCAGCTTCGTACAATGGATATTTTATGACACATCTTTAATTCCAGGTGATTTCTTCGAAATGATTGGAAAATTAATCCCTGAATGCAAAATTGATAATTTTTACGTTTCGATGCTTTATAGAAATTTCCAAACAGTAAAAGACTTTCCGTCCATGGGAAAGTTAATGATACCTAATAATGTCCTTCGTTGTTCCATTAACTTTTACCTGTCACTGAAGCTTAAGCATATTTTTTAATCTAAAACTTTTTCTAATGAACGACCGCTGACCACATCGATCTACGGTATTACAAGGGGCAGACTGGAGGCTATTTGTGAGGGAACAGTGTGCAGCGACTGTTACTTCTAACATAGACAATATCCATACGCTTACAAACCGAGATTCGCACACTGGACGGGCCGCGGTAGCCCGGTTGGAAGAGTAACGTATTAGCAATAGGAGGGTTAAGAGTTTGATTCCAACCAGAGACCGTCACGTACCAAGGGGGCTGATGCACGTTAAATCTAACGTGGCCTCAAATGTCCTCACGTTGGTGTGGTGTGGTGTGGAACTTTGGAGAGTGGGGTGCCAGCTCAGGTGTGACCTCGTCATCTGACCGTGGTTCAAAATTACGTGGTGTTTTCCTTGGGTCTTCCCTTCGGGTTTGATCCTGAACCGTCACCAATTACCCGTTGTGTTGCTCCAAGTGCGACGTTAATTAAAAATACCTACCTACCTATACCGTAACCGGGACGTAATGGATGGTAAGCAAACGCCTTAACCCTATAACAAGTAGACGTAAAGCTGAAAAGCCAGATAACTTTTACTATTTACGACCTAATTATGGTGTACAAGCAATTAAGGATATATTAAAATTATATTCTTATATTTTTAAACATGCATTATCTTCCATCTCGCTTGATTCATTTAACTGTTAGAAAATCACCTATTGTTCGTTCTGCAGTTCCGTCAGGAGGAAAAAATACAAACACTTTCTACAAACCTCCAATCTGAAAATGCAGATATTCTTGGTATATGTAACTATGCCCTAATGAAAGAAAAAAGACAAACCTGCAACAGGAGACAGCTTGCTAACAACAGCCCACCTTGATTTCCACTGCATAGAAAGAAAAATGAAATTAAATAGCAAAGGGAGAGATACAACTCTCAATATTTCTATAAATTTGCATCAAGAAACTGCCGGTGCCATAGGAAAAAAGAATCCCAAGTGTATATATCTAACACCCACGTCGCATCTTAAATCTTTTAATCTTAAATCTGTTAAATCTTTGAAATACATTATACTAAAATATGCCAGACGTCCCACCGCCCCTTAATAGGATAAAATTAAAAAATTTTCGATAACATTCTCCTCAAACATACACCCAAAATTATTTTTTCATTTTATCAAAACTAATATATTTTCATATTTAAACATCTATCTTACACCTAGATATTTAATCTTTCAGAGATATTTTCCAATTTGAGTATTTATTAGCTTAAATGGATTTGTATGTCTATTTTCTACTGTTACATCTTAACTCTCCAAGTGGTTTCGACGAGATATCTCATCTACCAAGATCTGACCAATTTCGCTAACGACGAGATAACTAGTCGTCCATCAATAACTAGTCAATTTTGCTAATAACGAGATAACTCGTTGAGACACCAGTAGGGTTAATGAAAATAAATTCCCTTCATTATGGATAACAAGTCTGAATTAATTCAGTCAATTGGCGACATTTTGCGTAACGATGAAAGTAAATATCCATTTAAGTGGATGAGACTTCAGGAGAATTTAGCAATGGCAGAATCCACCATAGCACTGATTTCATCAAAAACGCTTAAACTAAATCCAGTTTTCCAACTTTGGATTTTGTAGATCTTGATTTCAAGATTTTCAAACTAATAAAAGGCGCTTTATACATACCTACTATTGTTAGTTTAAAAATATGCACTTTGCTAGTCATGTTTCTTTAAATAAATGAGAATACTGTTATAAACTAGTAATAGTGAGCGTTTCATTAGCATGGAAAAGAATGCGCTTATTCATTCGAAAAGGTTTGCCTTTTTCGCTCTGCGGTCTTTTCATACCGGGAACCTAAGACTTAAAGTGGATTTCGAACTACTACAAACATCTATGACGTAACGAACCGAGAGCCAAAGTGTTAACCACACGGCTATCAAGCAAGCTCACCCGAAAAGTCGTTCCTTACCTGATTATCTTCATTAAGTGAGGTACTAGGTATAATTTATCTCGTTCAAGTCAAGTGGTAATTAATAATTATCTTTCTTTTATCTGTCACATTAACAAGAATCTTAACTTCGGAACAAGATAAAAAAAGAGGAAATTTCGAACTATCAAAAACTTTGAATGTTGTGTTTGTCTCAAACCTTCTTACCAAGCAAAATATTCTAAGTTAAATGTAATTTTGATTAGAAATAGTTTTTCACCACATTATATTTAAGAAAACGCTGAAAATTTTAGATGATAAATATGTATGGAACGTGTGCACATACCCAATTCTCAAATATATAATAATCTTTCGTATTTGAAAACTGGAAATTTTTGTTTACATTTGGATCCCTTAAAAATTAAATTGCCTTTCGTAGGAGTAGAACAGAAATTCATAAACAGACAAAACTATTTTATTGTTCATCTTTTAAAGAATAACTTCATTTTTAGGTCAAAAAGTAAGAATTACAAGCATTTTGAGACATCTTTTAACTTGATTACAATGACTATATTGCTCATCATCATGAAAATAGGCAGTTAGTATTTTCGATAAAATGTCTGTTAATGCTTTTTTTTGCCCTAAGTCGACGATATGATCCATAAAATGAGATTTGAAATTTAGACTTTTCCGCGAACAAATATATTTTGTTGAGCCATAATTGTAAACATTGATATACGAGAAGAAAATGTATAATAAATATACAAAAGTATAAAATGTTTGTATCGGTGGAAGTTCAGAGTGGTGTAATTTATATACATAAAGTATCTCATCTCAGAAACCTTCGGTGTCCTTGAATCCGTTTGAACTCAATTAATCATTAGAAACGGATTTTTCCATTAAATTTGATGAAAAGATGTGCTTTATAAATTAGGTTAAGCCTAACATTTATAAAAATTTCAGTTTTTTATTTATGAAAACATTCTGTAAGCTCATTTAACATTGAAATAAGTACACGGAATAAGAAATTCATTTAAAATACAACCCCAATATTGCTCTTAGGAGGATATTTCGACCAATTAAACAACCATCGGAAATCCGGATAATAAATTCCGAACATAAACGTCCACCACCCAAAAATTTCGAGTCCATTCCAAGCTCTACTAAAAGACAGGTCCCCAAGAATTTCCTCCCAGAAGCACATAAACAAAAATCTTTGCTCAGCGTTTTACAGTTTTACAATGTCCAATACATTCTTAACGGAACCTATGAAACAATAAGTAAGGCTGTTGGAAACGGCCGGGACCGGTACAAGTCGTATTTTGTAGATGTCAGCGCAAAATGGGTCGTAAACCAAACCTACGAGGGGTGAAATAAACTTTGACGGCCCTATCCGTTACCTGTGAGGTTCCAGCGATTCCAAAACTACCGCCTTTTCTATTCTTTACGCCAAAACATTTATCGATCACGGAAGCAAAACCCTGCCTTCTCCAGCTCACTGCCAACGTCGAGGAACTCCGTCTCGTAGCATTGAATTTCCTGCATTTGCATTAGAAAATAATTAGTGTTTTCTGTCTAGGTAACGGATCTAAACACTTTTGCCAACATACAGAATCGCATTCAATGGAGGGTATATACTAGATCCTTACTAATACATAGTTCTAGAAAAATGGATGATTTACGTTTGAAATGTTCGTGACTAAAGAAATCATTACTCAAGTTTAAAATTTTTCTGAAAGTTTCCACTAGTTTTCGCGTCTTAATGAACTGTCTTGAAGGTTTTGCTTTTTAGGGGTTTTATGGCACAAGGGTCATACTAGGCCAAGCTGCGCCAAACGCAAGATAGACAACGTCAAATTATTGCGAAAATAAAGTAAAAGGGGAAGGAGAGGAGAAAAATCGCTTGGGCATCCTCCTCCTCCTCCTCTTCTTCTAGACCCTCCTCCTCCCAACTCACCGATAAGTTTTGAGTTTTTATATGGGAGGAGGGGGAGGACTTTAATCATGGGCACAAAAGGGGCACGCCGGGAAAACCAGCCCCCCCCACACACACAGAGAGGGTACACCCAGACTCCGGCGCGTCCGCACCGAAGTCCAGGGCACCACCATTTATTTTTTCTTTAAAAATACACACACAAAAAAAGGACCAACAGGGTCCAAAAACAACAACAAAGTATCGACGACCGGCACACTGCCGGTTTACAAGGACGATATCGGCGCCACATAGGCCATCCTGTAGCACCTGAAACTTAACCACAGATTTATAACTTTTAATTTTTTTTTAATTCATTAACTGCAGCCCACATTACTGCCAGTGGGCAGTTTAAAGTAGGCGCTACAAATAGGTGGTAAATAGTAGTATATAAGAGGATGGCTCATATGAGGCGCCAATATAAGAACAAAAAGAGATTTATGATATGATATTTTACAATGAGATTTACACACAATTATGATGATATTTAAAATTACTATATTCTCAAAACCCCAAATTTCTAAAATTTTTAAGAAAAGTAAAACCACAGGATCTAAAACAATGAAGTTTAAAATTGAGCCGGACCTAGTCCTTGACTCACTAATTACCGAGGGAAACAGGGCAGAGTGTCAGGGGGAAGAACCATATGCAATTCAAGATTTTGGGATTTTTAAACTTAGGGGAAAGTTGGGCATCCTGGAGTCGCGACCCCGTCAGCCTTGAAGTAACCATTTTAGTTTGGTTGGGTTTTAAAGTGCAAGCGCCATATTGAACCAAGATACGCCAAAGACAAGATACACAACGTTAAGAAATGAACGTAAGCACGACACACGAGGAATAATTTTGACACAGAAGAGAGAAATACGCGTTAATTTACTGAAATCATCTCAATATTGAATTTTCTGCATTTGCCTTAGAAAATAATTAGTATTTTCTATCTATATAGATACCATATATAAACATTTTTGTCATCATACAGACTCGCATCAAATGGGGTGCACACTAGATCCTAACTGATAATGCAGTTCTAGCAAAATGGATGATTTATGTTAATGTTCGTGACTAAAGAGATCATTAAGCAAGTTTAAAATTTTTCTGAAAGTTTCTACTAGTTTCCAAGTGTTAAATACCAGTATTGAAGACACCACATTAGTTTGGTTGGGTTTTAAGTCGCAAGAGCCATATTGTGTCAAGCTACGCCAAACACGACAGACAACATTAAGTAATAGGCACACACAAAAGAAAAATTTCATTGAAAGAAAATATACCCAGGATAAGTTATTGAAATCGTATCCCAGCACAGAATTTTCTGTATTTGCATTAGAAAATAATATTTTCTGTCAATAGGTAACGAATCTAAACATTTTTGTCATCATACAGACCCGAATACAATGGGGAGCATAAACTAGATCATTGCGGATAAAGTATAGTTCTAGAAAATGGATTATTTACACTTGAAATGTTCGTTACTAGAGTTGTTCGTTACTAGAGAGAATGTTCGTTACCTAACATTACCCAAGATTAAATATTTCTGAAAGTTTCTAGCAGTGTCATGTGTTAATGGTCAGTCTTGAAGGAACCACTTTAGTTTGGTTGTGTTTAAAGGCGCAAGTACCATTTTGTGCCAAGCTATGGCAAACACGATAACCAACGTTAAACAATATACACTCATGGAAAATTTTATTGACAGAAATAACCATGGTAAGTTACTGAAATCTTCTCCCAATATTGAAGTTTCAGCATTTGCATTGGAAAACAATCAGTATTTTCTGTCTAAATAATGGATATAAACATTCTTGCCATCATAAAGGCTTGTATCCAATGGGGTGTATATACTAAATCCATACTCATAACGTATGGATGTTTTGCGTTTGGAATCGGAAGAACGGAACTGAAATGTATATCATTACGTAACTTTATAAGTTTTCTGAAAGTGTTTACTAGTTTTCAAGAATTAATAGTCAGACTTGAGGAAACCATATCAATTTGGTTGAGTTTATGACGCAAGGGCCCTATTCGTCCAAACTGCACCAAATATAATACATACAGTGTCAAGTTATAATAGATACACTCAAGGAAAGTTTTTAATGATACAGAAGGCAGAAATACAGCCAGAATAAGTTACAGAAATCGAACCGTGCCAATCTACGACTCGATAAACCACATTAGAATAAGTATACCGTATATAGGCTAGAATAGCAATGAAAAGGAAATTTATAATAAAAATGGTGAAAAAAACTGAGCAGGTTTTTCAGTAACATTGATTTGTCACGCAACGGTTATTGCTTGATATTAAGGGTAATGAGACCGTTCAGACACATTGTAAAAACAAATTATCGAAAGTAGCTACTGAATGGGTGAATATGGGTAGACTTGTGAAAGTAAAACTATTTCCAAATTACTAGGAGTCTACACTCACCCATTTGGCAACTCCCGAAGAGTGCGAATTAATCTTGGGGGTTTCCGTGGCTCAGTGGGTTTGGCCACTACGATGGCAACCCGCGAGTTCTAGGTGAAGTTTTGATTCCTATCAGATTCGATTCTTCTCTGGGGTCTCTTTTCAGTAAAACTTTCCTTATATGTCCATTTAATTAACGTTGTTTGGCGCAGCTTGGCCAAATACAGGATAATTCGGATATCATGGGACAAACTTCAAAGGCTGTTAGAGCAAACTAAGATAATCAGCTTTTGTGTAGCAGTGTACGGGCGCAAGTCAAGCGTTTAGGACCAAACGCAAGAATTTCGCAGGAAATTAAACAAAATGTTTATTTACATTATTTTACAATTACTTATATGCAACGATTTCTTACAATTACTTATTTGCAATGATTTTTTACAATAACTGCTCAATGGTGCCACAACTAAATTAATGCAAGCTTGGCAGCGTCTATGCATGGATTGGCAGACTTTTTCTCTACTAGAGTTCACTGCTTTGTTTGGCGAGCTTGAACATCGCTCATTGTGCTGGAACCCGGCTGTAGAAAGGCCGCTCCCACGCTCACATTAATGTTGGTGGTGTCGCCATTACGTAGTTATTGTAAAAAATCATTGCAAATAAGTAATTGTAAAATAATGATGTAAATAAACATTTTGTTTCATTTCCTGCGCATTTTTTGTGTTTGCACTTAAAGGCGTCACTTGCGCCCATACATTGCGAAACAAAAATGATTCTGTTAGTGTGTGATATAACATCCCTTGAAGTTTATCTCTTGAGTTACGAATCACCCTGTGTACCTGGTTGGATTAGGTTTTATGTACACCATAAAACCTAATCCAAACAACCAATCTTTATTTCCACAGCGCGATCCATGCTCTTTTCAATCTCACAATGTGTCTTAGCATTAAAACATTTGAGTTATTTTGTTAAATACAAAGTATCTATTTATAACGAATTTCTATAAAATAAAAAATGAGTACATCAAATACTTTCGTTCCATTTCAAATTATTTATCAGTTTTGGACTAATCCAAAGCAGTGGTTTCCACGTGTCCTGTTTGTCAGTCTGTGCTTGTTATGATCGTACTACTTCCAAACAGCAGGATATATTTTAGTGAACTTACGTAACTTTGAGTGCTCACAGCAGCTTAGGAACTGAACGTCAGAGCGGATGTCAGTCTATTCCTGTTTTACGTCTATTTGTGTGTTCGCATGATGGTAAAACTATCACATTCAAACGATAAAATGTCATATATTATGTTATATAAAAAACTTAAAAAAACTAAACTATTAAAACTTATTCTATACCTAGTAAATCATTTAAGATGTCTGCAATTTTATGCAAGTTTCCCGCTAATGCAACTGAATACCCATACCTTTTACCGTACTTGAATCAACCTTAAACTAGCATGGTTGGAGAAGCTGTGATATAAAATGAGCATGGTGATTATGGTTAAGGTAAGAACGTTGAATTTACTTTACGTCGCACTGGAGAGTACAGCGGACTATTGGCGACAACGATTATGATTGATACGAATCGTCTTGAAATCCAATTATTTCAGAAATATTTTATCGTTTTGGAAGCATTTTGCAGTTTAAAAAATCCTTTAAATTTAGCAGAAAACCCGGCAAAGTTCACGCGAATCATGTTCCGATATTAATATCATTACCGCTTCGGAGGCAAGTTTTTCCTTCAAAAATAACTTCCTATATTTTTTCACCCTCACATCTTTCCTCTAAGGATTCATTAGCTAACCTATTACGCCTTTGTTGTGAATATAATTCTTATCATTACAATTGAAATCGGTTTTTAAAATACGAATTTGAAAATAATCGCATTTGTTTGATTTAAATCTGCCGAAAAAGTTCAATTTTCGTCATCAGATCGGATCCGTGAGCAGATGGTCGGTAGTTGAATTTACGTCACACTGGAACACAAAACGGGCTATTGACAACATTCCGGGATCAATCCGGAAGGGAAAGATCCCGGCGAAAACAGCTCGCAATTTTTATCCAGGATCAGATAATCTGAGCTGGCACTCCACTCTCCAAATTTCCATCCTCCGCCAACGTGAGAACATTCGAGGCCACGACAGATTTAACGTATAGCAGCCTTTACGTACATGACGGTCTTTGGTTGGATCAACTTTCGAACTCGCTAGCTTATCCGCGACTCTACCAACTGAGCTATCGCGGGCCCGAGAAATATAGGTATTAAATCAAAACAAATAATGAGTAAAAGCTAGAAAATTTTTTCAAGCAACGTAGAACGTCAGTGAGAGAGATTTTCAGTGTTAAGAAACAAACCAGAGGGAAAAGGGAGACTGCTTCCTGCTATACAAATGCTCTCATGGTACATAGCGGAGTTACCTTGAAATGTACTTTATCACCCTTTTTAGCGATGTTTGGATTTTGATCTAATTGGCGTTAACCAGTGAACCATCCTATATCAATTCAAAATTTATTCTTTGGAATTTTTGTTGGCGAAGTGCTGAAATCGTATTTGAAGAAAAAGACAAGTAACGTCAAGTCCAGAGAAAAATACAGAAATTGCGTTCCACCGCAAAAAAACACTTCCATCACATACATTAGCTTGACATAATCTTGACTCATAGATTAAAAGGATAACAATGGTTTTATTCAAAACAAATATGCTGGTAAAAGCTTGAAAATAGATCGCTATTAGTATATCGCAATATGCTGAATCATCGTACACTATCTCAAAAATGTTTGTTTTGAAGTGAATTCTAAGAAATTAACTGGTTTCAAACCAAGTCAAGAGAAACTGATAAGGTAAAAGGAAAAAGTACAACCAATGTTTTATCTCAGGTAGACCAGAAAACTCTGAAAGGCATTGATTGAAAATTGCATATCATATACGAAATGCTTTCCAAGATAACAAAACACTCGCTCTTGCCTTAACTTATCAGGAAGTTAAGTGGTTGCAACATTTTCCGCTTTGAGACATCCGTTTTTGAGATAAACTACTCAGTACAGCCAGTCTTTCAGCTTGATTTTCCAAGCCTTTGAGGGTGTTTTATATGCCAACTTATTTCAATAAGCAACTTAGCCTTGACGTTTTTTATACAGTACAGGTAAAGCGAGAATAGAAATCTGTTTTGATGTTCAACAAGGAAAACTTGTAGCCAAACGATTGAAGTGAAAAGTAGAAAAAATTGTTTTATACAATAGGCCAAGACTTAAACCGCGATCAATTATAACATAATTTGCTTCGATGTTTTCAGATATCTGGGGAACGCCCAGGATAAGATTTGTGGGAAACTACGTCTGACCATTCTTGTTTCTCAACGAGAAATCTAAGCGATCGACGTCACCTTCCAATTCTTATTAAGACATCTCCCGTAAATATACAACATACTAGATTTACACCTCCCGAAGCCTTTATAAAAGGTTAAATTTCACATTATGATCTTTTTGTGTAAATTAAACAGTGATAAGTGGAAAAATAAGGCAAGTAAGCAGCAAAGGGTTAATTTGAGTGCTACATATGTATATTCACTCTTCAATGCTAAATTTCTAGTCAACTTAATTTATGAATATTTTCAATTTGGCTTATTGCGACATACTTCCACGTGTAGTATTCATTGAGCTTCCATTATAATTAATTTCAACGACATAAACGACGTAATATTTGAATATCCTAATGGTTGTTACAAACGCTTTACTAGGCGATTATATTTTAAGTTTCTCACCAGTGAGCCATAATGCTCTCTTTCGAATATTTTCTAGAGAAGAGATTGGGGTTGAGTTCTATGGCGCAAGGACCATATTTGGCCAAGCTGCGCCAAACAACGTCAAGTAAATGGACATGCACCCACAAGGAAAGCTTTGCTGATAGAAGAGAAATGCACCCAAGAAGGATTGGATTTTGGGGTTTTAAGGCGCAAGGTCCATAAGCGGACAAGCTGCGCCGCACCTGGGGTGGAATCGAAACTCCTGCCTACAACTCGCAGGTTGGAAAAACTCACTGAGCCACTCAAGATGATCTTTACGTGTAAATGTCTATTCCACATACCATCCTACTACATTGTAAAATATTGATGGTTCGCAAATATAAGAATATTCAGGTAAATCATAATATTAACGGACGATAAAAGTCCAATATATTTTATATATTTAGATTATGAACGATAAAATCCAAGTTAAGGATGCAGCCGTGGTGCATTTCATTTGTTTGTCACCAAGCTAATACCAAATGACAATGCTTAACTACTGATAAAACGCCAATTTCGGGAACCCCGTCGTATATTACGTGAATTTTGAACTTTTACCATATCGATAAATGTAGGGATTCGGAAATGAGCTCGGTGGGTAGGTATTTAACTAACGTTGCACTGGAGCAACACAAGGGGCTATTGGCGGCGGTCCGGGATCAAACCCGAAGGGAAAGATGCGAGCAAATGCGGTAAGAGCAATCAACTATTTTATTTAATGAAATATATTGCTTTATTTACTTATAAGTTCTTGTTAAAAATGTAGTTGGTATAACATGAGCAGAAGAGCCCATGACTGCCTTTATTGTCGACTCATTTGAATATCAATAAAAAAATTTTACCGACGTAAATTAAGATAGGTAGGTGAATTTATTTCGCGCTGGAGCATCGCAACAGACAGTTATTGTTGGCGGTCCGGATAGATCCCGAAGTAAATTAAATAAAATATAACTGATCTATTATAAATAAAATAATTCAAGTAAATAAACCTCCGTAACATGCTGAAACCTGTATCTAACTTTCCCCTGCTAACGCTTTTGTGTATCCCGATAATGACCTTAATCCTCGTGAGTCACTACTGACTTTAGAACGGCAAATCAATCCGATAATAAGGGCACTCAAAATGCAAAAATATACAGCAGAAATCATGGAATTTTATCACTTTAAAAGGATAAATCTCAGGGTAGGTAGGTATTTTAATTAACGTCACACTAGAGCAACACAACGGGCTATTGATAAACCTCAGGGATTAGATAAATTGAAATATTTCTCGGTTTTGAACTTATAACAGGTTTTTCTGAAAAGCTAAACGTAGAGCAGATGAATGTGCAGTAGCGGAAAAAAAACGAACCACTCCTCTTCATTCGAGCAATTTTAACAGTAGAGAAAATTCAAAGACGGCGTTTGACAGGAACTAACATCTATAAATTCAAATGCATAAAATTTCCATAAGAGGCCGTCTTCATATTAAATCGAGCCCCAACTTCATAATTTCCAATAGAAACCCCCTATTTCGAAACACCAATTCGAAACTATATCAAAATTTAACTTCAGGTACCAAATTTTATGAGGCATTAGCTCTTACCGTTTCGAAGTTATGAGTACCGAAAGATTGGAGCTCCTAATGTTAAATCAGTTTCTTAGACTTTTATGGATATCTTCCTAAATAATATTTCTATAGCGCTGATATTCTATACCATGTTATTGTTAAACAACCCAAAATAATCCACCTAATATTTTATTTTATAAATAATTTTTAGTATGCAATTATTAATGTTTGAAAAAATATGTATTGGAATCTTATATTTTTATAGGAATCGATTCAGAAGGACTAATATGACCATGCAAAATTTCAGCTTATTACAATGGTTAGTTTTTGCGCTATATTAAATTTTCCTCATGGCGATTTTAGGGGGCAACCAAAAGTTTAAAAAATGTCTGACAAACATCGGATTACGGATCGTTTATACTTGCATAATAAATAATTCTCGGATCGTTTGTAATCCCTGACAAATACGTTTGAAATAGTGTTCAAATTTGATATTCAAGTAGCTATAACTAGTTAATCTCGATCTACGAATAGCGATTTTCGATGTGATGATCCCTGAAATAGACAACTTTAACGTTGAATATCGCCGGATATAAAGATAGTAGTGTCATGAAATTTCATATTTAGACTAATTTAAAGATGCCGAATCTGATTAAGGCATCAAAACGGTGTTTCCATAAGAAATTTTGTAGTTTGTGCGCAAGTTGATATGAAGACGTCCTCTTAAGCAATTTTTTTTGCATTTGAATTTGTAGAGGACGTTATTCCCTATAGAATGATATCTTTGAATTTGCTTTACTATGAATAGTGCTCCAGATACAGGGGGTGGTTCGTTTTTTCCTCGAGTCTACGTAGTTCCTATTTCTGAGCTGGGCGTGTTACTCAAATGCAATGTCGGTATGTCGCTTATAAAATCTTATATATATGAAGCAGAAATCTATCTGAAGCAGCATAAATTCCGTAACGCTGAGTTTGGGTATAATAAACTTTGCACAGCTTATTTTGTCTGGAAAATGTATAGGTCATACGGCAACGTTCTTAGCCATAAAAGTAAAATTTAAAAATAGCATTTTGCAAGGGAGTTTAATTTTTAATCAAACTCGAATCAACAAAAAAGTCAAAAGCTGTCACTATCGAGCAGGTAGGAAGGTGGTTGAATTAATGCCACGCTGGAGCATTACAACATGCTATTTTGGCGACGATCCGAGGACATCACGTAATTTTGAACCAGTCAGGTGACGAAGTCAACACCTGAGATTTGATTAGGTATTTGGTATTTTCAATTAACGTCACACTGGAGCAACACAACGGGCTATTGGTGACGGTCCGGGATCAATCCCAGAGGGAAAGATCCGAGGACAACACCACGTAATTTTGAACCACGGTCAGATGACGAGGCAACACCTGAGCTGGCACCCCACTCTCCAAACTTCCACACCACGCCAACGTGAGGACGTTTGGGGCCACGACAGATTTAACGTGCACCAGCCCCCTTTGTACACGACGGTGTTTGGCTGGATTCGAACTCGCAACCCTTCGGTTGCTAGTTCGTTACTCTTCCAACCGGGCCACCGCGGCCCGATTTGATTAGGAGAATGAGTCTCCTAATTTCCACAACACGCCCACGTGCACGAGCCAAGCAATCGGAAGAGGAAAGACACAACCATTGTGAGGCGGATAGATTAAAAAGCTGTTCAACGACACAACAGCAGCGAAAACAGGTACAACTTTTGGTTTGTCTGAAGCAGCAAACACTCTTTCCTAAAGGCATGTAGTGAATCTAGTTAATGTAAAAACTGCCTCCAAACACCAGAGGTCGTGGTACACCGATTGACAAAGTACCGGAGGTTTGCGAGTTCGAAACCTTTAAATAAAATGCAATCGATCTAATTCAAGCCTTCGTGTACGTGGGGACTGGAGAACATTAAATCTGTTTATTCGGGACTGCAAATGTCCTCACGTTTTCATGGTATGGACATTTAGAGAGGGATGACATCTCAAGTGTTGACGCCGTTATCTGACCGTAGTTGAAAATTGTGGTGTTATCCTTGTATCTTTCCCTTTGGGAAGGATCCCGGACCGTTGCCAAGTGCCCGTTGTGTTGCTCCAGTGCGAGGTTAATTCAACTCTTCCTACCTTTCTTCCAAACATTACCCTCCCCCAAAAACGGCTATAAACCAAATTCGAACTTAATCAGAAGTATTTTTCCTTTTGGCACTGAAAAACTCGTACATCACTGTTTTGGGTTGGTGTCCTTCAATAACAGAACCCGGAAACTTCTCCGCGAGTTCTTCTACTCTTTAACAAGGTACCCAAGGTCAATTCCCTAAATCTGTAATACATCATGGTAAAAAGACATATCATTCTGATCTAGGTGCGAAGAATGCAAAATCCAATATTTACTTTCAATTGGAAAAAAGTGGGGAACGTAAATCACGCTACTTATCTACGTGAACAATAGACAACCAAAGCAGGTTGAAGTGCATAAATGACATGAAAACTCGACAGATATTGTTTTATCAAAAAATGCTGGATTATTTCAAGGCAAAAACATCAATTCAATATCATTCAGTGTTTAGAGAGGTATACATGCGGAAATAAAATTTTAAAAGAACTTTAAATTTTTAATTGGATCCAAGCTTCCATTTTCCTGCTGTGTTGAAATATTTTAAAGAAAAAATCTTTACTAGAGTAGTTATTTCCAAATTTACTTCAGTATTCCATTCAAAAGTACAAAACAACGATTCACGAGATAATTTGAGATACTTTACAAAATCTTTAGTGATAAAGTACAAAAACCAAGCAATGAATTCATATTTGGCTGTAATAAAAATTTAAAAATTCTGGGTTAAGGGGGCAATCAATTTTTCCTGCACACATCGTTTAACATAAAATATGAGTGACAGTACCCATTGTGTGAAATTTAAATATTGTGGATTTCTAACTATCAAATTTTCAACTTTAATAAGTTGAAAATTTCTTATGGCTTCAACTTATTAAATGAAAATTTGCTTTTGTAGTTCATAAAAATTTGGTTGATAAACGAAACTTTTAACTAATTGAAAAATTTTCGATTCTTTTTTTCATATTTTTTCGTTTAAACATAAGTAATGCACCATGATTTTATCGAATTAGTGCAGAACATATTTTTTTTGACACAGATAAATGTTTAGAAAATTAGTTTACATATAATTTTTGAGACTTTAAGGAATACATATCCAAATGTAAACATTACCACGAAGTTATTCTAGTTTAAATTGAACTGATTGGTCATGTTAAAATGTGTCTAAGTATTTCATCGATTGATATTGTATTTACGAGTAAAGAAATTAACTAAAATTGTCAAATGTGACGGGATTCCTGAAACGTTTCATAATCAGATCTCAAAAAGTTGTGTCAGTTATTGAAAAATTGAATTTAAACCCCGATTCAATAACTATTCAACTCGCTTGATTTATTAAAATTATGCATGCAAATCCATTACAAAAAAAAATCATTATACGCCATTGTAGACCAAACTACAACTTAGATTTGTTGCAACCAATTTATTATGTTTCCTGTTTGAAAACATTTTAAGTCTGATCAAAATACGTAATTAGATTTGTAAAATTATACATGAAAATCCATTACAAATCGCTGCACATTCTAGATCTCGATCGAATTACAACAATATAGAAGAAAAACAATATTTATGATACGTTTACTGCTTTAAAAAAATTCTCTAAGTCCAATTAAATATGAAACTTATATTTTAAAAATTGTACATGAAAATCTGTTCCAGAAAACGACTAAACCTTTCTACAGACAAACTACAATACAGCAGATTTTCTGTTTGAAAAGATGCTTTAAGTCTGAAAAAATGTTTCGATCTTTAAAATTACGCTTGAATATATAATACCATCTACCGTTCTTTTTCGAACACCCCATACTGCAGCACAGAAGTTACAAGAAAACTTCTGACGGTTTTCCTGATTGAAAACATTCTTTAAGTCTGATTAAAATTTTAGAACTATTAAATTTATAAATTATGCGTTAAAATACATTGGCAAAAAATCGATATAATTTTTCTTACCAAACTACAACAGCAGTTATAGCAAGACTTATGATAAAATTCCTGCTTGAAAACATTGAACCCGAATGAAAATGCTAATTTTTTATCCAAGAAATCCGAAGAAATGTTTAAAAACCATATGGCACCGGCAGTACTAAATCTACACTTGCAAAACAAATGCAAAAAATCACCTTTTTCTTATCCCTGTATTTGACACCTCCTTCTAAAACGGTCTTCGGGTCACCCATCACGACGGACATATGCCAACACACATTCTCAATATTCCATACTGCAAACTTGACAGAAAAAAGGGAAAACGCATCGGAAGGTGTAATCCAGAAGTGCACATGAACACGATCACCGCGACATTTTTTTCCCTGCTGCCTCACGTTAAATCCATACCATGCAAGTGGAAAGGGGAAAAAACAAAACTTAAGTGAAGTTTCGCGCACTAGTCATTGTTTCGCAGCTGCTCTGCGCAGCGGGCGCTGTCATCGTTCACCGCCGATTATGAGTTCGACTGACGGGGTACGAAAATGATTCGGCGGCGGGAACGGGAAGGCGCGCCAAAATCGTCGCCAGGGATCGCGCCAAGGCTGACAGATCGCCACAGCAGTGAAAGACATGAATGGGGGATTTTTTTTGGATGTCTTGTACACACATTGTAGACAGGAGTGGTTGCTGGGAGTAGAGTTCGTTCTGCATTTGGGGGGGGGAATTTCAATTAACGTCACACTGGAGCAACACAATGGGCTATTGGTGACGGTCCGGGATCACTCCCAAAGGGAAAGATCCGAGGACAACACCACGTAATTTTGAACCACGGTCAGATGACGAGGCAACACCTGAGCTGGCACCCCACTCTCCAAACTTCCACACCACGCCAACGTGAGGACATTTGAGGCCACGACAGATTTAACGTGCACCAGCCCCCTTTGTACACGACGGTGTTTGGCTGGATTCGAACTCGCAACCCTTCGGTTGCAAGTCCGTTACTCTTCCAACCGGGCCACCGCGGCCCCTCGTTCTGCATTTGGAGTGTTGACTTATTTATAAAGGAAGAGCCTTGGATTAAACAAACATTGCTGCCTTCATGTCGAAATGTTTTAGTGGAACAACTCCAACTTGCAAGCAGGACCGCGGTAACCCGCTTGGAGGAGTAGAGGGTTAGCAAACCTGAGGGTTGCGAGTTCGAATCCAATCAAAGACCGTCGTGTACAAAGGGGCTGGTGCAGGTTAAATTTGTCGTGGCCTCAAATGTCCACGTTGGCGTAGTGCGGAAGTTTGAAGAGTGGGTTGCCAGCTCGGGTGTGACTCGTCATCTGACCGTGGTTCAAAATTACGTGGTGTTATCTTTCCCTTCGAGGGTTGAACCCGGATCGTCGCCAATAGCCCGTTGTGTTGCTCCAGTGTGACGTTAATTAAAATACCTACTTACCTATCAACTTACATACACAACCGACTATGAATGTTTTCCATTACGTATACCGATTTTAAGGCGTTTCGGGATAGGTTGGTATTTAATTAACATCGCACTGGTGCAACACAACGGGCTATTGATGACGGTCCGGGATCAACCAACGAAGGGAAAGATCCTAGGACAACACCACGTAATTTTGAATAGCTAGACGTTTTGTGGGAAAACCAGAAGTTTCATTTGTTTCTCAGTTTTTATGGGACTGTTGAAATTTTTCGATGGGGTGATTTGTTGTTCTCGTAGGTATTTAAATGTAAACATAAACTACCGAAGAAAAAATACTCAATATTTTGATTTGTTGTGGTTTTGAATTCTGAAATTGCATTTGAATAGCATTCCAAATTACGAAAGTTTAATAAAACACTGTCCTCTATTTAAGAATGATCAAATATGGCCCTTGGACATAAAACTCAAACCAACCAGCCTCTGTTTATTTAGCTTTACAAAAAAATCCTCTCAAATTTATGATTTCTGTTGAGATGTGCTGTTGGTGGGGATTTTTCGGTAGAAAAACTACCGGAAGAAAAAAATAATACCGGTAAGAAACTAAAATTTGATTTTGACGATTGTATAGGGGAAGTGTTAATTCTTAATATGAGAATCATTTTCTGTCGTGTTAAATATAAGTGATGGTAGAGTTTCTGTGGAAATACGGGTTTCCAGAACGTATTCCGAGCGTCAAAGTCAGTTTGTTTTTCGAATACGATTTCACATTTGAATAAAAATTACAAATTATGACGATAGTTGGAGAGGTCAGCATCAATAAGATTAAAAGCCAAAGTGATGATAAACTGCATTTTAAGGTAATCTCGATATTGTAGCATAAGAGAACAGAAGTAAACAACCTCGTAAACCGTCTGGTTTTTTTTTATTTGACCGGAAAATTCCTCCCATAAGCGACATGCTCAAATTGCTTTCGAGTAACAGACCAAGTTCTGTCATAAGCATTTCGTTATCCGACCGTGGTTCAAAATTACATGGTGTTGTCCTAGGATCTTTCCCTTCGCGTTTGGCTGTATTGCTCCAGTGTGACGTTAATTAAAAATACCTACCCTTCGGGTCTGATCCGTCGCCAATGGCCAGTTATGTTGCTCCAGTGCGACGTTGGTTAAAATTACTTACCTTACCTGCCAAAAGTAAATTAAAAATTTACAAAAACCACTTGTACCCTCTGTATTAACTCTCATTTACATTTATTGGTTAGGAAGGTAGTTGAATCAATGTTGCATTGGAGCAACCCAACGAGTTATTGGCAACGGTCCGAGTTCTATCCTGAAGGGAAAAACCCAAGGACAACCCCTCGTAATTTTGAACCACGGTCAGATGACGAGAACAACACCTGAGCTGGCACCCCACTCCCCAAACTTCCACACCACGCCAACGTGAGGACACTTGAGATCAAGACAGATTTAACGTGCACCAACCCTTGCATACTCGACGGTCTGGCTGGACCAAGTTTTGAACTCGTAACCCTCCGGTTGCTAATCCGTTACTCTTCCAGCTAGGCAACCATATATTTGGACATGTGATTAATCTCAAGAATCAATTTATATATCGTCGCCACATACTGGACAGACACAAGGGAGCTTTTCCTTACAGTCAAGTGTCCGCGGTAGCAAGTTGGTAATACCACGGATTAGCAAGAGGACGGGTGCTAGTTCAAAACTAGGTCCAACGAAAATCCTCCAAACTATCGTGCCGGAGTAACAATCACGTTGGCGTAAATAAATAACTAATAATAGTAAATAAATAACTAATAAATTAAGTTCATTATACCCATTTAGAAAACACAAGTGAAATGTTTTTCGAAACGAATTTTGTGTGTGTTGTTTTAACCCTCCAAGTAGTTCCGACAAAAAATCTCGTCCATCAGATCCGTCCAATTTTTGATAATGACGAGATATCTCGTCATCAAGATATTGCTGATTTTTTTCATAACAAGATCAAGATCTGATCAGTTTCCTTGTAATAACGAGATAGATCTTCGTCAATATCTGTTCAGTTTTCGTCTAATGACGATATACCTCATCGAGACAACCACCAGGATGTTTAAGCATTAGTTTGTAAGAGTCTCCTGGACGTATCGCAGTGCTGTCAAATTACCTACTAGAGAAGACCAGCTGATGTAAGTGATGACTCCCCGTACCATTACAGTAAGTTTTTGCACGTGACAGCAGTAAACTGAGAATGTCAACCGAACATCGTCTCACTTGCAGTGGTGCCATGCCATAGAATCGTGGACAGGCGTAAAATGATATCGTATTATGCTTAATGGCGAATACTACTTCTGCCTTGGGGCAGATGATCGGTACTTGCGTGAAATGCAGATCCAACCAGTGATACCATTCTCATTTACTGTCGAGAGGCCTACTACGTTCGCTACATCATTAATTCTAATGATGTAGCGAACGTCTACGTCTAAAGGTGTAGGGGTTCCTTTAGTCGTAGACGTTAGGTTCTCTACACCTAATGGTGACACTCTACACCTTATTGTGAGCTCTTAGTGATACTAATGGGACCGGTGACACTCGTGTCAACCGCTCCCATTTAGTATCGCTAAGAGGTAGTTGGATACAGCGATACGTCCAGCAAATCATGCTACCTGTTATCTACCTTTCATGTCACATGTCAAATGGGCTATTTACCAAGACGATAACACACTGCCACACACTGCTCGCCTCTCCCAGGAGTGCCTCCCTGATATTGAAATCCTTCCTTGCACCACGAGATCCCCAGATCTGTCTCCCATTGAGCACGTCTGGGATATGTCTCTCAATGTCTTCGCACCATTCCCATAATACAAGATGTATGTAGAAGCAACTGCAGAATAATGTTGCGTAATTTGTCACAGGATAGCATAAGGACTCCACTTGACTCCATGTCAAGTGGAGTCCTTATGCTGTCCATGCATATTGGCATCAGTCCTTATGATATCCATGCCTTATGCAACTCCATGTATCGCCACACTAGAGGGGGCTCTACAACCAACCAATTGCTACCTTTATGATGTAATTGTTTAATAATATTGATTCGCTAGATTTCATATTGTGTACTTTTTCATGTACATCACACATCATTCTGTTTCATTCCAATCGAACCTTGACTTCGGGGTGTGTTTCGATTTTTTTTTCGGCACAATATACTTAAAAAATACTGTAACTTATTCTAATTCGATAATTTTCATCTGATCTTATTTTTGCATTATTTTAAGTTTTCTTTTGTGCATCAAAACTTAATTTTATGCGTACACCTTAAAAAGAAACAAATATTAGAAAGTTCTTAATGCCTTTTCGGACTCACTTTTCATTTTATCTTTTAATTTTTATCATGAAAAACTTTTACTCTGGTATTAAAAATATTTATAAAAAACGCGTTACTTATTTTTCTCACAAATTTGTGAGGAGTTTTTTGTTTGTTTACTAGGAGGTATTCAATCGATCTGTGTAATAGTTATCCCAAAGGACGTAATGCTTTTATCATCAGCCATTTCGGAACACAGACTGGTTACTTTTTTCCATGTTTTCGATGATCTTTATTACTCCGATAGCCTTCTTTCCAATTCGATGTTTCATGTTTCTTTTCTTTCCCAGTTTCGGATGGAAAAAATTACTTAAAAGTGGAAATGAAATAAAATCTATTGGATTATAGCAACTTTCCTTTCGGTTCTTTTTATTTTGTTTTTCTGGTAAGTATAGATTTTTCCCAATTTCAACAAATCCAGTGTTCATGTTTGGAAATGTGAAAATCTTTTCGTAAACGAGAATTTATGCGGTGAGGTTGAAAATGTTTTCAGAACATTTTACAGATATAAAACGGCGTGTAATTGACTAGTGCGAGAAATAAAAACCTGAGGAATAATCCCGAGCATTTTTTAACCCTTCAATAAATCGCGGGTCTTTTTTGGTAGAAAATGCTGTGCATCTGTAAGGTGATTAAAGTTTTCTTTTCTAGTCATTCACGCATTAATTATTCATTTTAAAAAGTACGTAGTGTATTTTAGGACATACTGAAAATAATAGCTGTAAAAAATGTATTATTTAAATTTATAACTAATGCATTTTTACAGTAATTCTTTTCATTGCATAACATAAAAAATATTGAAGTTAGGTTGCTGATGTTTCACTGATGCCGCACTAGAGCAACACAACGGGCTATTGGCGGCAGTCCGGAATCAATCCCTAAGGGAAAGATCCGAGGACAGCATCTCGTAAATTTGAACAACTGTCAAAAGACAAGGTCAACCCTTGAGTTGGCCAAGACAGATTTAACGTGCACCATTCAGTATTTCTTTTTGCAATAACTAAAGAGGAAAAGCGTCTGTATAATCATCAGACATAATTTACGAAATTTCAAACTTAATAGGATCAAAATGAGACAAACATAAAACTACTAACTTTTGTAAGCTAATATTTACTAGGGTAATTTATGTCCTCGAACTATCTTGGTAATTAAACATGTTTTTATCTATTTCATCATATTACTCTTCCTGTCCTCATCTCACTGAATTTGCTTTTGAGGCTGTATTTTCATTTTCAATCAGGCCTTTTAAGAGATTAGAATATTCTGTATTTAGCTATACTATCAGCTTGTAATGTTAATTAAAAGCTGATAGTATGTTAAAACTTTACACTTTCATGCAGCTCGAAAATAAATTATTCAGAGGATATTGCAGTGTGAACTTCAAACTAACGGAGATGAAAAATGCTTTCGGTTATAAAATAATTTTATTTATCATCGTTCGGGCGATGTTCGACTTTACGTTTTACTTTTTTGTCACGGTAAATGGAGGTAGAGGTAGTGTTTCTACGTAATTTCGAAAGTGACGTCACTTGGCTAGTTTTGAGAATAGATTTCTCTCTCTCTCTCTCTCTCTCTCTCTCTCTCAACACTTCACCAATAAAAAAAAAAAGAATTCCATATAGCTGATTGGTCAACGCCAATTAGATCAAACACCACACGTCACCCAAGAGGCGATGAACTTTATATACGTTAACCTTGATATGTATGTATCATGCGAGAGCATTAAGCCGAGCCGATTAAGAGCATAAGCTCAGAAGCCAAACCTTCGCAGGGAGACCGTCCAGCTTGTTTGTTTACATTGAAAACCCATCATAAGCGATTTACTGAAAATGCATTCCATCTGCATGGCAAGTTATACCACAAATTACGAAAGTAGTTACCGAAACTAAAGAGCCCTCTGATTTATCTTTGCAGGGAAACATCATATATAACACGCGCCATAAAAAATATTTGCCTAATTTAAGTATCCATTATATGATTTGTGGACTTTGGAATATTCTTTAATTAAAAAGAAAGTTTGTATTTGTATATTTCACACACGCTACACGTAGATGGATGATGTTCATTTCGTAGTGGATTGTATAAGCATTTGGAGGCTAATTATCTTGCTAATATCTGCATCCTATTTATTAATGTCATTTAACGATAACTTAATGCGAGGCCTTTATTAGGTAAAGACACATAAATGGCCTCATTTTCAAAATCATCCTGTAAATAAATTGTGATATCAAGGGGTCACACTCAGATATCCCAATCTTAGTATTATGTTCAGATTGTTTCCAGACGTCGCCACACTGATGAGTATATCGAGTCAAAGCTATTTACATCGTTTACTTGTATGCTATTAATATCTATTTAAAGTGAACATCGCTCAAGTTAAAGGTAAAAATTGTGTCATAGAGAGGCCTATGGGCATATATTACACACTTAATCCTACAAGTGGTTTCGACGAGCTATCTCCTCCACCAAAATCTGACCAATTTTGCTAGTGACGAGATATCTCGTTCATCAAGATATGACCAATTTTGCTAGTGAAGAGATATCTCGTTCATCAAGATGTGACCAATTTTGCTAGTGAAGAGATATCTCGTTCATCAAGATGTGACCAATTTTGCTAGTGACGAGATATCTCGTTCATCAAGATGTGACCAATTTTGCTAGTGAAGAGATATCTCGTTCATCAAGATGTGACCATTTTTTTAGTGACGAGATATCTCGTTCATCAAGATGTGACCAATTTTTCTAGTGCCGAGATATTTCGTCATCGAGATATTGCCGATTTTTTAATGATGACGAGATCAAGATTTAATCAGATTTTTCTAATGACGAGATATCTCGTCCATCAAGATCTGATCAGATTTACTGATGGCGAGATACCTCGTCGAGACGACCACTAGGAGGGTTAATTAATATTAACAGTTAAATATAGTTAACAAAGTAAAGTAATATATTTATTATTTTGTGAATGCTTTGATGAAAATAATAAAATATTCATGTAGTTTGCATTGCATACCCTATTCATAATTAATCGACATGCATAAATTGTTTTCGTTTATTTCACAAAAATAGCTATCAATTTAATGTTTCTTATATGTTGTTAGTTTCAAGGTTTCTTAAATTGCATATTTTAGTTTATTTTGCATGATCAAGATATCTTATTTGTTCTACTTGAAAGTGTTTCAACTATTAGCAAAAAATGCAAAAGAATTCTGAGTTTAAATTGAAAAGGTTTGAAAATAATTTGAAGTAACAAGATAATGTCATATATTACTTTGACTATCAAAAATACTATTCAGACACACAATTAGGAGCGAAAAAATTAAATTCCTTAAAAATGTGTTATTACTAACTTAACTTGTTTCTAGGAATGTTAATAATAAGAGTTTAATTTAGAAAACGCATTTCTTCATAATGAAAATATTTTTCCTCATAAATGATTTGTCAAAATTCAAATTAGCTGGTCTTTATTTACAATGAATAATTAAGTATGAATTTCAACTGTTTCAAAGTAAATAAGTAAAGGGTTATTAAGTAAGGGCTTTTAATTAGCAACATTATTATACTAGGCAAACTAATAAAATGCTTGTAATATTATATGTTTGAAACATGTTTTACAGAAATTTTCATTGCATGCATTTTACATGTATGTAAAACATATCAATGCATAATTATAAAAAGTGTCGAAATTGACACGTTTATAATTATTTATATAACTAGAACAGGAACTCATTAACCCTCCTCGTGGTTGTCTCGACGAGGTATGTCGGTCATTAGCAAAACTTACTATATCTTGATGGACGAGATATCTCGTCAATAGAAGAAACTGATAAGATATTGATCTCGTCATCATAAAAATTCCCTTATGACGAGATATCTCGTCATAAGGGAAATCTGTCAGATCTTGATGGTCAAGATATCTCGTTAAAACCAGTTGAAGGGTTAACTGACAAAATATTTTTTACTTTGAAGCTGTTTATAAACTTAGTTTTAAGTCAAAAAATAAAAATTAGAATCATGTTGATAGTATTATGCATATTTTAACCTGTTAGCAATATGACATTGTATTTCTCAGCATGAAAATAAGCATTTGGTGTCTCCTAAAAATGTCAGGAAATGAGTTCCTTCTCTAAACCAACATGATATGTGTTTGCTGATTTATTATGACGATATACACACATTCCTTTTTAAAAATAAACTGATCAAAGAAAAATTTCCTATTTCATAAGCCGTTTTATTAATTCAAGTCGCGCAAAACTTTTTGAAGTTTTTCAAGTGATTTAAAAGAATTTCCTAACTCAAAGAAAAATAATTTCCTGTGTGATCTAATTTAAGATACAACCGAAGAGAAAACATAAAATTAAAATGGTATTAATTTTAGAATTGCACTCACTCTCTTAATTCTGCAACATTTTACTTCAAACACTTCCTTTCTCATTTCCGTCCAATATAGCATCAAAAATTACAGAAAAACATCTGTTGTAGAAATTTACGAGTACAGGAAATATAACTTGATGAAATGAAGTTAAATAATTCCGGTCTCGTAACCAATTACAAGATATAAAGAATTTAGTGAAGTTGGTATAAAATTTTATGCGGTTGCTTTTTTTTATTTAGCATGTCTGAATTAGACATGCCAAATAAAATGGTTCCTCCGAAAATAATTGGCCCCTCCAAAAAGAAATTTTGGGGCAGCGATAACCCAGCTGGCAGAGTCGCGGATTGGGAATCGGAGGGATACACCGGCTTTATAGCTTGTTTCCATATGCGTGTGCAAAGTCACTACAAGTGTTTGAGCAGGTATAGCTCGTTTTTTCTTTAACGATTCACTTTTATGACAGCACTATTTTTTCAACATCTCTTCATGGGAATGTATGCTATTTTTGTTGAATCTACTAACTTTATTTAATCTAATTATAATTTACTTTAGATGAACGAAGGTTCCAGATCCCTCCCCAGAAACTTCAAACACTTGAGAGTAAATAATGAAATAAATAAAAACAATGCCTCAAAAAGTGAAATATTATATGAAAATGAACTTCAATATTTAAGCAATTGCCCTTTATACTTCTATTTCTCTATTTGTGTACTATCCTGCATGAAAAAATGCTTTTAATGAATATAATTCTTTTTCAATATGCGACACCAAATTTACGCTCTCCCTTTGTAAGACCAAAGCAAAATAAAATATAGGATGGACTTGGAAATTGATGAAAAAATCATTTTTAAATTCCTTGACGGCTGAATTAAGTATGCGTGTCTTCCTTCCCAAATGGTTATTATGGCGCCAGATATGCGACTCCTCTCATTCAGCGTTCAGTTCTCCACTTCATTTGTCCATAGACGTTCGCCTCCCAAGACTATCTTTCACTGACGTTTTTTTGGTGTAAAATCCCGTGTGGCGCAGAAAGGTTTTACGACTGGAGATAAGAATTTCACACGCTTTTCCCTTAGGAATGCTCGTTCCTAGTAATGCAAGATGGATGGTAGAGGGTATCGTGCCACAATCTCTCGGGGAATTGCTTTGAATGGAAAAAGGACGGGTCATTTTTGTTGTCTAACTTGAATTTCTTGAGAAGTTTTTACTTGATTTCCTCCGTCAAAGAATATACTCATCAACAATCGTTTCAGTTAAAGTGAATAAAGTTATATTGTCTTGTTGACACTTCTTTTTAAATCTTCATTTTAATTCAATTATTTTAATTCTGTTCGTTTATAATGAAAATGATATAGGATATCCTTTCACACATACTATGCTTGAAATCACATTTAAAGAATTAACTGTGATAAAAGAACCATAAGCTAATTTTATAGCTCATAACACAACACTTGAGCTTTTTGTCTTGTTATGATAGTCTTAACTAAAAAGAAATAATTCCGAACGCAAATAAGTTGTTTAAAAATACGTTCCTATTTCCTTGAGGCCTAGCTAAGTCATACAGGAAATGTAAAAGTAGAGTTAGTAATGGTAACCTTTTATGGTGCCCACGATCCTGTGATTCCAACTAGCAGTAACGTGACCCTTAGACTAATTTCAACTGCCTCGAAGAAACGAACGAACATAATAGGTTTGATCCATTTGACAAGGAAAGACGACCGTCCTTGGATTCATCATCTGATTGATCCGCGATACAAAATAGTGAACGGCAATTTCGCCATTTTTTCCGCCACTCTATTGAAATGTGCAGTCACCCATCTACCCTGTCATAAGACGTCATATGGCCAAAGGAGGCCATACGCTGCGAAATCGGCCAACCAATTCAATTTCTCTCACAACAGTCTTTTGACTACTAGTCGATATGTTAGTAGCACATTTTGAAGCTCCTCTCAGTAGCAATGCTCAGTCTACCTTATATTTCAGGTCTGAGCTAAACAGTTTGATCAATTACGTGATTGCGAACACTCTCAAAATGTCCAATACTAGATTGAGCCTTCAATAGAGATCCTCTCTTGCCAGACCAACGCAGGTCAGATGACGTATGGAGGCTTGTTCAGTGTTCCGTTTTATGCAAATGAGAACTTAAAATATATTTGTTTTATCCCTTCTGGAGGTTGTATCGACAAGTGCTATGTTCACGACTATGTTGTCGAACTTTTATGTCATGAAAGACTATGCTCTCCACTAGAAAAACTAACCAGATCTTGATGGACGAGATATCTCGTCATTAGAAGAAAACTGACCTTGATCTCATCATCATCATCAAAAGCTGAAACGAGATCGTTATTATAAAGAAATCGGCAATAACTTGATGAGACGAAAGATCTCTTCATTCACAAAATTGGTCAGATCTTGATGGACGAGATCTAACGTCGAAACCACTTGGAGCATTAGCAGACTTTAAAATAATTCTTTACCTTACATAAAATAAATACTATGAATTGCACTGACACTAAAATATTTAGATGCTTGCAACTTTTCCCATGAGTTTTTGAGAAATGTATAATATATACGCACGTTAAGCAACCAACGAAAAAGATTGTCCACATACTTTAAGTAGAAGTCGGAATTCTTTTTCTGTAATATTTCGCCATTTCTGCGAGTAGTTGATGTTAACTTTTTATTTCAGCCCTTGGTAGCGAGTTTATAAAGAAGAAACGACCGCGATTTCGGTTTATTCCCCAGACGTGGCTTCGTCTACGTGATATAAATCATGGAAATCACGTGATCCATATTTGGATGAGAAAACCGAATAGAGCTCAAAAGTTTTGATTCAATTTTCACAGACAAATGGACATGCTCCGTGGAAACACGTAGTTTTTAGAGGAACATTGGATTGAGTCTTGCTGAAAATTCTTTTTTGCTGAGAATAGAATAAGGAAGAATGATTTAAACTGTCTATTTCAATGTCCGAAATGGCAAGAGGATCGTTTAGAATATCTACAGTAGCTCTACACTTCGGTGAAAATTGGAATAGGAAATGTTCTTCAATGCAGAAGGATCAATAATGATTCTACATCTATTGAAAGTACTTATGAGGTTGTTTCAAGACATTTATAAGTTTGAGAGCATGAAACAAAGCATTTCACGTTGCAGCCACATAGCACGGAATAAGCTATTTTATACTTCCACATTAGTCACTTTCATGTTAGATAATAACTTTTGTGGTAATAATAATTTAAATATCCTTTATTTGAGATACAAAGCTGCGTAGTATTTCTAAAATTACATGGAATAGCTATCGCCACTCTAATGAAATTATTCTCAGCAGCCTGATTACAGAAAGAAACGAGAAGACGGCAAGATAGAAATCAGCAAAGAAAAGAAAACCTGAGTGTAAAGTTGAGCGTCAAAAAATGCTGAACCGCATTTAAACAAGTCAATGGGATGAAAGCATACGTTCAGAATCTTATTGTGGTAACATCACTGAGGTGTGATTTTTGCCATACATTTCATTGGGAATCAGAATTAGCACCATTAAAAGTAAAGCGAAGTACTGTTATTTATTTTTGGATAATTTTATATTATTTAGAGACATGAAATCCATTTAGTGAATATGGATGCTATATTCCTTAAAAATGAATAGGTAATTAATTAACGTCGAACTGAAGAAACACAACGGGCCTATTGGCGACTCTCCGGGATCAATCCCGAAGGGAAGGATCCGACAACACCACGGAATTTTGAACCACGTCCAGATGACGAGGCATCGCCTGAGCTGGCACCCCACTCTCCAAAATTCCACACCACGCCAACGTGAGGCCACGACAGATTTAACTTTCACCAGCATACACGACAGTCTTTGGTTGGACGGAGTTTCGAACTCGCAATCTTCCTATTGCTAATCCGTTGCTCTTCCAACTGGGCTACCGCGGCCCTTGAAAATGGATAGCAATAAGATATGAAATGCGAGTAACTACACTTTGCTATCAATACAAGTAAATAAGAAAATTTAGCGCATACTATAATGCGAGTCTGATAGTTCATTCTAAAATAGTAATAGTACTAGTTAATACTTCATACATAAATTCCAGGGAGTGAACTAAGAATTTCTTAACATTTGTTCAAAGTCAAAAATCATGATTGAAAACTGTTCCTTCGACGAAGTTGGAACCCTAAAGGACTAAATAAAGAACCAAGTGAATCCGTTTGCATTCTTTCCGAAAAGACTTGGACCAATATTTCCCCAGTTTATGGCCAGTTACGTATCCAATAGGGATGTCTTTCGAGGCGATACTACCTGGTCATTACATACATTTTTGATGTGAACATCTCTCGTTTAAAAGACGACGTGACCTCATTGTTTGTAAACACGTGACTTCCAGGCAAATCGCTCGGCAGTGACGAGGTAAATTTTTTATTTACGAAATGCGCGTTACTGTAGTTTCAATCTCATTTCACCCACAGGTAACTAGGAGCAGTTAAGGGAACAAAGAGGCATTTTCTTTACTAGATTACTTTGGGAGTATATTTTTGGCGTACCGAGGGAAAAATTCTGAAAAGTTTGTAACCTTGGTTAAAAATATGTTTACTGATAACGCTAATTCGTTAAAAAGTAGGAATATTTTGGGCACATTAGGTAGATAGGTAGGTATTTAATTAACGTCACACTGGAGTAAACACAGCGGGATATTTTTGGGCAGATTAGACTGATGTCATTGAAAGATCAGTTTCTTCAGAAATCAATTACAAAGCTCACTATCGATTTAATCTGAAACTCGCCGTGTCAATGGTTACCTTAATCTAATATTTTTGGTAGGTAGGCATTTTAAGTCGCACTGGAGCAACCCAATTTGCAATTGGCGACGGTCCAGGATCAATCCCAAAGGGAAAGATCAGAGAATGACAAGTAATTTTGAACCACGGTCAGACGACGATAATATTTTTGGACAGGGGTGTGTTTAAAATGAACACATTTTCCTGTTGCGGTAAATAACAAAGAGGTTTCATGAAATTATTAAAATGTAACAAATAATTTCGTATCGTGCATGTTTTGACTGACCTTAGTTATGTTTAAAAAATTGATAAATATAATATTCACAGATTAATGAATATTTCTACAATTCAAGCAATATTTCCAAATAAAAATAGCCTTAAAATATTCTTTTATATTTTCTTTTTATTTAGGAAAGAATTGTTTGTTAAATAACACACTACTGCATTCGTCTCTATAACCATTGTCTGATTACTTGTTTCCAGAATGCCTTATTTAAAAATAGCTAAAATTTTTTGAATAAGCTGCCAGAATTACAGAAAATTATATTTCTTAGCAGCATTTTTTGAGTTAGCACTATATACATTTATGCAGTGTACGAGGTGGTACAAAACCTTTCTTTAAGAACTCAAACACTATATGAAGGTTTTCGGGAAACTACTCGGGGATAAGCACTTTTCAAAAAATTTATTTTTCAATTGTCAAGTTAATGAAATTCCAAAATTATTATGATCTATCCACTATTCAAGTTGTCATGACGCGTTAAACTTTCAAGTATTACACACTTATTCAAATCAGAAATTCGTATAATAGTTTAAATATATTTTTTTATTGTGGAACATATTTCTGTGACTTATACTATGCTGTTCGGAATACTTAATATGACGTGGTGATCAAATTAATTGAATAAACATAATACTTATACGAACAGTTTCATTTTAATTACATTACAATTTAATTATTATGAGAAAAGGTTCACATGTGATTAAAACGATTTACATTGATTCATAAAATAACACTGAGATCTTTGCATCAGTGTAATATGTAAAATGATATATTGCCATTACTTGAAGGGTTCCGGGAAGCATAGAGGTACGCCATAAAATAAATTTTTCATGATAAAAATAATTTTAAAAAACGTTCAGATTATCAAAAGAATTTCTGATTGTTTGAACGAGTGCTTAAGATTTCAAAGTTTAAGATAACCTGACCCTGATAGTGGATAAACCATTGCAATATTTTCGGAATTTATTTAAACGTTTTCGGAACATGACTCATAATGAGAGAAAAACTATTGAAAGCTATAAAGCAACGAGTGCCACTTTAAACCCCACTTATAACATTCCTCGTAATTGAAATGATAAAACTATTGAAGAAAGCTGTAAAGCAATGTCTCTTCTTGAGTACCACTGTAAACCCCGCTCACAGCAGTGTTTAATCCGTGCATGTTCTGTACTTCCAATTGCCTTTAAGTATCGAGTTATTAACTTAACACCATTGTTACTTAGAGCTCAATGCTTTGAACTCATTGGAATGTAAATCACCATTTAGGAAAGACGCTTTCTTTCCAAATGATCCACTCATTAGAAAGGTAGTACCGGTACTAAATACGTGATATCCACCAGACCCCATTTCAGACCTCGTCTCATTCCGTAACCCCTTCCCCTGAATCATTAGTAACGGCGTTCAAATGAGCTATCCCCACACTCATTTTCAATGAATTTTGTTACTTTACTTTTTCTCTTAACGGCCGCGCTTTAGACTTTACTCAAAACAGGCCATACAGACTGAGAAGTATCCCGTGTCCCATTTGTCCGGGCCTCTGTGGCCCTTTTTAGGGCCTCTAATGGGTCCTCCGAAATGCACAGACATGAAACGGGACAGATGAGCTCTCTGGGTGTAATGCATGCAGCGTTAAGGAGAGATCGTGTTATCAATGAGACTGGCTTAAGGACCAGGGGGATTTCAAGGGTGGTTAAACGGACTGCTTCTGTTCTTTGATTCAACGAGGAACTATTTGTCTTGTTAGTCCATCTACATTTCTCACTTGAAAAGAAGGCGTCATTGTATTTGACGTATGGCAGCGAGTCAGATCAATCATCGCGTGGTTTCAATCGCGAATAAAATCATCACCTGCTTGCAAGAACTAGATCACTTGGTTTTTGAGATAGAAGGTAAAAGAATTTTTCCACGTCAATACCATTGCCATTTATACCTATATTTTCCATCAGCCGATAGACAGCGCTTAAATTTTCCTAGTTCTTGCATTAAATGCTGTATAATCTCAGCTTTACTAGTGCGAGTATAAATCAAAATGCACATTTTTCAAGTTACTTAGTTATTGCATTCAAGTGACGAAATCTGCGGATGAAAAATATACAAACTTTTCTCCCTGATTTAAAACAAAAACAAACGCAATGAGTCGCTTATAATTCTTTAATATATACTTCCGAAGTTGCTCATATTTTAATATATTTAATTTAACCGATAGAGAAATTAGAGAAAGTGCTTACAATTGTGTGTACGTTCGTGAGGTGGAATTCCTAATTAATCCTATTATCATTGGCTTCTCCCTGGACTGAGCCCTTGCGAGTAGGTTCGATGCCCGTAGTTTATACTGGGATTATTTCTCTCTCTGTCAGTAAAACTTTACGTGCATGTGTATGTCAATTATTTTATCTGTTTTATTTTGGTGCTTCTTGGCCAAATTTGGCCCTTGCGTTATAAAATCTAACGAATCTGTGATTAGGCCATGCTGTTTCCAAAATAAGTTATCAGTATATTTAAATCCTACATGAGAGTGACATCTACGTCGTTTAAAGATATTTCTCAAGTTTTACCAATTTATTTGTTTTGAATACAAAGCCATTTTTTCTATATATTTAAAGAAAGAGAAATATATATCTATATATACAGCTTCTATATATCCTATCTATATATTCTCTAACTTATATTTTTCTCGGGACCGTGATAACACAGTTGGTAGAGTCACTGATTAGCAACCCGAGAGTTACCAGTTCTAAGCACAATCCAACCAAAGACCGTTGTGTAGGGGGGGGCTCGCCACGTTAAATCTGATATAGCCTTAAATGTCCTCACGTTGGTGTAGTGTTCAAGTTTGGAGAGTGTGGTGCCAGCTCAGACGTTGACCTCGTCATATGACGGTGGATCAAAATTACTAGGTGTTGTCCTCTGATCTACTGATCCCGGACCCCAGCCAATAGCCCGTTGTGTTGCCTCAGTGAGTGAATTCAACTACCTACCTAAATGTTAAATCGTCAAGTTTTTCTACACGTTAAATTATACTTCTTAAACAGATTATCTCATTTTAAAAGTTTAGTCGTCAAATATTTTGATACTGTAGCAAACGAGGCGAGTTGGTTCCTGCTGTAAACCAATGAAGATTGTTTAGCAATCTTCGGGGATATGCAAGTGGGAGTGAGTTGGAAGCAGATCCCTCTAGTATTAAAAAAGTTCATCAATATCTTCTAGTTACTCAATTTACTTGAAATTTTGTGGCATAGCATTGAGTAAAATTTTTTTAAGAACTATAAAAACGTTTGTTGAATACCTGATTTCGCCCAATGATTCCTATTCTGTGATTTCAAACAGATATGTTATTAACGTGAAACTAAGGTTCTACTTATATGCTATTTTTACTAATCACAGCAGATCTATTTTTACGCATATTCCGTTAATAAAAAATGATAAAATAACCATAATTTTTCGGATGGATGTACTGAAATATCTTGTGATATCGTTGTGAAGAGAGAAAATGTCTCTTAAATTTGATGATATCTAAATAACTTGTCTACTGAAGGAATCATGTGGTTTCGTTATTACAAAATAAACATGAAAAAATTGAGCTACAGGCAGCAGGTGTTTGAATTTTTAAAACCAACAACACAAAGGAGTAATCTGTTTATGAGGATTAGTTGGGGGGGGGGGTCTCGCAAAGAAATATACTAAGTCAGAAAAGTGAACATGAAAGAAGTAACAGTTAATAACAATTAACATAGAAAATAATTTAAATCAAGCAACATAAAAAAGTATGGAATACGATATATATGTTACTCAAATCAGCAAAACGTAACACATCAGAATCAATATAACCATCCGTAAATAAATATTTCGATCCAAAGTTTCATGCATATTTCATTGCTGCTTAATCTGTCAAATGCTTTCAAGCTTGCTTAATTAAAAAAAATCTTGTTCATATTCTCAGAATTGTTGCTTTAAATTTTTTTAACTAAAAAGATTGTATATTAAAATTTCAATTAGCTTGGCACGAGAGAAACATTCGTTGCATTTTCAGAAATTATTTAAATTCTGTTATTCCTAAAGTCGACCAGAGTAAACAAGTCATTAGTCTACCACCACGTTTCTAGCACAAGGCTCATGCTTCCAGTAACGATTTTAGTGCCTACAATTCGTGAAACCCCTCGACGGTCACCCTAACAGCGTTGTCGTAAAGCTGTCGTCACTACGCAGGTCCATGTTTTATATCCGGCTGGCCATATGCATGAAGACCTCATTGTTTTCTAGTGGGAACGATGACAACAGTTTATGACAGTACAATTCAGATGTGACGTCCATTCAGGAAACTCTAACAGGTGCAGAATGACGATGAGAACGGAGGGATTTCCCGAGGGAGGCAGATTGCATTTCAGTTAGCGGCGTTCGCTGTCCTGTTTGTCGACAGTCGGATAATGTAATTTGTTTTTATAAGTACGTTGCTACTTTAGGGGAATGAGTGGCTTTTCTGTCAAGCTAAATGTAGGTGGCCGCAGGGTTTTTGTGGCGGAATGTGCTTCCGAACGTGACTTCACTTGGTTTGTTTGAATGCGATTTCAGCTTGTCGCCAACGAAAATTCTAAAGAATGAATTCCGAATTTACGATAGTAAATTGCTCAACGCTAATTAGATAAAAGATAAACGTCACTAAAACGGTTGATAATAATTATAAAATAAGTACCTAGTTAATTAACGTCGCACTGGAGCAACAACACTGGGGTATTGTCGACTGTCCGAGATCAATCCCGAAGGGAATGATTCAAGGACAACACCTCGTAATTTCGAACCATGGTATACTAAAGAATAGGAAAAATCAAAATTGAAAAAGAAAGCATATTAACAAAATTAATTTCTGTGCAGCGTATTATAATATTTATCTTGTGAGAGGTATTTCCTATCAAGCTAAAGCGTTTCCTCTACGAATTCCAAATGTGACTTGTTTTTTGAATAAGATTCCGGCAATAGAAATTGCAAAAACTGAATTCCGATTTGGTGTTTGATAGTTAATTGGTTAGCGTCAAATAGATTAAACGGTGATAAGTTACATTTTAAGGTAACCCCGATATAAATCACGCTGAAAGCGTTTGGGTAACAGGAAATAAAATCCCCGTCTTCAGTCTGGGTTGTTCGATTACGCTGGCAATCCCTCTAACAGTTTGACCCTGGCGAGTTGAACTGAGTCACGTGGCTTTGAACGAGTTTACTGTAAAATTAGGGGAAGCTAAAAGTAAACAATGCGTTTCCTCAGTTGGCGTCTTTAGTATGATTTTGGTTTTCGAGTATAGTAAGCAATAACTTCGATTACGAATTGGCGAAACAAATGTTCGCTTACATCGGACGTCACACATCATTTTGTATATGCTATTCCCTTTCCCCTTTTGATCTTACCCTTTTTTATAAATGGAAGTTCATCGGCCTCCTCACCGGAGCAGCGTTTAAAGCTAAGTAAATATTGCATAGCAAAATGAACATTAAAAACTAGAAAATGGAGTTATACGTAAATATTGTACTGTGGAGGGTTTCAGTGAATAGTCTTCATTTAGTGTTCAACCGAAAGAGATGATAATTTTATTTTCGGTTACCCAATACAGAATGAACGCATACAGGAAGAACGTCCTTCTATAAAACACTAGCTCCATCTACATTTGATTTTTCAGAAAAGGCCTCTCGTACTAATTGAACAATATTAAGGATATATGGGTATATGTTTAATATCGTTCATATAAAAATTAATACGGACGTTTCTATAATTAGAAGTATGAATTCAGTCTGTAATATCGAGAATTCTCGTTTCCAGTTAATTCAAAGAAACATTTATCGGTCTACTTTATTTCTTAGCGATAACGGATCAGTTCAAGGCATTATTTCATTTTGGTAGGAAGTTAAATTAACATCACAACGGAGCAACACAATGGGTATTAGCGACTGTTCGTTGGTTGGTATGGAGTTTTACGGCGCAAGGGCTATATTCGGCCATGCTGCGCCAGACACAAGACACAATATCAAGAAACAGACATACACACACGATGAAAGTTTTACTGACACAGAAGAGAGAAATACACCCAGGGAGGAATGCACATAGCGACGGTTCGGGATGAATCCCTAAGTGAAGGATCCGAGGCGAACACCTCGCAATTTTGAACCACGGTCAGATGATGAGGTCTACACCTGAACTGGCACTCCGCTCTCCAAAATTCTATCACACGCCAGTGTGAGGACATTTGAATCCATGACAGATGTAATGTGCACCAGTTCCCACGCGTAGAAGACGATCTTTGGTTGGACCTAGTTTAGAACACGAAAACCTCCGGTGTGTATCTTTTAGATTGGAAAACATTTCCGTGTTAACAGTCATACTGATGACAAAAATTCCCAACAGTGTTGAAGATTGCAGATTTATGGATCCTTATTTTTGACGTATAATAGGAATTTTAATGCCGGTTAGTTTGATCAATGCAAACCTCATCTCAAATTTAGAGTGTATGATAGGGGCGGTGGTTTGAATGGAATCCTTGAAGGGCTGAAATTGGTTCTTATACACGGAATAAACAACTCTAGCAACTAGCGTTCACCAGCATCCAAGTGCACGACGGTCTTTGGTTGTATTGAGTTTCGAACATGCAACCCTTCGCTTGCTAATCTGCCACTCTTCAAACTGGGCTACCGTGGCCCAATCGCATTTAGAATTGGGTTCAAAGGCTTCTGAGAGGAATTCCGTGAATATGAATGAATAATGAGTGAATTCCTATGAACCAGGAGAAAGGAATAGCAAATGTGTAAGTAGAGTGATTTAACCTTATGAGTGTCACGGGATTTTCAAGTATAGTATTGCTTTCCACCCGCAACATACAAAATGACTGAATAACCCCATGCTTAGCCTTTATTGAAAGAATTTTAAGAAAGATTCGAATGGTCAAGTAGGTCAAAACTGCAAGGTACAGAAAGGAAATATGCGTATGAACCCTTCAAAGGGTCGATTAAAAGTGTTTTTGGATTTTTCCATGTGTACATTGGAAATACAGAGGCTGTTCGGATATTTTTTGAACGATTTTAATGGACTGAAGCTCAAATTTTTACATGAAAGTTTTGTGCTTTAAATGTTCCATTTGATAGCCTTTATTGTTAACTATCTTTCTACACCTTAATTTCCATGATAATAATGACTTTTGTAGTATCGACAGTGGTATTTTGTCCCATTCTTACTCCACAGTTTTCCAGTCCTTGAATGGTTTTCGGTCGACGTTTCGATAATGCCCTTTTTAAAAGTCCAAAAGTACGAAAGTCCATGGGTGAAACATCTGGAGATTTAGCAGAAATATTAGTAAAGGGGGGGGGGGGTATTTCAATTAACGTCACACTGGAGCAACACAACGGGCTATTGGTGACGGTCCGGGATCAATCCCAAAGGGAAAGATCCGAGGACAACACCACGTAATTGAACCACGGTCAGATGACGAGGCAACACCTGAGCTGGCACCCCACTCTCCAAACTTCCACACCACGCCAACGTGAGGACATTTGAGGCCACGACAGATTTAACGTGCACCAGCCCCCTTTGTACACGACGGTGTTTGGCTGGATTCGAACTCGCAACCCTTCGGTTGCAAGTCCGTTACTCTTCCAACCGGGCCACCGCGGCCCTATATATTAGTAAAGGGTATTGATTTCATACCAGTTTTTAGTTCCATTTTTTTTCAAGAATTTAATAGTCGATTTAGATGTGTGGCTGCTTGCTTTACCCTGATGCAGTTTTACTGATTGTTGGCACTATGGGTAAAGATATTGTATTTCTTTTTTGAATATTGGGGATAAAATAGGGTCTTGATAATTGTGGGAGTTGATTTTTACATTTCCCCCTCTTTTTATTTTAATTTTCCATTATATACAAAACCGGCAACAATCATAAATATCTTAAAGAAAGTTCTCACGTACACTTTACTATAGTCCTTTGACTTGGTGGATTCTCATTTAAAATTAAAAATCTTACCTTACAAATATACCCAGAAATTTTTTTCTTTTTTGGATACTTTTTTGGAAGTATTTTTCCACTTTTACGTTTTTTTTCCTTTCTCATTAATAAATTACTCATCGTACCTTTATATATAGAAAAACCATGACTTTTACAGCGTTTTTGAATAATTGAATAAACATAATTTTCTTCGGAAAGAGAGGAAACATAGCCTTCCATCCATTGCTTATTTAAAAGCGCCATTTTGACAGTAAACAAAACTCTGAGTTTGCAGACGATAAGTTATAATTTAACTATTTAACTGCTGTGAAAATAAAATTATTTCGTATTATACAATTTTTTTTACAGTTCATCAAAATCGTTCAAATAATGTCCGAACAGCCTCTGTAGATGCATAAAATACATTTAAAGGACTTCGGGCAACAAAATTATATACCACTTTTCGGATTTATCAAGACCACCAATTTTCAATTTTTTTTTAAATTCTAAGATTATGATTTATCCACTATTGAAGAGGTTATATTATTTTCAAGTTTCAAGTATTAAGCAATCATTCAAACAATCATAGTTTGATCTTTCCAATATTTTGCTTTATTTGTTTTCATTGAGAAATTTTCATTCTAATGTCTTCTGCCCCGAACCTTTCATTTGCATAAAAATAAGGAACGTCACAAAGGATTCTAATAACGATAAAGTACGGACTTTTAATAATTTTCGTCCAAATAACTCGTAGATTAAAGCCTTGTGACAGAAAAGCTACTTAAAATTAACTGGGTAGGAATTGGATGCAATTCAATGTTCGTGATTTAAAAAAAATAAGTGTGATTAATACAAACAAGAGCTTATCTGTATGGACCCGAGAATAAAAAATTTTGTATTAATCAATTCCCGGCATTCGCATCAAACCGAATAGAATTTCAAATTCATTAGCAACGAAAACCGCATATCGTTCTGTTTCTCCAAATCAATAATAGCTATCGAGTAACAAAAGGAGCATAAAAAGGGGTTCACGTTTAACTTTTCATTGCAGTAATTGAAGCTGGTTTTGTTTTCCGGCCGTATCTCCTTACCAGCTGAAAGAATATATTCACGGATGCATCATTATACCCAAACGCCCCTCGTTTTCTTTCTAATGCATTTCTGGAGGTTAGGCGCACGCAAATGAAGGTAGTTTCAACTGATAGAGTAATTTCTCGCTCTCTTGGGTTGAATTATGCATGAGAAGGTAAGTAAAAGCTTTCTGATGGGATTGGACAAAATAGGAGGTTTTTTATTTTCTTCTGACGTTTTCTCTCTTCTTGCACTTTCCCTATAAAGGAAAAACAGGTCAGGTCGAATTCGAGAATGGACGAAGAATAATTGTCTGAGTGAAATGTACCTTGGAAATTGAATAACAAGTCACAGCCAATACCAATTCTATGAGACACAAAATCAAGGATGGCGTTTCCTGGACAAAAGTTAGATACTTTTGAATACGTCTGTATAAATCGGGACAGTAGTGGGGCATGCATGCAAACTCGAGCATTACATAAAAGCGTTACAGCTGCTTTGTCTTATGATTTCATAAATAGAAAAATATCCAGAAGCTAAATACAGAGGCTGTTCGGACATTTTTGAACGATTTTAATGGACTGAAGCTCAATTATTTACATGAAATTTTTGTGTTTTAAATGTTCCATTTGATATCCCTTATTGCATCCATTTGATATCCCTTATTGTATCCATTTGATATCCCTTATTATCTTTCTTCACCTTAATTTCCATGATAATAATTACTTTCGTAGTATCGACAGTGGTATTTTGTCCCATTCTTGTTCCACAGTTTTCCAGTCCTTGAATGGTTTTCGGTCGACGTTTCGATAATGCCCTTTATAAAAGTCCAAAAGCACAAAAGTCCATGGATGAAACATCTGGAGATTTAGCAGGAATTTCAGTAAAGGGTATTGACTTGATAACAGTTTCTTGTTCCATTTTTTCCAAGAATTTAATAGTCAATTTAGATGTGTGGCTGCTTGCTTTACCCTGATGCAGTTCTACTGATTGTTGGCACTGTGGGTAAAGATATGGTATTTCTTTTTTGAATGTTGGGGATAAAAAAGGGTCTTGATAATATGTGGGAGTTGATTTTTACATTTTTTCCTTCTTTTTACTTTTAATTTTCCATTATATGCAAAACCGGCAACAATCATAAATATCTTAGAGAAAGTTCTCACGTTCACTTTGCTATAGTCCTTTGACTTGGCGGATTCTCTTTTAAAATTAAAGATCTTACCTTACAAATATTCTCAGAAATTTTTTCTTTTTTGGATGCTTTTTTGGAAGTATTTTTCCGCTTTTACGTTTTTTCCTTTCTAATTAATAATATTACATATCGTATCTTTAGATATCGAAAAACCATGACTTTTACAGCGTTTTTGAACAATTGAATAAGCATAATTCTCTTCGGAAAGAGAGGAAACATAGCCTTCCATCAATTGCTTATTTAAAAGCGCCATATTTAAAGTAAACAAAACTCTGAGTTAGCAGACGGCAAGTTATACTTTAACTATTTAACTGCTGTGAAAATAAAATTCTTTCGTAGCATACAATTTTTTTACATCTCATCAAAATCGTTCAAAAAATGTCCGAACAGCCTTTGTATAGCGTCGTGTAGACAAAGGAATATCGTACCTGACATGACAGAGTGCGCAGTGACTGACAGTGGGGAATGTGTCCACAATATTTCGAAATCCTACGGTGCTGGGCGAGCTTTGTGTCAGTGTAACTTTGGATTGCGATGAGTGAGGACTACGTAAGTGGTCATTTGAAAGCTACAGAACTACACTACAATTAATACTGGACAACAAACAATCGTACACAAGGAGAATATGCTGATAGTCGAGTAAAATTTAAATAAATATAAAATTTCATGATTTCAGAACTAGAAGAAACATCCAGAAGATAAATATAGCGTCGTAGAGAAAGGACGTATGTACCTGACAAGACCTACGAACCGGGTGCGCAGGTGGGTGTGGATATGGGGTCCTCTACGTGTGAAATTCTACTGAGCTATGCGACCCTCGATTTAACGATTCGGTGCGATATACGGACTAATTGAAAATGTCCCGGGATTTCTTCTATAGCTGTAATGCCATTTTATCATAGGTATAGTCAGTCTGCTTGGAGCAGAAATTCATTAACTGACAAAATGAAGCATTTTCTGTACAGCTGTCTAAAGACTAACTTTTAGTTTTTATGTCAAAAAATAAAAAATAAAATCATTTTGATAGCGTTATATATCTTTTACATCGACAGATAAAAAAGATATATAACGTTATATATCTACTGACAGCGTTGTATATCTACAGATCATAATATGGTTTCTCAACATTATGAAAATAATCATTTAATATCTGTGAAAAACGTCATTTAACGATTTTCAACTTCAAGCCGACTGACCACAGAAAAGGCAAAAACCTCGTTATAGCGACCTTAAATTAGAGCGGTGTCTCATGATTAGTTAAAGGTTTTTCAGATATTTGGAGGCTTTCAGGTTTCGCCATTTCGCCAAATGCCATGGTTTGCTCGAGTTTTGTTTACTGTACCAGACAACTATATACCACTTAGCTATGCATCCTGTAATCTAAGATTAAACACTCAGCGTTGTCCATTGAGACAAACATAAAATCTTAGAAAACGTTGATGTAAAACATCTTTCGAAAATGAAGATTGGCAAACTGTTTAACATTCCAAAAGCTCTCTATCATAGTAAATAATAGAAACCATAATTCAAGTTGCTGCTGGCCCTCCAAATATGAAGGCAAAATTTCCGCTTCTAGTAAAGGCACTTTTATAGCAGGTGAAACTGCTGTATTTTTAACACAATGCACTTTTGAATAAATTTCAGTTCGGTAGTTCTTGATGCTCTCTGGTGGCAAAAAACATAACTTCTTGAAATCAGTGGTAGAGTAGTGCTGATGTTCTTAAGTGTTGTTTAGAAAATGATGCCTGGACAGTAATTTTAAGCAACAAAATCCAGCTTTTCTCGGTAAAGTTATTTACTTTTAATAATTTTTTAATATTGTTTTCATGACATTTTATTTTTTACCAGATGGACCTTTTTATTGTACGTATTTCTCTATAGCTACTTTTATCTTTCGCATAACTTATGCTTTGAATTAACTAATAATTTCAAAATTGTCCTCTAAACACAAGACCGTCGTGTACATTCGAAACTATTCAGATTTTTTCTAGAAAAAAGTTTTCATTTGTAAATACTTCTTTAATCGAGTTCAAATTTTTTTTGTTTTATTGTCTTATATGTGTTTTAAGAAAAAATTCCAAGTAAAACTGGCAGAAAAAGACCCTATTCATGCAGATGCTGAGTCTGCTATAGGAGCAGTAAGTGATTCTGATGAAATTGGGTGCACTTCATAAACATGCGCAAAGTTATGTGAAATCAGGCGTGAAGGATGAATTTGCGTATTACGTCCCTGTTGAGGTACAAGGAAAGTCTTTTCCGAAGAGGAAGATAATACCTTGTTAGATTATGTAACAACATTATCCAAAATGCATTATGGTTTCAGAAAGAATTCAGCTCTGGAGCTGACTTACAAATTTTCTGTAGGCAACAAAACGAAATACTCCAAACAGTGGGATGGGAAGGAAATTTCTATAGAGTGGATAAGACTGTTCACGAAGAGGCACAATAAAGAATTGTCACATTGTAAAAACAGAAATTAATTTCAAAAGTATGAGCTTCCATTGTACGGATGTTGATCTGTTCATAAAAAATAGCCAAATACGCACAGCCATTTTGGTTCAGTATATCTTCCTTAAAGCATTTTGGATAATCTAAAAAGTCTGTTAATTAATGAATTAATTTTATGTGATAGGCAGTGAAGCTTCACTGCAGTCGAAGAAAGTGAGAAATTGGTTGAAATTAAGAGAAAAATATATCATATGTTCAAAGATACAAGTCTCCTTTACTTTATTTGACTGTTATTCATTAATAGACGAGTGGTTTCTATTAATGAATAACAGTCAAATGGCGATGAGTGGTTTCCTGACTTTGCAAAGAGTTATAAGCATTAACATCCCTCACCCCCTAAAAGAAATGAAATGGAATGCTTTATATAACGACCGTTTGATACAGCGCGAAGGTCTCGTCAGGGAGTTTATAGAGCGAGTCTATTGAATATAATTTTAAAGGTAAGTTCAAAGGTCTCTTGTTGCAAGCCTATATCCAAAACTTGACTTGTATAAAATATTTCTTTGGATGTCTTGGTTTGGGGACAAGGAAGAAAGCTTTAAAATTATTCTCCGTATTTTAAAAATCTCTAACACCAATTTTGAGTTTAGCATAGTTTCGCTTAATTTTTACCCCAAAAGACATTATTTAACTTATTATTTACCTTTTTATTTCGAATACGTAAGTTTTATTCGATCATCACTTTATTTCTCCCATCGGTATTTGCGCTTTTACTATTGTCCCAGCGGGATATATCGAGTGGTTTATATTTCTCTAAATTTAATCATTTAGGGTAGACGATTTTTTCATGTGTGCTGTATATTATAAGTATCTTAATATTCACCCCTGGTGGCTGTCTCAACGAGGTATCTTATCATTAGTAAAACAAACCAGATCTTTATGGACGCGATACCTCGTCATTCGAAGAAAACTGATCAGATCTAAAGAAATTGGCATTATCTTGATGACGAGATATCTCGTCATTTGAAAAATTGGTCAGATCTTGATGGACAAGATATCTTGTCGAAAATTCTTGGAGGGTTAACAGCATTATATAACAGTGTGATAACTCAACCAACAGTTGATTAATATGTTCTTACTCTCTGCTAACGTTATGTAGTATACGATACTTTTAATTTAGCATATTAACAACAGTTAACTCGCAAATGACCAAACTGGAAGATACTACCATCTTGACTGGCACATCAGTATTGCAGGATCTATACATACTCATTGAATTTGAGCATAAATCCTGGATAGAACCGTAATATCATTTTGGATGATAACTTCTACCTTATATGGAAAAAATTAACGTCAAACATCAATCTTCATTTTGTCCTTGAATTTGCACATATGATGGAATTTTTTGCCTACTGATGGATGTCTTCCGAAATATCTGACGAACCAGATTTTAAGACTCGGCGTTTTTCAATCTACGTCAATGCTCTTAGTTTGACGTAAGTTTTGGATATATGCGCTTGTTCTACAAAGCGGAACTGCATACCATTCTGTGTGTCATTCATCATTTACTTGAACTTAGGAAACTGTGTTACATTTTATTTCCTTGATCTTAGTTGAGCGATACGATAAATACTAGTAACACATCAAAACCTTATAATCGCTTTACCAAGTAGGCGGCAGATCGTGTTTATAACATTTTATAACGACACTTAGTTCATACATTTATTGTCTCTGTACCATGGTAGAAAAAGGGCTAATGTCCATCTTGCAAGTTGTTGATCATATCTTGTCGGTCGGGTACTTATGGCGCAAGGGCATATTTGACCATGCTGCGCCAGACGCAAGATATACAGTATCAAATAATGGACATACACACATAAGGAAAGTTTACTGACACAGAAGGGAAAAATACACCCAGGGAGGAATTGAACCAGTGCTCCCTACAACTCATAGGTTGCTAGCGCAGTGGGCATACCCACTGAGCCACGAGGCCCCGTTGATAATATCTGATTTAGTATTTATTATTTTTTAGTTTTAACACAGCGTGCAAAAATTACTTTCCAATATTTAAAGTCATTTATGATAAATTAAGAGGAGGACAATATCATTTTTTAATAATAACTTCCATTAGCTTGAAGTGATCTGTGGACATAACTGCAAATCATCGAATTTGGATATGACCCTTTTTCTATCAAGAAATTTATTTACATTACTTTCAATTTAGATTTTACAATTATTTTGAATTTTAAGTATCGCTAATTATGTGATTATTACTAAACTACTTTTTCCTAAAAGCATGATGCATAAATACTAAAAAATCGATACAGTTTTTCCTACTGTAAAAAGAGGACAAGAAAAAGCTCACTTTTTACTAGAGCTTGAGAAAAAGTAGTGACATTTAAAATCTATTCATACGCGGCAGCATTTACATTGAGAAACATTTCATTCAACTTCATTCTCGTTCGAAGATAAAAGTGATTTCTTACCCCATTAGTCGTTTTCCCCCATTAATTGAAAGCCGCCCAATTATTTTTTTCCCGATGCTCACAAAAGCAAAACAGAAAACAAGTTTTAAAGCAAGAGTATCGATTTAACAGAGTTCCCGTTTCCATTATTGATTATTTGAAACTAAGCATAAATGCATTGAGATATTCATTCTTCAGAACTCAATTTTTTCTCACTCTGCGAACCTAATGCATCCATCTGGGCATGTATACGTGTGAATGCCTCCCCCTCCTACTCTGCGAGGCCTTTTCTTTCAGCAGGGGAAGCAAAAAGGAATTTGTTGGTTTTAACAAAATGGAAACGATATCTCACAACAGTACAGTTGCCATTGATTTCTTTTGTGTTTTCATTTCTTTAAGTCCCGCAGAAGCATCAAATTACATTTTCAGAACCACCCACCACGAAATCGATATCTTGCATGCCTCGTCCTCGAACATATCTGCTGACATTTTCGTGTTCACTTTTAGTTTTCATTCAGCGATTTCCAAAGTTTTATAGAGAGTGATGCATTTTAATACGGGTAGGTTGATTGGGTTCTAATGTCGCAAGAGCAATATTTGGCGACGCTGCGACAAACACAAGACAGACAACATTGAGTAATGGACATACATGCATGGCAAGTTTTCCGGACATAGGAAAGTGAGAGAGAGAGGAGTACTCCGAGGGAGGATCCGAACCTGACCGGAATCTAACCTGTCCCTCCTACAACTCACAGGTTGCTAATAGACGTGGCATATAAGTAGACTGAGCATTGCTGTTCAGAGGAGTTACAAAAAGTGCGACCAACATGTCGACTAGTAGTCACGTGAATACTCTGTAAAAAATTGACTTTTTTGGACGATTTGGCATCGTATCGCCTCATTTAGCGATATAACATCTTTCGACAGGGTAGGTGTATGAATGCCCATTTCTATAGAGCGACGACAAAAGTAGTGAAATCGCCAAAATCTTCTATGTCGCCCGGACCAATCAGATGATGAATCGATCTATGGGCGCCTTTTCCCGTCCCGTGGACCAGACAGATGATGAATGTTTGATTCCACCCAATAGACGAAAATAGTCAAAGGGTCACATTGCTACTAGTTTTGATCACAGGATTCTGGCACATAAAAAGGTTACCATTGTTCACTCGACTTTTATATTTCCCCTCCTTTTATATTTCCTCTATAAACCCACTGAACCATGGCAGCCCCAATTCGATATGAGATCTATGGATATACAGGGTACATAGTAAAGTCCATATACGCCCACGTAACTGTCGAATGCAAATAGCTACAGTTATGAAAGAAGAAGGCTTTTTAACTGAAAGCATGGAAGATGGCCCTACTGCATTACCTCCTCTCAACTTAGTAATACGCATTTACGAATAGATTTTATGCATTTGATGGGTACTGGAAGCCGATCTCCACGGCTTATAATGCCAACAGGTTTTCAAAGCTCGTATCTTTAAATTCTTTATAATATATATAAATAACTGTAACTTTTTGTATAAATGTAACTTTTGTAAATAAGTAAAATAGGAAGATCTATTCCACATTATTTTGTGTTCCTTTTAGTTAATCTTTAGTTCTTCCCACCATATCACAAGGAAAAGGTAGTCACCAAATCCTAAATTAAAAAAAAATGAGTTTTGTTGCGAGTCTGAAATTTCTGAGCTATGTTGGTCCATTGCGACGGAAATATAAAAACCTACCTTTTATACCAAAAATATGTGATGTCTACGAAAAAAGACATGAAGTGTAAACATGTTATTTCTCTTAATACTTCCTTTCAGTAGCACTGTAAAAATCAATTCCATATTAGATAATATGTCGTCTTTCAAGTAAACATTTATGTCAAAAACCGTCTTTAGATTTACGAATTTTCCTTGTAAGATTAAAATATCACAACCTGAGAAATGACGATTCAGTAAATATATTTATTGCTATCAAACAACATAAGTAAGTTCTTATAGAGGTTCATAGATATAAGAGCTTGAAATAAAAATAAAATATTTATGATGAAAATAATCAATGATAGCTTCAATAAATTGATTATATCTTAATACATTAAAAATATAAATGGAATTTTGAAATCTAATGTTAAGCTTGATGGCGGAGTAATAGAAGCAATTATAAATACATTAAAGACAGATTACTCAAAATTTTCTACGATTTATAGATTAATTACTGCTATTAATTCGATTTCATACCGAATTCACTAACCCGAACAGAACTGAATTATTCGGCCCAAGGATTGCTAATATCTATAGTTAGAGAAAGTTTAAATCGAATGCTGATGAACAATGAATCGTTCAGTATAGAACTTATTATTAACCCGAAATTCGTATTACAGCGTGTTTGCGATTCTGGTCAACACGAGATAAGATGCTTTATAACCGGTTTATAAATAAAGACACTAAGACCCTTAAAATTATGATTATTGAGCCTTAAAATTAGATGCACTATAGAAAAACATGTATATATATATATATATATACATGTATATATATATATATATATATATATATATATATATATATATATATATATATATATATATATATATATATATATATATATATATATATATATATATATATATATATATATATATTTGGTAATAAAGTTGAAAAATCATGATACACGATTATAACCTTTGAAATTGAAAATGAAGTGTCTGAGAACTGTTGAAGGGATAAATATTTGCTAAATACACTAAATTTTCAGAAATTTATGAATACATGCATTCATTTGCTTTTGCTAGTCGAGTAAGTAGCAATGCTACAATTAATATAAATTGATTTATTCTAATAAAATCGCATTGAATTTCCATCTTTAATACGTTTGAAACCTTTCCATGTAAATTCCATGTAAGCATTTTAAATGAAGTATAATAGATGCCTCTAACAGAGAGTGGGACAACATAATTTTAAGTTTGCATAGAAACCACGAACAGATTCTTTGTTAAAGTTGAAAATCGATCAGAGAATTATGGCTTTCAGTCCCCAAACTTAATGGCCGATAACACACAAACACCATGTCCTAATTTCTTGATAGCTTTAGTGACACAAATGAAAAATGTTTGCTTTCAGCTACACTCGCAAAGTTTCAGATGCCGTTAGAAGGGCGAATATCTAAAGGTCAGAAGAGTAACTTGGATGAAAGCAATTTGTATAGCGTGTAATAAACTTGGTTTAACTTTTTTTTTATCTTGCTCTGCAAGACGATTGATTTGAAAATAAACCTTGTAACGCAGAGTAAAACAGTATTTAAAAGAGAAAATGCTACTCGTTGAAGTTGTTTGGTTTTCATGTTAATTAAAAGATAAAAAGCACTTAAGTAACACAATATTTGACGAGCCAAGAATACATCAAACACGAAGTACATAATACATATCTGATTTACTTTAACTTGAGCTCGCAGCAAAGTTTTGTTGCCGCACATATAAGTAGTAGAGAAGTTTAAGATTAGGTAACTGTTCAAATCATTGTAGTTTTGAACCAATGGTTTAGAATATGGTACAGTCTATGCAAGAGTATATAATTTCTTTCCTCCCCTCTTTGGGCTGTGTAGGTTTCCTACCAAAGAAGCTCTCTAGCGCTGAAACTATATTATAAAAGTCCCTCAGCATTTCCAGTATGTGGCAGTTATCCGTAGAAGCACGTGCCCCACTCCATCCTATAAAAAACTTAACAGCTCAAAATATCTATAAGATGACCCAGTACACGTATTTACCACGACAAAAATTAAAGCATGATCTGCATACCATATCACTAAGTAAACGCAATGTCCTGCATTTCTTCGTGATAAGCAGAACACGGTGATTATCGCGTTACATTGTAGAAAACTATCTACAATGCCGATTTTTGACGATATCTACAGAAGGCAATTGACTGTCCCTATATTGATACAGAAAAAAGGCAGTATGATCGACTCGTCACTGGGTTACGATTGCCTTTCTCGACATCTTCATCGCATCGGAGTTCTTCCTGACTCCTACTAAGAGATCTGTGACCTCCATAACCCTCATTTCCGTGTCAAAAGGAAAGTCCCCATCTCTCCTATTATACCGCTCTCTGCCCTAGACTTTATAAACCATTTTGGGAGGCAAGTGCTCATATAGGTTGAATAGAATTTCATTCCATCGTATAGCCTTCTTCTGAGTCCCTTGAATTTTGTGTTTGGACTTATTTTTCATTTGGCTACTTGTTCTATTGTAAATCTCCATTGAAAATAAAAAATATACTGATACAGCGAAGTTACAAGCGTATGGTTTGAAAGTGGCTTGCTGTCCAGTCAAACTTTGCGAGGTATAAAGACTATACGATACTGGGATCGCCGTAAGAAATTGGAGTGATGTCAAACCGAAGCTACCTGTAATGCGGCATGTTATGTTCAACAGCGACTCTTAAGTCTGAATGCTGATTATCTCTGAGTGTCTGGTAACCATTCTGCAATTGGGATTACCTTGCTGACATTTATGGCTGTGACACAGCTCGTTACTGCAGAGTCATGGTATGGGGTTCCATTCGCATCAGAGCTGTCACCTCTGATGCGCACAACGGTTGTGGTGGTGTGCAGTCATATGTCGTTATGATCATGGTCTTCTCTCGTTGTGTTTCCAAGATATACCAAACACTATTTTTGGGTAAACCACAATGACATATGGAGATAGCACCAGTGAAAATCTAGATGCATTTACAATGCCAGATGCGTTTACTAAACTAATTAGGAACGTGGGGTACAGTTTTGTAGGAAAAGAGCGCTCCTATCAGTGGGATTTTCGCTTGTGCCTTCACATTAAATAGACTCGTTTCTTTACAAAATGATTGATCCCGGACCGTTGCCAATAGCCCGCTGTATTGCTCCAATGCGACATTAATTAACTACCTACCTGAAAAATGTAAGTTAAGCAAAATAAAATGTTTTTAATCATTTCCTATCATTAGTCGAATTTATAAACGAGGGAATATTTATTTGGTGAGGATTGGTCAAAAGGTGTACATACGTATAGAGAACAGATAGACTACAATTTTGCTTTATATATGGATATTCTTAAATTCGGTATATATTCAGAACTAACCATTATTTAAGTGTCAAAAAATCATAACATGATTAAATTCATTAAAAACCATATTTCAATTGGAATGTTATCCTCCATACCCTTATTCCTTTTCAAAACTTTTAGCTCATTAGTCTTAAACAATACTATTTCCCATTCAAAACTTTTATCGGACAAATTATCTGTATATACCGCCAATGAAATCCTAACTGTCCATTGAAATCGTGATGTTAGATCTATATCCATCACTTTAATCAGACGTGGTCATTTCTCTTATTTCCTTCAAGACTTTTGCCCTTTTATCTCAATTACCTTCAGCATTCGGGAAATATCATTCATTTATTGCCCAATCATTAATATCATCGGATTGTTTCTGGGGAGACGACAGCGCAGGTTCTTTGATTAGATTCTTCGAGGAAATTAACCTGAAAGGTTTCGGCATTATTAATTTCGGTGCGTTTGCACACACTGATAAATATTGAGATTAAATAAATCAGGATATGGTATGGATTGTCATACTGTCTGAACTCTGGATTCCCAAATAACTCAGAGATAAATTCATGAGATTTCACCTTATATATATTAGTTTATTGATTAAATACAGAGGCTGTTCGGACATTTTTTGAACGATTTTGATGAGCTGTAAAAAATTGTATGCTACGAAAGAATTTTATTTTCACAGCAGTTGAATAGTTAAAGTATAACTTATCGTCTGCTAACTCAGAGTTTTGTTTACTTTAAAAATGGCGCTTTTAGATAAGCAATGGATGGAAGGCTATGTTTCCGCTCTTTCCGAAGAGAATTATGCTTATTCAATTATTCAAAAACGCTATAAAATTCATGGATTTTCGATATCTAAAGATGCGATAAGTAATATTATTAATGAGAAAGGAAAAAAAGGTTAAAGTGGAAAAATACTTCCAAAAAAGCATACAAAAGAGAAAAAATTTCTGAGAATATTTGTAAGATAAGATCTTTAATGTTAAAAGAGAATCTGCCAAGTCAAAGGACTATATCAAAGTGAATGTGAGAACTTTCTCTAAGAGATTTATGATTGTTGCCGGTTTTGCATATAATGGAAAATTAAAAGTAAAAAGAGGGGAAAATGTAAAAATAAACTCCCACATATTATCAAGACCCTATTTTGTCCCCAATATTCAAAAAAGAAATACCACATCTTTACCCACAGTGCCAACAATCAGTAGAACTGCATCAGGGTAAAGCAAGCAGCCACACAACTAAATCGACTATTAAATTCTTGTAAAAAATGGAACAAGAAACTGGTATCAAGACAATACATTTACTAATATTCCTGCTAAATCTCCAGATGTTTCACCCGTGGACTTTTGTGCTTTTGGACTTTTAAAAAGGGCATTATCGAAACATCGACCGAAAAACATTCAAGGACTGGAAAACAGTGGAGCAAAGAATGGGCCAAATACCACTGTCGAAACTACAAAAGTCATTATTATCATGGGAATTAAGGTGTTGAAAGATAGTTAACAATAAGGGCTATCAAATGGAACATTTAAAACACAAAAATTTCATGTAAAAAATTGAGCTTCAGTCCATTAAAATCGTTCAAAAAATGTCCGAATAGCCTCTGTAGATCTCTTGAAATGAGTATAGCTTTAAGTGTGCAGGCTAACCCTAAGAGTGCTACGAGATTTACGAGTAGTGTGTATTTCTTTAACCCCACAACGAAAAATGAGGAAATGACCACGTCTATTGGTTGAAAGGAACCCGGGTAAAATTCTACTAGTTAAGTAGGTAAAAACTGGTTAGAAGTTCATGCAGGGAAGACTGAAGACTGCAGAACAGATATATGCTTGTCAACCTCTCTAAGAGTTAATTTTTTATGATTCTGTTTTTTTTTTTGCATTTTTCAAACTGATATACTCTCTTTTTTCATTCTTTAAGAACAACTCCAAATTTTATTCGTAATGCACTAAAAACCTCTTTACTCGAAACTTTGCATTCTTTACTATCGATTGAAAAGAAATACAAGTAATATTAAATTCCTTACGACTTTTTCACAGCTAAATATGACAAAACTCTGCTTATAAAGCAATCTCAACTGTACGTTTTCAAATACTTGAACGAAATTACTCATTTCTTGAGTTCTCCATAAAATGCACGAATGAAACTGCTGAGATGTAACACATCACTAATGACTGAACGAGCGGAGCATGCGCAAGAGCATAGGCAAGGCTAAGTCTGAGTTACGCCAAGCGCACGAAGAAAGACGACGACTTTCCACGCAGGTAGATGTCGAGCTCGAAAAGACGAGTTCAGAAATAGTGTGCCAATGATGATGTGAAATGTATCACTGTTTTTGTAAATAAGTTCTCATAATCTGCAGCAGTTTTTGTTAATAATATATTTGTAAAAAAACTGGGTTTTTATCGAGTTCACTAAATTGTAATTTGATTTCTCTGAAACGTCTCATCCCTATAAAACATTATACAACAAAAGAATACTTGAAATATACTTGAAAAGGGCATTGAATTTTTTACTAATATTTAAGCAATGGAATGCACTATTGATATTTGATGTTAGATTTTCTTTTCACTTGATTATCTTAGCTATTAGAACCAAACACATAAACATCTAAAAGTTATTCTTAATGAACTAACGGGTCATTTGATCCGCTTGATAAGTTTAGTGTTAATATTATACATAGTCACAGCAATTCACTTCCATATTTCTCACACTCTGTTTCAACCATCGTATTTATTATTTAAGAGCCGTCGGGGCTCAGTGGGTATGCCCACTGCGCTAGCATCATTCGAGTTGTAGGCGGCACAGATTCGATTCCTGTCAGGTGAAATTAATCTCTGCGTGTATTTCTCGCATCTGTGTCAGTAAAACTTTCATTGTGTGTGTGTCTATTGATATTGTATGTCGTCTCTGGCGCAGCATGGCCAAATATGGCTCTTGCGCCATAAAACCCCCAAAACCAACCAACCATCTTATTTGAATATAACAATCGCAGCGATACTACTGTAGATCTTCCATTACCAAATAAGGCCCTATTGCTATATAAAATCCACACCCAAAATTATTTCCCAGACCCTCTTTAATAAGCCCCTCAGATACATCGTTTAAAAAATGGTCTTTATGGTCATGATCACCATTATGTGATGAGCTCAGAGACGAGGTATCTGTCCTATTGGAAGTGGATCCACTCTGTTCCAATATTCAACTTATAAATGCAAAACTAATTTCATAAATAAATTAATATATTTAAAATTTATACATGCCTTATGTGTTCTGCATGGTAATCATCGGCTTAGAGCAGGAACTAATTAGCTGACAAAAAATATCTTATGTGGAGGTACTAAATACTGTTAGACTTAAGGTCAACAACAAAAATTACAAGCATTTCGACAGCGTTTTATATCTTTGAACAAATTACAGCACGACTTGTATTTCTCATCACAACGAAAACGGGACTTCGGTGTCTCCGAAAAAGAGTCAGTTTTCGCGTTTCTGCTCTAAGCCGACAATATATGGATAGTAGCAACCAGCAACCAAGGAGTTATTTATTTTTATTTCTCAATGAATAATTCACTTGAGGTTGATTCAAATGTAAACACATACATATACGAATATAAGTCACATTCGAAGAGATGACTTAATTTGCAAAAAAGACATAAAACATCCGTGTATAAAAAGACGAATAAATCATCTACTCAGGACATTCAGCGGGATATAAGAATATGCCATCCAGCTGTTTATTTAAACATTCGCGTGAAAAAAGAAAACGCACAATAGGGATGAGGGAGGGAATGTTGATGCTTTTTTTCATCTTTCCCCACGAACCCACTAGATGAGCAGTTTATTCAATTTTTCATACCGTAAGGGATTTGTGAAAAATACAAAATAAAGGAAAGAGACTTAAGAAAATATGACCGCAAAAAACGATATCTGGTGACAGTTTGAGGCACAATAGAGTGAAAAAAGAGTCAACCGAGAGGAATCTTACTCTATTTAACTTGCAGTTGTGTGAGATTGAATAAGGTTTTTACAACAGTTTTTAAGTGTTTTTTACCGTTTTCTTTGGCGTGATTTTTTCGTTGCTCCAAGTTTTGGTCAGCTTTTTAACGATACAGCGAAAAAGAAAAGTGTGAAGTAAGCTGAAAAGAAACCATTATGTCAAGCATTAAACTTCCATTGAAGTAAATGTTTTAAGATATGGATTTGTAGCAATGGTTTTCACTTCTTTAGATTAATCAAACTTTTTTCCAGAGGCTCTTAACTTTGCTCTGAATGAAATTTCTAATGAAATTATAATTGAGGAAAATTTGATTTTTTTCAGTCAATTGAGTTTAATTTAGGAAACATTACTGAATTTTTGTTTAATGGGATAGAACAGACAAAAAATGCAATATTTAAAAATACGGATCCACTTGTTTAAGCTGATAGATTAATATTTCTGCTTCTTAGAAGCTGTTGAACAATTGTAGCTATTAATTCACTTGACTTCAGTTCCCTTAAAATAGTAAGAGACAAGTTAAGGTGAATGAATTTCAAAAGAATATGTATGAATTAATCTTTTGATTTTTGACCTTTTCTTTAGAACTAAAAAGTTTATGAACTTAAATTTGTTTAAATACGCACTATCCCAGAAATAAAGTAAAAATTCTCAGTTATCTCAGTAGTAACATTATTTTATTGTTGATAATTGAGGAATATGAAAATTGAAACGGAAGCATATCAATAAAATAAACATTCTTTGTAACATATTGCCCTATAAAATGTTTATATTCACTTTGTTGTGTTACAAATACAGCTATTTCTGTATTTCGGATGAATAATTCTGATTCTTTATAGTATTTGAACCATGCTGAGTAGTTGAATTTATGTCACACTAGAGCAGCAAAAGGGGATATTGGCAACGATTCAGGGTCAATCCCGAAAGGAAAGATTCAAATACAACACTTCGTAATTTGGAACGAAACGAGGAGACGAGGTCAACAACTGTATTTGAATCGTGAGATCGTTATTTCGTCAATGCGTATGGGATCTGTGAAAAATGGTTTTTTGGTTAGTTTACTTTTTGTTGCTCTGGGCAAGATAAGTCCGATGTTAAACCGTCGAATTGTGCACCGGCTTTAAAGTCAGTAAATGCTAATATCAAAATTTTCAGTATTCATTTTTCTAGGTATTTATGCTGAAATATAGAATAAATTGTTTCGCTAATTATATTAATTTCATAAATATTTTTCTGTATGTTTTCTATGCATGCATTGAAAAGCCACGTTCTCATTTTTACCATTGTTCTTTTCTAGTCAATTTAATTTGTATGGTAGGTAGGTATTTTAATTAACGTCGCACTGGAGCAACACAATGGGCTATTGACGACGGTCCGGGATTAAACCCGAAGGAAAAGATCCGAGGAAACGCCACGTAATTTTGAACCACGACCATATGACGAGGTCACCTATTCTGGCACCCTACTCTCCAAACTTCTACACCACGCCAACGTGAGGACATTTGAGGCCACGACAGATTTAACTGCACCAATCCCTTTGTGCACGACGGTCTTTATTAGACTCGAACTCGCACCCTCCGATTGCTAGTCCGTTACTCTTCCAACCGGGCTACCCGGCCCCTGAATTTGTATGCAAAGGGAAGAGTTCAATGTGGCGCATTAGCACTTGAATCACAAAGAGTTTGGAAAGGTTATAAAATAGAAAAGTGACAGTAACGAATCTGTTTAAATAACAGTAACTGATCTATAAAACTAAATAAGCCTTTGGAATCTCAAAGAATACACTTAAACACCAAAAACATTTTTTCGTCATTGTTCTGATTTACAATGTCCATTTAAAACGACTGCTATGCTCTCGAGAAAAATTATTTTCACATTTGATAGTTTAACACGGTATCGACGATTTATACACTTGTAGAAGTAAGGGTCTTACCAGTGCTGCAAAAGTGTATTAGATCTATTGAATACATACTGTGAAATGAGATTGCATTGTTTTGTAAAAATACCGGTATTCTGGAAATAATGCAGTAAATTCCATGTGATATGATGAAGGATACGGAGTTGAGAAACGATATTTAGATGCATGTTTGTTTTAAACCCTACAAAACGTTAGACGAACTGTCTCATCCATTAATATCTGACCAATTTTGCTAATGAAGCCATCTCGTCATCAGGATATTGTCAATTTTTTATAATGACAAGATCAAGATCTTGTCAGATTTTTTCCAAGGTCGAGATATGTCATTATCAGGCTATTGTCCATTTTTATGATGTAGAGATCAAGGTCTGGGGTAAATTTTTTCCTAAGGTATCTCGTCCATCAAGATCTGCTTAATCTTGCTAAGGATGAGATACCTGGCCGAGACAACCGCCAGGAGGGTTAAGACAGAATTTTTATTCAAAGCTGAATTATCTTACTCTGGATTAATCCAGGAGGTTGGTTGGCTTCGGGTTTTATGGCGCATGGTCCATTTTTGGCCAACTCTGCCAAACACAAGACAGACTAAAGTCAAGTAAAAAATGTCATGAAAGGGGGGAAAAGAGTGATTGGGGAATAGTCTAGTGATTGGAAAATATAGTAGGATGAAAGGGCAGAAAAATATCGCGTTTGACACTAATTAAGGAGTTAACCTGTAAGCTTTTCATTAATTTTACTGAACAATACTGACGAAATTTCTCAGTACAGGTAGTTACTAATGCCTATTTGTTACAAAAGACGATTTTGCTTCAATGTAATGCTTTCCCGTATTCCCCAAGTGACTAAAACCCGAGACCGCTTTGCTTCAAGGTGAAATACTGTTTTAAAATCCGTTAGAATAGACTAGTTTCTCAGGATCCCAAACATCCATGAAAGGAAAGAATGGATTCCCAAAACAACCAACCCTAATAATAGCTCCTGGAAGCTTACAAGTAGATGGCTAAATAAAGCTCTTTTTATTTCGAAGTTGCATTATCTGCCCGGACAACTAATGAAGACTGTAACAAAACAATGCGACGAAGGATCCAGAAACTATTTCTTCTCAGAAGTCGTAGAAATACTTTTACAGATGTAACGGATTTCTGCAAATGACCATTGCTCTTTGGGAAGAAGCTGCTAAGTAAGTTTTGTTTTTCTACCACCAAATAACGTATTGCACGAGTTTGAATGCATCGGTTTGAAGTGGTAGAATATAAATGGAACACACACACATGCCATACCACTCGAATTTTACAAACATTTATACGTTGTATGACTTAAATTGCAACAAAGTAACTTTTTACTGTTGCAACATTTTTAAATTTTTCCAGATTGCTTTTATAAATTGTACATTATGGAGGAACTTTTGTAAAAAGGCAGTGGACACTTAACTAATCGTCAGGTTTTACAGGTTTTACATGGAATAATCGGAGAGAGTGCCCCCATATGTAACACATACCCATATCTTTTAACTATTCATCATATTTTAATTGCATGTCCTGCTTTCACTAATCATAGCCTCAGATGTTTCAAAAGCAATTTTAAATTCAACAGATTTGACTGAGGTAAATTCGAATTCAAAACTATTTCAGTTTTACGTGCCTTTTTATCATAAAAATCTGTGTTGATTTATCCATGATTCATATATCTATTTTTACGAAAAATTTAATGCATGTAAATTAAATTTCTGAGTGGCTCTATTTTTGTATTTAAGATTTTCAATTTTATATCTTAAAAATAAAGCAAATAAAAAGCATAGTAAAGCTATTTCTGCTTTTAATTGTTTTTATATTTTAAATCTTGTGTTTGGCTCATCTTGTTCATTTTTTACATTTTGCACCATAAAAGCAAAAATCCAATTCAATTATGATAGGAAGGTAGATGACCTTAGTCGATTTCTCTTATAGAAAGGTACTAAGCTTACCAATACAAAGGGCTGGTGTTTGATAAACATGCAGTGATCACCAACGTGATTATTAGTTTCACGGTACTGCTTTCAGCTTCGAACAGTAAACTAAAAGACAGAATCCGTGCTAAACACGTTCATTGTATTATGGAAGAGCATTACCTTCATTGAACCTGTTATCTAATTTAACAAATAGATGTATTCAAAACCCAGTGACTCATATTCAAATTTACCATAGTCAGGCTATAACCATAGGAACTTAAGCAAACTGTGTGTGTCCAATCAGTTTTAGCTTTCTAGACCAATCAAGAGTTTCTTACGATTCTTTCAACCAATATATGCGAGTAATTAGTTACTGTATGTGCTTAGGTTAAAAACCACAGTACGCTTCTTGGAAATATTGTAAGTCTCATAGATTTAAAACATGATATTTGTTTTCTTAATGCAAGGCAGGTTTATTAGGCTCACATGAAATATTATAGATTTACATTCCTAAATGATTTTCGGATCCTTCCCTTTGGGGCTGATTCCGGACCATCGTCAATAGCCCGTTGTATAGCTCTAGTGCTGCGTTTATTAATTACCATCACCACCATCACCTAAATTATTTCTTAATTTCCTGCGTATTTGGATAACGGATTTTGTTTCAAAACGCAGCGCTATCTTAAAAAACTTTCTAAAACATTCGTAGCAGTTGTAGACACAATAGAACTATAGTTTTACTTTTGAAAGTAAGTTCTCATTTCTGTAGATATCCTAATACTTTTAAAAATTTCATAAAAAGATTAACTTTTGGACTACTACATGAATTTTGTTGGTTTGTCTAATTCATAAATTCTTGGTAACTTAATTGAAGATGCATAATTAATATAAATAAGTGTATAAGACTTCCCGAACTAAACATTCAATGATAAAATTTTATCACGTTGTTCATCTAAAGCCTTGTAAAAGACGATATAGTTAAAATGTACTCATGAAATCGATGGTTTGTAAAGTATATTCTGAAGTCTTACCAAGAAAATTATTTGAAGTTGTCTTAAGTTTGACTCAACTTGGCCAAATATGGGCCTTGCACCATAAAATCTCAACAATCAACACACGTTACTAGGCAAATGCTTGTGTTCCTAAATACGTGTGTTTAAAAACTCATCTAATTCTAGTACATTTAATTTTTTATAAGAATTTATTTTAATTTCATTTGCAATCGTTTTAAAATGCTTTAAAACTTCACGGGTGTTTAAATTTACTGAAATTTACCTTTCCAGATTTAAATTTCTACCACATAAATATCTATAGTTCATGTTTGCTTATTTTCCTATACATACATATTGTCTAACCATAACACACGTTTCAGCTTTGTTTTGCTATTAAGTTTGATACAGATACATTCTGTCACAAACATTCCAAATAACGAAATTCAACGAATCCTAACTTAATACACGAGTCTTTCATTGGATAACTCAATTTTATTTATTACATTTTACAATTACTGCTGACAATAAGAGCAGAACAAAGCAGAACGTGTGCTCTCGATGGTACTGTGTACATTTTCAGATTCTTTTCTCCTTTTTTCTCCCATTCCCTTTCAGACTTTTTTCTCTTCCTGCTTGACCTGTGTCCGTATCACAAAAAGCAATTTAATTTCTCCTGCGGAAAACGAAAGGAATTTTCCTTTTCTTTACTTTTTCGTCCCTGTTTACTCGAAAATAGGGTAAATTGAATTCTTGGACGATTCTCTCCAGAAGCAGTAGTATTCAGCCGTTCTTAAATGTAATTTTGTATGATCTCGGAGAAACTAACGCTGTTTGTGTTACCTACCTCTTCTTCCCCTGTGTTCTTTTGCTTTTTGTTTCGTTTTCGTTTCTCGAGGTTTAACAATTGCTAAAGACGTGTTTTCGTGTGGTGTTTCTTTCACGGATGGCGCTCTTAATGGCTGCTTGGGAAATGTAAGGAATGAATTGTTTCGGAACCGGCTGTCATCAGCCATCTGTAGCAAGGCGCTGTTGAAAATAAATGTTAATTTTTTCCCCCAGAATAGCTAATAATTTGAAGAAAAGAAAGAAAGTCTTTGTATAAAGAAAACAACTTTACGGAAATTATTCTCAACTTATAAAAAAAGTGGCAGGTTGTGGAAAAGATTGCTCAAGAGATGGACTGCTGCTTCTTATTCTTCAAGGTCTAGCTCTAAAAATGACAAAACTAAGTCCACGTGCCTAAATACTTAACTCTTGAAGTGTTTTGACGAGACATCTCGCCAAAGATCTGGTTAATTTTGTTATGACGAGGCAAAATTGTCCCTTTTCTCCAAGAGGGAATAGAGATCCAAGTGTGAAAAACAAATTGTCCCTTGTCAGAACTAGTGACAGTTTAGAACAGATTTTTGCTTCAGACTGGCCACTACAATACAGTTTTCGACGCGAAGATCACCAAGAGGGTTATGAGAAATGCAAAATTGAATTGTGATTTCTGTAAAGGTCTTCCTCAACCAGTCCCACACAGGAGAGATGACCTGGGAGAGGCCTGTTTGTAACATGTGTGGCAAGCTGGATGGCTGGGTTTTATGGCTCAAAGGCCATATTTTTCCAGGTTGGGCCAGACACAAGACATACAACGTCAAGTAATAGACGTTGAATACCTCACATGGAAAATTTTAGACACTGAAGAGCGAAATATATCCAGGAAAAGTTACAGGAATAGAAACTGCACTGACTACAACTGGCAAGTTCTTAGAACAATGAGGTAAACCATTCAACCATAGATGCAAGCCGGAAAAACCTACTCACAAGTCTAGAAAAGGCAGTCTGATGTCTTTTGTCACCCACAAATTCGAGTCACTTGTATAAGCTCTATGATAGCAGCTATGATTATAAAGCAGCCTGTTCCACCGTTTCGGAACTTTCAGCATAAAATACAACATCTAATCCAATTAGCTATGAGTTGGGAATCTCACAAGATAGACTACAATAGTTTCTTTAGAATGTATCAAAAGAATTTTACTTAAAATGTAATTTTTATAATAAAATGCACCTCAACACAATTACCAATAAGGTTTCAATTCAACAATATATAACGTCGCACATTTTTTATGCAAGCAGAATAGTTATTTTTAGTCGAAAAGGTAAAAACACAATTTTTATTGCCTCTTAACCTTTTTAGTTACATCAAGCCGTTCTTGACACCATTTAAGGAAATAGGTTCAGTTGAAATATATTGTATGTGGGTCATACTATCTCCACAGTTCACAACCTCTTCAATTTTTCTAAAGCTACCTGATTTTGTTATCCAGCTACAAATAAGAAAGCATTTTAAAATGTTAGTTTCCTAATTGCAGCAATTTTTTAATATTAACTTTAAATTTGAAAAACTGAACAATTTTTCATGATTCTGGAATCACTAACTCGCCGGTATCTCTGGATCTAATTGTTCGATCAAACTAAATTAAGGTTTATTTTGTAGAAAAATCTATAGTACTTCTAATGATGCATAATGTAACATTCTAAATGGCGTTTCTGGTTGCAAGGTCATTCGATTTTACATTTGACATTGAACTGTAAAAAGTGTACTTTATATATTTTTAATATACAGGGTGAGTCTAAATTGTTTTTACAAAATAAGAGGGGTGGTAGTACCCATCCAGACGAGCAATAATTACCATGGAACATTCCACTCTGAGAGGCAGAAAAGAGTAAAATTAGAATTTGAAAATTAACTTACAACAGTGTTGGGAAAGCGAATGAACGATACCAAAAGTTGCACAATCTGATTTATTGATCAGAGAAAAACTCACATCAAGTGCTCAAAGTGGCGGCCACGCGTGTCGTTGCACAGTTCACACAGACGAAGGAATGACTGGCGCACCCTCTCGAAGATTTCTGGTGTTGTGTTAATTTTATCTGCGGCAACACCGATTCTCGCTACGACATCTTCAGACGAGTCCACAGGCGTCTGGTACACTAAAGATTTCATGTGCCCCCAGAAGAAAAAGTCCAGTGGGTTGAGGTCCGGTGAGCCAGGAAGCCAAGCCACAGCTCCGCCATGTCCGATCCATCGTGCGGGATATGTGGCATTCAAGAAGTGCTATGTAGGCAGGTACAAAACGACGTCAGAGGCGATGACTTGTTCATGCTCGACGCGTTTCGACTTTACTCTTTTCTGCCTCTCAGAGTGGAATGCGACCCCATGTTCCATGGTAATTATTGCTCGTCTGGATGGGTACTATCACTCCTCTTATTTTGTAAAAACAATTTAGACACCCTGTATATGTTAAAAATGCTCATCTTTGCTTTCTGAAAATTTCAAGGTGGTCACCGCATGGGTTCATATTAAAAATATTCGAAACAAATAAGATAATAAAATCGGTACTTATAAACACTTGTATCATTCGACCTATTTGATCGGGCTCATATAGAGCATATTTTGTATATTAAAGTATAACCTTCTGAGTGATTTTTGTCATACAATAGTTAGAGTAATGAACATGAATCCATTTTTTTCATGATTTTTGAAAGTAGCTTTTTTTAATTGTGTTGAACATGGAGTTGTTAGGAATTAGTACTAAATTTTTATACAAGTTACAATTGTCAACTTACAGTGCCTGAAGTTTATTCACATTAATAACAAACGTATTCTTCACAATAACACATGCGCGCACACACATCCTTATAAAGTAAATGTATATGTAGAATTGTAACCAATAAAATTTTGACAGTAATTTGGTAAACATTTTAATTTATTATTAAAATTTAAAAACTATAAATTTAAATAAATGGTATATTATTATTTATTTACCTCTCCCTTTTCATAGCATATTCATATCAAAGTAAGTTGAGTCTCCGATACTTGATGTTTAAGAAATGAGCCTCTATGCAAATGTTTTAGAAGTCACACTCAATGATGTTTAAATGGAAATAAGTTTGATTGCATTATAGCAATTTGTAATGTAGCTCGGAATTTCCAAACTGCATTGTAATGTCCAGTGGTATTATTGTAGTAATTTTAACCCTCTTGGTGGTTCATTTTCGAGTTGAAAACTGCCCTGTAGTCACCAGCCTCTGATGTAAAACCTCTTACAAATTTTTACCAGTTCTGGGCAAGGGAGACTTTGTTTTTCCACTTGTATCTTCATTCCCTTGGAGTAATGAGGCAGTTTTATCTCGACAAGGTATCTCGTCATTAACAAAACATCAGATCTCGATGGACAAGAAATCTCGTCGAAACAACTTGGAAAGCTAATTCTTTCTCTATTGAAACCAGTACAATTTTGTTCATTCAAAGCTTCTTTTGAAACATCCGTTCTTGATTTTTAAGCCTTGGATGCAACAAAAACACCCCTCTGGGGATAATTACCCTGTCTAAAAAGTGCAATATTTTTTCATTACAGCTGACCTACTCCATTCTTCGGAGTTTCCTCACCAGTATCTTAAGTGAAAAGCAAAAACGAAACGATGAAAAACTCTTTCACTCTCTTCAACAAAGAGAGTTAGGGTCATTGTTCCAGGCACGCCAATTCTAAACCAAATCGATGAATAACCCTTTTATCGTGAGTACCTATAAACTGAACACAACTCAAGGCTCAATCTCCTATTGGATCCTCTTGAGACAAAACGCTCCCGCATCCAAATGTGCTTCATTTATCCCAAAAGAGAAACATTAAACCATCCCTTCATTAATCTTCAGCGGAAAAACAATGGCCACCCTCGTTTCGCAGTATCACAATGGGTTTGACGACATTTTTAAACCTACCCGGGAGTCCCATATAAATCAACAGTTCGGAATCCTGAAGAATAGACCTTCCCCACTTTATTTCCGCAGCTGGAGGTAAAAAACAAACTGTATTAATCAGAAGAACTCTAGTCCCCAATCGCCGTTTTGTGACTGTATACCCTCTTTTTCCTCTAATGCGAATCTATGTGGTACAGGGGTGCATCGGCGGTACTGTACCGCACTGACGAGAAAAGCCGGCCTTCCATTTCGCCTGCAGAAACAGGCCTTTAAACAGGAAGGAGCACTTATCGTAAATTTTCCGACTCGTTTGACTTGGGCAGAGTTTTGCCAACCGTTAATGGTCTTCCCTTACAGAAGCTTGCGATGTTAAAATTCGGGGCTTAGCTGGAGTTGAGGGCTGCAGTGCGCTGCTTCAGCAAATTGTTTGGGGTTCCCTGTTTAGGTTGATATCGAACTTGCACTTGGCTTGTTCGTTCCTTTAATGTGTTGTACACCGATGATTATTCTAAAATTGCCCTTTGTAGTCTGTTATCAGGCCATTGAAGGAAACAATGGATTTTTCCTCTCATCTTACATCGTTAACTATGAGGATGTTAGTTTCCTTGTATGAGGGGGAAAGCATAATCAGATGTCATCACTATTAGGTTATTATGCTGCTACATAATGGAAGATAACAAGTATAACTATTACTGAGCGGCAACACGATTTAAACATTCAAATTTTTAAAAAAGGTAAAACATTTTGATTCGTATCTGTTTGCAATTTTACACTTAAAAGCTGTGTAAGATAATAAAACAGATTTTCAATAAATACTGAAGTAAATTGGAAAAATAAAAGAGTAAAAGTAAAATGCTGTATTTCGTATTATTTGATTATTGAATGTTACTGCATTCTACAATATGAAAATCGACCCAGTATTGATATAACATTGATTACCAAGAAGATTTTAGCAGCACTATCCAAGAAGTATCATGTGCAAGCGGTCACAAAAGTATTTAATGCACATTATCTCTTTTAGAGGATCATTTGATAACCACAGTTTGGTGGGAAACAGGAGTTTACACGGAGTTTATATTTCCAAATCTTGAGCAAAATTTTTTTAGGAACATTATTGTGACTTCAAAAACTAACAAACTGCATATTTATGTCTATGCCTTAATACTTTTATCAACATTACATTTTGTTGTTTTGAGTTCAAAATAGCGTTGTTGATTAAATATTTTATTGTACATCTTAATGTAAAAGAATCAGCTGGTTTTTGATACTTAAATTTAAACATCTCTGAGTCGGCTGAATTGAGTACTATCCTGTAAGACCCCATTCAAGATCTTTAGGGTTTGTTTTTACTTTACAGTTTGTGAAAAACTATACATGCTTGTGAATAAAATGTATGAAAATATTTTTGATCTTATTGTCATAACTGATGATAAATTATTTAAGAAAACTTGCCAATCGTTGGAAGAACGAATCGTGTCTGAATATCTGTCACTACTCACATGGCAAAATACAGTAATTGACACAGTTTGCCTGTTTCACTGGTATTCTGCGTAATTCGTTGGGATTACTTTCTTCACTAAATAGGCGTATTTCTTAAATGGGCACATTCGGGGAAACAAACGTTGCAACACTTTTACCGACTTCCTCAGGAGTCGTAACATAACTTCAAGAAACCAGCTGGCACGCCCGAGCTTGCTTAGAAATTAATATTTGGTATTAAACTGGAAAATTCGGAGGTTCTTTAATTAGGCGCTAATTCCAGTTATCGATCTTGCCTGCCACTTAACGAGGGCACTTGAAAACTACCTTTGCTTGCATGTAGAACGTCTAATGCGAAGATACCTCTCCCAAAATGCCTCTTCTCGACCCCTCCTTCCTCCCCATTCCCCCCGCGTGGGTGTCTTAGATACGCCATTAGTCTGGCAATTCCATTTCCTTGGTCTTCCCGATATCCCTGCGTTTTTTCCAAGTCGGACAATTCCCTGAGGCCTGATCACAAAGCGGGAATGGGCATGAAACACAACCATCATCTCCCCCCACCGCTTCACGCGGTTTCAACTTTTGCAAGCGCCAGATTCGCCACTTTCTTTATTTTTTTTCTTTGTTGTGTTATTATCTCCGTTTTCTTTTCATTTTCTTGGAGCGTTCCCGACCTCCCCTGCCTAAATTGCTTTTTCCTGTGTGTTTGTGACTCAAGTGTCTGGAAAGGAACGAGGGAGAGCGGAGGGGAATCTGTGGCTGCCAAGGGCGGACGATTTAGTTGAGACGTGCTTGTGATTTGCCCGGTGAGAAATGGTGGACAAGCCAACTAGTCGTTGGTTCGCGTTACCGAAAGTTACAGCTTTTGCACACTGTAGGCTTCACAGAAACTGTGGTTAGAACATCAACCTGTGGCTTATACTAATGTGTTGGTCACATACTTTATTCTATATCTCTTCATCGAAAAATCAATTAGGATTCAGAATGATTCTTCGGCAGCATACAGTCATAAGCAGAAACTAAATCATGGGTCAAAAACGGTACGTATCATGAACTAAAGTACGATGCACTTAGTACAAAAACATAGCTTTCAAATAAAGACGTGCTATAGATATGCGTACAATTCGTGTAAGAAATTGTGGACAAGTGTCATTAGTTCGCGTTACTGAAGGTAAGAGCGTTTGCACTCTGTAGATAATGTGAGGTTAGAACAACTGTAGCTCGTACTAATTATTGGACACATACTTTTACTCTAAATCTGTACATCAAAATATTAATTCTGATTCAGAAAGGTTCAAGTCTGCACCATAAAGCCATAAGCAGAAACTGGATCAGAGGATATAAGTAGGTAATTAAAGTCACATTGGAACAACAGCGGGCTATTGGCGACGGTCTGGGATCAATCCCGATGGGAAAGATCCTAGGACAATGCCTCGTAGTTTTGAACCACGGTCACGTGACGAGGTCAACACCTCAGCTGGCACCCCCACTCTCCAAACTTCTACACCATGAGAACGTGAGGACATTTGAGGCCACGATACATTTAACGTGCATCAGCCCCCGTGTGCACAATGATCTGGGCTGGATCATTTTCAAAACTCGCAACCCACCGGTTGCTAATCCGTTGCTCTTCCAACTGGGTTACCGCTGCCCAGATCAGAGGACAAAAAGGGTATATATCATGAACTTACACGTGAGATGCACTGAGTACAAAAACATAGTTTTTAAATAAATACGTACACGGGACATGCCTTTAATTCGTGTAAGATATTTTGGACATGTCATCGAGTTCTTAGTTAGCGTTACTGTAACAGAGTTTATACTGTAACGGGACGTAACAGAGTTTGCACTCGGTATATACTGTGTGGTTAGAGCAACAACCTGTAGCTTATTCTAGAGTCGGGCATACAGTTTTACACTAAATCTGCACATCGAAAAATTAATAATGATTCAAATTGGTTCGAGTCTCTTAAGCATACGGTCATATGCTGAAATTAGTCCATGGCACATAAAGAGTATCAATCATGAACTTATAAGGAAGAAGCACTACGAAAAGAGAGAAAGAGATGTCCAAGAGTCCGAAGAGAAAATATAGTCCAAAAACGTAGTTTTTAGATAAATGCCTGTTCGTAACATGCCTTCAGTTCGTGTAAGTGATTGTAGACAAGCCATCTAGTCATTAGTTCGTGTGAAGGTAACAACGCTTGTACTCTGGAGATTTCACAGATGCTGTGTGGTTAGAGCAGAACCTGTTGCTCATACATACTGTGTTGGACATATACTTTCTATCTAAATCTGTGCATCGAAGATTGAGTTATGATTTAGAACTCTCTTCTGAAGCATACAGCCAAATAAGAAACTAGATCATAGGGCAAAAAGGGGTGTCTCTCATGAACTTACAAGGAAAATGCAGTCAGTCCACAAAAGCATAGCTACTAGAAAAATGTCGAGATATGTAAGAGATTGTGGTGAAGCCATCTCGTAGTTAATGTTTTGTTGAATGTAGACTATGAGGATTGTACATTATACAACTACGATATGGTTGCAACCTGTAGCTCACAATAACTGTCTTTGACAAATAGTTTTAGTTCTAAATCTAACTTTTGCAGAGACCGAATGATTAGAGCATTTCGTTTGGTTGGCAAGTTTCCGGTTGTGAGTTCCACATGCGCCAATTTCAACCTAGATGCTTGAAGTTCCATGGTCTCAAACTAACATGTAAATACAGTATAGTTTTCTGCAAGGCCTGCAGGAAAGATTTGAACCTCCATGCTTTTATGCTTTTTTAACTATTAACCTAGGTTCAATAGAAGTTATTTTCAACAGAAGGTTCAATAAAGTTATAAGCCTAGCAACATTAATGGAATTCGATTGATGTCAAATTAGAGATACTAATCTGGGATATAGGGCTATGTTTAACACGTTATATTCACACCTCGAAACCTGTAAGGGTTACTAAGCACCTACTCAAACCACCGCGATGATAATGCTTTAACTACTTCGATATGTAGACGGTGCAGGATCGATTTCTGTAACTTACTCTTAGTGTATTTTATCTCTTCGGTGCAGTAAAACTTGCCTTGTATGTGTACCGCCATTACTTGATAATTTCTAGTATTTGACACAACTTTATTATATGACCCCTGTGCCATAAAAGAAACAACCAACGAATCAATGAAAGCCTATAAATCCCAACAGAAATCCGAACGTGCGCTGGTGGTAATTAGTCTAATACAAAAATTCGAAAAATTAGAAAGATTCACTATTTCCAAGAGAGTTAGTTTTGAGATAAATGTGAGAAATAAATGACAAGCTCCTAATCAAATCGCGAGACTAAAAGTACGTATGATGGAATTGTTCCTATAGATTTCATATAGTTATATGAGAAGTTGACCAACTGTACCTCACGATGTGTTTGACATTTACTTTCAGTTTTAAATGTAAGGTTCGGAAAATTAATTTTGATTACGAGTGATTTTTTTTCTGACCCGTGATATCCAAATTTATCTAACGATGCCTTTGAAAATTTAGTCACTTGTATCATCCTGCTGATGGGATCAGTTAGTTAAATTTTTTATAGGATGCTGATAGCTGGCAGGTTGTGCTTTTATGGTGACAACTATGTACACTTCTTGATATTTGGAAACACAATTAGTCTTCAAGTGCTTACATGCTCCATCAAAATAAATGTTATCTACTACATCGTGGTAAAAATGATAGCTTTGGAATGAATGTGTGGACTGTTTGACTAACAAAGTATTTTGTCGAATATTGCTTTAATATTTTGAGAAGTTGAGTAATGATGAAAATAATAAGAGCAATCAATTTCTGTCTTTTGACAGAAGACAAAAAAATGTCCACGACTTTTCTATTCCACGATACAAAATGTTCCTATGTGTGAATAGAAACATGTTTTTCGATAATTATAAACATATTGCATGGTATCAAAAGCAGAAATAACTCAGGGCGTGTACGAAAAACTTCGATTATTTGAAAATTTTGTGTTTCTAAAAGCATTTTATAGCAAGGAGTCTCCATATCCAGATCCTTCAAAACTGAAATTGAATTGAATTTTAGTGAGATGCGGATCATACAGCTCCAAATATGTAAAAACACGCATATGCTTTTCCATGTCACCGAATTTAAGTCACGATATAAGGCTCTTTATGTAGTTATGTATTTAAAATTTTGTCGGCGCGGTCGAAATGTGACACTAGTAGGCGTAGTGTAATTGAGAAAACAGTCGTTTTTTATTGCACTATGACACTAACAAATCACTGACGAATTAAAATAGACACAAAATTTACTCATCCATTAACAGAGATTAATTTTCCGTTGTATGTTTAAATAATTTAATAATCATTTAATCATCGCGATTGTGAAACTTTAACGAGAAGTGTGAGATGTCTTACAAATTATAAAAAGGCAGGAAAAAGATTATTTGAATTCAAAACAACTTAAAAAAATCACCGCATTAACCCTCCAAACCTTGACGAATATATCTTCCATCAATATCTGATCAATTTTGCTAATGACGAGATATTTCGTGATCACGATATTGGCAATTTTTTGACGATGACAAGATCAAGATCTGGTCAGTTTTGTTTTCTAAGGACGAGATATATCGTCCAACAAAATCTGTTCAGTTTTGCTTCCTGAGGGTGAGATATATCGTCCGACAAGATCTGGTCAATTTTGTTAATGACGAGATACCTCTTCGAGACAACCAAAAGGACGGTTTAGTTTAACATATTAGTTTGAAAAAATTACAGAACTAAGAGAAATTGTAAAAACTTATGCTTATCAGTTCAGATATAGAAATCCAAAGCTAAACGCTTGTTTTCCATTCAATTATTCTTTCAACTATGCAAACATCTGGAGTTAAGCCTTGTGCTATTTAGTTATGAAGCATCATGCTCCTTGCCTGATTAACTATATGGTAATTTTCCCGGTCACTCCTTGATCAAACCTTAAAACCTTCGAATAGATTGCGTAACCAGGGTTATGAATGAATGAGTGAAGTTGGCTCCAGATAAAGTTCCAATACTACAAAGTCACAGGTTGCCTAGGAATTTCAGTGAGAGTATTAAAGTATCTGATAGATACTGAATAATATTTTTGGTGAAAATCATGCCGGAGCGATATAGTTTTCTATTTAAAGCAAAATATATATTCACAAACTTCATTTTGTTGATAAAAGAGCTAAAAAAATTAAGAAATAATTGGAACCAAATTATCACCTTTACGTTAGGAAAACGTCTTTGGTAAAATAGCACTCCGAAACAAGTAAATAAATAGAATAAAATATTAAAAAAAATAATTATAAATAAATTAAACTTTTTATAAATTACGAAATAAACAATAATAATTAAAAAAGATATATATTTTTATGAAATAAAAAATAATGTAAATTATATAAATCAATTCAATATTTAAGTTAAGACAATTGTGTTTTTTATTTTTCCGGTGATTTATAATTGCTAAATCTAATCATTCACGGAACGATTTCCTACAACATTTTCTTTTGTACCCACCACTTTTAAAAACACACGTGCTTTACAAACAAAAAAGGTCTTTTGTGTGTTTCTACTACCAGAACATGACTTTATTTATAACATCAAGAGATCGGTGTGTGTGTTGTCACAAATACTTTTCGTCCCTTCTCATCGAGAAGAGTTATGTTTTTGCCGTATATCTTTCCTTGATGGTAAGATAAACTCGTGAAACATCCGAGGCATTCGAGACGGTCTGTAAGAACATGGCCTTGACAGAAAGTCGCCGCCTTGTATAGCTGTCGCCCGTTACCAGGAAGTTCCTCTAGCTGACTGACACCGCAAAAGGAATCCATCCGATATATGAACTCAATAAAAATACTATTTAACAGATGTTAATTGGTGTGGCTTTTATGTATCCTATTAGGAAACTGATTTTTATGAAGATATGCATATTAAGTTTCTGAATAGGGTACGATTTCTTGCTAATTTAGATGTTTATTTTAGCAGCATAAAAGGCTCATAAGAAACAGTTTTACTTCATATTTAAGATAATGTTTCTTGTATAACATTATTACATATATTGGAACTCAAAAACTTTAAAAATAGACTAATAAAGATGAAAACAATATGATGAAAAGACCTCGAGCTATTTGATGGAGCAAAATAATGAAGAGCAACCCCATAATGAAGAGAAAATAAATAAATAAAAGGAAAAATTCGACTTTAAAAATGCTGTCATTGCGAGTGTTGCCGACACTTGCTTTCTTAATTAAGCCTTTCCAGCCATGTGTGAAAACGTCGAAACACTAGTATCATTCATCAGATGTCAAATAAGGTGAAAATAGACAAGGCTTCTCTAACGTTCAACTCGAGAATGGATCTCTTAGATTGGGCAATTTTGGAGTGTTAGAGAAGTTTTTAGAGTTTTTTGATTGGCCAGTTTGGCAAAGGGTTGTTAATCTTTCACTCTTATTGAGTTTATTTTCATCATTCATGTAATAAAGTAAACATTAAAAAAATAGATTCTTTCTTTAGAGAAGTTTTAGAGATTGGCTGACATTAATCTAAGGGTTTATCTTTAGTAATATTTAACTATTATTGAATTTATATATTTCCATCCATTCATATAACAAAATAAATGTTAAAAAATATATTCTTTCTTTAGAGATTCACTGAAGTTTGGGTAAGGGTTTATCTTTGACAATCTGTAACTCTTATTTAATTTCGTACCACCATCCCTATAGTAAAATGGGAACGCTGTAGCCCAATTGGAAGAGCAACCGATTAGCAGGTTGCTCTTCCAAACGGAGGGTTGCGAGTTCGAAATTCGGTCCAGCCAATGATTGTCATGTATATGAGGCTGGTGCGCATTAAATCTATAGTGGTCTCAATATCCTCACGTGGAAGTTTGTTGAAGGGGTACCAGCTCAGGTATTGGCCTCGTCATCTAACCGTGGTTCAAAATTACGAGATGACCTTACCCTTAGGAATTGATCCCGGACCGTTGCCAATAGCTCGTTGTGTTGCTTCAGAGCGACGTCAATAAGCTACCTACCAATCATATAATAAAATAAATATTAAAAAAAGAGATGTTTTCTTTTTTCAAAAACAACTATTCCCTGTCCATCCTATTTTATCTGTGTGTAAAACAATAAAATTCTGTTAATACCCATCAAGCATTTATGAATATGGCCATCAAATATTTTTTTTATTTCAAATGCAACGGCGACCTAAGGGACATTACATCTGTGGGCCAAAAAAATTCAAGCATGGATAAAACACAAAGAAATTAATAAAATAAGTAAGCAGAATAACCATTCATATATGAAACAGAGCGTAAAATTATAGCCTATCTACCAGGAAGAAAAATCTATGCAAGATTAAAAGTCTACTATTTCCTTCTAGCTGAATTATCTTATAGGTAGGATGGAGGGGAATTCAGTTGGTTCATTCAGTTTTACTTCTCTTTCTTTACATTAAAAAACTATCTCATTTGTAGCATTAAAAATGTATAAATGTCACTCTTCACACATTCAAAAGTATCTTAATCTATGAACAATTTTTAGCAAGATTTGTCAAAGAAAGTGAACTACTACTACATAGTCTCGAGGAAAATCCGTAGTCTGTTTTATTTGAAAAATTTGACTGGTTATTTTAACACTACTTTGGCCTATAAAGAAGCCGTTAAATGAGAATAGGCAGTTTGTCCCCATGCAAAGGTAAATTTAACATATCTGGAAGCACGTTCTAAATTAATACCTATTTGTACAAGTGCCTCTGAAAATGAATTCCACTTTTAACATAATTCCTGAACAGCTTAATATGTGAAACAGTTGAGTCGATTTGTTACTTGTCCTTAATTAATTTCATTATTACCAGGCTCATGTATATAAAAGTAAATCCAAAAACCAAATTTCTATTTACTGGCAGTTAAGTTAGCTAAAAAACATATTGTAGTCGTTATTTTCTTAAAACAAATATCTTAAGCTGGGTAGCATTTCTGCCGTTTCCCGCAGATTTTAAGGTGAACCATTTTATTGAAATTGAGAATACTGCTGTACTCTAGTATTAAAATATCTAATTTTGACTATGTTGTTGCAAATTATAATATTTAAGCATGAACGTGTGCATGTCTAATTGACTTCAATATTAAGTCAATTCGCAAATGTGAGTCAATGAACTGACAATCCCACAAACAGTCTGACAAAGATGGATGGATTAACGTAGCATGTGTTTCTTTTTATAAAAGAGTGGTGTCATAGTACTCTAGTAACTTCCCCCAACATGTGAATTCAAAGAATTCCTTTAATATTCGAACAGTAAATGATAAGGTAAGACTTGATTTGTATTCGACTTATGAAGATCACGTAACTATTTTATGTAATGAATATGCTGTATATGACAGTTACGCTTGGATAACGCAAATTTTTAGCTAGAATGAGTTTATCAAAAATATGTACAGAAGCATTAAACAGTGTTTTTACATGCATTATACTTTTTATTCATTAATTTACATATATTTTTTACAATTGCTACCTTTTAAACATTAATTTACATATATTTTTTACAATTGCTACCTTTTAAACATTAATTTACACATATTTTTTACAATTGCTACCTTTTAAACATTAATTTACATATATTTTTTACAATTGCTACTTTTTAATCGAAAATTTGTTAGAATTACTAATACATATCTGCAACATTAAAATTAATGTGCCGAATTGGAAGACTCAAATTAAGTTCTTATATGGGCCCTCTTATTCGGTTTCCTTCAATTTTTTTTTCTTGTTTTAATCCTCTGAGCCTCATAAGATTTAAAAAAAGTGTAGTATTGTTTTTCCCCTCAGTATATATAATGATTAAATAACCACATTTATTGATTGAAGGAATTCTAGGAAAGATTCTATACTAGGAAAGAGACTGGTTAGGACTGCTGGTTGCAGAACGGATACATGCGTGTGAGCCTCACAAATGCTTAATTTTGAAACTAAGATATTTTCGAACTGGCTTCAAAACTTAACCCATAATATTTTAAATTTATATGTACTCTAAGGATTTGTTTCCTTTCTTGCGATAAATGAAAACTTAAATGTATATTTCAGTGATTCTCAACCACTGTGCCGCGGCACTTTTGTGTGCCGCCAAATTCTTAGAGTGTGCCGCCAAATTTTAGAAATGTATATAGTAAAAATTATAATGTTTTTTTTTATTATGAGTAAAGTTTGTTTAAATTAAAGAAAAGTACACTGTAAAAGAAAACTGTTGTTTTACAGTTAAATACAGGAAAAGTTTTATCTCGTGTGCTGGAATTAAAAGACGAAATGAAAATGTTTTTTGAACAAAATAAAAATTATGATTTTGTTCATTTGTTGGAAGATGAAATATGGTGTGCTAAACTAGCTTACTTATCAGACATTTTTGTTATTTTTAATAACATAAATTCAAGTATGCAAGGGCCGAAAGAAAATATACTAAACTCAACAGATAAACTGGTGGGATTCCAAAAACAAATAACTTTATGGAAGAATAAAGCTCAGGAAAGCAATTTGGAAAAGTTTGAGTCAGTCCCAAAAGATTTTAATAAAACTATTCATAAAATTGTTATTGACCATTTGACAACATTAGAGGAGAGAATTATTCATTATTTCCCAAATTTAGATATAAAAAATTTGATTGGGTTCGTAATCCATTTGTGATAACGAATACTTCTGTATTTGAATTAACTTTGAATGAAGAGGAAGAACTAATTTCGCTTTCTAATAATCGAGATTTAATTTTAAAATATTCGGATGAATCAATTAATTCATTTTGGATTAACATTAGATGCGATTATCCCATGATAGCCAAAAAAGCTTTAAAAATATTATTACAATTTTCTACATCTTATTTGTGTGAATTCGGATTTTCAGTATTAACCAACATAAAAACGAAAAAAGATCGAGACTTAAATGTAGAAGACGATATGAGAGTAGCATTGTCATTTTTACGACCAAATATAAATGAAATTATCAAAAAACTTCAAGCTCAAATTTCTCATTAAAAGTACTCTTATTATTACCTTGTAATTAATCCCTTAATAAACGTACTGTTGTTTTTGTAGTACATATTATATTTTATTTTACATTCACAATTATTATCATAAACTATTTTACGCAGTGTATTATAAGTAAGTAAACAACTTTTAAACTTATCTTTTTCTTTGTGTGCCGCCAAATTTTGAAATCGTTAAAAGTGTGCCGCGACAAAAAAAAGGTTGAGAATCACTGGTATATTTCATGTTTTCAATTATAAATGGAGTATTTGAATTCCATGCGCTCACCTTAACCAGAAGTGTATATTTTCGAATCCATTTAAACACGCTTAACACGTTTAAGGTATATGTTATTCCAAATTATATATCCCTCATCGAAAAATTAAAGATACAAATTCGTTAGTAAGAGTCGAGTTAAACTTTCAATTCATGACATGTACTCTGCAATCAAAACTCACAACCATCAACGTATCCTAATACAGTCAAAAGATGAAGATAAAATCACACAATTGACATTCTGAGCAATGTGCTAGAGCGTCGTTTGAGCTCATTGCCCTCCCTTTTTATTTAAAAAAAAGTCTTCGGCTACCACAGCCGCAATAGCACAATTGCGTGCAACCCAAAGCCAAACCAGCCATAATGTTCCTGTGCCTAAAAATAAACCATTACGATGAATAATATCAAGGAATGATATTTGATTACACTTCCATGCCCTCCTCAATTTACGAATGTCTTCCAATACTCCTATAAACATATTCTCGGTAGCCCGGTTCCTTTCCATCACATTTATTCTTTTTGTTGAGATGGGGGAGGGAGCCTTCATCATACACGACCCTGTCTGAAGATTACTGCAATAAATACCCCTAAGTCGAGGGGAACAAAGCCATATAACCCGGTGTTTTTATTGCTTTGGCTGTGGTACACGAGCGGCATTAAAAAGGGCTTTATTACATGCTTAGGAATTGTAGAAATTTTATTTTTATGAAATATGTTTTCTGTTGTTGATGCTGTCCGATTGGACTGGCGAAATGTTTATGGCGTTTTTCTTCGCGTTTAATGCGTTTGGGAACATAAAATGTATCCCTTGGGGGATGTGTCCTAAGTGTCTGATTGAGTGGGGTTTGGTTTCGGTTCTTGACGTGAATACGTCTTTAAAATTGGAACAGTTCCGGGGGGCATGTATGAAAAGTCGAGCGTTACAGAAAAGTGTTATAATTGTTTTGTCTTATGATTTCAGAACGAGAAGAAACATCCAGAAGATATATGTAGCGAGGTGTAGACAAGGATTGTTTGTTCCTGACATGACCTTCGAACCGATTGTGGAGGCGCATTGAGCGTGAGGAAGGGGTAAGCAATATGTCGAAATTCTATGGTGCTGAGCGAGTTTTGGGCCAGTGTAACTTTGGATTGCTTGAAGTGAAGACTGCATAAGTGGTGTCATTCGAAAGCTATAATTACAGGCCTTTAATCACTTAAATTATCGTTCAGTATTATTATCAAACTGCCCTTTATTGGTTCAGGCTGTACCTTAATTGTTGAATATTCGAAGTAAATTATCGTTTAAATTTCTTGTATTTGCTTCATTCATTCCACAATTCAACATCAGGTCCTCGTATTCACATCAAAACTATGATTTGTGTCCTTGACTAATCCTACCATTTTTGAACAAGGTCAAGGTTTGCATCAGTTAAGCGAGTTCGCGACCGCAGGACAAATGTATAAGAAAACTAGAATGCACATTTAAATGTTCAAAATATGTTACTGTTGCGCCCGAATAAAGTAACCTCTGTAGCATCTAATGTAAATAAAACCTCTTTTCCCAATAATTTCATTTTATCAAGAGGCCGATTCTTAAAACCGACAATTTGAATTTTATGATATTGAGTAGGTCATATATTTTAAACCACTGTGCCTTACGGATGCTGAAACGGTTTGAATTGTGTAAGATTTATTTCATTTCAAAGGTTTAGTTTTGAAAATTCGTTCGTTTCGAAAGAGTTCTCAAAATATTTCATTACTCGTACATTTATTACTCTTATAAATAATTGTGAGCGTATTTTTCTATTTAGAATATACTATATGCGCATATTATTTTACAAAGCATCATATGTGAATTATTTAAAAAATATTTTTTTGAAAAGCCACTGGAGCAAAAAGGGTTGGTAAGTAACAAAAATGTTTTGTATATGAATCAAAATTATACCTGTTTTTGCAAGATCGGCAAAACATATAATACATTTGGGGGACGCAGTATTTTAGTAATTAGTTTATGTGGGTCATGAGATGAAACGGGTAGAAAATCAATAACTGAAGTAGAGTAAACCCTCGTTATGTTGAGGTTCAATACATAATGCGCATTCGGTAATATCGCTCATTTTTACTTGTTCCTATATTTGTTTTGTTTGCTACTTTTTGATGTTATTATGTCGACGTTGTAAGATTGAAAAAGTTTGAGTTTCTAAGTTGCGGTGGGATTACCAATTAATATAGGGAGTCAAGTATTTTGTGATGCGTTATAATGGACAAGGGACAAGCCACTTCGAAAACCCTATTACTTATGGAACTATATACAAATCTGTTTGATGAATAAAGTTATACAAAAATAAGAAGTCAAATATAATACAATTAATTTAATTGCTTTTCGTTTATTACTTGAGCTTCCGCTCAACGTTTTCCGTATTTAGAACTTCAAAAAAATCTTATTTATAGAACAATACAAAATTTTGTTTGATGAAGAAAATTATAAAGAAATTAATTTATCATTATAAATGCATAATGATGCTATTAATTTTATTGTTTGGGGCTAATTAGTTGTGTTTCACACACCGAGTTTTTTAAGTATTTATAACATTTAGAAACAGAGTATACTATACTCGTAAAATGAGCGTTCTAGGGCTGTAGCCTTTTTTAATTGTCTTCTAGCTGTTCCTTATTTTGAATATTCTTGTTTTTTAAACCTTTAAAGTAGCAAATCATTTGTTTATCGTTGTTTTTTATTTTTCAATACAATGAGGATTCTAGTTAAGGCACTTAAACTATGAACTTGTAAATCATGAAAAAAATTGACGTTCAGTCATGAAAACAATTGCCGCATTAGTAGTCGAAATGAATCCTAATTCCCTGGGAATACCTAATTTTCTTAGTTAAGATCTTAAATGAAATTTCAGTGATTATCATGACATAAAAGCTCATAGGTTAGCACCGGAAGCTATTATTCAATGCTCATTTACATCTATGGTTTTTCTCTTCCTTTTTCAACAAAATTTAGGTTATTGTATTCTAGGTTATTACTTACGAAAAATATGCTATTTTCATTACAGTATACAACATTTATGTTTTTATAAAATGGATTCCTTATTTCTTCGTTTGATTTATTTCAGAGCATAATTTTATTCCTTATTAGGTAATTCCAGAGTAAGTAAGTTTAGAACAGCAAAAAAGGACCATACATTAAAAGCAAATCAAAGTTGAATATAACACACACATCTTACAAAGATATAGCAGACAATTTTGGACGTGATTTGTAAACTTGTATACTATGTCAATGGTGCTTTAAATCCTTCTAATGGTTAATTTGTGGGTTTGGGATGATTGATTGATTTAGGTTTTATAACTCAAGATCCAAACTAGGGTATGCTCCTCCTAATGTAATGTCAAATCAGATACAATAGATTAAGTTTCGTAAATATGAAAGAAATTACATTTTACAACACAAAAATTCAAACAAATAAGTAAAACAACGGTTATTTGAATATTAAAACTTATGTCTTGTTGACGTTGAATAATTTTCAAAACTGTTTCGTTGTTTGAGGACATTTGTATGTTTCAATAACGAAAACTATGTTACGAATTTCAGTCTTTTATTTCAAAATAAGCCCATATTTGAAACTAATACATTTGTGTACCTTTATTCCCTTAAAGTCTAAAGTTTTCAGGCTAAAATTGGGTATTGATAATGGAATGGCGATCAAATGACAACGATAAAGTGTCAAGAAATTTCCCATTTAATACCTTCCTGCTTCATTTCAGTTACCCCTGTCGCACGTAACACCAAATTACCACCAGAACACAATCCAGGACAGCACAGTTTGTTTGAAATGATAGACCCTATGTTCCCAACGTAATGTGTTGGCTGTTATAAAAATAAATACTCGTGTCTCTGAACCGCTCTCCGAACATCAGAAAGACAGTTTCATCCATTTATCCACTATTTTTTGTTGCTATTTTCCATCTTGTTTTTGTTTTCTTTTAGCTCCATAATTTTCAGTAAGCCATCAGCAGACGCAATCATCTCAAAACTGTTTCGACAAACGTTAACTAAATCTATGGTCTTAAGACTCGAGCTCATCGATTTGAAGAAAAGAGAAATTCTGAATCGTTTCTTTTCTGGAAGGATAACATAGCTGGGGATTTAGTTTTGTAAAACGAAGTAGTTTTTAAGATCTGGTATAGTAATAAGAAACTATTGTAATTGGGAGACATTTATAGAAATTGTGTTAATCATTAATTTCCAACAATCTCGTCAATCAAAACATAAATTGCATTGCTGAAAAATTTAAGTAAGAGTATACTTTAAAGGTATGTAAAATTTGGAAACGACGGTGAAAAAGTGATATAGAAATAATAACAAGTTATTGATTCTCTTAACCTCTTATGCTGTGATGATTGAAGTGTTTTGTCGTTAGAATTTTACAGCATGTCCTCTTGATATAATTCAAATCTTCATTCAAAAATTTTACTTGTTTCATTGCTTATCAACACATTTAAAACATCAATTACTGTTTTACTATACTTTTGGACGTACTATAATAATGTTCAAATGCAGAATTATATTTATAAGCATAACATATTAATTTATTTTTTGGACAGTTCTGAAGTCCAAATAATTGCGTTTCTTCGTGTTTCAAACATACCTCAGCATCATGGAGCTTGGACTTTAAATAATTGGATAAACTCACAACAGTTTTGCTTTGTGCCGTTATTGTAGATTTTTTTATCACGGTATTACCAGCTGTAACGTGAAAATTTCTGCCCCTTTTCTTTAAAAATCTTTCATTACAAAAGTTCTATCAACAAGAGGGAGTGTAAATTGGTTGTAACGAAAACAAAGGGATCAAAACCAAATAATTCCCTACACCTAAACTCAGAGGGTTAACACCAATTTAGCACGCGAATCTGTTCAAAAGATCACCGATCAAATTTCTACCTCACGACGAAAATAGCGTCGGATGTTTCACTATATTTATGCGACTATATAATCTGACGTTTTATAACCTGACATCCAAAATTTCATATGGAGCAATTCTTTAACGGGCGGTGATGTATTCATTGCGATGAAGAATTCCTGCAATCATTACATATTATCCATCTTAATTTAATCCCAACTGATATCAGCGTATTCCACGCATTTTCAGCTTCCATCCATACATTCACAAACGTGGACGGGGACGCATCCCGGCTAATTGCGGCTCAGCCTGTTGAAATACCGATGCGGAAGAGCCATTAAAATGAGCCGCCGTGACCACGTTCCTGGCGTACTTTCTGGAAAGGCACGAGGGCTATGATTGAAACGGTACACATTACTCACCATGGCGGTTGCGGTTGTGCAAGGTTTTGGAAAATAACTCCACGCGGAACGCCTAATATGTTTTAAACTCGGATGCTTGAGCCTGGGCATTAGTACGTGGCTGTTGTACAGGGTGCACCACTGACAAATGGCTTTCGAGTCGTTTTGTGGGGTGGAGATATTGTAGTTTTAATTTTGATACGGCTCTGCGTTTTCCTGTTGCATGGACCAGCCTAATGCGGAGTATTAGGCAGTTTCATGCAGAGGGGATATATGAAGACATATGAGCTCCAATGCGTCATTGAGTGTTTTTGTTTGAAGGTGCGAATACACGATGAACTTTTCAGGTCTGATCTGTGGTACTCGGCAAGAAGACAACTACTCTTAGTCATATACGCTAACGGTTGTCAAATAACCGAACGGTATAAGTATCTATTTGTGGTTAAGATTATAGATAGTATAGTTTTTTTATTTCTGGTACACTCTTGCATTATCCTTTAGTATGGTACTGCCTAATGCAGAGAATTAGGTGGTTTCATACAGAGGGGATATGTGAAGACATGAGCTCCAATGAGTCATAGAATGTTTTTGTTTCAAGGTTTGAATACACGATGAACTATGCAGTCCTAATCCGTTTTACTCGGCAAGAAGGCAACTTCTCCACGTTTGGTCGTATACTAGGTACTAGTTTTCTCTGCTTTTTCATGTAGTATGAAACTGACTAATGTGGGGCATTAGACAGTTTCATGCAGAGGGAATATGTGAAGATATTGCCCGAGTGAGCCATTCAATGTTTTCGTTTGAAGTTGCAAACAAGCAATGAACTTCGCAGTTCTAATCTGCTGTACTCGTCTAGAAGGCAACATTTTCAAGTTTGGTCACTTATGTTTAACGATTTTTCAGTAACCAAACGGTGTATGTATAATATCTTATGGCGGTTGGTTGGGCAAATATATATTGTAGTTTTACTTTTGGTATGTCTGCGCGTTTTCACGTAGGTTGGGACATTAGGCAGTTTTATAGAGAGGGAACTTGTGAAGACATACGATCCTCATCATCATGTTGCATCATGTTTTTGTGTGAAGTTATAAATACACGAAGAACTCTCTAATCTGACGGAAAAGTCAACATCTCCACGTTTTGTTAACGGTTATTAAATAACCAAACCGTAAAATCATGATATCGTATGAAATTAGGAAACAATAAAATCACCCAATCAATATAGGTACACACAGGATACACACCAAAGATGTTTAGAGCACCACAAGGCGTGGCAGGGAAACCTTTTGTGTAAAATGATGTGTACCATTTTATCGGAACCAGTTGATTATGGAACAGCTTAATATTCGCTTAAATAAAGATTTTAATTCATGAAAAAAATAGGTATAAGACCTTCATCTCGAAGCAAAATAGAAACCACCAAGCACACTGTCAATTTTAAGAAGCTGTGAATATTTTCAGAAAAAGAAAGTTTGCATGACAGTACTTGTTGATTTTTAATTCTGAAAAAATATTATGTTTTAATATTACATAAATAAGTTAGATTTCTGATAACATTTTGTTAGACATGGGATTTGTTTGAGAGCTTACATTGCTATCTATACTAGGGGAAATTTAAAGAGATTATATGCATTTGTACTAGACAGTGGATCCTGCTGTCATAAAAATACAGTTCTTCAAAAACCACAAATTTATCTTGGAATAAATGAATGGTGAATGAAATTTTTAATACAAATTGAAAATATAGAATACATATTTTAAAATTAAATACCTTTCTGACTGTCCACATTATTGCTTTCAACGAATGAAATCCTTCTCACATGTGACGTACGTAGTGGGTTATTTTATTAGCAAATCAGAGTGCAGTATTTACACTCCTTTTTTTTATCTATTAAAATGTTATTCTATGTAAAGAAAATTATTTTGACTTGAGTAGTTATTTATCCAAATGTTACCACATTATCAACAACAAATCGTAGCAATGTTGCCATACTCTGATGATTTTTCCAATTAAAAGTATACTATATCTGCGAGTAATCATAAGCGAATTAAATCTTTGTTCATGAATTATGAAACATTTTGTACGCTTAGCAACCTCAATATAACTCATCTAACTTCGGTTAATAAATTTGCAATAAATTTTTTTATTCTCTAAATACATTAGTATTCAAGCTTAACGCAATGTCCAATGTCCAGACGAATTTCCTTTCATTAATCTCACAAAAGTAGGTACTTAACGAAAAAATATATATGAAGTCGTGTTTAGCATTCTCTTTAGCAATTACTAAAAGATAATCTCGAAATAATGTGACGGCGCACAATCATGCCAAGTCAGAATTTCCTGAAATGTCAGTTAACACTGTAATAAGCTTGTAGAATCACAGATTTTACTTTCTTGAATGGCAATAAATTAGTCTCACATGGCACTGAGCCAGTTTAGATTTTGTTAATCAACGATGATCGTTTTAATGGCTGTACTTTGCTTGTTGTATCGGTAGAAAAAAGATAAAAATGTCTAAAACGATCTTTTACATTGTATTATCGGTACTTATTAATCATTTTAATACCTTGAATCAAGGTGAATTAACAAACAGGGAAGTGAACATTGTTTCGATATTCAATGCGTTTCATAATAGTTTGTGTTAAATCATATATCCCATGCCATATACTTTTGGATAGTACGGTATTAAACAAAAAATAGAGGTAAATAAGGATTACTGCAACTAAATATCTCAAATTTATGCTCAAGTATAAATGTAAGTAAAATATGCTGAAATCGGGGACGAATATTTTTAAAACATAAAAACACTTTAGCCCTATTCGAATAACTGATACGGTAATGTGTACAGGTGTAACTCAAACTTATACAGTAATGAGTACAGTATCCGTTTGTATGCTTGGTATTCAAATCCTCGGATAATTTATTTTGCTAAAAATAATTAACCTATCATTATCTACCATTTTATGAACAGATTTAAGAATTTGACAGTTGATAAATATATGAATCTACCTCTATATTTTGAAGGAAAATTTAAACGTTACAATTCGCGCTTTCAGTTCAAATTCAGTCAAATAATACCGAAATTGAAGCTTTTGTGAGTTTGGTAGAAATCTTAATGCCATTTTAAAGTGTTCAGAAAAACTGACATAATTTTTTATTATGATGCATGACGATTACAAATTCCTCAAATTATTCAGGATTCCTGCCGTCTTTTAAATTCGTATAAGCTATTGCTATCAATCTTTTTTGAAGTATAGATTACTTCAAAAAAAAAAGATTGGATTTGGGTTTAATAGTACAAAGTCCAAAAATAAACCAGCTGCTCTAAACGCAAGATTATGAAAAATAAAAATCAGCGAAAGCGGATAGAAAAATCTTACCAGTAAAAATTAAATCAGACGCCCAAATTTAATTTATATAGGTATGGAAAGTTTGAAATTTGTTAAAAAAGATTTTGAATTACACTGCTGGCCACCGTAAATGCAACACCCTGAAGGAAGCATGCAAATAATATGAAATTTGCAACATGCATTAGCGGAGGTGAGATATGCAAATGATTAGAATTTCAGCGCAGACGCACATCACGCGCGCCTGTGGCGCCACTTCAAAGCGCTGTTTAAGGCTTGGAGATTTCGACGATTTCAAGTACGGCAATTGTGTTTTTCTTGTGGTTTTTTTCAAAAAAACGATCAATTATGCCTCGTAGAAAACAGCGATCATCTTTTGATCAAGTATCCGAGTTCGACAGAGGAAGGATAGTGGCCTACCGAGATTGTGGATTATCTTTCAGGGAAATCGGTAGTCGTGTTGGACGAAACCAAACAACTGTAATGCGGATATGTGATCGTTGGATGCAGGAGGGTACGACGGACCGACGTGTTCGATCGCATCCACCTCAGTGCACCACTTCACGTGATGACAGGCATAGTGTGCGTATGGCAGTGACGGATCGCTCAGCCACATCACGAACCATAGCACAGCACATTCAGTCTGTACCGCATCATCCAGTGTCTGCGCGTACCATTCGACGCCGTTTACAGCAGAGTGGTCTGTCCGCAAGACGTCCATTGCTTCGTCTACCCTTGACGCAGAACCACAGACGTTTCCGCCGCCAATGGTGCGATGAAAGAAGGATGTGGACGGCAGAATGGAATGAAATTGTCTTTACTTACGAGTCACGCTTCTGTCTGCAACACCACGTTGGACGGATTCGAGTCTGGAGAGACCGTGGAGAGAGGATGCTGAACAGCTGCGTTATGCACCGCCACACTGGTCCTGCACCGGGTATTATGGTATGGGGCAGTATTGGATATCACTCTCGCACTCCTCTAGTACGCATTGCCGGTACTTTAAACAGCCAGCGCTACATCTCCGAGGTGTTGGAGCCAGTTGTCCTTCCTTACCTTCAGGGCTTGCCCACAGCCATATTTCAACAGGATAATGCGCGACCACACGTGGCACGCATTGTCCAAGGGTTCTTCGTCAATCGCCAGATTGAATTGCTTCCCTGGCCATCTCGCTCTCCGGATCTTTCGCCGATAGAAAACATGTGGTCCATGGTTGCTCAACGATTGACCCAGAATACATCCCCAGCTGCCACACCAGATCAACTTTGGCAACGTGTGGAAGCTGCTTGATCTGCTGTACCCCAAGAACACATCCAAAGTCTCTTTGAATCAATGCCGAGGCGTGTGGCAGCGGTGATCTCCAACAATGGCGGCTACTCTGGCTACTGATTTTGGCAGGAACCACACTTCACAGAAGTCTATAAATTTAATCATTTGATACTTGGTCAACATGTTATCTACAAAATAAATTTTGTTGTGATATCTCTTGTCTTTCTTGGTGTTGCAATTTGGGTGGCCAGCAGTGTACGTCGAATTTTAAAAAAAAATTTGATGTGATTAAAAAGAATGAAAAGCACGAAAGTTTTTATGTGGATTTTCCCACAATCAATCTTGTTTCAAATTGTACTTCTAAGAAGTCTAATACTATGGTGATTGAAAGAAGGACGTTGAACAGCCAAAGGAATTGAGCATATTTTACAATATGGGGGACTCTCTCAACAAAAGATGACGACGAGCTAACCCCCTACTGATTTGGACGAGATATATCGTCAATAAAGATCTGATTAATTTTGCTAATGGCGAGATATCTCATCATCAAGATATTGCTGATTTTTTACGATGACGAGATTAAGATCTGGTCAGTTTTCTTCTAATGATTGTGATCGTGCTATCTTCTAATGACGAGATATCTCGTCCAACAAGATCTGGTCAGTTTTGCTAATGACGAGATACCTTGTCGAGGCAATCACCAGAAGGGTTAAGAGTCTCCTGTACGAAAGAGACAGTTCTACATCGATCATCTATGATTTACAATCATGCATTATGACTAATTATGACAACTATTTTGAAAAATGGCAAAAACTTCTAAACTTTATACGATGATCGGCGAAACCACCACCAAGAACACACCTTAAAAGTCAAACGCTGTCCAAACCCACCACGCTCTACACAGAGATCTGCCCACGATCATAAATTGTCTTCAACACTAAGTGGCTGATCCATAAGAAACTCTCGGCGCCGCCCCACCAAGAAAGGCAAGCGCCCTTGCGTGACTGGTTTCATTAAAAATACTACAATTATTTGTATTGTTCCTTTAAAAATTGAGTCTCAAAAATATCGTTCATTAAGAAAAGAGCGGTAATTATGATGGAACACGCGATTCTCCAATTAGAGCAGATGCCAGGGGTGGGGAGGATGCAGAATTAGGTGCAGAGATTATCTCCCGGCGAGAATGACAAAAATGCATGACGGGGTCTGGAGGTGTATAATGGGAGTGCGACAACATGAACAGGAACAAAAGGGATTTCACTTGGGAGGGGGAACCAATTGGCTGAGAGATATTCAGACGAGAGGGGAGATCTGAAATTTCAGCACTTAATTAGGACACGGTAATGTATGCGGAGATGTTATCTGTATCTTTCTCATTTTTAACAGTGATTCTCTGGTTCTAATAGAAGACGTTTTTAACTTCCTGTTCCTTGGTTTTTGGAAACAGAAACTTTTCCCGATTAAGTTTTGGTCTTCTTTAATGATTAACTATCGGTGTCGAATGCAGGGTGGTATTTCGGATGTAAGCTAGATTTGATTTTTAATTAAAATGTAAATGTACAGAGGTATTTTATCTATACATACGATGTTTCGAAAGTATCTGGCTAGATTGTAACGGGTGGTAGAGGGCCAAAAATAAACATTTTTGTCAAGGAATGTGTGTCCGGAAGTGCCGCGTTTAGGTGGTATAGGATGCTGTAGTCTAGCAGTATTCGAGATGTTATCTGATCTTCTTTTCCATTTTTAACAATGATCTCTGCTTCTAATAGAAGACGTTTCAAACTCCCTGTTTCTAGATTTTCGGAAGTAGAAACTCTTCCCGATTGAGTTTTGGTCTTTATTGATTAACTATCGCTATCAAATGCAGGGTGATACTTCAGATATAAGCTAGATTTGATTTTCAGTTAAAATATGAATACACACAGAGATATTTTAAATATACAAGCAGGGTGTTTCGAAAGTATCTGGATAAAATGTAAAGGATGGTTGAGGGGCAAAATATAAAGATTTTTGTCAAAGAATGTGTGTCCGGAAATGTTGCGTTTAGGTGGTAGAGGGTGCTTGCTGTTTAGGTCAGTCGATAACATCGTTTCTGTGAAGTAATGCGTCATTCCTCGCTCATATTTTCAACATCAAGCTCCGAATTCGTGTAGCTATCCATGGCGTTGAAAATCCTAGCGGGTAATAACGTCTTGATCTTTATACAGGTGTTTCGAAAATATACGGCCAAATTGTAAATGGCTGTGGCATAAGGCATCCTTCTATGTTCGGATTTTCAACGGCATGCATCGCTACACGAATTAAGAGCTGGTCTTTGAAAATCCGAGCGGAGAATGACACCTTACGTCACAGAAAACGATGTTATCGACAGATCTAAACAGCTCCCTAGAAAATGTGCCTAGAAAAGTACCTAAACGCTACTTTTCTAGGCACACGTTCTTTAACAGAAATCTTTATTTTGGATACCCCTACTTATAATTTGGTCAGATATTTTGCAAACCCTGTCTATAGAGAGGTATATTTTTTTTACTGTGATTAAACTTAAATTTATAGTAGGAATGAAAAATCGGTTGTCTACAATATACTATTTTGGTGGATTTTGCATTTTATTACTTTATGAATTTTATGATGCACATATTCGTTGAGGGACAATACAATCAGGGCCAAAGTGGATTTCACTTGGGAAGGGATATGCAATTAATTGACTGAGAGGTATTAAGAAATATGGGGTATCTAAAATTTCAGCACTTACTTGGGACATGATAATGTATGAGAGAGGTTATCTTTATTTTCTTTCTCATTTTTAACAATGATTCCTCTGGTTCTAGTAGGAGCCGTTTTTAACTTTCCGAGTCTTTTATTTCAAAGTTTGAATTAACGAGAAACGTTTCCCTACTTGGAGTTTTGGTCAGCTTTAATGATTAGCTGCCAATGTCGATTGTAAGTTATTTTTTGGGCATTAACTAAGTACTGTTTTCTATAATAAAAGACAAATATACAAAGTACAAAGTTGTACAAAAGTACAAAGTTGGAGATTTAATCTATAGATACATAGGATGTTTACATGACAACACGACAAAGGACTTTATATCGTGAAGAAAGATATTTTAGGGCTTATATCTGAGACTTGAATTTGACCGTTAAGTTTTCTGCTGAATTTATAATTTAAATACAATGACAAACTGCATAATGCCTTTATCAGTTTTAGATGGTTGTGTGAACTAGTATAATGTAGTGGGGATTGTAAATTGTGGTTAAAATATTAAATGAGTGAGCATTAGTGTAGACTACATAGATTCTGAGAATCAGATAAGTATTGTTTTGAAAACTTAAACAAAGTCAATTTATTTGTACAAAGGATATATAATAGTCACTACAACAAGCATATGAATACTATCACACATACATAAGCGAACGAACAAGTTGCTAAAATGCTAGAATGCGAACAGGGGTTGTTGAGGGACCACTTCAACCCCTAGGCACAGGCTAAAAATAGATTGAAAGTGGGGAATCAGCTAAAAATAAATATCAGGCTTAGTGACCATGGTGTCAGCTAATGATATCCTCGGAGCGGGCTTAGACAATAAGTAATCCTAAGTTGGATTGTATTCACATTTTAAGTACATAAGCTATTATTAGTGTTTAATTAACTGTTAACTGATCTATTTAGCCAAGTTGGAAGTGTAACGGATTAGCAACCAGAGGATTGCGAGTCCGAATCCAACCAAAGACTGTCGTGTATAAAGGGGATGGTGCACGTTAAATCTGACGTGGCCTCCAATATCTTCACTTTGGCTTGATGTGGAAGTTTGGAGAGTTGGTTGCCAGCTCAGGTGTGACCACGTCATCTGACCGTGGTTCAAAATTGTGTGGATCTTTCCCTTCCGTGGTTGATCCCGGACTGTCGTCAATAGCCCGTTATGTTGCTCCAGTGCGACGTTAATTAAAATACCTACCTTAATGATCTATTATTAAAGTATCCTCAAATAAATTAATATGTTGCGCTATTGATTTTCAAAAATTAAAAAATAAAGTTTTGCTAGCCTTTTAAATTCGAAAAAGCTTTCAAATTGCATTTAAAAAAAGCATATTAATCACAAATTACTTTTCCCAACACTAGATACAATTTGTCTTTACATAAATACAGATTGAAATATTTCCCATACGCAAAATAATTTCATTCACTTTTTATATTTCTTCATATCTAATAATTTTAACTATTAAATCCATATTCAATATTACAATTATTTGTCATATTCAATTACAATGCTGCAATTATTTGTCATATCTATATGCAATGTTGCAATTATTTGTCATATCCATATGGAATGTTGCAATTATTTGTCATACTTATACTCAATGTTGCAACTATTGTTAATGCATTTGCACTATCAATTTCGAAGGGGCCTACATTTCATAGAAATTAAACAAAGCTCTTGTTGGATAGCAGTTTAACTCTCCTTGAGTTTGTGTCGACGAGGTCCATATCTTGAGCAAAGCTGACTATATCTTGAGCAAGCTGTCCATATCTTGATCAAAGTTGACCATATCTTGAGCAGAGCTGACCATATCTTGATGGACGAGATATATCCTCATTAGAAGAAAACTGAGCAGATCTCTATCTCGTCTTAATAAAAAAAATCGACAGTATCTGGATGACGAATTATCTCGTCGAAACCACTTGGAGGATGTGTGTGTGTGTGTGAATGTGTGTGTGTGTGTGTCTGTATAGTTGTTTTATTATTACACCATCTAGTTTAATATTAATATTTTATCAAGGTTAATATTATTTTATAAAAAAAATCCTCTGAATCTGGATTTTTCTTATCTGCTGAATCGAATCTGAAAGCATGAACCCTTCAAAAGTACATTCACTTCCTAAGAAATTCAGGTAACTAAATAATAGTGATTAATAGAGTATTTTATGAGAAACTATAATATTCGTTCATTTGTTTAATTTATCCTCATATATTACAAACTAAATTAATAATTACAAAACAATTTTTTACCAATCTCATCGAATATATTCTCGTGCTTAAAGTTCAATTTAAATGCAGAACCTGGAGGCAGTTTGAAAAAAGTCGAAGACACTCATCTTTCCCCTCGTTCAGTCTACCCGAATGCATATAATTGAAGTTTTATAATAATAATGGAAATGGCAACATCTCCAGCGCCAAACTTCGAGTACCCAAGGAACAAACGAAGTATAAACCTCAGCTGTGATCAGCAGGACAAACTGTACGTCGTCACGTGGCATACGAAATGAGAGGGCCGACCCGCAGTCAACAATGGGACGCGGGACATTTCCATGACAAAGAACTGGGAGCCGGGACGGCTAATTGAACGTGGAAACGAATCTGAAACGGACAACTTTTCCTCACTCGCTTCTTTTTACACGAGTCCCGATTGAAAAGGGCCGTTGGTTAAGAAGGACAGAGTTAATGACGGACTAAGGTAAATATGCGCTCTCGTTTTTCTAAGAATCTTGTTTCAAGAGTGAAAGGAAATATAAATATATAGTGAAGTGATAAAAGAATGTGCAGACTCTTGCGTACATACATTATATTTATCAAATGATTACTAAAGCGTGATTAAAGTTATTAATTATGATGTAACACTCCAAGTGTTTTCGACGAGATATCTCGTCCATCAAGATCTGATCAACTTTGTTAATGACAAACCAATCGCCAAGACCTTGATGCCGAGATATCTCGTCACAAAGTATTGCGCTTTTTTAACAACTACGAGATATATCTGGTCAATTTTCTTCTATTGACGAAATATCTCGTCCATTAAGATCTGGTCAGTTTTGCTAATGACGAGATACCTCGTCGAGACGACAACTAGGAGGGTTAAAAATTATTATCGCATTAATAAATTTCAAATTATTTTCCTTAGACATTTTTGTGGATCATTGATCTATATTGATTTCTTGTTTTAGTGTTTTTGTTCACAGAATCACATAGAATTCACACATCAGTTTTACCTTCGAATAAATGTCGTTTGGTAAAATATATTCTTTATATTTTACAGAACAAATTAAATTCTTTCAGACTCGCTTGTCCAGGTAAAAATAGATTTAAGTTGCTTATATTCTTGGTTTCGTTCGTAGTTTTTTGTTGCGTAAGGACTGATTTGATCGGTTCGACGGCTTCAAATGGACTCACTCCGAACGAATCTGAACATCCATGCCTTGACCGGGATTCAAACATTGAACCAAGAACGAGACAGATAACCACTGAGTAACCAGGACGGATTTTGGTTCTTGATGCATTTAATAAAATAACCGAAGATCAGATCAGATTGAATATTCCATTAGAAAGCATTTTTAATGGTTTTGCAAAGTATCGCGTTGTTACAGAGTATTATGCTTTACAGGGTGTCGCGTTATTGACTGAATATCATGTTATTGCAGAGTATCGTGCTATTACAGAGTATATATTATTTAACAGGGTATCATGTTATTAACAATCGTGTTATATTTCAAAAACAGTTGTTTAAAAAAATCAACCGATAATTCCTTGAACAGTGTTAAGAAGTTCGAATGAAATGACTAGATAAGACATTCAAAATTATAGAATATAATACTATTTAATTTAAATGGTTTTAATAATGGTAATTATTTTTTGGTGGGGGTTTAATAGAGAATCAAAGATGTAGGGAATTTCTTTTTAATCAAAGAAAATTTCGAAATTTTAACCCATAGCGATGAAATGAATGAACTACTTATATCTTCATACAAAACATGCTTTGTATGAAGATATAAGTAGTTCATCACAATACGGCTAAGGTAGGCTGTATATTAGATAAATTCAGTTGTATGTTACGAATAATCAATAAAATATGATGAATATAAGCAATGGAACATACTGAAATCAAATTTCAATGAATTGGTAGCTCCTACTTTGATTTTGCATTCACTCGAAAAATAGTGTTTTTTACATAATGAGAAGAATTAAACGAAGTCTTTGAAATTAGGTGTAGTTAATTCGCATGTAGAAGAACATACTAAAAATAACCAAGGCATATCAATCAAAATACAAGTGTGACAGTTCAATAGAACCATATTGCAGTTATAATGAAATGAGCGCAAGTTCAAGAAACGTAGTGTTTCAATGCTGTAAGCACTTTTAAATCATTTCCCGAATGTACTGAACAACGATATGTATTGGGGAAATACGAGACACATATAGAGTTGTACATAACCCAAAATAATACCACTTGCAGAGTTGCTGAAACAGATGAACGCTTGTGAGTGTGTAGCCAGTCCTCAAGGACAAAACGTGTCCCAGAGGCTATTTTGATTTGATCAATATCAATCTTTCTGCTGCCGTCCGATCGTGGCTGCCAGGATTACGTAAGGGGGCATGTCGAAGGGGTGGGTGCTTCCCGAAGCAGGGATTTCCTGGGGATTAGTATGACACAGCATATGGCAGATGGAAATACAATATTTGTCTCTTAGCCCGCTTTGTCCCATTAACGGATTCATATCTGATTGCAGACTCCATGTTTGTGTGAACTCGGAGATTGGGTCTTCGTTCGTTTCAGGAGAGGCTTTCGTGGGATGACTTTGGACCTTAAGTAAGTGCATAAGTTTAAAGGTATTAGGCATGAATAAGTTTTAGATACATCCTTTGGTTAAATAAATGTGTTTTGGTGTAGTGAGTTAAACATTGGAATGTAGGTTCACTCCTCATTATAACAGGCTACTCGTCCGTGAACTCCTCACCTGGTTGATCGTGGCTAGAAAGACTATATTTTAAAACAATACTTCTGCGGAGATGAGGAGTTAAATGCCTGGAAAGGATTTGGTGTATGTATTTGGTATAAGCTTTAAATATATTAATTTAATTATGGAATTAATTTTGAAGTCATAAGTTGAACATTGGTTAGTGGATCCATTGTCCGTTACAACTGGAGACAGGAATTAGACCTAGAACAGGACCTAGAATATTTATTTCCTTGGAAATTTTCGATTGTGAGAAAATTATAGTCGATATTTAAATACGAGGTAAATGTGTCTCATGCAATTCTTTCAGCACGTATTTTCTCATTTTTAAATTCTCCTAAACAACAACAACGTTTTTCAGCATGCTTTGCATATAAACTAAAAGCACCAACTAAACATTTTTCAAAAGTGACACTGATTGTGTTGCTTTATTAAAATAGATAAAAAAGCTGTAAGACCTTTTGTCTACTTTCACAACATTTGATCATCAAAGCTTTTGTATAATTCACTATCGCGTTTCATTTAGTCTTTAAGAGTAGAATCATCTTTGGCTGCGAACAAATATAAAAAAGCATGTAAAAGAAGAAACACTTAGACTTACAAGAAACAATATAAGTATAAAATCCTTTTGAATACTTTCATCATATTCCATCTTCAAAGCTCAAGCTTCCAGCTCTTTGCTTCAAGCTCAAAGATTCAAGCTCTTTGTATGATTTACTACCGTGCTTCATTTAGTTTTTAAGAGTGTAATCATCCTCCTGCTGTTAACAGGCCAGTCAAAAGTATGCTAAGAAAAACACTCAGACTTGCAAGAAATAATAGAAATCACATATCCTTTGGCTTACTTTCACATTAATACATCCTCAAAGTTTGTGTATGGCTCACTATAAGGTTTAATTTAGCTCTTAAAAGTAAATTCATCTTTGGGGGTTGCTAACGAACCAAAGTATCCAAAAGAAAAGAATTTGCAAGAAACAATAAGAATTAAATTTTTTCCATGCTTTCACAGTGTTCCACCGTCAAATTTCGTATATGAATCACCATTGCGGGTTATTAGTTCTTAAGAATACAAACATCCTTGGGTTAACAACAAACCAGGCAAAAGTATGCAAAAGAAGAACCATTTGATTTGCATACATTCACAACATTCCATCGTCAAAGGTTCTGTATGATTCACCATCACATTTCCAAATTTTACTTAGCTCTTAATAGTATATTCATCTTTGGGTTGCTGACAAATCACACAAAGTATCTAAAAGAAGAATCCCTTAGACTTCGCAAGAAATAATATGTATGAGATTCTTTAGCATACTTTCATAATGTTCCACCATCAAATTTTTTGTATGATTCATCATTGCGTTTTATTTAGTTCTTAAGAATACAAACATCCTTGGGTTAACAACAAACCAGGCAAAAGTATGCAAAAGAACAAACATTTAGATTTGTGTACTTTCACAACATTCCATCGTCAAATTTTTGTATGATTCACCATCTCATTTCATTTAGTTCTTAAGAGTCAAATCATTCTCGGTCTGCTAACGAACCAGACAAAATATGCAAAAGAAATTACTTAAAAAACTCGCAATACGCTACACTTTTTTCAACTATTATTAAGAGCAATTATCTTCCCCAGCCCATTACAAAAAATGAAAACTAGCAAGCATGAAGGAGGTGAAAAAACGAAATCCTTAACTCTTCAATAATTCAGCGAACTTTCCGATAATTCCCGTAAAAGGACATGATTGTTACCCGGAACAACGATGCCCGACGTTGACTTATTAGTAAAAAAATTCTTCCCTGATTACTGGGAATACAGCTCTGTGCGCAGACAAACAAAAACAGAGGTTATGGACAAGCTGATGAATCATCGGGGACTGCGCAAGACAAACATTCATCAATTAAGCTTGTGTTAGAGGAAATTATTTATCGCTCGTTGTCATCAATTATTTTCATCACAGCTCTTTTTTGTGCTCTTTATTGACTTTTCGCTCTTGATTTTCCCCATTACGTGATCAATACTGACTCTGGGTGGTATGTTTTTCCTACAAATAGCTCTACATCGTGCAATGAAATGGAGTCACTGATACTGTGTATAGAAGTTTAACCTTTCTGTCTAATGTCATCTTGAGGATGATTCCATGTTGGGGAAACTATCTTGCTTTTGTTTTGAACCTTTATACTCTTATGTAGTGTAAAACGTTTTCGATGTTTGCCTGTTGAGAATGCCTTTAGATCTAATTTAATGGTTCAACTACTTGTATACCTTAATACTTTTATTTTTTGTTGATGTGGAATATTTTGACAAAAAGGATTGATTTTTTGTATTGTATGTCGTCCATTCTCAATCACAACAAACGTTGTAACCCTGCGCTAGCAATATGCGAGTAATGGACGTATCAGGTTCGATTCATCCCTGGATGGATTTCTTCCTTCTGTGCCAGTAAAGCGTTCCCTGTGTGGGTATGTCCATTTACATGACGTTGTTTGGGACAGCTGGGCCAAATATGGCCCTTGCGCCATAATACCCAACCACCCTTAGTCATAATCATGCCAGTAATTAATTAGTAAATATACCTTCTTGCAATATAATGTTAATTAATTCAGAGCCATGACTCTAAAGAATCCAATTTAATCTAACAAATAATTTAGAAATGTACATTTAAAAATCATTACTAATTAATAGCTATCATGATACTTCATAGATTATGATATGGTGAATACTTTTTGTTATCAACAATGCTATGTTAATATACTAATAGAATAGGAATGTGTCTGAAATGAAAAAACGACTTTTTGGATGGAATAGTAGAGGTATATTTTTGCCAGAACATTCCCGAATTTAGTTTTGGAACATTTCTAACAAAATGACAAAATTTTGACTGCTTTCTGGAATACCAAGATGAAAACAACCCGTCTACTTTCTGAAACCTCTGCCAAAATGAAAAAAAGAACTGCTTTGTGGAACGTCTTTATCAAAATAAATAAAAAACGACTGCTTTCTGGAACCTATTTACCGAAATGACAAAATCCCTACAGTTTTTGGACATCCCCATCCTGTTTTTTGGAGAAGAAATATTTGTTTTACAACTACTCATATACATTGCTTGATGAGATCTAATTATCCTTACTTTGATGGTTTTTAAATGAAAAATGCAACGCCAATGAAGTTTATGAAGGTCAATAAATTTAATGAGATGTTGAGCGAAATCAATTGAGTAGTCAAATATTAGTCTTTCTTCAGCTTTTGGGAAGTTACCCCACCCTTCTCCGATATCAACGGCCTTACGTTCTAGAACATATTTTTATAAAAAGTAGCACTTTTAAGAATTTGATGATTTCGGAGATATTAAACCCAATTTTCAAATTCCTAAACCGAGTTTCTAACCAATACAGAAATAACCCCATACTTATTTCCATGCATGTTATTGAATTTATTGTTCTGGCATGAACTTGCTGAAGCTCTAGTTGTCATTAGTATTTATAACCATATTAATATTCAAGTCAGAGCTTAAAATGCGTAATTTCCAAACCAATGAATTTAATCTTAAAATTTGGTGTTCTTTATTAATATGGTTTAACATGGAGAAGGGGAAGATATTTATTTAAAATTTTATACCATATATTTAACATATAAAATGATTTAATATATAAAATTATATATTTACATTGCAAATCTACAGACACTAATTTTTAAAAAAGTTAAAATTTTTTTAAAGCCACTACAATACAATTATTTTAATGTTTCAAACATAACTTATTTTTCACAATTGTTTTGTACAGTTATTTAAATAAAGATCAAGAAAGATAGTTGATGTTGTGAACATAAATGTGATTGAAACAGCAAAATTGCATGTACAACAATAATATTATCTTTTGCAGTTCTTTTTGTAACTCATTTTCAACTTTATTTTGCTTGAAAGAGTTCCAACTAGAAACAGAACTAAAAGTGTTTTGTTTTGAATATCAATTTCTAAAAAAGATTCAGTTTTAGTTGCACACACTGAACTGCATCCTCTTATTGCATACTTAATCTTTGTTTCTTTATAAAGTACTTTTCGTTAATTCATTGGATGACTAGTGAAAGAACATAAGTAAAGTACTTCGCATTTTAACTACACTTTTTAATTACTTTTCTACTAAGCTTAAACTGAAGATCTTGTCTCTTAGGAATTTCCTAATTACCTTGAAAGGCTCAAATGCTGTATTAAAAAAGTAATCACGCTAACTCGTGTTTAGGTTTCTAAGGCTCTACTACTATCTGATTAAAGTACCTGGAAATAATTATTTTTTAAAGTTTCGTTCTCAGTTTTTAAAACGATTACATTAAGCAATATTCGTAATCTGATTATTGCGTTTGAAATGTAGTGTTCACCATTACTGCCAACGTTTTTTAAATATAAAACTAATGTGTTGCCTAAAATATCTTTTCTCATTATCCTTACATTTTTAAGAATTCCTATTTGTATTAAATTGTTTGCTTTTTTTAATTTCTAACACCACGCACACTTAATGGAGCTTATCCCGTAGTGAGATGGGGTTAGTATTTTTAATATTTCATTTTATGTTTAAATTATTTTGAAGTACCTCATTTAACTCAATAGGAAAATGTTCTCATGAATTCTGAATCATTTAAAGGCCGACTAAAACTACAAACTGTTAATAGTAATTATTTGGCTCAGGGAAATACGGAACAAATGAATCATTCAATCGAGACGTATATTTTTGAGATATCCTAACGTACTTTTTTAAGAAATGGTATGACTGAAAACAAACAAGTATACTAAACTGTGCTTAACTAGTATTACTAGTTAAGCACAGTTTCTGCAGAAAATGACACGTTAGCGTGATGTGGAAGTTTGGAGAGTGGGGTGCCAGCTCAAGTGTTACCTCGTCATCGTTCGTAAGTTTCACCCGGAGTGGATAAACTAATGTTCAGAAATAAAACACAGCAATAATACCAACAACATTTATGTATGTTTATAATCGCTAGCCCTAATTTCATAAAGTAGCTGTATACATAGTTTCAAAGTAGGAATTCAAAGTTTCCATCACCAACACTACTGCATGCTTGACAGTGTTGAGGAACGGACTGGCGTCCAAACTGGCCAACATTTATACCAGCCCTAATTTTGCAATTTGAGAGTACCTATAAGCTTACAGTTTCACACTGGGAGTTAAAAGTTGTCACCACCAACGCTACTGAATGCGTGACAACTCGCTTAAAATGGATTGCTCTACAAACTGGCCATCGTGCTGCCAAATAGCTACCTCTAGCAAATCCAGGGGCATTTGCGAGTATATATCCCTAAGTGAATACTGATAATTTTGTGCTCCAAAATTTGTACTGGAAATTCTTAAACATTCTGCAGATGTAATACAAGTATTTTTAAAGAAACTTGGCATGTAGCAATTTCTTTTATTAAGTGTAGTTTTGACTGAATTATTTACTTTTCATTTCTTAGACAATATATATTATTCTACATGAATCTCATGTAGAATTTTTAAATTTCATTTGCATGAATTGAATGCATACCTCTCATGGTAATTACCAACTTTTTATTGAAAGTGCCATTAAGAAGGCTCTGAAGGCCATGCATGCAGATTTCGCTGTCTGATTTCTGACTTTTTATGAAAAGTTACTATTTAATTGCAGTCAAAAATTATTGTTATGAAAAACAATTTATTAAAAAATAATGTAGAACTAACCGGCTTCTTTTTATCCTAATTGTTTAACTAATTACACTAATCTTCATTTTAAAAACATAAAATATGTTTCAGACTGAGGGCGTTATCAGCTTCATTTGCCTCAGGTCCCAAAACGCAGCTTCACCTCTGCATGTCTCTTCGTCTCCTGTTTTATTATCCTTAGTATTTTATTCCAGGTAAAGGCTTCAAAGCAAAGATGTACTTTCCTCATACATCTATCTGTACTATGTATTGTCCGCAACAATTCTGTAAAATTTTGGAAACGGATCTTTTATTGTTAAAGTCCCTCACGATTCCCGTGCCAGTTTTACATTTCCTGTATCCAGTTCTAAAACAAACACCCTCGCAATCCAGTCCCCTTTTCGCACAGTCACACATCCCTCTTCGAGCCAAACGAAGCGCCATCATCTGAGTGTTATTCAATACTCAAAAGGTCCCTCCCCAATGCACGAGGGACGAGAACCTCTGTACAGTGGTGCCGCTAATCTATGGGTCCTTTGTAGATGGCACGAATTCATTTGGGAGTGGGGACCACTCTGTGCCACATGTTAGACCTGATGCAAGGCTCCATTTTAGGTTTTTTTGGACTTGCACCTCTTTTGATCATTTTGTTCCCATTATGTTGCGAGGATGAATGATACATGCGGGACTTTTTGAAGTCTACTGTTTTGGGGGTTCTTTGTATTTCATGTCAAAAATTTGGTGCGTAATGTGTCATGGAAGTAGAATCCATTATGCGTCAATGCTCTCTTGATTTGGTGAGAAAATGCATTTTCTCGTATTTTAATGTCCTAGCTTTATGCTCACATTGGTACTATATCAAGTAATCAAATTGTTGACAAAGCCGACAAGGCAGCTGTGGATATCATTAACCGTACCGCCACTTATCCTGACTTCAGAACTGTTATTTACATTTTTTAAAGAAAATGGTTGAACGATTGGGATCAGCAAGTGCATAACAAGTTCCATTTTATTGAACCGGAAGAGAAGTTCATTAAGAAGACATATTCTCATTAAGAAGACAAAACATACTAATTACACGCCTTTCGATTGGACGCATTCGCGAAAACTCACATTCACCTCCTTGGAGATGATCTTTCAATATGTAATTACTGCATCTCTCATCACATTTTTACCGATTGTTCAAATTTTAACTTTCAACTTTTTAACATGCACATTGGTTTTAGGCAACATGGTTGGAGAGTACCTTTATCCACAAATTGTTTTTACTTGACATTAGTTTTATTCATCATCTGACATTATTCACATTACATTCATTTTAAAAGGATAGCATCTGTTGAACTTTTAATTTGAAAAATTAAACACAGTTTTATCGAGGCACGTTTCTTAGACTTGTGACATTTATGCATTGAAAGGTTTTATTAACCCTCTGAAAAGTTCACATGCATATATCCATTTAGAAACCTGTAACCTTCTCTTCATGACTGCGTACCAATTTTTATCTTCCTGTGACCAATAAAATTTTTAACATTCTTTCATTCAATAAATATGGTTAATTTGTCATTATATGTGCTATGAGGATAAAGCAATGTGGATACTAATATAAAATCTCGTGACGTCAGAGAGTTAAATTATATTTTGAAAAGATATTTTTATTAATTACATTGCGTTTGGTACAATATGTTCCAAGAGGACTCAGCCATAAAAAATATCCAATCCAAATAAAAAAATGCCTTTGCAGGTCGCAATTAATTTTCAATCATTTGACATACGAACTTTCACTTAAACGTGTCAAAATTCATTTAATATTTCTTAGAGCCGGCTGTACTGCTTTAACACAATATGAAGTTTCAAATGAACTTAAAATAATTTTTAATTATCATAAGCCAATTATTATTAACAGCTTGCGATAAAAAAATTAATTAAATCATTTGAATAAAGTGGTTAACATACTGAGGCATGGATATTCTCACTTAAAAAACGTTTTTTTCTGGTAGTCAATGAAATAATAATCAGGGTAATTAGTTTTACAAACACCAGGGTGAAAACGTTAGCGGGGTTGCTCAGAAATGTGAAGAACGTTTAATAAAAGACTGACATTAAATGAAAGTATTTTAAGTGGAGGACATTTTAAAACATTTAATTGTGATGAATTTGTGATAAACTTGCTTAACATCGTTCATTTTATAATTTCTAATTGTTTATTTCAATCAATGAGCAATTACTCATCAGTTATTCTATATAGTATTCACAGAAGGGCCAAGACTCGCTTTGGTTAATTGAAGTTACTATTCGAATACATACAATACAGTTCTGCACGTTGGCTTTACTCAGTGGATGTGGTTCTTCTATTCATTCTTCTTTCTTGATGTACATAAAATATTTGAGTGCCTTTGCTAAGCTCTCCTATGCTGACGTATGTTATCAGGACTGATTACTTTCAACGTTTGCTTGCCTTGCTGAAGAATATTTCTATCTCTCACTTCAGTACGAATTTCGTATATTTCGTTTTTAGTCCAATTATATTCATATGTGATTTTAAATCGGTAAGTCCACGATACATATAAAATTTGAAAGTCTTTCTAAACATTCCAATTTTAATTCATTGATTTGTATGATTGCTCTGAAGACAGATTTTTAAAAGCGGATTATGGAATAGAAGATTCCTTAGGGTGATTCTTGTAGTTCTATCTTATGGAAATTTAAAATAATACCTAAAATATTCTTTCAAAATATAAAGAACAAACTAAGTGATTGTGGAAAATTTCCCTTTGGTGAATAAAATCCACATAATACATTCAATGTTTTTTTCTGTAATTGAATATTTCAAGATATGAATATTTCGGTACAATTAATCTTAAATGCTCAGAAGCATTTGGGTTTAAAAATAAATAGATAACAGAAACGCTTCTCCGAAATTTTAAAGGTACAAATTCTAAAACCGTTAGGCTAATAATTAAAAAATCACCTTTATTTGTTTAGCTCACCTTTATTAGGCCTAGTAAATTGTTCAAGGATGATAGACACTTTACTTTTTTATTTTACAAATTATTTCGATGTCAGTTAGATCCAATTGATCCTATTGATCGGCCATATGACGATACATCCTAATCACATTTCTAATTTTAAAATTTACAAATGATTTAAATGCCAGTTGTTCAGTTTCAATCGATTCATTAATTGGCCATAATGCGATACATCCTACTCACATTTTAAATTTTACAGATGATCTCAATGCAGTTTAGTTTCAATCTATCCCATTAATTGGTCATAAGCTCTATGCCAGTTCAGTTTCAATCGTTCTCATTAATCGGCCATTAGGCGATGTCATCTCTATTCGCATTTTTAATTTTACAAATAATTTCAACGTCAGTAAAGTTTCAATCGATCCATCAATCGGTCATACGACGACAGATATATCCTGCTCGCCGTAATGGATAAAGCTTCTTACAGATATTCCTATCATTTGGGCTTCAAAGGCTACCAAAGGAAGTGAATTGCATGGACGTGAGCAAATTTGCAACCGAGCCATATACCCTAACTCCTATCCTGCTTTTTCACAATTACCCTTCCTCACTCGTACGATAGGATTACGTGGTTACCCGAGAAACAGGCAAGGGGTGGACTAAACACAAGGCGGCAGGACCTCCAATTAGGACAAGATCATGACCGTGACCCCTCCCGGGGATCTCTTACCCTCCCCCTGTGATCCCTAGAGCATTCGACCATCCACTGTCGCCCGAGTGCAGTCCCGTGTTGTTAGACGACACTAATTGGGGATGGGGCTCGAAGCGTGATATTTAAACGAAGTGTCAATCGGGTATATGGCAAGTGCATTAAGTTTTTATAGTTTAGATCTTCAGTTTTAGATTGAAGAGATGGAATTAAGCCAGTAATTTTTAAAAAAGTCCATTGCATGTTGCGAAGTATATTAAGGTTCTCATCTGTGTGTGACCTTTTCAAAGGGTGCAATGTATCCCAAGGCACAGGCCATCCACTGTAGCACCAAGTGTAGTCCCGTGTTGTTAGACGACACTGGTTGCTTATGGGGCTAGAAGAGTGACATTTAAACGAAGTTTCGATCAGGTATACGGCAAGTACATTAAGATATTGTAGTTTAGATCTGCAGTTTTAGATTAAAGAGATGGAGTTAAGCCAGTAATTTGTAAAAAGTCCATTGCATGTTGTGAAGTATAGGAAGATTCCCATCTGTGTGCGACCTTTTCAAAGTGTGCAATATATCCCAAGGCATAGGGGCAGTCACCAGAACCATGTAACGGGAATCCCGTGTTGTTAGATGGCACTAATTGAGGATGGAGTTCAAAATGTTTTATTAAACGAAGTGCTGATTGGGTACAGGCGAGGATATTCAGTTTTTATGGTTAAAATATCATCATTCAGTTTGTGGATGAAATGTAGTCAAAGCAATTTGTAACAAGAAATTCCTTACATGTTATGAAATATAGGAAGATTCTCGTATGTATGAAGTTTTCCAAAGGTGCGATGTATCCCAAGGCCTCCACATAGGGTAGTCGTCAGTTCCAGAGATCACGTGTTAGACGATGCCAGATGAAGATGAGTCTTGGGTGTGATGTTAAATGAATTGCAGATCGAGTATATGGCGTGTACATTCAGATTTTATATCTGTCCTGTTAGCTTGTAAATGGAAATTAGTCTATATATTTGAAAAATAAATTATTTGCATGTTTTATGATCTGGAAAGTACGACTCTTAAATGCGTTTCCCAAAGGGTGCAATGTATCCCTGGGCTCCCATATCGGAGCAATCGCCGGAACAAAGGTATTGGAGATCTCATATTGTTAAAAACTAACTGAAAATGAGGCTCAAACGTGATATTTAAATGTGCAGACCGGGTATATGGCGAGAACATTCAATTTTTATGGTTCAGATATGTACTTTTAGCTTGTTGGTGGAATTCAGTTTATGCAATTTATGGTAAGAAGTCCATTGAAAGTTGTGATAATAGGAAGGATCTACTTCTATTCTCATTTTCTAAAGGATGTAATAAATCCAAAGGCCAGTCGCCAGAATCTTGGTATTGTGGCCATGAAAATGTGAAACTTTTCCTATTATGTTACATGCAATTTGTTTCTCTTTTAAGTTGTAATGTACAATGGTTTCATAGCTATTTGTTTAATATACGTATGTGTCGTAGAGTGAAAGCAGTAGCACTACTTGGAAATTTTGTGACACACTCAGAGGGTTATAAGTACTCAATACTTCAATATCATTGGAATTTTAAGGATATTTCCATCAAGGATAGTTTTTGAAATATTTTTTAAGATTTCTAGAAGTACTTTTCTGTCTCAAAACTCTCGAAATATTTTGCGCACAAAATATTTTTAGAAGTTTTTGTGGAGAAATACTATTACAAATTTTCTAAAGGTAATTTTTTTTAGGAATTACTACATTTACACAAGAAATTCAATTTAAATCTACGAATTAGCAAAATTTTAATTTTTATTTAAAATAAAACATCAATAGGAATACTTTTACTATATCTTAACTTTCACATTTTAAAGTATCTTTAAAGCTTCAATTATTAATCAAAATCTCACCGCACAGATCGTTTACACATTTTACAGCTGTTCAGGTCACCAGATTGATTAAATAATGTATCGTCACCCGAATGCAAGAACTAGTTTAAATATTTGAATTAGAAAAGATTCATATGGAAAGATATTGGTTCATTCCTTAGACTAGAATCCTTTGAAATAATTATGTTGGTCTTTTAATTAGAAGATAATCCTTTAGAAAAATTCTATAGGTCAAGATGGTCAAAACTGGTTCAGAAATCATGCAAGGGAGACTGAAAGTTGTAAAGTGGAATTATACGTGTGAACCCTGCACCCGAGGGTTAATTTATTTCAGCATTTTTATTTATACGTGCTTAGTTAGGAAAAACAATGCTCGGCTTAATACGTAAACCAAGTGAGCACCCTGTATTTATCGCTAATAGCATTTAGGTCGAATGACATCTCTAATTCCCCACATCTAAGAAGCATCCACCCTATAGTTGACAAATCACATTACAAAAGTGCCTAATAGTTAGTTTCGTGCCGGAATCATTCTGAATGAAAAGTGAGCACCTCGGGGCCATTAATAATTTCATTACCGAATGGCTGCTCACCTCTCTTCATTCGAAACATTTAATGTTACATCCAGCTTTCATCAATAATTTCAGGGTGAATCTGTTACACCCACCCGAGACCTCTTAGCCCAGGGTAGGATTTATGAATGGACACTGGGGTATCAGCAGCTTCGTGTCTTTACCTGTCACACACATTGGCACGATTTGGGGGAGGTGAATTAATGATGAATAAAATGTTTTGAAAGGAACGCCCAAAAATCTATGTCCTGCTCACTTTTCTGGGAGGTTGATAACAAATTCTGTCAATGGGATGAATTGCGTGTTTTGTTCCATAAATTCAGAAACGGTTGGTATTCCATTTAAATACCGATAAAATACAAAAATATACATTCCCAAGGCAGAAATATTCATTCTGAATCACTGGTAAGAAACGATAATGCATTACAATAAATTCGCTATTTATATCCAGGTTATATAAAAGTAAATTTCGACTATAAAGAATTTCTATCAGTACAGAATTTTAATACTGCCGATATAACCACGAATAGGATTACCGTTGTTTCAAATATATAAATGTTTTATTTAAAATATTTCAAATTTAAAACCATAGCATTACATAAACATCTTACATAGAAGAATTTAATTTTATACTTAGATACCAGGAGAAGTTTTACGTAATTATCAAGTTAATTATCTTTTATACCCATTTAGACCATTTTGTCTAGGATTAAATTTATTATGGACATTCTGAATCAAGAGCTTCTTGTCTCCCTGTCATACCCAATGGCACGATTTTGGGGACGGTGAATTAATGATGAATGAAATGTTTTGAAATGAACGTCCTAAAATCTATGTTCTGCTCACTTGTATGGACGGTTAATAACAAATTTTGTCGACGGAATGAATTATGTATTTCCTTCCATCAATTCAAAATGGTGGGAATACCATTTAGATACAGATTAAATGGGAAAATGGTCGTTCCACAAGAGAGGAACATTCACTGATTTACTCTAATCAACTCGAAAAGAATACTGTATTACAATAAATTCACAATTTATATCAAGTTTATGTACACGAAAATTACAATTGTTCTGAATCCCTTCAAGTAAGTGGTTTTTAATACTTTTGATGTGTCAGAATACAATTGCTATTGTCTAAAATTCATAGAAATATTTTATTAAAAATGTTACACAGAGATTTAATAAATCATAACATTATGTAAATATGTTAACGAAGATGGAACGAATTTTTTACTTGTGCCGCAGGGATGTTTTAATATATTATTAAACACATTCATTTCACCATGCAGTGCCTTGTACTTGAATGATTGATTTATGAATGTTCACTGGGAATTAAAGCTTCGGAACTTTTCCTGTCACAGATAATATGCACTGAGAATCAGGAACTTCGGGTCTACTCCTGCCACAAACAATGGACACTGGAAATCATGAGCTTCGGGTCTTTTACTGTCACATATAATATACACTGGGAATCAGGAGATCCGTGTTTTTTCCTGCCACAAACAATAGGCACAAGGAATGAGGAATTTCGGGTTTTCATCTGTCGTAAACAATGGACCTGTCCTTTTACACACTGTCCATCAATGTATCTTCAAGATGTGTTTAATATTTACGTCTATGATTGAAATAAAAAGTAGAATAAGTGTGTAATATGGAAAACACATACGTCCGTACCATTCATTAATATAATTCAAACAATTTTAATTTTACAATTTGAGGCTGGAGCAGGATCACAATTTTAATTTGAGTCCAAACATGGAATTCCAAAGATGGTAATATTCCAAAACAGGTTTTGTTTAACCAACCAGGCTTGCAATTTGAATGTCATATTTACTGACATTCGAATTAAGTGTTGAGGTTCACACCTTGTAAATTTCAAGTTGATAGCACTTGTTCTTAAATTTGTAATTTCTGAGCTATTATCTGTAGAAAAATCTCGTCATCTGACCGTGATTCAAAATTACGAGGTGTTCTCCACGGATCTTTCTTTTCGAGATTGATCCTGGCCCGTCGCCAAATGTCCATTGTGTTGCTCCAGGGTGACGTTAATTAAACTACCCTACCACGTAGTAAAATAATTTATTCCACATTTGTAATTTGTAATGCATGGAAAGAGAAGATAACTTTATACTTTTATTATAACTTGATACCAATTTCCAAAAAAATAGTTTTCAGATTATTCCTATTCCTAATTTGCAATATTCTTATCAAAATTAAGCCATTCGATTTAAAGGAAACTTGAGTATGGACACTCAGAAACTTCTTTTCTCTGTGAAGCTATAGCTATGAACAATTGTAGAATCCATCAAATCAGGTATTAAGCTTAAACTATAGTCAAGGCTTTTCTTATCAAGCAAATGTAGGTAGCGGTTTTTTAGCGGCACGTGTTTCCTGTACGCATTGCGGACGTGTTTTGTCACTTGGCTTGTTTTTAGAATGCGGTTTCAGCACGCTGCCAATATAAATTTCAAAGAATGAATTTCGAATTGATTGGTCAACGCAAATGAGATTGAATGTCAAATATCGCCAAAACGCCGATAAAACTACATTTTAGGTAACCTCGATATGTACTACTATGTGAGTGCATCATATAAGAGCATTTGGCTTACAAGATGTAAAATTTCCTGCCCGGTTTGTTGGTCTCTCTAAAAATCCTTCTCGGGTATAAATTACTTACATATACCTGTATTTTGGTAGAAAAAGAGCCAGTATCCATTTTGCAAGTTTTTGATGATACCCGATTTAATGTTTCTAATTTTTTATTTTTAATGCAGCATTAAAAATACTTTCCAATGTTTTGATTATTTTATAATATATTGTCAGGATGACATTAGAACTTTTTATTACAATTGTCATCTTGAAGTGTTTAGTGGACATAACTCAAAATGAACGAATTTGAACATTGGCCCTATTTCTATCAAGGTAAAGAAATATCATAACATATTTCATAAAATGTGACACAAGTTTATGAATTATTGGGAAAATGTTACTACAAAAATAGTACTGGTATCCGAAATCAAATCCCATAGCTTGAATATGGTCTTTATATTAATCTTAAATATCTAATTTAAATTCATTCGTAAGAAAACATTTACATTCATTTGTAGCATAAAATTGTAAACAAAACTTTCACATTAAAATTGTCATATATCTATGAATATAAATTCACGTAAAGACGAAGTATCATCAAGTTACGTACTACACGTATCTAATAAAAAAACAGTCAAAAAAGAGAATCCCTAGATTAACAAAGAAAGAAAAGCATAAAAATACCGCTTAGATTCATTCTACGTATTCTAAAAAAATCAGTCGACCTATCCTTCATTCACAGCTTTAAGCCCCAAATTTCTGTTTCCACTATTACATCCTTTAGTAGCGTATTAATTTCACTTAGTCGTCTTGGATCCACCCTAAATATTTCGATGAATCTTTCCATCATTTTTACAGTCTTCCAACATCTCCCTATGCATTTCTCTCCCCTCTGAGACTATATTACCACCCATTCAGTTCCGACACATCATATGATACTGCGAGTAACTTTTTTTCCATGAAAAAAGGCGTCATTTAAGAGATTAGATAGAACTTTTTCTCCCTGCCAGCGTACGGTTTTTCAAGGATTTTCTGCGTTATGGATTCTCGGAAGGATTTTTTTTTAATGTTTACATGTCTTGATGCATCCGTAAGCTCCACTCCCCCTTTTGGCATCGTCTGCTTAGTGCTCCATAAAATGGAGTATGTTCTCGAAAAGAAGCGAAGAAAAAGGGAAAATATACAAGAGTTTCTTTTGACTTCTGAGAGGTTTGTACAACGGTCTCTTCTTTCGTCTGTTTCGAAAGTGGATGTAACTTTACTTAAACTCAGACGTGATTCCCGGCGAGGAGTTGTTGGAGAACCAACATTGCAGGGGCAGCGACCTTCCTCACAGAAGATCCACTCTCACGACTCTGGTTTTTCAATAGGGAGAAAGAAAAACTTTGAATTCTTAATGTACACCTTTCGTTTCTCTTTGTTGTATTCCATATTCTTATACTACGTTTCTGAACTAACTGTGAGCTGACAGAAAAGAGATGAAAGCGTTACATTTATAGACATAGAAGTTTCATTTTAATTGCTATGAGAAGAGGATTCGTGAAAGCAGAGCTTAATTAAAGCATTCGCATTGTACTCGAGCGCTCTTAAGGTACTCTCCAGAGAAAGAAACACCAACACATTTTCTGTTTGTTTAATAATCAGCTGTTTCACGATACAAAAAAATTGGGTTGAAAATTCGAGTAGTTGCTCCCTATATACACTGCTGGCCACCGTAAATGCAACACCCTGAAGGAAGCATGCAAATAATATGAAATTTACAACATGCATTAGCGGAGGTGAGATATGCAAATGATTAGAATTTCAGCGCAGACGCACATCACGCGCGCCTGTGGCGCCACTTCAAAGCGCTATTTAAGGCTTGGAGATTTCGACGATTTCAAGTACGGCAATTGTGTTTTTCTTGTGGTTTTTTCAAAAAAACCGATCAATTATGCCTCGTAGAAAACAGCGATCATCTTTTGATCAAGTATCCAAGTTCGACAGAGGAAGGATAGTGGCCTACCGAGATTGTGGATTATCTTTCAGGGAAATCGGTAGTCGTGTTGGACGAAACCAAACAACTGTAATGCGGATATGTGATCGTTGGATGCAGGAGGGTACGACGGACCGACGTGTTCGATCGCATCCACCTCAGTGCACCACTTCACGTGATGACAGGCATATTGTGCGTATGGCAGTGACGGATCGCTCAGCCACATCACGAACCATAGCACAGCGCATTCAGTCTGTACCGCATCATCCAGTGTCTGCGCGTACCATTCGACGGCGTTTACAGCAGAGTGGTCTGTCCGCAAGACGTTCATTGCTTCGTCTACCCTTGACGCAGAACCAGACGTTTCCGCCGCCAATGGTGCAATGAAAGAAGGATGTGGACGGCAGAATGGAATGAAATTGTCTTTAATGACGAGTCACGCTTCTGTCTGCAACACCACGATGGTCGGATTCGAGTCTGGAGACACCGTGGAGAGAGGATGCTGAACAGCTGCGTTATGCACCGCCACACTGGTCCTGCACCGGGTATTATGGTATGGGGCGGTATTGGATATCACTCTCGCACTCCTCTAGTACGCATTACCGGTACTTTAAACAGCCAGCGCTACATCTCCGAGATGTTGGAGCCAGTTGTCCTTCCTTACCTTCAGGGCTTGCCCACAGCCATATTTCAACAGGATAATGCGCGACCACACGTGGCACGCATTGTCCAAGGGTTCTTCGTCAATCGCCAGATTGAATTGCTTCCCTGGCCAGCTCGCTCTCCGGATCTTTCGCCGATAGAAAACATGTGGTCCATGGTTGCTCAACGATTGACCCAGAATACATCCCCAGCTGCCACACCAGATCAACTTTGGCAACGTGTGGAAGCTGCTTGGTCTGCTGTACCCCAAGAACACATCCAAAGTCTCTTTGAATCAATGCCGAGGCGTGTGGCAGCGGTGATCTCCAACAATGACGGCTACTCTGGCTACTGATTTTGGCAGGAACCACACTTCACAGAAGTCTATAAATTTAATCATTTGATACTTGGTCAACATGTTATCTACAAAATAAATTTTGTTGTGATATCTCTTGTCTTTCTTGGTGTTGCAATTTGGGTGGCCAGCAGTGTAGTTTCATTTTAGTAAAGATGTGCAGCATTAAATTTATTTTGAATTAGAGAAATCATGTTTATTTACACTAGATGAAAGTACTATATCTTAAAAGTGTAGAAAGCGTGAAAATGGAAACAATAGTGACTGAGCAAATCTATTTCTATAGTTTTTATCAAAATACCACTTTGAACGCATTAAAATATTTAACTATATGCGGATTTAGCTTTCAAACAAAATTTATGGACCTGGACATGTTCCACCAGTTTCCCCAAAGGATCATTTTGGAAATTCGAATTTCACTTCTTTAACAGTGGGACATACTGCCAAGACAGAGATCTATTAGTTAATTGGTACGAATCAAGAAATTGGCGAGATCAAACAAATATGAGAAATCAAGCGAGGAGAATACGTAGAAAACAAGAATTTCGGCAATTAAATTTAAGAATATCAGAACTAAGTGACTGATTGTGATTATATCGCGGTGATTCCTATGGTGGTTCAGGCAATTAATCTCTTAGGTGTTAGCGTACTGCACCCATCTTAGTTCCGAAAACACCATATGATGATATTTCATTTAATATCAGAAAGAAGTAATTGTGTTTCAGATCTCAGAAAAATCGTATTTAATCGAAAAAAGAAAGTTACAAGGAAAATTTCTCATGAAAAGAAACTAGTAGAATTGAGTTAACCGTTCTGGTGATTGTATCGACGTGGTATCTCGTCATAAGCGAAACTGCCAGATCTTGATGGACGATATATCTCGTCATTAGCAGAAAACTGATTCGATCTTGATCTCGCCATCATAAAAAATCGGCAATATCTTGATTACGAGACATCTCGTCATTAGCAAAATTGGTCAGATCTTGATCTATGAGATATCTCGCCGAAACCACTTGGAGAGTTAAGAAATATCTAATGAGTTGTTAAGAGCTGGAAGTTGCGAATTATCAAATGCATGGAGCAAATGTGGACGGAAAAACTTTTGTGAGCGTATATCGCTAAAACTCTTTGCAAAGTTAAACAAGTTATCAAAAGTATAAAACCAAGAACCCACGGTTAAGTTTAAAAGAGAATGCAAAAGCATTTCTACCATCACTACGTTGAGAAGTAACAGGCTTGATACCAAGATCTTGTGGCAATAAGGAAATCCCTTGTTAGTGAGACTAATGAGGAAAATGATTTTAATATGCTGGGGAGCTTAAAGATTGAACTGAGGAGCAATGGATATGGGTCATGTGCTCTTATGAGCCCAGCTAAATCTTATTCCAGGGATACAAGCTCATCAAGAAAGGGATAACTCGAATCGCCCGAAACGTTGAACCTGCAATGTATAATATACGCTGTTACAAGTTGCTGAAGGCTGTTCTGGGATCTTGAATTGCTCCAATTGGTCTATCTAATCTCAGCTTCATTATGCGGCGTTAAGATGTCATTTGGGTGCCTGAATTTACCGATTTATCAAAATATCTTATCAATGACTTGTTCTTTCCCGGGAACAACTTTCCCGGGCAAAGACAATATTACCAAGATTCATTGTACATTAATTGAAGAGTTTCAGTGAGGAAATAAATTTATTTTGTACATATGAATTAACCATCAGTCTGTACATTAGCCAAGTGATGTTCAACTTTTTTCATATCATGGCACACAAACTAATTATTACAATTCTGCGTCATCCAAAAAAGCATTTTGTTTTTCCAATCTTTCAAAAAATAGACATAATTTTGGCTAATTTGCAAAAAATTAATCGTAATTACCTACCTTATATGCTACAAAGGGGCTTTTTAAAATATCTCTTTGAAAACATTTATGATACTTTGTAAAAAGGACAAAATCAAAATTATTTATACGGGAATTACCCGAAATTAGTTGTGAACATACTAATCAAAAGTTCAAAACTAAACCAATGAAATAAAATAAATGCTACACAATTTAAACCATTTTACCATCCGTAAACACACCGGTTGAAAATCGCTCTTTTTCATCTAAAAGCCAACAGGCCGTACTGATGAAGAATTTGCATAATAATGTGACTTTTCTCGCTTGTAACAGATATTGGGAAAATATTAGTACAATGTACGCCAAAAATTACGATAATATGTTGTCTTTACATAAATTCGTCAAAAATTCCACAACTAATGTGAGGCAAATGCTGAAGACTACCAAACGAAGTGTACTTCTTTTTTAGGTAGTGTATATTTATTAACGTTTGTACAACAGAAAATAATATACGAACAGTAAAAGGAGGGGGGATATTTCAATTAACGTCACACTGGAGCAACACAGCGGGCTATTGGTGACGGTCCGGGATCAATCCCAAAGGGAAAGATCCGAGGACAACACCACGTAATTTTGAACCACGGTCAGATGACGAGGCAACACCTGAGCTGGCACCCCACTCTCCAAACTTCCACACCACGCCAATGTGAGGACATTTGAGGCCACGACAGATTTAACGTGCACCAGCCCCCTTTGTACACGACGGTGTTTGGCTGGATTCGAACTCGCAACCCTTCGGTTGTTCGTTCGTTACTCTTCCAACCGGGCCACCGCGGCCCTTGTAAAAGGAGGGAATTTATTCAAGCAATTCTCAATTTTAACATTGATAATTGCTTTTCAATACAATAGAACCTTGATTATTCTAGCTCTGATTAACCAACTGTCTACCAACTTGATACCGAGTTTTTTTAAGCTTCGAACATCTTCGAGTATGAATGTACGCTCTTTGTCCAAAGAGGCAAGAACGTGCTGCAAAACTGAAGATCTTAAGGACCTTTTCCAAGAGAGTTTTTTAAAGGTACAGAACACGCGTCCAGATTCATTGTAAAAGTATCATAATAATACTGAAATAAATATTCTTAATCCTATTTCGAAACTTTTAGTAGCAGTAGTGGTAGCATGTAAGCATGTAATACAGCAAATTTTTTCTGTATTTCTTATAGTCTGTTTGTGTTACTACGTCCGTGTTATTCGAGTTTCTGGTTATACTAGGTGGCCTCTATATACATTACCTCAGAAATCTTGATTATCCTGTATGTGTGTTGCTAGCATCAATGTATACTGTACCTCACCATCTTTGCCTTGCATCAAATTGCTCAAAACGACATAAAAATTGTACAAAGAAATACACCCACATAAAATAACTAAAATAATCATGATTTTTATTGATTTTAATAAAAAGCGACGTTTTCATGAGGGGAAGTAACATTTAAACACAGCTTAAATAATTTCCCTCAAAATCTGAGTGTAAAGCGGTGCGTTATTAATAAACCTCGACACAGAAGTCCAAATCAATAACTTCCCTAAAAGAAGCGGATGCAAAGAACGTTCCCTCGCGAGTTCCTCAGCTCAGAGCACCGCCCACCCCTATGATATATGATGTCATAAAGGCATCGGATAATTTTTGCACTCCAGTATATTCCAAATCTATGCCTTGACATTTAAGATTGAAGACAGCTTCGTTTTTAACTCGTACCATAATTAATATGAATCACCTCATCACATGCTAATATTCTTCCTACATTTAATTAATTGCGACAAATTAATATTTCATCGAAATGGCGTTGCTTTTTGGGCAAAAGGCGTTCAAGTCACGCCTGGCAAATAGTTTGGTTCGGCTAATGCTAGGAAATAATGGTTTTTTAAGTTTAGGGTAGGATTGCATTATTATACTTTATTTCTTGATTGCTTTCTATGTAGCGTGAAACGATAGTTTTATGCGACTTCGGAAATGGATTTCTTAAAAGATATCTCAGCTGTGTGTGTTTTAAGAGAAGCTCCTATCAGCTTTATTTGCAATAGAATTTTGTAAACAATCAATCAATAAACAATTTGTGAATCAGGCAAATTATGTCGAATTATCGAAAGAATATTTTCTATAAATTCAATGCATTTCTATTTATTAATAGTAATGGCAATAATAAGACTCAAGTTTTCAACTTTTTCAGTTTTAATTGTGATTATATTACTCGTCATAGAAAGTTACTTTTAACTCTCATTTATGCGTCACGAGGGCACCATGGCTTCGTTTGTAACCTACGCTAGCAACTTGCGAATTGTAGGTATTTCAATTTCGATAAATCCCTGGGTGTATTTCGCTCTTTTGTGTCAGTGCTTTCCTTGTGTGATGCCTGTTTACTTGACGTTGTTTATCACGGTTAGGCAAAAATATGGCCTTTGGGAGGTTCGTTTCGTGGTGCAATCACGTACTTCAACTCATTTGTGAAACTTAATTCTATTAGATTCAAATCACTGCGCTCTTACATTAAGTTAACAAGAAAAAATTAAAAACAATTAGGTTCAGACATTAGGATCTTGCTTAAGGGTTCACAGTTCGTATTTTAAAATAAGCTAGCTGTAGGAAAGAAAACAACACGAAGCGTGCAATGTCTCATCGATTTAACAGAAATGAGAAAACGAGTATGAAAATGTTTTGGAACGTATCCATCAGAAAAATTATGACTATAGGGGGGAAATGTACCTTCAGGCAGATAAACAATACATTTACTGAAAATTTAGGTTTCTTATCGTGCCAAAAAGTACTCGCTTCTTCGCTACTACTCTAAATACTAGAAACATAATAGGTATTGCTTTGTCCTATAGCAGAACTCACGACTATAGATGAAGTTTCTTGGTTTGATTTCAGACGTATTCCTGTACTAGTGAGTCACAAACTATTCCATGTGTTCGCAGAAGATATACTCATGAATGTAGACCTGGAACTCCAATTCCCGAGCAGGCGTTATTTAGGTGTTCTAGTTTCGAAACTGGTAATGATATTCATGAGATAGGAGCCCTTACTGCTCATATCTGTCCTACTCTGTTTAGTATAATAATAATAAGTTTCGGTTACCTACACATATGAAATTGCAGAGAATGCGAAGGTTACTTTAACAAATACAAGTTTTATACAACAAAAACAATATATCATTGATTAGGGTTGACTCTTCTTATATAGAGTATAATTTCACAACTGATAATCATACATATTAAGTTGAGCCCACAAAAGGCATTCTTGAACGGTGTATATTTTTCATCGAGGACGATATATCCACTACGAAATAGCGTCAGACGCCAATCTTACCCATATACAGCAATTCTAACATGTAGAAGTTTTGAAGACCTAAGAATTGCTTAAAAATGCATGCAATTGTGATCCAGGCAACTGTAAAACGAATGACCTGAAAACGAAAACTTATCTATAAAATTACACATTTTGTAAAAAGGAGAGGTAGGTAGGTATTTTAATTAACGATGCACTGGAGCACAACACAACAGGCTATTGCCGAAGGTCCGGGATCAAACTCGAAGGTAGAAAGAAGAGGTTCACAAAACAATAAGAATAAAAATAATATAAAATTCTTAGTAAGAAAAAATACCCTAAAACTACAATTTGATAGTTTCTCTGGAAAATACCAAATTATACAAAATATTGACACAAAAATAGCGAAAAAATATCGTAAAATTACCGAAAACATGAAAAATACCATTTTGCGTAAAACGCACATATATGCATAAAGATATCCTAACAAAGTCCATTCAATCAGCATTGTTTTTTGTACAACACAATTCCATTCACTGGAATGAGCTTTAGTCAGTATAAAAGATGCAAAATTTTCAATATTTGGAAATTCTTGATTTTGCAACATTTTTTCCCTACTTACTGTGACACTTTATTCACAGTATGATGCAATATATTGCAATAAGTGTAACAGTTTCCATTCCCTGCAATAACGTTTCAGTCTTGGCAACCAAAATGCAAAATCATCAATATCTTATGCTTACTACAATACTTGATTCACCGTACGATGCAATTTATTAGAATTTTGGTTTCCTTTATCTTGAAAATCTGCATATTCCCTGTTTTGACAGTATTTTAGGGGTGAGATATTACTTGAAAATGGTTTCTTTGGTGTATAAATAGATGATGAAAATGCGCTAAGGAATAAAATCGCCAATCCAAACATCTCAATTGAACGGAATTCATATTTAAACCGAACGTATCCATTAATATAAAATAGAGATAGACCCGAACATAGGTCACTGTTCCTCTGAATAAATTGCATTCTAAAGGTACTTACATCCTTCATCTTCGCGCATTTGGTTTTCTATTTACTTACACGGAATGAGATTTTCTTGGGAATTTCTTTCCTTAGCTTGCGCAAACCACTGCTTGCAGAAGCGAATTTGAAATTCAAATTTCCTTGGGGGTTTGAAGAGTTACGAAACATTAATTATGCTAACGAAACCATTTTTTAATCGCTCTAATGGTGCAAATGCAAAGTTAATAGGAGGGGAAAATACCATTACAACTTAATCAGATTTTTGAAAGTTTCCAAATTTCGCCTTTTCTCCCTTCAGTGAACTAAAAGGCGACCCATATCAAATGAGGTGTTAAGATTATAGGAAAACAGAAGTTTCGCAACATAGAGCGTGTCATTGAGCAGATGGCTTTCTTTACACTTTAGAGTACTCTGGAATTTGTAATTTAAATATGTAATGAACGACACTCTAAAGGTTACGTACATTGATGGAGGTTTTTCAGGATTTTAGGAAGTCATTTTGTTGGTGTTTTAATGGACTTTAAAAGAGATTTTCAACCTTACTGAACATCAGTTTGTTTTTAAAACAAAGGCATAGCAAAAGGGTTTTTTTGTGAAAATGAAGCGTGAAATGAAGAATGAATTTTTCAAAACCATTAATTTTGCGTTTATGGAAAAAGTTATCAATGCCATTTAAGTCAAAATAGTTCCATGAAAAAGTCGACTACATGAATTTTAAGATATTCTTCAATAATGATTGATTTGATCAGCGCATATTAATTGCTGTGGAATTCGTAATATAAATATGTAATGATAACACTCTAAAGGGTTCGATGTAGAAGGTTTTACAGTATTTTCGGAAGTCCTTTTATTGATGTTTTACTAACTTTTAACCCCCTGCCAAGTATAAGATTGTTTTTAAAAACATTCAAACTTTGTTGCAAAAATTGCTTTACATTGCAAAAGTGTTACTTTATCGTGAAAATGAAACTTTAAAATCTCTTTTAAAGTCCATTACAGCATTTTTCAAAACCATTACTTTGTATTTGTGAAAAAAGTAATAACTTACTGTAAGTCAAAATAGTTCCACGGATAAGTTGATTAGATGCGTTTTAACGTATTCTTCAATAATAGTTGATTTTATCAAAATATTAATTGCTATCTCAAGTACTTACATTTTATGTTAATTTATCTTGGTCATCGATACGAAACTTCGTATGGTGGTAATTTTTGAAAGCGCCAGATATCTTATCAAGTGATAAATGCCATATTGTGAATTACGGAATAGAAGGACATTCTAAACTACGTTGGCTGAATTAGTTCCTTAGCGGCACTTCAGCCTTTCCAAAATTGGTCTTCGCCGACCAATCGGTCTGTCAGGATGTTGGCTTCTAGATCGAACGGTTTCTAGCTCGAATCCTAGGATAGGACATGGATTTTTGTCCCTCTGGAACTAATGCAAGCATGTGAGTATCTAGTATGCATGTGAGGTGACGTGAACCCACCCCCGTGTTGAACCAGCGTAACGGCAAAAGTTGTGTCAAATTGTAGTGCCATGATGACTAATGTTAATTGACCAGGCATTGGAGAAAAAACATTTTTTCTTTAATTGTTATTACTTTGGTAATGAAATTGTTTATTTATAATTAGGTAGGTAGGTAGGTATTTCAATTAAAGTCACACTGGAGCAACACAACGGGATATTGTACAATTAGAAATGTTTGATACATGATTTCGCGAATTGGTATGACACATCACTGTTCACAGATGTATGCATTTTAAAAGTGAACTCTTTTAAGGTTTCATTTCCAGTTCATTTTAAAGACCAGTTCTTAATTTTAATGAGAATTACAGTTAGAGAAACATCATAGATTGTTTTTAAATTTAGCTTTATTAGCGGTATATTTTTTAATATTTTATTTCAGGTATCAATTTATGATTGCAGAAACGCCAAATGCCTTTAGTATCGGACATAATGCCTCAAGAAATCTAATTTGAACAGCAATTTTTTATATCAAAGGCTAAATAAATTTCAGTTAGTAAATACACACATCCCACACTCACAAAGTGATTACTTTATTTTTATTGTTTTCGTGATTTACGTGAAAAAAGAACTATTCCAGAGAAAAATGTTCTGCAGTTTTCTCTTTGCCGTTTGTATATCATATACTTCCTGGAAAGAAATATGTCTCGACTGCATGTAGCCGTAACAAATATTGCCATGACGACACAAAATCAGTACATAAAATACCTTAAAATTACATTACATTGCCCCCTTGCACATTTGAACAGTTTTTCATTGAATGTTGTGATACAAAACTATTATAGTGCGGCATCGACGAGAAAGTAGTCGACATATAATCAGTGGAATATTTCAATAGATGTGAAAAGTCGTTAGGAGGGATGCCATACGCAAAAACATAAATAGAAATCGCCGTGGATTGCTTTTACCTGCCAACTCACTATCAATGTTATTGTTTTCGGTACCGAAATATCAGCTGCGAACCAGAATCTTCGCTAGAGACGCCATTCAGGCAAGCGCTTTGTTTCCTTTCTAACTTATAACCGTATTTAAAGAATAGACTTGTTCAAAACCACTTGACTCGATATCTTCTCGCTGGAGCCGGACTGTACGGGGGTTTAATTTTATATTCATGCTCAGTCAGTGTTTTCTGCAATGAAAGAACAAAAAACCAGATTGGTCGGTTTGAGGGTTTTATGGCCCAAGGGCCATATTTGGCCATGCTGCGCCAGATACAAGACATACAACATCAAGTAACAGACACACACACATTGAAATTTTTACTGACACAAAAGAGAAAAATACACTAGGGAGGAATGCACCTGGCACGAATCGGACCTGCGCCGAATACAACTCGAAGGTTGCTAGCGCAGTGGACATACCCATTGAGCCACGGTGACCCCATTAAAAACCAGGACTGAGGATTGCCGTTGGTAATTTACCGGTATTGAGAATTTCCGTTTGTAATTTACAGATATTAAGAATACTGGTAATTTGCAAACCCTGATATCCAGTCAAACAAGTAGAAAGACGCAGCTATTATAAAAAAATACATAGATTGAGAAAAAAATTGTATTCAAGACTCCACATTCATAAAATTTTTACAATGCAGACGCCATTGGAGTTACATCCTTAGGCAGAGAGAATAGATACACAAATATACAAAAAAGAACCTCGTTTAGCCTCCAAGTAATGATAGAAAAGAGCACAACTAAATAAAGCAGGGCATTCAGACCATTCATATATAAGCGCCTGTATATTTTAGGATATATTGATATGACTGCAGATGGTAAAACATGCCTTTCGCTTTCTGCGCTCCAAATAAAAACATAATTTTATGACCTTGGAGAAAGCCTTTTGCTTAACCTTTATTTGTGACGCAATTTACAGATGGTAGAAAGAAACATAGTTAAAAACTTCTCAGCAGTAAGGCTAATGGCTTTTCAAAGCACTTTCCTTTAATGACCTCGAGTTCAATCCTTTCAGCTCGGTTGTCTGGTTGCTTAAGTTACAGGAATTCACTTTTAATATCGTCTCCACGTAGTCTAATGCACTTTCGAACGCATAAAAAACGCATTCCCTCTCACAAGCTCCCTAAGGTTCGCTTTTTTATTCACTGTCCTATGTTAGTAAACATGACTGAGACATCTTTTTCCTGCCTCGACGAGAAAAAGGCGAGCCTAATGTGGTTTGTTATTTCTCGGAAGAAAGTGATTTAGGAAGCATCAAAGTCTCGCCGACTTGAAGTGAATAAAAAACAATAATTAAAAACGGATTGAAGGACAGTAATGGGGTTGTTGGACGTGACACGACGCTCGTTGTGGCTGGAGTGTCGGTTCTTGAACGCTCTGTGTGTTCCACTCCGTAGAGAAATTGAAAATAAATGGACACTATGTTTGGGATCAGAGGTCGTATAAGCTTTCGAAGCACTGATAAAAATAAGTCTTAGTCAAATTTTATAAATAAATACGACAAAATCTCAAATATCCGCATCGACGGATCTGGAAGAGTGAGGAATTTTTGAAGTTATCCGAAAATTTCGCAAAGGATACTACTTAAAAAACTTATACGGAATAGATGACTTCAAGAGGTTTTGCACGTCTCTTCTTACAGACATGAATAAATAAAAGGCCTTGAAAGAGAAACTAAGTATTTAATAACGTTCTATGAATTAAAAAAAATAACGCAATATTTCAAAAAAGTTGCTGACATAAACAATGTAAGTAGTACACATAAACGTGCTTAATATTAACCATCTTGGTTTATTTTCGCTTCGAAAACTGCCCTATAGTGTCCAGTCTCTGATGCAGACCTGTTTCAAACTCTCACCAGTTCTGGACAAGTATACGGAATAGATGACTTCAAGAGGTTTTGCACGTCTCTTCTTACAGACATGAATAAATAAAAGGCCTTGAAAGAGAAACTAAGTATTTAATAACGTTCTATGAATTAAAAAAAATAACGCAATATTTCAAAAAAGTTGCTGACATAAACAATGTAAGTAGTACACATAAACGTGCTCAATATTTACCATCTTGGTTTATTTTCGCTTCGAAAGCTGCCCTATAGTGTCCAGTCTCTGATGCGGACCTGTTTCAAACTCTCACCAGTTCTGGGCAAGTAACAATTTATTTTTCATACTGGGATTTCCATTCCCTTGTATTAATAGCGCATTTTTGTCTTGATGCGATATCACGCCAGATCTTGGGTGCGATATGTCGTCGAAACACTTGGAGGATTAAGTACGGTGTTTGCTTAAGATTTGCTAAACAATTCTGTCAATTTTATCGCGTTAGCCCGGTTGGTAGAGTCGCGGAATAGCAATCGGAGGTTGCGAGTTCGAGACTCGATCTACCCCAAGACCGTCGTGTACGTAGGGTCTGGTGCACCTTAAATCTGTCGTGGTCTCAAATATCCACATGTTGGTGTGTTGTGGAATTTGTAAGAGTGGGGAGCCAGCTCAAATGTTGACCACGTCATCTGACCTTTTGTTTTCAAAATAGCAAGGTGTTGCCCTCGGGTCTTTCCCTTTGATATTGATCCAGGACGGACTGTCACCAATAGCCCGTTGTGTTGCTCCAGTACGACATTAATTGTACAATTGTACTTAATTTATATTTGTATTGAATTACAAAACAAATACAGGGTGATTCTACGGTCATGGGACAAACTTCAGGGGGTGATAGAACACAATGAAACAAGCACTTTTCCCCATAGAATGTATGGTAGCAAGTGCAGCGGTTGGCCGCTAGAGAGCGCAGTCAAACGCATGTATAGAAGCGTTACGTCGGAGATGCAAGGCCTGTATCAGGTGTGGTGGTCGACATTTTGAACAGCTTCTGTAATTGTGCATTTGTTTGTACTTACCGACTGATGTTTGTACATGTCGTTTCATTTCCATGTCAAAAGTTTCTCATGTTTTGTACATATCATTTCTTTCTTATTCGTTGTTTCTTGTACTTATCTTTAATTTATGCAAATCTAATTGCATTATTTCGTTTTGTCAAGCTGTTATTGATGTTTATTTGACATAAAAGCGTTGTTTCCGTATTTCATGCCTCTTCTTTCCAACTTGCGTCGGACCGTGTGTTTGTGCCGAAATGGAAAGCGCCCTCTAGCGACCATACATTCTATGGTGAAAAGTGTTTGTTTCGTTGTATTCTATCACCCTCTAAAGTTTGTAGTATTAGTTTAGACTCACCCAATAGATATTCTATGGGCTTTTATACAAGCGTTTGATTGCACTCTCTAGCGACCAACCACTACACTTGCAACCATACATTCTATGGGGAAAAGTGTTTGTATCGTTGTGTTCTATCACCCCTTGAAGTTTGTCCCATGACCGTAGAATCACCCTGTATAAAAAATAAAGGTTACCCATTTTTCGAGTTACCTAGTTCTTACATTCAGGCGACGATATAGGATGGTCACAGATATGTATAATAAATAACAGAAAACTGTAAGTCCTAAATTTCTTTTGCTCACCAAGGATCTTAACTACCAAATCAAATAGCATCAACAAAGTGACTGAGCATTGGCCCAAAACGGGTTCCAAATATTTAATGCGTACAGTCTAACCAAATCCCATGCTGTTGAATCTGATAAAAATGCATTGCATGAACCGAAAGCAAAATGAAAAGTCCTGAGCTCTCGCGTCCTTTGTTTCTGCACCCAAAGCACACTTCTACTAGTGGTTTCCGATAATTCTTCTGTTTGTCCTTTGTATTTTATTTCCCTTTCTTTCCAATATATTTCCCGGTGCCATTGATCGGATGCTTTTCCCTTGTTCTTTCGAGGGAGGATGCTATTTGCCATTTTAAGAAAGTCTCTAAATTCCCTGATACCCGATACAAGGTACATTATCTATAATAAATTGCATCGCATACATTGCGACTACACAAAGCGACTCTTGTTTTTCTTTGTGCTTCCCCATAAAACGTGCGTGTTTCCTTTTTTCATTACTTTCCCTGTTTTGTTCAAGTGTAGTTTTAGCCCATGTTCATTTGCGTGCTCGTTACAGAACGCAGTGTGTTTTATGCATGGAAATGATTCATCTGGATATAGATTACTTGGAATAGAAATTAAGAAATGAATAACCCTACCAAATTTATTGAAATAGTTTATAAGTAAAGCATGAATCAATGGATAGTTGTTGCATGAAGGTATGTATGAAAATATATTTATTGCATGAAGCCATGTGTTAATAAATAATTAATGCATGTATCATTACTACATGAAACCATAGACCGATAAATAATTAGTGAATGAAGTCAATTATAAATATCGACAATCGCACAAGGCTTTATACAATAATGATTATGAATTAAGTAATATGTCGATAGATAATTATTGTTGTGTATCATTACTGCATATGGTCATTGGAGAATAAATAATTATTACATAAAGTCATACATCGATAAGTAATTATTATGCGTATCACTATTGCCTGGAAGGAATGTATGAATAAATAATTATTGATACGCGCTTCAATTAACTAATTAATGATTAGATGATAGAGCTTTCTCATTTTTACAATCCCCATTGGTTTTTTTAAATTTCATCCAATTTCTTACCATCCATTTCGACTTGAGTCTACTTCAAAATCATTCAAAAATTGTCTGCTTCAAATTAAATTTCTGTGTTGACTAACGGAAGGTTAAGGAAAATTTGTGTAAGAGTAACGGAAGGTTTCGAGTTCGAATGCAACCAAACACCGTCGAGTACAAAGGGGGCTGGCGCAAGTTAAATCTGTCGTGGCCTCAATTCTCCTCACGTTAGCGTGGTGTGGAAGTTTGGAGAGTGGGGGTGCCAGATCAGGTGTTGCCCCGTCGTCTGACCGTGGTTCAAAATTACGCGGTGTTGCCCTGGATCTTTCCCTTTGGGATTGATTCCGGACCGTCACCAATAGCCCATTGTGCTGCTCCAGTGTGACGTTAATTAAAATACCTACCTATCTGCTGGAATTTGTATTGCTCTTATTTTAATAATCTTGCGACTGTAGTAGCTCTACCGCTTTTGGGCCTTGCACAATAAAAGACGAAATCTGATCCATGTCATTTTTTATGTTAGAAGATAACTTCGCAAAAACCCCGATGTTCTCAAACTTCAGAAATATTCTTCAAATTAAATTTCTGAGTTGATACAAGTGAGATTCTCCACTTTCAGTCCTAAACTTCATGCTTTTATTGTTTTACTTTTATAATCTTGCGATTGGTGCATTTTGGACCATAAACCATTAAACCATAAATCCAATCCTTGTCAGTTTTAAGCTTAGAAGCGTCACAAGACCTAATCACGCTCTTCAGCTTCCTTAGATTATTGTAATGTGTAACATGAATCTTAAGACCATAGGCATCAAATTTTATATTAGCCTGGGAAGGTGTCGCACCATAAAAAAAAATTATAAACTCTTCGTCTGCCCTCTGACATGACAGGTTTTAATCCTCTGAAAATTCATAATCATGAAATTTCATGTTCTAAATAAATTTATTAGCTAAAATTTCGTTTTTGTAGTCTGATTTCTAGTGCCTCGGCGTTTTCTATTAGACTCTTATAGTCAAAATATCCCCGAAATTTCAGTTCTAGACAGTGCTTCCTCAACTTAATTAGAAACATGTGCCTGCTAGAAACACTTTAATTGATAAATGTGTTCTGGACCACTTTAACATGTTACTTAAATATTTGTACTGCGCTCCTTAAAATTATGATTCACAATTAATCTGTTTTTAAGTTAATCAATTTTACCTATTATGCCCCCGCTTTGTGCCTCAACGTTTTATTCTCCATCTTTTTTACCATACTATTCCAAAATTTGATGTAATAGGCTGTATCTAGTCAGCTAGTTTAGAAACACACACCAAGAAGCATTTGGTCTGAACCTCAAGAAAAAGGTACCCTTATAGTTTTACCGAGCCTCCAATATTATGACCCATATGTCACCCGTTTTTCCGTAAATCAATTTAGCGTATTATGTCCACCTTGACTAAACGTCTTCTCTTTTATCTTTTTTATACCAGAATATTCCAAAATTTGCCGTTACATGTTGTATTTTGTCAACTTATTTAGAAACACAGACCTTCAAGAAAGTTGATCTGGACAACTTGAACAAGCCGCCCTAATATTTTTACCGAGCCCCCAAAATTATGACCCATAATTCATCTGTTTTTCCGTAAATCAATTTAACCTCTTATGCCCCCAAAACGAATTCATAGAGCATTCCTGCCGAAAAGCCGTTTTTTTCCGGGCATTTTCTCCAGTGATTTCCAATAGCTGCCATTATCTCCTCGCTTTTTCCTTCCTTGCGGCCATTTGAGGCTGGGATAGCAGCTCTTTTTCCCTGCATTATCCGCGGCGTGTTAGTTGGACGAGTAATTGATTGAAGTAGTTTCCACCCTCCTGTTCTCTGCTACCTCTTTTCTGTTTTCTTTGGCGGCGTATTTCCGAGATCAGTTCCTGCCTGGAAATGGATTCGGACTACTTTAATGAAGATGGAATTGGGGAGGGCGCGGGAATCGAGAGCGGACTAAATAGTTAATGGCGGAAGCCGTGAATCGATTTATTTGCTTAAGCTCACATAAAGACACGGGAAGCGAAAGTTCTGCTAGGACTCTAAGGATTTATCCAACTTTTTATACCTGTAACAGTTAAAATTTAGCATTGGTCCAGAGTATAGGAAACAAGTGATTTTGTTCATGCTTGCTATGTCTGAAGGTCTTAGTTTTTAATGTTTGATTTCTAGACACCAATAACGAAGGTTGCTGAGGACTCACTGTCAGAATCTATTCAATTTTTTGTAATAGTAAAAATTTAGCATCAGACCAGAGTGTGCAACATAAAGTGCTTTTGCAAGTGTCTTCTGTTTGAAGCTCTTAGTGTGCAATGTTTGATTCTTAGATATAAACAAAGTAGGTTTACTAAATAGGATTACTGTGAGAATCTATCCGACTTTTTATAGTTGTAACGGTAGACGGCAAAATTTAACATTAGTCCAGAATTTTGTAAAAGAAGAAACAGTAAATGTATGTTTTCTGAGTTTGAAGCTCTTAGTTTACATTGTTTGATCCATAGATGCAATCAACGAACATTCTTCTGGGATTCACTGTAAGAATCTATCCAACTTCACATACTTTTAACAGCACAAACTATATTAGTCCATCACATGCAACAGAAAATTCATTTGTTCATGCGTTCTATGTATGAAGCTCTTAGTTTACACTTTTTTAATTCTAGATACGAATAAAGAAGGTTCTGCCAGGACTCATTGCAAAAATATAGACAAATTTTTATATTTGTAAAAGTAAAATTTAACATTAGTCCAGAATGTGCAACAAAAAATGCTTTTGTTCTTTTTATTGTGTTTGAAACTATTAGTTTACACGGTTTGATTCGCGTAGATATGTGTAATGAAGGTTCTGCTATTATCATTAGGTGAACCTATCCAACTTATCTTTTAGCAGCAGAAATTAACATTAGTACAGAGAGTGCAACATAAAAAGTTTTTGCTGAAATATAAAGTAGCCCATGATAAAAAATTCACAAGGTTCTATTATCCACATGAAAAGATTGTATTTGTTTTGTTTAGCTATCATATTAAAATATGCGCATCTACCTTCCACCACTGCCTATGTATGATATGGGGTAAAGTAATTCAAACCGTTAAACTAATGTTACTTTGAGTTGTAAATTCAAACCGTGCAATAGTCGAGAAGACAATATCTCTAAGTTTGGTGATTTGGAGAAGACGATTGTTACATGCTGCGTAAATAAATATCTGAGTTTTAATCTCTCAATCAACGGTCTATTAGGATTTGAAAATTATTCAATATAGCTAAATTATCCACGAAAGTTTTCAATACCAATTTCTATTTTTACTTTTATCGTTAGCGGTATTAATACCTACTAAATATCGGAGCACCAAACATATTATTTTTATAAAGACCTGCAGTGTTGAAACCTGTTCAGGATGTGTACTTATAAACCTAAAAAAATTAAATTTTATCTTTTAATTGGAATATAAATATTTTTCTCACAAAAATCATGAAAATAAAAAAGGCTAATAGCATTTGTAGATGCATGATTTCCTTACTGCTGTTCATTTAACCTTGGTCTTCCCAGCAAAATTACTATCTTCTAGCAACCTGTTGTGTTATGAAGGTATTAGCCACGATTAATGTATAAATTAATCTCGGAAATATGATCTTGGAAACATAAACAGATAAGGATAAAATAGTTATAAAATATCACAACTAAGGGTTGATAGGAAGGTAGTTGAATTCATACTGGAACAACACTACAGGTGACGGTCCTTGATCACTCCCGAAGGGAAAAGATCTAGGACAACACCTCGTAATTTTGAATCTCTGTCAGATGACGAGACCAACACTAAAACTGGCACCCACTCTCCAAACTTCCAAGCCACGCCAACGTGAGGAATTTTCTTATCACCAAGATTTAGCATGCAACTGCTCTTGCGTACACGACTGTCTTTGGTTGGATCGAGTTTCGAAGTCGCAAATCCGCGACTCTATCAACACAACCTTCTTTATCAATAGCTACTCTATCAACAGCTACCTTTCGATCTCGCAACCTTCGGTTGCTAATCAGCCACTCTATCAACTGAATTACCTTTTGAACTCACGAACCATGGTTTCTAATCAGCCAGTCTGGAATCAGGCAACTGAGCTACCACGGCGCTCACAACTAAGAAAACAGTTATTGATGTTCCTTAAAGGTAATCTTCAACAATCTGCATAACTGGGTTCCACCGGTTTTTAAACCGCACTGTTCATGAAAGTTCATACTGTTATCTAGAATTGTTAAGCATGATATTGACTACTCAGCATGCAACAACAGCCATCCCAAAATCACCAAACATGGATACATTACTTTCATTACTAGCATGGCTGAATAATAAACACGCAAAACACGAAAATATCAGTATGTTTGTCTTCGTATTCCATATTCATTAAGTATAGGAAGTTTCAAAACCATGTTTCGTTCTACCTTATAATGCAGTTAGAAGGATGTTAATTGAATCACAAAACTGCTACTCAATCACCGATACTTTGGAATCCGTTCTACTGTTACTACGTACATTATCAAATTAGCAATGATTTAGTAGCATTGATTGCTGAACTGTGAGGGTTAAGTAATATCAGTGAAGCCCGATGCTGGAACTGCGATGAGGGTCAAGTGATATGACTGAAACTGTGTATCGGTGATTCGGTATCAGTGAAATCTGGAACTGTGACTGAGGAGTATTGTTGATTTGGTTGGAGTGAAAGCTGGATTATTGGTGAATGGGATCGGTGGAGTGATGGATACCTGTATGGACTCTCTGAAGGAGTTTAATTATTTTTCTCTAGTGGTGATTTGGATTTTCAAACGGGTTATTGTGCACCTCCAAAGCGAACTGTCTCTATGATACATCAGTGCCACAAATTATGGTGATAAGCTTTCTTCGAAAGCGCTGATTAAATAAGTAAGATAGTAGAGAGTTAAATGCAAAGGTCAAATGAAAACGTTTTTAAAATTTGCTTTTTAAAATGAAAATTAACTTTTTGATGTCCAAAATTGGTTATTTCTATTTTATTTATTTTAGTTAAAACAGAAATCTTTCCTTATTATTAATTATCCTTTCCTTGTAAATTGTTTTATATAATTTGATGAACTGTTGTAAATAAAAAATTATGTATATATAAAATGTGATAAAGTTAAAATAGGTGCCTATAAAATATTTTATAAATTGAATTAGACTAAATCACTGGTCCATCGTATAACTATTTAATTTCCCTAGTGAATAGAGCAAGGACATGACTCTAAGCTGACATTTTTACACTGAAAAAAGTTTATTCTGTAAGACAAGTTACTCTAAAATCCGAAGATAAATTATGGGTACAAAAGGAAGAGTTTTAAAAGTGGGTAAAGGTAATGTGATTGAAATGAAACTAAGTAATTTTTAAAATATTCACCATTTTTCATATTATCAAAATGTTTGTAATACATGGTAACAATTCAATTAAAGAGAGCTCTATAGAACAACTAACTCTATTTCCAAACAAAACATTTTGTTTAAGTATGATAAGAAATCAATGAAATTGTGAAGATAATTTAAAAGAATAGGAAGGTTTGTCCCTTATCTTTGAATCCAGCTCTGCGTTTTGACGTATATTTCCTGGATAAGTACTTTATAATTCCCACTTTATTGTTTTACGAGTTTCTGCGCTCTCTAAAGTTGAATCTTAACCCTCCCGGTGGCTTGTATTCGAGTCGAAGATTGCCTTGTAGTTGTCAGCCTCTGACACCAAATATTTTGAGTTTTGTCTCTACGATGTATCTCGAGATAAAAATCTTCATAACAAAACTGTCCCTCGTCATAAACAAAACTGATCAGATCTTAATGGACCAAATATCTCGTCATTGACAAACTTGACCAGATCTTGATGGATAAAGTATCTCGTGGAAACCACTTGTAGGGTTAAAACGAAGCAGTTTTAGGGGGAAGAATCAACACAACTCAATTCTGAAATATCGTAATGTAAGTGCAATTTTTATGACTGAATGTTTTATTTTCAAAGCGTGCAATTTTATTGATTCAATAAAAAATTTCAATACTTAGTTTTTGGAATTTCCTGTCAGGCAACGTGTTTTTAAAAGACATAGAAATCTTAGACTTCATAGTTTTTCAAATAAATAATATACTTTCCAACAACTTATGAATTTCTGAGTACTATTAAAAATCTACCTCCTCATCTTGATTAATGTTTTATAAAAATTGTATAATTTATGAATAACAAATTTCTATGGGAGAGAAAATGTTGAAAAAGTTAAAACTTACGGGGAGAAAGGGAAATAATTTGGGAGGAAATGGGAAGTAAAGTAAAATTATGAAATGGGTTGAAGTTAGAAAGGATAATTGATATAATTTAAAAGCTAATTCCTTTTTAGGGGAGAGTGTTGCATAGAGTATGGGAATGTTAAGTCTGAGGGGTGGAAAGATACGGTTGGGAAGAGAAAAAGAGTATCCACATTAGTTTTTCTGAGAAAAAGGTTGTGGTAAGAAAGTATGGACTTAAAATTAAAAAAAGGCTAATATATACGTATATAGGTTGGAAATAAAAAATTTAATTGATTCTAAAAGGTAGGAACAAAGTGACATTATCTTAGATTAAATTGTAAAAAATTGTGGATAGTTAATTTATTAGGGGTGAAAAGAAAAAGTCGATTTCGAACTGGGTTTTGCAGGCGTAAGCATTGCCAATTCAGCTTTAGAAACAGCATCCTCCTGATTCAACAAGTGGTTAAAAGGTACTGAAGAGCCAACTAATGAGATTTAGTCACAGTTAAGCACAATCAAAATTAAGAATCAGAGATATTCTTCGGTAGCAGTCACAGTTAGAACTGTTACTATGAAATCACTGTTAGTAACATCACTACAGCAAATGTAAAAATCAAACTCTTTTTATGCTGATGCCTTGCTTTACCTAAAAGACAAATGTCAAACATTAGGGCTTAGAAACTTTCTTAAGGTAAAATAGTTCTCCCAATATTTTTATTTTGAAAATCAAGATATCTGAGAAGTTTTTCAATGAGATTATAAGGTAATTTTGTTATTTATTGATACATTAAATCTCAGATAAGCGACTTCAAGCATTAAATTTAAGATTATTCTATTCTATTCCCCAATGTTTCAGAAAGCAAAACTGTTGGTTCTTGCGTGCCTTTGGCAATAAAAACAGAAAAGCTTGATCAAAATCCATCCATAGTTTTAATTTAAATATAGTTAACAAACTCTAAGAATCTTTTCGTACAGACGCTTTTTGTTGAACATCTATGGATTCCTTGTTTCTATCTCCACGTTTTTGCCACATAGAAAATGAATACCAATAAAGGCAGGTAGGTAGAAAGTATTAACGCATCAATTGGAGCAACACAACTGGCAATTGGCGCTGTCCGGAATCAATCCTGAAAGTAAAGACACGAGGACAGCACCTCGTAATTTTGAATTCCGGTCAGATGACGAGGTCAATACCTGAGCAAGAACCCCACACTTCAAACTTCCACACCAAGCCAACGTGAGGACATTTAAGGCCACGAAAGATCTAACGTGAAACATCCCCCAAGTACTAGACGGTCTTTGGTTGGATCGAGTTTCGAACTCGTAACCCTCCGTTTGCTAATATCCATTAATCTTCCAACTGGGCTACTGCGGCCCACTTTTAATTTGTATATAGTACCTATTTGATCAAATTTGAGCTAAGAAAAATCAGAGTGAATAACACGATATATATATATATATATATGTATACATATATATATATATATATATATATATATATATATATATATATATATATATATTCATGTTTAATTTCTTTAACAAGAGTGGATGCAATTTACTGAAAGCTTTTATCACTAACAGTAAATAAGAAATACTTTATTGGAACCATAAGAGCGTTCCATTAGCCTTGGAGTAAATATTCTTCAGAAATAGACTAACCTGGCAAACCGAGTCTGTATTCAAGGTCTTATAACCGAGATTGTGTGATTGAATTCGAGTGCAAAATGTAAACCACTCAATCCACACTTACCATTTAGCAAACCGATACAATTTGAACGAGGACCTTTTCGATAGTGTTATCATGTATCAACCAACATTTCGCACTTTTCAAAGCGATGAAATCAACGATAGCTCTTTGAAATATTGTATAAAATCGATTACCCTCCATGAAAAGGGACTAGCTTCAGGACATGCAGGTTCCAGATCTTAGGTTACAGCCAGTGCAACTCTCTTTCCCTGGTTCAAACTGTGAATCTACACGTTATAATGAGCACTTTTTGATGTCAGTTGCACCTGAGAAACGAAAACTGCTGCTCTTTTTTATCAGAGAATAGAAATAGAAAGTGCCCCGTTCTTTTTCTATTTCCAAAGCCTTTTTGTCATGTTTCCGAGCACTTTCTATATCTTTTTCCCCCTTCTCGTTTTTTGAATCGTTCGTTTTATCAGCAATGGTGAGGAAAAAATGGGGCGAAGTGGTAAAAGATGTATATAAGACCGTCTTATGCCTTTGGCTGAAAGTTAATAAACTGCTACATGATTTTTTCCCCTCACAGTAGTTTTCGGAAACCATTTATCTATTTCGGCAATTTATTGATGGCTGTTGTGTATGTGCTAGTGTTAGTTCTCAAGCGCTATGGTTTATCGAAATGTCCATTCTTCGTCTTGAGTGGATAAGATATGGAAAAGGCATGACTTTTTTATGTGGATATTGATGAAATCTGCGTCATTATTCCTTACTCCCTAGATAATCTGGAAAATGATTCCAAGTAGAACAAGATATTACCAGAAATCTTATATGCCTATTTTAGTTTTTTTTAATTATTCGTTGATCGAAAATCCAAATTTTCTAGAAATATAAAGCAATCAATGGAACACTCTAAAGTTGAGAAACATGCATCATACATTTATACCAGAATACCAATTTTAGTTGTTCATAATATCGAGTAAATAGAAAATATTAAGTTGATACATTTTTGATAAAAGATAAAATAAGAGCCATACACACACGCACTCATATGTCTTGGTTAAAGGTTAACTTGATGACATTTTTGTGATTTTCTAAATGACATTTTCCACTTATAGACATTTATGGAAACCATTCTCTATTTCGGCCATTTATTAATAACTGTTGCGTGTGTACTAGTGTTAGTTCTCAAGAGCTGCGGTTTATCAAAATGTCCGTTCTCTTTCTTGAGTTTTCATGGGATAAGATATGACTTTTTGTCTTTTTTACATGGATGTTAGTGTTTAAGTTGTTCTCTATGTTTTGTAGCAACCATCTTCAACAGTAAACATTATGTTTGACATACTCAGAACATTTAATTTACATAAAGAACGTTTTCATTTTAAATTAAGACATTATGTGTGGATACCAATGTGACTTCTGAACTATTAAGTACTACTTGGTTGCGTGACTTTTCGACCACACTATGTATTTAGAGTATCTTTTGTAAGATGGACCTTACCAGTAAAAACATGTGAATATATGATATTACTTCCTATGTTACAAGCTATAGAGAAGGAATTAATGTTGCAATTAATTTGAAATATTTGGTCTTATTAATATGTATTTAAGGGATTAGAGTTCTGTAATATGTAGAATAAAGTTTAATTTCTTAGAAATAGATTGTTATAACATAATGTATGTTTCACGAGTTTCGTTATTAATAAAAGTAATTTTCTTCCGAAAGAAACATTTATCTTCCTCGCTACATTGCTTTGTAACTTCTAGGCTCAGCATACTTTTTTAACCCTCCTGGTGGTTATATTCGCATCGAAAACTACCCTATAGTGGTCGTGTCTGATACAAAAACCTGTTCCAAATTATCAGCAGTTCTAGATAAGGGACAATTTGTTTTTCCTATTTGGATCTTAATTTCTCCTTGGAGACGACGAAGTATTTCATCATTAGCAAAACCGACCACATCATGATGGACGAGATATCTCGTTATTAGAAAAATTGGACAGATCTTGGTGGATCTCGTCGAAGCCACTTGAAGGGTTAATAATGATTCAATGCTAAAATTGCGATTGAAGGAATGATAAATGTATTATCTTAGTTAAATAACATGAACTATACTTTACGTAATTTAATCCTTTGAGTCGAAATTTCCACGATAAGCTCTATTGCTTTTACATAAGAACATATATTATGACTAAATAGCCACATGTATTATTTGAAAGAATCCATGAAAAGATGTGATTTGCAAAGAACTCTAAACCCGGTTAAAAATCATGCAGAGCAAACAGCAAGTTGCATGGTAGAATAATAATATGTGTATGACATTCAGTGGGTAAATTCGGAATCTATTCTATTTTACACCTAACTTAATTCTTACTAAAATATTGCTAATGCTTAAAATAATAAACTTTTCACCTATTTAAAACTGCTATTGTTTTGTAAAGGCACTCATAATATAGTCCACTAAAGAATGTATGACACTTGAACAAAGAAATTGAGCTAAAGCTGAGATAGTTTACATAAACCCATCAAAACAATGTAACCTCAAAACTAACGATTATCGTATTCAAATTTTTAAGTTTTTTCATATTTACGAAATTGTCTTTTGCTGAAAATTTGAATAAAAATTCTCTTGTAAAATCTTACCGCAGCGCTTTTGAATCCAAAAGTCAATTTGGGAACCAGTCTCTAATTCCTAAAAACCACTATTTCATTCCAGTTTTTTTCAAACTCATTCTTTTGGTAAAGGAGAACGTTTCGTTGTGTGTGTTATCACCTAACTTAAATCTTACAAAAAATATTGAAATTGCCTAAAATAATCAGCTTTTTACCAATCTAAACGTGCTAATACTATTTAAAGATGAAATTTGTTGTTACTGCTAATATTACTAAAGCATGTATGACACTTTAACTAAGAAATTAAGCCAAGGACAAGGTAATGCCTTCAAATTTACATAAACACGTCTAAACAATGTAATCTCAAAACTAACGATACCCGTATTCAAACTTAAAACAATTTTTTTCATATTTACTAAACCGTCTTTTGTTGAAAATTTGAATAAGCATTCTCTTATAAAATCTTCGTGCGGCGCTTTTAAATCCAAAAGTCAATTTGGGAGCCAGTCCCTAATTCCTAAAAACCGCTATTTCCTTCCAGTCTTTTTTCTATGCCTTCCTTCGCCGAAGGAGAGCGCTTTGTTGTAGGCTAGGTAGATTAATGCTCCAAGCCGAGGGTGAAAAACGTTTTAATTTTCTTTCCCAGCGTAATGACTAACCATTGTTAGACGCTTTTGTGAAAAATTTGCGAGTTTTAACGGTTATCGCCACTTAAAGCGAACTGAAACAGCTCTGTGTGTGTGCTCAGGTTTAAATTAATGATACTGCAATATATTCATCACTTTTAAATCATTGTTGCAAATCCGGTTTAATTTTACACCGTGCTTTTTTGTTTTTTGTTGGTGTAATAGATGAAGCGTCCATGGGAAGTGATTTAGGGTGCTTCTGTTTTATTAGGAAGCACATACATAATGTTTAATTACTATAAGCAAAAACCGTTGCCCTCTCGGCATGTTTTGAGGGAATAAATTCTTTACACGAAGAGTTCAACACATTAAGGTGCTAACATGAAGAATTGTAGGATGCTCGGAAATCTTTTTGCTGCTTTTTTACTGCTGCCATAACTCAAAAGGAGATTGGATGTTGTGGTGTGCACAGTCGTAGAAGTTGGACCTCGTGCTGTACCTTGATTTAATTTATTTAGTTCTTTTTTAGGTGAGTGTGTGAAAATTTATTCTACACAGTGCTATTTACGAGTTTTCACACTTTAAGCTAGATTATCTTCTAAAATAATCAGATTCTAAAATTTACGAGCCTGAGATTGTTATTAAAAACTGAAACTAAAGCAGACAATACTCATACTCTAAGTTCATGGAATTAATTTTATACATAATTGTAATTGCAAAATTATTGCAATGGGCATGGGGAACAGGCTACTTTTCTGGAGTTTAAAACTGTAGCAAACAGATAAAATTTAGTATTTTTACGTAACATGTCATGTAGAGTATCATCAAAAACATTTCTGGTATTATCATAATGAGACAGTTTTATGAAGCTACATTTTATTTCTATTTATTAGTATAATTTATAAACAGTTTACTCTGATACCATAGTTTATATTCGTCATAATTGTAAAGACAAATATCTCGTACTGTATCTTTATATGATTCTATAGATGAGTGTGAAAATTTATTATAAGCATTGTTATTTATATTAGTTTCCACACCTTTAATCAGACTATTTTTCTTCAGATAAAATAGTTCAATTCTAATATGTATAAGCCTGATATAATTATAAAAAAACTACGATTTACTTCTCTCTCTGGTCTTCCATTTCTGGAGTGCTTGAACTTCTCGACCGATTTGCATCATGCCTGCTGAAACAAAAATTTTCCAACCATTGACTTGAATTATAAGTAGACTGAGTATTGCTATTGAGAGGAGCTTCAAAAAACTAGTAACGTGACTGTGCTGTGAGCAATTGACTTGATTAGCCAATTTGGTATCTTATCGCCTCGTTTGGCGATGTAACATCTTAAGACAGTGTAGGTGTGTGAATCCGCATTTCTATAGAATGGCGACAAAAGTGTTAAACTCGCAAAAATCTACTACTATTCGATGATCAATCAACGGGTTAATCAGAAAATGAATCAAGGGATGGGCGTTAAATGTTAAATCTGCCGTGGCCTCAAATGTCCTCGTTTTGGTATGGTGTGGATGTTTGAAGAGTGGGGTACCGTCTCAGGTGATGACCTCGTCATCTGAACGTGGTTCAAAATCACGAGGCGGGATTGATCCTGATGGGAAAGATCCAAGTCACTATCGCCAGTAGCCCGTTGTATTGCTCCAGTGCGACGTTAATTAATTACCTACCTACCTTAAAGTTATTTCTATTATCAACAATTTTTTGCTGCTTTGTGATGCTTTTTTGTACACCAGGCAACCGTATATTCAATAGATTTACATTACTAATGTGGTGTTGAAAACTAATAAAAAATTATATTTTCTTATGAAAAATTTCGTTACATAACTGATGTAAAGTTCCTGTTTTAAGTTTTCGGTTTGATCTTTCGGAAAAATAAACGAAAAAATCTTTGAACGGATGCGTATTTCTTTTTCTCATATATGATCTCTATTACCATCTATGAATGGTATGGCAAGAATTTGTATTTTAAAAATTACAAGAAATCCATGGCTACTAGACCAATGGATTACAATTTCTTCAACTCAAAACAGAAAACGATATTACAAATGCCATTCTAATTCAAGATTCAAAAGGGAGAGACGGTAAGTCTTGTTACAACAAGAGGTACAAAAAGTGGTTGAGAAAATCGAACTATCCATTCTTATTAGGACAAGGGTCCGGAAAGTCATTCAACACACTCTTTTACTCTTAATGGTAAAGAATGGTCAACCAATCTGAAGGCCAATTGACCAATGGCTATTAATCTTCACTAGAAACGAAACGGAAGCAGCGCTAGGTGTACTTGTACAAATAAAAACCAATGTATTTCTCTTTGTTTGAAGATTGTTAGGCTCCCCCTCACTTAACTGACTCCATGCTGCTTTCTCTAACAGGTCTGGACTATCCTATATTTCAAATGAACACGGTGGAGCTTGAAAAGTGTTAGGGAAAATTTTGTACTAGGTAAGATTGGATATTTATAAGTACACCAAGGGAAAAGATTGAAGACATCTATACCCTACATAAAATTGTATGTACTGAATTCTTCCGTTATTATACGCTCATTATATCTATACTTTAATAACTGATGTCAAAACTGAAAGGGTATTTGAAAAATAGCCACAGACAGGATTTCGATGGTATTATAGTATATGTTACCGTGAAAGACCGAAATTAGAGAACGTCAATATTCTCCGGTGAATGTCGACACGCACATAAAAATACGTTGGTGAAAGACCGAATATTTGGTTATATTCTTATACATTCTGACCATCACTGGTGTATGTCGACAAGCACAGATAAGCTCTGGTGGGGGTCGAAACGAGAAGCCGAGAAGGCGGATGAGGCCACAGCCAGAGAGGCCTCTCCGCCTTCAGTTTAAGTTGTTGCAATAAATAAGATTGTATAACGTTAATCACATAATTTATGTGTAAGTTAATTATTAATTGGTATTATTTTCTTTTCTCATTTAGATTGTACTGTTCGTTTTAGGTTCAACAGTTTATTTACATGTGCTGTTCCTTAAGCTTTCTTCTATTTTGAGATATATCATAATAGATTTTAATAATAAAGGTATGATTTTAAAAGTTGCATTTTTGTCTTAACGTAACTAAAATATTTTTTTCGACATTCACCATCAGTGCATGCTGAATGTCGACATTTGCCGGTGTAAGTGAGAAATACTGATATTTAGCAAATATTTCGGACATACACCAAGCGACTATGTGAATCTGACATTCACCGGAGAATATCGACATCTGCCATATATCGGTCTTTCACAGTAATATAATGCATAGTTAAAGCAAATATTCAAGAACATCATTTATGAAACAGCATCAGTAAAAAAATTACGGATATCACGGATATTTGTAACACATAGTTAACCAAATTTCAAGAGTATAAAACATGAAACTCCAGGTATATTCAGACTTATTTCTGCTTTTCTCGACATTTTGCACCAATTAAAAGTTATAAATTTAATAACAATAATGATTTTCCCATAGTTTCTTAAAAACTGATTTAATAAACTATGGCAAGTCATGACACAATGAGTTTATCCACTGCACTAAAACCCTATAAATTGTAAACAGGGCAGGTTCAGTTTTCATAATTTCCTTTTTGTGTATTTCTCTTTTCGGTGTCAGTAAAATTTTCCTCCCGTGTGTATGTCCATTACTTGGCGTTGTCTGTCTTGTGTTTGGCACAGCCTGGACAAATATGGCTCTTACACTACACATCCCAACCAACCATAATAAACATGATCTGACAGCAATTATACTTCTGTCACTTTCAATCTTATTAATTAAATAATAATTGAAATTCGACTCAATTGCTTTTAGAAAATAACTCAAAAGAAAATATATTTTTAGAACATTTTCTATCACAATTTCAAAAAAAAATTTATATTTCCTTAAAAATCTTTACTCTTTCTATTTGAAATTTTGAGAACTTTATTTAATGTAATAAATTAATGGTGAACAAATAATTCATTAAATCATTCTCCTACACTGATGATGCATTAATTTGCATATTTCATTTCAAAATAGTTTCATGAATGCATTAAGTAACAGTTTATATAAAAAATATTTGCATTTTTATTTCCCTCTTTTTAATCCATCCTTTATTTCTAATCTCCTGAGAAATGATTGTATACACGAATGAATTTAAGAATGAATAAGATATGACTACATTTTGTCTTCATTACTTAAGCAATTCAATGACTAAAACATTTGAAGTTTCATTGAACGTCGTGTTATTTTTGGTATTTACAAAAGTGACAAAAAAGTATCTTTCAAATATTTAATTCTTACCCATTCGGAAAATGTAATACTTCAGTGAATACATTTATTTATGGTCCAAAGCACATAAAAAGGTATTTCAAACAGATTCATTATAACTACAAAATTCAAAATTAACAACTCCGAGCTTCACTCGAGATTCCATTTGGAAGGAATAAATAAAAAAGACGAGCAAAGAGTAATTTTCATTATTCAATTTTCGAAAGGAAGGTAAAAGTGAACAAACACAAATACGTTAAATTGTATTTCGAGAACTGCTTTCAACAGCGTAAAATTCGAAGCAGGCAATTCATTACAGACAATCGCTGCTTCCACTCTAATTCAATTACTAAAAAATAATAGGACAATCTTTTGTTAAACTCAAAGAGATAATAAGGGCTCTCACATAACAACGCTGTAAGTTCTTTTCGTTAGCTCTCAGTTCTTTCAAGTAAAGCACTTTTAATAACGGCCCTTGAACCACTAATTTATGCCACTTTTAGAGAAATTCCTTTTTTTGTGGACTCTCAGAAGCGGCAGTGAGAATATATTTGCCCAGCGTTCATTAAATGCTCAAAAACTCAGATAAAAATGCTCCGGAATAATACAATGCAAGAATTCGTTATCGCAACTGTACGTGCAACTGGAGATGAAGCAAGGGCAGCTGAAAAAAAATCAGGCGTTTTACTTCTTATATTAATAACATTTACTGTTTCGCTTGAATGCTTTCGTTTTGTTTATTGAGAATATTTTCATTTGTGCTGCGCGCTCTAACGAATCTATTTGAATATATTTCGAGTTTTCTTTGCTCTTAATGTAACGCGTAAAAAGGTTAAATTGGCTGCTGCATATTTTAGAGGAAAATGAGCAATATTCTTTCCCAGTTTTCTTTGCTTTTCTCCTTCCCTTCTTAATTGGCTTATTAAATTATTTTAAGGAAACAGCAATTCAACCATCGTGTTTATAACCCCGGGCTACAAGTATAAACTAGGCATAAGAAGAGGAGCGATCATTAAGCACAGTAGAATAATTTACAAGCAGACGCTTTTTCTGATTGCAAATATTGTAGGAAATGTTAATAAAACTTATTAACTGTTAATTACAACGAATCATTAGATTGTAAAATGGTTAATTTGTGAGATAATTTTTTGCATCCACACTAGTTATATTCATAATTATTTTGGTTGATTTTTCCCGACTTATTTACCAAAGATTACAAAATAGTTCATATTATATTTCAAGGATGTTCTATGATATTTAAATTTGATGCAATTGCAAAAAATATTTAAATATTTGCAGGCAAATATCTGTGTAGACGGATATTTAATAGAATTGCAAAATAGAGCAATATTCTACTGCAAATATTATACTAGCTTGCGTTTTCTTGCTGCTGACTGATTTTTACTCTAAATGATTTAATGTCCCCGGTATCCCAGTTGGAAGAGCAATGGATTAGCAATATGAGGGTTGCAAGTTCAGAACTCGGTTCAGCCAAAGACCGCCGAGAACACGTGGCGAGTCGTGACCTCAAATGTCCTCACGTTGGTGAGGTGTGGAAATTTGGAGAGTGGGGTGCCACCTCAGATGTTGACCTCATCATTTGACCGTTGTTCAAAATTACGAGAGGCGTTTCCTTGGTTCTTTCTCTTAAGGATTGATCCCGGGCCGTCGCCAATAATGCGATGTGTTGTTTCAGTGCGACTTTAATTAACTACCTACCTAAACTATTTTACTTTAGTTTTCACTTTTTAAGTTACTTTATTAATTATATGGTTAATAACAAATTTATTCATCCGTTCCTTCACCTTGTTCGTCATCTGACCATGGTTTAAAATTACGCAGTGTTGTCCTTGATCTTTCCCTTCGGGTTTGATCCCGGACCGTTGCCAATAACACAGTGTGATGCTCCAGTACGACATTAATTAAAATACCTACCTACCTTCACCTTGTATGATTTTCATATCGCGGCTTCATAGTTTATACTTAGTGATATATTCTATGAAATAAAGGTTTCTTTAACAATAGTTATTGAATAATGTATATTAGTTGAATATTGTATTATTAGTTTAAATACACGCGTCATTAAAATGGGAAAATAATTATCTGTTTTTCATGTTTATCCTCTGTATTTGTAATATGTGTGGCTTTTAGATATTAACTTACAACTATTTGAATAACTGCTTCATGTAACGCTTCTCGATATTATAATTGCATTACAAACCGAAATTTTAAAGATGCCAAAACAGAGTTTTGATCCAAGACATGAAATAAACTCTTAAAATATTAGCTTTTAATGGTAATTTAAATGAAAGTAAATGAAAGCCATCACCCCAAAACGTTACATTTGGCTGTCATCAGGAATGAACACATTTTGTCTCGTTTTGTTTTTCTGCATTCAAAGGTCAACTACGATTTCCACAGTTTATTCCATCTTGCAATGTTCATCTTTTATTCGTTAGTCAAAACCTGAATTCCATATGTATCCTCTTCTACATGCAAATAAGGAATATTACGTTTGAATAGAAATTCCAGTATATTCCCTAAATAAATGCAAATGAGTAAATATATTATCTCGAATATTATAAGTAATTCATATGCGTGTATAACCTTCTGAATAATCTTTCATCACTAATAAAACGGAAACCTAACAACGCGTATAAATAGTTAGGGTTGAATGCTCAATATGGAAAACATTGATGTTTATTAGGAAATATACTTTGGTTTTAGCAATGCGATTGAGAAATCGCAAAATATTCAATTCGTTTCCTTTCGAGTTTTGTTTGTGAAGATCTGATCATAAGGAAAGACCATCGTAAAAAAATTAAGATAAAATTTTCGATGAATAGTAGAATATATTACCAATAATTACAGAATGTATCAGAAATACCACTTAATTAAGTCATTTTTATAATTTTCATTCCCGGTAGTATTGAAACTATTTCCTATTTTGAAAGTTAATATTTAATTGCAATCTTAAACTTTATAAGGTGCTAGAGTGAATGGGACCTTAGATATGAATGAATTTCATTTTGTGTTGATTTGAGTATTATACTATTGATTGCAATAGAATGTGTAAATTATATTTAACAATAAAAAATGTTTTAAACACCAAAAGGATAAATTTAGGTAGATATAGGTGACTTCCTATATTAAAAGGCGCCACAAATCCTATCTCATTCGGTTTGCGATTTACAAGTTATTAAATTATAAAATATTTATAAAAAGAACTTCGACATTGACAGAGACGTTGATAGAAGCAAACAAATATATAGAATTATAAAAGCAACTAGAGCTCGTTACAGATGCGCAATTGCAATAGTTATATACTTTTTAATTCCCTCGTTCTAAGCGAAGGTTATGGTGACTGACATTAAAACACATGTCAACTTATAAAATTGTTTTTATAAATATTTATACACGAAATGTTTCAGAAATGTATTGCACATAACATTTAATCAATAAAAAGTGCATTTCAAAAATCGTCTAAGCAAGTCTTACTAAAAGCATGAATTATTTTATAGATGTTTGGAAGCAGTTTAATAAACTGAGATGAATTTGTTTACATATTTTTAATTTAACAGAAAGTATCCAATTTAAGTTTCAAAAACAGAAATTCCAACTTTCCGATAATTTTCTATGAAATAATATTGTCTAATGTTTTCTGATGATGGAGTATGGTGTCTCCTTGTGGTACTCTCTGTGTAACTATAACTACTACAACTCTATCCATTCATACCAACAGATCTTTAAAATGTGCTCCGCCATCTTTATGACTAAAATCAGCCTATTGCGTAACGCGCCTAAAGTTTACTTTAGTAAACTTTTAACTTGGAAACGTAAACTGTAATGTGAAGAAATATTTAGTGGTTAGAAGTTTGAAATGCTTTTGATCATCTGGAATCGGTTGGGTAAACTGTAAATCAGAACTTACAATTTATGGATCTATCATTGTATCTATTACAATGAAAATACATAGCATCACTATTGGTTGCTTGTAGTCATTGGATGCTATTAGACGACTTGAAATAGATCTTAAGTTCATGTTTATTATCCACGCTTTTATGAAACAAACATTGAAAGGAATACTTTTGATCATATGGACCCAGTTTCGTGAAAATGGTAAATAAGTGCTTACAATTTGTGGATCTACCTTTTGATTTTTTTTCATTTTGTATTTATTTGATAGCTGTTAGAAGATATAAAATTTATTTTCAGTTCATGCTTATTGTCTATTATGTGTAAAAATACTTCGAAAAGAATGTTTTTGATCACCTGAACCCAGTTCGGTGAAAACGTTAAATCAATGCTTACAATTAATAGATCCTCTTACTTATCCTCCTTAATTAAAAGATACCTCTTGATCTGTTACTTATTACAAATTATTATTACTTATTGCAAAACTACCTTTAAGGAATAGACCCTGGAATTAATTCGTGTGATGGCCTTTAAGTTAACAAAAATTCAAGAACAATCGGTCGTGTTTCACTGGTTTGTAAAAAAATCAGTGGAACACTGCTCCATGTTAAATCAATGATAACATTGAAACCGCATTTTATCGTTAAACATAATGGAAAGACAATAGGGAGAAATCAAGTTACCCCTTTCTTTCTGTTGTACTTGTAAGAGAAACGCAGCACGCCTTAACTCTATGGAAAAATAAACGAATTTAGGAGGAGGCTTTTATTCAGTGTACAAAAAAGACACCAAAAGCATTTACGGTAGCTTCCTTCAAAGAACAATATTTACTTACAAATCGGCAAATTGCAGATGTGTTTTGTTTATTTTTAACGTCGCCGTCTAGAGAGAGTCGAACAAAAGAAATTAGAAAAAACAACACGGGACTTTAAGCAAAACCAACTGCCAAAGAGAAGGACGGGATTTCTTAGGATATTTTTTCCTTGCAGGGTTCCTTTGTTTCCCTCCTCCTGTCTTCACTTTTCTCAGAGGAATTGTGGTAAACACAACAGCAGGGGAGAAGAGAGAAAAAGCACTTACTTTAATTAGATTTCAGATGGATTGATGTTGAAGAATAAAAAATGAGGACAGGAACTTACCTAAAATTAAAGGAACAGAAAGGGGAAAAAATCAGAAAAAACACAATCAGGCTGGTGTAAGATAGATCATTGCATACAATAGATACTGCACACTCATAAAAAGCGAGATATTAATTAAAATGGACAATCATCGATGCAGATTTTTCCGATAGATGTTGTTAAATGTCTTTTGGAACGCTGGATTTTTGTTGTGTGTTCATGGGTGGGAAAAAAATTCTCTCACAATTGAGTTTGAAATTCCTTTATAAACTTATTTTACATTTTTGTTCGATGAAATGTTTGAAAAACTATTTTTGATATTAGCTTTGGGATAAACAAACCTTTGGGTTTTTTTCGGGTGTTTTTGTTATTGTTTTTGTGTTAACATCGGTTCCGGTGTCTTAAATTGCTTTCTCAATTTAATTAAGTGTTGGTATCATGAGGTTATGAATTTTTAAGCATTGATTTTTTGCAAAGTTTAAATGTTTGTGTACGTATTTTTTTTATTTTCTCAAGTCGTGTTCTTAAAATCAAAATTAGTTAGGGACTTAATATGTTGTTTTCATTTGTCAAACATAGTCTCAGCTCATAATTTTGTCTCTGGTATCCCAATAGAATTAGAAGTTTAAAGCCTGTTAGGAATATAGGCCCTAGCAAACTAAGAGGTGATACTTCTGCATGCTGGAATTTGAATTTTCGAAAATTGTGCATTTCCTGGAGGAATATATTTTAATTCTCTCCAGGTGTGCTACAAAGCAAACATATCCAGATATGAGCCTACTTTGAAAAGTGTCACAGATTCTTTTCTTGATTTCTTTCTGTTGTCCTGTCACATGATTTTTGTATGGCTCAATTCCTTATTTGTAAGGGAATTAATATGTATTTAGTTTCATATGCGTGGAGAATTTATTTACCCACCACTACAATAATTAACATACAATGAGAGGGTTTTTCAATGCAGACAAACTACAGGGAAGACAAAACATCTCCGGTTAAGTACTGATTTGGTTTAAAGCCGTTTTAAAGGAGTCTGGAGCATATTTTTAACGTAAATGACCTGAAAATGCATTCGTATAAAATGCAGTTACAAAAACACTAGCGCCCTCTGTATTTAACTTTACAGAAAATCTTTCATGGATGTAACTGAATTGAATCCTAATGTGGTTTACTGGATATTTTCATGTGTGGAATTGATGTGAACGTCCAGAAGCTAATTGTTGTGACTCGACTGAGGCATGTAATTTATTGGAAGTAACAATTCGTAATACCAGAATTACAAACAATTCTGGTTGATATTTTTGATTAATTTTATTTAATTTTAAGGTATGAAATACATATAGTCATTGTAAATGGAATTATGAATTAAATCAGGTATGAAATGTAAGTAAAGGTACTGCTATCAATAGATATTAGCAATTAAGAAATTAATGCAGATGCTATGCGCGGGTCTATAAGTTAAGCTAATCTGATGTAGTTTTTGTTCTTGTCTAGGAGAACCTTCTTCGAAACAAAATGTTCTTGTGAAGCTAAAAACTATACTAAACTATATTTTGTATATTCGAACTGGCGAGAAATAGAGATTACGAAGAGATCTAACCTTCCGATGTACTCCAAACTATTTCGTAGGTATTCGGATGCTTTTTGATGTAATTATAGTCATAATTTATTAATTGATGCTGACATTGCACCTTTTATAAATAACTGATACTTTTTTAAAGGATTATCTTAAAATGTAACATACTTCTAGTGCAAACGGATATTATTTAAAAATGTTACAATGCATATTTTGGGAAGAAAAGTGAACAGAATTGTTTGACTTTTGACGTGTCAGTGACGAGCCTCGACGGCAGCTTGTTAAGTCACATCCGTCGGATTTCTTCCAAACTCGAAATATGGACTAAGCCCCTTCTCTAAACTTTTTAAAGAAGTTTTAACTTAATAACCTAAGAATTTCTCCCCGTGTTGACTTATATTTTCTTTCACGGTGCATTAGCTCAATCCTTGGAAAGTCTACCGCGTGTGTTCTTTCCTCCATGGCAAGAGAGCTTCCCCAGCGAACAAAAGTGAATGGGCTACGTAGCGAGGAAAAGAATTCAAAGAAATGTTCTTTATGTCGATTTTTATGATTTGTTGCGCCCTGCTAGATATGCATAAATATCGAATATAAGAACTATTTTTTGATTCGGGGAATATATAGCAGTATAGAATTTTGATTACCCTGACTTTTTGATGTTTTAGGAGAGATATATTTTTTCTGTCCTACTTAGGAAGGATGGATTTCCGTTCCATTGAAATTTGTTTGGATGAATACAGAATGAGGGCTGAAGCAGGTCTACTTTTTCAACTTATGTGCAGACTTTTCCCTCTCTCTTCCATATCTGTTCATTCAGATTAAATTTATGGGGAAATTTACTTACCCCTTAAAAAAATTAAGGTGCAATAACTTAATGTATGAGGCAGAGTGTAGCAGATCTCTATCGAGGATTCCTCAACAAAAACGCCACGGCGGATGAAGCACCAGAGTTTTTAACTCTTTAATGTAGCTCATAGCCATCGAAATGCTTATTTCTCAAAATTCAATACAACAATAAAATAGCCAAGAGTAACATTCAAATTATCCTTTTTAATAGTACTTTAAACAACTAGATTACAACACTATAACAGGACAGCGCTTCTTTGCTACTCATCTGTCAAACTAGAGATTTAGGCCCCTGTAGAGCCATGGGCTCTATCAAATTCAACTGCAACAGATCTCTACCTTACGGAACCGTGTTCCATGTTGAAGAGTAGACAATTGTCATTGCAAATTACTTCTCGAATCTACCCCTCTTTTTCTATCGCAAATTCAATCCACGTTAGTACTCAACCTCCAGAATGGAATGTATACTCAGTTGACTACAGAAGATCACAGTAAGAGAGTCTATTTGATCGCAAATATTTCTTGTGCCACCAGAATTTGGAAGCACATATGTAATAATATGTTAATAGCGGCACAGAAAATCAGTTAACAGATGGTAATTACTATCCAATTCATCATCTGCTAAATTTTAAGTGATCAATTCTGGATTCAATTTGATTGGATTCAGACGCGATTTTTTCTCAATTAGACAGCATACAATACTATGTAGGTAAGTAGTTAATTAACGTCGAACTGGAGCGACACAACGGGCTATTGGCGACGGTCCAGGATCAATCCCAAAGGGAAAGAACCAAGGAAACGCCTTTCGTAATTTTGAACCACGGTCTGATGATGAAGTGAACACCTGAGCTGGCACCCCCTCTCCAAACTTCCACACCTCCCCAACGTGAGAACAGTTGTGGCCACGAGAGATTTAACGCGCTCCAGCTCCCCTGCACACGAAGGTCTTTGGCTGGACCGAGTTTCGAACTCGTGACCCTCCGGTTGCTAATCCGCTGCTTTTCCAACTAGGCTACCATGGCTCTCATACAATAAAATGAAAGCAGAACAGTAGGTATGTACTTTAGAGTAATGTGTTTAAACTCATTGGCTAGTACAAATTCAAGATATTAGAGAAAAGAGAGAATGAGTGAGAGAGGTAGATTGAAGCCTTTGGTTGTGAGCTTGATCCTCTCATCTGCTGAAGTCAGGCTGGATGCATGAAGGTGCCTAGTATCTTATAGTCAGTAATTAGACGTGGGTCATGTTCCAAAAAGACCTCGACCCTCACTGTTTACAGTCCCTTGAACTGAGAACACTATGTCCAACTTGAATAGAAATATCTCCTGGCCTAACTAACCTGATGAAACTAATTGAATCGCGTTGACACCAAATTGGGGCCTTAAACTAGGTTTGAAATTTAGATCTTAATTCGCCATTCGAACACCACTATCGAATAACCGCTTGTGCTTTAAAATCATTTAAAATTTTAGGTTTACATAATTAAATATATTTAAAATAATTAACTTCCTAAATATGAATACAAAAATTGTATTGTTTGAAAAATATTCTATTTTTTAAATTCGCGCTTTTGATAACACCGCATTTATTATCTGAAGAAGCAGAATAAATGCAATTTAAACAGTAGGAATTAAAATCATCAAATTCAAACAGATAAAAGAGTAAAGACACGGTAAAGGTAATTTAGTTATATTGCTTTTCACATAATGATTTATGCAAGCGCAGAGCCAAGGAAAACGATTTTTTCATTCATAATTTATTCTCATAGGCTCCTGTAATCGACTCTGTACTTTTAACTCATTCCGGTAATAATATAGTCAAAACATAAAAAAGAGTAAAGTAAATATTTAAATAGACAAATGAAAAAAATGCTCGGAAATGTGAAATTTAATTAGTAGTTTACTGGTATCGACTAATTTCTTAGTTTAATTCATTATAATTATAAATATCGCAATGATTCTCATTCCTGTCGAGTCATTTCTTTTGCTTCCTGCAAACAACTAATCTTATTTGTATTACTGATTTTTAAAATGTGCTACCCGAATTAGCTGTTGATTTTACATATGAAATCAAGCGAAAGGTCTTCGATAAACAATACTGATCAACAATATTTTAATTGAATCATTGGTAGTTTTTTTATTACAATGCTGAAAAATAAGTGAAAGATTTTTTTATATAAGTTTGTGTATTCGAGTAGTATAACTTTACGAGTATTTAACGCTAAATTTTCTTTTTTCAATATTTTGAAGAGTACCTTTTGTTAATACACATCGTCCCCAAATAAGAATTTTTCAAAACTCAAACTAATGCACATAAACCTTGTATGAAGATGATATCTACGTGAATAAGTAATGTAAAACGCGTTTGCTTTATACTCAAGCATCGTAATTCTAATTGCATTCGCATATTTCCACAATTCAAGTCAATGTAATGAGAATTGCTTTTTACTCTGTTTTTAATAATTTTGATGTGACAGTATTCTATAAATGAGATATGAAATGAAACTAGACATGTTTTTGGAATACTTTGAATAATTCTCACTATAGGAGTTATATAAAATTAATACAGACAAAACACTCTTAAAGAATTGAAAATATTTTTTATGTAAATGTTGTATCTTAAAACATGAATTAGCCATTTTTGTTAAAAAAGATAATTCCATGTTTCAGCTCTAGACAGTATTGCAATTAATTTTCATTAACCTTGCTTGATTGGTAGGTTATGGTATTTAAGTAACGTAGCACTGGAGCAACACAACGGGCTATTGGCAACAGTCCGGGATCAAACCCGAAGGGAAACGTCAGAGGAAAACACCACGTAATTTCGAACCACGGTCAGGTGACGAGGTCACTCCTGAGCTGGCACCCCACTCGCCAAACTACCACACTACGCCAATCCAACCTTAGAAGGAAATTATCGTTAAATTTCAATCCTTTGCGGTTACGTTTACGTAGATGCAATTCAAAATTCTCCCAGTTAGCTCACCGGTAAATGATTTTCAACGCTTAACTAGTAATAGTTAAAGCTCGTGAGATGGAGCATATGATCCCGAGGAAGGGAAGTTTAGATTTTCACGTACTACCATTTCAAGGGTATACTACAAGAATTCTAACAAACCTGTAACATACGAAGCAGTGTCTACGTAGAATGTCTCTGGATGAACGTGATCAGCGTCTGCTGACAAGAATCGTCTCACGTGGTAAGCATGCTACACTGACTCAGATAACATCGGACTTTAACTTTGAGAAAACGGATGTCATTAAATTAATAAAAATTTCACATCATGTAACTACACCAACTTTATCAAATGTGATTGCTATATCTTAAAACCCAAGAATTTAAGTATTTTTTATTACAAAGAGCATTAAACACACATATTCCAGCTTTTACAGTATTGCAACTAATATCCATCAAGCTCAAGGTGTCGGTAAATTGCACTTCTCTGAGACAACATTTATATAAGAGCACTTAGAAATTCTTTCAGTCAGACAGAAAAATATCCCTCTACTTAAAAAAACTTCAAAATTATTAAGAAAACCAGGACATAACTAAACATCAGGCCTAGGGAATCATGGAAAATCTTCAATAATCACAGTACAATATATATAGTTTTCACCACACCAAAGGCGCGTATCTGCAAAATTGACGTTTCTACAAAAACGCGTTCAAAGTTTTGATGCTTTGGGGAAAATCGAGTTACGACTCTAAGGTCGAATGAGAATCGGCATTTCCATTAAGAATCAAGATGATTCGTGGCTTTGTCATATTATAAAACATGAAATGGTGACTGGAAAAATGCAGTTAGATGGAAATCACTAAAATGCAGATACGTGCCTTTGGCATGGTGGTAACGATATATACGTGGAGGAATAGCTTGAAAAATCTCTCTTATATTCAATCAGCGTAATTCTAAATTGTATTTAACTGCTTCATAAATCAATCAATAGAATATTTTTGTTTGAAATTTTTTGAGTTACGGCAATGTACTTATAGTGATGATATATAAAGTGAACCGAAGACTGATTTTAGTACAATAAGACTTTTTATTAAACTAATTCAAACTCACACCCTCTAACTTAACAAACTATTTCCAAATGTGATTGCTGTATTTAATAACCCATGTGCATTAACGCTCCTGGTGGTTGTCTCGACAAGGTTTCTTGTCATTCAATAAATTAGGTCATATCTGACCAGATATTGATGGACAAGATATATCATTAGAAGAAAATTGATCTCGTCGTCATAAAATATCGGCAATTTCTAGATGACGAGATTTCTCGTCATTAGAAAATTGGTCAGATCTCGATGGACGAGATATCTCGTCGAAACCACTTGGAGAGTTAAAAGTCATTCTTATTAAAAATAATGCAACAATTTTCAACTCCAATTCAGAATTAATCTTCATGAAGCTGATATGGAAGGTATCGTTAAATCCTATTCCTCTGCGGCAGCATTTACATATAGCACTCAGAAATACTCTCAATCAGACGTAAAATAACATCCCTCTACTTAACAAAATCTGTCTCAAATCTTTACAATGCGATTGTTATATCTTAAAACAAGAATTAAAGTTGTTTTTGTTACAAAGAGAATTGAACAACTCCAGCTCTTTACGGTATAACTAATATTCATCGATCTTATATTCAAGGTGTCGTTAAATTCTACTCCCTCCAATGTCTACATATAGCACTTAGAAATTTTGAAATTCTCCCAGTCAGACGCAAAAAACATCCCTCTACTTAACAAAATCTGCTCCAAAATCCTTAAGAAAACCAAGACTTAGCATAAAGATCAGGCCTCGGGGAATCATATTAAACATCCTCACTCTCCACGGCTTACGACCCAATCCACGCAACGCGGAACTGAGAGACGCGTTTGCTTCACGGGATTCAGGATAAGTTCTCCGGAATATAAACTTCTCCAGACTCTGCCCTCCCCTTCGCAATGCATTAAGCTCACCTACCTTAATCGATTTTGACGGTTTTTTTCACGGCGGTGTTCCCCCCTCGCCGAAATCGGAGAGAGATACCCCCTCGTAACGAAATCAACGCCTTTGAATGAGACTTCATTAAAATTGGTTGCCACATTTCATTTTGAATTACGCGTTTTTGCGGGGCTAATAGGTCTCCGGAGGGGATGAGGGGAAATTTTTGGCGTCTCGATTTAAAATTTCCCTCCCGTACCCCCTTGGATCGCGCCCTCCGCCATTGGAGTGACGTCTGTAATGTCATTTTTATTTTTTCCCGTGATGCCGCCAGTAAATGAAAAAAAAGTGAGGTAAAATCGGAAGAATTTAAATGGCGTTATTGGAGGAGGGGGCGTTAGCAAAATAAGTTTGGGTGTTAATAATGCTGTATTCATAATCAAGACATTTGGGACAAGTTGTCGGGATAGTATCATCCCCTAGTCGGCTTTTAAATCACTTGGAGGTGGAAACTATCTCTAGTTACTTTGCGGGTGATCAAAGTATCAAGATTGCATTAAATAGTTGTTGGTTAGATTTTCGATTGCACACATAAAGCGCTTGTTAGAAAAAGTAAAATGTTTTTTAATAAACTAAGGAATACAAAACTACAAAGCACGTGAATCAACACTTCTTCGCCCGTTTTACTTCATTCCAAACTAATTTTCATCACACTCCATATCATGGCTTCAGTTTGCACTCGCATATCTAAGTATTCACTAATATCATAGTTTGCACTAACCTAATAAAAATGTAATATCAAGACACATTAAGGTTAGGAGGGATGATCACGCAATTAGATTTACAGTATACGTTTTTCATGTTTATATATATATACTATATGGACAAAAGTATTTGGACACTGCATGCTTTTCAGAAAAAGTACTTTATTATTCTATTTAGTAACGGGCCGCGGTGGCCCGGTTGGAAGAGTAACGGACTTGCAACCGAAGGGTTGCGAGTTCGAATCCAGCCAAACACCGTCGTGTACAAAGGGGGCTGGTGCACGTTAAATCTGTCGTGGCCTCAAATGTCCTCACGTTGGCGTGGTGTGGAAGTTTGGAGAGTGGGGTGCCAGCTCAGGTGTTGCCTCGTCATCTGACCGTGGTTCAAAATTACGTGGTGCTGTCCTCGGATCTTTCCCTCTGGGATTGATCCCGGACCGTCACCAATAGCCCGTTGTGTTGCTCCAGTGTGACGTTAATTGAAAATACCAAAAATACCAATACCTATTTAGTAACGGCTAGCCCTCCTTTTGCGGATAGTTTTGACACTAACGGAGCTCCCAGATGCATTTCCAACCTCTACAGCGATCGCAGCGGCAGAAGTGCACGACTTCTTGACATGGCGTACCAAGCATCTTCTGTCACGTTCTATCAGTTTATAAAGGTCATCCCGGACGGTTTTTGCTCTTGTTGCTCCGTCTTGCTTCCATCGCTTGATAACGTACGCTACACTCGATTTTGGAACATCCAGTTTGGATGGAATAACGCGTACGGAAAGATTACACAAATGACATCCCATGACGAGCCCGCGTTGGAACTCGGTAAGTTCAGGTCCACGCGGCATAGCTCCACTAGAGTGAATGAATAGTTTACAAAATCAGCTGCTTTTTATATTACCCATGCCCTTCCCAGCATACCGTTCGGCAAACTCAGTATATGCATATTTGCTGATTTTCTGCAATGTCCAAATATTTTGTCCATATAGTGTGTGTGTATATATATATATATATATATATATATATATATATATATATATATATGTAAGTAGACGGCATCACAAACCCGAGGTACCTGAGTAATCTATCCTACCCTCTGTTTTACCCTGACCTACAGTTCTACTTTTTATTTTATTTTATTTTCCTACTGCGTTGTTGTCTTGTGTTTGGCGCAGCTTGGCGAAATATAGCATTTGCGCCAGAAAGCCCAAAACCAACCAACCCCCTGGTACACAAAAGAAGTTAAAGGGTCATGTTGCTACTGATTTCGGTCCATCTCCTGCGCACATAAAAATGTTACCATTACTCATTCTACTTTTATATCTCCTCTATGGGTCGAGATATACATCGCGATCTGAAATAAAATGGCATGCCAACTGGCCAATAAGGCACACGTAACCTTCAGACCTGTCAATATAAGCAAAAACAAATTAAGACAGGTACAATTCTAGAGGGGCTTGGGACACTAAACATAAAAAGTGTGGGAGTCCCTGCCCGCCCTTGTTATATAGCGGTGGTGACTTTCAGATTATTGACAGGGTATGATTACCTATCCAAGCACTTAAACCGCTTTGCCATCTGTAACAACCCGAACCTGGCACTTAGAAATCCAAAAACGCCGAGTCCACTGGCACGAAGAATACAATGTTTATTAAATAACAAGGAAATTTGTCTAGGCTGGATTAAAGCCCATGCAGGCCATGAAGGAAACGAAGAAGCAGATAGGTTAGCAAAAGAGGCAACCACAACGGAGTGCATTGATGAAGGGGTGAAATGGGCCAGAAGTCATTGCAGGTGGGAAACCACTAGCTGGCTACTTGGTGCATGGCAAAAAGAATGGGATGAAGGAGAAACAGGTAGGATGGTACATGATGTGTTGCCTAGAGTGTCACTAAAATCGGCAAGTTGGACCAGGGAAAAGACACTCTTCTTCACAGGGCATGGTCCGTTTCCATCCTACCTAACGAGGTTTAAAAAAATCAATTCAGAAAATTGCTCCTGTGGTGAAATCGGCACACCTCTACATTACATCACAGTCTGCCCCCTTACAGCATCATGGCATATGAGGACGCCTGCCGACCACCTTCAAATCGCATGGCTCAGGAACATTGCTAATATCAAGGGCTCGAGGATCAAAATTATTAACATGATGAGTTTCATTGAGAATCATCAGGACTTGATCATCCAAAGAGACTGAAAAACCTACTTTTTTTTTCTTCTCTCATGTTGTATATATGTATATAGTGTAACTTAGTATAATATAGATGTAATTACTGTATAGATATAATAATGTATAAATGTAATGTGCTCTAAATTCTGGATAGACATGTCACCTCGGTGGCATGCTCTATTCATCCCAACCACATTTATTTAAACTGGTACAGTGTCTCACGACACTAGGTACGGGAATGTGTGTTGGTGTTAGTTAGTTAGTAACAACCCGAACTGTTTTGTACAGAGGGATGGTTGATATGAACTGTGATCACTTCTTAGACTATTCGGCATTATCAGGGGAAGGGGTCTGTCATGCTTTGAAGCAGTTGGACTGAATTTGATCTTTATACTATTTTTTACTCCATGCTCTAATTTCATGTGTCATTATGAGACTTATGAAAGTTAATAGATGTATAGTGCCTTGCAATAAAAAATTTGAAAAACGTCACGTCACATCTTCAACAAACGTCAAGTTGAAGATCCTTCGTTGCTCTTTGTCTAGATTGATAAGGGTAGTAGTATGGTAACATAACTAACAAGTAGAGTTATAACCTAACACTAATAGTGGAATAGAACTTCAATGCAAACCATTAATCTATTGAGCTACTATATGAAGCAGAGAATAGATAATCCCTGGCTATTTCTCGGGCCGTCGTTGCTCCGAGGGTATGCCCACTGCTCTAGCAACCTTCGAATTGTAGGCGGCGCAGGTTCGATTCCTGCCAGGTGCATTCCTCCCTGGGTGTATTTCTCCCTTCTGTGTCAGTAAGGCTTTCACTGAGTGTGTCTCAATTATTTGATATTGTATTGTGTCTGGCGAAGCATGGCCAAATATGGTCCTTGCCCCATAAAACCCGAAAACCAACCAACACTGGCTATCTCGTCATTTACCTGGATTACTGCAAGATTGTTTGACAAGACACCATATGCATCACGATGTAAACCTCTACTTTATCACGTTGAAAACATTTTTTTGGCATGTTATCGCAAACAAATCAGTATTTCACAATACAAAGTGTCTTTAAAATGGAGTTATTTGTCCCATATCTTTTTTAATGAATCTTGTGCAATCCCTTGAACGAAAGGTTTGTAAAAGTTAACATTAAAAATATACAGAGACGCAGCTCAAACTTGTAATGTCAAATCTGGTAATCAAAGCGTATAAAATTATATTATGCTTTTAATTTTGTTTTATCATTTCTTCATATTTTTTCACTTTTTTACTCTTAATTCTATTTTTATTTCAGACTAGCAGAATATTACCAGCAGTTGCTCGGGTTGAAATGACGAAGCTACCGCAAATAGACTTGTAACTCAGTTTTCCCTTCATATTTCCCGTTATATTTTCATCATCTGATCATGGTTCAAATTGCCAAGTTGTCCTCAGCCCTTCGGGATTGATCACGAACCGTCGCCAATAACCCGTTATGTCGGTCCAGTGCGGCGTAAATGCAACTAATTGCCTACCTATAATTATTTTTTACTTGTTACACTTTTGCACCAGCGATGCAGTACTTACGAATCCACCATTGGTGAAAAGATGACAAATTTATTTGATGTAATATTCAGAATTGATTCCTTTTCTAGTAAATGCATTTTTTGAAAATTATATTTGCTGGCACGTGAAATAAAAGAGCTTGTTTTAAAATTAAATAGCCATAGCATGACATGATTATTCTGTAAAACAAAATGTAGAGGTCGCTTGTATTTTTATAGTAAACATACCTGTTCTCACTCGGTAGCAGGAAGTACAATAATCTCGTCTTTTGGTGGTTTGCTTACACTGAAAATCCTTCTTATAGATATAGCAGAGGTAATTGATTGTAGTTTTCCAAATAACAGTGGGTCGATTTGACAGCATTTTTGTAAGTAAATCGCTGTTTTCATCAAACGCTTACAAGTAAAATATCAAATAAAAAAATAGGCATTGCATAAGAATGACTTCACCTCATAAAATAAGTAACATCCACCTTCTGTCTCTAAAACAATGTTTTTTATTTAATTTTGGGGATATTTTTGGAAAAGAAATCTATTTCAAAATTTAGAAAAACTGAACGATTACGATTACGAAACACATGCAACGATTAGGATTAGCTCACAGTCTTATTTAAAAAGTTTTATTTTGTATAACTTTATTTTATTTCTTAAAACACAATTCTACGATCTCTTAAGCCAAAGACCTTTGAGATTTGGTTGAAATACACATACCAACCAGGAAATAAACTCACGTATTTGGCAATATTGTTCACAAAATAAGTGTAATTCGTTTAAATCTAACCTAATAATTTATTTACAATAAATACATAAAATAATGTATAAAGTAATGGAATTCTGATAAAATATTTTGTTGTCATCATTCTTATTTTCCGTTTTTCCTCACTTCTTCCATTTTATTTTAGATGTTCATTTTTAAACCTTCTTAGAAGTTCATACGCATAATTCTGCCTTACAACCTGCAGAACTTCATGACTTCTAACCAACTTTTAACTTTTCCAACAAGAGACTCTCTCAAAAGGAATCTATTCTAATGGAAGGACCGATAGAATATTTCCAACGGATTACATAGGCCAATAGAATCGAATCAAGGAAGGAATAATATAATCGTTCCTAAGGACTCTATTAAAAGGAAATGAGTAATAAGAATCCCAAGGATTCCATTTAGTTTATATTGGAGGGATATATTCAAAGGATTCCTTTGGAATATTTCCAAAGGATTCAATTCTACATAATAGTCCAATAGAATCGTTTGGTTTGTACTACGAATAACGTATCTGAAAACTGTTTATTGTTTATTTTTTAAATTTAGGGGTGATGGTAATATAGGGAAAAGAAATGTTAGTTCTTAGTTGTAAAATTTTGTTGAAAGGAAGGCCAATTTTGGGAATATAACTTATAAGCTATATTTCGTTTCTTGTCTGTAATAGGGACTTTCATTTCTGAGTATGTGTATATATATATATATATATATATATATATGTACGCTCTCTCTCCAATTTTCTTTCCCCCTTCATCTCCTTCATGCCTCCCTGCTCACCACCCTCATCCGTTTCATCTAAAAAGTACAAACGTGATCACGCGGTTTCTGAAACAAGATAAAATATTTTTTATATTCTTCATTACGAGGCCAGGCAAGAAGAAGGGGACGGAAAAAACTTGACAGGAAACGTAAAGAATCAATTTAGGCGTCCGCTCCGGTATCAGGAGCAGAGGGAGGATGCAGTCATTCGCATAAGCATCCCGGAGCTCATCCGGGATTAAAGTTATCCCATTGTGAAATCGGCCATGAATAACTAATCAGTTCCAAATCCGCGTGGGTGGAGCCGCGTGCCTATTTTATCACCGGAAAACATCCTCTCCTGGATTACTCGGGATCAACATCATCCTCTTAGGGAGGCTCGAGATTGGATGCTGGTTTTGTACAGGAAGAAGGGAGACGTTTTGTACTTCACCCCTCAGACGTGGCTATATGAGTAGGGAACACGCGTGTACAAAAATCTAAAGAAAAAAACTGTAAAATAAGATTTGAAAACCGCGAAATTGGAGCTTAAATCTTAAATTAGGGTTAGGTATCCATTCCCAAACAAGAAAACGGAATTTTATTTTACCACCAGTGAAAACGACCAATAGGTCAGGAGGGGTTTTTCTGTCAGGAGGGAGTAGTGTAGGAACGTGTTTCCTGTACGAATATGGCGTCACTTGGCTTGGTTTTTGAAAACGATTCGCAAATAAAAATTACAAAAAAAATAACTCCAAATTGATATATGATAGCTGATTGGTCAACGCCTATTAGATTAAACGCCAAACGTCGTTAAAACGAAGATAAAATATATTTTAATGCAACCCCGATGCGTTTCATGCGAGAGGAAGTGGGTAACGGATTCCATTTCTTTTGTTTCTTACGTTGAAAATCTCTCATATGTTGTACCACTAAATTAAATAGCGTTTTTGCAATATATTATAAAGGAAAAATAAATGTAATAATAAAGGGAATTTAATAATAAAGAATATTTGAATAATAAGGAATTCCTCCACTTTTTCATAGCCTCATTAAACGGTATGGAAGGCCCTTGTATAAAAAACAAAACAAGCGTCTAAAATAAAATAAAAATATTTTTATAACAAAAATAATATAATTATAATTATTCAAAAGATAATTCTCTCCATAGGTTTTTCTACTGTAAAAAAATCATGCATACTATAACGTAGGTAGGTTTTCTAATTAGCGTCGCATTGGAGCAGCGCAACGGAGTATTGACGACGGTCCGGGATCATACCCGAAGGAAAAGCTCCGAGGACAACTCCACGTAATTTTGAACGACGGTCAGATAACGAGGTCACACTTTAGCTTGCACCTCACTCTCCAAACGTCCACACCACACCAATGTGAGGACATTTGAGGCCACGACTGATTTAACGTATGCCAGTCCCCCTTGTACACGACGGTCTTTAGTTGGATTCGAACTCGGCATTCTATAAGAAACTTGCAGTGTATATAAACAATGTGAAAAATGCAGGTTCAATAATAACAGAAGCAACCATAAAATCGTAAGTAGCGAAAAGAAGCATTTGAAATCTCTCCATCCTTCTCAGTGACTCCCTAGTTCGTGGAAAACCCTTGTCAAAAATTACCAAAAATAACGTAATTGCAATCATTAAAAATTAAATTCCCTCGAGAGGTTTGTCTACTGTAGGAAAATCGTACATCAGCCACCAAATTTCAAACTACTTAAATATGTTTGCTTCATAAATAACCTGAAAAACCGTACTTCAACTTCTATAGAAACAACCCCAAAAAAATTGAAAGTAGCGAAAGGAAACATTTGAAATCTCTCCCTTCTTTCAAGTACATAATTAATAGGTGGAAAACCCTTGTATGAAAAATAAAATAAGCATCCAAATTTTTTAGAAACTGAAAAATTATAATGTAATCATTAAAAACTTAATTCTCTCAAAACATGATCTATGGTATAAAAAGAATGTACAGGGCATCAAATTTCAAAGTAGAGTAAAGTTATAGTTCCTAAACAATATGAAAAACCGTATTTGAATTATAGAAATGAACTTATAATTGCGAGTAGTAAAAAGGAACATTTGAACTATCTCCATTTTTTTCAGCTCTTCCATAATTGATGAAAATCGTTCAATGAACGATAAAATAAGCAACTGAAATTAAAAATTAATACAATTGCAATCATTAAAAAGTCAATTCTCTCAAAAGATTGGTTTACTACATAAAAAGTACAAACCGGAGACTAAATTTCAAAGTAGAGTTAAGCTATAGTTTGTAAACAATGTGAAAAACCGTACTTCAACTATTATAGAAACAACCAAAAGAATTGAGAGTAGCGAAAAGGAACATTTGAAATCCCTCCGTTCTTTCAGCGCCTCCCTAATCGGTGGAAATCCCTTGCATAAAAGACAGGGATTCTTTGTCGAGAGAGAAACATTTCAACTCGGTTTATATGCAGAAGTTAAGTCGGGAAACGAAAGTTAAATTGAATTCCCACTGCTCCCGTAAAAGTAGAAACTGTTCTGAAACTGCTCTTTTCGTGCTCCAAAAATGCGAATTTTCATGTTTATAAAATGAATAGGCTTGTAAAAAGAATATAAGCAGTTCCTAAAGAATAATTCTCTTGAAAATTGGATTTGTATGCAGTATGATTGGTGACTACGGTAGTGAAGTCTTAAGAAAATGGTATTTTGTCCAAAATTCTCTTTATATTTTTGTTTAAATAATGTTGGTTTTTATGGTTTAATATCGGTAACATTCCTTTTCTTTTCGAAATAGCTACTTTTTATCATTGTGGGAATGATGTGCTTCCAAATTGCGATGAAACAAAATGACTAATGAAACGAACAAATTACGGATTTTATCTAAAAACTTACTTTCATGAAATAAGGTTTTATATCTTGTGTCACAGATACAAATAAAAGTAATTTCTAGTACGTTGTCATCATACTAAAGTATAGTGATTTTAGGAAGAATATGAAGTCGCTGAGACAATGCTCATCCATTCTTCTGTTTGACAATGCATTTCCAGTATTGTTCAATCAAAGAGTAAGTTCAAATAATGAAAAGGTTATGCACTCTAGATGTAGGTTATAGACCATAGAATGTTTTGTAAGTTTCAATAAAAAGAAAGGCTTAAACACAATTGATCAGCATGGAATATTTTTTATTTTATTTTTTAAATAGATGTTACTTCTCTCTTATAGAAGAAAAAAGACCTAACAGAAGTGTAATTTTTTATTCGAAGTGAGGAATTTTCAGTGTATATAAATAACCCCAAAAAAGGATTTTTCTTTCGTTTGTCCAATGCTCTAGCTTGGTAGGTGACGAAGTTACTTTAAAATGTCATCATTTGGGAAATATGAATACGTTGGATTACAGTAGAATTCTAATTGCATCAAATCAATTCCAATCAACGATAAGTGTACCAAAAATTCTGTCTATAATATATGTTAAAAGTAATGACTTAATCGTGTAATATTGTATATATCGTAATTTCGCGTAATCGTGTTATTCACTCCGGTTTTTCGTAGCAAAAAATTGATCAAACAATGGTACTATATTTAAAATTCAAAGTCGGCCGAGCTAGCCCACTTGTAGGAGTAACGGATTGGCAACCAGTGGGTTGCGAGTTCGAAATTCGGTCCAAAGACCACCGTGTCGCGGTAACGTGCACGTCAAAGCTGCCGTGCCCCCAAATGTCTTCTCGTTGGTGTGTAATTTGGAGAGTGGGGTGTAAGCTCAGGTATTCATTTATTCATCTGACAGTGGTTCAAAATTACGAGGTGTCCTCAAATCTTTCCCATCTGGATTGATCCCGGAACTTTGCCAATAGACCATTGTGTTTCTCTAGTACGATGTTAATTACCAACAATTCAAAGACAAGAAAAGTGATCTCCAGAACGAAAACATTTCACACTCAAAATAACAATAGCATCAAAATTCTCTCGGTTCTTCATCTTTTCTTTCCAAAGCGTATTCCAACAGAATTACAATAGTATCAAATCAATTCCAATCAACTCTAATTCCATGAAAAATTCACAGGTTACAAAACATGTTACATGTAATGATCTAATAGAGTAATAGAGTTACTCGTTCCGTTTTGTTCTAACTGCGAAATTACCTAAACGCTAGGTGCTGCATTCAAAATGAAAGAACAAGCAAACTTATCTCCAATCCCAAACTTATCTCCAAATGTCCTAATTTCAAAATTCCACTTGCATCAAAAACAGCTCCATTCTTCAGTATTCCTTCCCAATGCGTATGTGAATCGGTTTTCAATTGCATCAAATCAATTGGAATAATCTCCAATTGCACACACACATACATCAAAAACATACACTATACAGAAGATACTACTTGTTATGAAGTAGTCGTGAAGTAGAATTACCACTCAATTTTTCCTTATTGAAAAATTACACACACTAGGTACTACATTTAAAATTTAAAGACAAGAAAACTGGCAAAGACTGAAAACTTTCAACAGAACTAGCTTGCGCCATAAAACCCTAATTACCTGCCTAGCTCAACAGAACTAAAACATTTTATATTTAAAATTTAATTGCATCAAAATTCTCTCAATTGTTCTGTTTCTTTCTAGTACGTATGCGAATATGATTTCAATTGCATGAAATCAATTTCTATCAACTCCAAATGCATCAAAAAGGCCGTTTTGGCTCAATGCAATTGCCCACTGCGCTAGCATCCTAAGAGTTGTAGGAGGCGCAAGTTTGATTCCTCGAATTTACCCTGAGTGTATTTCTCTCTTCTGTGTCAGCAAAAGTTTCCTTGTGTTCGTATGTCCATTTACTTGACACTGTCTGTCTTGTGTTTGGCTCAGTTTAGCCAAATATGGCTTTTTGTGCCACAAAACCTAACTCAACCAAATAACCAATTGCATTGAAACCTCACAAACTACAAAAGATACTATATGTTATGACTTAATTGTGTAATAGAGCTACTCGTTTCGTTTTTCCTTAATACATAATTACCCAAAAACTAGGTACTGTATTTAATCCTCCTGGTGGTTTTTCGAAAAGGCATCTCGACATTACAATAAAACTTACCAGATCTTGATAAACGAGATATATCGTCATTGGAATAAAACTCAACAGATCTTAATCTTGTCATAAAAAGATCGGCAATATCTTGATGGACGAGATATCTCGTCAAAACCACTTGGAGGGCTAAAACTCAAAGACAAGAAAACTGATCTCCAGTACCCAAACATCAAAATTCTCTCCCTTCTTCCGAATTTGTTCCCAATGCGTATGCACTAACGTACCAAAGAAACCGCGCATTTCCCCCAAACTTCCTCAGGGAAAAGAGAAGAAAGCTGTACCCAAAACCCCCCGTCCCCAGCGAGGCAATTTAACTCTATTCCTTACTCAATAAAAATATGTGATTCATGCACGTAAAATTTCAAATTTAAATCCCTTTATCATAAAATCTGAATGCAGACCTGTGGTAGAGCCCAGAAGTCAGAGGAAGTAAGATTTAGGGCCAAAAGAAGGGGGAAGGTTCGAGTCTGAATCCCACTTGAATGGCCGGAAAAAGGAGATAGAGCGGGACTTGCGTACAAAGCTCGCGAGGCATCGCGTCACGTTTGCGTAATTGCGTTCCTTGCGTCGTAAAAAGAGTGGCTCCATATACAAACCTCGCCCTTTATCCCCCAGTCTTCGGGAAACTTCACCCTGCTTGGGGTTCTCGGGGCATGCAAAACCGGGATTCGGGTAGGCTAAAAAGAACCGGAGAGAAAGTCCAAAGTGGATGAAGAGATCTTGGTGATAACTTCGTCTTCATTAATCCTCTGAGCGTCATGTGGTATTCGAGTAATGTAGCATTGCTTTTACCCAACACACACATACTGATTAAATAACCAAATCTACTGGTTGAGAGTTCCATAGATATTTTCAAACCTTTGGAAAAATTATATTTTTAGTTACTTAGAACAAAATCTTTCGAAAGGATTATGTTGGTCTTTTCCTTAGAACCCTTTGGAAATATTCTACTGGTCCTTTCATTAGAATAAAATCGCTTTGAATATTCGATTGGCCCTTTAATTAGAATAAACTCGTTTGGGAAAGATTCTATTCATATTTTTTAGAATAAAATCCATTGGGGAAAGAATCTATTGTTGCTTTCTCTAGAATATAAAACACTGGAAAGATTCTATTTCTCAAGAAAGTCGAGTCTGGTTTTAAACAATGCAGAAAAGACTGCATGTTGTAAAGTTTAATTGAACGTGTGAACCTCTCAGAGTGTTAAAATATATCCTAATGAATAACTCTCATCGGGGATATGTGATGAATTAAAAACATTAACTTTGAAATTCATATAAGTTAATCTTTGAAGCAGTCGGTTACAAAGCCCGAAAAGTTTGTTACAAAGAAAAGGGTACTATGTGAATGAAGAAGACGAGGCATTTCAGAAAGAATTAAATCAGTTAAATGAATTTTACTAAAATGCAGAATGGGCATTTATGCATATAGATTATTCACAAAAATAGTTGATGCAGTTCACACTGTGGCCGGCATAGTGTCTCTGAATTCATCGTTTTTCCGAAATCATTCGTGGCGTGTCTTCAACCAGAAGTCATCTGCAAGTCCTTGAGCATGCTCTGCTCTTTTAATCGTTACACTGTATGTACATCTTGACAGTACCTTTCAATAGTAAAAACTTGTCGAGCTCGGCAATTTGTTTTGGAAAATAAACATTTATACCTATACAATTTCTCTGATTAGCAACACTTTTGCGAAGTATTAATTGATTTTCTGAAGACATTTTACACTCCAAGTGGTTTTGAATAGATATCTCGTCCATCAAGATCTGAGCAATTTTGGTTATGATGAGATATATCGTCATCAAGGTATGGCAGATTTTTTATGATGAAGAGAGATCAGTATCTAGTCACTTTTATTATAATGTCGAGATATCTCGTCCATCAAGATCTGGTCAGTTTTGTTAATGATGAGATACCTCGTCGAGACAACCAGGAGGGTTAAAGTATATTAAAATATTTGACCTCCATCTGCATAAATAGAAATGAATAACTATCTCACCAACATGACGGACAGATCCTCCCAAAAGGAGATTTATTCTTGGAGCTGACTGCATCTATAAGAGCAAGCGCTAAACGCCAAGAGGCTGGTTGGGTTTTTATGGTACAAGAGCTTAATTTTTCCAAACTGCGCTAAATACAAGGAAGGCAACGATAGCTAATGGACAAACACACGCGGAAAGTTTTAATGATACAAAAGTGAGAAAGAAATACATCTACTGTAAATTTCAGGAATCGAACCGTGCCGTCTATAAAAGCGCTAAGATAAAAATATCAACAACTAAGAGTTCGGACATAAATTCTAACGTGAAGTTATTGCTTAGGTAATTTTAAATCTAACTTTAGTTTTCCCCTGAGCTTTATAATGCTATATAGTAGTTTCCTTTTATAATATAGTGTAATCATCTCGGTAAAGAAACATACGCAAATAATTTCAATTTCAGAAAGTAAATGTATTAAAGTTCAGAAAACTGAGACTATATAGACATTTATATTTTTCTTAATTTGTCTCTAGGTCAGAGTGTACAGGGTTCTGACCATTCACACAATTTTTTTCACGCGGAATTTGCAAACGGAATACTTCTAAGTAATTTTTCATTTCGCTAGAGTGGATTTCAATCCAATTTCATCTTAATTAACCAGTATTTTCTTTCTACTTCACTTTCACCTTCATTTGAATGTTGTACGTAAGTAAAATGTTTACCTCAGATCATTCAGGAAATATAACGCTAGCATCCAGATCATCAGAAGAACCAAAAGTATTTCCCAATAGCAAATATGCTTAAATACTCACTACTACCATCACTTTTTTTCCAAATTGTTGTAGTTCCTTTTTTTGGCTAGTAAAATATTAACATACGCAGGACATAATTCTTATTACTAACCAGCACTAAACGTGTAGGCTGCTAGAGCGTAAGTATTTAACTGTAAAAGAAATAACACGAGCATTCAGCAATACTCCAACAAGTTTTTACTTGTTCACTCTTGTCATCTCAAATGTGACATACAATCAATAAGGGTTAATCAACCATCTGAGGGTTCACACTCATTATTTCATCTTGCAACCTGCAATCTTCCTTGTCAAATAACTAAACAATTTTGACTTTCTTGGCTGATAGAATCTCCAAAGGATTTTATTCTAAGGAAAGGACCAAAAGTATCTTTCCAAAAAGGATTCTTTGTAACTATCGGATCAATAGTATCTGTTCAAAGAATTACATTCTAAGGGAAGGACGAATAGAATCTGTCCAAAGAATTCTATTTTAAGGAAAAGGCCAATATAATATTTATGAATGTTGAAAGGATCGACGAATTCTTTCAACCAATCGGTGTCGAAGTAATAGAATGTTTCCAAAGTATTCTATTTTAAGCAAAGAACGAATAGAATATTTCCAAAGTATTATATTTAGCAGAGACACACAATGTGAATATTTCCAAAGCATTCTATTCTAACCAAGGAACACACACAATAGATGTTTCCAAAGTATTATATTCTAAGCAATGGAAACAAACTATCTTTCAAAGTATTCTATTCTAAGCAAAGGAACAATAAATTTTTCCAAAGTATTCTATTCTAAGCAAAGGAAAAAAACAATAGATATTTCCAAAGTATTCTCGTCTAAGCAAATGAACAATAGAATATTTCCAAAGAATTCTATTCTAATGAAAGGACCAATATAATCTTTCTAAATATTGAAAAAACCTTAGATTCTTTCATGAAATGGATTAAGTGTGTTGAGGGGTAGCAATACTACATAATCTCGCGACGTTCAGAGGATTAAGGTTTGAAATGTGGGTAATACTTTTACACGCTACTAAATACCTGTTCTTAGTCAAAACGTATGGTACATTATCAATATAAATAGGAAAATGTTTAGTTGTGTGGCATAAAATTGAAGATTCGTTCCTCCAAACCGTTAAGTATTTCCTTTTTTTAGTACACGTGTGAAAAAATGCCATGTTTGCCTCACAACTTGATAGCTGAATGGGCTTGCCCACTGCGATAGCAACTTGCGTTCTGCAGGTTCGATCCTTGTAATTTACCCTGTGTGTATTTTTCTCTTCTAAGTCAATATAACTTTAAGTGTGCATGTCCATTACTTGATGTTGATATTTTGTGTTGTGCGCAGCTTCGCCAAATATGGCCCGACTGTGCTATTATAATTCTTTTTTAATTTTATCTCAACCATCTAAAGTACCGATTTAAAATTATGATTAAAGGTTAAAAACTTTTCACGTTACGAAATAAAAAAAGCATCAATATATATGATTCTTATCCTCTATGCCTCTTATTAGTGCACCAGCAAAACTGTAAAAAGGGCCTGGTTCTTTTATCCATAGCAGCAGCATCCACGGGGTGAGGGAGGTATTAAATCATGCTTTGCTTTTTAATACCATCTGCGTTATTCAGCAAAGAGAAAAATAGCAAAGAAAAGATCGGACGCGTGCAATATACGAAGCGCGGATTTTTCGGGAATCGCTGAGGTAAATTTTGTTTGGAAAATGGCTTATACTGTACACCGGATCAAGAGAGCACTCTAGGGGGTGTATAACTTCTTTAAATTCTTCCCCGGGGAAATCATATCTGTTTTGTTTTGTTATAAATGGAATACTATGGAGTATGCTGTAGAAAAGTTTTGAAAAAGTAGAGCGAAGATGAGAGAAAAGATGTATATAGATGGCTGCACCGAAACGCAAAAAAATACGAGTATGGTGTTCATTACTGTATGCAACAGAGGAAATTAAATTATAATGTATGCATCGACAAAAATTTTGGATCTGAAGTTTTTTATTTCAAAAGTTTTAACCCTCCTGGATGAGATATCACTTTGAAAAACTTGGAGGTTAAACTAAACTATCTTACCTTAAGAGAGGCCTTTCGGATATGACAGGAACCCACTTCAATACTTGCCCTAATCTGACTGACATCGCAGTGAATAATAATGCTGATGGAGTTCCACATTTATTTCTGTTTCAAGACTATATTGGGCTGCCAGAGACTTATGTTGAAAAGACTGATCTGGCGTAGGATAAAAAAACCTTATGTTGAATTAGTTGCTTTCAACTTAAAGGTCTCGGAAATTGTATTAACTTTGGATAGGAGTTTAGTTTTTCGCATTGAATTAAAAGTTCTCCAAATTAAGCTACAGACTTTCTAAAAAGCAAATATTTTCAGAATTCAATTTTTTAAGTATTAAGTCTGACTATTAATACATACTTCTTCAATTACATGAAGGAAGTTGAATTTGGTAAGCGTTAATAAAAACGTTTAATGATATCAAAATAAATTGATGAGTACTAATTTAACTAAAACTAAAAATCAACGAAGGTACTATATAAATTTAAGTAAAATGTAATATTAATTACATTTAACTTCAAAGGCATTTAATTGTAGCCAATAAAACAATTTTAATACAATTCTATTACAAAATTCTATTCTAAAATTTTATACTAGGAATGCATACCATGCATTTTAAAATAAATGTATAAGCATTTATTAACTAATAAAATCTTCAGACTAGTCAATGCAAATTTTATTTTGCCTTCTCCCTGAATGAAATGTTTATAAACTAATAAATATGTTCGGATATAGAATACAGAATTTGTCGTGATTTTGTATAACGTACGCAGTTCTCGAAAAATAAACAATGTAAGCTTTTAATGTATTGTGACGAAGCATCTTACACTCCTTTTCCCGGAGGTGTTCCTCTCCCCTTTCAGACTATGGAGGCGCCGATCAGCCCAGCAGCCATGGTTCGGTGCCGGGGCACAAAAGGTGAATGGGAACCGAAGCCCCTTCATCTCTGCCGACGCTCCCAGGGTTTTGAAGGAATTCGGGGACAGTTCGTCTCGGCGGCGCCCGAACATTCTGGAACTCATGAGAAAAAAAAAAGAAAAATCCACCAGGAGGAGAACTTTGACCAATGGGGGACGAGAGGACGTCCCCCACCGCCTTTTGCCGACCCGAGTCCGGGGAGGATGAAGGCAGACGACGCTAGAACTTCAACGGTGTTGTGAGTGTCTCTCAGAGGTCCCAGAAAGGGTACCGCCTTTAAGTCCCGTTGCGGGCAAATTTGTTTTCTGTACTGTACATATTTCATGTAACTGGAGATATTTCTTTGTTATTAAATAATCCAGAAAGCAGTACAACCATTAGTACTCATTTATACGATTTCCCACCACATAGCGTGAAGACGCTACAGTATGTTAAAGTAGTTTTGTTGTTCATCATGTTCATTTAAAGTAAGTTTAATGATATTTTTTTGATTTTCGAAATATCTGTTGGTGATGTGATGAAGAGACGTTATTTATAAAAGGATTATGGATGTACGATTTATTTATATATTCTCTGGAAGCAACAAAACTTTGTTGCATAGTGGAGCTCAGGGGAAATGGTGGTCTGATTTAAGGCTATACATTCGTGAGAAAAAAGTCACTTAAAATGTGATGTTCAAAACCCATAAACTCAGTATCAGTAATAATGTACAAATGATATCTGTCGATACTCATGTCCTATGTTACATTCAAATCACCGGATTGATCATGCTTCAACCCGAACAGAATCACGCGTAGTTCCTTCTATTCTTCAATATACTTTTATTTCACTTTTGATGAAAGTGAAGGTCGAGTTACAAAATATTAGTACTTGTTATTTTAGGTAAAAGTACTAGTTTGTTAGATGAGACTTTCATAGTTGACAAATATTTACTAGAATAAATAAAACCTTCGCCAAATGACATTTTATTATTTGCCCATGGATGAATACAACTTTTCAAAACCTTGCAAGAATTTGATATTAAAAACAAAGTTCACTGAGACATATCTATGCATGTCTGGAGTCGGAGTATTCTGAAATCTTTACATAGTAAATAAATTTCTAGATTGGAAAATATATGAGTACTATAATGGTACTATGAGTATTTTGTGTATTCAAAATTATTCACGAATTGAAATATGCATATTAAAATAAAATTACTAGTTTTTGATGTAAACAAATCCAGTAAGGAATTATTTATCTGTATAACTGAACAAATATACTGTTCAGTATTTTCACAACCTGCCACAGCTTAGCAATAACAATTCAATCTAACCAAATGATTCATGGACATTTTACTTTTTGTAATTTGATACTTATTCGAAGAACAATATACGATTGTATTCACAATTGGAATTCACTATTAGGAACAATAAGAAAGTATTTGCTTTCATAATAACTTACTATTTTGAACAAGACAGTTAAAAAAAATTATGTAAAATTCAGACGTCAGTTTTTGATGTAAACAAATCCAGAGGGTTAATCATCTTAGAATATATCCATTGCAGTCCTGCAGTCTTCATGCAATCCAACCTGCAGTCTCTCCTGCATGACCGCTAACCAGTTTCGACCTTCTTGGCTAATAACTTTCCTATAGTTCTATCAGCCATAGATGTGGTTGTTTAGTCATTATGTAATTTAAGGAGAAAAATTATTTTTACACTATTTGGAAATCTCATAAATCGCAGAGGGTTAATGGATTAATACTAAATACCTGCTTCAAAGCACACAACTATACCAATAACAACTTTAAAGTGCTTTCTACATACTTTTATTTGAAGTTTTAAACCTCCTGATGATTATCTAGACGAAGTCTTGACATTAGAAAAAGTTTAAAACTTCAATTAAAAATCAGTAGAAAGCACTTTAAAGTAGTTAATATTTGTCAATTTTTGATGACGCGATATCTCGTCATTAGCAAAATTAGTCATATCTTGATGGGAGATGTCTCATCGAAACCACTTGGAGGGTTAAGTTCGTGACAAAAAATGTAAAGTATAATTATTTTCCTTACTTTCATTAAAATTTTTCTCTTTGAAGCATTAATACCTTTATAACATAGGTATATTCGTATCCTCAAGCTTTACCATCCATTCATATCAAAGAGCAATACATTAGTAAGCTACCTTATATCAGCTCAGTAAATTTTAGCATCTATTACTGACACGACCCCATAGCAATATCTCCGTTGCGCTTTTATTGGCAATAAACGCTTGAATGGACAATTTATAGTGCGGCCATCACAACTTGTAATACTTTCATATCGCACGCTGAGGAAGCATGCATTGGAAATAGGGTTGCTGTAACATGTTAATGAGGGTTTCAGCAGTTGGCGATACTTTTTACAAGGAATATTATTGGTTTTCATACTTTAGTTCTGCAAATTAAGTTAACACAAATGCAAATTAAGTTAACACCAAAAAATCAAGAACAAAATATTTCAGCTAGCGTTAATAAAATAAAACTTGTTAGAATCATAATTTTTCATTTAAAGGAATTTATTTTATCTTTATGTAAAATATCTAACCTTTTTTTCAATTGAATAAATGGATTTTTATTTGGGATTTGAATATTATTTCATGGCGATTTCCAATATTTTATTTATTGCTTTTTGATTCCAGACTTGTTAGAAACGCGATTTTGTAAATTTTCCTTACAAAATAAAATCTTCGATAAATGTTTTCAGTAGAGGTGTTTAATTAGAGCAATATTTGATTTTGTAGAATTGTTTAATTCCATTTATATTTGTTATTTCCATTTATATAATGTCATTTCTGTGTTACTAAAATAAGACATTACTGCTTTCAAAAATCATACTTTTTACAAGTATTTGATAGCCACGTGAAATAAAGCAAATATACTATATTTGAAAACATCAAGTGTATAAATTTGAGAATATTCAAGAAAATGATAATACAAAGATTCACTTAAGTTTCTTCTCTCGTGAGTTTGAAAAGTTGAGTTTAAATGAAAATAAGTACAATTTGGTTGGTTGGAGGAATTATATGCTCATATGCAAAAACTATAATACACATATCGCAACCCCACTACAAGAGTGCCTTAGCTAAAAAAGAGTCGATTTTGAGTTTTGAATGATTATGAATGCCTTATCTTAAGTTTAAGTTCGTCTCCTGCAAGATTTTCGTAACTCAAATCATGAAAGTGTCAAGTTTATGGCGACAGTCGAGCACACCTCACAGTGTTTTCTATAGCTTCAACACTTCTAAACCCTCCTGATGATTGTCTCGAAGAGGTATTTCTTCATTAGCAACACTAACCAGGTCTTGGTGGATGAGATATCTCATCTTTAGTAAAACTTAGAGATCTCGATTACGCCGTCATCAAAGAATCTGTGATATCCTAATGAGACGAGATATCTTGCCATTAGCGAAATTGGTCAGAGCCGAAGAGATATCTCGTCGAAACCACGCGGAGGATTAAATCCTTCTCCAGGGGAAAAAAAAGCACTTTTTGAGCTGTGCCTCTTTTATTGCAGCGGAAGTGCTATATATGATTTTACTATCACATTTTTGAGGTGGTTCTATGTATCGAAATATCGATTTTGTATGGATTATTTTGGTATTTTTGAGAGTAAGAAAAATGTACATATACCATCCTAATTTATCTGAAAAGATAATGATATGAGCATCAGATATTATTTTTTGCAATGCTCGATAAATATTAATCTCAACTTATTTTGATATGAAATTCCTAATACAGACTACTCGAAAACTTCGTCCCTCTTTGAAGAAAAGGGAATGTTTTGTTTAGGTATAAAAAGGTGATTTATCGCCAGTAGCGGGAACCCTTCTATCAACACCAACATAACAGCTGTACATTTATGCGACGTGCGCTTGCTTCCCTTTTGATTTATAACGCATCCCGTGCTCAGAAGCTTGGGTGTGAAATATAATATCTCGGAATTCTCAAGGGGATTTGTAATTTTAACATCCGACCCCCTCTTTCACAGCAACAGAAACATAAAGTTCCAATATTTGAATTTTGGATGGACGAAATGAACTACGGACCGTATGTGTACGAAATCGTGCATAAATTCCACAGTTAAGTTGATTTCGTTCTTACTATGAGCTTTTTGAGTTGAGATTTGAAGCCTTTGACGATACGATACCATTTAAGGTGTATGTATACACTAGAAGTCACGAAAATTGACCAAAATATCGTTCGTTTTGTAATAATTCAAGATATTGTAACCCCTTAGCTTTAAAACAATACCAAAATCTTGTAAATATTCGAAATAGTTTTCAACTTACAAGGGTTTGGGTTAGGTACTGTCACCATAGACAAACAGGTTTCTAAAACTTTAAACTCGATTTCTGAAGAACTGTGTTTTGCAATAGGATGCTTCTTTCGAACAGTGATAACACAACAATGAATTGATCTATTATAATTACTTTTGTGCCATTATAATCTATATAATACAGTGGATGTTTTGACCCTCAGTCGAAGTTATTGGTTGAGAAAAGAATTTTTAGTTTATTTTTAAATGTTGAAATTCCTGAAAAAATCTCGATTTTTTAGACTTCCTTCGTGAAAAAAATCGTAAAAAAGAAAGTATTCCCTCTAGCAATTGATGGAGAGTCAAAACATGAAGAATAATATTAGGAATAATTTCCAACAGGAATTTTCCTCCTGAACACATTAGAATTTGAGATATCACTGTTAAAAAAATATGCTAATTAGCTAATTATATCTAAATTAGATAATTAATGAGTAGCTTAATCAGAATTTTTCACACTAAAATGAGTTTAAGCACAAACCAATGACCTATTGTGAAAAAAATTGAATTTTTAAAGTCAAAATTTTAAAAAATGTTCTAGTGCATACATACATACACCTTAACTCAGACATCTAGATTATCTACATTGTGGAGAACAATCGTTTGGGTAACTTGTGTAGTTTAAAGTATTTTCATAAATAAAGGGTGGATTTTACGTAAGAGCAACATTGTGTTTTGGAATAACTTAGCAAGACATTTTTAATTTTACATATTGTTTATTTTGTGAATGACAATATTTATGGGATTACCAGTATTTGGACATCGGTCAAATGAATTCATCTGGCTGTGATGCAAATATTGGCTCTTTCGACCATATTTTCCATTACTTTGAGCACATTTTGCTAAAACTGCTGAAACGTCGTAGGTATGTTAGTGTAGACTCGTTCCTATAAGTAGCAGCATAGAAGAAGAATCCAGTGTAGTCAAATCAGGGGAACAGGAGGGCCAATCGGCATAATCAGATTTTATTCGTTCAGGAAATGCGTCCTTTAGATTCTCGTGGTTGCACAAGTATGACATGTTGTTTCATCTTGTTAAAATCAAGTGTTCAGTAAGCCTATTGTAAATCGATTTCGGAGACGAAGAAATTTTGCAACATCGCACAACATCAACATCGCATTCACAATTGTCAGTTTCCGCATTTTCACTAGCATCCTTGAAAAAAAATTGTCCAATAATGCTTTCACTCAGAATTACCAATTGTCATTAATTGAGTAAGCAGTATATAAAAAAATTAATTAAAAATGTTTTATTTAAAAGTTATTCCAAAACAAAATGATTATCTTACATAAAAAAAATATCCTATTAATTTAAAATATATAATAAATGGGAATTTAAATATTTTATTTTATTGCTTTAATAACATAATTTTTATTTTGCCAAAAGATACACTGAGTTTTACTTCAATAACCTGATTTTTATTTAGTATCAGTATGGTTACTTTAATCATCCTTTCAAAAACTGGTAAATTTAAATACGAAATACAAAAATTTGTTAACGTTACATTTGAGATAAATTTAGATTAAAAAAACTACATTCGATATTAAAATGGAAGCAGCGTTCTTAAAGAAAAATACATTTTCATTATACATTTGATTCGTAGGAACATGGACTTTTAATTTTTTGTTCATAATCAGTTTTTAATCTCTAAAAGTCTATATATTATTGAAAATAATTTTCTCAAATACATTTAAATTATTCTCAGAAATTTTCTAAAAATACTTATTGGACAAAAGACTAGAGTGGTGGATACATTAAAATTGAAGTTTGGCAAATGATATTTCTCAAAATATTTCCCGTTTATAACTTATATTTGGCCGAAACCTATAAGTTAACAGGTGAATAAACCTTGCCACATATCTCTCCCTGCATATCTACATTTTATAGATGATAAACAAAAGGTCTATCATTGCAAATATCAGCACAGTTTTGAACCTATTCTTCTTTCAGTATATTAGTATTGCATAACTAGATGGTTTTGTTTGATTTTATTTGTCCTTAGCGTTTTCCACAGTTCATACAGTATCTATATCATGTCCTTTAAGACCACACAGTTACCATGCGCCCCACGAATTTTTCATTCACTATTCTAGATACATTACCACATTGCTTATTAGATGCTTCAATATACACCGATAAAAATCCTAATACAAATGGATATCGTTTCAATATCTTTCAATCTTATAAATTCAAATATAGCAAAATCTCGAGGCAACTTATATGAATGATCAAACCATGACTGTACTTGATTGTTTAACCCGGTGGTGACATTCAAAGATGGAAAATATAGCTTTATCATCGAAACTGTCAGCATGTTTTGAACCCAAATTTTTAACTCTGAAATTGTATATCTATAGAAATTTTATTTTGTCTTATTTGAGTTAAACCCTTGTCACAGTTCACGTAAAATCAAAGTCCTTTACATTATGTCTCTTGAAACCACACACTTACTGTGTACTCCACGAAATCAGCATTTAGCAGCTGTGATTCTGCAAGACGCTTTAAGGTCACACAGTTACTGTGTACCCCACGTACTTAATATTCTCGATCTACCACTTCTGTGAACCTTCCAGTCGCGTCGATGAAAAATGCTCACACAGGTGGACATTCTCAAAATATTTCATTCCCTGAGGTTTAACAATAGTAATTAAAGTTTCGAGACAGCTTATACTGGACCAAAATAAGTCTGTACATTGTATATCCCACCACCCAGTTATATATCATAAGCATATTTTCCATAAGAAGGAAGATATCAACAGTTTTGAGCCATATATTTTTGAAACAGAAATTAGATATCGTTCACAGGTGATTTTGTTTTCTCTTGATTGTCACTGAAGACAGATGAACCTCCTCAAAAATTTTTAATTTATGAAATTTAACAAGAGTAATTATAGTCTCGAGATAGCTTATATGGGACCAAAACAAGTCTGTACTTCACTGTATATCCCACCGCCTACATGTATACATCATGCGCAAATTTTCCATTAGAAGAAAATTATCATTACTTTTGGAGTCATATTTTTGAAAACAGAGATTGGATATCGTTCAGAGATGATTTTGTTTTCTCTTGTTTGTCATTGAAGATTTGTCACGCTCTATACTAAATTATCCGTATAGTCCGCCATATTATTTTCCTTGAGACTACACAGTTTTTGTGTATCCCACGTAATTAACACTATTCTCTATTCACCACCTTGGATCTGTGATTCCTCATGAGGCTTAAGACTACTCAGTTGCTGAGTATGCTGTGAAATCAAAACACTATTTTCAGTCCACCACCTCTGTGATGCTTCAAGGAACTCCGATAAAAATTCGTCATAGAAATGGACCTTCTTGAAATATTTCAACGTTTAAAGTTTAATAGTAGTGATTATAGTCTCCAGAGACTACCTCTATGGTATCAAAACAAGTCTACACTTCACGGTATAACCCACCGCTTACAATTACACATGATAACAGTTTATCCATTAGAAGGAAAATATCAACCATTTCGGAATCCAGAATTTTTATAAAACGAATTGAATGCTTATCACAGATAATTTGGATTAATCTTGTTTGAACTGAAGATTTGCCACACTAAGTCAAATTATCGAAATAAGTCTCGGGTGACTGTATATCTCGTCTTCTACGTTCAGAGATAAAAACGGATATATAAACACTCATGTTTTGAACCAAAAGTTTTTGAAGACTTGAAATTGGATATCGTGATAATTTTATTTTATCCTGTTTGTGTGTGGGGGGGGGGGGACGAATGCCTTGTCACAGTCCCCACAAAATCCAAGTCCTTTATATCATATCCCTTGAAACCACACAGTTGCTGTGTACTCCACGAAATCAGCACTTACTATTCTCGATCCACCACCTTGCTTCCGCGATCGTTCGAGACGCTTGAGACCACAGAGTTCCAGTGTACCCCATGAAATTGTCACTTACTATTCTCGATCCACCACCTCTGTGATCCTTCCAGACGCTTCGATAAAAATCCGCACATAAATGGATTCCCCCCTCGAAACCTTTCAACCTTTTAAGTTTAACAACGGTAATTATATTCTCGAGACGTTTATCCAGATAGTAGTCCGGAAAAGTTAGTGGAGAAAGGTTACCCCCGAGGCTTTAAAACCAAACGGGAGAGGAGAGGCTTAATCACAAATTCTGCGCCATGGCCTCGGTAGTGTTTGAAATTGCTCGGCGCAATCAGTTAAACAAACTGCTACTGTAAAGCCAGTAGCTCCTGTTATGTATACCCTAGGGCTCAGAGCATGTAGTTTGTGCGAAGACAGCGCAACGAGTTAAGATATAGCCTTGGTGAAAGAAAAATAAAGGGCCCGTCTTAGCTTCTGTTTAGTTTATAACAGCTATGAATGGTAATAAAGTTTCCGAATTAAATGGATCGGCTGATAGCTAAAGGCTGTTGTGTAAAGAAGATATATACACTTCTGTACCATATAAAAGATATATGATCCATTTCCTGTGTGACAGTGAACAGGTATGTGGTTTGAGTCTTGCAAAGAAAATGGGGTTATGATGAAATGATAGTAAAATTGACACAAATTATAATATGGCTAAGTAAAGGTATACATGCTACTCCTTTTTTAAATATAGTTTATTCAATATATAAACAACTGCTGAAGATATTTTGGGGGGTTCCTAAAGTAACTATCCAATTGACTTAAAAAAATCGAATAATCATTTTTCTATGTTTTATGAATCATGCTGACCACTGAAAGAATAATATCACTAGTTGAAACACATCTATGAGGTTTAATCTGCGAAAAGGTAGGTTTACTGGAAAATTCCTAAAATCACGTCCTAGGGTGACTTTACCTCACACCTCTAGGTCTTTTGTGTGGGATTTTGTTAAAGCAGATGTTTGAAAATTTGATATATATAAAGGAATTTTTCGAAAATTTCTACACTACTTAATTATCAGAGTACATCTGTGTTCCTATTTCGTTAATTATACGAAAAAAAATTGGAGCCCACCCTATTTCACAGCCATCGTAATGCATAAAATTAATTTGCATTCAAGCTATTTGTGCTGACTATTCCCTTTTAAGTTAAATTCAAAAACACGTAATAATGAATGTCTTCAATTTAAAGGTTTATAATTACATGAAAATGAAAAGACTATCTGAGAAAAATTCACGAATACGTTGATTAATACTGACATAATTTATAACTGAAAAATCTGTATAATACTTGGAATAAAGGGTTAATTTTTTAAGTTCCTGTCAAAAGGCAAAATCAAAGCAAATCGAAAGTAAAAATATTTTTCTTTCTCTCACGAAGGCTTATAGAATTTCATATCTTACAATTCAAAGTGCATAGCAATAAAAAGTAAATTACGCTTCTAAGATTTAAGAAATAAATATAGGAAACAAAAAATATTAATTGTACGCTTGAAGCGACAATTCAAGTCTCGGTATTCTTAAAACTGATTAATTTCGGTAACCAAAAGTCACGAAACGATGTGAAAAAACTGAACACTTTTCATGGAATTTTCTTTTTAATAAAAATCTAATTAAGTTTTTAGATCATATGACATGAAATTATCAGAAGCCAAGTGAGGACTAGGAGCAAAAAATCAAATAAACAGAAACAGTATAAGAACTGCATCTTTTTCAAGTGTAAAAAAGAGTTTATTGAATTAACTCTTAGATTCATGGTGACTCTTTCATTAAATTTTGTCTTTACATGTTACTTTTCAAGCAATTAGCATAATTAGTTTTTCATTAACAATTTTTTTAGCTTCTAAAGTTAACCTATTCATCAAGCTTTCAATGATATTAATAAAACTACGAATGTTATAAGGTTGGAGGAATTTTTTTCTTCCCAACTTCCAGAAAAATCGGTAATATCATATTTAGAAAAAAACTACGTTCTATCCTTGATTTGTTTTACTTATCCTATCCTTGTTTCCTATCCTTATTTTTGATGAATGGGATTTTTTATACGAAAGATGATTATGTGATTTCTATGGAATGAAACTTTAAGTAAATGGCACCTTTTTGTCTTCGTATGAATTAAATCTTGTTTAGAAGATACCTTCTTTAAAAAGATGTGTAATCAAAGCAAAATAATTTTAATTTTGAAATAAAGTTATATTCTTTCTTTAATAGATACTGTTCCAGGTATCACGTATATAAGATAAATTTCTTTTGTTTAGTTTAAAGATGATGTTATTACATATTATATGTGACAAAATAATATCATTATTTATTTCTAACGGCATTACTCTTTCAAGATAAAATTAAAAAGATAAAAAGATAATTTTAAGATTAAATTAAAAATGTATATATATAATTTAATTATATAATCTTATACATGTTTATATAAGATTGTAATTCTGCAATATAAGATTATAAATAATTTATGGATTCAAAAATACGTTTTTTTTCAAGTAATACTATTTGTAAATTTCAGATTTATATAAAACAAAATACCAGTATGCACTTTTATCTTGGGCGTTTCTTAACCTAAAAAAATTGTTTATATCTCATATATCTTATTTTTTATCTACGGCCTGAAATATTAAATATTCTGATGATAAGACATCAGAAAAGTACAATTTTACAGATGATACAACTTCTACAAAAAATTAGCCATGTTAGCTAAGCCAAATATTTGCCATTTTTACTGAAAATGAACGTAAGGGGATATTTGTAATCACTCCAAACTCAAAATCGACTTCTGTAGTAGTCACCTTAGAAAAAAAACTTTTGTAGTTTTGTCTTACAGTAGAAGTGCGATGAATATGAAATGGATTATATATGGATGGATGTCATACATACATATTTACATCCGAAGTTAATTGAAGAAGCTATGAAAAAGTTAAAATAATGTTTAAAAAAATGTTTACAGTACACTTAAATGATGCTTTCATTTTGTTATGAAAGAGTAGTGATTAGTCTGATCACTTTTCAATCAACATTTAATCAATTCAACACGAGCAAAAAAAGACGAATAATTCTGTTAGTACTTCTGAAAAAAATGAGATAAGACAAAACTAAATATTCTCCCTCCATCTCATTCTTTTCGGATAAGTTATGTTGTAGTATTAAAACATCTGCTGGTGATCGATGTAAAAGGTGACATTTGAATCAAATTTCTTAAAAGAATAATACTTCTATGGATGTATAAAAACGAATTATCTCTTTGCCCAGTTTACACCATATAAAAAGTTCGATTACAATAATAAAATACGTGCAGTACTCTACGTAAAGATGGTATTTTACTCTCATTTTTGAAAAAATAATACGCTTGGCAATGGTTTTGGTTTTATGGAGCAATGGCCATAACTGACCAAATTGCACCATAACAACGTCAAGAAAAATTAGACATATCCACAAGGAAAATTTTACTGACGCAGAAGAGAGAAATACACTCAAGGAGAAATCAAAGCTTCAGCAGTGGGATAAAAAAGTAAATATAATATAATTTCTAAGTCTAATTCACTCCATATAATAAGCTCGACTGCAGTAGTAAAAAACTTGCAGCAATTTACATAAAATCAAGTAGTTGACTCGCATCTTTTAGATAATAATAAGGAATTGAAGTTTTAACATTTGTATAAAAGAAAAAACTGCAATAATATCTAAGCCTAATTCACCTAATATAATAAACTCGACTGTAGTAATAAAACATTTGCAGTGATCTACATAAATAAGGTATTTGACTCGCATCTTTCGGATAATAATAAGGAATCGAAGCTTTAGCAAAATGGGATAAAAGTTAATATATAAGAATGTCTAAGCCTAATTTACTCCATATAATAAACTCGACTCTAGTAGTAAAGCATTGCATCGATCTGCGCAAAATAAGGAATTTGACTCGTATTTTTCAGATAATAATAAGGAATCGAATCCTCAGCAATTGATAAAAGTAAATATATAATAATCTCTAAGCATAATTCACTCCAAGTAATAAGCTCGGCTGAGTAATAAAACATTTGCAGCAATCTACATAAAATAAGGTATTTGCCTCGCATTATCAGATAATAATACTTCTAGCAATAAAAGTAAATGGGGTGCCTTTTTTGCCCCAGACTCCTTCAGCACGGCAAGAGCGGCTGATAGAATACCGAACAATACGAAGACAGTATCTTGTTGCTATGAGAACATTCCACAGCTTTTTCTACCCTGGAGAACAAATGTTATGGGTTAATGTACTGACACTCCCCCAGTCGTTCACTCCACAGGCTGATATATGACGAAGCTGCAACACAGAAATGAAGTATGATTCATTCTCATTTGTAGCCTATGCTTTGAGTGTCGTAACGCGATGGAATATTGAGGAGATATGGCTGTCTGCGGAGTTCTCGTCTTCGAAATAGTCATATCTCTTTCCAATCGAAGGTAATAACATTTCTGGAAGTTCTACGAAATCTTCGAATTACAGAAACTTCAGTGTACGAAAACGATCTCGTTATATTAGCTTAACCCTCCTGGTGGTCGTCGTTGTCAACAAAGCTAACCAGATCTTGATGGATGATATTAGCGAAATTGGGCAAATCTTGATGGACGAGGTATCTGATCATAAGGGAAATAGGACAAATCTTGATGGGCGAGATATCTCGTCCAAACCCCTTAGAAGGTTAATGCATTGTATTCGAAATATATCTATCTATGCACCTTAGTAGGTAGGAGGGTAGTTGAATTTACGTGGCAATGAAGCAGCGCAATGGGCTTTTGAGACTGTCCGGATCTATCTTAAAGGAAGGATCGGAGGACATCTCGTAATTTGAACCACAGTGAGATGTAGAAATTAACATCTAAACTGGCATCCCACTCTCCAAACCTCCACATCATGCCAACGTGAGGACTTTTGAGGCTACGATAAGCAAATAATTTCGATTTCTGTGCCACGTTCGTTAGTGAAGAATATCTCCATGTCAAAACCGCACAGTCCACAACTCGATTCCCTCCCATTTTTTTTAATTCGGATAATTTGTTTCTATATAAGAAATTCTGGAAACTTTTAGATTCCAACTTGCAATATTTTTTATGTATATTTTTAAGTTTGAAAAATTGGGCAATTTTCCATGATTTTATACTCACCAAATATCCTGTACCTCTGGACCTAATGATCCAATCATACTGAATGAAAGCTTATTTAGTAGAAAAATGTACAACTTTTTTAATGGCGTATCCTATGACCTTTTAAGTGCCCTTTCAATTTCAAGATAATTCGATTTGACCTTCGACCCACAATTACAAAAAAGTGTATCTGTTATTTTTTTTCTAAAAAATGTATGTTAAAGGTACACTATTTATCTTTACTTCCTGAAAGTTTTAGTGGGACACACATGGGTCCATAGTTAAAAAATATTTGAAATAAATCAAAGTATGTAACCAGTACCCATAAACACCTGTATCTTTCAACCTATTTGTCCAATCAAGTTGAAAGAGAGCTTATTTATAGAAAAAAGTATAAACTTTCTTATGACACATTACATAATATTATGAGTGACCTTTCTGATTTTAAGGTCACTCATAGTATGTAATATATCATCAGAAATGTTACCTTGAAGATTTTGAAATTCAAGGCTTTGACCATGAATTTCAAGAAAGTATTTCATTATTTTTTTCCCTAAAATACATCATCAGAAAGGTTATACCTTTTTCTATGAAATAAGCCATCTTTCATCATCTCGATTGAACACAGGTCAAAAGATACAGGTGTTTATGGGTACTGATTAAATACTTACATTTTCCTGGAATATTTTTTAACTATGAACTCATGCGTGTCCACTATGAAACTTTCCGAAATCAAAGATAAATGGTGTACCTTTAACATATATTTTTTAGAAAAAATAAAAAATACACTTTTTTGTAAGTCAAAGGACAAATCGAGTGACCTCAATTTGAAATCAGAAAGGTCACTCATAGTATCATGTAATATATCATAAGAAAGGTTATACATTTTTCTATAAAATAAGGCCTCTATCATCTCGATTGAACAAACGGATCAAAAGATACAGGGGTTTATGGCTAATGATTAACTACTTACATTTTCTTTGAATATTTTTTAACAATGAACTCTTGCGTGTCCACTATGAAACTTTCAGAAATCAAATATAAACAGTGTACACTTAACATATATTTAAAAAAATTAAATATACATTTTTTTGTAATTGTAGGTCAAAGATCAAATTGAATTACCTTGAAATTGAAAAGGTAATACACTGCTGGCCACCGTAAATGCAACACCCTGAAGGAAGCATGCAAATAATATGAAATTTACAACATGCATTAGCGGAGGTGAGATATGCAAATGATTAGAATTTCAGCGCAGACGCACATCACGCGCGCCTGTGGCGCTACTTCAAAGCGCTATTTAAGGCTTGGAGATTTCGACGATTTCAAGTACGGCAATTGTGTTTTTCTTGTGGTTTTCTCAAAAAAACGATCAATTATGCCTCGTAGAAAACAGCGATCATCTTTTGATCAAGTATCCGAGTTCGACAGAGGAAGGATAGTGGCCTACCGAGATTGTGGATTATCTTTCAGGGAAATCGGTAGTCGTGTTGGACGAAACCAAACAACTGTAATGCGGATATGTGATCGTTGGATGCAGGAGGGTACGACGGACCGACGTGTTCGATCGCATCCACCTCAGTGCACCACTTCACGTGATGACAGGCATATTGTGCGTATGGCAGTGACGGATCGCTCAGCCACATCACGAACCATAGCACAGCACATTCAGTCTGTACCGCATCATCCAGTGTCTGCGCGTACCATTCGACGCCGTTTACAGCAGAATGGTCTGTCCGCAAGAGGTCCATTGCTTCGTCTACCCTTGACGCAGAACCACAGACGTTTCCGCCGCCAATGGTGCGATGAAAGAAGGATGTGGACGGCAGAATGGAATGAAATTATCTTTACTGACGAGTCACGCTTCTGTCTGCAACACCACGATGGTCGGATTCGAGTCTGGAGACACCGTGGAGAGAGGATGCTGAACAGCTGCGTTATGCACCGCCACACTGGTCCTGCACCGGGTATTATGGTATGGGGCGGTATTGGATATCACTCTCGCACTCCTCTAGTACGCATTGCCGGTACTTTAAACAGCCAGCGCTACATCTCCGAGGTGTTGGAGCCAGTTGTCCTTCCTTACCTTCAGGGCTTGCCCACAGCCATATTTCAACAGGATAATGCGCGACCACACGTGGCACGCATTGTCCAAGGGTTCTTCGTCAATCGCCAGATTGAATTGCTTCCCTGGCCAGCTCGCTCTCCGGATCTTTCGCCGATAGAAAACATGTGGTCCATGGTTGCTCAACGATTGACCCAGAATACATCCCCAGCTGCCACACCAGATCAACTTTGGCAACGTGTGGAAGCTGCTTGGTCTGCTGTACCCCAAGAACACATCCAAAGTCTCTTTGAATCAATGCCGAGGCGTGTGGCAGCGGTGATCTCCAACAATGGCGGCTACTCTGGCTACTGATTTTGGCAGGAACCACACTTCACAGAAGTCTATAAATTTAATCATTTGATACTTGGTCAACATGTTATCTACAAAATAAATTTTGTTGTGATATCTCTTGTCTTTCTTGGTGTTGCAATTTGGGGGCCCAGCAGTGTATAATACGTCATTAGAAAGGCTGTAAAATTTTCTACAAAATGAGCTTTCATTCAGTATGATTGGAGGTCCAGAGTTACAGGAGATTTAATAAGTCTAATATCATGAAAAATTGTCCAATTTTTCAAACTTAAAATTAATACACATAAAAAATTATTGCAAGTTGGAAGCTAAAAATTTCTAGAATTCTTTAGCTATGCCTTATATGACTGGGAAACAAATTAGCCGATTTTAAAAAAAATCGGAGGGGGTCGGGTTGAAAATGCCCCTTTTCTGTACGGTTACACATGGAATGACCCATAGATTCTCCATCATCAAATATTTCCTTTCACTCACATTTTCACTCAGAAGCGTTTTCTTTTAAGCGTTTATTAATTTTTGTTTTCCTCCCTGGGTGTAATTTTCTCTTCCGTGTCAGTAAAACTTTCATTGTGTGTGTCTATTACTTGCTATTCTATATCGTGTCTGTAACAGCATTTCCAAATATGGCCATTGCTCCACAAAACCCCCAAACAAACCAACCAACAATTTATTTTTGTTATTTTTCGGTTCAATGAAATATTTATCTCAGATAAAGTCCCCCCAAAATTAACTGCTTATTAAATTTTGTGGTACACATACTTTTAACGATTTTTCTGTTCCAAACATCTTCGATTGCTGGGACATGGAATGCCGTCAAACATACATCTCGATTTGATTTATGACGTCACAGTACAGATCCTGCTGACGTATGGGATTGTTTTTGACGCGTTTATTACGCTCGAAACCCTACTTGATAGATGTGACAGATTTATGATTGAAAATATTCCATTTCTAGTCCCGAAACAGAAGCAAATAAAGCAAGCGAGTGACATTTTATAGAAATCGGAAAGAAACGATGACGTGTCTCTCGTTGACTGGTCATCTTGATTTTATTTTAGATCCAGAACAACTATATTTTATTTTGGTCTATTGATATAAAATATATTAAAAAATTTGAGTATTTCGCAGACACATTTCAAAATTACCTCCAAACTCTTGATTTTAATATGGTCTAACGTAAAAATCACACATAAATCCATTTTCCTGTCTACATAGTTGTATTACCTGTAATGAAAAGAGCAGTCATGCACTTTGAGGATTTCACGATACTGGCATTAGATCTTGATACATGAGTCCGGAGTAGGAACTCCGATTTCACGATGTCTTCTATTAACCAGGGAAGCAATATACATAAAATGAATATTAGAAATAACAGTAAGAAAATAATATCAATTACGAATTTTCTTTCTTTGAGGCACACGAGTTTAAAGAAAAAAAAACAAGTTGCACAGAATTGTTTATTTACTTATTCAGCTTCAAAATTAGTATGAAACATCAAATAACACCGTTATGAAAGACAAAAATTCATTGCACCACACAATTCGCCAAACTTAATCACAAAACTGTCAACTTACTAATGCGTTTTGACATGTGTAAATTTTTGTTTTCAGTTACTTATACATTTAACATTAGTTAATAGCATTGCCAACTCAATGGAAACTAAATAAAATATTAAACTGTATGACTATGAGCAATTTCATCTTTATAAGGTGGGTTAAAAAATATCCCATCATGCATAAAAACTAAGCAAAAGATGGGGCAGTTTTTATCCCACCTAATCCCTAAGAGTTGAGGAAGAATTCCAAAAATGTTCTCTCCGTTGCAGTCGAATAAGATAGGTTCCAAAGTCTCTTCCTTATCAAGCCAAATAAAACACTTGTTGTCAACCAGGTGAAAAGGATTGGACTAAGTTATAATGTGGACTATTCTAGCTTTATCTGAAAAAGTTGCAAAAGTTCAAAGGATTTTTTGAGGTAATGGAATCTTTAGGTTCGCTCTGAAATTGAAAAAACTGGCGATTCATTCCAGGGTTCTTCGATATAGAATGCCAAAGTGGTCGACCCTCTCTCCAGACCATACTCAGACACCTAGAGAGGATTTCCATGATAGTGGAATATATCCAAAAAGGAGAACGACTTGATCCCAAGAAGAATAGGGCCGCGGTAGCCCGGTTGGAAGAGTAACGGACAAATCCAACCAAAGACCGTCGTACACAAAGGGGGCTGGTGCACTTAAATCTGCCGTGGCCTCAAATGTCCTCAAGTTGGCGTCATGTGGCAGTTTGGAGAGTGGGGTTGCTAGCTCAGGTGTGACCTTGTCATTTGACCGTGGTTCAAATGACAAGAAATAAACCGTGGTTTTGTTCTCGGACTTTCCCTTCGGGGGTTGACCCCGAACCGTCGCCAATAACCCGTTGTGTTGCTCCAGTGCGACGTTAATTAAATACCTACCTACCCAAGAGAAGAACATATAAGAGATTTATTCTGCAGAGCTAAATATAGATGTCGCTGGTGATGTGGTAGAAAGTGTTTCCTGTACGTGTTCCGGAAGTGAAATCACTTAGCTACCTTTTAATGTAATTCCGTTTTCTACAACATAGACAGTTGTATACGAAGGGGGCTGGAGCACGTTAAATCTGTCGTGGCCTAAAGTTTCCTCACTTTGGCGTGGTGTGGATGTTTGGATAGTGGGATACCAGCTCAGGTGTGACCTCGTCATCTGACCGTGGCTCAAAATTAAGTGGTTTCCTCGGATCTTTCCCTTCGGGTTTGATCCCGGACCGTCTCCAATAGCCCGTTGAGTTGCTCCAGTGCTACGTTAATTAAAAAAATACAAAATACCATTATGTACAGACAAGAGCATTGGATAACCGGAAGTAGTCTTTTTCTGTTGGTTTGTTTCTTTACACTGAAGTTCCCTCTGATAGAGATTAAAATCCTTACAACACTCATTATTCCTTGATATATTGCACATACATTTTAATAACTTAAACCTTGCGATTATTTAAATCAAATTTATTTTAACATTAGAGTAATACCGTTACTTCGGAAATAATTTGCTAGTTGATTATCCCTACATTCGTTACGGAAGTAATGTTTGACAGTACACTTTATTTTCTTTTTGTGAAATGCGAATATAGAACTACTAATACATTTTGTTTGATTTTCAATCCAGAGAAAAAGAGTATACTTTCTATCGACAGATTTAATTCCCGAAAGAAATCTATTTAATACTATTTCCTTCCAAATTAACAATATTTCAATAACAATTAGTGGCACATTTTTCTAGCTTCGTGTATGAGAGGCTATTTCTGTCAATCCAACTACAGGTGGCGGTAGTGTTTTTGTGAAGGAACGTGCTTTCTGTACATTTTCCTGGCATGACGTCTTCTTGCTGGTTCTACGAAAGCGACTTCAGAACATTACCAAAAGAATTCCTAAGATTGAATTGCGAATTAATGCATGATAGTTGGTCAACGGCAATAAGATCGATTGTCAAACGCTGCTTAAATGACGATAAAATACATTTAAAATATCTCCAATATGTATCATAGAGAATTTCGGTAACAGGAAATAAATCTCCTTTTTATCCGTTTTACACTAAAAATCCCTCTGCTTTTAATTTTTAATAAGTTAATTTTCGAGAGATACTACAAGATCAAGATTCGAAAGATAAGCTCCGATGTGAAGACAGTCAACCTTGGGTTAGTCAATTTTGGAAAGATATAAATGTGCGTAAGAAGACTGCCGTAGTCAAAACCATGAATGTTGATCGCCATGGACGATTTTCCCCCTTGTCAACTCATTATGACTGCTATCGTATTCAGCACCGAATGATTAACTTAGAACCTGCATCCGTGCTAAAGACGATTGGTTGGGTTTCTCTTGGCACATGTTGCATATTTCACCAAGCTGTATTAACCACAGGACAAACAACGTCAAGTAATAGGCATACGCACAAGTAAAGTTTTACTGTCGCAGAAGAAAGAAATTCACTCAGGTAGGAATCGAACTTGCAACAATAGCAAACTCGCAGGTTGCTAGCTCTTTCCCCTGAGCCACGAGTGGGGAGGTAGGTCAGTTTACGTCGTACTGGAGCAACACGACGTGTTATTGGTGACGGTCCGGGATCGATCCCGAACGGAAAGATCCAAGGACAACGCCTCGTAATTTTGAACAGATGACCGGGATAACACCCCACGCTCCAAACTTCCATATCAAGTCATCATGAGGACTTTTGAAGCCACAGCAGATTTAACGTCCAGCAGCCCCACGCACACGACAGCCTCTTGTTGATGGAATTTTGAACATGGACCCCTCGGGTTGGTAATCCGGGACTTTACCAGGGGCCATCGTGGCTCAGTGGGTATGCCCCTGCTCTAGCAAACTTTCCAGTTGTAGGTGGAGCCGGTATGCCCATTACTTGACGTTGTCTGTCTTGTTACTGGTGCAACATGCAAAAATAGGGCCCTTGTGCCATAAAACCCAACCAATCGTGACTACCTCCTGGGCTACCGTGATCCCAGCAGTTGTAGAAGCGGTTTTTTCGGTTAATACTAATCCCCTAATTCTGCTAACACTCGTTCAAAACCAGGCGACTTGACTAGCGAACTACAGACTTCTCTTTGTGTCTTGCTAACTCTTAATATGACAAACCCATCGCCATCCTTTTCAATGTGGGGCCGTCGTGGCTCAGTGGGTATGCCCACTGCGCTAGCAACCTTCGAGTTGTAGGCGGCGCAGGTTCGATTCCTGTCAGGTGCATTCCTCCCTGGGTGTATTTCTCTCTTCTGTGCCAGTAAAACTTCCATTGTGTGTGTGTGTATTGATATTTGTAAGTCTTGTGTCTCGCGCAGCATGGCCAAATACGGTCCTTGCGCCATAAAATCCCAAAAAGCATCCAGCAACCTTTTCAATGTCTCAATCGGTTACTGGAGACAAAGACCTTTCAAACGCAGAAACGGCACCTAATTGCCACACGAGCACGACCCGACCTTCTCAACATATTTCACAAAAATGAACCGAAAAGAGATTTGCGAGTACAGCGCGCGTGAGAAAAAAACCGACTCGGAACATTTATCAAGTAACGACCGAAAAAGTCGAACGCTAGAAAAGAAGAGAGCGTGATAAAAGAAAGGAACTAAAGATGAGCAATTTAATGCCTGTAATGGCGCGCGATCAGACATTGTTCCAAAAGTTAGGAACATTTTTCGCTTGGGGAAAATGATAACCTGGAAGATTTCTACCGCTCCTTTTTTGTTTCTCCCGTCTTCCTTACGGGGTCTTGTATTTACACAGTGAACTTGGCTCTCGCTTCGTCTTGTTTAAGCGCAGGTAAGATAAGATACAGGCGGGTCCCATTAATAAGAAAAGTAACAGGAGATTCGCCGCCCGATAAGCGCAGAGCAAAAATGTTCTTAGAAAGTGTACTTGGCCCTTTTATATTTGCGTGGGGCTAGAGGTAATGTGGTCGGGAGAGATATTCCCATATGCGTAGCTAGCGGGGACGATCGAATAATATGGGGCGCGAAAATAATAGCTTCGTACGTATGCTTTTTTAAATTGGAAGCTTGGTTCCTGGTGATGTATTATATAATCTGCTGAAACCCACTTAATTTCTTCCGGTGGATATTCAGACTTTTCTGTTTTATCTGAAACTTTGTGATCTGCTTAACATATACTATAAGGGGGATACTATATGATGGTATAGCGATTTACAACCCTTGGTGGCCCGGTTGGAAGAGCAGTGGATTAGTAACCGGAAGGTTAGGAGTTCGAAAAAAAGTTGATGCAACCAAAGACCTTCGTCCACGTGTGGCTCGTGCGCGTTGAATCATTCGTGGCATCAAATACTCATGTTGGCTTGGTGTGGAAGTGTGGAGAGTGATGCGCCAACTCAGGAGTTGACCTCGTCATCTAGTAGTCACGTGACTGCTCTGTTGATCACTTCTCACGTGATCTTTCCCTTCGGGATTAATCACGAATTGCCGTCAGTTGCTTGTGTTGCTCGGGTATGACGTCCACTCAACTACCTACCTATCTTTCCCTTCGAGGAATATGTGGCCTGTTGATCCAGTGCGACGTTCTACCTACCTACCTGACTTTTCTGCTTTATCTGAAATGTTTTCACCAACATACCGTCTAGTAGTCACGTGACTGCTCTGTTAAAATTGACTTGGTTGATGGATTTGTCATCTTATCGTCTCGTTTGGCGATGCAACATCTTATGATGGAGTAGGTGTGTGAATGCGCATTTCTATAGAGTGGCGACAAAAGTGGTGAAATCGCCAAAGTCTACTACTATCAGATGACCAATCAATGTGCCAATCAGATGATCAATCAATGGATGGTAGTCTTCTCCCGTCCCATGAACCAATCGGATTATGAATGCTAGGTTCTGCCCAGCAGACGAAAGCAGTCTAAGGATCGCATTACTACTAGTTTGGGTCACATGATCCTGTGCACATAAAAAGGTTACCATTGATTACTTTATTGTTATATTTCCTGTATGCTTAACATATATTACAAGAGGAAAAATATACGATATCATAACGATTACCAACCTTAAGAGCCATGGTAAACCGCGTAGAAGAGAAGCTGATTATCAACCAGAGGGTTATGATTTTGAAACTCGATCCAACCAAAGACCATTATGTACATGATGCACGTTAAATCTAGCGTAGGCTCAAATGTCCTCACGTTGGCGTGGTGTGAAAGTTTGGAGAGTGAGGTGTCATGTCGACCTCATTATCTGACCGTGGCTTAAAATGAAGAGGAGTTGCCCTCGGATATTTCAATTTGGGATTGATCCAAGATCCTCACCAATAGATGTGTTCTGTGTTGCTCCAGTGTGACGTAAATTCAACTACCTACCTTCCAAGCCGTGTGCCACGGTACTGGTGTGCCACTAGAATGGCACTAGAGTGCCTTATGGGTGGTGAAATGGCTTAATGATTTGTATAATACTGGCTTTTATATGATTTGTATCATTTCGACGGTTACGTTTTCATCTTTTGGCAACGAGTGTGGTGCCAGAAATGAAAGCTTTGATTACAGATTTGGAAACAAATCATTATACCTTTGGCGATTGTCCCACATAGTTTTGTGGGTCAACGCTTTCACTTGACCAGCTTACTACCTTTCAAGGAGGGATTCCCCAAGGTCATCCGCCTTCTTAGCGGAATCGCACTTTAGATGCTTATTCTGTTTTTTGTTAATATAGTCGTTGGAATCTAGTTAATTTGTCACACGGATGGTTTAAAATGATGAGTTTTCGGGATGCTGTGCGTATATCAGATATAGATCACTCATTTAATTTCTTACCAAAGTAAAATTTCAATATAAAGATTTAATCTTGTAGTTTATTTCATGTAAAACTGTAGCCCAAGAAATAAAGTTAGATTACAAGATTATGAAGAATTACTATCATACCACCCTCTTTCATTGGTGACATTTGAGTTAGGAAAAATAAATCTAACATGATTATACTTTTCAGTATTCATTGGTTTAATTTTCATACGAAAACGAAGATAAAATATTGTAAGAAATGTTTTAATTAAATTTGCTGTTTTTATATATTATAGATTAGCTGTTATATTTTAACGCTGTTCTTAAATATTGTATATTTGTTAGAGTACATTTATCCCCTCTCTTTAAACTCCACAAAACTTACAAGAAAATTGACTTTAAAATATATAGATTTATAATGCATCAAGATTGGTCATAGTAGAGAATAAATCATATTCATTACGTATTCAGTCATCACATCATAAATTACATTAAAAAAATAAGTGCATTATTTTTCCATTTATTTTCTACTAGATTTGATTTGGAAAGCTCATAAATCTTAGTAACAATTAAGATTCGTATAATTGGTACGTTTATAAGAAATTTTAAATGCAGAGGAATACGTATTGATTTCTAGTTAATAATTTAACTTAAAAATGAATTTATTTTAGAAACTAAAATAAATTGTTTAATCATTTATGTCTAGTAATCATAAGTTTATAATCTAACAAATTTTCAAAGCAGAATTTACATTAAAGATTTCTTTAATGTCAGCTTATGGATCTATGACCCTTCAAGCACTAATTATTTGGAATTTTGCAGTCTATGTGTTATCTACTTGTGCACTTTAAAATAGATAAATGGGCATTACATTTGGTAAGAGGTTACTTTCAACCCTGGGTTAATTCAAATTCTGAATAAAGTTAAATGCAATATATTATTCACGTATATTCGTAATTTACATCAAAATTTGAGTTCACTGTTTTTTTATATAAGTGCTTACCAGTTTAAAAACTGACTAATCATATTTTGTAGACGAAGATGAATGTACTTAGTGAGTTTATACGAAACACCGAATGCAGGGGAAATGCCAATATTAATTTTAGTTGGAAATATTTATATGCTTCCTCGTATTAATTTAAACCGAACGATTAAATGAACTATCCCCTTAATTACCTTCAACGCAATGAATATTCATAAGTTCCTTTTTTCTATCCGTCTGCTGTGGTTCCGATTGAAAGTTTTTCCACTTCCCGAGAAAAGCAAACGTAGCCTCCGCATTTAATGACCTGCCCGATTCAGCGACGGGGTCACTCGCAGTGCTCGAATCCCCAGTCACTCTCGACTGATTAATTTCCAAACAAAAGTCAAACAGGCTAAAACATTCCATTGTCCGTCTGTATTTGCACAAGTGGCGAGGAGTCATCGCCAGCCCTGCACACGCTGTTCTGAGTGTACTCTTGGACAGGAAGATCGCTTGTAAGAGGAATGGGAAGAAGAACAAAGCAAATACAGGGAAAGACAGCAAATAAGAGGTCAGTCCCTGTTTGAGTTCTGGTGCAGTTTTACGGATACTCCATCTGCGTCCCTTGATCGGTGTTGTTTCGTCTCTTCCTGACAAAAAGAAATGTGTCGCTTGTGAAGATGAGTATCGAAAATGGGGGTTGGTGTTGTTTTTTAATTTTCATGATGCATTCAAGAATTGGGCAGGAAATATTATCACTGGTATGGTTTATCATAAACTAGAAGCTGAGGTTAGTTGGTGTTTATGACTCAACGGCCATTTTTTGACCATGCTGTACCAAACACAAGACAGACAATGTCAAGTAATGACATACACAAAAGGAATCTCTAGAGGCTGAGGATACAGTGTTGTTAATTTAATGACTTTCCTTAGACATTTCACGAAGGAAGATCCCATAATGATCTCTTTGAGAATTTACTCCCGTTTATTGGTCTCTTTTGGAAGTTGATAAATTTCTTACCAGCACAGAGCTATTGCTAGGACTTCATGACATGGAATTAGATCAGGTGATTATTTAGGAACTGTGGGTATGTTATTGCTATGAAGTCCCAATCGGTCGCGGTGGTGAGAATTTTACATATGTTCTTTTCGCAGTTCCTAGAGCAATATACAGTAGGATGTATCGAAAAAACTTTTTTGAAATTCAAAATTTCAAATTGATAAAATGTCCCTAGGGCCCCATACTTACCAGACAAATTTTCAGTGAAATATATTTAGGTCTCCCGCATGAGGCCTAAAGTTTCAATATTTCTTTCAAAAACGTGATTTTTTCAATATTTTTTTACAATGAAAATAATTTGAATTTTTATTTTCAAGTTATAAAACCTTGGCTTTAATCTACGATTGATAGGTAAAAATTTAATGTCGTAGTGTAACATTTAGGTTTCCCGCATTTAGCCGATAACTACTCATAAATAATTATGTATTTCCTTTAATTATCAAAAATCTACTTTATTTGTTTGAAATAAAATTTCATGACAAAAAATTGTTTTGATTAACACAGGTTCAGCCTTTAATATGAATATCAATTATTAACCTTCATATTAATATTATTATGCTTTATGCCTAGTACCCAAATTGTGAAAGAATTTAAATAATGAAAAATAGGTATTTACAAAGTGATTTATTTTTCAATAAATATGTTCAACCCATATATAAAATCCCAAAATCAAAACTCAATCCTTCTGTCAGGTCATATAACATAAATAATGTAGTATTAGGAGTTTTTCAACTCTATATTGTTAAATATTGAGACCTCCAAAATATACATGGCGTGAAAGCTCTGTGCGCCAACCTGCAACCAAAGCTTATCATTGGGCTGGTTGTGAGTGACAAGCTTATGAAAATGTATATTTATAGGCTATTAGAAAATAATCAAAATAAAGCGGAACTCAATAATTACCTAAGAATCGTAATGAAACTATTTGTTTCGGAATCAAAAATACTTACTTGTTCAAATGTTCAATCCTTGGTAGTTGCAGTAGCTGTTGTTTTGAAGTGGCTTTTTGTTTTAAAGTTGGGGAGAATTTTTCGGTCTAGCAATCGAATTAATGAATCCATCTCCCTCCTTATGACCATAAACGTGTTTCGAAGCCTTCTGTAACCTGCTTAACAATTCTCTCAACTGATGGGGTGTGCGAAAGAATTTTAAATTGTTTCTTATCACTAATTCCAGTCTCGGCAATTGACTCTAACTCTTGATTGCTGAAGCTGGTTAAGAGTGGTAGCTCCGTTACGGGTGCAGACGTTGATTGCCAGTCAATTAAATTAATATAATCTTGTGCATCACAATTCACTTGTGGTGGTTTAAAGACCCTCTTTATTGATATTGTTTTGACGAGATTTTTGTATCTTCTTGCTTGCAAGTATTCGTAGATGTTTCCTTGTGTCAAACAACATTCCCATTTCTCTGAAGATTTGAACGGACAATAGCCTTTAGATCAATCTACAAGTACTTTCTGCATTGTGCTAATTTTAAAAATGTTTGGATGCATGCACGATTTGTGGGTGACATTTTATAGCAAACCCTGAGGGAGCATAAACCTTCATTACAAACTCAGCTAACTTTTTTAGCTGCGGGCTTGGATTATCTGATACTGTGTATACACACAAAATCCTATTTGCCATTGTCAGCCATCTTGCATGAGAGATGTATCCAGGGTTTCTAGACGCTAAATCTTGAGGACATTCACCTGTAATTACAGCCTGATATATATCCCATAGATATTTCTGGTCGGTGCTTAACTCTTTGCTATCCACCTTTGGAAAAACAGTCTCATTGAACCCCACCTCTGGTAAATCCAGGCAATTAATAAAAAAGTTTTCCAATTGGACCACTGAATGAATCAGGTTCAGAAGTTCGACTATCGAAGACAACCATTACTTTTCTGAGAGGCAATTCGTTTAAATGAAGCAAAGAAACCACTGCTTGTAATGGGTGTTTTAAGACTTCTTCAAATAGTGCAATAGTTCTATTAGAGGTTCCTGTATTTGTTGCGGCGCCATCGCAACCAATAGCTTTATTTTATTTCAATCAATGAAATTTCCTCTCAAAAATTGTAGTGTCAATGATACAATTTCTTACCTATTTCTACTTACGCAGTTATGTGTACAACATATTTTGAATCTGGTTCTTCAATAAAAGATATGTGTTCTTACACAGTTTTTCGGACAGATTTACAACCGATAACTTCTTTTGATATTGTTTCATCCTTCCGTCCGTCAAAGTGAAGTGCAATGAGTTCTGAGGTACGAGTTGTGCTGATGGCATAGTGAGATTTCAAACTTTTGAGAAAATGTTTTGTCTTATCTATGACCTGGGCCTGATTATCTCTAGTTACTGCATTAAGATCCTGCAAAAGGACACTAGCCAATTGAGCTCCTGTACTAGAAATGGCTCTGTGGTCCCATGCTCTGGCAAATGAAGTAAGGTTTTGTTGTAGCTCTTGTTTTACTGAAATTATAGCAACTTATTTCTGTCCTGGTTTTAGAAAATGTTTATCATATTCACTGTCTTCCTTTGACATTCGTGACATTGAGTCACTTTCAGATTGCGATTCATTAACAGTAAGCTGACTTTCATTTTTCAATTCCGGTTTTTCGAATATTGTACACTTACATTCAGAACTGATTGTATAGATTTATATTTTCTTTCGTTTCTCTTGAATTTTTACTGTTTTATCGCAACCCCCAATAATCATAAGTCTTAGATTCCGTTGGACGCAGAGAAAATCACGCTGTATTAGTGGAACTTTTCTTGGAGCTGGGCACCGGCAGTTAATTAAATCACATTTACTGGAACAAATATGAAAACGACTATTTACAATACGGGACTTGAACTTCTCTACAGATGCCTTATAGCTGTTTGACTGTTTCCTGGTATCTCCTGAAGATTTGTTTTATTTTTTCACATTGCTCGTGTCATTTCAGAATCATAAAAATGATGTTGTTTGTATTAGAAAAAGGAATAGAAGCCTTTTTCCATATTTCTTCCAGCATTCGAGCCACTCGCATGGGAATTGCCTTTTTTTCTGGCTGATAGTATCCCTCTGATTTCAGATGATTTCGCGCCCATTCAAAATACCGCAACACATCCAATTTAGTCGGCAAAACACTGATATCACTAATATCTACAGGCTGACCGATTATCGCCCTTCTGTTGTTTTTCTAGTTAAATGATCTTTTTTGGTCATGGCGTTTAGCACGTTACAAACACTTGATTACTAGTAAAATCTATGCACATACCACTGCTGCTGTAAGCCAAATGACAAAGAAAATTAAGGGTATGTAGGGAAAGGTTGATGATCACGTGACCGGCGCGTCAGCATCGCGCCAAGCACCAAAGCCGTGCGGGAACGACATGTTCCAGTTTCTGTGCGTACTGTTTGCTTTTACATATAAAGAAAACTCGTACATTTAAAATGCAATGTTGTTACATTTTACAATCTTAATCAAACACAAAACGGAAACTCAATAAGGTGAAACTATTTTTCCTAAATTAATAATAATGGCTTAATTGTAAAAAATAAAAGAGTTTAATTCAAATGCGGAAGATCTAAATATTACCCTACAGCATTAATCTTGTCTGTGCTTTTAAATCATATATTAAGGAAAAGGCCTTTCAACTTGAAAATTAAAATTCACATTATTGTCATCGTAAAGAAATACACTACCTGACATTGAAAATGCAACACACAGAAGGAGTGCGCAGAACTGGATGAAATTTACAGGGTAGACGCAGCTCACCGAAATATGTAAATGATGCAAACTGCGCAGCTGTCCCGCGCACGGCGAGTGAAAAACCAGGGAAGGAACCTGCAAAAGTGGTCAGCTATGTTTACCAGGTAAATCAAGTTGCAATTTGTTTTTGTGTCTCAGAGGAAACGTCTAGTAGCGGAGAATGCCAGGACGCCGCCAATCAAGACAGATCCAGCAAACAGACGACTTCACGAGGGGTATGGTGATTGGCCTCAGAAGGGCAGGTTGGTCCATACGTCAAATCTCAGCAGATACCCACCTACACGCGTCCACGGTGCACCGGTTGTGGCATAGATGGTTGGACCAAGGGAATGTGGCACGTTTGAGGGGTTCCGGTGCAGCCAGAGTGACGTCAGCACACGTGGACCGACGCATCTGCCTGCAAGCATCGGCGGCCCCGCAAGCCACGTCTGTCGCCCTTTTGCAGCATGTGCAGGACACCCTTGATGCTCCCATATCGTCCAGGACCATTAGCCACCGATTGATCGCTGGAGGCCTGCACTCATGGCGCCCGTTGAGACGACTACCATTACCCCAACAGCATATACGTCTCCGTTTGCAATGGTGTCGGGATAGAGCCACGTGGACGACGGAATGGCACAGGGTGGTGTTCTCAGACGAATCACGCTTCTTGTTAGCAATGACAGTCGCCGTGTACGAGTCTGGCGCCGACGTGGTGACAGGGCCAATCCGGCCGCATCTGTGGAACGCCATACCGCGAGACAACGCGGTATAATGGTTTGAGACGCCATCGCCTACGATAGCAGGTCACCTCTGGTCCGTATTCAGGGCACTATGACGGTCCAACGATACGTGGATGACGTGTTGCAGCCGGTGACACTACCTTTCCTTCAGGGGGTGCCCAATGCCATTTTCCAGCAGGATAACGCCTGGCGCACACGGCACGCATCAGCCAACATACCCTGCAAGGTACCCAGTTGCTTCCCTGGCCAGCTGTCTCCCCTGATCTCTCACCTATCGAACATTTCTGGGACGTCATTGGACGTCGCTTGCATGCGTTGCCACCGGCCCGTTCAGAAGACGAACTCTGGCAAATGGTTGACAGGGAATGGGCAGCCATCCCTCAGGACACCATCCGCACGCTCATTGCGTCTGTACTTAGACGTGTTGCTGCCTGTATCGCCGCTCACGGTGGTCCTAAAACCTGCTGATCAGAAGTTCTTGCTGCTCAGTGGCATGCTGTATAATGTTGCAATAAAGATCACTTATTGCTCGTTGCTGTCTCTCTCTGTTTGCCAAATTTCATCACTTTCTGCCAACTCCTTCTTGGTGTTGTATTTTCAATGTCAGGTAGTGTATATGAAAAATTCACGATTTTGAAAGAAAAATTGAAACTTTATGCCTCATGCGGCAGAAGTAAATATATTCCAATTAGACTGAAGTTTTTACTGATAAATATTGGGTCCTAGGAATAACTTTTTATCAACTTGAAATTTTGAATTAAAAAAGTTTTTTTTCGATACACCCTATTGTGTATTTTCTGTCTATCAAACCAAAACTGTTTCTTCGAATTCAACTGAGGGATTGATAAGCAAAGGTTAAAATTTCATTCCTTCATCCAAACTGGAAGGCAAAAAATTAAAATCGCCAAAAGGCGATTATAAAATCGTATTCAGGAATTAAAAATCCTCAAATGAGTGTAGTTAGTCAATAAGTCCAATAAGCGGCGACGTTATACTCTGCGCAAGCGGCGTGTTAATTTTCCGTGCCCTGAAAATTCCGTTAAAAATAAGGAAACTAGTATAGACCACAGCTCATCATAGTTGATAATTTTCTAATTATTTTTATTTTAATTCCGCTGATGTAACCCAGATTTTCAAAGGTATTACAAAATCTGTTTTAAAATTAAATATTAGGAAAAGAGGAGTCGTATCAATCTTTACGATGTAGAAGATGGGCACAAGTCCAAATTGGCTGATCATTATGCATGAAAAGTGAGGGAATTCATTCATGATATCCCTGCCTGTGCCCTCGCTATATAGCAGTGGCAACTTTAGATTAAAATTCAAAATAATTATTGTTATATTATGATAATTTTTGTAATTATTGTCAATAATTATTCATAGGTCATAATTACCTGGTCAAGCATTAGCGTCGTTTTGGCATCTATGGTAGCCCGAAATGTTTCCTGCGCAGAGGAATGGCTGATATGCACTGTGACCACCTTCGGCATTATCAGAAGTAGGCATCCATGCACGTTATTGGAAGGCGAGAGAAATTTTGCAGCAACTGGAATCTTGTTAATTTTTACATTGCATTTCTTTTTGTCAATGCTTCAACTTCAAGTGTCACAACGAGACAAGAGGATTAAGAGATGCATTTGTCTAAGCGCATTTAAAAAAATCCTTACGATAACTAACACAATAATTAAATTTTCCACATTCAAAGCTGCTTTGAAAAAATATCTTGTAAAAGTGGGTGTTGGTGCATAGGGCTTATTGGAACTTAATATTTTTATTCACGTTTTTATTTGGCCTTAAACGATGATAAGTTGATCCAACTGACGCAAAAATTAATTTCAAGTGAAAGATAAGAACGTTCAGGCTGTTTAAAAATTAATGGAAATTCCAGATTGACCTGTACTATCACATCTCGCAATATTCATCACGTATTCCTTTCATTAATCTACTGTAATTTCAACTTCATCAATTTGCATGCTAGGACGGTATTTAAGGCCCTTAAAATAAGCCCGAGAATTCTTTTAAAGAAAAACACTTAAAATTCCCTAAAGAACTAAAAAATGGTTTGTAATCTCCAAAAGGTCTGCTTAGATTTATGCCTTTCTTAATGGTATAAGTTTCGGGCACTTGGTAAGCTCTATATTTCACTCAAACCGAAATTTATCATCCTTACTGTCTACTGTGATATATTTCGGGACTTGGTCCATTTTGAGGCGGAACCTTGGCCTGAGGATATTCAGCCGCTAATGCATTTCTAATTCTTAAAAATAACGAAAACAGACCTCCGCTATCTAAAACTTTGATCCGGTTCTCCATTTAATTGCAAAGTGGTAAAAATTCAAAAGTTTCTCACTGGCGTTTAATCTGGAAGAGGGACTGTTTTTCTTTTATTGGCTGAAAGACGGTATTAACACCCATTAAAGAGGAAGTGCTCTCCTCAGTGATCAGGGATTATGGAACATTTTTATCGTATTCCGAACGACGCTTGGATACATTTTTTCACCCGATGTTATTGTTACTCTACCGAAGCTGTGGGTTAACTGCGAGAATGTTTATGAAAGGTGGTTTCTGAATTGAAAATGCTCCGTTTTAATTATTTAGTGAGGATTTTTATTAAAATTCTGCTTAAAGTACGGGTAATTTGATAAACTTTCCGTGGAATTGAATCTTTTCATGAAAATTATACCGAAGCGTGTTTTTAGATAAGCGTTGAATGGGTATTACGGAATTAATGAAGGTACTTGCGTTCTTGATTTTAGTTTTGAGTTGAAGTGCATATGTAGAGTTGCTCATTTATAAAAAGGACCATAATTGTAAAGTAATTGAAAGTCCTGTTTGCAAGAAATCTTAAGCAAATGTTAACACAGGCTTTACTTTCTTTCAGATGTGGTACTAATCCATTTATTTAGCAGTTAATTTTTATGGTGTAACTTGGGGTACATACGAATGTATAATTTTTTGAATTATGTTTTCTATCATAACTATACCTTAATTAATCATACAATGCTTTACTTGTCAATGAAACCAGTTACGACTCATGGAATGGCCATGTTTTTATACATATTTCACCTACATATAAATTAAAATGTTATTTCTCTATTACCATAACGCATATTCAAGGAAAAGTAAATCAATTTACTAGCATCATAAAATAATATAATTTAAAATATATATCAAGCAATTGAATTTGCTATATCTGTGTAAGTAACAAAATGTGTTTGATAACATAATATAATTTCTCTTTATACAGGGTGACCTGTAAAGTCCCTTTAAGCCCTTTAAATTTGAAACAGCGTCTTGTATATTCAAGGAAGTAACGTGTATCTATAGTAAAGGGACCATGCTGAATTTATTGAGACAGCTTACAGCGCTCCTAGCGACGAAATTGTTGGAATCGGTCTCAAACCTCCAATTATAGTGCCGTGTGGGGCACATAAATTTGAAGAATGTAAATCTTTGAATGTATAAAAGTGAAGAAAGATTGGGGATCATGAGCTGATCAGACTTCTTGTTTTCTAAAATGTATGTTTTTAAACCATAAGACTTGGCTACGTAATAAAATTTATTTTTAATATATAAAACTCTGTCTTCAATCGATAAAACCCAACAATTGGTTATGGGCCACAGACCTTAAGCTGAACCTGAATTCTGCCACTACCGGTTTCCAGTATGATGGGTATTCAAGAAATGTCCATGTTTTCCTTCCCGAAGTTATCGGATTTCAACTATGCCACGTGGAAGACGGACATGAAGGTATTGCTAATGGATCGGAACTGCTGGGAATTTATCACTAAAACGGAACCTCTATTATTGGAAGATGCTCCAGAACAAGAAAAAAGAGACTATCGTTATAGGAAACAGAGGACATACACAACTATCTACCAGGGCATAGACAGAAAATATCAAGTCTTAATTTCATCTACTGAGGATGGTAAGGAAGCCTGGGATATATTAAAGACCAACTTTGAACCAGCATCTAGAGCACGATTGGCAGGCCTTGTGGACGAGTTCTTTTCAATCCGCTACCAGCCGGAGGACGAATCCATTGGACTCTTCTGCAAACGAGTGCATGAGAAGCTGTTACAGATAAAAGAAGGTGGATTCGAAATCCCAGACCTCTTAGTTTGCTTTCAACTAATAAGACATTTACCTCACGAATACGATAATCTGGTACAACTGCTATACAGGATGGATGACAACGAGTTCACGTTAGACAATTTGTCTAAACATTTAATAACAGAATCCAGCCGGATCGAGCTGAAGCGGAAAGACGAAGGCACAAAATTAAGTATCGTGGCCGATGCTTATGCTACAAGAAACAAGTCATCTAGATACAAGGAGACACGGGCGTCTACTCCTGATCACAGCAGATGCGTACTGGACCCTGAATTAATTCCTTCAAGCCCAAGAAAGTCGACAGTTTGTCGTATGGGGCCGCGACCATTCTGCAACTACTGCAAAAAGTCGGGACATTACGAATCGAAGTGCTTCAAGAAATGCAATCGGCAGAAACCTGGTGGTGAATTATTTTATATGGAGGACAATCCAAAAACTGATCTTCAACGTGCCTACGCAGTTTCAAATTTTCCAAATGAAAGACCGAGGGAATTTCTCATTGATTCAGCTGCAACTGCTCACTTCTGTAAAGAACGCGATATGTTTACGACATTCAGAAAACTACCACCACAGAAGATCCTAGTCGGAGACAAGGACAGCACCTCGGAAGTATTAGGTATGGGTGATATTCAATTTACAGTTTTAGATAGAAACAGAAATTATGATATAACTTTAAAAGATGTGTTATACTCGCCTAATATGAGAAGAAATTTAATTAGTGGTGCTCGTATTGACCTTGTGGGAAACCAAATTAAATGGGGAAATAACAAAATGATTATTTATAATAGTTATAATAAATATTTGTTTACTGTTCCCAGAATTGGAAAATTGTATATCTTGAAAGGTTATCCCAAGATTAAAAATTATACATATGTAACTGGTTTAGATCTAGAAAAAGCCCACCGTAGGTTTTGTCATGTTAACATGCCCTTAATTGAAAATATGAGTAAAATTAATTGTGTAAAAGGAATTGAAAAACTTAATTGTAAAAATATAGATAAAAATTGTAAGATTTGTGCTATTGCTAAATCCACTAGAATATCCTTAAAAAGAAACTATATGTACGAAAGGAAAACTAAAAATGTTTTGGAAAGGATCCATATGGATTTGTGGGGTCCTGCTCCAGTTAACTCTCTAGGTGGAAACAAATACTTTTTATCTATTATTGATGATTTTTCACGAAAAGTAACTATTTATATTATTCGAAATAAGAATGAAGTTTTTGATTACTTTAAAAAATACTTGGTTAAAGCTGAAAGACAGCTAAATGTTAAGTTAAAATGTGTCCGAACTGACAATGGTTTAGAATTTTGTCACAAAGAATTTAAAAAATTTTTAAATGATCTAGGAATAAAAATCGAAAGAACTTCAACTTATACCCCTGAACAAAATGGCATTGCAGAAAGGTTCAATAGAACAGCCATGGATTGTGTCAGAGCTATGCTTCAAGACAGTGGTTTACAACCACAATTTTGGTCAGAAGCACTTTTAGCATTTATTCATACTAAAAATAGATGCGAACACAAATTAACTGAGGGTATATCTCCTAACGAAATATGGACTGGTTTCAAACCATCAGTAAAACATTTTAGAATTTTTGGCTCTTTGGCATATGTTCATATTCCTAAAATACAGAGAAATAAATTACAACCCAGAGCAAAACTTGGTATTTTGACAGGATATGGTTTGAAAACTAAAGGTTACAGAATATATATCCCAAACGAGAAGAGAATAGTTGAAACAGTCCATGTTCATATCGACGAAAGTAAGAAAGCTGTTGATGTACTATTTGGTAAAAACTTTGAGTATTTTTCTTTCGATCTTAATTCTAATATTCCTATTTATCAATCAAATGAAAATATAAAAGTAAAATCGGAAAGTGAAACTCAAGTTTTAGATTCTAAAGATTTAGTTAAAACTGAGGACTTAAAAAGTCTTAACATTTCAAATTGGCGAAGAATCGAAAAACCTAGAAATAAAAGCAATAGGATAGATGTATACTATTATTCTCCTGAAAATTTGAGAATGAGATCTTTAAATGATATTAAAAAGTACTGTACTAAAAATAAGATTAGGTTTGATCCTGTAAATTTCAATTTTAAGCCAGAAACTGAACATCCTAATGTGGATATTTCTAATGTGCCATCTACTTCTAGTGATGAATCTAATTTTTTAGACCAACAGATGTACGACATGTATGATCAGTGTTACAATGTCGAAATCCCTAAAAGTTATGAAGAAACGCAGGCAAGTAAGGATAAAATTAAATGGAATACTGCCATGAATGAAGAAATTCAGATAATGAAGGATAGGCAAGTATGGAAATTAGTGGACACCCCCCCAAATACAACCATAATTGGAAGTAAGTGGGTGTACAGCATAAAAATGGACGAAAACAATATACCTAAAAGGTATAAAGCTCGTCTTGTTGCTCAAGGTTTTAAGCAAAAACCCGGCATTGATTTTAAAGATATTTTTTCACCAGTTGTGAATTTTTCTATTGTTAAATTATTGTTTGTACTATTGATTTCTATGTTGGGTTGGTATCACTGTCAAGTTGACGTGAAAAGTGCATATTTATATGGACACCTTAAGGATACTATATACATGAAACAGCCAAAAGGATTTGTGCTGAAAGGATCCGAAAACAAAGTATGTCTATTGGAAAAGGCTATATATGGTCTGCATCAAAGTGGTAGAGAATGGAATTTGGAATTAGACGGTATTTTAACTAAATTAGGATTTTCTCAGTTAAATTGGTGTAACTGTGTCTACAAATTTAAAGATGTAATTTTAATTGTTTATGTAGATGATATGGTTTTGTTTTCAAAAAGGGAACATTTGATAAATGAAGTAATCGAATTATTGGACAAAAAATTGGATCTTACAGTCCTAGGTAAAACTAAATATTTGTTAGGCGTAAACTTTCAAGAAATTGAAAATTCGATTTATTTACATCAAATTACCTACATTGAAAAATTAATGTCAAAATTCAAAGATCTTCCTAAAAGTTTTGTGAATTTACCTTTTAAAATTGGTTGTAACTTACCTGATAAGGTTAAAGAGGAAGAAATAATAGAAAATGATTTAATGAGGAAATTTCCCTATCGTTCCTTAATAGGATGTTTATCGTTTTTGTCAGATAGATCCAGACCAGATATTGCATTTGCCGTTAATATAATGTCTCAGTTTTGTAATGGTTATACTTACAAACACTGGTCTTACGTTGTTGATATTATGAACTATGTTTTTCTTACAAAGGATTTTAAAATTAATCTTTCCAATGTAGAAAGTTCAAATTTGATTGCTTTTTCTGATGCAAATTGGGGATGTGGTCTCACAAACAGACATTCAAGCAGTGGCTATTTAATTTATTTGGGTAACATCCCAATATCATGGAAATCTTCTAAACAAAAGTGCATAGCTCTTAGCTCAATGGAATCTGAATTTATTGCACTGACCGATTGCACTAAAGAAGTTATTTGGTTTAGTAGAATTATAAATGAATTAAGTTTGTGTGATTACATAAGACCCCAAGTATATTGTGATAATCAATCTGCTATCTATTTTTCAAAAAATAGTCAGGAAAATCAGAAAACTAAACATATTGATATCAAGTACAAATTTATTCGTAAATTAATAAAAGATGAACTATTTAACGTAAATTATATTTCATCGGAAAATAATTTGGCTGACTTTTTAACAAAGCCTTTATTGTTAAATAAGTTTAAAAATATTATTAGAAAAATATTTTGTTAGATTTATATAAATATATATATTGAATTGTAATACATCTGCTGAGGTTTTACAACCGATGGGGCCGCATGTTGGAATCGGTCTCAAACCTCCAATTATAGTGCCGTGTGGGGCACATAAATTTGAAGAATGTAAATCTTTGAATGTATAAAAGTGAAGAAAGATTGGGGATCATGAGCTGATCAGACTTCTTGTTTTCTAAAATGTATGTTTTTAAACCATAAGACTTGGCTACGTAATAAAATTTATTTTTAATATATAAAACTCTGTCTTCAATCGATAAAACCCAACAGAAATAAGGAAGTTAAAAAAATTAACTCGAAAACTAAAGGAGATCGGCCAAAAAGGTCAATTTAAAAAAATGTGCGCAATACCATAATAAAAGCACAGAAAAACGTTTCATGGAGTTATCTGTAAAATTCGCGGAGATATTCGCGATTGAAATTTGAACTATTCCATGCCTTGAAAAAGGGGTCGTCCTGAAATTCAAAAACATGTTCTCCGGTGTTATACAGTTTTTCTGAGTTAAGCAACGACGAATTTAAATTCAAACAACAAAGAAAGTAAAAAAAGATAATAAACAATATCAGAAAAAGGCACTCGGGAAAATAGAAAAAAACTGACGATCCGAAATCACAAATTTTGCGCAACAACTCTCGGCCATACAGCCACGAACGAAGATTTACTATTTAATAGTTTTATCCTGGTAAACTCTAAGCAGATGCGAAAATGTCAGAAACATGCGCTTTATTCAGTGTGGCACATTGGAAAAGTAAGACTCAGATGAAACTGTTTTGCTCCGGATCGTGGGCATGGTCGAAACTTTCGTTCCTGTTTTAATCTACAAATTTCGTATACAATTTTAAAAGAAGGTTTAATTCACGCTTTTATCTTATTCGTCTACAAGTAAATTTTAAGTTTTATTGTTGCTATGGATCTACCAAACATCCACTGAACGACGAGCATTTATTTCTGACATTTTCCCGTCTGCGCAAAGTTTATCAGGGGAAAATTAATTATCGTCACACTGGAGCTACACAACGGGCTATTGGCAATGGTCCGAGAAAAATCTTGAAAGAAAGATCCGAGGAACCATGGTCAGATGACGCAGCGATACCTGAGCTGGCACCCCACTCTCCGCAATTCCACATCACACGAACGCGAGGACTTTGAGGCCACGATGGATTTTGCGTGCACTAGCCCCTTTTTTTTACGCGTCGATATTTGGATGGCACAGATGAGGATCGAACTCACAACCCTCCGGTTGGCAGTTCGTTACTCTACCAACCGGGCTACCACGACCCCCAAAGTTTATCAGGATAAAATTATTAAATAGTAAATCTCCGTTCGGGGCTGTACAGCCGAGAAGTTTTAATCGTGTATTTTAGTTGCACGAAAATTGTGATTTCGGATCGTCAGTTTTTTTATTTTCCGGAGTGCGTTTTTCAGATGTTTTTTTATTTATCTTTTTTTTACTTTCTTTGTTTGAATTTAAATTCGTGGTTGCTTAACTCAGAAAAACAGTATAACACCGGAGAACACGTTTTTGAATTTCTGGACGACCCCTTTTTCAAGGCATGGAATAGTTCAAATTTCTATCGCGAATATCTCCGCGAATTTTATAGATAACTCCATGAAACTTTTCCCTGTACTTTTATTATATTGAGCACATTTTTCTAATTGAACTTTTTGGCCGATCTCCTTTAGTTTTCGAGTTATTTTTTTAACTTCCTTATTTCGCCGCTAGGAGCGCTGTAAGCTGTATCAATAAATTCAGCATGGTCACTTTACTATAGGTACACGTTACTTTTTTTACTATACGAGACGCTGTTTCAAATTTAAAGGTCTTAAAGGGACTTTATACGCCACCATGTATATTTAGAGTTTTAAATAAAATATGTTTCACTAAGAAAGCAAATATTAAAAAAAGTGGTTATAATTTATTTCTTGTATGCTCGAATTACAATTCGAGTAATTACTATTCAATGTTAAAAAGAAAGTGCAGTTTTCTTCTAAAAATGTAGTTTTTAAAAGGAATTACTTGTATCAATTGCCTTTTGTTTTTATTTCGAATGCATTTTTAAATAGCAAAATATAATTGACGTGAATAGTTTGCTCTAACGAGTTTCCTCCAAAAATTACCCCTACATGTTATGAAATAAAACTGATTTCTTTATGAACGAATGTCTGCAAACAACCCAGAAACGTAATCATTTCATTTCATTTATTACAAATTGAATTATTTATAAATTTTAAGGGTCGTTTATATATATATATATATATATATATATATATATATATATGTATATATGTATATATGTATATGTATATATGTATATATGTATATATATATATGTATATGTATATGTATATATATATATATATATATATATATATATATATATATATATATATATATATATGTGTGTGTGTGTATATATATATGTGTATATATATATATATATATACTGGTATTAATATTTTAAGTAAATCAAATTTTTACAAATTTAACTGTAATAAATTGTATGTGTTTAACGCTTTTATTTGTGGTTGCAAAATGGAAATATGAAGTCAGTATTGATTTCAATGTTAAAAATAACTTTTCTCTGGGTAACCAAATAATGTCAAAATGAACAATTTGTTATTCTAATTACGATAAAAATACATATAAAAAATTATATCAACTACAGCGTTTAACATATTTTCTTATTGTGCTGAAAATATTATTTTACTCTTATCTGAATTATCGCACACTGGCTCTTTTTGCTTCCAGTGGATACCATGCCATTTTGGTTTATTTGGTAATGAGAGAGCTGATTTCTACGTGGCAAATAGGGTCATGAGCAGATCAACACAGAAAATAGTGGACTCACCACTACGGAAAATAACCCTTTATACAAAAAAGAAATCCTCAAAGCATGTGTTCCTCTCCCACATTCTTGCCATCTCGCAAAGCATCTTGGGTTGTCATTGCATTTTAAAGGTTCAAGACTGCACCAGACTGTTCTGGCAAGACTGAAACGGGTGTGGCAACATCATTAACCAGATTTAAGCACGTTTCGCATGCTGCTGTCATCAGACAGCCTCTGCGTGAAACCACATGTAAAGTCCCACGTGCGCGTGCTATTTCTTCGCATTTAAAATTTAATTTCTGTTCTAATGATATCTTTTTCTCTAAAGCCTAAATGTCGCAATATTAAACTATTTGATTTTTATTAATTTATCATTTTTATTTGTTACGTTTAAATAAATTATGCTATCTTGTAAACCTGAGATGCTTATTGCGCAGTAGACGACAAGCATTAATAACATCAAGTAAGTGATTGCTGCTAGCCAGCATTTGAGTTGGGGTTTTTCCGAAAGCCAGAGTCAGAACCACCATAGGTGGTAACCCCAAACGGGCACACAACATTTATGAATTTTATTAGAAGAGTTAAGGACTTTCCACTTTGACCAAGCTTCGCTATCCCTGCAACTCCTTTCAATATTTTGGATTGTATCGGTGTTTCTGTGGGACAGCTCTGGAATGAGCAGAAGTTGGTCTCTGTACGTCATGAAAAACATGTTTTTTTGGACTTGATCTAGATTATACCAAGGGGATTTGTAACAATAACTTATTGTGGTTGCAAAAAGGAGATATGAAGCCGGTATTGATGATGCGACAGTGCTGATGATGCGGTGGCAATCTTTCGCCTTAAAACTGGGCATGCTCGTCTTGCATCCCACCTCCATAGAGTTGGCATTGTCATCGAACCTTTCTCTTTGTAAACAGCCTAACTGTATGGAGATATCCCACCTGGTTCGCTGTTTTGCAATGCATGGAGGATGAGATTTCTCGATATTGAAGAGAAAAAGTAGTTGTAGGGCGATAACACTGGTTATATTTCATTTTTTGTACTAATCTGTGTTTAATTGTAGTAGTTTGTGTGCTGTAGTGTTATATTTCTTCTGTCTGGATCTTACTGTAATTGGAAATAAAAAAGTCGGTATTGATTTCAGAATGAACCCTCCAAGTAGTATCGACGAGATATCTCGTCCATCAAGATTTGAACAATTTCGCTAATGGCGAGATATCTCGTCCATCAAGATTTGAACAATTTCGCTAATGGCGAGATATCTCGTCATCAAGTATGCCGATTCAATTCCGAATGATGAAGATATTGCCTTTTTTCGATGATGACGAAATCCAAATGTGATCAATTTTTCTAATGACGAGATATCTCTTCCATCAAGATCTGGTCAGTTTTGCTAACAACGAGACACCTCACCGAGGCAACCACCAGGAGTGAAAAAGACTAAACTTTTCCCTCAAAAAACAAATACTACCAGAAATAACAGGTTTTAATTCTTACTATAATAAAAAATACATAGAATAAATTTGTCTATATTAAAGCTTTCTCATTTCAAAACTCTGCATGTGAAAGTTCCATTGAAACTGAGAACGAGTTTGCCAAAATCCATCCTTCAATATTTTATCGATGGGCCGAATAGCTAATTAAGTAATCCAAGTTGAGAATGAATCAAATATGCAAATTAAGGATTACTTAGCTGATCCTCTTTTCACATTGGATGGCTGGAGACTTTATAATCAAAGTCCCTCTCATTCCCCTGCGTTATCGGGTCTTCTCCCGACGGACTCATGATGTCCCGCAACGAATGCATAAATTCGACGACTCTCGGGCCAGAGATGATATTCCCTCATATAATTTGGACCCAGGTTTACATAACATTAGACAATATTCGAGGGATTTAATGACAGTGAGGTTTGAAGGTTGGGAGGAAGTTAAGTATTCAGCTGATGCGATGGATCAAGACTGAGGGAAACTTAGTTTGGAAGGTTATTTATAGGTTTGGAGGTTTGGGTCATTGCATGTGTGCGTGTGTTGCGTTTCAGGGTAATGTCATTGAGCTAAATTTGAATTTAAGGAACGATTTTTTAACAGTTTACAATGTTGTAATGTTTCTTTATTGAAGTTTTAACTTGCAGTGGTGCCAAACTGGAATGAAATTAATCATATGGAAGAAATTAAAAGCAATATAAGATCAAAATTTTGCCAAACTGGTAGTAAATATTTTAAAAGCTTCAAGAAAAGACTAATAATGACTACGATAAGCTTCAAGAATATGAAAAAGCTTCAAAAAATGACTAAACTAACATGACCAATTTAATGAGATTATATCACTGATCTGTAGTTATTTCGTGAGACAAATGCCTCGAAGGTCTTAATTAAAAAAGCGAGTAGTGACAACACTGTAAGGTGACATATTTAAACTCGAATTTTTCCTTTCGTTGTATTTCTTACTCTGATGATGGTGGAAGTTTTATTTCACCAGAACAATCCCTAGACTAGTTTTACCATCTTGTTTTATACCTTCTTTAATTGTTATTTTTGAAACTTTTAGACAGATGACTACATAATATATTCTTTTTAAGAGTAGATAGTATCCATTTATGATAAATTCTTTCACATCGACTGCAAAAATCTGTGTGAAAAGAAGTTACGCAAAATTGCAATTTTCTAAGTAGCGTGCACTGTTTCAGAATTGCATTATTTGCTGTAGATGTAATGTTTGTTGTCGTTACTAACCCCTTTGGTCAAGGTATAACCTAAACTAAGTCTAAAAGACCATATGATATGGAGAAAAATTGCATCTTCTCTTTAGTGAGGCACCATAGAGGTTAAAGTTTGATTTAACCTAATCATTGACATTTAGATGGGAATAGGGATTGCCCTTCACGTCTAGGGTGAACTTACCAAGATAAAAATCCCGACTTACTTCACCCAGTATTCCTGGCCGAGATGAGGCAGTCAAAAGAACTTGAGGGGATGCAATGTTTTGTGCAAATGAATAACCTGCAGACTAACGCCAGCAGACATCCCGGTTTGCGGTTCTTGATTTTATTTACTGGCTAAATGGTGCATAATATAATCCTCGACACCAGTTTAATATCTGCAATTTGGCAATAACCAAATCCGAATAATGTTTCCAGGATGGCTAGCCCCAAAGGTAGATATCAAAGAGTTAAGCACCGACTAGAAATGTGTATGGGATATATCTCAGGCTGTAATGACAGGTGAATGTCCTTAAGATTTAGCTTCAAGAAACCATGGAAACATCTCTCATGCAAGATGGCTGACAATGGCAAATAGGATTTGAATGTATATATTGCATCAGACAATCCAAGTCCGCAGCTGAAAAAAAGTTTGTTGAGTTTGTAATGAAGGTTTATGATCCCTCAGGATTTCCTATAAAATGTCACCCACAAATCATGCATGCTTCCAAAAATTTGTTTAAGTTGTGCAATGCAGCAAATACTTCGAGGCTGATCTAAAGGCTATTCTCCATTCAACTCTTCAGAAAAATGCTTTCCTGGTTCATCCAGAATATCTTCTTTTGGGAATGTTGTTTGACCCACGGAAAGATATTAGAATACATGCAAGCAAGAGGATACAAAAAGCTCGTCAAAACAATATGACAAAAGAGGGTCTTTAAACCACCCCAAGTGAATTTTGATGCACAAGATTATATTGATCTAATTGAAGGAATGACTGGCAATATGCGTCAACACCCGTAACGGAGCCACCACTCTTAACCAGCTTCAGCAATCAAGAGCTAGATTTAATTGCCGAGACTGGAATTAGTGATAGAAGAGAATTTAAAATTCCTTCGCACACTCAATCAGTTGAGAGAATTGTTAAGCAGGTTACAGAAGGCTTCGAAACACGTTTCTGGGTATAAGGAGGGAGATGGATTCATTAGATCCAGTATGTTAGACTGAAAAATTCTTCTCAACTTTGAAACAAAAAGCCTTTTCAAAACAACAGCTACTGAAACTACCAAGGATTGAACATTTGAACAAGTAAGTATTTTCGATTCTGAAACAAATAGTTTAATTACTACTCTTAGGTAATTATTGATTTTCGCTTTATTTTGATTATTTTCTAATAGCCTATAAATATAAATATAAATATATATATATATATATATATATATATATATATATATATATATATATATATATATATATATATACGTATATTTTCATAAGCTTGTCACTCACCACCAGTCTAATGAGAAGCTTTGGTTGCAGGTTGGCGCACAGAGCTTTCACGCCATGGATATTTTGAAGTCTCAGTATTTAACAGTATAGCGATGAAAAACTTCTAATACTACATTATTTACGTTGTATGACCTAACTGAAGGATTGAGTTTTGATTTGGGATTTCATATTTGGGTTATAAATAGTTATTGAGAAGTAAACCACCTATTTTTTCATTATTTAATTGCTTTCACAATTTAGGTACTAGGAATAAAGCATAATAATTTTAATATGAAGGTTAATAATTTGTATTCATATTAAAATCTGAACCTGTGTCAATTAAAACAAGTTTTTGTCATGAAAGTTTATTTGAAACAAATAAAGTAGATTTTTAATAATTAAAGGAAATACATAATTTTTTAATCAGTAGATATCGGCTACGAATCAGTAGATATCCTACGACACACTACGACATTAAATTTTTTTTTACCTATTAAACCTAGATTAAGCGCAAGGTTTTTTAACTTGAAAATAAAAATTCAAATTATATTCATTGAAAAAAAATATTTTAAAATCACGATTTTGAAAGAAAAATTTAAACTTTAGGCCTCCATGCGGGAGACCTAAATATATTTCAATTAGACTGAAAAATTTTCTGGTAAATATGGGGCCTAGGGACAACTTTTCATCTATTTGAAATTTTGAATTAAAAAAAAGCTTTTTTAGATATACCCTAATGCACAATATAACTTCTTTTGAGATTGTGTTTGGTAGACCTACCTTAACTTGATTGGTTGAATTAGGTTTTATAGCACAAGGGCCATATTTGACCAAGCTGAGCCAAATAACGTCAAAGACCGACATTGAGAACAGTCTGCTTAGATAGGATATGCGAGAATGTTCCTCATGTAACTCTTTGAGCGTAGCGAGATTTCCATGTAGTATATTTAGGATCTTCCTCTTTGGGACTGATTTCAGACCGACCCCAATAGCACGTTGTGCTGTTCCAATGGGACGTAAATTCATCCATCTACACACCCAAGTAGAGTAGCATTGATTTATATCTCAACACATAATGACTAACTAACCACATTTATTGGTTGAAATATTCTATTGGTTCTGTCCTTTGATTTAAATCCTTTAGAAATATTCTAATAATCCATTCCATTGAGTAGAATCTTTTGAAAAGGTTCTACGAAAGCCAAATGTAAGGGCTGCAAGGTTTGGAATCCTTGGCAGAGAAAAATAAATCCAAGCAATAAGCTGGGTTTGGTTTGACTTAACTCTCCTGGTAGTGTATCTTCGCGTCGAAACCTGCCCTGTAGTGGTCAGCCTCTGATGCAAAAACCTGTTCCAAACTGTCGCCAGTTCTGGGAAGGGGACAATTAGTTTTTCCTGCATGAACATTCATTCCTCTTGGAGAAATAAGGCAGTTTTATCACGACGAGATGCCTTGTAATCAGGAAAATTGACTAGATCTTGGACGAAGAAACTTATCAAAACTCTCGGAGGGTTAAGTTTAAAACTTCATTTGTTTAAGCGCTCCAGGGACAATAAATGTTCTTAAGTCAAACCGAAATCTACATTCTACTAAAAGTCTGTTTAGAATCTTTAAAAAGCACTTTATTTCTAATCGAACAAGAGTATTAGTACATGTTCAATATGAATAATAAAAGCTACTTGATGCGTTAATAGAACAACCGTTCCAGAAACATGTCATAGATTGCCGAGCCGAGTTTCCAGATTGATTCAAAACCCTCCTATCTCGTTCAAGCGCTCCGAGGAGATTAAATTTACTTATCTTAACCAAACCGAAATCCCCATAGTCACAGTCCAGGAGACATCTTAATGACCTAAATCATTAGCCTCCTTAACTCTAAATATACGTCATTCATTGGCGGATAATTAAATTCCGCCGTGAATGACCCAAGAGGCGATAATCCGTGATGAAAAGCGAAGATGACACGCTGAGATCATATTCGATCCCCCCTCACCCACTGTAGATCGATGAGGTATAATAAGAGCAGCGGTGGGCTTAGTGGGGTGGTATATAACGCATTATACATGCGTCAGATTGTAGTACGCGCGTCGGATACCGAAAATGAGCCATTTTGATACGTGTATAATGGTATTGTTGCAAACATGACATTTATATATATTTGTTTTATAACTAAACTAGTCGATCTGCTCAAAGCGCTAGAAGGTCTATTTCATATATGTGTTCCCGTCGATATGTGAAATTAGGCGTTGTATGTAATGCCTAGGAAATCGATAGAATGCCTCGAAAGAGGACTCCAATGTATGAAATGATTAATGTGTCACATATTTCATTGGCATTCTATGCAATTCCAAAAGGCAAACCGGCGAAGTATAAAATACTTTCGCCAATGCCAAGGACTCCCTTTAAATGCAAATATACTGCGATAGAAAATATACTGCAATGTGCACAGGGGGCATTGATGTTAACGAAGATCATTTTCAACATATTCGGTAACAGGTGGGTGGGGTTACTGCATGTCTTTAAACCATATTTCGTGTGATATTTCCTATAGAGTGACGGGCACCAGAAGGACTACTTTTTTGTGGTCCACCCTGTATTATAAAAGCAAAAGATTTATGATTTTTTAACCTATAAAACAGACAGTACATTATTGTACAAATATTTTCACAGTTTGCGCGGTCCCTCTTAGAATTATCTGCATAGAATTAAACATACAATGGCAAAAGCGCTTGAGCATTAGTGAAAAACAATGATATACTTACTCTTTTTATTTAAATATAAGAATTTTTATGAGAATTTAACAAGTTTAAAGGTTTGCTTAGAAGATCAAAAATATTAACTATCTACAAGACATACAGCATCCATAAAAGGAGTATTTGACCTAAGGAAAACTAGGCATATAATTAACCTTTTCTCACAAGTTTTATTTTTATCAAATCAAATATTTTTATTTTCCAAGTAAAATTGAATTATTTGGTGGAGATAGTTAAATCAGTCTATTAACCATCTATACATATAAAGCAGAGTTGGTGTCTGCCTGTCGTATGTTCTTTATACAAATCTACACTGTTTGACCAATCCACTCCAAATTTGGTACACTTATACTTTGGAACCCTGCGAGTAACGCAAGCTACATATTAACCCTCGTTCTCTTTAACCTAGGTGTGCAGAGGGGGCTAAATCAATCCGAAATTGCCATAGGAAAAACATTGATCATGAAATGATTGCGGTGCGCAACTCAGTTTGTTTTTACCAGTATTGATCGAAAATCAAATTTTCTAATAAAATTGTTTTACCAATATTGCTCGAAAGACAATTTTTTCCGAAACGCTATATTTAAGCAATTTAAAATTATAATTATGTTTGAACTGATTTTTCATTTCTTTCCACAATGTAAATAATTTAGGAACATTTGAATGATGAAAAATGGATATTTAAAATACTTAATTTTACACAACTTGCATTTTGTAATGGAACACGAAAAGCCAAAACAAAAAACTCATTGATGATAAAAGCGTACTTTTGCAATTCGGTATCTGACAACGTCAGAATTAATGTTTTATTTTAAGAATTAGATTTAGAATTCCGTGTTTGTGTATTTGAGTTAAGACAGAAATGTTGCGGTCATATCTGAGTATTTCTAAGTTCTGTTAATTTGTGTTCTTTTTGTAAATAATTCATTATTGTCTATCAATGTTTTTCAAGCGCTTTTTTCGGATTTCTCTAGTTCAGAATATTCTCATGACATCGAAATTCGACACGCTTGCTCAGATCTTTCATTTTTCAGAATTCTATATATCTCAATGACCAGAACTTTGTTTCTGTTTGTATTTATGTGTTCCATATATATTATTTAGGATTTAAATTGCAATGGGTTATTTTCTGCCAAATACCACTAGACATGGGTAATTTCTTGGTGTATATTTCGACGAACTTTCCTTAAGTCTTTGGTTAAATACGTTATAGTTTGTAGAATTCTGTTTCATAAAAATAAATGGAAACCTTTTTAAGAAGGGTGTATAACTTCTTATTTTAAAATGACTGGTAAAGTTAAAATAATTGTTTTCTGAAATAAGATATGTTATGTTAAATCAAAACTGTAGCCATACGTTGTAGTTCAAAGATATTTCTAAATTTTGACATATGTTCATTACAAGACGATTAAAAACAATTTAATTTACATTTGATTTTCATGTTTCATGGGTTTATTGAAAGTGTACTCCATAGTCAAGTAACTACATCTATCATTCTAAATGGGTACATGGATTCCATATGGAAACTGAGTCTCTCAATTGAAAAAGTATCTTAAGAATTCGATTTAAAACTAAATTTTTCTGTTGGAGGAAAGCGAATTTTAAATAATACTTTGCTGATCTTGGAATAATATCATAGTAAGGAAGAATGTAAACTAGGACTGTTGAAAAATAGAAATTTTTTGTCTTAAGTGGCAGAAGGTCGAGGATGCTTACTTGAGGTTGAAACTGTTCGTATACCACTTAGGTACCTGTAAAACATTCATTGAAAGCAGTGATTTTGTAAAAAGTGTAATTGATTGAGTTTGCTTTGTCTACACTGATGACATTTGTTTTAAACAAGCTCTGTTATTCCATGTGTGGCTGAATAGAATTTCCAAGAAAAAAATGTGTGCTTCAAAATAAATTAACCACGAATGCCGTAACAGTTTAATTTGTATTCCTCTCATAATGATAATGTAATTCGAAAACATCGAATCCATAGTGCAAGGGTACCACAAATAATAAATATTGATTGGAAAACTGAGTGCAAGACCGAGTGCTGAGTGAGACGCTGAAAATTCCTCATTTTTACTGAAAATGAACTTAAATGAGCAGTCGTAATCACTCCAAAACTCAAAATCGGCTTCTGAAGTCATCTCAGAAAAAGCTTTTGAATTTGTCTTACAGCAAGAGTGTGATGAATATGAAATGGATTATAGGGATGGATATAGTATGTATACATATTTGCCTTCGAAGTAAATTGTAGAAGTTATGAAAAAGTTAAAACGATGTTATGAAAAATATTCTCTGTACACTTAAATGATGCTTGAATTTTTCTATGAAATTGTATCAACATTTAACCAATTCAACCCGAGTATCGACGGGTAATTCTGCTAGTTATCTTATAAAATAATGATAGTAAACTTGGAAAAAGTATTGAAATTATCACATTCCCGATTTTATCATCTAGGAATCGCATTTGAAACTTTTTTATACACAAAAAAATCTTAAATATTATGGAAGTATACTGTCTAATGTTTTAAGACTAGGCATTTGAGAAACATTTCCTCAGTTTTAAAGGCAGTTATTCGACAGTTCCATAGTCGAAATAGCCCAAATTCTACTTACAAATGTTTTATAAAAGTATTAAAAGCTTTCTTTCTATGATTCTTACAAAGAGGGTAAAAGCGTTGGAATAAAGCAGGTAATAAAACTACCTTCAGTTTTAGTATCTATCCGTATTCATGGTATATAAATGGTATCCATAGTATGAACGAACGAGCGTTCGTATTGCTTCCGATGTACGGAATTTCCTAGATAGTTTCAGTGTTCTTGCTATAAACTCTCAAATCCATCTTGAAAGTACCCAGATAGTTTAAATAAACAAAACCCTCTCTGCGAACAATTGAGTTGCTGCAATTGTTTGCCGCAACTCATAATAAATAGAAATCAAAATAAATAGAAATAAAAAGTCAGGCTTGAATTTTTGACGCCTTAGCCATTATTAAACAAAAAATCATAATGTCTCTTTCAGAAAAAATCGAATTGAAAAGTCGGAATCGAATATTGCACGCCTTAATTACTATTAAACTCAAATAAAAATAAATTTTCTTTCAGAAAAAATGCAAATGAAATGTCAGACTAGAATATTTTACGCCTTACCTGTCATTAAACTCAAATAACACTAATTTATTTTTCAGAAAAAATAGTAATGAAAAGTCAAATTCGAGATTTTAATAAATAAATTAAATAATTTAATCTACATATATTAAAAATTTATTTATTTTTAAGCATGTAGCCTTTATTAATCACTCCAGTTCTTATGTTAATGTTAAATGTTTAATTTTATTTAATCTCCAAAAAGACATTGAAGAACAGTTGATCAAACACAAGATTAAATAAAAGGCGTACACTAATTACAACCTTTAAAGGAAACAAACTTTTTTATCAATAAATTGAAATCCATAAAAAGGTGGGAAATAAACTTCGTTTCATTCGTTTGTGATTTCAAAATTTCAATTACCTCTCAGAAATCGAAAACGTTCAACCCAAAACGTTTTTCAGTTAATGTACTAGAATATTTAATCTAACTTCGAAGCACTTACTTTACAGAAAAAGTGAATTTCATATTCTTGATCGTGATCACACCCAGAATAAAGTAATTAATTTTAAGAAAATTAAAAACTAAGCAGCCCTGAAGGGTCTTAATTAATATTAATCTTAATCACTTAACACAAGATGAGTGTTTTTCTCTTGCAGTGAAATTTAGAGCTTTTAATAATTCTCCAGATAAAACAAGCCGCTTAATTTTAGTTTTACTCTCGAGAATTTCAAAAGTGGTATATTTCATAATTAGACGGAAATAGCGATTTAATTTTAGTTCACATTATTCTGTGAATGAATCACTTATCAATTTTTTCATTTGTGTGTGTGAAATTTGTAAAAATCAAAACACTTGAAATAATGGGCTAATTGACTAGCACATTCCGTGTTAATGAGATATATCGCATACTTTCATATTGCTTACATTTCATTGACAAGTATCCAGAAATAAAAATTATTTTTCTGCAAGTTTATTAATAAGGTAGTTACTATAACAACAAAGACAAAATTTTTATTTAATTAAGAATTTATATTTGGTGGTATAATGGAATGAGCAAGGGTTTCGTGATTTTTTAAATCTGTTCGGTATTATCATGGGGAGAATATGAGTTATTTCTGAAGTAATTGCAAACTATCTTCTTAAACTTCACAGAAAGAGTGAAGACTTGTATCCGTCTATACCACATTCTAATGGTGTTTCAACTGAAATGTTCTCTATAAATTATTGCGCAATTGTAATACTTCGACACCCAATTTTTTAAAACTAATTTATATTTCTATGAAATGATAAAACAAAACGTGATACCCCAACAGTACATCTATAACTTATATTGCACATAATATGTGTGGCCAGATGACATAAACCCTCACTAAGTATATGTGAAGTGGTAAAGTGGTATTACAAAGGAGATCCAAAGAGAAGGCATACACAATGGGAGTTGTAAAGTTATATCTTGATTTATATAATCATTTGCATATTATGCATATACATATATGTACAGTAAGATTGTTATCACAGGTCTTATACAAATCTGATTTGAGTTTCACACTGATCACACAAGCAAATAAGTATTGGTGTGGAGGTAGCATGATGGTTATAGAAAGGTATGGTGAAGGGTCGAATATGTGTAGATGTGAAGTTCAGGAGAGTGGTACTCTCCTGAACTTCACATCTGGTCTTTGGCATTGGGTACTGGGATGTCGCTGATGGAGGGCACGCTGAGATGAGGACGATGCTACGGGGCCAGTAGTCCCTTTTGAAGGTTTCACTTGTCGGTTTCTTGAGAAGATCGTTCTTTTTCAGTCCTCTACTCACAGCATTCTTTAGGTCTCTGATGCTCCTCCAAGATATTCACAGTTTTGTAATTTGTCGGTAGCTCCACTCCTAACAAAATCTAGCTTCATACCCAATAATCTGACCAATGCCAGCAAGGCCACTCATCCCATATTCAATCGCTGGCTTCTTGACACCTTCCAATTGCTTTTTAGACTGTGCTGTAAATAGTTCCATCAACTTTTTAGCTAATGAATGGAACGATTAGAAACTCGTATATCCAAGACCTCCCTCTAGATGCACTCAGGATCCAATCATCAAGTTAACTGACGGCTTCTCATGAATGAAAATATGTATAAAGGTAACGTAAATATGTACGTCCTCAATGCTGAACTCGCACAATTATATAAAATTTATATTTTTTCTTTTATATGTTGTTCACCTTTACTACAAGGTGGGCCACGAAATAGCAGCCCGTGAAAATCTTTAAACAATTCTACGCGTAGTTCACGTGAGAGAAACTGGAATACTGCTTTCTTCCAGCAATACGAAGCGACTTGTCACCCTTCTAATGAAATCAACAGAGCATGTGGGCGGAATCGCTGTCGTAGCATCTCGGAAGCACTTGGGCTTACAAATCGACTTGCCCCGATTGGTTATTGAAACGCAGACTAGTGTTTTTAATCACTTTAGCCAATCAATAATTTGACCCACATTAGGATTCATGCTTTTCCCGTCAATCACGTGGCAGATCAATTCAAGCGGTCGAAAGAAATAACATGAAGCTGTACACATATACTCCATCTTTTTCAATAGAAGGTCGATTTCTGCCACATGTCTGGTGGATATCTGACTCTAATTCATGAGACCTTCACTGAAGAACGGACTATGAGCAAAGATTTGTGGCTTCTTTCGCCTGGCCTGTCGACGTGGGATATTTACTGTGGGGAAATTTAAAAATGAAAGTGTATGTCAATAATTCCAAGACAATAGACGAACTGAAGGAAAACATTCGGGTTGAATACGGAAAATTGATGTCAGTGAATTGCAAAGAGTGTCTTAAAATATGCTGCGACGAGTAGAGAGGTGCATTGATGTTCACGAAGATCATTTCCAACATCTTCTGTAGAAGGTAGGTGGGGATACCTTATGACTCTAAATCATATTTCGTGTGATATTCCCTATGCAGTAAACGAGACCTATGAGGTGCTTTTCGTGATATTTTTCGTAGTATTATAAACGCACTGGAAATATTTGTAATATTTTGAATCTAGAAAACAAACGGGTGCATTACAGTACAAAATCTTTCCAAGGTTTCCGCGACCCCTCTTAAAATTAGGAATCATTGGAATAAAATTAAAAATACTATGTCGAAATTGCTGAAACAGTATTGCAAAACTGTGACGTACTTATATCTGATACAAGAAGCTATACATGGTACCTGTAATGTGTGAAATTAGACATCGTATATAATGCCTAGAAATCTATTAAGTGCCGTAATATTAAGCGCTTAATGTTACACACAGTTCCTTGTTATTCTATGCGATGCCGAAAGGCAAAATATAAAATCATGACTATCTTTCCTTACTTTGAATATTACTTGTTCTGTATAATAATTCTATACAATCTGTCTAAGTATCATATACAATGCTTAGGGAAAATATGTAGTATACTAAAATACCACACTTCATACTTTACAAAAAAGTTACGCATTCCATATATTTCTTAGGTATTATGCACAATTCCCGCATTTTACACAGTTTACACATTTTACGCATTTACATATGCTACCAGCAAGGTAGCATATGTAACTCAAAAATATTTATACTTATTTTTATTGCATAAATGAGGTTGATCGTGGATGAATTAATATGTTTAATGATACTAAAAATCTAGATTGGTCCAGACTTCTAGTCGATCAATTATTAATAAAATCTCGGTCCAGAAAATATAGTGGTGATATGAAAAATTCCTATCATATTAGTAGTAGTGAAGAAAGGTATATCACACCTTCTTTTGTTCAAAAGTATAGACCACGGCTGTTTCTCAGAAAAAGTATCACTTTAGAAATCTATCTAATCTAAAATTCTAACTAGGATCAATTTTGCAATGCTTTTTGCTCATATTGAGTCAATTTATTTGACTAAAGCAAATGAACACGAGAGGATAAGAGAAAGTGTTAATTCCTTGATTTAATGCTGCTAAAACCATCGTCAAATTTATAAAAATTGTTTAAAATTGCATATATTTTACTTTAATCAATAAAACTGTCTGTATAAACGATTAAGTTTAAAATTAGCTGTAGGTAGGTAGGTATTTTAATTAACTTCGCACTGGAGCAACGCATCGAACTAGTGGCGATAAAATTATCTGTAACTTCTGGAAAGCATAAAGGGAATCGTAAATAGAGACATCTTTGTTAAAAACCAATCAATCTTTGTTAGACCAACATTGAATATTTCTTTACATTTTTGTTCCCTTTCTGCGCATTCTATTCTAGTCCCGCGAATTCTATTCCTGTATCAATACAAATAATGGTATCGACCACACATGTCTGCAGCTTCTCTATAATATACCATTTCGATTCGGTGAAGAATCTTTTGGTATTCCTTGCAGCTATGTAACTTAAGAATAGTAGGATACACGAAGTAATGCTTCATTAGCTTACTACAATGTCTATTTGTGTTGCTGTAAATCAACTCAAATGGAGACTAGAGCATTCTTTTCATACTTCTTTTAATGCCTTTATCAGTCTCAATATATCACTTAATGGTCTCTTTGGTAGTTTTCATTATACCTCTCATAAATAATGTCATACATGTCTCTACTAACAAGAAAAATATATGAAACAGGGGTATTAGTGTACATTCAGTCTTAACTATTCTACAAAGTCACTCTTACATTTCATCTGCACGTTTAATACACTTATTAACACCTTCTATAGGTGACAAAGTGTAAATTCAAATATTATACTTATTTCTCTAAACCAGGAATTAGACATTTTGTAATTTTGACTTAGCTACATTTTGTTTCTTGAAAATAACAAAAACTTGTTCTATCTGGTTCCACATTTTAAATAAACCTGGATTTTTCTTAAGCTTCTATGATTTCACACCCAACAAAATTTCTTAATGCCCGACAAATAACCACGTTGGCCTTCAGAACTTCAAGAGTCGAATTTACTGCTATTTGTGAGGGAGCACCAAGAGGGTGGTCGACTCAACTCATAAAAGTGACAATCACCAATATCCATGACCTTACAAAGCGAGATTTGAACCCCTGATCTATGGGTTGCAGACAAACAGCTATGATTACTATACCACACAACAAAATTAATAATAATATACACAATTATTAACCCTCCAAATGGATTTGACGAGATATCTCGACCATCAAGATCTGACCAATTTTTCTAATGACGAGATATTTCGTTACCAAGAAATAGTCAATTTTTGATGATGTCGTGATCAAGATCTTGCCATTGTTTTGCTAATGTCGAGATATCGCATCCATCACAATCTCAGTCAGTTTTTAATGACAAGATACCTCGTCGATACAACAACCAGGAGGGTTAATAAGCGATAGAGGAATATTGCATTTTTATTAGACTATTTTATTCAAAATCGACGTTCTCCGATCTTTTTAACTCAGTTTTTGCTCCCCCACCACTTCTTCAGATTAACAATCCCATGATATAACTGCACTTACTCAATACATATAATCTAATAAACAAGCTGCATGCGGTTATTAGTTATCATTGTTACTATTATCCAAACTTAACATTGCTACAAAACGATTTTCTCTCCTTTTCACATCAAGTGATCAACTGCGAAGTATGACACGATACTTGGTTCCCAGCTGCAATTAAGGAGAGAATTTGCCACACGACTTGCATATAGAATAGGTCTGTAATTGGTGAAAAGAAAACGGCCCTTTTACGCTTTATGTTGTTCCCCGGTTGTTTTGCCGTATACTAAGCTATTGAACTATTTAAGGCTACCGCAATGGAATCCTAAATGTAATACCACCTGAGCTTACTGAATGACATATTTCTAGCTCAACTATTACCTAACGTCCATTCACGGAACACAAAATTTATAGGCTGTCTCAAGAAAACAAATTTTGACGTGAATACTCGGGCCTGGTGTTGGATTGTGGAATGAATGCAACAGACATTGGAAGTTTGAATGATTCTTTATTGTGAATATTCAACAATTTACAGTTTTATCGTTTAAAGTGAAGTTTGATATTAATATTGAAGAATAATTTTATTGATGAAAGGCCGCATCTGTAGCGTAGTTTGGTAGCTTTCGAATGACACCACTTAAGCAATCCTTACTCCTCACAATCCAATTTATACTGGCCCAAGCCTCGCCCAGCACCTTAAAATTTTTGGCACATTGCGGACATTCTCTCTGTTCTCAATGCGTCTGTGCACTCGGTCAGAAGGTCATGCCAGGTATGAACATTCTTTGTCTACACCCGACGCTATATTTATCTTCTAGACTTTTCTTCTGGTTCTGAAATCATAAGGCAAAACAGTTGTAACACTCGTCTTTTCATGGATGCCTTTTAGCACTTTTCCGATTTTAAAGAGGTATTCACGTCAAAAACTTAATCCAGAAGCACACATTCATAGCTAAACAGGAATTTGACTTTCGACGCAAATAAATACGAATCTGCCTCGTATATCTTTAAGGCAGGATTATATTTTTTTCTTCCTTAATTGGAGTGGTATATCGGTTATTTTAATAAGGAAAGTTGTGAAAATATCCGAAGTCACAATTTGGATTTAAACATACCCGCGTAACGCATACTTGAACAAATATTTGCGTAACTGCGGGGCTCAAAATACCAACACGTTTACCTAGAAGATTTCCTCTACTTTAATTTCTCGTAACATTAAACGTGAAGAAGTGAAACCTTTTCATGCAAATCGGCGGAGAAACGCACTGCTCCAAGCGCTGGGCTCGGGGAGCGATAACAAATTGAATGCAACTCTTACAAGACTTGTAAGAGGATTTGCCAAATTACCTACATTCTGACTACCTCAAACTTAAAGACGGAAATTCTTAATATCGGTCCTTAGTTCTACTTTCTTCCTTCGCATTAAACGCACAAGTCTCCATCATTCTCAATACCGGCAGTTTACTGACAGAAATTCTCAATATCAGTCTTTAGTTCTACTTTCTTTCTTCGCATTAAACGTGCTAATTACCGACATTCTTAATACCGGTAAATTACAGACGGAAATTCTCAATACCGATCTTTAGTTCTACTTTCTTCCGTAGCATTTTATGCAGACAAATTACCAAAAGGGAGCTGGTGCACTTTAAATCTGTCGGGGCCTCAAATGTCCTCACGTTGGCGTGGTGTGGAAGTTCGGAGAGTGAGGTGTCACTTCAGGTGTGACCTCTTCAGCTGACCGTGGTTCAAAATTACATGGTATTCTCCTAGTATATTCCCTTCAGGGGATGATCCCGACCCGTCGCCAATGGCGTTATGTTGCCCCAGTGCGACGTTAATTAAATACCTACCAACAAATTAACAACATTCTCAATACCGGCAAATTACCAACCAAAATTCTCAATACCGGTCTTCAGCTCTATTTTCTTCTGTAGCATGAAACGAACGATTTTCCGTCATTCTTAATACCGGCAAATTACCGACCGAAATTCCTTATACTGGTCTTTAGTTGTTTTTTCGTAGCATTGAACGGACAAATTACCGACATTCTCAATATTGGCAAATTACCAACTGAAATTCTAAATACCGGTCTTCAGCTCTATTTTCTTCTGTAGCATGAAACGTACGATTTTCCGTCATTCTTAATACCGGCAAATTACCGACCGAAATTCCTTATACCTGTCCTTAGTTGTTTTTTCATAGCATTGAACGGACAAATTACCGACATTCTCAATATTGGCAAATTACCAACTGAAATTCTAAATACCGGTCTTCAGCTCTATTTTCTTCTGTAGCATGAAACGTACGATTTTCCGTCATTCTTAATAACGGCAAATTATCGACCGAAATTCCTTATACCGGTCCTTAGTTGTTTTTTCGTAGCATTGAACGGACAAATTACCGACATTCTCAATATTGGCAAATTACCAACTAAAATTCTCAATACCAATCTTTAGTTCTGCTTTATTCCATAGTATTAAACATGCGAATTACCGAAATTTTTATACTGGAAAATTAAGAATGGAAATTCTGAATATTGGTGTTCAATTCTACTTTCTCCGTATCAGAGGCACTGAGTGGTTGTGAATGTAGAATTTAATGGATAATAGCTTCCTTCAACATTCAATGAAAAAGTTTCAAATTTATAGGGGATAATGTAATATAATCTCAAGGTATTTTGTGTACTGTGAGCATACAGAGGAATTTATAATAGTAATATTTTTTACGGCTATTATGAAGTTTAGAATAAAAAAAATTCCGGAAACTGAAGTCACTTTTTTACTCTCTGAAATGAGAATCCTTTTTTCACTTAAATAATGAAAACCATAAAAATAATAAAGAGAATCACACTTTGTGGATGCGTTTCAGTGATTCAATTGACTGATGTGTATTGAATCTAAATACATCGACAAAATTTTTTATTCAGGTTAGATTTCTGGAGGCATTAAGTCCAATACTGACGGCATTAGACTCAATTGTCATCATGGATCCCTGAAGTACAATCTTAAGAAAAGTAAGTCAAGTAAATATAAATTAAAAAATAGTGTCGAAAAAATTAAGAATATCGATAGTAATGTTTTGCTAACGGTAATTCTCACTACCCAGATTTTACAGGTACTTAATAACCCCCTTTTAAACCTACATGTAATTTGATATTGTATCAATACGGCTATTCTAAACTATTCTATTTCAATAAACCACCTATCTACAATTCGATAGGAAATCATCGTATTGGCAGAAACTGCTTAATGATACTGAAATGTCGTGTCTTGTTTTGTCTTTCATACCGTCTGAAACAGTTTCATAGAAAGCTCCTCCTGTATCATGGAAGGCTTATTGATATAAGATCAAGCATCAAATTTTGATAAACTACAATGAAAAGGGAGAATGATACGTCATACTTGTTGTGGTATAGAGATAATATCAGAATCATTCCTGTAATTTAATGCAAATACATTTTACAGCAGAACAATAGTTTGAATACAAAATATTGCATCAGATCTTATAAATCCTGACCTTCAAAATACAAAATTTTGACTGAGCAGTTATCATACTTTAAACATCCGAAGATGCTACTCCCACTAAAATTCACGTATAAAACTATTAGCTCCTTAAAAATAAAATTATGCATTGATAAATTAATTTGGTTAATTTGGAAACCAGATACCACTTTTTATTGTTTAGTGTTTGCAAATTCGACATACGGATAGGTAATAATTATTTAATGAGATAAGACAAATTAACAATAATTTAATAACTGGAGTCACATTTACATTAAAAATCACCGTATCTTTTAAGATATTCCTATACAGATATTAAAGAAGGCCCCTAACAAAGAACTTATATTAGTATTCATATTTAAGCACTTTTACTGAGTTAATAATTCATAATGTACTTTTTATGCAAAAATAAAAATATTTATTCAGTTTATTTTTAAGAACGAATTTTGTTAGGGAATGTCTAAAGATGATTTTTAATGGACCAAATGCTGGTGACTAAATATGACATAGGAGTAACAACAAAAATGAACTGTACTAAGGTAAGTAACTTTACTACATTTTATTAGCAGTCTCATCTCTATGAGATTTAGAAATGTTGATTGTTATTCATGATGTTTTCAAATTTGAGTTCAACTGTACAACAGACTATATAAATAATTTTTTATTTTCATTCAATGCGAAATAGACAGCGTGTTAGTAATTAATCTCGACTAAGGTAAATTAAATAGAAATTTAGCAGTTTTAGACGCAACATTCTTGTTCGTTCTTAAATATGTTAAGATGGTTACAGTGATCCAACTTTATGACACACTAGTGATGAATTCGAAGATTGAGAATGGTATTCGTATGTAAATTTTCAGACAGTATGCAAAATTTACGTTATAGCAAGACAAATTAAAATTTCATGAATACCCCCAACAATGTTGAACAAAGGTGTGTTTAATAATTTATTTGTTTAATTATCTCATGATCTTGAAACCGTTGCATCTATTGGATAGAGGTCTGTCAAATTTACAAGAATTCTGGTCAATAATGTGAAAATTTAAAAAAAACAGTCTCAAAAGTCACTTTGAGTATGGATTCAATCGTATCTATCAGATTTGGCAGTATGAATAGCTTTGTTAGTCTGAGAAACAAGTATAAATTTTAGCCTGTCTCATTTCAGGGAATACTTAATTTAACCTACTGAGGGGTTCAGACGCATAATTCCACTTTACAACCTGGAGTCTTCTCTGAATGCCTTTCAAACAGTTTTTACCTTTCTGACCAATATAATCTTTCCAAAGAAATCATTTCTAAGGAAAATACCAACATAATCATTTGAAAGGATTCATTTCAAAGGAAAATATAAACAGAATCATTCCAAATAAAAAGGATCAATAAAATCTTTATAAATGATTCTTTTCTAAGGAAATGACGAACAGAATCTATCCAAAGGATTCTATTCTACTTAAAGATATAATAAATGAGGTTAAGATATAAAGGTTATAAGAGGTTACGAATACGAGAGGATAAAGGTATAATTAAAGGCCCTGAGCCAAAAAAAAACCTAACCAACCAACTTTATTTGATAGTATTTTGTTCAATTCGATGATTTTAGAACTTATTTTAGTATAATTCAATTTTTTAAAAGTTCGATAAATCATCACATATGAATCTTAGTCAATTTTGATGTGATAAGGTAACAAATCATTACCCCATATACTATAGAACTATCTTTTAAAATCCTATTGCATTCCTTTACCCTATAGCTATTGTTGGCTAGTGTATAGTTGTAGTTAGCAATGAATCTAACCATGTCCTTCCGAGTAGACTGAAGTTGCAATGTCTTTTCAGGTTCTGCTACAAGACAATCGCAATTTGCACTTGATCCCGTGAATTTGTTTTCGTCGGAAGAGGACGAATTATTTCAAACGGAGTCTTGTCGGCGTTCCTTATCTAAGGCACACAGAAAACGAAAGTAAGAACTTCTAAGGCAATTTTCAACCCTAAACGCTTTTCTTTGAAAATGTTACTTCTTTTATGATACCTCATTTCCCTCCACAGCAAAATCCCCTTTTTGTTTAAATTACTTATTTGCTTTTCTTATGAATTCTTTTTTAACCCTTGGCTGTACCTTCCAGTTCTTTAAAACATTAATTACAGGGAGGTTTTTTAATTAACTTCTCTCTTTCTTTTCGAGTATTTAAAGCAAATCGATTCTTTTGAAAGAAGAGATTCGTCTCAGATTATCTCATTTATTGTGCGGTCTTCGAATGTCATTCATTTTTTAGTGATAAGGTTAAAATCATTTAGATTGGAAGAACTGTGTGCCATGGGCTAATTGCATTTTCATATTTTTTGCTCGCATTTTTTAGTCTTTAAATCGATCTTCATTTTTTCACGATTTTCCATTTCGATTCCTATTCTTTTTGTAACAAGCATTGATTGTGTTTTGTTTCCTTCCGTGTTTTTCAATGCATGTTGCAACTTTTACACAGTCTATAATTGATCCAGAGGGAAAGAGGTTTTCCATAAATTATTTTAAGAATTTTCTGCTTTAAGGTATTCCTAAACAGCGCAGTGAATGTATTGCTCCAAATGTTTTCCTACAACTGTTTGCAAACTCACACATCAATAAAATCACTTCGGTACCAAGAAATACAAAGGTTAAGATTCATTCAATAAAGAAAATAAGACGAAAGCTTACTTTAGAGAATTAAAAAGATTACTGTTTAGAACTGAACAGTGATTATCCAGACATTAAAGGAACAAGTAGTAAAATTAGGGCGCGTATGGTAATAAATAACTTCTAATCAATGAACTTGGCGAAGTACCGGCTAAAATTTCTATTCGACTAGCCGCTGAATGAACCGTTATTTGAACAAACTTTACCCTGTTAATCGACAGATGGCGTTACTATAGAGCATGTGTCTCGTGGTTGCCCGATACAACCTTTATACAATTACCCTAGTAATTTTTAAAGTGTGGTTTCCCGGTGAAATCACTTCACTTAAAAGCGATAACCTAATAATAATAACTCTTAAGCGATAACTAATAATGTGTTGCTCCAGAGCGACGTTAACTAAATACCTAAATTTCCCCAAAAGTTTTTATAGCTTTTTTCGTAGGCAGTTAAGTTAATGTCGCACTGAAGCAACATAAAGGGCTATTGGCGACGGTCCGAGATCAACTCCAACGGGAATGGATCCCAGGTTAGTACCTCCTAATTTTGAACCACGGTGGTCGAGGTCAAAACCTGAGCTGGCAACTCACTCTCGAAACTTCCACACTGCGTCAACGTGAGGACATATGAGTACACGACAGATTCAACACGCACCAACCCCATGCACTTGAATGTCTTTGATTGGATCGAATTTCGAACTCGCAATCCTCCGGTTGCTAATCCACGACTCTAGCAACTGGGTTACTGAGGAAATTCTGACAGTTTTACAAAAAGCATGTACCTATGGAATACCAACCTTCCTGTTGCTAGAATCAGCAAGTAAATTTAAACCTCCTGCACAGAAAATCGTCCACTTAAGTCCAAGGCCTTGAAACCCTACCAAATTGCCGAAGAACTTCGCATTTACCTACCGAAGGACGGCATCACCGTCCGCCGTTAATTTTGCCCACGAATAGAGACCGTTTAATTTAAGAGATAATTCCAAGTCCAAACATGTTAATAACACTCTCTCAATTAAGCGGAAGCGCCGGTTCCTCCGGTGATGGCGAAGATTGCGAAATTCTCAAAATTTACATGTGTCCAGTCGATCGCTCTTCCAGAGGACTCCATTTGCATGTCTAATTGGGTTTAGCGGCTAAAATGCAAAATAATGACTCGGGCATGACGGAATGGGTTAGAAAATGAAACTTTTCCATCAGAGACGGGACCGACACGGATTCGAAAATTGCGTGTGTGTAGAATCTTGCTCAACTACACGAAAGCTATAAAATTAGACTCGTAAGCAAATCGTATTTGGAATTCTGGATTAGATAAACAGCTATTTCAAGTATTGTAAGGAGTCTGTGTTATATGGCCTGGTATTTTATCCACATTTTAAGCATCTGAGTTTAAGATATTGAATGGTAGTTATTCTGTGCATTCAAACCTTTGTGTTGTTGTGAGGTAGTCAATATTTCAGTCATGGATTTGTTTGTTTAATATAACATTTTAAGATATCTGTAGAAATATTTGTGATGGTGGAAGTAGGTTACCGTATTATACACACTATTAAATATAAGTTGATTTTTGTAGTGATGACTACGTTCATCACAATACACTCCCTCGAGAATTTAGGAGGTGGCATGATTCGATTGATGTTACCACTAGTTGATAAATTCCCGATTGTATGAGATCGTGAAAGTTGTATTAAGATCACAGGTGCACTTCCTTGTGCGGGTTTATGCAATAGATAATTCAAACCGTGGATTGGCCTGAGTTGCCTTCCGCAGCCAAGAATCAGATGCCGTGTGAAAAGAAGACTGAGTAGCAAGGAAGAGGTGAAGCCGTAATAGGGAATAGTAGCAGCGCTGGCTACCACGTATTGCTGTGCTGAACAGTGCAGACGATAAATAACTGATAGGAAACAAGGAATTTCAGCTTCAAAAACGACGTAATTACTTTCTTTCAACAAAGTTTGTAATATTGGTAAGGACGTAGAACTTTCTAGAAACATCTTGCAACGAATCATAAAACTTCAAAAGATGTATACTATTTTATATAACTGTTCAATTTATCTCTTCTTTCCTCCTTTTTCTGTTGATCTGTTTCTCTTTTCTCCAAATAAAACTTTAAATTTTCTTTCGAATATTTAATTATTTCTACTCGACAATATAGACAGCGTGAGGAAGTTTAATGAAGGGAAATAAATTTTTCATCGCAGTTCTACGAAATTTTTTTATCCTTACCATATCTGAGAAACTTCAGCCCCAGATAATTTCATTCAAATTTTTATTCTTAAATTATGCATATTTTCAAAAATTTAATATAAATTCCTTGTTTATTACCACATTGAAAATATGTCTATGGTAATTCTATACTAACATAGTACGTCACTGTATTGAAAACTATCATAAAAGTTCAATCTTATATATAAAGAGTAAATTTGCTTGAAGTAGCAAAACCTCTCAAAAGCTGAACTCTGCGCAATTATTTTCAGCTTGCCAAGTTGTTTCCTTAAAATTCCTCTTAGTAGAATTTATTATAGAACTATTCTCAAACTTCTATTTTCTCATCATCTTGACTATTGAATTTGTGTTATTACGTACATTAAGAGGTTTTATATACTTATTTATTTTATCGTGTGCATATTCGGAAGTCCAAATAAATATTAAAAATTACATAAAACCGTTGTGGACAACCATGAACGAAAAAAGGATACCTATTTTTAATCAAACTCTTATCCACGTAAAGCGTCAAAAGCTGTCATGAACCAAGCACTCGGAAGAGCAAAGACAAGCACGTGAAACTGACAAAGCTCAAAACTGTTCGATGGCGCAACGAAACTGCTGAGAAGTGAGGATTAGCCTATCAGAAGCAGTAAAAATTCTTGGGGACGTTGGTTATAAAAGCCTGTTAAACATAAGACAATGGAAGAGTTTTAACTAGTTGTCAGAGCATTATGCAGGTTTTTTCATTTTAATAAGCTGTAAGGTATGCATTTCTAAATTATTTCAATAATCTCAATAATAGCCATATCGAAGAAGCAATTTTAGGATATCCATGTATAAGATCTTATTTTATGCCATTATACAAGTCTCTTTTTACAGTCTAAATACCTTCATTAAATATTCCTAAACTTCAAAGTTTCTAAAAAATTTGATTTTTTTCTACATACCTACTTTATTAAAATTATTCTCACCACTTTAAAAGTGTATCCAAGTAAGTTTCAGTTTTTTCAGCAACAAAGTGTCGGTTTTAATCTGAAGAAATTTGCATAATTTGTAAAATATTCGATAACACCACTAAATGTAATAAGCAAAGAAAACCTCATAAAAATTAGCACTAACACGTGTTCAACAACCCTAAAAATAAAACTCATCGGCCATCTTACGCACGAATAAATTGCACAGAGCTACAAGCTAACTTCTTTGACAGTAATTAACACACGGTGCATTCTTCACCATTATCACGCGAAATTTCCTTGAAACCTTTTTTCCTCTCATTCTCTCTCACACACATACACCTCTCATCAGCCCGGCTCTTATTTTTTATCAAATTTCGCTCAACTAATTTACCTAAAGAGCTTCTCTTCTCCAACTAATTATTAGATGCACTTTCCCTGTCAAAAGTAAAAGTGAAACTTGATGCCAGTTATCGATCACGAGATGTTTTGTTTTCTTTGGGAAAATTATTTTTCAGCGTAGCCCTAAGTTTATGTGCAGATAGAAGAAAAAAACAACGTTTAAAAGTCTGTTTTTCTGCGCTTGTGTTTTTGGTGTGTTTCTTTATTGAATTACAAGTCGCTTCGGGCAATATTTGTATACTGACATTAGGTGGTTTATATACGAAGGAAGTTTATTTTTTATAGCTTTACTGAATTATACGGGAACCAGAAAGTTTGTGCATGAGTTTCATGCTTTCCCACAACTTTAAAGTGTGAGTTATGTGTGTGGCGAATGCTATTCCACTTTAATTTTGAGTTTCTTTTAAAGTACAGCAAATAAGAGCTCTTTGCATTTGGTATAATCATATGAGATTTGAAAGTTTGTTAAAATTACCATTGAATACAAGTTCGCAAACTACTTCAAAAGTACCTCATTCAATTAATTTCTATGAATTAGTTACGTGTAAGCATGAGGTGTTTTGTTTACCTGAGGGGAAATTATTTTTCAGCGTAGCCTTAATTTATGTACAGACAGAAAAAAACAACGCTTAAAAGTCAGGGTTTTTTGCGCTTGTGTTTTCGTTGCGTTTCTTTATTTAAATACAAGTTGCTTCGGACAATATTTATATACTGACGTTAGGTGGTTTATATAGGAGGGAATTTAATTTTTTTTTAAGTGGACTGAATTGTATGGAACCAGAAAGTGTGTGTGTGCATTTATGATTTTCCACGTTCTTGGCGAATGCAATTTTGAGGGTTTTTTTAAAGTACAGCAAACCGTAGGTCTTTGCATTTGGTATACTGATATGAGATTTAAAAGTTCGTTAAAATTACCATTGAATCCTCTACTTTCTAATAAACTTCTATAAGTACATTATATTTTTTCTACATTGTCTCAATTATTCTCGAATACATATAACATTGCAGTCTATTATTCAATTGCTACGAAAAAATAAGTGTAAGTAAATAAGAAAAAATAAGTATCATGAGGTGCTTTGTTACCTGGGAGAAAATTATTTTCAGCATAGCCTTAAATTTAAGAGAAGACTCAGGCAAAATAAATGTAAAAGTCTGGGGTAGGGGGTTGTGCTCTTCATATATTGTATCTTATGTGGGTTTTTTACTGAAGTACAACTTTCCTTGAGCAATATTTGTATACTGACATTGGAGGTTTATATGACAAGAGGAAGCTTAGTTTTAATGTACTGAATTATATGAGAACCAATCAGAATTTTATAATATTCCGCAACAAAAGTTTGTGCTCTTTGACTATGCAATTGATTGCAAATGCGATTTACTTTAATTTCTAGTTTCTTTTAACGTGCAATTCGCACAGCAATAATAGAGCATTTAGTATACTTATATGAAATCGGGAAGTACGTAAAGGTATCTTTGAACGCTATTTACTACACAAATTTACGGTTTTACTCAAAATAATAGGCCAGTGATTAATTTATCTAGAAATTCTAACATACTTTAGTATTTCTTTTTTCCATCAAAAAATGAATCTAATAAAGAACTCCCAATACATTACATAACCTCTTGAAAACATAGTTATAATTCAACCTGTGTTTGTCTTAACTTTCTCTTTATACTCGACTCCAATTCTCGAACTAGTGACAACTCTGAAAATGGAATTGCGTAGATAAATGTATTAAGATTGTTGTAGCTCATAAAAGTATAACGCGAAGGATTTATGAAAGACGCATCTTACCACCAGCCACACAGTCATTAACCATCCAGGAGTGGCTAAAACCCACAACTGCTGATCCCGTAATTGAATCCATCATCTTCCACACACCTCCTTCCATTTACCGCCACGTTAATCCAGCGGCCAAGTTGGCGTTATAAAATATTCTGACACATTGTCCACCTTCCGTACATTACCGACACAACTTGAAGCATTAATTAATATCCCGCCAACCCATGATCTTGCTTAAGACGTTGTCTGTCGTCGCCACAATCTATCAATGCCTGCTGGAAGGGTTGTGGATTTCAGTCAGGGCAAGTTGGCCAGCTGCCGTGCACGTCTACTAATTAGATTCAGGGGAAATTGTTGGTGGTATGAAGCTTCCGTGATCATTAAAAATCCTGTGCCCTCTTGTCTGACGCGTCGCTGATATGAAGATAATTGGTTTGTGCTAAAGTTTGTGCCCCCCAAACAAGTGCGTTTAAGGAGAGGTTGGGATGTTTCAAGTGTCAGATATTCTCCCTCCCAAGAGGATGCATTTTGATGTGTAGAAGCAAGCGAGTTTCCGTCCCGTTATCTGATACGCGAGTCGTGATTAAGGTGATAAGCATTAAAAGCACAGTGCGATTCGGTTGACATTAAATGTTCTGGTGAGATTACTGAAAGTTCTATTAAACCCTATGCCGCGAAACGTTTCGTTTTAGGGAAGTTAGCTTTCAGTCTAATATCGTCATATTTCAAGAACATAATTTATTTTTGCAGGACTTATTATTTTCTGCTTATATCTATAAACGTCCATGTTTATAACGCATATTTTGTCCTATTTCTAAAAAGTTTCTATTTTAGGTTTTCATGTGTTTTAAAATGCTCTCATTGTACTATTCTCCAATTATCTAAGTAGACGATGATGGTAAACAGTAAACACCTGACTTTATATAGGTAGGTATTTAATTAAAGTCGCGCCTGAGCAATTTAATGGGCTATTGCCGACCGTCCGAGATCAATCTCGAATGACGTGATACAGGTATTTTATTATTATACCATTATTCCAACTCTGTGGCTACGAGATAGATATATTGCTGATAAGGAGATAATAGGTTTGCGTTAAAGCTTGTGCCTCTCAAACAAGTACGTTTAAGGAGAGGGTGGAATGTTTAAGTGTTAGGTATACCCTCAGAAAATGTGTTTTGATGTGTAGAAGTAAGGTAGTTTCCGTCTCGTTATCTGATATGCGAGTCGTGATTAAGGTAATAAGAAATAAAAGCACAGTACGATTCTGTTGATATTAAACGTCTTCGTGAGACTACTAAAAGTTCTATTAAATCATATTCCATGAATTTTCGTTGTATAGGAGTTTGTTTTCAGTCTAACATGATATACTCCTGAATTAATTTGCTACTTATATCCATAAATGTTCATGCTAATTTTTACGATTTCTTGGAAATATATTGAAACTTATATATATGATTCTAAGCATTACAATTATACTTTTTCTAACGATCTATGTAGACTATGATTGTATATAGAACAGATAGGATTGGATACAAATAATTTACTATTATAGCATTATTTTATAATTGAGACCTCTCTGACGTATTACTGATATAAAGATAATTAGTTTGTTCCCAAAACAAGTGTGTTTATGCAGATTATGGGAGGTTTCAAGCATCAGATTTTCCCTGCAAAGATGTAGTTTGATATATAGAAGCAAGTGAGTTTCCATTGCGGTTATCTTTTATATAATGATAAGTATTAAACGAGCAGTGAGGTTCTATCGACATTAAATGTGCTGGTGATATTATTAAAAACTCTATTAAATCTTATGCCTTGAAATTACGTTTTAGAGAAGATAATTATCTGCCTAATACCATACGTTAGGGAATTCATTTTCTGTTTATACCTAAAAAACTCATATTAATAATAAAATATGTTAGGGATTGTGTTAATATAGTATTTAAACATATATTTTTGCTCTAAATTTTAATATTATACTGTTTTCTAAAGATTTATATAGACTATATGGTACAAAGAGAACATACTTATGGATACAAATACTATACTATTATTTTAACATTGTTGCACCTTGATTGATGCATTTCTGATATGAAGATAATCAGTTTCCGCCCCTAAACAAGCGTGTTTAAAGAGAGCTTGGTGTGTTCCAAGTGTCGGATATTAGTTGCAAGGACGCAAACAAGTTTTTACCACGTTTATCTTATACATACTAAAGACATTAAGTGTTCTTTTTCTTGATGATGAGAAATACATAATACATAGTTTCAATGTAACCTATTTAATCCTTCTGATAGTTTATTTTCGCATTGAAAACTACTCTGTTGTGATGAGCCTCTGATTTAAAAACCTGTTACAAATTATCACATGTTCTGTACAAGGGAGACTGTTTTTCCCACATGTATCTTGATTCCCTTGGAGAAATAAAGGCATTTTTATCTCGACGAGAAATCTCATCATTAACAAAAAATCATGCCTTGATAGATGAGGTGTCTCGTTGAAACCACTTGGAGGGTTAAAACATATGTAACACCTTTAAATTGTTTATAATTCTTTTTTTATTTGTTGAGCTAAAATTAATAATTAGCCTTTAATAACAATAACAGCTGCACATTAAAAATATTGTTAGTTAATGTTAATCTAAATATATGCCCTTTTACCACCCTCCATAGATATATAGACTATTTGACCTTCATTTAATTCAAATTTAGTCGAATTACAATTATGAAGTAATCAATCTCTCAGTTGTATTACAAAAATTACCTTAGTATGTCCAGTAGTCTCAATCTTAAACTTAAATCGCAGATTGCAAAAATAGTCATAGTTCTCAATTTAAATGTCTCACTGAAACTACACTATGTATAATGGAAGGAAAAATGGAAGACAAGAGGCTGAAAACAAACTAGCTTTCACTCCCCATGAACCTGCACTTTTTAAAGTACACTGAATATTAAACTTTTTTCTTTCTTTCTTAAAAGCATTCTTTTCACGGTTTCCTTTTTTAAGTAAGTCGAAGCAGCCATTGCAGCAAATGCGTCTCGCCACGGTAGTTATGGTTTTGATAAATATATATCTCCAGCATCTCACTATAAAATATTACGAAGAAAAAATAAGGATACCGCTTTACACCGAGTCACGTCCTTTACTTCCTTTCCTTACTGGGAAAAACTGGAAAACGGGAGTAGCGGGAATTGATAGTTTGGGTTTTGCCGAGTGTTCTGTGAGACACTTCCAGGGAAACTTTTATTGAAGTTTCTTTTTTCTCCGTTGAGGTTTCATTTTTAGTAAGTTCTTAAAGCGTAAAAAGTTGTCGTCTAGGGAAGAGTTTTGCTATTCTTCCGTTTTTCAATTACCTTTCCAACCGTTCATACTGATATCCTTTCGATAATAAAGTGCTGTTTTTATTTATGGATACTTCGGCAATGGTAAATGCGAGGTTTTTTCCGAGAATGGTCTTTTTTCAGTTGACTTGTTGACAGTTAAGTTTCTACGCCCTCTATCGGATGTAAAAACCTAGTATCTATATCCGCAGCTTAAAAATTATATTCATATTTTCTATATTTATTCAACCACCTACGCAACAGGATATGACAAGTCAACTGCATCATGGGATACCGATCCTACAAAGGGTTTACGGTAAAATAAATTTCCCACAGAATGTAAGATGACTAGATGAGGGTGAATATTTTTTTGTGATGTAAAGCAGAAATTTTGAGTTATATGCACGTCCAGATGCTGATCTAAATAAATTTTTCCTTGAGGATTTTAGAGGCAAGAGACTGAATTTAAGTGTCGTTATTTTTAGGTGAAAAGAGGTTTGGTTTAAGGGATATTTTTCACATAAAATACGACTCAATTTAAATCGGTTTCTTGAGTTTAAACACCCTGGCGACCACATATCGCACGATTTGTATGATTTTTCTTTGTAGTAAGGGGTGAACTGCCAGTTATTTACGCCAGGTGGTCATAGTGCTGTGTTGTTGATTCCTTGATGTAGCGATAAGCTGTGATGGGACAGGTGGCAACATAGTGGTCAGAGTCTGCTTACATTTTACACATGAAGAGATCACTGTAATGAATATTCATTCAAAATAAATATTTCAATAACGGGTCGTGTCCAGTGTGATTGTGCGTGAGTTCTGGGAGGGAGTTGAAGCTCTTCATACAGAAGAGGATAAGACTGAGTTATAGAACAAAATTGGAGAAAAATTACAAAATACACTGAAGTTTACGAGTAGTTTAAAGAATACAATACCAATAATACGCGACTAAAATTAAAGCAATAAATTACGCACATCTTACTTAAAACAAACGAACATAGGAATCATAATCACGATAATTTGAAACTAAGTTTAGAAAAGTTATTAAGAATTAAACATTTTGTTGAAATGCATGCTTATATAAATGACTACCATCATGTAATAACAAATGTATAATGAATATGATGAAACCTTAAAAAAATAATTGCTTCATTGAAGTAAAATTGAAAGGGAATTAGTTTTATTTTTATCCAATTTCAAGGAAATATAATATTTATAAAAGTTAATGGTATTGTTAAAATTATAGAAACAAAAAGTTTTGCATTTGTCAAATAAAATATTCAAATAATTACCATTTTTCGCAAACTACAAACAATGCGTACATATGCATAATGCATACATCCTCGTGCGGCTTGCAACATGATCGATATTTTCTGCATGCTCTTGAAGCATACTTAGATTGGGATTTCGTCTAATGGAATACGAAAAAGGTGTATTTTTAAATTGTTTCGAATATTTGTGACGCTTAAATTTATTACATAACTCTTAACTAATGCAATCTAATAAATGTTTCTTTGTTTGAATTCATCATCAGTAGTAGTAATGAAATCCAGATTAAATTAACTGAAAGAAATAGAGAAAACTTATAAGAAAGCGATAATTTAATATCGTCGGATTAAAGCAGAAACGCATTGATTGACAAAATGAATCTTTTACAGTACATCTGTATAAAGAATAACTATTAGCTTTAAGGTAAGAAAAGTATAAATTTTAAGCATTTTGACAGTGTTATATATTTTTTAAATAGATTACAATCTGAAAATGTATTCCTCGCCATCATGAAAATAAGTGTTTAATGTCTCCGAAAATGTCAGTTAATCAGCTTCTGCTCTAAGCCGACGATGATATTATTTGACATGATTTGGCTGTTTCTTGACATTTTGACGTGATTTTACGTTCTTTAGATCTACCTAAATATCAATAAATTAATTTTAGGACAGCTTTTGCTGAACCAGATATCCAAGATTATAAACAAAAATATTTTTGAATATCAGACTTTGCACATGAGGTGGTTTTGTGTATTTAAAACTTCTAAATCAATGTGTAGTCATATTTCAAGTCCCATGAGAATATCAGTACTTTGGCCAAAATTGAGCTCAAGGAATTGTGTTTAAATATACTGTATATAGTCAGTCACAAAACCTGATAGTAATTAACTGTGATATCAATATGTGTAAAGTATAGTCATGATCGAGCACTGCATTTTAATTTCAATAATTTTATTATTATGTCTAAGAGCTGTTTTTGTTGATATTGGCATTTTATAACAGCACTTCTGCACACAACAATGACTAATTAACAACATCTTTAAAATGTTCTTGTTACACCAGTGATATTATTTTGAGGTCAACAAAATATTCATATGTGTTTAGGAAAAGCATCACTTTTAACTAATGAATAACAGGTAAAACAAATACAAATGCAATTTGGGGGTTAATTTTAAAAGGCGAATTACTGATTTTTATTCAGTTAAAATTATTTGTCTGTGATATCTGAATGTCCGATTTCTATGCTAATGTCTTATGAAACAATGATTTTTGGCAAGCAGGTAAACAAAAGTTGTAGAGTGTGCAATGCTATAAAATAATCACATATGAATATATCTCAATACTTTATTATCTGAAAATTTAAATCAACTTTAATTAAATTATTGTGATTACTTTCGTGACAATTTTGAACTTGTCATCAGTTTATTAATTGTAATGACTTTTCCTTACGTTTCCGTATTTTAAGTGGAAAGTTAAATCAGAAATATTTAATTTCATGTGGCTCAATATATCAGTTATACCTTCGAATTTATTTTTAATAGTTTTTAATGCAAAGTATATCTTTGGTGTGTCTTACAGAACCAAAGCCAAACTATCCACACCATTACTACAAAAGGAAATTTCAATTTACAGAAGCTTGCAGTAAAGGTTTTTCAACTCAACTTTGCAGTGACTGCAAAATCCTTAGAATAGCTTAATTTTGCTATTTTTTTTAAATTGAGTAAAGTAGCTTCATAAGACACATTCTATTAGCCTGAATATTTATTCTACTCTCCATGCTCTTAAAAATATTTTTTAATTTTAGTTCCCTTAAATAAAATGCATCTTTCACGAGTCTTATAGAATTCAAAACAAACTGTAATAGTAATTCCACAGAAGATTTGAATTTTAAGAAGCGTGCCGTAAATGGTTTTTCTTTCGAGTCTCAACCTTTCAATGACGGATGAATCCTTAAAGTAGGTTCATCGAATTTATTCTTTTAAAATGAGTCGAACAATCAGTGCATCAGTCTTATCCATTTAGACTTAGGAGAGTACCTTCATTACATTTCTTATCCTCCAAAAAACATTTTTTATTTTAGGTCCTTATATATAGAATATAAATCTTCCTTGATTCTTATAGAACCAAAAACAAACTATTCCTAGAACTTCTACAAAGGAAGATTTCAATTTAAAGAACTGCGCAGTAAATGGTTTTCCGAGCTTTTCCTTTCCAATGACAGATGAATCCTTAAAGTAGGTTCATCATATTTATTCTTTTAAAACAAGTAATTACATTAGTCTTATCTGTTTAATCGGAGCATAGTACCTTCGTTATATTTCTAACTTTTTAAAAAATATTTTTGATTTTACGGGACCTGTACATATAATATATCTTCCTTGATTTTTATAGAACCAAAAACAAACTATTCCTAGCACTTCAACAAAAGAAGATTTCAATTTAAAGAAGAGCGCAGTAAATGGTTTTCTCGAGTCTCACCTTTCCAATGACGGATGAATCCTTACAGCGGCAGTCCTCGCATTTCTCGTCCGTCGATTTTCCGGTCTTTTGGCTGTATTCTTACGAGATAAGAAGTCATCCTTCTGGCAAGAAAAACGAGCAAGTGCAACACCCTATCGACTTCGAAAAGTGTTTTCTCGCTGAAAGGAGGGTCCATTCCTATACTTTTCCTTTATTGTAGAGGTGCCTCAGATATGGTTTGGTATATTATCAGAATAACCCCAAATGCAGCCTTAATTGAAACTTGGAAAGTGTATTCTGTGGAAGATGTTTAATTTGAGAAGATCCATCAATTAATAAATTTCTTCAATAATTTTGGTTTTACATCAATGCTGACTTTTTGTAATACATTTTTTCACATAAAATAGACCTCCTGTCAACGAACGCACTTTTTCAACGATTTGTGAAAGGTGCTCTTAGTCTAAGAATATGAACACAAAAATATTAAATCATTCAGTCTTGCTCTTGAAATAGTATATGTATTTTTTTCAGACAATTTGTCTTAGAAATTATTTTGCGAATCGAAATCAATCAATTAGATTTTTAGATAATTTTGTAGGCCATTTTTATACATTTTGTTACCAAAATGAGAGACCCGTTAATGATGCTTATAGTTTTTTCACTAAACACAGTATTTTAATACAATTTGAGTAGGCAAGCGATCTGTAAAAGTTCATATCTCATGCACCTTATAATAAAAATATCATTTTGCAATTCTACTTAGACTTTATTTAGAAATAAACATTCATTTAATTTCTTGAAATAAAAAATTGTTACTTTTGATACTGAAATCAAAATAATTTGACTGATTAGGAAATTTTTTATGCATTTTGCAATTTTTATGCAATTTGAGTCTTCAGATTAACATACAGTATTAGGTTATTTTAATCAAATAAGGTGTTTAGATTTTCAAGCATTTCAACTTTAACACAAGACAGGCTCTTTCATCGGTACTCTTGATCTATTCATTTTTAACGCATTCACTGCACTTTTTGAATTTTGATTATCTTCATAGAAGATAAAATTAGCAGTCGCGAATCTATTCACCTACCACCCACACCAAGAGTCAGGATATTGGCCGAATTAAATATATCTCTTGGGTTGAAAAAAGAAAAGAACAGCATCACAACATTTCACAGCATCGTTCACGCCTTTATGGTCGAACTTTATTACCACTTCCGGTATCCTCGTCGGTTTGGGACCGAAGTTTACAACAACTTCCGGTATACGCATTAACCAGTCAACGAGGACCATTCCTTACGCCTACCCTCACAGATATCACCGAAACGAAATAGAGTCTCTGAATCTAATATTCACGCAGCACTGAGCTACGGGAACTTTCTTTCCTGTCTACCTTAAAATAAAAGGAGAATCTCCATAAGACGAAGGGAGAAACTTCGTCTCCAGGAGAAAATAATAGAGGGACATTTCTGGCTCCTCACTCGCTTTCTTATCCTCGATTGTCCTTGCTGAGCCAGGAGATAGGAAAAGATCAATCAGATCCTCTAAGGTATGTCCGTTGGGGGTAACGTTTCAATATCCGAGCAGAGGGGTGGTGAACTGAAGGGAAATGAAAAAAAGCTAGAGAGCGAGAAATAATTTTAGGCATCATTGCCCGATACCTTTTCGCCCGATTTAAGATTTCGGGTTGTTTATAGTGAAGCGCGCTACCAGTACAAAAATCTCTCCGTAAGTTTTGTCGTTTTTCGTTTGTTCTGACTTTTGAGAAAAGTGTGTTTTTTGAAGTGAGGAGGAAACGGGGCTGTTGATGTATACGACTGCCTACATGAAAAATTGAGACGGGTTCGTTTTTTGAGTTGAGTCTTTCTTTTCGTTTTTTTTTTAGTCATGAGACCCATTGGTGTGTATTGTAAAAAAGACTGAAGATGGTTTGAAATTTTTCGTATTTTTGTCGATACGCTCTGTACCTGGCCTTATCTCTTTATTTTCAGGAATTGATATCAATTAGCGTTTTATTATTTATATGGATATATTTTAAAAATAAGTGGGAAATTTTAAATCAACTGAACATTGTGAAAATAAACTGTTATGATTATAAAAATTAAATTTTATTTGTTGTATCAAATTTGTAAGATTATTATGGATAGAACATTCTATAATTTATAAGTAAACTTTTTATACTTTTCTTATGCTTAGATAAACGTAACATAATTATTGAAATTACCTACTGTCTGTGTCCTTTGATTAAAACGCTATCTTCTCTTACCACTTCACATCAGAATTCGAAAGTGACTGATTTAAAAAGTTTAATAAATTAGAAACACAAAAAGTAATGATAAAACATCTTTATAATTGTATTAAAATTTAAATGTAGTTCGAATCTCGTGTGTCAAAATCTATTTTGTTGCTTGAAGTTTACTAGTTTCTTCAAGATGTTGCGTAAATGCGGACTAACTTCTCCAAAGTCCTCCAGGAAGGTATGTTTCCTCCCACAATTCATGGTGGGTACGATGTGGCATGGTGCCCCGGGATAAAGCAGATATTACCACCTCCTCCCCAATAATGTACGTGCAATAATTTATTTTTCAATGCCATCTTATGGATTATACTATCCATAAGATGGCATTGCAAAAATAAATAAGTAAAATAAAGGTAAATACAATATTGTGTTATTGAAAACCCCTTTCGGGATTCTGCAGTAAGCATTAGTTTAAATTCTGAGTGTTTGCGTTTCCAAATCAGATGTGATACAACTATACATTTCTGTGATACAACTATACATATGTTTGCATTATTCCTTATAGACGCCCTATGTGCAAATATAAAGAAGTAAATTGTGCGTTTAATGCAAGTTTAAAAAAATTTAATGTTTGATTTTAAAAATAAATTCTTCACTAACTAAAACTGGTTGTTTTGTACCTTATAGGTAGTAATGCAGTGTAGGTTGTATCAGTGTCAATTGTGTGCTGTTAAAAAAAGAAGCGGGAATAGTTGTACTAGTGTTAGAACCATACTTTTTTTCGATTACTGGAGCAAAAATGCGTACTTATTTTTAAGCTTGTGCTAAAAGTTTAAGTGCCTGCTAAAATCATTTAGCACTAAACACAGTTCAGTGTCTATATTTAAATTTAGATAAAAGTATGATAAGGAGCTTTATTCCTTGTATTTTTTAATCAGTCCTCTAAAATTTATAATATAATTTATGATTCTTTTGAATTACATTCATTTAATGTTTGTGTCATAACAGAAATAGCATGCATCAAGTCACTGGCGTGACAGAAGGAAGTGCAGGCAGTTGTTCGAGGTATTCAATGGAGCTGATGGTGTTAAGGTGTGTGTTGGCAAATTCTATGTTGAGACAAAAATATCAGAGAAGTAGTTTATTAAATCCAAGTTTGAGTATAATGTGATTTTTAATATTGAGGTTTTACGTGTTTTATGGGGTTTGGAACGGTTCTGATCTCTCATCTAAGGGGCTTAGGAAATAATGAAAAGTTAAAAGTTAATCCGCTAGGGGGTTAAGTATTTAGAGGAAGATTATATATTGGATAAGGTTACGTATCAAGAAAGTTTATTGGCCAAACAGTCGGAGTTTCTATGAAGTAGTTAATGTTCTAAGAAAATGCATTGGGGTACAGACAGACAAAATGATAGATCTGTGCCAATGATCTGTACATAGTAAAATATTAAAACATAGAAACTCCGACGACATTTTAAGTGCTGTGGTGGACGCTTTGTGCCAATGATCTGCACATAGTAAAATATTAAAACAGGCTGAAAGGAATTTTAGTTATTCCACAATGAACATCTTTTGGCAGATCAACTTGGAAAAATATATGTTTAAAATTGAAACAACCATCCTATATCTCTGTATCAGAAAAATAAATGCCAATTTAATCAATTCGGTTAGCAGTCAGCATCACACAACATTGCTTACCATCCTCGGATTGTTAGCATAGGTATCCCCGAGCATGACTCACAGACGAGGGGTGTCAGAAAATCAGGGATTGCACAAGACCCTACGCACACTGAACACCATCCGCAAAATGGCAAATAATAGGACAGAGGGGAGAAGGAAAGAATTCAAAGGGGGAGTTGAAAATCATAGTGTTTAACGTCGCCGTAACGAAGGGGGTTCACACTCACTGACCAAGCACAAAGGAGAGCGTTCTTGATTCGATGCCCAATCCGAACATGCGAGAGTCCAAGCTATGATAATTCAATTACAGTGTTGTACCATGAGTCACTCTCTGGGGGTGGTTGAAATTTTTTCTTTCTTTTCTCTTAACCGTGTGAGTTTTAATTGGTGACCATTGTGATCGCTGGACAAAGAGGGTGGGAGGGATTCATAGCATTAGAAGTTGATGGGAGATAGTTCCATTAAGGATCTGGTCAAAGTAGCCGATGGTCTGGGTTGGATCCGGCCCGAGATGTGGTCTGCGTTTTAAAATTGGGCAAAAATTAAATTTGATTTCCTTCGGAAGCACTTTGGGGAGAGGGATCGTTTGCGATGACCATGTGGTAATGACGTGGCCCCTGGTCAGTGGGGTAATTAATGCTATCTGCTGTGATTCATGCCTTGTGTAATTGTGTATGTTGGGCATGGGAAGGGGTTCCGCTAATTGTTCTGTCCAGTGGTGTGGGTTCATTATTGAATTACAAGGGTTTGGATCGTACGGTCACTACTATGACATTGACCAGAAACATATCATGGAATCGTGGGTCATGTTCAATACAATGCTAAAGTAATCTACATGTTAATTGAATTCACTTTCAAAATCGTAAAAGACGGACACAGTTTATGTATTTCCTTAGCACACAAATCCTCGGCTTTGAGCAAAAACTCATTAATTGGTGGTTCATTTTTATTGTACAGCTAATTAAGAACTAACTATTAGCTTTATTATAATAAATATAATAATTATAAACATCTTGACTTTAAAACAGATTACACTATGAATATGTATAGTAATCTCATCAGCATGAAACTAAGCATTTATTGTCTATGAAAAAGTATCGGTTAATGAGTTTCCTCTCTAGCCGACGAAATGTCCTCAAGCATATTTTTCTTTGTTTTATAATATTTTGTATCAAAAATTAAAAATGGTAAAATGACGTAAATGCTAATTTATTACCTTATTTCCATAACTGTTTAAAATTTTGATTTAAAATTAATTTGAAAATTAGCACAAATTCAAAGTTCTAGAATACTTTTTCTGAAAATATTTTAATGGAGTGATAAATGTTGATGTGTCTTATTAATTTAAATTCATTACTTTTATGCAAACACTTTCAATTTTATATGTAGTTTTCAATAATTTGTTAATTATTAAGTTTTCTACAAAATTATTCACGATAAAATAGCTAATAATTACTTATAAATATTAATCTTACTTTAAAGGAGATATTTCTAGTTATTTTGGTTGGTTGAATAGTGACTAACAAAAAGTTTCATTTGCAAGTACTTGCTATTTTCCTAAATGGTACAGGACATGTAATCTCGATGCATTTTTGTATACTTGTTTACATTTTTTTCTTTAAAATGTTTTTACTTTAAGCCTATTTTGATAGTTTTTTCGTATATTCATGGCTTACGATTGTATAGGAAAAGAAAGTTCAGAAATAAAATTTTCAAATTAAATTAATTTGAACTGAATCGATAAACTTATTTCCTTTGCTTGATTAATATTAAAACCTCTAAATTCTGTTCATATAATTTTTCCTTTAATAAAGTATTTTTAGAGGAAATTTAATAAGCTTTACTAAGCAAATCTAATTTGAATAAATTATTTGATTATATAGATGTAGACAATTTCGTTATACACAAAAATATTTACATATATTTGTCCATAGTAAAATTCATGCAAACTGAAACTGGTCACAATTATAAAATTAATGTAATAGGAATGTAACAGTTAGTCGAAAAACTGAACCCTAGAAAAGTATGATGTACAAAATTACAAGAGAACAACAGTTAAGTTTCGGGCTAAGTAAAAGTTGCTATGTAGCAATATTTATTTAGTAGAGTTAGAAAAATGACTATTCCTATAAAAATTTGATTTGTACATTGATATAATATTGGTTGAATTTGGTACAAAGATCTTTTATACTAATTATTTCTTACAACACCAAATGTATAGACAAATAGAAGTAACTTCATTTCATAGTGGCTTATTAGTGTAAAATACTATTAATTGATTTTAATTAAAGTTGTATTTGTGTGTATTAAAAATTTGTGTGTACTAAAGGTATGTAAAAACATTTCCTAGTCTCCACTGCTACATAAAAAGGAGGAAATGAAGTTTTCGCTGTGTTATGTATTTGTCTATTAAAGTTCCTTAACATTATTTTTGCGACTCGAATAATAAAGTTTTTTCATTACATTTTTCTTCACATGCTTATTTTTTAATATTTTTATTAATTCTATGCTGAAAATGATTATCGAAATTTGAGTTAATTAAGAAGATACATCTTTTAATAAATTACAGATAGAATGTTACATATGTATCAAACTTACACTCATATTAAAAGACATGCACTCACTTGCATTAACATCCCGAGTCGTTGTCCCGACGAGGTATCTCGTCATTAGCGTAACTGACGAGTTATTGATAGACAAGATATCTCGTCATTAGAAGAAAACTGACCAGATATTGATGAACGCGATATCTCATCAATAGAAGAAAATTGACTAGATCTTTATCTCGTCGAAATAAAAAATCAACAATACCTTAATGACGAGATATCTCGTCGTTAGCAAAATGAGTCAGATCTTGATCGACGAGTTATCTCATCGTAACCACTTGGAGGGTTAAGAATTAAGCGCACTGAAATTAATTGTTTTTTACACTCATCTAGAACAATTAGGTAATTGAGTAATTGATATTGATAGACCATAACTCTCTTGAATCACTAATAATCAAACTAGCATTAGGATGCACAAAATAATGAATGAATCATAAATTTTACTCCTCAGTAAACATAAGCGAAGTCATTCCTCTTTTTACTTTCGTTCACAAAGCCAGTTATTTCATGCTGATCAAGTTCGCAAAACAAACGCTAATACCTGTTTATTAACATTACCAGTGCGAAACTAAAAGGGAAAAAGGACAGAATTGCCCTGAATCCGTTCCCCAGAATCTAAAATTAAGTTTTTAAGAAGCAGAAAAAGAAATATATTTAAGTGAAGGATAAAACGTTTTAGATAAGATGCTGAGAGAACGCGATTGTCAGCATTATGTACACATCATTTCCACGGGATAGGAGAGATCAAGCTGACGACGGCAGATAATTTCGGCTGACACAGCGGAGAGGAAGTCAAATAAAGTAAAAAATGTACCAGAGGAAAAAGAGGAAACTCGATTTACGCTCCTACGATTCTTTTGCCTTATTAAATATGTTTTTAGTATTAAGGAGTTCAAAGATGCACGAATTATTTGAAGGAAGGGGTAGAGTCGAAAATAGAAAGATAAACGAAGGGAGATGTTTCCAATATGTCATGGCAAAACAATGGAATGGGATTGTTTTCAAAGTCGGTGAATACATTACGCAGGGTGACAGATCAAATTTTCTTCGCTTGAAAGAAATGAAGCTTGATATTAATTTTTTTCAGAACGAAAGCGATGTTCAAATCCCTAAAACTTCTATAAACATTTTATCTTTAAAGTCAAACCATGTAATTTTATGCCGAATCAAAATTGTATTGTTCTGTGCAATTGCATATTATATTAGATATTGTGTTGTAAATAGCTAAATAATAAATTGTTTCTAATTTTTAAAAATGCGTGATACTAATTAATTTATAATATACTCATTTGTGGTCCTTGTGGTATTTGTGGTGAATGCATTATGTGTAATCATTATTAAATGTTCTTAGTTTGAAAGAAATGGCGCTTGATATTAATTTTTTGGAGTACGAAACCGATATTTACATCCCTAAAACTTTAATCTTTGAAGTTAAACCTTCTCAAGTTTTACCGGAATCATAAATGTATTGAACTATGTATGCACATTATCTTAGATATCGTGCTGGAAATCGTTAAATAATAATTTTTTAATCATTAACCATCTGAGCGTCTCAAGATTTCCGAGGAGTGTAGAGTTGATTTCATCCCACAACCATGTAATGAATAAGTGATCTACTGGTGAAAAGAATCTGGTAAAGATTCTATTGGTCAAAAAGGTCAAAACTGTTTAGAAGTAATGCAGGGAAGACTGCAGGTTACAGAATGGATATATGCCTTTGAACCTCTCAGAGTGTTAAACAGTTTTAAATATGTATGATGAAATTAATTTATAATATACTCGTTTGTGGTCGTTTTGGTGACTTCATTGGACAGAATGTTTGATGTTATTAGCTTGAAAGAAATGAAGCTCTGTATATTAATTTTTGGGTAATGAAAGTGATGTTTATATCCCCGAAACGTATATAAATCTTTAATCTTTAAATTCAAACATTATAACTTTATGCTGGATTTAAAAATGTAGTAAATGTATAATTTCGCATTGTTTTAGATATTACGCTGGACCTCGTTAAATAATAAGTTGTTAATCATTAAATAATAAATATATAAATGTATAAATAAATTAATAAATGATATACTAGTTTTCTGTCCTTGCGGAGTTTCTGATGAATACGTGAAGCAGAATGACGGAAGAAATGTTCTTATTTTGAAAGAAATGAACCTTGATAACTATTTTGTTCGGAGAAAGAAAGTGATATTTATATTGCTAAAACTTATTTAAATTTTTAAACTGTTATTTTTAAAGTTAAACCTTATACTGGATTAAAAAATGTGTTAAACCGTCTAATTAAACATTTTCTTAAATAATGTGCTGGAATTTGTTAGATAATAAATTATGAATCGTTAGACAATAAAAATAAATAAATATATGTATGGTTAAATTATTATATATTATACACTTATTATACTTTCGATATTTGTAATGAGCTCATTATGAAGAATACAAAAGAAAAATTCTAATTTTGAAAGAAGTAAAGCTTGATATTACTTTTTTGGAGAACAAAAGTGGTTTATATATCCCTAAATTTATGTAAGCATTAATATGCATAAATATGCAGAAATAAAAAAATTTCTGTAAACTGGGTAATTACACATTACCTTTGAAAAAACTGAAAACCGTTAAACAATAAATTGAAAAATGTTAAACTATAAAAAATGCAATGCTAGATTAAAATAATCTATAATGAAATCGTTTGTGATTCTTGACATATTTCATATATTTTAAAGTTGACTTAAGAATCAACTGATATTTTAGGGCTGTATGCGAGGATAGACAAAATACATTAAACTTTTAAAGAGCTGTAGTGAATGGATTTCTCAAACCTTGACCTAGACCAACGAAATGTTACATTTGCTTTGATGAGAAAATTTTTTAGCCGTTTTCTGAGTATTTTTGAGGAAAGAAACATTTTTATCATTAAATATATATTGTTTAAACAACTTTTTTTAGATATAAGTTCGATCTAATGTAGCTATCGAATATCAAATATATAATAATCAAATTTACTATGAAAATAGAATCGTATTTTTACAACCTATATGCCATTCAACAAAAAAGCAACGAATACGGTAACTGGAAAGTTTTGTACAAACAATTAAAGGGGTATTGAAAACAACTGAAAATTAATCATCGTTACATAATGATATTGCCACATGCTGAATTGAGCAGACAATAAATAACTGAAAGAAAGAATTCCAGATCCAGACAATATTTTTTCTCAAACTGTTTTCATTTCAATTTAAGCATTTTATTTTGTATTTTTGGTAATGACATCATAGATCTTTCTATAAGCTTCTAGCAACAAATCCTAAAGCATAAAACGATGTCTACGATTTTACATAACGCGTATTAATATTTCTTTATCACTCTTTTCTACTTCTGTTATGCTTTGCTGTGTTTATCTTTTCTCTAAATAAACCTTTATATTTTCTTCTTTCGAATTGTTTAATTATTTCTATTCTTAAATATTCATATTGATTATAATTGAATTGAATAAGGGCTGTAATAGCATTGCATGTACAAATCTGTGAGAAGTTATAAGCATAGTTACGGTTACGTTATTTTCAATCACTCAAAAGTTTTTATCCTAGTGTATTTAGGTATTTCACAGTCCCAAATTTGTTAACACATTATCATTGGTGATGGTTCCAATATTACTAATAACAATGATCCAAACTTCCAACTTCCTTTAATTTTAATATCACCGAAATGGAAAACGGGCAAAACTGAACAGTCCATTCGATTAAATTTCTACGAATGGCTGGGAGCGTTCAGTTGTCTCACAAGCTAGCTAATATATCCGTCCACTAGCTAACTCTCTCCCAACAATTGGAATGGTTATTTGAACAATTGCACTTCCATTGAATGGTTTGACTGTTTGAAAGGCAATTCTGGTTGAGAAATTATTCCCAATTTCGAGAGAGAATATTAGTAGTACTAGCTTAAACGTATCTGCATATATTAATACTTGCTATAACATATGAATTTCTCTTTGGCATGTCATAAATATTCGTACTAATTATTGTAGTTTTTAATACAGACATCAGTCAACTTTGAATCGATATTTACCATTTGTGATATTAATAATGAATTTCTGGTTTTATAATGTAGAATCAGTATCGTGATTCCATAGAAAAGCTAACAAATGAATTTTCAAGCCACTTCTCGATTGCAAATGTATATTAAACGTGATCACACAGCATAGTGTGACGTGAACGAGGGATAAAACATCGTATTACGTAGATACTGTAATCATGCAAATAAAACATACACAATTCAGTTGATCATCTAAGTAAAACGAAACGGTTAATAATATAAGTAAAACAGACACAAGTCCGTTAATCATGAAAGTAAAATACATGGTGAGAGAAGACTGGGTCAACCCCGAAATTATTTTGTTGTGACGATAGTGGAACTCACAAATATATCAATAAACCGAAAAATGGGTACTACTTTGCTTCTGCGATTAAAGATTAAATTGCTTACTATGTACAGCTTAATATTTGTTGTTGAGTATTGGTGAGGACTAAACTATTGCACTAAAGCATTTTTAAATAAATTCTCGTAGAACTTATGATAAATATAGAAAGAACTGTGACCAAGTGGACAAATATGGCCACACTTTAATTGACACTTTTGTATACCAACGTATATAAAGAGCTACTTTTACAGTTTCTCAGTCGTTGTCCGTTTAAGCTGGAAGGTAACACGATGAGTTACACAAAACAGTCTCGAATGTACGTGTAGGAAGTACACTACAAATATACGCCCACTCATACAGAGGGTAGATATTGTAAAATAATAAAATCGATAAAATTAACCAAGTTATTCACGTGATAAATGAAACAGTATCAGGAACGCCAAGTCGGAACAATGCTTTTCCCTTTTGCTTACAGCCTGTTTTGATTCCTTAGATCTTGAAACTATTGAAAGAATGAACAGAAACAAAACACCCAAACATTATTTCTCTCATAACCTTAAGTGTAAAAGTTAACAAACATGTTACTTAACAAAGTTAATAAAGTTAACTAAGTGTAACAATTATAATCGTCAGCTATAACGCTCATGTCCCAAGAGTAGAGTGCCTTCGTGATCCCGCAGTTAACTTTTTGTTGTGATTGGGTATCTTCTTCCATTGAACACAATATTTTGAAACTTCCTGTATGAACTGTGAAGAAAGATAGTTAACAGAATTGGGGGGGAGGGGAATCATATAGAAATGTATATTGTAGGTAAGTAAGCGCCAAGTAAGTTTACAGGACACATTTTAAGAATGAACAGGGACAGTATTCCTAATATAGCATTGACCTGGACCCCTGATGGAAAGAGAAAACGTGGACGTCCCCTTTTTTACTTCGCGAAGTATGATGGAACAAAAGAGGTGAGGCAAGATTGGCGAGCTGGTGGAAGCTAGTCTTGCTGCATCGGACAGGAAATTTTGGCGATCTAGATTGAAAGCCTTATGTGCCCCTAGGCACTAATGAATTTATGATGATGATGAAGCGCCCAATGGATGTGGAAGATAGTACACTAAGCTGTAGAATTGAAAGAAAGCTAGTAAGTAAATATGTTTATTAACCCAAATAGTTTGACAATAGATTTTTACAACATTCCGTGTAATGTTCTTGCTTCATTCAAAGTCTTTGATGAGTTGCAGTCATACAAAGCATTTGGTGACTATGGTCGGTTTACCGTCCACGATACAATCTCCCAATGGCTCGTCCCCCTTTCGTTATCTGCACCATATACTAGGCGCATATCAGCCATCTCAGTAATCGTTAAATGATACAACTCCTCTGTATGAAGTCAACGTTTAAAATCAAGATAGCGAAATAAAAAACAAGCCATTAGCACGCTGCTCAACATTGACCTCTACCAAATCCAGGTGACGATTGTGGACCTGCATCCCTGTGTGAATACTGTTTGATTTTGCATTCCGTACCCCCCCCCCCCTTAAACCTTAAAGTTTATACAGGACGTTTTCAAACACTTTTTATTTCTGCGTATTTTATGTGTGAAGGTTATGAGACTATCTCTCTCCGTGAGGTTTCTACGATTCTTGTGGGCATCCCATGAAGACAATACTGCAATATAAATATAATCAAAAGTCGTTATGGACGTAAATAAATTTAAAATGTAGAACATTGTGGCTTAATCCTCTGAGGGTCATACCAGCAATACTCCACCATCCAAACTGCAGTTTTGCAGCCTTGCATTACTTGTACCGGTTTAGACTTTTTGACTGAATCTTTTCTACGATTCTGTTAACCAATACATGTTTAGTCAATTTGCGTGTTGTAGGGTAAAGCAATTGTATACTACCCATAAATCCCGCAACATTCAAACGGTCAAAAAAAACCACTTATCATTTCAATAAACATAAGCTAACAGTTTTAAAACAAATTAGCGAGACAATTAACACCTCAATTTATACAATACGGAAATTATCAACGATATCAAAATTTAATCGCCGGTGACGAACAATCGGTGTAACAATGCATCAACCGAGACTAATATCCCAATCCCTTGCCGACCAATCAACAGCCGTGAGACGCATAGGGGGTCCCCCTGCATTAGCATGTCCAGCTCTGAGCTATCAGGTCCAGAGTTATCAGGTGATGGCTTTTCCAGGTGTGAGTGATCACTTTGTAACGACTGGACAATGGACAACATTTGCGCTACAGGCATGCATTAGTCCCTATCGCTTCACCCGGGGTGATTACTGTTCAACCCCACGCGTCTGTGATTAGCTTAATACTAGCCTTGCGTGTATTTCCAATGGCACAATTGATGGCTTAACACGTAGTCTACGTTACGGAATCTTGAGAGTGTCAGCTCTGCAGACTTGATCGATCGGACCGAGGCAAAAATGGGATCCATGTATTGGACGTTGATGGATCTTTTAGAAAACTTAGACAGTAAATGCGATAGGGAATTCTGAAATCGCAAACAATTAAGGCGATGTTGAAAATGATGTCATAAATGGGTGTATGGCAGAAAGTTGTTAATGAAATATCCAATTGCAGATTTTCAGACTTCAATAAGAGACTTAGCTAAAATTGTCTATATAATCTCGTAAAAAATTGCTACATTCCTTCAACTAAGGGTTTTTCTATCTTATAGGTAGAAGTGTAGTATAGGTTGGATCAGTGTTACTTTTTTGCTTTTGAAAAAGAAGCGTAGAGTTGTATTAGTGGTAGAACCATCCTTTGATTTCAAATACTGAAGTAATAAAAGCTTACGTTTATAAAGTTGATATTAAAAGTTTAAGTGCCTGCTGAAATCATTCAGCACTGAACAAATTTCGGTGTTCACGAACTGTTTTTAAATTTGTATAAAAGTATGAATTTTTTCTTTATTTCTTAATCATTCACCTACAGTTTCTAAGAATTTATGATCTTTTTGAATTAAATTCATTAAATTTTCATGTCGTAATTATGATGTTACAGTAATATACAATGCTATGGTGATAATATTATAAATTAGTGTGTGGAAAGTTATTGAAATATCCATATATTCAAAAGCTTCAGTAGATAGATAAAATTGCCTACATACTCTCTTAAAAAATACCACAAGCTTCAATTAAAGGCGGCTTGCTTCAGCTAGCATTTAATGCTGCACTATATAATACATATTATTAAATTAAATTTTTATGCCTGCTATCTAAACATTAGTTAACATATACCATAATGGCAGTTTTCGATAAAAAATGCTTTACGTTCTCATGAAAATCTCCATTGGATTTAATACCTAAAATCCAACGGAGTTAAAACTCCCTCCTAACTCTCCTAGTGGTTTCGACACGATATCAAGTACATAACGAAATTTTACTAATGGCGAGATATCTCGTCATCAGTATATTGCCGTTTTTTTATGATGACGAGATCCAGATCTGGTCAGTTCTTTCTAATATCGAGATATCTCGTCCATCAAGATCTGGTCAGTTTTGAAAAACTGTAATGAAGGACAATACAATCTGTCAAGCTAAGTTAGCTTGTCACAAGCTAATGACAAGATACTTTTTGAACAACCACAAGAATAGTTAAAAGAAATATAATTTAAAACTGAAAAATATTTTCTTAAAAAAAATGACTGTCAACAAGTAAATCAAATGAAAAACTCCATATTGTCTTAAAAACAGATATTCTTGTTCAGTTAAGATTCACGGCTTTTCACACTTTAAGAGAAAATAAATAAATATAAGATCTAGATACTGAAACTATAAATATTTCAAACCCACCTCTTCTCAGTATTCCAACGAAGTAGGGTACTTAAGCGTTGCCCTAACGCATAAGAAAGAAGAAAACCTCCCAGATGCAAAAAGAAACAAAACCCAATAGATTTCCGGTACTTTTTGCGAAAATTTAGTTACAAGTTCTCCTTTCCGAGCGATTCTCCTTTTTTCTGCCTACCTGTTCCCTCCGCTTACAGTTTTTCCAAAGGTATCCGTTACAGGACTAGTAAAAGTCTAAGCCGCCAGGAATCGCATTAGATTTGAGCTTTGGAAATTTCGCAGTCACCCCAGCCGTGTGTTTCCTCTGGTTTATTTTTCCCTGTCCTGTTTCGCATTTTATGTTTCGGAGACTGTTTTATTTTTTCGTTCCCAATCGACAAGGTGGCTGAGATGCACATGATACTGGTGTAAGCTTATTCTGGGATAGTTATTTTTTATGAGTACGTAAGCTAGTGTTCATATTTCTATTTGGAAATAGACTTATGCCATAAAAAATATTACAGAATTCCTTATTAAAATGTTTATTAACCCTCCTGGCGATTGTCTCGACGAGGTATCTCGTCATCAGCAAAACTGACCAGATGTTGATGGACGAGATATCTCGTCTTTAGAAGAAAACTGACCAGATGTTGATGGACGAGATATCTCGTCTTTAGAAGAAAACTGACCAGATCTCGAGATCGTCATCGTCAAAAAATAGGCAGTATTTGATGACATCTCAGCATTGGTAAAATTTATCAGATCTTGATAGAGACGAGATATCTCGTCATGAGCAAAATTGGTCAGATCTTGATGGACGAGATTTCTTATCGAAACCTCTTGGAGGGTTAATAATTCCATCTAAAGGGAGAAGACTGATGTGTTTAAGAAATATGTACTTTAAATAGAGTACTTTAAAGAATTTACATTTTAAAAGAAATTTAAAACCAATCTATCGATAAAATGCTTCATTTCAATTTTTGTCTGCTCTCAATAATACTGGTAAATGCGTTAGTAAGTTATTTTTGTTTCTAATGCCCGACTACTATCAGTTTGCTAGCGGTTTCTTGCTAGCTTCTCTAGCTCGACTACTATCAGTTTGGCCTTTCCAGAGTCGAAGACCGTAGAGGGTATTCGACACTACAAGGGTCAAACTGATTGCCATATGAGAAGGTACATCAAGTGGTTAAACCAGCTTAATCCTAACAGGGACAATCACCAACATATATGCGCTTATAAACAGGGGTTCGAATCCGGGACTACTGGATGGCAAACAAACGCTATGAACACCAGACTAATTAGGAGGCTATTCTTTAAGAATCTTGTGTTAAAATTTTTTTGCTCTATTCTATGTGTGGTAAGTATATAGTTTGGGTCTTATGGCTCAAGGTTCAAAAATAAATAAGCTGCGTCTTGTTTTTTTTGTGAATATAGCACTCGATAAAAATGAGTATTACATCAAAAATTATAAAATTTCCGCAATGGTGATTTATTGGAAACCTTAAGTTCTCTGGAATTAATTCTTTCAACGTCAATTTCAAATTTCAAGAATCAGCAGTTTTTTACTAATTTAGCCTTTTCCTACATCCATTCCAAATACTAGAAAATGTAATATTTTTTCTTCTTATCGTCTTACTCATAAAAAATATCTTAGCCGTCAACCATTCCTAAAAATGTAGCTCAATGTCTCTCCTGGACACTGAACAAGATCACATGAAGGGAAGCGTGCCACCTCATAACGACTGGCTGGTGATGTCTGCGATTAGTTTCCACTAGAATGCGTCCTGTTTGCACTTATCTGGACTCACTGCGAGAACTCCTTGGGGCTTTCCCAGTATTCGTAGTGACTTTGATTAGACAGAGTGGAGGGAGTGCGACCCCACTGAAGAAGTCCACGTGTTCGTTTCTCAGATTCAGTGGGTTAGTTGCTTCGAATTTTCCTAAATATTCCATTCGCTAAACACAAATAAAAATCCGACACCCAAAAGAATATTACAAACATCACGAATTTAACATTTTTATAAATAGAGTGAAAAACTGAATTTATCAAAATAAAAAAGCCCATTGCAGATTCTTTATTTTTGTTATGTTAATTAATGTTATATTTGTGAACTATATTATGTTCACAAGGATATTGACTTTTTAAGTGCGTGCGTTTATGGGACCTGGCCACACCTGGTGCTGTGGTTTAAGAACCGGTAATGAATTACCTGTTTTAAATTGGTTTGGAGATTGTTCCCGAATAATCATTGCCAATTTTCTTGGCTATGACTTTTTATTATAGTTGTTTTAGCTTTATTTTTAAGATCATACTTCAGGAATCAATTAATATCACGACAGTAGTTTTACATACTGCCACAGTAGTATTGTCTGTCTATCTCTAGGACTTCTTCCGCTCCTAGGTTTGAGTTGAAGCGGTCGCTATGGGAACAGGGATCGTTCATTTTGAGTAGGGTGACTGACGCATCTCTGAATTTTGTTTTGGTTTTAGGTGAACGTAGGCGGTAGAAAGAGATAGCTTAGTAGTATAGATCATCACGGAAGTAAGCAAAGATCATAATAAATGAATTCCCAATTTATTGTCAAGTGAGTCAGTGTGACAAACTTAGAGATTTCTTCAAACATAACCTCTGGAAAATGGCATACGGTCCATTCAACGGCAACACACGGTGGACTTTGGGGTGTGATCCTATTTCGTTGTGGAACACAGTATGCTTTTTCAATAAACAGATACGTCTCTCTCTTCAATACGCCTTTAGAGCCCCCGTTTTAATTCGACATTTTGGTATCTTCTGTTGACTAAAACTGATTGCTCCCCTATTTCAAAGGAAATAAACTGGCAAATATGAACATGTTAACAAAAATTTGGATTTTATTGCCTTCATACTACAACAGCAATTCCCGTTATTTCGGAAAAATACCTAAGAATTGGAATTTACATTACATTTTAATGCATGAGTCCGGCTTATTAACTCTAATTTTACGATGTCTTCTATAAACTAGCGGAACAATATACATGAAATTAACGTTAAGAAAACCAGTAAGAATAGATGAATCACCAAATTTTTTAAAGATAGTTCTAGAAAAGTTTTCTCCGATGCAGACTAACAAGATAAGCTTCAAAGTCTTCCTCGTCAAGGCAAATAAGTCACTTGTTGGAATCAGCGAGGTCAAAGTGATCCAAGTAGGCCTAAATTACAATGTGGCCTATTCCGGCTTTAGTACAAAAAGTGACAACTGCTCTTGGGATTTTTTTGAATTAATGGAAGTCATTAGGCTCACTCTGGAATTGAAAAAGATGACGACTCATTACAATTTTCCTCCATAAAAAGTACACCAAAGTGATCGAGTCTCTCTCATGACGCTACCCAGACACCTGGAGAGGGGGTGTAATTGCTGGAAAAAGAACGGGGCCAATTGTGGTTGACAATTTAGCTAACTTAAAAATTGAATATTAAAACCAGTAAAAACTAATATTGAGAATTTCCATTCGTTATTTATAGGTTGTTAGAATGTCGCTAATTTATAAACTTTACCCGTGCCGGCGCCTAATGTACCGTGATCCCCTTATATATGCGTCGATATGCGCTAAAATAATTCACAAACATTATAAGGTTAAAGACTAGTTAAAGTCGATGGAATAAAAATCTAAAGAACATGCCAGTCTACGATTTTGCCTGGAAAATGCTTTGAGTGCAAACGAGTATTGCACCATTGTTTCTCTGAGAGGTTGCTCTCGGAATTCGGATATTACTTCAAGAGTGATATTTTCCGATTTGCCCCGCCGTCTTTCCCTTATACCCCAATACCAGCGAAGAGAAAAAGGCCAGAAAACAAACGTAGTGCGAGAGAGAAACGGGATCTCTGCATTTTTTACGAGTTTTCTTCCTCTGAGAGCGAAAGAACGTCGCTGCACCAGCGGAAAGGAAATAATTCTCAAGAACATTTGGGGAATGTTCCGAGTCGTAAAGTCAAAACCGTTCGCGATGGGATCAATTTATACAACAATACCGCAAATTTGTCAAAAGCCGATTAAAGGTAGAACTGCAGAACATTGACAGGTTTCGCGTTTCAAAGCGCGTGGAATGGGGCTCAAACGAATTCAAGTTAATATTGCTGCATCGATTGTAGCTTTTCTGTACAGATTACATGCAACAAGTGAGGTGGTAAGAGCAAGTAAAAATATGTTGATTGAGGAATGTACGTGTATTTGCTTTAGCATTTGAATATTTTTGTCGTTAAATACTTCCAACAATTATTTTAACAATATTGGTAGTTATCTCGAAGATGTATCTCATCATCATCAAAACTGATCAGATCTTTATGAATGGGATATCTCGTGATTTGAAAAAACTGGCCAGATCTTTATGGATGGATATCTCTTGATTTGAAAAAACTGACCAGATTTTTATGGATGGGATATCTCGTGATTTGAAGAAAACTGACAAGATCTCGATGGATGAGATATCTCGTCAAAACCACTTGGAGGGTTAACATACCGCTCCTCAAAACATGTATAAAGAAAAACCTACATCCATTTAAAAAGTAAATTTTATAGTAGTAGATAAATTTATGTAGGCTTTGACGATTCAGAAAAGTCTTTTGATTCTTTTGATGATCTTGATAGTGGTACTAGTGTTATATTTCAGCCTATGAAAAAATTGATACCGATACAATAATCAAGTGAAGGTGAAGGTGAAAGTATTGGTGATTCTGATGAAGATTGGATTGAATACGACCCTGATGAAGATGAAAACTTGCCTAGAAGTATTCCGTTCTCAAATGGAAGGTACCACATTTTGTATATATTCAGAAGCCTGTAAAAGCCGATCTAACGTTGTTAAGTTATGAACACCATTTTAACTTCGGGTAAAGTTTAAGATCTGTATAGGATTTAATAATGTTACGATTTATAAAAATGATAGCATATATTTAAAAATGTGAATTGGGGGTTAAATTTAGCTGATAGATATATCTTATCGGCGGCCAGATTTCACGAGATTGCTTTACTATAAGAAAACTTTTAAGATATTTTTATCATTAAAAATCTCAATTTCCATCGATCAATAACCTATAGCTTATAAACACCAGTAGCAACATATTCAGCTCTAAGTTAAAAAGAAACCCTAAATGCCAAATATTGGCTCTATATGGATAATCCAAAAGATGTCTTAAGGATCGATGCAGTTATTAGCAAAGGCGAGAAAATGAAGAGAAAATGATACACGACGCACGAAGTCCAGCTACCCGCGTGAGCATATTATCTTTACTGGATGTTCCATCCATCGGGGCATGAGGAAGCGAGGAAGGGTTGGTGCTGAAGGTACCCATTGAGCATGACAACCACCATTAAGCACGTCTCATCCTTTGAGGTGTACCTACAGTTGATCCCTTCACACGTGGATCTCAAGAGAAACAAGTTTGCGGATGATTTGGCAAAGGCAGGTGTCGATGAACCATTGTCCGATACCCACTCATTGACGTTTCTTGAGCTTTACTCTATTAGAAAAAATTTTGATAAGAAAGCATGAATCGTTCCCCGGTACACTCTTGGTATCGTGGGGATCATCCCGGAAGATCTCTTGCTCTCAATTGTGACAAACATATTCAGACAGCGCTCTCTCACTTTTTCAGGGGCCATCTGAGGAGTCTCTCATTATGCTGAGGTGTCTCTCATTATATTCATCCTGCTTGCCTTAAATGCCAGTCTGACCAAGCCTCTCCAGCACATATTCTCGAGTGCCTGGAGTTGTCCCGACACGACATGTTTTCTGAATCTCTTTTGATGTTATGACTTTATGCGGGTGAATGGACTTGTAGATTTGGTCTAGCTGGAGAGCAAGACGTGAAGATTAGCAGCAACAACACCCTTAACCAATCATATTAAGAAAACACTTGAGTATGAAGTGATCAAGTGTGCACGTTCCCTGGTTTACTTCTTCAGATGAAAGTTAAGGATGTTAAAATCGAAGCTGATGTTCTCACTCACATGTACAGAAATCCTCCTCGTGGTTGTCTCGACGAGGTATCTCGTCATTAGCAAAACTGTCCAGATATTGATGAACGAGATATCGCGCCATTAAAAGAAAACTTCCCAGATATCTCATCATTAAAAGAAAACTGACCAGATATCTCATCATTAAAAGAAAACTGACCAGATATTGATCTCGTCATAAAAAGACGGCAATATCTTGATGACGAAGTATCTTGGCATTAGAAAAACTGGTCAGATCTTGATGGATGAGATATCTTGTCAAAACAATTGGAGGGTTAAGAATCGTCGTTTGAGCATCGAGTATCAGCGATTGTCTTACTGAATTTTATTTTTTATCAGAGAATGCAGGGTTCTTGGGCTTAAATGGAAGCTACGCAATCATAAAACAGAACTATTGAATTATTACCAACAAGATTCAGTAGCAAAGAATTGAAGAGATTTAGATAATATTTTTGTATTTGATCGGTGATATATCTAGGACATCTCACAGAACGATAGAGGAAAAACTAATACATATGAACCTATTTCCCATTTACTTGGTATTCCAAATCCTTGAAATATTTACTTTTATCCAATATTCCGCCTATTTGTCTCTGATATAAAGTAACACCACTCTGTTTCAATATTTCATGAATCCAAATTCTCACTTTCCAGAATTAATAAATAAAGCACAAAGCACTGAGAGGGCGCGCAAAAACGTATATTTACTCAAACATCGGGACTTTACCGCTTATGTAACCCATTCCTTAAAGAAAAACAGCATAAAATTCAGCTCGTTCGACAGCTGCCACTGTTAGTAAAGTTAATGTAGAGAAGACTTTTTCTAACTTCGGAACTGCATCGTTTCTTTATCCTGTTGGCTTTTTTCTCGTTTATTTCATTCTTTTTTGTGGAATTTTTTCGCTTCTTTTTCCCGTTATTTTATTTTTCTCCCTTTGCTTTCCTGGTTCTTATCTGTCTGGCAGAACTACTTTTCTTAGTGACGTTGTGGTCACGTGGGCTGGCGGACGCATCAAAAGAATGGCGGTAATGAGGCCTGGAATATCTCTGCTCCCGGCGTGTGTGTGATATCTCAGGGGCTGTTCGGGAGTTGAGGATCGTTAGGTACGAGTCTCCTGGAATCGGGAAAGGGAACGAGGAAAAATAAGTTTCCAATATATCTTTCCTTTGTGGATTTTTAATGCGTGGTCCTTTTAGGAATCAGTTTTTAAAATGGAAATATAAATCTGGAAAAACAGTTTTATAATTGTTTTTGTTCCAAAGATTTTAAAGAACTCATAGCACTTAAACCTCAGATTTGAAGAGATCTGTTTAAAAAGAACATTATGGATAAAGTTCTATCACCTAATGGTTGGTTGTGTTGGGTTTTATGACGCAAGGGAAATATTTGGCCAAGTTGCACCGAACAAAGTCGAGTAAATGGACATAGACACAAAGAAAGCTGACATCAGAGATGAAAAAATTATATACAAAAGTAAAGGGAGCAATGGTTAACTTCCCAGGAACATGTGACCAAAGCTAGTAGTAACGTGACCCTTCGTCTGGCAGGAGGAAACAAATATTCGTCATTTGATTGGTTCACGGGACGAAGAAAGCGACCATCCATGTCAGCGCGACATTGTAGTAGACTTTTGCGATTTCATAATTTTTGTCACCACTTTATAGAAATGCGCATTCACACATCTACCCTGTCATAAGATTAGCACCAAAATAGTCAATAAATACCAAATCTGCCGATGAAGTCAATTTTTCAAAGTGAACTCACGTGGCTACTAGTCGACATGTTGGTCACACTTTTTGAAGCTCCTTTCAATATCAATGCTCAGTCTACTTATATTTCGCGTCCATGGCTGAGAAGAGAGATAGAAGGAATCGAAACTGTGCCTCCTACAACTTTCAGAATATGTAGGCAAACTTACTGAGCCACGGTGACCTTCCAACGTAAATGATTTTTTTATCACAAAATTTTAGCAATTTCAATTTGGAAGGGCTTGGACCCCTTTGTTTTTTATGGAACATCTAGAGAATTCCTAGACATCATAGTTATCATAATAATAAAATAAGTAATATGTTTTGACAGAAACTTCAATATACCTTTACATTTTATTTTATTTTCTATATATATATATATATATTTTATAATATTTACATACTCCTAATCCTCACCTTTTCAAGGAGGTGTGATGCCAGACATTACACATCTCCTGAAAGTGTTAGCAGTGACACACGATATTGCATCGCTGAGTTACTTTTGATGACTTGGTAATTAGTTTAGTAGCAACTTCTAACACAACCAGGATGCATTTCTGAATAAAATAGTCTCGTTTATTAATATTTCAGTAATATCACTCCTATTTAGATCATCAATTTAAACAATAAATGTGGATCGCATGGTTTATTTGACTACATTTCTTGAAAATTTATCTCTATAGAACACAAGTATTTGTGAATCAAATATTACAATAAAGTTCTCTTGGCATGAAGAGTCTTCGTATTTATAATTGAAAATATTTTCAATTTGCAACGTTAAACTACTCTTATTTAATATTTAGATTTGTATGAAAGCAAAGTTAAGTAGCTCTAGAGAAGAATTGATTCCAAGAATATGAAAATAATTTTGAGTTGTAATTGAATAGCAACATAGCAGTGACAATAGTTTTGCAGTTAAATATTAAAGTCACGAATTATCTTAAGCATAAATATATTATTATACACATATGACATGTTCACATATAGTCATGTACATCCTGTCTATGAAATGAGGAAATATGTTGGCTGATTTTGATCTACTGAAATTACAAAGCACTTAAAATTTACTTAAAAGCAATATACATATTTAGAAATTTTAATCAGTATAATTTAAATGTAACATTTATAAAGCCCTTCATTAATTGGTCTTATCTAAATATATTTTCTTTGATTATTTAAGTTTTAATACATGGTTAAAATTTATGCAAGACCTATTCAATTAAAAAATTATTTGATAGAATTTTTAACTTTCCAAGTAAAAATGTTCTCGAATTACAATCTGAAATGTTCATCCGTTAAATTAAATCTTTAAAAATGTCAAAGTATGGCCATAATTTCTGTGTATTCAAACTGACTTTCAAATTTAATTAAAATTTAACAAAATAAAACCATTGATTCCAGTGATCATCAAATATAACTTTAGTGTAATCGATATTACGATAATCCAAAGTAATATTTAAAAATGATGAATTCCACTGGTTATACTATTAATAAAACTGAGAATTTCCTAAGAATGACTTCATTATAGTTTTAGTTACATTTATCGAATAAATTGTCAACATTGCAAAGAAGCAATGCTTTATTAGAAAGTAAAAAACGGAAATTGAATCTTTTTCACAAAAACATAAATTTCGTTGATGTGTTTGATTTTATGAGCGGGTATTAAATCAAGGGATCCAGTAGACCAAGAGTTGTTTAGTTGTTGATGTTGATAACAATGATTTGAAGATGTTTTCTTATTTCCATCTACAAAAGCTTCATACAGTTTGGTCTCAAGTTTTGATGCATAATAATCGAAAGTTCAATTATATTAAAAAATGTAATCGGAAAACACGTTTATAAATGTTTTACGAAACATGTACATGAAATACAATATTATAACGTTACATTAAATATTAAAATAAAATATTGGAAATACTTGAGTGGGGCAGTTAAAATATCCATTAAACGTCAGTAAATATTTATGATGTTAACAATCATTTAAAATATTACCAATCATGATATTTAAAAACAATTACGTTTTTTAAAAGATAACAAGAAAGGCAATTATGATATTTTCGATATTGACCACTTATACTAATGGATAGTATATGTAAATAAATCACGATGCTTAAAGGAACAATGAACTTTGAAAATAAATTTTTGCAATTATCCGTTTGTTATGCAATTTGCATAAATTGCTTTCTATTAAAAAAGCCTATTTGTAAAGTTTCGCCCAAAAATATTGAGTTAAGCGGAAGTTCTTACATAAAACGTGGTCGAAAATTATGATAAATTAGCAAAAGTTGATTGGACCTTACCGCATTAATTTTCCATGTATTATCAATTTTTTTAGTCACACAATAGCTTGTACACATCTAAATCAAATTAACTCCATTTGATAAGTATATCACTCAGTTGTGGAGCAAAATAAATTCGCACTAAAACATCTAAAAATTTGCAAAAAAAAGGATAAGTTGAGCCAAAATGTAAAAATCTGAAAACATAACTTTCTCACTTGCGCTAGGATATGTACAAAAGATTACAATGATCACTCAAAAAATTTTGAAGAAAATCAATCAAAACCATTTCGAAATCAGAAGAATGTCAGAAAATCTAAATCGGATAAAAAGGCGCTTTTGTAGTACAATTACTATACTTATCTACCATATGTCTTATGATGTTGTATGTGTAATTCCATTAAAAATTATCCTAATTGAAAAATTATTTTTGCTATCTACAGTTTGATATCAATTAATTTTTAACGTTAAAATTAAGAAAGGTTTTTAGATCAATTTTGGTGATTTGGAAAGCTTACTGTCTCCATAACCCTCCTGTTGGACGGCTGCTCGACGAGTCTGTCATTATTAGCAAACCTGTCGAGACATTGATGGACGAAATATCTCGTCCATTAAGAAGTTGCCTCTTGTAATTAGAATAAAACTCAATAGATCTTGATCGTCCCATAATAAACCGGCAATATCTTGATGAGATATCTCGTTAGTAGAAAAATTGGTCGGATCTTGATAAACGAAATATCTCGTCGAAACCACTTGGAGGGTTAAAAGGTCCAGCCATCCTCTTGTTGCCAGAAATGAACGTAGATCGAGAGAAAAATTAAATTCAGAAAAAATTCTCATCGAAGCATTTTCTCTGAAGTCGAAAGCATAGAAATTAAATTTTCCCTCATATATGGCCCCTCTCCTTCACTTCCCTTACCTTCACGTGCTTAAGGAAACCACGAGAGGAAGGCTGAGAAAGAAAAGACTTCTTGGTTCCGACTTCGAAATATTGATTTTTTAAAGTGGAAGTTTAGCATCCCTCCTAACCATTTTAAAGCATCGGGCTTACTCGAAGTTACTCTGCTCATTTCTGTTTTCCCACGATCCTCTTTCTCCAAAAATAATTTTTCAAAAACGAACATTAAGCGATCCGAATAACTATGGTCCTCGAGAGTGCTTTGCAAATAGAATACGAGAAGACGGTCCTCGATTTCGACAAAGAGTAGTAATATGCGGTTGATATGAAGTCTGACATGTAAAACGCAGAATAAAAAATGTCTACCAGATTATAACTTAAAATACATATAAATGACTTTATAACATATCTGGTCGAACGATATACTAGATGTTACTGTAGGGAACACAGAGGAACCAGTGAGAAAATATAGAAGTAGAGTGAGCAATGATAATCTTTTTATGTGACCAGGATCGCGTTACAAGTAGTAACGTGACGCTTAGAATACTTTCTTATGCTGAGTGGAATCTAACATTCACCATCTGATTGGTGCACGGGAAGGGAGAAGGCACTCATCCATTGATTAATCATTTGATTGGTCAATTGATTGTGTGTGTTTGTAGTTGATAGTAGACTGGCGAATTCACCACTTTTGTCGCTGCTCTATAGAAATGCGGATTCACACACCTATTTTGCCATAAGACGTTATATTGCGCCAAACGAGTAGATAAGATACGAAGTCAGCCAACTGAGTCAATTTTTCACAAAGCAGTCACGTGACTACTAGTCGACATGTTGGTCACTCTTTTTGAAGCTCCTCTCAATAGCAATGCTCAACCTACTTATACTTCATGTCTAAGAGAGGAATGCAATCTTCCCATAAATACTATTTACATATATACAGTACACTATTTGCAGACGGACATCTCACCGTCCACTCTAAACACCTGTTCTAAACAAAACTTAAAAAGTTACAATCGCTAATTTGTTTTGTGACCTTTTTTTTGAGACCAGGCAGACTTTCCATCATTTTATGTTTATTGAAAATTGTGATTAATTTATATCTTTATCCAAGTAGTTATTAATTTCAACAGTCTTCATCTTCACCTGAAATCACATCCATACAACGGAACGTACGTGATGTGAATCTAGGAATCCTGCAGACTTCTCGATAGATATATGTGTTTTATGTTTATGTCCATATCATAACAGAGTTTATAAATACAAAATTGAAGAGTAATTGTGCGTCGGATTTTCAAAAAATCATGCTTCAATTTTTGAGAGTTTGTTCCAGTTAATTGTCATTAATTTGAGTTGAAGAATGAAGTAAAACAAATTTTAGCAATTGGCCTGGCTGAAACCATGCATTTTTCAAAGATTTGAATGCAAGTTTTATGTTTAACAGAAATAATATATTAAACGATACTTCAATATTACTTCCCTCTTTATCTTTTAAGCGTTTGGCCGATTGTCGGTCTATGTGCAAATTGTTTGAAGATGAGATTTAAACTACCTTTCAATTGGTTTCGATGTCCCTCCGTCCAGATCTGACAAATTTTGCTAATAATGATAGATCTCGTCCAACAAAATATGGTCAGTTTTGCTAATATGACGAGGCAATTCGAGACAACTACTAGGATGGAAATGTTAAGTGAATTAAATTCCAAGGAAACCATTAGATGTTGTTTGTGTCAGAATCTAATTTGACATTACGCGCTTGATGTGAAACAACGGTCTATTTGAAAACCCGCCTCCAGCTACTGTTGGGATCGAATTTGTTTACGGAAAAGTTTACAGAGTCACTAAATCTCAAGCTTACTGTGATTTGGTCCGGTAATTTTTTATTCACATTAAAATATATTTCATGACTATGGAAGGAGGAGAAAACTTGATGTTTTATCCTTGTGACGTCAATCGCCTTTACAAGCTTAGCCATGTTTAGATAATGGTTGACGAAATAAGGATCCATCTGGCACTTATATGTGTAGTATGAACATCAGAAATTTGAGCTATTTTCGTTCCTCCTTTAAATTAGTGATACGTAACATCGATCGTTATTTGGCTTTACGCTTCTTTTTTTAAGTATATCTGCAGTTAAAATCCAAAAAAATAACACTAAAACAAAACTAAAAAACTTTGAAGTTTCAAATGTTTTGAAGGGTCAAACTTCGATTTTTCAATTTCGATTGCGTTAGAATAATGAATATAACGTATTCAATTTAACTTCTTTATTTTATAAATTCAAATAGTGAAGGTATGTTAAATACACCTGAAGGTACTTGAATTAAAAATTTAAAATGCTAACAATTTAAATAAATCGTATAATAAAGAGCAGAATTTCTCTATCAATTTTTAAAAATGTACAAGTATATAAGAGTTAAAGATATAAAATAAATATTTCCAAAAAGATTCAGTTTAATTTTCAAAATAAATTTTCTGATTAAGATAGCTACAATTTAACCCTCTGAGGGATCCACACGCATATATCCTCTTACTCTGCATGTTTTCCAACCAGTTTTTATTTTCTTGACCAATAGAAACTTTCCTAGCATTCATTCAAACAATACACGTGGTTTAGTCATTATGTATGTTGCGGGAAAAGTTTCCCCTAAACACTAAATTTCTACACTACGAAATTTCGTAATGCTCAAAAACTTAACCCATTTGACGCTTCGATTATCTGAAACAGAGGTTCAGTATTCAATTTAAAACTAATATGCTATTATTTTGTTTCTTTTCTTTTAAAATCTATAATTCTAAAACGTGAATTAAACACGATTGGGATTAAAAACTTATCAAATTTACTTTCTAATTTTAAATGAGGAACTCTGTTAATAAACATAATCTTTGGCTTGGTTTATTATCTATTTATTTCTTGAATTCATTCAGATGGTAAAAAGTTAGACCAATATGATTTTTTCTAAACCATGATTTAGCAAAATCTCAGGAAAAAATTGTAATTTAATTTTTAGTTTACTAAAGCAAAACAAATTCTCGATTGTAATCGATTACAGATAGTTATCCAGACTTTCACTAATGAAATAACTGACCAGATAAGCCGCAATTTATAAGTCTTTTCCAACACTTTCCACAAAGCTCATAGAACGTTTTCATTTCATCTACTCACGCTTGCAGTGGAAGAGATAAATTACTTGCTTAATCTAGCGTGTGATTGCCTTTCCACAAAGAAGTGAACAAATGGCTTTGTTGAGTTTTCTAGTATTGTTTGACAAATAATCTGGCAAAGAGTTGGGCATTTATCACATTACATATCCCTAACATTCGTCAATTTTTCATCTGCCCCAGCTATCTTCCTTCTGTGGGGAACTATACCGGATATTTCGGTTTTTGTTTACTCAAGAGAATCGGAAAAATGAGCAATGGATTGATCGAAATTCTAAATTACATTTTTAGACATTTATTTCTTTAGCTTCTGCTCGCTTTTCTACGATTTGAGTTTACATTAACCATATAGACTTCTATGAATATAAATGTACTTATTTATTCCAAATAATATAAAAACATTAGTTAATATAAGCAGTATGTAACCACATAATTTTATTTTGAAGAAGCTCAAAGTTAAAAATGAAATTTTTTATTCATATTTAAGATTTTGAAAGTGTTTTCATACAGTTTTTATTTTGACAGACCATGAACCTTTTAAGAATTACTGTAACCCTATAAAAATTGGCTCGTCTTGGTTTATCTTAGTATAGGAATGCCTAGAATGATTATTCCTTAAGTACGTCTAGAATAAATTACATTAAGTAGGATTTAACAAGTATCAAAAACTATTAATAGTAGCTATTTTATTCGAAGAATATAGAAGAGTATATCGTGTATTTATAATATTTTAAATAAAATGTATAAAGTTAGGAAATAAATATTAATGAGTGTATAATGAAACACGTATCAATTTCACATACATGGGATTTCAAACAAGTATAGATAAGTCATTACGACATTCTATCCCTTGATTTATTACAGATAACTTTTGATAGTCTTTTCAAATTTTTCGATTAGCTAAACCAAGTTTTAAGGACACCAGAACAATCCAGTTATTTCGAAAGTATTAACTAAAATAACTCTTTTATTTTTATTTACACTAGGCTTTCTCTAAGAATTCATTTTCTAGATGATTAGATTCCTGTTCATTAGGAATGTTATACTTGACAACAAAATTGAGATACTGAGAGCAAGAGCAGCATAACCAATAAATTTCACAGTGAAATGCTTGTTATTACCATATTATTAATGAAATAAAAACGGCCTAAATAGGTTTAAAATTACTCCGAAAATTGCAGTACGTTAGCCTTTTCTGGAATCACATTATCAGATTTTTTTTACTTGAGTGCATGAACACACTAAGTAACTTACGCCATTTTTAAAGTTAGACTGCTCTTTCAATTTCCCCAACTTAAAATGCTTAAAATCCTGTGAAAATGTGTATTTTCCATCATTAAATTTGTTTTGAGAACGGAATGTGATGCTTGATCTTGTAATTTGACATTGCACTTATTATTAATTAGCCATTACAATTTAGCTAACACCGTTAATTTAACCCTCCTGGTGGTTTATATTCGCATCCAAAACTGCCTTGGAGTGGCTACCCTATGGTGCAGAAATCTGTTCCAATCTGTCGCTCGTTTTGAACAAGGGTCAATTTGTCATTACTACTTGAACCTTCATAAGGAGTAATAGGGCACTTTTGCCTCGACGAAATATTTCTTCATTCGCAAAAGCAACCAGATCTTGATAGATGAGGCATCTTTTCATTAGCAAAATTGACCAGATCTCAGACGAGATATCTCGTTGAAACCACATAGAGGGTAAACAGCATAGTTTAAATACTTGACAGCACAATTTATATAACGCAGTTAATTTGACAACAAATTTTAGTTGACACAGCTTATTTGACAGAACGTTTTATCTAACACGGTTAATTTGACAACACACTTAAATATTTTTAAAAAATTGGTACTATTCATCTCATTTGTTTGTTTTTTTCCAAATCTGTTGAAAAAGAATGTGTAGTTACCACCATCAGATTTTGAACATGATATCGTGTGATGCTTGATCTAGCCATTTCTATTCAACAAAAAAAGTTAGGCCTATTTTTGCGCCGCAGATGAGAAAGATATGAATAGTTATTGATCGAAACATTTAATTGGCGCATTGACTGTGTCCCCCATAAAAACGTCTCACTCAATGTATTCTTTATTAAAATCCCCGAAAGGAACAACACTCCAGAAGAGAACATCCCTTCCAGAAAGACCCCCTCGGACGTAAGTTTCCGGCAACATTTCGATAAGACAAAAGCCAAACGGTCCGCCGGAACTCCCAGAGATAATAAATTTGGGACAACCACCGGCGTCTATCAATCCGGCACATCTGCAGGAGCCCCAAACCTTATATACCCCGCTACAAAAAACCTCTATACCTCTTTCCCTAAGAGTCCCGAAGATTTAGAATTCCGTATATTTCCCGGTTCTTGTGACTGACTGAGGCGGAAGCAGGAAGAAGAGCCGGAAGTGAACGGGAAAATACGGGAATTTGAATTTCGTTGGGAACCGCGTGGGAAATGGAATGCGGGGTGGGGGATGGTGGACCTGGACCTGGACTTTATCTCCAAGCCCCACGCCTGTAGGGTTAGGGAACGTAATGGATAGGAATGCCAGTGAGGGTACAGTTAAAGAACGGGGTTTGTAGCTATGCGTCTTTCGACAGGATTGTGATTCTGCAAAGATTGTTTTGTTCTTCCCTAACAGGAGAAAACGGCAATTTAACTTGTCTCTCTCATTGATACTGTTAAGTTTTGGTGGTATGAGTGGCTTCGTGAATCACACTGAACTAAGAGAGATTTATATTCATGGTTTTGTCTCAATGACCTAAAGAGATTTTACTGTTCCCTCACAAAAACTATTTGTCCAGTCTCTCAATTTTTTATACATAATTATTCCTAAAGCTCAGTTTCAAAGAAACAAGACATTTTGGTGTAACAGCATTTTTTATGAATATTCAACTCGAGAAATTTGCACTTCAATCTTTCAATTTTAGTATTACAGATTGAAAACGGTTGTCCAGTTATTTTCACTGACATATACTACAGAAGTTTTTTCATAATTAACGAATAAATTGTCTCGGCCAAGAATGGTTTATGTTGTTGATGTTGATCGCGAAGATTTGAAAATATTTGTCCCGACCCACAAAATGTGATCATAGTTTATTTCGTGCATCGGAAATCTTTGTACCAAAATGATAATGATATAAATAGCAAAATGATTCTTAGAATTCTTAGAATGATATTCAAAATATATCTTAAAAAAGATTCTTAGATTATATATAAAATGAATCTTAGAGTATATATTCTTAGAATACAATAATAAAACGTTCAATGAGTGTAAGCAATTTTAGTGTAAAGATACTTTTTCAAAATGTTGTGCTCACACACACTTATGAAAAGGTGATGCAATAACTTGCCACTACTGTATATTCGTCCTGCTTACAAATCACGTTCAATATTAACAATAAAGAATAAAAGATTGAAAGTACTTTCAAAAGGATAACCATCACTTTTTCAGTCGGTTTTCATTGCTATATACCATTTAAAATACTAGACAATACGTGGAACTTCGAATAAGAAATATTTCAATAGAATTTTATATTTTAATAACTGCATGTCAGTGTAAAACATGAAGTATAGTAGTGAGATTTTCGACAAACTTAAGATTTTGGAAACATTGTTTTATTTTTCACAAAGAGTAAGTTGATTAATTTTGCAAATACACATAAATTTCTGCGATGTGTTGACTTCATGAGCTGGGACTGAATCAATGGACCCAGAGGACCAATAGTGGTTTGATTGTTGGTCATAATGATTGGAAAATGTCTTTTTATTTCCATTCACAAAATATTTATTGCTTAGAGTTTTCGATTCATAATGATTGTTACGTAACTCAAAATTTCAATAAGTTGAAGAAATTTTAATGCAAAAGCCCTTTTATAAATTATTTCCGAATTGTGTACATTGAATGCAATATTAATATTTAACAAATTTAAAATATTTGCGTCCATCATATTTGAAGTGTTACCAATCATGTATTTGAAAATAATCCATCTAATTGTTTAAATGCATAGCAATTATTACCCAAAGCTTCAATAATTTAAGAAATTTGAGGGAAAAGACACTTCTAAAATTTTCTGAACTAAATGTGTATATATACCTTGATATTAACATTACAAAGATTGAAAATTTTGCAAATGACTAATACCAATAACTGTTTAAATTTATTTTGATTTCAATATATCTTTTAAATTCTATCCAAACTACATGGAATTCTTTAAATGAAATATTTCAGTAGAATTTTAATTACAATTGATGAATTAGCTCTCAGTGTAGTAAATACACTGCTGGCCACCGTAAATGCAACACCCTGAAGGAAGCATGCAAATAATATGAAATTTACAACATGCATTAGCGGAGGTGAGATATGCAAATGATTAGAATTTCAGCGCAGACGCACATCACGCGCGCTTGTGGCGCCACTTCAAAGCGCTATTTAAGGCTTGGAGATTTCTATGATTTCAAGTACGGCAATTGTGTTTTTCTTGTGGTTTTTTCAAAAAAACGATCAATTATGCCTCGTAGAAAACAGCGATCATCTTTTGATCAAGTATCCGAGTTCGACAGAGGAAGGATAGTGGCCTACCGAGATTGTGGATTATCTTTCAGGGAAATCGGTAGTCGTGTTGGACGAAACCAAACAACTGTAATGCGGATATGTGATCGTTGGATGCAGGAGGGTACGACGGACCGACGTGTTCGATCGCATCCACCTCAGTGCACCACTTCACGTGATGACAGGCATATTGTGCGTATGGCAGTGACGGATCGCTCAGCCACATCACGAACCATAGCACAGCTCATTCAGTCTGTACCGCATCATCCAGTGTCTGCGCGTACCATTCGACGCCGTTTACAGCAGAGTGGTCTGTCCGCAAGACGTCCATTGCTTCGTCTACCCTTGACGCAGAACCACAGACGTTTCCGCCGCCAATGGTGCGATGAAAGAAGGATGTGGACGGCAGAATGGAATGAAATTGTCTTTACTGACGAGTCACGCTTCTGTCTGCAACACCACGATGGTCGGATTCGAGTCTGGAGACACCGTGGAGAGAGGATGCTGAACAGCTGCGTTATGCACCGCCACACTGGTCCTGCACCGGGTATTATGGTATGGGGCGGTATTGGATATCACTCTCGCACTCCTCTAGTACGCATTGCCGGTACTTTAAACAGCCAGCGCTACATCTCCGAGGTGTTTGAGCCAGTTGTCCTTCCTTACCTTCAGGGCTTGCCCACAGCCATATTTCAACAGGATAATGCGCGACCACACGTGGCACGCATTGTCCAAGGGTTCTTCGTCAATCGCCAGATTAAATTGCTTCCCTGGCCAGCTCGCTCTCCGGATCTTTCGCCGATAGAAAACATGTGGTCCATGGTTGCTCAACGATTGACCCAGAATACATCCCCAGCTGCCACACCAGATCAACTTTGGCAACGTGTGGAAGCTGCTTGGTCTGCTGTACCCCAAGAACACATCCAAAGTCTCTTTGAATCAATGCCGAGGCGTGTGGCAGCGGTGATCTCCAACAATGGCGGCTACTCTGGCTACTGATTTTGGCAGGAACCACACTTCACAGAAGTCTATAAATTTAATCATTTGATACTTGGTCAACATGTTATCTACAAAATAAATTTTGTTGTGATATCTCTTGTCTTTCTTGGTGTTGCAATTTGGGTGGCCAGCAGTGTACGTATAGCAGTACAAAATGTTTCTTTTGTGGTACTGCAAAAATTGTTTGTCCCCCGCTAGCCAGAAATTGGCTATTTATTTCATGAAAATATTCAAGCTTCGGTGATGTATTTGTTATCAGGAACGAGAGGACAATGGACATGGAGGACAAAGAATTCATGTTTGATCTCAACATAAAGAGTTTTTTTCTCAATTCTCTCTCCAGATATTTATATTTTAGCCTCTTGATGTTTTGTTATTCAAAAACTCATACATAGAACTTTCGTTAAAGTAAAACATTTTAATGCACACTTTCCATTTATACATTGCACCTTAATCTTAAAAGATTTAGACAAAAACAATCTAAAAGATATAGATGAATCCAAAGCAAAGGTTTTTTATGGCTGATTAGGCACAAGTAATATCTTCCTACTTAATCACGGTTTTAAGAATTAACCCCTGATATTAAACAAACTTCAATACCTATCCTTTCTTGATAATTCAGCACTGTAAAGTATGCACATTTACATTCTTGAAAGAAAAGATTTGAGAGCTAGAATGACGAGGACAAACATCAAATTTCGAATAGTAAAAATGGTATAGTTGGTTAGGTTTGTTAGTGCAAGGGCCATATTTGGCCATACTGCGTCAAATATAAAACAGACGTCAAGTAATAGACATATACACACGAAGAAAGCTTTGCTGACACAGAAAGGAGAGATACAACCAGGAAGAATCGAATCTTCGCCACTGACAACTTGCAGGTTGCTAGCGCAGTGGGCATATCCATTGTACCACGAAAGCCCAAGTAATGAATGGGAAGGTAATGTATAAAACCTTTGATATGACAACCTTCTGAATTTCAGGATGTTTCAAAACTTCCAGTACAATCATTATGGGAGGTAAGAAACACAAAATTATACCGGATGTATTTCCGCAGCGCCACCTGGTTGTCTAGAAGTGTACTAAGGTCACAAATAAGGCACTAAGATCAAAAACAGTCTAACTTCAAAAATGGCGTATGTTGCTGATTCATGCACTCAGGTATAAATAAAATATATATGATACAAGGAAAGATTAATGTTCTGCATCTTTCGAAGCAACTTTGAATCACATTTAGGGTATTTCTTTATTAATATCATCATATTTCCAACTATCGCACTTTTGTTAAACTTTTTGGTTAGGTCGTTCTTGCTCTAGCGCCTTAAATGAAAGACAACAATTGTGTATCAGCAAAGCTTACTTCAATCTTAATTTCCAGAAAATAATACTTTTGGTGTTATCAAATAAAGTTTTAAAATATTTCATTCTCTTAAAATATACCCGATATTATTACAATTTTTGGTTTATTTATAACAATGTTTTCTTTAATTTAGCACGCAAAGCTCATGTTAGACGCTGCTTATAATTTACCATTAAAACCGAAGATACGAAACTAATAAACAAACGCCGGAAAGCCCCAATCCGTTGTCATCCGTGAGAAAAATCCTTGTTGAACAATATCCACTCACTATTTATGTTTTTCTTATTTTCAATAGAAATGTAAACCTTTCCTTAACCCTTTCTTCAACAAGAGTAAAAGGAAAAACAGAAAAAGGAACAATTAATGTAGCACAAGAAAAAGCTATTTTATTTCATAATTTGTTCATATTTCATAAAAATCATACATATCCTCATTGATACGTTCAACCTTTTAACGTTTTCCACGTGAATTCCTTCCTTCCAAAGAAATCTTTTACTATTGTAATAACTTTTTGTATGCTTTGTTCTTTTGCTTCTTTCAGTACATAATACTCAATCACATTTTTTGCTTAATATTTTGTTCCACTTAACCCAATCAACACTCAGAAGCCAGAAAAGAAATGTAAAATGGAATTTATAAGACTGGAAGGAAGATAGTGGAGAGACGTGGAACTTGCTGACTAAGTACTCTTTCCACGTTATCTTTAGCCTATCATCGCCTGTTTGGGGAATCATTTGTCTGAGTAATAAGATTATATCTCACGCTATTTCTCTGCCCAACGTTTTGCTGAATTTACTATTTCGCCTTTGTGTGTCTGTTTTTAGCTCTGTTTACCAAAGCATAACATTCTGTTTCCCCGTTGCAGAAGCAATTTTGAAGTTTGAAGCATTCGCAATCTAGATATTTTTGTATTTTTGTACGATAAATGTACTGTTGTCAATAAACGTTAGCTTTATACCATGGCTAACTGAATCAGCTGTAAGACATTGAAAGATTTGTAGTTGTTATCTGAATTTCGATTTGTCTATTGGCGACTGCGTACGGGTTATAGTTACGAAAATGACCGCTAGGAACGTTGTATGTCGACTTCAGTTAAAATCTAGTTAACGAATTCCAAAGATGGATATGGAATTATACGGGGTTTTTTTTCTTTACAAGAAATGTACTCGAATTTCTTATTCTCCACTTCTCTTATAGAACTCATACAATTGAAACGCAACATAAAATATAACATATATTTCAGATTTATATATAATCAAACAATATTACGGATACCAGTTTTTGTTTCAACATGAACAGCCTTTCTAACGTATATTTTTATTTAGTTCCTTCAAACAAAAACAGTCTCTCGTTAACAAGGATTTGCTACTAAAAATGTTACGGAAAAACAAGTAAAATTCCCTGTTTACAAGTTCAACATACAAAGTCTGGTTCTTAGCAAACGAAGGAGAAACAATTCTGCTTTCTATGCTATACTCAAGAAGATATCTAAAAGTCTTGCAACGAAAAAATGACTCAGTAAACACACACACTTCACCAGTCTGAAGATTCACTACAACTTGGTCAAGAAAAACTAAAAACTCATATCTCGAAACGCTTGACTTAGTGTGCTTCACTTGTAAGCTGACAAAATATTTTTAATAAAATATGCATGAACCAATGAAAGTTACCTGCACCGCTGATGCACCCGTATGCAAAGTAACGTCACATATAGTTTATAAACGTATACGTCACATATAGTTTATAAACCTTTTATCCTTGTAGATCTACAGATTAATTCAACTTTTTAATGTACACGCACATCTTATATTTGTTCTGTCATATTGGTTGTTATCTTTAAAGTTTCCTATAGCCCTGTTGAGTTTCTTCAAAACACACACGTAACTTACTTCAGTGAGCTGTGGATTGGTATACCCGGACGTGCATTGAACTAAGTACCTTAAGTAAGGTTTATCTAGACGTGTATTGGACTATGTAGGTACCATATAGATTTACATTCAATACTTCTGCTATTTTAGAGACTAACCCCTCCTGTAGAAGTCTTGAGCATCGGGCTTAAAATGTGTTCTCGTATACTGAATTTCAAGTAAGATACAAGCTAACTACAGTGAGCTATGTTGATCCTGGTCGTGGTGTATTGGATAATTGCTTGGGCTGTCTTTGAATTGCGTTGTGGTTGCGTTTTTAAGGTAACGTTGCAATCAAGTAATGCAATTATCATTTCCATCTACATGATTCTGCGATGGGTAGGATTATTTTCTATTTCGATGTCATTAATACCAGCCTGACATAACTATTAACTTTTGACAAGTACAAGCGTGTTGCTGAATGGGATCATTTTCAAAGCAACGACAGATCTGATGGTCTTTCACCAGTCAGCTATTGGCTAAGGGAATATCTTCCTTTCATCGACCTTCTGATGAAACAGACAGAGCATGCCTCAGGAGTCGCTGTCGCAAGGTCTCACAACTGCAAGTCAAGTGGGCATACGCATCAATAATTTATCCCATGCTAGAATTCATGATTTTGCCTTAACCAACAAACAGATCTTTAAACCGAGCGATTCGAAGAAACAGCATGAAGCTGCGCACATATTCCGTCTACTTCAATAGAAGGTGGATGCTTCCTTGGCGTTGCACGTCCTCATTCGAGATTACAGAAATTTGAACATCACGAGAATAAATTTTACAATGCATTTATATAATACAAATGTTTTTAAAAAGTTTTCAAACATGAAAACTAGGTGACATATCTAGGTGGCAGTGCTATAGTCAGCACTTAGTGGCAGAAAAGTGAAACTCTCGCTGTTACGAGGAATTTAGATACCGCTAATAGCCGCCGTTGCTCTAACAATCCGCTCAGTCATGTTATTAGATAGATATATTAATGTCATGTCTATAAACATATATATATATATATATATATATATATATATATATATATATATATATATATATATATATATATGTGTGGTACCGGCCTTTGACACCCGCTGTGAGTGGCGCTTCAGTCACCATCTACCTCTACGAGACCTGATGCTGCTGGCGAACGCTAGAATAGCAGACAGTGTTCGACTGTGTACGACGTAAGACTAACGACGACCGACAATGTTAAACGATGAAGTAATTAATGTATATAGTCTATGTTAAATGTTCCATGTAATCGTCCGTCTTAATATATGTTTGTATTTAGAAGTGAGTCCGAGTGCTTTTTGAATACCAGAATTCCTGGACTGCGGTGTTCTTCTACAAAATGGTGTCAGAAGCGGGATGGACTTAACGTTCGAACTGATCTTTTAAAATAAGCAACAGTTGCAGATTTCCAAGCGTCTCCGGTGAGTTAGCTTTTTTATTTCAAGATGAAGTTAAATGACATTTCTGAATTGGAGGTTGCACTGAAAATTGAAAAGCCATCGAAAATTCGATGTTTGCATAAAATTATTTTTGGAACAGAAGGCGATCGTCAAAACAGAAAGCGTATTAGAGAATTTGATGGTTTTGCTTTTAAACCAGAAGAACACGCTTATAAACAGAAATTTGAGTTTATTGACAAAGAATTCTCTCTTAATAACGTCATAACAATTTGTAATTTGTTGTGTGTAAGTGATGAGGGAGCAAAACCTGAAATAATAACTCGAATTCTTGCATATCTTTGCGATATTACATTACTGAATAAAAATATCATTCGTGAAGACGAAGTTAATGAAATTGATGATCAGAGGGATACTGATTCTTTAGAAGATTATGATCAATCTATAGATAACAAATCAAATAAAAACAACAGTTCCGTTCAACTTCCAGTTCAAGAATTATTCAGGCCTAATATTAGTTTTTCTGATATTGAAAATGCTATTGTTCCATTTAATGGTGATTCTTGGCAAAATATTGATAAATGGATTGATGATTTTGAAAATGTTACTTATTTATTTCAATTAAGTGATTTGCATAAGTTATTGTTTGCTAAACGGTCCCTAACTGGAAAAGCAAAGTTATTCATTCAAAGCGAAAGTAGTATAAATTCTTGGATTAAACTTAAAGAACTGTTAATTTCTGAATTTGGTTCAATTTTTAACTCTGCTGAATCTCACGAAATGTTATTGAATCGGAAAATGAGAGATAATGAATCACTCGATGAATATTTTTTGGTTATGCGAGAATTGGCTAACAAGGGTAATATAGATTTTCCCTCGTTGATGCATTATGTAATAAATGGTATTAATGATTCTGCTAAAAATAAATCTATTTTATATATGGAAGTAAGAATATTAAAGAATTCAGAGAAAACTTAAAAATCTACGCTAAAATTAAATCGGATCAGAATTTTAAAGAAACCACTCGTTACAATAACAAAGCTCGAAAAAGTCAGGATTCAATGCAACATCTGCCTACCCGTCATAAATTTTTATCTGCAAACAAAACTATCCGTTGCTACAATTGCGGCGAGCTAGGCCATAAGACTAATTTTTGTTTAAATAAGAAAAAAGGATTTAAATGTTTTCGCTGTGATCAGTTTGGTCATAAATCGAACGAATGTGCCAATAACAAAAATGGTTTTCGTCAAGTCAGCGGTGCCAATGTGTCTGCTTTGAGCTCTCCACACCCTTTGGAGTCTATGCATAAACTAATTTCCGATGTGCCGATTACAGCACTTTTCGATACAGGAAGTGCTTTGACTTTGATTCGAGAGAATGTTTATAATAAGTTACGAAGGCCTAGTTTGAATCCTTTTACTTCTGTTTTGTCTAGAATAGGAGAGAATAAAATCAAACCATTAGGTTTTTTTTCACGGTTCGTTAAAAATAGATGATGAGATTTTCGATTCTAAAATATGTGTAGTATCTAATAGTGTAATGGCTTACGAAGCTATAATAGGAATGGATGTTTTGAATCAGGCAGAGGTTAAGATAAGCAAAAATGGTATAACTGTCACCAAATCGAAAATTGATGTCGTCTCTGATGAATTCGAAATTTTGAATATAAACATTTCTGACACATGTAACGAATTAAATATTTGTAGTAATGTGTGTAAAACAGTTAGAAATGAAATAAGTAATTTAGTGTCAAATTATAAACCGATTGAAAACAAAAAATCAAATATTGAAATGAATATTGTTCTCAAACATGATGAACCTGTATTTCATAGACCTCGAAGATTACCGTTTACAGAACGCAAAATAGTTGATGATCAAATCCAGGAATGGTTACATACGAATATTATTGAACCTTGTTCTTCGGAATATTCTAGCCAAGTTGTAGTGGTTAAAAAGAAAGATGGTACCCCGCGTGTTTGTATCGATTTTAGAAAGTTAAATAAGATTATAATAAAAGATAGGTATCCTTTGCCACTGATTGAAGATATTTTAGATAAGCTTCAGTGTACATGGATTTTTAGCACATTAGACTTAAAAAATGGTTTCTTTCACGTGAAGGTTTCAGAAAAGAGTAAACCATACACATCATTCGTAACGCACAATGGACAGTATCAATTTTTACGTGCTCCTTTCGGATTATGTAATTCACCTGCAATTTTTCAAAGGTTTATAAATGATATATTTCGTGATTTAATTAATAAAGGTTTTGTATTGCCTTATATCGACGATATTATAATTTTAGCAGATGATGAAAATGAGGCATTGAAACGTCTTAAGTTAGTACTTGAAATTGCTCAAAACTATGGATTAGATATAAATTGGAAGAAAAGTCAATTCTTGTTTAGTAAAATTGAATATTTGGGACATATTATAGAAAACGGAAAACTCTATCCTTCCCCGCACAAAACGAAAGCTGTTATTAATTATCCTGAACCGAAAACGCTCAAAGAGGTTCATTCATTTTTTGGACTAGCAAGTTATTTCCGAAAATTTATTTCCAATTTTGCTTTAATTGCCAAACCCCTCAGCGATTTGTTGAAAAAAGAAAATACATTTCAATTTGATGAAAACGAAAGGAATTCTTTTAACACACTGAAAAAATTACTCTGTGAAAAACCAGTTCTAAATATTTTCAATTTAGATAGCGAAACTGAAATTCATACTGACGCAAGCCAATTTGGTTTTGGTGCTATTTTAATGCAGCGCGACCTAAACGATAACCAGTTCCACCCAGTGTATTTTATGAGCAGAAAAACTACGGATCAGCAACAAAAATATTCAAGTTATGAACTAGAAACTTTAGCGGTTGTTGAGGCTTTAAAAAAATTCAGAACGTATGTTTTAGGTCTTCATTTCAAAATTGTTACCGATTGCAATGCATTCAAAATGACAATGAGCAAAAGAGATATTTGTACAAGGATTGCTAGATGGGCTCTCTTTCTCGAATATTTCGACTATGAAATAGAACATAGGTCTGGAACGCAAATGCGACACGCTGACGCCTTGAGCAGAAACCCCGTTATGATGATAGATTCCGAAAATTACGTGACAGCTAAAATAGCAGTTGCCCAACAAGATGATGATTACATAGAAGTATTGCAAAATCTAGTTGAGAATGGGAAAGATGAAAATTATTTTATAAAGAACAACGTTTTGTATAAGTATGATGCTGGTAGAAATTTATTAGTGATCCCTGAAGCCATGCAAACTGAAATTATTAAGGAAAATCATAGCAAAGGTCATTTCGCTGTAACAAAAACAGAAGAGCTGATTAAGAGAAATTTTTACATACCTGGACTCAGGAAAAAGATAGAAAGCGTTATAGCAAATTGTATAGACTGTATTTTGTATAATAAGAAGCGAGGAAAAGGAGAAGGACTCTTAAACCCTATACCGAAAGAGAATGTACCTTTAAGTACATATCACATTGATTTCATCGGACCTTTACCATCTACAAATAAAAATTACCAGCACATTTTCACTATAGTGGATGCATTTTCAAAATTTATTTGGATTTACCCGGTAAAGTCGACAAGTGCCAAAGACGCTATAGACAAACTGAAAGTTCAACAAGCAACATTTGGTAACCCATCCAGAATTATCAGTGATCGTGGAAGTGCTTTTACCTCAAAAGATTTTGATGAATATTGCCAAGCCGAAGGTATTCAACATTTATTAATTACAGCTGGAATTCCGCGAGCAAACGGTCAAGTTGAAAGAATGCACGAAACTCTAATACCAGTATTATCAAAGTTATCCTCTAACGATCCTTCAAAATGGTTTAAATACACTGACGTTGTTCAACGAGTAATTAACAGTACTATCGCACGAAGTACTAAAGTAACACCTTTTGAACTATTGACTGGTGTACGGATGAAAAATAAAGAAGACCGTAGAATAATAGAAATTTTAGAAGAAGAATATGAGAAAAGTTTCATGAAAAATAGAGAACAACTTAGAGAAGAAGCAAAGCAAAACATTTTTAAAATTCAGGAGGAAAACAAAAAGACCTACAATCGGAAAAGAAAAGAATCGCGAAAATACAAAGGGCAACTTGTAGCTATTCAAAGAACTCAATTTGGGACAGGACTAAAATTGAAGCCTAAATATTTTGGTCCCTATAAAATAATAAAAGTCAAACTCAAAGATCGCTATGGTGTTGAAAAGGTGGGAAAACATGAAGGTCCAAATTTTACATCTACAGCTGCCGATTCCATGAAGCCTTGGAACCAAGTTTAAACAATGTCATGATGTTCACATACCAAATTAGACAATTTTCACCCCGATTTTGTCCAGAAAAAGTGTTAACAATTATTTTTTTGTTTTACGATGAAAATTACGGAAATACTGAAGAAGACGAGGACGACATGGTCTTGATTTTAAAGATGACAACGACGAATAGGCCATAATAATCAAAACGACGATGACTTCATTTCCGACGAGGATGGCAACATCACCAATGACGACGATTGTGGCGACATCAACGACGAGATGACCACAACTCAACGATGCCGTCCTAGAAAAATAGTTATGACGATAACAGACTATAATTTTTTTGAATAGATATTTTCTGCTTGTTTTCTTTCTTTTGCAGAGTTTGTTAAATCTTCTAGACGTTAGGATGCGGAGGACCGTCATCCGTCAGGAGGGCCGATTTGTGGTACCGGCCTTTGACACCCGCTGTGAGTGGCGCTTCAGTCACCATCTACCTGATGCTGCTGGCGAACGCTAGAATAGCAGACACAGTGTTCGACTGTGTACGACGTAAGACTAACGACGACCGACAATGTTAAACGATGAAGTAATTAATGTATATAGTCTATGTTAAATGTTCCATGTAATCGTCCGTCTTAATATATGTTTGTATTTAGAATTGAGTCCGAGTGCTTTTTGAATACCAGAATTCCTGGACTGCGGTGTTCTTCTACATATATATATATATATATATATATATAAGTATCTTGTAAAGCTATAAATATCTCCATAGACGTTAATAAAAATGAACTTTAATATTTTAAACTTCTGAACGTCACCGAGATTTCCAATTAGTGTAGTATTGATTTTAACCTCAACACACATGACTAAATAATTACGTAGATATTGAATAGTGATAATTAAAAAAGTAATACTGTGTCAAAGGTCTAATTAGCTCTTTGTAGCAAAAAAAGACAAGAGCAAATTCAAAGCAAAGTAACAAAAAAGATTTATTTTATGTCAAAATATATTAGTTGATTAAAAATGTTCAGCAGTTTTAACTTTCGGGAACTATTCCTTGTCTAAAATAATTTAAAAACATACTTTCTCTCTCTCTTCATCTTGTATTACATTTCAATTAACTATTTTACAACATGTTCCAACTTTTAATAAACTTTTAATGGGTTTATATTAGAAATACGTTTTCTAAGCTAAGTATTTGCACGCTAATATAGGGATGTTTCAGAATTTCATGTTAAAATTTTAAACGTAGATAGTTGCACAAAATTTAACCATATTAGCATAAGGATGTATGTCCATAAATACCACTCGTATGTGCAGAACTGAACAGGTTGTGAAAATTTCAGGAAATGTAGCAACCACATCGTATTGTGCTGCGAAAATATTTTTAGATTGTGTATTACTTTGAGATTATTTACTATGGAATCTAGTTAATTATTGAAATAATTTCCATTCGAACATTTTTAAATAGTTCTTAGTTTCGTTGAAACAAGTACTTTTTTAATGAAAATAAAACATAAAAGTCCAAGAAACAGAAAAATCGAGAAGAGATTGAGAAGTGAAGTAAAGCACTATGCGTGACCTGCATTATAAAATTATAAATATCGAGACTTATCCCAAATGGCTTTTCTCTTTATATTTCCAGCAATTATAGTCTGATTTGCACAAAAATTCATATTTAGCAGCATTCTGATATCTGAAACCTTTTAATGACATTAAAAGTAGGTGTTGCTATTTTAAACTTTGGAAATAATTTCTAAATAAATTTGAAGACGGACCCTTATGCAAATAAAATACGCTTTTATTTGTATTAGACATTATTACAAGTCTAATGACAGTTTTTTGGATATGGTCGGCTCAGGAGACAGTGGGAACTCGTACAAGATGCCTTTTAAGCATCCCCAGACAGCATCATAGCACAATAAATCGAGTGATTATGGTGGTGACGTGATGACAATCAGGCCAATTCATTGAGCGTAAAAGGCACCTTTGCGATGCAGCAGTAATGAAAGAGCAAATATATAAATACATTTTTAGTAGCCCAAATTTTAGTTTGTCAGTACTTGTATGCCTACGATTTCACAGCATTTGTCTAAAGTTTCAACCGCCAACAGTAATGCACGACTGACAACTTTGACGCATAGATTGCAGTACGTATTCAAAATTTCCTGATCTTTCGCGGACACTTGCAATCACAATCACGAGTCTTGAAAAGTGGTCAGCTCGGGAGACGATGGGGACTCCTACAAGATGTCCTTTAAATATCCCCAGAGAAAGAAATCACGGCCCAATAAATCGGGTGATCGTGGTGACCAGGCGACGGTACCAACCCGGCCAATTAATCGAGCCTTAAAAACACCCTTGCGATGCAGCAGTAATGAAAGAGAGCAAATTATATAAACATCGTTTATACTAGCCCTAAATTTAGTTTCACAGTAGCTGTACACAAAAGTTTCAAAGTTGCAAACACATTAATGCACGTTTGACAGCTTCTATACATGTTCAAAAATTCTTGATCTGACCGCGGACATTTGAAACCACGAGAGCTTAGGTATGGAGGACTCGTCCACAATGCCTTTGTGGACGTACCTTCAAAGCTAAATCGGGTGATCGAGCGATATGTCCATCCCGTTATTTCCATCGATCTCAAAAACGTACCCTTTGAATATACACCATTTGTGATTATGATTTAATTTTATGTTCCCAACCTCCCTAATAGTTTGCATAGGAAGAGTTTTGAAACATCTAAACAAATCAATTAGAATCTAAGACTATTCAGAGCTCCCCAGGCTTCAACGTCGTAAGCCGCAAGATCTGCCTATTTTGCGTCTAAAATCACATTTTTGAACATCCCCTGCCTCTTCCTTTATCTGTTGCTCGTGCTCATTTAATAAGCTCCAAGAAACGCGCAACATGTGGGCAATCGAAATCCGGATAGTGAATTTCCACATTCTTTATGCAGGCGGCGACTGATGAATGAAAAGCCGTCTCCAAAAGCAAAAATCAAATAAACTGCCTCGCCATTCTAAAGATATGAGCTTCAGATTGTCACTTATGAAACCAATTTGGATTGTTGTTTATCACTTAGCGTCATTTAAGGCGCCAAGAGCAGGAGATGATGCGATAACTTATCATGCCCTCCTCCTTCACTCGGGGGAGACATCCCAGCTAGATTGCTGGAAGGGTTGCTGTAGTTTGGCGCGCATCCTCCCAGGCTTGGCACTGAATACATGCGAATGTTGGATCTGTTGGAGAGGGTTGGGGTCAAATCCAGACATCTACGATTTTCTGAATTTTGAGGTTAGAAAAGGTTTTAAAAAGAAAACTGTGCAAGGAGATGTCGTGGAAATTGTTTTTATGTGTGCAAATAATTTAAATTTTACAACAAAGATAGCTTACTCGATATAACTATTTTTACAATAAAAGATATTGAATGGAACTGCTCATTTGTAGACGGACTACCTATTGCCAGACAGTGGGTCTGGAAATGGGTAGTTCTTTACAATTCTGGTAGAGCCAATTTTGATCCCATAAATAGTGGTTACAATAATACAGTACCAAATAGATTTGAAACTTATCTTTCAGGGATGAGGTTTCTTGTTATCTTGTTTTCTGTTTGATGTATAAACATTATAAATCCTCCCAGTAACTGAATCTAACTTATTTTTGAACCAAGCAGTGAACCTATCAGCTAAATATACTTGAGCCAATCCATTAACAAAAGCGGGTCGCGGTAGCCCGGTTGGAAGAGTAACGGACTAGCAACCGGGGAGTTGCTAGTTCAAAACCAACCAAAGACCGTCGTGTACAAAGGACGCTGGTGCACACTAAATCCGTCGTGGCATCAAATGTCCTCACTCTGGCGTGGTGTCAAAGTTTGGAGAGTGGGCTGCCAGGTCAGGTGTGACCTCTTCATCTGACCACGGTTCAAAATTACGTGGTGTTGTCCTAGGATTTAATCCCGGACCGTCACCAATAGCCCGTTGTGTTGTTCCAGTGCGATGTTAATTAAATACCTACCATTAACAAAAAGGATAACTCTGCATTCAAAGCACTGAAATTGACTCATTTCGTAGAACACATGTAATGTCTAGTTTAACCCTCCTGGCAGTTGTGTCGACGAGGTATCACGTCATCAGCAAAACTGATCAGATTTGGATGGATGAGATTTCTTGTCATTAGGAGAAAACTTACCTGATCTTGATCCCGTCATAAAAAAGTTGACAGTATCTTGATGAAGAGGTATCATGCCATTAGCAAAACTGGTCAGATCTTGATAGACGAGATATCTCGTCGAAATCACTTGGAGGGTTAAGAAATATACAGGGTGTCCCAAAAAGGTTGTTCCGCAATTTATCTTTTTACCATTTGGAGATAGGTAGGCAATGTAAATTGCAAAAGTGCACCAAATAAGGTAAGTAATTAAGATATGTGAATAAAATTATCACGTGATAACAATTTAAGCGGATGCAGTTTTTAATTTGTATAACCCCTCTAGATAAAAATCCGAGATAGCAGAAATGTTCCTTACCTGCATCCCTATCGTTAGCAGAAAACTGCATTTCTGTAGGTTGAACAGTAACGGAGGTATAAGGACGCAAAAAAGTTGACTTATACCGCTTGTGCACAGCTGTTCAAGCAGTCAGATTAGGGACCGCATACACAATTCTAAAAAGCATTTTTTTTCGGTCCGAAAGTGCAACATTGTGCAAAGTAATGTAGTATTGCAACTGCAGATGAAAATCGCAATGCATAATAGTAGACAATGTAATCTTTAATAAAAATATTGTAGAAAAAATGGTTTAAATAAAAATAAGAGGAAATTTTTCCATCTGCAGCAATGCAGAACTTAGCTCTTCATTCTTGGCCATGGGTCAGTTTCCGTTCTAGATTAGATACGGCCCACTTAAAATAGAAACTCTTGTATCTCCTTTACTATTCAACCTACAGAAATATGGTTTTTACTAACGATAGGGATACAGGTAAGGAACATTTTTGCTATCTCGGATTTTTATCTAGAGGGGTGGTATACAAATTAAAAACTGTATCCGCTTAAATTGTTATCACGTGATAATTTTATTCAGATATCTTAATTACTTACCTTATTTGGTGCACTTTTGCAATTTACATTGCCTACCTATCTACAAATGGTAAAAAGATAAATCGCGGAACAAACTTTTTGGGACACCCTGTATAGTATGTGTTCTACGCAGGGTATCGATTACTTATGCAGTTTTATGCAAAAGAAGGCGCTAATTTATTTTTAAATGTATAGCAAGTGTTTATAGAAGACTTGCTATTGATTTCTTAAACTGGAAATCATGTGTGGAGTCGTTCAACCACTCATAGTCTCTTGTGTTCCAAGAAATTACTATTCCAGTTTCTAGAGACATTTGCTTATGTATTAGCATTACGGTTTCTTATGTATTACCACTACGGTTGCTTATGTATTGACTGTGTTCATACGAGTTTTATGCAAGCAGCGTCACTTAGTAGATACGCCTCCAAATGTCACCCCCCCCCCCGCTGCCGTTCCTGGTTTCAATTCCCACTTTCATTAACCCTATAAGTGGTTTCGAAGTCCAATAAATCTGACAAATTTCGGTAATGACGAGATATCTCGTCATAAAGATATTGCCTATATTTTTATGATGATGAGATCAAGATCTCAGTCTTGTCAGTATTTTTCTAATGACGAGATATCTCGTTCAAAGAGATCTTTTTAGTTTTGCTAATGGCGAGATCCGTTGTCAAGACACCCACCAGGAGGGTTAAACTGTTTCGATCATCTTTTCATATGTGCAGGTTCACTCTGCAAATGCTTATTCGAGGAAGCAATAGTTCAGTAACGCAATCATTCACTTTTTCTTCCAAAATTCACTTTTTTTTAAATTTAAATTTGCGCTTTTTATCTGGTTCACCCAAATTAAAAAGGAATAAATAAGATTAGTAAATTTAAAAAAATCCATAGACTTTCGTGATTAATTTAATGAAACAACAATGCATTGAAAAGCGAATTTGAGAAGAAAAAAAGTGAAATATTATGTAACTGAACAAATGCCTCTTCCATTAAACATTTGCAGTGAAGCTGCCATACATATAAAAATAATTAAAGCATTGAATGAAAGTGGGAATCTCGAACCCGACTGTCGGAAGCGTATCAATCAAGCTTCGCAGCCTACTTAAAACTTGTATAAGCACACCTAGTATGTTTTCAACAGTGTATTTGTCACTATACACTTACTTGTATTCCTTTAGTGAAGTACTATCATGCATAAAAAAATTTCAGTTCGGTGATCCCATGTTCGGGTACACTCCTTGTAAGAACCAGCGTCCAACAATACGAGGGTTTTTATTAAGGCAATGGCGAAGGTTTCAGAAATAAACTTTCGTTACAAAACTAACTCATGGGGCTTCATATCGCAGTAGGAAATAGAAATTGCATTACAATTCACAGATAGATGGATGAAGATTACCTTAAATTTAAAGTTAATGTGTTGCATAAGCACTTTAGAACAGTATAGACGTTAGCACCAAGGTAAGAAAGGCTTCATTCATAAAATACATCGTTTTCCCAATTTTGAAAGCCTTAATCACTGTCAAAACTCAATGAATTATTTTCATGAAGAAATGTTGCTTATTGTGCAACACGAGGAGACATGCTTCTTTATCACTGACTTTTTAAATAATTTTTTTTATAAATACATGCCCACATAATCTAATATATATAACAATAGTGGTGGTATTCTAGAATTTTGTCCAATTAATCCTAGTTGGAATATTTACTAGATTCTATTGTGTTTATAAAACACTTGTATATTACTTAAGCTGCAAATCCTGTGTTTCTTCTTCAAGGCACAAGAAAGTCTCATGTTTCGAAAAAGTACTATTACATTTTCTAAAACTGTTATACATAAATTTTATGACACTTTATTCTGTCTTAAAAATGGTTTCGAAATTATCAGAAGAGGCAGTGATTCAAGTTTTCAATGCTGTCATAACAAATCGTGTACATTATTTTACTGCTGAATATCTTAAAAATTATGAATTTTCGTTATGCGGTATGTAGGTATTTAATTAACATTACACTGATGCAATACAATGGGCTATTGGTGACGGTCCGGGATCAAACCCGAAATTCTCTCTATGAGAGCCATTTTCAGTGCAAACAAACTATATAGAGTGCGAAGATTTTACATTCGCTTTTCAAATGCTCTCACTTGATAAATATATGGGTAACCTTAAAATGCAGATTAACGGCATATTGATTTTTAATTTAATTGGCATTGATCAACCAATTTGGAATTCTTTGGAGTTTTATTCCCGACGTGGTGAAATTGTTTCAAATAAAACATGCCAAGTGATGTCACGTTCAAAATACGTTCAGAAAATACGTTCCGTCGTAGAAACAGTACCGCCATCTAAATTTACATCATATTTAATAACTTCAGACATCTATTGAGCTGCTCGTCGACTGATGGTAAAAAAACCGCTGGACGGTAAAAAAATCTGCATTTAGCTTGACAGAAAATGTCCCTCATAGCAATATTTTTTCCTTTTGCTAAAATTTCATATTTTAAAAACAAAAATGCATTACTTAAACATAATTATTGTAAAATATACAGCTCCTTTATTTACTTTTATATGAATTTTTTTATCTAACACATTTATGAATTAAAGGGGCTAATTGTACGAAAGATAAATAGAAAATTAGAAGTTGTGCTTCAAAAAAGTAGTTGGAAACACAGCAGTAGCTAGAACTTGGCGAGGAATCGCACTGGAACTCGTTGGCGATGAAAATGCGGTTCGGCAACCCGACTGCAGAAATGAAACTTTTCTCTGTCGGGATATCTCTGCGGATTAGAGTAGCAAATGGAAGTTAAAAGTATCCCGACGCGCCACAATCAATGCCAGGACGGGGGCAGGAGGTGTTGACGCATAATTTAAAAGGAAAACAAAATGATAGCGTTTAAAATTAATTCCATTCTCTCGCTTTGTTTTTAATCGACTCTGAAATGAATTAAAAACGAAAATGGCCCTCCTCTTATCGATGGTTGAATAATTTGCTTTAATTAACGAAATCCCTTTAGATAGCGAAAGCCCGGCTCTCAAGTGAGGAAAGAAAGGTCTTTAATTTTGTTGAAGTTTTTCAGCAAAAGAAAAGTTTGAAACACTAAAAGTTTCTTATTTCAACATTTTATTTGTTTAACTATATACTAATTATAGAAAGACTTTGTCTTGAAATTATTAGTCATACATCTAATCAAACTCCATCATTAGCAAACATAAACAAAGGATGTTGCCAATTCTTACAAAACGTTCACATGTAACTTTATAAGTTGTTTTGGGTTTCTAATTTAGATGATTTGTTTTGACTGATGTTGGAGAATCTCTGGGAAATGGAGACAGAAATTTGTCAACTTCCCACGGCAGGATACCAATTCGGATCTATCCTTTTTTTTCATCCTACATCCATCTCTGGCCACTCGGTCAACTGTCGACAAGCTGCCAAATGGAGATCTGAAATGATTGAATATGACTCAGAAACACTATCTACAATATTTGCAATTGTATAGTCCGAAATTTTAAGGCAGTACTTGAGGTGGTCCAGATATTTCGCTCCAGATATGTCGTTCTGTTCGTAAAGGTAATCCAATATTGTGTGTCTTTGTAGGTAATCATGTCCGGTAAAAAGTCGAAAGCAAGCGACTTCCACAGATCTGGGCAAGGAACATAGGGTACATGCTTTTTTCCTCAATAAAGTATTCCAGTTCTTTCCTGCGGCCTTCTCTTTGAGTATTGAAAGTCTATTAGTCCTTACAGACGAGCATATAAGCCTCTTGATTTTACGCAGAGGCAAAGGGGATTTAGGTTGTACAACTGTGCTCCAGTCTTAGGCAATTGGTCCACCTGTTCATTCCACATACCTCAGTGACTTGGAACACACTGTAAGTCAACATTTTTCTCAACCTTCCCAAGGTGGCTTTGTTTTTCTCTACATCCATGCCGAAGGTCATATTCATATTTACGAGGGGTGGTCAAAGTTGTTGTTATCAGAGAATCGATAAAAAATACAGCATTGGTTTTAGGACAGGATGACTTCATCCACAGGCAGACAAACAGCAGCAACCTCTACATCGAAGTTATAACAGTATTTTTCCATAGGACAATGAAGCCTGAAACGTTTGGAGAAGACTTGGAGTTATTTTAACGGTTAACACAATTTCCAATAAGTTCCTTTAGTACTAAACAATAAAACTTAAATGAATACACCTCATGAATAGAACCATACTGCTTGAACATTTTATGTATTATGATATTGTTCCATGCTAAACATCACTGAGCAAGAGTAATTTTTAAGAAAGATATACAGATTCAAACCCCTTGCCAGTACAGATATTATTTTTCAATACACATTTTTGATCATAACTAGGGTTTGAAGAAATAGAAGCATGAGACATTCCAGAAACATGTGCTTATTTATTGTGTATGACATTTTGAATTATCCGAGTAATTGTGTTATGCTGCTTCTATTGATAAATATTTAAAATTATTTGTATACCGAATTTCAAAAGCAAAACTCTTTAAATCTTTCTCACCTCACCATGTGAATTAGTTCTACGTGAAAATATATTAAGAGTATGTCATGGCTAATCAGGGAATTAATTTTTTTACGTTCACTGTACCACTGTATTTAAAATCTAAAAACGACTTTAACCATTTAAAAGCTACTGATTAAACTTATCTAACTTATATTTTTGTCTAATATTATCAGAAAGTAAATGTAAGTAAAATACCTTAACTAAAATATAGTTAAAGTTTATACGCATAGGTTAAAAAGTGTTTTAAATCACGTAGTGAAATGCCGATAGTACAAACGTTATTACTCATTCTGGAAACACTAGATCGTGGTAATTGAAGTTTTGCATACCGGTATTGGTGCAAGTAGCACGTTATTTTACCAGTAAAAAATTTATATACAAAATAAAATATAATACCCGTAAACTGGGGTCAGATTATAATAGGCGGAGTGATATTAACACAACAAATTTCTCCAATTGAATGTTACTGGAGCACTTAAAAATGGCGAGATCTTGGTGATCTAGGTGCTTTTCGATGTGGTTTTCCAAAGAAGCAAGCATATAGGAACAAAACCACAAAATAATACAAAAATATTAGAAATGTTAATTTAATACTATTGGATAAAAGTTGCTGGGATTAGATTGTTTAGTGAGGTTCACGCATTCTAAATAAAGTATAAGAGGCTTTCTTCTGTTTTGCAAAATGGAGATGTGGCTAGTGTTTTGATGTAGAACCTGTTTTCTGTATGCATTTCCCTTGACTTCATTTTTAAAGTACCGATCGAAAACCTTGGATAAACGGAAGTTAAATTTTCGTCTTCTGTGGTTTGTCTGTTTACTCTGAAAATCCCTCTCATAATCTAGTCGTATTCCGGAAGGCATGGTGAGATTAGTACAAAATTTTTTTCGCAATATATTTTGAAATATTCGTCCCGATTAAAAAACTAAATGTACAACTACCAATAAAAATTAGAATTTTATATCTACAGTCCATCGAAACGCACTCAAATAACCTCAAAATCGTACACTCGGATAACTTCAAAACCTTTACTAATCTCTCACCCCCACCTGACTGTAACTACAATTCCTACTTTTCAATGCAGAAAAATTCAAATTACAGCCCTGGTATCAACATATCAAAGGCAATTACTGGATATCGTATTTTATAGCCTATATTTTGCAAAAGAGCAAGCAGTGTTACTTACTAAGTTGCCGCTTCGTACTATTCTTTATTCGATCCGATATCAACTCGAATCAATGCTGTATATTACGTGAAATATTGATATTACCTACAGATGGTCATTAATTTCGCTTTGTAATCCAATAGCAACCTTCCCTGTAGGTAGGATTGAAACGTATATGCACGCAACACATTATTTTGACCCAACAACATGCCCCTGTTCCTCCTATAAAATGCTTCATAAATATTTATCCATTTGCATTTCTATCAGAGGCATTCTGCGTGTAAGAACCAGACTCGTTTGTATTAACAAAATCTGCATAAAAACAAATAAATTTGTTTTTTTGCGTGGATTGAACGAGTATTTTATCTCACGTACTAATATGTTTATCAGTCATTTGGGTACATTTATTTTGTTATTGGATAGGGCAGTCAAATAGAGTTATCGATTAGTCCAAATGCATTTCGGAAAGATAACTTCTATCGAAGTAGAAATGAAACTACTCTTGCAATATTGATAAGTGAAAGTCATAAATAAATATGTATTGTGTTTTTATTACCTAGGTGTATCCAAATTTCCATTATCAATTCCATATTGAATATTCCATTATCAAACATTCATAGAGTCAATTCTTTTCAAGGCAATTTTTTTAGATAATAATCTATTATCGGCTATTTGTTGAATACAGTAGCCAAATTAAATTATTAAATTTTCGCCATTCGGAGAAAATGGAGAGTTCCTTTTTTTATAGAAAACTATCAATTTAACAAAATCACAAATAGTGTTAAAGTAAAGGTTAAAACATTTAACTGGATGGCAAATATTCATTATGCAAATTATACGTTATATATCAGGGTTTGTGTTGCGTAGTTACATGTATTCGTCCATCTAAATATTTGAATTATAAATACAATTAGGGGGTAGGTAGGTAGGTAGGTAGGTATTTAATTAACGTCCCACTTGAGCAACACATCAGGCTATTGGCAACGGTCCGGGATCAAACACGACGGGAAAGATTCGAGGATAACACCACGTAAATTTGAACCACGGTCAGATGATGAGGTCACACCTGAACTGGTACCCCACTCTCCAAAACTTCTACACCACGCCAGCGTATAAATATTAGTAAAACAATTACGTGGAATTAAATGCACACAGCAAAGCTATGTAAATTAATTACAAATATGTTTTAAATGTTTCAAAATGTGATTGTTTTGTTAATGTTCTTGTGTTACATACTCATTACACTCTTTGGTTCATTTCTTTCGCAACTTTACAATTTCTTAATTTTATTTAACAAGCATAATATTTGAAAAGTAATTCATTCTTTTACTGCGTTTCATATGCAACTATAGGAAGTCAAAATAGAAAATCAAACGCCCAGAAGTTTAAAAATTTAGACTTTTAGTCTTCCAGGAATTAGAACTTCATTTTAAATCTTTTATAATTGTATTCCTCGGCCTCCCCCAAATCTGTAATCCAGGTTTCCAGTTTAGATTAGAGGCCCCAGTACTACTTCAGATAACGGGCCGCGTACAAGTTCAAATGACCGACCACAGTAATAGCTCAAATGACGGGCCCCAATATTGACTCTAATGACGGGCTCTAGTGCTATTTCAGATGACAAACCCCAATATTCAGCTTACATGAATGTATAACCCCCTTAGTACAATTCTCACTACAGATAAGTCCCTTAGCGGTACCCTTTTCTTCCGGTCTTTGTCTCCCTATCTAAGTGGTCGATATATCTTGCCACCCCCTTTCACTTTTGAACTCAAGCCGTCTCGTTAACTTGGGCCTCCCATGGACTCTCCTGCTTTCAAATCGCATATGTAAGATCACATTCCTCCTTCGTTAAACCACCGATTTCTACCAATGAACTTTCTTGTTAGATCTCCTGGTCCAATATATTTCTCTTAATCTTAATCCCTTAACGAGATCATTGAAAACTATTCATTCTTTCACGAGCCTCTTGGGCTAAGGAGCCCTCTGAGCCGTTCCAAACTCCAAACCCTCAACAACCTCCACGCCTTATGATATTACTACTCGCCTATTGGATTAATAAAGAATTGTTATAGAACTTTCTGCCTCTCCATCATTATTCAATACAAATGGATCATTCTCTCCGGTTGCCTTACATCACACTTGCCACTCTCGTCACGACTGCAGGCTTGCAATTTCTGTTATTATGACATATATATGTTACTGTGAAAGACCGATATCTGGCAAATGTCGATATTCTCCGGTGAATGTCAGCATTCACATAGCCGCTTGGTGTTTGTCCGAAATATTTGCTAAATATCATTATTTCTCACTTATACCGACAAATGTCGACATTCAGCATGCACTGATGGTGAATGGTGAATAAAAATATTTTTGATACGTTAAGACAATATATATGCAACTATAGGAAAAATGCAACTTTTTAAATCATACTTTATTATTAAAACACATTATGATATATGTCAAAATAGGAGAAAGCTTAAGTAACAGCACATGTAAATAAACTGTTGAACCTAAAACGAACAGTACATTCTAAATGAGAAAAGAAAATGCCAATAATAAACTTACACATAAATTACGTGATTAACGTTATACAATCTTATTTATTGCAACAACTTAAACTGAAGGCGGAGAGCCACTCTGGCTGTGGCCTCTCCGCCTTCTCGGCTCCTCGTTTTGACACCCACCAGAGCTTATCTGTGCTTGTCGACATACACCGGCGATGGTCCGAATGTATAAAAATTTAACCAAATATTCGGTCTTTCACCGACGCATTTGGTATGTGTCGACATTCGCCGGAGAATATTGACATTCTCTAATTCGGGTCTTTCACGGTAACATATATGTATATGAACAAGCCATGAAAGCGGCCACCGTGAAATTCAGTTCTTCCCTTCCAGTCTACAGTTCGTCCTTCATCGGCAACTTTTTCAGTTTTTCAGAAGGTGGATTCGACAACCTCACGCATTGTAAAACTTTAAATTAAAGTGACTCACTCTGGGCGAGGTTTCATTGTATTCAAAGGTGCGCGACTTCCCCCTTATCTAATTACTATGCACCCGCGTTATGAGGCTCTATTCATGTAAATTGCTGCACTTCAGTGTTTTGCGGCATCTATAAAGTTGATGGTCTATGGGGAACAGGAATTCTCTGTTCCGGATCTCTTTGGAGGGTTGGGAAATCTAACAGAATAGTCTCCAAACTTTCACTACTGAATTGATATGCAACGCATGGGTTATTGTTTCCGTGGTACTTCGATCTAGTGCTTACATTGGGAACTGAAGTAGAGGAGAACAAAAGGGAGGGGTTCTGATAAATGTAAAAAATACGTGATATTGTGGAGTCATGAAAGAATTAAGTGTAATTTTATCGAATTGTCTTACTCAGGCATATTTTTAAGTGAAATAATCTATATCCCTTTCTCTATTTGATATATTTCTCTTAATGGCACGAATAAAAGGCCTCGTTTTCATTCGTTGTTTAGCAACTAGATCAAACATCATATTATTCTGCTCGCGAGTCAAATCTGCCGGCGGAAAATGAAGTTCTGCTCCGAATTTAAATGAAAATAAATGGTAATAACTGTTTCAAAGTCATATTTTTCAAAGATGAATTTAAATTGTATTGTCAAGTACTTCATTCATAACGAATAAATGCAGAATCAACAAGCGAATGAATCCTTCATGAAAGATGTGAAAGGTGAAAACAGGGGATAGAAAAGTAAATCTCTAGATGACGGCATGGCCTTGAAAGTGGAGTTATTTTTCGTCGCCACGGCTGAAACTGGGGACGACAAGTATTGCCTGTCGTCTTCACGTTTACTCAGCAGGTTTCCAGAATGAAGAAAATATCACCCAATCGCCAAACAAACGTTAGGCTCAGCTAGAGATTTATTCAGAAAACATTACTAAGTACTTGCGAAATAAATGCATTGCCCTGTTGTTTTAAAAATCATGACTCACCTTATCAAAAATTTTGAAAATGGTATTGAAAAGTTATCTTCAATACATCTAAGGAATGAATTTGGTCTTTCTTACCTTTTATCTTTCCGTTTTTTCAATTCTATTGATTTTTTCTGAATCTGGTTCCTACTATTTTCTAGATATATAATCAGTACATTAAAATCCCATGTATATAATTGACAAGTTTCTCTTCTTACACTTATTATTAAATCATATTTCTTAAATTGATACTTTTTATTTAGCAAACTATTTCGAATATTTTGGTACTACGGATCACAGGGAGCTAGCATGAGTTGGACATTCTAGTACTATTTAGTGTCACCAAAAGAGATTTAAGAGTTTTTACTATGATAAGTTTTGTAGAGTAATATAAGTTCAATTATATTGAGAAATACTTGTCAAATCACAAGTATTGAGAAATACAAGTGATTTGACAGTTGCGCGAAAGCGATCTTTGCCGTAGCATACATTATTAAGACAAAAGTATAATCTTTATTTAGTTAGGCAACGAAAGACTAATGTAATTTACTACATACTCCATTCATAAATATTAATTTCTATTACATAACATACGCATTCAGAACATCGGTAAATCATAGATGCTTTTTTAATGTAAGTTATCCACTATATTCTTAATTTGATTTAACTGTTTTTCAGTACTTTTAAATAAGAATCCCATTTTCTTAAAATATTCTTAAATACTTAAGCATCGCATTATTCAGTCATTGTGAATTAAGCTTTGAAATTTAATACAAATAGATCCTTGAGAATCACTCAGGTACTCTTCTATTTATATCTCGATTGATTTAATTTTGGTATAGAAATACTATTCTGGCCCTATTATATTAAGAACCATTATCTTTACAATTAATACATTATATCATCTTTTCAGCATAGATGTGAAAATTGCTGTTTTATTGTTTAACTCAAAGATGTATTTTTGAAGTAGTTGCCCGAATAATGGTTAGTTCGTGTATATGGATACTAATATTTCAAAACAATCTACACCAATAATTAAAAATACGTCTAACTATACATAAGAACTTATTTTAATGAAATTAAAATTCTATTCGTTATGGTCTATACGTTTTGCTAACAACAGAGTAATCCAAGCAGCTGGAACTCAGAAAAGAACAGGCGACTATGATTTTCCTTTTGAGATTTCCGTCTTCTGACCGGGGTTCAAAATTTCATGGTGTAGCCCGTACAATTGACCGTTGCGTTTTGCTCCAGGGCGCCGTTAATTAAAATACCTACCTACCTTTTGAGATTTAATGTAATAATTCACTTATTTATCTTAATACTTAAAATAAGAACAGATTCATACAGTAATTGCATTAGTTACCCCAGAAAAAAAATTCAGATATTTAGTATATTAGATTCTCAGCGAAAGCATCTAGTAAAGAATTGTCCATTTTCACTTCGAATTGCTGTATGCTTTAGATCATATCAATAAATGCATCTTAGCTCCTTCTGTGTTCTTACCTCTTAAACTATCTTTACATTTTAAACGCCTGTTCACAAAGGTTGCAATTTCTGTCCCAGTAAGGAACCAGAACCTGCACTCGCTTGCCGAGTCCATTAAAAAACAGCGCATTAAACCCGCCTAGCAAGTCCGGAACATTCTTTCCGAAACCTGAACTTTTCCCGGAAAATTCCGCATAATGGCCGCTGCCCATCTCAATAATCTCGCGGGTCACGTGATTTGCATCTTCCATTAATCTCGTCCCCCAGAACACCATAATTTGTTTCAGAAGGGCCGGAGTATTAGTCTAATGTAAATCCTGCGTGCCCAGATTAATGGCCGTGGCCGGAAACTATGCCCGTCTCCGTAGCTTTTGATAGCACACGCGGAACAAATTAGGAAGTTAGGGGAACGCGAGTGGCTTGTAGACGAATGTGTGTGCACACGACACGGACTAGTTGATATGTCTCAAGTATTAATTTAATGTGATCTGCGAGTGAAGGTATGCGGATCCGAGTTGGACGTTGCGTTCAAGAGGGAAGTTGGATATGGAAAGTCAGCTTAATGCTTTTTGGTACATTTTCAAGGTGACCAGTTAAACTAGTCTCAAAGGTAGGTAGGTAGGTAATTAAACTGACGTCGCACTGAAGCAACGCAACGGGCTATTGGAGACGATCCGTGATCGATACCGAGGGGAAAGATCCCCGCTCTACGAACTTTCACACCATTTCAACGTAAGACTATTCTCAAAATATACCATCGTTAGACTTCGGCGTATATTTTAAGGATAGGCAGGTAGGTATTTTAATTAACATCGCACTGGAGCAACACAACGGGCTATTAGCGGCGGTTTGGGATCAATCCCGAAGGGAAAGATTCGAGGTAAACACCACGTAAATTTAACCGCGGTAAAATGACGTTTAGAACACCTGAGCTGGCATCTCACTCTCCAAACTTCCACACCAAGAAAACATGAGGACATTTGTGGCCACGATAGATTTAAAGTCCATCAGCCCCTTTGTACACTACGGTCTTTGGTTGGATTCGAACTCTCAATCTTCCGGTTGCTAATCCATTACTGTTTCAACCGGTCTCCCGTGGCCCTATGTTTTAAGGCATATTGAAAACAAATTAGGAAGTTAGGGAAACTTCTGCGGCTTGAATGAGTATATGTATGCATACGACATGTACTAGTTGATATGCCTGTATTAATTTAACGTTATCGGTGAATGCAGGTATATACGTTCTGAGTTGGAAGTTGCAGTATAGATGAGTTTTCGGAGACTGATTTGTAGAAAAGTCAGCTTTTTGATTTTTGATACCTTTCAAGAATGACCAGGTTGCGTTTTTACTCTAGTCTCAAAATACACCATTTTAAACCTTCTGGTGGTTGTCTCTAATCGCCATTAGCAAAACTGACCAGAACTTGATGGATGAAATATCTCGTCATTAAAGGAAAACTGGCCAGATCTTGGTCTCATAAAAAATCGGCAATATCTTGATGACGAGGTATCTCGTCATTAGCAAAATTAGTCAGATCTTAATGGATGAGATATCTCGTTGAAACCACTTGGAGGGCTAAGCCATAGGTGTATATTTTTAGGGAACTTGAAAAACAAATTAGGAAGTTAGAAAGACGAATATGAGTGCATCTCGGAATCTACTCTGGATGTGTATCATGTTGGACCAGTTGTTATGCCTCAAGCGAAGAAAAATTACCATGAACTTGATCTTTCTGATTGAAACAGCAATACCAAAAATAATCAACTGATTTCAGTACCAAAACTCACTGCATGGTATTAGATTTTACTATCGAGATCGGAGACACCAACATATCAGCGGGGACGCGTTAACCCAGTTGGTAGAGTTCCGCATTATGCGAGTTCCAAACTTGATCCAACCAAAGACCGTGGTATATATGGGGGCTAGTGCACTTTAAATATGTCGTGGCCTCAAATGTCCTCACGTCGACGCGGTGAGGAAGCTTGGTAAGTTGGGATCTAGCTCAGGTGTTGGTCTCGTCCTTTGACTGTGGATGAAAAGTTCGAGGTGTTGTCCGGATCCTCCTCTTTGGGATTGATCCCGGACCGCCGCCAATATCCTGTTGTGTTGCTCCAGTGCAATGTAAATTCATATACCAACCAACATAGCATCGATTGGAAGAATGCTCGTTTCCATGGTCCTCCACTTGCTGATACCTCTCTTCACTGATCCCTATTCTGCTCTGATACACTGAATTAGTGTTTGTATCATAGATAAATGGTATCTAAATCCTTACAAATTTAATCCAGAAATAGATTCTTATACAAGTTCTCGTATTGGATGTGTAGTGTAGTTTCACGCCGGATTTGTGTTAGATTCCCGAACGCAGTTTTCTTAGACGTGCCATCCAGTATCTTTTCCTCAATATTTTTATAAATCGATTAACTTTCCCGATTTGTACCTGGATGTCTGAATATTTAAACTGATTTTCTACTTCACGCTTAATAGCCACGCTATTTCGACAGATCTGCTGTGTTAATGCAATCCACCTTTATTTAATTTAGTTTAGGGTGATGATGCAAACAATATTATCTTTGCCAATAGCAGACTGGCGAAGTATCGCCAAATCTGTCTTTATTTATAAAACGGTCTCTCAACATCATGTTTAGAATTTTTTAATTCAAACGGTATGTCAGTCTGCAATTGTGCAATTCTTCAACAATCTGCTGGACTATTGGGACTTAAATGTACTCTTTTGACCTTTGAACCCTACATAGATTTTACATGGACTCAATATGAACTTCCTCCTCCCTTTGAAAAGGTTCTAAGCTACATGGTGAATAGGAAGGCGTAGGCACACAGAACTTAGACTAGTATTAACCCTCCTGGTAGTTGTCTCGACGTAGTATCTTGTTATTATAAGAAATTTGACCAGATCCTGATGGACGAGATATCTCGTCGTTAGAAGAAAACTGGCCAGATCTTGAACTCGTCATCAAAATTTCAGTAATATCTTGATGACGATGTGTCGTTATTAGCAAAATTGACCAGACATTAATTTACGAGATATCTCCTCGAAACAACTTGGATGGTTAATCAAATAAAATAGAAAACAATTCATATAGATTGAAAAGATAATGCATATGGGATTGTAACGTTACTTAAAACGTAAATGAAAACAACGTAATTCAATCCGAAACTGTCAAGGTAATTACCACAGGAGGACTTTGGTTAACCTCGAACACTACGGTTTTATACCATCCAGTGTGTGAAATTATTTTATTTCTACTGTTTGTATTTTTTAATATTATACAGTCTTAATAAATGTGTTTCTTTTTACATAAATTATAATGGACGATTCATTGATGAAGTCAATTCCAAGATAGCGATTCCTTCAATCAAATTTTGACTGGCGAAAGACCATAATATCTGTCGTTCACAAAAGGATCCGCTTCGATGTGAGTTGAACTATTAAAAACATTTATCGGTAAGTCAAAAATTAGGCTGGTATTAATGAAACCGAAAAATAAGAGTATTCGCTCTACCGTAAAATCATACAGATGGAGATAACAATGGATGCATAAATAACTATAGTGAATATTACTAACTAGGTATTTAAAACTAGGATGATAGCACACAAAAATGTAATGCAATGCGGAACTTGCCAAGGCAATTACCATGACCAGGCGACTGTCGTTAACCTCGAACCCAGCAATTCTATACCGTCCATTCTTTTATTCTACGATTAAATTAACAATTTGACGATTTTACATTTAAAGCAACAGCTTTAATACCATAGTAGTTATGTGCTGTAACATGTACAGTAGCTTTTCATCTCAGTTTTCACCTGTTTTATTCCGTTTGAGTATCAAAGATACGCTTTTTCCAATTTTAACAATAATTCCTAAAATTTGGAATACTTGATAGGGACTTAAAGGTAAACAGGGTTCATCACCTACTGGTTAGTATTACTATGTACAATCTAGAAGCATCGATTTAAGCCTTTTTCATCTCATAACACACAAGAACTAAAATTCTACGGCACACGAAAAACCATATTTTTTGGCAATTCTACTAAAAATAAGTTTAATTTTGAGTGATTTAATAAAATAATTCAGTTTTGGCCAAAAGTCACGAAGGGGGTCTGAAGTTTTAATAACTTTTTATCTAATTATTTTTATTCACTTCGGATATTTTATAAAGAAGACCTAGGGGATAACACCACGTGATAATTCACGACCGAACAGTTAACACAAATTGCAAAATTTTACTTTCAAACCAGTCACCATTATGGCGTGAGATATTCTTCTTACGAACCAATGATTGACGTAAGCGACCTTCCACGAACAGGCAGACCATGCTCAGTTAGGAACAAAGTCATAGTTAAATGTCGAAGAAGAGAGAATGTCGCAGAAGACCCGAGAATATCAACTCGAAGGTGGTCCTATGAGGCTATCTCAAAGACAAAGTTTATGTTAATAAGCCTCAGACATTCCAACAGCTGAAGAATAATATTCAATTGAAAGCAGAGCACCTGAAGCACTAAAGTGTCAGAAGAAAGGTTTTTGAAAGGGCACTTGTGCGAAAATGGACGTCATTTAAAATATTTGATCTTTCATACCTACTGTAAATTAATTTTGTTTTGATATTGTATAAGATTCTATAGTATTGTAAATTTTAATAAAAATAAAGGAATTTCTAGGTATCAAAACTATTTTGGTGATCTCTGGCCCACCCTGTCGTTTGGCAACCAGTTTTGTTTCATAGTGGAATTTTAAAGTCTTAGAAATAATTTATTTACGATACTTTGTAAACAAAAAATGGCATTTAAAATTATTTATGCATGTAATAAAAATACGAGTATTAGATGAAACTACTTATGAACATTTCACCATCCGTAAGGTACACTCTTGTGGCACACTAATGTGCCGCGGCACACATGTTTAAAACCGTATTCTAGGGAAACAAACTTACAGGCGACGTTTGATTTTTAAATGTGGAAGATTAGAATTTATTTACATTTATAAGTCAAAATATAACAGAATACAAAAAAACACATAAAAAAGTATTAAAAACATCAGAAATACTAATCAGTTTTAATTAAGATCTCCAAACCCTCGCACTTTTACTGCGATAAGCATTTCAATTAGCTCCATCCGCTATATTCAATTTTTTCCGGACATTTTTCTTCATAAGGAAGAGAAATGAATTATGACACTAAGGGACCTTGAGCACGACAGCTTTAATAGAAATCTCTCTTAAATTAAGTACGTACTGGTCTGGGAATTAAAATGCATTTAGTATTCTCAGTGGCGTCGGGAAATCCCAATTTTTATTTTAACTTCCTTAATGATTTATAGCGGTCCCTTAAGCGAGGGCAATTTTGAGAGGATTCTGCCTTTTTTAAAACGTTATTTCCCTAAGTGAAGGGAAATACGTAAATACGAGCTTTTGCGATAGGGATTAGGGGAAATGTGCGGGAAAATAAAAGTTTTTCAGCGGAAGACTTTATTGATTTTTCTTATGATTTTATAACACAGGCTAACTAAAAGTTTGTTCCACTTCGTAATTGCGATGTTTTCGACACTCTATCTTGGGAGTTAAGTAGCTTAAAAATGCAACATAGTTGTTATTTTGTGCGTTAATTGTTTTTAATGTTTTTGGAGAGATTAATTTGATTAAAAGGGAATTTATTTGGATGGGAAGAATTCTGTGATTATAATATTTTTAATTGAAAGGTACGTTTTGCATATAAAAGATGGCAATTGACAGATAAAATCAATATGTAATAAAGTTATTTTTCATGAGGCTTTTTTATCAAGCTAAATCAAGTGGCGGTAGTACGTATTTCGATTTGTTCCTACACTTGTTTTACAAATGCGATTTTAGCACTTCACCAATAAAAATTCCGAATATGAATTCCAAATTTATATAGTTGATTGGCCAACCAAACGTTACCCAAATGACGATAAACTATTTACATTTCAAGGTGACACCAACAAGTATTATGCGAGAGCATTTATGTAGCGTAAATATAATCATTGCTTTCCATTTGGTTTGTTTATACTGGAAATCTCTCCATAGTGCAAATTGGGTTGCATAGACCAACATTTTGAATGAGAGGGATTTTCAGGGAAACAGGCAAATCAGTCGGAATGCGAAGATTGTACTCCAGCTACTCAAATGCTCTGGTATGATGCATATTGGAGTTACCTTAAAATGTATTTTACCTCTGGTGTTTAATTTAATTTGCTTTGTTCAATCAACTAAAATATATCAATTCGGAATTCAATCTTTGGAATTTTTATTGTCTCGTAGAGCTAAAATTCATGTATTCAAAAAACAAACAAAAAACGAACTGAAGTCACGTTCGTTATACATACAAGGAACACGTTCCGACGCAGAATCACTACCCGCCATCTAATTTAGATAGACAGAAAGCACTTCTCATACCGATAAATGGCCTACAAAAATTCAAAATACTTTTTTATTTCCACTTTTAACCTTAGAGGAACTGACTAGGGTTGGATTATAGAACTCAAATCTGGTACTAATTCAGCATTACAACACTAAATAAAAGTTGTATAAGTATAAGGGGTAGGTAGGTATTTAATTAACGTCCCACTGGTGCAACACAACTGCCTATTGGCAACGGTACGGGATCAACCCCCGAAAGGAAATATCCTAGGACAACACCGTAATTTTTAGCCATGACGAGGTCACACTTGAGCTGGCACCCCACTCTCCAAACTTACATGGCATGCCAACGTGAATGTATAAGTAGATAAAGGTATATAAATATTTAGAAAATAGTACTTCTGTATAAAAAAATATACAGGGTGGGTCTTAATTATTTTTACAAAATAAGAGGGGTGATAGTACCCATCCAGACGAGCAATAATTACCATGGAACATAGGGTCGCATTCCACTCTGAGAGGCAGAAAAGAGTAAAGTCGAAAAGCTTCGAGCATGCACGATGGAGTCCCAGCACACTTTTCCAGCACGGTCCGGCACTTCTTGAATGCCACATATCCCGCACGATGGATCGGACGTGGCGGACCTGTGGCTTGGCCTCTTCGCTCACCGGACCTCAACCCACTGGACTTTTTCTTCTGGGGGCACATGAACTCTTTAGTGTACCAGACGCCTGTGGACTCGGGCTGAAGATCTCTTAGCGAGAATCGGTGTTGCCGCAGACAAAATTAAAACAACACCAGGAATCTTCGAGAGGAATCATTCCTTCGCCGGTGTGAACTGTGCAACGACACGCGTGGCCGCCACTTTGAGCACTTGCTATGAGTTTTTCTCTGATCAATCAATCAGATTGTGGAACTTTTGGTATCGTTCATTCGCTTTCACAACACTGTTGTAAGTTCATGTTGAAATTCTAATTTGACTCTTTTCTGCCTCTCAGAGTGGAATGCGACCTATGTTCCATGGTAATTATTGCTCGTCTGGATGGGTACTATCACCCCTCTTATTTTGTAAAAACAATTTAGACTCACCCTGTATATACGGGATAATAATCGCATATTCAGGTTGACTACTAGAGTTTCAAAGTTTGAAAACATGCTAAGGGGGACGAAGACGACTATAAATAATTTCCCAATACAATTTTAAAAATACATTTACAAACTGGCACATTCATTTAAAACTACCATGGTTTTACTCACATTTTCGAAGAAACAGCAATTTCTGTTGTTCCAAAGTCAATAAGACGCAATTCTATGTTAACAAAAATAAATATATGCAAAACAGTAACTCTGTAGTAATCCATTCAGCACACATAAAATCACGAAATCAATAGAAACATAAGAAAGTTGCTATTCACGAATGGAGCATTTCCTCAATACCATTTACTTAACCTTAGACCTAACGGCAAAAATTGCAGTCCATATTAGATTTTCGCTTGTATTATACCCCATTCTGACGGCATTTTCGCTTGGTCAACTATTGCCCTTGCGACATGTTACCAACAAACCACCCTGTGGGCATTTTCTACTGCTTCTGCCGTATGAATTTATTCCTGAATTAAAAATGAAGCTAAATTCTAAAAAAACCCGCTAAAATAAAATATTATTATCGCAGATTTGTATCTCTCTACTGCCATCATTTATTTAGGGAGATATCGTGGTGATCCAAATTGACTCCAATTCACCTGGAGATTATAAGACACTCTCTCTTCACTTTTTGGATGATAAGGGTATCCCGTACGATTGAATTAACCCTACAAGTGGTTTCAACGATATATCTCGTTCATCAAGATCTAACCACATTTGATAATGATAAGATATCTCGTCATGAAGGTATTGTCGATTTTTTTTATGATAACGAAATGATTTGGTCAGTTTTCTTCTAATGACAAGATATCTCGTCCAACAAGATCTGGTTTAGTTTTGCTAATGACGAGATACCTCGTAGAGACGACCACCAGGAGGGTTAAGTAATTGTAGATTAGCTTTTCGGTTGCACACATTGAAACGTTGTAAGAAAAATTTCAATGCTTATTAATAAATTAAGGACAATAGAATACTACAAAGAACGTGGATCAAATCTATTTTTCACTGCTTCTCCAATTCTATCGAATTCCAAATTAATTTTTGTGGTTTAAAATTCAGGATTGATCTAATCGTCTCCAATAGATCGTTGTGTTGCTCCAGTGCTACGTTAATTAACTAACAACCAACCATTCAAATTTTATTCAAATATTATTTCCTGTTGCTTCAATTGCAAAGCATTGTCAACCATTGAATAGAATGAGAAAAGGTGCCTCTTTTGTGGAAATCGGAGATTTTTTAACGTTAAATATGCATAAAAGTGTTAACCTACATGTAAGGTTAATATAAAACCTAAAGTTTTCATCTATTTCTCATTCAAAATTTATTTTAAAATATCTTTTCTTCATCGAATAAAGTAGAAATACAATTAGTAAAACAAAGAGGGGTGATATGGACATTAGATGCTCCCAGTATCTAATATCCAATATGTATAATAGTGTAAGTTCTATAACCGCGTATCTCTGAAATAGTGTATTTTAATCATACAGTTGTACTTAAGGACTGTTACTGACTTCGTTAAAAGTCAATTTTTGACTAAAATTCCATACTTCATTTTATTTAATATTCTTAATATTTAGACATTTTTTATTACAAAACTGTTTTTATTTTGTACAGTGCTTGACAGCTGCTTTTTACAATAATTTGTTTTAATCTTTAAATGCATTTTTCTCTGATTGTGATTTTGAGAAAAAATTTTGCACGAGAATACATAAATAAATTTTCAATTTTTTTTCAATTTTGTAATAAATTATAATAATTTTTGATGACTTCGTGTTTATGTGTTTTTATAAGTTGTAGACGGATATCTTAATTCTTTGTTCAACAACCGCGCGAAAATTAAATCCAATGCATGATTAAAAGTTTTAGATCATAGGGCGCTCATGTAGCTTAAACAATGCTCAAATTCTACATTTAGTACCTAAAAATTTGTTCTTAAAAGATGTAAATGATAAGAGAAACATTTCCGGAAAACAATTTTAAATATTAATTAAGCAAATTCCATGGGGTTCCTTTACGATTGTAAGTCTAGCCAGCAATTAAATAAATTGCCATGTGTTCTTTATGACTTCATTGTAAATGTGATCCCCACATCGTAAATAACTACTAATTATATTTCAATTACTCGTATTCGTACCACAAGTATCTGCCTCCATAAATTTGAAATGTTATCTAAGGAGAGAATACAATGCTTTGAGTTAGTGCCAAACTAAATTCCCCTTAGACATACTTTAAATCAAATAACAATTCTTGAAGGAATATAAATTGAACATCCGATAAAACAGCAGAATATATTAATTCAAAATAATCATCGAGGGGTCGATAAAAAACTTATATAAAATGTACCACAAGAAAAAATAAAAGCTAAATGTGGATTATTATGAAAATAAAAGACAATTTAAAAAATCATGACAAAAATGTATCGTAAATTTTATGTGAAAATATATTCAGGTTAATTTTTATATAAAACTTCGATCTCAAATAAACTATTAGATTTTATATATGAGCATTTGTATTGTGGCATATTTTATCTGAACATACATTTGCTTATTGACACATTTTTTAAATATGATTAATATGGTAGAGAATATATAGAAAATATATCGAACTCAAAGTTAATTGAACTTAATGTTCGTGAATAAAATACCTAGTTAGTCATGGTGTTTCAAAACTTTATCTTCAAACTATAAGAGAGGCGGACGTGTTTACATTGCAGGTGACTTCGACATATCCTAAAGTGTATTAACCAAAACAAGATCCGTCTGCAGATATCTATCTCCGAAATGATCCTTTGTACTGTACAGTACTGTGTTAACGATTGTTGTTTACTTTTAAAAGAAAAGTAGCCATATTTTAATTCATATATTGAATGAGGACGTATACAAATACAAGTTTAGATAGTTGGAGATTTGATGGAACTGAATTGTAGATAAATTTCCTACGCGTGAAGAGTTAGGGAACATAAAATTAAATCGTATTCAGATAGAAATGCACTTCCGTAATTGTCTCTAAGGTTACTTTTGAAGCTTCGTGAATTAGCCGTGATGGAGACGTGGTTAAGCCACCACAATCATATATTTATACATGCATTTTTATTTTCCAAAGGCAGCATGTACTGGAATCACTGACCAAATTGCATCGCAGTAGTTGCTGTCATTGATGCTTGTGTCCGTTCAGGAAAATTTGGACATGTCTGTCAATTCATGCATCGACGCTATCCGATCTGCATTACTGCTGGTGGTCACATTTGCATTTCTGAGCATCTACGGGAAACTAAGTGTGTAAGCGCTGTCAGACCTTAAAATAAGGGAAAGCAGAATGGCCGTATCCTTCATTTCTTCTCCACCAAGTTAATTCTGCATCTTCTAGCGTTTGAAAGCCATTTCTCTTGGCGAGATTACCACATTCCTAGAAACGGACTTCCCCAAGTCTCCTACCTTCTTATCAGTGCCACACTATGATCACTTTTGAATGAGTAAATGCAACACAATTGAACTGGACGTTGAGAAGCTTATTGGGGCAACATGACTGAAAGGTGGTTAATACCATGTCTTTTATTGGAAGATGGTTGAATTTACTTCGCACTGGAGCAACACAACTGCTATTGACTACTGTCAGGGATCAATCCCGATGGGGAAAAATCAGAGGTAGGTAAGTAGGTATTTTAATTAACGTCGCACTAAAGCAACACAACGAGTTATTGGCGACGATGGAAAGATCCGAGGAGAATACCTCGTAACTTTGTGGACCACGGTAGCTCGGTTGGAAGAGTAACGAATTAGCAACCGGAGCTAGTTCGAATCCAACCAAAGACCGTCGTGTAAGAGGATGCTGGTGCACGTTGCCTGTCGTGGCCTCAAATGTCCTCACGTTGGCGTGGTGTGCAAGTTTGGAGAGTGGAGTGCCAGCTAAGGTGTGACCTCGTCATATGACCGTGGTTCAAAATTACGTGATATTGTCCTCGGATCTTTCCCTTCTCGTTTGATCCCGGACCATCAACCAAAGCCCGTTCTGTTGCTTCAGTGCAACTTTAAGATGATACCTACCTGACTCGCAATTTTGAAAGCGGTCAGATGACGAGGTCAAAACTTGGGCTGGCACCCCAATCTCCAAGCTTCCACACCGCGTGAGGACATGTTAGTACACGAAAGAATTAATGTACACCAGCCTCCTTGTGCAAGATGGTCTCTAGTGGGACCTAGTTTCGAACTCGCAAACCTCCGGTTGCTAATTCGCTACTCTTCCAACTGGTCTACCGCGGCCCCATTATTAATAGATTTAAATAAGGTATCAAATGTGAATAACTACAGTACCTCATTCATAAAATCAATTAAGATACTAACTTTAATGGAGGTGATATGGAGGTGATACACGTGGGTCTTGGCATTACAAAAAACTTTTCACTAACACATTGTTCAAACGGGAAATCGAATTGAAAACATGTTACTCTGAAAATTAGGATTTCGTCTTTCAAAAATCCGCAGAAGCGATTGAAGACTTGGGGGAAAACGAAATTAAAAATTCAGAACTCTGCTGAGTAGAAGGTGAATTTGGGTGTAACTGCCTTATTCCTAGATACATGTTAGCAATTTTCAGAGAGAGAGCTTTATTACTTCTGCAACGGCACAAAATTTTATCTTGAAACTTTTCCCGTCTCCCGTTCTCCTGATCCCGAAAGAGTGATAGTTTGACACTGCCGATGCGAACCGTAAAACTCTCTCCTACACAATTATCCCCCTGCACTGCGATTCCGTTTTATGTATATTTTAGCTCCTTTCGAATGGCATCGCCGGTGTAGCAAGGTAAGCAATATCGATTCCAACTTTATGGGAAGTGGAAATATTTATATTTAGCTGGTTATCGCTCTTATTGGCGGTTTCACTGAGAAATTTAATTTTTGTAGAAGTTTGTTTTCCATAGAAATTTGTTTATTGTGTTGCTATAGTAACGGTATGACTAATACAATGTGTTTGCAATTATTTCCATTCGTTGATAGCGTTTGTTTATTTATGACCAAACTAACCTAGATACCACGTACTACAATATCATAATCAACAACTACGAATTAAATTACTCTGAGACTTTCTAAATAAGCCGTTAAAATTTATTGGGAAATGAATTGAAGCAAAATAATTAAACTAATTTCAAGTATTTGAACTAATTGTTTTAAGATAGTTTCTTACGACCATCTCTAAGTCATGCTCTCGATTTAGTAAATTTTAGATGGCGTAAATTACAAAAATATAAATACGAAAATATCAGCACACACTAATATGAAATCATGAAGCAGATCTATTAGATGGCAGTAATTTGGGTTTTAACGCGTAACTATTAGGTATATATTAACATTATCTAAGCTTGCTTAGATAGTTTTGATGCATTTGTATTTTCCTTTCGGATTCAATCTTGCAACTTTGATGTGAAATCAAAAATTTTCAGTGATTCACTTTAATTTGCAATTCTTACTAATTTGTTAAAAACGTAAATTTATATGAATTTCATTTAATGTGAAATACCTGATAGATTTCCGTAGCAAGCGGTGTTGCTCCAGTGCGACGTTAATTAACTACCTTCCTATCATATCCAAGAGTAAACTTCACGTTGGTGTGGTGTGGAAGTTTGGAGAGTGTGGTTCCAGCTTTTGAACTCGTCATCTAACCGTGGTTGAGAATTACGAAATATCCTCGGATCTTTCCTTTCAGAATTGATCCTGGACCTCTGCCAATAGCCCGTTGTGGTGCTAAGTGCGACGTTAACTACCTACCTACCAAGTGTAAATTCGCATACTACGTTTCAAGTCAAATTTCAGCTATTTCCTCACATTAAAAGTTCAGTTTTTGCCAATAATGGATAAAAATAGAGATACTGAAATTTAATTCAGTGAAATGATAGCTGGGAGGAAAACAGAACCTTTGCAGTCATAAAATGTCATTATGTGTATTTCCATCCAATACATCAAAAGGAATTTTCATGTTTTCCAATACTGATTCTGTAATAAATCATATTGCATCGTAAAGGTTATTTTAAAATTGAAATATTACTTTTGTATTAACTTGTACTTTTGTATTATTTTACAACTTAAACATAACTTTGTAACTAAGCTTTGCACTTTGGTTGGTTACGTTGTGTTTCTTGATATAAGGGCCATATTTGGCCGAGCAGCGCTAAACAATGTCAAATAAATGGATACGTACACAGAAGAAAAGTTTCACTGACACAGCAGAGAGAGAAATATACACTTTGACGAATCAGCTCAAATTTTTAAGGGACCTTTAACAGTTTTACAATGAAAACTCAGAATGATATAAAGATCATTTCTTAAAAAATTACAATAGTACAAGATATTAATTCAACATTACTAGCTCATAATTTTACACTCTAAATTCAGAAATGGTTAAAAATAATTAAAATTTGATATAGGAGGTTAAATCTCTTAATGTATTGAAATTTGGCGTCATAATGGGTGTATCTATGAAAGGTTATTTAGTTTGAAGTGTTTGTATAAATTTCTAAACCATTCGATATTCCCTATCGAATGGTATCTTTGAATTTGCGTGCAACGATGCAGTTGTAAAATTGCTGGTTTCTTTCGTTACCACAGCTGTTCAATGAATACATACATATCATAAGTCATTATTTTTTTTGTGTAAATTTGTATATGAATATTTTTCTATACTTATTCTATTGTATCGTTCATTACATGCCAAGTATAAGGTAGGTAGGTTGTTAATTAACGTCACACTGGAGCAACAGAAAGGGCAACTGGCGACGGTCCGGGATCAATCCCGATAGCCGAGTATAAGTAATACTCAGATGTGATTACATGCTTAAATTCTACATACTTTAACATAGGTACTCAATTCTTACTGTTGTGACAGTTACTATTATATTGTAAAAAATAGCAATTAATCATTACACTGTCAGAAAGGAATATTTCCAAAATTATGGGCTGTCTATGAAATTGTCTGTATTTAACCTTTTGAAGTGTCTATCATTTAAAAAACTTTACAGGCAAAGACTATATCTTACATAAATGCATTTCTTCACAAATTTCCGCATATGCATCACAAATTTTTTTCCTCAGTTTTTGAGGTGAATTCCTTATGTCTTAACACCCATCTAGAGTACTCCTAAACAGAACCAACACCTGAGCTGCCATCCCACTCTCCAAACTTCCACACCATATCAACTTGAGAACATTTAAGACTACGACAGATTTAACGTGCACCATCCCCCACGTACTCGACGATCTTTGGTTGGACCTAGTTTAGAACTCGGAACACTCCGGTTGCTAATCCACTGCTCTTCCAACCGGACCGCAGCTGCCCGACTCTACATGGGGTAATACATTAATTTAGAATCAGTAATTAAAGTTTCATATTTGTACAGTCCACAAAAATCCCAGGGCATGCATCCAAGGGCTCTGAAGAGAGCTATTTTATATATTCTAAAAGGGTATTGCGGTTTTGTATTAAGAGACGCTAACTTTGAAGAACAATTTATATTTCAAATTTTTTATCGTAATTATTAAATTTATTGATATGTGAAATTGATTAAAATTAAAACCTGAAGTATTTACGGCCTTCACACTTAGAAAATGTCATTAGTCCAAACACAGCTTTACTGTTTGCGTTAAAAGTATTTGACATTGATATCATAATACATGTGTAAATAAGTCGAGTAGGCCTAAATATGTACGTTCCACAGACTTTAGCTTTGATATTCAATTATAGCTTGTACTATAGTCTGCATTAGACAGAAGTGATAAATCTATTGCAATGATAGGAATTACCATTTCGAAGCTACCATCCTAATGGACTGCATTTGAATCAACCCCTAACCTGGCATTGTTTGAGATGTGAAATGTAAGCATCTATTGATACAATAGAGTTCAAGTCGGATATTCCTAATAGCTTTAAATGTGCTGAATTCTGAAGATCCGGAACTTTTAACCCTCCTGGTGGTTGTCTTGATGAGATATTATCTCGTCATTAGCAAAACCATTAGACGAGATATCTCGTCATTAGAAGAAAACTGACCTGATCTTGATCTCGTCATTATAAAAAAATCGGCGGTATCTTGACGGCGAGATAAATCGACTTTAGCGAAATTGGTCAGACTTTGATGAACGAGATATTTCGTGGAAACCTATCGAGGGTTAAAATGTTTATAAATTTTAAGTTTTTCTTAAATCGTACATGTGAAATGTGACACAAATATAACAAAATTTTTAAAAAATATATTTTTTATAGTTTTGTGCTAATGCTTTTAGGTGAAACAACTTTTCTGAAAACCTTGGGAAATTTTAGCAGTGGCTTTGTCAGATTTGCATATTTAATTTAATTATAAACCTAGCTAGTTGGGATGTACTAAGTGATTTATTTACTTATTTACTATGCGAACACTTTAAGTATTAAAAGTAATTGATCCTTCAAAATGCCAGTATCGTTACATTTCTCCAGTGTTTAAGAAGAGAATAACAAATTAATTATGATTAATTTATTCAGAAATTATTGTTAGGTAGATAGGTAAGTAGGTAATTGAATTAATGTCACGCTGGAGCAACACAACAAGCTCGGGATTAATCCAAAGGGAAAGATACGGAAATATTAGTCTTAAGTCAATGATTGAAGATTATTAAAGTTTTTAATCGAAAATTGTTTTCTATAGATAAATATAAAGTGCATAAGCATTTGTACATATCAACTAAATAAATAACTTCTTCATCAATTCTGTAAATGTAATAATTCCGGGCTTTAGTCAAATTTAACAATAGTTACTATAATCATCTGGTAAACCTTGGCGAAAAAATTGTAAATAGGCTAAAAAATTGTAGGTTAAATGGCATATTGGGTTAGGGTTGATTTTGGTATGTTTTTACTCTAAAAATTCCAGTGCCCACAGATGTAAGGATGTCAAGGGTGCTGGTTACGAGCGTCAATGTATAAAGGGGCAGCATTTTTCATAAAGACGTATTAAAATTTTTGTGGTTTTTCAGGGGAAAATGCTTTATAATTGTAAACAGAACTTGGTCCTTGTAGAAGTAGGTGCAAATGTTATGCGGGTGAATTGAATGCTTTGATGTACTCCATCTTTAGAATGCAACGCTTAAATATCAATTCTGCCTTTCATGTCATGTTTTACCTTCAATCGGATTACTTATCAGAAAAAAGGAAGAATCTGAACAATAGAATCGTCTTCTCTTTAACATCTGAAGAACACAAATTAAGACAGGGGTGGTTTTCTGTACTTGTGACTTGATTCATTGACAAAGTCCAGCTTTTTGCTAGTATTTAAGCACAGTCGGCAACTAATTGCAATTAACTAGTAATACTGTAAACATTAATCCAATAACTACATTAATACTGTAAACGATAATTTAGTAACATAATTAATACTGTCAACAAAACTTTAGAAACGAAATTAGAATTATAAACAATATTTTAGTTCAAAATTAATACTGTAAACAATAATTTAGTTACAGAATTAATGCTGTAAATAATAACTTAATAATCAAATTAGCATTGTAAACAATATTTTTGTTCAAAATTAATACTGTAAACAATATTTTTGTTCAAAATTAATACTGTAAACAATGTTACTTAAATAAAAAATTAGCAAAACAATATTAATACTGTAAACAATAGTTTAGTTACAGAGTTAATACTGTAAACAATAATTTAATGATAAAATTAGTATTCAAAATTATTTTGTAAACCATAATTTTTCAACAAAATTATTCTCAACAATAATTTAGTAAAAAAATTAACATTATAAACAATAATTTAGTGGCAATTTAAATATCGTAAACAATAATTTAGTAATAAAAATACTATTGTAAACAATAATTTAGTAATAAAAATACTATTGTAAACAATTATTCAGTAACAAAATTTATACTGCAAATAATAATTTAATAACACATTAGTGTACTAATTAGTGTATTTTGCCTTATTTAGCTATTTGAACTTTATTTCTATTTTGAAGACTCAATTTCCATTTCGGACAGAGGACGGTCTTATTAACCCAATTGAGTCCAGCTTCGCCTCTGCCAACGTCGAATTAGATATTCTTGAAAAGTTCGACTTCCGCATTGGCGCCTTTGTTCTTCGCAAAATCTGGTAACCCAGTTACGTGTCGTGGACCCGGGCCCATAATTAAACACAATGATGTTCCGAAGCCACTAAGCTGCATAAATCCCCTTTAACGTCGAGACAGGCCCTTCAAGCAAATAAGCTCTCGTAACATTATCCTGGACACAATGAGCGGCAATTAATATTACTCCTTCCATTAAACTGATAATCAGCACTCCCCTATCTCTTGGCTGCTACATCTCATTTTTACTGGCACACTTTCGAATCACTTTACGCGGTGAACAAGAGGCTGTAAAAGTTTTGAGGTTCTTTTTTGCTTACATGAGGGAGTTTTGATTTTTTTTTCTAATTTTCTGTTTGCCGTTTAGTTGTGTCGAGTCACTAAAAATAAGTGCTTGGAATTTTGCTATTTTGCGTTGATAATTATTTGGCGTTGTTAGATTGTGTGAGTGCTTAAGTATATCGCGGCAATGCGTGTGATTAAATCCTTGATCGAAGTACCTCATTTTGCCTGAAATTGAAATTCAAGAGTATGTGTAGCACTTAATTTATCAATTTGTTTTCTCGATGCTACGAAGTGGTGGAGGAGATTTACTTTCTAATGAAGTAATGAAAACGGCCAGTGCAAATATATCGACGAATCCTAATTTTTAATGACAAAATTAATACTTTGTACAATTAATTAGGAACAAAATTAATATTATGAACAATAATTTAGTTTCAAAATTAATATTGTAAACAATAATTTAGTAACAAATTAATATTGTAAACAGTACTTTAGAAACGTAATTCATTTCATATACAATACTTTAGTAATAAAATTAATGCTGTAAACAAAATAAATCATTTTTGCAATCAAGCTAGTGAATATGATCAATTGTGCTTATTTGTATTTTATATGAAAAAGCTAAATTAGTTCAGAGACTCAATCCATCTGATAATAATTTTGGATTTTGCCTGTAAAGTTTCATTTTAATATAATAAATTCTTGCTATTCCCGAAATCTTTAATCTCAAGCTCATTTGTTATTTCTTTTCTAAGAACATTATGAAATGAGTTAACTACTTATTCAAACACTTAATAAAAATTGTTAACTAATGAAGTCACCACCAATGCACTGTTTCTTTTTACGATACGAGTTAATCTTTCAGAAATTTTATTTAGGGTTTGGCTTTTTTATCATTTTTAACACAAAAGTTAACTTATGAATCACAATATTTTAATATATAATTATTTAATTATTTGTCTCTGTTATAAAAAATATACATATTTCCCCAAATTTGTATTATTAATTTAAGCATGTGATACTAAAGTCATTAAAATATATGTATTAATATACTAAATGGTTGTTAAAAGTTTATTACTGATACATGAGCTTAGTTCTAAAATGTAATAACGTTGAGTAACACAAACATATATTATTCGATGATTAATTGCACCAGAAAGTAGTATTCTTGGCCAGCAGAACATAATGTTACATAAGTGTTTACTCTATTGAGTGCATCCATCGTTCATATGCTTTCAAACATCCGAAATCATCAAAACCATATACGAGATTGAAACCCAAAACGAAATATTCCGTAATTCAAAGGCGCACACATCTTATCCCCTACTCTCCTATTTGCATTTGGTTTAGCCCACCGTAGTCAAATCAAATAGTGACCATGTAAATATACTTCACTGAGAATGGAAGTAATGCTACCTATTTTTGTGAGCCTAGACTGGATTAGAATACATCTAACAGTGAATTTTTCTGTTGGTAGGTAGTATATTTGGGCGATGTATACCATCTGTCAGATGTAGCAGTTGTATAGTATCTGCTTGCCAGAATCTGACTATTAATGTAACACTCCTGGTGGTTGTCTTGACGACGTATCTCGTCATTAGCGAAACTAACTACACCTTGATGGACGAGATATCTCGTCATTACAAGAAAACTGACCAGATTGTTATCTCGCCATCATAAAAAAATTGGCTATATCTTGATGACGAGATATCTCGTCTTAAGCAAAATTGTTCAGATCATTATTGACAAAACATATTTTCAAAATAACTTGGAGGGTTAAATACATGAGTGAAAATAGATTTGTAAATAGATTTTAAGGACTATTTAATTAATTGAAAGATTATACTTAAGATGAATACATAAACATTACGAAACGTGTGACTTCATGAGTGTTTAAATAATACCCTGAAAACAAATCATCTAACATCTCAAAATTATGACTCCACACCTATCAAACGAAAAGTTTCCTTAGCAATTGTGAAATAGTTTATGGCTATGGTAAGAAAATGGCAAGAAACGGGAATAAATAGATGAGCAATGAACGGCCTTAATTGGGGATAGTCATATTACTGATCGAAACAGATGAACGGCCTCAGGACACTTATATAAAAATGTATGGCTCAAGTCACCATGAAATTCGATCTAGAATAGCGGATCGCTTTTGCTGATCATTTGGGGGAACGTCGGCAAAGTGAAGGAACAATTAATGCAGCATTTGCGACTGTGTAGATGAGAGATTTCTAAAGCTCGGGTCGGCGACAATTTTTAGATTTGGCTTATTGCTATTGGTTTTTGCTGTGAGAGGGCTAATTACATCGAAAAATGTTGGGATGCGATAAGCCAAAATGCCTTGATTTGATGAGTTTGACTAAAAATCACGTCGTTTGACCAGAGTTTTATCGTCTTCTTTTGTCTGTCCTTGATGGAAGTATACTTCAACAGCACTAAATATTTATTCGATTCCAGCTATCAATTGAACAAACGCATCAGTTTGCTTTCTATCGAATCTGAACGTACTGCTCTCTTTTACGACTTCGTATATCTGGCAGTAGTGTACAAATAGGGGTTCTAGGAGACCAAGTGCCCCCCTCCCGAAATTGCTAGTTTCTTATTTTTACATATCTGTACATCTGTAAATACACAGAATACTTCTGTGATAATGTTCTTAAAAATAACAGGTAATAAATTAATTGACAATTTTTTATATAATTAAATCACTAAAAATTGTGAAATTATTAATGTTATGATTTTTCTCACTGATTTAACCATCTCAGATGTTCAAACATATTAACATATCGCATCAACACTCCAAAAGAAACCAAAGAGGAAAAAAACATCAGCTTCGAGAAATAATATTTGAATGTTATTTGTTATCATAAGCACTCGGCGCACAATCATGAAAACGTCATGTCTGTACTCGGATTAAATGCACTTAAGCTACAATAATCCTTTTTAATCCTCCAAGTTGTTTCGACAATATTCTCTCTATCAAGATCTGATCAATTTTCCTAATGACGAGATACCTCGTCATAAAAATATTGCCTATTTTTTTAATAAGAGATCAAGATCGGGTCAGTTTTTTTTTACTGACGAGGTATCTCGACCATTAAGATCTATCTGGTCAGTTTTGCTAGTGACGTGTTATCGCGTAGAGTACACCACAGGAAGGTTAAAGAAAATATAAGATTAAAAGAACCATGAAACTTCCGTAAAAACGAAAGAAGTTCTAGATTTTCTTTGGGCATAAAGATTAATTTTTTTTTCTTTGTGCCCCTTCCAGAACAAATTCCTGACTACACTAGTGATCTGTTGAATTGAATTTTGACAATTGAATCAAAACTCAATTCCGAAATAAATTATTGTGAAATTCCTTGAAACACACGCATCGAAAACAAACACATTATTCCCATATGGATATAGAAAATTAAAATCAGCAAAAAAATTGGGAAATAGAAATAAAAATAAGTAAAATAAGGTACAGTTACCTTCCGTTTTCCTAACGTACAAAGGGTAAAAAGGTATAAATTATTATCAAAATCATTAATTTAGTTTTCATTATGTGTGTAAACATCATATATGGTTTCCTGAACACCTTATTCTTAAATTTATAAGAGTATTTACAATCCAAGATAAAAATAATATATCTACAAACATGAAATTGAACATTTTACTACAATCAAATGAACTTGCCTAAATGTAACACTGAACAAGCCTTTCTAAGCCATGTAAGTTGTTGGCAAGACAGGGCATCTACAGAAGTCCTGATCTAGTGTTGGACTCGGACTTGATTTAGCCGTTAAGCTAGGCCTTAAGGAATAGGTAACAACGATACAATTAACTGAAGGGTTACATAACTGCATGTCCTAGAACAACTGGTAAAAGGTGATTTACCAAATACTTAATACGGTTATTGCCATTTCCGATTAATGCAAAATTAGTAGCTGTGAGCTCCAATTTCCGAGAAAATATAAGACAGAAATATATCCAAGATGTCTACTACACAATCTAAAATCAATGTCATCAATTGAAAACTAGAATAAACGGTAACAATCGAATGGGAGGCACACTATGTTGCCAAAAGTTCTCTCCAGAACACTAAAATAAGATATGATCCAATGTCTCTTCTTAGATCGAACAAACAAAACACCTTCCTGATTAACAAATAAAATTAAAATAGGCCTATAAAACCCCTACTCTTCTGAAGGCACTTTACAGATTAACGACTAAGATTAAAATACACCAATGAATCCACTTCTCCTCTGAAGAAGACACCTCCCGATCAATAACCAAAATTAAAATAGGCCACCCCTACTCTTCTGAAGAAGACAACTTACAGATTGATTAATAAGGTTGAAATAGATCAATGAATTCACTACTCCTCTGAAGAAAACACAGATATCATTCAAACAATTTGACACAAACTCAATCTCCCAATCCGCTCCTAAATCAATATCTAACTTCTCCCCGAACCACCTCTGGGTCCGCGAAGAAAATAATATGATGGCTTACGGATATCCATCGAACATACCTACACATGCACATATATATCCCTTCACAGATTCCTAAGATATTACGCTCCTATCCCCTCAGTCGATCAGGCCATTCTCCATCACAAATTCTGATGACCCTCACCCCTCGCCCCTCTTATCTCATTTGCAGACCCCCGTGACTATGCCAAAGGTTTCGACAAGACATAGCGACGGCTATCTGGGGATCATATTACGCCGACCTGCGTCGCGGTTATTCGATAACGATGGGAAACGCCTATTATCAGTTCGTTGTTCGCATCGATTAGGCGCGTATCGATATGCAGGTTTTGAGGCTTCGTGTCTTGTTTATTACGAGGGTCTGGGAATGCGAGGCGTTTATTTAGAGGCATGCACAACTGGGCTATTTGGGGTTGTGCTGAGAGATGCATTGTGGACCAATGGGTTTGCAATGTGCTTATGGGTTTGGTTTATGCCTGCTTGAAAAAAGATGATGACCTGAGAAAGCGTGATTATTTAGAGATGCACGCAATAGACTATTTGGACTGTGCTGAGAGATGCATTGTTGACAAATGGATTTGGTTGGTTGTTTTGGAGTTTTATGACGCGAGGGTCATATTTAGCCAAGCTGTACCAAACACAAGACGACCTAGTCAAAAATATCGTGAAAGAGGCATAAAGAGGGATTGGAGAACAGAGAAGCGAGATGAAAACAGGAAAAGATCTCTTGAGTATACCTGGAGCGCGACCCTGGTGTTTACCAAAGACAGTCAACCCCATGGTAAAAGAAAACATCACACGGGTATCTGGGGGTTCAAAAGGGTTTGGAATGGATTTAAAATATGCTTATATGACTGGTTTGTGCGAAAAAGGTTTATTCAAAGATATGTTCAAGTATGTGAGGCTGTGATGAGATATGCATTGTTGACTAATGGGTTTGGATCGGATTTGAAATATGCTTATGTGTTTGGTTTATTTTAAAACGATGTATGAGTGAAAGTGATGTATTACGAGTGTCTGAGAATGCGAAGCGTTTTAGGGGATGCACAAGTAGGCTATATGGGTCTATGCTATGTGAGGTGCATTGTTGGCCAATAGGTTTTGATTGGATTTGAAATTGGGTTGTAAATGTGATTATGCGCTTGGTTTATTGAAATTTTTTTTCAAAGTGCCGACAGAAGTATGTTGGACGAATTGAGTCATTGCAGGCCAATACACTTCAGTTATTGTTATGAAACAAAATGTAATTTCCGATTGGAAAGGGGTATAAAACTGGGCATAAAAACTGGTGGTTCAGATGGCTGGATTGGATTTGAAATAAGCTTGCGTCTCTGATTTATTCAAAAACGAATTTCTATATAAGTATTGACTTACTGTTAAGTCATGATTTGTTCAATGCTCTTACATAAGATCGTTATGAAAATAACATCATTTTCCGTTAAAAAGGATATCAATGACGTCGTCATTTCTAGAGTACTGGTTGGGTGCTTGAAAAGAAAAACTTTTGTATCCTCAAAACCCTATAGTACACATATTCATTAATTCTGTCCTCATGCAGCTACATCCTAATGATATGACACATATGGGTAACGTACCCATTTGAGGGGAGATTTTTCTTATAACTTTTTCATTCCCGAGTCTCAAAGTGACTCAGTGGGTTTGCCCTCTGCACTAACAACTTGGCGCTGTAGGTTCGATTCCTGTAACGTGCCACTGGCGACATATCTCTCCTGTGTCAAACCCCTCATTTCGCTCCTCAGTTAAACTTTTCTTATGTGCATGTCCACTTATTGATATTGTCTGTCTTATGATTAGTGCAGCTTGGCCAAAATATGGTCTTTGTGCCATAAAACCTAACCTAAACAACCGAGTCTCAAGTACCTAAAGTTGCCGGTAAAATATTTTTTTCAAGTGAGGGCTTTCTCGGAACTGTGAAAGGAAATGTTTTGTCATAAGCTTTTTTGACTCAGGTGGTTCTCATGTGCACCACAAGTATTCTTCATTATCTAAAAGTTTTTATTTTTCAATGTTTTGGCACTAAAAACTATTTTTGAAATTTATGTTATCATTCCTTACCTGTTACATTAAGACCTAAATGGTTCACACATGTATTATATTTACCCACCCACCTCATCAAATAACTTTTTTTCTAACAAAAATCTCTTATCAAAGTAGCTGAATTAGGTATATTTGATGGGCTTCAACATCGTAATGTGAACTTTAAAATTTTGAGACTGGAAATTTTCCAAGTTTTAGAAACTCCAAAATTATAAGGTTTATCCACTATTCAAGAGTTCATGTTTTCTTTCTAGTAACATGCACTCCTGCAAACAATCAGAAATTCTATTGATCCTCTAGTATATTTTGCTTTTTAAATTTTTAATTACCGAAAATACTTCTGCTGTTTATAACTATTCTGCCCGAAGCCCTTATTTGATCCAAAGAACTAAATTTATATTCAGGGACGAAAAGTCAAACCCTTGTTGGTAAACTGAAATTTAAAACTAGAGTCACAATATATTTAACTCTTTTACGTACTCTTTTATGGGATGTGAAATGTAAGATCGGAATAAACAAAACAATATTATTCGCCGGGAAAGATGTCATGATGTTAACAGAGAAAGAAGTATTCTTTCTTTTAATCTAGCTGGTGAGTTATAATTTATATCTTTCGAACAAACAGGTTGCACTTTTATGGGGAATATAAAAATTGATTAATTGTTAGCATATTTCGACCGACCTCATTTTATTTTTATGGCCGTCACATTTTCACTTGAAGTTTCTTTTTCTGATATTAATACGAAGGTATATATATCAACGCATTCAGGTTAAATCATGGAAATAGCAAAACATTATTGGCACTTCTTATTCACTGATACATACATATGAATATGGTTGGATGGTTTTTATGGCAAAAAGATCATACTTGGTAAAACTGCGCCAAACGAAAGATAGATAACGTCAGGTAACGGACATAAGCACACAAGGAAAGTTTTTCTTTCGCAGAAGACAGAAATACACCCAGGTTAAGTTACAGGAATCGAACCTGCACTACCTACAACGTGCAGATGCATATGTATATGAAAAGATGTCCACATTGCTTAAATTTCCTCAAAAGTTTGATCAACTAATCTTATTAATGGGGTCTTTCAACTAGAATTCAAAAGTTTCATTTAAAAAATATTTATTCACTTAAAGCGGGATAGCTGGAATTGGGACTAGACAGTAATTAAAAAATTGTACAGCAGAATTGCAATCATCAGTGAAAAGTGTATGGTTTTTATTAAAGTAAAATACACCTATATTTTTTATGAGTAAATTACTATATTTTTGAATAAATACTTGAATATTTCCACCGGATCATTTCTTCACGCTATCAGAATATGGTTACTTAATATTCATTTCCATGAAATGTGAATGAAAGAAATTGAGAATCACCAATCGATACAATTGTAAAGAGAAATTTACAATTTACTCAATCTTATTTTACAACTCTTCTGATATTTCCAATGCTTGCAATTACCTAAAAATAAAACATTTACGAGCTTTAAAAACTATTCAATTCCTTCACGGATATCACTTTGTAATGGGTTACCGTGCATTGTAATGGTAATCAAGTAGCAGATTGTTTAGCGTCATTGTAATCAAAAGTGCGCCTAGGTCCTTGACCTAGGTTCATTCTCCCAAAATGCTTAAATATGTCTAAAAGAGAAGCCCAAACTAAGTGATGCAAATCCTGAAATCAACCTGTAATTATACTGGTGTATATCCTCACTTTTTTCTTTCTCACCAGGATCTGAATGACCTTATATATTTCAACTAGGTCCCCGGAAAAGTTGTCACTTTTGCTTTCAAAGCTAGAATAGATCATATTGTCATTTAGTTTTGTTCTTGTACCATTGAACCTTGCTGATTCAGTTAAACGTCTTTTTTGCCTGACGAACAGAAAGACCTTGGTGCACATCTTATTCTTCTATACTGGAGAACTGTTTTAGAGAAATTTTGATTGGGATACGTGACTAACAATCTATTCGCCATCCCTTTTAACCTTTTTGTGTGCATTGCGTGTCATGTCTAGAGAAAATAATGTGATACCGGTGCCAGTGTAGAGAACTCATGTTCCAGGGTATAATGTAAAAACTTTTCTAATCGCTAGAATTAATTTTAACACTATTTTTACTTATCCTTTCTGTTTTATTAAAAATAAATTTTTCACCTGACCACATTTCATAAGCCCTCCAAATAGTTTTGACGAGATATATCGTCCATCAGGATCGGTCCAATTTTGCTAATGATGAGATATCTTGACATTAAGATATTTCCGATTTCTTATGAGATCAAGATCTAGTAATTTTTTTCTTATTAAGATATCTTGTCCATCAAGATCTGGTCAACTTTGTTAAAGACTAGATACCTCATCGAAACAACCACCAGGAGGATTAAATGGGCATTTATAAGTTAACATTTATAAGTTAAATGGGCATTTATAAGTTAACATTTATAAGTTAAATGGGCATTTATAAGTTAACATTATGTATATTTAATGGAGTGCTATTAATTTCAATGTGGAGGATTTTTTTTTCGATATTCCCTTCAACCGATTAAACGATATTACAATTTCGCCCCGAGTCACACAATTCTTAAGGTCACTATAACAAAATAATAAATAAGCATCTTTAGATAAGCCACTTATATACCAAAATGACAATAACGCTGATAAAAAATCTCACCAGCCTCCGAAAAGAGAGAACTAATAATATTTCCTCAGTTCACTTAGCTATTAGAAAAGCCAATTTCGGTTTTCTTCATCTTTCCAGAGATGAAATGTCAGGACCATTAATAGAGATATGGTCCTCATCTCTATCAGATATACCAAAGTCACAGCCATGTCAAAAGTCTGCGGACTCATAAATGCTTTATTTTTTCTGTCGGTAATTACTTTCGTACTTGACGGTGACAAGTGAAGATGTCTTCCGAGATCGTTGTCTAGAACAGAGAGATATTAGAATTGTCTTGGGAAGCTTATGGACTTAATTTCATTTCCGTTGCCGGCTGTCAGTTGGGAAAATTTCATGTAAAGCCATCTCTCATCTATAATATGAATTTCTGATGGACGCTATTACTTCTAATGGATGATATCAATTGGATATTAAATTTGGATTTATTAGTTAATATGCTATAGAGAAATTGTGTTAGAAGTTAGAGTTTAATTATTGCTCTAATTGCTCGCTTTTCCTTACGTCGTGAGTCTAAATGTCATAAATTACAAAATTTCATGAAAAAAAGATTTCTAATAATATAACATCACAAAATATCAATAATTTTTGAAGGTTCGTTCGAAATTATAGGCAATGCCCTCTCTGTCACACAATAAAAAATTTTAATTGAAACTCTTAATGGAAATATATGGAAGCAAATTTAGATTCATTAGTTTACATTCTATGGAGAAAATAAATTAAGTAATTATAAATTACTTAATTTATAATTACACTCATAGGATAGCATCGCAACAATAATAAAAGCATCGATAATATTAAAAGATCAACAAGAAAATATGCTTAAAAGCATTGTAAATACCTTATTTTCTTCAAAAGCAGTTTATAAAATCATACACGGGAAATATTTTTATTTTAACATATAAATTTCATGTTTCAAAAGTTAGAAAATAATTCTTTCTAATGGATAAAACTTTGCTTTAAACATTTTGTGTATTCATGAACTCAATGAGTTTTTGTTGATTGTTTTTTACACCAAAAGGAAATACAAAAAAGAAACTTATTTGTAGGTACATTTTTGCTTAGGAGCGTTATTTTGCTCATACAGTAACAAAAACGGAACACCAGTTCAATGAATTCTTTCAAATAGCATAGAATTAAAATTTGAGTTAAAGTAATGAGACATTTTTATGGTTGATTAAAAATTATGGTATTTTTTCATTGTAATCTATTACGGATTAAATTCAAAATCAGTAATCAGGTAAATAGTTGAATTAAAGTCGCACTGGAGCAACCCTGTGGGCTATTGGTGATGGACCGGGTTTAATCCTGAAGGGAAAGATCCGAGTTTCAAGAAATTATCCCCTAAACTGAATTGGTAAAAAAAAAGATTTAATCTCCTCGCCAGTGTAATGGAAAGGAATTCATTTCATATATAGCTAAGTAGGAATTGATTTTCATAGCCATATGAAAATGTTGGCTTGTTCAATGAATAATGAGGCACGTAAAAATTATAAAGAAACTTTAATAAAATTCATTTTAAAAAATTGATAATTGTAATAGGCTGGCTAAACTACCAGCTTAGCGTCTTCCCTCCAAATTATCTTAATATGAAGGCTAATTTGTCCCGATCGTTCTTGATCGCTGAGGGGCTTCCGTGGCACATTCTGTGGCTTGTCCACTGCACTGGCAATCTGTGAGTTGTAGGCGATGCAGGTTCGCTGATTCCTGTCTGGTTCGATTCCTCCTTGTGTGTATTTCTCTCTTCTGTGTCAGTAAAACTTACCTTGTGTTTATTGATCTCTTTTGTGTCAATGAAACTTTCCTTGTATGTATTTCTCTCTTCTGTGTCAGTAAAACCTTCCTTGTGTGTATTTCTCTCTTCTGTGTCAGTAAAACCTTCCTTGTGTGTATTTCTCTCTTCTGTGTCAGTAAAACCTTCCTTGTGTGTATTCCTCTCTTCTGTGTCAGTAAAACCTTCCTTGTGTGTATTTCTCTCTTCTGTGTCAGTAAAACTTACCTTGTGTTTATTGATCTCTTTTGTGTCAATGAAACTTTCCTTGTATGTATTTCTCTCTTCTGTGTCAGTAAAACCTTCCTTGTGTGTATTTCTCTCTTCTGTGTCAGTGAAACTTTCCTTGTGTGTATTGCTCTCCTTAGTGTCATAAACTTTCCTTGTGTGTATTGCTCTCTTTTGTGTCAGTGAAACTTTCCTTGTGTGTATATGTCTACTACTTGACGTTGTCTGTATTGTGTGTTGGCGTATCATGGCCAAATATGGCCCCTGCGCCATAATATGCAACCAAAGGGAACTTTGATCCCTAAATTTTATAAACGAGGTGTTGTCCTAGAATATTTCCCTACGGGACGGATCCCGGATCGTCGCCAATTGCACGTTGTGTTGCTCCAGTGCGACGTTAATTAACTACCGACCTACCCTATTTAGTAATATTACTTTTAAAGTTTCAATGTCAAAATTTTGTGATAATCTGTAGTTTTACACAGTTTTTACTAAAAACGCGTAAATTAGTGGGCAATATGTGCATTTTCACTTCAAATAAACTTGAATCTTTCACTTCAGGATTGATCCCGGACCGTCGCCAATAGTCTATTGTGTTGCTTCAGTGCAAAGTTGATTAACTACCTATTCTACGTCAAATAAGTGAGTTTTATCTACCTCCTTTCGATGAATTGCCCTTTTTTCTGAGGGTTTACTCTCAGAATGTAAGGGGACTAAGTTACTCTATAGAATGTAAGGGGATTATCGAGTGGTTCTTTTTAAGAGATGTAAGAGATAAATAATATTCAACCAATTACTCTCAAATAGTAAGCTACAATAGTAAAATTGTTCACAAATAGAAAAAATACACATACTCTTACAATCTTTGTATTAAAATTTTGTGCTTGGTGTATGTTCCCTTCGTTACATTTATCTCATATGAATCTCCTTTGCTTTTAAGAATCCGTTTGATTCTGAAATTATCTTTAATTTACTTTAAAATTGTTGCAACAGAGTTAATTGACTAATTAATTTTTCTTCGGCGAAAATTAATGAAAAAGGATCCTCTTCAAATAACTGGATTGTTTTCTCTTCTCGAAACGTTCCCTGATCCCATGTTTTTTATTTCCGCTTCCTCAAACTTTTTTACTTAATTTCCGATTAGATTTTTGTTCTTCAAAGAATTCGTCTTGTTACCGGCTTGCAAATCCGCCTAATTAAAGAGTAAGCATTGTGAATTGCGAGAATTAAATCACAAGTTAATTTAATCAATACTTCATTTTAATTTAATGAGATTTAATTATATTGCTTGTTTTTTTGCCGAAATTTCCGTAGAAATTATGAAAAATTGTTGCAGAGAAGGGAATTGTTCCCTGAAAATTTCCATAATTAAAGGACAGATTTGTTTCCTTTACTTTTCAAATATTTTTCACAACCAAGCAATGAATTAATTATTAAAATACTTGATAAGGCATGATAAAAGATCAGCCAGGAATTTTTTAATTGGTTATTTGTTTTCAATCTGATTACATAACTGATATGATTTTATAATAATAGCTGATCAGATTAAACTATTTTCTTTTTATACTCACAATTGAAATTAGCATTTTGTTACTACCCTTAGAATTACTAAAATAATATATTACTATTTTATATTCGAATATTGAATATTTGTATATTCTATATATATAGTATATTCTTATATAATACTCTATAAAATTGTATAATCTAATATAATATTCTAATATTGCATATTCCAATATTATATTCTATATTACTTTTTATATTCTAATATTATATTCTTTATTACTATTTTATATTTTGATATTCTTAATAGAATAATAGTAGACCCCATATAGTATCAGCACTACTGATTAACATCTATTGATGACAGTGTTGTTACTCACATTTTATATATATATATATATATATATGTATAACAGGAACATTTGAAGCTCCTCATTCTTAAGAGATATTGAGATTTTCAAAGATCTAAAGCAACTAAGACCGAGAGAATTTCTGTTTCATTATCAACTATTTGATACAGGTCGTGATTACAAATTTCACCATGCGACATGGATGACTATACGTGGGAAACGCAGGTACCCCTTCATCATATGCGATAATACTGAAATATTCAACTTAAAATAAGTCACACACTTTAATCCCCTTTCGAATGGTTTTCCCAATCAATCTGTAAACTTTTGTTTTGAGTAAAACTTTCCGCAACTTTACTTATGTTATCCAATTGAGAATTAATAGAAGGATTGAATCTCTGATGGAATTGGAGTAGTTTCATCCAAAACAGATTGTTTAACTTTCTGGTATTAAAACATTGAACCTCGTGTTCATATTGTTTGACTTCTTGAAGATAATAAAATAGAAGTCATGAAATAAACATACTATTTTCATCTGATGGTACTGAAAAATTTGGAGTTACCGGATCTTACAGATTTTATTACATCTTGGTGTTTTTAAAACAACTTATCGCACAGTAACAATTTTGTTTTCTCTAATATTAAGAGAAAACTTTGCTGTTATGAATCAGAAGTACTCCAGTTCACATGTATTATTTCCCATTTCTTTGTGAAACAACTCCCTACACGCATTTCAACAAAATAATTAGGGAGTAATTGGACGATTGTTTGGAAAACTGTATTTACTTGAATGCTGTAATACAAAATAAAATACTAATCATACACAGGGTGTTCCAAAACTTCCTGTACAAACTTTAAGGTGAGGTAGGAAACACAAAATTAATCCGTATTTACACAGGGATGCAAATTGCTGGCCATCGAAAATGCAACACCATGCAGAAAGCATTCAATAGCCTTGAAATTTGCACGATGGGTAGACCATGGAAGAATATGCAAATGATTAGCACTGCAGTGCATATGCAAATCATAGAAGCCATTAACACCCCTTATAAGCAGTACAAAACAGGAGATAGAGAGCCGGTTTTAAATATTGAAATTGTGTTTTCTCCCTGTTCCTGTATACATGAAGTTTAATTATGCCCCCTCTAAAAATAGGCAGTTATACGAGCGCATTTCTGAGTTTGACAGAAGAGAATCGTGGTTTATCGTGGCTGAAGATTATCCTTCAAAGAAATCGGTGTTCGTGTTGGAAGAAATCAATCCACAGTGATGCGAATAAGGAATTGGTGGGTGAAGGAGAGAAGAACTGACCCACTTAACCTATTATGGTTATTCGGATCGTACTGAACATCAAGAACCCTAGCTCAAGAATTAGGGCGTGTTGCCCAAAAACCTGTGTTAGCACCTACCACTCGACTGCATCTGCAGCAGCGGGTAATTTTTTCAAGGTGCCCATTGCTGCGACTATTCTTGACTCTACACCATAAGCGTTTGTGGCTACAAAAAAATGATGCGTAGAACGCCGTACGTGGACAAACGAATGGTATGACATCGTCTTTTCAGACGACTATCAATTCTGTTTACATCAACGCGATGGTTGCATCATATTCTGGCGGCATCGCGGTGACAGGCTGCATTACATTATGCATTGCCATACCAGTACGACACCTGACATTATGATATGCGGTGCCATTGGATTCTACACCCGCGCCATTGGATTCTATACTGCGCATATAGTAGACATTGCCAGTACACTCAACAGCCACAGCTACATCTCCGAAGTTTAGGAGCCTGACACCAAGACTTTAACAGGGAAATACTCACGTGGCATTCAACGTGCACCAATTCAACAATGCCCACCAGGTTTCACTTCTTCCATGGCCCACCATTTCACCAGATCCTTGTCCACCGAATACGTCTGATCGATGATCTCCAATGACTGGCACCCTCGATAGATGAATTTTGTGAACGTGTGGTAGCAGCATGGACTGACGTACCCCAAACATACATAAAAAGCCTCTTTTTTTCAATGCCAAGATGTGTAGCAACAGTTATTGTCTCTCATGCGGCTACACAAAATACTGATTTCTTAGCATTCAGCAAGTCGTGCAGAGCTGTAATTTCAATCAGTTCACTTGTGATTTATGTTATTAGTACAATAAATATGGCTTCGATATCTCTTGTCCTTCATGGTGTTGTATTTTCGATGGCAGCAGTGCATATCTACAAGCGCCACCTGGATTTGCAACTGGCGTTGTTCGACAGCGCAGCAATTTATACGGCAATCGATGCTGTCAGACGTGCATTACAGTTGATGATTGCAACTTTGAGCACCTAATGTAGTGTTGCAAGTACTGTCAAACGTCAATCTGATAATACAAATGTTCACATAATTGCTTTCTTTCATTTGAGCACCCTCTAGAACATAAGGGAAGCGTGCGGATATATATTCATAAGCGAATATGATTGATTTTGTGTTCCCTACCCTCTTTTTAAAGTTTTTAACCTCCAAGTGTTCCGACGAGATATCTCGTACAAGATCCGATAATTTTTCTAAGGAGATATCATGTCCATCTAGATGTGGTCAGGTTTTCTAATGACAAGGTACCTCGTCCAAACAAAACTACCCTATTACTCCAGGCGGAATGAAAATTCAAGTAGGAAAAACAAACTGCTTCTTGACTAGAACTGGTGACAGTTTGAAACAGGTTTTTGCACCAGAAGGTGGCCACTACAAGGCAGTTTTCGACACAAAGATAAACCACCAGGAGGGTTAAAGAAAGTTTTGAACAACCAGGTATAGAGAAATGTAATAAAATAATTCAATGTAATAAAATTTACCTGCCACTGGTGAAAGTTTAGTCACAACGGCCCATCTGGGTTTCCACTGTAAAAAATATTGAAAAAGTTTAAAAACGATATTCTTTTTTGTAAGCAGTAATGGTTTTGTTTAAATTTTTATGGTAAAAAGAAGAAAAAACTGCTTTGGTGACTACTTTATTTAGTCACAACTTATATTATTATTGTATAAAACAAACATGACTAATTCAACCTAGTAAAAGATTCAGTTTATTATTCATCCGATACATTCGAATTGAAACTTCATTCGTAAGGTGGCTCATCTTGTCTGTTATTGAACCATTAAACCCGTCAAACCAATCATAAGTTTAAGTTAGGTGATGTCTGGTAATAATAGAGAACAGATAAAGCTTCACTTTTGAGATTATAAAGTAATGTCTTGACTTTTAATAAGCTAATAATTTTGTTTTGGGAACCTATTTAAAACGTAAGAAGTAAATAAATAATTTCTTCAAGTAAACAATTTTTATTGATATTAAAGAACTTGCACGTTTCAAATAGCCTTGAAGAAACTCAATCCTTTCATCCGTGAAATATATAAAATCTTTTTAGATTATAATAATGTGTATCTACTCATAAATCTTAATGAAAAATATCTTCAAATTAACAGCATTTTCTATAGATTTCTACATCAAAATATGAATACAAATTAAAAATCCTAGAAGGAAAATATTTTCAAACTTGTACCGCAATTATAGACATTTACTTTATAGTATTACTAACTTTCATAATACATCTCTAAGTTAACAAAAAGAGAGAAAAAACAAAAGCTAAAACAAAAAAGGTAATTTGCTTTAATTAACATCATACAATGTGCATAATACATATGTGCTCATTAGAAACAGATTTCTTTATGCACATGTATCTGTTAAATCAGGCAAATTACATTTCTGCTGTGATTCAGCGATTTTGAATGTATTACCAAACTCTTATGCTTTTTGTTATAAAATTTTCTAAGTTATAAATTCTTTTTACTTCCTTAAATATAAACTGAATACATAATTAACAGTTTCAGTTCCTTAACTATTGTTACTTAATTTAAAATTAATAAACTGGAATTAAAATCGTAAATTTTATCACATGGAAGAATAAACTTTCTCATGAATTTTAGGATATATGGTATTTTAGTATTGACTATAATTTAAAATGCATCTCTTACTATTCTAAAATTTTTGCATATCGGTGAAATTATTGTTTTAGTTTTAATTATAATTATCTTACCTTTCTACCATCCCGGTATTTTACGCAGCTTTCGAAGATAGTCCTGGGGCTTGTCATCATAAGTTTATCCAGAGTCCAAACGTATGTTTTTCCACAAAATATCAAATCATAATAAGTCCATCATGATTGCTGCGACCAAGGCATACATTCATCCTCCCAGCAACTGATCGAATCATTGTTCGAAACATTTAAACAACCCAAACAACGACTTTTAAATGATTACATTTTTTAAGTACTTAAGACGTATTAAATGGTTATAATAAATTTTTATCAGAACTTTACAGACAGTACTATATCATAAATGTTTACAATAAATTTTTATTTTAATCGATAGAACATATTGACCCAAAAGCCTATGTTACAAGAATAATATAGTTTGTGATGGAAATATACCACAGGTCATTATAAAATTACACATAGATTGATTTAAATTGTTAAACTTTGAGAATGATGTTTTATAATAAAAATATGATTTGAAATGTTAAAAAAATATTCCGCCTAGAAATTTAGTTTGTAATATTTAAATTTTTTTAATTTTAGTTATTATCCGAAAAGTTGTCTAGGTCCTAGAACGCTAATCAGAAACATTCCTTTTAACTTAGCGGTGGTGTTAAAGAAAAGTTTAGACACTTCTTCATTTCTGTTTCAGTTTCCCGAATAACTTTCGGGAAATTGCCGTTTCCGTTCAAGAACCGTGACGAAAAACGTCTCCTGTCTCTGGATCTGAGATCTGCCAGGGCATCGCTTCAAGATTTCATCTCAATAAATATTTCAGTGTCGTCCCTTTTTTCTCTCACGTGTAACAGAAAAAAAGACACTGATGCTATGTCAGACACCTCTCCTCTTTGGGATGCCAGTGGAGAAGTCTCTATTACTCGCTCTTGCTCCTCCCGGAGAGTTTTCCCGGAACTGGATGTTGCATTCACTGCCCTCTATCGGAGGTAGGATTTCGCACTTCTCTTAATCTTCAGACGGTCAAGAATATTTTGCTTTTCACAAGGAGGTCCCGAATTCCGAAAATTCCTTGAAGTGTGAGGAGTGGAGATGTTTTGTGGATGTCTGTGCTCTTGTAGCATTACCATCCGATCTGTATGGTCATGTAGTGAACTTGGTTTGGGTGGAAAGATGTGAATGCGTTTCTTTTGGAAAATTTTTATCGGTGCATACAGGGAAGTCGGGGATGGATGCTATGGATACTTTATAACCTTTCTTATGGAAAAACTGACTTAACAGTAGAAACCCATTAACTGAAAAAATTAGGTAGGCTGTGTCGAGGGCACACACCGTAGATTTGAGGTGAATACTCGATCCTCATGTTCGATTGGGAAATAAATGAAGCATACATAGGAAGTTTGAAAGATTGTTTATTGCGAATATTCAACAATGAATTGATAGTTTGGATGATTAAAATGCAATTTGATATCAATACTGAAGGATAATTTTGTTGATTAAAGGCTTTTGATTGTGGCATACTTCGATAGCTTTCGAATGACACCGCTTAACTCTGACTCCACTCATTCCAAAGTTACATTCATCCAGCAACCTGGAATTTCGACATATTGTGGACCCCCTCCTTTCACTCAGTGCACCTGTGCACGCGGTCCGAAAGTCATGTCCGGTACGGACATCCTTTATCTACACGACGGTATATTTATCTTCTGGATGTTCCTTCTGGTTCTAAAATCATGAAAAAACAGTTGTAACGCTTTTTTGTAACACTCAACTTTTCATGCATGCAACCAGTACTGTTCCGTTTTTAAAGACGAATTCACAAAACACATTTTATAGTACAGTCGTTTAAATACTATGCAAGGAATGGAGTGAAAACTTTAATATGTAGCAAGTGAGTGACAAGCGAAACGCCGCCCGCCGAGCAATAAACCTCCGTTACGTGTAGATATTTAAAATTAAAACGAACATCAGTTCCTATTGTCAGACTTGAAACATCAAGCCGTAAATTTTCCCAGAGTTGAATTCCAGTTTTTATCTGTTAATGTGCGCGACTGCGTTTGTGTATCTTAATGTTTTAAATTAAAGGGATTAATAAATAATGTAATTGGATTGAGCAATTCCTATTTCTTCCAATTGGATTTTAGTTCGGAAATAAAAAGTTCTAAACTTTAATAGTGATATATTTTTGTTCTAACAATATGACACTATTCCTCATCTTCAGGAAAACAGGCATTTAGTGTCAAAAGCGCTGCTCTGAAAATTTTCAATTAGTGAGTTTCTTCTTTAAGTCAATGATGTACTTAGAAAATGTTTTTAATCAAATTTTGGTATTATACATATAATTTATTTCGAAAAGGTTATATGCATGTCATGCCTAAAATATTTCCATTTTATTTCAGTGTAATTCAGTTAGTAGTATAATAGTTTCGTTTTAAAAATTCCTCTTTCCCATTCCCTTTGAACCCTCTCATTTGAATATTGTTGTATCAATACTCATTGTAAATACTTTCCAAGTCTCTCCTCAGTTCTATCTTAGACATATCGAGAAGATGTTTTTCTACTGTCCATGACCATTATGTACGGAGCTCAAAGTATAGCCACCTGCTGTAATGAGGAGTGGACCCAAAATTCGGCTCACTACTGCAAATTAAGTTCTTTAATAAATTGATCTAGTTTAAATATAGTCATGTCATGTCTCTAAGTATTGTAAATAGAAATGCAAAATTTAACTTTTTATACAAGCACTCAACCAAGAAGCTTTCGATTAGAATATTATTTTGATGTCTAATTAGACAAACCAAAAATATAATTTTTCAAAGTGAAGCATTTACTACAATATCCCACTTTTAACAATTTTTGAATTTTTTGTTAAAATTTTGGGAACAATTCCAAATTGAAGAGTTCTGCTGCGGTAAAATAAGTAACTCATTTCACAGACTATCTCCTAAAGTAGCAATTACATCACAGCAAATTATGACCAACACTACCGCTTTTGGATCCATATGAAAAGTTACATTTCATATCTTATGCATACCCATTTAAAAAATTGTGACAAATTTATCTACGTGATTTAAACATATTTTCTGAACGACAGTTACTTAGAGGTGACTGTCGTTACCTAGAGGCAAATAAAAAGATAATTTATAAAATCCACTCTAAATTACTGTATCTGGTAATCACTGTTAATCCATTAAATTATTTCTTGAATTTTATTAACAGAAAATATTTCATTTCATTTCAAAATTTAATAGTCACTAATGTGGTAGGTAGTTGAATTAACGTCGCACTGAAGCAACACAGCGGGTTATTGGCGATGGTCTGGGATCAATTCCGAAGGGAAAGATACGGCTACTAATGTATAACGACTAACATCAAAACAAGAATTTTTAAATGTTGTGTAACATGTATCAGTAACACAATAGCAAATAAAGAACTTTGAATACCAATTCCGTGTTCCAAATATTCTCTATAAATAATTTTGAAAGATTTATATATCCTACTAATTGGTATTGATACTCATAAAATTTTATGTTTAGATACCTTAAAAATGACCAAAAGACCGTCATTATCTAAAACCTGCAGAAAATTACTTGAGAAATGATTTTCAAAAAAAAGGATTAGCTTTATTTTCCATATCACCAGATCCATAAGTTTTAGTATGTCTTGCAACTAAGCATGAAAGTAATTGAATGAGAATTAAACTCAGCCAATCACTCAATGAATCATAATCAAAGTTGAAGTAAATTATAATGTCAAATTGTATTGGTGAAATAATGAAAAATCTTATAAAAACTCAAGTAATGTGATTTTTAACCGCACGCGTGAAAAATAACTACAAAACAGGAAATAAACTTGGACATTTCCAGGAAAAAAATCCAAAGCATGACTATCGAAAAGTTCGCCATTTTCCAATTAGGTAACATGACTAATTCGCAGTTGTTGAAAACTTTTTTCAACTTCAAACAGGGGGAAACGAAAAAAATTACAAAAACAGTGCTTTCCCCCCAAAGAACCTTTTTAACCAAACCGAAAATCCACTGGGAGTTTTTCTCTCTAATTCCTCATCTCCTTACCAGAGCAATAAATTAAAATCTTACAATTTCCATGCAAATACATCGGAAACTAATCTTTCTCGGCTATGATAATCAATAGAGCGTTGTACCTCACAGTGATTAAAAGAATTAGAGACGAGCTTTCGCGTTTTTTGCATCTTTTTTCATATCCTAACTCCCGAAGATCTTTAAGAATAGAAAGTATAACGAATTATTTCGCTTCGGTCATGCCCGGAAAAAAGCGGACTCGAAAGAAAAAAATTAAAGGAAAACGAACTAATTTAGGGCTTTCTGTAAGACTTTTATATTTCCCCCTGTCTCCTTTTTTTATCCTGATCCCAAAATGTCGTTAAGTTAGTGTATTCTGCATTGGTCGCCTTATAAATATTTAACATTTTCTGCTCTCATCTAAGCACTTAAGTTCTCTTCTAATTTGCTGGGATCACAGAGCGGGTTCCACGGCCTTTGTTTCCTGCCCTAACCTCGATAAATTAAATCTGCCTTGCAAAGGGGAAAAAAGCAGGAAAAATGTTTGCCTAAAAAAGCGTTTCAAACAAAAACTCTCACAGGTAAAGGAGGTCCTTCATTCGTTTTAAGCATTTCTTGAGCGCTGTATTTTTAAGGTGGAGAGTAAAGTGAAATAGGGTTAATTATTTTTCCTTTCTTCGTGAAGTTAATTACGTTTTTCAGTCCGTGCTCGAAGTTCTGTGCGTTTAGCGAATTTGCAGGAAGTCTTTTTTGCAGGGCCGTTTTTCTGAAAAACATGCTTGAAAGTCGAGGATGGAAAAAATCCGGTTGTTTTCATCGTTTTATTGCACTTTCATACTGTAAAAATGAACTAAACAATACTGTCTCTACCGAGTTTGGTAGTTACATTTTTTTCATACACACTTTATTCATACTCATTTAGAAGTTTTTGTTCGGAGCATGTGTTAAGCATACTTATCTAAATCTTCAAGAGTTATAAAAACTATTACCAGTTCCAAAACTATTTTTTCCCTCGAAAACTTTTTTTCCGTTTCTAAATCAACTTTTCGGAAAGCAACGAAACAAAATTTAATTTTAAAGTTCAGAGTTTTGTAGCATTTCACGCTTAAGTAAAGTATAACATCCAATACACCACAGCAGACTGTTTCAAAGAACTGTTATATCAGAGCAGAAATCTAGTCTGCCATTATAATGTGGCATAATAAGCTAATTTCATGGTGCAGATTCTTTGAATTGAAAACAAATATCCGGAAAAAGCATCCGGACACTGATTGGCTAAAATAAATTCTGACCGCACAATCGGTAAAACATTATTGAGAGTAGCTATGAAAAGTGAGACATGTCGACTAGTAGTCACGTGACTAATCAGTGAAAAAATGGCGTGGTTGACTGATTTGACATTTTATCGCCTCGTTTGACGATATAACATCTTATGATAGGGTCAATGTGTGAATGCGCATTTCTATAGAGTGGCGACGAAAATGCTGAAGCTATCAAAGTCTACTGCTATATGGCATTGACAAATCAGATGATGAATTGATGGGTGGTCGTCTTCTCCCTTTCTGTGGAACAATTAGATGATGAATGATTACTCCCGGCAGACGAGAGTAGTCTAAGGGTCATGTTACTACTAGTTTTGTCACATTATCTTGGGCACATAAAAAGGTTACCATTACTCACTCTACTTTTGTATCTTCTCCATGGGTAGAGAGTTGATTTGGAGTTCTGTACCAGGCATGGACTTAGTCATTTCGTTCCGATAACTGTTATCATAAACGTTAAAACAAACGTGGACGTTCTGAGTAATTCTGTGGTACCCCGCAACACTCCAGTACTAAGGAGAAGGGCCATACGTTATCAGTATCATAACGCAAGGTCCGTTCAGTGGTGGTTTTATGACTCAGAGAGTGCAGATAACGCTCTGGCCTTCTCTGAGTTCATCCTTGAATCAAATAGGAGTCCTTTAGTATGAATACAGACGTCTGTGGCGAGCCTTACCAACGCGTCCTCTCGCCCTGTAGGAATTAATAATAATCCGACTCGTGAGAGAAGGCAGTCGAGTCACAAAGTTTTGGACGAGTCTATTATTTAAATGTGATAGTATGGAACGTAAACAAAGGCTTCTGCCGTCTTTAGCACGGATTCTGATTAACAATTTATCGTTCAGTGACGTAAGCGATAGTAATGATGAGCTGGCATGAGTAAAAACACTCACAGCGATCACCATTCATGCTTTTGGTATAACAGCACTCCTCTCAATGACCTTTCGCACCTATTCAAAAATTGATTGATCCAATGACAACTGTCTTCGCATCGTAGCCGCACTATACCACGTTAAAATAGTAATGGTGCCGCATATTAACCCTTCATGTGGTTTTGACAATGATAAAGAGATCAAAATCTGGTCAGTTTTCTTCTACTGACAAGACATTTCGTCCATAGGGATCTGGTCAGTTTTCTTCTACTGACAAGACATTTCGTCCATAGGGATCTGGTCAGTTTTCTTCTACTGAAGAGATGCCTCATCGCGAAAACCATCAGGAGGGTTCAAAAAGATTCAAGGCATGCTGAATAATATTGCAAAATCAACAGGTAAGAGCTCGCCATTCTAATTCGAAATTCTTCAGGAGTCTGATGACAGAAGGCAATGAGGAATCTAATAGATAGAAATTAGCTCCGAAAAGAAAATGTAAGCGAGCTCGATAAAATAAGTTTGACGTCAAAAGATGAGAAATCGCCTTTGAACAAAGGAATGAAATTTAAGTGAACGTTCAGAAGCTGATTGGAGGAACATCCAAAATAATGCAGAGTGTGATTGCGTCAAAAGGCTCTTCGACTCTAATTGAAATTTAAAAAAAACGACAGATAATTTCAACCTTTAACTCTCCAAGTGTTTCAACGAGATACCTCGTTCAAGATCTGTTCAATTCTGCTAAAGAGGATAGATCTCGTCGTGGCAAAACTGCCGTATTACTCGAAGGGAAATGAAGGTCCGAGTAGGAAAACCAAATTGTCCCTTGCACAGAATTGGTAATAGTAGGGAACAGGTTTTTGAAGAAGGGGTTGGCCATTACAGGGCAGTTTTCAACGCGATGGTACACCACCAGGAGGGTTAAACCTACCGAGATGAAAAGATAAAGCACGTCTTGAATCCTTATATTACTCTTACTCTGAATACTTTCATTGAAGATTGTCTGGTATTCGTTTTATGGTGGAATGTCCAGAACACCCTTACACTTAAGAACATTTAGTAAAGGTAGGTAAGTAGTTGAATTTACTTCGCATTGGCTATTACTTAGTAGAACTGTTTCAGTCACATATCATACACAAGGGGACATAAAGCATACAAATCTGGAAGAAAAGAATCTGATTTCGATAAACTGTATCTCCCTGAAATTTGCCATGTACCTCAATGAAACTTTAAACAGTGTACAACGAATATAAATAACATAAAATCGATCATCACAGAATTCATTCACCAATTTTACCACATAGTTTAAATGTGCTTCATTTGAACTGTGGAGCTGAATAATATTACAAAATCAACAGGTAAGAGCTCACCATTCTAATTCGAAATTATTCAGGAGTCTAATGACATAAGGCAATGAGGAATCTGATAGATAGAATTAGCTCTGAAAATAAAATGTAAGCAAGCGCAATAAAATAAGTTTTACTTCAAATAATGAGGAATCGCCTTTGAACAGAGGATGAAATTTAAGTGAACGTTCAGAAGCTGATTGGAGGAGCATGACTGCTGATGTATGATCTTTTTACCTTTTTGAGTTTCATTGCAAATAAGAAAGAACACCTATAAGAAATATACTATATATTTTTAGGTTTCATTTGGAATTTTGAGATGTGAATATGATGCGATATTCATTATAGATTTAAACAAGATATGAAATGTGAATAACAACACTTTTCCATTTGGTAGATATAAGCAATTTAGAAAGTATAGCGCAGATTCTGTGCGTAGGTATAATAGTAGTAAAAAATTAGGCACGATAATATTTATTACTATAGTAATTTATTCTCTGATACCAATAAATTTTCCTGTATTTTAATGACTTTAAAGACAAACCTCCTTCATGTTCACTACCAATTACGAAATTCAAGAACAGAAAACTTTTTCATCACCAGTGCATACTTACCTATTACTTACTACTCAAAACAGAAGTAGGTACGATCCACAACCCGAACAAGTAACCCATTTTTAGCAACCCGTCCCGTCTCTAATAACTAGTCCAAAGCCCCAGCATTTAATAAGGCAAACTTTTGCTCTATCGTTTCCAGGCAAAGCTTCTGTTCTATCGTATCCCGGTAGAACTTTCCTTCTATCGTATCCAGAAGGTCTATCACATTTGTCGCGTCTGTTAAGAGAACGTAACAAAATGAACCAATGGTGGGATAAACATAAACGTCAGTGTCGAGCCTTACCATTGTATCCCACAACCTTGTCAAAATTAACTACCATGTCGAAATAGGACTGGTACCACATGCTAACAAAACCTGATTCAATGTATGCCGAAAACAATACCAGTGTTATTGCGGCCAAAAGCGGACCGATCTCTAGAAATTTCAATAAACGTGATAGTTAAATTCAACCTTTGGAGCTATCCAGATGTAAATATAAAGTCATCTTAAGTTCTCATATTTATCATTAAAATCTTTTACTGAGGAATATATACTTAAGACTATTGTTACGTAAATTATTTCAGTATCGTTTGTGAATGCATAACACCAAAATAAAGTATGATTATGTTCTAGTACTAAGGTAATTTATTCTCAGATACCAATAAACCACCCCTATTTTAATTGCTTTCAAGACAAACTCTCCTCATGTCTACTACCAATTACGAAATTCACGAACACTAAACTTTCTCATGGCCAACACACACTTTTCTATCACATACTACTCAAAAAAGAAGCAGGTACGATCCAAAACACGAACGCGTAACCCACTTTCAGCAGCCCGTTCCGTCGCTAATAACTGGTCTAAAGCCCGAGCATTTAATAATGGGTGTACCAGGCAGAACTCCTGCTCTATCGTATCCAGCGAAGCGTCGGAAGTCTATCACATTTGTCCCGTCAGCCAAGTGAATGGAACGGAGTGAACCCAGCTGTCGCTTGTCCGAAAGAAATTGGATCCGCTCAGCTGAGAACTACCCCATGTCCAAATCTTTAAAAAAAGAAGTAGTAGACATAGGAAAAATTCTTCCTGACATTCCGCCCTTTTTTTTATCTTTCTCTGCCTTCCAATTGTTCTGTTTTTAAAAGTTCCCAATCCTTTAGGCGTTTCTACCAAGATTACGATTGTCCTCCGATGGCGATTGAATATCGATGCTGAGTTGCTCGCCGAAGCATCGATTTTAGTTTTCTTAGCTCCAGAGGTCTTGTTGCGAGAGGATTTTGGTTTGATGAATAGAGTTCCGATAGTGGAGCGAAGTTTCAATAGAAAAAGGGTTGGGACTTTTTTTTTTACTTAGGTAAAGTTTCTGTACAAACTACAGGCGATCCGATATGTAGAAAGTTCTTTTGCGCAAATGTACAACTTCGGAAACAAAAGGGAAACAAAAAAAAAAAGACGATTTAAGAATGATTCAATTTCGATTAATGTAAACGATCTTATGTATGGCATGCTTATGTGTGGTAATTATTATAATGACTTAACGAGCAGTAGGACGAATTTCCACTTGAAATTCTTTCTCAATGCATGAAGAAAGGAAGAACACATTTTAGGGTGAATTATTAATCGATTAGATTAAACAGATAATTTAACAATTATTCAGTTGCTTATGTAAACAGCGATACATCTGATTATGTATGGCAATTATAATGACTTAAAGAAGAGTAGGATACGATTTTTAAAAAATCGTTTCTCAATGCATGAAGAAATGAAGAATACATTTTAGTGCAATATTAATCGATTCTTTTCTTAGCTCCTGAGGTCTTGTTACGAGGATTTTGGTTTCATGAAGAGTCCTGATAGTTGAAGCCGCGTTTCAATTGAAAAAGGGGTAGGTGCCTTTATTTTTTCAGGTATAATCATATAAGTAAAAAAAATTCCAAAAAATCAAAATAATCATATATCTTGTGAGCGTAATAAGGAATTATGATACATTAAACATGTAGTCTTGTGGTTAACGAGTTTTAAATCAACATAAATGTACGAATGTGATATTTGTTGGGTAAATATTTCTGATAGTATTGGTGTGTATTTATGTATTACACATGTATTATATATATAATACATTTGCTCCTGCAGGTCATCTAATGGCTATTATTGATTTTTTTGAATGATGTTGAGAGATGAAGTTTCTGGGAAAATTGTACAGTACTTCATTAACATTTAAGCTTCCCAATGTCTTCAAATTCTGCGTTTAAATTTTTAAAGTATACTGTTTATTAACAAATTATTAGAGTTCATAAGTTGATTCAGTTCACAAGAATACACTGAGAAGAGCCCGCATGCTTAATTAGAAAAAGATGTTCACGCAAGCAATTGTGACCATTCAGGAGACAAAAAGTTTGCATAGAACCTTTAATATGGCGTGTCGCTTTGTGGTCATGTTTTGCTACAAGAACGCTGATTAGACTGGAAAATATGGCTTTACGTATACATACATTATACCAGGAGTGACTCTGTTTCTATATTTCTATAAAAGGATAGATCAGTTTGATGGTCAACCCTGTGAATTTATTCAGAAGTAAAGAAAATTATAGAGATAATCCTCTCTCTTGTTAACAAAGTGGACCCTAAAGGGTGCAGTGTACTAGTACCTCGTGGAAGGGTCTGTCCACTTGGGAAGTCCAGGTTAATTTATGGTTTCCATCTCAAGGTCATGACTGTGAAGGAAGTCAAATAGTTGTCCTATGAATTTTACGCCACACCTTATGTTTAAAGATAAATTTCCTCCACTTCAGGTCCAGATGAACTGAAGCATGCCTGATGTGAATGAATTGTGTAATTTCATATTGTGTTATGTAGTGGAGAGAAGTGCCTTCCGGTCCACATGCACAGAAGAGTGTACCCTTCAGTCCAAATCTACTGAGGAAGGCCAAATAGGTTCATAACCTGCGAAAAATGCGGGGACCTCTATAATTGTCTGGTTATTCAATGAAACTTGTGATATAGATTAAAGTATAGTAGGTGAAAAAACCTGATATAAAGTACTGCCCGATCTAAATGGTAAAAGGCGATGCTTTTACCACCTTAAGGGTAAAACTATGTTAGATTTCCTTCGAAGTTGTTTTTATAATACCTGTAAAATAAATTCAACTAAATAAAGCAAAATCCAAGCAAATTTACCATAAACAATTGTATCTTATTTGTCTTGTAGTTTGGTAGGTAGTTAATTAACGTCACACTGGAGCTACACAACTGACTATTATATCTTATTTGAATTTTAATAGAGAGATTTTAGTGTTATAAAACTGTACCTCGGAAGAAAAAGGGCCAATATCCAAATTCGCTGATTTTGAGTTACCTCCGCAAATCACATCAATGTAATGAAAGCTATCACAGAAAAAGTTCCAATGCATTATGAATGAACCAAAACATTGGAAAGTATTGCTTGTGTGCTGTATTCAAAATTAATGAAATAAGAAGTACTAAATTAGCTGCTACCAAACTTGCAAAATGGACATTCACCCTTTTTCTTCAAAGGTACAGAAATATTCCCCCGTTTTTCCCTCAATAACACCGGACAATGCAGAATCATGCACCTGTTCCAAACAATGTAAATATTTACTACCAATGATAAAAATATGAGGGAATCGTGACAGAGGATAAACGTAAAAACAAGATGATGCCAACATGCAACGTCCTGTTCTTCCAACCATAGGAATCATCCAACCCTGAACAGAAAAAAAATCCGAGCAAAACAGAAGAAAAACACGGCCAAGGAAAACAATCGAGACTGAGAAGATGTATCTTCATCTTCCGCTTCACCTCGGGGATAATAAGAGGGTGCTCGCAAGAACCCTCCAGCATGTCATTTCGCTCTCCCCTACACAGAATCCATTCAGATGCACCCGCCCCATCTTTCCAGGAGCTGTTACGAGGCCCCTGCGACCTTGGTGATCGATACGCCAATCGAAGTCTGTCCGTTCACCTGTAAGGTAAGCTGAAAGGATATTTCAGAATTGAAAAGGATCTGTGATTAACCTTCAACAATTTGTTGCCGAATGATGATGTAGGTATGCGTAGATCTGTGTTGACAGAAGGAGTAACTGATGGGCCAGAGAAGAATCGAGTGCATTCAAATGGCATGGAGGAATCTTCCAAACAGCAAGGAAACTTCTAAATTCCTTAGATATGTTAGAAGTCGGTCTTAGATAAGTTGCGGATTTTATTCAAATTTGTTTTATTGACAAAAAAGGCTTGGGTTTAACCTTAATAGGATTAAGCTAATGAGAGCGACTAAAATAAAAAATATTAAGAACCATAATTTTATTAACCCTCCAATTGGTTTCGATGCTTGTCTGTAGCAGTCTGACCAATTTTGCTGAGGACGAGATATCTCGTCATCAAGAATGCCTATTGAATTCTGAATGCTGAAAATATAGTCGTTCTTGAATGATGAGTTGATAAAGATCTGGTTAGTTTTCTTCTAATGACGAGATATCTCGTCCATCAAGATCTGGTCAGTTTTGCTAATGACAAGGTATCTAGGCAAGATAAACCACAAGGAGTGTATTACTTAAAAGTCATTAGTAGTATCATCATCTATATTATTTCTATAGTATAGATCCCATTTACGCCTCTTACACACGACGAATCTTAACAAGTGAGGTATCAAAAGAAAGAATTTCCCGGAGCACTGACGAATCCGTTCTATTTCTCCAAGGTGTGCAGAGTGGGAGGCTAAAAACAATTCGAAATCCCAATAGGAATAACATTGAGTGTAAAACGATTGCGGTAGACAACTCAGTTTGTTTTACCAGTATTGATGGAAAACAACTTTTCCAATAAAATTGTTTTACCAGTATTACTCGGAAAACCAGTTTGTTTTACCAGTATTGATGGAAAAATAACTTTTCCAATAAAATTGTTTTACCAGTATTACTCAGAAAACCAGTTTGTTTTACCAGTATTGATGGAAAAATAACTTTTCCAATAAAATTGTTTTACCAGTATTACTCGAAAAACAATTTTTTTCATCATCTATATTATTTCTATAGTATAGATCCCTTTTACGCACTTACACGCGACGAATTATTTATTTATGTATTGAACTGGTTTGTCATTTCTTTCCAAAATATCATAATTTATGAATATGTGATTTGATTATATAAGGTTATTAAACGACGCATATTCCACGCGAGGCTAAGATTTAAAATGAGAGAAAATATACTTAACAATTTTTGTGAATTCTAGAGATTTAAGATTACTTTATTAGGCCTTTTGTCGGAAGAATGACGTGCTTTACACAAATGGTTGGAACAACGCTAGCAGTGATCTCAAGGAGGAAGTGTTGTAAATAGTGATTGAATAGACATTTTGATATGTTGGATATAAAAAAATTCGCTTACAACCGTTACCCTTACAAAGGATGGGGGTTTGAGGGGGAATTGGTTAATGCGAGAATTCTCGCAAGGGCACGCTAGTTACTTCCTAATTACAAATGAAGCTTCGCTTGGTCGCTCTCCGTAGTATTATAGGCATACTCAAGAGTAATTTTAGGGAGGGCGTCTGTGAATATTCATCTTCTAGATATATTTAGAAAATCATGTTAATTTATACAGAAACATGTATGAATTTTTAGAGAGCACATGGTAAAATATGCTATCTATGAAACAAAAACTTATATTCCGAAACAGAAACTATCTATACAAAGATCTATTTGGATCGCTGGTAGAAAGACAAAAAATCAAAGACACAGAGGCTTGGGATAGTTTGTCTTCAACGAAAATATAGCGTATATTTTAACCTTTCATGGCCGGTGAGATTTCAAGCTTCCTATCTTCTAGAAATGGTTAAGGTTAGATACATAAATATACTTTGCATATTAAGGTACATAAATATTCTTTCCTTTGATATTATGATGTCTATGATGGCTTTAGATGGGAGGTGGAAGATGAATAGTTGCATTACCCCCTAAAAATATCAAAATTTTAACTTTTTGTTGTGTGCAAAACATTTATACAAACCGATAGATCTTCGCCCATATTGTTTTAAAAGAATAACACTTTCTAAGCTTAGTGCCAAAGGTTAAAGCGTGTCCATGATTGTATATTATCTATAATTCTGCATGAATATATTTTGCCCACAACGAAAACTTAGATTTTAATATTTTTTAAGGGATAGTGGGACCATTTATTTCCCACTTATATTCCCCATCAGATCTAACTTAAACTGCCTTCCCATTCTCTGTAAGGCTAACTTAAAAGTGAAACTAGCTCTCTCAAAACCGACACCGAAAAGAACTTAACGGCTGTGAAAGGAAATTAAATCAACGAGTCTGTACGGTGCCGCAAAATCAGGTCCTCAGACACCTGGCACCCCTGTTTACCACCCTCTTCTATATTTCGATCAATAGGTTCCAAATTGTCTTCGCGACATCATTCTTCAATGTCTTTCCGGAAACCCAGAGGGGATTAACTCCTCCCCCTTAGACCATCCTTTCCCTTCCTTTCTTCTGATGCACTTCAAAAAGAGCAAAAGAAGTTCTCCCCACTTTCCTTTTTCCCTGTCTGAAAAATCTCTCGTTTATTACCAAGTTATCAATGGTTTCCTAATTTCTCAAGTTGTCTTCTCCCTCCCCTCCAATCTAATTTACGCCGGCGATGATTCAACGACGAAAGTTCCTATTTCCGCATTTGAAAATTTTGACGTCATGCTAGTGTTTTTAAGGGAAAGCTGAAATTGGATTGAGTTTTTTGTGAGTGAATTACTGACTTCTTGCTCGGTAAAATATCGTAGTTTTCTGAACACACGATTCGTACCCTGTAAGATCAAACTCAGGAACTTTTCTCCACAAAATCCATGTTAATTAATATATTTATATTTGAATTATTATCCATTCAATTACAATCAAATAACGGCCTGAAGCTTTCCACACATATTTGGTTTGATCAGTCTAGATTATTTCACTTCAGTGTCGAAGTATTTGTAAAAAGTTAGAGATATCCAATTTTGTTTATAGGTATCTATTTAATTTTGTGTATAGATGGACTATATAAAGATAATTGAATATAAAATCCCTGTCCCGTGAAAATACATAGGGTTTTTTATTGAATTTCAAATATATAAATGCAAACAGAAAAATATACGGTTTTACAACACAGGAAATTAGAAACAAAAGCACTATCCACTAGATTCAAAAACATACTGCATCATCCCATGTCTAGTAAATGTAACACATTCTTAATTATTTTTGTTCTTGTCTCAGTGCTAAAATTGAGGTATCTGATGTGCCTACAAAGTTTGAAAATTATATTGTGGGATCCAAGTGTTCACTGCAAGGGCAAATGTGTATTTCGTTATGGGTGCTGGCTTTATTCGTTCTATTTGTTCCGTGTGATGTGATAATTTGGTTTACTAGAAAAGTAGGGGATAGTTAATTTTTGATTGATCTATAATTCCATATACCATTATCCACGCTTCGTAAAATTACTAATACAGGATAGATTAATAAGTTCGATTGATTGTAACATTAAAGAGATAAGCTTCCCTCGTTCGCGCGAGGGGTCTCTCTCTCTCTCTCTCTCTCACTCTTCAATACAGATCGCTAGACTACCTAAGGGTACAGAAGTATTGACACAAGAGCAAGGTTCATGCAGTAGTCCATCTCCTTAGTATAAGCTTCAGGAATGCATTCACTTTCATTCATTTCTGTAAGGTGACGAAATTTTAAGGCCAACAAATGAATTAAATAAAATTAAACTGATAAATTCTTGAAGCTATTTATATTTATAAGTTAGTAATGTACAAAAAAATTCTTTAGTGTTTTATTCAGGTGAAAATATAAAACTTGATTTGTATCGAATCATTCTTGCACAGTCAATTCACAGCCTTATCCTGGTGACCAGATAGATGTCTCAGTGTGTTTAATCACTGCAAGGTTTGCTCACACAGGGAGTTGTAGGCGGTGCAGGTTCGATTTATACCAAGGTGTATTTCTCTCTTCTGTGTCAGTAAAACTAGCATTGTGAGTGTATGTCAATTTACTTGAAGTTGTTTGGGGCAGTTTAACCAAATAAAACCCATAACCTAACCAACCAATTAATTTCCAGATACATGGTGTGCTCTTATAGATGCAAAATAAATATTCCTTGAGCTATTCTTACTCCAAGCAATGTACCAAAAGAATGTAAAGCCGTAGAGTGGTCTTTAAATGTTGCAGAAATTTTACACCATTTAAAGACCACGATTCAATTCCTTTACGGTCTCCAATTTAAAGGTCAATCTTAAAAGACCTCAAAACTTCCAAATTCTGTTGTGCTGCAGGAAACTAAAATACCCATCCTGTAGCTGCACACGAGAATAATACGATCCCAATTGGCCTCCTTTCAACCACTTCTCTCCTACAATGAAGCCTTGGAGCCAATTTACTTGACGTTGTTTGGTGAAGATTGGCCAAATAAACCCATAACCTACCCAACTGATTGCGATATACGAGGTGTGCCCTTAAAAATGCAAAATAAATATTCCTTGAGCTACTCAAGCAAATCTCACTCCAAAGAATGTAATAAAAGTTCCCTTGCAGAAATCTTTCATTATTTAAAGATACTTCCATTCCTTCACATTCCCCAACTTAAAGCTCAACCTTATAACTCCTCGAAACTTCCAAAGTCTGATCTGCCGCAGGAAACTGAACTATCCATCGAGTCTGTATATTAACACAAACTTAAAACGATCGTAATTGGCCCCTTTTCAACAGCTTTAACCCTTATAATAAAACCTTGGAGTCAATTTACTTGATATTGTTCAATGCAGCTTGGCAAAATAAAAGACATAACCTAACCAACCAACTTATTTCCAGATACGCAGTGTGCCCTTATAAATGCATAGAAAATAGAAATGTTCCTTGGGTTACTTACTCTTAAGCTAATCTCACTCCAAAGAATTTACCAAAACTACCTTGCAGAAATATTGCACTGCTTAAAGACCATGCTTCTATTCCTTCACGTTCCCAACTTAAAAAGATCAACCTTAAAAGTCCTTGAAAGTTCCAAAGTCTTGTGCCGCAGGAAACTGAAATACCCATTCTATAGACTGTTAACACGAGCTTAATACGATCACAGTTACGATCACAGTCCCCGTTTCAACAGCTTCTCTCTTACAATGAAGCCTTGGAGCCAATTTACTTGACATTGTTTGGTGTAGTTTGGTTAAACAGAACTCATAATCTAACCAAACGATTGCCAGATACTCGATGTGTCCTTATAAAAGCAAAATAAATGTTCCTTGGGCTAATTACTTAAGCTAATCTCACTCCAAAGAGTTTACCAAATCCCCTTGCAGAAATATTGCACTATTTAAGGACACGCTTCCATTTCTTCCCATTAACCAACTTAAAGCTCCACCTTAAAAAGTTTTCGAAACTTCCAAAGTTTGTTGTGTCTTCGGAAACTGAAATACCCATCCGATAGCCGTATATTTACACAAGCGTAATACGATCACAAGTTGGCTCACTTTTAACCGCTTACTCCTTGTAATAAGCCTTGGAGTCCATTTAATTGACGTTGTGGTGCAGCTTGATCAAACCAACTAATTGATTGCTAGACACGCGATGTGTCCTTATGAAAGCAAAATAAATGTTCCTTAGGCAATTTACTTAAGCTAATCTCACTTCAAAAGAATATACCAAAAAGCCTCTTGCAGAAATCTTGCACTATTGAAAGACATGCTTCCGTTCCTTCCCGTTAACCAACTTAAAGTTCTACCTTAAAAGTCCTCGAAACTTCCAAATTCAGTTGTGCCTCAGGACACTGAAGTACTGCAAACTGTATATTTATAAAAGCCTAGTACGATCACAATTGGCCCCCTGTCAACCGCTTCTTTCTTATAATGAAGCCTTGGAGCCAACTTACTTGACGTTGTTTGGTGAAGATTGGCCAAATAAACCTATAACTTACTCAATTAACTGATTGCTAGATACACGGCGTGCCCTTATAAATGAATATTAAATGTTCTTTGAGCCACTTAAGCTAATCTCACTCTAAAGAGTTTACCGAGCCCCTTGTAGAAATCTTGCGCTATTTAAAGACACTTCCATTCCTTCACGTTCCCCAACTTAAAGCTCAACCTTAAAAGCCCTCGAAACTTCCAAAGTCTGTTGCGCCCCCGGAAACTGAAATACCGTCGGTAGCCGTATATTAACACAAGCGTAATACGATCGCAATTGGCCCCCTTTCAACCGCTTCTCCCTTATAATGAAGCCTTGGCCTCGGCCCTTCTCCCTCAAAATCAATAGCACCTAAATTGGGTAAGCCAAACTCTCGGAAGTTAGCTTTCACAACTTTTATTCCTTGAGCTCTTCTGCCCAATATATCCTTGGGTCCCTAATCCTAGGGGAGAGGAGGACTGGGAAGAGACGAGGGGCAACCCTCTTCGCCAGAGAGGGTGTGGGGAAGGAGGCACTGGTATCTTAACAACTTTCTTATTCTTAGTTTTTTAGTCTGAAGACGTCTGTAAGACTTTCTTAAATAACTTGCTGTAGTCCATGTTCTTCATTCGCCAAGACAGCAAGTCACATCGGTTGTGCAATGTACAGATGTTTGGAAGACGTCCTTAAGCGCGTATGAACAGAAGTTCATGGTTTCTTATTCAAAACTGGAAATAGCATTGTTAAGGACGACTTATCCGCGACACTCAAAGTGTGGCTGAGCAGCTACGATTTGTTAAACTGCTGTCCCCAGTTTTTGTATGCTGGTTATGGAACCCAGGTGCGAGGTAGTATTAACAATCACATAACAAAAATTTTGAATGTCTTAACGTACTTGATACTTAATCAGGGTTCATCATAAATTCTAAAATTAGCTGAGGGCAATTTATTCATTTTCTCTCTCCCCCAGATATACGAGTTCATTATTTTCCCTTATATGAGTTTTACCACAATTAATCCTTCAAGTGGTATTGACGTGATATCTCCTCCATCAAGATCTAGCCCATTTTTTAATGACGAGATGTCTTGTCTTCAAAATATTGCCGATCATTTTTATGATGACGAGATCAAGATTAGGTCAGTTTTCTTCTAGTGACGAGATATCTCGTCCTTCAAGATCTGGTAAGTTTTGCTAATGACGAGATACCCATCGAGACAACCACCAACATGGTTCAGATACTTATTGCTGAGACATTTTTAGTAATGCAAAATGTATTATTTTGATATTTTAAAATTTGTCAGATTTGGAGACACATTAAGACTGACTATCAAATTATTCGCAAGATGACACATGTAATATGCCGTATAAAATTAACAGTATATCCTTTGATTATGTATTTGTATTATGATTACCAAGGCACACATAATCTAAGCGCTGTAAGGCGTTTTCATTCAGTATGCTTTCAATTTCCATCAATTTAAGTGCAATATATTTGTCTTTCCAAAATATTTACAGTTACTAAGATTTTCGTTCAATTACTTCTCGTAAACTCTATCATGGTACGGTTTGCAAAGCTACACTTCTAAAATGGACTCTATTTCAGATCTTTTACTTAAATTAAATTAGAAAAGTCAAATTAAATTCCTTTGGAGAGAAATGGAATTAACAAGAATTATGTTCATTTGCAATTTACACAAATGTTTGGTTGAATTGGAAGCTTCGTGATACTTAGAAAAATAATAGTATTTGTCTGTATTAGGGTTTAGCCTCCAAATGGTTTCGACAAGATATATCGTCCATCAAGATTTGATCAATTTCGCTAATGACGAAATATCTCGTTATCGATGTACTATCGATTTTTTTTATGATGACGAGATCAAGATCTGGTGTTTTCTTCTTATGACGCGATATCATGTTCATCCAAGAGCTGCTCAGTTCTGCTAATGACGAGATACCTCGTCAAGACAACACCAAGAGAGTTAAGACCGGTATTGAGCCGCGGTAACCCGGTTGGAAGAGTAACGGACTAGCAACCGGAGGGTTGCGAGTTCGAATCCAACCAAAGACCGTCGTGTACAAAGGGGGTTGCTGCACGTTAAACCTATAGTGACCTCAAATGTCCTCACGTTGGCATTGTGTGGAAGTTTGAAGAGTGGGGTGCCAGCTCATGTATGACCTCGTCATCGGACCGTGGTTCAAAATTACGTGGTGTCCTCGGATCTATCCATTGGGATGGATCCCGGACCATCGTCAATGGCAGGTTGTGTTGCTCCAGTGCGACGTTAATTAACTACCTACCTACCGGTAATGAATGAAGGATTTTTTGTATCAGATTTGGAGATTCGGTGCCGGTTTTCTTAGCATATTTTATAAAAATCTTCCTTTAATTTTTTTAAGGTCATATTTCAGGAATCAATTCATACTACTGTAGAAATTGTATAGGATATGTACCAATGGTGACTTTTCAATATTCAAATGTTGCCCTTTGATCAATATGTTTAGGGCCCTTTGTTTAATTCCTCATTTCGGTATCTTATTAGAGTAAAAACTTGTTCATTCTCTATTTCAGACTAATTTTTAGCTGCATATAAATTGCACAGAAAAGTTTTGCAAGTAATTACAAGTCATCAAAATATTTCGTTTTATTGACGTCTACAGCAGCAATTACTGTCATTTCGAAGATGCGTTCCAGAACAGCTCCTTAAGGAAAGAACTAAAATTCGAGACCAGAATTGAGAATTGCAATTGGTAATTTACCAGTAATGAGACTCGATAACTTGCCAACACTAGGTGTATATTAAGATAAAAATTTAGTCCAAATTAAGAACATTTTTGAAGAATTGAAACTTATTTTGTGCAATGCAAAAAAAATCACATCTTTTACGAAACCTTTAGTGCTTCCCAAGTGATTATGCAGCTTCAAGTTAAAAATGTTGGAAACCATTATTAAAAAGATTTAGTACGCTAAAGAAGCTTGGTGAACTCATTTGGTGTCGATCCGAGAACTACACATTCAGCAATAAACTCCCGTTTGAAATGGAACCCAGCACCTTAATGACGCTGGACAAAATGACAAATCTATTCCCCGACAAAGCCGCCTCGACAGTGAAAAGGACAAATGCAATCCCAACAAACAAAAACAAAGAACTTTGGCTAAACCTTGATTGCAGCTAAACGAAGAGAGAAAAATTACCGTTTTTTCGCCTTCCCGTGTCCCTTTGATGGAAACCAAGCATTTGGCGATCGTTATCTCTGACAAAGCAACGTTAATGAACGGCAGCTACCAACTGATATCAAAAGGCGAAGCCCCTTTGACTTGCTCCAAATAAAGGATGCAACAATGACTGGCTTCGGGATGAAGCAGTGCTGGGTGGAAAATTAGCATAAAAGGCACATCCCAAGTGAGCTCATATTGATTATTGCTTCTAATCAGTTTACTGGGTGGAAGATACGTGACTTATTAATTAACGACTTATGTAATTGAATTCCGTTTTCATACAAATAAACCGGTGTTGATTCTGGACCCGCGTGGTCCGATAATTTGTGGACCTCAGCAGTACTGTGTGGGTGTAACATCAAAGATCAAAGCCTGGTACCGTCGGAATGGAATGAAAACAATCATATTGATATCAAGTATGGACCGCTCGCCATTTGTAGAGTATTTGAATCTGACTGGAATATTGTGGAATTTAATACGCGTATGCTTTTATTCGTTAGATGCATGATATGCAACATGATAAATTTAAGTTATGGAGGTCGAGGCTTTATAAATGGTAAAAAGATACATTGAAAATAGTCTAATAAATTGTTTGCATTACTATATTTTTAAGGGATTAACAGTATTTTAGTAAGTTATTAACCCTCCTAGAGGTTAACTTTACGAGGTATCTCGTCACTAGCAAAACCATTAGCGGTCTGGATGGACGAGATATCTCGTCATTAAAAGAAAACTGACCAGATCATGTTAGTGTCATCATCAAAATATCGGCATTATCTTGATGACGATACATCCCGCACATTAGTAAAATTAGTCAGATCTTGATGGATTAGATAGTATTTCATCGTAATGTATCTTCGTGTAAATTTATTTTGTCAAAACATTTATTAGTAGACCTGTAATAATACTTTAGGAACGCCTGTCATCGGCGTAATAAAGTGTTGTGTGTGCTAAAAGATACCTATTGACAATACTATATGATGCGTATAATTGTACATTCAAATTTATTTTTCATTAAAATCTAACTCAATTAAATGAAATTTTAGGTTTTACTAAAATCTATGAAATTAAAAAAAAATATGCAGTGTTTTGATACTTATTTGTTACCGTATGATGTATAATTGCCCCTGCACTTCCAGTTCTGTTGCATATTTTGACTGTAGTTTGCTTTGTATGTGCTCATGTAAAGCTATCTGATTGATTTATATTTTCCGTCTGACATGAATGGGTCCTTTAAATTTGATCCTATACATGGTCTCTACTAAAACTCCAACGATCAAAAAATGGCCAGATTTGTAGCTCTTGAATGTTATGAACTATAAATGTTAATATAATGATTTGAATTTTGTTTGATAGGAAGTATATGTCCATATCTAAAATGTGATTAGTAGGTATGTGCAGCGGTGAGGAAAAGGGGTAGAGCTTGCGAGTGAACACTGAAAATGGTGATGGTGGGCAGCGTTTGGGCAGTGTAACTTTAGTTTAAAAAGAGACAGAACATAGGAATTGATATCGATCTGTAGAAAATAACATTGCACAAGTCCATGACATGGGTAGAGCGCATCTGCTATTGAGCATAAGATCTGGGAGCCATCTCTGTACAGTCCGACTTAGCCACCCGTTCACCTTCCTATGTTAGCTGGGTAAAGCAGCACAGCCTTCATTCCTTGAGTGGCCTACTAGGAGTATATATTCTCAACGTACTTTGCCTGTGCTACCCGTTTCACCCTCTCGCCACGATGAGGCCATAGGATAGGATTTTAAGAGGGTGAAAATAACGTGGTCTAATTCTATTTAGAAACTATAACAGATTAAATAAAATTTGTAGTCATAAACCAACAAGTCTACTGAGTTTAAACCAATTTTCATAATGTCGAAAATATTCAGAAGGATATATGAACAGAAATGTATGTCATTTATAGAAAAATTCGAAAAGAATCAGAAAAGTTGAAATCGACGAATTCCGAACGATGCAGATTGTTATAGAGAGTAAGAAAGCCGATCGCGTCAACGCCGGCACGATTTCTTCAAGTGCGCCCCCGCCTAAACTGATGGATATTGACTTGGAATGCGATTACTTTGAAACATTAAACTACAAAATGAGAAGAAACGGCAATATTATTATGTTTGTAATGCATCCTTCAACTTCTGCAAGGTCGTCACCAGTTAAACATATGGTGGTGGTGTGGCTATTCACAGAAACATAGAAAGCATCACAGACTGTCGATCTCAAACGGTCAACAATAGGATGAGGATTGAAGATGATTATGTCGGTGATATGTGTCGAGTTGATGTGATGGTGGGCGATGAATCTCGTTTCATGATTCTGTCTATATTCATCCCAATATATCAGAAACTTTGACGTGTTTTTCTTTCAAATGTAAATAGTCAGATTCTATCGCGAAAATTGTACCCAATATGATTCTAGATACCAATGAACCCATATTGTTTACCAGTTATTTTCAATGTCCATGTTACTTAAAACAAATCGTTTATAGATGTGAATTCAACTTGAAGCACATTTCTACATCTCGCATTATTCTAGGCAACATTTGTAAGAAACATCTATCTACATTCTATGCCATATATCTTACTTCTTCCACATCATCGGCCTTTGATAAATAACATTATACTTCACTTATAACCACAAAGACTTTATTCATTTACATCTTACCCTTTCTTTGATAACACAAAGGCGAATTCGCGCCTTTAGCCATTATTGTTATGTCCCTGTACACAACCCAAACCATTTTTTGTAATAGTTAGAAACATCTATTACAAAAATATTAACATTAAAGCATAATCCAGGCAATTTTCAATTTTCTGTTAAGATTCCAGGAGATTGATCTTTCTATAATGCATTTTATGTCAGAACAATCTGAGAATAATTTAAGCAATTTGTCAATTAATATAATAATTTCACTAACCGCGTATTGAAAAAATCAGAAATTTAAACACATTTCTTAAACTCTCACAGTATATATTATGTTTCATTATATTCCTTAATTTCGCTAGCAAATAATATATACAAAAATCTATCTCTATTACTTAATAGCTAAAATATAGTTAATGTAGAACAAAATTAATTTTAAATTAATCGAAACTACAACTTTTCAGACCTATTTATGATTTAATTCAAGCAATATTCAAAACAGTTTAAATTAAACTTAATGTCTAAAACTTGAAACCAAATTTAATTTAAGAGGAAACCTTTTTCTGTACATTACTTTGACATATGATGCATAATAAACCGAAAACAGGTATTCCATAAATTTTGTTTTATATTCATTTATTTCTATAGCAGAATTTTTATTCATTATAATATGATCCTATTGTACCGAATCGCATTATATATCTATCAAATAAGTGTCATTTTAAACCGTCTTTTAAAAAACTGTTTCGTTACAGATTTCCCTTCGAAATGTAATCAGTTTTTACCCCGCGTATTTAGATTCAGAACACGGGTATTAACTTCGCAGAATAATCACACGCATTCCCCTCCTCGTACATATTTGAATCCGGAACTAAAGTCGTCTCTCCGACTGACTACAAAGAGCCTGTCAAACATAATCCCATTCAAAGCAACAAAACAGAAAACGCTCCCTTAAGTCTCCTTCCCCCGAAGTCTCCAGCAGTGGCATTTCGATTAAAAAGCCGTAACGCAACTTGGTGGCTTTGGCAACCATCGGAACGTATCACTTCGATGCCGTAACGCGTAATAATATGCTAATCCGCGCGCCGCCACTGTTTCTTTGTGGCCTGATCGAGCGTGCCGCCTTCCGTACTGCCGGGAATGGATACTTATAAGATGTCTTGCCCTAATCCCATTAGCCGACGATAATGATACTATGGGACCAGCAAGTGCCTCCAAGAAAATGGATGGATATGGGAATTGCATGAAAGGGGTTGTGGTGTCGGTGGGGAAGGGATGGGGCTTAAAAATAAAATGGTGGGGAAGGCGATTGAAGTGATGTGGAACTTGTCTTGTTGGAGTTTCAAAAGTTTGTACACGTGAAACGACCAGTTTCATGGGTAATTGTCACCTTTTATTTAGCCCTGTCAGGAGATCACCAATCACGATATTTCCGAGAAGTGTAGTCAAGCTTTTACGTCACAACACGACTGCATAACCAAATATATTGGATGAAAGAGAATCCATGGATTCTTCAATCTTTATTAAGATTCCGTTGGTTCTTTCCTTAGAACAGAATCTCTTAGAAAGATTCTGTAGATACTTTCCTCAAAATAGAATTCTTTAGTAAGATTATTTTGCTCCGTTTTTTAGAACATAATCCTATGGAAATATTTCATTTCTCCTTTCTTTATAATAGAATTCTTTGAAATATTCTATTGCGTCTTTCCTTAAAAACATAATCCTTTTGAAAGATTATATTAGTCAAGAAAGTGAAAACATGGGGATAGGTAGGTAGGTATTTTGATTAACGTTGCACTGGAGCACCACAACGGGCTATTGGCAATGGTCCGGGATCAGTCCCCAGTGGAAAGATCCGAGAACAATACCACGTAATTTTGAACCACGGTCAGATGGCGAGGCAACACCTAAGCTGACACCCCACTCTCCAAACTTTCCCACCACGCCAACATGAGGACAGTTGAGGCCACGATAGATTTAACGTGTACCAGGCCCCTTTGGACAAGACAGTATTTGGTTGGATTCAAACTCGAAACCCTCCGTGTGCTAATCCGTAATTCTTCCAACCGGGCTATCTCAACCCCCAAAGCAAGGGATAGAATTGGATGGATGGATATGGGAATGGGAATACCATGGCTTTTACAAAGGCCTTTCTTCAGCCTTTAAGAAGATTCTGTTGGTCCTTTCTTTCTATCCTGGGATAGAATTAATGGCACATTTAGTACATTGATCCACCATCAAGTGTCCCCAAGAATATAGATGGATATGGGATATTGCGTAAAGGGGTAGTGGTGCTGATATGGAAGGGAAGGAGTTTTAAAATAAAATGGTGGGCAGGGCAATTGAAGTTGTGTGGATTTTATCTTGGAGTTTGGAAAGTGTATGCACCTGAAACAAGAAGTTTTATGGACAGTTGCCAACTTCATATAATAGAATGTAAACCAAAAATGTAATTGTATCTGTTCATGTCCAATCTGTATTTGTCGCCGTATGAAACCGGCAATAAATGATTGAATAATAGAGATAAAAGTCGACAACGATGTCGGAGTTATAAATCTGAAAGCTCGCAGAAAATTTTAATGCGGTTGTCTTGGCGATTCCGAGGAGGTTCTGAAAGTGCTAGATGAAGATCGAGAGCTAGTTTTCTTCCACTCGAAAAAGAAATAGGTTGTTTATAAATTTTGTTACAAGTGAATTCTCATTGATTTCTTTAAGCATCTACACTCAATTTTAAAATTAAATGTTGAGATTGATAATAAATCTTATTCCTAATATCAACACAGTGGTCTGGTGCTGAGTAGGCAGCCATCACTGGTTTCAACGCCAGTGAGCCTGTCAGTTTTCTTTTTTTTTCCTCTACAGCTTAAATATTTTCAAAAATATTAAATTAAATTCAATTTATTTTTACACAATAAACTTGTCATGTAAGCTTAAATTTAAATATTTTTCTTCACTGCTGATATCTCTTTTTTATTGCTTTTAAGTCCTTAATTCCTTTACTCAAAGTTAAATATTTTTCTCAATATCTAAAATGGTATGAAAGCGCATATGATACTGTGGACTAAAAGTATATGATTTAAGTAATGTTCTAATAATCCAAAAACGTTAAGAGTTTGTGGAAATCGATAAATAATTATACTACTATTAACAAGCTTAAAAGTCTTGGCCATTATAACAGAACAGCCACATATACATTCTTAACTGGTCAAACAACCAGAGGCTAAAAATAGGGTCCTCTCATGTTAACTTTTAAAAAGGGATTTTTGAACTTTTGTGTGGAACCATCTGTTCCTTATAGCTGTCTGCCTTCAACTGCCTCTATCAACCATGTAAATCTTTCAGAAGAATTGGTATCGAGTTTTCCTAAGCAGCAACAGCACCCTGAACTTATCATGCAATGTGCTCTGGAGATTATAAATTGTATCCCCAGCCACGCATTGAGGATTTATACTGATGGCAGTAAGTTGAACTCGTTGCTGAAGACGACGTCAAGATTTGCTTCCGAAACCCAGACCACTCTTCAGTTTTTAAATCTGAATTGTTGGCTTTGAAAGAGGCCTTAAACTACACTGCAGCAGTCTACAATAAATCAATATGGATCCTCACCAACAACCGGAGTTCGATACAGATCCTCAAATCATGGCCTAGGACTGTAGAAAAATTGGGCGTTGTTACTATTCTTTCCAATTTCGCCCATGACGTTGCCATATATATCCGGTGGATTCCATCAAATGTTGGAGTGTATGGTAACGAGGTTGCCGACCAACTGGCTAAGGAGGGTTGTGTGCGTTCCCTTCCAATTAATAAGGACCTCTCTGCCACAGAATGTTTTTCTGTTTTCAAAGCAAAAACCATAGAGACTTGACATGTTCCCCTGCACATGCATGATGTTCGACCAGCTTTCCCTGAGTGCCAATAAATTGCAATTTGCCTAGAGTTTTCCGGACTTCTCTAGCGAGACTCAGAAGTGGCCACACTAAGGACTTGAGATTCGAGGATGGCGTTAAAATCTTCTCCAGATGTCCCTATTCCACAAGCCTTGCAACCCCTGCCCACCTTATCGATTGCATCGGTGTTTCCGTGGGCCATCTTGTTTGGATCAGGAGAAAGTTGTCTTTCTTTCAGAGCGACATAGACCTGGTTTAGGCTTATCCTTAACCTTAGAGATAAGAAACAACACTACTAATAGTCCCAGAAGTTGAACTAACTCTTTGTTACCACTAAGTATCTAAAGAAATATGCTGGAATTTATTCTATCACTGAATGTTATGTCCCAGCGCCAGTGACCACACCAATTCATTTTTTACATAAGGTGGGTTAGTCTACTATATAAATAAACCTTTCACACAGGAGATGTTTCATTGATGTGAAATACTCGGGTATAGGGGGAAATTGAAAGGTCTTTTCATGTATAACTGAAGCGAAATTAAAATGAAACTTTCGTGATCTGATAACGTAAAATAAACCATTTTGTTCCTAATCTATGTAATGGTGTGAGGAACTCCAATTTAGTATATTGAGCTGCATATAATGTAATATGCATGTGTTCAGAATTAAGTCATTAGCTCATGAAAAGATGGAAGAATTGGTCTTTTATAACCTACTTCACAAATTGCATGCAACTGTAAATGCTATCGAAAACAGCTAATTTTATATATTATTTGTAAGGAATTAAATATGATAGTTTCTTCTAACATATCTTTACGGACATTTTCTTCGTCAGTGTATTTTCAGGTATGGTTTCAGTAAATATTATAATGATGTACTTCAGATAACAAACATATGGAACATAGTAATAGCATAGTCAGAATAAAGTATACCATTAGGGAAAATTGTACACAGAAAAGTAAAAATTATTCAAGAAATTTTGTTTATTATGTGATGGTTTCTAGTATTCTAAAGATCCGTGAACAAGAATGCTTACTGCAACATTTATACTGTCTCTAATGAATTTGTTTGAAAAGATATTGCTTTGAGATTAACTCGGTCACTACTTCAAAATTTATTTAGAATACAGTAGTATTTATATCAGTGTAACCTATCTCCACAGTGAAGTATTTTTAGGTAGACAAAGTTGCTAACATTTAAACACGCTTAATATCCATTGTAGGGAAATAAGTATTTAGAAATACCATTCATTCTTATAGTAACAACCCAATTGCCATACACCGTGTAAGAAATACGATACTTCATCAATCCCAACATTCATTTGAGTATTTTGGTAGGTAGGTATTTAACTAACGTCGCACTAGAGCAATACAAAGGGCTATTGACGAAGGTCCGGTATCAAACCCAAATGGAAAGATCCGAGGACAGCATCACTTAATTTTGAACCACGGTCAGATGCCGATTGAGTATTTTGGAGATAACTTAGTTAACCACAAACAAATGTGCCGTCTAAAAACAAAGCTCAAAATATGAAGAATTTGTTGTATCTTTGAAATAATCGTAAAAACTGGTCCACCTTAAGCAACTGCTTAGTATTTAAATAAAATTCAAGGTATTGCTCAAAGTTATCATTTCTAATTAGCTATCACAAATTTTGTCAAATGAGATTTGGTTTACAATGTGTAAGAGATATGAAATTTCTCAATCCACACCATTCATTGTAGTAGTTTGGAGATTACTTAGCTGACAAACTGTGCCGACAAAAAAAAATCAATCGTCATCTAACCGTGGTTCAAAATTACGTGGTGTTATACTGGGATCTTTTCCTTTGGGATTGATCCCAGACCGTCGCCAATAGCCCGTTGTGTTGCTCCAATTCCGACGTTAATTGAAATACTTACCTACCTAAAAACAATCAAAGTTCAAAATATGAATATGTTGTATCTTTCAACTAATCGTAAAAACTGGTTTACCTTAAGCAACTGCCTAGTATTTAAATAAAAGTCAAGGTATTGTTCAAAATTATCATTTCTAATTATCTATCACAAAGTTTTTCAAACGGGATTTGGCTTACAACGTGTAAGAAATATGATACTCCATCAATCCCCACCATTCATTGGAGTAGTTTGGTGATTACTTAGTTAACCGCAAACAATTATGTCATCTAAGAACAATCAAAGCTCAAAATATGAAGAATATGTTGTATCTTTCAACTAATCGTAAAAACTGGTTTACCTTAAGCAACTGCCTAGTATTTAAATAAAAGTCAAGGTATTGTTCAAAATTATCATTTCTAATTATCTATCACAAAGTTTTTCAAACGGGATTTGGCTTACAACGTGTAAGAAATATGATACTCCATCAATCCCCACCATTCATTGGAGTAGTTTGGTGATTACTTAGTTAACCGCAAACAATTATGTCATCTAAGAACAATCAAAGCTCAAAATATGAAGAATATGTTGTATCTTTCAACTAATCGTAAAAACTGGTTTACCTTAAGCAACTGCCTAGTATTTAAATAAAAGTCAAAGTATTGTTCAAAATTATCATTTCTAATTATCTATCACAAAGTTTTTCAAACGGGATTTGGCTTACAATGAGTAAGAAATATGATATTCCGTCAATCCCCACCATTCATTGGAGTAGTTTGGTGATTACTTAGTTAACCGCAAACAATTATGTCATCTAAGAACAATCAAAGCTCAAAATATGAAGAATATGTTGTATCTTTCAACTAATCGTAAAAACTGGTTTACCTTAAGCAACTGCCTAGTATTTAAATAAAAGTCAAGGTATTGTTCAAAATTATCATTTCTAATTATCTATCACAAAGTTTTTCAAACGAGATTTGGCTTACAATGAGTAAGAAATATGATACTCCATCAATCCCCACCATTCATTGGAGTAGTTTGGTGATTACTTAGTTAACCGCAAACAATTATGTCATCTAAGAACAATCAAAGCTCAAAATATGAAGAATATGTTGTATCTTTCAACTAATCGTAAAAACTGGTTTACCTTAAGCAACTGCCTAGTATTTAAATAAAAGTCAAGGTATTGTTCAAAATTATCATTTCTAATTATCTATCACAAAGTTTTTCAAACGAGATTTGGCTTACAATGAGTAAGAAATATGATACTCCATCAATCCCCACCATTCATTGGAGTAGTTTGGTGATTACTTAGTTAACCGCAAACAATTATGTCATCTAAGAACAATCAAAGCTCAAAATATGAAGAATATGTTGTATCTTTCAACTAATCGTAAAAACTGGTTTACCTTAAGCAACTGCCTAGTATTTAAATAAAAGTCAAGGTATTGTTCAAAATTATCATTTCTAATTATCTATCACAAAGTTTTTCAAACGAGATTTGGCTTACAATGAGTAAGAAATATGATATTCCGTCAATCCCCACCATTCATTGGACTAGTTTGGAGATTACTTAGCTGACCACAAACAACTGTGGAATTCCCAAATAAGCCGATTTATAATTCCTTTTGAAACGGCAGCACATGGCGTTTAATAATTTCCATGCACTCTTCGCGAAAACGTTAAAAAAGATGCCCTTTCCGCCCATTATTACCATCCACCAATACCACTGTCTCCAAGCAATCCCACTCAAGCTTCGCCGTTCCATTAATTCATAACTTTCATTAATATTCAGAAGCCTTTCGCTTACACATCCCGGAAGGACTTAAAATAATTTCTTCATTTTAATCTCCGAATAACTTCGGCAACAAATGCAAATGGTAATTTCACCCGGAGCAGCGTTCGAAGAATTCTGATTAATAGTTTCGGGTGGTAATTAATTCTTTAATTTCGATTTCGTGGAGTGTTAAGGGCTCTCGGAATTGCAGCGGTCCAAAATTTTAAAAGGAGTTTTCCCAAAAGTTAACTCTTTGTTCACAGGAGGTAATGAATTCTTTCAACCCTTACAACGGCGACTCTAAATTAGTAATTTGAAAAGTTGTTTAATCCTACTGGGGTTGTGGAAAGTTGTAGGAATTAGAGTTTGTTCATTTGAATTCTGAGACATTTTTTGCTTTTTGCTCAGTCATGTTATTTCCCTTTCATCTTATTTGCAGAATCGTATTTACAATGTTTCCTCTCCAACTTATGCTTCAGTGGTTTATATTAAATAGAAACGTAATTTATCATTTGAATATATGACCCGAATATCATTTTAAAGCAACAAAATTCTGCGATATTTGCTTCCCAGTCAAATAATGCACACATGATTAATTAGGGCATTTACTGCATTTTCAAATCAAAGAACGTCAGGGGTTTCAGTTTGTCTTTAATGTGATGTACAATTTAATTGTATAACTCGCATGCACGTAGAATATGACTACAAATATAGATTAACAGATATTTACACATTGGAAGTGATTTTATTCTTGGTTGCATAATACCGAACTTAACCCTCCAAGTTTTTCAATAAGATATCTTGCCCAAGATCTGCTCACTTTTGCTAAGAACGAGGTAACTCGTCAAGACAAAACTGCCCTATTACTCCAAGAGGGAATGAAGATCCAAGTAGGAAAATCAAATTGCTCCTTGCTCAGAACTAGTCACAATTTGGAACAGGTTTTTGCATCAGAGTCTGGCCATTACAGGGCAGTTTTCAATTGAAAAATAAACCATAAGTATTATGACGTTCAACATGTATTACACGGCACAGAAACTTATTGAGAGCTGTTTTCATAACCGTACCAAGTTGCAAATAATTAGAGTTAATTAAGAGAGAGAAGTTACTCCGAGAATATCCTGATATTTGTAAAATATACATACCGTAAATTTCGTTTCATATAGATAAATATATCACGTTCCATGGGGTTGTTTAAAGAATTTTCAATTATTTATTTGAACATCTAACATTTTTACCTGTAGGTATATTTATGGTTAAAGAAATGTAGTCGTAGCTGTATCTTTCCTGCTGCTTCACATCAGAAAGTACTGCTTTAGAAAGGCTATGATCCTCTCCGATTCTAAGTCCGCCTTCAAACCCTGACAAATAACAAGGTAAAAGAACTATCTTGGACTGTAGAAAAACAATGAGATTCCTGCAAGGACCAGGTTACCTTGCAGTAAATCCCACCCATATTGTTATAAGGGCAAGTAAATTGCTGACTTTTTGCAAAAACGAGAACATTTGACGTCGAAACGCCTTCTAGACATTTATCCTTTCCACGAGGAGTTTGAACAAGGGCAAAATCAAAACTTTCCAGTCTTAGATGGTAAGAGATGAAGGTATCTTTCTGAACTCCCAAAGATCTGTATCAGTTGTTCATCTGACTCTTAACAGGTTATGACTGTTCTTTGCACGTTTTTTCGTATTGACTTGACAGATTATCCCTTCTATTTTTCATGAGTCGCCAGAGTTATTTTGAATTCTGATCACTTTGACATGCTTACAACCCTTAAAGACTAACGGACTACTGCGAAAGCAGTAGAGCCCGTGACTAATGAAATCTAAGCCAAATGTATTTGCTAGCAACAAATCCGGTGGGGTGGGAAACCCTATTCCCAATTGCCACAATTGGCGAATTAGCAATTAAATAATAGCACATTTAAGTTCTTCACAGCAAAATATTACCATGTTTGGATCAGCTGTTTGTGTAAATCCACATTATGAAGTATCCATGATGGGGTGGACTCGTCAAATTCAAATGCAAATTCCGAATTGTTAATATGCATTTAATTCGGATATTCACCCAATGTTTCTGCAAATCAGACAAGATTGTCAAATATAGAATAAAATTGTGTATCTTTCCAATTTGAAAAACATATAATTTGTGTGAGTTAGTTGTAACTGTGAAGTCAAGTGTATATTTTGAAAGGCTAATGTGTTTTATGTAATTTTTCAGATATGGTGAACTTAACTTTTCATTTATCACACTTATAACTACATTGGAAAATGGGTTGCCACCCCTGTTTTAGATTTTTACACATTACTAAAATCTGATTAATTTTTATTGACAACCATCCGAATAGCATCTCATATTGTTTCTTTCTTTTGTTTTCTCCGTTCAGTTGCACATCAGTCCTTATAGCAGTAATAATGCAGATTTGTGAACCACTTTACTTTACCCTAATGTAATCCGGAATGGGTTCGTGCATACCACACATTCTATGCAGTCTGTTTATTGAGAGGCCACATGTTCATTCCATCCAGAAGTAAGCCCACTGACCACAAGACCAATTGGTAGGAGTAACTCATAAAAAAGGAGAATTAATCTTTCCTTTACTTGAATCTCAATAAGGAAATTGTGATAAATACATCAAAAATATCTGCTAGTTCTTCAAATCGGGGTGCAGTGCCTTCGATCCGACTAATTAAATCCAGTATGGATATTGGGAAAGATAGCTAGTAAGAGTAGAAAACATCTTAGAATAATACATAAAATCCTGCTTGCTCAACCATCCGGAGAACCAAAATTCATCAAAGTAATAAGGAAATTTTTTCTCAGCCTATATTTCATCCGTTCCAAGACAAAGCACCAGCGCTCAAGTACAATAAAACCGAATAATCCGTGGCTTGCATAAGTCACATTACGTGGCATTACATAAACCCTGATTACCCAATAATCAAGAGAATAAAAAAAAATCTTCAACGCAGTAAAGGAAGTTATCAATCTCTCAGTTGATATATCATTCATTCCAAGACAAAGTACATGTACTTAAACCGAATAATCCGCAGCTTGCATGTCACATTACGTGGAGTTTCATAAAATCCTGATTGCTCAACAATCCAGCGAACCAAAAAATTCATCAGCTCAGTAAAGAAGTTATTAATTAGCTGATATTGCATCCGTGCCAAGACAAAGCACCAGTAGCCAGGTACAATAAAACCGAATCATCTGCGGCTTGTAAACAGTATGTCTTAAGGCAAAAACCGGACAAGAGCGGTAGAATTTCAATTTCGATGAATCCGGCCTGAAGCCACAAACGGAGTGGCGAGATAAGGGCCCACGGAATGTAATTAAATTCAGTAATTAAAGCTAACTGCGGAAAGAATTCTAACAAACTTACTTCATCAAAGCACGATGAAGGTTGACAGTGCGCACATTTAATGGTTCCGAAAAGAACTCGTAATTTTGAACCCAGCTCTCTCCTTTCTTTGAGTAATTAATATTTAACAAATATGAGGGATGCGGGGAGGAGGTCAAAGTTAAAGGGGCTGTCTGAAAATACAAGAATTGGATATAAAGGTTTGAAAAATACCCGTATTCTCAACCCGGTAAGTCACCGAAGAAAATTATCAGTGCGAGTTTTAAGTTTTACTTTTTATCTTAGCGGGGCTATTGACTATGTGTGATTTTGGACTGAAATCAGATACAAGTTAGTAATAAAGCGTTCAATGAAAAAAAGGTATTTTGTGTACTATATACAGGAGCACCAAACTTGAAAATTATTTTTCACTTCAATATCCAGTCCAGACCATAGAGGAAATATGAAAGTAAAGTGAATAATGGTAATATATTTATATACCCAGAATCATGTGATCAAAACTAGTATTAACGTGACCCTTGGACTACTTTCGTTACCAATATTCATCACCTGATTGCTTCACGAGTCTCCAAAAGAAAATGGGCTGTCTTTTTCTACGGCAAGAGATAGATGGACTGTCTGGAGAAGTCCTTGTGGTAGACAGGCAGCATTTCTTTTCCGGAAACATATATGTAAACCACAAAAAGAAAACAAATTAGATAATCGAATGTTGTGGGTGTGGAATTTTCTTACTACAATTTTTTTAATCTTAGGCCTCATGGCAATAATTTATTTCCAATGAGATTTCTAGCGACAAACTGTCCCATTTTGACAGTATTTGACGCTATGGTGGTCATAAATTTATCCCTAAAGTAACAAGAAAACAAGAAGTGAATAAAGCTAAAAAATAATAAACTATCATAGCTAAGAAACTGGTGAAGATGTTTCTGTAACAGTACCTCACCAATATCCAAAACCGATTTCCCAGATATTTCATAACCCGGTCAGATTAAGATGCCTAACCTTTTCTGGCGATAAAACGGACTGACAACGACTTAATAAACTACAGCTTTAGTATTTTTATGATTGAACAAAATAATGCTTTGAGACTGTTTCAGTGCTAATTTGAAAGCAAGAGCTACAAAATAAATTGATTGAATATAAATATTTATGAAACAAAATGTTCTTAGTGTACAAAAACCGATTGTAGAGAGGTAAACCAAACTAGAACAATCCTGTTCTGTAACACAAAGTATTAAAGAGTTTTTCAACAATTAGAGTTTTAAAATTTTAGCTTTGGTCGTTTAACTAAAGGCTGTTCTTATTTCATATAGTTGATTTATTCGTATTCTGATTAGATGATAATGATGTAGAAACGTGAATCAACCAATTAGAGTACAGCATTTCACCAAGAATGATTGCTTTTAGTTTCGAAGTTTTAAATGTTAGAATGTATCAAACGATATTTTAATTTACTTTCAACGAACAGTAGTGTAGAGAAAGGAATGTGGTAACAGAATGAGTAAATAACATTTGTATAGAACAAGATGTTTCGAATACTGTAGCTGTTTCCTTGAGAGGATAGCATATTTGAATTTTCTAGCAGACAGTGTAAACAGAATTATAAAAGGAAAAACGTTCAGAGCTTGAAATAAAATATAATATATTAATCTAATCTCGTTTAAAAAGGCCCTGTGCTTAACATAGATATTTTAGACTATATTTTCCCCATAGTTTTTAGACTGGCTCAAACTCCTTACAAAGATAGTTTTTTGGCAACCCCGGAAAACTATAAACAAAAATAAATTTAAAATGTAACTGTTACTATAATTTTTTCATTTTATCAAAATATTTATCTAGTTATGTATGTAATTTAAGAATTTAGAAATCTTAGTTTGGAAATAAAATAAGATGGGACTGAAATTCTAAATCTATTTATTAAAATTCAAGGACTAAAGCAGATTGGCACATAACGCACTAGATTGTTCACTTGTTAAAATATAAAATAGTAATATCAGCTATATAAAGCAATTTGTAACAATCACTAATGAGAAGGATGAGTCCCTAGTGTTGTACTACCATTTATAATATTCTACAGTAAACTTGATATGCAGACTCTGCCACATTACGCTATACTTGTAAGAACCTGCGTAAGTCCGAAGTGCTCGGAAGTAAGGGCCAGATTCAACTGCAACATTTCTCGATCATTTCGCCTTGAAACTCGATTGGTCATGGCTTAACGTCGATGTTTCGATGCATTTGAAAGGACTCGATCGTGTATTCTACTCCTCTCCTCTTCGCGAGTACTCTCGATGCGATAATTTTCTGTTTACATTTCTTCTGGACATGACGGATATCATTCATCTTTCAAGGGGAATTCCTCGATATTTACGAGTTCGAGGAAATTCTTTAGATTCGCCCAGACCCACAAATTCGACGGCCACTTCGTTCCATTTTTGCCGCTGTTCGGCTAAAGTGGCATAAGCACAGCCGAGTTTTCCGCTCACACGATCCATGCGAACTTCTAAAGCGGCAACCGAAACTTCGCTTTCTTTGCTCATTCTATAATTGTTAAAGGTGGGTTGAAATTAGGAGATTGTGAAAAGATGGTTAATGCTTAAAATTGGGAGAGTGGAATTAAGGAATTGGTTTTACCAACTTACACAATGTCGTTCGTAGAACTTTCAGAGCGGCAAACTGAACCGCCAAAACATAAGTAAACAAACATGACTCAACTTCAAGTTCTCTTATTGGTCAATTGACGATCATGTGACGTCGCAACCATTTGATCAATCATCTTACTACTGGGCCCTAACAGCTATCTACCCTAACCATCCATCAACCTAACTAACCATCTACCCTAACAGCCTCGATCGTATTTAGGCTTGAAATGAATTCCAAAATAATACTCGATCGTAGTGCTTTCAGTCGATCGAAGAGATCAATCACGTTTCAGTTGAATCTGGCTCTAAGTCGGATCTTGTTTTTAGACCAATCCGTAGTAACTTGTATTTTACTACGTACAGTTCTTCGAACAATGCATAGAACTGCAGTGAGTGTCAGTATGGTCAAGTGGAAAAGTGTTAGCTTAAAACATTTTTAGGTTGCACATTTGTTTAGCATCTTCCTGTTGCCCATTCTTGCTCAGTATCCACCTATTTCCCCTGGGACCAGCATTGCCCACTACCTTCCTTCAGTGCCCACTTTGGGAAGATGTTTTCGACCACCTTAATCCTCCTGGTGGTTGTCTCGACGAGGTATCGCGTCATTAGAAGAAAACTGACATGATCTTGATCTCGTCATCATTAAAAAATTGGCAATATCTTGATGACAAGATTTCTCTCATTAGCAAAATTGGTCAGATCTTGATAAACGAGATATCTCGCAGAAACCACTTGGAGGATTGATTCAAAGTCTGGTTTGAGAATTTTAGAATTCCCACGGTCGTGTTATACTTGCCATATTACATAATTTTTCTTTACGTATTCATTATTTTTCAAAATATTTTCGAAATTTTTCTTCGGTACTATTTTACGTTGCTCCAGTGCGACGTTAATTAAATACCTACCTTAGGTACTAATTTAGAAAATTTATATTGTTGTTACTTAAAAGATGATAAAATCTTTCATACTGTATAATTGTGCTACACTTCTAGCTACTAAATAATGAGATCTAGAAATTGATATCCAAGAGAATATTTTGTCTTATACAGACTCAAGATATATTGCAAATCAGAAAGTTTTAAAATGTATCTGTAATCGGTATGATTATAAAGTATGCAAAGATATATCGATATCAAGTGGAGCTTCAAGTTTAAAATCCACTGAACATTTCTTGATATCTGCACTTGCAAACATTAGTTTCAATATGTTACATGTTTACATAAAGAGGTATTTTGATATTAAATTATGAAATCAGAACTTCATTCCTTTCACAAAACTCAGGAATTTCCTTAAATCACTAGAGAAATCGCCAGCATCCGTTGAAGTGGTTCCAGTGACATTAAAATTTAAATGGCCACTAAAGCACAGCATGTACTCAAATTATAAATGCTAGTGGTATTCAATCTTGATCTACATACGTAGTTAAGGGAATTTATATAAAATAACTTGAATATGTGCCACTCAAACATATTCTAAACTTTTCGGTGCCACGATGCTATAGAACTTGATATTTGGGTAAACTCTTAGTTCTATGTGGAAGTTTTAAAGGAATATATTCAAATTTATCGCGATACTCAAACATCCTTTGAAGTAGGTTAATTGCACCAACTTCATCTTGTGACTTGTTAGTCAAAGTTGTGTTCCACTTTGCCTTAAGTTGAACTATACAGTATTTAATTAGAATGTTTTTAAATGAAGGATGATCTAAAGTATTTGAAACAAAAACTGGAATTGATAATCGTCTCAGATATTAACTGCTTATGAACCATTGTCGACAATTGACCATGATTAACTCTAAAAGTAAGCTCTTTAAAAGTACTTCGTTTTTATTACAAATGGAAAATGTAGCTCACGGATGAAGAAAATTACGCATGTTGAAAAAAGTTATATAAAAATTAAAAAAACCTTTTCAGATGAACTTGACACCAGTTGAAGTGTTCAATATTGTAAAGAACTTCAAGACAATACATATAAATTGTTTAATATTTCAGAAATTTAAACTGAGTGCAAATTAAACTTTGAGTTTGGGAAATTATATGTAGTAGGCAAAATAAGGTGTTCTATCCTAACAGAAAGTCCTCAGAGGCACATCTTTAGGTGTTCAGGACCTTGCTCCATAAAATCCATAGGCAAAAAAAGGTGTTCTATCCTAACAAAAAGTCCTCAGAGGCACATCTTTAGGTGTTCAGGACCTTGCTCCATAAAATCCAGCAATCAGTCAACCTTTAGATGTTCATTGGCTTCACTGACCAGAGGTACTCTAATGATCTTTTCCATTAACATGGGGTTTACTGCCTTTAAAAAAAAAGGCAAAAAAAGGTGTTCTATCCTAACGAAAAGTCTTCAGAGGCACATCTTTAGGTGTTCAGGACCTTGCTCCATAAAATCCAACAATCAGTCAACCTTTAGATGTTCATTGGCTTCACTGACCAGAGGTACTCTAATGATCTTTTCCATTAACATGGGGTTTACTGTCTTTAAAAAAAAGGCAAAAAAAGGTGTTCTATCCTAACAAAAAGTCCCCAGAGGCACATCTTTAGGTGTTCAAGACCTTGCTCCATAAAATCCAACAATCAGTCAACCTTTAGATGTTCATTGGCTTCACTGACCAGAGGTACTCTAATGATCTTTTCCATTAACATGGGGTTTACTGTCTTTAAAAAAAAGGCAAAAAAGGTGTTCTATCCTAACAAAAAGTCCTCAGAGGCACATCTTTAGGTGTTCAGGACCTTGCTCCATAAAATCCAACAATCAGTCAACCTTTAGAATGTTCATTGGCTTCACTGACCAGAGGTACTCTAATGATCTTTTCCATTAACATGGGGTTTACTGTCTTTAAAAAAAAAGGCAAAAAAAGGTGTTCTATCCTAACAAAAAGTCCTCAGAGGCACATCTTTAGGTGTTCAGGACCTTGCTCCATAAAATCCAACAATCAGTCAACCTTTAGATGTTCATTGGCTTCACTGACCAGAGGTACTCTAATGATCTTTTCCATTAACATGGGGTTTACTGTCTTTAGTAAACACGGGAATCGCTCTCCTGGGTTAACCAAGTGATCTTTTCCCGCTTTCATTCCACTACTCTGTTCCCAATCCTTCTTTCCTCTTTCATGTCACTTTTTACTTGACGTTTTGTTGGGTTTGGCGCAGCTTGTCCAAATATGGCCCTTGCGCCATAAATCACCAAAACAACCAACCTAACACAAAATTATTATTTCCTCATATTAAACATGTTTGATTTTTGACGGAATATATACCAGGCTTATAGAGTAAATCATTTTATCAAATTCATTGGCATTGCAATCGTGGATCGAGCATTAAGATTCGTTCTCCTTCCAGCCACTAGCCGGCATGGTAGATCAGTGGTTTGTGATCTGGCCATTGTTTCAAGAGGCTGAGGATTCGAATCCCGGTCATGATGTAGATGCTCGTGGTGGTTTGGAATTCATTTTGAATCGTAGATCTTGGTTTAATTAGCCCTAGTGTACCATTAAAGACCGTAGAGCAACTACCAAACCGACCAACTGCTTGTCTCATGCAATAACCACCACCATCATTATCAAAGACGTTATAGAGGCACCTACAATTCCAATGTTTGACTCACGACTGCAAAACTTCCCTAATAAAAGGATATATTTAAACCATACTATATCTAACTCTTATTTGGGTATTTTATACGGTACTTCAGCCGTCTGAGTTGCGAGACATACTACAAGTGTATACGTCTCCCTCTCTTTCTCTCTCTCTCTATTTAGCAATAATTTACCCCAACGCATGTGAATTAGGTCTACACTAATATAAGTAAATAATATTAGTATGTGTAATTAGGTAGGTAGTTAATTAACGTCACACTGGAGCAAAACAGCGGTCTATTGGTGACGGTTCGGGATCAAACCCGAAGAGAATGATCCGAGAACAACTAGTAATTTTGAATCACGGTCAGATGAGGAGATCCACACTTGAGCTGGCATCCCACTCTCCAACGTTCCACCACGCCAACGTGACATTTGAAGTCACGACAGATTTAATTCGCAAGAGCCCCCATGTACAAGACGGTCTTTGGTTGGATTTGAAGTCACCACACTCCAATTGCTACTCATCCTATATAAATTATGTGTACGAATAGCTATAGTATGTGCGAGAATCTGCTTGGATTCTTGATAAAGGTTATTAAAGAATGTAACTGATAAAATGTTGAGCATCGGCATCAAATATTTTGATTTAATCGTTCACAAAGACCTTCCACCTATGTACTCCCTCTATCACCCCTCTACCAGGATGGCTCAACTTTGATATCAAACATGAAAAGTGCAAGGCCAGCATTGGCAATCTAATGGACATCTTAGCAATGCGAAGTGATGACTTCATCGCAACAATGTAGCCTTAGAGACTTGTAAATATTTGTCAAACTGTCGTGTGAATACTCCAGAAAACATTGACAACTTATCAGACTTTTCTTTGAGAGATCCTACAATATAATTGTGAGATCCTTGGCCGATGGCGCTATATGTTTAATCCCTCAACTAAATGGGTCAGAACAATCTCCATGCCAGAGAAACCGGCGAGTCCTCATAAGTATAAAGACGGTTGATTGGCTTTTTTGCGGTTTTATGGTGCAAGGGCCATATTTGACCAAGCTGCGCCAAGCAGAAGAGAGACAACTTCAAGTAAAAAATATCGTGAAAGGGAAAAAAAGATTGATTGTGGAATAGAATAATGGGATGAAATTAGAAAAAGATCGTGTTTACTAAAGACAGTAAACACGGGGAAAGAAAATATTTCTAGAGTACCGGTCCATGAAGCGCGTAGACACATACAATAGATGTGCATCTGAGGGCGTTTTAAGACGAAAGCTATCTTATCAGGATATCTGCGCTACATCAACTATCAAAAATGGCTTAAACAACCCACAACTTTTTAGAATACAAAATTTCGATATTAATTTTGCAATCAGGAGCACAGTATTTTCCAGATTTACCTCTATGCTAGCATTAATTTCTGTTTAATATCTTAAATTATCAATACACTCTGTCCACGTCCTACCGTATCCCTTCCGGGCCCATTGAAGTCTTCAAGCACCACGTAATTTGTTTTTATTCCGTTCCTCTCAACATACTTTGAATTAAAATGTACGACACTAAAAAGAATGCCAACTTGGTTAGCTCGTCTAAATGAACCACAAAAAATTATGCTCTGGCGAAACAATTTAGAAGTAAACTGCTGCATTTTTTTTCTCTTAGCACTCCAACGGGCTAAGGCTAAAATAGTGTCTGAAGTCTCATTAAGAAAGGAAAAATGCATCCTAAATAAGCAATTAAATCTTCATCAGCGTAAATAAAAACACTACGCCCATTCTTTACAAACATCTGGGTTTCGTTGAATGGAAGTCCTTGAGCTTTCGTTCAGTGAAATAAAATTTCATACGAGGAAAAAAGAATAGACTACAAAAAATGAAACGTTTTATAAAATGACTTTTCAAAGATAAAAAAAATGAAACGGCAGTGTTATGTCACCCCTTTCTCTTCCTTATTTTTCACGTTATTAGAATCACTTTATTGTTTCATTGCCTTAATGAGGAAAGTATGCTTTTGAGAATTTCTGTCTGTTTACAGAAAAGCGTGTTTAGGAGTAGTCGTTAAGCTTTGGCTCTTAACAAAGCTCTTTTGTAGTTTTCATTTCTTTTTATAGCAGTCTATTTTAAATCTGCTATTACTACGTGCGATTTTGAAGTTAAAACTGTTTGTGTGCACCTTGTTTAATACAGTGAGATTTTTATAGTAATCTAGTATAACAAATAAAATATTTGATTTAAATAAGTTAAACCATGAAGAATTGCAACGAATACTAGGTGGTTAATTAGTAATTAATTAATTTTAAGTTTATAATCAAACTAGTTTGACATTCCTAACAATGTAAACCTAATTTAATTGAAGCTGAATAAAAAGTTTCAAATTTACCATGTATATAAATACTATATTGTAGTTGTTCTACATAGTATCTTAGCATTATCTTTTAATGCAAGTTGAAGTTACTTTAATAATAAAACCGTCATAAGTCAGAAATTTACAGAATCCTCAGTAAGTGAGCTTCATAGTACAAAATTATTATTCTTAAAAATATGTATAAATGCTCGAAATCCATGCAAAATATCTAAAATTTGTCTGAATTACTCTAACTTCGATGTTAGTAGCGTAGTTGTCATTATCTCGTTTGTCTAAACCACGAAAAATTACGCTATGGTAAAACATATTTTGCAAATTATTCCACAAAATACAGTAATCAATTTTTATAAAAATAGAAATTATATTGTTGTGAACTTAAGCACCCCTACAAATATTAACTTATACAGTAGTATATATAGTAGTGTAACTCAACTAACCATGAAGCACATTTTGGAAGACAAAGTTGCACTGTCTTTCACACGCGTATTGTCAAATTGGTGACCCGGACGTGATTATGAACTCGCGCACTTTCAAACAAGCCTTCAAACAATCGACAGTCGAACAGGCACTTTCAGATAAGCGCTTGAAACAATCGCACGCACTCCGATGGATGGTCGGGCCGCTGTAGCCCGACCATCCATCGTAAGAGTAACCGATTCGTAACCGAAGGGTTGCGAGTATTTATCATTGAAGTACAGAAGTACGTCATTCTGTACGACAAGATAGAACAAGGAAAACAAACTTAAAACATTGGAAATGGATGTAAACACAGTAGAGGATCATGGGAAAATATAATCGAGCCATCTACATTTTCGCTTAGCGGTGATTATGTGAAAGGTCGAACGTGTTTCGCCCCAACGGGAAAAAAACGGGCTTTGCCAGTGTTAATCCGCCTTAATACAGCTCGCCCACAATTGACAATATATCAACTAACTAGTAGTAGCATCTATTGAATTCCTCCGCGGTTACACTCTGGTATTGTGGTGAACTGAGAAACCACTATAAATATTAACGTACAATACAGTAGCATATATAGCATCATAACACAACTCCACCTTGAAGTACGTTTAGGTAGGCAAAGTTAGGGATGGGGGCTTTTTCTTTCACACGCGTCTAACTAAAATTTTAATTTAGATATGGTTGCAAGACTTCATGCAACTTAATATGCTCTAATGTGCTTATTGTAGTCTGAAGACTGCACATAGTCTGTAATGAGCTCCTTAGATTAGAAAGAATTTAAATTCGATGAAATAGCTTCTCATAGTGATGATATTTCATCAAATTTACAGGAACCGATAAGGCTGGCCAATATTTTCGATCGTCTTCTCAAAGGAGGAGTACCGGCATCTTCATCAAGGTAATGGTGTCTCAATAGCTAAATAGGTTGGAGATTAAGAATTCTTTTCTGGAGGTATCAGAATAATTTTTTTGGGCTTTTCAAAACCAATTGTTCATTTTAAAGATAAGCGTTTTTATTTCTGTTGAAGGTTCCGTGTTTTAACTTTACAATACAATACACAAACTACCATGTACTATGCCCCTGGGTATTTCTGTATTCCTCTGCTATGAAGAAGACCAGATTTACCCGGAACTCAGGAAACAGCGTTTCCATCTTCAATAAACTGTTCTGATACAAACCGACAGCCTCCTCCATCAAAATACAATTAGCGTGTGATTTTTATCATGCATAGGACAAGTTCAATAAAATTCGTGGTAGAATTCTAAATATATTAAAATGCTTCAAATGAAAACTGATTTTTCAATTGAAAATGAAATATTATTTCAAGTCAAGACTGAATATTATATGCACTTTTAATTTAAAAACAATTGGTAGGAGAAACCAACAATTATTGGATGAAATGCAAAGTAAAATTATTTCTTTTTTGAACTCGCATTTTCATGCTTGAGGAAGGGGCTTTATGAACAATAGATATCATGTACACTATTGTCCAAAACCTTGGAAACACCTTGAATATTCGGAAAATAGTGGAGGTCCGACATTTTTTAAACACTTTTTTGTATTTAAATATCATGCCTGGGGAAAAAAAACTCAAAAGGGAACATGTTACAACAGTTATATCATTTTCATATTTATTTGTCTAACACGTATAAAAAGTTGAATGTTTATAATATTTCATAACGTGGTAAAGCAATTTCCGAAAGGCGCAACGTGAAATTAAGAGTGAAAACTTTTTGGTAAATCACGTGGTCTTCTCTCATTGCAAAGTATCAGTAAAGGCTGACTTAAGTTTTGATGCAATTCAATTTTTAGGTTAAGATTTTTGTAATACTGTGCTTCAGAAACGTTTATGGTGCTGTAAATTGTTGAATTTAAATCATATGGCTCTCTTGAGAAGGAATTAACGGTCGATAAGCCGAAACCGTATCTATTTGAAAGACTGGTATGTCACTTCATAAAATATTTCAGTGAGTACTGAGTATGCGACACTAAAATGCTTCAAAAGCTAAAGAAAAACAGTTAATAGTCACTTGTATACGTAACCAATTTGAAACTTAGAACTATCTCAAATCTCAATTTGTTACAAAAGTTCAACAGTGTCAGTGATCACAGTAAAGAGATTATAAAATGGTGTTAATATATATATGCTGGAGCAAAACAAACTACTTCCTAAGATGTGTTAACAAATAAAAGAAACAGCTGGAGGACAGAAAAAATAAAAACTGAATTTTTAGAAACTGGAAAATGGTCCTACTTACAGATGAGTCTAAGTTCGAACATTTTTGCAATTAGAGAAGTAAATTTATCCATCGATACCCGGTGAGCGCATGCAACCTCAATGTATATCTCCCACCATCTGATATACTATAAGTGGTTCTGTGAGTGTGAGTTTGTGTACTTTGGAAGCAATCCAGTTGGAAATTTGTTCAAAAACAGTAATTTTGAACCAGAATGTCTACTGTAGCATTCTCCAACGTGAAACAATACTATGTGGGTGCCTGGTTGGTCTTGCATTTATTTCCCAGGAAGACAATGACCCGAAAAATTCTGCTAAGTTGTATACAAATTTTATTGCAAAAGAAAGAACGAGATAGCTTAAAATTATGCACAGGCCGTCTAAGAGTCCTTAAATCAATCCGATAGTTTTTGTGGTATGAACTTGACTGAAAAATCCAAAATTCAAGTTTTTCTAACATAGAACAGCTATGAAAGGCTTTACTTGAAGGATGGAAACAAATCACACAGATAAATATTGAAAAATTGCTTGTTAGAATGAATGCCTTGAGTAATCAAAACTGGGATAGAAGCGCGAGGTAAATGTTTCAAAGAATCAAATATTTACACTCAAAATAGTACTTTATTTTCCTTATTTGATATACAATTAAGTGAAATCGTCTTTAATTTGAATAATTAAACATTTTATGTTACATTAGCAGAATATTACTCGACTTTGATCCGATTCGAAATGACGTATCTTCGGTAAATAGTCTTTTACTTATAGTGTTTTCTTATCAATATTTTGACTTTCAAAATGGATGCGATATTTACGAATTTCACCATCATTAGCAGATGGATGAGAAATTAATTTGATACGATGTAATGTTTATTTGGTTTGGGTTTTATGGTGCAAGGGCCGCATTTGGCCAAGCTGTGCCAAACACAAGACAGACAACATCAAATAATAAACATCACACAAGGGAAAGTTTAACTGACACAGGAAGGGGAGAGAAATACACCCAAGGAGGAATCTAACCTGCACCGCCAATTGAATCACGGTGGCCCCACGATATTCATGATCAATTTCTTTTCTTGAATTTCACTCATGAAATAACAGATTGTTTTAAAAGAAAATGAATTCCTTGTGAGAAGCTTTTTCTGTGAAGCTAAATTTTGATGACGTTAGTGTTTTGTGGTAGAATTCCTGTAAGTATTCCGTACGAGGTAACCGGAAGTAAAATCCTCGTCTTCCGGTGATTCATTCTTTGCACTGAAAATCCCTCTTATAGACAAAGCAAACGATTATGATTTTCCAGAAAACGTAGGTCGTTGACAATATATTTTATAAGAAAATCTCGATTTTCGAACAAATGTTTTACAGTTAAATCTTTGTGCAAAATTTCAGTTTTATATATTGCTTAGTTCTTTGTAATGCAGTGATAGACATCACGAAACATTGTTAATTGATATATATTATAATGTATCTGTAGGTATTTTATTGGTTTTGAGAAAGCGTCAAGGTGTTTCCAAATTTAATGATGGTGGAGTAGTTGATAAGGCGAAATATATATTTTTTGCTTTGCATCAATTAATCAGCAATCTAATTCATAATTAATTGATTGTCCAATTTACAATCTGACGATGGATGCTTGTGGAATTCTAACTTTTAAGGAGGAAATGTTTGACTGAACATCAACATTTTGTCTAAAATGTCTTGAAAAATCATCGTATAATTAAGTTGAAATCTATCATTCCAAGTGCATCTGATCGAAAAATTCCTTTTCCAAGCCGCAGTGGTATTATCAACTTCCGTACAAAATTTCTCTACTTACCATAACAAAACGCTTTTGACTACGACTTTTGAAAAATTTTAAAACTAAATTTCAGGATGAAATATTTTATATTTTACTATCATCATCTAATCAAATGTTTCAAAAGTTATCTTAATTAAGAAGACTATGATCCCAAATATATGTGGTACCGGTCTATGACACTTACCGCCAAGAGACCTGATGCTGCTGGCCAACGCTAGAGTAGCAGATAATGTTAGACTGTGTAGGACGTAGGACTAACGACGACAATGTTAAACGATGAAATAATTAATGTCTATATTCTATGTTAAATGTAATTGCCCGTCTCAATATATGTTTGTGTTAAAAATTGAGTGCGAGTGCTTTTTGGATACTAAAATTCCTGGACTTTCGGTGTTCTTCTACAAAATGGTGTCAGAAGTGGGATGGTCTTAACGTTTGAACTGATCTTTTAAAATAAGCAACAGTTGCAGATTTCCAGATGTCTCCAGTGAGTTAGCTTTTTTATTTCAAGATGAAGTTAAATGACATTTCTGAATTTGAGGTTGCACTGAAAATTGAAAAGCCATCGAAAATTCGATTTTTGCACAAAATTATTTTTGGAACAGAAGGTAATCGTCAAAACAGAAAGCGTATTAAAGAATTTGATGGTTTTGCTTTTAAACCAGAAGAACCCGCTTATAAACAGAAATTTGAGTTTATTGACAAAGAACTCTCTCTCTTAATAACCTCATAACAATTTGTAATTTGTTGTGTGTAAGTGATGAGGGAGCAAAACCTGAAATAATAACTCGAATTCTTGCATATCTTTGCGATATTACATTACTAAATAAAAATATCATTCGTGAAGACGAGGATAATGAAATTGATGATCAGAGGGATACTGATTCTTTAGAAGATTATGAATCTATAGATAACAAACCAAATAAAAACAACAGTTCCGTTCAACTTTCAGTTCAAGAATTATTCAGGCCTAACATTAGTTTTTCTGATATTGAAAATGCTATTGTTCCATTTAATGGTGATTCTTGGCAAAATATTGATAAATGGATTGATGATTTTGAAAATGTTACTGATTTATTGTTTGCTAAACGGTCCCTAACTGGAAAAGCAAAGTTATTCATTCAAAGCGAAAGTAGTATAAATTCTTGGATTAAACTTAAAGAACTGTTAATTTCTGAATTTGGTTCAATTTTTAACTCTGCTGAATCTCACGAAATGTTATTGAATCGGAAAATGAGAGATAATGAATCACTCGATGAATATTTTTTGGTTATGCGAGAATTGGCTAACAAGGGTAATATAGATTTTCCCTCGTTGATGCATTATGTAATAAATGGTATTAATGATTCTGCTAAAAATAAATCTATTTTATATATGGAAGTAAGAATATTAAAGAATTCAGAGAAAACTTAAAAATCTACGCTAAAATTAAATCGGATCAGAATTTTAAAGAAACCACTCGTTACAATAACAAAGCTAGAAAAAGTCAGGATTCAATGCAACATCTGCCTACCCGTCATAAATTTTTATCTGCAAACAAAACTATCCGTTGCTACAATTGCGGTGAGCTAGGCCATAAGAGTAATTTTTGTTTAAATAAGAAAAAAGGATTTAAATGTTTTCGCTGTGATCAGTTTGGTCATAAATCGAACGAATGTGCCAATAACAAAAATGGTTTTCGTCAAGTCAGCGGTGCCAATGTGTCTGCTTTGAGCTCTCCACACCCTTTGGAGGCTATGCATAAACTAATTTCCGATGTGCCGATTACAGCACTTTTCGATACAGGAAGTGCTTTGACTTTGATTCGAGAGAATGTTTATAAGTTAAGAAGGCCTAGTTTGAATCCTTTTGCTTCTGTTTTGTCTGGAATAGGAGAGAATAAAATCAAACCATTAATTTTTTTCACGGTTCGTTAAAAATAGATGATGAGATTTTCGATTCTAAAATATGTGTAGTATCTAATAGTGTAATGGCTTACGAAGCTATAATAGGAATGGATGTTTTGAATCAGGCAGAGGTTAAGATAAGCAAAAATGATATAACTGTCACCAAATCGAAAATTGATGTGGTCTGATGAATTCGAAATTTTGAACATAGACATTTCTGACACATGTAACGAATTAAATATTTGTAGTAATGTGTGTAAAGCAGTTAGAAATGAAATAAGTAATTTAGTGTCAAATTTATAAACCGATTGAAAACAAAAAATCAAATATTGAAATGATTATTGTTCTCAAACATGATGAACCTGTATTTCATAGACCTCGAAGATTACCGTTTACAGAACGCAAAATAGTTGATGATCAAATCCAGGAATGATTACATATGAATATTATTGAACTTTGTTCTTCGGAATATTCTAGCCAAGTTGTAGTGGTTAAAAAAAAGATGGTACCCCGCGTGTTTGTATCGATTTTAGAAAGTTAAACACGATTATAATAAAAGATAGGTATCCTTTGCCACTGATTGAAGATATTTTAGATAAGCTTCAGTGTACACGGATTTTTAGCACATTAGACTTAAACAATGGTTTCTTTCACGTGAAGGTTTCAGAAAAGAGTAAACCATACACATCGTTCGTAACGCACAATGGACAGTATCAATTTTTACGTACTCCTTTCGGATTATGTAATTCACCTGCAATTTTTCAAAGGTTTATAAATGATATATTTCGTGATTTAATTAATAAAGGTTTTGTATTGCCTTATATCGACGATATTATAATTTTAGCAGATAATGAAAATGAGGCATTGAAACGTCTTAAGTTAGTACTTGAAATTGCTCAAAACTATGGATTATATATAAATTGGAAGAAAAGTTAATTCTTGTTTAGTAAAATTTAATATTTGTGACATATAGAAAACGGAAAACTTGATCCTTCCCCGCACATAACGAAAGCTGTTATTAATTATCCTGAACTGAAAACGCTCAAAGAGGTTCATTCATTTTTTGGACTAGCAAGTTATTTCCGAAAATGTATTTCCAATTTTGCTTTAATTGCCAAACCCCTCAGCGATTTGTTGAAAAAAGAAAATAAATTTCAATTTGATGAAAACGAAAGGAATTCTTTTAACACACTGAAACAATTACTTTGTGAAAAACCAGTTTTAAATATTTTCAATTTAGATAACGAAACTGAAATTCACACTGACGCAAGCCAATTTGGTTTTGGTGCTATTTTAATGCAGCGCAACCTAAACGATAACCAGTTCCACCCAGTGCATTTTATGAGCAGGAAAACTACGGATCAGCAACAAAAATTTTCAAGTTATGAACTAGAAACTTTAGCGGTTGTTGAGGCTTTAAAAAAATTCAGAACGTATGTTTTAGGTCTTCATTTCAAAATTGTTACCGATTGCAATGCATTCAAAATGACAATGAGCAAAAGATATATTTGTACAAGGATTGCTAGATGGGCTCTGTTTCTCGAAGATTTCGACTATGAAATAGAACATAGGTCTGGAACGCAAATGCGACACGTTGACGCCTTGAGCATAAATCCCGTTATGATAGATTCCGAAAATTACGTGACAGCTAAAATAGCAGCTGCCCAAGAAGATGATGATTACATAAAAGTATTGCAAAATCTAGTTGAGAATGGGAAAGATGAAAATTATTTTATAAAGAACAACGTTTTGTATAAGTATGATGCTGGTAGAAATTTATTAGTGATCCCTGTAGCCATGCAAACTGAAATTATTAAGGAAAATCATAACAAAGGTCATTTCGCTGTAACAAAAACAGAAGAGCTGATTAAGAGAAATTTTTACATACCTGGATTCAGGAAAAGATAGAAAGCGTTATAGCAAATTGTATAGACTGTATTTTGTATAATAAAAAGCGAGGAAAAGGAGGACTATTAAACCCTATACCGAAAGAGAATATACCTTTAAGTACGTATCACATTGATTTCATCGGACCTTTACCATCTACAAATAAAAATTACCAACATATTTTCACTATAGTGGATGCATTTTCAAAATTTATTTGGATTTACCCGGTAAAGTCGACAAGTGCCAAAGACGCTATAGACAAACTGAAAGTTCAACAAACAACATTTGGTAATCCATCCAGAATTATCAGTGATCGTGGAAATGCTTTTACCTCGAAAGATTTTGGTGAATATTGCCAGGCCGAAGGTATTCAACATTTATTAATCACAGCTGGAATTCCGCGAGCAAACGGTCAAGTTGAAAGAATGCACGAAACGCTAATACCAGTATTATCAAAATTATCCTCTAATGATCCTTCAAAATGGTTTAAATACACTGACGTTGTTCAACGAGTAATGAACAGTACTATCGCACGAAGTACTAAAGTAACACCTTTTGAACTATTGACTGGTATACGGCTGAAAAATAAGACCGTAGAATAATAGAAATTTTAGAAGAAGAATATGAGAAAAGTTTCATGAAAAATAGAGAACTTAGGGAAGAAGCAAAGCAATACATTTTAAAAATTCAGTAGGAAAACAAAAAGACCTACAATCGGAAAAGAAAAGAATCGCGAAAATACAAAGGACAACTTGTAGCTATTCAAAGAACTCAATTTGGGACAGGACTAAAATTGAAGCCTAAATATTTTGGTCCCTGTAAAATAACAACCCAAAGATCGCTATGATGTTGAAAAGGTGGGAAAACATGAACGTCCAAATTTTACATCTACTGCTGCCGTTTACATGAAGCCTTGGAACCAAGTTTAAACAATATCATGATGTTCACATACCAAATTCGACAATTTTCACCCCGATTTGTCCAGAAAAAGTGTTAAAAATTATTTTTTGTTTTACGATGAAAATTACGGAAATACTGAAGAAGACGAGGACGACATGGTCTTGATTTTAAAGATGACAACGACGAATAGGCCATAATAATGAAAACGACGATGACTTCATTTCGAACCAAAATGGCAACATCACCAATGACGACGATTGTAGCGACATCAACGACGAGATGACCACAAAACACGATGCCGTCCTAGAAAAATAATTATGACGATAACAGACTAAGTTTTTTTAATAAAGTAACAGACTAAAGTTTTTTTAATAGATATTTTCTGCTTGTTTTCTTTCTTTTGCAGAGTTTGTCAAATCTTCTAGACGTTAGGATGCGGAGGACTGTCATCCGTCAGGAGGGCCGAGTTGTGGTACCGGCCTATGACACCCGCTGTGGGTGGCGCTTCAGTCACCAACCTACCGCCACGAGACCTGATGCTGCTGGCCAACGCTAGAGTAGCAGACAGTGTTAGACTGTGTACGACGTAGGACTAACGACGACAATGTTAAACGATGAAATAATTAATGTCTATATTCTATGTTAAATGTTCAATGTCAATCGTTCGTCTCAATATATGTTTGTGTTAAAAATTGAGTCCGAGTGCTTTTTGGATACTAAAATTCCTGGACTTGCGGTGTTCTTCTACATATATATTATCACAAAATTCATTTTCTAAGCTGTGATAGTACAAAATCCACGTACAACTATCCACATACCATAAATGAAACTCTCTTGATTATTGCATTTGGAATTTTCAATTTTAAAGATGAAATATTTAGGAATCATCATTTTGTCTACAATTGTTTAAGAAACTGTCCTAATTAAGATGAAATCTATCATTCTAAGTACATCTGATTGAAAAATGAATTTTTTCAAGATGCAGTAGTGCTACAATTTCGATACCCAACTTTCTACGTACGTAATAAAACTCTTCAATATTGCGTTTCGAATTTTAAATTTTAAGTGTGAAAAATTAATTTATGTGCTATTGTTTTGTCTACAATTGTTTGAAAAATTACCTTATTTAAGATGAAATTCTCGTATATTACCTTAAAAACATATGATCTAAAAATTCATTTCAACAGCTGCAGTAGTCCTATAATTTGCAGAGAACTTTCTACGTACCGTAATAAAACTCTCTCGCCTATTACGTCTTGAATTTTAAATATGAAGGATGGAATATTTGCATTTAGTATCATCGTTTTGACAATTGTTCGAAATTAATCTCGCGATGAAATCTATCATCGTAAATACAACTGATCGGAAAACTTTTCCAAACTGCAGTATCCTATTCCAAACAACTTTCTAAGAAACAAAGAGCTCTTGGCTCTTGATTTTGTGATTTTTTTAATTGTAAGGATGAAATATTTGACATTAGGTATTATCATTTTGCCTACGATTACATGAAAAACTAGCTTAATTAAAACGAAACCCATTATGCAAATACATCTGATCAAAAAACTCCTTTTCCAAGCTGCAATAGTCAAGCAATGTCCAAACACAACTTTCTACGTAACAAAGCCCTCTTGGCTATTGCTTTTGTGATTTCAAATATTAAGGATGAAATATTTGACATTTAGGTATCATCATTTCGCCTACGATTACTTGAAAGACTATCTAAATTGAAATGAAATCCATTACACTAAATACATCTGATCAAAAATCTCCCTTTTCAAGCTTCAGTAGTCCTACAATTTCCATACACATCTTTCTATGTACCGTGACAAAACGCAGCGAACAAAGAAACAGCTCGATTCGGGTGTTTCTTGCAGATAAAATAGATGCGCTTGTCTATTGCTCCCAGTCGGAGGCGAAAGAAATCCTTTGTCAGAAGTTTTAGTACGCATCCAAGGCAGAAACTCTCCAAGATTGACATTGCAATGCAAATGCCCCGAATGGATTCCCAAGAAAAGCGCTGTCATGAACGTCTGTCACAGGGAGGTGTTCTTCACAGATTCGTCTGTTGTGGTGAAGCATTTGGTTTCGGGGAGCTTTTCTTTTCGATTGGGCAGAAAATGCGCGAATATCTTTCAGAATGCTGTCAGAAGAGTCCAATGCTATTTTCTTAGAAATAAACCTACTTTCCTGTTACGCGCGTAAATTAATTTATTGGTTGGTAAACGCTGCAAAGTATGCTCGATATCAAGGAATTGTTGATAAACAATGGCTAAAAAGAGATAAATGAACCATGCAATGACAAAATAATTGGTTGAACATTTTCGGATAAATCATTACAATACCAGTAACGAAGACTGGAATTCATATAAAGTAGGAAATTTAAAACTTATGTCAAATGAAGCTTTGATATTATTACAATTTTAGAGTTAAGCTAAAAATATGTTTTTCTTACATTTGGTTTAATCCTCAGGTGGTTGTTTCGAAGAGGCATCTCGTCATTAGCAAAATTGACCATATCTTGATGAACGAGATATCTCGTCATTAGTAGAAAATTAATCAGATCCTGATCTCGCCATCATCAAAAAGTGACAGTCTTGATGGCAAGATGTCTCGACATAATCAAAATTGGTCGGATAACTCGCCGAAACCACTTGGATGGTTAAGTAAGAGACTACAACAAGCGTAAAAAGAGATACATTTATATGAATTCAAAATTACTTTACAATGGTTATGTTTTCGAAAATATTGATACTGGCAATAAAATAACCAAACATTCTAATCTTGTTTCAAAGACCAAGAAAATACCAAAAGGAAATCAATCACTGACAAAATAGTTCTTTACACACTTTCGGATAAAGTAAAACAACCCAAGTAATACAGACCGGAATTCATTCAATATTAGAAATTTAAAATGTATTCCAAATGAAGTTTTTGTCGCATTACATTTTTTAAAACCTTTGTTAAAAGTATGTACTATATTTGGTTTAGTCTATTGCGAGCGTAAAAAGTGACGCGTTTCAGCAAGAAATTGATTTACAAATGTTATTTTTGCAAAATATTGATTTCTACAGCTGAGAACTGTTTTACGGAAATTTTGACTGGACTGTGTGACTCATAATCTATTATTCCTGCTTGTTAGTAATTTGTTCTGTTTATTGTCTTTCATGATTACAGGAGATATGATGCGATGGCATGCACTTGGATTACATATCAAGGTATCAAGATGTATAAATATTGGAGAGAGATATTCAATATTTTTGGAGGGCTTGGACCTCAAGAGCACCCCTCTGGCTACCTCATTGATGCAAACCCTTTTTGAAATGGCTTGAGAGTCAAAAATGGATACAACTACATACCCTATATATAAGTTTCCTTGTAATATTCCACAATACAGCTCAAACTTGATCTCATCGGAAAGAAATATAATACTGTTAATACTTTAAATATGCCAGAGGTATCCAAAAGGAAAAAAAATTAGTCTTTACTTAAATAGTTATGTAAGAAATGTAAAAGTTGAAAATAATAACATAGAAGTTTAAAACATCGAACTTCTAATGACGTAGACGGAGAACGTGCACGCAGCTTCATGCTATTTTTTCCGGTCACTCTGTTTGAAGATCTGTCACGTGATTGTGGGAAAATGTATAAATCCTAATGTGGGTAATTTCGTTGCTTAGTTTTATGGGAGCAACGGTGAAATGATGCAATATGTAAAACGTTGTACTTTTAATGATATAAATGGAGTATATGCACGCAGATTCATTATTTCTTTTTCTTCTGGTCACCCAGTTTCTTTTTCACGAGGTTGTGGGAAAAAGAATGGTTACTAATGTGGAATAAATTATTGATTGGTTAAGGTGCTTATTCAGAATGATTAAGAACACATTAGTCTGCGCTTCGATTGCCAATAGGTCCAAGTCGATTCCCACGTGACTTACCTTTCTGAGATTTTACGACAGCAACTCTACTCACATGTTGTCTATTTCATTAGAAGTTCTATGTGTAATTATGACGTCTTTATAGTGTCCATTTGAACCAAGCCATTGTAGAATATTTTTTGCACAAAAAACACAGATCGCTGCAAAATAATTTATTTTATCTCTTATCGCTGCAAACTCACTAACCCTTTAACTATTAATTGATTCATTAAATTATGTGTCAATTTTATGCAATGGAATATTATATTATTAAATCTGGATAATCAGGTTTTGGTTTAGAAGTAAAATAGGGACATCTTACTGTACGTTCAACATAATTGATCGTAATACACACAAAATAAGTTCACCATAATTAATCTTAATCTAAAATATAGATAATTTAAAATCTAAGTAAAACGAAATTTAACTTCGCTTACAAGAAATAAAATCTAAAAAAATGGACTACAGAAAAATTTTAAAAATAAATTATTTATTTTACTTTTAAAACTGAGGATGATTATACAACTGTTCAACAATTTTTAACTGGAACAGAAATAGCTACAATAACTATTTGAAAAAGTTAGTTTTACACTTTACCATGACTATGACCTAAACTTTAGTTCACTGAACTTTAAATTGATGTTTATTTAAATAAATTTAATATATGAATCTCTTTTTGGAAGCGTTTGAAGTCTAAATAACACAATAAGTTAAAAATGAATGAAACGTCATTAAGGTAAATGGGACATAACCCTCCTGGCGGTTGTCTCGATGAGACATATCGCCATTATCTAAGCTGACCAGATTTTGATGGACGAGGTATCGCGTCGTTAGAAAAAAACTGACAAGATCTTGAACTCGTCGTCTTAAAAAGTCGGCAATATCTTGATGACGAAATATCTCATCATTAGCAAAATTATTCAGACCTAAATGGACGAGGTATTTCATTGACACCACCAGGAGGATTAAACACTCTGCTTTCAGTAAAAACAGGCAGAGGTTTAAAAGTTCTGTAAAAAATTTATTTATCATGGATTATTTTCAAATTTACATATACTTTCATATTTTTATCGTTTTGCATCCGCAATATACCATCTCAAAAGCTTATCATTCTATAACGATGAATCTTTGAACGCTTCTAGGACTAAATATCTATAAAACGAACTATTATTAAAATTTTAGCTTAAAATATTACGGAGATTTTTTTGCAATAATATTTTTAAGTTTACAACAATAAGGAAGATTTTAACATTTCTAAATTCACAACTCAGAAAGTGGTATAATTCAAGTCCACATCATAGAAATCAAAAATCATATTACCACGATTGTTTACGCCAAACGTTTATAGGAACAAGGACATTAAATAAACATTTCTCGAGGATAATATTTTTGTCATTTTTGAAATATTGAGAGATACGACATGTAGATATATTGGTGAATATATGATATGGTTAGTTCAGCGAGAAATTTAATAACCGTTAACAATTAACTTAATAACTGTTATTGTTTTTTAAAAATGCCCAAAAGGATCCTATGCATTTATATTTAATTATTGTATAGATATATAAAAGTAAGAAACCAATCCTTTAGAGAGAGTTTGTGCTCCCAGAGCCCTCCTCCTTCTGGATATGCGACTGATCTTCATTATATGTCGCCATTATCATCATTATCTTCATTCTTCTAAATTAATTTCTTATTGTTCCCTCATTGCACCTTCACACCTTTCCCCATGGATCCATTTGCTAATTGATTACATCTTTGTTTACATGTAATACTTGACAGCATAGCTTTAATTAATTTTTAAATAAAAGTTTTTAACCACTTATTGTATTTGTTTTGATTTAAATCCAAGTTTTCAATTAGAAACTTTCAAAATACTTTCCGCCAAACTTTGTATTTTCTGCGGAATCGCGACATGCCTGATCCAGTCGTTGCCAAACAACAAACACAAATTATGCCTTTTTTCACGGTACATAAGAGAAATATATATATGCAGATTTTTTTATAAAATATTTTTTAAGTGCTTATGGTGAAACACAGGCGTCAAACACGGCTGGAGCAATGTGTTAATTTATTCGTTTAACATGAATCCTTTTACACGAAAAATCGCTTTTCACGAAATAATTTTTTTAACCTGAATGAGGTATATCGTTCAAAAGCTCAAAAACTGCAGAACTTCATTATAGAGCAAGAGAACGCCTCGTCTGAACTGATCAGCTTTGGGAACTCTATAAACTTTTGGAAAAAGCTTTTCTATCCAGAACATGAAACACTTCGCTATTATTTTGAACAATGACAGCATGCCTAAAATGTAAAATTTTGATATGTAGATCAGCGATTTTCAATCTTTTTCATCTCATGACACACACAACGTACTTATTAAAATTCTACGACTCTCCAAAAAATATACATTATATTTTGGCCGATCTGATAAAAAATGGAAAAATGTTGATGTATTTACAAAAAAAAACTGTAATTCCCAACCCCCAACCACTTTTTGATACAAAGCGACTTTTTAAAAAATCTTTTCGAAACAATTCATTTATGATACTTTTTAATGAAAACATAATACTCAAAATTATTTAAAACACTTTTTATTTATTATTTCCCCTTCTAATTTACTTGCATTTAATATTTAATATATAGAGCTTAAAGTTGTTAAAGTTGTCTGTCTTATGCAGGGTCAACAGACAGACGCGATCTATTTATGTTCTTAATATTATTTATTGCGGAATATTCTCCAGATCATATTTACGGATTCGTTCAAATATGACGAGGAGAAAATAGGCATTACTTTTATAGTATTTTGGGGAGGGGTCCACTTTTAAGAGAAAATCAAAACGAAGCATTTGTTGTTGAATGTTAAAGTTTTAATTATGAACTATTTGTGAATACATGTGTCTACAGTTCACCTAAAGATTTGTGGAACCGTCGTGACTCAGAGAGTATGCCCACTGCGCTAGCAAACTGTGAGTTGTATGTTGAGCAGGTTCGATTCCTAATTATGTGTATTTCTCTCTTCTGCGTTAGTAAAACGTTCCTTGTGTGTATATCCATTACTTGGTGTTATTTGTTTTGTGTTTGCGCAGCATAGCCAAATATGGCCTTGTTCCACAAAACTCGATCCAACCAACCTCAATCTTTGAAATTAAATGAATCTTACACAATTAAAACTTCTTCACTATCCATAAGGTACACCAGTGCATTCTTGTGGCACATAGATTGAAAATTCCTGTGTAGGTAATTGAATAGAAAAAATTACATTAAAGCGTTTTGATTTAATTTTATTTTATTGCCATTTAAATCCATAGAGTTTAATAAATTAATTTTCAGATTCTATTAATTATGGAGTGGCGGTACGCTGGTTGGAAGAGTAACGGATTAGCAATCAAAGAGTTGTAATTTAGAAACTCGGTCCAATCAAAGACTGTCGTGTACACGGGGGTAGTGCACGTTAAATCTGTCGGGGTCTCCAATGTCCTCACGTTTGCATGGTGGAGAAGTTTGGAGAGTGGAGTGCCAGTTCAGGTGTTGACCTCGTCATCTGACCGTGGTTCAAAATTACGTGGTGTTGTCTGCGCATCTTTCCATTGGGGAGTCAAACCGAACCGTCGCCAATAGCCCGTTGTGTCGCTCCAGTGAGACGTTGATTAATTACCATTACCTTACCATACCATCTGTTAATTACCTATTATATTTATGTTTTATCAATCCTATCTGTTCTATTCCCTTCAAAAGAAAATACAGAATTTGATCTTATTCTATAACATTAAATTATCTTAAGGCGAAATAAGTAGCCTTAATCCTCGTTATCGAAGGTAGTCCCTTCGATAACGAGGCTCCACTATTGTATAATATGCATTCCGTTTCTGTACAAAATATTATTTTGTATAGTATACAGAATTCAGCAAATTTGTTGTGGTCAGTTTGAACGTAACCGCTGAAATCCATTTCTTCAGAAGCACTTCAGTCTAAAATATTCATAAGCATTTTAAACAACATATATGAGGAAAAAAGTTTTCAGAAAAAGAAATCTAAACCACAAATCTCTCCTAAACAGCTTACATAAATCCCCAAGAAACTTTTACTGTCAACATTTTTTATTTACCTGTCTCGAATCTCCTTTGTGAGTGTCTTTATTTGGATGGAATATCAACACAAGATATTTTCCGCGTGAGAAAACGCCAAATGTCTCCCAGTGTAATCTCATACTTGAGGAATAATTTAATTTATCAAGAACTGAGGGGTTTTTTCGGCTTATCCTTTTGGAAACTATTCTTTCACCGAGTACTTTGTCTTCCTTTTGACACCTTTTGCTACAGTGCTGTAAATCAGAAACTTGAAGATTTGAAACATTTTTTGCTTTCCGTTTTCTCTAGAAAAGGTGAAGATTAGGTGATTATTTTCGGGGAATGAACGACGTAGCACAAAAAACACCCGCACACTGTGAAATGTTTCTCATGATTAATGATATTTTTGTTCTTTTGGGGGAGATATTTAAATGTTGTTTTTACTTGTTATGCTTCTGTGGAATTTTGTTTTCTGTTATCGAAATTTATGTTTTGTCTATTAGCTGTACAGTTAGATGAATTGTTTTCAATATAAAAAAAGAAAACCAATATTGTTTATGTGTTGAAGGTAAAAAAGTATTTTTAAAATAAATATATAATGATTGGTTTTTCATGTAGACAGGCATACATGTTGGTAAAAAGAATAAGAAATATTTCTATATCAGCCCTTTATAGTGTTGCATTGTTTATTTTTATTGCTTTTTTATATTGTAAATTTCAATCTTTTCTAGTATTTTGTGTGTGAACTGTTTGGCTTCAAGGATAGTTGTCCTTTAAAGACCACTGTATTAGACCTAAACAATTGTTACACCAACATACATTCATATTTTATAAACTTCAATATCTGCGTCATTAGAGTCAGTTTAAAGACGCCTATAAAGCGTAAGAAGCATTAGAATATAAGTTTTGAAAATATCAAATTTTATCTTGAAACAATTAAGGCCTGATCAAATCATATTTGATGCCAAATAATGACCTTAACAAACTGTCCTTATAATTTTGGTATTTAAAGTATATCTCAATCATAATACTTGTTTTCTTTTTGTTGTTATAACCACTAAAAACACTAAATTAATTCCTTTGAATTTGAGCCCTGTTGTTAAGCTGGGTTTTGGTTGCAGTCGATTCATTTCGTAACCTTCCGGACCGGAGAGTTATTTAGATATTTTTGTTAACTTTGACAACAATGTTTAAAATGTTTGTAATCCGAGAAACATTTTACTACAAAAACTACAAAAAAGAATTACAATTTTAAACAACATATTTAAACTAAAAATTAGTTGCGAAAGATGAAAAATTGTAGATTTTGATAGTTAAAAAAGGTTTCCATGGTTAAAGGAATTTAAAGGTGTCGAAAATAATGCCAGTTGCAGTGCAAGGTATGATAAAACAATTGATGAAGTTTGGAAGTCGATTTTCATTTCCTTCAGCTTCAAAATAGCGAAGGAAAATTACAAAAAGGTTATTTTTTTTACTCTAAATAGTTATGCAAAATCAAATGAAGTTTGGTATGTAGGTACGCGTCTCACTGGAGCAACACAAGTTATTGGTGACGGTCCGGGATCAATCCCGAAGGGAAAAATTCAATGACAACGCCTCGTAATTTTGAATCACGGTCAGATGATGAGGTCAATATCTGAGCTGACACCCCACTCTCCAAACTTCCACACCACGCCAACGTGAGAACATTTGAGGCCACAACAGATTTAACGTGCACCAGTCCTCGTGTACAAGACGGTCTTTGGTAGACCATGTTTCCAACTTACAACTAAGGGTATTTCCTAAGGATATAAACAAATCCAAAATTACAAACGCACTTTCATGTGAAATTAGCACGTGCATTATCATAATAATAATTTAATTATTTTATCGAAGCATGACTTTCATTGCCACTACGATCAAAAGAAGTTCAATTTGCATTTAGTTAAAAATGTCCCTGGAGCAAAAATAAGCAATCGGAACTAGTGAAAATTTCAGGACGTATAATAGATACAGTTATCTTGGTCTATAATGTTGAAATATGTTTATTATCTGTTTTCTATAATGTTGAAAAATTTTCCTTCACGGTTAAATATGCAATTTAAAAAATAAAAATCATGTCAATAATTTTACTTTTAAAATGTTTTTCTCTTTACTAAGAAGTAGAAATACACTGAATTACACCACGCTATTTGTTATTAGAGCTCTTCGTCAAGAATACATTTTAATATCGTCTTTCTATTTGAAATTTGTAGCAAATTGCCAAAATTTTTATTTCCGTCGATCTCTCAGATTCAGCAGTAATTAAATTATATTCTGACTTTTCCTATGAGACCTGTTTTTAAGAATGTAACGATATAAAAATATTTAATTTGCGTCGATAACTTATTGAAATATATAGCTCTAATACCATCAATCTTGTTCAGAAAAATCAGTTAGCTGTTGTTCATGTTCATTGGATTCATTACGTATTACTAATTTCATAATTATTGGGGACAAGATATTTTACGAGACTGCAGAAAAGAATTTAATTCTTAGTTTTGAAACAAATAGTCTCTTTATAGATTTAATAACTTATAATCTCTCTTTATAGATTTCTGCTTTCTCCTAGATTGGTTCAACCAAAGATTTGCGAGTTCGAATCCAAACAAAGACGATCGTGTACAAAGGTGGCTGGTGCACGTTAAATCTGTCGTGGCTTCAAATGCCCTCAAGTTTGCGTGGTGTGGAAGTTTGGAGAGTGGGGTGGAAGCTTAGTTGCTATTAGGAGGTGTTGTCCTCGGATCTTTCCCTTCGGGGGTTGATCCCGGACTGTCGCCAATAGCCCGGAGTGTTGCTCCAGTGCGAAGTTAATTAAAATACCTAAAAAATATCAATATTGGTTAAAAGTAGTGAAAAGAAAAATACATGAACAAAGAAAGACAAAGCACTCTCTATGCTCCTAAATGAAAAGGGAAGAAATAATTTCTTAGATATGCAAAAAATCGCTTCTTTGTGTTAATGCTTATTATAACGGAATTTCGAATTTATCCAACAATGGACAACCTTTCCCAGTAACTGCATATTGAAGTTGAGAGTGAGCAATACAGAGGTCTTTTTTCACGAGCATATTATTTCTTCAGGTCATAGGTACATGTCTAATAGGCCCTCCTACAGTCAGGATGGCTGTTAAGGAACAAACCAAACCAAAATTGTCATACTTTGCACACGTAATTTTATAATTTTGGAAGTTTGAAACTCTTTTTGAGTGAAAACAGCTTGAATGAAATACTGTATTCAAAAATAATTTCTACTTTTATTTTCTTGATAAAAATTTGTGATACTGCTTTTAATAGAAATAAAATATTTTGCACTTTTAAAAGCTGTCTCTTTTGCTTTTATTTTCTTGTTAAAACTTTGTGATACTGCTTTTTTTAGAAATAAAATATTTTACATTTGTAAAAGCTGTTGAAACGAAGTAGTCTCCTAACTTTTCTTATAAAGTTTCCGAGTGGGAGGAAACTACTACTATTTTTACGCCATCAAATAGTCAAGACATATCAAATAAAGAATATGCATACTCTTGATGGTTCCTTATTGTGTTAATAAAATCCGCCAACGCGTGAAAAAAAGTTATGTATATTTCTATTCAATTTCTTCTCTGTAACAGTCCTGCCATCTATTGGTAACATTCCCGACTATTAATTCCTTCATGGTTATACCCGGTAAATTGTATCGTCATCTGACCGTGGTTCAAAATTACGCGGTGTTACCCTCGGAACATTCCCTTTGGGATTGATCCCGGACCGTCGTCAATAGATCGTTGTTTGCTCTAGTGCGACGTTAATTAACTACCACCATTACCATCGGTAAATTGTGATTAGACTAGAATATATTTTATAAATGTCCTCTAAGATTTATTCTTTTTCTTACCAACTATCAGTAGTTTTCAAATTCTTTAACTTTTTTATTAACGTTTATCTTGAATTGAATAGAAAATATAGGTAGCATCATGTACTCTATGAAGTTGTTGAATATAAAAAAAGCCCGGAATATTAATTTCTGTCTCCAGCAAAAGTTTTCACATGGATGAAATTAAATTTCTTTAAAGTAGTTTATGAAATAAATTATTAGACTTTGATAATGAAATAGTTTTAAATACATTGCATAGATGGCAGCACGACATATTTGCAAACAAACTTCGTAATCAAAAAATGTATTTCAAAAGTGCAAAAAATGCTTTCAAAGCAAGCATATCGAATTAATTTTAACTTTTGTATGAAATTCCTACAATTATTAAGGTTTAAAATGTTTTTTCAGGGTAAATAAATTGTTTCAAAGTATTGCTGAGAGATAAGATAAATATCTTGATCTTCGGTTCTATCAGTTTGTATAAAATTTCTCAGCATTTGTAAGTTCAATTGTTACTTTAATTCACGCATCGAAAATTTAATCCCTGTAGACATTCTTGTAAAACATAAATTAATGCTCATTTATATACGAAAGTTTTAGTACTTCCTCTGATATTTTGATTTGTATCCCAAGACTGTTAATCGAATGAATAATCAAAGTAAATCAAATTTTGTAAGTAGTAAATTTATATAGATCATTGTACTGTTCTTTGTTCTTCGAAATTTGACTGTTTGGTAATTTAAATAAATAATTAAACAAATACAAATATAATCTTTTAAATTAAAAAGAAATATTTTATTAGCTACAACATGCTTGTATAGATGGCAGCACATACGACCCATAAATGATGTGAAACCAAGATTTTTATTAACCTAAAGTAAAAAAATTGCGGGCAAGTTCTGAAAATATTCAAATATATTTTCAAACTAAAAGGTCATTAGTGTTCGTTTGCTACCTTTAGTGGAGAATGTATTTATGTGCTAGGGTGATATCAGATTGGGAACGGAATGCACAAACGAGAAAAAATCTGTCAACTCTTCGCCTAGAAATGACTGTCCATGCACGTATACGGAGAAAGGAACCAGGTCGAGCTCTTCTCGAACTATTTTAAATATAAAGAAATAAAATAAAAAAAATATATACTGAAACAAATGAAAAAGATTTCCAATCTTATTGTCAGAGCTATGCAATTGCACTTAAATTTAAACGATTTAATTTTAAACATACAAATCCCCTTTTCATTCTCCTAAGGATCCCATTCAAACCACGCGCCCCGAGATAGCTCAATTGGAAGAGCAACGGATCAACAATCGGGGGGTTGCGAGTTCGAAACTCGGTCCAGCCATAGACCGTCGTGTACAAGGGGTACTTTAAATCTGACAAGGCTTCAAATGACCTCATGTTGGCGTGGTATGAACGTTTGGAGAATAGGGTGCCAGTACAGTTCTCGTCATCTGACCGTGATTCAAAATTACGAGACGTTGTCCTTCGTCTTTCCCTTCGGGATTGAACCCGGGCCATCGTGGCTCAGTGGGTATGCCTACTGTGCTAGCAACCTTCGAATGTAGGCGGCGCAGGTTCAATTTCTGTGAGGTGCTTTCCTCCCTGGGTGTATTTCTCTCTTCTGTGTCAGTAAAACATGTGGGTGTGTCTATTACTTGTTATTGTATGTCTTGTGTCTGGCGCAACATGGATAAATATGGCCCTTGCGCCATAGAACCCCAAAACCAACCAATCCGAATCATCGCTAATAGCCCGTTGTGTTGCTCCAGTGTGACCTTAACTACTATAGCAGACGTCAACATTAAAAAACTACCAGTCTTTTTTATCTGCTTCTTAATACTTGGAATTTGTTTCCTAGTTACTTTTTGGAGAGAGTAAAGTACAGCTAATTATATCAAAAATAATTTAATAGTAGAAACTTACATATATGGCTCCCGACATGTCAAACGAAAAAGCATAGTTAGTCCACAAAAGGTTTTAATGTTCTACACTTGAACCGATCTCACGAGCGTCTGCTTTCGCCTCCCGAAGAAAGTATATACATCTCGAAGCGCAACAGATTTATGCGCCTCGCCGGCGCCGAATAATATAAACAATGTCCACTGGCAACGGTGTAGGATCAACTCCGAAAGGCTTCTCAGCAAAAAGTCTGGTCAGGTTGCGACAACTACTTACCCTATTCAAACCACAAACAGGTGAGAAATATATCACATGCTCTGCACATGTGGTGCGGATAAAGTAAATCAAACCAAACGAGCATTGAAATAACGGTTACAAGAACATATCTGATAACTTAAAAATGAACAAATCAACGAAACCGCCATGAACACTGTTGGGAATTTCTCTCCAGTTTGATTTCAAGCAATCGAAAATAGTTAAATCTCCGAGATCTATTCCCCAGTAGGTAATACCTAGTAATTTACGTCGCACTGCAGCAACTCAACGGGTTATTGACGACGGACCAATCCCAAAATGAAAGATCAGAGGACATCTCAATTTTGAACCACGGTAAGACGCCGAGGTCAACACCTGAGCTGGCACACCGCTCTCCTAACTTCTACACCACACCAAAGTGAGGACATTTCAGGCCACGACAGATTATACGTGTACTGGCCCCAGGTACACGATGGTCTGGAACTGGCACTCTTGCTATTGGGCTAACGTGGCCCCTATTTAGTCCAAAGTTAAACAGTAGAGAAGCCTGATCTATTTTTACGTTACCTAACACACTAGTGCCATCAATAGCCGTCTGTGTTGCTCCAGTGCGACGTAAATTCAGCTACCAACCAACCTAGCACAGTACTGAACGATACTAGTGTTTCACCTCTTTTGACCACCGGTAAAGCCCCTATGTAAAAAAGTGATATAGCCGAATATTCGATACATCCAGACGCGATATATAAGAAAGAGCAATATAGACGAATATCGAAACATCGAGATGAGACATAATGAGGGAATATAAGAAAGAACGACATGTTAGTATGCTCGATATAAAGGAATGTAAGAAAAAGCGATAAAGACGCATTCTAGATATAACGAGGCGAAATATAATGACAGAATATAAGAAAGCGCGATATAGGCTCTATACATCGAGGCGCGTTATAGTAAGGAAATGTAAAAAATAGTGATAAAGTCGAATTTTGATACATTCAAGTGCTATATACTGAACGAATACAAGAAAGAGTGATATAGCCGAATACTCGATACATCCAGGCGCGATATGAGAGATTACAAGATCGATATAGCAGAATACTCCATGCATCAACGCCCGGTATAGTGAGGAAATCTAAGAAAAATAAAGAAATAGACGCATTCTGATACATCGAAGCGCAATATACTGACGGAATGTAATAAATTGCGACATATAGTTGAATTTCAATATAATGAAGGAATGTATGAAAGAGCGATATAGGAGCAATCTTGATGTATCGAAGCGCGATATAATGAGGGGTAACTCTTCCTTCTTTTATCTGAAACATGAGTGGTTTCTTTTCAAGCATTAATGGCGTAAAAGAACTGGAAAAATCCTGAGAGAGGTCTAACCGAAACTTGAATCTACCTTTACCTTGAAAACTCTAAGAAAAAACTGCAATAGGTTGCTGTGAAAGGAGGTTAAAGGCACAGTCCTTAATGCAGAATCTCATTAGTGCTCCAAAGTTCCCCAAATCAGTTGCGATACATGTTATTTCTGTAAATTCGACAGATCAAATACCACATCATCTCTGATGACTGTAATTTAAGTCTCATCACTTCGATTTGTTTTTCGAATTCCTTTCTGCATTGAAGACATACGAGTTGATCCTAGAAAATTTTCAGTCGTTGATAACGGTAATTGAAAATAAGAACAGAGTCCGCATTATCAGTCTACTGCTCCAGTGAACGAGATTATAAGAAAAGCATGTTAAAAATGCTAATCTTAGGCTGTTTCATTCATTTTTGGGGCTGATGCTTCGGTGACAATATCAATAGGATTAACATGTATACATGCCCAAAAACTAAGGATAGTACTGGATTCATGTAAAGCAAGGTCACCTGATCGTAATATAATAGAACATGTTTGGAATGCCCTCGAACATTACATATCAGCCTACTCAACACCAACAAGGACCGCAAAGGCATGCGCGAATGGGACCACATTCAGAAATTCTTGGACATACTTGTTGAAAACATATCTACATTTCGAGGTAGATAGGTATTTTAATTAACGTCACACTGGAGCAACACAACGGGGTATTGGCGACGGTCCGGGATCAAATCCGAAGTCTACACTTCGAGAAGCCTGTATTAAGGTCAAAGGCCAGTACATTCCCAACTAGTTGCTTAACAGAGCAAAAAAAGGACTTTTTTCAGAGGAACTAAAACCCACAATGTGTCCATCTAAGCATTGTTTCGTTTCGTTAGTTACCATTAACATTAAGAGGCATGCGGGTGTTCTTATTTCATCCCACATACCTTGTGGAATACTTGGAATTTACATTTGTAATTTGAAGTACTTTGGTGCAGGTATTTGGGAGATAATTCATGGCCGGATTGCATCATCCTTAATTTTTGGACATATATATGCGTAGTTACCTAAAACATGCTATAAAACTAAAAAAATATTTAAGTAGTAAGTGGTATTTAATAGGTAAAGAATTCCTTTTGGAGGAAAAAGTGGGAAAATATAGGTGTTTCACAGCTTCGTTTACGAATGTTATGGGGAGATTAGGGAACATAAAATCAAAACGTATTTGTATAAGGATGTATGTCCACAAGCTCCACTCAGATGTGCTGCTAGTGAGCACTCTAAGCATTGGAGTTGAGTTCATGTAAGAACTGAAATCCAGCGACCTATGTTAAAAAAATTAAAACTTAGAAAAATTCGGTAACGGTAAACTAAAAATAGGTAGAACTTGAAGCAAAACGACGTTTTTAAAGTAAATCTGACTAAGACATTTGTTTCAATTTTAACGTCTTTGATTTTCATCTCAAGAAGCCAATGGGGAATGCGAATGCCCGTCAATTTCAATTTATAATGGTTTTTACACTGATTGGTGTGAGATTCACATCACGTGCGCTCTGTTGTAAGGAGGTGATTCCATATAAAGACTGGTGAAATGAATAATTCTAGTAGCTAAAAAAAGAATTAATCAAAATTCAATAAACATAAAATGCTGGTAAGTCTACCAGCATGTGGCCTTAAGTAAAGGCCACAAAATAAATTACGTGATTGTAAGCATCGACTTTTAAATGAAATAGACGGAGCATGTGCTCCCCAGCTTCATCTTATTTTTCCAGTTGCTCGTTTTGAAGATCTGTCTCGTGGTTAAAGGTAAAAGCATGAATCTTAAATTATTGATTGGTTAAAGTGATTATTCCACCGTGATCAAAAACACTAGTTTGAGATTCGACAACCAATTGGTTAAGTCTATTCGTATGTCCACGTGATTTACACGTCAGAGATCTTACGACAGTTACTCCGCCCACATGATCCGTCTATTTCATTAGAAGGTCGATGATTGCAAGTTTTTTAAGTTTAGCTTAGAACAGATAGATATTTGGAGGACACTGTATGTAACAAATCATTTATGACAAGATTGTGTTTCTCTCTGTGTTCACCACAGTAATATATTGTGCAACGCTCTATCAGATCTGTTACCATTAGTTAATGGTGTTTGTCATGCACAATGGGTACCTTCAACGCATTTTGAGCATTGGTAATTGTGGGAAATGATTTAATTTTATTTTGCTTTTTGCAAATGTTGGAAGTGGAAAAGGATAGTTTACTGTTGTAGATCTCGGCGATAAGTAAAAATAATCTTAAATATATTTCCAATGTCAAGTATTCTAAAGCGGCAAACTGAAGCATAACCATATGGAAAATACCATAAGGTCCGTTTCTATCGCAACAGACAAGGACAAACTGTGTCTGAAGCATTTTTCGGAGTAGACAGATAGTGTCCTACTCTAAAAATATTGCTTTTACAAGGAAATATACTCTTGCAGAAAAAGTACACCCAATACCTTTGTAGCATTTATTATTTTTGAAACGCACGTATATACCATATCCATTTTCCTACGATAATTGCATTCTACAGTATGCCTGGACAGATAAGGTGAAAAATTTGACAAATGACAAAATTGTTTTAGGGAGCTCTTCATCTTCAAACACACCGACGTGTTTATCATGATTATTTAAAATAAAATAGTTTTAAAATTTTCAAAATATAACTTATAAATCATTTAGTAAAAAAGGTTTATTCAGAATTCTAAAGTGTCCGAGTAAAAAGAAAAACATACAATTCACAACTGTTTCTTCTTTAAACTTATGTTTTATATGGCAAGTAGGTAGTTAATTATAGTCGCACTGGAGCAACACAATGGTTGGCGACGCTCCGGGACTATGTTTTATATGGAATTTTACTGAAAATGTTCTATGAACTCGTTTATGATGACTATCATTTTCACTCGATGAATTAAAACACCAGTTAAGCTAATAATTGTTATATTTCTACAAAACAATGTTCCCTTACAATTTTCATATAACTTTCAGATATCCCTCCGAAAACAAGGAAACGAAAACCAGAAAAACCGTGTATTTCAAACATCATCTCCAGAGGCAATTTTAAGAATGACGCAAAATCTTCCCTTCCCAGATGTCAGTTTTACAGAAAACTACGAAAACAGGAAACATTCCACTTCGCCTTCAAACACATGTTTACACACCAAAAAAATACTTTAAAAAACAACAGGTAGCACCCTGTATTGTATCCTACAATATACCCACAAGCACACATCATGCGGGTTACGCCAATCAACACCTTTCACCAAGACTACCCAGAAGGCCAAATAATTTGCAAATTGCACAAGACAACGTCCCATCCTTCCTCTCTGCGACCGAGTTTTTGTTTTGAAAGGCCACTGGTGTTGCATGATTGTGATTTAAGGGCTCGCAAATTGCAACTAAAAGGCTCAATTTCGTCCTCCTATCTCAGGTTTCGTAAGTGATATGTTTACCTGTCTTATTACGTTCAGTTAACACCTCGGCATAATTTTCGGATTCCCACAGCGGTTGCTTCGGTAATAGGAGAGTTAAAAAATGTATGAGATTTCAAGAGGATTGTCGGGGACTGAGCAGAAATTACGCTTTTACATTAGCAGTAGGTTCCCAGATGGTAGTGGGGTCTCAGTACTCCAGTTGATTGAGTCACGGATTAGTAACCAGAGGGTTGCGGGTTGGAAACTCGACCCAACCAGACCGTCGTGTACGTGGGGCTGAAGCACGTTAAATCTGCCGTGGCCTCGAATGTCCTCACGTTGGTGTGGTGTGGAAGTTTTAAGAGTGTGGTGCCGGCTCAGATTTTGACCTCGTCCTCTGACCATGGTTCAAAATTACCAGTTGTCGTCATCGGATACTTCCCAAAGGGATTGATTCCGGACCGTCGCCAATAGCCCGTTGGTTGCTTCAGTGCGATATTAATTCAACTACAAACCTACATATTCCAAATTCCCTGATTCAAACTGTGTGAAAATTAATTTTTGACGAACTGTTTTATATTTGAGCGGCTCTCCGAATCTTGGTCAGTCAGCGTCAGCTGGATTCAAATTGGCGTAGATTAGTTCGGATTCTGTTGATGTGAAGGGATAATTAAAGTCCGCTCCATAACAATAGAATCCGGGTCAATCTGAATCAATCTCAATCCAGTAGGAACTGGAAAAGATTCGGGAAAGCAGCTTCCATAAGAAATAGCTTGATCATCTTAAAACCTCTCACACTTGCAGAATCCGGGATATTTCTCTTCAATGTCTTCGTTAGTCAATTTCTAATGGATACAAACTGATTCGGATTGTGTTGATGTGAAAAAGCCCTAACTGAATTCCGCTTCGTAGTAGGGTATTTTTGAGCTTTAAACAAGTTCGAAGATAATTGCTTTTACAGTTTCTGAAGCCTTTTAATAATTTAATAGCTGATTCACCAGTAGCTCTCGTGATGATAATTATACAAGGTCTGTCCTGAAGGTATCCAGCCATTGTTAAAAAACGAGAGCGGTTTGTGTGGCAACGATGTAACTTGACAGTTAAGGAAAGGGCACATTTATGCGCAGTGTGAATAATCAAGAATCCATTGAAAAAATCAGTTGGATGCTAGACGCCCTTGATAGAGCGTACATTCTGTGATACTGTCGCATTCACAATGACAAAAGAGTAAAGCAGCGGATTTGCATCAAATTTTGCGTTAAACTTGAAAATTCGTCCACGGAAACTATTCAGATGATAAAGAAGGTTTTCGGGCTCGATGCATTAAATGTAACTCAAATAGAAATGTAGTACAGTAGCTTCAGATAACCGAGAATCAGTTGAAAGTAATTTTCTCTCCCACTTTCCCACTTCCACTCTTTACTTTCTGGAAGGACTTCAACAAGCAGAATACCTGAGAATAATGCTCCTGTACTGGTTACAATAAACAAACATCGGCGATTGACATTGCGAGAATTAGAAAAGGATATAGGGATTCCAAAAAACTATTGTTTTCGATATTTTAATGAAATACTTTAGCATGAAACGTGTGGTGGAACCCATTCGTCAGGGGTTTTTGGTGGGACAAATCATCCAGGTGGTTCATTCTCAACAGCCCGGATTTGGTACGCTCCGACTTCAGGCTTTTCCTTAATCTAAAATCACATCTGAAAGGGAAGAGATTTCAGACCATGGATGCCATTCTGGGGAAAGCGGCGAGCCAGTTGATGAGGATTCCATAAATGGATTTAGCAGAGTGTTTTGAAAATTGGAAGACACTAGAAGCAATATAAGACCTCAAGGTGCCTACTTTGAAGGAGACTAGGTGTTAAAGGTCCTAGGTAAAATGTTTTTTTTTTCATAATAAATTTCTGGATACTTTCAGGACAGATCTCACAAGTAAGTAAAATAGGATTCTGGTAGATATATAAACTCAAAAATCTTAATAAATCTCACTCACCATTATGAGCTGAAGTTAAATTATAGTGTTTGATGTATCAAGTTGGGGTTAATAGATGTATTTGTCTAAATGCCTTTGGAATAAAAAATATAGTAACCAAGTTTAAATAAACATCAAATAAAATGTAATTCAATAACAATTTCAAATTTAGAAATTAATTTCAGTAGTTTAACAGGTTAATTAAACCTGTTAAACTTAAATTTAAATATAAATTTAAATTTAAACTTAAGATAAGCATTACTGGTCTATAATAAAACATATGGTTTGGTTCTATATCAATGACATTGATTTTTATTTACATGATCTTCCAACTCAATGGAATCTGATTTTAAAACAAGAAAAGGCAAATATGAGTGAGGATTATGAATTACTGAAAGTCATCTCATAATACCACTTTACAGCATAGTCACAACAGAGCAACATGAACAACAGAAAAACACAAATTATGCAAAACACTTATTTGAAGTAAGATAAATTAAATGATGAGTCTCAATTCTCTGCTTTATTTGATTGTTAAAAAACGCATTCTTAAATGTTTGAATTAAAGCATTAGAGTGATATTCAAGTGAATAAACAACGCAAAGCTACATTCTAAATACCACGCGTTATGAATTTTTGGACACATTTTCATTTATACGTAAAATGAAAGACAAAAAAATTCGACTGAGTTTCGTGCAATTTCTAAACAACCCCTAAAATTTCACTTAAAAACAAAGAAAGAAAATTGCAACAGAAAACTTTTTCGACCCGTTGCTAAGCTAAGAAACGAATGATCAATGATACAACTGATTGAAGAAGATTGTTTTTTGAACGACTTATAACCTTTGAGGCATCCGTATGTTTTAAGACGGGTGTTCTGCTCGAAATTGAAACAAGAGCAGCCGAAGAGAGCGTACAAGTGCTAATCGATGGCGAAAGAAAGATGAACCCTCTGAAAAGAAAAATAACCACTCTCCCAGTGCATCGGAAACTTGACTTCTTGGTATTAGATTGTCTTATAAGGCAATATTTCTGTTACTAATGATCAGTGGTTGCATTTAACGCTGTTTTTTATTCACTAATTCCTTTTTTGTTGGTATTTCTTCCAACCGAATGAGAGGTACGTAGGTATTTAATTAACGTCGCTCTGGAGCAACACATTGGGCTATTGCTGGCGAACCAGGATCAAACCCGAAGGGAAAGATCAAAATACTACCCATAATTTAGAACCAGGGTCAGATGACGAAGTCACACCTGAGTTGGCACCCCACTTTCCACATCAACGTGGGGACATTTGAGACCAGGACAAATATAACGTGCACCAGCCCCCTTTGTACACGATGGTCTTTGGTTGGATTCGAAATCGCAACCCTCCGGTTGCTAGTCCATTACTCTTCCAACGGGGCTACCACGGCCCACCGAAGAGAGACACTAGTTTCTCTAACATGGGCATGGGCACCGCAGGTGACCACTTACTTCCCGACATGAATCAGTTTTAAGTGGTGTCTAGGTCACCTACGGGAAAGTAGTCTGAATTAGTTTCTCTAACATATAAAACATTAGTAATCGCTTACAGCGCAGTTACTGAGTAGTGTGCTTGGCATGCATATGCTCGCAGTCAGATAAAACAGGAACAGCCAAAAGATAGACCGCAGAATGTCCCCAATATTATATTAAACCTCCATCAAGATTTGACCAATTTTTCTAATGACGCGATATCTTGTTCATCAAGATCTGGTCAGTTTTGCTAATTTGCGAGATTCCTCGTAGATGCAACCCTCAGGAGGATTAACATGTACAGCGATAATTTTTCACAATTATTAATTTCTTACTTATTCGGTCTTTGTGAGGGTTTTTCGGGGGGATTGTAATAAACGATGGTTTCGATCCTGCATTTTGTGTTCTTAATCTACATTAGTACGTTCTAAAAGCATTTATCGAGGGCAAGGATGTTTCGAAGAAAGAGCCCACAGCTCGAATCCTTCCCGAAATGGTGGTTCAAAATTACTGGTGTTGTCCTCGGTTTTTCCCGTTGGGATTGATCCCGGACAGTCACCAATAGCCCGTTGTGTTTGTTGCTCCAGTGCGAAGTTAATTCAAAATACCTACATACCTACCTTCCCAAAATGATATGAAATTAAAAAGCTACCATTCTTGATAAAAAATTGATAAACCTGAAGAATAACCAGAAATTAATTTATTATTATCTTTCTAATTGCTGCAGAAAAAGAACTATATATATATTTTTAATCTTTACCATGCAAAAGAGGAACTTTTAACAATAACGAACATTTGTAAATACTTTCGTTGTGTGCTGCAATATTCACTTTAGAGCTATTTTTTAAATAATCAGAACATATAACTAAATTTTAAATAATAAAAAATAAATGTATCCCAATTAATTAGGTTTGTAATAAAATTAAACACAAATTTGACAAAACCATTACTGTTATAGTTTATCAAGGTTGTCAGTAGTATTTTCTCGCCAAAATACAGCCGAAAGGAATTTCATACTTAAGATACAAACCATGAATTGAAAACTATAGAAATTATTTAAAAATTTCGTTATATTTATGTCACATTTTGCATGAATGATAAGAAAAATTCCAATTCCAACATTTTCGGAGTAATGTATCCTGAAAATTAATCATTCAAACAATCATTATACGTATTTGACTTGCTTTCTATTGTCTTGATGGATATCTACATTTCAGATCTCCAACAGTACCAGATAGGGTTAATTGAAATATAGTGTATGTATAAATTGAAATATAGTGTATGTATAAAAACAAATATACTAGACTCATAAAGACAATAATTCGCGTTACATAAATATTCTTTCATTTGACATTTTGTTTGCAAGTAATGTTCTAAGGTGGTCAGTGGAATATACAATGTCCCACCTCTCCTCAAAAACTAAAAGTAATTTATTTGTTTTGTTGAGAAAAATAATATAAATTTTCATCCATTACATTTTTATTAAAAAAAATTTTTCAGAACAATGCCTATCAAAGGGTTAAGTGATTATGAAACTTTTACTTGGAACTCTGATTGTAATTCGAAAGTATAATAGTACTATATGCATGTGTATTGTATTTATAAAAGTGCATTAGACACTTTTCGGTGGATGTTTGGTAGATTTGGAGCAAAGAAAAGTAAAAGTAAGCAAATACCTCTGCTTACCTCTTTAAGAAATATTACTCAAAAAGTGAGCAATAGATGTGTGATTTATTCAAACCTTATTCGCATAAACAGACTTAAATAGTATTCGGAATAAACCTTTGACCGTGTAAGTCTCGATCTAATTATTCCTTGTGTAGCAAGAGCCAAATCCGAATGAATCACTTTGGAAACTTTTCACTTATTTGTCAATCTCAATTTTGAATGCTTCAATTAAATCCTCCTGGTTGTTGTCTCGACGAAGTATCTTGTCATTAGCAAAACTGACCACTTCTTGATGGACGATGTATCTCGTTATTAGAAGAAAATTTACCAGATCTTGATCTTCTCATCATAAGAAGATCGTCCATACCTTGATGACAAGATGTCTCATCATTAGCAAAATCGGTCAGATCTTGATGGACGAGATGTCTCGTCGAGACCCCAAGTTAAAGTTAAAAGTATAACCCAAATTTTTAAAACATTTTGATGACAGAAATTGATGAACAATAAATGACCATAGCATAAAAGGCCTAAAAATATATATAACTGTCATTAAAGCCTCCTTAGGCATTACTTTTTAACCATTCCAGAAACATTGGAACCGTCTCCATTTCACACATCGGAAAATAAGGAGGAAAACAGGAACAATAAAATGGTAAGTACTCCAAAGATAAAATAACAAAGGTAATAAAAACGAGTTTTACTTTTTCGAACAAACCACAAAAATCTTCAACGCACCATAAGAAAATGAACGAAGATCATTTGTGGCCGCAATTCCAATTCAAAGCGTGGCCAAATTATAGTGATTTCCTGATCTGTAATGATTTGACCCAGAACAATGGAGTGGGCGACTGCAAAGGTGTCCCCTTTAATAGAACTTGATTCTACGGTTTCAGGGGCGACACACCTATGGGTGCTTCAATGAGGTGTAATGAGAAATGCATTACCGTTTCGAAGCTAGAACTTGAATGCAGGAATTTGACAGGCGAGTTGTAGGCGGTGCATGTGTTCGTTTTCTATGACTTGCCCTGAGTTATTTCTCTCTTCTGAGTCAGGAAGACTCTTCTTGTCTGTGAGACAGTTAACTATTTCATCTCTTGTTTTGTGTTTGAGGCAGCTTGACCAAATATGGTCCAAGCGAGTGAAAAAATATAATTCAATCAACCCAATTACGCAATGTTTAAATAAGTGTTGTATGGCGGCTATAAAATTCTATCTTTACTGAAATATGGATAAAAACAAATGACAAGTAAATTCATTTCAAGGGGAATTGTATGTGGAAGCATCTAGTATGATGTTTAATTTATTTTTCAATTAAGCTTGTCATCTAAACTTTTCTTCGTTTAAAAGTATAAATCATACACTTCTGATGTGCACTATTGGTCAAAAATGACCAAAACATGTATTTAAATATTTTACATATGATGAACTGTTCATCTGGAATCAGAGAGAAAGCGATATCTTTTCTCATCTTTCTCGTAAAAAAGTGTGCGAAAAAAAATTAAAACATAAATTAAATTTATTGGAGACTTTTATAACTTCAGAATTACATCAGAAAGGTCATAAAAGGCAGCTACAGAACGCTTGCCATAGTTGGTCACAGGACATAATAAGGATTTCATTGGACTCTATGCCACGTCGTATATCGGCAAGTATGGGGGCCAGTTTTTGCTTTACAATTTACTATTCTATAATCTTTCTGATTAATTTTACAATAATAAAGTCCATTAGATTTGGTATTAAGATTATTGCTTCATCTCTTCTTATACATCGCGCTTGCTAAGTTTCATTCCTGTCCAATAATGGCTTCGGAATGTCGATTTATTTGCTACAGTTTTCATTTGTTTATTCCTCATATAAACTGAATTGGGAAAATTTCTTACATTAGTCAAGGCGTTAAATCTTGCTTATAATAGTAACTTTATACAATAACTAGTCATCAAATATACTGATATTAATGTGTAATAAAAACCTGATTGGTCAGTAAATAAAAATTGCAGAAATTTTTTCAAAAGATTATTCTTGTATGTCGATCCATATCATTTTGTATCTGCATTTGAATGAAAGTGAGATTGGCCCTCTACAACAATTTATGTGTGTATCTTGTTACATACCTACTGTTTCTTTTGAAGCTTGCAAAATTATCCCATATTCGTAATCTAATCGTCATAAACAGAAGTTAAACATTTGCGTTTTGCGTCATCAGCCTTTTTTTCGGAAGTTCAAATCTAAAATAAATTGAAAACTGAAAAATTGTTCAACTAATCCACAAATTTAAAATTTCCTTATGTATTTAAATTAATTTTCAGTTGGATATTAAGATTTTGTCAGTGTGAGATTATTTGAAAATAAACGAGAGATTCGTATTTTTTTTAATACATCACTGTAACTAGTCTAAACTAAAGCATACAAATATTGCTAAAAACAAAAATTTTCTTTTACGTTTACATTTAAACACTAATTTTTATAAGATTTCTAAACTCTACTTTTCAAAACATCATAATTCTCTTGTCTCCGGAGCTGAAATGCTTTTGGGTTACCAGAAAGGCGATAAAATCCCCGATCTGGTAACCCAATCTAAATACCATAATCCAATTGTTGGTTATAACCTCGTCTTTTACTTAACGGTTGGCAAAGGTGGTGATCTATCTGTCGTTATATTAAAGACCAGAGACCTGAAAAAATCGTGGGTGATTTTCCTCCCAGCCTTATGGTTCTTTTATTACATAGTTGGTAGCAATGCTAAAAGTTTCCTTTTTTATTTGAAAGTGTGGCGTCGGTAAATTGGTCTGGAACACAAAAGTCGTTTATTTTTTCTTCGTTGGCTTTTGTTCTATGGTAAGCTTAAAAAAAATAGAAATTAAGCTTATCCTAATGGAAGGATTCCTATTTCTTTCCCCTTTTATAGAGGTTTTGAAAATGTTGAAGAAATGGTAATGAAGATAGAATTTAGTATCAGTTAGGCTATTCAAATATGAACGTGGTCTCATGGATAATTTTAAATTAGTCTGAACGTAATGCTAAACCTATAAATTTTTACTCTTATTCAACTTAATTTGACTTAAAGGACATCGTTTGAATAAATTTACACAAATATACATATGATTACATTTCTAGCAGGGCACATCTGTAATAAGCTACTCATGTCGTCTACCATATTTTACTTCTAATAGAGTTTAGAAACATTTTCATGTAACCAAATTATTTACAATAATAGTTATTTAAGAAAATTTTTAGAATCTATAGTGAGTAAAAAGGTTCCTGAACGCACTTACTATTTGAAACAAATGTCTTTATTATTTGCAAAATATAATTATTGAAGAAATTGAAATGGAAAAACACAGATGAGCATAATTGCATAGAAAGTTTCTATTGCATTTAAACAAAAAATATTAATATAATTTAACGCATAATTCACAATAACACAAAAATGTAGCAAATATAAAGCAAAAGTCTCCGTACAGTGAAAAATATTTAATAAATGTTATTCCCTCTCCCCATTTTCATCATTTAATGGTCAGTTGAACCTGCTTTTGCTTTAATGACCTCTCTCAAAAGTTTAGTCATGACTCTCACAAGTTTTTTTTGTTGTTGTTTCTGGACTAATTTTGTTCCAAAGGTCCAGAATGTCTCTTTTCAGATTATCTTTGCTGCTAGTTTTAAAGTCATGATTTTTCAGTTCACGATTAATTTGTAGTGAATCCATAATGTTAAACACCATAGTGTTCCATGGTGTTTAAATCAGGAGACTGGTCGTGTGGGAAGTTGTTGCGACGTATGGTAAAGACATCATTCTTTAAAGAACGTTGCAGTGTGTTTTGAATTGTTGTGCTGTTGGAAGATAAATGGTCTTCCCAGAGAAAGTTTCGTAGCACTAGCAAGGACGTTTTGTTTCAAAGTGTCTAGGTACATTAACTGTCCATTTTACATTCAACAAAACATAAATTATACACACCAGAAGAACTTATGCAACCCCATACCTTTACATTTGCTTCCGGCTTGTTTTACAGTTCTACATAAATTTTTTTGTTTGCATGTGATGTTTTGGTTTTCTCCATGCCATAACTCGTTTATCTGAACCATAGAGCTAAAATTTTGTTTCATCCCTGAAAAGTACAGAATCCCAGAAAGTCAAGGGCTTACATGCTTTTTTTGCAAACTGAAGACGCTTTCTTCTCTTAAGTTTACTAATGAATGGCTTCTTACGTGCAACATGCCCATTGTAGCCATCTTTTTATATTACTTTTCTTACAGTCTGAGGTTATATTTGAAGATTAATGAGTTTTCAACAAGGATGCAAGTTGTGATGCACTAATTCGTGGATTATCGCGAACCTTTAGATAATCCAGATGTGGTATCATGCGAAAGCATTTGAACAGAGTTAGTAAAATCTTCGCTGTCCGTCAGGTTTGTTTACACTGAAAATTTCTCTTATAGTTAAGTAAGGGACTGACTAGTAGTTCACTGAGAGAGATGACGCAATAACTATTCCTCGGATGTTGCACGAGCAATTGTCGAAATTCTTTTTTCTTTATATTTAATAGGTTCCGGAGATTTAATGCTGAAAGTTGTATCGTGCTTTTATTTGCGAAACAACTTTTATCAGCAAAAGAATTGTAAGTCCATAAAATATCATTCTTATAATTTTAAAGCATGTTTGATTTCAGGATATCTTTAAGTCTTTATTCCAGTTGTTTGTTACTATTGAAGAATAGTTTGGTCCGTTTGTAGTAAATTGCATGATATCGACTACATACCATTTTCGTTATCAAATGGATGTATGTGTCGTCTTTCCCTAGCATTTGAGAGAGGTGACACACCTATTGTCAAGGTAAGAGGACGCACTGAAGTTTGTTTCATTTTCTGTAGAAAGACGTATTAGAGTATTTCTATTGTCACTCGATTGTTCAAAAATAATCATTTTGGCGATGTGAATAAACAAACTGGGAATTCAATAGTTAACATCGTTTTTCAATGACTACACTAAAAGAATTTTAAAATTTTTATGGGGATGAAGACTGTTATTTAACATGAATGTATTTTACACATAAGAAAAATTTAGGTTCTTAAAAAATTTATAGGAGAGGTAGGCTATTTATTCCCATTACAATCCACAATACTCCTTCACATCAGAATGTCGGGAGATAATTTACATCTACTACCGCAGCCTTAATATACCTTGAAGTGTGTTTTAAGTTTATGTACGAGTTATATTTTCAATTTAAATTGAATACATTTCATTTCTGAATTTTGATCACGTTTTGGGATATTTGTCCCATTTTTGTCCGTACCGAAGGTTGAGGACTAAAGCGAAGTTTATGTCAATGAACATTTCGCATTCGTCCACAAGATCCACAGTGTGGAAATGCAGTGGCAAGAGTGTGGATTCCCCACTCCAGCCATTGAATACCATTACCATAGTAACTTCCTCGTGCAACTTTTGTTGGAAGATCTTTATCTTGAAGCGAGAATTGTTTCCGGTCCACATCTGATTTAGAAAACGAAGGAACCTGATATTTTACCCTTGTTTCTTTTCGCTGTACTCTACTATACACCTGTGACTACATTAGTTTTCACCACAAACAGGCATGCAAGCTACGTTGAACCCTTTTCGTATGCTAAACGAAATAGTGCACTGGAATAAATAAGATCAAGTGTTTGTGGTGTTTTTTTCATCCAAAATCTTTACCGTGAGGATCGAATGGCACACCAGATCTGCAGGTTCTAGCTGAATGGAGTTACAGGCAAGTGAATATGATTTCAGTGATAGGCAAATCTGTTGCGCATAGGTGAATAGCATTGTTCTCCACAAAGATCAAATGGTGATAAATGTTTGCCTGTTTTTGTTGTCTGGTGATTTCGTGCGTTAATAGATGTTTTAATACTTAAGATATTTTATAGTTGTTTCTAGTTGGGTGTTACGTTTAAGAAAAAAAAATAAATGATTGTATTGAAAATTTTGCTTTTTAGAAGCATCAATTTAAAATATTTAAATACGTTGAAATAAATTTTTGTCTCGATTCTGTAAAAGTTAAATATTAAATTTTTGCTAAGCGGATCACATCCTAGAAAGATAAAATAAATTTTTTATAAGTGAATATTTTGTGAACGAAAAATTGAGAATAAAAATTGTTGTTCCAGAGATGTATTTTAAAACCTGAAGTATAGGGTATATAGAGCTTATAAATTATACCTGAAATTTTATTTTATTTTGAATTTGAATGTACAAAAATTCTTTCAGTTACTGCAAGGCCTTTGTTTGGAAAGCTTCATTAGTAAAATTTTAATGCCATCAAATACGAGAAAACTAATTGTATTTTATGAAAACCACTTTTGTTATCCATAGCTTCACTCATTTTGCTTTACATTTTAAGTGTTGCTTCATATTTCCACTCCGGAGTTAAAGAAGTTTCCACACTTCAGCCATTAATTTTGGCCTTAAAATGGAATAAATTAATGTTTTGTTTTTAATAAATTAAAAATATTGTTTGCACTACAGAGAATTTTAGATCTTACAATCAGAATTTCATAAAAGAAAAAATGTCTTCTTTCCCAGAAGTAGATTATCGTTGACATTTTCATATAAGCTGAAATAATTAAGTTTATACTTGGAAAAAGAGTTTGTACAATATCAAATGATTTTACAGTTGATTTCCTCACAAATTTCTGCAGATGAAACATTTACGTATTTGTATAACTGGTATACAGTATAATCGTATAACTGTGAGGAAACAAGAAATCGTGCATTTTTTGTCTTAGATTTTCAATGGATTTCACTATTTTACCTTCAAGCAGAATCGAATAAATTATTTCCAGTTTAACCAAATTCCTGGTGCAATGATATTCAGGCTTAAAACAATCCAAGGTGTATTTCAAAATGCAAAAAAGTCTTAGACATCAATTTTCCCGCTTTTCCTTAACATTTCTACTTTTTACGGTAGGTGGCGGAAAACTTCTATCTGTCTTATACCATAGGTTACGTTACATTTTGAATTTTCGATTATTTTAATGGGAGGCTAAAATACAAAAACAGCTTTTGTAAAATTATTTTAAATTGTAATTTTAACTACATACTTATAAAATTCATGAAAATAGTAAGAAACGTGGAGGTAGACGAATATTTTTGCGATCCATTGTATATATGGATATCTAAATCGAAAAAGGATAAGAGAAATTATACATTAAATACACCAGGAAAGTCGATTAAACCTTAGAAACAGAAAATTCTTAATATTAAAAATATTTCGGATTTACTTCAATGTAAATAATTATTAATAATGCATTCTTGACGCATAAAAATATTATTGCTGTCAAAATCATTCACTGTTAAAAAAATTCCAGGAATTAATTTTTTTAAATGCTATAATTGAAACTAAAATAGATTTATATCTCTCTTAATCAAGTTTCTATTCATATCAAATAAATTTAATAACGAAATAGAATATTTATTTTCCAGAACGAAAGGTAACTTCAATGAAAGAGCCCGAATGCATGGATTTCTCTCTACTACATATAACACATTTCTCCGATATAGCGTGTCGTATTTTACATATCGTACTTGTAGATCTTTGAAAAGTGGCACATGCTAAACGGTGTTATCAATTTACAACTTATTCCTCCTGTCGTTACGCACGCTTGATTTTTAGCATGACACCTGATACTATGATTCGTTCAGCATGTGCATTGTCAGTGCACGCCAAAGTGATTCGGTTTCGGTTGTTTTGTTGAACAAAACAAACCAGTAAGAGGGTGACCGAATGTGTTTGAATGAACTTCTATGACGAGAAACTTTTAAAGACATGGAGTCAAGCTTATCCGTTTCTAATCTTCTACGTATTAAGTAACTTTGCAGTTTGATATATATGCATATCTAAAACACATTTTTAATAAATTTGTGACATTTGTTTATTCTTTCATTTCATTAAAAATTTTCAAATGCAAATTTTTGTTACAGATTTTTAATTTGTTCCTTTTATTTATTACTAGCTGAATTACCCGGCATTGCTCGGGTTGAAATGGTTAAATGTTGCTTGAAAAATGAATTAGAATAAGCACTTTTCTTTCACAGAAAAATGCAATCATTTAAGTTGTACGGAAAATACGTTTTAACTTTTTCATAGCTTCTACAATATACTTCGGACGCAAATATATACATTTAATTCTTGAATATATTGCAATATGTAAAAGGTTAAGACATAAAGTCAAACAGAAACGAAATTCCGACGAAAAAATGCAGAATTCTAAAAAACGAAAGATGCGCAAAGTGCAGTTTCAACTGCTTCTGTTTAAATACTCTCGCAATCAAGTCGTGGCGCTCACTGGGTAATTGACCATTGGTAAGAACCTCCTTGATCTCCGTCCAAATCGGATTGCAGGTGAAGGTGATAAATAAGTCTGGTTTCCCTTACGTCCTCACGTACATCATAGCATCTTGCGTGTATTCGTGCATGTGTCTGGGACTGCCTGTAAATGTAGCTGGTAGTACGACTAAGGCACCGAGGTTTTCAACGTTCCGTCATTTGACACAGCATCTCTCAGGTGAATATATCAACTTTCAGTTTACGTCGATTTAGACGAATGTAAAGGAGACGCTCACTCTCGACTTTTCGTACATATCGACGATGAACTGATGAAACAATTGCCTGCAGGTCAATACGTGGTTCTGCGCAGTATCTCGAACCATTAATCTGTACGCATAGAAATCCATCGCTGAAACTTTCTTGCTGGTTGTTTCGCCTGTTCTTGGGTTGATCTGCCTCAGATTAAAATGATATCCATCTTCACCATGGGGGAATATTACTGGGTACTGCAGAGCATCATAAGATCGATGTGTTTCCGAAATACGATGCAATGGTTCACCTCGTCGTTGAATAACGATATCCCGTTGATGAAACTCATCTCCTGATATAACCACCGCGACTTCATCTGCTTGAGGAGAGTTAAAGCGCTGCTCGTGTTCGCCTGCTGGTCTTCGGTCTGCTCTTATGACGACTTATATTCATCTGTTGGTATACGTTCCAATGCTGTTTCAAACGTTTTAATAAGATTATTGTGCTCATGAAACATCCTCTGTAAGTTTAACACAATCTGACGTCTTGTTCCCGAGATGTAGGCGCTAGGCGCACCTCTGATCAGTTTCCATTTGTTCGTTTTGAATAAAATATAGTTGTAGAAATTTTGGTGGTTGATCTGGCAGCGGAAGCAACGATCCCGCTCTATGGTAAATCTGCCCTTGCACCTTGAATGTCGACGGAAATCCGGGCTGTCCCCCAACAGATGTGGAGCCGAATGATGTCATTTGGAAACATGAGTTGTATTTTCTGATGTTACTAAGAAAATGCTTCGACTCTGATGTATCTCCTGATGTGTATGTCAAAAGTTCTTGTGGTGGTGGTTCCAGTTGGCAGAGAATAATTTTTCCATTTTTGAAGCAAATACCAGTAGACTCTGATTTAAACTTTTTGGCTTGACAGTAACTACAAACCATTTCAATTTTCCCAATGGTAACACTTGCATGCAGCGAGTAGTCTTTATGTCAATCGTGTGGAATCCTTCCAATGCTAAGCTAAAATGATGTGCAGTCCGTGATCGTTTGACACTATCTCTCTTATCCTGTAGTCGGACTTCACACTGCCGTACCATCTCTGTTGCTCTAAATATAGTAGCTCTCTCTCTCGCAATCGCAAGTCTTCTATTCCTCTCCTCGGAAGTTTCTTGACTACGCTTATCTTTCATCATCTTAGCCGTTGACAGTACTTGGCCGATCGCCTTCCGCTTCCTTGGAGACATTGCTACAGCAAAGAAATCTGTAAATGAATACAAAAAGGTTTTTCATAAATTAAGCAAAAGGCACTCTCTCACTGAACAATGAAATCTATTATAGAATACAATAAAAAGCTAAAATTAACGAAAAAACAAATTCAAAATTATGAAGTACTTACAGCAGTTTAGAAATATAAATCCAAAATGTACACTATCACTGTCGAATAAAGTAGGAAACACTTATACACTCAACTAAAAGAGCGAATTAAAACTGTCAAATTCACTGAAAGATGATAAACTGGAAGACTTACCGAGTTAGCTTCCTTTAAATACGACCAGCTAAGAATCGAGTGGGTGCTGGAATGTTCTCCACCATGAGTCCAATTAAGTTTCCGTTTCCCCAACTTTCTAGAAAGTTCTACAAAATTTTATAAAAAAAGTAAACATTAATTCTGGTGCTGCCAGATACCGAGTAGCAAAATTACGCTTTTATGATCAATGAGTTTTTCGTTTGTGCTTTTCGGAATAACGGTGCTTGGTTTAGAAATAAATATAATCGGTGTAGACAAATTAAACTGAATAGATAAAACTTTTTCAAAAAGCAGAAGGTCGATTTTACAGAATTTTTCAGAAAGAAAATCACTGCTTTCAACGGAGGATTCACATGTATCTATTCCGGACATTTTAAAATAAGTTACACGCCTTACCTAAAAAGCGTCGTGAAACAGAATTCTACAACTCATTACGTATTCAATAAATTATTTAAGGAAAGTTGGTCGAAATATACACCAACTTTCCTTGAAAATAATCCTTGAACTCCTGAAAACCTTTCCTTGAATTTCCTTGCAAACATAAATATTTTAAAATATTCTTTCTTCATCAATAAAATATCTATAATTTATTTACATCATGGGAAGAACTAAAAAGTCAGTTCAAACATAAATACTGCAATTTAATTTGTTTCGGAAAAAATTGTTTTTCGATCAACACTGGTAAAACAACCATCGCTGCCTAAAGCAATCAATCTATGCTCAATGTTATTTCTATTGCGATTTCGAATAGTTTTTAGCTCCCCCGGGCCAATAGAACGGGGGTTAAGAGTTAGCCTATGCTGACCGCAGTGTTCTAAAGTATAAGTGTACCAAATTTGGTGTGGATTGGTCAAACGGTGTAGATTTGTATAGAAAATATACACACACACACATACACACACACATACACACACACATCCTATTTTATATATATAGATAACCCGTTGTTATGCTCCAGTGCGACTTCAATTAAAGTACTGTACCATACTATACCTTTTATTTATTACACTATAAAAATGATAACTTAAACAGAAAAGAAATTAAAATTATCTTTTAAAATTAATCGTTATAAGTATTTAATAAAATTACGAAGACTTAAAAATGTAGTTATTAAATAATTGGATGCATAAACAAATTATAATTGAATACTTCAAACTATTTTATTTTATCTGTTCTGATTAGGTCAAACTTTATTAATCATCTCTAACTACACTATCAAGCTTTTAATTCTGTTTAAGTATTAATGTTGTTTAACATTCTAAGTGCTTTCGACGAGATATCTCGTCCATCAAGATCTGGTCAGTTTTGCTATTGGAGAGATGCCTCGTCAAGACAAAACTGCTTCATTCCAAGGGGAATAAAGATCCAAGTAGGAGAAACAAATTATCCTTTACCCAGAAATGATGATCATTTCGAACAGATTTTTGGATCAGAGGTTGATCGCAACAGCGGAGGTTTTGACACTAAGATTAACCACCAAGAAGGTTAAATGAATATATTGTTTCACAAAATTAGATAATTTTTATAAGCATTTTGACAGAAGATTTTGTAAAATTAGTTGTAATCCAGTTCACGTTTAAGTGATTTTTATATTTATAATTTTAAAAATAGTGTAATAGATAAAACTTTAAAATTTTAGCAGATTCAGAAAAGAAAAACAGTTATAATAACCGATTCAATTAAGTACAGTATTATTATGCATATAACTCTGTAAATACAAATTAACGAATGTAATATATTTACGACTGATAATAATATTCATGTTAATTATATGCGCTAGTGTATGAAACCTAACCTCATACCTTTTCCAATTTTCTCTGTATGCTTCTAATTTCCTCTCTTTTGTAATTCCTTTTAGTATTTTACATTTTTGAATGTCACATGTACATGGAAAAATTTACTATTCAAACGTCAGACTACTTTTAACATCGACCTTCTAATGAAATAGACAGATCATGTGGGCGGAGTCTCTGTCGTAAGATCCCTGAAGGGTAAATCACAAATCGACTTAGCCGATTGGCTATGGAAGCTCAGACTAGTGTTTCTGATAACAGTGGATAATCACTTTAACCAATCAATAACTTAGGATTTATGCTTTTACCCACAACCACGTGACAGATCTTCAAACCGAGCAACTGGAAGAAATAATATGAAGCTGCGGGCACAAGCTCCGTCTATTTCATTTTAAGGTCGATGACTTTTAACTCACGAAAAACACACAATACACATTTTTTCATCAGATTAAAACATTTTATTGTAAAACTTAACTTAAATTGAGAGGACACACAAAGAAACCTAAAAATGACCAAAAATATCGAATTTTTTCACTGTCGTATACTAATTGTGCAGGTTTAAGGGACATGTGTGCAAAATTTTATCAGCTGTAGTTTATATTATTTAGCGAGGTATCCAAGTTTTGCCATAAAATGTCAGGAGTGAAACCATTTAACTTTAAACTATTAACCCCCAAATGGTTAAGAAGAGATGTCTTGTCCATAACGATCTGACCAATTTTGGTAATGGCGGGATATCTTGTCAAGTTATAGCCGATTTATTTATGATGACGAAATCAAGATCTGCTCAGTTTTCTTCTAATGACGAGATATATCGTCCATTAAGATCTGTTAATGGTTTTGCTAATGAAGAGATACCTCGTCTTGACCAGGAGGGTCAAGTCCTGTTTCCCAGGTTTCTTTTTTTCGTTACTACGATGTATTTATTATAAATGTTCTTTTTTGTAAATAATATAGATCTTTGAAACTTTTCAATAAAAACTGAAATTTTAAGGGAGCATTTGTTAACTTTATGCATTGTATGAGTTAATGAGAAGACTAGTTAATTTTTTAATTTATAAAAATATTTTTGATTGTTTTTTAACTGTTTTTCAGTGTCTGTTATGAAAATATTTGTAAAACAAATAAATACAGTAGTACATACTAACCCATGCACAAACTGTGAGTGTGAGCAACATCTTAAGGAAAATCAAAAATATTTCTAAAAATTTGAAAGTTGTAGGAGTGAGAATTAAAATTATAAAATTCGTTTCATTTAATTTTTTAATTATGTTTAAGTAGAAATTATTATTTTCTTTTGTAAAGTGCATACATACTAAAACATTTTGTTGTACATGTAAAATCCAAAATAATTGTTCAAAGGCCCTTTATTCGAACGCTCCCTTAAATCGAATGAATTCAAATACGAGACAACGAAAGCGCTTCGAAAATTTGTGTTTCCTTCGAAATGGCTCGTTCTTATTTTCGTACATTTGTCGTCTCTGACAGGGCCATTAGCTACGATGTTCAGTAGCCATAGTGAGAGGGTAATAGACGGGACCCATTATCGGTGTTTCAACGGCCCCTTGTCTACTTCAGAGCAGAAATCAGTAGGGGGTTAGCATGCACAAAGCAAATGCCGACTAGAAGACAAGGTTGCTTTATTTGGCGCAACATCGCCTTCTATATTCTTTACTTTCGAATACATTTCCATGAAAAACCACATCTCCGCTCTATGTAAAAAGCAGAGTTGTCCAACACATTGTTTTAATTGAATGTTATTGTAAATAAATTTATTAGTTTAAACTAAATAAATCCTTTTATTTATATGTTGGTTTCATGTTTATTTCGGGCTACTAATTTAATAGTGTTATTTTAAAGTTGGAATGTAAATGGGAAATTTCCATTATATTCGGTCTATTCGTTTTAAAAATTGTGCGTTAGAAAAACTAGGTTATATCTATTAATAATTTTCATGACGTATTTTGTAATGAATATAGGTAAAATGAGTGAATTGAGTATAGTGGATATAGCTTTCAAAGAAGTATTTGTTTTGAATACGGGTTCTGTTGAATACTATAAATTATTAAATTAGGCTAATTGAACTTTCACCAATACGATCGAAATGTTCCTGTTAACGCTAAGTGGTAGGGAGACAAAAATTAGTAGCGAATAACTGTTTACGAATTTCTTAAGGAGTAATTTCATATCTTTTATTCTAGTAAGATAATACTAAAACCGTTCTGCTGGCGTTACGTGTTAAGGAGACAAAAATTATAGAGTAACTCGGTTTTCGACTATCTTAACGGTTCGACTCCTCACTGAGTGTATTTCTCTCTTCAGTACCAGAAAAAAATTTCCCTGTATGTATGTCCATTTATTTGACGATGTTTGGCACAGATTGGCCAAATATGACTCTGGAGCCATAAAACACAACCAGCAATCAAATATCTTACCGAGTAATTATCTGGGGCTGCGGAAGCCCGGTTGTTGGAAGAGAAACGGATTAGCAACCGGAGGGTTGCGAGTTCGAATCCAACCAAAGACCATCGTGTACAAAAGGGATTGGTGCACGTTAAATCTATCGTGGCCTCAAATGTCCTCATGTCGGCGTGATGTGGAAGTTTGGAGAGTAGGGTGCCACAGCTCAGGTGTGGCCTCGTCATCTGACCGTGGTTCAAGATTACGTGTGGTCCTCGGGTTTGATCCCGGACCGTCGCCAATAGCCCGCCGTGTTGCTCTAGTGCGACGTTAATTAAAATACCTACCTACCGAGTAACTATCTCTATCGTTTACTCTGCTAAGATAATACCAAAATCTAGGTGCTAGTACTAGATGATGGGTGGACAAAAACAGTAACGAGTAATTCTCTTCGAGTTTCTTAACCCTCCAAGTGGTTTCGACGAGAAATCACGGCCATCAAGATCTGACAAATTTCGCTAATGACGAGATATCTCGTCATCAAGATTTTGCCGTTTTTTAGGTAACGCGGGGAGATCCAGATCTGGTGAGTTTTATTCTAATGAAAAGAGACGAAGAGATCTTGATGGACGAGATATCTTGTCGGCTTGTCCTTCTTTTCTCTTACTCTCTTTTTGATTATCTTAACGGTTCGATTCATTCCTGAGTGCATTTCTCTCTTCTGTACCAGAAAAACTTTCCTTGTGTGCATGTCGTTCTTTGGCGCATCTTACAAACATGGCTTTTGAGCCATAAAACCCAACCCATCATCGAGTATTTTAAAGAGTGATTATCTCTATCGATCGATTATTCTTAAGATAATACCGAAACCGCTCTACTCACCCTTGGTGGTGTGGAACAAAGAATGGTAACGAGATAGTACAACGAGGATCTATGACTAGAAAACATTTTCGAAAATTAAATCATGTTGTAGAAGTTTAAACTAGAGAAATGTGGGTGTTTCCATGTGGACCATTCTTCCTCATCCAAGCGCGCAATTGTATGCTATTAGGTGCTGATCCACAATAACATCCAGTGCTTTCTTATGGAATTAACTGTATAATTCAATATCTAATACTAAATAGACCATTATTCATTAAAATCTCATTTTCGAGAAATTTGCACACAGACCGATATTTAGTTGCATGCTTCAATTGTATAGCCATAAAAGACAAACTTGCATCGACCAAATGAAATCGTAGGAGTATGTGCGCGCAGCTTTATGCACTTTCTTCTGGTCGCTCGGTTTGAAGGTCTGTCACGTGGTTGTGGTAAAAACATGAATGCGTATGCGGGACAAATTACTGATTGGTTAAAGTGAACATCCAGCGTGATCAAAAACTCCAATCTTCCATAGCCAATCGGCCCAAGTCGAGTCGCAAGCCCACGTGACTTACCCATCTGAGATTTTACGACAGACTCCGCCTACATGATCTGTCTATTTCATTAGAAGGTCGATGAAAACTTACCCATGACGTACGTGGATAACGTCTTGTACTCGCTCTCTCATTCCTTCAAGTTATATTTAAACTGCCCTTGCTCTCCCATTGTCTAAAATTATATAAATACTTTCATGAGAAATGGCTCGCGAGCAATAAAAAAATATTAAATCATGATATAGATATAAGGATACAAGTAATGCAAGCTATAATATTTATGATAAAATATTAGAAAACGCACTCGTTTTTACACAGAAACTTAGTGAAAACCTGCACGACTATGCATCCACTACACAATCTGTGAGTTGTAGGTGGCGTACAGGTACCTTTCTCTCTTAAGTGTAAATAAACTTTCCTTGTGTGCATGTTCATTACTTGACATTGTCTGCTCTGTGTCAGGCTCGGCATGGATAAATATGGCCCTTGTGTCATAAAACCCAAAACCAGCCTACCATTCTCCGAGTATTTTGAATTGTATTACGCTTCCAAATTTCGATGCATGAACAATGAAGAATATCAAGGATATGCTTCAATGTGCCCTCATTATTTATGATTACTCCTCAAAAGATTCTAATAAGCACTTGAATAGCAAAAAGTGATTTCTTGAACCCCCGTTGTAATCTTATTTCAATATTAGCCTCATAGCTAGATGAGTAATAATTGTACTTCATGACATACTACACATATAGCGATGTAATGTTAGTGTATTAGAAAAAAACATACTACAAAGAAGATTTTTTAGCTGTTCTCTATGGTATATCATTACCCTTATCTATACGTGCAATTACCCGCAGGTTGGTAATGCATACAAAGGTATGTTTGCCTCTACATATAAAGAAAGCCCTCGTAGCCCCCCTGGGTTTTAAATTCTATAAATACATGTTTCATATTTTAGGCGGATTGTATTTTCAAGATTAAATTGAATCAACTGAAATATTTTTGTGTGTAAATAGTTATTTTAAAATAATAACTTCCCTTAAGAACTTGTAATTCCTCAAGTGTATAAAATATTTGAATGCAATTAAGGTAGGCATTTTAATTAACGTCGCACGGGAGCAACGGGCTATTGGAGACGGTCTGGGATGAAACCCGAAGGGAAAGACCGAGGACATCTCCACGTAATTTTGAACCACGGTCAGATGACGAGGTCACACCTGAACTGGCACCCCACTCTCCAAACTTCCACGCCAGCGTGAGGACATTTGATGCCACGACAGATTTAACGTGCACCAGTCCCCGTATATACAAAGGTCTTTGGTTGGATTTGAACTCGAAACCCTCCGGTTGCCAGTCCGTTACTCTTCCAACAGGGCTACCGCGGATCTGAGTATTGCGAATGAATAGAGAGGGTGTGAGATTGCCAACCGAAGAGCAACAAGACTTCAGGTTTTACTTCCATATCAACTTCAAGATAGTACGTAATGAAGTATGCTTTCTTATCTTACTGTTTCACATGTATCACCCAGCACATATTTTCACGCTAAGTATTCAAATGCAGTACTGCTAAGTTGTTTTTGCGCTGCATACAATTCGACTACTATGCCAATGGTGGCAAGCTCTCCAGAAACAGGAGAAAACAAAGAAACCCAGAAACCCAGCAGGCCTTGACATTGCTCGGCCTTGTACTCGAATTAAGAGTCCTGTGAGTGTGCATCAAGAAGTTAAGAGTCGTATTGTGATGCGGAACGCCATCAAAGATCATCTAAGTTCGACCTGTAATCGTTCACTTCTAATTCGCTGCGTACGTCTCTCTAGAAGGAGAGGATTTGTTCCACACGCCTGCCCTTGTCACATTAAGAAGTCTGGACAGTTGCTGATGTCGTAGCATTCACGTGCCGGTGGATCTCCAAATTTCACGAGTTGTCCTCAAGACAGCAATTACTGCAAGATTAGATCTGAATCCTTTGGAAGAAGACATTTTAAATTATCAGTATTCTGCATGTTGTGCCGATGCATCAGTTCACAATATTTCACAAAGTGATATGGTGGAAATAAGACATGAAATAATTACCAAAACATTTATTTAATCGTCCTTACTGAATGTTTTCAGAAACAAAATTATTAATTTGTAATGTGTAGTCGAATCTCTTTTATTAAACGTTCCACAAAAGAATATCTTCCAATAATACTAAACTTAATTTCTGTATGTTCCATGGATATTTTGTTTCATTATATTATCCGTAATGGTGTCATTGTGAATTTTTTGTTTACTTACAGGAATTCACTTCGATACTTGGAAAACGATTTGGCGTTTTTAAAATGTCATGAATCAATGTGTCAATCTCTGTCTACTTTGATACAGTACATTAAAAAATAGCCATAAATTGGCAAATCAAATCTAATTTAGACCAATGTATATCATTCTGTATATACAAACATTAATATGACGCTGTACGTAACAATTTGTGTGTTTGTGATTAAAAACTTCGAAGAGGACTATGTTAAAAAATGTTCTTTGGAAAATACTTTTAGCAGACATATCAATTGATATAAATATACTTTGCCAATAACAAAACTTATGTTCTTTAAGAGGTAATCAGACCCTTATGTATCAATAGCCCGTTGTGTTGCTCCAGTGCTACGCTAATTTAACTACCTATCTATTATTGGACTGTGAAGCAGAGTACTCAAACTGTAGATTTATTGGATGCTCAATATATATTCCGTACGCCACCACCTAGGAGTCTCGATCAAATATTAAGGTGACAGAAAATATCAAACTGCTCTTTCTAGACTTATGAACGGGTATGTCATATCTTTATTCTTCGTTCAGGACCATGAGGCATTTCCAGCTTGCCTAAAATGCAATGCTGAACAAGCTTCTCCAAATCATCTGACCTGCGTTGGTCTAGCAAAGGAATATCTCTATGGAAGAGTCCTGGTCTTTGTTTCTCCCCTCTTTTCTAAATAGTATTAAGATAGCAGGGGTAGATGAAAAGGATAATTCACTCTGCCTTATTATATTGTAAAGATAATGTGCAGTGAAACACATTCACTTCACTCGCATGGTAATGGAAAATATTTCCGTGACAAGGAATTTTTTTATCTTTTTTTATACGATCCAAGTCACCAGCCCACTAACAAAGGGTTTAACCAAGCAAGGAAGGAGCTCGGAGGAGTGCAAGACAATGCATGGTACACAAGATATAAAGCATTGACGAAAATGCAAAAGTGAAATTCGTCGTAATGTTCGCAAAAACAGAAAATATTTAAGTGGAAGATTAAAAGTATAAAAAGGATATACGAAAACATAGCGATAAACAAAATTTATAAAGGACAAAGGTTTTAAATTTTCACAGAAAACCATTTTATAATAAACATTTCTGAAATGCCTTCCCTTTAGGTAATGGCGCTCATGCCCCTTAGTTACGATAATCTTTATCATGAAGTCCAGTAATGTCTGTTTTCGACCGCCTGAGATAAAGTGCAAAGCACATTTCCATATATAACTCCAGCTTTTCGCTTAATTATTTAACGCCAAAACAAATTCATTGTTTTGAAGCTACAGCTCAATCCGTGGTAAAGCCAGCTTTAAATCACCCCTCGAACATCTGCTACTTCACTTACAGTACGACCATTACATCGTCAATTAATTTCTTACTCCGAAAACGCCATCTCTTCACGGCTAAGTAACGCAATTTCCTCATCCAATCTTCTTCGGGGACGTCTTGCGTCCGCCACGCGCCTGGACGCAGACGATGAAGGGGGTAAGAGGACACTGACCCTCGAAATTGCCCCCAATCATAGAGTACCCTCCCTTTTGCCCTCCATAATGCACGCTACACCGACAAAACACGTTGCTTCCGCTGTGTGATGAAACGGTTATGGAGAACTCCTTTCACCAAACCACAGGTGGAAAACGTGTTAGTGAAGGATTCATTTCTGCTTACTATTTGGCCATCTTCGGAGGGGGCTTAAGACTCACCAAACGCATCAGACTACGGTCATGAGCACAATTGCCCTCCATTCATCAATAATTATTCATATGACTGAGCCTGTGGATACGATCTCCTTTCTGATTCGATAAGAATAGATGAAAAGTGAAACTAATGCTATATTACCGTAGACTAGTGATTTTTACTCGATCACTTTAGTCCCATTCAAGAGTTTTGAGCGTACTAGACTTTAACAATAGTGTTATGCTTTCGGAAGGGGTTCTTATGCATTTTCATGATCGCTGGAGTGAGTTTTCGTTACACTCAAGAAGCTGATATCTTCATTCCTGCCTTGCATGTTTGAATGGATAAGCAACATAATGCAGTCGTGGTCGGTAATGCGTGCTAAGTTTAGAGACTATTAGGGGAAAGAAACATTTCATATTTTTACCAACTGTTGATGAATATTCATATCGTCGCATATCTTAAGCGAAAACTCATTAACTGACAAAAAACAATTTTCAGTACAGCCATTTAAAGACTAAAATAATAATTTAAGGACAAAAATGGAAATTATAAGCATTTTTCTAAAGTTATATTTTTCGAATAAATTACTGTTTGACAATGTATTTCTCATCCTCATAGAAATTATCATTGTGTCCAAAACACATTTATGAAAAATGTCATTTAATGGGTTTCTGCTCAACGATATGACCTTTTATAAGAATAGTTTCCTAGGTATGGGGATTTGGAACGATTTCACAAAGGAAATATATCATATAAGATCGGTGCAATTCTTAATTTTATGAATCGGTTTTGTAAGTTGAATAAAATATTTTAATGGTAAAACTACAATTATGATATATGAGACAAAAGTATAAGTTTGTTGAATAATCCGACTGTTCGTGACCTTTACCAAATTTTAAACAGATTTGAGTAATGCTTGTCTAAGGTAAATATTAGTATATAGTTATAAAAATAGTTGCATTTGTTCATATACGTGGAAATGATACATTTCATGCGAATGTATGTTCAGAATGTAGTCGGTATTGTAAGCTGTTCGCTAAAATTTTTACAATATGCAATTTTTAATAGAAAGGGGATGTTACAATATACCAAACCCAAATTTCTTCTTTTTGAAAAAAAAGCATTGTTTCATGTGACAGTTCCATTTCTGAAGGAATTTGATCGCAGTGAAAAGATGTGAACGGATGTGGGAAAGACATTCATGGTAAATTTCTCTTTTCCAAAGTAAGCAATTACATTTCTTATACTAGTGTGTGAAAAAGTACAATTATAAAATAAATCTCTGATACTTAATTCATATGTAGATTTTACAGAATTGTAAGGATCTCAAAATTTAAGTGTTTCAATTGTTTCCAACACTACTCAACGATTGTAGATTTAGCATTATTTTTTATTGCAAAGGCTCACAAACCAGTACATCTATAAACTCCCATGTCGCACTGTGGCGTTTATAGTTGGAGTGGAGCATAGAATGACAAGTGGTAAAAAGATGCATAAGAGTCCAGTTGCATCAAAAGTTCTCTGGATTTCCAATGTCATGCATGGAGGCCCTTTCCTGATATTGTTGAACATTTTAATAAGTAGTCCATGTAGACATAGACAATATCTCCTTTTTTGAGGATATAATTTTCTGGGACATTTGAGGATATAATTTTCTATGCCCGACCATTGATCTTTTCTACCTTCGGCATTGCAGCAATCAAACTTGTGGTTATGTGTGAGGGAGAACCTAGAAGTACGCCGCCATTACTCCTAACAATGACAATCATCAGTACAGGCCTACAAACCGGGATTCGAATCAGGCACTATTCGGTAGCAGACAAACGCTATGGCTATTATAAGAGGAATTTTGCAGTGCAAACAAGCAAACTATACAGGAGACGGAAATTTTACTTCTAGTTACACAAATGCTCTCGCATGATAGTTATCGGAGTTACCTTAAAGTGACTGAAAACCTGTCGTACAAGGTAGGTGGTTATTTTTCATTTGTAGTATATCTTTTCCATACTTGAAGCACCTTGTGTCCTAAAATCTATCAACCACAGTTGCGACTGGGTTGATTGATAGATTAAAATATGAGTCTAATTCTGAATTTCAATGTGAGCCATATTTGGTTGTCCAAGAACCGCTCTCAAAAGGAATTTTAACAGAATTCCATAAATTAAAAATCATGCATTAAAAATTTCTTATGTCCACTTGGAATAATTACACTCGTGAGTGAGGCAAATCTTAACCTAAACTTAGTAGAAAGATAGAATTGTAAGGTTTTCAAAATTTCAATGATTCTATTGTTTCTAACACTGCTTAACGCTATCGGATATTTTGTTTGTTTGTAGTAATCGTTTCTACACTCACAGCACCTTGCGCCATAAGATCCACAATCAATCAATTAACCACACTTGCAAACTGAAATTTCCAAACGAGTCTAATCTAACCCATATTTGTTGGTACAAGACACGGTTTCAGACGGAATTTTATCAAAAATCATAAATTAAAAATCACTGATCTCAAAATTTTTCATATATGCACTAGGAATAATTGCAGTCTGAGTGAGGTGAATCTTATCTAAACTCAGTATTGCAAGGTTCTCAAAGTTTCAATGTGATTCCATTGTTTCCCAACGATTGATAACGAGCGATTATTTTTATTTGAAGACATCTTTACTCTTGCAACAGGAATTCCAATGTGTGTCTAATGTGATCCACATTTGTTGATCCAAGACACGCTTTTAGAAATAATTCTGAACAAAGATTTATAAAACCATCTATTATAAAATATTTTTATATACACTGGGAATAGTTTCACTCGTGATGGCTCATCCTCTCAACTTAAACTCAGAAGAAAGAAGTCGAAAAAACAGCATGCTGGGCAAAGAGCATGACGCCATACAAATCAAACGAATAAAAATCACACCTCGCTCTCAAAGCCGCAGTTCTTCCAATCATTAACCAGCAATTTAACAATTCACCTGTGCATCGCAATTCATTTCTCTCCCCTGTGATCCGCCTCCCTGATAATTTTATTACTTTTCCTCACCGTTGCTCAATTGCAGGAAGTGTCAGTCTTCGCCCCCTCTAGCCCCCTGTAATTACATCTAATTCGGGCCCACACGCATATTATCTGACTGCCTACCATTAAATGTAGGTTAGATGGTCCTTCTTCCGAATCGCTGAGCTTGCCGATGATCCCAGGGAGGTTGTGTGCATCGCTGTGATTTTTAGCGGTGGTGCTGGATTTTAGCAATGTTAAATTGCTGAGCTTGATTAGTTTATGCAGATCTGAATTGATCTCAGGGGCTAAAATGTCGAATGTGACTCTTCATCATCCAGAACTAAATGCTTTATTTCGCTTCTTTTGGATAGAACCAGTCAAAGTAGTATTCAGTAATATGGAACATATAGTAGCTATGAAATCCACATGTTGCTCTAGGTCCTAATTAGAACCTATGGGACAAAACTCAAAGGTTTATCGGTTATAGTTAGAACCTAGGGGATAAGACTTCCTAAAGTTATTTCGATCCTAATTAGAAGAAGGCAAGTACATCCTAAAATATAGACTCCAATTAGAACCTAGGAGATAAGACTATCTCAAAAGAATATAATCTCTAATTAGAACCTATGGGACAACATTATTCAAACGCATATAGGTTTTAATTGTAATCCAGGGAAAACAAGGGGCTATCCGAAATATATATAGGATATAATTAGAACCTAGAGAACAAGAATATCTCAAAAGTATGAAGATCTAATTAAAACATGAGACAACACTATTTCAAAGGCATCTGGGTTCTAATTAGAACCTATGAGACCACATATCTAAAAGGTATATAGATTCTAACAAGAGCTTTGGGAGCAAGACTATCCCAAATATATAAATTCGAATTAAAACCTTAGGAATCAAGGCTATCCGAAAGATAAATAGTTTCTAATTAGACCGTAAGGACAAAACTAACACATTTATGTAGGTTCTAATTATAATCTATGTGATACGATTATCTCAAAGGTATATAGGACCTAATTAGAGTCTATGGGTCAAGATTCATAAAAATATGGTAGAAAAGTGTGCTGTGTGAACTTACGGTTGATGGTTAGAGTACTAGTCTGGAGGGCAGTAAATTAAACCGATTGATTGTTATTTAAAATCCTATATGCAACAATATAAAGCTGGCTACTTTGAGTTTCCTGGTTTTACGTTGACACATAAATACGGGCCTGTTTCTTCCAAGACATCAAGGAAATAAAGCATTTGGATATCGATTCATCTAGTTCCAGTTGATGTTTTCCGGACCTAACCAACTCAGAGACACTAATCGGATTTGCTTGAAACTCATTTAGGGTCTTAATCTAGGGCAAGTTAGGTGCCTTAGACAAAGGCTATTCTTTAGATGATAAATTCATTTTAACACCAGCACAGCGGGGAACGTGCTGATGTTAATTGTGATCCAGTATACAAAAACAGTTGTAAATTTCTATTTTTCGTAAAAACCGAACCTTAAAATATTAAAATACGAAAGGAAATCATTAAAAATTCAGAAAATTTTTTGTTCAAATTTTTTAAGCAGTACTTGTATTTGATTTTAACTCCGATCTGGTTTTACCAAATTTTACTTTATCTATGTATTCTACTTTATTAAACAGAGCCCCAACGTAATCTTACTCTTTTATTCTGGTAAACCACGAATATGAGTAATTTGCTCATAAGATAAATCTTACAGATGGAAAACTAGAATTCATTTAGTCGCATTCACTTGTCTCTCATTTAACAAGATTTGATTCAGAAACTGCTTTAGAGCAGGATAGCAGGCCAAACCTATCGTTAGATAAAACTTAATTAATGTTATTTCTTAAGGGCTTAATGTGATAAAATACATAATTTTTGAACTTTTAAACTTTCTTAATAGTCATAGTGTTGCATTTCACGTTAGTGATGCAGTAAAGGGTAGGTAGGTACGTAGATAGTTAATTACCGTTGCACTGAAGCAACACACGGGCTATTGGCGACGGTCCGCGATCAATCCTGAAAGGAAAGATCCGAGGACAACACCACGTAATTTTGAACCACGATGCAGGAAAGGCTGCTGTTTACTGATGTGTTGCACTATTTTTTGTGATAATCAAATTTTTTTCATGAAATAAACTAAAAATGGATTTTATGTGAAGACTATTCTGGCTAGTGATTCATGTCTTCAGTCGGAAGAAAATTTGAACTTAATCCCTTCCATTCTTAATGTTTAAAAGTAGGTTTTATCTAACTTTCCCTCATGGACCAAACAAATGACTGCAGAGCGCCGAATTATAAACCTTAATATTTAACTTTTACGATTACCATAATCACTTTTGACTCATAATTGAAACTAACGGTCTCCCAGACTATTATTATTCTAGTCCTAATTAAATCTTATCCTCTTATAAAAAGTTACAAGTGTATTCAGACTATTTTCTATAATATTTAAGAAAATGGACACGTAGATATAAAAGGAGATACATAGCGATACACACAGATAAGCGGTTAATATGTCGATCCGGATACCGACTGTACATTTGACGCATTAACTCTACTATCATTTGAACCTTAATTTATACTCTGAAAAAGAATTTTTGTCCAGATTAGAAAGTAAACTATGCAATAGTTTACAATAGCGACAGGCCAATACACTTACCAAAGGGTATTATCCTGCTGCTTTAGAGATCAACTATGCAAGTCGAATGTTAAATGTCTTTTTATGCAATTTAACCATTTCTGAAAATCATTTTCCTTTCAAAAATCTTTGTCTGAACATTCCTTTTCTGTAAGAGGTAAATCTTGAGTGGAATGGCACCTTTGGAAGTCTAGAAGCTTGGGATATCCTAAACAAAATAAAATTCAGTGGTAAAAAAGTAATACTAAATGTTACAAATCGATAAAACCTGAAGTACAAAAACCGATTTTTTTACGTAAATCTGAGTTAGACGTCAAATGTCATTTTAACATTCATGATTTTAACTTGCAGGTGCATTATCCTTTTAGCTTCAAATGGTTTCTTACTGTGATTGGTTTATGGCGTTTGTCAAATGGGTCCTTCAGAACAGACTTCTCCCTTAAATCATTTTTCCCACTGCGGATAGCATCCAATCTGGATAATATGCGCTGTTTGTCTAGCATCATCTCCCATTCTCTCTCTGTTTACTCTCATTCCCGTTTTTTATGACATTTTCAAAGTCTAAGCGTTTGAATATTTTACTTTGTTGCCAGGATTGTACGCAATGGACGGTATAAAAACGTGCTTTAGCTGTCTCTCATTGTGTTTGTGATTTTATCCTCGTTTTAAACAATATTGTCATCACTTACACATTGTCTTTTACGTCGATAGGATTTTGTAGGAAGTAGGATTGCTTTCTACTTTGATTTCATCAACACTAACTTGAGACATGTAGTACCAATTAACATTTAAAAAATTCAAAGCATGTTGTTGAAAGGGACTGTTTTGTAATCAAAGACCGATCTGTTGGTACTTCGCCAGTTAACTATTGAATAAAGGAATCGCTTGATTGGTGTTGTGACATCATCATTATACTGTCATCGACCTTCTAATGAAATAGACGGAGTATGTGCCGGCAGCTTCATGTTATTTCTTCCACTTGTTGGTTTGAAGATCTGTCGCGTGGTTGTGGATGAAAGCATGAATCCTAAATTATTGATTGGTTAGATTATCCACCGTGAGCAAAAACACTAGTCTATGATTCGACAGCCAATCGGCTCAGTCGATTGGAATATCCACGCGATTTACCCTTCAGAGATCCTACGATAGCTACTCCACCCACATGATCCGTCTATTCCATTAGAAGATCGATGTAACTGTCCATTGTATATCTTGGGTTCCTTTTTAATTAAAGGCAAAAAATATTAGAATTTTACTATCTTTGAGGAAAAGAAAGGCGAGTTTAGTTGATTATAAGGTTGTCTACAGCTGTAATATATTTTGTTCGCTTTCGATCAAATCTCGTACTTTCCAGCTCTCAATGCTGCGCTACGATACTGAAAATTTCCTACTTCTTTCTGGAACCAAATCTCAGCTCTAGCCATCAGTGTCAAAGACCCTCATACCAAAATCAATGATGTCAATTTTTTTTACAACAGAGACTTTTTACGTAAATCTGAAAGAGATGTCAGTTTCTATTTTGCTATCTTTAAATTTCACCACTAACCAGGACTGCAAATGCACGAACATTTCAGCCTCAAATGTTTTTTTATTATGATTAATTACGTTTATCATGAGCAATGGAAAACTTTTGGCACAGGATCATCTCCTACCGAGGTTCATCCAGTCTAGATAATATACGTAATTCGTCCTTCATATTGTCTATAACTTTGACCCTGACATTGCCGTATAAGGTTGTCTAAAGCTAAGGATTATATTTTTTACTTTCGATCCAATCTTGGAATCCTCAGTTATCAATGTTACGCTACGCTTCTGGATTTGAGAGACCGTAATCTCTCTTTCAGTTACCCAAATCCAGTAGAGTAGGGCACTCAATGGCTCAGTGGGTTTGATGTAGGTGGCGCGGGTTCGATATCCTTCTTGGGTGCATTTCTCTCTTCTCTGTCAGTAAAACTTTGTGTGTATATCCATTGCTTGACATTCCGTGTATTGTGTTTGGTATAGCTTGGCCAAATATACAACTTGCATAACAAAAACCAACCTACCAATATCATACGGATCAATTGAGTCTATTGGACTTCTATTTAACCCTCTTGGTGGTTGTTTCGACGTGGTATCTCGTCACTAGCAAAACTGACTAGATCTTGATGGACGAGATATCTCGTCATTAGAAAAACTGACCAGATCTCGATCTCGTCATCATAAAAAAATGGCAATAGCCTGATGACGTGATGTCTCGTCATTAGCAAAATTCGTCATACCTTTATTCACGAGAAATTTCAACATTAGCAAAAATGATCAGATGTTTATCGACGAGATATCTCGTCAAAACCACATAGAAGGTTAATAACTTGTATTTTAATCAAAAATAATTTGTATTCTATTGTCTTTGAGGAAAAGAAACAAAGGCGAATTTAGTTGACTTATAAGGTAGTCTGGAGCTAAGCATTGGATTGTGTTTTGCTTTCCATCCAATCTCGGCATACCGAGCTATCTACGCTACGGTGCGCTACTTCAAATCTCCCCCCACTTCCCCCCTGGAACCAAATCACAACCCTCTGCTCCAACCCGGCCATCAGTGTCAAAGACCACACATACCAAAATCAGAGTAAGATGTCACAGTTTTTTTCGACACCCGAGCACATTAATGGCCTCACACCTCGACACAAACCTCTCCGCGCTTTTTTCCAGCCCAGTCTGTGAGCAAATGACTCCATCCCTCTCTAATGAAAGACGTGCAACACCCACCCACCTTGTAGATGGACTCGGTCTCTGTGCACCCAGCCATGTCCCTCCAGAGTCCGTGAGCAACATTGTACCACTGCACACCTCCGTGCCTCTGTGCAGCCATGTGTGGTAACCGCAAAGAATACCTATAAGTTTTTTTGAATCGGTCCCCGGGATTTTACGCAACGATTGTGCGCGTAACAGTGACCTTTAGAGCGTCCTTTGAAGTTAGAACCGAGTGAGATATGACTGGACTCGGCATTGCGTCGATGCGTCGTCATCAGAGATTTTGGTGATAGCGAACTTTTTGCGGGATTTAGCATGTACTGCGATAAATCACATGTCTTCAAAAGAAAGGAATAATCAAAGGTCTGGTAATATTGGGCTAGACCCATGCACACAACTGTGACGTTCGGCCTAAAAGTCATGCACAAAAGTTTTGGAAGACAAAGCTTTGTGATTTTAAATCTCAATGAAAACACTTGACCTGTTACTAATTAATTGTTTCTTAACTTTATAAATTTTGTTGTTTGCTTACAGAATCGATATCCGGATCGCGTTGAACCCAACATAATAATGTATGCATAACGATGTAATATGGTATATCAGATTGACAAATTATGTTAAGTTTAGATAAGTACCCACTATATCAGTTACTGTACATGACCCCAATAAGATGCACCATTACTATCCTATTATTTAACTTTATTTCTGTAAACTTTTTCATAGAAGATCCACGTTCGCTGGAAAATAGAGCACAGAGGAATCGATGACGTTTCATTAACCCTAGATTCCTGTTTTATCTGACGAAAATTTACTCAAATGGTCTATTTGTGAAAATAATGATTGGTTTTACCGAACTAGAAAATACTTTTAACTACTGTAAAGAACTATGATATGTGAGGGATGATGTGATCAGAAACTGAAATCAAAAAATTATTTTTTCTATAAAATGTTATGCTATTTTTCAAATTTCTAAATCTCGACAGAAAATTTCAAATATTGGATTTTAAGTCTGAATTCCTTGATTCTTAGCTTTCCGAACAATTGAGTCAATGAGACGACATAAAACATTTTTAGGAAACATTTTTTAAGGTAAACAACTTTTTAATGTTTCTGAATGCCGTCCCTTTGGACAATGGTACAAGGGGCCACAGATTCCGTCACCCCTCCCCTTAATTGAACCAAGGATTTTAGTTATATGTTCTATTGAGTTAATATATAGCCCTATTTTATCAGTTTTAATCTTATCTTTTAAGTTGTGTTACATAATATTATTAAGTTATAATTACATTTTATTACCTTACTAGGGGATTCCGATTTTGAGTCGCTTAGCGAGAGAAACTAAATTCATATCAACGCCATCATAATTCAAACGAGTAAGCATTAACATCGAATGCAGATTTTTAGTTGTAGAGGGCATGTTGAACACATAAATATATTCTTAAGACTACGAACGTAAAAGAGAGTAGGAAAATAGGTAATATTTAAACTCAGAATTATTCCAAAGGGTTTTCTGTTGAGATTTCGCGAGAACTATATGTTCTCATTTGTAAGATAAAACTGTTATTTTATTTGTTCTGTCTAATAAAAAATTTAGCTACCGTTGCCGATATAACTGAAAACAACTTTTCATTGCAAACTGTACCTAACTACATGATGAAATTACAAACTATCCACTTTCGGTATTAATTCGTCAATCTTTCTGAGAAAACTTTAAGAGCAGAGGGATGTAAGACTGGACATACACCACTATGATTCTCATCAATTTGCCAATATTGTGAGTTCATAACATAGGTAGTGCAATTTAGTTAAAAATATTTATGACAGGACTTAAAACAGTATGGTGCTAAATAAAAACGAAGGATGATGGAATGCGCGAAATAATCGGTTAACAAAATGTTTTACTTTGGGAATTATGCCACTGTTTCTCAGATCTTCACATCGGTATATTAAAGACCAAATTTTAATGTATCAAAATATTCGATCATAGAATATACTATTGTTGAAAAAATTTAAGGTTGGGTGTTATATTAGTAGTATTTAGAAATTAAGGAGCATTTAATTCCATAATTGTATTACAGGTCCGGTTCTATTATCATGAATCACTTTCCAGAAGTTTAAAAGCTATGGTGCTAAAATTGAAAAAAATACTGGAGGGATCATCCAAGATTTTTTATTTTCAATACATGTAATGTTTTGTGGCAATTTAAGCAGTTACTCCGGCCCATTTACAGATTTCACCAAACGGATTCAGATAAGTCCCTGATCTGCCAAATGAAGAGAGACTGAAACATCTTGTTCTGTGCTGCATAAAAAAAAAACAATTCTAAAACCTTTAGAAGCGGATTGTATGATTAAATAAATGATTTTTAATATATATATATATATTGTTTCAGGCGAAGCATCAGCACCAATCATCCCGATCTTTAAAGAGTGTAGCTACTCCACAGTCATCATGCTTACCAAGTGGAGAACGCAAACTTTCATATGTTTGGGCAAATAGTCTTGGTAAACCTCGAATTTAAGATGAGGGTTGCCAATCAATTGAATTGGCTATTGGCCACGTTTCCGGATGATCCCAGATAGTCCAAGGACAACACTTCGCAAAATTTTAAACCAGGATCAGATGACAAGGTGAACACATGAACTGGAGGTCACGACAGACTTAACGTGCATCAGTCACAGTGTACACGACGGTCTTTGATTGGTTTCGAACTCGCAACTCTCCTAATCCGCAACTCTACCAACTGGAGTTTGTTTTGGCAAACTGTCTTGTAAAAACCCTGAATTAAGTCTCACTGCTGCCAATCAATTACTAGTTGATCACTAGAGTAAAAATTACGCTCTCCGGTTTGTTTCTCCGAAACCTCTTACAACTTCAACGATTATAAAATGAATGAATTTTTACATTACGATTTCACATTTTTATAGAAAACATTTTCAAAATATATTATCTTTCTACTCTCTCGGATCTATAATAGAAAACTACCTTTCGCGAACCTTTCCACGATGCTTTCTGTGTCGAAAAATTTTATAATGTAGATTTAATCTTTCCAAAAATTGTATCTTTTATCACATGCATCGTCATCATGCTTAAGGAATGGTGTTCCCAGACTTCCTGACACATCCACTTGCTTTGGCAGTCTCGTTGAAACACCGAATTAAAGTTCAATGAGGCCAATCAATTGCTACCTGATCACTAGAGCTAAAATAATGCTCCGATTTGTTTTCCCGGAACTTTTTAAAACTTCAACGACTACAAAAAGCATGCATGAATGTTACACCGCTCATCTCACATTTTTATAAAAAATTTTGAAAGAATATTATCTTTATATTCTCTTGAATCTACCAATCCTTCCACAATTCCTTCTTTAATTTGTCTCAAAATTTTATAATGTAGATTCAGCCTTTCCAAGAATTGCGGCATTTGTCACATGCATCGTCACCATGCTTAAGGAATGGTATACCCAGACTTCTTGGCTCATCCACTTGCTTTGGTAGTCTTGGTGAAACCCCGAATTAAAGCTCACTGCTGCGACAATTGCTACCTGATCACTAGAGCACAAATAACGCTCCCCTGTTTGTTTTTCTGAAACTTTTTACAACTTCAACGACTCCAACACGCATGCATGAATCCCTACATTGCATGAGAAAATATTTCCCGGGAACCGTTTCCTGTGGAGGGGAACAGGCAACTTGGGCGTGGAACGTGCACTTAACCACGGGGACAAACAGTATTTATCCTTCTTTTGTGTAAATAGCTCCTGGCGAAATCAACCCGAATGCTTTAGTTTTCACAACTAATTAACCACACTCATTTGTTGAGTCGGTAATTCCAGAAGCCTCTCAGCCCATTGAAGCCGAGGGGACCGACGTCGCGGAGTGTGCTAATGAGGAGTTAGGTTGTAGAGTTGGATTGCATGAAATCGTCTTCTCGGTGCGTAATCTCTAAGCGTAATGTAGGGTGACTGCGGTTCCACAGGGTTGTTTAACCCCTGGCCACACAGGAAGAAAACGACAGAGAGGGTCATTATGTGTCGCCAATTGAGGGTTTTTAAAAGGGTCGCTTGCTTAGATGGGTCTTCGACGAGATTTGTGTTATTTCTCAGAATGTTTTGTTGATACTTGTACGTTTTCTTGGATATTGGGGGAAATTCCGTGCTTTTCAGAGAATGTGTGGAGTCGAGTTTAAATAACAAGCGAGGAGCAAAAAATACTTTAATGCTTTGCTTTTTTACTATGTTTTTTCTAAACTTATGCGATGTGAAATCCTTAAAAAGTCCATAAAACCAGAGTTCCAGATTTTGTTTTTGATTACTGATTCTTACATTGTTCTTTAAAAAAGGACGGCTTGAATTTGTAACTCGTCACTGACAGAAATGCGCATCATATTTCTGTTTGACGTGTAGAAAAATATAATGCCTTTTGCAAGTTCACCCAACTAAAAAAATATGATAATTTTAGTATGTATTTACAGTATGCTAGATCACCTTTTATAAGCTGCCAACTTGAATTTATAGTTAAATATAAGACTATTTTAAGATTTATGCACAAATCTTTAGAATCGAAATAAGTCGACAGAATCTGAAATAGATGTTCTTTGCACATTTCTTTCTGAATTACGTCAACACCATTAATAGTGCAGTAGACCTTAATATTGCTTTATGTCTAATCGTAACATAATTTATGTAAATAACTCCGATACAGTGGTACATGAAAATCACCTTATACATAGCTTACAATATTCACGTTTTGATGTAACCCCTGTAGGTCTGTGAACTTACTACTCATTTATAAGGAGGCACTATAGTATGGATAAAATAATCTTGTAATTTGAATTTTTTCTCGAGGTAATACATGAGTTTTCAGTTATAGTATTAAAGTTTATTAGAATTAATAAAACATGAAACAATGAAGTTTGTTATATTAAATATCGAATCTATAACACAATATTTTTCTGTTATTCGGATACTTACACAACAGAGTCCTTCGTATATATTAAATCAAAAACTAATAATTCGATTTCACTAGAAACTTTCTCAATCTTAAGACTTGGGAAATCAATAATTTAATGTACAGCAAGAACCAAAACCTTAACCTCGAATTTTTCATCACCATAACCTTCTCATTATTTACCAAATAATTGTTTTACCAAAAAAAAGCATTCTTCTCATCCTTCCCGCACAGCCGACGAACACAAAATCTAATTTTTGTCCTTCCTTGAAATCGAGGAAAACTGCTCCAATGACTATCATTAAAAACACATTAACTGTTATTCATTGGAAAATTGTACAAAATAAAATTAATTCTATAAAATTTGGATTATCATTGTCAACTCAAATTGAAAAATTCGATTTTATTTGGCATTTACTCAATCTGATGACCTTAAGGAAACAATAACATAATCCATGGCAAAAACCAAAGCTTGTAAATCTCGAATTTTTCATCATCGTATCATAACTTCATTATAAGCCAAATAATTTGTTTTCCAAAAACGCATTCTTTTTAACCTTTCTGAGATGCAGACGACTACAAAATTCAGCTTTCATCATTCCTGGAAGTCGAGGAAGATTTCTACAGTTGTACATCAATAAAAACTCATTAACTGATTCTCATTGGATTACAGAACAAAATGAAATAAATTCCATAAAATTTGGATCATCATTCGGAAAAATTCAATTTTACTTGTCATTTGCTCAATCAAAAATCTTGGGAATGGCGAAGGAGGTGAACACAAATCCAGCTTTTGCATTGAAAATGAGAAGGAATCATTTTCAATGGATTACAGTGCAAAAAAAAGTCCATAAAATTTGGATCATCGTTCACAATTCAAGCTGCAATAATTCGATTTTATATGGCATTTGTTCAATCTCAAGACCTTGGGAAAACAATAATGCAATCCACGGCAAAAATACAAACCATAACCTCGAATTTTTCATCACCACAACTTTCTCATTATTCCCCAAATAATTTGTTTTCCAAAAAACGCATTCTTTTTCATCTTTCCCGCGCAGCAGACGAACACCAAAATCCAGCTTTTGTCCTTCCTCGAAGTCGAGGAAGACTCCTCCAGTTGCCCATCAATAAAAACTCACTTTTTTATTTGTCTTACGCGTCACTCAATCGAGTATTTAAGTGACACTCTTTATTAATGCGCTGATCTTTTTGCCTTCCAGATATAATAGTGACATTTTTCAACTGTTTTCTCTCGCCGTCAGCAATTTGCATACTGCGGACTCAAGCTGTTTTTAATACTTCTGCTTATTAGGCACGCGTCCAGTCCGATGATGTTTGAATAGCTATAATAATAAATTAAAAACTTGTTTTGGGAATGTGTTAGTTTGTTGCATTCTGTAGCAATTTCGATCTTCTTCCTGGAACTTGTTTTTTTTCTCTGCGCATCAACTCATGACAGCAGATTGAGATTCATTCTTCGATTTTCGCCTAAAGAGTTTCGATTTTAACGAAAAGAAATAAAGAATGTCGTAACGGTTGGGTTTTTTCCATTCAAGTTGGATCTTTTAGAGACAGATAATGACGGTAGGCGTCTTTGATTTATCTCTGAATCCTAGCAATTATCCATCGATGCTTTGTTCGGGGTGTTTGTTATGAAGTTGGAATAAAAACTGATTATGGAAAAATTATGCAGTCATTTCTAATTTTAAAAAATAATTAAGTTTTAATTTTATCGAATGTACTTTGTGACATAGTATGCCTATATACGGGAAATGGAACAAAATATAATAAAAATGGTAATTCTTTATTAGAACCTGTTATTATTCATGGTTAAAAACAGAGTCATCTTCAATTTATAGTATACGATATCGTTTACTATATTTTTAGATATTTGTCGGAGTAGATGTGAAGGGCTCTTTTTTTAATTCTATGCCAGTCTCTAGCCTCTCGGCCATCAGTAGGCTAGCAGCCCTATACAAGTCTAAAGCGATTAAATATGTTTTAGAAACACTATCACTATCTACAGTATTTACAATTGTATTGTCTGGAATTTAAGAGCAGTCTTTGAGGTGGTATCCAGTCATTTATTCCAGTTCACAAAGAGAACAGATAGCTGATCTGGGTCCTCCGATACGAAGTAATTATCTTTGTAAGTAGTCATGTTCGGTAAGAAGTCGAAAGCAAGCGACTCCGACCATTGCTGGCAAGGAGCCTAGGATACGAGCTTTATTACTCAATAAAACATCCCAGCTCTTTCATACATACATCCCTTTGTAGATTGAAGATCTAAACTGGTTTCACCTTGGTACTGGTTCCACCAGTATAAACACTTTCAAATTACGTATTCTTTGTAACTTTTTATCCCCATATGAGAATATTCGTATCTTTATAGTATTCTTAAACATGAATTGGCAAAATAAAAGGTTGAATTATTCTAATGTTCAGTGCCGCAGCCAGGGGTCTTATGATAGGCTTCCGTCACCCATCAAAACAATAGAAAAATTAAATTTTCATCTATTTGAAAACATTATCAGTTGGTGTTCAGGTTGGGTTGGGTCTGGTATAATTCCAAAACAAATTCTACATTTTCTAAATCAATATCACGATTTTTCGGAATAAATTTCACACACAAACCAATGTTTTATTTCTTAATTTTTATGCTCCACCCATTGTACATGTAATGGGGAAGTACTATTAAATCAGAGAATCAATAGTGTAGCTTGGGAGGGAAAATATCATGGCCACACTAACGAGTACATAGCAATACCATGATAACTATAATTTTCTCAATCGCCCAAAGATAAATTCTTGGTTAAAATTTTAATGCTTATTTAGGTATGTTTCAAGCAGAAGTCAGACATTCGTCCGTTCAAATGAAAGTTTAGTTTTCAATTAAGAATGTTTTACAAATTAAAATAACCTAAAGTTATTATCTCCCTTAGTAAAAAATTGTCCATCCCTAGTCTGCATAATCGCTCCAGTAACAATCCCAAGAATGATCACAGGCTTTTCCACGTTCTTTAATAAGTACAACCTGCGAAACCCAACCTAAACAACTTCCATGGAAAGGAATGACGATTTACCCAAAATTAAATTTATCACTACCTTCTCGGATCATTTTACCTAGTTACGCTGCATCAAAACTCAAAATACCAAATCACTTTTGTGGAAGCAATTACTATATCCGTGACCCTATCTTTATGATACTGCCTGTTTTCTCCGTGTAGTTCGTGCAATATTTATTAATTAATTATTTGTTGATCACTGTGCTCTAATTTGTAGCCAGTTATTCATAAGAAATGTTAACCGTTTATTCATATAATAAACGGTTAAATCTTAATATCTTAATACGATTATCTTAAATATGAAATGATGAAACAAAAACGTTTTATACGGGTATGGAAATAAACAAAATCTAGATGACAAACCTAATAAGTAAAACTTTCTTTTATATAAATAGCATTCTCTCCTAAAATTAGGTCATGCCTCGTCCCCTATAACAACCCCAAAATATGATCACCGTCTTTTCAACCCACGTGAATATGCCCTACTAGCGAAAACAAACCCCAACACTTTCCATGAAAAGGAATGACAAATCATCTGAAATTTAACACTACCTCCTCGGACCTCTCTCCCAAATTATGCTGCATCAAAACTCACTACATTTCTACAAGCTATTATTATTTTAGCTCAGTCGTTGTGATGGTGCCCGTTTTCCATAGTTTAGTTAGTGCAACATTTGTTAATCGATGATGTATTCTTATTTGTACCCTGTTATTCATAGGAGATGTCAACCGTTTGTTTATACATTAAAAGTACTCATCTAAAATGAATTGATGAAATAAAGAAAAGCTTATGTAGTACAGTGCTATGAAACCTTCGCTTATACAAATAGCATTCTTTCCTAAGATAAAACTGGGTCATTGCTGGCCCCTATAACTGCTCCCAATAACAACCCGAAAAATGATCACCAGGTTTTCGACCCGCGTCAATAAGCCTTACCATCCAAGCCAAACTCAAACACCTTCCAAGAAAAGGAATGACAAATCACCCGAAATTTATCACTGCCTTTCTCGGACCATTCTAGTAAGTTACGCTGTATCAAACCTCATCACATTTCTGCAAGCTATTATAATTACTTTAGTCCAGCCGTTCTTATAGTACCTGTTTTCCATAGTATAGTTAGTGCAACATTTATTGATCAATGATCCGTTGATCACTGTATTCTCACTTGTACCCAGTTATTCATACATGTTAACCGTTTATCTATACATTAAAAGTACTAACCAAAAATGAATTGGTGAAATAAAGAAAAGCTTATTCAGAATAGTGCTAAACGGAATCTAGATGTTTAACCTTGCAAATGAAACCTTCCTTTTACAAGTAACGTTCCTTTTTAGATAAAACTGGGTCATTCCTGGCCCGTATAACCGCTCCCAATAACAACCCAAAAAAACAATCACGGTCTTTTCAACGCACGTCAATAAGCCTTACCATCCAAACCAAACCCAAACAACTTCCAAGAAAAGGAATGACAAATCACCCGAAATTTATCATTGCCTCCTCGGACCACTCTAGTTACGCTGCATCAAAACCTGGAACCCAGGCACGTTTGTGCAAGCTATTATTACCCATGGCCCAACCTTTGTGATACTGCCTTGTTTCCCCGTCTTGTTAGTGCAGCATTTGTTAATCGATGATCGTTGGTCATTGGCACTTTTTTCCCATTCCATACCCCAGCCTGGGGGAGCCGTCTGTAGCCCCAAACATTCGGTCTGTCGGCACTCACTAAAGTTTAAGTGAATGATTTTTTGTGTTCCTGTTACAGCTGGCGGGTGCTCCAGGTAGAGACAGAAGCCGTTTTCTTTCAATTACGACGGGGGGTCAGTTGAGGTCTGTTGTTTTGTTTGAGGGGGATGCTTATTATTGGCCACCATTTAAGGATCAGCGCGTGTTAGAATGCGATTAATGATGGTATGCCCATCAGGATGATAGTGCATTTGTTAGGCGGTTAGGTTCCTCCTGACACATTTTGGGGCACTAAATGGCAGGAGATATTGACGGATTCAATTCTCATTTGCATTGGGGAAGAATAACAAGGCTTTCAAAGCAGTTTTCTTTTCTTACGATGGCGGAAAATCTTCTCGGTATTGAGGTTTTTGGTGATTTTTCTCATTCTAAACACTTTATTTACTGAATATTTAATTTTATTGCTACTGAAATGAAATTTTGTAAAAAGTATTTTTCTAATAAAATTCTTATGTAATTTATCTTCAAATTATTAAAATAATTTTCCAGGAATATTAAAAGAGATGAATGACAAGACTCTAAAGATCCTATTAAATAAACCAAAGACTGTTTTTTCTTGGGGTGATGAAAAATTAAGTATTGAAATTGAATTGCTTTATTTGTTGATGAAAAATTCCATAGCATTTGTTCGATGTTTTTTGTTTCAAAAGCAGAATATAATGCAAAAGGATATTTCTTTTCTTATCGGTTTGTAATTTAATGATACAGCGGTGTTATAAGTAAAGTACCTTTCTACATTCACAGTAAAGTGATCTAAATATACTAAAGCCACAACGATGTATATGATTTACAATATCAAATTGTATGTCTCTTTCTACTATACAAGTTTTTTCTTTTGAAGAAAAGCAGACAAAAAATAATTTACCAAACCGTAAATGATTCTTGTCTGTCAATTTATTAAAGAATACTTTAGCGTCATGAATAAGCCTTTATCAGAGAAATAAGTTTTTATAGGATGTAAACGGTACTAAAATTATTATTTTTTACTTTTGATATGATTGCGTTGCGCAGAACATACGAACAATGAATTCAGAAGATATTTTGTCAGGGTTATTCTGCTGCGCATTAAAATCCTAGCAATCGCTTACCTCTCAATGTACATTCTGATACAAATTTTATGTAAACTACACCTTGTTAAACTACAAAAATGCTTTGTTATTTTTATTTGGACATTTATATTTTAAAATGGTATTTTAATGTAGTTCAAAAATAGCATCCCAATCCTCTTACTTTGTCTATTTGTTTATATAAGGTTTTAATTTTTTTAGCTAGATGACTAGTAAATTTATATCTTAAAACAAGTAATTCCCATTTATTCACAAATATATCCTTATAATTATAGGTAGGCAGATGAATTTACGTCGCACTTATAACTATAGATCATAAGAGATCAAGGCTTAGACAAATATGGCCCTACCCTTACGAAAAATTTCTATGGAATTCTATAAAATTTTCTATAGAATGTGATCTATAGAATCCTGTGTAGAATTATGGCCCGTTTTTCTATAAGCTCTATAAAGTAACCTCAATAGAAAGTCTATAGAATGCTTGTAGAAATTGCTAGAGAATTCTATAGAATGATGACTTTACTTTTCTATAAACTTCTGTATAGAATTCTATGTAAATACATTTCTATAGAATCAGAGTTTGTTTTCTCTATAGAAATTTCTATAGCATTATGTAAAATAATTTTTTCCTATAAACGAAATTTCCTTTCTCTATGGAAATATCTATAGAATTCTATGGAACTCTAAAATGTTTTCTTTCTTTAAAACTCAACCAACTTAAGAGATCAGGTATTGGTATAATGACAGTGCTTTATATTGGTATATAACTGCTTCCACAGGAAGCAAAGTTCGTACCAATTTTAAGCAAACAAGGCTTCAAGAAAGCTCAAAGCAACTTGCACTCGAATAATGGCGTGTGCCAAAACGCTTTGTTTCTCAAATAGTTAATGCGGAGTACTACTTTAACACCCGCCACTCCAAAATGCTTCCAAAATCGCTCTTTTGACCAACCTGTTTAAAGAAAATCACAAAAAAGATGCGAAAAGTCGGCACGCGATGCGATACATGCAAGCACAATGGAGTCAATTGGTGGCGCATCTGTCACCTGTTGCACTTCATTCGGAGTGTGCCGGCCTAAAACGATTTTTCCATGCTTCAGAGCCCTAATCACTCTTGCCACGTGCCAAGTCATGGGCAAAAAATGGCCATATATGCGTCTCTGTGATACTTATTATAGTAAAACCTGTTTCCCTTCTCTTTTATCGCACAATATTTTGTATTGTTTTTATTTGTCTGCTTTTCATTCCTTTCTTCGTCCATGTCCCATTCCAGGGATCCACGGTCAGATTGTTATTGGCGATGGTGAGTTCGATGGAAAAGACTGCGGTTTCGGGTATATTGTGTCGTGGAACATAAATTGGCTCTTGTTTTCTTTTTTTGGGGTGGAAATCTTTGTTAATTCAGAATTGGTATAAAAAATGAGTAATGATTCACTGCTTTAGATGCTATGTCCCTGGAAATTTACTTGTGGCGTAGAAAAGTTGTTGGACCGACAAGGACGAAATATCATCTATTCTGTATCATCTACGTATTCAGAATATTTTTTGAGAAACATGCTTTGTCGTAAAGCAATCTATCAAACAGTTTTATTTGCTTGAAGCTCTAAATGTAATGACGTTGAATCATTTGGCCAGGATGTTCTATTGAGATCTGAAAGCCTGTTTGAAATGTTGTGCTAACTACTTTTGGGAACTTATTTTCTTGTAAAACAATTTATTTATAAATTCCAATTGCATTTCCCTCTTAAGTGGATATAATACATCATTTTAGGTTTGTAAATGTCTTAAAATTTATTGCGTTGGACTTGAAGATTCAATCTATTTCGTAAATTTGTTTCAGAATTATTTTGTTTTCCAACTTAGATGGTGAATACAGCCAATCTGAAATTCTTCATTGACATCTCTTCTAATCGATGGTGTTTCTTTTTCAAATACGAGCAATTGAAACATGATCATATTTTTTAAATTCTAGGATCCTAAACATATGACAAGAACTAAGAAACTATTTTCTAAACTCATTAATGACAAGCAGTAGATTAGGCGGTATCTTATTATTGCTATGACAATTCCCGATTTTAAGGCACATTTTTATAATGTTATAAAATGCCAGTGGATGTCAATCTTTCGATTGTATCGTCTGAAAATCCTTAAATGAATTATTCTTGATCATATAACACTCGAATCTGAAAATTTCAATTTCTTGATACAAATTCCAACTTCATATTGTATGTAATACAATATAACACGTTTTAAAATTCATTCTGAATATAAAAATCTAAATAAACCTTCACTGAAATACAAATAACGAACTAAAGACATAATTTATAACTTGATGCTTACAACCCAATATCTATCATCACCTAAAAGACCATTCAACTTTCAAGCACATTTTCCTGAATGAAGCTCAATAGCCAATAACTATCATCAACAGAGACAAACAAAATGGAATTGACCCCTGGGTCAAATGCAGCCCATTCAACTCCAGAAGGTTATAAGGAAGCCAAATTCTTCCAAAACAATGACCACTGTCCGCGCCAAAGGGAGACCACAGTTTAACACTCTCAGACCCCCTCCAAACCACCACAGGGACCCCTCCGAAATAGACCTCTGCTAAACAAGGATTCCAAAATGACCAAAGTGCCAAAAGGGGGCCAAACACCAGTGCTTAAGCCTGAACCCTAATTACGCAGATGAAGTACCGTCTTCCACTCCAGACAACTCAATTAAAGCTGTTTCTGAAGTTTAATCCTCTCAACGATGGGCGTTCCCCCGGCTACTGATCTTCAACCTCAACAACTGACACTTTGTTTCCAGCAATATTTCTTACTTGTGTTTTTCATCCCCCTCTTTTCCCTTGTGTCTTTGTAGGCAGGAGTTCAAAACTACTCATCCATAGTAATGAAGTGGAATGGGCTGAAGTAGTGAAAGTGTTCCCCTGTTTAATTTTTTTCTTGGGGCATTTTCGGGTAGCGAGAGTTAAGGAACAGGTTAAAGACCTTTCCTTCGGTTACTATTTTACCCTCGAACCTTTCTTTGAATCTCCCTCTGTCTCGTGTACAACGTGAAAAGATAGAAAGATAATCTTTTTTAACAAAAAGCTTTTTTAAACGGGTTACGTATTCGTATTTTAAATTAACATATGTGCACTGGTCTATGTATTTCATTAATACACTACTAATATATTTCACTACCGTACGGATGTAAACAGTATCAAAAGTATACCACTACAGGATTCATTCGCTAATTTCGATGCTCAGTTTTATGGTGGCAATGGTGCAATGATGCAATATGTAAAACATCAAATTTCTAATGATATAAACGGAGTATATGCACGCAGCTTCTCTATATCTATTTCTTTCGGTCACCCAGTTACTTTTGTACAAGGTTAAGGGGAAAAGCATGATTACTAACGTGGGACAAATTATTGATTGGTTAAAGTGATTATCCAGTGTTATTTTAACGCTAGTATGAGCTGCGATAGTCAATTGGTCCAAGGCTATCCGTAAACCCAATGACTTACTTTTCTGAAATCTTACGACAGCGATACAGCCCACGTCTATTTTATTGGATGGCCGAAGATTGTAAAATTTGCTGTGATTTGATTCTATCAATGGGTAAATTTTTTGTTTCTACGCATAGGCTTGATTGCATAAAAGGCATGAGTAGGTTTGTTCTGTTTCTCGTTACGAGTATATAGGGAATACCCTATATGGAGCTTAGTATTATTGTTCTATCTTGATGTATACAATAGTTTCTATTAAATAAATTCATTATTATTTTAACGAATTACGTTTTTACTTGCATCTTCTTTCTCACTTGGAGCCATCGAGGAAACCAGGCTTTCTCCAAAAGTATCAATGCTGCTTAAAAATGCTTGCTTTTTGAGCTATGAAGCTTTACTATAGTTCTAAAACTACACGGAAAAGCTCGACGCTCTTCCACATTAAAACTTTTACTTCTGAACATGAAATTCAGGGGTGAACAAAATAAAATGAACACCTGTGACATGACGCAAAATGTTTATTAATAGGGGGTTACTCCCCCTTCCTGAATTACAGCTTGTATTCAATGTGGGGTGGAAGAATACAAGTCATGCACTATAATCATGAGAATAAGTATTCATTCCTCGTGCAGAGTGGTCTCTAATTGAGAAAGTGTGACTGGAGGTGAAAACCTAGCACCCACTTTGACCCATAAAGTTCTCATTGTGATAAAAAAAAACTGAGGGACCATACGAGATATGACTCCTCATCCATGTGCTCATGGAACCATGCTTGTACATATAGAGCAGTGTGAATGGGAGCCTTGACGTCTTGGGACACAGACTTTTTGAATAGTCTGAATAATAAGATGGAGATGATCGCCCAGAATGTAGAGATATTGCTCTGCTTTTATCTCCCTATGCATGACTACAAGTGGTTCCAGATCACGCTAAGATATCGCACCCCACATCATCACTGAGCCCCCTCCATCTTTAACAATAGGAAGAAAGCAGATTTAACCTGAAAGGCTTCTACGAGCGTTCTCCAGGCATATACACGTTCGGTGGTCTGAAATAATCCAAGTACAGATTCATCAGACCAGATTACCTATGCCCACTGATGTTCTTGTCCAGTCTCTGAGATCTCGATACCACTGTTGTAGCTTCAGAATGATATACGGTGTCACCAATGGTTTTGGAATAGTCGCTCCTCCATGAATATTCGTATCATGCAGTTCCCGTTCATCTCAGAGGTTATCTGGAACATCGTTTTCTCGTATTTGAGCCATTATTCGCTTCAGAACCCTTTTACTCTTTTCGGTGAGCTTCAAATTTATCTCACTGTTCTACTTCAAAGATGACGTCTCATCGTGTTTTGTGTAGGTTGTCATAATAGTTGACACAGTTGTGCTACTTGCAACATTCACAAGGCTGTTTTCGTCACTGGTGCTCCAGCGATGCTCACTCCAATGATAACACCTCTGGAAGTCTGAGAGGATGCACCTATCGGCATTTGACTGCTGCATTGTTTAGAAAAAAATTGTTGTTACGTAAATGAATAAATTACATTCTTTATTCATAATTTCTATAACCATTTAATAATGTTTTAATAAAATCTATGTTACAATTCTTTTAATTTTTACTGAAACTTGAGGGATGTAAAATTATAATCGAAATCTGCATGGAATGTATGGATATAACCTCATCAACTGAAGATTATATAATAAATAGTTACGATACACAGCTACACACAGTAAGAAATTTAATCAAGATTCTTCTCTATTCCCTTTAACGTTTAAAAGGCTTTACAAGCAATCTAAAGCAATACATACTAGCTAAAAAATGAAATTTAATTACGAACCAAGTTTAAATTGTATAATGAATGAAACAAGGTTGTAAGAAGTGTTTTCAGTTGTAAAAGGTTCTCTCAAGCAAAATTGAAAACTATATTTACTTAACTTAGCGTCTTACGATATTCATTTTCTTCTATATCGTAACTTGAGTAACCTTATATTGGAATTGGAACTATGGCATGAATCTTAAGAAATTCATTCATTAGAAATTAGCATTATATTGGAACTATAATGCTAATTTTTAAAAAAAACTTAATATCAGAACATATTTTAAGTAATTGTATACAAGTCTCTAAAACCCTATACAAGAAAACAGATAAAAGATAGGTAGAAAATTGAAATTACGTCGCACACGAGCAACCCAACGGGCTATTGGCGAAGGTCCGTGATCAATCCCGCATAAAACAGATAAAATCAATCATTTCGAGTGACATGACAGACAGACATTTACTAGTGAACGAAAAGGAGACAACGAGCAATTTCTGGTTTTGTAAAGACTTGTGTAACAAAAGTGCATACTTTAAATTCAAATACTATACTAATCTTTTAGTTTTCCATTCCAAAATGCACCAGTTATTTAAATAGCTGGTAGAAGAGTAAAGAAGAGAGAGACCACTGAATACTTTCTTTAAATTTTCTACACGCCCATACAACTCCATACAAGAAAAATAAGCCATCCATTTCTTGCAGTGCGGCAAAATTAGCTTAAAACGTAAATGCTCAGAGAAATTGGCTTTATTAATGTCAATCAAACTCCCCAACTTCAAACGAAAGCTAAGAGCGCTAATAATAGCTTCAGAAACTAGTTACTCGTAATTTTGCCTATTCCCTTTTTCTGAAGGCACACTTTTAATATTTTTAAGTACCTTTAGTGAGTGGTTGGTAAAAAGTCCAGTTTTTCTTCCCTTCGGGGATGAAAAATCTCCTTTGATAGCCATGTTGCGTGAGGGGCACTTTTGTTGTCATCTTGAGCAGCATTTGTCGCTTACCTTTTTACTTTGGGTAATATCACTCAGAATGCCTTTCACAACAAGGCTCTCAAATTACAGTGTTTAAGATCGAGACTGATTTCAACCCTAAGTAGAAAACATCTATATTTTCGGGTGATTTCTTTCTGACGTCATCTCGTGTCATGGGTTTTATTTTCTCTTAAAAGGGTAGGCGTTTCTCTTTTAGATACCCTATCATACTTTGAGTAGCGTTTAAGCTTGGACTTCCTGTACGCTGCTGTCTGAATTCTTTCGGGTGTGCGTTAAGCGAAGGAGTGGAAGATGGTAGTGCCACTTAAAATGTGAAAGTAACCTGAGTACTATATGTTAGCAAAAAATTCCCTTAAGTTTGCAATCTAAAATAGCAAGCGAATTCGTGTTATATGACCTTACAATCCATCGGCTTAGAGTAGAAAATCTTGAACTGGCAAAACAAAAATGATACTCTAGTTATTTAACCCTAGAAGTGGTTTCGACGAGCTATCTCGTCAATCAAGATCAGACCAATTTTGCTAATGACGAGATACCCTTCATCAAGGATGCCCATTGAATTCCAAGTTATGAATAGATTGCCGTTTTCTGATGATGATGAGAAGATCATGTCAGTTTTCTTCTAATGACGGGATATCTCGTCCATCAAGATCAGACCAATTTTGCTAATGACGAGATACCCTTCACCAAGAATACCCATTGAATCCCAAATTATGAATAGATTGCCGTTTTCTGATGATGATGAGAAGATCATGTCAGTTTTCTTCTAATGACGGGATATCTCGTCCATCAAGATCAGACCAATTTTGCTAATGACGAGATACCCTTCACCAAGAATACCCATTGAATCCCAAATTATGAATATATTGCCGTTTTCTGATGATGATGAGAAGATCATGTCAGTTTTCTTCTAATGACGAGATATCTCGTCCATCAAGATCAGACCAATTTTGCTAATAACGAGATACCTGTCCATTGAATCCCAAGTTATGAATATATTGCCGTTTTCTGATGATGATATCAAGATCATGTCAGTTTTCTTCTAATGACGAGCTATCTCGTCCATCAAGATCAGACCAATTTTGCTAATGACGAGATACCTCTTCATCAAGAATGCCCATTGAATCCCAAGTTATGAATATATTGCCGTTTTCTGATGATGATATCAAGATCATGTCAGTTTTCTTCTAATGACGAGATATCTCGTCCATCAAGATCCGATCAGTTTGGCTAATGTCAAGATAACTAGTCAAGGCCAGGAGGGTTAAAGACTAACTTTTAATTTCTAGGTCAGAAAATGGGAAAAAACATAGCCAATTTGACAGCGTTGTTTTTTAAATAGATTACAAAACAATGTATTTGTCATCATAAAAATTAGATTTTAGTGTCAGTTATTCAGCATTCAGTGTTATGTCAGTTAATGAGTTTCTGCTCTAAGTCAACCATATCTATGTTATGCATAAAACCTTTCTATTTTATTCAACTGAAAGCATTTAGTATTACATTATTTTTTATTTCATTTCTTCCTTTCCCACGATCCGTTATTTGAATATTATTGAGTCATAATTGTCACTTTTCCACTGTCAAATAAGGCCCGATCGATGTTAAATCCATATCATAAATACATTTTCAGGTTCTCTTCGATTCAACAAAAGTGTAAATATATTTTCCACAAGATTTCAATACTTACTTAATGTGTAAATGTCATAAATATTTGGTGAAAAAAATATTTTATAGCAATTTCTGCACTCAGATCAGTCATTTTTTATGCTTACGGAATCCCTTACTTTAAAATGAATCTAATTATGAAGCATAAGGTATAAAGATTGGGAAATTTTTTAAATTAGTTTAAAGCCCAGATCTTTATTTAGCGTAAATCATCTGCTTCTAAATTCAAATCTCCTTCCAATATAAAATCCCGGACAATTTTCAAGCAGTTCCAAATATCAGTTAACTTCGTGTGGAGGTTTTCATGAACTAATCAAATCCAAATCATAAGCTATTGCAGTGACGCTATCTGAACTCTATTCTACAGATTTGGAAAATAATTAATTTTAATTATTTCAGCTGAATCGCTGAAATAAACATGTTCTGTAACAGGCTACGAAATTATCACGTTAATTCAACATTAAACATAGAACTCCACCATCGTCCTGTTGGACCTCAGTACCTGACAAGATTATAGTCCCCATGAAATATATCTCCGGCTTAGAGCAGAAACTCATTAACTGACAGCAAATTTTTTTTACTGAACAAATATTTAAAGATTAACTATTAGTTTCTTACATAAAATAATAAAAATCCTGAACATTTTGATAATATTATGTATCTTTTAAACAAGTTACAATACGACGATGTATTTTTTATCATCATGAAAACAAGCATTTTGTGTATCCGAAGAAAAGTTAGTTAATGAGTTTCTGCTCTAAGCTGGTATTTTAAAATCAGGTGAACTTTTAAGACAGAATTTTTCTACGTTACACAGAAAACGTATTTCTACCAATGATGCATTACAAATTTAAGCGGGTTTTTTTAAAGAAAAATGTTTACATTTTTCTCTGTAATCAGGAATCAGCCAGTAGTCAACAAAATCTGGAACGCTATGTACTTTTATAGACGTTTTTCGATTTCACACCTCGTAAATATTGAGAGCATTAAAAACAGAAATATTTCCTTTTGACACATATTTAATATATTCTTTGCACTCATTGTTTAAATGTTATACTAAGCGTATAAAGTGTTTCTTCTTTTCCTTTATACACAGTTACACAACTTTACTATTTTGAATAAAATGACAGGGTTCATAACATTTTAATCTTAGAAAACACACTTTACAGGAGCTTTTTCCATTTCCAAATACCTCCAACTTTGAATAAAACTGCTCAGCAATAAATTGTTCGGTATTATTATTTTATATTTATTCGGTCCTTATAGTTCTTTTTGAGAACTAACAAGATACTTCAGAATTTGGATATTTTATTCTTATTTGCATTAGTATATTCGAAAAGAACTCATCAGGGCAAGGATATTTTGAAGGGGAGACACCACGGAGATCGAATCCTTCTCAAGTGAAATTAAAAAGCTTTCAAACCACATGCTGCAGCTAGTTATTTCGGGGAAAGTTGAAGTTTCGTAGAGAACATGTAACATAATGTCCGAATTTGTCAATTATCTATCGAAAAATCACCAAACGCAATACTCAAAGCCGCGGTAGCCCGGTTGGAAGAGTAATGGACTAGCAACCGGAAGGTTGCGAGTTCGAATCCGACCAAAGACCGTCGTGTACAAAGGGGGCTGCTGCACGTTAAAACTGTCGTGGCCGCCTCAAATGTCCCCACGTTGGTGTGGTGTGGAAGTTTGGGGTGCCAGCTCAGATGTGACCTCGTCATCTGACCGTAGTTCGAAATTACGTGGTGTTGTCCTCGGTCTTTCCCTTCGGGGGTTGATCCCGGACCGTCGCCAATACCCCGTTGTGTTGCTCCAGTGCGACGTTAATTAAAATACCTACCAAACGCAATATTCATTAATATTACGGCATGTAGGGAACCGGGAAAAGAAGTCTGAGTCATCGAAATTATTTTCTGAAGGCGTGCTTGAAGGACGTTCCTTTAGAAAATAAAATATTTTTGAGAAGAGGCGGCTTTCTGAGGTTTGTCCGTGGTCAACCTCAGGAACGATCCTGACCTGACCTTTTCCCCTCTCCTTGTGTCCAGGTACCACGGTAACAGCTATTACCTTCTTATGATAAAACGTGAAAATAAAATTGAAAATAAACTTGTATAATCCAAAAATCAATGTTTGGATAATTAAGATTACGCAAGGAAAATAATTTACTTAAAGAAAGCATTAAGATTACTGAAAGAAAATAATTTAGATTTCTAAGAGAAAATATTAGTTTCTGAAAGAAAGGAATTAAGGGGATTACTGAGAAAGTAAAGGATGGTTAGTAGGTTGATTTGGATTTTATAGCTCAATGTCCAAAAATTGATAGGTTGTTCAAATACAAGGCAGTAAAATTTATAGAGTAGATTGAAGACATCAGAATAACAACCAGACTAACGTTAAAAAAGATTAAATAAATCAGGACAAATGAGTTACCTAAACATTAAATATTCAGGTTAAAATTTTAATCACTAGAAAATGTAAAACCATATTACAATAAAATGAGAACTAAGATAGGGTACCCCATCTTAGATGATAGAACTTCATGAAATTCAATTTAAAAGCTGATGTATTATAAATATGGTAAAAATCCTCAAAGATGAAGGAAGATAAAAAGTAAGGAATGCGGGGGTTGACCAGAAAAGTCCGGTAAAATTAGAGATGAGATAGTAAAAAACTCGGGGGTAAAGAGGTTTAAGACTGGAACAGGAGGTTAAAATATGGCTTATTGTAAAAGGTTGTTGGCAATGATAGCGTGGTGTCCCCATTGAAAGAAAAGAATTAAGATTACTAAAAAAGAAAGCACAAGAAAAACAGCGAAAAGTAAGAAAGTGCGCTAGGATTCATCCCCATTGGTCCTCGAATTCTCACCCATTGGTAGGTAATAGTGATGCTGACTGCTCAGTAGAGAGAGTTACCGGGCGGGGCCGATGGGGGGAGGGTGGGAGAAGAGGGGGCGACAGACAGAGCATACAAGTTACGGATTTCCCTTTTGAACCTACCATAAGACCGCAGGTAGCCACTAGACCAAGGTCATACGAAGAAGCGCACTGCTACCGTATTGAGCCAGGTAGGAATTCATCCTCTTCTTCTACGGGTGGAAAATCGCTCTTGCGGCCTGTTTGTAGTGACACGTGACGGGGTGTTTATAGAGACTCTTTCTATAGTTTGTGTTAATAGTGTGGCATTGGTTTAAAGGATCTATAAAAACTGAACATCACATTTTAAGTGAGGAATTTCTGTGAGTTATCGAACTGGAAGCTGTGTTTCTTTAAGTTATTGAAATCTTCCTTTCGCTCTGGATGATTGAAAACAATCCTGGTACTTCTTGAAGCTGAACCTAAGCAGCTTCCAAACTTCAAGAAGCCATTTATGGTACTTTAACTTTAGAGGACATTTTCCAGTCTGCAAAGAGTGTTCGTCCATCACTAATAACTATCTGCCCTCCTGGTCGATTTCTTACTTTATAAAATAAACATCAAGATTTTAGAGAATGAAAAGAATTTTGTATGCATAGCAAAGACAGGCGCAAAGGTTATAGTTGAAGTAATACCACATTTTAGGGTTCATTTCAAAGCAGAAATCGCACTGCTTCTGAAGATAAGAGAAACTTCATCATGAGTTCTTTTCTAACTTTGGTAAATCGTCCAGATTTCTACTCATCGGACCAGATGTTCAGAACTTTCGACACCAGCCTGACCAAACCGTTCCTGATGTCGAGCGACCTCTTCATGGACGAAGACATCACTGACCCCTCATTGAGCTTATCGCCAGTCAACAACTCGTCAGAGGACGAAATCACCTTCACAGATCTGTCCACCAGCACATTCAAAAACGCCACTGACCTAGTTGGTGTTTCAGAGACACCTTCACCACACTACGTTGACGATTCGGACTCATCCAGTTCCTGCAAAACCAGCCAAAGCGTGGAGCTAGACATCAAAAAGCCAAAACCGAAACGCTCCAGAGCTCGAAAGGCTCCAGGTTCCACCAAAGAACGTTCTAAAGATGGTCCTAGAAGTGCTCCTCCACTTCCAGTTATCAAGAAAAGAAGAATTGCAGCGAATGCCAGAGAGAGAAGAAGGATGCAGAGCTTGAACCTCGCCTTCGATAAGCTGAGAGATGTAGTTCCATCCATTGGAGAAGACAGGAAACTTTCCAAGTATGAGACTTTGCAGATGGCTCAGACTTATATCACTGCTCTTTGTGAACTGCTTCAAAGGGATTGATGGTGAACTCCCATGTTTTATTCAGTAAGCGTACGCTGTGATACATCGGCAGGAATTTTGTGTTTTGAGATGGACTCGATACCTAAGACTTTTGTAAGAAGTGCCTATATTCCAAACCCCAGAGGTGAGAGAAACGTTCTTTCTGTATTTGACTTTTGTTTTGAGTCTTTTAATTTAACAAATTTTAATTTTAAGTAATGTAATTGTGAAGTATAATGCTCGTCTTTTTAATTTTAATAATATTACAAAACGTGTAAAGAACTATTTGAAATGGAAACGAAAAGACATATGTTTTGGAATGTTACCGTCATTGTTATTTTTTATAAATCCTTTATAAAAAGGCTATTTTTTAAATTATAACTGTAATTGTAATTTTTAATGTAAAGGTAAAAACATAATGCTAATCTTTTTTTAAGTTTAGTAAGAATGAAAAGTGTGTTATTAAATACTTGAAACGGAAATGAAAAGACCTGATATACTTTTGAAAATTACATTTATTATTTTATAAATCTTTATAAAAATGCTTTTCGAATCTGAAATTATAACAACTTAAGTATCATTGTTTAATTATCTAAGTGATTATATAAAAATATTTAGTTTTGTGAAATTCTTATTTTATCTACAGAATTACAATGTTGTAGTGTTTCATTTGCAATTATATTTCATACATCAACTAGTGATAATTCTATTATAAAAGTAATGACAGCTCTCAATGTTGTTTTTAAAATATAGCTAATTATAAGAAATTTCTGATTTTTTGTCATGTATATAATTATTGTTTCATGAACACTTAAAACATACGAGTATGGTTTTTGGAAAAATCACCCACTTGTTTGGCAACAAGTAAGCATTAAGCGATGTGTAGACTGCTCTGCTGAACTCTTTGATACCTTTTTAAAATTACGCATTTATCGGATAATTTGAAAGAACTGTTTTTATGAAATTATAAACTGAAATACATAGTTCTGATTTCTTAAAATTATATATTGAGTGTATTATGAATATAGAATGGTATTACAAAAGCACAATTACGGAAGAGAATATATATATTTTTAATTCTTATACAAATATTTTAATACATTTTTTTCTTCAAATGAAAGTGATAAGATATATTAATGATGTAGTTTCCGATGAAAAGTTTAATCCAAGCGAATAATTACTATCATAAAAAATATCAAAAGCATCCTTGTATTTGTTATATATTGTAAATAAAGTATTTTTGTATTTTAAGTATTTCTCTGTTGTAGTTTCATTACCATAATTTCACACCAATCTTCACAATAATGTATTTATACTGTTTGATGGAACATATGCAAGCAATATTGATTATATTGTGTTCAGATTAATATTTCTTACAAAAAAGAATAATTGTTCAATCCAAATTATTTTCAACACTATTTCCTTATTTGTTTCTCATTTTATATCCAAGTATCCAAATTTATACTATTCATAATTTTTAATTATTTTTAACATAACTTTCTAAGAACATATTTAATCCCTTTCATGTTTGAATCTATGCGATTTTTGCAAATACAATACACTATCAACAGCAAGTAAGTATGTGGAATTGCTTTATTAACTTCAAGTTTAATTCTTGAAGCACCTGCATGCTGTATACAATACATAGGAGATACTCTGGAATTTCTTAAACCAACTTTGCTTTGTTTATGTATGTACCAAAATTTTCAAACATTTTATTATATTTTACTTTAATTTAACTATGCAATTACAGGTTTTTATTTTTAAAGCTGTCAAAATAATTTATTTGTCATCATATTAAGCATTTTGTATCTCGTAAAGACGGGTTTTGAGTACATTAAGGACATAAATATACATTACATACAAAATTATGAATTTTTATTAATAGATATTAAAAACAATGAATGTCCAGTACATTGTATATAATTACTAACTGAGAAGAAAATTAACTCCATTGAATTTTAAAAAATATCAAAATATGAACAGTATTGCTCAAACTAATAATTTCGTTTTATTTGAGCTACACCAATTAACTATATGTTATAAATTTTTACAAAGTACTTTTTTAGGAAAATCCTGTAACTAAATACATCGAAAATAAATCACGAAACATATTTTTAGTTTAGTAGTTTAGTTAAAAAGTGCATGAAAATATGTTTTTATTTAATGAATGCAGACTTTTAATATTAGACAGACTATTAATATTTTAGCGTAAATAGATGTAAAATGAAGTTATCCTTTAGTTTTTGAAAAGGTCAATGCATTTTATAAAGTGCTTAACAATGAGTAATTTATACAATAATACAATTATTTTAACATTATAATTAAAGACTATACTTATGCATGTTAAGAATGTTTTGAAATCATGTATTTGTTTTTCATATCGCTCATGGGCTGAAATAGAAGCACAACTCAAGAAATATAACTTTTTGGAGTAAGTACATATGTAATTACATTCTTTCTAGTAGGAAACTGGCGAAACTCTTATTTCGATACTGGAACGCTAAGTGGCAAAAGTTTTCGCAGAGTAGTAATATTTAGAAACTAAAGTATTGGATACATTTGAATCACCAGTTATTTGAAAAAACATCGCTTATGGTTTACAACAGTGGCACAATTAAAAAATCCCATTTTGTGATAAAAATGGGTTTAAAGTTTTCATCACTCATTGAAAACTCTAAACCCGTTTTATCTCAATTTAGTTTTTTCAGTTGTGCCACTGTTGCAACACATGAGTGATGTCTTTTTGAATAACTGGTACTTGAAATTTATCCAATACTTTAATTTCTAAACATTCCCAAAGGAATTATTTAAGAGGTTTTAAATTTATACGTTTCATGAAAACTGCATGTGGGTCATTAATATTTAAATATATTCGCTGTAACTCATTGTTTATCAAATAAAAAATCTGGCATAATTTCTTGATGTAAGTACAAGGTTTCCTAATGAAATATTAACAATTCCAGAATTCATACTGGATTACTTATTTCTCAAAACTGAGCATATATTATTGCATTCTATAATAGTAAAAATACCATTTGCTTTTTAAAGAGAATCCACAAAATGAGATTGATGTATCATTCCCAGCCGAGTTTTTTAACTATGCTAATAAAAACCATAAAAATGTTATTTAGGTTTCAGTTTAACTTGTTACCAAGAAGGTAGGTAGTAGAATTTATTTTACACTGGTGTCAACACAACGGGCTATTAGCTATTGTCCGGGATCAATGCTGAAGAGAAATATACGAGAATAACATCTCTTAATTTTCGACCACTGTTAAATGAAGATTAGTTATCAGGCAATTAATATCAAATATATCGATTTAAGACAAAATGCATTAATTATCCATACAAAATGAATAAATGTTCAGTCTATTTAATGAAAAATATTTTCTTAAACGGTAATATTTTACAAAAACTTCCCAAATGTTCTATATTGTATTGATATTATTACCACAAAATTATGTATTTCAAACAGAATTTTAATTTTAAGGTAACATCCTCTAATTATGAACAATTTCACTCGGAACTTTAGAAGAAATTTAATAGAGGTATAAAGGAAACAGTATAAGAACATTCGTAATTTTTTAAATTCCAGAAATCTTTCTATGAAAAAATATCTGTTAATACGGTGATATTTCTATCTTAATATACATATGCTAAATCCATACATCAGAAAGGGTTCTGTTACGTAGTTGAATTTAGGTTGAATTGGAGAAACAAAACAGGGTATTGACGACAGTCCTTGGTCAATTACGAAGGGAAAGATCCGACATAAGAAAGAATTGTACAAATTATTATATTTTATATCTTATAATCTAATATTTTCTCTTCAACCGATATTTTATAACAACAATCAATGTCTTGTAACAGAAATCAAATTCTGAGATCTGAACACCACTTGACTACTTAACAAACAGGCTGTCCTTTCCTCTTTTTCGTCCATCAGTGATAATATTTTCCCTTAATTACTTTTCTTCTGACAATGTGATGGCAACACCTTGTTATCGCCGTGGTCGACAGCTCTCCATTGTAATCATGACATCAGAAGTGTGTTCTTCAGAAATGCGATGATCCTTCATTATCGGTCAAAAATTGACGCCATCTTTGTCTGGAGAACAATTCGTGATATTTTTTCTATTTGAAGGAAAATAGGAGAATGTTTTATAGTTCATTGAACTTTTGGAATTTGGTAAACAACTTTAATTTTGAAAATAGAGTGGTTTCAAAATTAAAACTGTCGTTAAAAAGTTGACAAAAGAAACCAAACAACCTAGATTCAAACGAATAGTTTTCTGAAGTTTGTTTATGAAAAAAATAAAACTGTAGAAAATGTTTTTATTGTATTATTTTTATAAATTACAAAATTAACTATACGAGAATGGATTACAAAAATAAAATTTTAGAATTAAAATAGTATACATAAAATATAAAAATGCCATACCACGCCTAACTGTTATTACTTAAGCATGATAAAGTAAGCTACAATTAGATAAATCGCAAACAATTTTCATGGTGAATCAATGATTAATTGAAGATAAAGATTATTCAAATTTCAGTTTCTCCAAAAGTGGAAAAGCACTCTTTGAATATTTATTTCAGTGTACTTTCATTTTGTCATTAAAAAATTCCTTCAAATAACATTTTCTTAACAAACGTTAAACGCTTCAAAAAATGACAAGTTAAGATAAATAAAATGACAAAAATGGTCTATTGCTATTTCTATGGAATAAAACGTCCACCATCAGGAAAAAAATGGTGTTTTTTTCTATTTCACCGAAATAATGCTAATAAACGTTTTGTTCCTCTGAATTTATAGCTATGGATCATTTTTATCATTTTTATTAGTCATGTTTAGAATCTTTTAATGCTTGACTATCAGTTGGCTAAGATTTGAATCCCTTACATTACTACTATCGACTGATTAAGTTATTCCATACATATTATACAGGGTTTATTTTGGACAAAAATTGCATTAAAAAATTCCTCCCTTGTTAAATATATTCATCGTTTATTTATGCTTTCATACAGAACAAAAATCGTTTCCATGACAGTGGAAAGTTTAACGAAAAGTATCAAAATATACAGCAAAAAATACTGAGTTTAACCCTCATCTTCAGAGGGAACTTTTATTTTTAACACCAAAAATTTACTAAAGATCGAAAATTATTAATTTATTATGGTAGACATTTGCGCTTGAGAAATTTTTCAGATTATGCATTTTAAAAATTGATTCACATGATTTTTAATGTAGTTAGTTGAACAGAACTCTTTTTTATGTATGCCAAACAGATACTTTCAGTTACATAGGTAAAATATTAATTAAATTTTATATAGTTGACTTTGAGCAGATACTAACTGACATTTTTTCGGATATCAAAAACTTATTTTCGCGATGATGAAAAATACAGTCATTTTATAATTTGGTTAAAGGATATAAAACACTACCAAAATCCTTCTAATTAATTTTTTTTACCTAAAAACTAATAGTTTTTAAGCAGCTGTACGGTGAAATTTTTTTTCTAATTAGCTGCTGATTCGGGCTTTTGCTGATAATATGCAATGTTACACTAATCGGAAATTTTATAACTCTCAGAGGGATAAAAATCGGAAATTAAGACATCAGAAATTGAATCCTTGGTAAAGGTATGGAAAACGTTACGAATTTAAATAGTAAAAAGAGTGAACAATCATTGCTAGCTTCATCTAAAAATTCAGCTACTCTTTATCCATGGTCGATAAGCTTTTCCAACTTGTCACAAATGTCACGATGAATAGGCCTCTCCAGATCAGTTTCTCTTTTGTGTTAGACTGTTTAGTGAGGATCTTAGAAATCCCGACAATAGTTTTGAATGCCCTAAAAGTGTATGGACAGATGGACTTGGTTAGTCAATTTCCTTAGAATCTAAATCTTAAAGATTAAGAAGAAAGTCAGCTAATAAAGTCACCTTGCTAAATAAGTAACAATTCAGTAGAAATAAGGATTGTTGCTTATTTCTTAAGGCCTAATTCAACAGCTAGACCATGTCCATGTTTCCGAGCGCACTCAAAAAGTCGTACACTGGATCAAAACTTCTTGAGAGATCCTCTTGGTCAGTCCGAAACAGGTCAGAGGGTGACTTTTGGAAGCTTGTTCGGTGTTACATTTTAGGGAAGTTTTAAATACCTTATGGCCATGAACGAAAGATAGTTAGGATGGGCCCATTCACAAGCTAGATTCATTTGTAATCGTGATCAGTTGGAGTCTAATTGGTATTCGCACATGTTTATTTTATGTTTCTACTTCACTTCTCGCATAGACGATTAATTGTTTTCGAAAGGAACTTCCTGTTGGAAATGTATATTCAATTTATGCATGCAAATTGCCACTTTCCAAAATTTCACTTGGTTTTATCGCGTCAAATGTAAAAAATAAGAGCATTATCTTTCTACCAGAACGAGGTAAGGGATGAATTTCGAAAAAATATTCTACTCATTTTTCTAACAGATAACAATATTAAGTAAAGGTATTAGTCTAGAGTTCTGAAGGGAAATACAAATATGGAGACATTTATTGATATTTTGCCACTTTCTTAAGACCTTATAATATTCTTAAACCCTTCTTAAGAAGATTTTAAGACCTTATAATATTCAATATATAACATTATTGACATAGCTGTATTTTACAAGCAATATACAGGGGTCGTCGTGGCTCAGTGGGTATGTTCACTGCGCTAGCAACTTTCGAGTTGTGGGCGGCGCAGGTTTAATTCCTGTCAGTTTCATTCCTCCCTGAGTGTATTTCTCTCTTCTGTGTCAGTAAAACTTCATTGTGTGTGTCTATTGTTGTTGTATATCTTGTGTCTGACGCAGCATGGCCAAATATGGCCCTTACGCCATAAAACCCCCAAACCAACCAACAAGCAATGGGCAAACATACATATCAGTCTTTTCGAGAAAGCTACAAAACTCGAAAGGAAGATTTTATTTTTCAAAATTAACAAACAATTTGGTTTAAATATAGCAAATTACGTCATCACATCTAAAATTATATTACAAATTTTAATGACTATATGTACGAAATCTACAAATTCAAACTCAGAAGTAAAATATGCTTAGCAATTTTCAGTCTTTTGGTTCTACTATTAAAGTTACTGTTAATTATGTTTCTTTCTTCAAGAAGGGGTACGATATTATTTAATTTTTTCCAGAACTTGGATTAGAATAGATTACTGATTTTGGAAATCCACCTGAGTTCTAAATCACAGATACCTCCATTTTAGTATTTTTAGAACCTTGGAGAAACTCGCATGTTCTACCTTTTTTTGTATCAGAAATGCTGAAGAACGGAGGAACACTAATTACCATGGACCGAATTTGGTTGACAGCATCTTTTCGTTGGTACTTCACAAAACGAATAGGCCGTATTAACAGAAATTACACATGCGAACTCGTGATTCAAGAAATGTTGAGTTTTCAAGGTCATTTTTCCAGTTTTCGATATTAGTTATTTTTAGGACATCTTTTTTCGAGATTTTAAGAAAATGTTTGGCCATTTTTTGAATTTTTCATTAATACAGTGATTTAATTTTGTATCTTGATTCAATCAAATTTTTATTGAAACATTCCTAAGTCTAAATCTTCCATCAGTAGGGCCGCGGTAGCCCGGTCGGAAGAGTAACTGACTAGAAACTGGATAGCGAGGATATAACTGGATATAACTTGCGAGTTCGAATCCAACCAAAGATGGTCGTGTACAAAGGGTCATGGTGCACGTTAAATCTGTCGGAACCTCAAATGTCCTCATGTTGGCGTGGTGTGGATGTTTGGAGAGTGGGGTGCCAACTCAGGTGTGACCCCGTCATCTGACCGTGATTCAAAATTACGTGGTGTTGTCCTCGAGTCTTTCCCTTCTGGTTCGATCCCGGACCGTCACCAATAGCCTTTGTTTTGTTTGAGTACGACCTTAATTAAAATACCTACCTTCCATCCGTAATTTCGTTTTTAATATAGAACACATTTCAAATGGCTCATAGCTTCTAGCGAGGCAAATAAAATCCGTGACCTACTCTTTAACACGAAACAAATCCTTTCTCGATTTATTTTATTGCTGTTATAATAACGACACAGGAAATAGTGAGGAATGGAGAGTTTCTTCTCTAATATTCAGAAACTCTCTTGTCAGAACAGTCTTGACAAAAGAAACTTAAAGTTTCACATGAAATTTTGGATCATCGAGGTGTTTATCAAAACGTTTAATAAAGCCAAAATCTGAACCACGATATTACTGTGATCCGGACCGCAGCAGAAAAAATGGGTTAGAATATTATCCTAGAATATTAGAAAAAGTACAGAAATGTGTCGAGCAAAAATGCACTACTTAGATTGACTAGGTTTATTACATCGTAATGCATCATATATGTCCGATGATGGTTGGTTGAGATGGGTTTCATATCGCAAGAGCCATATTTGGGCAAGCTGCGATAAACACAATACAGACACCTTTAAGTAATGGGCATGTATGCACAACGAACGCTTTACTAACATAGAAGAGAGAAATACACCAGGGTAAGCTACAGGAATTGAATCTGCCCCGAATAACACTCACATATTCGTAGCGTAGTGGGCAAATCCACTGAACCACGGCGACCCTAATCCCATGAAGGGTTTACCTATTTCATAGTCACTTCTGATCAGTACATGTATTGCATGTTTTTTTTTTATATATGAATGCATCATAAATATATGAGTTATACAAAGGTGTAGAAATATTTTTAGTTCAGGAAATTCTAAAAGGAAAATTGGTCATCTGACCGTGGTTCAAAATCAAGAGATTTTGTCCTCGGATCTTTCCTTTCGGGATTGATCCCGGGCCGTCACCAATAGCGCGTTGTGTTGCTCGAGTATTATGGAAATTCAACTACCAACCTACTGAAAAAGAAAGTAGTTTGATAACTGAGTGATACAATTTGTAGGTTATTTGGTAGGTTTGTAGGTTGTTTTGCAAGTTATTACCTATTTAATCTGCCACTTTCGGTCAGCAAATGTATCGCATGCTCAAAATATATGAATGCATTCATATAATATGTGAATTGTAGAGAGGTGTAAAAAATATTTTTACTACAAGCAATTCGAAAAAGAAAATTCACCATCTCACCGTGGTTCAAAATTACGCGGTGTTCTGATCTTTCCCTTTGGGATTGATCCCTGGCCATAGCCAATAGCTGTTGCTCCAATACTATATAAATTTAACTACCTACCAAAAAAGAAAATAGTTTGCTAATCGAGTGATACATTTTGTAGGTTCTCTTCTCACATTTCTAGGGAATTGGCATTTTTTGGTCAATTTATGAGTTATTTTGGACGTTTTTTGGGTTAGTAAAATGCGTGCAGATTTACACAAACAGCTCTAAATGCGAAGGGCCTCGACTCAATTGAGATCCTACCCAAATGAGCCGCATTTGGGCAACTCATCCGTGCCCCTTCGGCATTCGCGATTGCAAATCTCTGCTCATCCTCCGTCGCCCCCGATGCTTTAGCCGTTCCATTACGGGGTCAACGCGGCATACTTCCTGCGTCACCCAACACTCGTCTCCAGAACGCATCGCTCGGGGCACCCCCAACGGAAGCTCCTGCAGACGATTCTCCTTGTTGTTTTTGTTCTTGGGGCTCGTTTTTGTAATAGCCGATGGGCCGAGAGGAAACGGACGTCAGGAGCTCAGGAAATCGTAATTACACGCTGCTGAGAGGATCGATGTGTGGGTGAGGGAGAGCAGTGTCCATTATTTCTCATAACTGTGAGAAAGTGGACAGCACCGTGATTCGAAAGATGCTGTTTTTCGTTACAACTAGGCCCGTTCCTTATGTATGAACTGCCCCCTTGCAAACATCAGCAAGTTCGTCTGAGGAACATTTGATTTTCTGAAAGAATGACCTTCATCAGTTCCAGTGGCCTATTGAAGCCCTGTGTATCATGATACGAAAGTTGTTAATTCGGTGGCGACTAATAAAAATAGTTAAAACCAGAAACATACAGGACGATTTTTGTACTTAAATCTGAGTCAGTTTCTAGTTTAAAGTCCTTTATTTTCACCCCCAAAAAGTCAAACATGGAATGCGGATGCCTCGTCCTTTCATCCTCAAATAATTTCTTACACTGATTGGTTGATGGTGTTTGGCATTTGCAATGGTTAACTTCAACACAGACACATCTTACCCTGTTTCCTACTGAAACTATCAACCAGTCCTTCACATGGTCCACAGTTCTTCCTTCGTAGAAGACAGTCTCAAGCTCTAAGACGGTGGAGCAGAACCTCAGTATGGATCATCCGGAATTTGGTTCGGATGATCCATGCTGACTTTTTTGGATGACCGCTGCTGAGCTTAGGTATAAATAAGATTTGTATTTTATTGTCTGCGTAAAAGAGCCAAAGGTTATTGGAGATTACGTATAAGGTTGTCTAAGATTGAGCAATAGGTTTTTTTGCTTTTGGTCCAATCTAGGCATCCTCAGTTATTAATGTTATGATACGCTTCTGGAGGTAGTGTCCATTACTTTTCAGAAGTGTGAGAAAGTGAACAGGACTTGGAAATATGTGGTTCGAAGGATGATATTTCTTGTTGCAGCCAGGGTCGTTCCTGAGAAATGAGCTACCCATGTGCAAACCTCAACAAGCTGCCCCCTCTTCCCAAAAACATTTTATTTTCTAAAAGAACGCCTTTTATCAGGCACGTATTCAAAAAGTAATTTGATGACCCCAGTCTTATTTTTCCCCGTTTCTTAAATGCAATAATGTCGAGATATTATTCCACCCTCACCTGAATTAGCGCCACGGTATCTATTTGCTTGTAGTGGATACTATCACACGTTGATTTATTTGATAATGAAGTAGCTGATTTGCTGGCAATTTAGGGTGTCAACAAATCAGTCAGAAAATAGTGGTTTCATCGCCGCGGAAATTTAGTCCTCTTACACATCGGAAAAATTTATGGCAACTCCGTTGACCGTTCTTTTGCGCAATACAAATCATTTTTAGCCACAAGTTAAAAATAAGCCCAAAAGCTCTGTACGGATGATCCAAACGCTGTCTTAGAGCTTGTTGGCAGTCTTTTGCAAAGGCGGAAAACTAGCAAACCATGCGCAAATTGTGCAAGTTATCTCGATTGGATGCTAGCCTCAATTGGATCCATGGTGATGGGAGGAAGAATATATACTGAAGGTACCCATTGCTCATTACAAACACCAACCAGAGTACGAACCATTAGAAGCCGAAATGATCGGGCATTCGCTGCTTGTTTTTTAGGTGAAAATCAAGGACGTTAAAATTGAATCCGACGTCTTACTCAGATTTTCGTTTAAAAAAATCTCCACTTTTGCTTCAATTTCTGTTATTTTTGTCCCCCACATTTTAATTTTTTTATTAGGGGATGCCGTGTTTCCGGGCTTTCACGGACGCTATGCCACTATTAAATATAATGTATTGGAAATGTAAATGGGTTATATTGGAGAAAAGTAACCTGTAGAAAGATTTTAAGCCATTGGAAGCATATCTAAAACTAGAGTTTATACTGTATTCTCATAATTATGCACTGCCTAATTTTTGTTGTGAAAAACTTATACATGATGGCAATACATGTGTCACTAGAAAATAACAATGTAGACAATAACAACTAGAAAATAACAAGATAAAATTAATTAAATTAGTTAAAAATAATAACTTATTCCAATGTAGATACGATAAATCGACAATTTTTATTCAGTTGCTTTGGTTACAAATCAAAGCCACTTACTTTTATAACCATTAAATATTTTATATAAAATAATTACATAAAATACTGTGTTGTTTCATCAGTTGATACATTTATTTTTCTATTTTTTCTCAGATCTTTCGAACTCCGGTAAATTTCTTAATCCAAAGCTGATACAGACCACCCATCGATTAATATGTGCATTTTCTGCATTACTGATACTCCTAAAATTGTATTGAAACTAATCAATTTGACGAAACACTAACTTTAAGCATATTTAGTTCTTTGTGCATAGTTTTATTTCCAACGTCAAGACCAAATGGAAATAAAAGTAGTCATAAAACCAGTAGAAACAAATTGAAATATGAAATATCAAGAAAAGTTAATGACAGAAATCATTGCCCCGAAAGTTTTCTAGCTCTGTCGTTCCAGACTGTCTTGGAATCAGCCCATAGAAAGCACCACAGCAATGCAGTTGAACTCTGTTCATGGATTCTGTCATTTTATACAGTCGACAGGTCATGTATTCAATAACATCCAAAATTTCAGCAGACCTAAGAACACTTACAACAAGTCGTAGACCTCTGAGTCGTATGGAAACGTTTTCAGGATGCACCACAAAGATTCATATGTACTTCGCACCCTGTATTATGCACAGAAATGATTGCAGTTTTAAACATAATTACAAAGCACTTCAACCTTTATTTAAAATTATTTCTTTGTTTCCTAAATTTTGTCTGTTACCTATTGTATAGACAAATTATGGATAAGAATCACTGATTCGGTGTGATCCGCAACTATCATCTTAACACTTTTCTTTGAGATGGAAAGAAATAACATTCCCAATCACAATAAAAGCAATTCAGCGAAAATTGTTGGACTCATGTAGTTTTACTGAAGACAGTTGTAAACGATGACAAACAACGATGCTCCGAACATTTCTTGAAAAGCCGAACTCTCCAAGTAAATCTATCAATTCTGTCAAAATTGAAGGCTTAAATACCACCCACTTCTCAAACCCTTGACCACCAACAAAGGGTAAATTGGCTACTTATGGCTCTCACCTAAAACACTCAAAAGAAGAGAAAAATAAAAACATAAAAATGTCTTTGGGTGTTCGTGTGCTAGGCGTTTAGAAGTTAGTAGATCACTCAATTCAGGAAACCTCCGTGGTAAAGATCGTAGATCACTATCGGGCGGGTAGATTTTCCATGCGATAACCTTTTAGGCGAACTACTGACCCGACTTGTGACGTGTTCCGGTTCTGTACTCCGTAAATGATTCCTCACCCCTTATATTTACAATTCCATAGAGTTCAGAAGAGAAAATATTTCGCTTGAGTCGAAGGTTTTTTTTGGAATGCAGATACAATTGGCCTACTACTCCTAAACTTACAGTTAAATTATCACGTTTTGCTAGGGTTGAGTTATACTATACTAACTTCAATTCTAATCCAACACTTACCAGATTAGAGGTGTTATACATCTTTTACTCCAAGGATTACCAGATGATAATAGTTTTTGTTAATTTGGAAAAAACCGTAGATTCTTTTTGCGCTTTTACGCGATGGTAAAAAAGTTGCTCTTTCTTTACATCAAAACTAAACTCTTACTGTTAAAAATTACTTCCACCTCTGTCCCAAAATAAGTGTCATACCTGCACGTTTTGGTTTCGAATATTAGTTTTTCTAAAGGGAGGCAACTTAAGAATTCCACTCTATCATCTTTTTTTTGTTGCAAACAAAGGCATGTAATAAAAAAGTAACTTTTTCAATACCCTAGAAAAAAGCTTGAAAACATTTTCCTAACATTGCAAACATGTATGGAAAGTGTAATGATGGCATCTGAAAGTAATGCCTACAAAATTAGACATTACGAAAGAAAAACTAAGACGCAAATCGCCTTCCAAGTAATATGAATTGCAGTACTGAAGCTTATTAAAAGTCAAAAACTGTTTAAAAATACTTAATTATGTTAAAAAACCTTTTAATATACGATTAAGTCTTTGCCTTTTCCATTTCTTTTATCGAATGTTACAACTATTTCGGAATAAAATTTAAGCTTTAAATGTGACACTTATTTTGGGACAGAGGAATTATTTATTTACTTAAGATGGCAAAAACACTCTTACAGTATATTTATTTAGGAAAAAAACAAATCCTTTTTCTTCTTGAATTATTTGTTGACGAATGAATAAATCTGAACATATTAACCTAGAATCAATTTATTATTCTCTTTTGAACATTTCCAGAAATTGATATTTTGGAGAGTTTCTTAACATTCATATGCAAAATCAGAAATTAAAATAATTGTTTTCAAATGTTTCAAATGCATGTAGTGGAGTATTTAGTTTGGAATTTTTTTCAAAATAACCATTCGCTTGATTTGGATTCGTTTTCACTACAAGGGAAAATGATTTTTCCAATAATTAATTATTTAAGAATTGAATCGTAAATAATTAAATCTATAAATCCTTCCCCCAATTAGATAGATTTATAATTAAATTAACTTTAAATTTGTCGAAAATACTAAAAATTTCCAAGCTTTCCAGAAGAGTTCCAGCCAAAGCGATTGTTACGCTCTTTAGAATAAAAACTTTAATAAAAAATTTTAAAAATTCATTTACATTTGTTAATTTTGTATCATATTTTACATGTACGTGTGGTTAGAAAAAGCTCTAATTGTAAACATTTCAAGCCTTGTGTGGATCCTTAGAATACGGCTTTCAAAAGCATTGAATATTTGGCTTGCACTGTATTGTCTTGGCATAGTTTATTGTTCATAGCATCTCCAATATTATCATGTTTGAGTTGATTCAAATATAAATACGACAGTCGATAATGTACTACAAAAGAGAAATTGACTACAAATTCTGAAAAAGGGTAAAAATACAGAAAATAAACTATTTTCAGTATAATATTTCCATTTTTTTTAAGGTGTTTCACTATTATTGATACAATATTTCAAATACTATTGGAGTGATGAGACTTACTGAACATAAGACAAGCCTCACAATAATCCACCACCACTCCTGTGACATTAAATTGACTGAAATACACATGTGTACCAACATATTTTCTGTACAGGAATGGAATACTCATGAAAATGACAGAACTTGTTGGGTGTCCGAGAAATATATGGTGGTTTCTTTTAACAAGTAATATTGATTTTATAGATGCATTATGTTAGCTCTAATAAGCAATTTTCTGCAAATCTTTTTACTGTAATGTCGTTAAGAGATGTTTTGTTAAAAGCGGGCCTGAGTCATTGCGAGAGACTTTTAATCCAATTTCATTTTCTCTTTAAAGTGTCATTTCGATCAGTCTCCCTCCAATTTTTTTTAACATTTGCAAAATGATTACGCAAAGACATTAACACATTTCGTGTCAAATCTTATGTATTTATATCGTTACTTTTTTGTCCATTTTAATAAATGAACTTTACCTTTGCGACTTATGTTTGAGAGTTACCTTCAAAAATATTGAATATCTTCATCCATAATTTCAGCATATCAATAACTCGCAATATTAAAGGTGTTCCTGCCTAAGAATCTTGAATTTTGACCTTAAATTTATCAAAAAGTGAGATTTTGATTCTTTTGCATTTTATCACTCCCAATATTTAAATTCTAGTAAGTATTGAGAAAAATGTGAGTTTTATGTTATGCATAACTAGTTATTCATAATGACTCGTATCTCAGCTCTAAATTATTGATGAGACAAATGAAAACGTGTATGTGTTACAAGCTTTCTTCGTGAGTTCATTAGAAATTTATTTCGAATATCATTTGTTGTGTTTTGTTTCTTATCCAACTTGGTCAAGACAAGCTAGACCACGACCTAGCTTGTCTATGGACCTTTTACATAATCTTATATCATATACCTCGTATATATCCTATATATATATAATCCTTGTATATAGCTCCTATATAGTCCTATGCCATAAACTGTGAGAATAGGATTATATTCCAAGACGAGCATTGGATTATATTCCAAGAGATGAGCATAGGATTGAAATTCAGATCCTCTCTGGACAACCCCAGATAACCAAGGAGAGGCTTGCTTCATTTTTTGTATTATCGTATTCATACATTGATGTAGTGCACACACACCTGCACTTGCTAGAGGGCACTGTTAGACTGAGCGGCATTTGGCAGGTTTGGGCCATCATTAGACGATGACTTCGTACGGGTAACGTATCCTTTTGAGAATGCTGAAATGGCTGACATTCACCTAGCATATATGGTGGCAAGAGATTGAACTTTACCCCGACATGCCGAATCATCTAACATTCTCACGTCTGTACCTGACTGGGAGAAACTGGTGCTTTCAATGGAAACATACACGATATTGGTCGGTGATTATACAGGAGCTCTCTTCGTGCGTCAACGCTGTCAGATGTGCATTACAGTTGGTGGTCACAACTTTTAATTCCTACAGTGAAAACTGTAACAGTAGTGTCAATAACTTCTGTACCCTTCTTTATTTTCTATGGCGGGTTACGATAGAACAAATAGCCAAAAAAACAAGTACACGCATTGAATACAAAGAGCACAGGAGAAGGCTATAAGAAAGGAAAGTCTATAAACACATACGGGACCTTTCCCCTCAATATCGATCATAAAGTCTAGAGGCAATGAGAGAAAGCAGTATAGCTGGAAAGACGAGATACAATACATTATTTTCCTCATGGTCTCGTCTGACCGTGTTTCAAAATTGCAAAGTCCTCGGAATTTTCCCTTCGGGAATGATTCCGAATAGTTGTTAACAGTTCGTTTTGTTGTTCCAGTGCGAAGCCAGAACTAACTACCTCAAGGAGGTCATAGATCATGCTCTAAGGGTCAGGAAGAATTTAGATACGATGAAGATATCGAGCAAGACAGTTTTGATCAGTGACAAGTTAAAGTTGACTGACAGTTGCCAAAGCGGTCTCTTTCTACTTCTTAAAGTCTAAACGGAAGTACTATGAAGTGTTTATCAAACGCTTCCTACAACGAAACACTTCACGAATCCTGAAAGTTCAACGTAACGCCTTGGTTATTAGACAGTTGGTAGATATAAATAATAAATAAAATAAATGAATAAATCTAGGCGTAAAGGGAAAAACAAACATTTAATCTCAACTATTCATTTTAAAAAACAAACACATAAAGATAGTAAAATAAATTAACGATTATGTTGAACACCAATTAACATAAGATCTCCAACCATCTCAACCTAAATATGTATTGTTCTCTCACAAATTCACCTCTCGCAAATGAAAGCTCTACAGTTGTTTATCCCTCTGAGCATCAATGCGAGGTTTCCGAGTAATGTAGTATTGCTTTTACATCATAGCACACTAAATGCCTAAAGAACCACAACTATTGGTTGAAAGAATCTATAGATTCTTTCAACCTTTAGAAAGATTCTATTGGTATTTTCTGTAAAACAGAATCCTTTGAAAAGATTCTATTGCTCCTTTCCTTATAAAAAATCCTTGGAAAGATTCTATTGCTCCTTTCCTTATAAAAAATTCTTTGGCAATATCCTTTGGAAAGATTATATGGCTTATTTCTTTAGAATATAATCCTTTGGAAAGACTTTATTGGTCAATAAGGTCAAAATTGTTTACAAGTCTTGCATGGGAGACTGCAGGTTGCAATGTGAAATTATGCGTGTGAATCCCTCAGAGGGTTAATTGAATAATCCAACATGAAAATTAAAAAAAATTCTTTCAAATATTTAGAGACACTATTAGGGATAGTTTCGTTTGATTCCTTAAATGTTAGTGTAATGTGTTACGCTGTCTGTCGGAGCATATCAAGAGCTTGCAAAAAACTCTTAAGAGTTTTGAATAATTAGGTGTTGAGATATTGTCCACATAAGCAAATGTTGTCCACTGCAAGTTCAAACTAAATTTTTAGGGAACCTGAAGAATATTGATAGGCATTTGTAAAATGAATATGGAAAACAAGCATTTTGCAGAAATTTTAAATCAAAATTCACTGTTGCATCATCTGATCCTTTGACCACCAGTTTAAAGGTAGTGTTATATCTCCGGTAAGTTACCATAGAGAACTTGAACAGTACTCTTGTCAAGCGCTGAAATACGAATTATGTATGACGCTACGATTCCACTTTCTTCAAAATGTGAAGGAAACTCGAAGACTAATTGAAGCAAATATCGGAGGTTAGACGATAAATTTTAATTGATCTAAGCAGTCCCTGTGAACTTTAGATAAATGGACTCAACGTGGGATTATGTCTTACTTTGAAAAGAACTGGCTCACTTTCAACTTCAGATTATAATAAAAATTGTTTCAATATTTTTGATTGAAACACAATTCAATCAACTCGAGTAACAAGTTTAAAAAGTATTGCTGTGAACAAAGTAAAAATATTTAAACTTTCACCTTTTAGTTCTTAACAGAAAATCTTATCAGAAACCCGATTTATGCACAATCGTGTACAAATGAGCTGATCTTTATACTAAATACTCAGATACTAAATATTGCTCAATGATAAAAGACTAAAATGAATCATGAAACTTCCTTTGAAACAGTTTCTCCATACTCTCAGTCTTTGTAAACTTTTTTAACAGTAAATGTGCGAAAAATATTTCATCCATACTTCCCTCATAACATCGAGCTCATTTATTTTTATGAAATATTTATATATCACACATTGCATAACTTTAACAAATGAATGTTATGATACAAATAAAAACGCACTAGTTATCTCGTGTTAAACGCTTATATGACAACTACAGTAGACAATGAATTCCTGCAGCAGCCCGAATTTCTATAATCTCCTATTTGAGCCAGAGAAAATATTTGCTCAATTCACCCTGGATATCTATTATTTTTTTCCTTATCAAATTTAATAAGTCAACCCGACTATCCGCATCCATTGCCGATAAATGCGTATTGTTTAATAATGAAAGAAGTAAAATGAATCAATGAACTCTTTCTGAAACAGCTTTGCTGTATTTCTTTCATGCTTTGAAAAGATTTTTTGAGTACTACTCTAAGAAAAGTCTTCATTCATACTTCCATCACCCTCGAACTCGTTCAGATTAATGAAACATTTTCTTACACATTGCACAATTTTCTCCTGTTATGAAATACACAAAAAAAGCACACCTCATAATCACCAGTTAGAAGCTTATATGACAACTACAGTAGGCTTTCAAATCAATGAATTACAACCTCAGCCGGAATTTCTATAATCTCCTATTTGAGGCCGAGAAAACATTTGTTGAAATCACCCTAGGTACCTGTTATTTTTTTCTTATTAAATTTAATAGTTCGAAATGACTATCCCCTCCATTTCCGTATAAATACAATGCGTATTGTTTAATAATAAAAGAAGTAGAATAAATCAATGAATTTTCTCTGAAACAGCTTTTGAAAGATCTTTTGCTTACTACTGCGAGAAAAGTCTTCCATTCATACCTCCATCACCCTCAAGCTCGTTCAGATTTATGAAACATTTTCTTACACATTGCACAATGTTCTGTTATGAAACACACAGAAAAGCACACCTCGTAATCACCAGTTAGACGCTTATATGACAATCTACAAATGAACTCAAAAGGGTAGGCTTTCAAATCGATGAATTCCTGCCGCACCCGGAATCTCCAGTCTCCCATTTGAGGCCGAGAAAATATTTGCTCAAAACACCCTGGGTGCCTGTTATTTTTTTCTTATCGAATTTAATAAGTCGACACGACCCATCCCCGTCCATTGCAAGGTCTGAAGCATTCACACTCCTTCAAAGTGCAGAACGGCTGTCAATCCGTGAACAACGGTGCTGAGATTGACAGTCACTCCGTGGCCTTTCTGGAGGACCAGGACGAATCGGTCCGAAGGCCAAATCCAGCCGTTGGATTTGGCAATGATCTTTTTCCTTTTTCATCTTCGTCTCTGCCCAAACAGGTGATTTTTAATAGGCACGTAATTGACAGATACCTAATTATAAGATGGGAAGAGTATACAGACGAAATTACGCTTTTGGGACTTCCTGATTCGGAGGGAATAGCCTTTGCAGCCAATGAGCGTGCCTGAAGGGGTGATGCCAAATGACACGGACATGCGCTGAAGACGATTATCTGTTTGAGGAAGGGGTGGGGTGATGTTTGGATGAGGCTGTAAGTGACTGATAATACAAGAAAATTTATAATAATTTTGTGGATTTTCCCATTATTGCGTCTGATTATACTATACGTTAAGATCATTATTTATGTCAGTAAATGTCCCACTCTCCTTTGTAATTATTTTGGTAACGAAATTCTTTCGATTACAAAGCGATTGAATTAACCCTTTGACAGGTTCACACGCATATATATGATCTGTAACCGTCTATTCTGCATCACTTTCACGTGAAATGGTATTTCCTGTTTTTTCGATCTGAATTAATTTCGCATTTCTAAATTTTGCCCACTTTTTAGTTGTAAGTTGTGACAACAACTGTGAGAGATCCCGAGATAAAAAAACAATCACGAATTAATATATGCAGAGCAACTTTTTCCCGCCAACTTTACTTCAGTTTTATATTTTTTCACTGTTTTCTATTGTAAATTTATTGAACATTTATTTTTTAATAAATTGTAATTCCTTTTCATCACACGCAACACCACGAAGTATTCGATTTAAAGTGGCAAGTAAGTCAGAATAAAGAAATTAAATTGAATTTTGCCGTTATTGAAAGAACACTTATGTTAAAAAAATACGAACTAGTTGGTCACTATTACAATGATATAGCGATAGAGAGTCACTATGACAAGAGGGTATGGGCTTATTTTAGAGGTTGAAATTATGTTTGTGTAACTTATATATGTTAAAAGTTTATTAAAAGCAATGATTTTCTTTAAAACAAACGCTGTCAAATCGATTTGTTATTAACCTATTACCATTTTTTTTGTTGTAATAGGTTACCTTTGTAGGTCTTTATTGAAGACATTTAATTTTAAAACAAGTTCTTTATTACTAGACGTTCCACAAATAGAATTTTCAAGAAAAAATGAGTTCGTTTTTAAAAACTTACTGATGAATATCTAATCAAATTAATTTTTCATCCTCTCCTTAACGATGGCGAAATTCGAAAATATCCATGCCTGGTGCAAGAGTACCAGAAGAAAAAATATTGATTAGTAAAATTTGAGTGCCATAGTTTTCGCCGTAGATTCGTCGTCTTTGCGAATTGAGTTGAGCAATTTTACAGGAAATGAACTTAAGAAACGGAATTACTAACCCTCCCACAAATTCGTCTTTCGTAGTAGTTACCTTAGTATCCACCTTTCGTCAGTTTGTAGCTTTAGCAAAGGGTGAGATACTATATATGGGAAATGCATTTACATGGATGGATATGCATGTATAGGATTTGTGCCCAAAGTAGTAGAAATATTAAAGCTGTCAAAAAGGTATTAAAATATTATTTTATTCTACGAAAAATAAATGTGATTATATATTCTGGTCATTTCTTTAATCTATAGTTAACCATTTGAACCCGTGTAAGGTCGGGTAATTGTACTAGTCATAAAATGACCCGTTTCTCCCGTTTCAGTTTATAAACCATTCATAAGCATGCAAATTAAATCATTACATTTTAAACCATTCTACATGTTTCAAAATTATAAGAAAATATATAAAAGTATATGTTAACTCAGTATTCAAAGATTGTCAACGAAACACACCATCTTTGGACTCCAGAAACTTTCGATTATGTTTAGTACATTCGCTATCATCATTCGACGGCATTTTGTTTTTTCCGTTTCATTGAGAGGAAAAATAGCGTTAATGGCTTTTAAGTCCTTCAAGAAAAAATAATCCTATGGCTAAATAAAATCCTTCCGATTCATTATCTCAAAAAATTAATAAAATATAGTAAAAATAAATGTTAATTTCTTTGTGAGCGCGTGCTATTAATCCGAAAATTTAATTTTTATTTCGCGCATGCAAACGATTCGAGAATTGTTATATTATTATATTTATTATACAAGTGCAAAAGATAATATTTTGAAGTGTAACCATGATTGGAATGTGATAAAATAAAGGAATTTGGAACTCGGAATAATGGGAGAAGGAGTGAGAAAGAGAGTTGATCGATGTTCTATATAATTTTGTATCGTCTTTTGTTTTAATAAACGTTATTTTTTAGTAATAAGCGTTCGTTTCCATGTATGCAACCAAAATGCCTATCTGCAATTATTTAATACAATCGAACTGATATTCTGATCATCCGAAAAGTGAATAAAGTAAATTTTCATCTCCAAGGAAAATTAGCTCGGGATCACACGCAACGTCCGACATCCTTAATTTGGAGAAAGTGACGATCCTAAGAGACTTCGAATCATATTATTATCGTCAAACATAAAGGAATTGATCTTATATTGTAATATATTTAATAACACGCCATAATTGTAATTCAAATAGTACATTTAACTTTGTTTCACTTTTCTATAACAGTTTAAGAATTATCAACTAATAAAAATTTTCGAAAAGTGGATGCAAAACTTTATAACAATGATTTTACTTAGAAAGGAAATTTTTAAGAAAAACATAGATTAATTTAGCAGTGGAATTTTGCATTTACTTAATAGATTTGTATGAAAACATTTACTTGTTACACTTTATACTTATTTTATATCAATAATTACCGTAATAAATAATATTTATTGACTAATCATTACATTATTAATTTGTATTTTTGTTATAAAAGATAAAAAATATATTTAGAGCAGCCATCTGAGAATAATTGCGGTCAAGAAACGTTAAAATTACTTGTACTTAGGACTTCAAAACTTGATCCACTACTGTTTGTACCCCCAACTGAGTATAAGCACGTGAAACTTTTTTTATCCACGTGAAACAAAATCTTCTAGTTTGAAGGTGCCTAAGTGAAATTCGACACTTCAAAAATTTCTGGAGTAAATCTATTGGTATGAGCATATCCTTTATTTCTAGTTTTATCACAGTCTTATCAAAGTAAGTTATAATATTTAAAATATTGGACTGGACAGGAATAGTCTATGTGATAGATATCAATAAAGTGTACATGAATATATTGTTTTTTGTGCCTGGATATTTGTAAATGAAGTAATTTATTTTTGTATGCATTGTAAATTTAAAAGTAAAATAACATAAGATGGTATTTCTGGAATCCATAATATGCAATTCTTTTATATGCTGTGCTGCAATTTTTAATTTTTCTTTCTAACTTAACAAAATAGTTCTCATAATAAATTCTCAAAATAATTCTCATATTTCTCATAATATCGAACTAGTACTTAACAAAATAATTCTCATAATACACTGAAATGTTACATGCAAACCCATTCCTTAGTGCTCAGTATGTTCTCAAATATCTTATAGTGGTCTAGTAACAATATTGTATACAGTATCTTACATGATACTCGAATGCTATAGTTTTGTGCCAAATTTTGTGGTTGGCGTGGCGATCCCTTTTCTAGCATTCGTCAAAACATTTAATTCTTTCAGTGGAACCATCCTACACTACCAACAAAAAAATGTTAATTCTATTACCAATTGCCGCTTATGGGATGTTGTACATTAATTACTTACATCGGAAAACACTGAATGTTTCCCATACCTTTGGAAATAAATGAATTCGAACACATCGAATTAATACTGTTTTAAAGCAAAAGAAAATCAAACCATATAACAACTAAATGTCTAAATAAAGTAATCACTTAATGTATTTCTTCTTTTGATGTCTTATAAATTTTCAGTAACTCGTTTTCAGTCATTAACGTTTCATTAATTTTTAATTCATTTAAATTTTGTCGTCATCTGACCGTGGTTCAAATTACGTGGTGCTGTCCTCAGATCTTTCCCTTCGGGGGTTGATCCGGACCGTCGCCAATAGCCCGTTGTGTTGCTCCAGTGTGACGACTAATACCAACCTACTACCATCATTTAAATTTTGTAATATTTGGGTGGAACTTATTTTTCAGATTAACTATTGCTGTGATCTTAGATCTTTATTCTGAAATGTATACAATCCGTATTAAATGCGAATTCCTTCTAACTGTCGCTACATCAATTCAGAAGTTTTAAGGTTGTGAACTTCATGATCCCACATTCATTCAAAATGTGTCGAATAGTGTAATTACTATGACAAGTAGAGCAGAAAAGGGCACGTTCTTTGAGTAACGTGTAAGTACTTCATGGATGTTAACTAAAGACAATGCATCATTTGTTGTGAAATAAATCTATGTAAACAAAAATGGAATGTTTGTACATTGAATACTTTCATCCCAATTCAAGTTCTTTATCAGTTTTCAGACATTCTAATGCAAAATCAGAGGTTTCCACGTTTGGTGTCCGTCTGTCTGTATGTAGATTTTTGCTAGGGTCCTAATGGCTGGATATATTTTCATGAAACTTTGCATACTGTGAGTACTTACACTCTTTTAGTGACTGAACTTGGTTACGCCAATCTGTCTTCTTTTTTCGTTTGTATTTGTAAATGTTTGTGCAATAATCATATGAGATTTTTTCAATATAATTTCATAAAAATGTTTTATGAAACATATATTAGCTTAAAAAACATTATTTAAATTCCCTCTGCCTACACTTTTAAGGAAGTTTCCCGATAAAATAGCTGAACTTGGATGCTAAAATCAAACTTAGCAATTTTTGAGAAGCTGAGATGTATATTGAGCTCAACGATTTCTCAGATCTTTTTAGTGCTGCTGAAAAGGCAGATGTTTTTCCAAAAATTATTCTTAAGGAATTTAAATTATAATACTTCCTCTCTAATACCCTCGAATCTTTTCCTTGAGGATTGATCCCGGACCGTCGCCAATAACCATTTGTGTTGCTCCCCTGCCTGACTTTAATTAATTACCAATTACCATCTATGGTTTAAATTTAATAAATATTTACTTTTTCATTAAATTGTAATTCGTTTTCATTACAAGCAACAGCGATCCCACAATGGAATCTTACTTGATATTGTATGTCTTGTGTCTGGCGCAGCATGGCCAAATATGGCCCTTGTGCCACAAAACCCCAACAAACTAACCAAACCCACAAAGGAATCAATTTAAAGCTGCATGCAGGTTAGAGAAAAGCAAATTTTAAACCGAACTTTGCTAACATTGAAAGAATATTAATGTTAGGAAGGTAGTTAATTAAACGTAGCACCGGAGCAACACAACGAGCTATTTATTGGCGGCGGTTCTGGATCAATCTTGAAGGGAAAGATCAAGGACAACACATTGTAATTTTGAACCGCAATCAGATGACGAGGTCAACACATGAGCTGGTACCCCACTCTCCAAATTTCCACACCACGTCAAATTAATGTTAGAAAAATCAGAATTAGGACTTTTTAATTCAAAAAATTCTTTATTGTAATGACATAAGATTAATTTTACCTACTTTATAAGTTAAAGTTATATTTAAACGCATCTTATACCTGTTAGAAGTTTGTTGGAAACAGTGATCTTCTTTAAAAAAACGCTTTCAAATGGATATACCATTTTTCGAAAAATGGAAATGCGTTACCTTGCTTTGTATTTACTGAATATATTCCATTTTAAAACAAGTTTTTTTTGTTACACGTGCCAATCAATTAAAATTCAAAGAAAAAAATGTATTCGCTTCAAAAAAAAAAGATTAGACATAAATATCTTATCCGTCCCCTTCTTTGCCAACATTCCTTAAAGGATAGCAAAAATGTGAATTTGAAATTCAAAGATGTGCCTGATGCGAAAGGTTCACATGTAAAATATATTGGTAGGATAATATGAGTGATGGAATATTCGCTGTAGATTTGTCATTTTTACGAATTGAGTTCCGGCAAATTTACAGGAAACGAACTTAAGAAGGGTCATTCCTAATCCGCTCAAAGGAAAAACTCAAAATCGGCTTTTGTAGTAGCCACCTTTCGTAGTATTGTCGTACAACAAGGATACGATGTATGTCAAATTTTGTGTCCAAAGTTAGATGTTGAAATCATACAAATATCGAAAAGTAGTTAAGAATTATTTTACAGACGCTTAAATGATTTGGGGATTTTTCTAAGAAAGAGAAAAATGATTATTCTGGTCAAATTTTCAATCTACAAATTAACCAATTCAGCCCTAGTAAGGGCGGGTAGATCTGCTAGTACTTGATAAATATGGATATTATAAATAAGATCCTGTTTGGAACTGCCTGACTCAAACCATTGTGTCTCACCATGCTCAGGCAGAAGTCCTATGTACCTAGAGAAGATAGCACTACAGAAATGGAACTCTATGCAATGGAATTATTGTAGGAATCACCGTGAGAGTTTGATTAATGTGCTAGCTACCTGCTAGTTGTAAGCTGTACAGGTTCGATTCATGTAACTTACCTTGGATCTATTTCTTTCTTCTGTATAAGTAAGACTTTCCTTGTATGCTTATGTATTAAACTGGTGTCTTGTGCTTGGTTCAGCTTGTTTAAATATGGCCCTTGCGCAATAAAACCTAACCAATGCAATTATTCCAAGAAAAAAACTAATAGCCCGTTGTGTGTTGCTCCAGCGCCAAGGTTCATTAAATATCTTACCCTGCCCTTACTCAGAAAAATTTCAAATACAATTTGTTATCTGAAAAATATACAATTTCTCAGATAAATCTATTTCTTTTCAGATCTTTCAAAACGAAATGCATAAATTAATACAGAATATATTTCAAGAAAAACTTTATGATCATAAATATTAAATGGTAATTTTATCAAAATATTCATATTTATATTTTTACATCCGTATGTTTTATTTAACAATGAATCTATAATAATTATTTTTAGTTTTACGTCATAAATAAATAAGATTTTTCCACGCTCGATGCACTCCTTCAAGTAAAAGACATACAAGAAGATCTAACTTACGTAATCTCCGAACACTGGCATTAAACTCAGGTAATAAAAACCTGTCGCAATATCCTGATCATTCTTTTCACCACTGTCATTCTCCTTAAAAAATGCGTGTCAAAATCCTCAATAGCGAGTCTCCCCTTTTAATCACAGGAATCTGATAAGTCAAAGACACAATCTCAGATTATTAACTAGAGCACCCCTTTGAGATAATTAGTAGTCTTTTCCCTGTCGTCATCCCACCAATCAAGTGGGAAACAAAGTATAGTACAAAGGGAACCGACAACACATCCAGCGCTTAACAACTGAAATTCCTCTTCTCGACGACAGATCTTTTTTACCCCCATTCCCCTTTCTTCTATATTATTATTACTTTAAACCATCTTTCTTCGTGTCTTTTCTTGGGACTCATCTTTCTTAAACTTGACTCCGCTACTCATTTGTTTTTAATTCCATTATTATTACAGATTCTTTTGAAGTAAGTTGACGTCTCCTCTTTGCCGAGGTCCGGTAATTGTTATTGGAATTCCTGTTATCTCAAAGTCCGTAATTATTTTCGGGGTTTCCTTAAATTAATATCTCGTTTTTGTGTTTGATAATTATCAATGGTCTGACACACGCGGAAGTGCGAAGTTTTCGGCTCCCGTGAATGGAATTAATTTGGATACTGACTCGGAATCTTTGTTGTGTGGTCCTTTGTATTCAAATATGTGTCTGCTTAATTAAAACTTTTCATTTATGTATGTGGTTTTAGTTTTGCACTCACCCATACTAAATTACTATATTTCTTCCTATTGAATCTCAATTGAAGTAATGTAGGCAAGGATATATCTGTATTGATAGTTTTCAGCTGCCAAACAGTTGAGGAGGCTAATTATTGAAAATTATTACTGTTTGTTTTAGTTATGAGTGGTAGAATTAGTCCTTCATATTCTACCCAATCATAGTTATAGTTTTTTGTCTTATTTCCATAATCTTTTTGAATTGGTATTCCGATATAAATAAATATCGTAGATCTTTTATAATCACAACTCTAGTGGAAGACAATATTTATTTCTAATAATCTAAAGAAAAAAATATATATAGAACGCAATTATAAAATTTAAAATGTAATTTTTAAAATGTATTAATAGACTAAATTTTATTAGTAATACTCATGTTATAATAATGGATTTAAGATTCAAAGTGATTTTTAAAATCCAAACATTAATTGATATTGCAGAGATCATTTCATTTAGAAAACTCGAGACCGATTTTTTACCGAAACTTTAGCTTGGATGCTATGCACAGGTCTGCTAGCATATGAGAGTTTTTCCTCTAAAGATAAATGTAGATGGCTCTAGTGTTTTGTGACAGAACGTGCTTCCGGTACCTATTCCGGAAGAGGCGTCACTTGGCTATATTTAAGGTCACCCCGTTACTTACCTAGCGAAAGCATAAGGTAATCGGAAGTAAAAGTCCTCATCTTCGTCTTTGCTTACACTGAAAACCCCTCTTATAAGAGAGTTGTTACGAGCATTCTCCTTGGCTTGAATTTTTATATTCATTACAAGGAAAATTCAACATGCATTAATGTTTTATGTTGTCGGAATTTATTTCAGAAGGTCTATACAAACAAGGGGGAGGAACAGATATATAAATATGTAAAATTCGAACTTCAATTGTGACGTTTTTATGTAATTGTTCGAACAACTGGGGAGGGTGTAGTTGACAACGTTGTACTGGAGCAACACAACGTGAAATTGATGACAGTCTGGGATCAATCCCGAAGAGAAATATACCTCGTTATTTTGAACCACCATCAGTTGACGAGATCAACACCTTATCTGGCATCCCACTCTCCAAACTTCCACACCACACCAACGTGAGGACATTTGGGGCCACGACAGATTTAAAGTGCACCAGCCCCCCACATGCACGACCGGTTATCAGTTAGATCGAATTTCTATCTCGCGACCCTCCGGTTGCAAAACCGCTACTCTTCCAACCGGGCCACAGCGGCCCACATATAACAGAAGAAAACACATATTCGCATTAGAATAATTAACACGATTTGGTTTAAAAGAAAAATGTTTATGAAGGTATTGAATTTAAGAGATAATAAATTAATTTATTCCGTTCATGCTTTTTCTAGAATTGTTTTAAATAGTAGCAGTTTCATTTTCTACGAAGCAGTTTTTACTGTAAGTTCTATTATAAGAAACCAATGCAATATTTGCCAACACAATATAAAAATTAAAATATGTTGAAGAGAGTTGTGTCTATGTAGAATATATATTGAAGAGATCCCATTATTTAAAAATTCGTTAAACATAAATCGTTAACTTAGTTTATACTTTTGATATATACTTGCAAATTGTAGCAATTTCGTGTATTTACTACGTAACTGTTATAATAATTTCTATAACAAATCAATGCAATTGTCACCAAATCAATTAGTTTTAAATGAACTGAAGAAATTATGTGTATGATAATTGAAGATATGTCTAGATTTCAAAATTTATCAAACCAACGTAATTAACTAAATCAGTACATAATTTTGATCGATACTTACAAATTGTAGCAATTTCGTTTTTACAAAGTAGCTGTTACAGTAAGAAATTATTGTAAATTTCACCAAAAGAATTAAATTTTAAAAATTATAACGATAAGAGATATGCTATATAAGTTATTAGAGGGTGTTTAGATTTCAGAATTTGTTACACCAACCCATAATAATCCAATATAATTTATTTTTCTGCTAACAAAACACGGGAATTAAGCCTTGCCTAACCAATAAATACCTTGTCTAAGCTATCCTAGATTTCCGTGAAAGCAAGGGGATTACAGGTCAAAGTCAAAGAATAAGATGACTAATTATGGGGGGAAATGGTCTTAGGTAATACCCAAAGACATTCTCTGTTTCTTTACAGCAATTCCGTCACTTCCTTGAGAAACATTAGCAGTGAGAAATTATTGTAACCTTCGCCAAAACAATAACATTTTTAAAATGCTAAGGATAAGAGATGTGCTATATAAGTTATTAAAGGGCGTCTAGACTGAAAAATTTGTTACACCAACCCATAATAACCCTCCAAGTGGTTTCGACGAGATATCTCGTCCATCAAGATCTGACCAATTTTGCTAATGACGAGATATCTAGTCATCAATTTGTTCCCGATATTTTATTAGGACGAGATCAAGATCTGGTCAGTTTAATTCTAATGACAAGAGACGAAGAGATTTCGATGGATGATATATCTCGTCCATCAAGATCTAGTCAGTTTTGCTAATAAGCTACCTCGTCGCATGAGGCTTTATCCAACATAATATTTTTCTGATAGCAATACACAGGAAGCACGCCTTGCCAAACCAAAAACCTTGCTTAAGTTCTCCTAGCTTTTCGTAAAAGCAAGGGAGATAACCCCGTCTGTCAAAGAATAAGAAAACTAAGCATTTGAATAAAATGGTCTTGGGCAACGTCAGTCTCCTTTTCTTAAAAGGAATCCAAAATTACATTTGGATTCCCTTATTGAAGGTGCTTAGACGCCCTTGAATTCAACTTTTTTATTCTCATTGATTTTATTGAGAAAAATTAGCAGTAAGAAATTGTCCTAACCTTCCCCAAAACAATCAAATTTTAAAAATAATAACAATAAGAGATGTGCTATATAAGTTATTGAAGGAATAAAGAATGGTAAAAGAGTGCTAATTTTTCGCAATAAAATCAATAAAGGAATAAAAAAAGGTGAATTATTTTTCTGATAGCAAAACACAGAAAGCACGCCTTGCCTAACCAAAAAACACCTTGCTTTAGCTTTCCGTAAAAGCAAGGCGGATAACCGTCAAAGTCAAAGAATAAGATAACTAAGTATAGGAATAAGATGGTCTTAGGTAACGCCCAAAGATAGTCTCCGTTTCTTAAAAGGAATCCCGTCACTTCCTTGAGAAAAATTAGCAGATCCCTCACTCGCAAATTGAATTCTACGGATGCAGCGTCTTTTTCTCAGATCACCCTAAATGACGCTGTCATACCTCATTATTTTCTCTAAGAGAATAACCTCTGTCTTGAGACTGAGCAATAGAGGTTGTGACCTGGGGCGTTTGCTTGTTGTTGTGTTTACCTACTGAACTAAAAATACAGATTCTGTGCAAAAGTCATTAGTCTTAAGATCGGAATCATGAATAATAAAATGCAATGGGAGAACATTTTAGAAAGAGATGATTTAGCGTTTTGGTTTCTGGTAAATAGTTGATTGGTTGGTAGGTTTGGAACTCCATGGTGGAAGGTCCAGAAAAAGCTGCGTAAACACTTCTAGTAAATATATTTCTTTGTTAAAATAGTAATTTCACTGTCTGGTTGATTTTCCATCCCTGAGAAGTATAATTTTTATTTTTACAAATTAATGCTGTAGCCTGACAAGTAAAACATAAAGTCAAAACTTTCATTATATGAGTTTTTAGCTTTTCTGGACCAGAATATTGTGATCTTTAGACTGGTGAAACACACCTACCGAGTTATATTTTCTTTGACAGGGAGGTATGATTTCTTCTAAAGAAATATGCATAGTGATTTTCTTTTAGCGAGTGCAAATTTCCCTCTCCGTTTTCTCAGAACTAAGTTTTATGACTTAGTGTGTTTCACGTATTAGCCATGTCTCACAAAAGGAATGTGTCATCACAAAAAAAAATCAAGACTCGAGTGATCTTCAGGTTTCCAAGGCTGGCAGCTCAGCTGTTATACCCCTCAGATTATCCTGACTGTGATCTCAACCAACGTCATCAGATTCTTAAAGAAACACAGTTTTGTATAAGATATTTTCAGAAGCATTGGGTTTTATTCTTTTCTTAATTTTGTATTGCAGAACATCAAACATCACACATGTTGTGAGGACGCAGTCAAACTTCCACGGCTCCTTTGGGAGCCATGACATACAGTTTGGTCAGAATTTATTTCTAAATTTTTGAAAAGAATACTCTGTCGTAGATTCTACTTATTGAGCTATATGATAAGCATCCTTTAAAAAGTTTTCAATGTTTTAAAGCAATAGACACAAATTTCACTGTAAGAGCCAAAATCAGAAAGAGTATCAAGAATCACTGACTCCTTTCCTGATAATCATCAATTTAAGTCTGAATGATGAAAAGTAAGATGTTGAGAGAAATTCTTCCACGCATACATTATTCTTTATCTAATTCAAATAATATATATCACTAACGTACACATGATACAGAAATCGACATTATACTTATATTGGCCCATTATAAGTATGACAACGAACAATGTAAATTCAATCACAACAGAGTTCATTTACCAATTTTGCTGCATAGTTTAAATCTGAGTGACTTGTTTTATAGAGCTATAAAACGGACATCTAAACGAAATAGCACACGGCCTTAAAAAATTATTTATTCATCAGTCTAATGACAGAACGCAACTATAAATCTAGAGAACTGAAATCAGAGCAGAAAGGATAACGTAACCAAACTCAAAAATAAATTGAGTCAAAAATATCGATTCTCGCCTTTAACAAGTGAATTAATAGGGTGAAACTAAACCGAACATTCATTTTTTTTGTTGTAACATGAGACTGAGGTGTGAACTTTATGCATTGGATACTGTCTTGGCATCAAATGTTCTCACGGTGGTGGGGTGTGGAAGCTTGGAGTGTGGGTACCTGCTCAGGTGTTCACCTCGTCATCTGACAGTAGTTTAAAATTACGAGGTGTTGTCCTCGGATATTTTCCTTCGGAATCAATCCCGGACCGTAGCAAATAGCACGTTGGGTTGCTCCAGTGTGACGTTAACTCAACTACATTAACTTTATACTATAAATTAATTTTAAAAAGGTTTGAAATATGAGTAAAGACACTGCCTTTTATCTATAAGCTAATGAAAAAAATTTGCAGTTGATATGCATGGGCTTGCTATTACATTAAATTATATCGTCTTAATTCGTATCAAATAAATTCAGCTTTAAATAAATTCAGAATAGTTCCAAAAATAAAACCTTTTTCTCCGGAATTCTTATGCAACCCATCACTTTCGAATGCCGTAACGTTCTCCCCCTTTTCCACGTAAAAAAGACACTTTAATAATGACAGTTTATAAGCAGCCTCACTGTTTCCTTCTCCAATCACATGTGCGGCAATTATCTCAAGAAAAAAGGGGGGGACCGCAGTCCCTACACCACACGTCACAGAAAGAAGAAATAGCCAAACGATTGTGTTGGAACATTTTAATTACATATGCCGAAATGTCATTGGGCTGCTTTTTACATGCAGTTATTATCTCAGACTCCGATTTGCGAGTGGACACGCTCCTTTAATTCGCTTTTCTTTTTGCGAGAATTGACTCGTTGCAAAAGAGGTGCAAAAGAAAAGGTTTTTTGTGTGTGAATGGCACGGCGCGTTGCTGTCTTCACTTGCACGTGTTGGTGACGTTAATTACCGTCTGGGCGTAATGAGGCGACCCGAGCGATGATCATCACGTGACAAAAGCTCGATTCCGGATTGTTCACGGAAATTATCCAGTTTAGGGCGGAACGGAACTGGATTGGGAGAGGAAGTGTTTGAGCGGGAAAGAGTAGGACTTGTGTGTTTGAGACAACTCGTGTGCCCTTTGAAAATTAATGCATATCGGCGACGTTACGTTTTAAGGTATGTTGTTAGTATGCGTATAGATCGCATATTTACCGTTTATAAGTATTTTAAACGGAGCGGAACTGGATTCGTAGATGAACAGTTTGAACGGGAAAAGATTAGGTTTTGTGTTTGGGACAAGTTGTTGGCTGTTTGAAAAATAACGCATATTAGCGACGTAACCTATTTTAACGTATAATGCTAATAAACGTATATTAATTTATGTTAGAGACGATTTGTGGATCGTTAGAAAAATAAGGTACGTAGTCGACATAATTGGAAGCTTTTATTGGCAATGTATTTAGAGACGTATATTGGCGACGTATTTGAAGTATATTGGCGATATAAAGCATACTAAAGTATATTGGCGACTCATTGCAAAGTGTGTGGGATTGACACGGAGCGTTGCTGTTTAAACATGCACGTGTTGGTGACGTTAATTATCGTCTAGGTAGGTAGGCAATTTATTAACGTTTACATTGTGCAACACAACGGGCTATTGTGGGATCAATCCCGAAGGGAAAGATCCAAAGACGACGCCTCGTAATTTTGAACCACGGTCAGATGACGAGGACACCTGAGCTGGCACCGCACTTGCAAACTTCCACACCACGCCAATGTGAAATTATCGTCTAGGTGTAATGAAGCTACCTGAGCGATGTTCACCAACTGAACAGAAGTTCGATTCTTCCGGATTGTTAACGAAAATTATCGAGTTTAGGATGGGGAGGAAGTGGAAGTGAGGTTGTTTATATAAATAGGAAAAGGTGAGAGTGCATTTGGGAAAAGGCTCTTTGATAAATAGCGTACATTAACGATGAATTTAATTTTTACGCATATTGTTAACATATGTTTGTAACATACATATATTAGACTGTGTTTGGGACAAGTTGCAGGCTATTAGAAAATTATCGTGCACATTGCTGACGTAATTGGATACGTCGTATATTGGCAAAGTAATTGGTGATGTATAGTGGCAAAGCAACGTATATCAATGTATATTGGCGACTCATTGCAAAAGATGTGGGAAGGAAAAGATTATTTTTTGTGAATGGTACGACACGTTGCTGTCTCCACTTGCACTTGTTGGTAAAGTTAATTATCGTATGGGCGTAATGAGCCTATCCGAGCGATGATCATCATGTGATCGATTTCAGATTGTTCAGGAAAATTATACAGTTTAGAATGAAACGGAACTGAATTGGGTAGCTAGTTGAATTTACACCGCACTGGAGCAACACGTGATATTGGCGACTGTCCGGAATAAAATAAAAAAGATCTGATCCCCACTCTCCAAACTTCCACACTACGCCAAGGAACTGGAATGGGAGAGAAAGTGTTCTTAGGATGAAGGGTGAGGACTTGTGCATGGGGCAAGTTGTAGACCGTTTGAAACATTTCAGTGAGAAATTGTGAATGGCGTTTTGGATTTTAATTTGAATTTCTTGTAGAATAATAACTGCCGTAAATGTCAGTGGAGTGGCTTCCATGCATATTCAGAATCTCGACCTCCCCTGATAAATAAATTAAAATTCGGGGCATCCTGTCGACAAGAATTAAAAATCGATAAAACCTGGAACAAAAAAAGAATGATTTTTTCCACAAATCGGAATGCGACATCAGTTTTTATTTTAACGTCCTTGTTTCAAAAGGAAGAAGTTAATCAAGGACGGCTGAAGGCTTCCATTTCTTTCGTCGTCAAATGGTTTATTTCTGTGATTGGTTAATGGTATTTGTCATGGTACCATCAGCATCCTGCTCCCTTCTCCATACAATCGATTGAGGTTAGCATCAAGTCAAGATAATATGCGCAGTTGGTCCATGCGCATGGTCTATCATTCTCTTTTCATTTTACAGCCCTTGGACTGCTTCATGCTTTCAGAGTGTTTGAATCATCCATGCAACGTTTGACAAGATTGGGTGCAATTGTGCCACTTGGGTTCCTTTTTAATAGGATAAAAATTATTTGCGTTCCATTTTCTTTCTGGAAAATGAACGATGGTGAATGGAGTTTACTTGTAAAATTGTCTAAAGTTTATTTGGGATCAATCTCGTCATCCTCGGTTTTAAGTATCACCTTGCACTACTGATAAACGATTTATTTTATATGAAATTCACTATCAACTCTCGGTAAGTTCGAAATATTACACGAGTTGGCGAGGTAAGTCACTTTCTATCTCAACAAATTACGAAAATATCACCGAAGAATTTGTGTGAATAGAAACAAAATATATTCATCACATGCCCAGACTTATTTCTTATATTATAATAGTTCACCCATCACAATTTTAAATATCATGATTGTGAAACTTATGTGGTAAGGCGTGGCAGTAAGAGGGGAAAAAACGAGTAGAAGAAACATTGATTTAAATTAAAACCAACTTAAAATAATCGCATCACGCCAAAAAAGATTATTTCGAAAAAATTGCGTTATTTTAGGAGATATTATGAAGACTTGTTCGGAAGGGGTGACGAGTATGTTAGATAAGAGTTTTAAATTAAAAACTCGCATTACGTTGTGTTGCTGCCTCTCTATATATGGTGTGATTCTTGAGGCCAGAAAAGTGTAATACGGCGAGGACCAACAAAAAATTTTTTTAGAGAGAAAAAGAGTAAATTATGCATTAGACACATTTTTTTATTTAGAATTATGTAAAACTACAGCGGTAAAATATTTTTGTATATAAAGAATTACATTTACGAGTTTTCTACCTTCGTTTAGGGGCCCAATCAAAGAAGGACCTCAATCCTCCTAACTTAGTGATGTCTGCAGATATCCCCAAGAAATTTCACATTGTGGTAGAAGGACCCATGGGAGACGGCAAATATAATTGGTTGATTGATTGTTGGGTTTTATGGCGCAAGGTTCAAAAAAGGACAAGCTGCGCCAAGCAATATAATTGGAATTCTAAAAAACAGATTGAGACTGCCTTTGCTGTTCGCAAACTTAAAATTCATCATGAGGGAAGTGAAAAAGAGCGATATAGCCTATTGTGGGATATATCGAAGAGTCAAATAACGAGGGACTACTGTATTAGCTATTCTTTGTACTGAGAAAACAGCTGCCGAAGTTAGCACATGGCTGGATGATGTCGATCGCATCGATAATAAAATTCATTTTTAACACTAATTTAATTCAAATTTATATCATTTTAAATAATATAAATGTGTACAAAATACGATTTGGAAAGGGAAAAATACATATATTACTGTCCCAAACCTATTCATTGATTCTGAATAACATTAAAGAGAAAAATACAAAAACCTGAAAATTCGAAGACTTCAATGCATAGGAATATCTTCAAAGGTACAAAGTCATTCCGTCCAGTACTAATAATTATGAGATAAATTCATTTGTTTTCTAACCTCTCAAGACATCAACAACCCATGAAATTTACATCTTCATTTAAACCCCCATGAAATATGTTGCCATTTACCAAATTCACAGCTAAACCATTTTCTAAAGAGCCCTATGCAAAGCTATCTATTTTCTTGAAAACTGTAACGAAAGCCATAAAATTAGTAAATAAATCCATCTGTTTTCTAACCTCTCAAGAAATCAACAGCCCATGAAATTCATATCTGCAAATAAACTCCCATGAAAACTGTTTCCATTTACCAAATTCACAACTGAATTACTTTCTAAAGAGCGTCCTTTCCAAAGCTATCTAAAACTGTAACGAAAGCCATAAATTTATAAATCTCCTATAAAGTTTGTACCGAAGTCTAAAAATGATTTAAAGCCACGCCATGCATCAAAATGATCTACTGCTGTCGCTTGTAGCGTGGGGTGCTGTGAGGAATGATTTAGGTCTTTTCTTGTTGATCTTGGGGACTAAAGGGGGACTGGGAAACTCTTGAAAGGTAGAAGGGCGTTACCTTCAATTAGAACTTACAGCAGTGATTTTCAACCAGTGTGCCACGGCATGCTGTTGTGCCGCACGGATGGCACTAGCGAATATAATATATTGTTTGGGGTGTGCCGCAGAATTTTGGAAATTAATTTATGTGGTATATCATGAATGACAAAGTTTGAAAATCGCTGACTTGGAGAATAGCGATGTGGTTTTGCTTAGGAAGTAAATATAAAACTCAATTCACATTACTCCACTTTCGATATAACTTTCCAAGTGGTTTTGATGAGATATCTAATCCAGCAAGATCTGGCCAATTTCTTTACTGAAGAGATATCTCGTCATCAAGATATTTGATGATTTTTTTGAACCATGACGAGATCAAGATCTGCTCAGTTTTCTTCGAGATATCTCGTCCATCAAGATCTGCTCAGTTTTCTTCGAGATATCTCGTCCATCAAGATCTGGTCAGTTTTCTAATGACGATATGCCTTGTAGAGACAACCACCAGGAGGGTTAAAATAAACTCATAGTTTCCCGCGACCTTTTAAGCTTTCAGTAGTTAAAACATTTTACTGTTGACATGGCCTAGCATTTTGAGAGTGAAGAACGACAACTTAAGGACTTTCTAGAAAATTCACTTGTGAACTGTTATTTTTACAACTGCAGAGAGACAATCAGTTTCTCTTCACATTAGACACAGATAAAGATGTCGACATTTAATGAAAGCGCAGGTGAAAATGTTTATTAAAATGAGGTATGAAATGGCACTCGTTTAAAACCTCAGCAAACCGACAGCTCTTCATAAAGACATTTATTTTTCTAGAAAAACTCCTCCACAAAGTCTTTAGGAAATGATTTCGAAGGCCACAGACTGCTTTATCCCGGTTTCCTAAATGTTAAATTAGCTTTGCGCTTAGTGATTTTTTTCGACTGTTTTCAGACCAGTATCTAACCAGACGCTTATTTTACTTGTAATAAATGAAACCGATTTTCCCTGATAAAACTAGCTTCAACATGTTTTTAAAGCTTTTTAATTCCAAAATCATTTCGGGATGAGTTCGAGTACCGAAGGCCTTCCCCTTAAAACATTCGTGCCTTTGACGAGTGGTTTTTGACTATACTAGTAAAATGAAAACAAAATATGCGGATTCAAAAGTCTCTTTTACTACAATCTAAAAAAAAACCTAATACTGAATAAGTAAAATGATGAAACTTTTAATTGCTTGGCATGTTTCTTTAAAGCTAGAGGCATACCTCATCCGTCTTTTGTCCACCCATATTATTTCCAACCACTTGTATGTGCACTCCCTGCATACCATTCAGGTAACGTCCCCGTAGGAATGCTACAGCACTCCAAATCTACAAATCTGCGAAAGCTCAAATTGCACTGTAAGCTATCCATGAGAATTTTATTTTTTTATTGCGCACGTGCAACTGCTACTAGCGTATTTGTAAACGTTATTGCGTCTTGATATTCTATTTATTAAGCATGTACAAACTATAATATTTGTAAATGTAAATGTACTTTTAATTATTCACGAGCAAACCATGGTATTGTGAATGTAGTTTTAATTATGTACTGCAAACTATAGTTATGATATGAAATGCGATAAAACAAGTTATTTGGAATTTAGAAGAATGGGAGACTGAGTGAGAAGGACAGTTGATTGGAGTCCATTGTAATTTAGCATCGTCTTTAGTTTTTAAATAATTGTATAATGTTTCCTAACAAGCGTTCTTCTCCATGTATGCAATCAAAAAGCTAGTCTACAACTATTTAATGCTGTCGTACTAATATTCTGATCAGTCAAAAAGTGAGCCCAAGTTAATTAGGTCGTCAACTGACCGTGATTCAAAATTACATGGGTGTTGTCCTCGAATCTTTCCTTTCGGGGGGTGGGGTGATCCCGGACCGTTACCAATAGCCCACTGTGTTGCTCCAGTGTTACATTAATTAGGAACCGACTAAATATAAATTATAAAATAAATATTAGATCTGACTACGTTGTACGTTTTTTTCCTACTTTCTTAAAAACATCTAATCGACATAAGATCATTAGACCTTAACACTTTGACCTTAAGGTTCATCAGAGGAGCGTCACTTTCCCGACCCTGAGAGAGAAAGCGCAGGGGGTATAAAGGGGCATACTGTCGCGTGCGTACGTCGAGGGTTGCTTTGGCGGCGAGCGCTAAATGTTCCCATTTAATAGCTTTCCCTCTCTCTTATTATTACTCATTATAACTGTTTACGCAGATTAAACGTCATTCCCTGCATTCCGACCATTGAGGTTAATTGAATAGAGTTTAGATGAACGATCTTTACATTAGCTTCGCAAAACTATTTAGCTTCAGGTTTCATGGGTTTGCTTTCACTGGGTGATTCTAAGGTCATTTTCTTCGATTTTAGATTTGGTATCCACTGGTCAATGTCTTGGAAAATACTAGCGAATCGTCAATGAAAAATTAAAGCAACTTTTCCATTAGGACAAAGTAATTTATTAAAAATGAATACTATTTTTAGCATTAACGTAACGTCTGTGTTACTATTAAATTAATATTAATTCGGTATAAAAGAGTGTGAAAATCGATAACATGATGGATAAAAACCTGAAACACACAAAAACGATAATTTTTTAATGTAAATCTAAGTGAGACGTCTGTTTTTATTTTAACGTCCTTGATTTTTACAGCAAAAAATCAATCAGGGACTGCCGATGTTCAATCCTTTTATTGTCAAATGGTTTCATACCATGTTTGGTCAGTGGTGTTTGTCATGAGCATTGGATGCCTTCAACACAGACTCTCCCCCTCGTACCCATACTTCTTATTAAGGACAGAATTCAGTGTAGATAATATGTGCAGTGGGTCTTTGTGTATGGTCTATTATTCTATACTCATTTCCTCCATTTATAAAAGGCTGTCATCAGGTTCTATGGAAGGTTTCGGATCAACAATACAATGGGGTGCAGCTACGTCGTTTGGATCCCTTTTCAACTAAGGAATAAAGTGATTTGAATTGTGTTGTCTGCGGAAAAAAAACTATGAAGTTTGTCTAAAGCTAAGCATAAGATTTTGTTTTGCTTTCTATTTGCTTTTGAATCTCAGCTAAACTAGTGATGATATGTAAATGTTACAGTATGCTTTCTAGATTTATTTATTACAATTATTATATGTATATATATATAATAATTGTAATAAATAAATCTAGAAAGCATATATATATATATATAAGCATCCTGCATATATATATATATATATATATATATATATATATATATATATATATATATATATATATATATATATATATATATATATATATATATATATATATATATATATATATATATATATATATATATAAACATGTCTACGTAACATTTACCGTAAATTTTCACCCAGTGTCAGAAAAAATATTAATATATTAAATTAGGCGTACTATTCGCTGTAAAATATACTTTATCACGTTCCGTCCCATAGTGCAACATCAAACCTTTACGGAGCCATCCTTTTCCAAATTTCAACTGAACGTCACCGTGTTAAATTGCTTTGGGGGCTTATTCAAACTGATGTCCTTTAGTAAATCATCCTGCTTCAAACATTAGCTTTCATCAATAATATAGTCAACATGTAAAATAGTAGATATCTACGTTTTAAAACAATTTTTCAAGCAAATAGAAGTCTACTAACGATTCTTTTTCATGTAACCGAATCCATCGGAATATATTTAACATCTGTATTAAGAAACTTGACTTCCATACCTGACAGACTTCATTACCTATTATTTTTAAAGAAATGCCCAAAAGGAACAGTCTACTTTTAAAACACTTCTAGTTATTTTTGTTTTAAAAATCTTCAATTCTATAAGTGTACCAAAGTTAAAGGTTCATGTAAATCTTATTTAGCTCTGAGCTAAAATTACCGTTAATGAAGAATATAGCGACGGAATGGTGTATATATTTACCACATCAGATCATATACTCGTTGTATAGCTAATAAGTCCAATTGAACTATTAATTAGTCATTATTAGTCAATCCTAAACTCTAAATAATTTTAAATAAACTGAATATTAACTTCATTTATAAAACTTTATTTATTAAAAACGACTTTAATTGTACGAGTTGTAGGTGGCAAGGATTCGATTACAGACAGGCTCGATTCCTAATCGGGGTATTTCTCTCTTCTGTGCCAGTAAAACTTTCTTTGTGTATGTATGCCCATTACTTGGTGTTATCTGTCTAGTTTTTGGCGCAGCATGGCCAAATATGGCCTTTTCGCCATAAAACCCAACCAAACCAAACTAACTTTAATTAAAATGTCAAAACTGTAATTCTCATGCATTCTATTGACGCAGACTTGAAATAAGTTTATGGCAGTAAGAGAAACTTCTGCCATAAGTGAACCTACAATACATTGCAAAGCTCATCCATCCTGCATGAATTTTCTCATGCAAGATGAAGAGCCAAATCACATCTGAAACCCTCCTTACACCAACCTTCGGAAAACCAATCATCCCCAGCAAAGGCGCACGTCTTTGAGAAACCTGGTTAATAGCCATCAAATCTGTTTCCCCACAAATGAGCCGCCAATTGAATGAACCGGAGAAAGTGCACCCACCCCGCCCCTTATTGTGACCCGCTTTCAATTGAGGGTGGAACCGCCACCGATCTGACAGACGTTCCCTCAACTTTCTCTCATTCGTAGGATTTGAATGGGGGAATGATTGCTCCTAACTCTGAAAGAGTCTCTTCAGGGCCGTGTAAAAACAGTTTTGTTATTGCACCGTGAAAAGCGGGAAATTGCATCGTTAATACTCGTGAAACATCCTTTCAATGAAGAGGGTGAGTGAATTTCTCACTCTGGGGTGTTGATATTGATATTGAAGTATAAATGGGTGATTGATTGATTGGGGAATGGATTTCGGGTGGGATTCGGTATGAAAAAGTTTCATGAAAAGCTTTGTGTCGGTGGGAAAGTTTGGGGAAACCCTCCAAGTGGTTTCGACGCGATATAGCGTCCAAGATTTGGTCAATTTTGCTAATGACCAGATACCTCGTCGAGACAAAACTTCCGTATTACTCGAAGGGTAGGAAGACCCTAGTAGGAAAAGCAAATTATCCCTTGTATAGAATTGGTGACAGTTTGAAACATGTTTTTGCATCAGGGGCTGGCCACTACAGGTGTTCTACGCGAAGGTAAATCACCATGAGGGTTAAAAATAATTTTCAAAGTCATTAGTAAAAATCCTTTTGATATTAAGGGGGGCATGCACTAAATGTTTTTAGGTTGCAAACTGGATCCCATCAGATAGCCGAAGCTTCATACAACATCTCAGCAAGTGGTGGAAACACTGATCTTAAAAACAGTCAGCAAAATGAGACGTCTGTGTGAAAGGAACATTAGATATCTCCTATGGGTACCTTCACATGTTGGTCTGCAAGGAAATAAAACCATCTACTTTTGGGGATTCCGAAAGAAAAATTTCATGGGTTTCGTGAAAGGCTTTGTGTTGTTTTTCATGGGAAAGCTTGAGGATTAAAATTTATTTTCAGAGCCATGAGTAAAATATCATTTTTTTAAAGGCGCTTAATGTTTTTAGGTTATGGTCTGGATTCTATCAGATAGCCGAAGCTTCATACATCATCTCAGCAAATGGTGGAAACAGCGATATCAGCAAAAAATATTATCAGTAGAATGAGACATCTGGGAGAAGATCGTGATACATCTTCAATGGATACATTCACAGTTAGTCTCAAAGAAAACGAAACCACCGACCTTTTGGCCAATTAGAGAAGTCTAGATGTATTACCGGCTTAGAGCAGAAATTCCTTAATTGACATTTTTACTGAGACACTAAATACTTATTTTCATGAGAAACACTACGCCATTTTCTAATCTTTTTTTTCTAATACCCGGGCAATTGAACGTTGGTCATCATTACTACAAAAAGAAATTGCAAACCATTTGGCGTTACCCTGGTGCACCAAGAGTACGGGTTCACGTTAATTCTCACATTTATACCATACATTCAAGGCACAACTTGTTTATTGAAAAGCCACATATTCACTCTAGATGGACAAATATTACCCCGGCTTTACCCCGAATTCGAACGAGAAACCTTCGAACTAGAAGCCAGCTCTCTGACTACTAGCCCGATTGGTCAGCTTGTAATCTATTTAACAATAAATAAAAATTATAAGCATTTTATAGTGTTATCTATATAAACTATAAAAATGCCTCAATGATTATTTTTTTAGCTAAAAAAGTCATTAGACAGCTGTACAGCAAAATATTTGTTTTTTTTTCAATGAATCAGCATCACATAAAAATTAAAAGCAGACCAATGTTTTGAACTTCATAGGGGAATGTCTCTTTAGTATTGCGTGCTTGGTTGGTTTTTATGGCACAAGGGCCATATTTGGCCAAGTTGCTCCATACAACGTCAAGTAAATGATAGGTAGCTAGGTAAGTAGTTAAATTGACGTCGCACTGGAACAACACATCGGGCTAATGGCGACGGTCAGGGATCAATCCCGAATGGGGCAGATCTTAGGACAACACATCTTAACTTTGAACCACGGTCAGATGACGAGATCACACCTGAACTGGCACCCCACTCTCCAAACTTCCACACCACTCCAACGTGAGGGCACCTGAGGCCACGACAGATTTAGCTTGCATCAGCCCTCACGTACACGACGGTCTTTGGTTGGAACGAGTTTCGAACTCGCAACAGGTTGCTAATTTGCTTCCCTTACAACTGGGCAACCACGGCCCCTCGAATCAATGGAAACGAATAAAGCATTACTGACACAGAAGATGGAAATACACCCATTGAGGAATCTAACCTGGGCCGCATACAATTCGCAGGTTGCAGGGCTAACCCACTGAGCCACTACGGCAAGTGAACCCAGAGCTTAACTTCCTTTACCAGACGAAAAATATTGAAAGCCAATTACACTTTTCTACTCTACATAAACTGGCTTACATTCTTGCATAAATTACTTCAAATCCCAAATTACTCAATCTCAATACCATCAATCTCTAGAGATCTGAATACTAAACTTATTCATAAACAGACCAAGGTCCAAATCCAAGTACGTTACAGCAAGGTCGTCCACTCTTCTATGGGTGTTCTTTCCTTTTTGTAAGATCCTCACACAAAGAAAAAAAAACTACCTCAAGCCACTTTCTTTACTTAATGTGTAAATTAATATCCTCCCATTCGACACGATTTGTATCAAAAGGTTAATAAATGGTCCGACCTTAGCTTTGTGCAACGGATCGCATCTCCAGATAACGTCTTAATCAAAAGCCTTCCTCGTTATAGCTCTTATCACGGCGCTAGTCTCAGACACACCCATATCCAGATAAAATGTTAGATTGCGATCGTATCGCTCCCCGTCTTCTCAATTAGAGTTATTATTTACCACCCAAAGAGATGGTCGAACATTCTGATCGAATATCGATATTCCACCACTCCCCCTAACTTCTTCATCAACCGATCGCACGATTTTACACTTCCGGTGGAAAAACGGGTTGGGTTTTTTTATTTGTTTATTCACCGAGTAGCAACGTTTATAGGGTGAGCACGATTTGAAGTGCTTTAATTTTTGGGGTGTTTGCGAAATTGAAATTTGATATATCTATTTGGATTTTTTTTTGTTTGGGTTTCTGATTTTGGAATCAGTTTGCTCTGTATGTAGGTCAAGAGAAATTTATCAAGCAGGGATAAAAATGGGTTAATGTTTTTCCTGTATTTTACTGTCGTTCGATCAATTCTTTCTCTTGGGGCAGTTTAATTAAAAAGTGCAGTGCAAACTCATAGTTTGTATTTAATTTGTTACTTTTGCAAAGTGGTTCATTGAGTTGCAATGCACGTGTTTAAGAATGGATTTTCAGTCTCAATTTAGTCATAATTTCTAGATTTTTTCTGATTCTACTACTTTAAAGCATCAATGCAATGATAATTTTGAATATATGGTTTTCCAACTAAATGTATTTTATATATTTCCGAAGAAAAATATTGAACACCTTCTCCACATTATAAAAACTATTTATATTTTACTCCCTTTTAGGTATAGGCACTAAATTCCAACCTTCTGAGGAGTATACGAATATACAGGGTGAATCTAAATTGTTTTTACAAAATAAGAGGGGTGATAGTACCCATCCAGACGAGCAATAATTACAATGGAACATAGGGTCGCATTCCACTCTGAGAGGCAGAAAAGAGTAAAGTCGAAACGTGTTGAGCATGCACGATGGAGCCGCAGCACACTTTACCAGCACGGTCCGGCACTTCTTGAATGCCACATATCCCGCACGATGGATCGGACGTGGCGGACCTGTGGCTTGGCCTCCTCGCTCAACGGACCTCAACCCACTGGAGTTTTTCTTCTGGGGGCACATGAAATCTTTAGTGTACCAGACGCCTGTGGACTCGGCTGAAGATCTCGTAGCGAGAATCGGTGTTGCCGCAGACAAAATTAACACAACACCAGGAATCTTCGAGAGGGTGCGCCAGTCATTCCTTCGCCGGTGTGAACTGTGCAACGACACGCGTGGCCGCCACTTTGAGCACTTGCTGTGAGTTTTTCTCTGATCAATAAATCAGATTGTGCAACTTTTGGTATCGTTCATTCGCTTTCCCAACACTGTTGTAAGTTCATGTTGAAATTCTAATTTTACTCTTTTCTACTCTCAGAGTGGAATGTTCCATGGTAATTATTGCTCGTCTGGATGGGTACTATCACCCCTCTTATTTTGTAAAAACAATTTAGACTCACCCTGTATATGCATCTTATACACATATATCCTTTCTGAAAATTGCCGTCTTTCTTGCATGGACTTCTAACTAGTTTGACCTCTCTTTCAATGGAATCTTTTCTAGGAATTAACCAAATAGATATTGTTATTTAGTCGTCATGTGTGTTGTGCAAACTACTCGAAAATTTCGTGACGCTCTCAGGCTAATTCATTTATTGCTAAGAGAATAATTTTCTTTCAAAATTTATGTGGCATTTTATATTTCAGCGTGTTTATCACTGAATGATTCTTCAGTCTTCTAAGAAATTTTTGTGCTGGATGTTTCGTATGAAACAAAATTAATTTCATTGAAGTAAAATTTTCTCCTATATCATTTCTGTGTTTTTTAAGGTTTAGAAAACCCAGAGAAAATTCGCAAGAACACTAAACGTCACATCTTTCTTGCTGACGAGTCTACATGCATAAAATTATTTAACCCACCGTGAGTCTAATTTTTGTAAACTTATTCAGTTATTCAAGGCATACTTGCAATGTAGAAAGTGAAGTTTTTAATTTATAAAATTTTCTAATACAGTAATGTGTGCTTTTATACTTATTTGAAATTAGAAGGAAAAACATAAATTAAAGAAAATAATTATTAAAGTAAATTTGGTGATAATAGGTCAAAAACAAGAAAAAACTTAAAAAAGCCGTAAGTAAAACAAAATTTTCAAAACAGATAAATGTTTGGCAAATTTTTGAATTGTATGATATTAATCTATGTTAATTAATCTATCTCTACCAAGTAATCTAGGGTCCAATTCAATAATAATAATAATAATTCAAATTCAATATTAAGCATAGGGAGGGAGGTAGAAATTTTAATTAAGTAGCACTGGAACAACACAATGGGCTATTGGCAACGGACCTGGATGAAACCAGAAGAAAAATATCCGAGATTCAATATTAAGCAATTATCATAGCACTGGAGCAACACAATGGGCTATTGGCGACGGTCCTGGATCAAACCTGAAGGGAAATATCCGAGATTCCGTATTAAGCAATTAACGTAGCACTAGTTAACGTAGCACTGGAGAAACACAATGGGCTATTGTCGACGGTCCTGGATCAAACCTGAAGGGAAATATCCGAGAACACCACGTAATTTTGAACCAAGGTCAAATGACAAGAACAACACTTGAGTTGGCACCCCACTCTCCAAACTTCCACACTATCCAGCGTGAGGACATTTGAGGCCGCGTCAGAGTGAACGTGCACCAGCCCTTTTGTACATGACGGTCTTTGGTTGGATTCGAACTCGCAAACCTGCAGTTGCTATTCCGTTGCTCTTCCAACCGGGCTATCACGGTCCATAAGCAAAGATATACCTGATTTATTATATTACAAAAACTATGAAAAATGCTACAAAAATTCGTAAATGTAAACGTACTTTATGCTTTTAGATCACTAAGCTATCAAATAAGACTCATGCACATGTTTATGCAGTGCAACCTAACCATTCTGTTTCGATTGAAACATCCGACAATTCCAATCAAAACGTGCTTTTCGAGCTTTCATAATGTACGTAATAAGTTCTTTGGTATCCTATTTTTTGATTTTCCAGAAGTGTATTGACACTCTAATGTGACCTGGCAACCAGGTTGTAATCCACTGCCTTTAAGATTAAAATTTATTATTTATATAGCTGAGAATGTTAATGAAAAATATCGAGAACCCAATGTCCACTCATGCACATGTTCCTGCAGTACAACCAAACCATTCTGCTGCGATTGAAGCATCCGACAACTTTAATCAAATCGTGCTTTTTGAGCTTTCATAATCTATATAAATAAGAATGGAGTGTTTGTACATTGAATATTTTCGACCCATTTCACGTTTTCTATTAGTTTTGGACCCTTCTGATGCAAAATTCGTCTCTTGCGCGTTTGGTGTCTGTCCATCTGTCTGTCTGTCTGTGCCCATGCTACTTCTAAGCGGTTGAATATATTTTCATAAAACTTTGCATACTGTGAGTTCTTACATTCTTTTAGTGACTGAACTTGGTTGCGTAAGTCTGTCCGTTTTGCCGTTCTATGTTGGATTTTGTGTTTGCGTGTTTGTACAAGTATCACATAAAATATATTTAACATATTTTAATGCAATTTTCTATATTTGATATACCTTATTTTAGTTTAGTAAATGCATTATTTGAAATTTCTTTGCTCACATATTTAGGCAACTTTCATGTTGAAACATCTGAGTAACTATACTTAAATCAACCGTAATTTGATAGATTTGTAGTAGCTGGAAGGTATATTGAGCATTGCAATTACTTGGATTGTTTTACCAGTGCTGTGAAAAATCAATTATTTTTCCCAAAACTATTTTTACGGAATTTAAATTCTAATGTTTTATTTATTTTGAGCCTTATTTTTTCTTTACGAAATACAAAAAAGTTCTGAATATTTGGGACAGACGATAAGGAGAATAAATATTATAAATAAAATATACAGAACAAGGCCTTTTAAAATATTACTGGTAGCTAATGTGGCAACCTTGGTACTTTTTAATCGTTTGCTTTTTAAATTTGTGTCCATAATATTCCAAGAATCTACTTGTAGTTAAAAAGCAGATGCATTTATTACTTTTCGTTCGAAGCTTTTTTTTAAATCTGTTTTAAGATGTTTTTCTGGATTCTCAATCTAAAGTTTTTCGTTCAATAACTGTAATCGAGGTATAAGTAATTGTTTAATTAGTTTTAAAACATTTTTAATCATTGTATGATAATTTTGAGAAACGCTTTTGTATTTAAATGACATACACATATGACATTTATATGCATACTCTGAACATGCATTCTGGCATTGGCACTCTAAAAATTTAAATTCTACAAAAATGTAAAATGTTAAATGTGACATTTATTTGCATTTGTAAAATTGTGTATTTAACAATTGTGTTCCTTTATTAGAGTGTGGTAATTGTTATATGGGATGAATAGGAATTACAATTTATTAACGAAAACGAAAATTAGTTAACTAATTCAACCCGAGTAATGCCGGGTTATTCTCCTAGTGTACGTAATAAATTCTGCCATCCTATTGTATGATTTTCCTGAAGTATCGAATCGACGCCCTAATGTGACCTGGCAACCTGGTTGTACGCTATTGCCTTTAAGATTAAGGTTTATTACTTATGTAATTGAAAATGCTAGCGAAAGAGAACGAAATGCTTACTTATGCTCATATTTCAACAGTGCAACCTAACCACTCTGTTGCAATTGTAGCATCCGACAACTTCAATCAAATCAAATGCTTTCTTCACTTTCTTAATGAACGTAATAAGCTCTGCGGCAACCAATTTCACGTTAAAATGTATTACTTATGTAATGAAGAATGTTGGTGCGAGAGTGAGAGATCCCAATGTTCACTCATACTCATATTTCAGCATTGAAACCTAACCACTCTGTTGCAATTGTAACATCCGACAACTTCGATCAAATCAAATGCTTTCTTCACTTTCTTAATGAACGTAATAAGCTCTGTGGCATCCAATTTCACGTTAAAATGTATTACTTATGTAATGAAGAATGCTGGTGCGAGAGTGAGAGATCCCAATGTTCACTCATACTCATATTTCAGCATTGAAACCTAACCACTCTGTTGCAATTGTAACATCCGACAACTTCAATCAAATCAAATGCTTTCTTCACTTTCTTAATGAACATAATAAGCTCTGCGGCAACCAATTTCACGTTAAAATGTATTACTTATGTAATGAAGAATGTTGGTGCGAGAGTGAGAGATCCCAATGTTCACTCATACTCATATTTCAGCATTGAAACCTAACCACGCCGTTGCAATTGTAGCATCCGGCAACTTCGATCAAATCAAATGCTTTCTTCACTTTCTTAATGAACGTAATAAGCTCTGTGGCATCCAATTTCACGCTAAAATGTATTACTTATGTAATGAAGAATGCTGGTGCGAGAGTGAGAGATCCCAATGTTCACTCATACTCATATTTCAGCATTGAAACCTAACCACTCTGTTGCAATTGTAACATCCGACAACTTCAATCAAATCAAATGCTTTCTTCACTTTCTTAATGAACGTAATAAGCTCTGCGGCAACCAATTTCACGTTAAAATGTATTACTTATGTAATGAAGAATGTTAGTGCGAGAGTGAGAGATCCCAATGTTCACTCATACTCATATTTCAGCATTGAAACCTAACCACGCCGTTGCAATTGTAGCATCCGACAACTTCGATCAAATCAAATGCTTTCTTCACTTTCTTAATGAACGTAATAAGCTCTGTGGCATCCAATTTCACGCTAAAATGTATTACTTATGTAATGAAGAATGCTGGTGCGAGAGTGAGAGATCCCAATGTTCACTCATACTCATATTTCAGCATTGAAACCTAACCACGCCGCTGCGATTGAAGCATCCGACAACTTCAATCAAATCCAGCGGCTCCCCTTTTCAGCACACAATCACCCCATCCCCATCCATTCTCTGCCGTGAAAGACGGCCCGCGGTCACGATACGAACTTAACTCTTTTCTAAGTGGAGCTCCTCTCAAGTAGCTTGACCCCTGTACCTTAAATCTACTCACTGTTGCTTTGTTCATTCGAGAGGAAAACGTAACTTTAGAAAGCGAAGGGTATTTTTTCCATGCGCCTATTTAAGAGGGGCACTTTTTTTTACCTTGGTCTTCTTTGAGGAACTGTGCTTTTGTTGGAATACAATACATGTCTTTGTCAGTTATGAGCCTGCGATGATTAATTTGTTCATGTACGATGTAATGAGTTAATTTAAGTGGAATGAGTTCAATGGGATTTTTTTTCTTTTGCTTTCTTTTACGGTAGAATAGGCGGACAAATTATATTAACTTTAAAATGAAGCGCGCTTGGTAACTTTATCACGTTTGTTGTACTTTGAATTGTTATGGAACTTCTATCTTTTCAATGTTTGTTAAGTAAGTAAAAAATTAGCTAAAATTATTAAAAAATACTGAAATAAATTTTTCTAATGTAAAAGACCTCGTATCCAGAATACTTATCACACTGCACAAAAAATAATCAAAGGGCATACATAATTATTTTACGATTGCAAGAATAATTTTAAAAAAAATTAATAAAGATTTATACATTAAACGATTTATACAATTTGGCCTTAAGCAGTAAAATAGTAATAATATTTTACTGCTTAATACATGATCCTATATCGTATAATCAGATTATACAAAATGTTCTTCTATACGAAACAGATTCAGAATGATTGGTAGACTTATGTGCAATTAAATAAGGTAAATTTAATGCTCAATGGAGGATGTTACTGTACGATGAATTCTTATCTTGCGGGTATTACAACACAAAAGCTTCTATTAGCCCCTGTAGGGTTCACACTCATATATCCGTTTAGCAACCTGCAGTCTTTCCTGCATGGCTTCTAAACAGTTTTGGTTTTTTGGTCATCTTAATCAATATAATCTTTCCCCGGATCCTTTCAACCAATATGTATAGTATTTAATTCAATCACTATGAGTGTTTTGGAGGGGGAAAAAGCATTGCTACACTACTCAAAAATCTCATGGCGCTCAGAGGATTATAGAAAATGTTACCAAAAAAGCTTCTAAATAAACATTTAGATGTACAGCACTTGAGAAAGTTGTAATACTTACAATCCAACACGTAAAAAACTAAATTCAGGTTACTTCAATAACAGCAAAAGAATACCGAGACAACACTTGAGAAATATATCGAGTATAATATGCGCGTAGCATATAACTGTCCAAAACAAAGTCAACCAGCCATCTTTATTCGTACATAATTTCACGGATGAATATGTTCAATGACACCATTCAATGCATTTATGTAAGGTGTCGTCTTCATTCCAAATTGCGGGAAAACTACGTATATTATTACTACAGCAGTATTTCATTCATACAATCATATCTGTCACACATATTTCAAACGAAAGAGTCACCGTGGCTCAGTGGTTTCCCTAGCAACCTGCGAGTTGTATATGGCGCAGGTTCGACTCCCCTGAATGTATTTCTCTTTTCTATGTCAGTAAAACTTTCCTCGTGTCAATACCTCTTTTTATATATACGGCTATTTGGCGCAGTTTGGACGAAATTGTACTTGCTCCATAGGGCACCAACCAACAATTTTAATTTAATGTAATGATATTATTACTATGACTCAACAGCTGTAAGCATGGCCAAATATGGCCCTTGCGCCATAAAACCCCAAAACCAACCAACTCAACAGCTGTAATGTTATCTTCCAAGCGGCACACCAGAATACATTTCGGAGGGATGTTTGTGGCAGAGAGCGTTAGACCTGATATAGTTCGAAGAGCGACATGCCCTGGTCGACATGTCCGAATATTTCGGTAGGTGCGGGAATTTTTCCGGGCTGTATTCAAACTGAATTTTTTGAGTTGCGTTCGGACATGACACTTGGAGGTAGGTAGGTAGTTGAATTTACGTCGCACTGCAGAAACGCAACGGGGATTGGGATCAATCCTGAAGGGATAGATCGAGGACAACACCTCGTAATTTTGAACCATGGTCAGATGACGAGTCAGCTGGTCCCTACTGTCCAAATTTCCAACGCGAGGATATTTGAGGCTACAACAAATTTAATGTAATTAACAAATTTAATTTAACCAGCCTTACGTACACAGCAGTCTGGTAGGATCGAGTTTCGATCTAGCTTCCCTCCGTTTGCTTATCCACAAGTCTATCAACTTAGCTACCACGGCTTTCCGGTTGCTGGGTTAATCCTAAAGTTGCTTATTTATTGGATGATTCGCTGACGCAAATGTGTTTTATTTATATCAGATATCGATTTTTATAATTTATTTTGAATAATTAGATTTGAATTTTAATGCGTTTGTATACAATTTGGACTTGTTAAATTAATTTTTTTTACGTGAATACTTCTTTAAAATTGGAATAGTACTGGGATTATGGATGAAAAGTCGAGCGTTACAAAAAAGCTCTACAACAGTTTTGTCAAATGATTTCAGATCTAGAAAAACATCCAAAGGATAAATACAGCGTCATGTAGACATAGGATGTCCGTACCCGACACGATTACTTATTTTTAATTTACAGATGTATTCAAAAATACTTTATTTAATTATTGATTTCTTCACCCATCTTAGCCAGACCTGACCCTTTCACCATAAGAAATCAATCAATCCTCTGCTCCCTAAGCCTCTGTCATGATCCTACAACGAAATGAGCATTCAAGAGAAAAGGAAGAATAAAAGTATCCAGTTACAAATCTTTACATGTTTAAAAAACACTATTTAAAAACAGGAAACGCTCCACATAACTGATTCCTGCACCCCTTTCTACCGCCCGATAAATCATCCTGACTGCAGGAGGCCGTCTCTACCTTCCCTCTCACAAATCCTTTCCTACAGCCCTTAAAATCCAATTTCACTGGTCCTCCCTCTTCTTTTCTTTTCCCCCAAGTAGCTTAAGAGACTTCCGTTAGTATTAGGAAGCATTAATCAATGTTGCGTTTCAAATCTTTCTGGCGAAAGGTTTTTTCCTGACTGGAAAGGTTGGTTGGCATTGGAAGGGTAGAGGGATGAAAACCAGAGTTACTTTTTTCTGAGTCAAGAATGATGTTGCTTTTTTTATTCGAGTGAGAATTTGGTTATTGAAGTAAGTTGCATACTTGTAAGAGGTAATGAGTAATTTTAACTCTGTAAAATCCAGAATTAAAGAAAATACGTAGGACATGTCTGTGAATTAAATATTACAATACCATTAACCCTTCAAGTTTCGACGAGATATCTCGCCTATCAAGATCTAATCAATTTTGCTGATGAAAATGATGAGGTATCTCATCGTCAAGATAGTGCCTATTTTTTTATTATGACGAGATCGAGATCTGCTCAGTTTTTTCATGATTTATGGACGAGATATCTCGTCCATCAAGATTCTGGTGAGACGAGATACCTCGTCGAGACAACGACCAAAAGGGTTAATTCGATAATTGTTGGTATGGCTAATGTGGATTTACGACAGTAATTTTCGCATTTGCAGTTATTCTGCGTGATCTACTCCCGATGGTTGGTTGTTTTAAAGCTTTATGGGGATGTATGTGGCCAAGCTGCGCCAAACACAAACCAACGCCAAGTAAAAGATATCGTGGAAGGGAAGCAAGAGGGTTTGGGTAGCAGAGTAGTTAGATAAAAGCGGAGAAAGATAGCTTGGGTTACCTGGGAATGCGATCTACCATTTACTACCGACTCTAAATCCCATGTGAAAGAAAAGATCACTGTAGTACCTTGGTTAGGTGAAATCCGTACACACCTGAAAGAGATGTGCCCCTGGGGGTCCTACTTCCGAATCTTTCGGGGGCCGCGGTAGACCCCTTCGTAGAGTAGTGAATTAACAACCGGAGGATTTGAGTTTGAAGCTAGATTCAACCAAAGACCTTCGTGTAGGTGGAGGCCCTTGCACGCTAAAATCTGTCGTAGCCTCAAATGTCCTCGCGTTGACGTGGTGTGAAAGTTACGAGAATGGACCAGCTCAGGTGTGACCTCGTCATCTGACCGCGGGTCAAAGTTACGAGGTGTTATGCTTGGATCTTTCCCATTCGGGATTGATCCCAGACATTCACCAATGGCCCATTGTGTTGCTCCAGTTCGACGTGGATTCAACAACCAACAGGAATCTGCAGAGATTCAGTTGCAATAACATCTTTCCAAAATTATGATAGGATGAGGTGGGGTAAGTGCTTACTCTGAATACAAAAACGTGTGGTTGATTACAGTAAGAGGCTGCCTCATACTGGAAATGCTTGAAAGAGTCCTTTAAATCCGTTTCACCGCTAGGACAATTCGAGTTTCGGCAGGGAAGATGCTCAGACCAAAGAAGGGAGCGAATGAAATGAAATGCTGTTGACCCGCTCAATACATCTCATTGCAAACAAGAAAATTGTCCATGGCATGTACTTTTCAAGGGTCCTTGAAAGAGCATTAGAAAGATTTTTGAAAATTATAACAATGGTAAGTTCAAACAAACAAGAATATAAACATATTTGTAAAGGGTTTGAGATGTGTGGCAAGGAAATTGATTGACAACCCTCCTGGGGTTGTCTCGACAAGATCTGGTCATCAAGATAGGACGAGATATCTCTTCATTTGTGAAATTTTTCACATCTTGATGGAGGAAATATCTCGTCATATTACTTGGAGGGTTAAAAGTTATCTGGACATAGTTCAACTGATTCAACATGAACTTACTCATCCTACCTGATTTCTTCTACGAACTAGTTCCTAGGAGTCATAAATTAGGCATGATATGCAAACATTCCTCATTAACTTAAAGCTTATATACAGCAATGTCATCATTCAAAACATATTTTCTCTCGATTTCTATAAACCGGATTAAACACATGGAATAGAACTGTCCCTACTGGTGCAAAACAATGTTGTGTTTCTAAAATTAATTAATAATAGTAAGCATTTGATACAACGTTTGTTTTAAGGAAAATACTCGGACCGAGAAAATTATTGAAGAATCTCTAGAGAATTTCATTAAAAAGATTGCACAATTTGAAGCTCCTGTAGTCGTTATACACAGAAATAATGTATTGACCCAGAACTTTCAAAAATCTTTTGGGAACTGCAAACCACCAGCGTTTTCGAAATATTATAAAGGAAACGATAAAATGACTTATTTACAATTTTGTACCTTTTAAGCGCTTACTAATGTGTCTGAAACAGAAGATGTTACGTAAACTACAATGAATTTAACATGTACAGCAATATCAATTTAAAAATGGTTCCTATTCTTTGGTATGTATTTAAACCAGATCATAAAGATGAAATAATTAGATTGCCTCAGATATTTAATATGTGGCCATACCCTCGGTGTGTGTGAGTGAGAATTGTAAACAGCATCACGGAGAGCGATTTTTGAAACGAGTTCGGGTTAAATTTCTACTGTTTGGGCTATTTTGGGCGATCGTTGGAAATGTTAAATTGTTTTAAATTGAGTGTCAGCTTCAAAAAAACCGTCTTATTTGGTATCAAATATTAATAAATTTAAGAAGTTACATGGTCTTAAGGTATTTAACTGCAACCATCAGAGATAGCTGAAACTAAAACATCAACCACAGCATAACCTAGTTTTAAAAAGAGGGGGGTAATGATAAAATTCCAATCATCTCGGTATTTTCGCTCAATCAAGACAACAAAGTTACTACGAAATATGCGAATCTTAATAAATTTAGTTTGGTGCTGCCATCTATATACGGAAAGGTAAAGTGGAGATTATATACTCCAATATTACTCTCCTACAAATGAAACTTAAAATTATGAACTAGATAAGAAAATAAATTAAAATTTTACAAAATGTATCAAAAATAAATCAATTAACGTTTTCATGGTGTAACTTTAAAACGGCTAGTACAATTTTCAATAAATTAAACAAGCAAACAAAAATGCATAAATTTCATTTTTCATTTTGAATGTAAGAGAAAAGAAAACCTGTTACGTAATTTATGTTTTCAATTGAAAAGAACTCTGTAAATGAATCTTTTAAATGTTTTAATATTGTATAAGTATTTTTTTGTTTTTAACATATTTTTTGAATTCCAAAATGTTCAGCGTAAGCTTTAGAATTCTTCCTTTCCCCAGTAATTATATTTTGTCTCCTGGCAACGAGATATGTTTTTGTGCATTAATAGATGTTTCAGGCTTTCTTAGCTTTAGATATTAGAAAATGTAACTCATGTTAGCAAAATGATTGTTTTTCAAATTTTTTTTCGGGGACTCAACGACAGTATTATGTAAATATCTTATATTTAATTGCATACAATTTCTTTTCCTTTGCTTTATATATACGAGGAGAGAGAATGTCTTTAGAATTCTTTAGTAATTTTATTAGCTTTTGTGGTTAAGTCGAAAGTTATTGTTCTCCTTTCATGTAATGAATTTATATTCTTGCTCATATTGTGTGGTGATAGTATTATAAACTCATTTATCAGCAATTCAGAGCACTGAATATAGAAAAATTGATCAGATTTTAATTGAATTTCTGATTTTGATATATTATCAAACTATTTTTTACAGCATAGTATTAATAAGTTAAGAATTTAGAGTTTAAGAAATAATAATAACAATAAAATTTAATAATGATAATTTAAATTTTAAGAAAAGTTTTTAATAATTCAAAATGAAGAATACCAAAAGTTGAGTTTTTGCTGTCTGCAAACAAATGTTTATTATTGAGCAAGATAAATTTTAAATGCTGTAGCTGTTCTCTAAACAAGATGCATTACAATTTCTTGAGAGGGTTTGTAAAGAAAATTATAAAAAAATACAAAAGAGTAAAATAAAATATGTTATTCTAAAATAGTTTTATTTTTTATTCAGAATCCGTTAGTATCTCTATAAACTATATTGAAATAAAAAGTAACTATTAACTCTTCAAAAATATTTTTGTATTCATATTTGATTTACTTTTGAGAAAAAATGCTTTTGACTTCCTGAATTCCCGAATAAGATTAATACCGATTTCTTAACATTTGTAAACATACTTTTGACTCAGATTTGGTTACTGGAAATAAATTCACAATATTTACTGATGTAATACCAAAATTTAAAGCAGTTTCTACCTCTACTGCAATATATTGTGAAATTGCATTAAGTTGAAATATTTCAGAGACCCACTTAACTGTTTGTAGTTGTTTTTTCCAACACTAGATAGCAGCACCACATACTACCTGGAATTAAATTTCATTCCTTCACCATCGCTAATTAATTTTAGAGATTTGGTTTTAGAAATAAACCAAATGTATGTATCTTTCAACATCTGAGCTTTAATTGTTTCACAATTTCTTTTGTAAGTTTATCCAGTAACTTCATTATTTTGTAGGTAAATTATTCATTATTTTGTTTGTTACCAAAAATTTCCTTTTTTAAACGTTAACTTGCAATAGTTAATGCTAATGAATTTGACTGGTATATTTGAATAGCATGTTAAATGTTTTTAGGTTATAGGCAATTTAAGGAGCTAACTTAGAGTTCGTGGAAAATCTTTATTTTAGGCAATAAATATATTATAAGATAAAATGTTTTTCACCAAAACAATATATTTCAATATAAAATACACCAAGGAGAGAGTGCGAAAAATATTTTAACTATATAATTTTTAAACTAACTTTTTACTTGATTCCTTTGTTTATAAGTAGCACATAATCTCGACTCAAGTCAGTATGTTTAAAATATTGGACTCATCCTTCTTACACTCAAGAAAATCAGTAATATAAATAATTGTAATATAAATGTATAAAACATTTGGCAATGTAGGTGTGTATTTTCGAGACATTAAAACACAAAACAAGCCCAAAAAGTTTTTTTAATTCGTATTGTAACTGTCTGCAACTATTTTAATGTACACATTATATTAGTGAACTAATAATGTCATTTTAATGAACAAGATGGAACAAGTGAATTACTCATATCCAAAGGTTGTAAAATAACTAATGATTCTTACATTCTGTAATTTAGAAGTTATGTATTGGATCTACTTTTTCTGTTACGTTAACACATGGGGATATCATTTTAGTTTTCTTCGTTAGAAATTGCATCAAATATCGACAATGCGTTTATATAAAGTACGTTTTTCCTTCTTGGATCCTTTTATTAAAAATAACTCTTAAGCTATCAATAATGAAAATGCATTTTAGATTGCTCAATCTAGATTTTTAGTGCAATTACTAGAAAAAACTTTAAATTAACAACCAAATTTGTTTTAGTAGTTTCATTCACTTAGATTTTAAAGATCATCATACAGAATTTTTTAATATTTTTCTATCCTACCTACAACATGTTATGTTGTAAATTATTTATTTTTTCAATTTTGTTTGATTTTATCTTATTGTTGGCAATTTTGGTTGATTTAACTTTACTTTTGTCAATTTTGTTTGATTTGATCTTTCAGTAGTGTTTTCCTTTCCTGAGAAAAGTTTTTAATAATGAAAATACATTTTTGATTGTTCAGTCAAGATTTTTAGTGCAATTACTAGACAAAACTTTAAAGTAGCAACTAGATTTGTTTATGTAGTCTCACTTAGATTTCAACAGATCATGATACAGAATTCTCTAATATATTTCTGTCTTGCCTTTAACATTTTATTTTGGAAAATATTTATTTTTGCATTTTTTTATTTTATCTTACTGTTGTCAATTTTAGTTAATTTTATCTGATTCTTATCAATTCTGACAGATTTTATTTTCAATTGTGTTTCATTTTCATAATTTTTTTACTTAAAAAACCTGTTGTTTTCTTCTTATACAACAAAAATCTTCCGTTCATTACATTCGAGATATCAATCCTGAAAATGACAGAAGTGTTATAAAGCAATGCAGAAAATGTAATTTTTTCCTAATTATATTACTAAACTCTTTCAGTTCATTTCAAGTTGGAACACACACAAAACTCACCTCGTTGGATTGCTTTAATTTACCATAAATTCTACGTATTATTTTAATTTATTCTTATAAAAGCTTGTGTTTTTAATTTACTCATGTAATATCTATTTTTTAAAAAATCTCTTCAGGCATAACTAAACATAAAAAGTCATACAAACGCTTTTTAATGCGTTTAGAGTATTCTTCCTAGACATTAAGCGTGTTATACGAACAATGATGAACAGGGTTTCACATCACATGATATATAATTTTTTTTCAATTCTGAGATCCCAACAGTGACAAAGTAAGGATTATTAATCCAAATAAAAATATTTATTTATAAAAGCCTTTGCCTTTCAAATGAAACATTTTTGCATCGAATACATCAAATTTAAAAATAAACCCACTAAATGAAATATTGGATTTTAGGTCCATTAAATTAATTAAAATGAATTTTATTAAAATACACAGTTATTTCCACTATACATACACGACTAGAATTTATTTTACAGAAGCTACTATTCTATATGTGGCACCACGGCTAAAATAATGCCATAACTAGAACTATATAGTCATACTGTGTGTAGAAAAACTCAATACATGCCTTTTGCATGCTTCAAAACAAGTGTAGATTTCAGTAGAGGACAGTTGAAGCTCATGTGAAGAGCAGTTTTGCATCATGCAGTCTTTTGCACATAGAATTAGAAATTTATTATTTTTAGATAATAACTTTATTGTAGCCGAGGTGCGAAGCGTAATCAATCAATCAAAATAAACTTTATATGCCTACCTCTAGATAGAAACTATTTTTGTGAATCTTTTAGAAAGATTGTTCAAATATGTTTTAATATTACACATCTCAGAAAATACTCAACATTTTCAAAATCTGTATGGAGGCGGTTCATTCAACCCTCCTGGTGGTAGCCTCGATGAGATCTTGGCATAAGAAAAACTGACCAGATCTTGATGGACGAGATATCTCGTCATTACAAGAAAACTGAGCAGATCTTGATATCGTCATCATCAAAGAATTGGCAATATTTTAATGACATCTCATCATTAGAAGAAAACTGATCAGATCTTAATATCGTCATCATCAAAAATTGGCAACATTTTAATGGCGAGATATCTCGTCGTTAGCACAATTGGATCGTGAAACCACTTGAAAGATTAACCATCCTGGTGGTTTCTTCACAACGAAAACTGCCCTGTAGTGGTCAGTTTCTGGGTCAGTCTCACCAGTTCTGGGCAAGGGACAATTTGTTTTTCTATTTGAATCTTCATCCTCCTTGGAGTAATAGAACAGTTTTGTCTTGACGAGGTATTTCGTCCTTAGCAAAAAATTGTCCAGATTGTGAACGAGATATCTTTTCAAAACACTTGGAAGGTTAAAACAGATTAATCTCCTCTTCCACGAAAAACCTACTTAGCTGCTGTTGATACCACTCCAAGTCTGTTAGAGGCAACAGCTGGGTAAAATAGCCCCGAATTATTTCTTTCAGCGATTCCCGCATTCTCTACCTCTCCTTATGTCCGTGGTGTGTTGGAGGTTAAAGGTGTAACCCCCCCTCCTCTCGTACCTCCAAGGAAGGGGTTGATTTCTAGTTCATTGAACCCTAACCTACGTCGGTAACGAAAGTTAAGCGTAAGTTGTGTAATTTGTAGGTTTGTTCACTGTTGCTTAGCAGCACTGCAATTAAGGGTAGTAAAGATGTTACGTTTTGACACCACGCGCAAACAAGTGTTGTTTGGCTCCGACAGGAGCTGTGGGTGAGTTTTTGTTTTTCGAAGTGCACAACTGAGTGTGTTTGGATTCGTTTGAATTTATGACTATACCAAAGGTTTATAAAAGGTTTAAAGTAGACTGACGTCCATCGTTTGCAATGTGGTATATATCTACTTACAGTCCTCAGCCAGCCACACTAATTTTTTATTAAGAATAACTCTTACATTTTACTTTGAAAAAGAAAGTTGTATAAATTATTTACAAATGTTTCTTACATGTCCTCGGACGAGTCAGGTTATAAATGGTTTAAAGTAAATAGAAGTCAATCAATAATGTGATACATTTGTAATTATTTTCCTCATCCAGACATACCGATTTTTACTAAAATTAACTCTTAAATTTTACTTTGGAAAAGAAAGTTGTAGAAATAACATGCAAATGTTTCCTAACGTTGTCAGACGACTCAGGTTATTAAAGATTTAAAGTAAATAGGTGTCAATTGTTTACACTGAAATATTTGTAAATACCGTCTTCATCCAGTCACACCAATTTTTATTAAAAATAACTCTTGAATTTTACTTCGTAAAAGAAAGTTGTAGAAATAACGTGCAAATATTTCTTACATGCCCTCGGACAAGTCAGGACAAAGTAAATAGAGGTCAATTGTTTACACTGTGATACATTTGTAAATACCATCCTCATCCAGCCACTAATTTTTATTACAAACAACTCTTAAATTTTACTTTGGAAAAGAAAGTTGTAGAAATAACTTACAAATGCTTCTTACATGTCCTAGGACGAGTCAGGTTATAAACGTTTTACAGTAAATAGAGATAAATTGTTTGCAATATGATGCATTTGCAAATACCGCCCTCGCCTTGCCACACCGATTTTTTATTAAAGCAACTCTTCAATTTAATTTTAGAAAAGAAAGCCGTAGAGATAACGTGCAAATGTTTCCTACATGTTCTCGGACGAGTCAGGTTAAAAAAGGTTTAAAACAAATAGAGGTCAACCGTTCACGTTTAAATTAAGTACAGGTCGATCGCTTGTCGATCTCACGCGTGACAAGCAGACCCGCAAAACTAATACCCAGAACCACCAACTCGGGAGTATTAAACGACCACCGACGCGAATAAAAGAAGTAGGAGGGGAGCAGCAAAAGACGCGTGCATCCCACGCGCCAGACGCGTCCAAGCTTCAGTGGCCCCATCCCCCAGATGTTTGGAGAGAGGTACGCTTCCAGTCTGCTGCTGTACGGGAGGGGGGACTCAAACGCGTGTTTCGCACGCGGAAGATAACCTCGATCAGTTATCCGCCTCAGGTAAGCGCCCCAGTGTAGGGTGGCTTGGTAAGTCCAGTCACGAAGAGTGGTAATGGTTATGTAATGAGAGAAAGCCGAATGGGGATCTCCGATGTTTCTAACGCGAGTGGGTTGATCTCTATGCATCGGAAAAATGCAAGCATTCGTGAATTTAACCCGTGATATATAGGCTATATTATAAATTATAATAAAGCTATATATATATATATATATATACAGAAATGAGAGCGATATATCTAGGGAGATATAGTGGAGGGTGAGCAAAACTTGCAAATTAAATACAAAAAGTCTCAAATTATGCACCAATTTTCACATTTTTGATGTGACTACGTCTTCAAAATCGGGACAATACTGGGGGATGCACGAAAAATCGAGCACTAAAAAAGCGGTACAACTGTTTTGTCTTTGATTTCAGAACTAGAAGAAATATCCAGATAAATGTAGCGTCGAGTTGACAAAGGATGTTCGTGCCTGACATGACCTTCGGACCGAGTTCGCCGGCGCACTGAGCGCGAGGAGTGGGTCCATAATATGTCGAAATTTTACGGTGCTGGGTGAGCTTGGGCCAGTGTAACTTTGGATTGTGACGAATGAGGCATGAGACGAATGAATATCAAACTGCACTTATAATCGTTTAAACTGCAATTTAAATGTTGAATATTCACAATAAACAATCGTTCAAACTTTCTATGTCTGCTTCATTCATTCCACAATCTAACATCAGGCCTGAAGCATAGAAATGAAATATAAGTAAACTGAACTGTGCTATTGAGAGGAACTTCAAAAGGTATGATCAACATGTCCCTAGTAGTCACGTGGCTTCCCTGAAAAATTGACTTGGTTGACGGATTTGGCATTTTACCTCCACTTTTGGCGACATAACAGCATATGACAGGGTTGATGCATGAATACAAATAAATATTAATTTTTCTTGGGTTTGGCTAAACACATTTGCTTTTATATTATATTTTCAAGTATTAAATTATCATTTTTAATTCCTACCTTTGAGAAAATTTGTTTATACTTTACGAGCAAAATTACTCAGCGTTACTCGCGTTGAATTAGTTAAATGCTGATTGAAAAATGATCAGACTAATCACTTCTATTTCATAGAAAAATGCAAGCATCATTTAAGTGTACAGAAAATACTTTTTAACATCGTTTCAACTATTTCATAGCTTCTATAATTCACTTCGGACGCAAATATGAATACATGATATATCCATCCATATAATCCATTTCATATACATCGCACTCTTGCTGTAAAACAAACTACAAACTTTTTAAGATGACTACTACAGAAATCAATTTTGAGTTTTGGAGTGATTACGAATACCTCTTAAGTTCATTTTCAGTAAAAATTACGAACTTCCAGCATATAGCCTTGCACTCAGTTTTCCTATCAATATTTATTATTTGTGGCACTCTTGCACCATTTATTCGAAGTTTTCGAATTTCATCATCATTGTGAGAGGATGGAAAATTAAATTGTTATGGGCATTCGTGATTAATTTATTTTGAAGCAAACACATTTTTTTCTTGAAAATTCTATTCAGCGGCACGTGGAATAACGAAGCTTGTTTTAAAAATAAATGTCATCAGTGTAGAAAAAGCAAACTCAATCGATTACAATTTTTACAAAATCACGGCTTTCAAGGAATGTTTCACAGATACCCAAGTTGAATAAAGAACAGCATCAACTTCAAGTAAGCAACCTCGACCTTTTGTCACTTAAGACAAAAAATTTCAATTTTTAAACAGTCCTAGTTTAAATACTCTCATACTGTGGTATTATTCCAAGATCAGCAAAGTCTTATTTAAAATTCGCTTTACTCCAACAGAAAATCAGGTTTAAGTCGAATCCTTATGGTACTTTTTCCAATTGAGAGATTCAGTTTCTCTATGGAGAAATCACGTACCTATTCAAAATGATAGAGGTAGTTAGTTACTTGACTAGTACAGCTTTCAATAATACCCATGAAAAATGAAAAACAATCTCTTTGAACTACAACGTATGGCACCAGTTTTGATTTAACGCAACCTATCTAATTTTAGAATAACTTTATTTTAACTTTACCGGTTATTTTAAAATAATAAGTTACACACCTTACTTAAAAAGGTTTCCATTTATTTTTATGAAAAAGAATTCTACAAACCATAACATATTTAACCAAAGATTCAAGGAAAGTTGGTCGAAATATACATATACTACCAAGAAATTACCAATGTCTAATGATATTTTGCAGAAAGTGAAAATAATTCATTAAAATTTAACTCGTAAATAATATAACTGTAATATGGAAAGTACTGGAACACACATAAATACAATAAATACAAACAAACAAAATTCTGGTCACTAAAAAATGTAGAATTCTGAAAAACGAAAGCAAGCGTGTCAAATTTTGACTTCTTGAGAATATTCTGAAATAGAGAAATTCGATAAAAGAGGCTTGAAAAATATTGATAGACAATAATGAATTATTTACAAAAAGAACACAATTATTTATAAAACTTAGAAATGCTGAAATATGACCGCAACATTTCGCTGTCTTAACTCAAATACGCAAACATAGAATTCTAAATCTAATTTATAAAATAAAACATAAATTCTAGCGTTGCCAGATACCGAATTGCAAAATTACGCTTTTATGATCAATGAGTCTTTTTGTTTTGGGTTTTCGTGTTCCATTACAAAATGCAAGTTGTGTAAAATTAAGTATTTTAAATATTCATTTTTCATCATTCAAATATTCCTAAATTATTTACATTGTGGAAAGAAATAAAAGATCAGTTCAAACATAATTAGAATTTTAAATTGTTTAAATATAACATTTCGGAAAAAATTGTTTTTCGAGCAATACTGGTAAGTAATTTTAGAAAATTTGATTTTCGATATATACTGGTAAAACAAACTGAGTTGCGTACCGCAATCGTTTTATGCTCCATGTTTTTCCTAAGGCAATTTCGAATTGATTTAGCCCCTCTGCACACCTAGGTTAAAGAGAACGGGGGTTAATATGTAGCTTGCGTTACTCGCAGGGTTCCAAGTATGAGTGTACCAAATTTCGTGTGCATTGGTCAAACTGTGTAGAACACACAGACGCCAACTCAGCTTTATATCTATAGATAGATATTATGGATTCTTGATATTACTGTATGAAAATTTTTATAAAATAAGAAAATATTTTGAAATTAGAGGCTTGAATGTTATGATCATTTCTTATCAATGGTAAGAAGTACCTGAAGTTATGATCCTCTGGTATCAATGGTAAGAAGTACAGAATGTTATGATTCTGTGGTATTGATTGCATAATCCTTTAGTATTTATCAATGGTATCTGTGGTATGTTATGATCCTTTGATATCAATGATAAGAAGAACTGAAAGTTATAATCCTTTAGTATCAATTGTTAGATTATTGTATTGACTGTATGATCTGTTTCTATCAATTTGCAGCTGTAGCCCCTGTTGTAGAGTAGCAGATTATCAACCGTAAGTTTGTAAGTCCGAAACTCGATATAACCAAATGGCCGTCATGTTCTTGAGGTTTGGTGCAAGTTAAATCTGCCGTTGCCTCAAATATCCTCACGTTGGCATGGTGTAGATGTTTGGAGAGTGAGGTGTCAACTCATGTTCTGACCTCCTCATCCGCCCCTGGATCGAAATTACGAGGTATTTTCCTGTGATCTTTCCCCTCGGGATGGATCCCGAACCATCGCTAATAGCCCATTGTGCTGCCAGTGTGACGTATATTGCACTACCTACCGTTAGTGTCAATGATAAGAAGTATTGTATGCAATGGTAAAAACATTCACATATTACGTATAATTGTTCTACACATTTGACAATCACCTGTATCTAATTTATAAACCTTACTATTTTCAATGGCCTTTTAAGTATACAGAAATACAGAAGCTCAAAAACTCAGTAAGCGAATCTCAAACTTGCCGACCAACTTTCACTGTTCAGAGCATGTCGTGTGCTCCCAATTGACTCTGCAAATGATGAGCGTATGCTGCAACATCACATCGTGCCCATCCATACGTGACCGCAGACGCCGATCTCTCATCCTATTCATTCCACTCTATCTATGAACAGTTCGTCTAATACCTGTACTGTCCTCGGGGAGTCAGTTACGCCTGGGTACGCCCTTTTTTATAGGAATATTTGGATGGGGTTACTGATAACGGAATGGGTGGGTAACAAATGGGGGATTGCTGACTCGCTGATGGAAGCACTTCAATCATACAGCCACTCATATTAAGGCATTGGAGAAAATTGAAAGCTGTTTCATTAGTATTTTCCAAACTATTGGTTGCTTGATATGGAAGAAAATCTAGTCCCATTTTAATCATCCTGGTGGTAGTCTCTTCATTAGCAAAACTGACCAGATCTTCATGGATGAGATATCTCGTCATTAGGAAAACAACCGACCAGATCTTGATCTCGTCATCGTATGAAGATCGTCGATATCTTGGTGACGAGTTGACTCGTCATTTGTAAAATTTGTCAGATCTTGATGGACGATATATCTGGTCGAAACCACTAGCAGGGTTAAAGTATAAAGACTCAATCTCTGATGTTGAAGGAAGTTTTAATACTTTTTTGGGTCTTAAGAATATCTCATTTTGGATAACGATGGAAGACCCCACTTTATCTAAATGAAAGGGAGTATTCACTCCTTTTGCTGTTGAAGAACTCATCTTGAAAAAAGTCAGTCTTAAACTATTTGTGATTCTGAAAATATCAGTCTGTTTTCAAAATTAAAAAAAAGGGTTAATGCATATTGCCTTGAAGGATATTTCCTTTTGGATGACGATAGAAGACCCCATATTATCGAAATGAAAGGGAGTATTCGTCCCTTTAGGACGTTGAAGAACGTCTCTAGTTGCAGTTGACGAAAGTCAGTCTCAAACTATTTGTGATTCTGAAAATATCAGTCTGTTTTCAAAATTAATAAAAAGGGTTAATGCATATTGCTTTGAATGATATTTCCTTTTGGATGACGATAGAAAACCCCATATTATCGAAATGAAAGGAGTATTCATCCCTTTAGGATGTTGAAGAACGTCTCTAATTGAAGTTGACGAAAGTCAGTCTTAAACTATCTGGGATACTGAAAAAAAATCAATCTTAAGCTGCTTCTGACACTGAAAAAGTCTCAATATCATTTTGTTCCTGTAGGAGGTTCAAAAATGTTCTTGATGTTGAGGAAAATCTTTTTTGATGATAAAGACCGTCTTAAGTTTTTAAGGTGTCAAAGGAAATTTCATTTTGACGATGTTGAGAAAATCCTTGATTCGAAAATTTAATTTTTCTTTGGATTTCGGCTATAGCCTAATAATTTTAGAAAGACAGAGTCTGCGTTGAAAAGTAAACGTTTTGAGTTCATTTGGATATCCATGTAACATACTTTAAATTAGTACGCAAGATTTTTTTGAAGACGTGATAACAGTGAGCCTGTCTTGTATTTATACCCCATTTAGTTGATGAAATAAGCATGTTGGTCAAAGCTTGTCTTCCAAGTTTCAGAAGATGAACTTGTAAGGAGTTATGTCAGGTCTCTCAGGTGTCAAATTTTCAGGATTTATAGAGCAGGCAAATTTTATAACATTTGGCATTCTCTAATGACATGGAAAATATTAACTTTGTCATTACTTATATAGCAACGTTAATTTATTTTTACGTAGTCACTTAATTTTAATTTGGATAGCATTTTTCGTTTGTTGGTGAGTCATTTATTTGATGGTAAATTCATATTTTTGAGTTTATCTTATTTTGTTTCATTTTCTTTTGGAATGTAATTAAATTTAAATAAGTTGTTAAGCATCGTTAGATCGTTCAGTAGTCTTAGTATTTAATTTAAATTTATAAATATAATAATGAAAATATAAAGCATGAACTTGGTAGCCCACCTATTCAACATTTGACATCCTCTTACTAAAAATAATAAGCTTTATCCAATTGAAATAAATTAATTTTTTCAGCATAAAAAACATGAGGAATATATAAAGATTGATGATAGAGTAATTATAATAATTTTTTAATTTTTATTGCTTAAATAGGTCTGGAAAATATTTGCGATTTCAAAACTCTACAATAGAGGGCAGCACTACAGACGTTTTCTTGGAGCAATTTTCTCTCCGTTTTGGTCTTAAATTTCCAATTTGAATAGATTCTCGATATAATTTGACATGAAAAGCAAAAAAAAAAATTACGTTGAGCAACAAACCGAAAATCAATTAGAATAGATGGATATATGTTATTCGAGTAGCGATGTAGTTGAAATCCAGAATATTCCTTCGGTAGTTTAATAAAGAACTTTCTCATTTCTCGTTTTGATTTTTAAAACGTCCATCGTCGACTATGGCGAAATTCTGAACGTTACGAAAAGTGTAAACCACTTTAGGGACTTATATCTCCTCTTCTAAAAAAGAGAATATGTAATTAATTATTGTTTTGTTGGAAATAACAGTACCATTTATGAAGATACAAACATAAAGCCGATGTAAACTATTGTTGTTTGAAAAAATAAATTATTTTTTCTAATTTTTGTTTTAATATTTAATGCTTATGTTACAAAAACTGAAAATGATAGCAATAAAACCAAACCAGGTTCCATGAAAGAAAACCAGGTTAGAAATTTGTAACCAATTTAATGGTTGTGACGTGAATAACGTTATACCCGGTGTATCCTGTTGGAATGAGAGTTGTGGAAAAGATGAACTCTAGAAGCTTATGCCTCGACAACTTACTCTCGAAGCTTATAAGCGACACAAATAAAAATTAAGATTACTTTTTCGGTTAACAAACGGATTTATTTAAGTTGAACAAATCACGGAAACTAATTCCAGCAATGTGTTTCAACGCTTCAATAAAAATGCAAGCTCTTTATACAAATTTTAAATTAAACAGTAAAATATGCTTACATGTTACTATTATTTTGTTTCCCTATAAAATTTACTTTTATGAGGCTGTGGCACTTTTCCTGAAAAAGCTTGATATATTGCATATATAGCGAATATATAGAATGTTCCAGAATCAGACTTTATACAATCTGCACCATATGAATCTGACACCAACTTGATTCAGAAATATAAAATCAGCTCACTAATGTATCTTCTCACTATAATAATATACTTTAGTAGTTTCTTATCTTGGTCTAGACAAGAAAGACCAAGTCCATGATTTTATACACCTTCAACAAGCCCTAGGCTAGCATTAGATTAAAATACAGATCCTTCTTATTGTCCCTATCCTAAAATATAGATCCTATTATTCCAAATAAGCAAGGGAATGACCACAACAGGCCTACTCTATACTCATTTAAGACAAATCGAAAAAACCTTAATGCCATGAAAAAATGAAATTGATCTCAAATTTACATCGAATTGATACCGACCATTCTAGAAATGGCAGTCTGCTGACCTCTGTCCCCCTCGAATTTTAGGGTACCTTCCGGATGTTTTCTCTGGTACCAGCTGTAGGTGGGAGGAATTTTCCAAGAGATAATATGGTGGTTTCTTTTTCACAAATATTTTATAATAAATAAGCAATTTAATTGAATACAATGATTCTGAGATCTCCTTTTCGAAGCTATCTGCCATTTCATTTCCGCTTAGGTCCATATGACAAGGGATCCATTGTAAATGAATCTCACGGAGCTAGTTTAACTAGTATACTTCAATAATAGGCTCATATTATCCTTTTCAATGAAACAAATAGGACTTAAAACAACGCATAAGGTTATTGATTATTTGACTTTTATTTTACAAAATGTTCACTCAAAACTACTTCAACTCTACAGGAATGGAAATAATAGCGACTTTTCAATACGGATTCGGTAGAATATTTTTTATCTGTAGATGAACTGAATATTAATTACTTGCGGATTGTTTGTGTGCGTGTGAAATTAATTTCAGTTCAAATCTATTATAAGTATAAACTGAACATTTAAAATGAGGAAAGGAATACGGAATACTTTTCTAACAATTACATAAAAGTTTTTTAAATAAATAAATCAAATATAGCTATGTAATGACGGATAAAAAAACCTAAACGATAAGTATATGTGACTGTCAATCTACACAGAATATTCTTTACGCTATGTCGAATTTTTTGACTTAATATGTAATATTGATTTGTTCTTAAAATTTCAATCAATGAAATTATTCGCATCATCGAAGGTTTTAGCATGAAATGAATTAAAGATAGTTAAAAATGTAATTGAAAATGTATAAATGTAGAAGTGCTAGAGTAATCTTCAAGAATTAATTTTGAAAACTATTATACCAGTATTTCGGTATTTAAGGCATGATGTTGAGAATCAAGTTTTCTTAATAAATTCAAGAATATAACATTCATGGGCGAAAGGAGATGGTGAGAGGTTGACATCTTTAACTCTGCAAGTCAAAAGGGTTGTTTAAATAACAATAGTGACATAAAACAACAACAAAAATCAGATCACTCAACGCATAATTAGAGCCCCTAACTCATGAGCTATTTTTGAGCCAATCTATGACTTTCCTGAATCTCAAAATGCTTTAAGCGGTGAATACAAATATTTTAAAAGTGTGTAAGTTCCTTTATCTCAGAAAGCATGAAAAGACGTTGAAATAGAACTTTAAAACTGAAAAGAGAACGAAAAATAAATTTAAGTTAGAAAATTTATTTTTATTCTTTTCCAAAATTTTCTTTATGGAATTCTTAGATTTATTTTATATATGGAAGAAAAATATTCAACCAGCACACACACACACACTTTTAAACTAAAAAAATCTTAACATATTCATATCTCTGACTAAATAAACCAATCAAGTATTTCAGTAAAACATTAAATGAATTATTCGATTCTTTATTAGCTTTAAATACTTACATAGTCCCGGGACAAAGTATTAGACACACTCTGGTTTTTTTACAGATTTACGAGAACCAGCATTACAATCAACTATTGTTGCATTAATCTGTATAATTGTGTTAAATAATTAATACTCTACAAAAAATAATGTATTTTTATGAAGTAGTTTCACGTGACCGTTACAAGAACCTTGAATAAGTATGAACATGGACCAAATGCGTCTTTTATTAAAGCAATAGCAGATGCTGAGTTACGAGGATTATGGTATACGAAATTGCGTTATATCTATTTTTGTTATATCAAATTTAAAATTAGTCTGGATGTTGTTAGATGGTGAGTGGTACAATTCGGAGGAACAATTCAGGGAATCGTGTAGGGACTGGTTGCTACATCAACTACAATAGTAATTCGCCAACAACTATAATTTTATTTATTTGCAACATGGAGTTCCCTGACACACACCACCAGCATTAAAGCATTTTTACATAAACAAACTGCTCCTCTGTTACTTTGGAGGAGGAATTTTCCTGATAAGATTTCAATTGAAAAGTGTGGGAGATGATAATGAAGACAGAAAGGAACAAAGGAGGTGATTCCACCAAAAACTAGATGGAAATTTTGAAAATTATTCATATGTGGTAATATCATCCAAAGATTTAGAATCTGTATTAGTGTGCATTAACAGTATATCAAAACTAATCGAAGCTTTAGTAGCCTCAAAAAGCGGCCCAACAAAATGTTAAAAATCTCTCATTTTTGTATGTCTACGTATATAACAAAATAAATAAATTCGGCAATATTACTACCAAACATATATGTATATTATTCTCGACTGTTCCAAAATAATAAATTACTGATATTAATCCCATAAATATGAAATAAGAAGCTTTTCTTTTACAACGAAAATTTTATAAGAAAAAGTCGAAGTGTGTCTAATAATTTGTCAGGGACAGTATTGTCGCATTACAAGTGAAACATCCTATTTCAACATTTCAAAGATGTGAGTTTTTTGTTTTAGTAGACAAGAAAGTGGTAACTCTTAAATTGGTGAAGTTCTCTAAGGCATTTTTTCATGAAGGCTAGATCTCTTGAGAAACACACTTCGTGAGTTTAACTAGTGTGTATAATTTATTTTCTCTTCGTTTTCTCAGAACTATGTTTTATGATTTAGTGTGTTTCACTTATTTACGACGGTGTAAATGAATCTTATCGTGTTGTTACTTATTTTTTAAGGTTTAGCTAAATACCTAGACAAATTCATGAGTCTGAACACGCTCAAAAAGTTTAACACTAAACCAGAACTTCTATAGAGATCCTCCCTTTTCAAACCAACTCAAGCCAAAAGATGACTTGTGAAGCCTTGTCCAGTGTTACATTTTAGGTAAGTTTCAAATGCCTTATGCCCCTTAAGTAAGGTTAGAAATCTGATATGTCAGCTCACAGGTCTAGAAAAAGTAAACTTTAAGGTAATCACTTAACAACTTTTTAAAACATTATTTTTTTACTATCCTTACATAGATTGCAAATTCCCAAACCCTATATACATTCAGATTTGCTATTGTTAAGAGCAGCAAACCTTGGTTGCCCCCTAACAATTCTGGGCACAGTTTGAAAAGCTGAAACAAGGATACTTTCCAAGGTTTCTATTTTTCGGAAGGGCTGGTTTCACAGTAAAAAAGCAGAGGGAGGCGATTCCAGATGCTTTAACCTTATCCATCATGCACAAAGATAACAATTTCATCACGTTCGCTTAAAAGGTAACAAAAACAGGATGCAAACAAGTTGTTGCGGTTAAGTGAAATAAATATTAATGAAAAGGGAAAAGGAGAGCTCTTCTCTTCCCACAGGGTGACACTCTGACCCCAGACTTCCCTCTTCAAAATACACCTTTTAACTTTTGCTACTGTATAATTATTTATAAACAATAGTTAGGCCTTTGATTTTATCGCACTCCCAGCACTAGAGAGGCGATGGGAGATAAGTTAAATGGTTCCTCTCTCTAGGGAGAGATGGATTTGAAACGCTTGCAACTAACTGCTTGTAGGTTCGATTCCTCACACGTGTGATGTGCAATTTGTATATTTCACTAATTCCTATTTACTTCATTTCCTCCGGGATTGATCCATCCCGGACCACCGTTGTGTTGCTCCAGTGCGAGGTTAATTCAACTCTACCTATCTATTTACCTCAATGGATTAGTTGGTTGTTTTATGGCACAATTGCCATATTAAGCCAAACTATGCAAAATAACGTCAAGGAAATGAACGTACACTCAAGAAAAGTATTTAATTGACACGGAAGAGATAAACACACCCAAGGAGAAATCAAACCTGATTGTGGATTGAGATGGGTTTGAAATGCCTATAACCAACACATTTCTCACATGTGTGATGGGCAATTTGTACATGACTAATTTCTATTTACCTAGAATTTTGAATTTCAAATATCCCGTCTTCCACACTTTTCTAGTTCTCCTATATTCAGTATATTATTCGATTGTAATATTTTATAGTTACGTTTTACGACTTATTGATTTGAATAGAGTTAAATGCTCGAAAAAGTAGTTTTTGAACACACTACACACTACGTGAATTTAATGTGTATTTAAAATACTAAAAGAGCGATAGAGGAAGGTGGAACAAGAACTTCATACTCAAGTACTCAAATCTTCAAAGCTCATATTCAACAGACTGTTACTCTGTCCCAGTAATATTTAAATTTTTTATATTTTTACCACATATCCATCCCGACACTTTATTAATGAGTTTACACTCTTATTCGTTTAAACCAAATTTTTGGTATGATTAAAAAACATTTTCAAATGTTATTTCATGGGACACACTTCCCCACATGATGTATCAAATGTCTACCATGGAGTGTTATCTTGTTTGTAATGGTGATATATCGTAATTGTGGCAAAAAAGAGCATAAAATTCATGCCCTTTGGTTCGTGCAACTTTTCTACCGGAATTCGCAGCGCTTTAGCACCACACCCTACTTGAATTTACTCATATGAAGGTACAAATATTTGGGTACCGTTTTCTGTTACTAAAATGTGGAGTAAAATAGAATTTTATTAGGCGTGTTCATAAATAAAAATTAAATACATCTTTGTGATGCAAATATAAACATACATAATTATGCAATCTATTTTCATGTGTCCAATTGGTTATGTAATAAACAAATAAGAATAAATAAATCATGTTATTTACTGTAAATTCAACTAAAAATGCGCATTTGAAGTATCCTTTAAAAAAAAAATCTGAATAATACATCAACTTTTAAACCTTTTAATGTCCCCCAAACTCTTTTTTATACCTGGAAAACATTTCTTATTCTTCTTTAGGAACTGGAAAAATGTATACCTTTTTATAAATACAATTATTTGTTTTTGCGGTAGATAAAAACAGTTCCAAATATATAATGGACTACTTAAGGATTAAAAGATGTAGCGTTGTTCACTGACTCATGAATAATGTTCAACCTTTAACGAAATATAGTAAATAGTTTGTGGCTTTCATGCTAATATAATTTCTGAAATTTTTATTTGTTGATAGATATTGGAGGTTACCGTATTTTAATTACCATAATGCAGTGTTTCCAATGAGTGTCATAAGAGTTGGTTTAACGAAAGAATTTTGAAATTAGACATTTTTAAATATATATGTTTAAAACAAACGACCACAAACTTGTGATTATTTTACATACTGGCTCACACACATACACACATGGCAACTATCTGGATATTTTTTACTTTTTCTTTTTCGCTCACATATGAGGCGCGTGAATACAAGTTGTATAAATAAAAGTGCATTTGAATGTCGATCCATTTTGAAGCAATATTTGTAAGCATAATTTAAATTGTAATGAAGTGGATCAGGTATTGAGAAAAAATTTTATTTTGTATTATGAACTAAAATTTCAAATATAATGCAACTTAGATTTATAGATTCACGATTTAATTTTCTCAGATGTATATTCTAATGTCTTGAAAGTAGTATAAACGCTACACTTGCATTGCGCATGGAACTCGAAAAATTTTGACAACAAAATAAAGACCATTCTCAAATATTTTAATAATTAAAAGAAAGTATTAGATTGGTTCTGCTTTCAAAAAGAAATTCGCGCTCTTTAATACGTGTATGAGCAAATGATAAATGATTTTCTTCTCTGAGCATTTAACGCGGAAAACGAATCCGCTTTCATATTTGTAGAAGATAATTCCTGCCGTCAAATTCATTTATCACAATTCAACAAAGCATTTAGAAAAGCACACAATATACAAAGAAGCAGCAACTTTCCCAATGACTTTCTAATTCCAAACACCACAGAAGAGGCAGATTTTTTTTCTGTCTGTGTTTCACGTCTTTCTATCCAGACTTGTAGGCTCTTTGTTAAGTGCCGTAGGAGATCTTATCCAATGCCGTGGAAATTGATTTGCAGTAAAAAGGGTGATGCTATCTATCAACAGAGATAAGGAAAACGTTTTGTTACCTCAAATTACTTTGTGGCTCCATTATGGAAATGTAAGTTTCGTTCCTTGTTTTTCTGAGAAAAAGGTAAAAAATAATATTTACTTCTTTCGTTTCTCGGCATTAGATAATAGACGTCAACAATACAAAAGTGCTTGATTTATTGTACAGAAATTGTTTGGAAGTATTGGTGTTTTCGTGATTTTGCTCTATTTAAGAAATTTAGTTTCGCTAAAAAGTTCCAGTGTCGTTTTATTTATTATCTTGATGAAAAAATTTTATTTATTATCTTGATGTCAGAAAAAAAAACATTATTTGGGGAGTTTTAAAAATGGGAATAGTTTTCATTCACGCCTACAACATTTTCTGTGAATGCTGTTCCACTTTTTTCTCATTGATTTTCTGAATTGATTTAATTAAAATGTTGGTAGATATTTTAATTTTTGCTATAATGTATCTAAAAACCTTAAAAAGTATTTTTATTTTACGTTATTTTTAATTCATTTTCATATAAGTAAATGCGAGTTTATTGATTTCTGGCAAGAAAACAAGTGAAAGGTGCATTATTTGAATCAACAACTTTACCAACTAGATTTATCTCAGATTGTATGAGAGTATAATTTATTTAAATTAATAACCTCTCATTTAACATTTGAGCATAGTTTAGATCTATAACGACTAGCATTTTTATTTAAATCAGTTCATCGTGTCAAATTAATTTCCTGTAACGTCATCATATGCTTATCCCTCATTTAATTAATGCAATCCTCAAAAATATATAATATATCCTCAAAAATCCTCAAAAAATCCTCTGTGAAATTTATGGATATAATATATCTGAAATGGAAGGAAAATAATTCCCTTTCCTTAAAAGAAAGTTCTATTCAAGATTAAAGGGAATAGTTCTGTATCTTGGTAGAAAAAGCCAATGTCCACATTCACTGATTTTACGTTATGTCCACAAAATCACTTCTGGGTAATGAAAATTATGATAGAAAAATGTGCCAATGTCCTCCAGTCAATGTGTTTTGAAAGATTCAAAACATTGGAAAGCATGTTTTATATGCTGTAGTAAAAGTTAAAGAAATAAATATTATTAAATAAGCTTTTACCAAAAACTTACAAAATGAACATTTGCCCTTTTCCTACCGAGGAACAGAGTTATTAACAAAAGCTTAACCAAACTAAATTCAAAGCACGAAGTTTCTTAATAGCACTCATATAGGAACTCATTTTAAGACTCGGTCAATATTGATCATTATTTAAATTATCACATATAGGGTATTAAATTGTGACGTGTACAAGGAATTTGCCATTATAAAATATTCCTGTGTAATCTTTTATATTACTTTCTATATTATACATTTTTATACCTTTATGCTGCTCGATTTACTAGAATCTTAAGCTTTAGAATAACAACAATGAATTTGAAGCAACCTGTATCAATTGAAGCAGTACTTTTTAAAACCATTGATGCTTTAATCGTACTTCAAAACATTGCCTCCTCAAAGTCCTACAATAAGAGGATAAAGTACAGAGGAAGAAAATATTTAATGCATTACATGTATATTATTTTTATATTTTAATATCTACTGGCCGTGAATCGTTTGAATTGATGACCAAATCGAACGAGTTAATTTAGTCTAAGTATACAACTTATTTTTCCATTTCGTTAATTTAATAGTTTTAAGACGCTCACTTTACATAGCCCAATTAAAGTACGATTTCAATTTGGTACTAGTACTTTGTATTTATCTGCCTGCCCTAGAGTTAAAACACATATTGGTACTTTGATAGAGGGAATCAATCTATTCTCTTCATCATTTTTCAATCTCTCCTTTTATAATAAAATCTATCCTTTTGCCAAAAATTTCATTACAAATCTTCGAAAGTTCGAAGTAAAGTAATGAAAATGGCAATATAATTTAAAAACCCAAATTTCCTTCCCATATTGCAGCTGGTTATACCTTGCGGGGGGGGGGAAAGATCTAACATTCTTCTATCCTATTCAAATAGCACTTAAAGAAAATAAACTTCAAAATGAATTTCTCCAAAACCAAAAAGATATGCACATTTTTTAATATCTCTTCGGGAAAAGTAATTCATAATCTTGCAAACAATTTCATTGCAAACAACCTTTCAAAGTTTAAAAAAATTAAGAAAATGTATTAGAATTTACAAAGCTAAAAATCACATTACATCAGTATGTGCCGGGAAAAGCAATTCAAAGTTATAAATTTCAAACACTTAACTCTCCTAGTGTTTGCCATGACGAGGTACCCTGTCCATAGCAAAACCGTTTGCTGATCATAATGGATGAAATATCTCGTTATTAGAAGAAAACTGACCAAATCTTAATCTAGTCATCATAAAAAATATCGGCAGTATCTTGATGCTGATGGACGAGATATCAAGTTTTGGAGGGTTAAGGAAAAAGTTTCAAAGTTAGTTTTTGCACAACCAAAAAAGTATAAGCATTTCTACCCGAGCAATAGACATTGAATTTAAAAAGCAAAAAAAAATCAAAAACCCATTCTCTTCTGTACCTTTGAATCTATTCCACAAACCGATTGAAAATTACATTGATTCCTCTCCCCAAGAGAATTAAAATCAGAAACCTCATTTCAAGCACTCTGATTGATCTCGATTATTAAGCGAGGCCTACCCATTTACACGCTGTCCCAGCCATAGCACGGGGAGTGCAAAGTTATTAATTCCTCTGGTGAGAACGTCTCCACTGGTGGAGTCTCTTCTGGAGAAAACGACGAGGGGCCCCCACTTCCTGTGGAGATTTCCCATATGGCGTGAGACCCCCTCCCCCGAGACACTCGTCGCTTTGTACCCTGAGAGGTATTGATTATTATTGGCAAATCATGCAGAAAAGATAGATACACTTTTCATTAGTTGGTAATTGCTAGTGAGCGTCCGGCCTGAGAATTGTATCCTGCACATGAGTCACTGCCGTGTATTTTAATCACTTAATTCATTGATTGATCATTATTAATTAATGTCTGGACTAAATATTGGCCTAAATAATGATTGGTTACAAAAATAGCAGCAAAAATACTATGCGCAGTAGGACTAATAACATGCGAAAAATCCTCTAGCTTTCTTCAAATCTTTTCTCACCAGTTTGATTTCAAACAAGCGAATCGAATCCAACCAAAGACCGTCGTGTACAAAGGGGGCTGGTTCACGTTAAATATGTAGTGGCATCAAATGTCCTCACGTTGGCGTGGTGTGGAAGTTTGGAGAGTGGGGTGCCAGCTCAGGTCATCTGACCGTGGTTCAAAATTACGAGGCATTATCCTTGAATCTTTCCTTTGGGAATAGGTCCTGCACCGTCGCCAATAGCCCGTTGTGTTGCTCCAGTGCGACGTTAATTAAATATCTAACCTAAAACAAGCGAAAGTGATCCTATCTGTGACATCTATTCTTGAGTTCAACATTAGAGAAGCTTTTTATCTATCTTTATAAGCTATCTAACACAGTAGTGAATGACGCTAATGCTTCCTCGTCGTTACACATAGCCTGTAAGGTAGATAGGTAGGTAGGTGGTTAATTAATGTCGCACTGGAGCAACATAACGGGCTATTGGTTGCCATCCGAGATTAATCCCGAAGGGAAAGATCCAAGGACAACACCTCGTAATTTTGAACCATGATGAGATGACGAGGTCAACATCTGAGCTGGCATCAAACTCTCCAAACTTCCACATCACGACAATGTGAAGACATTTGAGGCCACGATAGATTTAACGTGCAATAAACGCCTCGTACATGAAGGTCTTTTGATTGGAACGAGTTTCGAACTTCGTGGCCCTATGAATAAATAGGTTATAAAGTAGCAGGAAAACATAAGAACTTCGCAATATGACTAATATGTGAAAAAATCGTCTACAGCTTTCGTCAAGTTTTTCCTCGCCAGTTCGATTTCACACAAGCGAAAGTGATCCGAGATCCATTCTCAAGTTGAACTATAGAGAAACCGTATCTATTTTTACCTCATCTAACACATTAGTGAATGATGTTAGTGCTTCATCTTTATACATAGCGTGTAAAGGCTTAATTAAAAAATCAAGCTGTAGTAATACTATTCAATAAGGATGACAATATTTAACTCGCGTTTTCCTCTCGTCGTTTACTTCTGTCCTGATGATGGACGTTTTGCTTCACCAAAATAGCTATGCATGATTTTTCCATGTTTTTAATCTTTATTAGACTACCTCTAAAATCATCTCTACCAAATCGACTTGTCAGACTCTCTTGTCCTCTATGGGGCCTTTCTGACACCACAAGAATCCACCCCAATAGTTGCCCTGATCTTACCGACGTCGCAGTGAATAATACTGCTGATATAGCTTCATATTTAATTCCTGTTTGAGACTGCCTTCAGAGGCACATCGCCTTCGGATGTGTACGGGCTTCACGAATCCGAGGCACTCTAGTGATCTTTTCTTTCCTCATGGGGTTTACTGTCTTTAGTAAACACGGGGGTCGAGCTCCCGGAATACCCAAGCGATCTATTTCTGCCTTCATTCCACTACTTTTTCCCAAATCCCTCTTTATTTCCCTTTCACTACATTTACTTGAAGTTGTCTCTTGCGCCATGAAGCCTAAAAGCAACCAACCAACAAGACTATTGGGCAACCGGTCAGAAAGACATATAACGAAAAGATAGGTCTAGCCTAGGATAAAAACCTTGTCACGACGACACTATTTATGCGAAACAAAAAGCTTACAATTTCCTCAAAACATGGGAACCGAAATTAAAGCACATTATGGGACTTCGTTTAAGCGCAAAAGAACCTTTTAAATCTTGTAAAAGCCGGGTAATCCGCATTGATGTCCAAAAACAACATTCCAGTCTTGCCCGTGGGAAAATAAACTCTCGATTCCTAATCCGATTCCGATGAGGACCGCAAAATTACGACGACTGCGGCCCGTCCAACTATTTCCCCTTTCGAATCCATTCGCGAACAATCGCTCAAAAGTTAGAGGGAGGGGCTTTTCAAAAAACAGTAACGGGGAGACCGAGATCCCACCGGCCACACGAGCTTAGTTAGCGAGGAAAGGGGGCTGCCAGGGGGGCAGGCAAGGGTGCTTTGGGAAAAAAGGTGACGGCTTCTCTCATGGGGGGATCTCAGAGTTTTTGAAGAGGGGAGGTTGGACTAGATAAATTTTGGATGGTAAGTATGGGAGCTGGAGATGATTTATTCCTTGCGCTATGCAGGAAAGTCCCACTAGGAACTGCTGCATAGAATATTCAGAGGATCGCGTTTCTTCACCCTTCAAGTGGTTTTGACGAGATATCTCGTTCCAGATCGTGTCATTTTTGCTAAATTACGAGATATTTCGTCGAGACAAAACTGCCCTATTCTCCAGGGGCATGACGATCCAAGTAGGAAAAACAAATTTCCCCTTGCCTAGAACTGGTGACAGCTTGGAACATGTTTTTGCATAAGAGGGTTAAATACCTTTTGTAATCTGGAAAAGAAGTGTAAGTATATAAAATATTCAGACTTTACCGAATGAATTAGTTAAGAAAATTAATCGAGTATTTTACTTATAAGAGATCGTTCAACATTTGACATGTAATTGAATTAATCTATGAAGATACTAAGTGTTAAGAGAGCTATATCAACCAGATATATCGTTGAATATTTCCCCTGCGCATAACAAATTCCTCTAAAAAGGTGATCGTAGACTACATAAAATCACCTCGAACCCTGATAATTTGATAAAACTGTATAACATCGTGCATAAAAAATATTAACGCATAATTTTAAGCGTTTCGATCAAAAATTTAAAATTTCATTTGAATGCAATTTTCTTAAATCTGTCTGCTACTACATTATATCAACTACAATAAATTGTATAAATGTATGATAGTTTCGGTCAATATCTAGTCAATACAACATCCGTTTTTCATTTAAAAACACAATATGTTTTAATTCATAAGACGCGAATAGTGAATTTATTGATATTTCTGCCCTGAAAAAAGGATAACGGTTTTTAATTGAAAAGTAGTGTAAAGAAAAGCTTAGATAAAGCTTCGTAGGGCCCTTTCTGCATAGCATTCGTGGGCATGATCGTTGGTCTTTCAGTAGCGAGGTCAAGAAATAAATTGGCAAGTCAGAGGAGCTTCTGCTGTGATTAGGGAAGAAAAGTTCGTGCATCCGCACTCCCCTCTCTTCTTTTCTTCAATATTTCTTTTCTCTTTTGAAACAAAGCAGGGTTTCTTTAAGAAAAAATCGTTTGCTTTTTTATATTTTCGTCGGGTATCAAGATCATCTTTTGGGAAGGTGAGATATGGGAGATACTTTTCCACTCGTTCACACCAAGCTTGTTCGATAAGGCTTGTTTTTGAGAAAATGTTTAGAGTTCACATTACAACTACTGACACATTTTATGTCAGCCGTTATCGTGATAAGTACACGTGGCAATACTCTTTCTGTTCTCTTTTACTATGAATTAATATTTTATATTCGTTAGCATAGTTTTATTGGTATTCCATCTGTCTGTTAACACTTCGCGTACAGGCTGATATAGATAGAAATTCCGTTTGAAATATTCTTACTCTAGATATGTGGGTTTTTAGGTAATTTCTTGTCATTTTTTGGTAGTTCTGATTTTTGTCAAAATGGAAAAAAAAATCCCTTACGACACTGTAAGAATAAATTACTGGAAAACTGGATACAATTTATAAGAAATAGAACTACGTAAATTCGAGATACTTAAGATTTTTTTCTTTGTTACATTAGTAATATAGATCTCTCAATATATAAGTTCTAGTGAATTCAAAACTGAAAATGTTCCTTACGCTTCTTTGTGTGTAAGAATGAATTATTGTTCACCCTAACTGGAGGTAATTTTTAAGATATAAGTGAAAGTACTGCAATTACGTTTTCTTTTTGTTATGCTAGTAACACAGATTCTCTTTACTTTAACTGGAAGTGGTTTATGGGGAAATAGAACTAAGTTTAAAATACTGAGATTAAATTAACCCTCCTGGTGGTTTATATTCGCGTAGAAAACTGACCAGTAGTAGCCAGCCTCTGATACAAAAACCTGTCACCAGTTCTGGGGCCAAGGGACAAATTGTTTTCCCTACTTTTGGATCGTTATTCAACCTTGTAGTAAAAGGGCAGTTTTGTCTCGACGACGTATCTCGTCATTAGAAAAACTGACCAGTCGTCTATGAATAAAATAACTTGTTATTAGCAAAATTTACCGGATCTTGAACAAGATATCTCGTTGAAACCACTTGGAGGGTCAACGTTGGTCGCTGACTTAGGATATTTCCCATGAAAACAAAATTGTAGGAGAGAAACCACAATCTAATTGGAAGCAATTTATAAGACATAAGCTCAAAATATTAAGATTAAGATTTTTCCTTTGTTATGTTAGTTCCATAGAACCCTCAATATAAGTTCTAGTGAATTCAGATTTGTGGGAGAAAACCCACAATTTAACTGGAAGTAATTTATAAGTCATAGAACTAAGCTCAAAATAACAAAGGTTAAAATTTTTCCTTCGTTATGCTAAATTGTAAATACATAAATTTTACATCAGTCTTTGTTTAGTTTAGAGTTCTTTTGTCTTGTGTCTGGCGCAGCTTGGTCATATGAGGCCTTTGCGCCATAAAAACCCAATCAACCAACCAAACTTTGTTATTTTAGTAAACATAGAACCTTCAATATAAGTTCTAGTGAACACTGAACAAGTCCCTTATGCATCTGCGAGAATGAATTACTCTTCACTTACACAGGTGGCAATTTATGAAAAACGGAACAAAGCTCAAAATGCCTAAGATCAAATAAATGTCGGTTTGACTTAGGATATTTTCCATGAAAACAAAATTGTGGGAAAGAAACCGCTGTTTTCTAAATTATTTTCCCTGGCATCCCGTGAAGACGCTTTTAACACCGGTGCCGTCGCATCTTCCAAGGACCGGCGAGATGAAAAATGGCGTCAGCTTTGAAGTCGAAGGCGTCTTTTGTTTCCCACCCCCGCTGAGGGAACCGCGGGTGTTTTTGTTTATAGGTGTGGTCCGCATTCATCATCTAATTTCTCACCTTCTGACCCGGGTATGTTTTCCCCTGTTCAGAGAAGCCCATGTTGGAAATCCGAGGTTGCCCAATCTTGAAGTGGAAGATTCACCTTCAAGTCCAAATCTTTTCAGCTTCGTTGGACTGCTGTCTTTAAAAGGGTTGTAACGCCGTTTTTAAGGAGAAAAAAAATCTGTTCGTATATTGCAAAGCTTAAGGTTGGTTGGTTTTGGGGTTTGATGGCGCAAGGGCGATTTTTGGCCATGATGTGCCAGACACAAGATATACAACATCAAGTAATAGATAGACACACAAAATAATGAAAGTTTTATTGACATAGAAAAGAGAAATACACCCAGGGAGGAATCAAAGATTAAGAAACAATAACATTTTAGGCTGCTACTTTGCTGTAAAGAAACTTAATTGTAAGAAAATGATACAAAAGGTAGGTCGGGAGAAACTGAAACGATGAGTAAAAACAAAACTATAGCAAGAACAAGCTAACAATTAAAAAAGTCTGAACAGAAGTGGTGATATTGCCCTGGATGTCTTGAGACAGAAGAGTGATTGTGAAAACTTAAAGAGAGAGAAGGAGATCCTTAGTAGACTGTATGACTATGTCCAACACAGATGCAGGCCTTGCATAGTGTTTGTAGACGGAGAATGAGTTTGGAGGTGAGTTCCTGTGGTAGCAGAACTCGTATCACTGTCTGAGTATGTCGTCACTTCCAAAATTTGAATATGCTCCATTATGGAATTGATAGTTCATATATTAATGCATGTTTTAGACGGTCCTCGAGTTTGGATAAAGAAAGGCATTAAGACCTTCCAAAAAAAACGTGTTTCTATAACACTCCAACCTCTGAGTCTTCATATAGAATAATGTAACTGCAAGATGAATTCAAAGCAGCTTTCGTCTACATCAATCTGCTTTTGGTATGGCCACAAACGCTTTATTAAAGAGGCCAGTTTCTGCTATGGAAGCAGCTTTCTATCGCGATTGCATACATGAAAACTTCCTTCGCATTGAACTTACTAATTTTCTCAATTTAGCATTTCTGACAATTGACTGACCAATGAACTTTGACCACTAGGACACGTGTCAGGGTTTTATACTTGTCCTGATACCTTTACAAAAGCAATATCTAAGGTTTTCATTTTCCACCTTTTTGTACATCAACAAAAATGTGTTTTCTATAACATTTTCAGAGCCACGGTGGACCAGTTGAAAGAGCAACGGATCAGCAACCGGAGGGTTGCGAGTTCGAAACCCGGTCCAGCCAAAGACCGTCTTGTTCACTGGGGATGGCACACGTTAAATCTGTCGTGGCTCACGTTGGTGTGGTGCGGAAGGTTGATGAGTGGGATACCAGCTCAAATGTTGAACGCGTCATCTGATCGTGGTTCAAAATTACTTGGCGCCGTCCTTGGATCCTTCCCTTCGGGATTGATCCCTACCGTCGCCAATAGCTCTCTGTGTTGCTCTAGTGCGACGTTAATCAACTATCTACCTATAGCATTTTCCTTTCCAATTAGGTGGTTCAATGAGTTTTCTTATTGCGGTAGCAATCTGCGAGTTACAGGTTTCTCTCTTCTGTGTTTATAAATATTTCCTTTTAACCGTATGTGTGGTTAAAAACAACGAAGTGTTGTCCTCGGGTGTTTTCCTTCGATATGGCTCCTAGACCGACGCCAATAACCCGTTGTGCTGCTCCAGTGTGACGCAAATTCAACTACCTACCATCTGTGTGTATGTCAAGTACTTGACATTATCTTGTGTTTAGTACAACTTATGTGTCCCTTGATCATCGTAGGAAACTATCGAACCTTTCCAATTAGTATCGATTACCTCCATACAAGTTTTAGTCTCAAGCCTACAAATTTTTAGATTACTATTGCATAGTTTTCTCGCGGAAACCTAACACCCAACCCATATTAAAACCCTTGTCTAGTTGAATTCCGAAACTGCAAGCCTAATGCAGATATAAATAGTTTGGAATATTTAAAGGTAATTGTTTATTTATGTTACTAGACGTACTAATAACATAATGTTCCGTAAGACAAAGCTATAATTACGTTTAGTTTTGTAAAATATTTGCTTATTTTACCATATGAATACTACTTTTAATGATCTCGTGTTCTATGTACATTAAACCTTTCTCTATCTTATTTATCATATAAATGAGAAAATTCATTTCAAAAGCTACACTACAACTGCTAATTCGTAACAACTTATTGTTTCTCTGAGTTTCACAATTGGCTTGCGATTCATTCTTTCATGACATTCTTTTGAAAGAAACGGCAACAACCTCTGGCCATCAGCACCTTTGGAACTGTGGGATCATTTTTTGTATGCTTACCACAGGAGGTCCTTCTCCCTGTAGTTTGAAGTGCGTGTGCGACGGATAGCGGAAAGCAATTTATTATTGTGTTGCTCTGTGGGACACTGTTGCTGATACCGTGACAAATTATTTTGACTCGAATAAAAAACGCCATAATGTCTTTATCGAGGTGTTTTTTTTCCTGCCTCGTTGTGGGAGCTTAGGATCAAGACAAATTGATTTTCCCAATCGTAAACTTAAACGAAAGTGAAGTGAAAGTCGGCACCTTTCTATGTCACTTTGGTATGTCTACAGCCATACAATTCCAATGATGGATTGTTGAAAATTTCTTTAGGAAAACACTTTATTCGTCTCGTTTCATAGAAATTGATTTTTATGTATAGATTGTGTGAATTTGGTATAAACTATCTTAACGCAACAAATTTGTAGATTAGGAAGCAATTCAGCTTTCTTTATAAACTTGTTCATCTATTAACCATTCTACGATCTGTTTCATGAACTATGTGTGTGGGGTGTCTGAAATTATTTAATCATCATCTAATTAACAGCTTTATACATAAAAAAAGAAACCATTTTGCTATTTAATGACTATATATTTAAGGAAAGGATTGTATTTAGAATGGCTCTGTTAGTCATACCTCGATAATGCAAAACAGTATCCAAAGAAACAAAATCATCTCAAAGTCATTTTGTTTCTTTGATTACCACTTAGAGTACCTTCATACTGTTCCATACTCAGTCTAAAATTTAATTATAAGCCATTTTGTTTCATTGTAGCTCTCTCTCTCATCGTGACTCATTTCTATCATTCCTCCACTTTATATCTAGGATACTTGAAATTTCATGTAATAAATTGAAATACAACTTTGAAAGTGTCTCCAGAGTTTTAATGTTTAAACAAAATTAGTAAGATATTACTTAGGTGCTTTTTACTTTTATGAAAACTGTTTATACAAAAAAAAACATAAGTCCATTTCAAATTGTGATATAAATATATCTAAATCCATTAAATTACTTGAAATTAAATACTCGCTTATGTGGAAATAGATAATGTTTTCTATATTAATTGCATTTACATTGAGGGGGAATTTCAAATTATCTCTCTAAGTACTATTACTTTTTATTATACTTTTTGAAAATGCGTTTTAGTCATAAAAAAATAAAACCTGGTAACTGCTTAAGTACTAAAAGTTAAATTTGTTTATAATTAAGTTTAAGAAACTTTATAACACATAAGTAAAACAATCATGAGAAGACTTATTAGAGAACCACCCGCTTATTTTTAAATTCAATCTTATTCTAAATCAACTTGTTACATTTCCCAGCTTGATTTCATCGGAAAGATCATTCATATTAAAACACTGATATTAACTGTATCCCATGATATTGATTCATTAATATATTAATTATTTTGAGAAGACTATTTTTGTTTACGAAAGTTATTTTTGAAGCTTTTGTATTTTTCATTCGCATTATATTTTATTTATATTTCCTCAAGGAGTAATATGAATATTAGGTTACTTTAAAGGTTATATCAATATTAGGTTATTTTAAGGGCAATATGAATATTAGGTTACTTTAAAGGTAATATCAATATTTTTAAGCTGTTCTCGGACCAATAACTCCCTTTCTGCACCTATCCGAAGACTCCAGTGATGACTTCATAAAGCAAGCTGTCCATAAGAGGTAGTGACCAACGAACCAACACCTTACTCAATTACCCATATTAACACCCGAACCCTTCAAAACACCTGAAAAATGAACCACCGTCAACACCCAAAGAAAATATTAACAACTTAATTTTCACCCTATAACAAAAAATGGCCGCTAAATATCGCTACTGAGTAAGCAAAAGGTTAGTAAAACACATTTGGTGTGAAAATAAACAGCTACGGAAATGCTTTTTCGCGGAAAACTTCTTGAAGTATTGCAAACCCCGTAATAGGGGGTAATTTGGGGTAGGTATTGCATTCATCATCAATTTTACCCTGATCAGTGAGCGTTGACAGGTCGGCTACCCTATTTAGTTCTACTTAATACACCGAAATAGCCGGCCACCTCTATAATTTGTATAAAGTCGTTAGCACCCACTTGTGAGCTTTCGCCACCTTTTTCAGACATTATTGCATCTTTTCAGAAAATAGTAAATAGCAATTTTTTGATAGACTCTCAATGGTATTCTCCGACGGAAATTATAGTTATTTGGGATTCGGGATGTTTAGTGGTGTCTGTTGAAAGAGCTTTATTTTTTAAAAAACCTGGTTTGGGCACACAGAAGAAAAGTTTGTTAAGCAGATATTTATTGTTATACAGTCTTCCATTATATAAGTAAATAGTCTCTTAACACATTACGTTTGTTTTTGTGTGGGAGTTTTCATAGTGTATCGTTCGAAACTATTAGATTTCAAGGAATTATATTTGAACTGCCGTTAGAACGAGGTCGTTAAAAGACATCAATACCTGGTTTTATTTTTAGACCTTAGACTATAAAATTATCCAATCATATGTTCTGGGGCTGTTATCGGATAGTGAATACATTTGGACGTAACCGGAAAGTTTACAAACCTTGAGTTGACATATTCTCATCACTTTATTCATAAAAATGTATATAAGATATTCAAAAGGAAAAAGGGTCTGGTCTTGTATCTCAGAATATGGGGAATGATCCGTGCAAATCAAGCACTAACATTTTTTAAGTAACCTATACATACTTAAAAAAATTTAGTGCTTGATTTGCACGGATCATTCCCCGTACTCTGATAGACAAGACATAAAAATATCAATGAAAGGCACTCGATTTTAGACCACATTGATGACAAGAAATCTCAAATCCCACCCCAATTAAAAATTCACCACATTTCCAACTGATAACACTTCGTAACACTTCTCCCAACCACCAATACTAAAAGGCTGGACAGGAAATGTCTCAATGCCATTGTACTCCAATGAATCCCAGAGTTTTAACCCTTCTTGGTGGTTGTTTCGACGAGGTATTTCGTAATTAGCAAATGTTACCAGATCTTTATGGACGAGATACCTAGTCAATAGAAGAAAACTGACCAGATCTTTATGGACGAGATAGCTAGTCATTAGAAGAAAACTGACCAGATCTTTATGGACAAATTTATATTTATATCTTGATGACGAGATATCTCGTCGAAACCACTTGGATGGTTAATACGCGCTTATCTTTTCAAAACGCTGCGATAGTTCCAGTAAAAATAAACACGCATTCCATAATTCATGACTGACATTGGGTCAGAATTAATTTGGAGTTGCACTAGAATGAAAAGTTGGAATGCTTTTGTGACAATATTTTTTAATACTTCTGGTATTATACATCTAATGCTCCATCTTGTCAAATAGCAGATAGTGATATATCTGGAAGTTACTAGGAAGTTTACAAACCATTTACTAAATGTTACCTTCATCACTTTGAAAGCATATAAAAAGATGGGTCGTGTTCTAAAGGGGAGCGTGTTACATAATGAAATTGTATTAGTACGGATCATTACTCCAGCTCTAAGGGATATTTATAAATAAAACCGAATTGCTTTTCATCAAAAAGCTCATTATACAATAACGAAAGGTGCACCATTTTATACCACATGAATGACACGAAATCTCAAATCCCTCAATCGGAAATTCACCACATTTCCAATACTAACAATTCTCATAACTTAAAGACTGGACAGGAATTATCTCCACGATATTGTTCTCCAATGAATCCCAGCTTCTTAATACCTGTTTATCTTTTCAAAACGCTGCGATAATTCTTGTAAAAGCAACACCTATTCCATGATTCATGACTGACATCGAGTCAGAATTAATTTGGAGTTGCACGAGAATGAAATTTGGAGTGCTTTGGTGACAATATGTTTCAGTACTTCTGGTACTGTACATCTAATGCTACACCTCATCAAATAGCAGGACGTTAGCCAGGAAGCTTAAAAACCAAATGTTAAAATATTATCTTAGTCATTTTATTTATGAAAGAAATTGGTTGGTTGTGTGAAGAACACAAACCGTAGTTTTGACGTGAATACTCGGGCTTGATATTGGATTCTGGAATGAATGAAGCAAACATAGGAAGTTTGAATTATTTATTTATTGTGAATATTCACCACTTAATTTACAGTTTGAACGATAAAAGTGCAGTTTGATATTGATTGTTGTTATCCAATATTATTAGTAGCGTAGTTTGGTAGTTTCCGAATAACACCACTTATGCAATCCAAAGTTACACTGGCCCAAAGCTCGCCAACACCGTAGAATTTCGACATATATCGAACCCCCTCCCCGCGTTCAGTATCCCTGAGCACTCGGTCCTACGATCCTGTCAGATACGGACATCCTTTGTCTACACGACGCTTTATTTATCTTCTGGATGTTTCTTTTAGTTCTGAAATCATAAGACAAAACAGTTGTAACGCTTTTTTGTAACGCCATACTTTTCGTGCTTGCTCCCAGTACTGCTCCGATTTTAAAGACGCATTCATGTCAAAATGAATATAAAAAAAGATGGGTCATGTTGAAAAGGGAAAAGGAGGCTGTGTGAAAAGAATTGTACTGTCTGATTGGTACGGATCACTCCTGGTACTCTGATACAAAAGACTAACGTTACTTATTACACATCTCACAATAGCAAAAGGCGCACGATTTTAAACCGTATGAATGACAAGAAATCTTAAAATCCCACCCCAATCGGAAATCCTCCACATTTCCAACTGATAACCATCTCCGTAACACTTCTCCCTAAAAGGATGGACAGGAAGTATCGCCACGACTTCGCACTCCAATGAACCTCCCCGGCCTCTTAATACATGCTCATCTTTTCAAAACGCTGCGATAATTCCTGTAAAAGCAACACCCATTCCATGGTTCCTGACTACCATCGGGTCAGAATTAAATTGGAGTTGCACTAAAATGAAAAAGTTGTAGCGCTCTGGGCGACAATTTGATCCGACGTGTCTGCCACGTTGTGGTAATGGCGGAGTCCATTAAATCGGTCGGCATTCGTCTGGGATCCAGAGGGAATTGATGATTTGGACGTCAACGGCTGAACTTCGGGGCGGACGTGTGGCTCTGAAATCAACACGAGGATTGATTCGGGACTTGAACACGTGTTGAGGTCAGTTGGGATTCCTAGGGATGTCTTCCCCTCCCTTTGCGCGTATTAAATAATTTTGTGTTATGGACCTTTTTGTGATGAGAATTCATAAACGTGGAAATGGATATGTTAGGTGAACGTGCGGGATCTCTGTTCTGCTATATTCTTTTCTGTAAAACGTTATATTTTAATTTATTATGGAATAAATCATTGATTGAGGTCGTGAGAGGTGATGGTATAAACTACATAGGGGGTCATGAGAATTTTATGATGGCCATTTTGCTTTTTAATTAAAATTGATTTCTTATAAATGACCCCCGATTTTTAAGTTTGTAAAACTAAGAATAAATTTTTTCGATTTATGTTTGAGGTTTTTCTGTGTTTATAAATGGTTATTTTAGGTTTTTTTCTAGGTTTTTGAATGATTATTTTAAGTTTTTAAATAGTTATTTTAGGTTTTTATGAGTTCTAAAAAATGGCACTTTAGATCGTAATATCATAAGATCAACGTACCTTTTTCATAATTAAGTGACATTTTTTAAGCCACGTACTCGGTTTTTGTCAATAATATTGTAAAATTTGTAATTTCTCACAGAGATCTGGTGGGATCACAACCAATCGTACGATTTTAATTTGATAATTAACTGAGAATAACTGAACGTACTTAAAACCAGGTCCAGAATTTTGATAACAGTTAGGGTTTGGTATTTTTCTCGAAATGAAGCAAGATTGGTCAAATATTAGTATTGACGTTGTTGACCGAATAAAAATGTGGATTCGACATATGAAACAGAAGACAGATTGGAATTCTCTATTAGACTGCGTGTGTCAACAAATCATCTCTAAGTCTAGCCCTGTTCTTGTGATTGCCGAAAAATGATCACTCAAGTCTATAATGTTTAGGTTACTCCTACCCTTTAACGTTTAGGTAAAACTACCCAGATCTGATTTAGCTCTCGTATAGCAAAAAATGATGGTAGTGCGACAAACCAAATTAAACTTTATTGAAACGAAATTAATTTTTGCATATTTGTGTTTAATAAAATATATTGATAAATTTTCATTGGTAAGTCCGTGCATATCTTCAGACAGAATTCGTTTCAGTCCTGAAAAAGCACATTCAACGGAACATGATGTCAGTGGGTCAAATTTTATTTGAGAAATTTCGATGACTGTCCACCGTAGATCGTTTTCCACGTTTCCACGAAGAACTCGGGAAGCACATACTCAATTATTTCGAAGTCATGATTTCTTGCGAATATTATTAATTTTGCTGATATCACCACACACACATTCACTTATCTACATGCCTCATAAATGCTTCAACAGCAACAGAAAGATGAAAATTGAAGTTCTAAAAAAAGCAAGATTCGTTGGTTTGTGGTTGATTTGAGTCTTGTGGCGCAAGGTCCATCGATGGACAAGCTGTGCCAAACACAAGCAGAAATAAAACTCAATAAAATTATATTTGAAATTATCAGACTAACAATCAGAACAACAGTAAAAGGTAGATTAAAATGTAGTTAAATACATGATGACAAAGTAAATTGAAACTTTAATCAAAAGGAATGTAGGGTAATGACGTCGCTTTGGAGAAACATAACGGGCTATTGGTGACGGTCCGGGATCAATCCTGAGGAGAAAGGTTCGATCAAACGAATGAAAAAAGAGTAAATATATTTAATATAATGTCATCGACATAAAAAAAGTAAAACATATGCTTAACGCACTGATGAAAATGACTTAAAATTTGATTCAGCTATGCAATTTAAAAGGAATGAAACGGTGTAGGTAGGTAGTTGAATTTATGTCGCACTTGAACAACACAACGAGCTACTGGTGACGGTCTGCGATCAATCCCGAAGGGAAGGATCCAACGACAACACCTCGTAATTTTGAGCCACGGTCAGGCGACGAAAAAAGGCGTAGAGTAAATAAAGATGGATGAAATATATGAAAACAAGTGACTTGTCCTTGATAAAACAAATTAACCCTTAGATTACGAGTAGTACAACAGTTGTACCGTATTCAGGTAGTGGAATAAAAGCGCCGTAGTGTAAAGTTTAAGACAAAAAAAAATACTGTCGTAAGGTACATCAAAAAGTCTAGTCACTCAATAAAGGATATAAAACATTTGTGAAACCTTTGAAAACTCTAAGGTCAAGAGCTTCATTTGGCATGAAAATTCTTTTCTATCTTTGAGCCTCCTCCGAAATAAAATGCTGGTTAAGCTTCTCGCTTGTGTTACAGTCACCGGGAGCGTGAAGTCAGGGAACCCTCCTCCAAAATAATCTTTCCTACCGCTGTCACCACTCAGAACAAGAAGAACGCCCCCTGTCTGGACAACCCACAAACGTGACCCCCTCTTTTGACCTTGTTTATAAGTCCGTTTCTTTTGCAGTTACTTATATTTGTTGCTCTAAGACCCTCTTTGAGGACGAGTTGGAGCCGAATCCTCACTTCCGCGTTGTTGGGGACGCCCAGTAAATTAATGAATGATGAGGAAGTTTTAACTATCTATGCAATAATTAATTACTTTGAAAAGTAATTTTGGACCGTATTCAACATTGAGTTGGAAATTGTTTTCCCGCGTAGAAAACTAGAAATTAGCTAATGGACTTATTTGCAGGTAAACTGAAAAGTGTAAAAAATCTCTCCGATATGATTACATTTTTTCATGTACTTATAACGTCACAAAGCGTCTGGCCCAAATAGAATTACTCTAAACTCTATGGTACCAAGCAATACTTATAAGAGTCTTTTTCTGTCAAGCTATATGTAGGTGGTAGTTGTGTTCGCATGGTGGAACATGCTTCCTGTACTTTTTCCGAACGCTCCGTAATGTCACTTGGCTTGTTTTCCATACACGATTTTGCAACAGAAATTCCAAAAGAATGTATTCCGAATCGCTGCGAGATAATTAATTGGCAAACTCCAGTTAGATTAAATTCCAAATTTACCAAATTAGCGATAAACTAAATTTTCAGGTATCATGGAAGAGCATTTGGGTTATAGGAAGTAATATCACCGTCTTCCGACTGGTTTTTTTGCTTACAATGAAAACACCTCTCATAATGCATAATTCCAAGCGAATGATTGGAAAAGAATGTTGTAAGTAACAAGTTGTTTATCTAAATTCAAAGATAGTATTATTAGTTTTAGCAAAATATAAAATTATATTACTTTAAAATATATTGTGCTTTTTATGATTTGCGAAATCTGTGATTTATTTAAATTATTTGCAAATCGCATGTAATGTTTTATAGCATATAAATACATAGATACATATAAATTGGTATCAACCAGAATCTGACTCAAAGGAATGGAATATCATTAAGCTAGTGTCTTCGAAACATGAATATCCTGGTTACTGTTTCAAATGTTATTTTATATAGTCACTGAGAGCGGAACTACTAAGAGTACAACAATTGTATAAACATTTTCTTAAGGTTATATATTCGTTCTGTGTGAATTACGATTATTGGTTTACATTTATAAAGAGAATATATTGAGATTTATAGATAACCACCAGGAGAGCCTCCGAGCCTGTCCCTTAAAGGGACATCAGTTTGACGGGCACTCCTGGGTACTTCATTAAAAGCAAAAAAAAATTTACAGAGTGGGGATATTGAAAAAAACACCAATGTGATATTGCAACCCCTTTCGCACCTAACCGCCGAGGCATATCAAGCACTCAAGATGCAACACCTCGACTACGTGAAATATGGAACAGATTTCAAACTGCGAGCATTTTCATACTTTGAAATGTATTTTGTAAGTAATATAACTTTCATGTTGTAGAATACACTCTCTGTGAAAAATGAGAATTTTTGATGAATTTAAAATTAACTTATCAATATTTTGCATCCAAACTCGGAAGCTTCTCTTGTTGACTATCCAGCAGTTTCATGAAACTGCTGGACAGTCAACAACAGGAGATTGTAATATAGATTCTACTTATGTTATAGAATTTAATGTTTTAGTGTTACTATTACATAATTATTGTTTGCATATGTAACAATTTAAGCTGCTCTTGTAAAAAGAAAATAATAAGATGAATGATTATATGATTGATGATATGACATGGTGCTGGTTAAAATCGGACAGGTAAGTTTACAACTAATATCGGTATATTCAACATTAGGGAGAAAACCTGTCATCATAGTTTCTGGAAGCAAAGCTGGTTTAATCTAGCATTGAGATGAATAAAAGATTTTTGGTTTGAGGAGGAATTCCTTTTTTGTCAAGTTTTCAGAATTAAAAGAAGTATTCCTAATCCTTTCCCATGTGAAAAATTTGATGTAATTAAAAATGAGTGTATGAATATGAAATTCATTTATTTTTATGACGAAGTAAATATGAATTTTTGTTGTTAAATGAGATAATTTGTGTGTGTTTATGATGAAGGTTCATTAGGTGTTTCATATTACATATCGTTTTTTGTTTAATTTACATTTTTTTCTTTTTAGAAAAATTGAAATTTTTCAATGTTTTATTAATTATTTATTCACATATGAATCTTAATCTGTCGTGATTTCAAATTTGATTCAATAAAAAACCCTCCCTTTGGCAAGTTTTTAAAATTATGTGTTCCATGTTACACACCTTTTTACCTTATATTATTGCCATTCCAGTATACCTCTTGTTATTTGTCTTTATACTTCAACTTTTTTCTCTTATATGGTTATATAAAACCAAAAGTTTTGCAAATCTCTTACTACGTACAACTATTTGTTTTCTGTTTTCCAACTTTTATTTAGTGTAAGCCTCACCAACGTTCAGTACACAACTAACTAAAGCTGTATTAGTCAACAAGAGTTATTTAATTTTTCTTATCGTAAAATTGACACAGATTTAATTTGGAATGCACCTCTATTTATACGTCTTTCGATGCATAAAATATCGTCACTTTTTCCTCTTCAACGACTTAAAAAGGCAGCTTCTGCACCCCCTAAAGGTCACAGGAATCAAACTTCGTGATTTAATTTTACTAATTGGCTTCTGAACCATCACCATACCTGCAAAATTCATTGGCCAGGACTTCAAATATGAATAAATATGAGAAGCAAATTTCAAACCATCAGAACTGATCTCAGACCCCCTCGTAGACTTACACGCCGACCCCCCACTATCAACACCCACCATCGTAAATGTCTGTCTGTCCCATCTCCCCATGGCCGAATGAGTTTTTCGCTCGATCAGCCCTTTCCAAAGTGCTCGGACCGATTCGATGAGATCAAGCAGAAGAGAACGATAGCCGAAAAGGCATCTCACCACTCAAGCGATGCAACCTGTTGCACTTGCTGTTACCCAATACACGACTGAAATCTTGTATTACCTTTCACTAAATCATTTAGTTTTACTTTCAGTTTTAAAGGGCCCTGGCAGAGACCAAGTGGGTTCGTTGAAGGTGATAAGATCAGAAGACGAAGATTGTGTGATCCGTGGGAGAGATAAAATTGCTTTTGGGCGTTTGGGTGATTAGGAGAAGTTTGAGGAATGAAGGAATAGAAATATTTTAGCAAATTGGTTTTTGGAAGTAGAATATGCTTGCCTATATTCTCATTGGAAATGTATTTGGATAAAACTTTTCCGTAATGTTAACCATTTTTTATTAATATAGAAATTTTTATAAGAGTTTGAGATCCACATATTACATAAGAAATTATATCAAGAATTTTTAGGCGTTTGAACATTAAGCTGCTTTAAACCTTGCAACATTTTACTTCCTTTGAGAAAACACTATGAAGTTCATACTTGATGCAACTTGTTGGTCTTGCTGTTACTCAATACACGACTGAAGTCTTGTATTACCTTTCACAAAATCACTTAGTTTTACTTTCAGTTTTAAAGAGCCCTGGACTGATGGAGACACAGTGGGTTCGTTTAAGGTGATAAGATCAAAAGACGAAGATTGTGTGATCCGTGGGTGAGATAAAATTGTTTTTCGGGCGCTTGGGTGATTAAAAGTTTGGGGAATGGAGAAATATAAAAATTTTATCAAATTAGTGTTTTTGTGAAGTACAATATGTTACTTATATCTCATTCGAAATGCATTTGGATAAAACTTTACCTTGTAATATTAAACATTTATATTTTATATATGTGGATTCTTTTATTAGAATTTGAGATCACATATTACGTGAGAAATTAAGAAATTATATCAAGAGAATTCTCAGGTCTTTTTAACTTTTAGCTGATTTAAATCTAGTACAGCATTTGACTTCAGTTAAAGAAAATACATCTTATAAAGTTCATAATTTCTTGATGCAGCCTACTGCACTTGCCGTTATCCGCTGCATGACTGAAATCTTGTATATTACCTTTCACTAAATCACTTAGGTTTACTTTCAGTTTAAAAGTACATGGCGAAGATCCAGTGGGATCGTTTAAGGTGATAAGATCAGAAAATGAAGATTGTGTGACAATAATGTGCTGTTGTAGTGATAGCTGAAGGATTCTTTTTTCGAAGAAATCAGTATTGTAAAAAAGATGGAGAAGTAGCCTTGCTCGCTTGTTTGTAAGAATAGTTTATATTGTATTTATGGGCCAGATTGAATCAAGTATTTCTTAGAAGGAAACGACTAAATAATTTGATCCAGAGATAATCTCTCAACAGAATGTGATTGCTTAGATTTCCACTGCAAATGTATTTGGTAAACATTTACCTTGTAAAACATGTGTAATACACTTTGTAAGCGTTCAGTAATGCATTTTGTATACGTTCTGTAATACATTTTGTATACGTTCTGTAATACATTTTTTATACATTCTGTAATACATTTTATATACGCTCTGCAATATGTTTTGTATGTGTTCTGTAATGCATTTTGTATGCGTTCGGTAATAAATTTCGAAGTTTTCGATTAAATATGGAAATTTTTCATTAGAATTCGAGTTTATATACATTATGTAAGAAATAAAATCAAGAATTTTTAGATGTTTTGAACTTTTAGCTGCTTTATCTAATTACACAGCACTTTATTTTCTTTAAGAAAATAGATCTATTAAATTGTAGTATAGTACATAATTTTAGATCGCATTTGAATTGAATTATATGACAATTTTAAATTGCAAAACGGTTATTTTAGTTATTAGTTTTAAAATAACTAATGTGACCAGTGCATATTATCTGCGCTGAAGAGTCCGTTCCTTGTATCTACTAATGTCATAAATTACCACATTTCATCTTTCTTATAGCAGTTAGTTTTGAATTTTATTGAACAATGGAAATCAATCCTTTCTTACTTTATTTATCATTTTGTTTTTATTACAATTATGCTTCTGAATTTCCACTTTAATTATTGCACATTTCAAGACTATTCACAGTTTCAAGTATTTAAGTGTAAGTTTAATATTTTGTTGCTTCATAACGCAAACCAACCCATATTTCAAAGAAGCAGCAACTGACAATGAATCTCTTAAGGGTTGATTTCATTTGTTTATAAACGTTTTTTGCAGTGTGCCACTATACAAATAATGCCCATATCTGTGCCACGTATCTAGAGAAATATATAGATATATTTCAATAATTTAGGCAATAATAATTGAGTGTTAAATTCTCTGGGTATATTATTCTTATTCTAATACAATGTGTTGAACTGGGGAATTTTCACAATAGCACAGAAACAATTGAAGGGGTTAGAATAAAAGTGGAGTGAATCATATACAATATATTTCAGAAATTAGTGTTTTATAACAATAAACTAGAAAAGTTTTAAATGTAAATTTCTCCGTAATACGGCTTTCAAGCAATTTAGAATCCAATCTACATTTTGGAGGAGTTTCTCTGCGGCTCTTCATCTGACCATGGTTCAAAATTACGAGGTGTTGTCCTCGGATTTTTCCCTTTGGGATTGATCCCGGACCGTCATCAATAGCCCGTTGTGTTGCTCCAGTGTGACGTTAATTAAAAATACCATACCTGTGCGGCTGGCGGCTAACCAGAAATATTTCAAGGAGCGAAATTTCCGGGGGTCCGACGAAATGTCTTAATATTTCAGGACTACCACTTGGCACGCGGGAACCTTTCCAGGCAGTATTCGAACAAAGTTTTCCAAACTGTGTTCGGGCCTGCCGCTAGAAAGATTAGAAAGCATTATTTTTTTCATTATGTTCATAGTGAATTAAAAACTAGCAAAATATTCACTGTGGAGTATTTTTATGTGTACGAGTATTAATCATGAACATTCTCTAAAATGGGTTTTTAAATCTTCTCAGTTACTTTCTATCTGGTTGAAGCAAAAATTCGTCCCGTTTTTGGGGCTAGATGGCATTGCATCGCAAAACCGAAGTGTTTACTTCACAAGTATAAAGTTTTGATGTTTGAAAGAAGGAACTTCAGCGAGTATTTGGGGAAAAATTGTGTTATTTGGCTGTGTTTTTTTAAATTTTGTTAAGCATTAAAAATGGCAGAAAATAAGGAGCATTTTCGATATGTTATGCTTTTTTATTTCGTAAAGGCAAGAATGTTTTGCAGATGCAAGGGAAGATATGTGTTGTGTATGGTGAGGGTGCCATTGAACAATTCCACGTGTCATGAGTGGTTCAGAAAGTTTCGTTATCTGGATCACTTTAGCCGGAAACCTCAGAACTTCTATATGAGCGCGGGTTTATGCAGCTAGCGGATAAAAGGAGAAAGGTCATCGAACAGAACGGCACATTCTATGTTGTGATTAAAGGTGAATTTTTAATTGTAAATAAAATTTTTCTTTTTAATTTTTGTCAAAAAAAACCGGTGCGAACTTTTGCATCAACCCAATACATAGCATATAATTTGTACTATCTCGAACTTGTAGCGTCTACTATTTTCGAATAGTAACCTAGAATTTTAAACTCTAGTATCAACATTTTTTCTCAAGTAAGGGTGTGAACCTGAATCGGAGAATCAACAGTTTCAGAACTCCACAACGTTCAGCCAAGCAAGTCAACATTGCCGACAATGATAAGTGTTGTTCAACACCCATCGGTAGCATCACTTTTCCTGACAACCACAAGTATATAAAAAAACCAGAATAACATTTAAAAAGGCAACTTTTAGGGAAAGTAGAACTTTCAAGTGGTACTTTCATAAAAATGACCTATATCATTCGGAACCCAACAAATAATAAAGTAGCCGCTTCCACTTTCATTTTTGAGCCCATCCATGCAAAATGCCAAGCAAGTATCAAAACATCGGGCTCAAGAATGTCTGCTGTTCAAACACATCTCCAGCTAATAACTGGGTAGAAGGTAACGACTGGTGTTACATATTCACACATTGACACCCCAACAATCACCGCTTGAAGCAGAGACAGGCCTCTGAAGCTTACCTATCGGATCACACGTCATTGGGCTGACAACTTCAAATGCAGGTCAATCCCTACGCACTTAGCGATATAAACAGCTATTTCGTGTGCTTGTGGGGGCGTGGTGGTAATCTTGACGCCTGATAGGACAGGTGTCTGCGGCAGAACAGTCTTTCCCTCATTACTTATTTATTTGTTTATTTATTTACTTATTTTTCGGATTGGCGTTTCTGCGTTTCCGACGAGATGTCCGAGTCGGCGGCAATGACAGACGAGCAATGGGTATTTCTGGACGTAAACTTGACCTGGTTTTCACCAAGAGAGCGGAAATTAAGTAACAGGAGGCGGGGGATTAAAGTGGGTATCTGGATACTTAGGCGAAAACTGTTGAGGTGTTTTGGGCTGATGAGAGTGGAAAACGTAATGGAAATGCTGCTGAGTTACGGAGGGGGGGGGGAGGGTTCCACAGCGAGAAATAATTAGGTTTTGTTTTTATTTAATGAAATGTATTATTGCGAAAATGAAGGTCGGGAAATCGGCGGGGATTCGTTATAGAAAATAAAAAGATTCGGGATATTTATTCTAATACGAAATACATTGCTTTCATAGCGCATGATTCGTTGATTCGTTATGATAGTTAATTTTAAATTAGCTAATTGTCTTAAACGTTTAACTAAACCTTCACATACTTAACACTATTTTATAATATCAGTATCCAAAATCTAAAATAAAGAGATATATGACAGATTCTTTCAAAGAAATGATTTACTACAAATTAAGGTTAGATAAAATTTTTTATTCTTTAGGTTATTAGTATTTATTTTCCTTAATTAATATTTTGAGTGCTAATATATTTTAAAGAGTGCTGCAATAATCAATATGGTCATAAATTAAACGACCTTCATAAAATGATAGTTGCATTTCAATTTATTCATAAGAAAAGAGTGCATTTATATATTTTCAGGAATTAAATATTGTTTTTCAAATTCTGTTCAAAACTCTTGTACTATGCTTTCTTTTAAAAAATAAGATTTTTCTCATGAAATACATTGTTTTTTGATTAAAGAACTATTAGTTTACATTTTAACCATCTTCAAATTTTTGAGTAATAATACAGTAAATACCGTTCCTTCGTTAAGAGGTAAGGCTTACCCGATGAAATAATGTTAACAGCATGTTTAGGCAGGACATTATATTGAAAAAGGAGAAACAATAGTCCCTCGTATAGAGAATCAATATGGGTCGCATACTCAGTTATATTGCTACTTTTTACTTGTCCTCGATGAATCTTCGATTTCGGGACAGCCCAGTAAAGCTAAATGCTTCTTTATATTAGCAGCTTAGATACCTTTCACTCAGTAATTCCAAAAAAGTTAGTAAAACATATTTGGGTGTTTAGAAAATGTGGATAAGAATTTTCTTTCAAAAATATTCTATGGTTCGTTGGATTTTATGGTAGAAGGGCCATATTTGGCCAAACTGCGCCAAACACAAGACAGTTTCAATTAATGGACACACTCAAAAGAAAAGTTTTATTGGCATAGAAAAAGAAAAACACCCACGGTAAGTTACACAAAATATTCTACTAAGTTTTATCATCGATTTTTTTGTTTAACTTAGTTTTTCATAATTTTAAATAAAAAATGTGATGAAAAATGATTCGTGCTTTATACTTCTTATATTCTCAAATTATTGCGCATTTGTCTTTTTTTAAAAGAAGCGCGATGTGGCGACTTATGGAAGAGTAACTGTATCTTCACATTCCAGTTTACATTGTTTTTAAGCAACCAGAATTGCAGTACTACATCTGTATTTTAAATATTGATTCATATTTATCAGGTAATTTGAACTACTTGTCGATGGCTCAGGTTCGAATAACGTAATTTACCTGGGGTGTATTTCTCTCTTCTGTGTGTGTCCATTACTTGAAGTTGTTTGTGGTGGCAATATGGTCAAATATGGTTCTTGCGCCATAAAAACCCAACCCAGCCTACCAGTAATTTGTGAACCTGATGGCTCATCTTGGAGTCGACAACTGCCCTGTATTGACCAGCTTCTGGTGCAAAAACCTCTTCCAAACTGTCACCAGTTCTGGGCAAGAAACAATTTTCTTTTACTACTTCGATTTTCATTTCCCCTTGGAGTAATAAGGCAGTTCTGTCTAGATGAGGTATCTCGTCATTAGCAAAACTGACAAGATCTAGATGAACGATATATCTCGTCCTTAGCAAAATTGATCAGATCTTGAAAGAGATATCTCTTCGAAATACTTAGAGGGTTGAAAATACACCATAAAAGTAATTACGAGAATGCCCAAAGTTTCCCTAAGCTAAACAAATGCATCTTTCCCTTCCTGAAATTACGAATCTTACAAAAATCTCACCACAAATTCTATTTTTTCCTAGAAAAAGACATCCAACGTCAAAACCCTCGGCATGCCTGGATGCATCTCAATTATATTTCCAATTCCTCAATTTTATATCTCGTCCTTAGCAAAATTTGCCAGATCTTGAACGAGATATCTCGTCGAAATACTTGGAGGGTTGAAAATGCACCATAAAAGTAATTACAAGAATACCCAAAGTTCTCCTAAGCTAAACAAATGCATCTTTCCCTACCTGAAATTACGAATCTTACAAAAATCTCACCACAAATTCTATTTTTTCCTAGAAAAAGACATCCAACATCAAAACCCTCGGCATGCCTGGATGCATCTCAATTATATTTCCTTCATTGAATGAACTATCACCAGCCTGAAAAAATGTCCCCTGTGTCAATGAAGACCCCAGCTTTTCGAATCGGAGCAATAGTATTCTGATATCCCTGTGGGGGTGAAAATGGCGAAACCACAACAAACAGAAACTCGGGGGAGGGGCAGAAATCGGCATCCTCTGTTGCGGAGTGTGTCTGGAGGATTAGACCACACCTGATATTTTCCCCATTCTTCTCCAACGATGACGTGGGATGTGGCCGTTTGATGGATTACTTCCCCGATTCCTAACAGAGAAAAGGTCAAGTGTGCGAGTGTGCTGTAATTTCAGAGCTTCATTCGCTGCGAATTGAGGTGAAATACCTTGAATTAAGAATACCAACGTCGTAATTTGGAGAATGAGAGCTTTCTGCATGGACCTGTTGGATTCTTTGGTTTCGAATTCATGCCACACACATAGCAAAATGAGTGTACTGACTTGTATACTTCTAAAAGAGCAGTCTGTCGATTCTTAAATGTCTGTAATCGTTTATCGTTTTGAAATTGCCCGCGTCTACTGACGTCTTATAAATGTTTTTCGTTTGTCAACCTGTTTATTTGCGAACAAACTTTGGGTATGCCTTTGAGAAGTGCTCGCTATGTTCAGTAATTTTACGACTTTCGGCATTTTATGTTTAACCTCTCTGGTGGCTGCCTCGACGAGGTATCTCGTCATTAGCAAAACTGCCCAGATCTTGATGGACGAGATATCTCGTCATTAGAAGAGCGCTGCCCAGATGTTGATCTCGTCATCATAAAAAAAATTGGCAATTCCTTGACGACAAGATATCTCGTCATCAGCAGAATTAATCAGATCTTGATGGACGAGATATCTCGTTGAAATCACTTGGTTATTTAATTAAAAGGTGTCAAAATCCTAGAATTACTTTCCATGTTTTCAGAAATCGATACAACGAAAAGTCGGATTTCATAAATACCTTAAAAAATGAGCGAATTCCTTGGGATAGTATAACCAGAATTTGTTAGAATTAAATAGAAAGAATTTAATATGCTTTTCCAACGGCTTAGTCTTTATATTCTTTTCAACTTTAACTCTCCAAGTGGTTTTAACGAGATATCTCGTCCAACAAGATCTGACTTTTTGTTAATGAAGAGGTATATCGTCGAGATAAAACTCCACTATTACTCCAAGCGAATGAAGATTCAAGTGGGAAAAACAGTGTCCCTTTGTCCAGAACTGGTGACAGTTAGGAATAGGTTTTTGCATAAGAGGTTGGTCATTGCAATGAAAATAAACCATCAGGAGGGTTAAGGCCTATTTCATTTTGAACCTCACTTTTCATGCGTTGACATCTTTACTCCTATGAGGTGTTCAGTAATAAAAAATCAAGAAAAAAGGAACAATTTGTTTTTCTTACTTGGATCTCAATACCTCCTTGAAGTGATAGGGCAGTTTTGTCTCGACGAGATATCACATCCATAGCAAAATTGGCCAGATCTTGATGTATAACATACCTTGTTTAAACCACTTGGGAGGTTCAATATCGCCCCTGACCATTTCTGTAGTCTCTGCGATCTTTAGGAGGAAATGGACATTGATCGCCTACTTCGTTATCCTGAGCCCCTTAACGCTCCAAATTGTTTCGACGAGATATCTCATCCATGAACATCTGACCAATTTTGCTATTGAGGAGATTCCTCCTCATCAAGATACTGTCATTTTTTATGATGAAGTGATCAAGATCTAGTCAGTTTTCTTCTAATGACGAGATACCTCTTCCATCGAGATCTCCTAATGGTTTTGCAATGACGAGATACTTCGTCAGGACAAGAAGTTAAGAACTCTTTTTGATTGCTACTGGATGTCGGGGATCATTTAAGAGGCTCCTAGACTTTTGCTATAGCTGTTCTTGTCTTAATCTTTGTGTTCATATATTTTCTCGTAACTGTTTTGGCCCAGTACTTTTTGCAACCGTCCGACTGTAAATAAAAAAATATTCGTTTATTGTCATTGGCCAATATGCAAGTAAAGTGGAATTCTGTGCCACATACGGATGTACAATAAAAAGAAATAGATATTTGATACAATTCAAACGCATTTTTCAGTTATAAGTTGAGATTTTCACATGGTAAATGGAGTCATGGAAAAAAGTTTGGGGTAAAGGTGTGTTGTAATCGACGTTGGCCGTTTGTGGCCAAGTGAAAATCTACCTCCAGTTCCAAAAGGTTGCCCCACCGAAAGCTATAAAACAAGAAGGAGGGCTACCAGAATTGGCTCTAAATAGATTTCACAGAAACGGACAATGCTTCTTTACCAAAGTTTGAAACAGGCAGTTCTAAACAACGCTATAGGCACTCATTAAATCACATCAAACTAAAAAGCTCATCTTTAAACAAGGAATCCCATCTTCCACAGAGCTTCCCACAGAGCCGGTTTCCGTTTGGGCTATTTACCTACTGGTTGCGCTCCCTACCAAAACAGTGCGCCTCCTCCCTGGAATGAGCGTAAATAAACCGAGAAGAAAGGAGTTCATTCATGGATATGACATAAATTCCAGGTGAATTAAGATTTCCCACGAAGAGATTTGTTTGCTCGATGAATGAGAAGTGGCATCCTGGATCATTCCTGCCGAGACTCAGTTTAGGATTTTTGTACTATCGCCTGTGCCATAAGTGATGGTTATTTATTTTATGCATATTGGGTTTTTAAAGTAACGTTTATCTTCAGAGAATTGCTTTTATTTGTTCTTTCATACTCTCGTTGGCGATTGATGCGCTTTCGTATTTATCTATCGCCAACAGTGATGTGGTTGAACAGTAAATATCAGATTCAAAAAAATATATTTTGATTCGGGAAAATATACTACAATTTCTGTTCTTTAGTGTCAAACTATGTAATAATGCATGTCAACATATATATATATATATGAAAAATCTGATAATAAATAGCAGGTAGACAGATTTCATGTGAACAAATATTAAACAAAGAATTTTTTGTCGAAACACGTTATCTGTGATGAGAGTTGAAAAAAGTGATATCTTCATTTCATAAACGCAATTTTCGTTCATCAGAGAATATTGAAATAATAGACAGCTTTTTGAAATTCTTAAAACAAATCTAATAAAATATTCAGTGTGGCCCAGTGTAATACAGGGCTAAAGTTTGTTGATTGGATTTTATGTCGGAAGGGTCATATTTGGCCAACCCGGGCCAAAAACGATTGAATACGTCAAGTAATGAACATACACACAAAAAAGTTTTACTGACACCAAAGAGAAATGCATAGGAATTGAACCTGCGCAACCATACAAATACAGGGCTCACAAAATTTTGTAATGAGACATTGTTACAATATGAATGTGAACTAGTACACATACAAAACTCTTGTAATTGGCCTCATCAACAACAGTTTCTAACGAGCATTACACAAAACTATCGGTAAAATTTCAATATATTTATGTATACTCATAAACAAGTATACTGCTTAAGCTGATATAGTGGTCATAGCGCTTGTCTGACACCCAATAGGTCGCGGATTCAAGTCTACATTCCAATTCAGTTTTTTAGCGCATGTACGCTAGTGATTGTCATTGTTAAGAGTAGCGACGGCTCTCGATTCTTCACATGTATAACTAGTGGGGAATGCATTTAACTCCTGAATTGTGTAAATTAAAAGTGTTTTAAAATGAACGAATGCAACAAAATCAATTTTATTTCACTAAATAAAAATAATTATGACTACTGTTTCCAAATAGAAAGTCGTGGTACCCCAGTTGGAAGAGTAACGGTTTGTTGGTTTTGGGGTTTTATGGCGCAAGGGCCATACTTGGCCATGCGCCAGACACAAGATATGCAATATCAAGTAATAGACATACACACAATGAAAGTTTTACTGACACAGAAGAGAGAAATATACCCAGGGAGGAATGCACCAGACAGGAATCAAAGCTGCGCCGCCTACAACTCGAAGGTTGCTTGCGCAGTGGACATACCCACTGAGCCTGGAAGAGTAACGGAGTAGCAACCGGAGGGTTGCGAGTTCAACCAAAAACCGTAGTTACATGGGGTTGATGGACTTTAAATCTGTCGTAGCTTCAAATGTCCTCATGCTGACGTGATGTGGAAGTTTAAAGGTTGGGGACCAACTCAGGTTTCGGCCTCGTCATCTGACCGTGGTTCGAAATTACGAGGTGTTGTCCTCGGATCTTTCCCTTTGGGAGTTATCCCGGACTGTCACCAATAGACCATTGTACTGCTCCAATGCGACGTCAATTAAGTACCTACCAAATAAGCAGTCGAGTAAACAGCCGAAGGAGAAGTAAAAAACGGAATTTTCTACTGCTCTCCTGAAAATTTTTATTTCTGTTATATAATGTCCATGAACCCTTCAGCGCATATGGCTCTGAGTGGGTTGATATGTTGCAATTTCCTCTGCCTAAGTTAAAATTCAATGTGTAATGGCAAACTTATTAGAATTCGCGAGCACAACCTCTAATTATAGAATATTCAATTTTCCCCAACCCCTGATCTTTGTATGAGAATTGATGAGTAAGTCTCCATTTCGCCGGAAGACACTGTCCGGCTTTCTTCAATGAACGTCCGTGCAGCTAAGAATGAAATGACTTTACGCTTCATTTAACGCAGCGTAAGTCCAAATACTACTGAGAGGAAACTATAAAATACTTTCTTCTTCCTGTCTTCCTTTTCTTGTATTTTTCTTCCCACGTCATAGGGTTACTTGTTATTCTGCTCATTCACAGAAATATTTCATTCATCTGAATTTTTGTTTCTAGCCCAAGTTGACCTACAGCGAACGAAATTGTTATTTCCATACAATAGGGAAAATTTTGTTTTAAAACTAGCCTGAAAGCTCTATAAAAAGTACCACTTCATTTATGTCAGAAATGAGTTTTTATAAGTTTTCTGGTATTATAATAAGGACATTGTCAACACTATCTAAAATCAGTATAAAAAAATTCAAAATTCCAAGACAAATAAAATTCCAGTTTCTTTATGAGAGAAAAACCCCTATAGTGTTTCAAAAGAACAGTGTTAACATTTTTCAAACAACTTAAGTGATCGTCAAAATGATTTACATTTAATCCAAATTAATTATAGCTGATTAGAAACATTCATCAGTATTTTGCAATATTCGTATTAGTATTAATGCATCAGTGATATCCACACATCAGCCAAAAAATATATATTAAACTTTTAGTTTCAAGCATAATTTTATTGATACAAGATATATTATAGGCAGGTACACTAACTCTGCCTATGTTAAACCTCAGATCAGTTACATATTTTACACATATACTTACAAATATTTTGCTCAATAAAACAGAAATGTTGTGACTAAATAATTTCTTTTCTCAACCTTCACTTCAAATTAGTCTAGTAAATCATTGAAATAGTTGGTTCCAGAGCTCAGAAAGGTTAACATCGAATAAAAATTTATTTAATATTATACTAGACAAACTCTGCTTCTTATTTTAAAACAAAATTAATTTATTTACAGTTTACGACACCATTAGCTAACTAAATGAATAAAATATTTAACCTCAATTTTTTCACATGAATACAAATTATTAGCCAGACGGGCAGATCCTCAACAGTTAGAGATTAGGTCTTGGAGCTGACATTACCAATGAGATACCTAGGCTCAGCTCTAAAAAATAGAAGTAGAAGTGATTGTTTAACCCTCCTGGACGTTTTCTCGACGAGGTATGTCATCATTAGAAAAACTGAGCTTGATAGATGAGATATCTCGTCCAGAGAAAATAAACCTGACCAGATCTTGAAATCGTTATCATCAAAAATCGGCAGTATCTTGATATCAAGATCTCGCCATTAGTAAAATTAGTCAGATCTTGATGAACGAGATATCTCGTCGAAACCACTTGGAGGGTTAAATACTTCAAAAAATTAGCATAAGTTTTCCTCTTGTATAACAGTAAAAATATCTCATGAAAACTAACATTATGCAAACAAATTATTTCAAGGAAATTTGAATGTGAGCAACTACGAAATAAAGAAAACAGGTTTTTACAAATACACTGCTGGCCACCGTAAATGCAACACCCTGAAGGAAGCATGCAAATAATATGAAATTTACAACATGCATTAGCGGAGGTGAGATATGCAAATGATTAGAATTTCAGCGCAGACACACATCACGCGCGCCTGTGGCGCCACTTCAAAGCGCTATTTAAGGCTTGGAGATTTCGACGATTTCAAGTACGGCAATTGTGTTTTTCTTGTGGTTTTTTCAAAAAAACGATCAATTATGCCTCGTAGAAAACAGCGATCATCTTTTGATCAAGTATCCGAGTTCGACAGAGGAAGGATAGTGGCCTACCGAGATTGTGGATTATCTTTCAGGGAAATCGGTAGTCGTGTTTGGACGAAACCAAACAACTGTAATGCGGATATGTGATCGTTGGATGCAGGAGGGTACGACGGACCGACGTGTTCGATCGCATCCACCTCAGTGCACCACTTCACGTGATGACAGGCATATTGTGCGTATGGCAGTGACGGATCGCTCAGCCACATCACGAACCATAGCACAGCACATTCAGTCTGTACCGCATCATCCAGTGTCTGCGCGTACCATTCGACGCCGTTTACAGCAGAGTGGTCTGTCCGCAAGACGTCCATTGCTTCGTCTACCCTTGACGCAGAACCACAGACGTTTCCGCCGCCAATGGTGCGATGAAAGAAGGATGTGGACGGCAGAATGGAATGAAATTGTCTTTACTGACGAGTCACGCTTCTGTCTGCAACACCACGATGGTCGGATTCGAGGAGTCTGGAGACACCGTGGAGAGAGGATGCTGAACAGCTGCGTTATGCACCGCCACACTGGTCCTGCACCGGGTATTATGGTATGGGGCGGTATTGGATATCACTCTCGCACTCCTCTAGTACGCATTGCCGGTACTTTAAACAGCCAGCGCTACATCTCCGAGGTGTTGGAGCCAGTTGTCCTTCCTTACCTTCAGGGCTTGCCCACAGCCATATTTCAACAGGATAATGCGCGACCACACGTGGCACGCATTGTCCAAGGGTTCTTCGTCAATCGCCAGATTGAATTGCTTCCCTGGCCAGCTCGCTCTCCGGATCTTTCGCCGATAGAAAACATGTGGTCCATGGTTGCTCAATGATTGACCCAGAATACATCCCCAGCTGCCACACCAGATCAACTTTGGCAACGTGTGGAAGCTGCTTGGTCTGCTGTACCCCAGGAACACATCCAAAGTCTCTTTGAATCAATGCCGAGGCGTGTGGCAGCGGTGATCTCCAACAATGGCGGCTACTCTGGGTACTGATTTTGGCAGGAACCACACTTCACAGAAGTCTATAAATTTAATCATTTGATACTTGGTCAACATGTTATCTACAAAATAAATTTTGTTTGATATCTCTTGTCTTTCTTGGTGTTGCAATTTGGGTGGCCAGCAGTGTATATCTTGAGATTTAACTGGCCCATGGTAACCTATTTGGTAGAATCGCAGATTAGCAATCAAAAGGTTAGGAGTTAGAAACTCGATCCAATCAAAGACCGTACCGTACGTAAGGGCTGGAGCACGCTAAATCTGCCGTGGCTTCAAATGTCCTCACGTTGGCGCGCTGTAAAAGTTTGGAGAGTTTGGCGCCAACTCCGGCGTTGACCTCCTCATCTGACCGTGATTCCGAGGTCCTGTCGTCGAATCTCTCCCATCACAATTAATCCCGAACCCTCGCCAATGACCCGTTTTGTTGCTCCAGTGCGACACATAAACTCAATTACCAACTAACCATCGTGAGATTTAATTTCAAAGGAAAAATATGTTCGACTCATGATGGTTAGGTCGGCACACCTCTACATTTCTCCACAGTCTGCCCTCTTACAGCATCATGGCACATGAGGACGCCTGCCGATCACCTTCAAATCCCATGGATCAGGAACATTGCTAATACCAAGGGCTCGAGGGGCAAATTATTAACATGATGAAATTCATATAGAAAATGAGAGTTCTGGCGCATAAGGGCAGGAAGAGATTGGGAAGGTGAGATTTGGGCAGGGGTGATAAGACTGTTCCGGGGATGACGTCATACCACGTGACCGGAGCCAAGTGACGTCACACCACGTGACAGGAAGTGGGCGTGTCTGAATAACGTGACGTATTGTTTGTTTACATTTTGGAATTTTTTTTGTCATCGACTTCGTGCAGGCGTTGAGTTGTTTCAAGATGGCGTCGTTTTGTTGGAGTTGCCATGGTGATGAATCACTGGTGGTGCCATCTGGTGGAGAAATTCGAAACCCTATTATTTTTAATTAAAAAGGAGTTTCTTGGATTCGAACCCGGGTCCATAGGATCCGAAGTCAAGCGCGCTATCCGTTAGGCTGTAAGAGAGTTAACTTAAGATGGTGAATTAATGTAGTGTTTCTTTCTCTCTTTTGGACTTGTATTTTTTCTTAGTATTAGGAATGGGTTATTTTTAGAAAATGGTTTGAATAATTGCATGGCGGTTTTAATAAATTATTTTACAAAATAACTGGTGGCGCCATCTAGTGAGGGGTTGAACAAGTAAACGTACCTTTAGTGAAAATAGTATGATATATAAAATAAAATAGATTTACGCGGTTTTCTCAAATTTTAGGCTGAATAACTCGTACCGCCATCTAGTGCTGGAAGAAGTAACAAATAGTTTTAAGAGATTTATTTTATTTTCTAGCTGTAGACTTTTAGCGTGATACTTTAGAATTAACTGGAGAATTTTTTAAAGAAAACAATACTATGAGGGTGGATTCGAACTCAGCAAAAGGTAATCTCGGCCGCCCGTTTTACACAAGCACTTTAACCGTTCGACGACGATCACCTACTTAGTATAATACATATAGAATACTAACTCGTGAAGAAAGTTTACATCTTAAGGGAGTGAAAGTATGTGTTTTCTTTATTGTGAATACCTTATTGCCCCTGTGAAGAATGAATATGAACATAAAGTTGAATTTACAAGTTTATATCCATAGTCTGTGAATTATATGTAATGACAGGGAAAGTATCAAAATATAGAACTCTCTGGAACTTGTGAGAATATGACTAAGGATTGTTTTGCACGCGTAAGTTAATTAAGATAACAAAAGGAACTGAGTTAAACACAGTCACCGATAGGATACAATCTTAAGTAAATGAGAAGCTTTTAAACACATTGCTATTTAGGAGAATGGTGTTGTTTTCCTGATTGTGAATAAAGCAAATGAATGACATGCTAGAACTACATCACCCAATGAATCACATATGACATGCCCGAACTGGAACTTTCTATAGGGGTTTTAGCTATGAAATAGTGACGAAGGGATTATCTTAATACTCTAGCGTTGGAACTCGGAACATAAGTAATTGAGGCCAACCAATATATGCGAAGATTTTAAGCGTATGAACACTACATGTAAGATAGAATTATAATACGAAAACCTTTTTTATATTTTAATGAATTTATATACAACATGAACTTGAAGAAAATGTTTAAGGGTGAATGTTTTGTAGGGAAAATTATTATTACAATTTGAGGGGGAGGACTTTGAGATATGAATAGGACACACAGGCATAACGGTGTATGAAACATTACATTTTTAGGTAAATAAGAAGTAACTAACCAAAGATTTATAGTATACATATTATAAGCGATGGCAAGGAACCGTATAAGATTGATAGTATTAGAAGCCTCTGGAACTTGTGAGAATATGACTAAGGATTGTTTTTGCACGTGTAAGTTAATTAAGATAACAGAAGGAACGGAGTTAAACACCGAGTCACAGATAACGATAGAAACTATTTGATAATAAGAGGCTTTTTAAAGCATAGTTGGAGCATCTTGGGTCTTTGAATTACTTTGCATCTTGTTTTGGGGTTTTTCTGCCCTTTTTCACTGTTTTTAAATAAATCATGGATTCTAAGGACATTAGACCTGCAAAGAAAATGCGTGCAGACAAAGAACTGTGTTTGCAGAAATATTGTAAAGATTCTTTATGTTATGAGTATGGCAAACTGTTTACAGATCGTGAAGGCTGGGCATATTTTCGTCGATTGGAAAACGAATTAACGTACTTAAAGAAAGAGGAAACTACTATTGAAATTTATGGTAAAAAATGTACTGTGCCTCGGCAACTTGTAGCATACGGAGACGTAGGAATAAGCTATGCCTTTAGCGGATCTTGTATTGCAGCCAAGCCTTGGTCTCCTTTACTATTGGAAATAAAGGCAGAAGTGGAACGAATAATTGGCACAAGATTTAATTTTGTGTTGGTGAACCGTTATAAAGATGGTAAGGACTGTATAGGTGCCCATAAAGACAATGAGAAGGACTTGGATCTTAATGCACCCATAGCGTCTGTTTCATTTGGACAGAAAAGGCAATTTGTGTTTTCTAGAAAGAACTACAATTCTCTGAAAATTGTTCTGGAAAATGGAAGCTTGCTTGTGATGAAGTATCCAACAAACCAATTTTGGTTTCACAGCTTGCCCCGTGGGAATGCATTATGGCCTAGAATAAACTTAACGTTTCGTAAAATTCTTGTATAAAGCAGCGATAAACCACTTATGTGCCCCCGAACTAGAACTCAGTGTCGTACACTAGACGATATTTGGACAACGTTGCAATTTATCTTTGTCTTTCTGAATAGTATTTTTTTATAAATGCTTATATCTTGTTGTTTTTAAATAAATTTTTTAGCGTGTCTTACCACATATACTGTATTTAGGATTATTTGTTTTTTCATTACATAATTTTATATAAATTGTTTTTAAAATGCAAGATCTGAAATGAAATTTTTCTTTGCTATAAAGATTTATGTTTTTAAGTTAGATGGTTTTACTCAAAAATTAATTATACATTAGATGTTATAGCACATATTTTCAATGCAGAAATTTTGTTTTAAGTATTGTACACACTTAAGTAAGAGTAAGCTTTTGAAAACTTTACAAGACCCGTACTATGAACGTACACATTTTGAATAAGTTGTAATTTATTGAAATCATTTATGCTATAAAATCTAAACCAACTGTTATTTTTTAATTAATCTTTCCTTGCGTATTTTTTAAAATAAATCTTCCTAAATTTCAGTGATTTAATTTTTATTATACAGATTTACAAACTGTTTTTGGATGAAATATAAGGATTTATATTTTTAAAAATTAGATGCTTTTACTCTTAATTATATATTAGATACTATTACACATATTATTATTACATTGAAGATTTTTAAAAAACGTTTAACAATTGAAAATATATATACTTTAAATATTATTACAAACATTTAAATGCAATTTGCTTTTTATTTTTAATTTTACAATTAAGACATTTTTTAAAAGTTTGATTCTTAAAGTGTGTTTTATGCATAGTAAAAAAAACAATACTAAAAAAAAACATGTAAGAGTAAAAATATTTTATACATTAATTTGAAACTTTGCAAGACCCATACCATGTTTCCTTGCACACTTGAAGTCGTGAAAAATAGTTTATTAAAACCATTTGTCCTTGAAGTTCTAAATTAAATGTCCTTTTTCTTTAATGCTTTTGCAAACCACACATTTTACTAAATATGAACTTCCTTTTATTTGAAACCTTATGCATATTGTGCAGTTTAAATTGCAGAGCAAAATTCCAATACTGTACGAAGCTATAAAGTATTTTACAAGATACTTCATATTGTTCTCTTAATTTACATCTAATTCATTACTACGTTAAAGTGGATAGCATGTGAGTTTTCTGTTTTTAAAAATAATGTGTGCACATCTGTACTGCTAAGCAAATTAACTTTTGCCTTTTCTTGATATTTAATGCATAATCTAAATATTTACGCACACCGCTGATTGTTTTACACATGAGTAAAATTAAATAATAACTGAAATTTTAAATATTAGTGTGAATTTTAAAATGAATAAATATTGTTGACATATTGGATTAAATCTGAATTCTATGTATTTTCATTGCAAGAAAAAACAGAGACACTTCTTAAACAGATTGAAGGAAGTCACATGGAAACAAAGTAAATTAGAACACTTTTTAATAGAAAAAAAAACATTGATTCATATATTTTACAAAACTAATACATTGTAGTAAAAAAGAACTTATTTTTACATACTTGCATTTTTTAAGAGACACATGTTTACGACGAGCCAATTATTAAATGCCATCACCTCAGCTTTGGGGCAATGCAAATTATTTTTGTGATGACCACATGATAGTTTTTGGATCTTTTTGCTGCTACTTAGTGCACATAGTACGTCGAATTTGGGACACCCATATTGTTCCAAGTTGATATTCGGAATATTCAATGCATCTAGGCGTTTCTTTTCCACACAACCACCTTTGTAAGCAACTAGGTACTGAGTGGCACTCTTGGTCTGCTCGTACAATTCTAAAAGCTTAGAGTCTAAACTTTCTAAAGGATACACACTTTCCCATGCCATGGGACAGAAAGGGAGACCACATATGTAATTTTCAACATATCGAACAGTTTTTTTATCTTTTGCACTCAATTTATGCTTATAAGGCGATAAGTTAAAACGAATACTTGAAGCTACTTGCGATTTTATGGCGATGTATCCGTATTAACGTACTAAGAAACCCTCTTGAGTCTGAAATCCGTCAAAATCCACAATTGCACAAATATTAAACATTGCTATTGAAATATGCTAGCTGTTCTTGGAAAAAGAATTGTAAACTAGAGGCACGAAGAACTGGACTATATACACTTGCTAATCAGTGAATAACACCATACACTTACTAATCAGTAAAGTTAAAATTTATCTTAGTCTTATCTTTTGTGAGTAACTATGAGCGCATAAGTGAAGAATGTACTCAGAAAACATGTGCTTGTGATAATGCACCAAGTAAAATTGTGTGTTGTAATGCAAGAAGATTTTAACGAAAGGATATACTTAAATGTGCATGTGATTTTTCTTTTTACTCTACCACTAGTATCTTAGACAAGTATCAGATTTAAAAAAAAAATGACGAAGAGAAACTTTTCAACACAATCTGTACTATAATTTTACACTTAAGAGTAACAGAACATAATATAATTTTAAGGAAAATGAGTAATCAGTATGCAAATTTGAAGCCTAAAGTTCCAAACATGTCTATGCTCAATAAACGCCTATCTACGTTTAGAGATTGGCCACGCACAGATGTTGACATTAGGGACTTGGCCGAAAATGGATTGTATTATACGGGTGTCTCGGGTAGGGTATTGGGTTGGGTATTTCAATTAACGTCACACTGGAGCAACACAATGGGCTATTGGTGACGGTCCGGGATCAATCCCAAAGGGAAAGATCCGAGGACAACACCACGTAATTTTGAACCACGGTCAGATGACGAGGCAACACCTGAGCTGGCACCCCACTCTCCAAACTTCCACACCACGCCAACGTGACGGGTGTCTCGGACGGGGTTAGGTGCTATTGGTGTGGAGGAGGGCTTGAAAATTGGCAAAAGGAGGATATAGTCAGACACGAACACATAAAGTTTTATCCAAAATGTTTGGTAGCCCAACAAGGACCGATTGTTGACCCTAGATTAAAAGGAACACCCATAGATGAAATTGTACAGGTGTTGGATGAAACAAACAACATTGGCATTATTGTTTGTAGTTGAAAAAATACAAGTCCAAAAGAGAGAAAGAAACACTACATTAATTCACCATCTTAAGTTAACTCTCTTACAGCCTAACGGATAGCGCGCTTGACTTCGGATCCTATGGACCCGGGTTCGAATCCAAGAAACTCCTTTTTAATTAAAAATAATAGGGTTTCGAATTTCTCCACCAGATGGCACCACCAGTGATTCATCACCATGGCAACTCCAACAAAACGACGCCATCTTGAAACAACTCAACGCCTGCACGAAGTCGATGACAAAAAAATTCCAAGTCCAAAATGTAAACAAACAATACGTCACGTTATTCAGACACGCCCACTTCCTGTCACGTGGTGTGACGTCACTTGGCTCCGGTCACGTGGTATGACGTCATCCCCGGAACAGTCTTATCACCCCTGCCCAAATCTCACCTTCCCAATCTCTTCCTGCCCTTATACGCCAGAACTCTCATTTTCTATCTACTCTAACATTTTGGATAGACATGTCACTTCGGTGGCATGCTCTATTCATTCCAACCACATTTATTTAAACTGGTACTTGGCGTGGTGTGGAAGTTTGGAGAGTGGGGTGCCAGCTCAGGTGTTGCCTCGTCATCTGACCGTGGTTCAAAATTACGTGGTGTTGTCCTCGGATCTTTCCCTTTGGGATTGATCCCGGACCGTCACCAATAGCCCATTGTGTTGCTCCAGTGTGACGTTAATTGAAATACCAAATACCAAATACCAAATTAAACTGGTACAGGGTCTCACGACACTAGGCATGGGAATGTGTGTTGGTGTTAGTTAGTTCGACTTATGAGAACTATTAGATGTTGAATAAAATTGTCAATCAAGCATACATCCTTTAACTGCAATATTGAAACCTATATTAAAAAAATATTCTAACTCCCGACTTAACGAGTTGGGTTGGTTGGTTTATGGAGTCTAATGGCGCAAGGGCCATATTTGGCCATGCTGTGCCATTCACAAGATATACAACATCAGGTAATAGACAGACACACACAATGAAAGTTTTACTGACACAGAAGAGAGAAATACACCCAGGGAGGAATTTAACGAGTTGGGAAAAGAAGAGGAATAATACTCAGGCAACAAACATCACTCCTCAAGTTTAAGTTCACCTGTTGATCAAAAACGCCAACTGTCTAACAAAACCACTAACATTTTTGACCTTCAGAAAATCCATTAATGAGATCCTTTCTCAGAAGTGATTATTAAAAAACATTCTGAACATTGGGTAGAATCCGACCTTGGATTGAAATGTATAGTCTGCCGAACCTAGATCAAGTCGGTATTAATACTCAAGAAAGATTTGTTGCATGAAATGCGATTCTTTTCAGGATTATATATTTAGATGCACAAAACGTATTGAATCATCTTAAAGGTAAGAACTGTAATTTAAGCAAATAATTTTTCAAATTTGTCTACATTTTTTAACAATTAGATGTTACTTATTATTTTCAGTTTGAAATCTGAAAAATATATTTACAGTCAAGGTAATACACGCAAGAAAATGCCTTTACTTTCAATTTCTTTAAATTTTAAAATGAAATCAAGATGTTTTAGAAAACTGCTATTTGCACTGCTGTCTAATTTTATAAGTATGTGTTCTCGTTTTCATGTTTACCGTCTATAAGAACATTTTCAGTATGTCTAAAAAGCTTAAATGCACATAGTTTATTACTTTTTAGTAACTTAAACCAACTTCACTTCGAAATTCAGCTCAAAGTAAGGTTTAAAGTTACCGATATTCTCAATACATGTAATAGCCCGTTGCGTTGCTCACCAGTGCGTCGTTGATTAAAATACCTACCTACATACCATCTCAATATAGGTAAATTACCGACGAAAATTTCGTTGGCGAGGTATGGAAATTTGGAGAGTGGGGTGCCAGCTCAGGTGTTGACTTCATCATCTGACCGTACTTCAAAATTACGTGAAGTTGTCCACTGATCTAACCTTTAGAGATTGAGCCCGAACCGTTGCCAATAGCCCACGTTGTGTTGCTCCAGTGCGACATATATTCAATTGCCAACCAACCGACACGAATTATTAATATCAGTTTTAAGTTCTAGTTTTTTCTTAGCGAGCTGTTTTCAAAATGACAGAAATCGTTCTGGTAAAGTCTGTAAGACGCAATGTTTGTTAACCCTCTAAGTGGGATCGACGAGAACTCTCGCCCATCAGAATCTGACCTGTTTTGCTAAGGACAAGATATCTCGTCATCCCAATTTCCCAATTTCAAGATATTCCCAATTTTTTTTATGATGACTAGATCAAGATCTGGTCAATTTTGATAATAACGAGAAACCTCGTCGAGACAACGACCAGTAGTTATATAAATATTTGCAGAACTTTCATGAAAAATTTATTTTTAAAAATTCACTTGAAATGAAACAATCAGCTTTTCTCAACCACACAGAAGGTAGAATCAACAGAAGGTACAAAACAGACGAATTTAACCAGAGGTTTATAAAGATGTTAAGTGGAGGGCTAATTTGCTATATTTGGATATTGAAAAGCTACCACTGCTGATATACGAGGACCTACTGTCATCGTATAAATTGACCCTTGGAGTAGGATCTTAACGTTTCTGGTGGCGTATCCTCGAGTCAAAAACTGTCCTATAATGTCTTGTCTCTAGAGCACAAATCTGTTCCAAACTGTCATCAGATCTGTGCAAGAGACAATTTGTTTTTCTACTTGGATCTTCATTCCCTTGGAGTAAAAGCGCAGTTTTTCTGGACAAGATATCTCGTCCTTAGCAAAATTGACCAGATCTTGGACGAGATATCTCGTCGGAGCACTTTGAGAGTTTACTCTCTGATTGTCATACACTCATATACTAAATAGGCAGTTCACAGCCTTCCCCGCATAGCTTCTAACTAGTTTTTCCTGGCCAATAGAATGCTTCCTAGGATTTGCTTAACCAATATAGATGTGGCTATTTTATCATTAAATGTGTTGTAGGTTGATAGCAATATTACTCGGAAATCTCGCGGCCCTTACATAGTTAGAAAATACAGCCAAAATAATAGGATATCCTAGCTTAGAAAAACAGTAATGGTATTTCCGTACTGGTAATTCTCACCAATCTCCAAAACTCGTACAAACCAATATTTCATTACCGGTTTTTAAATTCGGAATGACAGTACCTACTATACGTTGCATAAATTTTACTATAGTCGTATCAAGCGTACGTCATTAAAGGCGTTCTATTACGTTGCCAAAAGCAATATCCTTAGTTAATAACTATAATACAAAGCAGAATCTCCATCCAAGGAGTAATTGGGTGGTGGCTGGATCCCAAGCACGTGTTGCCAGTGCCGCCTTAGAGGGCACCACCCACCTTAACGATTCCATTCATGATTTTCATTTTCACACATTTATAGGCATGAAGGTAAGAGATTCCAGTGAAAGTTATAAATATCCACCGTTTTTCATTAGCGTCACTGAATCCATTTAAGGCTATAATCGATCGTTTAAAATCCTCGTTCCCTCTCGTAATGTTCCTTAAATCCTTGTGAGGGACCCCCGTAAAGGGCCTCAAGGTAAACAAGTACCTGCGAGTAATTAAATACCACTGACCTGCATCTTTACATAATATGAGATTGCTGACCTAATTCAGTGCTGTAAAAGGTGGAGGCTTGTGCATCGATGCTAATGGCAATTAAATTATAATCAACCAGATAACGTCATTCAAGTAGAGTCTGAGGGACGTGATGGTAGAAGATGTGCTGATGCAGTTTATTTTTAGGTTTCTTTCATATATAGCGATAAAGATTTTCACTGAGATTCTTTTATCATCAACTGTATAAAACGTTTTGAATTTGTGGTATAAAAGTTTGACTTCATGAAATTCTGGTGAAAATGGCAAAACTTTAAGAAGCTTTACCTTTGCTTTTCTTTTTTCATTTTATTGCTTTCGTTTTAATGCGATAGTATCTAATACATTTTCATTTGTTACGATTTTCAAATGAAATGAGATTTTGCTGTTTAGTAAAGCTCTTTTACAGCTGTAAAGGTAGCGATAGGACATAGGATGCAGGGGTAAGGAATGTAGGAGTAGAAGTAGAACGTGACAAAATACTATGAAGAGTGTTTTAACGAAAAGACTAAATCACCAAATTTCTCATGGTGACAACAGTAAATATGAAACAAACTTGTTTTATGAGACAAAATTATTTCTAGAACTTGCGTATTGGAGTTATATTAAAACTGAGTACTTTAAAATAGTCCTCAAATTCACGCTCTGATACAGAAAAATAGAGCCACGAATAAAAATTTAGCAAAATAAATCAGTTTTCTTAATTTCAAAAATATGTTTCCTGTAGATGGAATTTAGAGAATTTAGGTTCTTCAACACATGAGCGATTAAGGAAGCAATTCTCATCTTCACTCATTTAATAAAATTTTGCTTCTTTTTAAATCGTGGTTTTAAAAGAGTGTTACGTGTGAATAATAGTTCAAAATAATATTATTGATGCTACCTTTTTAACCTAAAAACACTTTGAGATGAAGTACAAGAATGGTTGATCCTATTCGATTACTTTATTAGTCGTATTTTCTCATACTTATGAAAAAAATGTCTAGAAAATAATATACAAATTTAAACTGTTGTGAAAATTTGAAGGGAAGTTTGACACTTCTTTACGTAAAAAAGTTGGAGGGCTTTACTTTTTCTGTACCAGATCATGAGTCTTTGAGTTTGGAAAACACTGCATTGTCTATAGAAATATTATTACACTTATATACCAGTGTTTATACGAACTCTATGAAGAAAGATCATTTGTGGGTTCAGACATCATTTCAAAATTTCGCGTCTTCAATTCTTAGACACCATTGCTCTATTCAACAGTTCAAATGAACAAATGTGAATTAGTATACTACCACATATCCATCATGATACACTCAGTCAAGCTAATTGCTGAAATTGTTTAGGGAATTCCATTATTTCATGATCATTTCCATCTTCAAAAAAAATAAAAGGATGAAATTCTGTAAATATTATATGCATTTCGTATTTTTTGGTTAATTAAATATGGAATAGGGCAGTTTAAAAATAAATTCATTCATTGATTCCTTTTTCCCCCAATATTGAACCCAAATTAAAACCAACAACTAGTCTTTCAAGAAATGCATTCTTTGATAATTTAATTTGTCAATATTCCATATCACATACAACTCACTACTCCTGTACAAAAACGTAGGTATTACAATACAGGCATTCTTTGAAAACTTAACTTTCCAATATTCCGTCAGTTAACTACTCTGTTCAACTACACAAATCCGACAAAAATGTATTCAAAAATTTAATTTGCCGATGTTTCATCAGCTCACTAGTAACACAAGTCTAGCAGGAAATGTATTCTTCGAAATTTAATTTGCCAATATTCCATCAGCTCACTAGTAACACAAGTCTAACAAGAAATGCAATCTTCGAAAATTTAATTTGCCAATATTCCATCAGCTCACTGCTAATGCGTCTGACAAGAAATGCAATCTTCGAAAATTTAATTTGTCGATATTCCATCAGCTTACTTCTCCTGTGGTGTCATTACCTTAAACTGACAATTACGCCTTCAGGGCGTTCCTTGGTCACATCCAACGCCCCACATATTCACCTTAAGTGTGCTGGAGTGTCAAGTCCCTTACAAGGGGCCTTACTTAAAACGATGCTCAGAGAAAATTGATTAACTGATATTAATCAAATTGTGTCACGCTGTTTCCTGTCATGCTCATAACGCCCATCACATTTCATGAATTATTCATCCATAAATGAAAGGAACTCTTAATTCTTATTAAGATTGTTGGGATTAAATTTGTTGCAAAGTATCCAAATATGATTTAACGAACGGATGTAAACAATCTGGTACATCCTTAGCTTATAGTAAAATGGAGCATACATAATTTGTTCTGTACTAAAGATATTAAGAGGTATTTTCTACCCGAAATTGTGTATATAAAACTAGTAAAGGTATTTTCATACTTTCCTATCCAAACGTTAAGAGAAATTTTTAGCTCCATATATTAATTTCTGGCAAGCATTGAAATAGTGATCATACATATAATTTGAATTTCCCTAGATTTTTTAATATCCAAACTTTGATCTCTTCAGTGCTACAATGGGAGAATTGGGGTTATTTGTGAGAAATAATTGGTGGGTGGGTCACCATTACTCCTATAACATAAAATGGTAAAAGTCAAAGTCAGCACCATTATTCCTATAACATAAAATGTTAAAGTATTTAGTCAGATTCTAGTATGCAATACCATCGCCAAAGTTCGCCAAAATTGATAATGCCTTAAATTTAATTTTCAGTTCACCATTATGAAGGGTGCTTATTTTTCAGTCTGCCATTACCATTCAGCATTGAGTTGGTGACAAAAATTTGAAATAAGTCAAGGGCCGCACTGTTAATTGCATTTTACAAAATATTTTAACTTAACACGATACAAATTTTTCAGAAACTAAAAATGTGTCATTAAATGTGAGTGATAAATATTTTTACCTATATATTAACTGAGAAAATTTAAGAATTTCTTCTTAATGCTGGAAACCAGTTTATTTATGTATAACCAGCTTTATCATGCAATTCACAATCTAGTAATCTATCAGTATTTATATACTATTGAAAATTTCTCTTCATGTAAAAACTTGTTAAAACGAAATTGAATTATATAAAAAACAAAACAGGACCAAGCTTATCCAAATCATCCACACCAAAATAATTTGAATCCATACACTTCAGTTTGATTTCGATGCAGTATTTAACACGACTTCTGATGGCTCTTTTATTCTGCCTTCAATATGTGATGACGTTTAATACTTTCCTAATGGTAGCTCTCTGTATCCTGTGATTCTACAATCATTAACCAGCGATCTCTGTGAAGTGGTAGTCTCTGCGTTACACTTGGGTCACCATGAGAAGAGTTGCCATATCATAACCATCGTGAACTGTGAGGGTATCATGACTTTCTGGAAGGTTTGGGGGAAATGGACTCGAATTTACATGTTGCCTTTCGGCACATACGAGATTCGAACTCATAACGAAGTGCTTCAATTTACCAATTTCTTAAGAGCGAGAGTTTCTTTGGCGGCATATGTCTACTGGCGCGGCAAGTTACATTCAACTATAATTTACATCATTCGTTTACAAATTTTATGTCCCCTTCCGCCCACTTTTTACATAAGGAATCCCTAATAGAAAAAGGGGGCGGTAATCTAAACCAGTGTTTTCTAAACTGGGGATGAGACCACTCACATCCCTTTTTTTATTTCAGAACTTTTCATTAACTTAACTGAAAGTACTGATTTCAAAATTATACACCCGATACTAAAGAAAATTTGTGACAAAACAAGTTTGTTTCATATGTAGTACTATCATTGAGGAACATAGTTATTTTTCTTTTAGCTCAAACACTTTTTAAATAATTTGGCTCTAGAAGACCAGCTGAGAATTTAAAAGAGAGTGTTCTAGTTCTGTTCCCACATCACCTAATTTTGTAAAGCTCAATAACTGCAATTTATTACTCATTAATACAAGTGTGCTTAGTGTAATAGTTGAATTTTGTTTTCAAATATAATATATTTGATAATAGTGTACACCCATCTTAAAATAATCTAAGGGGCTCTAAATAATCTAAGGCTAATCTGAGCTCTACCTCAGTTTAGAAAACCTTGATATGGATTCTCCATTTGCTGAAACCGATGTTCCTAATCATGAAAACATTTCACATCGTAGGAATTTTCTTTCAAGGTGGGCAACAATTCAGTATCCGCTAGCTTTGTTCGTAGTTGGAAACGGTTGTAATAACACCGTTGTTCCATCTTAAAGTTCATTCAATAAATTATATCCTCCCTTCGCTTTGATATCAACACCACGGAGCTACCGTAAAGCTGCTACAGACGCAGCCTCCGAAAAGTCACGGTCTTCACCCAAATTGATAGACAGGATGTTACCTGTCCTTCACAGCCAACACCCCTCTACGTATCCCAGGTCATCGTTTGATGTGTGCCGATTGGTCCACGGGATTCGGTTTCAGGGGAACGTCTCCCCTTGCTGACTTCCCCTTTTCACATTCACCCTCCCCCCGACCGCAATACCCAGGGGTCAGGCTGTTCCGAGAACAAAGAAGGTGGAATGAAAAAAATGGATGGAAATTAGCGATGACCGAAAGTAGTGACTTGGATGCGTTTGGTTCAACAGTCCCCTTGTGTAAATGGTGTAACGTTTCAGGTTAATGTTTTTTTGTGATACGCGTAAATTGGAGAGATAGAGAGTCTTTTCTGTGAGTATAATAGAGAATGATATATTATGACGTGATATAGTGCCGTCTATGGGGGTTGGTTATGCAGATTGTAACCAATCGTAAGTTTTGGTTCTTCAATGAAATGTTTGTTAGTTAGCATAGTTCGTTCCCAAGTTGAAGGACAGGTTTAACTTTAATCGAGCTCGAGATATCATTCAACTGAATTCTTTAATACGAAAATGTATCTATTTGAGAATTTCCTTGAGATTTTTTTATGTCCTGAGTGGTAACCAGCAACAAGTTTAGAATAATTAATGAAATGCTTGTTAGAGCATAGTTCGTTCCCAAGTTGAAACAAAACACAGATTTAATTTTAATCGAACACGATACAATATCATTCAACCATACGCAAATGTGACTTCTTGAGAATTTCCTTGAGAGTTTTTATTATGTCCTAAATTGTAACCTGAAATTTCAATCTACAACGAAATGTGTTTGCATGTTTTGCTCCCAAGTTGAAAGAAGAAACGTTTAACGTAATCAAACTCAAGATAATATCATTCAATGACATTATTTAATACTTAAATGTGTACTTGTTAAAAACTTCATTGACTTCTTTGTTATGCATAAATAGCGTACAACAGCCTCTTTTAACGAATTCTTAAAACTTAGTTAAATATACACATCAAAATCATCTGAATATAAAGGAATACTATTTTTGTGTTCGTAATGTAAACACGCCTATCTAAAAATGTTTAAAAAATGACTTAATCTTGATTTTTTTATCTATGGGAAATGTTTACTTTCTTTAAAAGTTTATATTTGTGAATTGTATTATTGTCTCAAGAAATAGTTAATACATTTATCAGATTCATTTATATGTGAATTATGACATCATTAAATAAACAATAGACCAATTTTTATAGTATTTTTAAAGAATAAATATGAAAAGATATCGTACTTTTTGAAAACGTGACCAAATTAAAAGTAATACAGCATACACAATAGTTCTAACATTTCCAAACACAGCTCTATAATTCCAGATATAATCATTCAAAATTAGAAAATAACACAAACACTTTAAAAATATTTTCATATAATATTATAGAGGACAAACTATAGCTTCATATCGATAACTCATACAGGAAACCATGGTTTCGGCTCAAACAGTTATGGTACCTTTCGGCGTGTCTGGTTTTGAAGACCGTAACGCGGAAGCTTCATTTTGTAAAGACTTGGGTTTCTATACATGTTGAAATTTCCACTTCCGTATCCAGATATTGTTTTGTCTCAAGGTGTCATCACACCCATCACTTTTTCACCTACATTAGCGAGACTACAAGAAAATTTTTCAAAAGAACATGACTTCTTAGAACTTTGAAACGCATGTCTTAATGACAACTACAGGTCACAGAAAAGCAACGATCTTATATTATGACCAAATTATATTTTCCTATTTTATTGCGTATATGCTGTACTGAGGCAAAGACAAGTGTGTTTACTATTTCTTCCTACTCTACACAGTCCACAAACACTAATGAAAATATATTTTGTGATGACATTAAGTTATTCTTTACCTTTTGTGTCAGACTTGGTTGAAAATATTTCCAATGAATAAAATGCCACAGTTTAACGAATTTAAAATTTATATAATTATATTATATTCATAAACATTTAATAAAAATCATAAAAAAGTAGTTTCAAAAGAGGTAATATAAAACTTTAAAGTTCGCACAATGTTAGAATATTGTATTGAACGTGGATTTCAGAGCCAATGACATCAAAGCAGAATATATAAACTCCTGTAACGGTAAAATATGTGTTCGTTTTAACTTTAATTTTTACTTCGACCAAGCTGACATTTAATTGCATTTAATTCTCCATGTTAAATTTTTATTTTCAGTTATTTAACTGTTGTATAAAACTTGATTTTAAGTATTCTTGTCTTGCCTTCTGATTGCCAGTTAGATCACAAAACGTAATTTAATAGACGTGGTTCTCTATATGAAGAGAGTTAGCCGAATAACTGTCAATATTGCATATCACTAGTTATACAGGAGGAGCAAAACAGGCTCAATAATATTTCTGATGTCAATATCACATGGACTTTTATTCCATTCACCGTTTTGTAAATTTGGCTAAACATGTTAAGGCTATTTATTCGCACGGAGAAGGCTTCACCTTTCACTCTCCTTTCATGGTCGTGAAATATATCTTGGAAAGAAAAGAATTAAAGCACCAAACCCCAACAAGAACGAGCCTTGGCGATTCCTTAACCTTCTCCATAAACAAATACGGATTCGACAGTAGCGGGAGTTTGGTATTCCCGCATAAGTTGTTCTACACTCAAAAGCGTGATTTCATATTAGATCTTGACTCACAACGCCATTTAGTAGCTCCTTGGGAATTAGCTGTATGAATCGGTGTCTAATACTGCATAGACCATTATTGCATTAAAATTTCATTATCGAAAAATTTGCACTTAAACAGATATTCGGTCGAAAGCTTCGTAGGCTTATAACACATATCGGCTTAGAGCAGAAACTTATTAACTGACAAAAATAATATATTTTATATAACAACCGTTCAAAGATTTAGATTTTAGGTCAAAAATAGAAATAATTATTTTTATGGCATTATATTTTGTTCGAACACATTTCAATACGTCAATATATTTCTCATCATCATGAAAACAATCATTTAGTGTCAAAAAACGCAATTCCAAAAAATATCAGTTAACGAGTTTCTGCTCTAAGCCGACGATATGTGTCTAAATTGTACTTAATTTATGCGTTACAGCGTCTATATTTCTTATATTAGTATACGTTTAAGATTTTTTGTGTGATTTTAAGTACACAATACTAAAAATGAGGATATATATTTTTTCAAATGCTCTATGCAAATATCAATAAATGTAAATTATTCAAATATTACTCTAATAATTAGAAACAGTACTTTTTCGGTATTTGATAAAAAAAAGAATACAGATTTAGCAGTATAGAAAATTGTCCACTATGCTTTGTATGGCCATTGCCAATCTTTGGTCTCAGGCACTTACCATATGGGATGCAGAAAGAAATTCTCCTTTTCATAGATAGCTGGAAGCTGTTCTTGTATTTGAATACAGAAACGGCCAAAAGGCGTAAAGCATTTAAAAATAAATGAACAGTAGCCCAGAGCAGTTTTCCGAAAGCATTTAAGGAATCAGGTTACAGTTCTGCTAAGTGTGAAATCCACTGTCACTCAAAGATCGACATCGCTGATGCGGCGTTTTAACGTTACCTTGAAATGTCTGTCTTATCCGCGGACAGAAGTAAACGAAAATTACCGAGAAACTATTAACAGCATTTAACTTTTTTCTCTTAAATGTCAGAAGAGACAGGCAATGCTGTTGATGTGGTGCATAACACTTGGAACAATTGACGTAGAAAATTATTGCCTACGAGTCGCTTGTCGATTTTTCTCTCACATTGGACAACCCTTCCATTTAGTCCATAACAACGATATTGTAGAACATATTAATAGTTCGAGATCTTAACAAGAGATTTCCTTATCGTTTTGTGTCGCCAATAGCCCGTTGTGTTGCTCCAGTGCGACGTTAATTAAAAAATACCAATACCTTATCGTTTTATTATTTTGTTAAGTCTAACAATATAATAAACCTTTTCCGTTTTTAATTTAGATTAGAAACTCGTTATGATCTATTGGGCCATAGTAGCCCTGTTGTTAGAGTCGAGGATTAGCAACAGGAGACTAGAGTTCGACACTCGATCCTAGCAAAGACCGTCGTGTAAGTGGGGACCGGTGCACGTTACATATGCCGTGGCCTCAAATGTCCTCACATTGGCATGACGTGGAAGTTTGGAGAGTGGAGTGCCAATTGAGTTGTCGGCCCCGTTATCTGACAGAGTTCAAAATTACGAGGTGTTGTCCTCGGATCTTTCCTTTCGGGATTGGTCCCGAACCGTCGCCAATAGCCCTTTGCGTTGCTCCAGTGCGACTTAAATTCAGCAACCAAACCTAACAACCATTATGACCTATTGGCATAGCTTAAATCTCCGAGGATTCTTGTCTTGTCGTCCAGATCAACACGAAACATCAATTTGCAAACAATTGTGTTTGATAAAAAGTTATTTTCATTACTGAGGATATGACTTTCGTTACTAAATCAAATGACTTGCAAAAGTCTGTATTTTTTATACATTAATGTAAGCAAAACAGGACATTTTGAGGAAGGTGAAGGACCTTATATTTCAAGTAAAAAATGAGGATATGTTCTCCAAAACAAAAACTCAGTCAATCTTTTCGTACCTTGGGCCCCTTGACGCTTCCTCACTACTGGCTGTACTGTATCTATTCGAAAGTTTTGTTTTTCTTATAGTATGGTTCAATGAAGAGGATTAAATTTTATATTAAATTAAAAGGTGATTTTAAATTTAATAATCAATCTTTCAATTTCGTAATAAAATTAAAAGGCAAGGTTAAAGGAAATGACTTAATTACTAAGGAAATGGCTAATTAATAAGCAAAAGGCTTTCGTTAATAAGTCAAATAATGAGAACTAGAAAAAAATACCGTGATATATCAGTAAGTAAATAACGAAAGGTAAAGAGTAAATATTCAGGAAATGAGTGGATTTGAACATCTGTTCGGATGTTAATGAGCCCATTAATATCAATATTAATATTAATGTGCTATTCTTGTTATTGAACAGACTATTGTCAAGATTTTGAACTGTTTACACCAAAGCTATGAACTATGTGCAGGAAAAAAGATTTATCCTTACTGTCACAACCTCCAGGGTAACATCATGGCTAGTCCTGAAATGCAGTGTTTCGGAGTGTCATGATATTCTTGGGGACATCTTTTAGACATTTTTCACAGGAAAGATATCACGCAACAGATTAGTTTTGATCCATGCTAAAAAATATCTTATTATTATTTCTTTAACTATTTATCACAACTTCATTTGCCCTCCCATCTTACATTAATTCATTTTACTTACAATGTACCATGCACGATTCGCAAATAAATATCAGGTTAGCAACAATACATAAAATCTATTACTAAGGTTGTGGATAAGTGTGTCCTCAGACAAATGTATACAAAAACAAAGTCTGGAAAATGAATTGTGTTGACCCAATTCTAAACAAACCTAATCCCTACGTAATTTGCAGAAACAATAGCAAAGAACGTGAGAACGGCTTCCTTCCGTTAACAAAACGCGCAACACACACTTTAATTAAACTGAACAGTTTCACAGTGAACATCTCAATCATCTGCTTTGTTAAAGCGACAACTAATTAATGGACTTGCAGGTCCGTTCTTCCAGAAAGAAGAGCCGTGTGAGAGCAATCTTAGGAAGCGTAAGCGTGTGGTTTCCTAGAGCGTTAAATCTGTAACGACGGATATTGGTCTATTTGTCAGGGAAGCTGATGAATGAGCTTTACGCTAAGAAAAGAATGAAATATGGCGAGTACGTGATCGGTAAGGGAAACTAGTCTTTCTCTTATGTTCCGTTAGTCTGGTTTTTCTATTGTTTTTCTTGAGCTTAATGTTTACAAATATTGCTTTTGTTTAGTTTGTTGTAGGTCAAGTTACGCAGACACATACACTGGGATGTCTGTACAATTATACGAAAACAGGTGCTTTTAAATTATTTTATTAAATTAGCTGTTGTTTTCTGTTGTAAAATAAAAAAATGTCAAGTGAAATACATCATTTATAATTTTATTCTAAAAATCTCATATTTAACATAGTCCGTCAGGTTCTGTAGTCGGTTTTATTTCTTACTTAATAACTAAATAAGCTTAACAAATATTGCTTTTCGTTTAGTTTGTAAGACAAGTTATGCAAACACGGGGATGTCTGTACAGTTATAAGAAAACAGGTGTTAAGTTATTTCATAAATTAGCTGTTGTTCTCTAGATGTAAAATAAGAAAATTCTATTCAAATATATTTATAACTTTTATTCTTAAAATCTCATATTTAGCAGACTAAGGTCTCTCAAATTTTGTTAGTCGGGTTTTTTATTGTTTTTCTTAAGCTTAATGTTTACAAATATTGCTTTTTCTTTAGTTTGTAGGTCAAGTCATATGCTGCACAGGAATTCCGCAAGTGTTACTAGTTTTATGTACGCAGTATGAAAATGCATTTACTAGTTTTATGTACACAATTTCGAAATTTATATTATTTATGTCGTTGCAATTTTAGGAAAATAGGTATTAAGTTTCATAAATTAACTGTTGTTTTCTAGTTGCAAAATAAAAGATTTTTATATTACTTAAATTTTTATCCTGAAAATTTCACTTATTTAATACTGATTTCCTTATTCATAGGTATGTGAAAAGCATTTTGTTACCATTTATCCAAAAAAGTTGAATTATATTCCGAACATAAAACGGTATATGTAAAATATAATGCAGTTCCAAAAGCCCAGGTAAGTCCAAATGTTCAACTTTTGGAATAACCTGGGTGGCAATGAGGTAAAAGGAATTTTATTGGCCGCATATAAGATGAATTATAGTTAATGCAGATAAGTAACAATGCTTTCCTTTATTGTTTATATCTATTTTATCATGATATTAAAAACAGGGGGAAAGATAAACATAAACTAATCATATTTTTGACATTGTTTGTTAAAGTAATACATTTGTCTGGTTCGCTAGAAGTAGTTACCATTAGTGAGTTTTCAGGAACTAGTTAGAAAATAATTTTGATCTAATTTTGCTTATCATGGTGCTTCATCCTTGAAAACAGTGTTACGGAAATGTACGTAGTGCCAAAAGAGGTAACATGAATAAGGCGTGATTGTGAAGTGAGGTATATTTTTCTATTGGAAGTTATTTTACTTCCAGTCATGAAAAAGTATATCTAAAAATCACATAATAATAATATTAAAAGAGTTTACGATCTTGGTAGAACCGAATTACAAGAAATGCAGGGCCACATTCGGTCCACTGGTTTGACATTTCTGGTCTAAGGTATATATGGTCTGTAAAGAAATAAGGGAGCAGATATTTAGCGATTGAAAATTAAGGAAAGTATATCAAAGAAAGTATAAAGAAAACCTGTTCCATAACGCTAGAAATACAACTGTCCATGTTTTTCTTTATCTTGAACATTTTATACTTTAATATGGCTTAATGATTTCGCAATGATTCTTGATACGTCTTAATAATTCAATATCCAAATGGAGCCGAGGTAGCCCGGTTGGAAGAGTAGCGGATTAGCAACCGGAGGGCTGAGAGTACTATCGAACCAAACTCTATCCAAACAGAGACCATCATGTATGTGAGAGCTTGTGCATTTTAAATTCGTCGTGGCCTCAAATGTCCTCGCGTTGGCATGATATGAAAGTTTGAAGAGTGGGTTGCAGCTCAGATGTTGACCAAGATCAGGTGTTGAAAAATCCAAGATGTTCCCCAATCTTTCCCTTCGGGATTGATCCCGGACAGTTGCCAATATCCCGTTGTGTTACACCAGTGCGACGTTAATTCAACTGCTTTCCTATCCAATTTCCAAAAAGTCTAACGTGTTATACGTTCTTACCAATGAATTTGAAGGGAGTTCGGACCCCTAGGGCAGCTATTTTCAACTATCATTCCACAAGAATGACCCCGGTGTGCCTTAGAGATGGTGAAACGGTTTAAATTATCTAAAATTTATTTCATTCCAACTATTTAGTTTTAAACTTTTGACAAGTGTGTTCTCAAATAATTTCAACTAACACCAGCATAAATAATTTCGAGTACTCTTCGTTATTACGAAGTATAAATAAACATTTTCAAAAACATTTTCGAAACCTGCTTTGGGTAGGTAATTTCAATTAATTTTCTTCTGTACATCAATCAAAATTATACATTTTTTTGTCGGATCGAGAATATATACATCTTTCGGTTGATGAAGTTGAGAATCTGTCCTCGGGATTCACACCCTTGCGTTTATCGTGCCTTGATCATGTATAATAATCATGTACCTATGGTATTTCTACTTCCTGAAAACAAGTGTTTTTATCAAGTTTTTCTTAAGAGTAGCCATGGGAAAATGCTACTGCATGCACAGCTCTTAATTAGCCATAATTGTGAAACAAAACTCGAAGAAAAATCCCACGAACCCGGCTCCATCACCTCCACGATCATGCACCAACACCACAACTCGGAGATAATCTCTCCGTTAAATGGTGTTTTTTCTCTCCTTTTCTTAAACGCCGCGAAATTGGGCGGGCGTGTTTGCCTCGCGTGTGGGAACAAACACTGTCCACTAACTCTTCGCACTTAGAGGCCAAGTACCCTTTAATTTGGGATTCATTATCACGCCGCTAAGTACAGACCACCGGCGGTGGACAGTGTACACTGTACTAATTCGGTACTGCCAGTGCCCGCCCCGCCAGTCTTTCCATTGTTGTGCAACTCGGGGTGAAAGTCAATGACGTAAACAACGCAGGAATTCCTGGTCGTGTATATCCGTTCTGTTGCCGTGTTTACAAAGAAATGCGTCGTTTTTCGGGGGTGTAGTGTGTTTTTTAGGGAAATGACACTGCGAGGAAAGATTTTTGAAGGAGTGGGAGAGTGCTGTGTTTTTTCTAGAATAGGGAAATATTTTGGCTAGCGTAAGTGTATATAATTTTATGTTCTGCTGTGTTTTCTTTCCTGTAAACACCATATCACACTCCCATAATAGTGTGATAGCCACGAAAACGCATTTAACCCTCCTGAAGGTCGTTTCGACTACCCATCAGCAAAATTTACCGCATCGTGACGAACGAGAAATTTCATCATTGGAAAAACTGACCAGATCTTGATCTCATTATCAAAAGAACGTCAATATCCTGATGACGACATATCTCGTCATTAGCGAAGTTGGTCAGATCATGATGGACACGAGATATCTCGTCGAAACCACTTGGAGGATTTAAGCCCTTCTGAGCAGAAGTGTAGCCAGAATTTCATTTCGGAAATCTTGCTACGCTACTGCATCCAAGTAGGGATCGAGGACTTTGCTTAAGTTTCTACTCCACTGCTTAAATGTATATTAAGACTTTTAGTGAAACTTTCAAATTATAATCAAGTCCAGATATTATTTAATATTAAAATTGTATTGCTAGCTAGGGTCAAAATTAGAAATATAATTTTCATGCTGAAGATCTGATCCTGGTTAGAATTTTAAAATTTCGCTAGAAGTCTTTTATCATATATTTCGTCATTGAATTACTCTTGAAATGTGGGATTACGTAAGAATAAAAAGTGACTCATCTCCACTGATCGTAAATCATTTTACAATGGTTGTGTTCGCATGATATTTATGATTACAATTAAATAGCATTATTAAATATTGAAATCCTTTTCCTTGAAATTCACTTTCCATTTTTCCAGTCACTTTAGATGCGAACCATCTACTGGTTGATTTACTCAGGCGATCAGGTTTCGCGAGGGGTGGTTTATCCCATCACGATAAATGTTTCGCAATCCTTCAGATCACGAAAAGAAATTTCTAGTCTTAAAAACTAATGGTAGTGTAGCTAAAGTATCGTTCTTCTACCAAGAGAATTGCTCCCGAATCCAAGTCTGGTTGGTGTAAGTTGCTATAGAAACAGGGCTCGTTAATTTTGAGTAGGGATTCGACGTTATTTATTTTGTTTTTTCGTGAATGTTAGCTGCGGAAAGAGGGAGTTTACAAGCATTTATCTTCTTGGTGACAAGCAAAAATATCAGATATATTTTCAAATTGTTATTAAGTGCGCCAATGTGACGAACTTAAAAATATTATATAGAAAATTATATAAAGTCCATCTCTACGGTAACACATAGGAACTGACTATATCTGAAGCAGTTCTCGTGATAGACAGACAGTAATCTTGCCTTTGAATCCAACTTTTCATTCAAGGTTAGTGCAGTACTTTTTAATACATTCACTATACACCAATTGATGCTTTCAAATCGATGAAATTTTAATTTCTCTGTTATTTTATGGATGTCCCCTTTGGGTGCGCCAATGGAAAAAAAAAACATAATTTTCAAACGTAAATGTGTGAATCCTATTCCGTATGAGAGGTACTTTGAGTGCAATCAAATAAACCAGACGAGAAACGGATATTTTACTTCTTTTGTCAATGCTCTCGAATTAAATGTTTCGGGGTTACCTTAGAAAGAAGTTTGTGGCTATGCTTGGCGTTTAATCTAATTGGCATAGACCAATCAACTATTACATTCGGAATTCATTCTTTGGGATTTTTATTGGCGATGTTCTGAAGTACTCGAAAAACAAGCCAAGTGACGTCACGTCTGGAATAGGCACAGAAAGCACGTTTCATGGCATAAATACTGCAGCAGCTTACATTCAGCTTGGCAGAAAAATCCTCTTTTGATAAACGAAACTGATTATTATCAGTTTCGATATTTACCAGTACTGACTTCTTTCTAAGGTAACCCCGAAACATTTGATTCCAGAGCACTGACAAAAGAAGTAAAATATCCGTTTCTCGTCTGGTTTGTTTGATTGCACTCAAAGTACCTTTCATACGGATTAGGATTCACACATTTACGTTGGATAATAAAATTCCCGAGCAAAGCTACGAAGCTGTGAAAGTGCTTGCATGTTATACATAATCAGATATTACAACAAAATCCCCTCCAAGCTTTACAAAATCAAACCCTTTCTAAAAAATCTTTCATCGGGAAGCTTTCTTCTATGTCAATGATTTTGAGGAACATTATAGAATAAAAATGTGAGTGGTTACATAGAAAATGTTATCTCCCTATATTGGCCTGAAAGATAAATAGCCACACATTCAATCGAATTTCTATTCATACTATTGCCCCTCCCCCAAACAAAAAGTCCTTCAAACCAAAAACTCGATTGATAAATGTCCAATTCAATCACTGCTCTTCTTTTGATTGACTGAATACTCCATTTCCTTCCATCAATAAATAACCAAAAGACAGCCTTCAGGGGGAATCGTGAGACATCCTTACTAGATAAAAAGCCCCCAGGAGCCAATTACTATGCCCCATCTCCTCTGACGTCACAGCCTGGAAAAAAGATGAATGATTCTTAAGGCTTTGAATAACGGTAATAGTGAAGTTTTATATAGAGGTAAATATAATAATTATACCTCTGTATATGACCCCTACTTTTAGAGGTTTTGGAAAGATATTTTTTGTTAATATTTTGAAACTTCGGGTAATCTTCACGCTGTAATTGAATTTAACTGTACCTGGGAAAGGGGAGCTTCTGATTGGTTGAGAGCGCGGACTGTTATTCTGCATGTAAATTGGGCATGGGTGCTATTGTTCGGGACGACGTGTGTAACGGAAGCTCCAGAACTACCGTATCAGTTTTGTTTTGTTTTTAGAAAAACTTTTTTATGAAAGTCCCTGGTGTGGTTATATCCCCATAGCCGAGCTGGGTCGAACTAAACCTGTGTAGGATATGTATGGGTTGATTTTGATCGAGATCAATTGGTAACTTTTCTTTTCGATTGTGATCCTGTGTAAAATGTTTCACGCAAAGGGGAGGAGCCTCAATTGGACGAATTTTTTAAAACCCTCATTCTTTAAGAAAAATACATTTCCTCGTCGAAACTGAACATCTCTCAAATTAATTAAATAATTTATGGAGGTTAAAATTTGAAAACTTTCGGTTCAAATCTGCCTTATGTAGAGTATCTTTGAACAAATAAAGAACTTGTATTTATAAAGATGTTTTACAGAAACTTTTGAAAACGAACCATCCTTTTCTAAAGTGTGTTTTTAGAAAGATCTTAGGGAAATACACAAAAATCAATAACGTTCGACACTGCTATTGAAAAATTACAATCCTCGTTACATTTTGAATGGCATACCAGAAATCAACTTAAATGCGATTTTTACTTTGATCTAAAAATAAATAAACATCAGTAGGAAAATATTATACCCTCAAAATCGATTCTCTTACTTTTTTGTGATTTCATGATTTCTGCAAAAAAAGATTACTATTACAGTAATTAAAATATAATTTGTTTTCTTTTTTTGTACTTCCGGAAAAAAAGGTTTTCTACTGTGTATTGCTTTATGAAATATTAGGTGATATTCCTGTATGCAATACATAAAATATCTTGATATTACTTTATGTCCTTACACATTTGAACATTTTTTTCATTGAATACTGTAGTTCTCGATTTAAGTTGGATTCCAGCCCGATCAGCATATCCTATGAAAAAATTAGTACTAAAAACCGGTAAAAATAAGTATTGAAGATTTTCGTTAGAAACTTAAGGGTTGGTAATTTTGAACCAATTCTTTGAATCGATTGATTAATTAATTACAATTTCAATCATAACTGACGTTAATCATGATTTAAAAACAATATGCTAAATCAATTAGTTATTAATCATTCAATTAGGTTTAGTCAGGAATATGTTAACTAAATTCCTGTAGTATAGGTTTTAAAAATTGCTTTGGGCGATATTTTTTGCTCTCAATTTCCATGATTTTCGTGAATCGCTAATCGATTCATATCAAATTTCATACCTATGAAACCCCCAAGCTGATTTTCATAACATATATTATCCTTTATTTGATTCATCTTTTCTCAATTTGGTTTTTTAATGTATTCCTTGAATTTTGTTATGCTGTAAAATATAAATCAATGAATATTTTCATCTTGTTATCCTCTTTCATTTTATTGTATTTTTTCCTTCAGCATGTGGGTAGGTAGGTATTTTATTGCAAAACTTCACACCTACAATTTTACTGGATTCAAAACGTTGAAAAGGCACAATTTCAATCATACTTTTTAATCGTTATTGCTAGATTAAAATTATAACAAATCATTAGTTAACGTGGAACTATTAAAACTAATCAAGTCATGATTGCTTTTTTAGTCATTAGTTTTCAATCATTAGTCCGATTAAACTGCTTCAAATTTTCATAAATTCCGTTACTGATAAAGGTTGGTTGGTCGAAGACCTATCCTGTAAATTTGAACCAGATGACGAGGTCAACACCTGAGCTGCGCCCCACTCTCCAAACTTCCACACCAAAACAAGTGAGGACTATTGATAAATAACAAACACCGAAAGCGATTTTTCTATTGCTATTGTGAATTACAAAGCTATTGGGAATTACAAAAACAAATGTTTTTAACGAAACGCTCGCAGCAAAAATGCATCTGAATATGAATGCAACGGATTGGTATAAATTAGGAAGCAAGTAAGGAAGTTCCAAAAGAAAGAGGATGTGGTTCTTCCTCAGATTTTCTGCCTGAGTGGCTCAAAACAGGGCAGTCTTCAGATAATAGTACATCCCTCGACTACTTCCGCTGCTGGCTGAGGAAAAGGAGGTTGTTATAAAACAAGATCATCCCCTTGCAGATGCGCCACTATGATCATTCAAAAACACTCCCGCCTGTCAGTTGACGGGGTCTTGGAAAAAATTATTCTGAATCCTTTGTGACTTCCACAAAGGGAACGGAGGGGACTGCTTTGGGTTCTCATTTACCCTTTCGTGAGCTCCATTGTTCTTCCATTGTAGATGTCATGAGTTATCTTTGTTTCGGTCTGGTTCTTTTGTATCGACTCTTTAAGCTTTCGTCAGAAAATAAATCGAGTGAATAAATTAATCTATGTTTCATGACTACTCGGTTTAAGTTATTAATAATTGCCGATGTCATGTTTACCCTTCAAGTGGTTTCGACGAGATTCCTCGTCCATTAAGATCCGACCAGTCTTAAAAATGACGAGATATCTCGTCACCAAAGATTGCTGATTGCGTGATGATGACGAGATCAAGATCTGGTCAGTTTTCCTCTAATTACGAGAGACGACGAGAATCTTGACGAACGAGATGCCTCGTCGAGACAACCACCAAAAGGAGAAATAATCAACGAATAATTTCCATTATTTTTAAAAGAAAACTGATGATTTAGTTGACACTTATAATCTTTTCTTCTCTTCTTTTATAATATAAGTACAGCAGATTTTTTTATTTTATGAAATTAAATTCTGTATAAGAGTAGTTTGCGTTGAACCCTCTGAATGTCAAGAGGTTTGCAATATTGCTCTTAATCCTCCAATACGCATAATGACACTAAATAACCACTTCTATTGGTGGAAGGAATCTTGCGAAAGATTCTATTGGTCGAGGAGACCAGAACTGGTCAGGAGACAAGGTGGAAATATGCGTGAACTGGCAGAAGTTTCATAGAGTAAAGTGAATTCATGTCCCGAAATTTTATGCGCGTTTTTTGTCGATCTCAATCCTGAATATATGGAAGGCTAAGTGTCATTTTTTTTGTAATAATGGAATAAAAAGAGGTTTGATAAAATTTCGGTAGTTAAAAAAAATTAACCTATCGTAATATCCGGTGTTGCCGGTTGAATTAATTCGAAATAGTCTGAAATTAATTTTCGATATATCATAGAAAAATATATATAATTATCATTTTAGCTCCTGATAAAATGCATTACATTTTAATACCAGTTGTAGAATTTTTCACCAATTACATGTTGATGCAAATGCATATCGTCGACTTACAAATGAAACACACTAAGTCAAAATTTTCAAGATTTGTGATTTTTATTTCTTAGACTATAATCTATAGACTGGTGAAATCCATTGTCATTTTTCTTTGTATAAAAACATTTTTTCTTGAGAAACACTCTTTGTGAGTTTAACAATGAGTAGAATTTTTTTCTCTACGTTTTATCAGAACTATGTTTTTGATTATGTCTATGAGTTACATTTCTTTGTCAAAGAAAAATCTATTATAGCTCTCTATACTGTTCTAAAGACATGCAAAGTGTAAACAAATTTCAAGTTAATTAATACCGACTTTTAGTTCATTATCGGGGCATTTCAAGTCAAAGTAACTTAGCTAACATTCTCAGATAACTGCTTTGTAGAAAAGAATAGTTTTGACTTTTTGGTAACCCGGTTTTTATTAGCCCTAGAATTTGAAGAGTAAATGAGTTAGTCCATCCTCAAGATATTGCTCATTATTTTGACGATGACGAGATCAAGATCTGATCCGTTTTTTCCTAATGACGAGATACCTTTGACAAAACAACCAACAAGAGGGTTAACTGTATTGTGGATTCCTATCGTTTCCCCCTGACTTGTAGTGAGAAGGTGTTGGCAGGTCTTTTTCCGCATTACCAGACCACCCGCTCACTGCAGACCCCTTTGATCCACCCGCATAACCACCCACCTGTCTGCCACCATCGCACCTCACCTAACGACACCGACACCGCCAAGATGCCTATTTCACGGCTCTTGAACCGCACGGTGGCAATTCATAGAAATAACACCTCCCGTGTGTTTGCTTTCGCTTTTGGCGGTTAAAAAGGGTTCATTTTGTGGCTAAGTGGGGGACAAGACGCCGGCCCCTGGTGGCGGCTAGTCGCGTGGTCAGTCGGTCTATCCGTTGGTGGGTCATTCGCCTTCTATCTTAAAGAATGGGCGGTCTTGGTGTGCAAGCGAAATTGGAAGAGAAGATGCCGACTCAATTATCATCGAGAAATAAAATTCTTGCGGTTAATGTCACTAAGTGAATTGTCATGAATGTGAACTAAGTAATTGTGTGTGTTAGTGTTAATGTTTTTGCTGTTATGTTCCAACTTTAATCTTTGACTATTGATGCATTTTGTTTCGTTTGTCCAAATATTATATTATATGTCATCTTTTTTATATCGTTTTCCTTCTCCCCGTCCCTTCAATGAAACCTCTGATGAGTCGAAGGGACGAGGGTACAGTAAGTGAATTGTCACACTTAGTTACTCATAGCATAATATAGCATAATGGTTGCGTATACACATGCTTAAAAGCATAAGATATGACTAAGTTTTAATTACAGTAGAACCTTGATTATTTCTAGTATTGTGACCCGAGGCCACCTCGGATAATATGGTTGGTTGGTTTTAGTTTTTATGGCGCAAGGGCCATATTCGGCCAAGTTGCGCCAATGTCAAGACAATGTCAAGTTAATGTCATTAAAGGGAAAAGAGGTAGTGGGATGAAATCAGAAAAGGGATCGCTTAGGTATCCCGGGAGCGCGACCTCCGTGTTTACTAAGGACATTAAACCCCCTGAGAAAAGAAAAATACACTAGAGTACCTCGGGTTCATGAAGCCGGTACATACCTAAAGGACATGTGCCCTCGAGGGTCGGATTATACCGACATAGCAACACAAAACAAGCCTATACGAAATACGGAAGAAATATACTTCACTACATGTTACTACTACTGCTATTGTAAGATTCATAAAGCAAGGATTGAGGTAGGTAGTTAATTAACGTCACACTGGAGCAGCACATACTACTACTGCTACTGTAAGATTCATAAAGCAAGGATTGAGGTAGGTAGTTAATTAACGTCACACTGGAGCAACACATACTACTACTGCTACTGTAAGATTCATAAAGCAAGGATTGAGGTAGGTAGTTAATTAACGTCACACTAGAGCAACACATACTACTACTGCTACTGTAAGATTCATAAAGCAAGGATTGAGGTAGGTAGTTAATTAACGTCACACTGGAGTAACACAATGGGTTATTGACGATGGTATCCCGAAGGGAAAGCAAGGATTGGTAATAATCAATGCTCTTGTATTTGTGTCACAGTATGTATTTATTGTGATAATGTTATCATAAATCTGGATGCATGCGTCTTTTGAGCTCTTTTGAAAAAGTTCTTAGCAATCTTCAGTTTAGAAGCACTTTCAAACACGCAAACTGCATTACTTCGTTTTTCACACCAATGTATTTTAAACTACATTTTACGTTTTCCTGTTGAGATGTTTTTAATACATTTACTTTTTCATGCTTTTAAAGTGTGTTTTCTTTTCAGATTGTTTATTTATTTGTTTTATAGTGCTTTTAATGTCGATCTGGTCTGATTTTCGTAATATGATATTTATAATTCAGTTATTTTTTAATTCCATTCTGTCCAGCGCTTGGCGCAGCTTATCGATTTTTGAATCTTGCACCATACAGCTCAAATAAACCAATCAGTTGCTTGCTAAGTCGAGGACAAAGTGAACTCTCTCATACTCGAAGCTTTATTTACAGTTTTTAAGAAACTCAGTATCAACGGGTTACACGAACACTCGATTGATCGGAGCTCTGATAATAACTCCAACCCGTCACTAAGCTCCGGTGGTGGTCCAGAAAGTATATTAAGTCACAATACATTTCAAGAAGAATCAAAATAAAAACTGCACCATCTCGAGAGTCTGTTATCACAAAATATAGTCTCATCAATTGTCACACTTATGCGATAAAAAACTTATACTCCAAATAATTCATACTTATTGCTCAACCTCAGTGACATAGCTAAGAAAGGGACGCGACTTTGTCTAAAAGGGTGGAGTTTCAGAAATATTTATAAAAAAAGTGGTTTCATTAATTAAACGTTTTTAAAAAATGTTATAATTTTAATCACAACTTTGTCCTTGTAATACTGACATATTAACACAAAACAAGTCTATAAAATACTGAAAACTATACTGCACTACATGTTACTACTACTGCTACTAAAAGATTCATAAAGTAAGGATTAAGAGTAATATGTACATGGATTTGTGTCGCAGTATATATTTATTACGATATAATCAATCTGGATGTGAGTTATATATGTTTTAAGCTCTTTTGTAACAAGTATTTTCCAATGCTCTGCGTGTTAATTAATGTGCATTTATACACTACATCTTTAGAATACAAGTCAGTTCTTCTGTTCATGTACTTTCTGTAATCATATTGATGTTCAGAAAAAATAGAGACAAACATTACAAATTTCTTCTTACAATCGTCTGAGAGATAATGTTGCACTTTTTTACTTTTTCCTGGAGACCCATTAACAGAGCTTAACCTTTTTCTATTTTGTATATATACTCAATAATTTATTACAACAAATAACTAATATTGAGAATATTAATAATAACAAAATAAATATGGTATGAATTAATAGATTTTATCCTAATTATCTTTATTTTAAATCAGTAATTGTTTTGGATGGACAGAGGGCGGTATCAGCATTATTTGCCTCAGGTCCCAAAAATTTTATCTTCGCTTCTGCTCGATGTTTTAGAGAAGTACTACATAAAGAAAAACTAACAAAGTAAGCGCAAAATAACAAAATATGAGCAAGATAAAACATATGATAAAATATGAACAAGAAATTGTAAAAAATGAACTTTTATTAATAAAATTCGGTGTCAGTCATCGCTTAAAAAGAGATAAAAACATACAAAATAGGAAAATACTGAAAAGTATTAATTTTAAAAATATGATCCTACCTAATACAATCCTCCTTATAAACGGCTTCAATGTAATCTTTTAAAGGGAAATAAAGAAAAACTAACAGACTAAAAAACAAAATATTGAACAAGAATTTGTAAAAAAGTTGTCCTACAAATAAAATTCGGTTTCAATATCATCGTTTACATGGGAAATAAAGAACACTAAGAAAATAAAACGCAACAAAATATTAACAAGAATTTAAACAAAACGAACACTTCCTACAAATAAAATTTGACTTCAATACCACAATTTGAACGAAAATAAATCAAAACCAACAGGAAAGAAAACGTGACAAAGATGAATAAGAATTTATACTAAAATGAACACCCTCCTATAAATAAAATTCGGCTTCAATATCATCGTTAAATGGGCGATAAAGAGAAAAAAGATTACATCATATTCTCTGGTGCTTGTTTTCGTTGATCTTCCTGAAAAACAGATGGAAGACGAACCCAATGAAGCGGGGCTCTTGACTTTATAGGTGCCACGCGTCCCTTCGGCTTCTATGGGGTTCCGATTCAATAGCAACCTATGGTTTGGATTGCAAATTGGTGTCAGTGGGTTTTCCGATTGTTATTTGAGTTGTTATTTCCTCTGCATCGTAACCACTGTTCGAGTGTTTTCAAACATGTTCGATATCCTTTGGAGTGATGGAATATGACCTGCTGTCAGGATTTGAGCGCTTAAGAGATATTCGACACAAGCGATATAACGCTTCTGCATTACACATCTATTAAGGAGACTACAAAATTCTTCATTTGAATGTTGTTGCATTAGATTGAGGCATAATAACCTAGATATCCAACAATTCGTTTTACCTATTAAAAATATTTGAGATGAAATTTTACTCTTTTTACTTAATGGTGTCAGAAATAATTTTTCACAATCAATAGGCACGGAACTTCCAAACTCTATTGGGATACCAGGAAGATAAATGAGAAAATGGCGTTGGTTGTCCGTTGGTAGTCGGGCATTGAAAATAAAAAATAATAATAATTAAATAAGATTTTTCGATGCAAAAATAAAATGCGTCGTGCAATGAAGCTAAGTTAAACAGCGAGCGAAAAAACGGGAGATATAATCATTTTATAAAATCTTCAGGTATATTTTCCTTCGATGTTTATCGAAATTTCTAGTGAGAATTTGCAAACTTTCAATAGTTTAAAACTATTGACATAGAATTTCTAGTTAAAATCCCCCTGTCCCATCTTCAATTTGCATCAAAATATCTCCTTTCTCGATTATCTTCCGACCTTTTCCTAAATTGCTTCAGATCTTTCCCTTCGGGATTGATCTACGACCGTCGCCAATAGCCCGTGTGTTTCTCCAGTGCGACGTTAATTCAACTACCTACCAACCCTAAATAGATAGTGAGAATTTGCGAAGTTTGAATAACTAAAAGCTACTGGCATACAATTATTTCTAGTTAAAAATCTCACCCACCCCATAATCAATTTGCATCGAACTATAAACGGGGTAACTCTTCGCAACAACATCCGTCTGACCACCAACAGCCGAACCCAATGACCACCAACGCTGTTCAGACAAAGGCGGGTACAACCGTGACCGGAATCCTGTTGTTTTCCGAACACTGGTCATCTCCTGGGTGGACACTGCCCTCCACCCCTCGCGTAAGGAGCGGATATAATGACGAAATGATTTGACTGGCTGCCAGTCACTTCCAACAAGTCAACTCTGATGACCCTCGGTCAACGTGCGGTTCTTCCCTTCGTCCCCTGCCCAGGTACATTACCGGTGTCTGGCGCCATCTTGATTAGAGGGTATCGGCAACCGAGGGTGGTGACTTCGGGTGTGTTTATCGTGCGGGGAGTCCGGAGAGCCGGGACTGGACATTGGTTGCCTGATGATGCCGGAAGAGGGGCGCTGAAAAGGATGTTGTGACATGTGAAGTCTCACTTTCTTTAATTTATGGTTTTTCGTGCTGTGGACGGATTTGTCTTCTGAGTGGAAGCACCGCCCCGTTGCTGGTAATGCTTTGAGTCTCACATCACGAATCTGAAGAATTCACGAAGGATTACAAGATTTGCTGTGGAAAATTTTAACCGGTCCAAATCTTAAAATACTACACATTGTTAAAATGCAAAACGGGCAGCACCTAGTAGTTTTGAACCACGTTCACACGACGAGGTCAATACCCGAGCCGGCATCCCTTTCTCCAAACTTCCACACCACGCCAACGTGAGGACATTTGAGGCCACGACAGATTGAACTTGCACTAGTCCTACGTACATAACGGTCTTTGGTTGGATCACGAACTCGCAACCATTCGGCTGTTATCCTCGACACTAGCAACCCTGGCCCCAAGAATGAATAGGAGCTAATATAACGAATAATCGCTGGTTTGATGTAATAATATAATGGATATACAATCTTGTCATGTAGCCTGTGATGTAAACTATTAGTGATTATGCTATTAATTGTATTAAGTATCAATTAACAGGTTTTAGGTATACAAAAGGTTCACTATTCATTCATCATTCTTCTTACATAAGTTCAAATCTGATTCAACGAAAATGAAACGTCGTGTTTGTTGACAATGGGCCGTGAAATTATTTTCTGATAATTTTACTCCTAATGAATCACGTCCGGGTCACTACTTTTTTATAGGATTGCGCATGATTACGAATTTCGGTTACCTGAAATATATTTTACAATTTAAAGAGGGAAAAATCAAACTTTATTAAATTTACAAATGCCACAGGTAGGTAGGTAGGTATTTCTATTAACGTCACACTGGAGCAACACAACGGGCTATTGGTGACGGTCCGGGGTCAATTCCGAAGGGAAAGATCGATGACAACACTACGTAATTTTAAACCACTGTCAGATGACGTTACAAATACCACAGAAAGCATAACGAAATGAAACTAAAGTGGGTGGTAACAAAAGTTGCTCTGGAGATATGAATTCGTGCTTTTTCATGATCTCGTGAACTTGTATAAGTTGCCACAGCATACAGCAGAAATAAAGTTTTAATATGCGAAACTATCTGGAAATAATATCAGGGCACGATATTAACGAACACGATGTTTCGGTTGAATTGAGCACGCGGTACAAAAGTAACAATTTACATATTATTTCAATAGTACCTTCCGGCGGATGTAATCAAAAGGGTGAATATTAATTATTGTAATGAAATTGAAATTTTCCTGAAAAATCAGATAAACCAATGTTAAAATAGAAACCGATTACATAAAATTGGAAAAATACAGGAATATATTTGAATTAAAGATCGTAACACATTTAATAAATTTAAAATAAAAATTGTGTAAGTGAATGAATGTCATTAATTGCATTGAAATTGAAAGTGTGTTTTCATACAAAGGGAATAAATACTAATTTGTATCATATCTCTTTCACTACTTTATGTGCAAAGGAAGTGATTAAATGCTTTGTTACAAAGTAAAGTTAAATGGACCTCAATTTCATCAAAACTAGGCATATTTCATTTACATTTTACATGCGAAACACGTGAACGAAAATTTTCTGATTGTTGAAAAACTACTCTAAAATTAGAGCAAACGCGTTCACCTTCAATTCAAAATATGTTACATCAATTAATGTGAATCTTCATATGCAAACCATGCAAAAAGTTCAACTTATAACTCAGATCTCTTCCAAATAACTTATTTCGCAATGAGGAATTCTAAGTATATGTATACATATCAGTTTTTCAGACAGCTTTTCTCGACTTCATTTTTAATATATAAACTTGTCGCTAGATGGCGGTAAGTACATTCCGTTCATTCTGCTCTTCGTCTAGGGATGTGATGCTGACTCAGTTGTGAGATCCCGATTATTCACCAGCATACATTAAATATTAAAGCCACTTCCACTTAAAATAAATCTATCCTGGTTCGTGAAATAAAAAAGAATGTCCAATGTCCGAATAAATAATCAATGAGCAAAAAGTTTAAGTGACTGACTTTTAATCATTATTTTCTCTAATTATATTGTTTCGCTTAAGAAGGAACATTTGCAAAACGTCGACACATTTCAAATCAAGGCAACGGAATATAAATTTTACCTTAAATTGATGCATACTCTTCCTTTATTCTAATAAGTATTCAAATTGAAATGCAACAAGTAGATGATGTGCTGTGATGAGTTTGTTATGGAAGAATATATAGAAAGAAATTATCAACCACAAATAAAAACTTTACTCGAAATCAATACTTTCTATTTTTGAATGGGTTTTAAACGAAAATATTCATTGTTCTGTTTTTCTTTGATAAAAGTTTTCTTCTTAACATTTCACTTAAAAATTAAAATTTTTCTGTGTACAGGAATTCGTTCAAATTAAAGAAAAGAAACTAGATAAAATATTTCCCTTAACTGTTATTTACTTGGTAGAATAATGGTTATATTATATTGATTTTTCGAAATTTGATGAAGTATAGAATTTAAAATTCTGAACTTGCAAGTAAATTAAAGATATTAACCATTATCATATAAAAATCATATATAAAAATTGCATTAAAATCCTTCCGTTAAACTATCAACAAATTTTTCAAACCTAATTGAAGAATAAATATCATAAACTAATATCTAGAATACTTAGTTTTGAATAACATTTATTTGTTTGAGTTTTAAACATAGAAAATATATTTTTCTCTTTAATAAGAAATGTTACTTAATTTTATGAACGCTATTTTATTCCAAGATAGAAGTTTCTATTGCAGCAAATAAATATTTGTAATCAACTGTAATAATTTTGTATACTTCTTAATCAACTAAGGGTTTATTGTTCTAGATATTAGTGTAAAATACTACTATATATCATTTCATGTTTCCCAAAATTATTTTTTATTTTGACACTGCTTTTGAGAAATATTATATTCTAATATGGTTCCTTACATCTACAAATCATGACCAATTAGGTTATTTTACTCTTTTCAATACTTACTATTTGTTACATATTACTTTCAATAGTTAGATAATATACGGATATATTTAGATAAGTTAACTAGCTTCAATATGAAGTACTTTATTTGGAATGGTTTGACTTAGCAACAGTAAAATATTTTAATAAAAAGGTTTTTGTTTTTAAAGTTGATGTGTCGACATTATTTGTGCTTTGTATATCTATTACAGTAAATAATATCTATTAATGCAAAATTCTTGCTCGGCGCATCTCGTCTTTTTGTCTTTTGAGAATATACTTCTTATATTCTTTAGAATTTCCTGCATTTTTCAAAGGGAAAATAGACATTTCTATTTTAAGTTATTTTATACCAAGCACAAATTGTTCTTAAAAAGAAACTAAAGAAATTTAACAATTAAAATTGTATTGTAATATGTTAATATTACATTTACCTTCATCCTAATCATTTGTGATAAAAGTATTCACATTAGCATTTAAAACCATAACTTTAAAACAACTAACGTTCATGCCTGTTGTATTTCCATCGGAAAGATTAATCACACATACATGTGAAAGTAATACATTATTTCAAAGTTCAATGCTAATCTATTTTATTTTATTCGAATGAAACAGATTCAATATTTATTATGTAAAGCTTCATAAGTTCTCCTACCACGAAAATTCAGTTTATTCTTACTATTTTATCATTGTAGTTAAAATATCCTTATCGATACTTCTCATTGGATATCTAAGCCAGTAGTGTTTAAATGTATAGTTGGATATAATAATATCAGATGATATTATTTATATCCAACTATTTATTTAAATAACTTTTTGGTTAAATCATCACAAAAAATTTGTTTGACTAAGCAGCACCATATTATTTTCAATGTTACTCCGCTTTGATTTTATACAAAAACTAATCCTTTTTATTTTATTCGTAAAAAGATTCAATATTTATAATGTGAAAGCTTCGGAAGTTATTTATTGTCCAGACATCGAAATTCAGTTCATTCTTGCAACTTTATTTTCATTGCTGTTAATAATTCTTTATCGTTACTTCTCATTTCATATCTAAGCTATTAAAGCTCAGTGTTATATAATACATAAAATGATATAAATTTATATTATTAACATCTAAGTATTTATCTAAATAACTTTTTTAAGTCCTCACACAAAAGATGTGTTTGTTTAACCAGCATTGTATTGTTTTCAATATCAATGAATATTATTGCACTTTGATTTCGTACAAAAAATTTTACTTTTGTAAATAATATTTAATTATTAAATATTACGTATTAGCAGTTTTACGAAATTATATTTTGATGTTAATACGAATGGTTTGAAGTAACTTTCGAAAAGTAATCACATTTTAAAGACATAATTATGTTTAATTCTGTTCTTATTCTGTTTAATTCTCATAAAAATTGATGGAAATCTCATCAATCAATCTTGAAAAATATGATCAACTAAAAATATTTTTTTTCTATATGAAACAAACATTCATTATCTTATATTGATTTGATGTAAATCAAATTATAATTTTAGATGTATTTTTATTAGTTTATGCATTAGCAAATTTCCGATGTAATTTTGAAAGTTGAGTAATCACTAAATTTTTAAAACTAAATGGAAAATAGTTTGTGAAATGTAATTATTTTAAAAGTTTAAGACTGAAAAAATATATTGTTCGATTTCCATTTTTGATGTTTTCAAGTACAATTTCTGACTATTATGCGATGCAAATTTAGTTAATAAAGTTCGCTGAGTTATATTTGTGACTAGCATAATTCCAAATCAGTCATACAATTTACAAGAAATAGTTTTTATTTTCACAAGTGTAGTATAAAAATATTCATTCAATAATGTTTTTATACAAATGCATTCGATTCTCCAAACAAATCATATACAAGTCATTTCAATGACTGAGTTCACTTTCAAATTACAAATTTATATAGTAAAACATTGAAATATCATGCTAATAGAATTCCTTAAATAATAAGCATGGCAAATTCATTTTAAACTAAAGAAAGTTATTAAGAAAGAAATTCAATTGAAAAAAGTAATATTTGTCAAAATACAAATTTTATATGCTAAAACATCTTAGTAAATAATCTAACTACATTTCAAGTAAAAAATTCTTCATTCGGTTTTGTAATTTTTTAAAATATTTTTATGATTTAGTTTAAAATAATTATAAAAGTAATATAAAAAGCACGCAAACAATTTGAGATTAATACAACGATATCGGTGTCACAAATGACACACAACGGTACCAGTTTATATCCTCAAATTTCTCGCTTTTTGCTTCCTCCTTATTCATATCATTGTTTGATATTGTGAAAAGAAACGCCGTATAAGAAGAAATCAAGGAGAAAAACTGAGAACAATTAAAACTTATCTAAAAACAAAAACTACATGACTAGAATTCAGTCATGGCAAACACAGCTGACTAATGTTTCACCTTATAAATCACAAATGTTCACAATAGACTTGTCAGTCATCTTGTGCTTTTGGCAGTGTCTCTTCTCAATAAAACCAACTCCTCTGAAAATAGTGTTTGATGTCGCTTCTTCATTTACATAAAGCACTTCGGATAAGGCATCATTAGATGAAAATAAAGAGATTAGCATGAATTACTTTCGAAGTAATGCTTAGAAGCAGTCGTAAAAACTACTCTTCACAGGAAAGAGAACGTCTGTACTACTAGTTTTTAAGTCAAATTGTAAATTTGTTAAAAATGGTAAAACACCTGAGTACCTTTGTACTTTTAACACTAAAATAGGTATTATAAAAATGAAAAATGTCTTCGGAATGATGACTCAAATGTCCCAAGACTGATATATACGACTGGTTATGGTCACTTTATGTTAAAAGTTTTAAAATATTACAGCTTGACGAAAAACCACAAAATGGAATTACAAAAGTTTAGGTATTTTGCTCGGAATTTTCAAGCATAATGTGTAACTATAGAGCACCCTTGTGTTTTGCATCGCCTTAAGGAACCATTACAGTCATGAAACCAGTCATGAACTATTACAGTTCAATAAACGCCAGGAACTAGTTCGTATAAAAGTATCACCATAAAAATTTGTTCATTGGCACGTATAGAGTTTGTATAAAACACTGGCAAAGGAAACTGTCATCAGAGACTGCCGAAATCATTCTCTAAGCAGAAGTTCGCTCAAGGCTGTGATGTAACTCTGAGCCATTTGCAAGGTCTCGTACTTAGACAACTTTCTATCGTTTCCTATAGAAGGCACGACGTCTCTGAGACGATCGAAGGCAACGTTCAAGCTGTGCATTCGTCTCCTCTCTCGTGCATTCGCAGCCAACCTTCTCTTCTTCATAACAGCAGGAGCTGGAGGACCGTCCGACATCTTCCTCTTGGCGCAACTCCTGGGTGACGTTTCACTGCCGTCACCATAAAGACTGTCGTCGTCGTCGTCCATGTCGTCGTCACCGACCAAGTCTGAGTTCAAGTTCAACTCAGGTTGGTTCTGAAGAGCGCGGTAGCTGCTGAGGTAGTTGGGCAACATCTCGGTCTTGCCTTCCAGAAGCGTATCCTGGATCTTCTCTTGCTGGTTGCTGAACGTGAAAGAATTGCTGAGATCGGATATTGTCTTTGGAGCTATGGCACTGTATTGCCTGGATGGCCTCGACACACTTGCCGGCACCGTGTTCCTGTACAGGAGGTTCGTTTCTGGGAACACAAAGGCTGTGGTGTTGGCGTTGGAGCATGGCTTGACGGGACTGCAGTTGGTGAGGTCGTAAAACGTTCTTAGGTTCGTGTTATCACTGTTGATTGGATTTGGACTAGTGTTCGACAGGGCACTTGTGGGACTGGATGACGGACTGTAGTTGCCGTCGGAATAGGAAGTGTAGATTGGACCGTAGTTGTCGTGCTGCATCATATTGAACTCTGCCTTTGATTCCAGGGATGTTTGCAGGACTGAATCTAAGTAGTTCACATTACCAGGTTGCCGGATTATGTCCATCATAAACTTTGTAGATTGAAAGCTAGCTAAAAGAAAAACGAAGACTGATCAGTAAATTGTTACATATTGTAACTATGAAATAAAAAACATTTAATTCTTGCAAATAAAATAAAACTATGTTGATTTTATGCGCATTGTTTATAATGTTCTATTAAGAATATGCTTTGTAGTTTTAATTGCATCAATTATTTTGTTTATTATAATTAGTTAATCAAAAATATATTTTGTTCAAAACTGTTCACTTATAAAGTACAGAGTTGGAATTGCAATTTGTTGAAACCCAAAATTGAATATTCATGAGTTTAAGGGAACTGAATTATTTAGGATTGTTTACTATTAAAAAATATATTAAAGAGCCTATACCTTAGTAACTCGTACATAAAATGCAAAGGTTTAAAATGTTTAAAACCAGACTGAAATATTTTGTTGAAATAATGAAATTCACGTAAAAAAAAATTTTTTTAATACATTTTACTTTGTGTTTACTAATATGTCACTTATTTATTTATTATAAAATATCGAAAGTGTTTTTAATTAATTATTGCGAAAATACTTTTTTGATATTTCATTGACAGTTAAAATTTAATCACATGAATTTATTTTTAGTGGCATTTCATTTAAGTTAATCTAAGAAAACTAGTGTAATGCCACACAGAACCTCATTATTTTACTATTATAGTAATTTTCAGTAATCGTTAAGCTTCAAAACATTAAATATGTCCGTAGGAATAAGTATTTGACGCTTAATCCTTATATTTTACCATATTATCATTATGAATCCCTACACTATAAGAAAACAGCTTAATTTCATAAATTATAACTGAAATTTCATGAAAAAATTACGTTTTCAAAGCTATGATACACTCATTAATTTTATTAAAGACTAGTTACTCTTGCCAAGGTAAAAATTACTTTTCCAAAATTAAGACCATGCATAATGTTATAAAAATGCATAATTAAAATCCATCGCCATAGAAGACAGGATATAAAAATAGCGTTTTCTTGCCATTATGTTAAGTTACTCTTATTTTATTCATCATACATTGTAAAAGGTTTACATATTTATGATAAATAATTGAATGGTAGTTTTTTTAATTGAATGGTAGTAGTAGTAAGACGTTAGTGAAATTTAAGCATATCTTAATTCAAAACTCAAACGATCAACACTTATATAACTGTCTGAAACTTTTTGAAAGCTTATGGTTAATGCTGACCGTAGATTTTTCTTGAAAAGAAAGTGGTGAGACAGAGAGAGAAGTAGTGAATTCTAATTAACAATTAGCGAGTAATTATTAATTAGAATTCCATCTTATGAAAAAGTCTGATTCACAAAAATCGCAATTGGATGATTAAGTTTATTTCAGCATCTTGAATATGAACGCTTGTTTAGTAAAAATTACAAAAGGTACAAATTTGCCAGTATCGGACAAGATGAGTCAGGTATTTACTTTCATTTAGCAGTGCATAAAATGTGGATAATATTAAATGTAAAAGAGTAAATAAACGTGTATCATTTAAAAATTGAATTTTTTAATGTAAATTAAATTAAAGTAAAAGGAAATTGAATAAATTTATTTCTAGTCATGTTTCTTATAAAATGTAGAATTATATAATTGGAAAATTCAGAAAAATATCAGGAAACAGAAAAAATAATTTAACAGAAATCCCAGAGTTAACTGGATAAGTTATTTGTCTCAATTGAAGAAAACATGTATTTTAAAGTAGGCAGTTGAAGATAACATGAAAACGAGATATTTTATTATGAGTAAATTTATATTGGGTATTTTTCTGTACTAATTTTTCAAGATGTATGAGTAAACAAATTTATGATTTATTTAGCATATGAAAATTAGTTAAACGATAGTAATGGTATTGTAATTAGATGGAAGAAGAATGATGTCACTATTTTCTACTAACAACGCACAAAAAATTAGACTTTTTCGAATAAATTATTCTAAGATTGAACTTTAATCATAAAGCTTTACATATTATGAGTAGAATTTTGAAGTCATTCAAATACGATGCACATAAAAATCTCATTTATAGCTGTACATTAAAATGAAAGACATTTAATTATTAAGGAAAATATTAACACTCGTTCTAAACTTTGTAATTAATTAATATTGAGAAATGAAAAATACTAAAAAATTATTCTTGCTTTTGAGAAATAGATTGTATTGAAATTTAAATAATGTATCCTTTCTTATGATAAATAGTATATTTTACTTAAGAAAATAAATGTTAATAATTTTCAGACAGCACACAAATTTAATAAACAATAAAAATAAAATAAAATAATACCAATAATTTTGCATTTTCATTGATCATTATTCAGATTTTTCTTAAAGATTTATTTTTAAGCTAATTTTAAACTCACAAACATAAATTAATAACCTACTAGAAATTTAACACATAACATAAATACTTTTACGATATCAACGCAACACATAAGGAACAAAAGCAAATTGTCATTTTACTAAAGAACACACTTTCACGAAAAGCATAATTATTTTAATCATCAGAAAAAAAATATGATAGGTTTTAAATAAATTAAATAAAAACTTACCGTGAGGACATCTAAGAAAAAATCGCCTTCAGTGTCAACCTGTTAGTATCCAAAAACCAAATACGAAACAATTATTTACACACTAATTTTTAAATATTTTATAGAAAAACTCTCTTTCCTCAACAGAATAACAAATTTTCCCGAATCAACACGTGCTTATATTTTTCTCCCGCAGAAAATAAGATAATACACCGGAACCACTCTGATCACAGCACACCTTAGGACTTAGGACTGGGCTTCTGACAGGGTAGGCCCGTTATATACCTGTTGTTGCGTGGAGACCCCCTTACCCCACCCCATCTTTGCGTGTCGCCGGCGGCCAGGCGTATCATTGAGAGGGGGACCCTCCGAAAAAGGGGGGTCCAGGGGCGGAGTTCCGACGATGAAGCCGATTGTGGCGGGAAACAAAGTGGGGGACTGAAAATCGTTTTTGACTTTTTTCCTCCTGGTCAGGTAATTCCTGATGACTTTCTGGTGAAGGCGAATCTTTTAACCTGTGATACGATGGATATTAATTGCTTTTTCTTTCTCTTGCTTTTCATCCCGAATTAATGGTTTTATTTATTAAATTATTTGGATGGGATTTCTTGGGGTTATTAAAATTAAATTTTTCGCTCGGTTTTCAGGTTGGAAATAAAGTTTTTTTCGGTGTCACATTCGTGTGTAATTTGAACTGATCGCCGAAGTGCATGTTTCACACATCAGTGAGCTTATTTTAAATTTTGGTTCCGCGTGGAAATTGTCTTTCTTTGTTGTCTGCTTCTGTGAGGTGCATTTGGAAGATATTTCGATTTCATTTCAGATTAGATGTCTTTCTTTCGATTTTTGGTGAATTTGTTTTGTATTGTGTGTTTACGAAAAAGAACTGCAAATCAATCCGGTATCATCAGAAAACAGAGTTGACGGAACTTTTTACTAAAGCCCGTTTGGATAGAATCTCAAAGTAAAGAAAATCAAGTAATCGACTGCAGATACACCACTTGAGAGAAAGCGCCAAACTTAAGATTTCGTAGCTATTTTATTCGAATTGCAGAATACATTAATGCAGATATGTTATTCAAATTATTAAGTTTTAGAATAGATCATGGAAACCGATTTGAAAGATAACTAATATGTTAACCGAACTTATATGACTTTTCCCATGTCCACCAAAATAAGTTATTTGAAATGTTTTCGACAACAGAATAAAGATTACGAAGTGAAATTGAATTCGAGACACCAACTATAGGAAACAGATATCCAGAGAGTAGTAACATCGGCTGAATAATGTCTTGGAAATTCGGTAAAATAAATAAATAAAAAAATTGCCTTAAAATCTTGTCATGAAACAGATGATCATCAAACCCTAAATGTAATATTAATCAGATCAATTGAGCCATCTTGGTTGGTTGGTTTCCTTAAGGCGCAAAGGTCAAATCTGGCCAATCTATGCCAAGCAATGTTTTCCTGTCAAGTAAATGGTTGATTGGGTTTTATGGCGCAAGGGCTATATATGGTCAAGCTGTGCCAAACGCAAAACCGAAAACGTCAATTAATGGACATACAAACTCGAGGGAAGTTTCACTGACACAGAAGAGAGAAATACACCCAGGTTAGCCACAGGAATCGAATTTGCGCCGCCTAGCAGCTCCAACTTGGGAATGGAGAGAATCAAAGAAATAATTCCCAACTACTTTATGCAATTTACGCACTAATTATGCACACATATATGCCCCATGACAGAATTTAATTACCACTCTACTACTGAGCCACTGGCTTTAAAACTAATATCAAATTTTGCTAATTATTTCTACCCTAATGATATGTACATTACAAAAATGAAAAGTACTCGTAATCGTGCTTGTGAAGTTGTGTAAATAGCGCATCATATTTTCCGTTAACCTCTCTTTTGGCTCTTTGATTTTGTTTTGTGGTTGCAAGGATTGTTGCGGTTAACTTAATATTTTTGTAATTTTTATACTAACTTTTAAGATTTGGTGGCCTCTGTATGAAAATAATGGGAAGCCAGGTAGGTTCGGATGGGATCAAGTAGGTTTGGATCATGTTGCACTGTAATCATTATCAACTACTAGAACGAACATAATTAATTAATGCGTTTTAAGACATAGTGCTATTTGAATGCAATGATTATAAATTATCGTTGGTCACTGAACTTGTAGACACACAAAGTGAGACGAACTCATCAAAAATATTACAGATTTCAAATGGGGTCATGATTCTCTGACTGCACCTGTAAAGATTTTTTTTCTTTTTTGTTATTATTAAACTTAGATTTTAAGTTGCATGTAGTGCACTAATCCTCCTGTTAGTCTCAACCAGTTTATGTAATTAATTGCATCTTTGGGGCATTCTACTAACCCAAGCAAAGTAATGACATACTTCTATGAGGGAAAGTCAATAATGATCGTAATTTAGCAATAAATAATTTCATTAAAAATTTAGATTTACAATAACATCATTTTCCATATAATCCACGCTTTTCAACACATTTGTCCTATCGTTGAACAAGCTTTTGTTGCCCTCACAAAAGGGGTTTTCGGATTAGCAGTGAACCACGCAAGACTCATCTTTCAATTTTTGGTTCGTGGTGAATGATTAATCTGCCACGATCAATAATTGTCATTCGTTTATGTAGCATGGTACGTACATTATAGCTGTCGGTTTTGGTGGAGGATGGTCATCTGGCTTCTTCATGAGTGACCCTTGTGTGTCCATTTCTGAACTTTTCAATCCATTCGTAGATACTCCATTGAAACAAAACATTGCTCCCATTTTGTTCTTCTTAACGTTTTCGGTGGATTTCAGCCCTCAACACACCTTCAAATCTCACCAAAAAAATTGAATCACTGAACGCTGCTCTTTGGTGCAAACGGATAGCGAAGCTGTCACGACTTAAGTCACAGCAATGACAATGAAATTTACCTAACAATTTCAAACCTTGGCAGCAGTGATAATACAGAAACCTTGCCTAGCTATGCACGTTATACTACCGACAAAAACACTACAAACTGATTTACTGACTAATATTGAGATCCTCGTAGTATTTGAATTTTTTTAAAACTCTTTATCCTTAACTCCTCCAGAGGTTTAGTAGACTTCGTATAAAAATATTGCGTGACTCACCAAATGAGTATTATTATGAATTAACTGGATCATGTTATAATGAAACCATTCCCAGTTAGGATATCAACCCATTGCTGATTTAGAGAGTTAAGGTGTATGTATACACTAGAACATTTTTTTTTAAATTTTGACTTTAAAAATCTAGTTTTTTCACAATAAGTCATTGATTTGTGTTTAAACTCATTTCAGTGTGAAAAATTCTGATTAAGCTACTCATTAATTATATAATTAAGATATAATTAGCTAATTAGCATGTTTTTTTAACAGTGATATCTGAAATTCTAATGTGTTCAGAAAGACAATTCCTGTTGGAAATTATTCCTAATATTATTCTTCATGTTTTGACCCTCCATCAAGTTGATAGAGGGAATAGGTTATTTTTTACAATTTCTTTCATGAAGGAAGTCTAAAAAATCAAGTTTTTTTCAGAAATTTCAAGATTTAAAAATCAACTAAAAATTAATTTCTTAACCAATAACTTTGACTGAGGGTCAAAACATCCACTGCATTATATAGATTATAATGACACAAAAGTAATTATAATAGATTAATTCATTGTTGAGTTATCATTGTTCGAAAGAAGCATCGTATTGAAAAAACATAGTTCTTCAGAAATCGAGTTTAAAGTTTTGGAAGCGTGTTTGTCTAAGGTGACAGTACCTATCCCAAACCCTTATAATTAGAAAACTATTTCGAATATTTTCAAGATCTTGGTATCGTTTAAAAGCTAAGGGGTTGGACAATATTTTGAATTATTAAAAAATATATCGATATTTTGGTCAATTTTCGTGATTTCTAGTGTATACATACACCTTAACGTGTTTTGAAGCGGTACTTTTCGCATGCAAAGGCCATACAGACGAAAGACAAGTGCCATTTGTCCGTGTGCTCAAGAACAGAAATAAAATGAACCCATCTCAAGGGCAAATGGTTAAAAAATTTTCAGGAGTTTAGATAGCCCATTCAGCAATTTCCCTTGCCCGTCCGAAAAATCGGTTCAAAGCACTCCGCGTGGCAGGGCGTGAAAACACAAGCCCAGACAACCTCTCAGCAGGCCAGTTTACATCGGCAAACTTAGACACATTAAATTAATCACGAATAATTACCGAGCCACGGGAAGCAAAGCATAAACAGGGCTGTTTCAAGTAGCCCACTAGATCATTCCTGAATGTATCGGGCTTCACGTTTAGGACACATAGACCATTCAGGCCGGCATCTTCTGTAGTCTCCTGCTGGTGCAGCGGCAAGGGGGGTAGACCGGACTGCCCTGGAAACTCCCTGAGCATTGATCTCAAATCCCCAAGGCTGCTTGCACAATTACTGAAGGTTGCGCAACTTAAACTGGATTAATTGTTGGAAGTCAGGCAAAAATTTAGTTTTATCCTCGATATTCCAGTCCACAGAAAATGGCTCCTTCTGAGACTTAAATTCTATGTAATAGAAAGCAGAGAAGGCATTTAAATGCTTCCAAGTATATGCAATGTTGGATTTATTTAGTATTGAATGTTACTTCAAAATTAATATTAAGATTTTTCTGAATTTTAATAACAGTCTTATACTACACAGCTACACAGCTTATAAGTATTTGTATTTCTATGAAGCTTTACAAACTTGTGTGCTTCAAATTGTATAACAAATGCTTATAATACATGACACGCTTTCTATTTAAGTCAAATAGATACTACAAAGCGTTGTTAACTAAATTGCGTGTTATTTAGTTCATTATGCTGAATGAAATTTTTGAAATATATTTTAATGAGAGCTTAAAATTGAGTTTATTTGGAATTTATATGTGAAACTAATAGTTATGAATAACCACTCGCCTCACAAGGCTGTTTGGCGTGGTGTGGAAGTTTGGAGAGTGGGGTTCCAGCTTAAGAGTTGCCTTGTCATCTGATCGGGGTTCAAAATTACGTGGTGTTAACCTCGGATCTTTCCCTTTGGGATTGATCCCGGACCGTCACTAATAGCCCGTTGTGTTGCTCCAGTTTGACGTTAATTAAAATACCTTCCTACTTACCACAATGCGGTATTTTGAAATTGACGTGATAAAATCCACTCGTCATATTCCCTATTCATGTCTCAAATTTCAAATCCTTCACATTCCATTGGACCTTAGAAATATGTGATCCCTATGAAAAGGGGAATTTAAAGATAAAATGGAAAGATGGGGGGGGGGATTTCAATTAACGTCACACTGGAGCAACACAATGGGCTATTGGTGACGGTCCGGGATCAATCCCAAAGGGAAAGATCCGAAGGAAAGATGTTTATTATTGGTTTTCCTTCTCGGTTGGTTAGGGCCGTGGTTGGAAGAATAATGGATTAGCAACCGGAAGGTTACGAACTTGAAACTAGGTCCAACCAAAAGCCCGTTGTGTATGTGGGGACTGGTGCATATTAAATCTGTCCTGGCCTCACGCTGGCGTGGTATGGAAGTTTGGAGAGTTGGGTACCAGCTCAGGCGTTGATCTCGTCATCTGACCGTAGTTTAAAATTACGAGTTGCCTCGGTTCTTTCCCTTCGGGATTAATCCCGGACCGTCACCAATAGCCCATCATCCAGTATGACGTTAATTAACTACCTACCTACCCTCTTCGATTGAAATTTTTAATTTAGTAATATTTTTTCTTCATAGAAAAATTAAAAGGAGTAAAGGGTGATTTCATTTTGTATTTCATTTTATTGTCGTTGCATTATACATTTATAACTGTATCTTAGATTGCATGCATGATAGTTTATTGTATGTATGATGGAGCCCCGAAGTTTTAATTTCAGTTTAATTTTGTGAAGTTTTATTACAAAATTCTCACTTCAACCAACACACTTCAATGCCTTAAATTTTTATACTTTCAGTACTCTTAACCGTATAGGACTTAAGGTTTGACGATCAAAATCTGATTCTCATGTCATGAATCACCCCTTCGATCGAATCTGAAAAGGTGTTGGATTTTTGGTTACATACATATTAAAAGCAGTCATATCGATCTATCACAATAAACCTTGATGAAAAACTTTTCAATATTTTTCCAGTTAGGAGGTATAATGGGGTACCAAAGTCATGCTTGGGTATCTCACTGAAAAGGAATTAGGCTGATGCGTTTGGTAATATATTCTGCATACGTGTGTGTGATCATCCCAGCACTTTACTAATTTAAGTATAACTCAAAATTCCCATTTTTCGTGGGGACACCGAAGCGATCTGTTTTCCTCCTACTGTTTCCCCGCCCCGTCATATGTTTTACTTGCCGTTGTCTGTTTTGTCAGCTTGACTGCTCAACTTGGCCCAATATGGTCCTTGTGCCATAAAACTCAAAGACAACAAACCTAGTTTTCGTGGTACCTGTTACTTGTATTCAGGTGACGACATTTGAACTAAGCAGCAAAGTTAGAGTATAAATCCCGTTTCGGTTGATTTATATTTTTTGCATCCATTTGCAAACATACAAATAGGTAGGTAGATTGGATATTGATTAACGTCGCACTTGAGTAATACGAAGTGAAATATCCGAGGCCAACGCTCGTAATTTTGAACCACGGTCAGGTCAACACCTGAGCTGGCACCCCACTCTCCAAACTTTCACACCACGACAACGGCCAATATACAAATCAGTGATACGTATATTAGTGAAATATATAGATAGATATATTGTAATATAAATCCAACCAGCATAACTGCTTACTCAACCAACCAAACTAATTTTAGCCCTTTGCCACTACAAACCCTATAAGTACAGGCCGCCATTCACCCCTCACACCCCGGAACAGACGGCCAGAGTCAGTATCCACATTTTCCCATGCCGAATTAATGCGTCAAATGGGATACATTACAGGCTGAAGTAATACGACTGATTGAACCAACAAGGAGTTGGTGAAGAGGATCCTAACAATGGCAGAGAGTCGGCGAGATGTGTTGCCGGTTCGCACTGACTCACGATGTCCTTCCAGCAATGGGAAAACCTCCCTCGCCCCGCTTTGTTAACTGTTTGGATTTTAGGAGGGTGTTTTTGTACGAATGTTTTACATTTTCTCCTTTTTTCCCCTTCTTCTGTTTGATTTGATGTTGCCTGGGACTGGTTGTTTCGGATTGATTCAAACCGTTGGGAAACGAGGGAGATGTCGCCACTTAAAAGAGAACTTGCAGTACGTTTTCATCCACTTGGAGCGCAGCGTGACTGAGGGTCTGGTTTTTTACGCTGCAATTCCATTAGGTCTTTGAAAGTGATAGTAATCACAATCGTTTAGCACAGTAACCTCTCGCTATATCCCCAGTGGCGTAGCTTCCGTGGAAGCCCGGCATCCGCTGGTGAAAATAAATATTAAAATTCGTGGGGAAAACAATAAGTGACGAAACCTTATGCAAAAGCGACGATTTTTAAAGCAAATCTGAGTGAGACGTCAATTTCTATTTTAACGTCTTTGATTTTCACCACAAAAAGCCTATCAGGGACAGCTGTTGTCCGATCCTTTCAGCCTCAAATGGTTTATTACTATAATTTGTTAATGATGTTCGTCGTGCGCAATGGGTACCTTCAGTACTGACTCTTCTGGCCTACTCCATGCTTCTTATTGAAGTGCATACTAGTATATATTTGTAGTATATTTTATAGAAGTATATGCTTCATATAGTATTTTATAGAAGTATACACTACATATAATATTTTGTAGAAGTATATACTACAATATAGTATTTTATAGAAGTATATACTACATATATTTTTCAATAGATTGACAGGATCGTGTTTAAGGGAACACTACAGGTGCTCAAGTCTTCCCTTTTTCTCATTCAAACAAAAGTGGCTTTCAGAAGGAATGAACCTTTTCATGACATTCGATGAAATAATTATGATAGTAGAATTATCTAATGGCCTTTTAACCGCCATATTCATTTGTTCAACAATTATTGTACAAATATTATAAAAAACAAGGTAGCACAGATTAAATAATAGAAATCATAAACAATATAATATAATATCTGTGAAATCCTGTATCTCATCTTTCTTTTAAGGTACCTTTTCATGAGCAAGATGTGCAAGCAATTTTACGTGCAAGTCATAAGCCTTTGCTCTTAGGTAAAATTACCACACCCATAATTCAGATTAATAAAAACTAAAATTATCTAAACTTACAAAACTGATTTTAAATATCTCAGATTAATTAAAATATGGTAACTTTTTTCCTCTTAAAAGTAAGTAGTAGTAATGAATAGAGTACTGCATAGCCCAAGGCTTATACCGTAGATGGGACATTGTTTTATTACTCCACTCTAGGTTATGTTATAGTCCACATGCGGCGTCAACGTCAACCCTATTCATTTGTTGAAAGACTTATTCACGAATTTTTTCTTTATAAGTTAAATCTCTAAATGTCGTCAGTAAATACTGTGTCCGATACATTTAGATTTTATCTAACAAATTTTCTTACGAGTAGTTTGCATATACAGGGTGATTCTACGGTCATGGGACAGAATTAAGGGGGTGATAGAACACAACGAAACAAACACTTCCCCCCATAGAATGTATGGTTGCAAGTGCAGCGGTTGGCCGCTAGAGAGCGCAGTCAAACACTTGTATAAAAGCCCATAGAATATCTATTGGGTGAGTCTAAACTAATACGACAAACTTCAGGGGGTGATAGAACACAACGAAACAAACACTTTCCATAGAATGTATGGTCGCTAGAGGGCGCTTTCCATTTCGGCACAAACACACGGTCCGACGCAAGTTGGAAAGAAGAAGCATGAAATATGGAAACAACGCTTTAATGTCAGATAAATATCAATAACTGCTTGAAAAAACGAAATAATACAATTATATTTGCATAAATTAAAGATAAGTACAAGGAACAACGGGTAAGAAAGAAATAACAAGTGCAAAACATGAGAACTTTTCACATGGAAATGAAACGACATGTACAAACATCAGTCGGTAAGTACAACGCAAATGCACAATTACAGTAGTTGTTCAAAATGTCGACCACCAAAACCTGATGCAGGCCTCGCATCGCCGACGTAACGCTTTTATACAAGCGTTTGACTGCGCTCTCGAGCGGCCAACCGCTGCACTTGCAACCATACAATAACTTACATAATATAACTATGGGGAAAAGTGTTTGTTTCGTTGTGTTCTATCACCCCCTGAAGTTTGTCCCATGACCGTAGAATCACCCTGTATTTATTTGACTTGGTGTGGAAGCTTGGAGAGTGGGATTCCAACTCAGGTGTTGACCTCGTCATCTGACCATGGTACAAAATTAAAAGTTGTCCTCGGATCTTTCCCTTCAAGATTGATCGTTATGTTGCTCCAGTGCAACATAAATTCAAATACCTACCATATATTTACTTCAAAAATGACTCAAAATTCTAGTTTTTAGCTTTCTAATTGTATGCGTGGAATTTTTTCATAAATTATTCGAGAATCTTCCCCTCCTCCCAAATCCCGTCCTTTTATCTCATTATATTTCATCCCTTGCTCCTAATGAGGTCTCTTCACATTAATAAGTTCCGAAAATAAAAAAAAATATTTGTTTCATTGCAATCTACTTTCCTCCATTAAGCAAATATCTTTTTTTTCATACAATTTCCAACACCAGAAACGTATTTTTTACAAGTACCAAAAGTTAGAGAGAGGTTTCCATAATTCGCGGATGTACCCCCTTGTAGACTTCCGCCCATCCTTTGCCTTCCTGTCATTTTAACTCTCGAGGGCACGTGACCATAATCCTAAGTGAATACACTCTCCCCTCCCGCTTTGATTCGGATTACTTCGTTACCATCCCCAAAACCTGGCTCATCTCTTTCACATCTCTTTCCTCTTTTCAACAGCACCGAACGAACTTGTAGTCTCTTTGCGAACCGCGTCTTGGTCCACGTGCCTGCAAATGAATTTCCATTCGGAAGAGACGAGGTTTGTTTACTTTCCCCAGCTAATTCGATTTAAATCGTGCAGAGGAAATGAAACGAATTGAAAAGGCGTGCTTGACAAAAATATGAGTGATTGGGGTCCTCAATGTTTGGTTTTAGATCTACATAAAACGATCCCACGCCATGAAGAGAAATGTGTAGCCGTCATCCTCCCTCATATGTTAGTTTATTAGCATTTTTGTGGTAAAAAAATGTTGATCCTGAATTCAGCTTTGACAACAAATGAATTGAAACATGCATGTATGAGAGGGATTTTCAATGTAAACAAACAAACCTACAAATGAATTTCCATTCGGAAGAGACGAGGTGTGTTTCCTTTCCCCAGCTAATTCGATTTAAATCTTTCAGAGGGAATGAAACGAATGGAAAACGCGTTCTTGGGAAAAATATGAGTTTGTGTGTCGTCTTCAATGACTAGTTTAACACAGCCTTCATTTGTTAATTTATTAACATCAGTATTTATATAAACGGATCCCACGCCCTGGAGAGAAATATCCAGCCATCATTCTCCTTCATTTGTTAATTTATTAACATATTTTTGTGATAAAAAATGTTATCTGGAAGTCAACTTCAACTTTGACAAAGAAGTCGAATTGAAACATTCCGGCATGAGCGGGATTTTTAATGTAAACAAACAAACCTGCAGATGAAGTATCTACAATACAAATTAATTACCATTCGGAAAGACCGGCCTTGTTTACTTTCCCCAGCGTATTCAATTTAAATCGTGCAGAGGAAATGATCGAATTGAAAATGCGCGATTGGGAAAGATACCCGTGTGAACTTCAATGTTTGGTTTTAACTATTTATACAAAAAAGATCCCACGCCTTGGAGAGAAATGTGTAGATATCATCCTCCCTCATACGTTAATTGATTACCATATTTTTGTGATAAAAAATGTTAATCCAAAAATCAACTTCAACTCTTTGACAACGCAGTCGAATTGAAACATGCCGGTATAATGTTTTTTAATTCAACTCAGTTGTTCATATCTATAGATGGAGGTGTCGTCACTCACATTTCATGTTTTATTTAAATACATTTACAATGAATATATGAATAGATATGAAAATATTTTGTAGCTCCATAGGAAATTAAATTAATCAAAAGCAGCGCATTTCTTGTACTTTCCGAAGTTAATTCTTATTTAAATCAAATAATGTAGAATACATTTAAATAAAAGCGTTTCACTAAGACTCGTTTTCATCTGTTCAGGAATGTTTTCTAATTAGGCGTGTCTTATTTACTTTAAGGTAAGAAATTTTAGATTTTTTAATTTTCTGTTTTAGTTTTATTGAAAGATATTTGTTTTGACTGTTTGAAATCAAATCAATTTAATAAAAATGTATTGAAAATGAGCATAAAAGCCACAACACTAGTGAAAACTGCATGACCATCCAAGTCATCTATCATACAAATCATAAAAGTAATATTTATATACAGTTCGTGAACGAATTGTTTTTAAGCAACATTGAGTATTAAGTTTAAAAATTTTAAACAAGTATAAGATAATAAAGAAAATATGATTTGGACGTGAAATTAAAACGTAAACCCTTATAAAATCGTTTATTTAATACAGGGTCACTCTCAATCGTGTTAGATACGTACTAGAAAACCGCAAATTCTATTTTATTTAAGTGAATGTATAAAGGGGCAAATATGAGAATAAATCTGTTTTCCGAAGATATCGTAGATACCATGTTAAATTATGGAATGTGAAAATAAAGCTTTTTAGGAAAGCAAAATATATCTTTTCAATCGAGAACTGAAAAGTGTGCATATCCAAAACTTTGCCATAGCCATTTCCAGAATTGGGGCTACAAATTCGATGATTTACCATCGAACGTATCTTGTCCAATGTAACAGTATGATAGGTAATATGAAAAAATATTTACTCACATTTCAATATTTTAACCCTGTAGTGACGAATATGACATAGCAATGGATTGATGTGGTCACTTATCGATCGTAGTTTATGTAACACAGCCAATCCACACACATTTTTGTAAACTAAAGCATGGAGTTTCACGCATATAAATCGTTCCCGACCATATAATCTACATACTTTCCTTACTGACAAAGATGCTCCTGGGATCAACCGTTTATATCCCAGGGTTCATACCTCAAACTAAAAGAAAAAACCATGAGAAAATGAAAAGTGAAAGAAACTGGAACACAGACTCGCCTAAATAGCAATACCTCCTAGCGACTCGAGAAGTACCCATTGTACATCGTGGTGGAAAAATTAGCAAATGAATGACACCCGGACCCGGTCCTATCCAAGTGAAATCTACTGTTAAAAAATAACCCGCATATCCTTTTCAACGAGTTCCTTTCAACAACTAAACGTCGCTAGCGACCCCACACTCCAAGACTCTCGAAAACTGCGGGGGTTAAAGTACCCCAAGTACCGTCAAGTAGTCGTGTTTGGGGACTCACATCATCAGGGTGTACCCCTCTTCACACCTTGCTTTGCGCAATTCATACAACTTCCCAATGCGATATTCATATTCGGCACCGCGCACGTGTAAGGTCTTCACATATCCATCTGTGGGACCAGGTACTTGAATGGATTGAATGAACGCTTTCCACACCAAAAGCCCAGGAACACGGGTGGTAATCCCGTTCGAGGGTCTTGTGTGTTGAATGGGCATTAACCGTAATGTTGTTCGAAAAAGGAAATATTTCTTGCGGATTAGGGTTTCTGATTGATCCGATGCATTCTTGTATTTGAACTGTGAGGTGGAAGTTATGGGATTAGATGTTTTGGTTTATGTAGACTAAGTGGGATTAGGTATTTGATTTTTGAGAGAGTGGGAATATCTTTTATGGCCATCCATTCAGATAACGTTTCTTGTTGTAACGTTGCGCTGCGATGCTTGTGATAGTCTGTTTCAGAGATTTTCAGTCCTTTTCATTTCAATCGCTTCTTTTTGTAATGTGATATATCGTGAGTGGGGCAAGAGCATATAATTTCACTCATGCCCATCTTTGATATGTGCAACTTCCTTGCCGAAATTCGAAGCATCCCAGCGGTGAAACTAATCTATCAAACTATCTTCAAGCATTTCCAGCAGGTGGCAGCCCTAGTTTAATCGCAGACACTTTAAATTCAGTTTGACGCATATATCCCTCAAAAACACTTGCCCCACCTCATCCTATTAGAGGTTATATTTAAATTTTGCTAATTATAATAGCTAAATTATTCAAACATTCTAACCAATTTGAGAAGTATCTGATGAAATCCAGAAGAAATCTGAAGATACATCTATCAACCATCTCTAAACTATTTTCTACCTATTTCAAAGCTGTTATCCCTATCAACAATAGTTATCAAATGATAACTAAAGAAAAGATACAAGAGAAACCAACGGATGGAAAGCACATTACGAACTGTTATTTTTAGTGAATATTCACGATCGACACACCCATTTTAAAATTTTGCTATTATTTTGTCGCATCACGTACATTTGTGGTTTACTTCTCTGGGATTCCGACTTCCTTTCTATTAAAGGCAGGTGGTTTTAGCAGGTGACACGGGACATCGCAAATTGACGATGAAAAGCAACTTCCATTGAACTTGACCTTGAATTAGCTCCATATCAGCAATTCTGGTAATCTAGACAGCAGTATAACGAGTGCATGCACGCACTGCTAACTGGAGTGGCAAAGACATTTTTGCTAGAAAACTGTATCCTGTTAGAATAACCGATCAATTTGAATTCTAAATTAGACAAAGTGGCTTGTTAAATGAATTGTGATCACAGTGTTACTTTCGTACGGTTCCGTATATTCTACAAATATTTCATTGTTAAAAGGATGCGTACAGTTGACGCAGTTAAATACCGTAGTACCAGAAACTCATTAACTGATATTTTTGGAGACCGAAATGCTTATTTCCAGTTAAAGACCGCTGTAGCCCAATTGGTACGAGTCCCGGATGAGTAACCGAAGGGTTGCGAGTTCGAAACTCGATGCAACCAAAGACCGTCGTGTATGTGGGGTTTAGTGTACGTTAAATCTGACGTGGCCTCAAATATCCTCTTGTTGGCTTGATGTGGAAGTTTGTAGAGCGGGGTGCCAGCTCAGGTGTTGACTTTATAATCAAACAGTGGATCAAAATTGCGAGGTGTTATGCTGGGATCTTTCCCTTCGGGGTTAAACCTTGACCATCACAAATAGCCGGCTGTGTTGCACCAGTGCGGCGTAAATTCAACTACCTACCTGATGATAAATACATTGTGATTGTGTAATGATTAAAAGATGTATGAAATTATCAAAATGCTAATAATTATTTATTTGACGAATTAAAACGAATAGTTACTTATTAAACAGCTGTACAGTAAAAAAATATTTTTGTCAGATAATGAGTAAGCCGAAATATTAACAATTTTTATTTTGTCTTAATAAGTATAAGCGTTTAAAAACACATAAGCATACGCGTTAGTAAATGATACCAGTATAACACGAAAAGGATTTACAAAACGAATGTCTTTCTCTGTATTTCATTTGAGTTTATTGGTTTCATTTCAGTCAAAATACTATTTTGATGCAGAAATAAAATTGTTACTTATTCCTTAAGGCTTAGCTAAACTATTGAGTCCGAACACTCTCAAGCTCTCAAGAATTCCAATAATAGATCAGAACTTCCATAGGAGATCCTCCGTTGCCATAACAACACAGGATAAAAGATGACTTGGAGAGGCTTGTTCAGTGTTATAAAAATTTGAAATAGAAAGCACACTATGTAATTTTAAAATCACAAAGCTTAAGTTTTTATTTCCCAACCTACTATTTTTATGGAAGTATATCACGGATAAACTGTGTTTTTATTTTGAGAAAAATAGAGCGACACGTTCCGTTTACAAAATAAATATCCATGTTACAGAACCAAATTTAATGAAATCACAATATCCCACCATAAACAAGTTCGTATATGGATGTTAAATTACTGTTAAATGAGCTCTTTCAGACATTTACGTTTGTCACTGAACTTTATAGCACTCATATGTAGCAGTGTATAACTCAATATATAGATTAAAAATCTAATTGAAATTTTATTTTTAATTTACAAATGTTTTACTTTATAAATATTTGATTTGTAAAACTTTAATTTACAACTGTGCCACCATTCAACCAAAACAGCACTATATACCTAATTTATGTGAAAAAGTCTATTGTTTTAAATATCCTTATGTTTAGCATCTTTGTAAGACAAAAGAAACATCAATTCAGATTGATAAGTAAGATTTTAAAATGCTTCCTTATAAGCAACATAGTAATGAAATAAAATAATCAATTTGATTGATTCCTTACCCGATCCCAAGATTAAAGCCACTTTTTAAAGCAGTCAAATGAAGAAAAGGTATCTTTTAAAGTGGATTATGTAGATTCATATACCTCGTTTTATCATTCATCTAAAAAATATTCTTCCTATAATTCGTAAGTGGTAACGCCTACAGGCTGATCGATCAATTTCAAGATAAAAAGAAATTACTCTAATTATCCGCTATGTTTACTTAGCAAAATAAATGTCACCAAATCAAATTATACCTATTTGACCTACTACCTTAATATTCTCGCATACTGTAGAAGGCATGACTTGTATGCTAGACGTCAAAAGGTGGGTCAGCAATTTGATGTGTTTGGGATCGACAATTCTGATAAGGGACTCGTGTAAAAAGTTAAAAACGTAAAAGTACGCATACATGTTTCTTACAATATATAGCAATTTTTGCACAAGAAATAAAACAGTTGTAAATATCAAAGCTTTCACAGCTTTTTTGAGATAGTCAAATTAAAAAGATAATATATATGAGAACTGGTTTCCAGTTTCATGTTTAGATTCATATAATTTGTCAACTTTCAAATAAATGCGTGACACATTCTTGTCGATTAAATTTCGCTTTTGTTTCAACTTAGAACAATCAAATGGCTAAATAGCTTTTCCAAAACATATTCCCAAAACAAACTGAAAAGTTTTCAGTTCTAATTTCAAAATTGTTGATCGTTTATGAAATTGCGTCATCTATATTATACATGAAATAAAGATTTGAACATATTTCGGAACTGAGTATGAAAAATCTTATTTCAACTCAAGGTATTTATATACATTAATGGATAGCGTCGCACCGAAGCAACACAACGAGCAACTTCGAATCCAGCTAAAGATGGTCGTGTACAAAGGGGGCTGGTGCACGTTCAATCTGTCGTGGCCTCAAATGTCCTCACGTTGGCGTGGTGTGGAAGTTTGGAGAGTGGGGTACCGGCTCAGGTGTGACCTCGTCATCTGACCATGGTTCAAAATTACGTGTTGTTGTCCTCGGCTCTTTCCCTTGGAGATTGATTCCTGACCGTCGCCAATAGCCCACTGTTAACGTTAATTGTTAACGTTTAATTAACGTTGCTCCAGTGCGACGTTAATTAAAATACCTACTACTTAGTTAATTGCAACTTCAGGATCACTCCTGAATGGAAAGATCCGACTACAACACCCCCCCCCCCCAATTTTGAACCACGGTCAGAGAGTTTAAAAGGAACATCATATTTATTGTAAAATTATCACAATAAATACATTCTGACACAAATCTGAGTATAAATTATTCTTAATCCTAGCTTGATGAATCGTTCAGTTTCAGCAATAGTAATATGTAGAGCAGTAACTTTTTTGTTTCGTATGGAAGGTTTTATGTAAACCTAGTATTATCCGAGTTTCTGGTTATCTGAGTGGGCTTCTGTCCACATTACCTCGGATAATCAAGGTTCTAATGTATTATGTAATAACGTCAAAATATCTGGGCAGAAAATTGAGTATCAAAGGTAAATAAGATACTTCACAAACTGATCGCATGGACATTCAGATCTAATCGGCTCTCGCGTAGTAAAATAATGACACAGAGCGTGAACCCCAACAGAACCCAATGATCTTTGTAGAGTACATTCATTCTCTTAGACTGAAAATTCAGAAGACCCTCGGTTGTAAATAAGCACAAGTTCCCCAAGACTCAGTCACATCTTTTATCACAGAGTAGCATCATTCCAGTACGTCCGAATCACTCCCCTTGACTTCAATAAAGAATGTAGCCGGTTAGTCTTCTTCATCCCTCCGATCTTTATCTTCTCCGCCAGACTTCGATTTCTTGCCATTTCATATTCGCCCGGTCCTGCCACTGTTCCGTCGTCGTCCCTCCGTATAGGTGGAGTCCTTTGCGGCGTCTTGTTTACTTTGCGGGAGTTGATTGAGTCCCTTTTAATCAATCATAAACAGCCTGCAACAGCTAAAGATGATTCCCTAGATTGGGTCGATTGGTTTTGTACGGTAGCGATACCAAGATTTCATTTTGAAGATGACCCATGAAGGCAGGTAGTTGAATTAACGTCTCACTGGAACAACACAACGGCTATTGTGGACGGTCCGGGATCAATCCCGAAAAGAAATTTCCGAGGACAAAGCCACGTAATTTTGAATCACGGTCGGATGACGAGGTCAACACCTGAGCTGGCACCCCACTCTCCAAATTTACACATCACGCCAACGTGAGGACATTTGAGGCCACGACAATTTTAACGTGCACCAGCACCCCCTTGTACACAACGGTCTTTGGCTGGATTCGAACTGGCAACCCTCCGGTTTCTAATCCGTTATTCTCCCAACCGGGCTACTGCGGAGCCCACTGTACTTAGATTACCTTAGCTTGACATAACTCGACTCTTCTTAAAAGAACTCTACCTAAGCTCTGATTTGCTTATTTGGATTCATCCGCTAAGTACGTCAAGAGCAAGAGCACGGCGGAAGTAGACAGGGCCTAATAAAATAGTAAAATGAAATCAAAACTAGTAAGAAAACTAGACAGTGCTTAGAATTTGCATCTCCCGTTAGCTACAATCCGAAACAATAAATCTACTTCAAGTGTCCAACGAAACCATTCAAAACTCTTTCAACCTGTTTTATATTTATTAGCAAATATTTTCACTTTTAAAAAATTCTAGAATTTAAAACTTGATAGAGGAAATTGGAACATTTATCTACATTTTAGCGTGTATTTAAACTATTTCGAATACCCCCAGTAAGCGTATATTACCTTTCAACTAAACTTTATTTGAAGCTGAATTCTCAAAAAGATCTAAAAAATTGCCAGTTTTTGAAACAGAATTATTATCAAGACAATTTCCACTTGCTTTGCATCTAAACTAATTTGCCAGGAACTGTCAAGCATACAAATAGGAATTCAGCAATACGGCTACATTTTTAGCAATGGTTTTTTAAACTACTAAAAACAGTTCCTTTCACCAGAGAGCAAGAAGAGGTATTGAAAACTACCGACATTCTCAAAGTCAAAAAATTACCGTCGGAAATTCTCCATACGGGTAAATTATCGGTTTTAAGTTCTACCTTTTTCATAGCGGGATGCATCGAACTGACGGTGATTATAGGACATAAATGAGGTACTAGCAGTTCTTCATATAACTTTCAATGAGGAGAATCTTTCAAATACATAAAGAAATAGTGTAAAACAATATCAATATTTAGTTAATAACTCTTCCTCACAGAAAACATACACACATCATAATGATGGTATATTCAAGTGTAATCCAATGTATCAGCTCATCAAATCAATTCGTCTATTTTTCAAAGTTATCACCCCAGCCATTCTGTCTTGGAACGGGGCCGTCCTGGCTCAGTGGATTTGCCCACTGCGCTAGCAACATGCGAGTTGTCGGTTCGATTTTTGTAATTTACCCTGGGTGTACTTTTCTCTTTTATATCAGTAAAACTTTCTTTGTGTGTCGTTGTCTGCCTTGTGCTTAGTGCAGCTTAGACAAATAAAGCCCTTGTGCCATAACACCGATCCTAACTATCTATTTTAGATCTTTATCCATAGAGATCTTAAGGTATTTTATGCACTAGATATACGAGCATCATCACGGAGAATATTTTACAGCTATATGCAGTCGAGATCGACTTTAATTCAAAAATTATCTGTGAAAAGAAAAGTGAAGTTATTTATTAACTTGGGATTAGTTATTCATTATCAAAACCATAAAAAAAGAAGATAATTACTTTTGGGATATAGCATTTTCTTCTTACTGATGTTTATTTAACCTTAGACCTCAAGTCAAAAATTTCCGTTCGGATCACATTTGCAACTGCCGTTGCATGTATTGATCCCTGAAGTATGATCTTAAAACATGAAGCAAATAAAGCTAAAATATGATTAAAATACACTGCTGGCCACCCAAATTGCAACACCAAGAAAGACAAGAGATATCACAACAAAATTTATTTTGTAGATAACATGTTGACCAAGTATCAAATGATTAAATTTATAGACTTCTGTGAAGTGTGGTTCCTGCCAAAATCAGTAGCCAGAGTAGCCGCCATTGTTGGAGATCACCGCTGCCACACGCCTCGGCATTGATTCAAAGAGACTTTGGATGTGTTCTTGGGGTACAGCAGACCAAGCAGCTTCCACACGTTGCCAAAGTTGATCTGGTGTGGCAGCTGGGGATGTATTCTGGGTCAATCGTTGAGCAACCATGGACCACATGTTTTCTATCGGCGAAAGATCCGCAGAGCGAGCTGGCCAGGGAAGCAATTCAATCTGGCGATTGACGAAGAACCCTTGGACAATGCGTGCCACGTGTGGTCGCGCATTATCCTGTTGAAATATGGCTGTGGGCAAGCCCTGAAGGTAAGGAAGGACAACTGGCTCCAACACCTCGGAGATGTAGCGCTGGCTGTTTAAAGTACCGGCAATGCGTACTAGAGGAGTGCGAGAGTGATATCCAATACCGCCCCATACCATAATACCCGGTGCAGGACCAGTGTGGCGGTGCATAACGCAGCTGTTCAGCATCCTCTCTCCACAGTGTCTCCAGACTCGAATCCGACCATCGTGGTGTTGCAGACAGAAGCGTGACTCGTCAGTAAAGACAATTTCATTCCATTCTGCCGTCCACATCCTTCTTTCATCGCACCATTGGCGGCGGAAACGTCTGTGGTTCTGCGTCAAGGGTAGACGAAGCAATGGACGTCTTGCGGACAGACCACTCTGCTGTAAACGGCGTCGAATGGTACGCGCAGACACTGGATGATGCGGTACAGACTGAATGTGCTGTGCTATGGTTCGTGATGTGGCTGAGCGATCCGTCACTGCCATACGCACAATATGCCTGTCATCACGTGAAGTGGTGCACTGAGGTGGATGCGATCGAACACGTCGGTCCGTCGTACCCTCCTGCATCCAACGATCACATATCCGCATTACAGTTGTTTGGTTTCGTCCAACACGACTACCGATTTCCCTGAAAGATAATCCACAATCTCGTTAGGCCACTATCCTTCCTCTGTCGAACTCGGATACTTGATCAAAAGATGATCGCTGTTTTCTACGAGGCATAATTGATCGTTTTTTTGAAAAAACCACAAGAAAAACACAATTGCCGTACTTGAAATCGTCGAAATCTCCAAGCCTTAAATAGCGCTTTGAAGTGGCGCCACAGGCGCGCGTGATGTGCGTCTGCGCTGAAATTCTAATCATTTGCATATCTCACCTCCGCTAATGCATGTTGTAAATTTCATATTATTTGCATGCTTCCTTCAGGGTGTTGCATTTACGGTGGCCAGCAGTGTAGTAACTACTGATGTTTCGGTATCGGTAATTCTCGCCAATCTCTCAAACATATAGTCTTTCTCCCTTCAGTGTCATTAAAACTTTCCTTGTGTATATATGACCATTACTTTATATTGCCTGTCTTGTGTTGGGCGCAGAATGGACAATTACGGTCCTTGCCCAGAAAACGCAACCCAAACGGGTAATTACGGTTTTTGAATTATCGGTTTTTTGAAATCCTATTCAAGTTCACTGTAATCTGAGTTCTCAAAACAACTAACCCATTGTCAGTTTTTTAGATGAATTATTATCAAAGCAATTTCCCCCAGCATGATATGCTACTACACTAACAAACCTTCTTCGTAGAAAGTAAAATGTCGGAACTGTTAAAAATCTAAAAGTTGCATCTTTCGAATTCGCTTCCGTTTGAAGCTGAATTCTCAAAAGAAGCCTTACCGGTATTCAGCTTTTAAATAAGTTATATTTAGCTGTAGAATCAGTACAGCATTCACATTTAAAACACTATTGTAAAAGAAAGGGTGGCATTTGATGCATTACGTTTATATGCTGCAAGAACTTCAAATCGAACTTAGAACCTGACTGTATTTGAAGTTTTATTAATAAAATAAAGCTCAAATAAATATATAACTAGCAGACCCGTGGTTTTTTTCGTGCACCTGCATTTAAGTTTCTTAACTGCTTCTATTTATTGATGGTAATTCTAATGGTAATTAATTAACGTCGCACTAGAGAAACACAACGAACTATTAACGACGGTCCGGGATCAATCCCCAAAGGAAAGATCGAGGACAACACCAAGATATATTGAACCATGGTCTGATGACGAGGTCACTTGAGCTGGCACTCCACTCTCCAAGCTCCCACACCACGCAGACGTTAGGACATTTGAGGCCACGACAGATTTAACATGCACCAGCCCCCGTGTACGCAACTGTCTTTTGTTGAACTGAGTTTCGAACTTGCAACCCTTCGATTGCTAATCCGTTACTCTTCCAACCGGGATACCGCGCCCCTATATCTATTGATGAAGGTGTCGTTAAGTTCAAGCCTCTATATGAGCAAATAATAAAAGGTGTGGAACACTGAATGGCGTAATACATTATACTTCAATAATGCCCAATAGGTTTCATCTTCGGACTAATGATTTGTACGAGTGTTCTAAAAAGCAGCCACAAGGTGTAGAAGAATGTCCGAAGATGCATTTGCTTTTTAGTTGTCCTGCATTTAAAAATTCAAGAATGTGCCTACAAAATGATTTGAGAAAATTAGGTAAAACATGGCCAGTGAAACTTAATGTTTTTGTTAAATCTAATCTGCTTTTCTACTCATCTGCCAAGCTCATAAAATCTTGTAATTTTAAGTTACTGTTAGTTAATTAAAAACTGTTTTCCACTGTTTCTTTGTTAAATCAACTTACTTCTGTAAGGCCCCGTGTTGTACTTCTGTGGTGCACGGGGAGTTTGCTTTTGTTCAATAAAAATACTAATCATAATAATGCCCAATAGCCCGTTGTGTTGCTCCAGTGTGATATTAATTGAAATACCTACCTATCAATAACGCCCAGTAGAATCTGATGGATTGACGAAAAATTTCGTTCGGTTATTAAACGCAACAACAAAACGCTCTGTTTTTGAAATAAATTTTGACGAAATATGAAAAGTGGATAGTTTTCAATAATGAGAAACAAAAGAGTGTGGGTGATCCTAAAGTCGGTCTTCATCCAATGGTGATGTGAATTTGGTGGGATTAGAGAGGAGTACTTACGATTTCCTTCCGCAAATCGAAACGATATATTCCAAGTACTATTCCCAAATCGACCAATGGAAAGCAACAATCGACGAAAGAAACATGATCTTCCATCACGATAACGCAAAAACGGTATGTTACTTTGTAACGGTATGTTACTAAGCAAAACTGTTTCACGTGGACGTTTTGACTCACCCACCGTTTCCATCAGACATTGCACCTTCGGATTTTCATTCATTCCAACCCATACAAAACGTTCTTGACTGGAAAACTTTCAACTCCTTGGAGGATTGCAAAAGGTCCTGGAACAGTTCTTTGCACAGGAAAGACAAGTTTGGGGAGTAAGGAATTTTGGAGTTATCTGATGAACGACAGAAGATAGAAAAACAAAAAAGATCAATGTTTTTCATTAAAGTTGTTTGTGACAGTGAAATTTTTTAAATTAGTTTTTATTTAAAAATCGAAAGAGCTTTTTGGCCAATCCAATATATTCCTAAAAGATAATGCGTGTGTCTGGACATAGTATTTCAGCCCAACTCAATTCTGCGAGTTTTGGAGTAAAATGCTGAATAATTAATTTTCAATTTAATAATTAAAAACACTCATTTCCCCACATAAAATGTTTTGTATATGAAAACTTTATTACGATATTATTATTCTGGCGCAACTTGTCCGCTTTCCGACCTTGCGCCATAAAACCATCCAATCCTATTACGATATTAGTTTCAGAATATATTTCAGAGATGAAGAATGAACTGCTGTCTTTGGTCTTCCATATTGCATGTGCTTTGACAGAAAAGTTACGCTTGTTTTAAGAAAAATATTAATAGGAAACTAATCTTAAAAATTCACAAACGTATTTTATGATTAAGAATGCAATAAAGATACTTATGAACTTATTTTCTCCAAAATAATTGACTTTTTAAGCAAGTCGTTAAAATAGTTTTAGCACCTCGAAATACAAAAATACCCTTCTGTTTAAAAAAAAACAGAATTTACAACTGAAGCTCAAGCAGAATATGAGTGTTTTCTAGCCACAGAAGTATTTTATACAAATTCCGATGGATTTTTATTGTTTCCTGTTGAGATATTGCGGTTTTCCATAGTACGTTCACTTACCCTGTATAGATTCTATGAGAACATTTCAGATCGATTGGATAATATATTTACCATTATTTCTGAAATCGCCTTAGCACCGCCTTAGTTAAATGATCATCGAAATCAAGAAACATTTAAAAGGATGGAAATTTCGAAACATTATCTATTTTTGTACCCATTATATCTGAATTAAGCTAGATGTAATCTGATTTAACCTAATGTAATCTGATTTAACCTAATGTAATCTGAACTACACGATTAACTTGAAAATATAATCGATAGACTGGTATTAATGAAATTGAAACGAATCCTATCTATCGCAAAATCATGCATATGAAAATGGCAATGCATATGTGATTACAATATTTAAAACTATAACGGAAACACAACCACAATGTAAATTAATGCAAGACAGCCGAAGTAATTACCACGACCAGACAACTTTCGTTAACCTCGAACCCAACGATATTATTCCGTTCAGTACTGTAGAATAAATTTTGCATTTCATTTGAAATTATTCTTCTCTAAAAATTCGAATTCTACATTTTCCGAAAAACTTCAATTGAAATTTATTTAAGCAATTGCAGAAGCTGTGATTTTCAGTTTTCAGCTTAAGATAATAAAATAAAGAATTGCATAGAACTGATTTTTCGAAAACGCTGTTAAAAAGCATGTGTTTTTGATGGATTTCGAAAAACTATCTTCGGAACTGCAGTTTTCTAACATAAAGAACTCAGAATCTCCACCCACTCACAAGTTTAAACACCTCTTTTACTACCATATACCAATATTTCTACACATTTTCGATCAATAAGTTCGATCAATCATTGGAAATGAAACGATTAAATAATCGTTGACCTTTAGATAGAACACATTAAAACTACATACTAGTAAAAAATAAGAAGGGGTTGTTACAGCATGATCCCGAACTCCTCAAAGCCTTCGACGTCTATCTCGAAATTACAGAATGCTATCCGGGGTGGAACATTCAGAGAAAGAAAGGAAGTAAAAAGAAAAATGAGAGAAAAAACAATGAAAAACGAAGAAACAATCCTCTTAAAGATCGGTAACTCGAGACCTCCAAAACTACTTTCAAAATCTCATTTGTATTTTGCTACTTTTTATTTTCAGTTCCTTCACTCAACTGCAAGCAAGAGGCGTTGATACGAAGGGGTCATATGCAAATGGCGGAGGTTTTTTCGACCTTGAATGCTGTTTATGGCACTATACCCATATAGGCAAAAAGCAACACTCCAGTTTTAGCAGCGGTGGGGCTTCTTTCAGAACAGGGCATGAACCTTTAATGGGTATTATTTTATACGGTGCTTTGAAATATCCAAAACTGTTCATTTTGTTTGTTACTAAATATATAAAATACAATTTAGATTTTAAAACTCCTGACAACTGAGAATTTTATTAAGTAATTGTCTGTGAACATTTTCATGAATATATTCTGTATCATTTGAGGGGCTTCTTTCACAATAGGGCATGGACCTTTAATGGATATTTTGTAAGGTGCTTTGAAATACCCAAATGTGTTCATTGCTTGTTATTATAAATATATAAGACAATTTGAATTTTAAAAGTTTTGGCAACTTTTGAGAATTTTCTTAATTGCCTATAAACATTTTCTTGTATATATTTTGTATCATTTGCATACAGTAAATGCGTAGCATTTTCAGTTATGTATCAAATCTTTCCCTTTGTGGTTCAGCTTAAATTCCCTAGAAACAAATACTGTTTTCACCTTTCATTTTTGTTAGTGCTTTCGAATTATTGTTATTTTAATTATTGTTATTATAATTATTGTTTGTGCGAATGCCAAATGATAATCGATTGCGCGTTCATTCATATCTTAGCTCGCGAAAAATTAAGGTTCCTTTGCAGTTTTTTATTTTGGTTTTATTTTAAAGGCACCAGTTTGGGCAATATTAAAAAAATATATCTTTAGAATTCGTGTTCTTGTTATTCAGTGTTAAGAATTCTTCGACTTGCTGTATGTCGCTCTAACTTTATGCCATAGCACAAATTTTATACGGAAACATGGAAGCGCTCCTCATGAAATCATTATTTTAGAGCCACGGTAATGTAAATAGAATTTTGTAAATAAGTTTAACTATACAATCCACAAATTTGAACCTTCTACATTTACACGGGATAATTTTCTCTTTGTCGCATTTCGTTTCAACCCTCTCATTTGAGTATTACTGTCTATCGTCACTTCCTCATTGCCAAATAAGGCCCGATCGGTTATCAAATCCGTACCAAAAATACTTTCTCACGCTCTCTGCCATTACACGCTTATACCCGTAGACATATTTTGCTAAAATGTATTCTTTCCGGCCATTCCGGATCTTTTTCGAGGAGCTCACAAACGAGCTGCCTGTTGCTTCAGGGAGTGGACCCACAATTCTACTACTCAATCAACAACCACAAAACTGATTTCTTTAATAAAATGATACATTTAAAAAAGAATTCATGTCTTGTGAATTTAGGCATGTATGCATATACATATTTATTGAGTTAAACTTCTGTGGAGCTTACGCATATATCCGTTCTACCATCTGCCGCTTTCCCTGCATGACTTCTAAACAGTTTTGATCTTCGTCACCAATAGAATCTTTCCTAAAATTCTTTCAATCAATAGATGTGGTTATTTAGTCATGTTTTTTAGGCAGGTAGGTATTTAATCAATGTAGCAACACAATGGGCTATTGGCGACACCACGTAATTTTGAATCACGGTCAGATGACGAGGTCACACCTGAGCTGGCACCCCACTCTCCAAACTTCCACACCACGCCAGCGTGAGGACATTGGGAAGCCATGACAGATTTAACGTGCACCAACCTCCCATGTACACAACGGCCATTAGTTGGATTCTGTGTATTTTGGGAGAACAGCAATACTTCACTTCAAGGAAACCTAGTGACGCTCTTAGGGTTAATGGTTCGATTACATTTGAAATAATTAGAGTGTAATGTGAATTATTATATGTGCACTACCTATATCTAGATTGTTATATCTGCACTACCTATACCTAGATTATTATATCTACGCATGCCAATTAATGAAATTGATGTTCATACTTTGTTTTCAGAAACGGACAAAATATTTTGTTCATTTCCGAACCGTCACCAAAAGCCCGTAGTGTTGCTCCAATGCGACTTTAATCCAATTGCCTTTTTTTGAAAGACAAAACATTGCTTTTCAGATTTTTCGAATTTTAAATATTTTCAAATATTTTTCCTATAAAGAAAACAGATGGGAAACAAAGCAAACCCAATTTCAACAAATAGTTTTACTAAATTGCTCATGCAGTTCGAAATAAAGTATCTTGAACAATGAATGGAAGGAAAATAAATTATTAACAACGAAATAAAATAAACAAAATTTAAAGATCATTCTTTCAATAATGTAATCATGAAAAAATACCTCATATTAGCGAAATTTCGTATGGATGCAATTTATCTGAAATGTTAGATTGATTGTATAAGTTGCCTTTTTTGCAACAATATGAAGAAAGAAATTTTTATAACTTTTATTCAGATAAAAAAAATGGGCTCAGCGTTTTATTGGGTTGATGCAAAAGTTCGTCCCGTTTTTTTGACAAAAATTGAAAAAAAAATATTTACTATTAAAAATTACATTTAATCAATATAGTATGCACCGTTATGTTCAGTGCCATTTCTCCATCTCTCTCCAGTAGCTGCATAATCCCACTCTCAGAAGTTCCGAAGTTTCTGGCTAAGGAACTGATCCAAGTGATGAAACTTTCTGAACCACTTACGGCACGTGGAATCGTCAACGGCACCCTCACCATACATAATGCATATATTCTTATGCGTCTGCTAAGCATTCTTGCCTTTTCGGATATAAAAAAGCATACGTCGGAAATGCTCCTTATTTTCTGCCATTTTTAATACTTAACAAAATTAAAAAAAACACAATCAAATAACAATTTTTTTCCAAGTACTCACTGAAATTCCTTCTTTCAAACAACATGAAACATATATGAAGTAGATAGCACTTCGTTTTGGCGATTCAATGCCATCTATCGCCACAAACGGGACGAACTTTTGAATCAACGCAATAGTAACGTATATCTTTGAAACAGCTTCTCTAACAATAACTTCTCAACTCTTCTGACTTGTGGATAGTCCCTAGACATGATTGCGGTTTATCGTAGTATGTTTGAAAAGCCTACAATTAGCCATCAGAAAAAACGCACTTTCTTCTTTCCTCACTTACAATAGAAATTCTCATTTAAATAAAGCCATTAAAAATCTCAAGGTTACCGTAGAAAGTTTTGAAAAGTTTTCCCTTGCACTTCGGATGTATCATTTGGTTATTTAGAAAAACGTAAAGCTACTTTAAAAAGTATTTCTATCAAGAGATACATTGTTCCAGGATAACAACATGTAGATACAATTTTTTATCTTTTCCAATGGTAGTCTAGTGTTTTGTACCCATTAGAGATCGAAATTGGAAATAGGTAACTATTACGATTTTTTTTCAGGAAATAAAATTATACGCGTGAATCTATTCAACCTGAACATACATTTTGTCAAAGTTTAAAAAACAGCTCAGTTCAAAATATCATTAGAAACTATCGTTAAATAATGCAGAAAGGTAACTGGCAATCGAAATCGTGAGCGTCTTATCTCTTTTAATTTTAACTCATTAATATAACAATGAGAAGCTATTTTAAATCTGATAAAAAGTAATAGGCTTCGCAAATTAGTTTTAAATATTTCCTTTTCTAGCATAGATATACGGCTAAGGCTCATTCGCACTAGAATGTCAGCAACCCGTTTTTGCCCGATTTCGTGAATGTCATGTATATTTATTAAAAAATATGGATTAACACATTTAACTATTCATGGCATCTGTAAGTTAATTTGCTTTCAGAAATAAAGAAATATCTGTAAATCAGTTGCTGAAAACTTCATGAATGTTGCGGGCAGGATTGTGAAGAAAGTGGGTAACATATTAGTTTGAAAAAGGGGAGATGTGAGTGAAGAAGCAACTAACAACAATAATTCCTTTTTATGGAGAATTATTTATTAAACATCAAAGTGAAAAGTCCGTTATTTTCACAAACCCTCCAAGTAGTTTCGACGAGATATCTCGTCCATCAAGATTTGACCCATTTTTCTAATGACGAGGTATCTTGTCATCAAGATACAGCCGATCCCTTTTGTGATGACGAGATCAAGATCTGGTCAGTTAACCCTCCTGGTGGTTGTCTTGAAGAGGTGTCACGTCAGTAGAAGAAAACTGACCAGATCTTGATCTCGTCATCATAAAAAAGATCTGCTTTATCTTGATGACGAGATATCGCTTCACCATCAAAATTGATCAGATCTTGATGGGTTGGACTTGGAGGGTTAATAACGACATACCACCCCATCGAGACATCTATCAAGAGGGTTAACATGTAGTCAAATGTTAATCCTGTTGTAGAAACCCTCACATTAACCCTCAAATTATAACTGTTTTAAATTAGCCCGCAGTTTACACTTATTTTGATTCATAATTAGAAAAGTTTGCTCGGACACAAATGTGTCTAAAGATGTTTATCATTTTCGTGGCAGTCGCTACCAAATTTTAAGTTACCTTTTTTGAGGCTTTTGTAGAAATCAGTTAAGAATTCTTTAAATTGTGACTTGCATATCGTTAAAGAAAATCAATTATCTTTAATTGGAGGTTGATACATATTTGGTCCGAAAAACGCTGGTCCCTTATAAAGGAAGAAAGAAAAGAAACTTAACTTTATCAGACGTATAAAGTAATGCCTTTTCTGTCTTCTTGGAACTCAATCTACATATTTTTTGTCATCGATATTTTAACTAATGCCTTTTAGAAGATTTAGTTCATTAAATCCTGTTAAAACCCGATTAAAATTTATAGTATTTTTCTCTAATCTAGACCAGTGATTATCCACCTTTTTCTTCTCATGGCACACGTAAACTAATTACTAAAATTCTGCAGCGGACCAAAAAATATATTATATATTTTACCGATCTGACAAAAAGAATAGGCATAATTTTGATTCATTAAAATCATCGAGGTCACACCTGAGCTGGCACACCACTCTCAAAACTTCCGCACCACGCCAACGTGAGGACATTTGATGCCACGACAGATCTAACATGAACCAGCCCCTTTGTACACGACAGTCTTTGGTTGGATTCGAACTCGCAACCCTCCGATTGCTAATCCGTTACTCTTCCAATCGCGCCTTATTAAATTAGGAACCATTGACTCTGAAACTGCTCATACTCTTTCAAACAAAACAGCAGGGAGTTGTAAAACTTTTTGTACACATTTTAAGGCAGGTAAGAAACAGAAAATTAAACCACATTCACATAGGAATGTATGTCCACAAGAGCTTCCTAGATCTACTACAGTGAGGCCGATGACCATTTGATACCGCAATCCGTGCATCTATGCAGTCAGAACTACGCTACTATTGTTGCAACTTCAAGTACCCTCTGTGAAACTGTATAAAACTACTGTAAAACTGTCAAATTATGGATGTTAAAAATGTGGTTCACATAATTGCTGTCTTTCACTTCTGCATCTTTGTGCATGCATTCCTATACCATTAAATTTTATGTTCCCTACATGTGGATTTGTCCCCTTTTGAAAAATAAACTATTAAATTAGCACAGGAAAATTATTTAACAATAACTTATCCATACACTTCGTATAATTTTATAATTAGAAATATTTCAAAAAGGTCATATAGTTCGGGTTTAATTAATCTCTTTTATCAAGAATCTAAACCATCTGACAAACTGTGATAGTAGTAAAATTGATAAGTAAAGTGATAGATTAAATAAAATTATCAAGAGTAATAAGAATTCCGATTCTAATATATTTTTATAGTTTTGATGCAAAGCTATTAATTCTATAATTTATTACAATATTATTAAAATTTTGTTTTTACAATATATTCTTCAAATAGAATAAAAATGAAGTTTTCTTTAAGTATATATTCGTTTCTAATGTGGTTAGATTAAATAAAAAACTTTCTGGTCAACATTTTTTCATTCTTTGATTTTTTTAACCTCCACTTTCCCTGAATTCTGCTGATTATAATACGGTCATTCCTTGCACAAACCCCCTTCCACTGGTGGAAATTCTGAGCTTCATGGAAAGTAGGTGAACTTTTTTCATCACTGTCATCCCGTTATTATACTTTTCCTGGACCGTTTTTCGTTTTTATTTTCGTCAAAACATCCGCTAATGGCGGCTAACCTATCATTATTCTTAAATGCGGGCTCTTAAGATACTTCTTCACCTGCCTCTGCTCGCTTTTGAGACGCTTTTTAAAAAGCGTTTTGGTGGGTGGCTAGTGGAACAAATTGCCGGTGAGAACTTTTTTGCCCAAGTGTTTATTCTTTTCTCGCGACATCCGACATGTTAGGCCTAACGAAAGGGATGAGTTTTTCGGAAGTTGGTGGGTGTTTGAATATAATACATTGTAGTTAACGGTGTTCAATCAGAGTTTTTTCTTACCTTCCGTACCTCCATTTTTAGTTTTCGGAAAGCAAGGTTAAACCTCTAAGGACGCCCGGACTTCCGATTGTTGAAATTGCTATCAACGAAATGCGCCATTAGAGGCAGTTTTGTGGATTGACTTTACTTTTTCCACGCAGGTAATAGCTGGTTATTTGTATGAGGATACTTTACCTTGAAATCGTAGAATTTTTTAGGAATAGACTTTAAACTACGTAACTGAGACAGGGAGAAGGAAAGTAAAATTATTTATCAAAAGTAAAAGTCATTAGAATTTGACTTATTTTCATTGATTCAAAATCAGAAAATTCTTCATTTTAACTAAAATAAGCGTTTTAGTTACGCTCGAGGTTTACTTACTCGTTTACTTTTCTGAGTTTTACATTTTTTTTATCTTCAGGTGTTAGTTTCTCTTGTCAGGGGTAAACAAATAACAGCTAAATTTATGTAAAACGTCCAAATATTTTTTGAGAACTACTTATCTATAAATTACCACATAGTTACTAGTTGATGAATGAAAATTAAAAATGTTTGAAGTTTAGAGAAGGGAATTTTTAAAACAATAATTTAGCAGTATATATCTAAGTTAATAGATTTAGTACACATTCTTATGTGAGTCAATATTCCATAAAATATCTATTATTTTAATGTTTCATGGCCATTTTCGTACTGCACGAACGTTAATTGACTGGCTTACTGTTCAGAAAATATCCTATGTGCTTGACTATTCTAAATTTTAAATTCAACTACTTAAAGAAAAACTTCATTAACAAGTATTGACATCACCATCATTAAAGCTTTACAAAAGTTACAGAACTAGTTAAAGTATGTACCAATGTATCAATTTCGCAAAGAAATGGTTTGAACCTAGCGAATTTGCTGAGTTGTCCTACAACATAAACTAATCTTTAGCATCGATAACAGCAGAAGAAAGAGAAATCTTTACAAGTGTGACGTTTCTGATTTATTTCTACGTCCCTAGATCTGAAACTCCAGCTGTTGCAGAAAGGGAAAGCTTCGACAAGAAATACACGACATTATCTCAGCGTCTACAGCTCAATAACAGTCAGACTTATTTCAACATAATAGTTAACGTTTTCTAGCTAAAATACTGATTAAATCTTCCAGTAGTCATTTCAAACACATGCCAACCACGTGCCCGGAATCAAGCCATCTCCAGCCTCCAATTAACCTCTGATACCGAAAAACACCTTATCTTGCCTTAACTCTAGCAATCTGGGCTAGATATCCACCCCGTCTTAGGTGTGGAATCGTCTTCAAACACGCAACTTTCGTAGGGAGGTGTGTTTCAACATTGATACATCTTTGCGTTTGTCTTCGAAAAGCGTTACGAAAGGGACTTGGGGGTGTGATGGTCAGTGGGATTCTTTGGAAAGGTGTAATTTGTCATCGGATTGATCCCAATAACGTTTTGGGGTCTGTCATTGAACCGAGAGGGGAACACATAACTGGATGGGTCTAAGAGGAGATTCTCAGATAATGCGAGGAACTTGAAGCATTTTTGTACAAGAGATATTTACAGTTAACTTTTGTTGTTGATCGCAATGTAGCTTAACCCTCCTGGTGGTTGTCTTGACAATATATCTCGTTAGCAAAACCATTAGCAGGGAGATATCACGTCATTAAAAGCAAACTGACCAGATCTTGATCTCGTCAGCATAAAAATTCGGCAATATCTTGATGTAGGTAGGTAAATTTACGTCGCACTGGTATAACAAAAACAAAGGGCTACTGTTTATTATTTGTATCATTGTATCTAAACTGTTTGCTTTTCATTACTATTGTAGATAAAAATTGACATTCTGTGATTTCAAAACTGCTTGACTTCCGATAATTCATAGAGATTAAAATTGTTATGTTTATTTTTCAGGTGTTTTGTATAGGTTTTGTATAGATAGTTATGCTAATCATGCGTAGTGATAGCTTCATATGCTGCAGTTTTTCTGGGAACAACTATATTTGGGCATTTTTGAAGTAATTATTAACTATATGCATGATAACCTTCGTTTTAATTTAATTATCATTTTATGCATATCGTCGGCTTAGAGCAAAAACTCATTATCTGACAAAAAGAACTTTTACTGTACAGGCTGTTTAAAGATTAACTATTAGTTTTTAAATCAAAAAATAAAAATTGTAAGCATTTTGATAGCGTTTTATTCTTAAAATCTGACAATGTATTTTTCGTCATAAAAATAAGCATTTAGTGTCTCCGATAAAATGTCAGTTAATGAGTTTCTGCTCTAAGCCGACGGTATATGTTTTTATTAGTCATTGCTAACACCAAGTCTGTAATCATGTTAATTTAGATTTACCCAGGACTATGTGCTATGTACTAGTACACAATTGACTTACTTGAATGATGCATTACCTGAAATAGCTGATTATTGTGTGAGTGACTTGTGATATTACATTAACTAAACATTACTTCACAAAAATTGAGTATAATGAAGTTTCGTTAATTCTACATCGCTATAATATAATTTCAAAAGTCAAAAACATCTAAAACTGAGTATAGAACTCAAGTTCAACAGGTAATGTCCTAAAATTTGTTTCATTTTATAATCGGACATGATTTAATTCGTTTCTTTCCCTCTCTAAGAACTGGTAATTTCACATAAACCAAATAAGTACATCCTGATAGTTTTAAAAGTCATGATGAATCTGAAAAACAGAAAATTTATTTTCTTTGTTTACGTTATGTAATTGGTAAAGTATACAGTTTTTTATGAGTGTGTGTAGTATTAATTTTAAAGAGACAATATTTCAATTTGGGGGGGGGGAATTTCAATTAACGTCACACTGGAGCAACACAATGGGCTATTGGCGACGGTCCGGGATCAATCCCAAAGGGAAAGATCCGAGGACAACACCACGTAATTTTGAACCACGGTCAGATGACGAGGCAACACCTGAGCTGGCACCCCACTCTCCAAACTTCCACACCACGCCAACGTGAGGACATTTGAGGCCACGACAGATTTAACGTGCACCAGCCCCCTTTGTACACGACGGTGTTTGGCTGGATTCGAACTCGCAACCCTTCGGTTGCAAGTCCGTTACTCTTCCAACCGGGCCACCGCGGCCCATTTCAATTTGGAATTAAATACAATGCTACAATTTCAAAACTATTAATTATTTTTCTATTATGTAACAGTGATATGATTCATATAATTATTTCCCGAAGTTCTGAGGCCCCATTTTTCAGTTAGATTCATTATGAAGATGTAATGCTAGATTTTTTAACTTTTCTGATTTATCATTTTAATTATTTAAAAGTTAATTTATCTCATGCATAAAAAGAAAGATAAGCTTAAAGCAAAGATAGCAACCATCTTACCTTAACATTGAAGATGAAGAACCAAGCCATAGATATGTTATGGGTATAAGAGCATTGGTTATTGACTGAGTAAACACATTTCCAGTATCTACGAACCGAATCTGTTGGAACTTATCGACAACAGTAATCAGAACTCGTTTCAAGCGTTAAAACTTTTTTTGTGGTAACTAATCCTCTTGTTTTTGCATCGAATGTGTATCCGCTATGAGGAATAGAGACGGGTATCGCTCTTTCTTCTAACATTTTTTCAGTGACCAGATATTGTGGAAAGTTATCCTGCAAGTATATGGTTACAGTGATCAATAACACCTAACCTAGTCTGTCTTGTTGTGACCTCATCTTGTTGTGACAGACTTTGGGTCATGCTCTCTCTGTTTTGTGATACCGTGGAAATGTTTATCAGTCTATTTTTTCAACGGTCTACGAAGCACTCGCTAACCTCCATGAACTTTTTGGTTAAATCTGTGGATATTTAAGCTGTTTTTCAAATCTCTCATATTTTTAAGCAATGTTATTGAATTTTCGTATACATGATATTTGATTTTAGCATAATTATAAAGAAGCCTTGCTTACAAATTTTAGGCATCGTAAAACAGAAATGGAAGAAAGAAAAACTAAATTTATGTGTAGAAGAAAACTTAATTTTCTAAGTTGTGGAGGCATCAGGAAATTTTAAAAATAAGCCAAAGAAATATTTAGATAACTTAATTTTCATTGGTAAATTCTATCTCAAGTATAGAAATGCTTATATTTACATTATTACGCTAAGCATTCACAATTCTAAAGATATATTTGCTTTTTTTTATAAAAATGTTCTGCTTTGTGAAATGTTACTTCAAAAGATTTGAAGTCCTCGCTATGTGTTTATATCGAAAACCATGTACCCCTTAGTTACTCTAAAATATTCCGTGGTTTACTTTATTTTTGCGTGAATTACTTTAACGCTTGAATATAACCCTATTTAAAATAGGTCCTTTCAGTTCTTGCAGAATATTTCCTTGACCACATTATTGTAACAATCTCAGATACGTTATAAGTAGGTAGGTTCATCTTAGTAGTAGGTTAACTCTTGTGTGAAGGAAATGATCGTAGAGCAACACACCAAACTAAAACATGATATTAGCCCTGTCTTAAATGATAGATTTACTGAAGATATTGCATCTTAAACATGACGGCAAGTGTTGTTGATGATGCAATATTAGTACACCCTTCATGCAAGTTTAAAATGTTAGTGATCTTTGCATGCCAAATTTGCAAAAAATATTATATTATTTGAAAACACATTTGTCGAAAGTTCAAAGTTCTAAACCGTTGAAATGAAATAAGTCTTAAAAATTTAAACCGTTTCGCCATCCGTAAGGTACACGCGTGTCAATCTTGTGGCACAGTGGTTGAAAATCGCTGCAACAGATAAATGATAATACCATAATCAACCTAAAAGACCTTTTGGGAAATCCTTACAATAAAAATTTGTTCTTATTCATCTCGAACATCGGTTTTGTGAATTTTATTTAGATTTTGTATATTGACTGTTTGCAATTTAAAATTATAAATAGATAAATTTTACATCACTCTTTATTTTGTCTATAGTTTTTTTTGTCTTGTGTCTGGGGCAGCTTGGCTATGTGTGTCCTCTGCGCCATAAAAACCCATCATCAAGTATGTAATATAACTCAGAAAAGAAATAGTTTCTAATATAAGAAAGCAGACCGAAGAAGCTATATTTTAATATCGCGGATTTATCTAGATCGAAATACCAATTTCGTATTTCCAATCCTGTTAATACGATCCTGCTAAATCCTACAGCGATGAATCGATCACGTGAATTATACGAGCTTCATTCGCATAGGGTTACAGAGAAAGAGTAAAGTATCGCGTTGCCCCTGTTTGGATAAAGTTCAAATTTCTTTCCAAAGCCGAGGTGGAAATAGTAATTATTCTCCCCTTCCTTTTATCGCTGGAAGCACCTGCAATGAAGCAGATAATGTGTCAAGCATTCCCGTATTGTTTTCCTGCTAGGAGGTGGATTGTCTGACTGCGGAAAGTAATTAGTGTATAATGAAAATGCTATCGGTACCCAACCTCCAATATACTCTGCAGTACCGTTTATCTATAAATTCTTAATACTCTCAAATTCAGTATTCTTGCTTCTTTTCATGATACAACCATATTTCTTACAAGAAAAGCGTTTAGCTTATATTATTCACTTACAAATAAAATCGTATACGTATGTGAGGTAAGAGAAGCAAAAGCCTTTCCCCGTTCTTCTTATAACACTCAATCGTTTTCGCATTCCAAGAGCGATCTTCTAATTGGTTGGAGTTCCATGGCGTTCTGGACATTATGTTATAATTGATTGGAGTTCCGTGCGTTCTGGTAACGATGGAAACACTAAAAGCAGAGGGGGAAAATAATTAATTCTAATTTGAGAAAATCGGAATTTTCGCATTTCAAAAAACAATTTATTAACAATGATGAGATGATATATTACAGATGGAATATTTACAAAATTGATAACCAACATGGTCTACCCACTACATACGAAAATTCCGATGTTCTCTAGTTAGAAACAATTATTTTCCCGCTCTGCTTTGAGCATTTCCATCAAGATTAGAACGCACGGAACTCCAACCAATTAGAACATAGTGACCAGAACGCATGGAACTCCAACCAATTAGAAGATCGCTCAAGGAATGCGAAAACGATTCAGTGATCTAAGAATTGGGAAAGGCTTTTCTTCTCTTGTCTCACATGTATATTAGTTTTAATCACTTTTAATTTCTTCTCAGTCTCCATCGGAAAACCATTCTCTAGGAAAACTTATTTTATCTGCTATGTAAAAGGTACTTTGCTACTCTCAAATCATAAGTTGGAAGGTTGGTTTTGCACTATAGAAACGAAGAGTTCAAATGAAGATAAAGTGGAAGATCCTCGATTGTTATTTTGATTCATACGAGAATTTTCTTTCATTGCTTTGAGTATTAAGAAGTAAACAGCTCAACAAGCCTAATCAGCTGATTTGATTTGCTTTTCCATTGCCTCTTCCAGTCACCTCCTTGCTTGTCTAGGGTTGTCCAGGAAGGGGCTGTATTTAAATCCTATGCTCGTCTTGGACATTTGAAGGTACATAAACTCACGGACTTGGCGTAGCTCAACCCTAGACCAGAAGAGGTAGGAAACATCACTTTTCCGTCAGAATCGGCAACTCCTAAAACAAAGAAAATAAAAAACTGCACTAATGACAGGAACGTATTTTTAAATAGGCTCCCAGTATCCCTAAAGCATCGGATTTTAATACGGCAAAAATTGTGATTTTTTATGCGAAAAAATAAAATTATCTTTTGAATATTATTTTAAAATATACAGGTAGGTATTTAATTAACGTCACACTGGAGCAACACAACGGACTATTGGCTGCGGTCCGGGATCAAACCTGAAGGGAAGGACCCAAGGACAACACCACGTAGTTTTGAACCACGGTCAGATGGCGAGGTCACACATGAGCTGGCACCCCACTCTCCAAACGTGGGGACATTTGAGGCCATTGCAGATATAATGTGCACCACCACCACCCCTGGTACATTACTGTCTTTGGTTGGCTTCGAACTCACAACCCACTGGTTGCTAATTCGTTACTCTTCCAACCGGGCTTCCACGACCCTCTTTTTAAAATACATACAAATTAAATGTTTATTCCTCGCGCTTCCAATAAAAGAGAGGAGATTCAACACTGAGTAATACAGCAGATTAATTCGGCGATCAGATCGAAAATATAGGTGGTAGGTTTAAGGATGGACTACAGGAAGCTAACGGGTTAGTACGACGACCCTCAATACAGCAAAGGAGAGATCATGCCTGTAATTTAGGAAGCAGAAATTCCAATGCAAACACTATTATCCTGAGATGAACCAGGGATGTCTCGGGGCTACAATTAGCACCGGAAGCTGTCTGCTCATTCGCCCGTATAACACACGTCCTTTCAGTCGTCCTTAACACAAGCTACAGGTGTAGTTCCTTAATATACACCTGCTCTCATCCACTCCTTCCCGCCAAAATCGCTGGTAACGCATGCTTAACTCGAATTCAGCTGTGCGTTTCTGGCGGGAAAGACGTTTGTTTATGTGTCGGAAATCCTACGTTTGGATCTGTCGGAAGAGGTTTCAAGATTAGCTATTATGCTTGGAAGTTAGCACATATAATTATCTTGTTCGCGATCTCTCGACTATTACCTAAATCAGCAACTCATATTCATTAGTTAAATTAAAATAACACTGTTTTAAATATCGATGTGATTACACTGATATAATCGAACGAAACAATTTTTATGGAAGAAAATTATATTACGTACTTTGTTATATAATTTTTAACAGCTATTTCAATCATTACTAATGAATATTTAAGATTTTCTTCTTGCTCTAGGTCATCTTTCCCTTCGGGATTGTTCCCGGACCGTGTCCAATACCCCGTGGTGTTGCTCCGATGCGACGTAAATTCCACTGCCTACCTATCTTCTTGTTATAGGGTTGATTTTAAAAATCATTGCTAATTAGAGAGCATATATTTTGTATCGGTCTAAACAATGTTTTTCTCGGCTAATATATACCAGAAGCATTAGAGACCTAGGGCACCAAGTCACAAGTGAAATTTGGCAAATTGATTGACTCTTTCTGGATCAAGGGCCCAGATCTTGCCAAGTAGACAGATTTATTTTACAGGAATTAAATTTGATTAATTAAAAATTAATAAGTAAATTATTAAATTTGACAGAAAAATCTTTCGGTGTTTTGTGCGTTATAAATGCATTGACTCTCGATGCAGCATCGAACATGGCATCAATTTTAAATCGTTTCTTCCTTAATACATGGAAGCATTTTTTATCATTTTTTTCTTCAGAAGACGGAAGGTTATCCATTTCCTTTTATGCCGTCCATTTGTTAGGAAAGGTAGTCTCAGGAATAGCATATAACAGTCTTTTAAATGATCGGCCCTTATATTGCATTGGAATTACAGAGTGGAAGGGATGCGCAGTGCACTTTATTCCGATTGTGTTCAGTTGTGTCTGGAAATAGACGTGGAATATCATCAATCTAAAAATTGCAGTCATGTCTCTTCTTGAGATTTCAGTTGGAATTTGATTCTTCAGCAGTTGCCTTCAAGAATTTCCAATTGTATTGTCTGATCTTCATTTTTTTACATTTAAATCAATTGAATTGGATAGCTCCAGCTTGTTGGTAAGATGCGAGATTTCTCACGATTCAGATAGGAGTGATATACTGCTTGCGTTTCTTTGCAAAAAACTTGTCCGATAAAAAGCAATACTGCCATGTTGTATTTATTGAACGGTCGATTATTTATCGAACGGTATTGAACTTATAAAACTATCGTTGTACGACAACGTTTATTTAAGTAAAATATTAACAATTGAAAACACAACAGCAACAAGCAAAATGGAACAAAATGCCCCATGGTGTTAAGGTACAAGAATGAATGCCATAGGACTGCTATTATAACATTCTAACAAACAAAAAAAATCAGAACTTCTATTATCGCTTGCAAGCCTGTCATGTTTGTTTTATCAGACTTTCTCAAGAAATTCTACCACATAAATAATCTGAACGAGAATGCCTATCTTATGTTGTAATACGAATTTCTATTCCTGCTTAATTTGTGCTAAATCAGAATCCAACAAACTGCTTACGAAGTTAAATTTGATTTTTTTTTTAGATTGAGACTACTTCAGAGCATTATTTTAAACACGAGTCAATCTCTTCTAATGTTTCCCTAGGCAAAAGTAATCTCCGGTGTTATAATAATAGTGGGCATACGAATTCCGCCTAACTCATTAGGCGTCGCGGGCCGTCATTAGGCCGTAGCTGGAGGCACGCGCCTCAACGCTTCGTGTCTCTAGGTCAAGGAAGGCACCTGTGCGGAGGCAACAATAACACAACCATCGAGTCGAGGAGTGTTGATGTCTACAGCTGAGTGTGTGTTTACTCGCATCACTACAGTCACCTGCCTCGCCACGAGTGTGAGTAACTCGAAAGGAATCTGAATAGGCAGTGAAGAGGAAAGGAGAAATGACTCATAAGTGGGATCGTAGTTAGATTTGGGTATGATTTAAGTTTCAGTGTTTCTTCGATACCTGATTATCGAAAGCTCTAAAATTCTGTAAGAGAAAGAGATAATGGTAACAAAACTACTCGAGCAGATTGCTCTTACTAGAATGTTTAAATTTTTACCATGAAAGATTTTCAGCGTGAACATAAACAAACTACAGGAGAAAAATGTCCCTGTTAAGAGCTTATTTCATTTATCGCCGTTTCGGCAATGTTGAATGAGAAATTGCATTCAACTTAGATACCAAGTTACACCACAAAAAAGAAGTCGCTAAAAACTAGTACCCTCCGTATTTAGGTGTACGGAAAGTCCTATCAGTTCGATCACTAGAGAGTTACGAAATTACAACGACAAATTACGAAAGAAGTTACCAAAGCACTAGCTCCCTCCGTATTTGACTGCACAGAACGTCCTCTCAGTTCGATCGCGTAGAGACAATTTCTTGACAAGAGGTGGCCAGCTCTTACGAGCGAGGCTTTGTTGTCCCATTATTCGTCTCTATCCCTACGATACATGCAATTCTATGCGATGTATGAGACTATCTAGGCAATATTGACTAAAATACCTAATAAATAAGGAGTAAAGTCAATGGAGGAAAAGATTTGTTTACGTTTCCACCAGTCTCCTAATTCAACCAATAGATTCGTTCAAAACCACGTGACCCAACTACTTTCTCGTGGGAGCCGAACTAAAGCTTTAATAATTAAACATAATTAATTAACAATAAGAGTATCAATCATTTAGGACACCCTGTTGTATATATCGACGGCTTACAAGTGAAACACACTAAGTAAAGAAAACAGTTCTGAGAAAAGAAAGGGGAGAGATTCTATCAGTAGGTATGTTTCTCAAGAGGAAATCTAACCTTCGTTCAAAGAAAAGATGACCTGATAGGCTTCTTCAGTCTAAAGATAACCATATTCTGGTCTATTATTAGAAAAGCTAAAAAATCATATCTTGAAAATTTTGACTTAATGTGTTCCACTTGTAAGCTGACGAGCTGCCTATCAGTCTCTCCCACATCTCATTTTCTTATGTTTCCCGAAGCTATAATTTGAATACAAAATGAGTCCTCATTATCCACTTATAAGAATCAATAATAACATGAAACCTCTGTTATAAACAAATATCACATCTCAACGACCCAAACGCCAGTGGCCTACATTGAACAATCCAAAGAATCTCATATTTTTCATCCGCAATTGAAATCAATTCACAGCCCTCGTTAAATACCGCCCTAGTACCCCACTACACACAATTCCACGCTCACACAAATACATTTCAATAACGGAGACTGATAATAGATACAAACAGTTTGAAGGACAGAGTAGAAATTAAAAATCCCTAAGAACTATCATTACACATTCGAACCACCTACTGAGATGTCAACTCTCTTCGAGATTCTGTGCCCCTCGCCCTCGGGACTCAGAACTTTTACCCCTCACCCCACTACTGGGGTCGATTTTTTCCCCAAATAACATGGATTTGTGAAAGAAAGCTGTAATTAGTCACATCCATATGCATTCAGTACAGTCTAAGGTTTCAGAAATGACATCGCTTCCCCTCTCTTTGTGAGGGTGGACGAATTACTTATCCATGGTCAAAGGATGGCATAATTATCGATTGCCACCCAAGAGATGTTTGTTCTGCACTTCCGGGAGGAAGTGAATTTGGGTGTAGAAAACCAAAAGATGTCCATCTAAGACTTTGGTATACCATGGTTTCTGACAATTCTAGCCTATGTTACATTTAAGGGGTCTTTATGTATGGGAAAGAAGATGGAGCATTGTGCAGTTGCTTGGATTACAATCGTATTACTTTCAGCAAATGACATTTATATTGTTTCGCGAGACAAATTCTATTGATTTCCATAGTTTTCCATTAAATATGCCGTTTTTAACAGATAAAAAATTAATTAAATCTTCATTACTTTTTACAAATAAGCGCGCAATCTTATAAAACATTCTGAAGCTGTTATAAACGCTTAAATAAACATTAATTTCAGCATACTTTATCCCTATCACATTGCAGCAGATATTTTCAAGCGGTATGGCTGCGCAACACTTGCCTCAAGATTGGCATTGGTGTTCCTTACGTATGGTGAAGCAGTGTAAGATTTATTCAACTTAAACGGTTTAGATTTGAACTTTTGACAAATGTGTTTACAAATACCTTCTAGTGACACTTGTATAAATAATTTGGAGTATTATAATTTATTACAAAGTATAAATATACTAACTCGTTTCAAAAAGAATTTTTAAAAGCCACTTTGTAGCAAAAAGGGTAGGTAAATGCTACTAGTTTTTTGTAAATCAATCAAAATTACACCTATATTTTAAGTGAGATTGGCAAAATATGTATACGAGGGCTGTCTAAAAAGTATCCGACCTTTGGCCAGGAAAAATATATTACTTAAGTGACGAAATTGGGACCCTAATCCCCTTCAAAGTAGGCCCCTTGCGCCTTCACACACTTAGCCCACCGATCCTTCCACTGCCGAAAACACTCCTGGAAGGCTTCTTTTGGAATGGTGTTCATCTCCGTTGTCGCGTTCTGCATTATCTCTTCTCTACTCTCAAAACGGGATCCTTTCAACGGCATCTTCAATTTCGGAAACAACCAGAAGTCGCAAGGAGCCATATCAGGAGAGTAGGGAGGTTGGGAGACGACTGGAATTCCGTGTTTCGCCAAGAAAGTCTGGATCAGGTGTGACGAATGAGCCGGAGCATTGTCATGATGCAACTGCCAGTTTTTCGTCGTCCAGAGGTGTGGTCTTTTGCGCCGAACTGCATCTCTGAGTCGGCGTAGAACTTGTTGATAGTACTCTTTTGTCACTGTTTGTCCTTCCGGTGCGTATTCGTGATGCACAATTCCACAGATATCAAAGAACACAGTTAGCATCACCTTGATTTTGCTTCGCACCTGTCGCGCTTTTTTCGGCCTTGGAGACTCGGGATGCTTCCATTGCGACGACTGTGCTTTTGTTTCTGGGTCGTACCCGTATACCCATGACTCATCTCCAGTAATCACGGTGTTCAGAAACTGAGGATCAGTGTTGGTAGTGTCCAGAAGGTCCTGTGCAATCTCAAGACGGAGTTCTTTTTGTTGTGCCGACAGCAGCTTGGGCACAAATTTTGCAGCCACTCTGCGCATGTTCAAATCATCACGCAAAATTGCATGTGCGGAATCTTTACTGATCCCAACCTCTTCGGCAATCTCTCGTACGGTCAAACGACGATCTCCCTTTACCAGATTTTCCACCCTCTCAACAACAGCTGCATTCCGAGCGGTTTGAGGCCTCCCAAGACGCTGATCACTCTCCACCGATGTGCGGTCATTTTTGAATCGGTTAAACCACTCCTTCACTTGTGTTACGCCCATAGCATCGTCTCCAAAAACTTGCTGAATTTTACGAATTGTTTCGCTTTGCGAATCGCCAAGCTTTTGACAAAATTTGATGCAGTATCTTTGCTCAACTCGTTCAGTCATCTTGAGAGAAATCAAAAATCCGACGAACACTTATAACAGCACCTTACTCAGCGGCCAGCAGGCAGCGACTGACACACTCGAACACGGAGAAAAAATTCAAGCATGCGCATTAAGTTGTCTTCTTCCACTGTGCACAGTGGCACCGCTCTAGCATCATTACCGTATGCAGGAAAATTCAAGGTCGGATACTTTTTAGACAAACCTCGTACATACGTATATATATTGTATATATATTTCAGGTACGTCACAAAACTTTACTAATTGGTGTATGTATGCCATGAGTTGAGAAAGGTTGAAAATCGCTGCTTTAGAGTTAAGATTTTGAGATGTTTGTGTATTCATTCCCTGTGAACTTATATTATTCCAAAACAATAAAGAAATTTTTTGGGGAGGTTCGGTTCAACTTATCTCAACATTTTAGCATAATATTTAAATATCTGATACCACTCAGTGTAAAATATCTGTTTTATATTTGTAGCTTGATTTACAATACAGTATAGAACTTTAATAAAATTTATTTGTTCTAATACAGTACAGCATTATATATCTTGAATAAAATTATTTACATAACTTTAGTCTTAGGAATATAATATATCCATCATCATAGAATAAAATACGTTACAAAATATATCATTCTGGTATATTACATCACATTATGTATGCATCATTATAAAAGTTGTTTCGAAAAATTAAGCTGCGATGCAAATAGCAAATTCATAAAAGAATTCATCAACAATTTTAAAGTCATTGTTAGCAAAAACTACAGCAATGTTCTTCTGCAAGACAAAAAAAATCAGTACCCAAGAAGACTATGAAGGTCAATCGCTTGTGACTTGCAAATTCAATATTATTTCACAAACATCAATCAAGCAGTTACTGCATAATCACTCACTCGAAATTCGAAATTCTCAGCATCAAAACTTCAAGCTAGCTTTGACCGGAAATCTTCATCCACAGTGAAATTATAACCCTTAACATCCCAAACTCTATCACGCCCCCTAGTTTTGGAACCCTCAATTTCGAGACGAAACAAACGTTTTCATGGTTTAAGAAATAGGAAATAGGTTCCTCCTCACCAGGAAGGAACACCGAGTAAATTGAAGAGGAAGAACAAAATGCGATTTGATACCTTTAACCTTTGGAAGAAATAACAATTGGTGTTCCTAGACCACACAGATGCCATGAGCTTGCCACCCGTGATTCCGCAAGTGTGTGAAAAAAATCATTTCACAACCAAAATCACAGTTTTTTGGATCAGACACACCTTTTCTACTTGTTGATTAGGACTTTTGCTTCATATCAAGGGTTGAAACAAATAAAAACACAACCAATAGCGAAAAACATATGGATGACAAATATTTTTGGACTTTATATAAAAATAAAACGATGATTCTCAAGGAAGTATAAAAAGTGGTAAAAATAAATTGCCCCTTGGGTTCCACCTTTTCTTTCTACTTTTTGTCGTTTGCGCTTGAAAGTGGTCTTGACCTCCCTTGATCCCAAAGAGAACAATTGGTAATGCTTTAGTTATAACGAAAGGAACTAAGGTATGGGGCGAGTTGGTTCAAGATAGTGCAGATTGATCGCAGTCAAAAACGTTCCTAAAAGGGTTTAAGGTTTTCTTTTTTGTTATGACTGATTATGGTAACTAAATTTCATATTTTTGAGTATTCAATCAAAATATTTAGATGATTTTTTTTGGTCCTTGCTGTTTGTAATTGGCTTCACGGAATGACTTTAAGCTGCTGTGAGGACATTCAATCTAATTTTTATAAGAAGAAAAGACAAAGAATATATGGCTGAAATAAACAAGCCTGCAATCCAAAAACTAGAAGAAACTTGGTCCAGCCAAACACCGTCGTGTGCACGTTAAATCTGTCGTGGCCTCAAATGTCCTCACGTTGGCATGGTGTGGAAGTTTGGAGAGTGGGGTGCCTGCTCAGGTGTTGTTATCGTCATCTGACAGTGGTTTAAATTTACGAGGCGTTACTCTTTCATCTTTTCCTTCGGGATTGATCCCGGACCGTCGCCAATAGCCCAAAGCTACGTTAATTAACTACCTACCAATTTGGATCTTCATTCCACTTGGAGTAAGAGGGCAGTTTTGTCTCGACGAGATATCTCGTCTTTATCAAAATTGATCAGATCTTGGGCGAGATATCTCGTCGAACCCTTGGAGGGTTAACCTGTGAAACAGATTTTTCGTTATTCAACTTCTGGACTGTGTAGATAGTTTGCTTCAGGTCTTGGGGAAGGGACTGAGATGATAAAAAGGACTCCGTTCCTTAGAAGGGGAGAGAGATTATGGAATAATTATATGTGGCAACACGTCTAAGATCGTTCGTATTTGACAGAAAATCAAATTTAATATCATTTTCAAGATATATACAACTGTGTCATTAAATTATCTATAAATTTCTCACTGAAAGCTAAATGCATTAGTGTATTATAGACAATGTTTACTACCAAAGATTCTAGCTTCACCCCATACAAAGAGTTCACACACTTTGAATATGGCTCTGAACGAACGAACTGGTATAACTTTTTTCATACAATTTCAGATCTGTATTCACATGAACGGGCATTTTTGACTCAAGAACAAACAAGGCAGAGGCTTGAGCCACTCTGAACGGCCCTGCATTATAGGAAGCCTTTTACGTTATTCCTCTGCCCAATTCAGATCGCGGCACATATGCTATGGATCAACGCTGTAGACTCGCCTACCAGTCGGTAGGACTCACTGATTTTTCGTCGACACATGTACAAACGAAAACGCTTATTCCGTGTGGGATCGAATTTGCATACCCACTAGATATATAAACACATTCTCTTTATGTCTTTTGGTAAGACAAAAGACGTTTTATTCAATAACACTTCCCACAGTCCCAGAGGTTCTGTTTTGAGCGTCGTCTTTTGAATGATCATAACATTGTCACATTTCATGTCTTCTTATTTCAAATCAACAAAATTTTATTTTTTAACTCTGTCCCACAATCCCAGAGGTTTTGCTGTAAGAATCTCGTCTTTCGAATGATCCTGACATTGCCATATTCTTTTTGTTTTCTTTTGGTGGGCCGAAAGAGGTTTTAAGTAACTGACACGCAGTCTCAATGGTTCCGTAGTGAGAGCCTTTCGCCTTGTTTGAAAATGATCAGGACTGCTTAAGAGAATGCCTCTTTTGCAATGGACTTGCTCACTCTCCTGAATGCATTCTTTGGAATTTCAACCAGCGTAACTCTCTATTTGGGATGGGTCGGGTTTCGTGGCGCAAGGGCCATTTTTGGCCATTCTGCGCCATACACGAGATAGGTAATGTCAAGTAATGGACATACACACAGAAGGAAAATTTTACTGACACAGAAGAGAGAAATACACCCAGGGAGGAATCGAATCTGTCGCTTACAACTTGCAAGTTGCTAGCTCAGTGGGCATACCCACTGAGCCAGAACAGCCTCAACTTTATTTTGACTTGCGGAGCGCAATTATGAACTTGAAATGTAAAATTCAGAGACATCCTCAACCAGAAGTTTAATAACGTAATGATATGTCTGGCATTTGAAATGGTCTTATCTACAAAGCTGCCTTATGTCCATAACAATTTATCCTTCCTGTTACAGGAAGGATCTTCATTGCTGGTCCTAACCATCAAAACAATTTCCAAGTCATATGAAGACATGAGTATACTCTTCAATTTTAACAATGCGTCTTTATCTTTAGATAATTACTTATTCAGATTATTGCAGTAAATCCTTTCCTAGTATTCTTTTTTGGAGAAGGATTTAGTTTATAGTACTTTATCGAAAGATATTTGTACACCAAATAAAAATTAAGCTAAAAATTTTCAATTCGGGAATCGATATTTACTGAGGAAAAGAGCACTGCACGAATCATTTCGAATGAGGCATATGGAAAAGTTTACAAACGTGATAAATATCGTAGATTAGTATTCATTTAGGACTTCCCTCACTACTTACGAACATAAATTATTCCCTTATAATAATTTATAGAGTTGAAACACTTGGATTCTATAAAATGATACCTTCTCCAGTGAGTAGAATAAAAAATTCTGATAATGACAAGAGATAGCAACTTTTACAGGCGTGAAAGAAAGCTGCTTTGTAAAAAGAATATCCGTGATCCTACCTTTTGGTTACTTTTTGCATACACGACATCCATCCTCACGATATTTCCCGCAGAAAAGGTACTGAGCATGCATGAATTAACAATAATTTTTATCTTGATTTTCTTATTGTTTTCCCTCTTTCTTTTCTCTTTCATTCCCTAAAAAATGTCTTCCGTTAGTTAGAGTTCGGCTACAAATGAAACGCACTTTTTATTATACAGCTGGATGTTAAGCTATGTAAATTCGCTGAAAACCCGATACCACCACTTTCATTATACCACTAATCCTCACTTATAGTGTTTCTATAGAATTCATTTTTCTTTCATAAGCACGCTTAGGGATCAACACATAACGAAGATTTTAAAAACAAGAGCAAAAGGAGAATGAAAAACACTCATTACTCATCAGCAGTTTTCAGGCTTCTGGCTTTCACAACTTAGTTAAGTATTATAATGCACCAAAAGATCAACGCAAAGTTAAAACAGTTTGCCGTAAAACTCATCAGATAAATAAGAAAAATTCTTTTTACTTTCATCAAAATGAAAATAAGTTATATTAGTGGGCACAGAATTCTTAGGAATAATTACTTCTTGTAGAAAATTTCTGAATTTGACTCTTGTTCCACAGGTTTACGTATTTTTTATTGCATTGATTTTGCTTCGCTATGGGCTACAGAAAAAAAGTAAGAGCCTAATAGATTGATGCTCTCTTTTTAATGATGCCAATGGTTTCGAAATTGGATTCGTACATTTTGAAGCATTGTTTAATACTCTGGCATGTCCTTTGGAATACGCTTCGAAAAAATACCACTCAGACACTACAAAAACTCCACCATAAAAGGAACATATCTTTTTAATAAAATTGCATTTAACTCGGTTAAATCTTACATTTATAGACAGAGTTGCATCTTGCTCAGCTTACGATGCTAATCTTGCATTTTTATAGACTTCGTTGGCTTAAAAATCCTAAAGTGCATTTTGCCTTTAATTATAAATTCTTCGTGCATTAAAGAAAAAAAATAGAAATTATGCAATTACTACTCAATCGCTCCTATTGAAAGATAATTTTCCATACAATTGATTTTGGAAGCTCAGTAAGAAATTTAACTGAATGTTCCCTACCCCAGCACTCTGTCTCGTAACGTGGTTTTTGAAGGTGAAAAACCAATTGATTTGACTTCGACTTTATGAAGCAACTCCACATATAGTCCGATTCCGCTGAGTTGGCATTTGAGTCATGGTTATGAATCATTCAATTTGTTAAATTAGTGGGCATGTTGAACGAATACAATGCGTTTACACGATTGATATGCTTATCGTGAATTCTGGTTCCAAGTTGATTGGTCGGTGACAAAAGCGATGCCAGTGATTACAAGTTCGCGAAACAATTGCCAATGGGGAACGCATCTTTGATTTTGAGTATGGAACCCTTTCCTCTAGCTACCCTTATCACCTTTGTAAAATTGGACTTCTTCAAGGTCAACTGCTTCCTCACTGGAGCCGCATTATTAATACATCTCATTATTAATTATAGCCGTATTATTAATACAACATTCGTAAGAAAAATGCTGTTAACACAGTGTCGTGGCAGAAAAAAAGGTGTGGCACATTGGTCTCAATGAAACTTTTCTTTAAGATTTAGGTCACATTGTAAACTAAGTGGTGCTATCTGAACTTTTTCGTACCACCTTTAAATATGCGCATACAATTGACGAGAATTTCACTGTGTTAGCTATCATGCATTTGGAGCAGTTTCAGCTGGTGATTTCTTTGTGACTTCACTGCGAAAAACTGATGGATGCACACTGAAATGGTTCTGGTGCTTTAACTAAGCTATATAAGAAGTTTAAACTTAGAAATCTATAGATATTTTAAAGGTACATCCCGTTAGAGATCCCATTCTATAAGAGAGGATCCTTAGCACAAAGTTATTCCATTGCAAGGTACTGGCAAATAGATTATCAAAGTTCATTGATTAGCCCGTTCAAAGAAACTTATAGCCAAGATGAAATAAGTTCTAAACAAAATTTAATATTGATTACATTCTGAGGGGAATAATCATTTTAATAGACCAGGCTCACATTATACGAAAGTTAATCTCAGGTTTGAAACTGGGTCAATTCCTGATCTATAGCATATCCCCTCTGAGTTCAAATAATTCTACTAACCTATTAAAGATCGTAAAAATCCTCATCTGAAGGAATCCACACACTTCCAGAAGCACTCAATTTTCATCTTTCCTGTCCAAGTTAACAAGTCCCACCGAAACGACTAAGTAATACAAAGTTTAATTTTCCCCCTCTCATTGGAAAGTAATAATAAAAAGCGGCGAATACAATAAATGATAGCAGTGAAATTATATATCGTATTTCGCTCTGAACTCTCGTTTCATCCAAAGGTCAAGCGAAGAAAACCCTATTATCATAGCCACTTGAGCGTAAAAATCAGAAAATGATTCCACTTTTCCCCCTCGATGTGCAAAAGGCTATTTGTCGCGTGGACTGCTCGTGAATAGGCGGTTCTTCGAAGTTAAAGAGTTGCTGATGTATGTCATTCGGATGTTTCCCAATCTCTCCCGCCCACCTCCCTTAGACAGCCCCACAAGTAATCATTAGATTCCAATTGAGGATCATGGCTTTTTTAAATGCATTCAGTCCCAGAGAAATTGCGCACTTGGTCTTGGTCTCCAGTTTCCTGTTTTGGGCTTAAAATCAAATCCATTGAAATGCATTCTCTTTTGATAACCTTGTCGGTTTCAAAGTTAGACAGAAGCTGTTCAGGAAACACTAAATTTGTCATGTTTGGATCCAATCTCTCTCCTGAACTTTATATTTTTCTTACTAATGGGGATGGCATCGGTCAGCGTATGAAAATTATTCGCACCGCTCTGACAATAGATCAAAGCATATCAATGTTTTTCTTTCAGTCATGCTGAGCAAGCTAGCTGCGAATTAAATATCTTTAGAATTCAGTGATCACAAGGACGATCGGGACACATTAAACTTTATGTTAAGACTTATTTTTAGGAAAGACGCTACACTGGTAAACTAACCAGCCTATTATGTTTATTGAATTTTTATTAAAGTTACTTTATATTTTTTGCCTGTCTCGTTATTCATTGAACCAGTCGACATCTTCATATGGTTATGAGAAGTACCACCTACTTAGATATACCTCAATTAAATGTAGATGCTGAGGATTACTGAGTTAATGGAGGATCAATTACCTAACGTCTCCTAATTGCTCTTCTTGACTTAATTTTTGTTTGTGTGTTTAACCAAATTAAATTTGGATGCTGAGGATTACTGAGCTATTGGTGTACCACTTACCTTTCATATCCAACACTTTTCTTGATTCTGCTTACCTTTTTCTTACTCTCCTTAAATTATTACTTAAAACCGAAAAATATTTTAAAAATAAAAATTAGTATGGTCACGCGTATTATAAGTTCAGTGATCTTTTAGTTTCTGATGAATGCAACACTTTTAGAATCTTTTAAAGGGAATTATTCCACATTCCCTCTTATCTCTTATATATCCACATAAGTAAAGCAGTTATACAACAAAAGATTTTCATATGAATGTACTAACTTTTCTTTAAATGAGACTGAATGATTTGTTTTTATTTTACGATCTTTTCAGTGTCATCCTGTGAATTAATGATAAGGATGGGATTAAGTTCGACATAAAAAGAAGTATTTAAACGATTTTAAATCCCTATATATATCAGTAATATTCTGACCTTTTCGAGAAATTAATAGTAGTATTGTATAGGAGTACAAAATGATAAAAACAATTGTGCTAATTATTGAAATCCATAAGCTGGGGTAGCGACTAATTGCAGCATTCGCTATTTAAGTTTACGATTAGTTTTATAGCATCATAAGTATTGTATCCAGAATAATTCTATATGCTAACAAGTACTGTTATGATTTCTGCTTTATTTTTCTGTCATGCAAACTGTAGAGAAGTTTGTTTCGGGTTGTCAGCTTACTCTTTCGAGATAATAACTGATAGAGTTAGCTATGATAGTGGTATTTTTTTAAGAGCCTTAGAAATATGCTCATTCCAGAGTAATTTTGGGTCGATGACTAGTCCGAAGTATTTGTATCTGCGAACCCAGTAAACAGATGTGTCAAAAGAGTTATGGGGAAATGGCCAAATGATTTGGGTTTTGTATATCTTCTATATTTTGTATGATTCTGATATCTTCAAATCCATAGCTATAATGTACCTCCTGGAAAACAACAGACAGGTACACTTTTAAATATTAATTTTGATTTGCCAGCAGCAGAGCCAGAGCTGGAGATCCATGACATAATTTTGCAATCTAGAAATGGTGTGAATGTTGGGTGCTTATATCATTACTAAAGTATCGTCAGCATAAATTGCCAACGTTCTGTGCAAGAAATGTGTAAGAAAAGGTTGAAGAGTTTTGAATACATTTCTTATACATCCCGTATGGAAATAGGAAAAGATCCGTTTCTACGGCAACAGACAGGGGTAGACTTTGTATATGGAGCAGCTCCAGTGGTAGATGGACAGTACTTCCGATTTCCGATTAAGAATTCTCCCACGAGATTCGAAGCATTCCGTAACAGCAGCCGGAGTGACCAAATTTTCGGAAAGGGTGGGAGCAATGGGAAACATTTCATCACAGCATTTTCTCAGAAAGGAATAATCGCCAGTTGAAAAGAAATCGTTACGTTCGAGTACAGGACAGGTGCGTTTCCTCTCTATTGTGCACTCATGCGTTCCAAATGTCCACCATTGTGACAGTCGAAAAGTCCAGGAAATGTGATGGAAATTGCCCGACAAATTGGTGGGGTCAAACAGGGGGTCCGTTTTGTAGTACAGCGTAATACTTTCACTATCCAGCGTTTAATAGAGCTACGGTGGGATTTTCATTCGTGTGCTTCTGGTTTATCTTCATTTCTCATGATGTTAAGCGTGAGAGATTTATGGTCTTTTCAGGGTTGTGAAATGCAATTGGAAGTGATGTGATATGGGATTTTTTTGCGTTTAATTATTCTTCGTATAGTTGGGTGGAAATAAAATGAATGTCATAACAATAACGTTGAGCTGAGGAAATGAACATTGCTGTCATTTTAAATCACAAGGCTTGAAAATTCTTGTAACGGAATTTCTGATATAAAAAATATCTTGTATTTTATTAATGCTTTCTTTCCCACGCGTATTTAATCCATAAGTGTTAATTGATTTGAATTTTAATAAAAACAGCATCTTTGGTGCTTGACAAAAAATTATAGGAGGCTTAAAAATTGAATAACATAAATTTTTCCGGTATTTTAATGACAAAACAAATTGCTATGAAAAGATTCTACACATATGCGATTTAAATTACCCATTTGCGCAAAAATGAATAATATTCATTATAGTTATTGAAATATCATTCATACATAGGCGCAAAATGAAGGATGTATTAGATGACTACCTTTTTGATTTACATGAAATATTTAATTATGGCAAGAAGTTGTTTTAATCCGGGGTACGCTAGGTATTGTTTAGTGGTACGTGGTGAAACTTATTGCACCATCAAATCACCGTTTTAGTTAAATTTAGTGTTCTGTATTGTGGTGTATTGCAATTTTGTTATACTTCGGCCAATTATTCAATAAACTTTTCTGTACGTGTAGGTATTTATAATGCATTAATAAAATATTTTTCTTCGGTAACCTTAGAACTGTTGGTTTTGCTGGTATTTAAGATCAGAACATGTAAAGGTAAATTCAAGGGAAAGTTTCAGGAAACACGGGTCTATAGTATCATTTGTATACCGTAAAACAAGTATTTTAGAAACCCCATAATTGGTCTTATGTATATTTTTATGTAATTGTTTGGATTTCCAGAGTTGTAAATTTTTTATAAGGCTCCTAAGATGCTGCTTTCTGGTTAACTCGATGAGAAAACATTTTCATCTTACTAATCCGTATGTCTGACTGGATCTCAACCAGAATATTGTTCATCTCTTGTACGTGATACAAGTTTCGATTGTGTGCATTACATTTATTATTTAGAAATGTCGAATAAATTTTATTCGTTATTTTATAGCCTAACTCCAGTCATAATTGACAGCAAATGAATAACCAACGTGGTGTTTACGAAAAAACTTCATAAGCACCTGATTTTGATTATCTTCTTGATTGGATTAATAATTATAAACTTTCAGCCATTCAGATGGTACAGTCGGTGCTCTTTAATCCGGCATTCTTCGGTTCGGCACATTCTGTAATAGGGCACTGATCGAGCCGCTCGGGTTTGGATTTTTTAGGGTGGATTCGGGCGTTTTTTGACCTTGACCGCCAGTCGCGCCACTGCGCTGCCCGCGTTTTTAGTTGCTCAGTGTTTACCGTGACTCAGTTTTCATTTCAGTACAGTGTTTCCTGTTTTCTAGCGGGTTACATATCACGTTTGCACAATATTACAACTGTGTACATACAGTGTACTGTACTGTAAAATGTTCTCGAATCCCAGCATGAGTTCTTCAAGTGCTAATAAAACTAATAAGCGTAAGCATGTGACTCTCACTATACAGCAAAAACTAGATACTTAATCGTCTCGAAAAAGGCGAAAACAGAAACGTCATAATGCGTGATTTCAATATTGGTTCTTCGGCAATTTATAATATAAACAAACAAATGAAACAACTTAAGAAGTTTGCTGCTCAAGGTGTAACATGAAAAAATACGGAATCAAGACACTTTGAAGAAACCTAAACTTGAAATTCTTTATAGTGCCTTGTACACTTGGTTTAGTGCGAAAAGATCAGAGGGAAAACATGTGACTGGGTCTATGATGATCAAAAAGCAAAACAGTTTCATCGTGATCTGAATATAGAAAGTGCTTGTGTGTTTTCGGATGGTTGGCTTCAGAAATTTAAAATTCGATACGGAATCCGGAGGCTGGATGTTGCTGGAGAGAGCAAATCAGCCGATGAAAATGCTCCTGAAGAATATAAGAACACTTTTAACAGCCTTGTACAGTGGGAATTAACCCGTTGTCAAGTTTACAATGCCGATGAAACCGACCTTTTATGGCGTTGTTTGCCAACGTCTACTCTGGCAGGTGGGGATGAAGAATGTGCTAAGGGATTCAAGAAAAATAAAGACAGATTGACTGTTTTGTTGTGTGCAAATGCTTCTGGCAACCATCAGCTGACACCTGTCGTGATAGATAAATATAAAAACCTAGAGCTTTAAAAGGAGTTTTAAACTTTCCGATGTGCATTATGATGCGCATAGCAATGCATGGATGACAGCAGATTTGTTTAAGGACTTGTTTTCCCATCATTTTGTACCACAAAGGAAAACTTAAAGAAACGTGGAATGTCAGAAGATAGATGAGCGCTTTTGTAGTTAGACAACTGTACCGTTCATTCTCCTGCTTCCGATTTGGTTTCCGGCAATATTTTTGCAGATTACCTACCACCAAATGTCACTTCCTTGATTCAGCCGATGGATCAAGGTGTGATTCGAAATTTCAAGTGTTTTTATAGAAGACCGTTTGTGCTTTTGGACTCTGACTGTGACGTAAAAGACTTCCAAAAGCAGTTTAATGTCAAAGATGCAATTTTCGCAATTGCCTTAGCGTGGAATCAGGTGAAAGAAGGCGACTCTACAGCAGTGCTGGTGCAAACTTTGGCTTAATGAAGATGAGGATCAAGATCCAAACGCTATCAGTAATGGTCAAAATATGGTGTTAGATTTGGAAGAAGCTGTGCCAAACAACCCTTTCACAGATGTACCCTGTGAGGAAGTTATAGACTGGATTGGAATCGATAAAAGTGTGCAAGTGGTCGAAGAACTGAGTGACGAACAGATTATACAAAGTGTTGTGAACCCACAAGAAGACCAAGTTCAGGAGGTGGAATTGGATGAAGGAGTCATGGCAGTTGAAGATAAAGTCTTGGAAACAGGCTTCTGATGCATTAAATACAATTATAAAATTTGCCGAATCCAACAAAAGCTATAACTCTTCAGAACTCATAAATTTGTGTATAATCCATAACGATTTTTTGAAGATATCCGAATCACGGATGCAACGTGATATAAGAGATTTTTTTTTTAAAACAGTAAAGCTCATGTGTACTTTTTCTTGCCATAGAGCAGAGCTTATTACAACTTGTTTTAAATATCATTGTATTAATTTTTTTTGGTATTTCCGTTAAAACTATATTGACGTTCGATAAATCGGGGGAAATTGCTAATCCGGCACTGCCGTTGTCCCGAACGTGCGGGATTAAAGAGTGCCTACTGAATTAGTTTCTGGCAATGAGATATAAGTACTAATTGCTCTATTCATTTTCAGTAAGTGGCATATCTAGAGAAAATGTTATTCAAGGCGAACACTGATTCTGCGTCACGGTTCAAACATCTAACCCATTTGTAAAATAGATTTATATAAAATCCAGTAGCGTGGCGTAACATTGATAACTGGAAACAAAGATTGGATCGAAAGCATAAAAAATCTAATGCTCAGCTTTAGACAATTCTATTATGAGTCAACCATAAAAGAAATATAAAAGTAGATTGAATAATGGTAACCTTTTTTATGTGCTCAGGATCATGTGATCAAAGCTAATGCTAACGGAACCCTTAGATAACTCTCGTCTGCGGGAGGAAACGAATATTCATTACCTGATTGGTTCACGGGACGAGTGAAGATGATCATCCATTGATTCATCATCTGATTGGTCGAAGGAACGGGAAAAGACGACTATCCATTGATTCATCATCTGATTGGTCCGCGCGCTTAATAGTAGACATTGGAGATTTCACCATTTTTGTAGCCACTCTAGAAATACGCATTCACTTATCTACCTTACCATAGGATATTCTATTACCAAATGAAGTGATACAATGCCAAATCGGCCAACAAGAGAATTTCTCACAGAAGTCACGTGACTACTAGTCAGCATGTTGGTCACACTTTTTGAAGCTTCTCTCAATAGCAACGCTCAATTCACAAATATCTCACGTCTATTGTGTCAACTCTATTTACCGTTGTTTCTTTCCCTAAAAGACAAATTACTTTTATCCCTAAGTTTAATAGACGCGATTGCGCCCAATCCAGGCAAAGACGTAACTAGGCTAGTTTCTTCCCGGGGCAAGAACTCGCATTGGCGCCCCCCACCCACCGACCAACCAAACCAAAACCCTCCCCGATAACATCTGATATCGCTCCACCACACATTATTTCCACCAGTCCAAATTTTTTTAATTCAAATTAGATGGTAAATGCTGGATTTCAAAGGTAAATAGATTAATTTGCAGTAATTTGATTTTTAGTACAAGATAAAATACCTAATTAATTCTAAAATATTTCATTGACAAATAATCTAAGAGTAGCATGTTTGGTATATTCTTTCACACTTATAATCGCTGCAAATGAAATGAAAAGGTTTTATCGAATGATATCGGGATATGTGTGGGCTGCATCAAAATCAAGACTTGCTTTAGAATAGGATATTTAATTATGATAAATACAGAGGCTGTTTTATCATAATTAAATATCCTATTCTAGTACATTTTTTGAATGATTTTGATGAGCTGTAAAAAAGTTGTATGCTACGAAATAATTTTATTTTCGCAGCAGTTAACCAGTTAAAGTATAACTTATCGTCTTCTAACTCAGAGTTTTGTTTACTTTCAAAACGACGCTTTTAAATAAGCAATGAATGGAAGGCTATGTTTCCGCTCTTTCCGAAGAAAATTATGCTTATTCAATTATTCAGAAACTCTGTAAAAGTCATGGATTTTCGATATCTAAAGGTACGATAAGTAATATTATTAATGAGAAAGGAAAAACGTAAAAGTGGAAAAATACTTCCAAATACATACCCAAAAAAGAAAAGAATTTCTGAGAATATTTGTAAGGTAAGATCTTTAATTTTAAAAGAGAATCAGCCAAGTCAAAAGACTGTTAACAAGTCATTAAAATGTTCAGTTTCAACTGTAAATAAAATAATTAACAGTGATTTTAATTTTAAAAAGGCCAAAAAAAATACAATGTTCATCGTCTATCTCCACGACATATTGCAGAACGCAGAACTCGCTGCAGAATTCTGTATGAGAAGCATTTAGCTGGAGAAAGATGGAAAAATGTTGTGACAATAGACGTGGGTGTATTTAAATGATTGCAATAAAAAAGAACAATTTATTATAATAAAAGAGGAGAAAAATCTTAAAACGTGGTTCAACTTGGTAACTCTAATGTGAGAACTTTCTCTAAGAGATTTATGATTGTTGCCGGTTTTGCATGTAATGGAAAATTAAAAGAAAAAGAGGGGGAAATGTAAAACTCCCACATATTATAAAGACCCTATTTTATCCCCGATATTCAAAAAAGAAATACCATATCTTTACCCACAGTGCCAACAATCAGTAGAACTGCATCAGGATAAAGCAAGCAGCCACACATCTAAATCCACAATTAAATTCTTGGAAAAAAATGGAACAAGAAACTGGTATCAAGTCAATACCTTTTACTAATATTCCTGCTAAATCTCCAGATGTCTTACCCATGGACTTTTGTGCGTTTGGACTTTTGAAAAGAGAATTATCGAAACGTCGAACGAAAAACATTCAAGGATTTTGGAAAACTGTGGAACAAGAATTAGGAATAACAGATTTTACTCACGTTATTATCTTGAGTATTATACTTAGACACTTTTTACAATCTCTTAATCTATTGACAAAATGTGAAAAAAATTATTTAAACACAGAAAGCTTGAACTAAAACTTAACTTTACGGGCTTTTTCGGCTGCAAACATTTTTACAATGTCCTCAAAAGATAGCTTTGAAGCTAACTTGTGATCTATTGATATGATGCTCACTTTGATTAGTCGTTATTGTCCTGTTAAGTTTCCGAGGTAATTTTTTATGATCTTTAGTTTGCTAAAACTCCTTTCATTTGAGGCGACTGAGACTGGTATTGTGAGGAAAATTCTCAACGCTGTCGTTGTGTTGGTGGACGCGTCAAGTCCGTTCTTGTATATTAACGTCAGAAGACCTGATAGTGTAGCCGTTTTCATATTAGGGCTTAATTCTAAGGCATGATACTTAAAACTCTCCACTTCTATCGCCAGCTAGTCCTTGTCTAAGTCTTCTTTATATGTGGTAGATAACTCAAGTGCTTGGTTCTTCAATTCTTCTCCATTCATTGTTTCAAACCGAGCTCCATTGAGGAAACCAAATAAACTATTCATGTTTTGAATGACTTGAAACCTTTGCCTCAGTTCATTCAGAATCCGATCTATTATTTGTATAATCAATAATCTGAACTTTTTTCTTCTGAGAATTCATAGCTTTCAACTTCGCCCTTCTCATCAAACATCCACTTCTTCCTCCTCCGTACTTCTTTAAAATGAGGATCTAGGTTAAGCTTTCCTACTATTTCTTCACACATTCTGCATTTAGCTCCCTTTATAGTTTTGGGTTTTTAGTCTACTAATAAGTTTTTCCTCTTCATTTTTTATCATGCATAAATATCTATAGTAAAAAAAATATTCGGCCAATTTAGCGCCTCCCCCCAAATCCGGCGCCCTGGGCACATGCCCCGTCTGCCCTCTCTAGTTACGTCCCTGAATCCAGACCACTCTGTGAGTATAACCCAAGCGCTGCCATGGAGCTTGAGGCTTGGAAGTCGGGAAAATCAGGTAGAACACGTAAAGAATACTAGATCATGAGCAAGGACCAAATTATCTTATATGGATGCTAATCTCAGTAGGAAGTATGTTATAGTTTAAAAGAGGCTACTGAAGGTACTCATTGCGCATAACAAACGCCATTAACCCCTCATAATAGAAAACCATTTGAAGCTGAAAGGATGGAACACTATCAGTCCCTGGGTGGCTTTTTGAGGTGAAAAATCAAGCTAGTTAAAATAGAGATCGACATCCGTCACACTCAAATGTACGTAGAAATTGTAGTCCTATTGATTTGCCACTGAATTTCTCCGATATTTAATTTTTTTGACAGGATGCCGAGTTTCTAAGCTCGCTCTCTATCTCTCTTCCATGGATTGATAAAATCTGCTCAAAAGTACCAGTCAAATTTGTTAATTTCTTTAGTAATAAATCATGGCAATATATTGAAATTATACCCACACCTTAATTATCTTATTCTTAAAACCAGCACAGGTATATCTCCTTGAAACAAAAGTATTTTCCAGCGCTTTAAAAAGTCGATTTGTCCTTTCCATGTATCCCCTATAATCATATCATATTTCAACCCTCTGAGCGTCACAAGAATTCCGAGTAGTGTATAGGTCTAGTGTATTTTTATAGTATTGCTTTTACCCCACAACACACATAATGAGTAAAAGACCACATTCACTTTTTGAAAGAATCATAGAGAAGATTCTATTCGTGAAGGTCAAAACTGATTAGAAGTCGTGCAGGAAAAGCGGCAGATTGCAAAACAAATATATGCGTGTAAACACATAATTCGGGGCTGCGATAGCCCAGTTCGAACCGGAGGGTTGCGAGTTCGAATCCGACCAAAGACAGTCGTGTACAAAGAGGGCTGGTGTACGCTAAATCTGTCGTGGCCTCAAATATCCTCACGTTGGCGTGGTGTGGAAGTTTGGAGAGTGAGATGCCAGCTCAGGTGTGACCTCATCATCTGACCGTGGTTCAAAATTACGTGGTGTTGTCCTCAGATCTTTCCGTAGGGGTTTGATCCCGGACTGTCGCCAATAGCCCGTTTTGTTGCTTCAATGCGACGTTAATTAAATACCTACCTACCTCATAACTCAATAAATATGCATATTCATATGACATGAATTAGTTTTAAATGTATAATTTTAATAAAGAAATCAGTTTTGTTGTCGTTGGTCGAGTATTGGAATTGTGGGTGCACTCTCTATAGCCTACAGGCACCTCGTTTTTGAGTTCCTTATACGATGGTTTGGGTTTGATCCCGGACCATCGTTAATAGCCCGTTGTGTTGCTGGAGTGTGACGTTAATTAAAATATCTACCTACCTATACGATGGCGGTAAAGCTAGAAAGAATACATTTTAACAGGAGAGCTTGAATAAGTATTTGTGGTGCGAAGAAAGATTCAATAGGTCAAAAATGGTTAGGTGTTGGTATTTTCAATTAACGTCACACTGGAGCAACACAACGGGCTATTGGTGACAGTCCGGGATCAATCCCAAAGGGAAAGATCAAAACTGGTTAGAAATCATGTAGGCTAGATATACGAGTGCAAATCCCTCAGGGATTGAAGATTGAGATACGCCACATATCGAATTCATTCAACCCAGTTAATTTACTGGAATTTTAATTCCATGAAAGCAAATTCAATACAAACAACGCTGCACAGTTCTGGGGGCTGACTCACGCAATTCGGGGTTTCCCTCGCAACCACGTCAAGAAACCCTTTAAGTGTCTGCGCTCGCAGGTGCTGCGTTCGGCTCGGTTGCGTCTCGGGTTCGAATCAGCCGTGACCGTCATGCTTTGGATGCCCCGTTCGACTTCTGGTGTCGACCCCAGAAACGCGTGCCCTGCCACATGGCGATCGCTTTCTTCGGTTCCGCCTGCTTTGCGCGTGCTATTCATTACTTGTAGCACGCGTCACTGTGAGCGCATGATGCGTGTCATACGAGATGTTTCATTTTCGATTCCTCTCCCGGAGTTGTCTTCAATTAGCATGCGTGGATGATCGGATGAGGGAGAGTTTTGGCGCGAAAACGCCGACATGTGCTTTTGATTGTTTTGGACGCGTGTGTTGATTGTGTGGCGGTATTCCAGTTGCGTTGCCAGGACTTTGTTTCGGAAGGGGCCCAATGGGCCTACGTAGCCCAGTTGGAAGAGCAACGGATTAGCAATCAGAGGGTTACGAATTCGAAACTCGGTCCAGCCAAAGACCGTCGTGTACACTGGGGTTGGTGCACTGTCGTAGCCTCAAATGCCTTCATGTTGGCCGGGGTGTTGAAGTTTGGAGAGTGGGGTGCCAGCTCAGGTGTTCTCATCATCTGACCGTGGTTCAAAATTATGAGGCGTTGTCCTTGATCTTTCCCTTCGGGATTGATTCCGGACCGTCGCCAATAGCCCGTTGTATTGCATCAGTGCGACGTTAATTAACCAATTACCTACCTACCGGGAGGGGCCCAAAATTTAGGATGGAACTTCAGGTCTTATCACATTTATAAAAAGCTACTTTTATATCATTTTTAGTTACCAGACTAAACTTAAAGGGTATCATTGTACGCACATATAAAAATGACAATAGAAACATCAAACCGCATTGAACAAATTACTTTTATATCACTTTTAACTGATATATCACGTAGATATGTGAGAGGATGGTTCAGAGTTATCACTAAAAACACTGTTCACGATAATTGCTTTCATAATTTGTAACGAATATTTCATTAAACTATATGATGATAAAATAAACGTGTTCATTAATAAAATAATAATTTTAAAAAGTAACTGTCAGTGACATGCTTCCCTTGCGTCCGGTATCACCTCTGTAGCAAAATATTGTAAATCATGTACAAGTAGTTGGTAATTGTTTTTGCATCGCACTGGGACAACACAACGGACTACCGGCGACGGTTTGGGATCAATCCGAAGGGAACGATCCGAGAACACCTCGTAATTTCGAACAACGGTCAGATGATGAGGTCAACACCTGAGCTGTGGCATCCCACTCTCCAAATCCGCACCATGCCAACATGAGGACATTTGAGGTTACGACAGATTCGACATGCACCAGCCTCCATGTGCACGATTCTTTGGCTGGATCGAGTTTCGAATTTGCAATCTTTCGTTGCTACCGCGGACCTGTAAATCATCGACTGAGAAAACAATGTTTGTAACAAAGTTCATTGTGCAATGTGGACTCCTCATCACCAAACCACGCTTCAAGACAGCACGCAGTTTTCTGTTCTTGGAACTTCGCTTGGAAAATGCATACACGGTTGCTGCTTAGTTCATTGTCGAGTAACATACAATATTCTTTTATTCCTTGTGTTCCATTTATCGAATGTTTTGCTAGGGTTGTAATTATATAACTAGTAGTATTTTGATATGGGAAGAAAATTTATTAAATTGTATGACTATTTCTGTACGCCAATTATGGTGCAAAGAATATCACTTGCTTACAGCCAAAAGAACCTTCGCAATACTTCAAAGTTGCGGGTAAAAACGTGTCATTTCTATCTTACTGAAGCTTCCTTAGATGACTATATGTACAGCTACGGGGAAAAATCGAACTCCTTTTTATTTTCGCATAATTCACATTATATCAAATCCAATTTCGGCATCTCTAGTTGTAAATATTGCGTTGCACTAATGTTAACTATGAAGAAATGTCTTGAATGAAGATGTCTTGAAATACTAGAAAAGTATTTCATGCATTTAGAGTATTTATTTGTAGACATATTTTAAAAACAGACACCAGAACACTTTCGGGGTTTAATATTTTCTAGAACCTTCGTAGAGTTGGGGACCATGTGACCTTTACCCTTAAATGGGGCCCTTGTATAACGGCAACTCTAAATAGGTCGAGTAAGCTGCAAATTTGGGGATTTTTTTTTGAAGGGAAAAGTAAATATTTAAAAATTATTTTTAATATTACTACTTAAAATTCGTCTATTCCAGGGTAGACTAGTTTTTCAGACATTAAAATCGCTATGCTACAATTCAGCTTCGCAAAACAGATCTCTGAAACTTGGTACTTCTCTTGGAGAAGTATTGTCACATTCAACAAAAAATAGGGGAACAAATGGACACCCTTATACATTTCATAAACAAAGCATCGTACTGAATTACAATGTTTACAGACTTCGTCTGAAACGACACTCGTCATCCGTCCAATGAAACATGAAACGGCTAAACGCAACGCATCACCTGTTGCGTTACATTCCACACAACGTGAACTTGCGGTTCATCTTTTTCGCGCCCGTTGTCGACATAAAAAGTCAAAGCAAACAGTCTCGGCATCCTCTTGGGTGGTCTTCGGCGGCTAAATCGCACTTGACTTGAGAAAATGACGACTTGTCATCGGTGGTCTATCGGGGGTGTATCTCCTTGACAAGGCATCCGAACAAACTTGAAGTGACGGCCTTGGTCAGAGTCGTAAGTCCAGAAGCTGGTAGTCGTTTGTTTTCATACAAACCAGTTTGCGGACCAGTTGAAACAAGTTAGATTTAGTTTTGATGATTGTCACTTCTATTAGCGTGTGGGTCGGAAGTTAAAAATGGAATTTATGCAAAGTTCAGATCTTACCAAATTTTTCATGGGTATTTTTTGTAATTTTTTGATTATCAGACTACATGGTGTGAACTTAAAAACGATCATTGTAAGCCAGCGATTTTCAACTTTTTTCATTTCATGACACATGAACTAATTACTAAAGTTCTGCGGCACACCGAAAATATATATTTTTTATCGATCGACCGATAAAACATGTGCTAGTGTTTAAAAAATATTTTTGAAACAATTCATTTATACTTTGTAATAAAAAATAATACTCAAAATTATTTATGCGGGTGTTAACAATACGGATATTATACTTGAAATTATTTGTAAGCACACTTGGCAAAAGTCCAAAACTAAACCGTTGAAGCGAAATAAATCTTTCTGTAAGGAACACCAGTGTCATTCTTGCTGCACAACTGTTGAAAATCGCTGCTGTGAGCACATAGACATTTCGGTTGATCTAAGTACACGAATGACAGTGGTTTCCAAAATATTTATAAAACAAATAGCATAAGCATTCAAGCCTGTTTATGAAAATTACTTTTACTCTTCACTGTTTGGATATTTATACGATATTTACATTTGAGATGGTTGAGTCAATACAGAAGGTAGATGATTGAATTCATGTCGCACTGGAGCTACACAACGGGCTATTGGCGACGATCCGGGATCAATCCCGAAGGGAAAGACTGGACAACACTAATTTTGACCAATATCAGTGGGGTTCCAACACCTGAACTGGCACGACTCTCTAAACTTCATTACGCCAGCGTGAGGGCATTTGAGGCCAAGAGATTCAATGTGCACCAGAACCAAGGAAAACGATGTGAGTTGTGGCGAAGAAATAGATATTAGGGCACCTAAATCCAATGTTCTTCCAACTCGTAAATCATGTAACCTTACTTTACGAAAAAAGGAAGTCGCGTTTTTTTAACCAAGAGTCATGAAGAAACGATGTTAAAGTAAGCATAGCCAGAATATATAATTGGGAGAGTTGTATGAAATTATGAAAATTACTTTATTTTGATTGACTCGATGGTTAGAAACATTATTGGCATGATCTTCAAAATAATAATGGGACCCTCTCAGAGTCACTAAGTTGCACGTATGACTGCTAGTCATCTCAGAAGCTCGAAGTTGACCTCTTTCCTTCCATTCTGGAACTTTAAACAATTTTGATCGACAATACTCCCATATATAAGACTATTTGGGAGTGGATTTTAGTTCACGCTCAATGCACATACACACACAAAGTTTTACCGATACAGGAAGAGAGAATTACAGCCATGTACGTGCAGGAATTGGCACGATACTCTTTAAGATTCCACACCACGCCAATGTGAGTCAACACAGAAAAAATATTTTCATACTTCAAAATGAACATTAAAATATTATTATGTAACGAAAAAATATTATTCATAGTTATTTTAAATAGAATAAAATAACTACAGTAACTAGCAGTTTTAACTAGAATAAAATAACTACAGTAACCCCTCACTTTATTGTCCTCCTCGGGGGAAAATAGTATAAAAGCACAAAGTACGGAAAGAAGGTACCGAGATCTGAGAAAATGTTACTTATTAGAGAAAAAACTCAAAATTATACATTCTATTACGAGTTTTTAATCTTACACACCTAACTTAACGGTCTATAAATACCCCAACGAAATTTCATATTGGAACAGAAGAGCCTATGGGTAGGTAGGTAGTTGAATTTACGTCGTACTGGGGCAACACAAGGGGCTATTCCGTGGGACGGTCCGGGATCAATCCCGAAAGGAAAATTCGAGGACGCCTCGTCATCTTGAACCACTGTCAGATGGCGAGGTTAACATCTGACCCCACTCTCTAAACTTCCACACGACGCCAACATGAGGCCATGACAAGTTTAGCCCCCATGTACACGGCTGTCCGGTTAGATCGAGTTTCGAACTCGTGACCCTCCGGTTACGATATACGACTCTACTATCTGGGGGTTGGGGTATTGAAACAACTCAACGGGCTATTGGTGACGGTTCGAGACCAATCTCGGTATGTATTTAATAACGTCGCAATGGGCAATTGGCGACGGTCCGGGATCAAAGATCCGAGGACAACACATAATTTTGAATCACAGTCATATGACGAGGTCACACCTGTGAACTGGCACCCCACTCTTCAAACTTCCACACCACGCCAACGTGAGGACATTTGAAGCCACCAGCCCCCCTTGTACACGACGGTCTTTGGTTGGATTCGAACTCGCAACCCTCCGGTTGCTAATCCGTTACTCTTCCAACCAGGCTACCGGGGCCCTGAGACCGATCTCGGAGGGTAAGATCCGAGGACATCTCGTCATTTTGAACGGTCAGAACGAGGTCGACACCTGAGCTGGCACCCCACTCTCCAAGTTTCCGCACCACTGCAACGTGAATCTAACTGGGCTACTCGGCTCCGAAGAGCCCATGGAAAAAGGCTAAGTGGTTTTGCAAGAGGTAACCCTCCCCCTCAGCTGTTCGAAAACCCAAAATTAATCTGGGGACAAATAAATATGAGCGATATAGCCAAATATAGCTCGATATATAGTCGAAATGAGCTATATCGTTAGAGTTGCGATTTGAGGTTACTGTATTGTTTAAAAAATGAATTGTTAAATGTCAGAAATCGACGCTTTCTAAGGAGACTCGGAATCTCCACTCTGGCTACTTCATTAAGCTTGTAGACATGTTGGATTGCGAATAAATGTTGGGTGCGGAGGTCCCAAAAGCAATTTTAATTTGTAGCAGCAAGGTTTAGTTTTACGGTAGGACATTGAGCCACCCTTTTTTCATCTGGTTGTACTAAACTGCAAGTCTTATTGTTACGTGTAACACCTGTTGGTGTGGTTACTTTTGCGTAGGAAGTTTCGAAAGATTTTTTTATTTTTCCCACAAGTTATTAGATGTGGGGTGTGGTAAAAACTGATCACATTCACAAAAGTTGACGTGCCGCGGTAGCCCAGTTGGTAGTCTTGGATTAGCAAGATAGGTTGCGAGTTCGAAACTCGATCCAACCGAAGACAGTCGTGTACGTGGAGGCTGGTGTAAGTTAAATCTGTCATAGCATCAAATGTGCTCTTGTTGGCGTGGTGCCTGATCAGGTGTTGACCTCATCTGACTGTGGTTAGAAATTTCAAGACTGTCCTCAGATCTTTCCCTTTGGGATTGATCCCAGAATGTTGTGTTGCTCTAGTACGACGTATATTCACCTACATACCAAAGGTTGAAGAAAGGAATTTTTCGGAACCAGAAATTGAGGCAATGAATAATTGGTTGGATACTTTCTAAAACTGGATTTCCATTCTTTAAGCAAAAATGTAGAGCATTTGTCTTTTTCAAGGCTATTTTACAGTTTAGAGGCTACATTTAGTACCAATCGTACATTAATTAATCGTGAATATACATGTGAAGAAACTTTCAAATACTTGGGTTGGATTTCAAACAGTTTAGTTTTAAAATATAAAATTTTAGTGAACCTACATATATTATGAATAAAGGATAGGAATTTTTAAAATTGTCAATATTACTTGTAATTGATCTTGGTTTTTATATGCAGACAAATTAAAATTGTAGTATTCTTGTAAAAAACAAAACTTAAATTTTTTTAAGGACTCTAAGAAAAAATTAAGGTTTTTGAAGGGCCCTTATAAACAAAAGGAAAATCAGGCCTTATTAAGGTTTTGGAAACCAAATGTGGCTTCCAAATCGAAAGGGAAATCTACATTTTACCAATTATTGCTGTATTATAATTATTTTTTCCACTAGAATTAGATTGCATCATGGGAAATGTTTTAGTTCATACTTTACAGGTAATTGAAAATTGATGTCTAATATTTTCAGAATTTGTATTTGTAAATTTCTAGCCTTATGTTGAAAAGATTAATAAATTCACATGTGCACTGTTTAATCAGACAAGGGCAGCAGCAGTAATAAAAAATATTTAGAATTAATGCTTACTCTTGATGCTAAAAATTAGAAAAACTTGCAAATTTTTCATTTAAAAAAATTAACTCATACTTATACTTATTATTCCCTTTTTGTTTAAAATGATAAAAATTGTTTGTATATTTATCTAATTTGACAAAAGTTTCAAGATTACCCATTTTTAAATTAGATTGTTTTTCTCATAGCAATGTTTGTGAAGATGGCATGTACTACATTGTGAAAATGTATTGCAAATTTCTCTTATGATTAATTGAGCAATCAGACCCAAAAGAGTAGTTTGAAATAGTGATAAAATACTAATAAACATCGATCTATTACTTAAAGAGAATGTCAGGATACCTGAACAAACAGGTGAACATACAAAAGCCAAATGATAATATACAATTAAAAATTAGAATATCTCTGAAGGTCATAGTCTAATTAGCCCTAATGTAGCAAAAAATGAGTGACAAACCAAACTATAAATGAACCTCTTACTGCAATAATCTTTATATTAAACTTCACACATGAATATACTATGTTTAATTTGTGATTCAATCATATTATATTCCATTAATCAGTTTGATATTACATACAATCTGATAAGATATATGATACTATATTTTCTTTCAAAAACTTTTAAAGACATTTATTTTTGATTATTACATTTGATTTTTTGATGCTCTTAAAATTAGTAACTATTTTGAGGAGGCAGCTCAATCTAAATGATCAATCATAATATGCTTTTAAGTTCCAAATATAATTGTACTTTGGTCATTTTTAAACTGGGTGTTTTTTCTGGAAAACTTATTTACACACCTTTGCTTTAGTGTATTTTTCTATAATGTTGACATGTAATGCATATTTCATAAAACATCATAGCTGAAAGGATATGTGAACATATTTTGGATTATGATTTACCTTCAATAATGCCTAATAATCAATTACAAACGATTTGTCTAATAGTGATTTCGTAAAGCATTTTGGCCAGTAACATAACATGGTTACTTTACAATAGAATGTGTTTACTTCATTACTTCAATCATAGCTCAATGTATCAAATGAAAAGCAAAACTAAAATATTTTATTAGTCTTGGTATGCTCATTCAATTACAAATAAATTTAATATAGCTAGATAACAAAAATATTTAATCTTATGAACAATGTAGTAGGAAAAATTGTATGTATTTCTAGGATTTAGCTAAACACTAACAGATTTAAAAATTAGCTAGCGTGAAATGCTATGAAAAATAAAAATGAATTCATTTACCCCCGATATAATATTAAAATATATTATCTTTCTAAACATCTTGCAAGAACCATTTTCACTTCAACTCAAAAGAAATAACATAGCTAATTACAAATATAAGTTCCTAAACTAGCAGGAAATAACCACTTTATTCAAGAGGAACACATCGCTATAATAGTTTAAAAATTGATCACGATACTCATGGAATGGTTATGTAACCACACATCAAATATGTTTTGTTTCAATAAATTGTTTCACTATCATGAAAGACAAAAACATATTTATTAATTTAGATTTATTAATCCCGAAACGTAATTACAAATTACACTTTAAAAGTGCTGTTACTATTTGATAAATACAACAAACACTAAAATATTAAAAATAAAATAATCTATATTTTAATATAACATTTTGTGCCTACAACGTCACAAAAATGCATTAAAAATGCTAGACTAGCTCAACATTGGACTATCACTTTTCTAAATTACCGGAAATATGTACAACATAAGTCAGGGTACTGCAGATAAAACTGGAAAAGGAAGTGGAAATGGAATATAGATAAATAACATTTAATAAGTAACATAATAATCCACCTTTAGTATGAAAGTTCGAATTTCCATCGGCTTCAATGTGATTCTCAAGTTATCCTCTTCACTTTCATTTACCAAAGGACCAGCATTCGATTCTATATCTGAAAAAAGAAATAAATTACTTTTATGAATAGTTTTAATCCCCAGCCCTGCAGAGTACAGTAACCTCATGGCATATTGACCTTCTGGTGGTACAACAAGAAGCTCTATATATCAAGCACAGAGGTAGGTATTTAATTAGTGTTGCACTGGAGCAACACAACGGGCCATTGGCGACGGTCCAGGATCAAACCCAAAGGGAAAGATACAAGAACGACACCACGTAATTTTGAACCACGGTCAGATGACGGGGTCACACCTGAGCTGGCACCCCACTTTCCAAACTTCCACACCATGCCAACATGAAGACATTTGAGGCCATGACAGATTTAACATGCACCAGCCCCTTTGTACACGACGGTCTTTGGTTGGATTCGAACTTACAACCCTTCAGTTGCCAATCCGTTATTTTTTCAACTGGGCTACCATGGCCACCATCAAGGGCAGAGAAAAACTTGCTAATTACGAAAAAAAGATAAAAATTATGCATTCATTTTTGTGTTTAAAGATGTTAAACTCAAAATGAATGGAGAAAGCTTTTAAAATAATACTAAGTATGGAAGAAAAAGTGAAGTTTTGAAACTAATTCCTTGTTATCCACCAAATCTTTCTTACCAATTCGCTTACGACAATTTTAACTACAAATACAAAGTATCACAGGAAAGTGTTAAAGTTGATTTTGAGGTATAAAAACAAAACCTCAGAAGTATTAGATGAACCCTATAAACAGTAAAATTTTGGGGATTACGCTAACTAATGCCATATTAAATTATTGTGCTAAATCAGCAATTTTCAACCAGTGCAGCAAGAATGGCACTGGTGAGCTGTATGGATGATGAAACAGTTTAAATTGTGTGTAAGATTTATTTTATTTCAATGATTTAGTGTTGAACATTTGATAAGTATGTTCACAAATAAAATTTTAATATCTGTAAATATTGGGTATTATTTTTTATTTCAAAGAGTAATTACTATTTAATTGTAGGTCAATCTGCCCGTTAACTTTCCACCTCTTTTCAACCACTTGTTCTTCATCTCTTAGCCTCGCTGGATGCTTATGTTATTGCTATGATCTCCTTGTTTAATTAATCTATTGTTAAGTTTCTAAAAACTATTTGTCTGATTCTACAGGACCTCAGTCCTCCACAATTTGATCTCAATAGTGCCTCCAAATTGTGGACGACTAAGGTCCATAGAATCGGACAAGACCAAGTAGTTTTAAAAACTTAACAAAGTAGATTAATTAAACAAGATCATAACAGTAACAGACAAGCATCCAGCGACGCTAAGAGTCGAAGATTAAGTGGTCGAAAACGGGTGGAAAGTTAATGGGGGGGGGGGGGTAGTTGAGAGAGCAATTCCACCCTTAAGAGGCTAAAAATAGATTTGAAGAGGGGAAACGGCTATCAAACTTGGTGAAGGTGGTGTCAGCTAGGGATATCGCCGAGACAGGCATAGACAACAATCAAAATTATATCTAGTTTGGTCAGATCGCAAAAAATATATATATTAGGTGTGCTGTGCAGAATTTTAATAGTTAGTTTATGTGTACCATGAGATGAAAAGGTAGAAATCACTGTGCTAAATGAAAATTTTCCATGAAAGTTTCACAAAAGCTAAAAATACTATCATAGATTTTAGGGCAAATGTTTAATTTTACCTCCAGTGAAATCATTGTTGGCGTCATCATCCATAGTAGCTTCTCCGGAATCACTTGGCGTATCTTCATTTTCAGTGCGCCACTTCATCTTTTCAACTTCATATAAGAACTTATTAGCTGACAGAGTTGTTTCTTGGTAGTATATAACTCTAAAGGGTCGAAACAGATTCTGAAAGAAAATATTTGGGACATCTGTATTATTGTATTTGAAAATGCTTAAAGCCAGTTAAATAAGAATGTTTTAGTTTCTGAATTGAGAACAGAAAGGTTTAACATAAAAGAAGTAATAACATTAAAAAGAAACAAGACATCACTGCTCTGTGAATGAGAAATTATATTCATTGCATCTACTTAATTGAACTTACATTAAGAGAAACTGTTACAGTCTGGGCCATTTCAGGTTCATCTGACTTTTCATAGTAGTGTTCCAATCTCAGTAGTATCCTGTGGTCATCTAGCCTTTCTAAAGTCAAAAGGTTGACATTTTGAGGTAATCTGCGCTTCAAGCCTCGAAACTAAATTAAAAGAAATATATTGTATTACACCACACAACACAAATATGTACATCTTTTGCATTTGGGTTTTGAATTTAAAACTTTGTAGATTACTTTGCAATACAGTAAAATCTGAGACAACCCTTCTTAAAGACCACTTTTTCTTAGAAGAGACATTTTTTCATATTCAAATCTGAATTTACCATCATTAAGAGACAATAAATATACCCCTTTCCTTTTGGAAATGATCATGTATTTTAGGGTAAAGATAATTTCAATTCCTGTTCACCTGAATAAACTAATGCTTATATTGAGGTCACACTAACTTCTGTTTAGAAATAGTGATGACACAAATATTGACATAATTTGGAAAAAACTGACTAACATCCATTAATACGAGTCAGCTTTCCAAATTATTTGTTGGAGACAATTTTTTGTAGAAATCTGACCTATCCTTGAAATATACAGACGTTTTTCATTAACATCTGTATATTTCAAGGATAGGTCAGATTTCTACAAAAAATATGTCTCCAACATATAATTTGAAACAATCCTGATTTTGGACAACACTCCATGTCACACATCAGTCATTGGTAAAGAGTGTGCATGTGTAACTTCAATCTTTGAATCATTTAATGTCTTAACTTCGAGAATTACATTTTTGCTTTGTGGACAACAATAGTTCTCATCAAAAGCTCATAAAATGCTCCAGAACTCACCCAAGCTATTATGGTATGTAATGCTATTTAATAAATAAAACTTTCTGAAATAATGTACCAGTTATTCAATCATAGAGTTTTTATGCTTACAGACTAAGAAATATTTCATAAAACGCTATGGAATAGCATGCAGTCGATAAAAAAAATCTAAGTTTCCTCTTTTGGACTCTCAGGTGCTCAATCGAATTTTGAAGAATAGCCATAATCAGAGTAGAACTTTGTTAGCAAAACTTTAATTCTTTTACATAAATACTAAGTCATAAAAAATTAATGGAAACAAAATCATACATTTTGAATAAAATAAATGCCATTTAAAAAGTTATAAAATAATGTATAAAAATTTCGTGTGTGCGTTTTCCAATTCATCTTTTGATAACATAATAGTTAATATGCAATGATGGAGTAAGGAAAACAAGATCTAAATTTCAGATACACACAACACAACTAAACAATTGAATAATTAAACAAGTAAGCAAATGAACCTGAATCTAAGGCAGGAATTTTTTCTCATGAAAAATAAATTTGATATTATATTAGCACAAAAAATTAATATATTTATTCCTACATTGAAAAAAATGTAAATTGAAACTTACATCATTTAAGGCATTGCGAGACATATTTGTGTAAGACATCCGAGAAAATGCAACTACAGGAGGAAGAAAACGGGCTTTAGCAAAGCGTTTGTTCAAGCTTGTCATGTCTTGTATCTTCCCTAAAGTTAAATAATGAGAACCCCGCACAACCAGGCCTCTTCCATCAAATCCTGGCTCATTTAGAGCTTCATTAACACCATAACCGTCATCATAGAGTAAGCGTCGATGTACCTATAAAAAATGAGAATAACATTCAACATGTGAAGAACTCAATTTTTATTTTTCAAATTTAAGCATTAATTTTTATTTTCAACTAAGCATTAATTTTTGTATAGTAGCATGGCATTTTTTCACATTTAAAATGCCATGCAACTATACAAGAAATTAGTCATTTATTAATATTGTTTCTTGTTCAAACTATAGTAAAATGTTGCTTAAAGGCAGAATAGATGATTCGGAATAAATTATAAAGCAAATGTATAGCTACTAATAATATTCCAAGGGATCAGATATTTCGTTTTGACCTATTTTATATTAACCAGCAGACCTGTACATAGTGTCTGTGCTAAACTTTCTTAATTTCTTATATCTAGTGATAGCAAAGTGTCATTGCCCCATTTTATTTATTTCAATCCATTTATAGTTCACTCGGGTACCTCGGGTTTGTGAAACCCGTACACACCTAAAGATGTGCCCCCGAGGGGCTGGAAGATAGAAATTAGTGCAGAAAAGAAAATGAGTGAGCATGAAAATAGGTTGTGCCAAAAGAACTGAATCACCTTTGAACAAGGGAATGGGATGAAATTAAAGTAGATGTTTAAAAGCTAGTTGCGAGGGGTAACATGACTGAAGTATGAACTTTATTCCATACATTTTGTTGGAAATAATAAAAAGGGCCAGTAAGAAGTATATGAAATACCCTGTGTTCCTCAATAGATGTAAGCAATTAAGAAAGTTTAGCGCTGTGAGCAGGTCTGCTAGTTGTATAAATTATTAGATGAAGCTGGCGACTGAACATTTAAAATATTTTTCTTAAAAGCAATACAAATCATCTAAAGCAGTGTGTAAGCAATATCAGAAATTGTACAAGAAATCAAGTGTTTCAATGCAGAAAAACTCACCATCAATTCAAGGGACCCATCTTTAACACTAGCACCACCCTGTGCTCGATCAGGCAAAACCGAAAGCTGAAGATCTTGAGATTCATCCTAAAATTGTAGTCACAGAAATAAATCGAAATATCGGAGCTAAAGTTATAATGAGAGCGGAATAATAACTACCACTCTCAATGGATAAATTTTAATTTCAAAAGTTTCCAGTTCATTACTTTTCATTTTTAAATACAGTTTTGAAATATACTTAATGGGAAGATGTATTAATTTTTTAAAAAAGTTTTCTTAGTTTGTAAAAACTAATAGTTTTTTAATTTCAATTGATCAATGTACTAAAATATTTTTTCATTATGATGGTTCTTGTTTTCTTTATATGCGCATCTTGAGATTGTAAAGCTGATTACATCACGAACACACACCAAACTTTTAGTGATTCTAGGCAAACTTTTTTCCAACTTCTGCATTTATAACTACAAAATTGTTATTTTCATAGACCTAAACCTTGAGTTTGTTTTCATTGCTTATCTCACAATACCAGTAAGGAAATTGAATACCTACTGCAAATATACTTTTAACATACATAGAAGTTCATAAACAATCTGGCTTATGTGATCTTCCCATTAGAAACATCAAATTAAAAGAAATTGGCACAAGAATTAGTGAAGGGCAAAAAAATTGTTTTCTTGATAAAAAAATATTATTTTCCTTTGTCAAAAATATGAAAATAAAATAGTTTCTACTATCAAATGCTTTAAATACTACTCTCTTAAAGAATATATTTTAACAAATATGTATTGATAAAATGTAAAGTAACAAGTAATTAAAATGTGTATATTGACAATATACACTTTTTATAAACTAACCTTTAAATAAATCCAAGATGTGACAGGATAGTAGTTTCCAGCTATTTTTTCAGTTACGTTCCAAGGAAATGTATCTTGGTGATTACGACTAAAATGTAAGAGCAATGAGTATCATAAATACATACAATATAAAAATTTCATCATATTCTTTAAACCTGAAGGATGCACACATATATGCATTCTGCAACATATAGTATTCTCTGCATTGTTTCTAAACCAGTTTTGACTTTTCTGGTCAGAATATTTCCTAGAATTCTTTCAAACAGATGTAATTATTTAGTCATTAAATGCGATGTAGAGCATTGTTTCCCAAAGTGGGCACTAGTGCCCCTGTGGGCTCTGAAGCAAACTTGGGGGGCAATGCTGGCCTCAGGGAAATAGGGTTTTTGTTAGCAGGCAAGAGTGGGCAATAAGATACTAAAATATTTGTCTAGCTAAAAATGTTTTAAGCAAACCCTTATCCACTTGACCATTCAAACACACTTACTGGTGATGCATTATTGTAAGAATTATACATTGTAAAATGCAAGTTACAACTGATGGGTCTAAAATCAAAACACATCATAACAAAGAGTGTTAGTTTGTATTTGCATGCTCTTCCAACTTAAAATTGTTATGGCATTTCCACCATCCTGTTTTGTTGAAGGTGGATTTAGTGCATTAAGGAGTCTTTTAAACTAAAAAGAACCAATTGCAAATAGTTGACTGGAGATTTAAGGATGCTGTTGGCGAAAATAGAGCATTCTTTAGACAAGCTGATAGCATAACACCAGGCTCATCCTTCTCAAAGATTATTTTTATTTTACGGATTTGATTGATACTAGTTACTACTAATATTAAGCAATCTAGTGTTGATATGCAATTTCATTTTAATAAATAGCTCTACAGTCTCTGTCCCAAGTTTTTGTTTCCAAGCTGGGTTTAAGAAATTCTAAAATTCAACTGACAGATAAATATATATTTTGGCGAAATTGAAAAATTATTTCACTGAATTATTGCAGGACTAGTTGCAATTTATTATTAGTTAAGATAGTTTTCATAGGGGTGCAATACCAAAATAATTGACCCTGAAAAGGGTTTATTGAGCCAAAAAAGCTGTGGAAGTATGATGTAAAAGCAATACTACACAACTCGGAAATTTCAAGACACTCACATGGTTGAAAGTAAAATCTCATTCAGCAGGAAATTTTTGGAGAACTTTTAATCCAATAAATTTTCAAACATTAAATAATGGGTATAAATCAGGTTTTACTGAAACTAAGATAAATATGCTTAGCTTCTAATTTATGCTAAAAACAAATTTAAAATCCTGATACTGTGTGCTTACAATGATCTAAAATTAAAGAACAAATTTCTTTTGCATTTCAACTCCTTTTAAACATGGTTATAATTGCACTTTTCTTGTAATTACAATCCCCTAAAGAGGATTTCAACACAAAATATCAATCTTTATGGGACACAAATTGGGCACCAAAGCAATAAAAATATTTTTTCTAGTCATTGAAAAATGTACTCTTTATCAAAAGCTCATGCTTTCGAAAGTACATGGCTCATAAATTGTTCATTTTGGAAAATTTTTAATCAAATTAATCTTGAAAATGGCATCTTATTGAGTAAATGAAATAGAAAACCAAAGTAAATCAATGTAGTATATTTTTTAATCAAAACCAATTCATTTTTATATTATGAAAAATGTTTATGTTTGAATGAATATTTGTACTATTCATATGAATTATGATAAGGAATATTATATAATTCAAGAAATAACATTTTTAGGAACTGATTTAATTTTAGGTAGGTGGGTATTTAATTAACGTCACACTAGAGCAACACAATCGACCATTTCGAAGGCTATTTGGATGGTCCTGGACCCTAGAGGGGAATACCAAGAGCAGCACCATGTCATTTTGAACCATGGTCAGATGACAAGGTCACACCTGAGCTGGCACCCCACTCACCAAACTTCCACACCACACCAAAATGAGGACATTTGAGGTCCAAACAACATGTGGATTTAACGTGCACCAGCCCACTTTGTTCATAATGGTCTTTGGTTGGATTCAAACTTGCAACCCTCTGGCTGCGAGTCTGTTACTCTTCCGACCAGGCTACCGCAGCACGATTTAACTTTAAAATAGTGAAACTAATTAAAGCTCCTCTAAAGATTTTTATCAAGCTCAGAATCATATTCTATTGATATCAAATTGCAAGAAAACCAACAAAATCATTACATTACAAATATTTATAAACAGATTTTTAAGAGGAAGAAAGGTTATTTCAGTGCACAGAATTGAGAAACTTACACTCGCTTCATCGTTTCTCTGCTGTTGGTATCTGTATAGAAAACTTTATTGTTTTGCAAATTAGTATCAAAACGAGTAATAACTTCCCTTCCAATGTGATCTCTGAAAAATTACAAATTATTTATTACACACTTGTATGGAAATACATTAAATAATATAATACTGAAAAACATCAAATTTAAATTATATATTTTACAATTCAACATATATATGTGCTGATATGTTGGATTTAGGTTTTCAAACCTTTAAGTAATAATTTTACAACATATCATAAAATTCAACAGCAGTATTCAAATAATTCTGCCTTCAAATTTTACAAATATGTACCAAAAGGATGACTGTACTTACTGAACTGGAATAGGTCCCACAACCCAATCAAACTCAACATAAAGCTGTCCTTTGTACACACGAATAATTTGATGAATCCAAGGGGCATAAAACTGATGAATCTCTTCAACAAGAGGACCCTAGGTTGTAAAAATTAAATGCGATTACCTATTGTTTTTAAAATTCAAATTGTTTAACAAAAGTTATAATAATTTTATAAATTATCACAAAACTATTAAAAACAATATTAATTTTATGTTAATTTTTTTTAAATGATCTACAGTTCAGTGATATGATTAAAAGCTGAATGAAAACAGAAATCAAGCAATTTATATTACAAAATGCTGGAATATATTTATGCATTTTGTAAATTCATTCAGTAATTCTAAATGTAGAAAAATTAAGATTTAAAAAAAATTTCATTAAAAATGATCATTTTGACAAGTGCATGTCAATATAGGATTAAAGTCTTAATTTGACAATGCACAAAAATTAAATTACTTCAATTGCAACATTTACTTCATCTTTATTTGTATCACATTACAATTGAATTAGTTACACAGCTTTATTCATCTGATCAATTTGTAATGCAATGCTATTAAAAGCTTTCAAAGTAGTTGAGTTATTAGTTTAATCTTTAAATTCTTTTCTATAATTTCTTCCATTTAATTAACCAAATAAAAAATGATTAGATATTGTCATGAATGAATACTAATGAGTAAAAGCAACCATTTTTTACAATTGAAACCTTTTGCTTCGCAAATAATTTTGACGTCTTTTGATTTTAGCACATATAAGACACAACAATGCGATGGAAGATAAAGTTAAACAATGAAAACAGAATTATAGTTAGCATTCTCATTTGGTTGATTTTGGGTTTTTATGGCACAAGGACCAGACACAAGATCGACAATGTCAAGTAATGGATGTACACACAAGGAATGTTTTACTAACACAGAAGAGAGGAATACACCCAGGGAGGAACCAAACCTGCGTCACCTACAACTTGCAGGTTGCTAGCACAGTGGAATACCCCGCATTCCCATTTGGAAAACTTAAGTTCAATTTAAACTTAGAATATCACTCATATGTATGTCTTAAAATATTTAAGTAAAAATATAATAATTATATTCAAATACATACTATAATATGATTGATTTGAAACAAATGAAGGGGCATTTCTTCAAATAAAATACATTCAAAGTACAAATAATTACATTTAAAGATCTTTCAATTTAGTTCTATAACATGTTTTCATAATTACAATAGGTGTCCAGTAACCATTACAGTACAATTTTTCAGTGAACAATTATTGCACACATTGTAACTAGCTCTGCCATCTAACTATTTTAAAAGATTAGTTTTCAAAAATTTAATTTAACTATTATGTGCATTCAATAGAAATATCTCAATACTTAATGCAATTAAGTATTAAAATATTTTTTAAATTATTAAAATCAAATTATCAAAATTATTAAAATCAATCTTGTGAAATTAATATTTACTTGAAATTTAGATTACTGAGTGACTGCACAAAATTATGATATCCATTCATATCCATTAAAAGTATTTGAATTGTCAAATACTTTTAATGTTACTACTTTGAAATTTAGGTAACAATGTTTTGTACTTTTGAAATAAAAGTTTAAATATTTTCTAAGCTTTAATATGATTGTTGGAACACGAACAATACATTTAATTCAGCTATGGAGTCACCATGGCAACCACTTTGATAAAAAAGAAAGCCTATGTGTTGTATCTGGTTCTATTTAATGGGTTATCAGTGAATCCCAGGAAATGCAGACAGCAAACATTTATTATATGACAAAATATTTACAATTTACCAAGGAGCATTATCCTACATGACAACATCATCCGAATATATGATTATTCTTTCTAAACACAATCTGACTGTGCTTTTAGCGCCATCTGTAAGGTGATTGAATCCCTAATACGACACTATGTTTGGAAAAAGAATTGCAAATTTGAAGCATTCCAGAATTGGCTTTCGGACTGAGATGTTATCTGGAATACTTTCTCATTGTTGCTGAAAAATTTATTGAGTTTTGTTATATTATAGATTGTTCAATTTATAGATTTTAGTTTTGATAATCCTTGTAGTGATTATTATTGCTTGAACCTACAAAGGAGTTTCAACAACGATTTAAAATTTTTAATCAATGTTAGTTCAAAATCATTCGATTGTTTGAGGGTATAATTTTGGATTTTATTTGATTATTTTATGTGTATTATGATGCTAAGAAAAGTAAAAATGTCAATCATTGTATTCCCCTTCCATACATTTGCACATTGATATCACTTTTTGCCAAGATAAAGCCAAAACAAAACAAATTAAAATTTCAATTATGTGCAAGGTAAATTAATGAGCATCAATAAGGCAATTAATATACATCAATACAGTAATCAATACAATAAAGTGAGATTTACAATTTAAATAAAGTTCTTACAAAATAATGAAAAATGTAGAGTAAAATAATTCTTTTAAACATTTATATCTATACAGATGATTGGAAAAGCTAATGAAGTACTAATTACCTTAAATACTCTATAAGTTATGTTTTCTGCCAAAGGGTAAGCAGTGTCATGTTGTGGGTTAAAACAATAAGCTCCTGATGCTCTCTCAATTCTGTACCCAGGCATTCCTTCATAGTAGTAGAATGATTGCTTGATTGGTACTCTAGTACTTGTTTGCCGAAGAACAATTTCTTTTAATAATCCAGAATGTCCATCCACGATAACCTGAAAGTTCTGAAATAAAGAATCCATTTCTTTAAATTTTTAAAGTATATAAAATTTAAGTACATTATATTTGAAACAGGAAATGTCAAAAAGAAAGAGTTAAAAATAATTGAACATTTAGATGCAGCATTTTATAATGATTAATTATTTGACAATACTTCTATTTTAAAAATGCTAATGAATATAAAGAATAAAGATCATTTAACAAATAATTTTCAAATAGCCATTTCAGAAGCTAAATTTTTTATATAAAGTGTACAAAGCTTAGTAAAAATGTTAAAATATTTAAACAATGTTCTTAATGAAGTACATATAAAAACAGCTCGCTTTCTTGGTTACAGAATGCATAGAAAACTCGGCAAAGTAAAGTTGTAATTTCTTAAAGAACCTTTATTAACAAGAGCGTAAAATTGTTACTTAATTTAAATGACACATTTTTAATAGCTGTAGTGAACAAACTCCTTGACTTAAACAGTGCTATTCATTAATTGGTACAAAAATATTTTGGAAATTATTTATCCATGATTGAATGTAAAAGATTTCTTATTGATCACAAAGAACAATCAAAAATTCAATCAAGCCATACTTTTTCGGTACATTACTCTAAAGTATAATAAAAAATTAGAAACTTTAATTGCAAAGCACCTTTTAAACTAATTATTTTCAATATCATAAATAAAAATTGTTTACTTCATTCTGAATCATTGCATCTTGAATAGAGAAGGGCATTCGTTCACTTTCTATATCGACAACTGGCTCAAAATCTGAAAAATAAGTACAATTCAAATACAAGTGCATCTCAATAATATTTTTCCCTAAAAAAGGATAAATTACCTCCATCACAAACATGAAGCCAGAAAGTATTTTTAAGCTTTTAATATTTCCATTCAAAAGATAGCACTAAAATTTAAAATGTAAAAACAAGTGAAAAATATTTTAAAAGAAGCAATGTCATTTCTTGTAAACATATCTAACATAGAAAAGAAACAAGATTCAAACAACTGTCTGAAAATCTATCAAGAGCATACTCCGGCTTTGACAAGTTCACATTTGAGTCACAAGGTTTTGAACGAGTTAAGGAGCAGGTTTAATGTACACAATGCTTTCCCGCAATTGCCATTTTTAGCATGGTTTCTGGCTATAAATTTATCATTCGGTGTCGGAAGCAGTGATTGAGTTGTTGAAACAAATAATCATCTTCTGCAGTTGCCATGTGATTTTACCAATGCATCCCTTTCCACTGCAAGCTTAACTGCCTTTGTACAAATGAACTTCTCCAAGGTTCAGCTGCACAACAGGAGGGTTGCGAGTTCAATTCAAACAAAGCCCGTCGTGTACAAAGGGGGCTGGTGCACGTTAAATCTGTTGGGACCTCAAATGTCCTCATGTTGGCGTGGTGTAGAAGTTTGGAGAGCGGGGAGCCAGCTCAGGTGTTTCCTTATCATCTGATCGTGGTTCAAAATTACGTGGTGTTGTACTCGGATCTTTCCCCACAGGATTGATCCTGGATTGTTGCCAATAGCTGTTGTAATGCTCCAGTGCGACACTAATTAAACACCTACCTACCAAGGTCACCTGCCAGTTCACCAGAGCTGCCTATATAAATTGGAGTCATCTTGTGATGAATTTTCCTGAAAAATTCTGAAGATTTTCATAACTATAACTGCAATAAGCTATATTTTCATAATTGATATATTGCATTAATAATTATTCTTATAGGTCCTTTAAGACCAATTTTGGATTTTTGGCCAGCTCTGCATAGTCATGACATCATGTTTGCATTACATAAGCTCAATAATTGGCATGAACTAAATCCAAAAACCAATAGATTAAAACATAAATAATATTTCCCTCTCCCATATCGATCTTTATAGAATCAGTTTTACTATAATTTTCCATAGTTTCAACTATGCAGTCAACAATTCTGTAGTCAGTTGTTCAAACATAGAAATTGGACATGCTCTTGTTAGCAGCTGTATCTGAAGATAATTGTGATTATAAGGCATTTACTTACCATCCAAAATTTTAACTCCATATACAGAAAATCCTAAGGGCGGTAACGAAACTGGGAATACTAATTCATTTACAGCTAAACTAGATCTTTCAGGAAGACTAATCACTGATGGGGGTATAGGCACAACCTGAGAAAAAAGGAACACAGGTGTTTGGACTTTTAGAATTAAAAAAAATGTCGTGTTAGACAAAACAAAGATATTACTGATTAAATTAGAATCACCCCTAGAATATGAGCAATAAAGTCATTACATGTTTAAAAGGATTAGACAAGGGTTTATTTTGAAGGTAAAGAAACGAAGTTAATATAAAGCACATAAAAACAGATTTCCAATAAATTCAAAATTTTAATGCACATGCTAAAATGCTCTATCAAAACTTAAAATATCAATAAATTTTGTGATGGACTTCTCACCAATTAAATGATAATTTTTAAAAGATTTGAACATGAATTTAAAGTGAATTTATTTATCACAACATTGAATTTTATGTTTTGTCTAGTAAAAGAGAAAGTAATTAGAATATTTCATAAATTAGATGATAAAATATCCCCAAATCACCAGACATTACTAAATTATTATCTCAATGTGTGCTAACTGAAGGCACAACACAAGGGAATGACAATATTAACAAACATAAGTCCAAAGGTCAAGGTCACGTTATCTACAATATTCTTTAAACTTGTGTTGTCAAAACATACATTAAATGAAAATTATAATGCTTTAATTAAGAAGCATTTGAAAACATTCTATGTGAAATTATATTTATCAAACTCAAAATTTAGAAAATTAAAGTTAGAAGCAATATATATATTACATATGCATTGCAAATTCTCATGTAATACCTGTTCATAATTCTGGACTATTTACATAATTATAGAAAATGCATAAATATATTTTTATATTTTATGTTAGAATATTTATATTTTTGTTCAAAAACATTTTTACTTTTTGTTTAAAAATACTTTTCAAAAGGTGACACACAATTGTAAGATAAAAGGCAATATTAGAGAAAGAACTAGACACATTGTTCAGGAACTAAAAGAAATTTAACAAATATAAATCACAGGCAGTGTTAGAATTAGAGATCATGCTCTTTGGAATTCTTCGTATTCTTAAAAATTTAATTTTAAATAAAATTTTACATGCATAAGTAAGGTACATTTAATACAAATTAAATCTTTTATTTACACTCAAATCATAAGATGTAAAAAACTTAACTGTATTATGTTAAATTGAGTTTCACAAAATATGCTTTCATTAAATTTTGTAAAAGTATGTGATATAATTTATTTATTAAAATGATAGTAATGTGTGTCCTTTCTATGAATAGTTTAAAATATTCATAGGGAAATGATCAATCAAAATGTATAAAAATATAATCATAAAAATTAGTATAGCATATAGCTTACTTAAAACATGAATGACAAAACAAGAAAAATAAAGTAGAAAATGCATGAAAATAAAATGAAATAATCAATGAGACAAACTTTGAGGAAAAATTTAACCTACTTGTGCAGGAATGTATCTTCTTCGTTTGTTTACTTGTTTCACAGAATATCCCTCACCAATTACTGGTAACCTTAAATAAGTTTTTAAATGATGTGCCAAAGAATTATAAACAATCACAAGGAACTACAAAAGAGAATAAAAAGAATCAAACATTGCATGCTTAAACACAAAATGCATCCATACACAATCAACTACTCATTCTTAAAACATACAAAGTTCTATAAAAAGTTTCTAAAATAATTTTCTACAGTTGTATGTAGAAAAAAAAGTTGTAGTATTACAGTTGTAGTATTAAAAATAATCCATACAATTATTTTTAATACAAAAATTTGTTTAGTTAAATCAAACATTTGATTGAAATTGATGTCTATACAAGTTCAAATTTGCTATATTTTTTGCTTGCAATTTCTAGAATTGAATCAACATACAAATGATTAAAAAATACAGCAAGACAAGTTATAAAACTCATATTAAAAATTTATTTACACATGTATATTGTAAGAACACAGCATCAGTGGTTTATCAAAATATTTAATGTTAATTGTACTATTATTTTTTAACAAAACATGCTGAACAAATTATAAAAATTTAGACCTTAAAAATAAAATACATGTAAACTAAATCACAAAAATTAAGAAGCTAAGAGCAATACATACAAAGGTAGAAAGAACAAAAATATTTACCTGTCTTTCAAGTTCGGTGAAAACACATTGACTAACATTTAAATGCTCGCAAAAATAAAGTCTAGGCAATATTGTATCATTTGATAGTAAAATACGCATGGACCTCCCAATTGCATCCTAGTGAAATAAATCAAAATTCAATGAAAATATAACTAAATATTTCACTAAAAATTGTGAAAAATTTATAAAACCTTACAACATGAATAAAATACAAATTCTTACAAGCAAGATGTATAAGTGCATCTAATATCAAGAGTGATAGTTCAAATTATGAAATTACAACTATTGATTCCATACGAAAATAATCCTTGTGCAGTTATAGTTCTATATATTTTTCATATTCAATACAAATAGTAAAATATAGATATTGAAGACAATTGAAGATGAATTTTCCTTTTTGAACTCAAAAATAAAATTTCGTAGTTTGTTATTGCTAACAAGTTTTAAAGTAGTGATTATTCTTATGGCTAACAAACTATTTCTGAGTTTCTAAAGCTGGCTCTGATACCCTAAGACGCTATAAGAATTCCTTAGGGGTTATGCAAAAAGGCAAAAATATAGTGAAAATTTTATCAAGTCTAGAATAGTTGAGTTAAAATTCATAAATTTTTGTATTAAAAATCATGTTAGTTATTTTCAAGAGGAATGCCAGTCCATACAATAATGTCAAGATAATCATATGACATCATTATTCTATTACAACACAGATATTAAACTTAATCATGTGATTTGAGATTTGGTACGAGGCATTTTCCTGATTTTCAATGACATATTTTGTTGCATTATGCTATGTTTTGTTTTGTACCCTGCATCTATAAACAGCTTCACAACAATAAAATATATATTTAGAGAACCAGTGAAATAAATCATAAATGCTGCTGCAAAACAATACTAATTATTGTGATAATTTAATACACACCTAAGTTCTCTGATTTGTTAACTGCTATCAGTGACACTAACTTTTATTTGTGTGATTTTGCAAATCTTTTAGAGCAGTTAATACAATTCTTGGTATGTAATAAGATTAATGTAAGCACTAATTAAATTTACTCACAGGTAATGTTTTAAATAAATAAAATTTACTCTGATGATAAACTAATACATCAAACTGTGACAATTTAGAAAACATGACTCATTGTTTACGCATGACTTCGAAAAGGTCAAATGTAAACAATAAATTCTAGGAGGAACATAGTTAGTAATAAGTTAAAATATTAACTTCACATAATGCATATCCTTCAGATAACATCCTTGTGTAATCTTCTGCGACATGTTGTTTTTCCGTTCCCCTAAAAATGAAATTGCATGAAGGAAGATGATTATTAAGGAATAATGAAGAAATAGTATTACAAATACATACAAACTATCTTTTCAAATAGACTGGAATAAATAATTTTTGTTATTCTTCATATTTTCAGTAGGAGATTATGCTCAATAGAAATATTATCAACAGAAATCTAGCATATTTATAAATTAGGATGACAGTAATAGAATGAATCTACATAATTAATTTCAAATAAGAACAAACAAGAATCTTGATGCTAATTTTTGATTGGATAAACTTTAATTTGGGGTCTATTTCCACAATAATAATTAAGGTTGTATTTTACACAAATTCTATAATTGAAGTATATTAATGTGTCAGAATCTAAAAGTTCTCTGAATTTACCAAATTAATGTATAAGATATGAAATCACTAAACCATGTTTTCATTACTTACATTTGCTTTCTAACATCCTAAAAATTAAATATATTGCATAAAACTATTTTGGGGAGGGTTTCTTAAGGAATAATATTTTAGAAAAGCTTTTCTTAAAGAAATCTATAACATTTGTGAAAAACTTTAAATTCGTATTAAAACAGTATTTAATGAAATATTTGAATTCATGAAGTTAAAATAAAAAAATCATGCTATCCAACTGCCTTGAGAGTTTCAAATATATATCAAATATAATTATCTTCATGTTAAGAAAGGCACACAGAATTAAAGTACCAGTAAAATGCATAATTTTAAACATGGTTTAGAAAACTGCTCTTTTCACATTATAATTCTATAGAAGATTATGCTATAAATTAAAGTTAAAAAACTCCCACTAAATAACCTTTTTTGAAATTAGAAAATACTTAATAAAATATTTTTTAATTCAAAATAACTAGTTAAAATTTGAAAAATATTTATGCTCAAGTGTGTAAATATACTATAATGAAATAATCTATATGCAAAAAAAATTAACATACAGTACAGAATATTAGGGCTTTATTTAGATGCCTTACAGCACAAAACTTACGTGATGCCATCATGATGTTGCACAACTCCAAGAGCTTTTTCTGTAAGATATTTATGAAAAAGTATTAGTAATTCTAATGTAATAAATTTTCCTTACAACTTCTATTAAAATACAGAAAAATTACTGAATAATCAAGAATGTCATATTGAAGTCAATGATAGATCACATATTTTTGCAAAACTCATTAAAATTCTGCTTTTTTATTGGAATGTAACTTTTCAGACAGTTTATGAATAGCTAATAATATACATGCAACTGCAAAGTTATGAACATGGAATGAGTTTTTAAAGTTGGTCTAAATTATGGAACTATTTCATTGAATAATTATATTAATAAAAGATCTGGTTCTTAAAAATGGATATAGCTAAAAAGAGACAAAAAGAAACAATTAAAAAGGACTGAAGATACTGGATTTTAGAAATTGAAATAATTAGAAAAGAAGTTATTTAAAACTCAGTTAATGGATAATTGAGATACAACCTTTGTGTCCAAAAAGTTCCAGGACTACTGCTAGAAAAAATATGAAAAGTAACATACTGACAATTATTGTTTGTTTACTTCAAAATAACTGTTTTGGGGGAATCAATACAGAGCTTCCAGCATTTCTGAAGACCTTGAAACAGTTCTGAAAAGCATTTCTTGGTATATCTGCAAGTTGTTCTGTTACAGTTGCTCGCATAGCTGGAATGTCTGCATGGCACTTTCCTTTTAGAACCTGTCTTATTCTAGGAACAGGAAGTAATCACAGGGAGATAGATTGATGTAATATGGAGGATGTAGCAACACAGATATCTGATTGTGTGCCACATACTGTTTTACTCAGTTTAAAAATACTAAATTGTTTTTCTGTTATTCCATGGCAATGGGACACAAGCACATGCTATAACTTTCATAATTGCCCTGGGCTGTTTCTCAGAAATGTCAAAAGGCTGTTTGAGGCTGCTCACTTATTGCACAATGACTGCTGTTTCCGAAAGCACACATGTAAATTTCTGATGTAACTGTTTTGAACTCAATTACTTTTCAGTCCTGGAACTTTTTGGACAAAGGTTCTCTAGACATTTTTATTGTAACATGAATGATAATTCTAATTGTCTTAAAAAATAATAACTTTCGTAATTCCATTCGTCAATACATCAATAGTAGACATTTAGCTACAACTTTATAAGAATCACTATTGGTTCACCATAAATAATCCTTAAAAATGTTTCATACATTACAAAAATATTTAGTAGGTAACATTAAGTGACTTTATTTCTGCTAAACCCAGAAGCTTCAATAGAAGGAAAACTAAACATTTTAAATACAAGTCATTTTATAATCATGTTGCTAATTTCAACTTCAAAACAATTTTTAAAAATGTGATTTCAAAATTACAATTTCAGTACTTTTTTTATGTTAAAATCATTCTTATCAAGTTGGCTGAATGAATTTTTATTAAAATACCAGGATTAAAATAAAATAATCACCAGGATTTAGCTAATATCTATTGCATTCTTAATTTACTCAAAATATAATGTTCTACTTACTTAATGTTAAAGTATCTGAAGTTTCAACATCTGCCAATGCTATCAACTGTTTACAAGTCTATAACGAAATAAAAAAGTTAAACATCAACAAATGTTTTAGAGTTAATAGCTAATATTTTGAAATGACGCAAAATATTCTTTGTGTAAAACTGTACTTTGTTTACAAAAACTACAGTACTCACATATTTTACGAGTCAAAAAAATTATAAAATAACCATGTGAATGAAATAAAACAAAAATAAAAAATATGCACAAGTATATAAAAAACAAAGTTTTTAACTTCATTTCTCAAGTGTGTTTATGTATTTACACTTACATTCCATCAGTTGAATTCTAATTTTTTCCATTAAAGGTATATACTTGTCTAAAATATAATTTATTCAGAACAATTTAGATTATTTAATCCAAGCTTTTCATTTAGTAAATAAAACTATCTTTTGAAAACTCTTGAACAAAATTTTAACCTTTTCATTCCCTGAGAAAAACGCTCTTCTCAAAAAATATTTTATCAGCTAATTAAGGTACTTTCTACTCAGAAATTATAAAAGTTTTATACTTTTTTTGAAAAAATGGGTCCTTATGGTAATGTTTCCATATGGGACATTACCATGGTCATAGGTCACATGCATCATAATATTTTGACCATAGGTCAGAATATTATGATGTAAAGGAATGCAGACAACATAAATTAATGAACACAAGAAGAGCCATGTACAGCACCTGCATCAAAATTTTTACTTATATCAATTGATGGCAGGGTCATTATTCACTTTTCACGCTTTAAACTTGTCTATAATCGATGCAAGCATTGATGGGCATATTTTCAATCTCTAAATAGAATAAAATTAGTCCAGTTGGTTGGTTTTGGGGTTTTATAGTGCAAGGGCCATATTTAGCCATGCTGAGCCAGATACGACATACAATATCAGTAATAGACACACAATGAAAATTTTATTGACACAGAAGAGAGAAATACACCCAGGGAGGAATGCACCTGACAGGAATCAAACCTGCACTGCTTATAACTTGAAAGTTGCTCACACAGTGGACGTATTCAGAGCCATGATGGTACCATAAAATTAGTCAAAAAAAATTTAAAGCACTAAGTGTTCTTATTACTGAGGTCAATTTTTGTTTCCAATATAATATGTGGCAAAAAGTTCATAACTCAGCATGTTACTACAATTAAATTCTGGATGCCCACTTCAACTTTATCCTATTTACTCGATAGAAATCAATCAGAAAAACTAGTAGTGGATGAATATAATGGTTATAGCCATATGTTGCCATTCTCAGTATATTAATAATGTGAATTTCTGTGCCACTTACGTTAGTGATATATAGAGGGTGGACAAAATAATATGAACACCTGTGAAATGAGACAAAATCTTTATTAATAGGCTGTGGCCCTCCTTTTGCATCAATTACACCTTGTATCCATCGTTGAATGGACAAATACAAGTCATACACAACAGTTATAAGGATACGTAACCACTCCTCCTGCACAAAGGTCACTAATTCAGAAAGTGTCGTTGGAGGTGAAAACCTACTGCACAGTTTGTCCTCCAAAATACCCCACAAAGATTCAATTATATTAAGATCAGAGAACTGAGGGGGCCACATGAGGTGTTGCAGTTCATCATCGTGTTCATCAAGCCAAATTCCAGCAGTGTGAATGAGCGCATTATCATCTTAGAACACAGGTCGAGAATCAGGGAACAAAGTTTGCATCATTGGATGAAGATGGTCGGCCAGAATACTGACATAAACAGGTGCTCTAATCTGCCCTTGCAGGACAACAAGTGGGCTGAGACCACGGTGAGACATCGCACCCCACAGCATCACTGATCCCCCTCCATGCTTAACAGTAGGAAGGAGACAGTCAACATCAAAGACTTGTGCTGGCGTTCTCCAAACGTAAATATGTCCGTTAGTCTGGAATAATGTGAACGACGATTCATCTGACCAGATAACATTCTCCCATTGTTGTTGTGTCCAATTCTTATGGTTGTGACTCCATTTTCGTCGTTTCAAGGCATTGCATGGTGTCACCAATGGTATTGGAATAGCCGCTCTACCGTGTATGTTTGCTGCATGCAGTTCACGGTGAATAGTTTTTGTCGATACACCTTTCTGTAGATGTGTGTTCATCTCAGATGATATCTGGTATGCTGTTGTCTTGTGCTTTCTGGCCACAATCCGCTTCAAAACCCTTCTGTCTCTATCAGTCAGTTTCGACTTTCGTCCACTGTTATGCTTGGCAGATGATGTCTTTCCCTGTTTGCTGTAGGCTGTCATTACCGTCGACACTGTAATGACAGCCTCACACCAACAAGGGTGGCCGTTTTCATTACTGAGGCTCCGGCAAGATGGGCTGCAACAATCATGACTCTTTCGAAATCTGTGAGGTCAGCCATAACGAAGTTCTAACGTTCCAATATATTTCGCATCCGAACGCCATCACTGCTACTAATAGACTGATGTGTGCACATTTTCACCCGCTAGATGACACTTTTCCACACTAGAGGGCAGGAGTATACGACAGGTTCCATCGAGTGTTGTTTTTTTCACAGGTGTTCAAATTATTTTGTCCAATCAGTGTAAATATTATAGATACTATAACTTGAGGATAAAAATATTGTTCTTTTAAAGTACACAAATAGTAAATCCAAGAATGAAAATATGTAATAGGAATATAACAGAAAAGTTATACTAACCTGAAGAAAGGCATTAGCTTTCCGGGCATGGAATTTCAGAGAAGGGCGACTAGTGAAGTAACCAGTCCAGTATTCATGCCGATTCGATGCATATGGTAGAAAATCATCTTGCATTGTTGTCCAAGTCCTGTTGGCATTATGCAGACTATGCAGATAACAGGTTGGAGTGGAGTAGAACAAATTCATTTTCATGCCAGTTGCTTGCTAGTTACATAAAATAATTTTATAATAAAAATAAATTATAGAAAACAAAAAAATGTGAGAACTTCTTAGGGAAAAGATACATCTAAGTATAATTGATAAATTTTTGAAGTACAATATGAAAAGTAGTCAATATTTAAATTATAAGATTCAATACACTGAATGAAATGTGGTAGTAATTATGTTATAACAAATTATGTGGTGACTACACTTGTGCTTTAAAAGTCAGTTGGTGCTTGACTTAAAAATCATGTATTTGATTTTGTATGGGGTAGGTATTGGAAAAATTTAATAAAAGCAGTAAACAGCCAATGATTTAAGTCATTTTAAGTTGATCATTGATTTAAAAATTGTTTGCAAATTGAGTTTGTAACTGGGAAATCTGTTCTTGTAACTTTTTCAAAGACCGCATTAATTTTGGTTCATAAAAAGGATGAAATAAACCCATACATAGGTATAAAAACAAGTGAATGCTGACTGTATTCATGAATAAAAATTAAACTTAAAGACAAAAGTATTTCATAGCCTATCATCAAAAAACATACATTACTATACAGGTAAATCAATTATTCTAAGACTTCAAATAAACTGGCATGCTAATTTTATAATTAAATTAAAATAATTGATACACATAAAGAAAAAAATTTAAATATACCTATACTATGCTCCAAGTTCGAAGTTTTAACACTTAATTAGCCTTAACTCTCTATGCATCATGAGATGTTTGAGAAGTGTACTATTGCTTTCACCTTACTACACATTTTATGACTAAACCACTTCTATTGTGTGTGGTTGAAAGAATCCTACGAAACATCCTATTAGCGAAGACTAAGACTGGTTAGATGCCATGCAGATCAAATTGTAGATTGCATGTTGAAAAAATGAATGCATGACCCTCAGAGGGTTAAGGCAAGTTATCTTGAGAAAATCAGTCAGACAAGGAATTTCACTAAGGAAATCTTTGCAATCAGATTTGAAGGATTCATGAAGTAGCGAAGATTAGGCAAACAGAAATTGAATGAAAGTTTTTCCTATCCGGCTGAATGTTTTCCATAACTTTATTAAAAATTACAGGAAGCAGGTTACTTCAGTTTTAAAGGAAATAGATTTTGGTGACAATGCTTTGAAGTTTGCTTTATGTTAAATCAAAAGAAAAAGTATATTTATTTATTAGTTTTATCTTTGTTCATAGTCAAGAAAAAGTACTCAGTAATCCTCAGTAATATTTTTGAGAGGTAGGTCAGTAGATTTAAACACTACTGTGTAAACAAATTATTACTAGTCTAAATTTAAAACAAATTCATCAAGTTTACCTTGAGAATGAATTCTTTGGAAGAAACCAATGATCATTTTTAGAAACTATTAAATCTGATGGAATTAAGCAATTAACTCTACTTTATAGGTTAACAAGAATACTTTTCTTACCTTTGAAAATCTGATTAAATATGCTGATAAATATTCTGTTTAATCTTTAGATAATTTACACATATCGAATTAAAGGAAGGATTGTTCCAAATAGAAACTGTTCATATTGAATCAGAGTATCAATAAATAATCATACAACTTAGAGTTTGACTACATATTTAAATTCATGCATTCAGATTTGATGATTCCAACAAAAGCGTATAATACTACTTACTAAAGAATTTATGTGACTAATGAGAAAGTCCATATTCGTAAACCACCTAGGAGCATCTCTGAAGTGAAAGTCCATTCCCATTGTCACAACAATGTGGTTTGTAGCATAATTTTTTGCCTGAATGGAAAATAAAAAAATTAAAACACAATTTGTACTTTTAAAATGCTAGATATTTTTGAGTGAATTTATAAATATAGCATACCTGATCTTGCAATACAGTTATAAAATTATGTGCCTTGTAATTGATGTTTTCTTCCTAACAAGATAATTTTGAATTCAATTAATTTGGCACTCTTGAATTTAAATATTTGACTTTGAGAAAAAGAGGATTTTGCAATTGCACAATAACACACATGGAAAAATATGCCACATACAAATATACGTCACAAAATAATTAAGGAATTGCGGATACAATCTGATTTTAAAATATGTCACTATATAATACATTTCAGATCACTTTTAATACTATGCAAAATTTTAAAAGGTCAAGAATTTTTTTAAATGAATGCCTTTTGCAAGAATTAAACAATGAATAACACATATATGCAGTTTTCAGAAAAAGTAAGTAAATAAATTTATATTGTAGTCTAATCTGCAAAGAAAAATATATGACCATTTTGTTAATATGAAGCTTAAAAAATATATATTTCATGAATGGATTTCACTAATCATAAATAAAAGTTATCCAAACTTTTGAAATATTTATTTATTACTTAAGTTCATCTTCATTCATGCACAAAATACATTGCAAAAATATAAGTGTCAAGTTTAAATCCATAATACAATGACATATTTCTTCAAGTATCTAACACTGAAAATAAAAAATTACACTTCAATAAAAACTGAATAACTTTAAAAAGTGTATTACAGTACTTAAATCTATAAAAAGTATACTATAGCTAAAGCAAATATTTAAAATGTGAGTAAAATATTCATCTTGTTAGTAAAAAATCAGAATTAAGGGAATATAGATACTGAAGTCAATATAATATTAAGCGTGAATCATAAAGCACCTTGAATTAAAGGACATTAGCTCTTTATCCGAGCAACCATGCAATGAGACCCATTTACGAAGAACTAATTTGAGAGGTTTTAAAGTCACAAGAATTACTGCTTCTAAAATCAAATTTAAAAAATTAAAACCTTTAACAAGTGAAATCACAAGAGAAAGTATAAAATATGAGAACTAATGTCAGTAGAATATACAACTTTTGAGTTAGAATAGTGTAAGCTAAAAATATAAATATAATTCAAAAGTAAGAAAGCAAAGTCTGCAGGATACCTACTTACTGTAAGATCTTCGTCAGAGCAAAAAGTATCGAAACAAAATCCTTTAGGAGGCCAATACACATTTGGTAAAACACCAGTGAAAATGTCAGCCTTTTCACCTGAAAATTGAATAATCACTCATTTAAGCTACTTAAAAATGAATTGCTATTTCATTTATCCTGTCCCAGTAATTGGTGTGCTTTTGTATTCAAATTCAAAATAATGTTATTAAAGCTATATGAGGCTCAAGGTTTTTGTATCATTTGCACTCATTGCTCTCTTCATTTTCAATCCAATAATTCTATATTTTTGCTGAACTCGCTAAAAAGAAATAAAACAGAAGCAAATTTAAATCTTTTAGAATACTAAAATGCATTTTTAAATGCAAATGTGCAGCAATTACTGGGACAGGATAAATGAAATAGCAATTCATTTTTAAGTTCTTACAAAATTCATAAATTAAACTGAAAATAAATATTATCTATTTTAACATTAACTTCATGCATCAATACTATGAAATTTTAAATAAACAAAAGAAAATTAATTGATTGGATTTGAATTTTAAATTAACATGAGTCATAACAAAATTTGGCACAGAAATACAAACATTGAGTTTGAAAATGGTGATATAACTAAAGAATAATGGTGGTGACATGTTTGCCCCCAAATCAGAGCAAAGGTTTCTTCGTGAGACAATCTTCATAGCAAACCAATCTACTCAATTAATCAACTCAAATTAAATAAACCTTAACTACAATGACTTGTCAGTTGTTGAACATTGTGAATATTATGATACGTAAATATCACATTAAAAATGCTATAATTCAAAATAAGAGAACAGCTAAAATTACCTAAACTATCACTAGCTTTCCACAATAGCTCCATTGTTTTAGTTTCCTCTCTGAACTTTTTATCCTGATAGTGAATACGGCCAAGAAAGAGTCCATCGAAGCTCATCTACAAAATAGATTTTATTAAAATACACTACAAATATATTTTTAAGAATAATCATAAAAAGTAAAGTAAAATTGGTGTATGCATTTTCAAATAGCTCTTTACTCTCGGAGCATCAAGAGATTTTCTAAAAGTGCATAACTGCTTTTATGCCGAAATATTTAATGACTCTTATACTAGCATTATATACACTGATGAGCCAAAACATTATGACCATCCCCACATTTTTTAATGAACTCGTCTGGATGACGTGGAGGGCATGTGATTAAGTGAGAATTGTATTTAACTGCTGCTGGAGAAGGTAAGTAATCATTCTTGCACTTACTTTTGCGAGTGATGGGAAAGGTTGCTGACTAAGCAAATTTGATAGAGGGCAGATCGTAATGGCCCGAAGACTCGGAACGAGTATCACCGAAACTGCACGACTGGTAGGGTGTTCACGATCTGCCGTTGTTAGTATTCATGCAAAGTGGATAAATGACAGTGACACCAGCAGTAGACGCCAAGGTGTTGGTCGTCCACGCGTCATCAAAGAAAAAGGACGTCGGAGACTATCCCGCTTGGTAAAGCAAAATCGGAGCGATACAGCCCAATACAATGCAGGTCCAAGCGCAAGTGTTTCGGAACACACAGTTCAGCGGACACTGTTGGATATGGAACTGTGCAGCAGACGTCCCACTCGTGTGCCTCTGTTGACCAAGCGTCATCGTCAACTACGCCTACAATGGGCCCGGGAACATCGAGACTGGACCATGGATGAGTGGAAGAGAGTTGCCTGGTCAGATGAATCCCGATTTCTCATTCATCACGTCGATGGTCGTGTCAGGGTACGTCGTCTGCCAGGCAAACAGTTGCTCCCCTCTTGTACAGCAGGTCATATACAGGCTGGTGGTGGCGGTATTATGCTTTGGGGGACGTTCTCATGGGCGACTCTGGGACCCGTAGTTGTGGTAGAACAGACCATGAACGCTGCGAACTATCTGAACATCATTGCGGATCAGTTGCACCCTTACATGGCATCTGTCTTCCCAACTGCAAATGGAATCTTCCAGCAGGACAACGCCCCATGTCACAAGGCTCGAATTGTGTTGGAGTGGTTCGAGGAGCACACTGATGAATTCCACTTAATGTCCTGGCCACCTAACTCGCCTGATATTAATCCAATAGAGCACATTTGGGATGTCATGGAGCGGCAGCTCAGAGCTCAAACACCATCATGTCCAAATATCTCGACTTTGTGTGACCATTGCTTAGACATTTGGTACAACCTGTCTCCAGTCATGTACCAAGAACTTGTGGCATCTATGTCCAGGCGAGTTGCAGCTGTTTTGCAGGCCAAAAGAGGCGCAACGCGTTATTGAGTAGGTGGTCATAATGTTTTGGCTCTTCAGTGTATATATAAATTAAATCCTGCAGTTGTGCAGAGAATACTCAGTTCTGTCATTGTGAAACTTGCCCCATTCATTGTCACTATGTACATGCACTCATGTTGGTTTATTATCCCTCCTATTCACTGAACCTGCATCATGTATATTGATCTAGAAGGGAGCCAAAAGTTAAAAATAACAAGTGTAAATGAGTGGGAAAATTAGAAGTTGACCCCCTCCCTTCCATTCCTGGTAACTTAAATAAATAAAAGATTGAGATGATAAAAATGGTTTTTAGAATTTGTAGCTTCAGAAATGTTTCCCCTAGTTTCATAAGCTTTTAAAAATTTGAAACTATGGAGATTCTGTAGTTGGCAAGTAAAGTTATATCAATATGAACAATGAAAAACAAAATTTTCCTTCTCAATAATTGGGAAAGGTGTAGCTCTAAGTCACCAACCCCCACAAATATCCTATGCAAATTCCAAAATAAATTATAATTTTATTCATTTCAGTGTAGATGGTGCTCAAAGTAAACAATTTATGTTTATTAAACTTTGTTAAAATATTTTTTATATTTCATCTGAAATCTTTTTGTTTCGGATTCATCATAATTACAGTAAAACTTGTACAATTCAAGCTGTTTTAATTAGAATTATTGGATAATTCAAAATGTTTTTGTTCCCTGAATTTTCCTATAATTTTAATGTAAAATCATATATTTAAATTAAAGTTGTATTGTATAATTTGAATATTTTCCTATTCAAAAAAACATTTTTCTCACACAAGCTTGCTTTAGTTTTCCCAAAAAGTAGCAGGAAAGGTAATATAGTATTGGGATGTTGAATAATTTCTCGCTGTTGTTTTGTGAAAATTAATGTTTTATTTTAAAAAGTCATTAAAAAACATGTTACTGAAAGTATTGTCCATCGCTAGCCACTACTATTCCCCATCTTTCTGGCAGCATTTGAATTCCACGTCGGAAAAACGACACGTCTTTTGAGGCTATCCAAGAGACGACCCAATTTTTGTCATCTTCATAAGAACGGAAGTGCTGCTCAGCCAGGCCATGCGTCATCAACCAGAACAAGTTGTAGTCGGAAGGGGCAATGTCCTGTGAATACGGCGGGTGGGGTAGGACTTCCCACTTAAGCGTTTCCAAGTAGGTTTTTACCGGTTTTGCAACATGTGGCCGAGCGTTGTCATGCTGCAAAATGACCTTGTCATGTCCCTGCTCGTATAGCGGCCGTTTTTCCTTCAATGCTCGGCTTAATCGCACCAATTGTAGTCTAGCGATCTCCCGTGATGGTTTCATTTGGTTTGAGCAGCTCATAATAAACTATACCCAGCCGATCCCACCAAATGCAAAATTACCCCATGATTTTCTACGCTTAGGGTTATCGTAGTGTAACCATTTTTCATCGCCAGTTACGATACAATGTAAATCCTTTCCTTTTCTGCCATTGAAGCAGTTGTTCACAGGTGAAAAGACGCCGTTCGACGTCTCTCGGCTTCAACTCGTACGGCACCCAATGACCTTGCTTTTGAATCATTCCTAATGCTTTCAAACGTTTCGAAACTGTTGTGTGATCAACTTCTAATGATTCTGCAAGTTCAGCTAGCGTTTGACATGAGTCTTCATGAAGTAATGCTTCCAATTGTTCGTCTTCAAACTTCTTCGCTGCGCCAGAGCGTTCTTTATCTTCAAGATCAAAATCATTATTTTTAAAGCGTCTAAACCAATCTCTACAAGTTGTTTCAGACAGAGCATGGTCGCCGTAAGTCTCAACAAGAATTCTGTGAGCTTCAACTGCAGATTTTTTTTGAATAAAATAGTGCAGTAAAATTCCCCGCAAATACACTTTTTTTGGCACGAAATTTGACATATTTAACACAATGAAAAATAAAGTTGTTTGCACTTCCGCGAAATAACATACACTGGATTTCAAGCTTGCTTATAGTACTTGTAAATAGATGCGTCACTATCATAAACTAACGCAACCAGTTCCGGTAACGCCATCTGTTGGAAAACAGCGAGAACTTATTCAACTATCCAATAGTTTTGACTAATTCTTTCTAGGAATAAACCAGGTACATGAATAGACATGTAAGTACGACATCCAGTGTTTGTGATCTTTAAGCTCCTATTTCGTACTGTTCTTATCAGTGGTTTAGTGCACCTTGCACAATGCAATGGTTTTTGTCTTGTGAATTTCACATTGCTTTGTTGTGCCTGTGTTGACTGAAATTTTACCTGCTCTTATTGTCATTATGTTACTTGATAGTTTTAGAAATCCATAAAAACTTCTGGTCCCTTAACCCTCCTGGCAATTTATCTTCATGCCAAAAGCTTCCCAATAGTGACTAGCGCCTAATACAAAAACCGGTTCAAAATTGACACCAGTTCTGTGCAAAGAATCGGATTGGGTGTTTGGGTTTGGTTTTTAATTTGCACCAAGTGCAAGATAAAGTAATGAAAATTATGCAGATAATAAAAATTTTAAAACGAAGGTGGGAAAAATCCAGCGCAAGAATTTTTATTCGAATAAAAGTTGGTCAAAAACATGTTGGTAAAATTGTACTAAAAATTAAGGTATAGTAGTGATAATTTAAAACATGTTGACTACATAGTAACATGAAAATACTAAATAAGATTTAAAAAGCCAATAGTACGTGAAAATGCAAAGATTTGAATGGTGATTTTACCCAAGCTAATCTTGTAAGTTTAAAATTGTACTTTTAAAATATCTCAATCGGTGATGGTTAAAAGCAGGACAATCTATTAAAACATGATGGACAGTAAAATAAGATGAACATAAATGACATTGAGGGGCACTTTCTCCCAACAAAAGATGACGTTGGGTGAAGCGGGTATGGCCAATGCGGAGGCGAGTCCGATTGACATTGGTCCTCCGCATTGGAGCAACTGGACAAATATGAATGATGGATTTCATGATATTCAATTTATTATTCATCTGTAGATTCCGTGACTCTTGCCATAAGGAGTTCAACTCCTGCATAGACGTCTTAATGTCAATTAAAGGAACGGATATTGGTGCAGTGAAACGGAGGCCTGTTAGCAAGCTTGTTTCCTTTAATGCCTACATGACTAAGGATCCAACAGAAAAGAATATCAAAACTCCTGTTTTACCATGTTTGTAGGATGATAAATACATCTGACACAATAGGATGACAAGTGGTATTAAATTGTTCTAACTGTTGTAAAACACTCATGCTATCAGTATATATGCAGAATTTTCAGTGGGTACTAAGTAAGATATTTGTAAGATATTTGTTGAAGGGTGCAATAAATTGCCGCTTCAGCAGTATATGTTCTATGCAAGTTATTTTTCCTACATAGATACTCATTCCCTTAGAGTTAACAAAGCACATATAATAGTAAATTGTAAGCTCATTCCTTCCCTTCTTCAGCCACTTTGAAGTTCTATAATGAGTCCTGTCCCCTCAGATTCAGAGCAGACAACAGACCCTTTACCATTAAGAATATTTGAGTTTTCATTTGTTAAGTTGTGAATTTACAATTGGTGATTCTTATTCAAAGAAAGTTACTTGACAGATGATCGTTGATTTGTTCAATTGGTTGAAAGGTATTTGCATGTAGGGTGGTTTTTGGAAATCTAAGAGATACAGCATTCTTTATGTACCTTATTTTGAGAGTTTCAGGGAACACATATTGTCAAAACATGCGAGAACCACAAGCAAAAATGCTCAGAAGTGTGAGGAGGCACAGTAAAGCTGTTTTTGGAAGCCTTTCAAAACAATTTCCATGCCTGCTCAATCAAAAGAAAATCACCTGTTAATCAACTGGTCAGGGAACAGGAATCGTGAAAGGGACACTTGTGAAACTAATTAGCAGCCCACCTTTGTGGTCTTGTTCTAAAGGGAGTGAAATCACAATCCTCACAGTGAAACCTGCAAGCTATCTCTCCATAGGCTTGTCTTTAGCAAAATAGAGCAATTTTCCTCTGGATCAGGTACTTTGTGATTGATAAAATTGACCAGATCATATTGGATGAAGTATCTTGGAGAAATCACTTGGATGGTTAAACTGAATTAACCAAGTTTTACGGTAATATATACTATAAAAATTCAAATACTAACCTGTGCAAATAAAGAGGCTTGCTCTCTTGAATGGCCAAATGGATCTATTTGCCATCCAACTTTCGGCTGTCCACATTTACCAAATGTTTCATTCAGCCATTGCAATCCAAGTGTCATTTGATCTATAATAGCCAAGTAATGTGTTGTTGCTTCATCATTCATGCTCCATCCACCACTTATAAATTCTAAACGACCTGTTCAGAACACAAACACAACACTCATTATAAATATGACATATTTGATGAGTAAATATTTATTAAATTAAAATTATATGCAAGAATTTTGATAAGTATAAATACATTAACATAATTTTAAAATGAAGTCAAATAATGCAGCACAAGAAATAGCATGACAATCCTTTAAATTTCTATTTTATGAACCAAACACCTTTCTTAACCACAGGGTACAGTGCTTTATTTACGATACAAAAACATTGCATTTGTTTGTAACATTTTAAAATTGAAACGAATGAACAATGAGCTCTTTACCCTTAATTGACTCAGAGGTTTATCGTTAGTAAAGTTCAGTAAGCTTAACCTAACAATAAAATAAACAAAACATTCAACTACCACCCAATGTTATATTTTTAACAATTTTTTATTAAAATATTATAATCAAATATGGCACTTTCATGATGGATTATGATTAAACCAACTCTGTAAGTAGGGAAACATATGTCATACATCTATCAGATGTTTCATTGTTGGAAATGTTGTCAAAAAATAAAGACCCAGAACTACACAATCAATTAATCAAACCTACACCATGAATCTTAAAATCCTGCAACTATTTAAAAATGATGTCAAATTGATATTTTTGTGTGAAAGGACTACTAGGCAGATCTTTGATTACTTCACATGCACATACATATCATGCTTAAAGAAAAGACATGACAAATTTAAACTAGAAAACTTTGTTAATTTGCAGTCACGAGTCGAATTGTCAGTCCATGTCCCATTATTACAGGGAGTTTGATTTTGAGCTCCGTATTTGATGGTTAAGGCAAGAAAGAACATATCTTCATGATACGTCAACAGTATTGAGGATAAATATGAAGAGATTTAGAAGATACTTCAAGTAACCCTTAAACAGCAATATTCAAATGAAGGATTCAAAGGGAAAGTGAGAAGGAGGAAACAAAAGGTGTAACTAATATAATATTAAGTGAATTACTATGAAGAGGGAAAGCTGTTAGGTATGACACATATGCAAGTACATACACATATTTTGTATCTTCCCCTTAATTTTATAGGGGCTAGCTCCCATCATTAAAAATAAGGGGTGGACAATGGGTTTGGGCTCCTACGAGTTGCTACTTTGCCGTTTAAGATGTTATTTTATGCCTAAACAATAATTTCTTGTGTAACTCCCTTTTTCCAGCAAGATGAAACATTGATCAATATTTTTCTTAATAAAACAAGCTATCTCATTATGCTTTAAAAAACAGTTGTTCATTCAAAATATTGCTATATTTTCTTAGAAGAGTATATGGCCAATTTGCACAAAAGTTGCATACTTCACATTTAATATTTGGAAGATAAGTAATTAAATTCAAGTGTTCTATTGATATTGATAAGAATAAAGTGTTCTGTGACCCAAAATATAGATTGATACACTTGTTCTTATTTCCTCCTGTAAAGATCAAATTCTTGAGAAAATACCATATAATTAAAGGCATATTATAATTAAAATACTTTAAGAGAATTTACTTTAAGATGTTTTTTAAAAACAATAAGTAATCTGTCATTACATCAACAATCAAATGAGACATTGAAAAGTTACAGCATTTGAAATAGATAATAATTTTTCAGCAGTTTATACAGCAAAGTATGCCATGTCTTCATATTTTCATAATAAAGTTTAAATGCTTCAATTGATAAAAATTGTACAGAAAATAATTTACCATCATTAACTAATCTTCTTACATATTCTTTAGTCAATTCGGTTTGTTGCTTCCACCACATGGTGAAAAATGCTGATTCAACGTAGATGAACTTTCTGTTCTCATTCTGCATTAGTGTATTTACAACAGAAGTGATAATTTCATGAACCCCTGAAAATTATAAAAATATTTTTTAATATAAAAATGTTTAATGAGCTATTAGTTATATGACAAATACTATTTTAATGTTTAATTTCTTGTGAATAAGGTGAAACAATTAACTTAAATTCTTAATTCAAGTTTCAGTTTTACATGCATGCTAAAACACACAAAAGCAAAAATGCCTGAGTCAAATAGTTAAAAGAAACTCAACAATCAAAAATATCCAGTTAAAGGTTACTTAATTTAATTTTCAATACAAATGAAAAATAGTTCAATGTTGAAAATAGAATTTTGTAGTATTTTATCACAAAATAAAAGAATACAATTGATAACCCGCAGTCATCCAACTCGCTTGAAGGGTCAAAAAGAATTCAAATTTGAGATTGTATTTCATAAATTAAACATTTTTGTAAAAGGTCATTGAAAACTATATACTATTAAATTAATAATATCACGAGTGTTTTGTTGATGTTTATTGTTGCTTGACATAATGAAAAATAATCAAATATGTAATATGCGAAGCAAAAACAAAATGTTATAAATCTATGTTCCAAAATATATTTTCAACCTTTTTCATACTTTAAATTTCTGGCATTAGCTAACAGTATAAAACAAGAACATGGTGAGACAAAGTCTGAATGAAAAAGTGTACTTAAGATACTTACACATGTCATAATAACTGTCTACAGTATGTAGCCATCCAACATCATCATGTGTATGCATAATCACATGTACATTTAACATGTTTGGTTTGCCAACAGGACATGCCTTTAAATAACATAACATATTTAGTTATTTCAAATGAGTTTGTACAACATTTATATACCAGATGCAAAACAATTACATTTAGGGAGTTTCTAGCTTGAGTAAATTATGAAACAGCCAAGTATCACATATTCAGTTTTTAATGTGAAATTCTGGTATTTCACACTTTAAATTTATTTTGCAGTTGTAAAATATGGAGAAACTTAAATTCTTCATTTCATTCACTTTCATGCTATTTAACACGTTTATATTAAAATTTACATTTTTTGAGTACCACTGCATTTTAAATGCCAATCCCAAATCTATCAAACTGAAACCAGGTAAATTGCAAGCATGGCATTCGAGATTAAATAAAAATTATATATAGTAAGATTTATATTTTAATATAGTGCAAATGTACTTAGTTTTAGTTCCAAAAATCATAGGAAGAATTTTTCAAGACATATTTTTAATTCTGAAATGTTGTTCAAACATCATTCAGTTGGATATAATTCACCTGGTCTTGGTTACAATTTTATCAAGTTTTCTCAAGACCTTAGACTGCATTAATTAGTAAAAATTTTTATTTCCTTTGTCATCTCACACTATTCTAATGGAGTAGAAGAAATACCTCTTAGTATTTCAATATCTTTAAATCATACTTTATTCATGTTTCTACATTGCAAAAGCTATTGTCTTGAAATTAACAGAGTATTGTGTGTGAATAGTAATATAAAAGAGGTCTTCATGGTTCAGCCCACTGCACAAGCAGCCTGCGAGCTGTAGGTTGCACAGGTTCGATTTATATAACTTACCCTGGGTACATTACTCTTTGTATGTAGTCCATCACTAGAAGAAATTTTACAAATAGATCTTTGATATCAAGCATATAAATCACGATATATGCGTAATAAGAAAATATCAATGTTCTAAATGTGAATACAATGTTCATTTAAAATTGCCTCATTAAGCAACATGGAAAAATAGTTTTTTTAATTTACTAGCCAATTTTATAACTTTAGTCAAGGCATTTTGTGAAATGAAACATGAAAATGGCAATAACCTAGAAAGGAATTTTAATCATTAAAACTGGTTGAATGATCTTATATAACAATTATTTTTCATTACAAATTTAAAACAAGTTAACCAATTCTAAAGGAATTTAGATTTCAGGTAAATAATTTTGTCTGAAGGACATCAGTATTCAATATATTGTACATGCAATTCATAGGTTACATTGTGTTAAGTAAAAATATATATTAAATTGTTTTTTTGATAATAATTTTTTTAATTTGGTAAATACTATTCAAGTTATGGGTTACTTCTGGACAGTTATCTTTTACAAGTTGTCTCAGAAGAAATGTTGTAAAATGTTAATATAAACAAATGAAAATATTGTTACAAAATTAAACCTGTGACCCTTTAAATTAAAACTCAGTTAGTTAATCAATAATTAATTTGTGTCTTCAATAACAAATAACTATTAAATCAGCATTATTTTCAATACAAATTTATTTTACAACTGAAAACAATGTATAAATAAGACACATTCATACAATATAATATTTGGTCATGTAAACAATGAGGTTTAACTCCAGAACACAGTAATCGGCAATTAGCAATACATTTTCATCAGCAAATGAGAAAGATTCTGGAACATGGCAGTACATCGTAAACCTATCTAAAATGCTGCTTTACAATGACAATTTCAGTTGCCAATAGGAAAGTACAATGTTCTAGAGTTTTAACAATAATTGGAAGTCTCATAGCTATACAAATGTACAAAATACATTTTATAAAATGAATTTTTTGGAACCAAATTAGTTTATAAAAACATAAATATTAAGTTAAGTAAATAAGGGACCAGCAAGGTAGAAATGTCATTAGAAAACATTAAAAATTGGACTCATTCAATGAGCTTTACAATCCTTAATACTCCAGTAAACCAATTAAATAAATAACATTTTAGATGAATTTTAAAGTAGCTTCTAAGCTGAAAATTAATATTCCGACAAGGTCAAAAGGAATTAAATTACAATACACAAGATAAAGAGATAAAAAATTCTAAAAAAGTTTGCACTAAACATATAATACTTAAAATATGATTCAAGTAACTTATAAACAAAAGATACTCAACGAGATCATGAAAAGATTTTTAAAAACAAATATTTTAGAAAATAGAAGACTGAGTACATCTGAGACAAAGTAATTAAGAAATCTAATAATTAATATTTTGTACATAAATACCATTTCTCAGTTACTCATTGTTTGACTGAATGATTCTATATCATTTATTTACAAATTAGTTCCATTTAAGATTTGATACAGAAAATCCACTATTCTTTTAAAGTACTAAATAATTTGAAATTTGGTGGTACGTGAAAAAATAGAAAAGGGCTTTGCTTACTTAAAGCAGTACATGCAAATAGCAAACCAGAATAGTGCTTAACTGTTTAAGATTTTATACATATTTTACATTATTCTGAGTCTTGTTCCAATGACAGTTTTATCTTAATCTGAAACATTACCCATAAAAACACTTAGCAAACAAAGTAGTAAGATCACTGTTAAACTTTAACATGCTTAGGACAAAGAAATTTTGACTTGGATTTCTTGCCTACATGCGTATCACAATAAGATTTTGGACACTCAAAGCATTGATAAGTTGATTTTTTCTTACACTTGGTACAAAAATGACAAGGGCACTCCCAATTAGCAGGAACAGTATCCTTTACTCCGAGATTGGACCGAATGCAACGGATATGAAACGATTTACCACAATTTTTATGAGAGCAATGTACCAGTTTCCCACCAGTTTTGCATTTAAAACACAAAACTTTATCTTTTTTCGTACTATTTTCCTTCTTTGACATACTTGTCTTTTTGGCATCACTTTCCACCTCAATTTCCTTTTTCTTTAAAGAGCCTTTTTCCTCTTTGAAGCTCTTTTCTGCTTCGTCACCCCTAGAAATCTCCAGATCACCTTTCGACTCGTCACCTGATACTTCCATCTCACTACCTGAATCGTGCTTGCAAGTGGCTCCAGTTCGTGGTTTTTTCCCTATAAGTCCACTACATTTCTTGGATCCACAGTTGCATTTCAATTTCTTGAAATGCGAAAAATCCATCTGATAGTCGAAAGTCAATTCCGAGCCCGCTCGAATGTTACACTTTGCGAAGATTCCGACCCTGGCGTCCCCATCGACAATCCACTTCTGAGTCACGCAATTAGGCTCACAAGAGTGATTCATGAACCTCGAAAAATTACCTTTAGGACCAGCATCGATGATCCGTGTCGAATCCAATGTGCAGAAATAGAAGTTAGTATCACCAGTAGCTTGTTTGTGCTTGATTCGACGTTGGCACTCCTCCTCGTCAATCAAATCTCCACAGTACTCACTCACAAAGTGGCCTTTTTTAATATCTGCTATTGCCTGCAAGCCCCATCCTCGAACAGCAGTCCAAAATGGTTTAGCAGGGGCATAATCTCGCTTCTGAAACTTCTGGTTTTGACAAAGATCACCAGCTGCACACACACCAGGAGTACATTCAGTGCACATGCTTCGATTCAAGCAAATTGCATCATAACCACACGGATTCAGATCTTCGGCTTTGCAATTACAGGGATTATAATCAAACTCATCAGCAGCATAAATTTGCACCGAGCCAATAGGACGGTTAATCTTGATGTGTCTATAAGGTGGAGGTTTCTTCCCGTTAGATGTGCATGTTACATTGACATCTTTGTCCCTAATAGCTTGAATGGCAGCATTAATTGCACTATCAAATGAAGGAACTGAGGCTGCTTTTGTAAAATTGTGATTAACATTTTCACTCTCCTTATCTATTTGCTTGAAAACAAAAGGATAAACTCGACTTTTCTGTGTCCAGTAAAGCTCACCAGTACCGAAAAATTGAATTGGAAACTCTCCTTCAAAGTGGTTCACTTTTTTAACATTGGGAATAACGTCTAAAGTTTTTAAAATCTTCGCAGGCCACCAACGGAAATTATACACTTTGGCCCACACTATATCACCAAAACATAACATTTTCCTTTTAACGCATCTATCACATTTATACTTGCCATCTGCAAGTATCTCCATCGTTTGGCACTTGGGATGAGCAGCACAAGGGCAAGAACTGCAGAAAACAAGATTGCTATTCATGCCACAACACACACAAAAGGTTAAATTCACAACAGCTGGGTATTCTCTCAATTTTTCTGGAGAAAAGTGGTCTGGACAGGACATAACATCACCTGTCAAAATTATAGCACCGGGTATACTGCAAGGATCTCTTTTGTGAAAGGCAGTAGGACATTTGAAGCATTTGTACATATCTCCTTTGGAAAATTGAATACTTTTCGGATTAATGTGATAACAAGTCAAGCAAACATGAAGAGGGCACGCTTTCACTTCTGATTTAGAAACAGGGAGGTTCTCCAAACATTTGCTGTGATAAAATTTACCACAGGATTCTGATGAACACATTTGCAAATTATCATCTTCCCTTTTACAAGAAAAACAAATATGATTACCTTGATTTAGGTCCATATTTATCACAGCATCACAGTTATTTGAATCCTTGGATTCAGCACAAGACTTAGGTTTTCTACCTTTCAATTTACGGGATTCGTTTTGAAGAACAGGAGCAATGGAACCAGGAGACTGGACTTCCATATTTTCTAATTCATGAGGATCATGTACCACAGAACTGATAGATTTGGCATGCTGTGAATGCGATTCCTTATCTTCTAATTTGCAAGATGCACTTTGCAGCTCCGATTCAACGAGTTCAGCACGAGACTGGGATTCCTTATTACGCAACGCACGTAAATTATTTAGAAACACAACTTTCCTTGGTCTCAATTTACGGGATGTATTTTGTAAAACAGGATAAAATGAATCAGCAGGAGACTGGGACTTCAAATTTTCTAGTTCAAGAGGTGAGTTCACCACAGAATCGAAAGCTTTGCTATGTGAATGCAATTCCTGATCTTGTAATTCACATGATGTACTTTCCAGCTTAGATTTAACTAATTCGACATGAGATTTGGATTCCTTACTATCCAATTCATGTAAATCATTTACGAACACAGATTTCCTTGGTCTTAATTCACGAAATCCATTTTGAACAGGATCAATTGAATCAGCAAGAGACTGGGATTCCATATTTTCTAGTTCACGAGGCTCATTCACCACAGAATCAAAAGATTCGTTATGTAAATGCGATTCCTGATCTTGTAATTCACATGATATACTTTGCAGATCAGATTTAACTAATTCAGCCCCAGATTGAGATTCCTTATTATCCAATACATGTGCATTATTTAGAAACACAGATTTCCCACCTTTCAAATTATGGGATCCATTTTGAAGCACAGGATCAATGGAATCAGTAGGAGACAGGGATTTCATATTTTCTAATTCATGAGGCTCATTCACCACAGAAACGAAAGATTTGTTATGTGAATGCGAGTCCTGATCTTGTATTTCACATGTACTTTGCAGATCAGATTTAACTAATTCAGCCCCAGTTTGGGATTCCTTATTATCCAATACATGTGCATTATTTAGAAACACAGATTTCCCACCTTTCAAATTATGGGATTCATTTTGATGCATAGGATCAATGGAATCAGTAGGAGACTGGGATTCCATATTTTCTAATTCACAAGATTCATTTGCCATAGAATCAACAGAGTCGGCATGCTGTGAATGCAATTCCTGATCTAACTCACAAGATTTATTCACCATAGAATCAACAGATTCAGCATGCTGTGAATATGATTTCTGATCTTCTAATTCATGAGATTTATTCACCACAGAATCAACAGATTCGGCATGCTGTGAATGCAATTCCTGATCTAACTCACAAGATTTATTCACCATAGAATCAACAGATTCAGCATGCTGTGAATACGATTTCTGATCTTCTAATTCATGAGATTTATTCACCACAGAATCAACGGTTTCGGCATGCTGTGAATGCGATTCCGGGTCTTCTAATTCACAAGATGTACTTTGCACCTCAGATTTAACTAATTCAGCACAGGATTGGGATTTCTTATTCTCCAATTCAAATAAATCATTTAGAAACACAGATTTTCTATCTTCCAATTTATGATATCCAATTTGATGCACAGGATCAATGGCCTTGGCAGGAGACTGGGCTTTCATATTTTCTGATGCACAAGATTCATTCACCACAGAATCAAAAGATTTGCCATGATGTAATTGCGATTCTTTATCTTCTAATTTGGAAGATGCATTTGGCAGTTCTGATTCAACAAATTCAGCGATAGACTGGGATTTCTTATCCTCCAACTCACGCGAATCGTTTTTAGACACAGAATAAGTATATTCGGTAGAATGGAATTTCTTATTTACCAATTCACATGTTCCATTTGAGAGAATAGAACCATTGGATTCAATACACAACTGGGGCTCCTTATTTTTCAATTCATATGTTCCATTTTGAGGCACACAATCGATGCATTCGGTATGAAACTGGGAATCCTCAATTTTTAATTCTTGTGACCCATTTTGAAGCACAGACTCGATAGTTTCCTCAAGACATTGGGAATCTTCATTTTCCACTTCGTGTAATCCATTTTGAAGTTTGGAATCATTGGACTCAGATTGAGAACTTTCTAATTCACACTGTATTTTTAAAAGCGAATTTTCAGCACTTGGGAAACTCACGTCGATGTTTGAAACTTGTTTCGGCGAATGGAATTCTTTATTTTCGATTTCACTTGATTCATTTTGAAGCAGTTTTCCGGTATGTATCACATTCACATCACTGTTCAATTTTCGTTTCTTATTCTTTTTTTCATACACATAAAAGTCATCACCGAATTGCTTCTTTTTACGTATGCGAGGAGATGTAATGATAACTGAACTGGAAATTTCGGTGCTAGATCCACTCATATTTGATGAGCTACACGATATATTTAAGAAGGAATAGCTCGAATTAACGATTTTCTACATTCCTTAACAGGAGATGAATCGCAAAAATCAATGATAGCAAATTGAATTGATAATCGAGATTAAAGAAAGGCGAATTAGAATTACAGTTTTTCAAAACTTCAGAAATTGCGGGCAATCTCAAAGTAAGTTGATTACGATTATGAAATAAGAATAGCAATCGATGAATAATCAAAGATATAACGATAGCAAAGTTGAGTTGAATTTATCTGATTTCCTGGTCGCCCGTTGGCTCTGCAACAAATCAAAGAGCATCAATCACGATTAAAATATAAATGCATCCAGGAGTGCAACCAGTAATATCATTACAATGAAAAACAACGATGAATAACTACGAAATGGAAAAACGATGGTTTTGTCCTTTTTTAGCCACTTTTTACAAATTTTGAAATAACCAAACAATTTTAGTGATTGTTAGGAGACCGAAAGGTGGCGTCATCTAGTGGAGCTTTTGTTCTAGCATTTTCTCCTAACTCACCTTCTGATATATATTTTTATTCCTGTAGTTTTAAAAATGTTTACAATAAAAATAAAGATGAAATTATGAATTAAATCCCTCAAGGTCAAATTCCTGTTCAAAAAATAAATTATATCATCAGCCCGTCCAAGAGTAGAACATTGATTTGAATATCAACAGTTATGTAAATTCGGAGTCAAAGTAGGTGTGAACACGCGTCTAATCATTTTAAAATTTATCAAAAAAAATTTTAATTCCTTAAAAGTGAAAGAATTTTTATATTAGAAATATTATTAAAAGAAATATAAACAGAACTATTTCATCTACTCTGAACGGAAATTTTAATAATCTTATTTAACTACCAAGCACAAAAGAAAATTATTCAAATATATTAAGTAATAATGTTTATGCATAATCAGATTGTTGGTTTATGTAATAAAAATAAAGAAGTAAATTATGAATCATAAATAAAGGATGGATAAATTTTTACGGCATCCATAGAAAAGAACCTTCGAAAGAAATATAATATTCGAAAATAAGAAAATTCGCCGTTTCAGAGAGAACTCGTCTCTAATAGAGCTTTAATCCCGTAGGAATAATAAATATAGGCATCCTGGTTTTAGTTGAAACCAGGGCAGCTTATGACCAACCTCAATGTGAATAATGTTGCAGTTAGAGATGCATTATCCAGCGGAAATGCATTATACAGGACATCAGCATTCCCTGGTTGGCCTTTAGCTGTGAAAACTAGGACGTCTCGCCGAGATTTACTTAAAAAACGTTGGTTTTTCTTCAGGTTATTTATGTTTTTGACACCAAGTTTTAAAATAAATGTTGTTGGGATACTTTTCGCCCTAGTTAAGTATGACTAATTCAGCCATTCAAGAACACAATTTGGAACTATTCTTCTGACAAACTCAAACGAAACAAAAATCATTTGGATATTTCTTTATTAATTTTTCGAAACTCTAAAACGTTCCTCGTTTTTTTAAAAGAAATTCAGGTAAACGCTATCCAAGCAAAAGAGTCATTTATCTCGACTTTTGAATTTTTTCAGATAGCCGAACGCGCAGATGTTCAGAATGGAAATTCAGCTAAATATATCTTAATTTTACAGCAGAAGCAGGACCAATTTGTCTGATCCAAAAGAAAATAGACTTTCGGTGATTTCTAACTTTTTTAGTCTCACAATCAGTTATTTTAATTTGTCACAAAGAGGAAGAACTATGTTGTTTAAATATTTAAAAAAAACTCAAAAATATTTTACAAGTGCCTTTTTAAAATAATTACTATCTTTAAATCATGTATGTGAAGTCTGCGCCTCTATTTACAATTTTTACAATTTTTCAATCGTTGGTTGTTTACTTTTTAAGAACAATTTTGAGGGGCAAAAAAGTTTTCTACATGATAAGCCGTTGTATATAAAAGTTCACTTGCTTCCCTAGAAAGGCCCTAGAGAAGAAAAAGTTGAAAACTGCTGTGATTAGGGATGGGAGAAAAAGAACAACCTGTTCTTCAAAAAGAACGGGAACAGCCTGTTCCCACTTTTCAGAAAACCCTGTTCTCCGTTCTTTTTGTAAAAAGAAACATGCGAATTTTTTCTATTCCGATTTTATTCTAATTCGATTTCAAAGTTTGTTAAAAATGTTGTATTTTCTGAATTATGCTAAATCCAAAACATAGCTGTTCATTCTACAGTTCTTGACTCACTGTTTCCTGTTGATTCATTCACTCGTTCTCTGTACATAAAACTACTCCCTGTTCTGAGACTACTTCCTGTTCGGGAATTGATTACTGCTCTCCAACTGTTCCAACCCTGTTATCCGTTCTCGGAGCTGATCGCCGTTCTCGGACCTGTTCTCGATGAACTGTTCGCGGAGCTGATCTCGCTGATTGCTCCCGGAACTGTTTTCGACTGAACCAAGCCCCGACGTTTGATGAATTTGCGAGATTAGCGTAATAATTGTGAAATTTTTTTGTTAGGCAGTGACATGGCGATGAATTTTTAGTTTTAAACAAATTAAAAATTTGTTAAACATTACTGATCAAGATTTTGTTGTCCAACTTTCTTTCCGGTGGTGTCGCCTCTACTCGTCCTCAGGATTTGCAATGCTTTTAACTTAAAACTAAATTTTACGAAATGGAAAGCAAAATTTTAAATGTGTGGACATATTTCACTGTGAAAGGGGGATTCGGATCGGGTGTCATGCTCTCTCTATAAGTTGAAAAGGTATCTCATTAAGTCAGGTATTGCGATTTTAAAGACATCTAGGAAACAAGCATCCCACCATAAAACTAATGTATTGAAAAGCCAAAGTGATTATTTGACTTGTATTTTTCATGTTTTAAACGTGTTTACATAGATTATATAATAATTAACCTGTTTTTTCCGACAAACTAATTTTGCTTTCCAAGTGGTAATCCAGGTATGCGTTTTTAAGTGTTTATAATCTTTTAGAGGGCAACTCCCTATTGCATAACGTGATTCAAAGTTACGTGGTGTTGTCTTCGGATCTTTCTCTTAGGGATGAATCACGGACCGTCGTTTTGTTGACTAAAATGACCATTTTGTTGACTTAAAAATGACATTAAAATCTAAAAAAATTATTACTTTCGTTTGCGAATTTGTTTTGTCCTAGGCACCTTTTTTATCTGTTGGGGAAACCGTACTTGAGATGGTTCAGATGTGGAACATTATTAGTTGCCACTGGGGACCCAGAGTGATTTTAAACGTTTCGATTTGCAAGAACTTTTTCAAATTTACGGATATATTCTGATTTCCTTTTCTTAATTACTGATAGTTTGGCGCAGCTTGGACAGATTTGTCCCTTGCGCCATAAAATAATCAATCAATCGATTAACAATACAAGACTCCAAATTATTTTATCTTTCGTTTTCTTCCTGTCAAAACTAGAGGAAAACTCACCAATAAAAAAGCTAGCAGAAGAGTCAATTGTTGTGCATGTCTACAAAGTACTAACAAAGATGATATGTCAAAAAAATTCGATCCCTGTCTATCTATCGCGAAAACTGCTGGCGTCACATTGTCTAGTGCTTGCACATTTGCAGTAGAGAGACATTTGAGAACAGTGGTGAACAGAAGAGCAGGTTAAAGAACAGTTCTTTTAAAAAGAACGGAACAGCAAAGAACTCTTCGCCGAAAAGAACAGTATTTCCCATCCCTAGCTGTGATAGAATTGAAATAATAGTTTGAAGTATTCAAAATAGTTTATTCAATTTTGTTTAAATCAGATCATCAGAGGTCACAGTCATTTCAATAAAGTTTAATGTAACATCAAATTCTTCATCAAAATTTTCGTCGATTTAAAATTTGAGAAGGAGGTAAAAACTTAAGTATAAGAAAAATAAATTGACACTATGAACCTGTAACTTAACCATGATTTTATTTTGGAGATTGCCAATTGTTAGAAATTAAATTATTTTAGAAAAATTAAGGTTTTTCATTGGGATTAATAAAAAGTATGTATTTGGGTAGATCCGACTGAGTTTTGTTGTGTAGCGCGGACATTAATACCACGCCATCTAAGACTTTAAAGACGCGCAGGCGCAGAACAGCTCCCCTGCGTGAATCTGAATGAGACCCGTCAGTTAGGACAAAGTAGTGAGGGAGAACAGTTGTCCCTTCTTCCCCGAGAATCTTTTTAAACTTAAATATTATGATACAGTGCCCATATAACGATTGTTTCTAATTAATGTCAAATGTTTAGTGTTCGTGTTTGTAAAAATGTAATGTCTTTTGTTAGTAAGAATAAACTTAATTGCCTGAGAGAGCTAGCCCTGTGTTATAGTTGTAAGAATTGTTCAATGCACCGAATGTTTACGATGACAATGACCTCTGTGTTCTTCCATTGTAAATATTCGGCGTAATGTAAAATTAAACAAATATTTAAATCTGATTTCTCGAAATTCATTTTGTTTCTTTATATTCATTAGTTATCTTTTCGTCAATTTATGCTTGCATGTTTCGTCATGATAAATTTGATAAATTGTTAAATTAGTAATCCCTATTTTATTTAAGTAATATTATAAAAGAATTTTTTGCGTTTGTAATATTTAATTTGGAAAGATAAAAATAAGAAGCCAACATTTTCAGTGATCTTGAGTTCCCAGAATCCCTTCCTTAGATAAAAGTCACTGTAATGAGCTAAACAAACAATGTGCAATTTTATTTTAATAAAATTGAGTGATTTCTGCTGTTTTGAGCATATATTTTAAATATGAGGAACGATTCGGGGAAACTGAATATTTTTATATGTATCACACACAGCATCAATAAATTATAATTCATTTAATTATGTTTTATGAAATTGAAAATACTTCTTATTGCACTTTGCATTAGATATTTGGACTCAGTAAATATTAAACAGATATGATGCAATAATATCACCAACTATAACAAATTTATGAAAGGTGTAAAGATTTATCAGATGCGAATTTGAGAAACAATTTTAATTTTATATCCAAAGAACTTACTTCATAGCCACACGTAGAGGAAGAAGTATATTGCAGGATGCATATCGTAAATAAGGAGGTTATGAAAATTCCTTTAATACTCCATTGATCTTGAACCATCTTTTTCATGAATCGGGAAATGGTTTTATGATCGTTTTCTGGAAAATTGGAAACAGAAAGATTCAAAATTAATCAAAAACTTTTTTAATTACAAAATTCTTACAAAATTTTAAAAATGTATGTGGATTAAGAATGTATTCTTTTTTATTTCAACCTTTTCACAACTACAATTCTAATGGTTATTTTAGTTCGAAACCCTAATTAAACTATTCCACGTTCCTTTTAACTAAATAGAATGAGAAAAATAGAAAACTAAAATTAACAGATGCAATTTAAAAACGAATAAAAAAAAACCAGCGCAATGCACTATTAAACTTCTCTTTTACAATAAATTTCTTCCAAATTATACGTAATGGAGATATTGCTTCTTAAAAAAATTAACTAGACAGTTCTAAAAACCTTTTTAGCCTCTACCAAAAGTCTTAAAAAAAGCCGCATCAATACATTTACTGCGTTACTGAATTGAATAGATCGTACCAGATTTCTTGTGATACCTTATAATTTAAAAATAAATAAGTAGGGAGATTGAATTATTGACTAATTAAAATTATAATGCATATTATAATTTTTAATATACTTTTAATTACATTTTTAACTATTTATTAAATTAATTATTCATTACGAAATATTGAAATTTGAATTAATTGCTGTGGAAAGATTATGAACTGTTTTTCCTTCATTGGTATAAACATTACACATTTATGTCTATCCGCATATCGTATCAACACTTCAAATGTTACAAAAAAAATCAAACAGCACATATCGAGAAACACGATTAGTATAGTTCGTTAAAAGATATTTATTGCCATTGTATATCTATCCAATCAACCATAGTAAAATGATTCCGCGATCCGATCAACCAATATTCATATTGTCTGCCCAACATGAGAAATGCTCCAGAAATAAAGTCTGCCCTGTTTGTTGCCGTAGAAACGGATTTTATCCTATTTTCCATAATTATGCTTGAAGAAAAGTATTCAAGTTTGTCAACATTGGGCGAACTTAATGAAAAATTGGAAACATTGTTAAGAGACATATTTGTCCCCAGAATCTCTTTCCGATTCTAACATTCGCGACGAAAAACAAAAAATTAAATCTCCCCTTACTTAAAACGAACGAGCCCAGTTTCTATAGCGACCGCCTCCACCCGGACTTTATGACGGGAGCAGTCCAAACTTCCATACCACGCCAACGTGAGGACCTTTGAGTCCACGAAAGATTAAACGTGCACCACCCCCACGTACACGACGGTCTTTGGATCGAGTTTCGAACTCGTAACCCTCCGGATGCTAATCCACTGCTCTTCCAACCGGCTACCACGGCCTCTATGTCTTAAAAGGAATTCTACTTGCCAAAAATATGTGCCACAGAATTTCGAAATACGTCAAAACACACTTCAAAATGTTTGCTGTGCAAAAATTTCGGGAAATATTTTTACGATAAAAATAAAACTCTAAATTTCAGCCCCTGTCTCATGGTGACTATGCTGCGCTCATTATTTGCAAAGTCATTCTGATACAAATAAATAATGAACGAATGAGCTTCTATGTTTTCAACTCACTCTACCCCATTTTGGATTCGCTACTTTTGTATTCGTTCATTGTGTGGAGAGATGGAAAACCAAGAAACATACATCACAATAGATAAGTAGGAATCTCGAAATATAGATGATGACTTCTTTGTTTCCAAGTGAATGTTAAACAAAGGGTTAAAATCACAAAACTTCCTTACATGACATTGTTCTTCAGTAACTCCAGCTGGAGTTATGTTGAAAACAGGGATTTTAACCGAAATCATTATTTTCCTTTGTTCTAATTCCGTTTCACAAGTGAATGGTAGGAAGAATCATGTTTTATTGATGTACTAGTAGCATTTGTGCTTAGAAAAAGTACCTCGAAACAACAAGGCCTGCCAACTAGATTTCAGTTTCAATGTTTAGTTTGCTCTCGTACGATCAATATTTGGTACTCGAGTTTTGCTAGTCCAATTACAGTTTTGAAGCAGATTTCATATAAAATGTGTCACGAGAAAAATCTTGGCATTTGAAAATCATAAGAATTTAATTAAAATTAAAAATCAATCATATTTATTCATTATTTAAGAAATAATCGTAATTTTTCGTACTTTTAACAACTTGCAGTTATTGAAACTTATGCATTTCAGGACCTTTTTTCGCTGGTCATGCCGTCACTATCAAGTTTCAGTGCCCGGGGTTACTCTACTTTTCTGACTTTTTAGGTGCTCTTAAATTTGGCTGATGTTTATTTGGATTTTTTCGAGTAATTGAATTTTCCATTCGATTTTATCAAAACCAATTCCTTATTTTTCTTGGGGTTATGCTATGCTTGATTGCTCGCGATGGCTATATGTCTAAAAGTTTTCTGAATATTAAGTATCATGTTTTATTTCTTAGCAATTTTTGTTCATTTCAATCACATCGCCTTTCTCGTAATTTATCGCACCAAGCTCTTTCTCGCCAAATGGTACATTGATTTGTTAATCGAGAGAGTAAAAAAGTCCTGAAATGTCACTCGTCCTGTAGTCATTTAACATTTTAAAAACTGTCTTCAATGGAAGGCATAGTTCAATTTAGCGCTTGCGAATATTTTGTAAATATGACGAATTTTCGGTTGGTTGGATTTTTTTTTATGACGCAATGTTTAAATATGGCCAAGCAATGCCCCCTTCGTCAAGTGAATGGGCATACAGATATAAAGAAATTTTACTGATACAGCAGAGAGACAAATTCTTGGAAAATAAAAGTTGACTTTTAAACTTTATAAGCTTCAGACACGTTAAAACAAAAGCTAAAATCGGCAAAATGAAAAGGTTACAAAATAGAAATATCGAAGTATTCAATGAAAATAATCTTATCTTTTATTTTTCAAAAGGATTATCCTGCCAATCATTCTTATGAATAACTTTTTTCTAATAAATTAGTATCTTTATAACATAGTTTTAAGATGAAACAGAAAAATCAGAAAGGTGAAAGCTTTGTCTCAAAAATTATTCTTTAGCGCAGCTTTTAAAAAACGCCACGGAAAATTTTAAAACGTCGGATAAAAGTAGAAAAAGTATGTTTTGTATGTATTTACTTTTTTATTTTCATCTCTTTCTTTCGCAGAGCTATTCAAGGTATCCGGCCTGGGATTACGTTATATCCTCACAACCTCAAATGGCATGCAGTAAGAGAAAAATCATTTTGGACTCGGATTATACTCAGGATGTCGCTTTAATTTTATACGAATGTAGCTGTAACTCTTACTCCTTTTAAAAATTAAATATTTATTTAAAAATACACCAATCCTCCACGTCAAATTCTTAGATTGTTATGTTCAACGTCAAGTGCTTGATAGAGGCATGATTATTTTTACTTGCATCTTGTTCGGGGTGCTCAGTTGAAATAATAGTTGCGAAAAATGTAAGTATTCGGACGTTTATACCTCCAAACTTATAGGCACACAAAAAGTTAACAAATTTTTATTTTCTTCAACACAGAAATAATTTTTATAGGTTAATATTTTAAACTATTTGGTTTGTAAAAGTAGAAAAATTTTGCTTTTGTTTACTAAATATTTTAATTATTTTAACCTCTTAGTCCCCGAGAAAAATCATTTCATCAAAAGTACCTTATTGGATATTTACGATACTTTAAGACTGAAATAATAAAAATTATTTGTTAAAAAAATGTATGCCCATGAAATAATACTCTAATGAGCAAATTACCGATTTGTAGATATTGCCTCATAGATCAACACGCTAAGATGTAGACGAATGAGGACAAGGAATCAATGAATATACTTTAATATTTTGAGGGTTGGTTGGTTGTTTTGAGGGTTTCATGGCGCAAGGGCCATATTTGGCCAAATATTTTGAGGGTAAATAATGTTATTTTAATGTACTCAGACGGAAACACTAGGAATAAAGAGTTTGCTTCAAAATACTTCTGGACTTGTGCAGATAAATGCAAACAGCAATCAACAAAAGTGTTCAGTAGATAATTCAATTTTTCTAAAACAATATGTTGTTTCTACGTAGTTGTTTCTAGTAGTCATCTTGTCAAGTTTTATGTGTTAGTATATAATTGGATTTAGGATCCAGTACTTAGTTTTTTTTCACTTTCTTCCTCATAAATAAAAGGGCAATAATTTTCGAGGAACTTAATAACAAATACAGAACCTTTTTACCAAAGCACAGTAATTTATTCAATTACTGTTCTTTGCAATTGAAAAAGTTTCTTCAACATACTATGAATAAAGCTTAAACGAGGCCAAATCGAAACACAAAAATAGGTCGAAACAGAAAATCTACTAGAAGCAAAGATAAGATTAAGAGACTAAAAAGATACACAAATGGATTTGATGATTCAAACGCATTTGTATCTATCTTTTGACTTAATATCTAGGTTTATCTTTTGACTTCATGCTTGTATTTAATTTATTCGTGTTTTATCGTACAGAAGAAGGATTACCTCTGTAACTGCTTTTGCGAAACGGAAGTCTTTTAGGTACATATTTCATTCAGGAAAATAATAAAAACAATTCGCTTTGCATTATTTTTATCAGCAAACTGCTTTAAATGAACTATATGATTATTGAAATGTTTACTTGATGTTTAGCTCAAATAGAATAGCATGTATAGTCCGGCTCTGGTGATTTGGCTTTTACGCGAGTGAATGTCTTTTCGTATGAGTCCATTCGCTCAATTAGAGAGCAGGTTAAACAATCATTCCCACAATTATCATCTTTAGCATGGTATGTGGCTACGAGTTCATAGTTCGGTGTCAGAAGCGATAGCAGCGGTTCCAAGTTTGCGAAGCAAATTATCCTATGCCCGCCACGGTACATAATTTCGTGTAAGCCTTTCCCCTGGCGAGCTTGTCATCTTTCTAAAAATAGACTTCCCAGTCTTCTCACTGGATCCACACTGTACAAGAGCACACTGAAAAGTGAAATATTAACGCTGTGTTGGTGTTTGGCAATGCATTTTAAAATAGCATATTTTTCTCGACTTTTTTTGTAGAAATTCTTAATGATCTATCAAAATTACTTGGTGTTATTCTCGGATCTTTCCCTTCGGAGTGGATCTTGAACCGTCATCAATAGCCCGTTGCGTTGCTTCAGTGTGACGTTAATTCAATTGCTCATCTCTACCTACCTCGAACAAAATGTTTTTTGCAAAACAAAAAGTAATAGGAATAAGATAAACTTGTTTCATAAGATAAAGTTTTTGTATTCATGGATACCTAATTCAATTCCTTTAACAAAAGAATGCATTATCATCGGATATTCTGATAAAATCTGTGACTATATGCCATTAGCATCAAACACATATTTTTAAATGTCTTCAAAGCTGTAAAAGAGCTTTAAAGTTATTTAAAATGTACTTCCATATGCCCTTAATGATTTCTAATGTGCACAAAAGTCATATTTCTAACTGTAATGTTTTCAATGCTCTAGATTTCCTATAAAAACCATACATGTAATTTTAAAACAGTTTTGCTTGCTATAACGGATAGTTTTATTTGGAACCATTAGTATTATCTCTAATGTCAGTCTAATTAGATTCAAGTTTTCAAAAGTATCTGGAGTTACACATATACATTCAAGTACAAATAGTAGAAATAAAGAAACGAATAGATTTTGTGCCAGAAGCAATGATAAATATTTCACAAATAATGAAATTCGATATTCAAAATTGTTTCTCTGAGAAATGTTTATTAAATTGCCGATTCCATTCATCACTCTAAAATCGCCTCCCTGATATGATTACACGTTAGGAGTTGCATGTGGACTGCAGACCTGATTCTTTAAAGCAAATAGTTTTTAAAATATTTCGTTGGGCAATAATTATTTTCGGCACATTAAATTTAAACTACTTCTACTTATAACAAATACTTAGAAAAACAGATTTCAACCCACGAAAGGATTTTAGTTCGAGAAAACTGTTTCTACTTACACAAATTCTATTTTGGAAACCCTGTATCACACGATAAAGAACAATGGTGTAACGAATCAAAATAGTTTAATCGCATTTGATCCTTGTATGGAAATTTGCATCATACAAATATTTTCAGTTTCTAAAAAGTCATCTGTATCTTTAAAAAGGAATCTTTCATATAGCATTCGAGTTTCTTTTCCACTTTCCCTCTGTTTACAAAACTTTGTTGATCAGATATTTGTTGTAGTAATCGAAATGCATTCTGAAACAAACATAAGGAGCCGTCTGTTTATGTGAACAGCTGATTATACAAACATCAAGGAAAATGAAAATACATTTATATTATATTTTTGTCAGGCCCTAGACATCAAAACTCAATTTGTTATTCAGAGAAATTTATTTTATACTGTTTCAAAAATTTCGTTAATATTTCAACCTAACCTGCTTAAACTGCGAATACTTCACAAGCTAGTGTGTTCGTGCTCATTTTAACTTCGTTTGTTACCTTTAAAGTGGATTTTACTTTGATGACAATTACTGAACAGGTCCAATGAAGCAATACTTCAATGCGTTTGTAAGCCTCAAGGTTTACAAATTTCCCGATTTCTCTAAAACATTCCCATATAGATATGCTGACTTCCGACAGACAGCTCAAGAAGCTGCACGGATAATACAGAGGAACATTCTATTAGATTTTCCGATTCTGGCCCGATTCCTCCTAAGGACCATAGAGGTCCTTAGGAGGACCATGGAGGTCCTTAGGAGGAATCAGGCCAGTAAGTTCCCTATTCTACCAAAAACCTTCCTGATAACTTACCTTCATTTGGTCCTTAAACTGTCCCTAATATCATCCCAATAACTTCGCGATTCTTAAAACATTTCTAGAGTTCCTAGAATTCCGCAGACTTCCTACGGGGTTCCTATGTTTTTAAAGGGGTAAGACCAATGAGTTCCTAAGGTAGTAAGTAATACAGAGGGACATTCAAAGTCCCTCTGTATTACTTACTACTGAGGAGGTTCTGAATCAGTTCTAAGGAGAGGACATTCTAGGAACCGATGTGCTATGTGTGTGTGGGGGGGTTGTAGTTTTCTAACGCAAGTAAAATACATTAGAGCAGATGTTTCAGGTTGTGCGAATCTCAAGAGAGCCGAAGCCTTTTGTCAAAAGAGCCGCGGAAGATTGACTGCTTTCCGATAACCTGTGTTCCGCGAGATTTTAATGACAGAATCAAGAAATAATCATAAATCCGTTGTTGTCAAGATTAATTGACGTTATTATTTTTAGAAAACCGTTCGGCTGTGAAACTAATATTCTTGGTTTAGATCAGTATAGGTAAAAACAGAGGTGACTAAACACGAGGTAAAATAATTAGGGACTTTTGGTAAGATAAAAATTATAAGAAAATAAAAATGTTCATTCTGAGAGAATAAATCAGCGGTTTCTCGAGTTTTTGTCCTTCAGAAAGTGGTAGGTCTGGACAATATGTCACTTTTATTTATACTCTTCTGGTAGGTAGGTATTTAAATTAACGTCGCACTGGAGCAACACAACGGGCTAGTGACGACGGTCCGGGATCAATCCCAAAGGGAAAGATCCGACGACAACACCACGTATTTATACTCTGCTGTATTGTGGTTTACAATAAAACTTTTTCTTTGTTTCTCTTTATGTTCATGAATGTTTTCTATCGTTTTTATAATTTTTGATAGTTAAATTGCAATTGATAAAAATACAATTAATTTAAATATTTAATTTAACTGCAATTATTTTTATAAAACAGTCACTGATATTTGCACTTAGGCAAATGAAAACGATAAACAAAGATGTTTGAAAAAGGCTGCTTCAGAATGCATGTTTTAAGCATGAGTGATATATAAGTTTGTAGGGCGTCGTTCCCTACATGCCACCGTATAATGTTAACGTCAAATGATTCGGAGAATTATTTCAGTGCAAACAGCTTCAACATTTTTCTCTGAACCCACTGAATGTCACGAGATTTCCGAGTAGTATACTATTCCCCATGACACATTTAATGGCAAAATAACCACTTCTATTGCGGAAAATCAATGGATTCTTTCAACCTATAGAAAGATTCTACTGCTCTTTTACTTGTGAATCCTTTGGAAAAATTCTATTGATCCTTTCCTTAGAATATAATCCTTAGGAAAGATTGTATTGGCCAAGAAGGTCAAAACTGGTTACAAGTAATGCAGGGAGGAATTGTATGTGTGAACCTCTCAGAGGATTAAGAATGATCCTTTCGATCGCCATTTGCAGCTTTTCAAGGTTATACTATTTTTCTTCTCTACGTTTTGTGGCTAATAGTTTGTGAACTTCAATTGAACAAAAGAAGCGTAGTAAACTTTCAATCGGTTAGAAAGTCCAAAACTGTCATAAAATAATTCGCTTCAAAACACAAGAGCTAATTTGTGAAAGTATTTGAAAAGCAGAACATCAGAAGAGCATACAACAGAGAATACTATAAATATTTTTTACTTAAATGTTTGTTACTTTTCGACAGTCAGCGATAGCAGTGATAACGCGTAGGCGGTGGGGGGGAGGGTGTCAGCGGCGATCTCGCGATTCATGTTTTTGCAGCCTTCTGACCTCGAAATCTGTCGATTTAAAACATTAGAAATGAAATCGAATACAGTGTTGGTTGTGAAACTTTGGATCGCAGTTGAAAATTCTTACAATGTCTGCATGCAGCAGTTGAAAAGCCAAGCAGAAATGCGTCGAACACAGTCTACGCGGAAGAGCAACTCGTCAACTTCCAATAAACACTGAATTGACTACTAAATTTTTCTTTCTCTCCCTACACCGAATGAAATACTATCGGCTAACGAGCAGCATTTAAATTCACCCTTTCAGCCATGCTCCTACACAGACTACCCGATACAAACTCGTGCATAAAAATTACAAGTTTACATAAAATAACAAACTGTTGCGAATGCATGAAAGAGCGAATTTGTGAACGCAAGAACTTTTTACAAATATATGAGGATGTATTAACCCTCCTGGTGGTTATATCGACGAGGTATCTCCTCATTAGCATATCCTGACGTACAGTTGTAATAACTGACCAGATCTTGATGGACGAGATATTTCGTCATTAACAAAATTTATCAGATCTTGTTGGACGAAAGAATTCGTCGTAATCCCTTGAAGAGTTAAATAGATGCTAAATATATTAATTGCATAAGTCTCGACATGAAAAGTAAAATATTTCCAAAACAAGTCAACAGAATCATAAGTACTATTTTTTTGTTTGTTTCAAGAACTAAGGCTTCATATTGCTCCCTTTTATCTCAAATCAAAATTGGCAAATAATGAGAATGTATACAAATAAATTAATTTAGCTTGTATCATACACATTCTTTTGCTAAAATTATAGATATCAGTGATTAAAACACAATTTTATACTTTTTAACTATTGGGATGTATAATGGCCATTAAACCAGTCTTATAAATGAAACAAGTTTGATCTATTGTAAATAATCTATATAAATAAGAATGGAGTATTTGTAGATTAAATATTTTCGACCCATTTCAGGTTTTCTATCTGTTTTGGATCCTTCTGATGCAAAATCCGTCTCTTGCGCTTTTGGTGTCTGTCCATCTGTCTGTCTGTATGTATGTGTGTGCCCGTGCTACGTCCAAACGGTTAAATATGTTTTCATGAAACTTTGCATACTGTGAATACTTACATTCATTTAGTGACTGAACTTGGTTGCTTTAGTCTGTCTGTCCGTCTTCCCGTTCTATGCTTGATTTTGTGTCTGTGTGTTTGTACAAGCATCACACATAATTTATTCAAAACATTTTAATGCAATATTCTACACTTGATAAACCATATTTTAGTGTAGTGAATGCATTATTTTAAATTCTTTTGCTTACGTAAGCAAATTTGTTAGTTTTTTTTGTTAGTTTTGGAGAAACTGGAATGCATATTGAGTATTGTAATTACTTAAATAGTTTTACCAGTACTGATGAATTTTTTGCAGAATTTTAATTAAAATACTTTTTTAGCCTTATTTATTTTCTTTGCAAAATATAAGCTATTTCCGAACATTTGGGACAGACGATATTTTGCAACTAAACGGAAACTCGTGTTCGTTTTCCACGTGCAGTGATATTTTTTTCGCTCCAAATTAATTTCGTATTTTTAAATTCTATTTAATTTTTAGTTGTTGTGGAAACTGTGCGAGATCAAGAGAAAAATGCATCACGAATTTATACCTTCTTTTCTGTTTTAAATATTTATTATTTTAATAAATTGTAATTCGCTTTCATCACACGCAACACCACCGCAAAGTATTCTGTTTAAAGCGGCATGTAAGTTAGAATAAAGCAAATATACGAGTGGAATTTTGAAAGAATGTTAATGTTAAAAATATCCGAACTAGGACTTTTGAAATATTACAAATTTTTTGTCATAGCGACAGATGACCAAGATGGCTTATTTTACGAATTGAAGCTATATTTAAGCAACTTATATAGGAAAAGTTTGTTTAAAACATTGATTTTCTTAAGAAGAAACGCTGTCAAATTGATTTACCATTAAAAAGTGGTAATTGGTTAACTGCTTTATCACTACTGAAGACATTAATTTTAAAACAAGTTCTTTTATTATTGCACTTGCCACGAAACGGAATTTTCAAGAGAAAACGTATTCGTTTTTAAAACGAACTTAAGTGATAAATATCTTATCAAATTAATTTGTCATCTTTCCGTTAATGGTAGCGAAATTCGAAGAGTGCCACAAATAAAAAAATATTGGCAGGTAAATTATGTGTGAGAATATCCGCAGTAGATTCGTCATTTTTACAAATTGAGTTGAGCAATTTTACAGGAATAGAACTAAGAAAGGGAATTCCTAATCCTCCCTCAAAATCATCTTTTGTAGCAGTCACCTTAGTGTCTCACTTTTCGCCAATTTATAACGTAAGCAGGGGCGATATATATGAAATATATTACATGGATGGATTTGAATATTTAGAATTTGTGTCCAAAGTTGGTTGTAGAAATTATAAAAATGTCGAAAAGGTGTTAAAAAATTATTTTACTCACACTTAAATGATTTGGCATTTTTATACGAAAGAGGAAAGTTAATATTTTCTGGCCCCTTTCAATACATAGTTAACGAATTCAATCCTAGTGAGGTCGGGCAATTTTGATAATAAAGGAATATGTATAGACAAAAATTATTCACGAGAATTGAAAAAAATTTCTTTAAATTTACCATCTTAATTTTAACAGATTATTATTGAAAATATAAATTTTAAGGAGTAATTAGTAAAATTACAAATGGGACATGCTAGACGAAATAAGTACATAACCTTTTTAACGACAGCGTCTAACTATATCCACTTTACTATTTCCTGGTTAAGTGTTTTGAGTTAAATACAAAGTTCGCTAAATTGTTTCAATTGCATTCACTCTGAAGAATAGCGCTTCATCATAAAACGGTTGTGAATTGTGAAGGTTAATTCAGTTTCATTGAACTCAACTTTTGATGTAGTTTAAAGCGACTTAAAACAGAGTAGATGCCGAACCATAAACATTGCCTTGACATGCACTTTAAAAGTGCCGTCCTTGTTCAGAATATGATCTGTGATTAAAGGAAGCATTTATCTTCAAGGTTTGATCCTATGAGATAAATTCTACCGCTGAGAACTTAATTTATATTTTGCTCAATGGAGCAACTGCTCACATCGCTTCGAGTATGTCCAGAAGCAGAAATTGTTTGTATGTATTGCCTGATGTACATTTGACAAGTGTCAGCAGGGACGTGGTCATGCAATTTTGAAACATGACATTTCTTGACCTGACAATTTTAAACAGAATTTGTAAAAATACATCACTTTTAATTTTCTTTAACCTTTTTCATTGAATTATTTATTAAAGTTTGATTTTTGAAGTAACTAAGTTTGCAAACAGAATTTGGTTTTATCCTCTTCAAATTTGTCTTAAATTTTGGTTAAATAATACTCATTACTTAATTGATATATATAGAAACTTCAAACATCGGATAATTTAAATGGGTCTTATTTACTTAGAAAAGAAGTGTAGGTAAGTAATTGAACTTACGTCGCACTGGAGCAACACAACGAGTTACTGGCGACATTCCGGAACTAATCCAAAAGGGAAAGTTCCGAGGGGGGGGAATTTCAATTAACGTCACACTGGAGCAACACAATGGGCTATTGGTGACGGTCCGGGATCACTCCCAAAGGGAAAGATCCGAGGACAACACCACGTAATTTTGGGAAAGTTCCGAGGATAATACCTCGTAACTTTGTACACTCGTACAAAGAAAGTGTAGAAATTTCGGTAGCAAAATCTGCCTAAAGTATTGGGTGTTACCTTAATATATATATAAAATCTGAATGGAAGGAAATTTTATAAACAAACTACTCAACTCAAAATGATTAATAAAAATCGCTGAGGCATTCGACTATCTAAAACACTATGTTTAAAATACAAAATTGCTGACAAAAAACACAATGGAAGTAAATTTTGTTTACAAGATATAACCCAAAGTGAAATAGCAATGTCAAGGCCCTCTGTCAATTTTCTAGAAAATTAGTTAACAACTGTTGACACAATACAAATCTGAACAGAAATTTCAAGAAATACTACCCAAAGTGATTCATAAATAATACTGAGGAGTCTGCTTGCTATGAAATCACCATTAAAAATATAATATTTCTGACATGAAATTGAAATCAGAATGAAAGTAAGTTTTGTAAGCAAGAGGCAAATCAGTGCTTTCAAACCTTGTTTCATTTCATAGCACACATAAACTTATTACTAATGTCTTACAGCACACCAATCAATATTACATTTTTTGCTGATATGGTGGAAAACTAGACGTACTTTTGATTAATTTACAAATAGTGATCATCCCCTTTTTGCTCCCATGTGGTTTTTAAAAATTTTTTTGAAATAATTTATTTATGATACTTGTAATAAAAAATAACACTCAAAATTATTTATATGGGTATTAATTGAAATCAATTCTTGTCAAAAGTTCAGAATTAAACCGTTAAAATGAAATAAATCTTACACAAGTTAAGCTTTGTCACAATCCGTGCGGCACACCAATTTTCATTCTTGTGACACAACGGTTGGAAATAGGTGCACTAGATCAGAAATTTTCAACCAGTATGCCGCAAGAATGGCACTTAAAGATGCCTTAAGACAGGTGAAGCGGTTTAAATTGTGTATGTTTTATTTCATTTCAGCGGTTTAGATTTGAACTGTAGACAAATGTGTTCACAAATGCTTTTAAGTAATACTGGTATGAATAATATTCGTATAAATAATTTTGAGTATTATTTTATTTTTACGAAGTATCACAAATAAATTGTTTACAAAATATTATCTAAAAATCCACTTTGGAGACAAAAGTGTAGGTAATTACAATTATTAATTTTCTAAATGAATCAAATTTCTACCTACCTTTTGTAAGATCAGTAAAAAATTTTTTGGTATTCAGCAGAAATTTAGTAACTATGTTGTCCATGAGATGAAAATGGTTGAAAATCGCAAAACTAGATTAATTACATCAATGGGTGATTAATAAATAATGTTGACTGCCTCAGCATTATTTATTTATCACTTAAAAGAATTAATAACTAGCAGGCCCACGCAAAGCATCTGCGCTAATTGTTAATGTATATTGACGGCAATGTCACTCACATTCCATACCCCTCATTTAAATAATTTGTAATGAATGTAAGCATCAGTATGCACGGTACATATGTCAAAGTTTAATAAAAATTAGTCAAAAAACCCAACATTTATTTACATTTTCAAATGTACTTTTACTGGTGTTAATTCTTATTTCAAGTAAAGTGCATAGTAAACAGTTCACACTCAGTCCTTTTACGCAATTAGCATTTAAACATCGACTTCAATTGATTCAATCTCATTCACTGCTTGTTCAAAGGCGATTCGATAGTTTTGACCTCTAAACCTATTTTCGAGTTGGCTCAGATTTTCTTATCTACACCAATTTCTATCTTCCACATTTCTCATTGACTTCTGCAATCAGACTGCTGAACAATTTCATTAGAGCGGCTAGAGCTATTCCGTGTAGTTCTAGCAGTATTATGCAGATCCTGGCTCAAATTAAGAATACTTAAATTCTGCGGCAAAATTGACGAATTAATTTCGTAGCAGTTTGTTTGATATTGTTCAAACCCGTTTGTTGCCATTTGCCAATATATAAATAATGCCGATTTTCGTGCCACGTACTTTTCGTGAAATAATTTTTTGATGCTGAGGTAATCAACTTGATTTAAAAGCATAATTAAAAACACAAATTTGGAAAATAAAACTGACACTTACTCTATTCCAGGCTGAGAAACTTGCAATACGAGAAGAGCGTCTTCCCTCTGACTTGACTGACGGGGAAAAGGGTCCCCGGTTTTAGTTAGGAGATCAACCCAACAAGTGACGCAAGGTTTCGTGACGACGTGATCCCTGCCTTTTTATCAGGACGCTAACAGATGGATAGGGCCACGCAAGTTCAAAGTTTACGAGAAGATCCACTAGTCGCGAAGCTTGTCATCAATTTTAGGGCAGATTTCTCCGAAATTCGCTCGTTACGAAACTCGCCTCGTAACTACGGAAGGATAATTCGATGACCAAGTGACACGCAAGTAAATAGGGTGCAGACGGCTCTATAGGGCAGCGATTTCATTTAATTCAAAAAGGTGTCTTTTATAGGGATGACATTGCGAAAGAAATATATTATTTTATTTTGAAAGATGAAAGTTCGTGTAATATTGGCATAGTGCATCCGTGACGGAATTTTAAAGAAAATATTGCTTGAAACAGATTATTTTTTGTTGTAAATATAAATTATTGCATCATTTCGTTGAAATATTCCACATACAATAATATAAACACTGCGGTAGTATGATTAAATTTTAAAGCAAATATTCATTTGACTAGTTTCAACATCAAGGATTTTATGTATTTTTATTACGAAATTATTACTTTACAATATGGGCAACATTTTCATCAACATCACTAAAAATAATAATAAAGATTTTAAATCAAAATTCGAAGAATGGTCGATGCTAATTTAAACACATAATAAAAACATATTTATACAATAGTTATCAGAAATTTGAATATTAAATTTTAAAGCAAATAAACACCTTAGTCTCAATATCACGCCCTTTTTTATGTATTTTTATTACGGAAAGATTGTTTTTCAAATATGGACAAAAGTTTCAATATCACTAAAAATAATAATAATAAAGATTTTAAATCGAAGTTCGATGAATGGTCGATGCTACTTTAAAAATGAAACGACTAATGATTAAAAAAATTCTGCATCACAGTTATTAATATTTTATCTGCATTTATATGAACTAGTTTAAATTTAAATGAATTTTGTGGGGTAAAAATGTTTAATCACAAATTTGTGTAAATTGTAAAAAAGTTATTGTATAAAAAGAACGTCAAGCGTCATCTGAAATATAACACATAAAAGTTAACAATGTAAGCCCAACAGCTGTAAAAATCTTTCCTGCATATTTTACATTTATTTTTCAGTTCTGCCATTCCGACTGAACGCTTGGATGAGTAAAGTTGCCTATTGTATTGGTTTCATTTCCAGTAAAAATCTTTATAAAAAACAATCGCCTTTGTTGTTGTAGGTCTCTGATAGAAGTTGTCTCTTTCGACTTCAAAACTACATGTTTTTCACTGTCAAATGTCATACTCACTGTTTATGTACCTATAACTTGTCTCTTTCCGTTTCGGTGCATCATTCACTATTTCAACTTCCATTGTTAAAAAGCTTTTGAACCAAGATATCTTAACCTCTTGGGTACCTAAAGATTGAAATTTTCCTCCTCATATTCATCCAAACGTATCGCCCATATTCTGTTATCTATAAGCAGTTTTAAAAGTTTGATCTAACGAGAATGATTGTTTTTATGATGGGCAAATTTACTTGATTTACACTTTCATAAGTGAAATGTTAATAAGTTTAACATGAGCATAACATGGTTCTAAATGCAAAGATACTTAATTACTTTTTAAATAGTTTTCTTATCGAATTCTCTAGTAAAAAACTGAACCACATTATTCATGACGTTTTTTAAAATTTAATGTACTAAACACAATAAAGAATTATGAAGCGTAATGAAACTTTAATCCAATAAATCATGATCTGTTCATTAAATTTACTACGTCACAATTGAAAAGTTGTGTTTCCCTTATCATATCTATTTTATTTCATCTTTAGAAAAATAAGACCATTATTCATGGAATTGAATGGAAATGTATGTTTTGTGTGTACGTTTTTATAAAACTTTGTCATTCGTATCTTACAGTAAGTGATCATTGTTATGTTCTCACTGGGTTATACGTGCAGTATACCACAATTTAAATCCAAGATAATTATACATTAAAATGTGATGATATAGTACTTGTCTCTTTCCGCTTTGACGCACTATTCGACTACCATTGTGAAAAAGCCTTTGAACCAAAATATCCTAACCTCCTGGGTATCTATAGATTGAAGTTTTCCACGTCATGTTTATTTTGCATGCACATATAAATCTCAACAAAACTGCAGTTATACTATCTGAATACAAGACCAATTCAATAAGAACGGAAGAAATCATTCTACTGTAACGGAATGAGGCCAGATATGATGTTATAAAAGACGTAGAGCTGCTTCTATAAATTCCTCAAAGTATGTTAGAGATGTATCTATCCAGTTTTTCGAACAGTATTTCTTACGAAATCCGTGAAATATATGCATGTCTGGGCTTCGGGTCCCAATATTAAATTAGACGAAGGGCCCTAGTAGTAGGTTATATGATCCAGCCTGACATGAAATACAAAAATATTTTCCAAGTGCCTATAACGTCCACGAATATTAATTTCTCTTTTCCTTTACACTCTGTATACATGTAATACAATGAGCTATAACTTTTTTATTTTAAGAAACATACAGCTCGGTATAGTACCACTAGTCCTCGGGCCCCGCTATCTACCAGAGACCCCTCCCTGTGTGGGACCTGGATAGTTTTTTATGGTCTATTTCGTGTCGTGCCACCTAACTGTTATAGTGGTGGTAGCGTTTTTCAACCACCTAGTAGGGCCCGGATTCCAATCCTAGTTTGGAAGCGCATGGATTTTGATGAGTGTTTCTGTTAGAGGTAGAAGCGGCTTACCCACTGGGTGTACTTCACAAATAGCCATAAGTTAGGCCCTTGTAGTGCCGATGGCAGAAGGTGTCAGTGGTCGGGCATTTGGAAAAAATATTTCTGGTCCTAGTTCATACTATCCAGATGATCTGAATTGGAATTTTTGCACCATTAACCAATGAGCATAATTTTTTCATAATATAGGAACCAAATTTACTGCCCACGCAGATTGTTCTAGCAGTGCTTCTAGGTCTTATTTTCTAGCTGTAGTTGCTGGAGTATGAGAACACCATTGCTTGATTAGAATTTCGAAATACACTGCTGGCCACCCAAATTGCAACACCAAGAAAGACAAGAGATATCACAACAAAATTTATTTTGTAGATAACATGTTGACCAAGTATCAAATGATTAAATTTATAGACTTCTGTGAAGTGTGGTTCCTGCCAAAATCAGTAGCCAGAGTAGCCGCCATTGTTGGAGATCACCGCTGCCACACGCCTCGGCATTGATTCAAAGAGACTTTGGATGTGTTCTTGGGGTACAGCAGACCAAGCAGCTTCCACACGTTGCCAAAGTTGATCTGGTGTGGCAGCTGGGGATGTATTCTGGGTCAATCGTTGAGCAACCATGGACCACATGTTTTCTATCGGCGAAAGATCCGGAGAGCGAGCTGGCCAGGGAAGCAATGCAATCTGGCGATTGACGAAGAACCCTTGGACAATGCGTGCCACGTGTGGTCGCGCATTATCCTGTTGAAATATGGCTGTGGGCAAGCCCTGAAGGTAAGGAAGGACAACTGGCTCCACCTCGGAGATGTAGCGCTGGCTGTTTAAAGTACCGGCAATGCGTACTAGAGGAGTGCGAGAGTGATATCCAATACCGCCCCATACCATAATACCCGGTGCAGGACCAGTGTGGCGGTGCATAACGCAGCTGTTCAGCATCCTCTCTCCACGGTGTCTCCAGACTCGAATCCGACCATCGTGGTGTTGCAGACAGAAGCGTGACTCGTCAGTAAAGACAATTTCATTCCATTCTGCCGTCCACATCCTTCTTTCATCGCACCATTGGCGGCGGAAACGTCTGTGGTTCTGCGTCAAGGGTAGACGAAGCAATGGACGTCTTGCGGACAGACCACTCTGCTGTAAACGGCGTCGAATGGTACGCGCAGACACTGGATGATGCGGTACAGACTGAATGTGCTGTGCTATGGTTCGTGATGTGGCTGAGCGATCCGTCACTGCCATACGCACAATATGCCTGTCATCACGTGAAGTGGTGCACTGAGGTGGATGCGATCGAACACGTCGGTCCGTCGTACCCTCCTGCATCCAACGATCACATATCCGCATTACAGTTGTTTGGTTTCGTCCAACACGACTACCGATTTCCCTGAAAGATAATCCACAATCTCGGTAGGCCACTATCCTTCCTCTGTCGAACTCGGATACTTGATCAAAAGATGATCGCTGTTTTCTACGAGGCATAATTGATCGTTTTTTTGAAAAAACCACAAGAAAAACACAATTGCCGTACTTGAAATCGTCGAAATCTCCAAGCCTTAAATAGCGCTTTGAAGTGGCGCCACAGGCGCGCGTGATGTGCGTCTGCGCTGAAATTCTAATCATTTGCATATCTCACCTCCGCTAATGCATGTTGTAAATTTCATATTATTTGCATGCTTCCTTCAGGGTGTTGCATTTACGGTGGCCAGCAGTGTATAATCGAGTTTTACTATTTACGATTAGTTTCTGAAAAATACATGCCAATTGCTCTAAGAGGGAATCTAACGTTTCATTAAAACAATTCAATTACATCGTACAGGTATTTATTTACTTATTTTTCAGAAATATTGCCTAATGATTCCTTGACGGCAGAAGTTTTATGGTTAACCTCTCCTTTACCAGCATATAGTTGGTACCTAGTTCTATTGGAATTTACCCGTTTTAATAAGCTTTGTCATCCTAGTCGTACTGAGATGTACCAATTTCAACAGACGTTGTTGTCCTAATCCTATTGGGATTCAACCATTTAAATAGGCGTAGTTGTCTTAGTAGTATTGGGATTTACCCGTATGAAAACGTGTGCCCTTAGTGTTCGTCCCCAGAATTGACAAGCTGTCGGATAGCTTCGAGCATTACAAGACAATTCGTGGATCTGCTTGATAGGCGTCCATACTTGGGAAACAGGTTACAATGCATGATGCATTACATGCTACAATTCAACAGTGAGTATGCATTTTAATTCACTACCCACGGTTACTTTGGCATCAGCCTCATCCGTTCGCTTCGTTGGCTAAATCGGAAAATTATTTTTCGAAGTGGACTAATTGTTTCCGAAACACAGGAATTCTTTCGGGAGATCTGTATGGTGGATGGCCCGCATTTTCGTGTTGACTCGAAGAAACTAGAAATCTCTTAATTACAGTAAGTAAGGGAATTGTGGAAGTCCTTTGGGACGGATGAACCACATTTATGTCAACACAAAGAAATTATGAAACTCTCTTAATTACTATAGAGTATCCAGGAAGGTTTTTCAGAAGGATAGCCCACATTTACGTGTAAACTCGTAGAAACAAGAAAACTATCTCAATTACAGTAAGTAAGGGTGTCCTGGAAGGTCTTTGGGACGGATGGTCTACCTTTACTTGTCGACTCGAAGAAACTAGAAGCAAGTAGGGGTATCTTGGATGGTTTACGGAACGGATGTCCCACATATACCTGTCGACTCGAAGAAACTTGGAATCTCTCTTAATTGCAATAAGTACGTAGGGTATCCTGAAAGGTCTCTTCGGGACAGATGAACCACATTTATATGTTGACACGAAGAAACTAGGAAACTCTTTTGAATACAATAAGAAAGTAGGGATGTCCCGGAAGATCTGTGAGACGGATGACCCACATTTAACTGTCAATTAGAAGAGAAACTCGGGAACTCTCTTTATAAGTAAATAGGGTGTCTTTATATACCATGAGAAATTTCCTGGAAATCTTTGGGACGGATGACCAAATTTACTTGTCGACGCAAAGCTACTAGGAAACTATTGCTTACAGTAAGGGGTCTTTCCAGGAGATATTTGAGACGGATGACCCATATTTACCTGTCGACTCGAAGAAATTAGGAAACTTAGTTATAGCAAGCAAGTTGGTGTCTTTTTCTGTGAATACTAGAACGGTTGGCCCACGTTTTCATGTCATCTAGAAGAAACCAGGAAATGTAAACTTATTTACAGTGAGTCAATAATGAGTTTACCCTCTAAGACTGGGGGAGATGACTCGTATTTACATATCGTCTTGAAGAAACCAGGAAACGCTTACTGTAAGTTAGTATAGAGGGTCTTTTCCGGAAGTACTTGGGATGGATGAGCTTTAATTATTGGTCATCCTGAAGAAACCGAGAAGCTCGAAGTATCTACTCCGATATCGGCATATGCGTGGATAGACCTTACAACCAAGCGCTTATTTTATCGCTCGCCAGTGCTCTAACAATAGGCTGTTGCAGCGGTTTTCGTCAATCCATCAGCAACACAAGAAGTTGACCTTCACTTCCTAATTTAACTGTTTCTTCATGAGTGGATATACGTATGTACAACCAATATTCTAAATTTCCTAGAAGATTTACCTGTTTTCAGTGTGTTTTGGGATCTAGTGCCTTTGAAATTGAAGTTTATATCATCATTTCTTCCCTGATGGTACATATAGGTATCACACTAACACACTAAAATCCTAATGATACACATGTACCCTGGAGCAATTCCAAAAAGTCTCATTGAAATCAGCCGGTTGAATCACATGACTCTTCTATACAGGTTTGGTTTGTTGTTACGTCAAGAGAGATAATTAGACCTGCCTTAGGAACCTACTTTTAAAGTGTATTTCTAACCACTTCAAACAACCATACAAAGACCGGGATTCGAAACCAGAATCTGTTGGACAAAGGGACTAACCACTCAACTACCAGAACGACAGCGTAGTATCAGGTATATCAACACCAACAATGTGGCTCAAGGGTTAAAATTATTAACAAAATGGAATTTATACCAGCATCTGATAATCGAAGAGATTAATTTTCCTAAATGTTCATATTGTATACATATAATATATAGAGTGTTTCAAAAACTTCCATTTCAAACATTAAGGGGAGGTAGGAATACAAAATAGATCAGTATTGACATAAGTATATACGTTCACACGTACCATCTGTATTTGCTCTGTTCACAGGACGGCAGTTGGCCAGTTTGGATCATCGTCATTTTAGACAGTGACCGTGTGTCATTTCATGAATGCTGACATGCACCTAGCATATGAAGTGACTAATGGAAACGGACAAGACGCTGCGATATTGTATCATGAACAACACCTCGACAAAGGTGTGTGAATCACCAAACGTTTGCCCGTTTGATCCACACATTGAGTGAAACCGGAACATTCCATGGAATGTAAAAACTAGTCAAAGTGTAAAATTGGGGTTAATCAAAATATTGTTCACATACTTTCAGTCCTTCATTTCTGCATTTTAGTGTACCCTTTAGCACAGAGATTTTCGACATTTTTCATCTCATGCTAAAATTACGTAACTAATTAGTTTACGTAATTAATATGTAAACTAATTGCTAAACTTCTATGGCACCAAATAATATATTATGCTACAGATTATCCGGCATTGCTCGGATTGAATAGGTTAAACGTCGATTGAAAATGATCAGAATAATCGCTTTTCTCTATCATGGAAAATGCATATGCATTTAAGTGAGGAGGAAAATAATTTTTTAAACTCCATTTTGACATTTTTATGGCTTCTACAATTTACTTTGAACGAAATACGTATGCTTGCTTTATCCATCCATATAATTCATTTCACAAACATCGCATTATAGTGTAAGACAATACTACATAACGTGACTACTCCAGAAGTCTATTTTGAGTTTTGGAGTGATTATGATTGCCCCTAAGCTCAATTCCTGTAAAAATGACGAACTTGCATCTTAATATTGCACTTAATTTTCCTATCAATATTTTTTACTTGTAGCACTCGATACGTAGCATAGCATCAAGGATACGATGTTTCCGAATTTCACCATCATTATGAAAAGATGCCAGATAATATTGAAACAATATTCATGATTAATTATTTTCAAGCAAACACAATATTTTCTAAAAGTTCCATTCCGCATGTGAAATAACAGCTCGTTTTAAAATTAAATGTCTCTAGTACGGAAGAAACAAAGTTAATCGATTACAGTTTGTCTAAAAACGGAAGATTAATCTTACAGCGTTTTTAAAAAAAGAAAATCGATCCATGAATGTTTCAGTTAGCAAAGTTGCATAAGAATAGCTTGAACTCGTAACGTAAACAACCTCGACCTTTTATCACTTTGGATAAAAACTTTCAACTTTTCAAAAGTTCTAGTTGGAATATTACATAGCCGTGATATTATTCCAAGATAAGCAAACTTTTATTTAGTATTCACTTTACTCCGACTGACATGGTTTTTAATTGATTCTTTGTGGAGCTTTTTTCGTCAATTCAGATATTTGGTTTCTAAATGGAAACCACGCACCTATTTAGAATGATAGACGCTGTTTCTTGACTATTGACTACAACTTTCAATACAATCCAATAACATAATTTGAAACTTGAAAAACAAATGCAAGTTTTACTGATTTTAATTGTCATGTTAAGGAAACCTGCGTCAAAATTTAAAAAAATCTTTGCATCACAATCCGTTTTACTTGAACGTCACTGATCTTATTTTAAAATAGGACTTTCTTTTAACGTTAACTGCTTTATTTTAAAATGACTTTATTATTGCGGCATAGCCCTTTTCAAAGTAATACGTTACTGTCTTATTTTAAAAGGTTTTATTTTGTACACTTGATTTATTTTTTGAAACGAGATTGTACAAATCATTATATATTTCACAGTGACTTTTATGGAAAGTTGGTCGAAATACACACACACTGGCAGTAATGAACAATGTCCTAAGCGCCAGTTTGAACAAAATAAATTATATCTTTAAAATCGAACTCCTAAATAATTTGTTTACAGCACATAAAACAAGCGAACACATAAATACAGCAGTAGCAGCTTAACGGATATGAAATACGATAATCAAAAAAATGTAGATTCCTGAATGATGAAAGATGTGAGCAGACGTGTCATATTTTGTCTTCGAATCCGCTAAAAAAAGCAATTCGATACTGCTAAAGGTAAGGGCAATTTATTTACAAAACTAAAATAAAAACTTTTTAACATATTCAAAATACTTAAATGTTCAAATATGACCGCATCATTTCGCTGTTTCGACTCAGATACATAAAACTCAGAATTCCAAATGAAATAGCCCGTTGTGTTGCTCCATTGAGACGTAAATTCAATAAACCAGCTACCAAATAAAATTAGGAAATAAAACATTGATTCCGACAAGTACTATAGCCCGTTGTGTTGCTTCGGTGTGACGTTAATTAAAAATACCAAAAATACCAAATACAGGCAAGTTTTAAGTATCAAAATAACTCTTTTATCTGTGACTTTTATCAGTCTCTTTCCGCATTAATAGACTCGTTTCCGTACAAAATGTAAGTTATGCAAAATTAAAATATTTTTAATCTTTTCACATCATCATTCAAATATTTATATATTATTGATATTTTGGAAAGAAATAAAAAATAAGTTCAACATGAGATTAGAATTTAAATATAATTTTTTGAAAAAGAAAAACTGTTTTGCCAACAATACTGGCCAAACAATCTGAGTTGGCTACAGCATCGTAATAATACTAAACGTCATTCCTATGGATATTTCGAATTGTTTTACACCTCCGCACACCTACGACAAATAGAGCGGGGGTTAATATGTAGCCCACGTTACCAGCAGGGTTTTAACGAATAAGTGTACCAAATTTGGTGTGGGTTGGTTAAATAGTGTAGATTTGTAGAATACAAACAGATGCCAACTCTGCTTTATACAGATTTTATTCTGAACTAATAAAATATAGATATCAATTTAATTGATTTACAAGGATTTTTGTAATTCCCTACCCTTTTTGCTTCGAAGTAGATTTTTAAAAATATTTGTGAGACAAAATTTATTGTAATAAAACATAAAACTCAGGTACAATAACACATGAACACACTTGTCAAAGTTCGAAAGGAAACCGTTGAAATTGTGCAAAATAAATCTCCCACAGTTTAACAGTTTCACCATCTTTAAGGCACGCAAGTGCCATACTTGAGGCATGCTAGTTGAAAATCGCTGTTCTACTATGTCCGGATGGCTCTTGGGGACATTGGGACCACTGTAGCCTGGTTGGAAGAGTAACGAATTAGCAACCGGAGGGTTGCGAGTTCCAATCCAACCAAAGACCTTCGTGTATATGGGGCTGGTGCAATCTGTCGTGGTCTCAAATTTTCTCACTTTGACGTGGTGTGGAAGTCTGGAGAGTGGGAGGCCAGCTCAGGTGTGACCTCGTCATCTGACCATGGTTCAAAATTGCTTGGCATTGCCCTTGTCCCTTCGGGTTTGATCCCGGACAGTCACCAATAGCCCGTTGTGTCGCTCCAGTGCGAAGTTAATTAAGTACCTACCCTGCGGACATTGCGAATACGGTTTAATTTTGTGTTTTTTACCTTCCCCTTAAGTTCCTACGCTTTGTTTTGGTAAGTAGGACGAAGATCATCACTGAAGAACAATCTGACTGAGAAGTACACATTCCGGCGAAACCTGATCATCTCATGCAAAAGTCAGTTTGGTAAGGATACCAGATATTCCTAGAGGTAGGTATTTTAGGTATTTAATTAACGTCGCACCGGAGCAACACAACGGGCTATTGGCGACGGTCCGGGATCAATACCAAAGGGAAGGATCGAGGACAACACCACGTAATTTTGAACCACGTTCAGATGACGAGGTCATACATGAGCCGGCACTCCACTTTCCAAACTTCCACACCATGCCAACGTGAGGATATTTAAGGCCACGACAGATTTAAAGTGCACCAGCCTCCTTGCACGCGACGGTCTTAGGTTGGATTCGAACTCGCAACCGTTGCTAATCCGTTACTCATCTAACCGAGCTAACGCGACTTCCGGTTTGTTTTGAAATACGCTACAATAGTATATGATAATATAACATGTGAAATATTAACAACACTAGCTGAATTACCCGGCGTTGCTCGCATTGAATTGTTCATAATCCATCGTAATATTACTCAATATTATTCCTTTGGAGATTTTGGATTGTTTTTAGCCCCCCCTGCAGACCAGGACAAATCGAACGGGGTTAATATATAGCCTATGTGTCCCGAAGAATTCTACAGGATGAATGTTACCAAATTTAGTATGAATTAGTCTGGTCTTAATCGTATAAATGCGCAATGTTATTCCTATGAGGATTTCGAATCGTCTTTAGCTCCCTGTACCATATCGATGATAAAAAAGACCCAAGACTTTCTATAAAAATAACTTTATGTTGTCATGAAAATGTACATTCCAATAATAAAGCTACAGTTTAAGAATTTACAGACGGGATACATAAACGATATGATAGTGAGCGATTTTTAGAGCGAACGCACCCATCTGCTATTGCAGCGTACTCTAAGATTCTAAAATAAAACCTCCAAGGTCTCCTAAGAGGCGACTCCTGTAGATGTTAACTCTGACGTCATCTGCATAGCCAGACCGGGAGAGAGCGCCCCCTAGCAAGTGCTCTGTCCAGGATGACGGGACGTTACATCCCTCTGCACACCCAAGACAAATAGAACGGGGGTTAATATGTAGCCTACGTTACCCGCAGGATTCTAAAGAATAAGTGTACCAAATTTGGTGTGAATTGGTCAAACGATGTAGATTTGTATAGAGAACAGCCAGAGGCCAACTGTGCTTTATATATATGGATTATAGTATATAACATGAGAAATATGTAACATAATATACTATAACATTTAAACTAGTAGTGTCTCGCGACACCAGTGAGTGCGTGCTGCTGCTGTTAGAATGGAGCAATAGGATCCGTGTGAAAAGTCATGTTTTCTCTCACGTACGCCTCAGTTGTACTCGCGTTTCCAACACGTGTGCCAATTCAGAAGGAAAAACAAAACTGTCAAATACACAAAACCGATGGGGAAAAAAGTGTGTTGGAAGAGTTCGGCGCCTATTAAGTGATAATTCAATCATCGGGCGATGCAGTAACTTCCGAGGATTGCTGTCATCGAGGGCAGAATCTACAATTAGCGATTAAGGTTGTTTCAAATAAACAACACACGCCGCGTTCACAAGGAAAGAGTTTTCTGAGTAACTAAAATTTTGCTTTCAAAGGCGCACTTCGGCTTTTTCTTTGGGAAGATTATTCAAGATACGACTAAATGTGTTGTAGAACTGACTTCAATAATCCGCACGTGAAAATTTTGATACAAATGTAACCAAAAAATTAGATCTTTAAAAATAAGCAATTGGTTTGACAATCGTAACCTTGATACATTTGGATGGAAATCTATTTAGAACGAATTTTTATATTACCATGCAAAATGTAGTTTACCCTTTTGAAAAAAATTGTCCCCCTTTATTCGGATATCGTTCATAGTAGAGCAGAACCTAAGGTTCCATTCAACGGGAATAATCCCTGGCTAAAATGGCCTCTTTCTGAGTACACCACTGTTCGTCGCTCTTTTTTACGAACCTATGAAGACAGCGGAAAAATTCATAAAATATAAGGTCGCCAAATGGAATCAACGAAAGTGTTCAAAAATATAAAACGGCTCTAAAACAGTTCTTTTTTAATACTGTTTAGAAAATAAAACAGTAATAATACTTAGAATTCTCGATAAGTTGTCAATTAGAAGAATGAATTTTGTGGGTTTTGACCAAATTTTCTGGATTTTGAGGCTGGACCTCTTATGACTGGTATGTTTCCTCTTATTACTCATAGACTTTAGGTTTCTTGCCAAAAAACAATTCCATAAGTTGGCTTTGGCAATGCCCGAAACAGATTACAACGTGCTTTATATAATGGAGTTTCAATTATATAAAACACGTTATAATCTACTCCTGCCTCTCTTTTCTAAACTATTTATTTTCGATCACAATTTTCATTCTTCTTTTGTTTGGTTGGTAAATAAAGAATGTTTTAACGCCTATTTGTTCAGGATATGGAATGAAAAGTAATATTAGTTCTATATCTGCGCGAAAGATCGTAAAATCATACGAGTTTGTATAAGAGCGCCGCATATACTTCGTTAAAAATTTTATTTGATGTTCATCAATAGAAGTGAGAACATCAGATTGATAGTTCTAACTGAAACAGGTGGTTGGTTGTTTTGGGATTTTATGGAGCAAGGGCCATATTTGAACATGCTGCGCCAGACCCACATACAATATCAATCGAACCTCAACCAACAACTCGAAGGTTGCTAGCGCAGTGGACATGCTCACTGAACCATGACGGCCCAACTGAAACAGATGATTTTTTATCTTAAAGGCTTTTCTTGAAATTCAACTCGATTCAAGTTTATTGAAATCTTTCGGTGGGTAAGTAGTTGAATCTATGTCGTATTTTAGCAGTACACGGGCTATTGGCGACGGTCTGGGATCAATCCGAGGGCAAAACCTCGTATTTTGAATCATGGTCAGATGACGAGATTAGCACCTGAGCTGGCACCCTGTTCTCCAAACTTCCACAACACGCAACGTGAGGACATTTGAGACCACGACATATTTAACGTGCACCAGACCCTGATTTACACCACTGTCTGGTCGATCGAGTTTCGAAATCGCAACCATCAGGTTGCTAATCCGCGACCCTGAAATCTGTTAAAAAATATTAATTAGAGATGTAAAGAGTTTCTTACTCTAATGTATGCGTTTAAAAATGATATCTTGTTATTGTAATTATTAAAAAGCGGTACACCAAATGTTCCGGGAAAAGAAGAAAATGTATAATAATTAGCAGAATTACCCGGTGTTACTCGGGTTGAATTAATTAAATGTTGATTGAAAAGTGATCAGACTAATCACTTCTCTTTCATAAAAGAACGCAAGCATCATTTAAATGTACGGAAAATAACTTTTTAACATCGCTTTAACTTTTTCATATTTATTAATCTGGTTGCGTGTTTCTCAAGAGTGCTCTTTAAATGAGTTTCTCAAGAAGACATCTAATCTCCATGCAAAGAAAAATGACTTAGTGCACACTTCACCAGCTTAAAGATCCCCACTTTCTGGTTAAAAGAACTAAATAACTTATATTTGAAAATTGTGACTTTCTCTGGTTTCACTTACAAGCCGACGATATATGAATTAATCATTTAAGAAATGGCAGGCGATGTTTTTATCAGTTATTCCACGTGTCATTGAATGAAATTTTCAAGAAAAAAATGTGTTTACTTCGAAATAAATTAATCACTAATGCCGTAACAATTTAATGCGCCATTCTCTCATATTGATGATGAAATTCTAAAACATCGCATACCGGATTCAAGAATGCCACAAGTAAAACTTATTCTTAGGAAAACTAAGTGCAAGAATATATTCCAAAAATTCGCCATTTTTACTGAAAATGAACGTACGAGGATATTCGTAATCACTCACAAACTCAAAATCGACTTCTGTAGAATTCTTTTTTATTAATTTGTTATAGCCAAATACAGTCATAATTAAAATACTCTTCTCTGAATAATTTATAAATTGAGTACCCAAAGTGTAATAAATAATGTTAAGCTGATTGTTTGAAAATTATAATTTTTACTCTTCGTTTTCTCAGAATTATCCTTTTTGACTTAGTGCGTACTTAAAAACCGACATAATGTTCACGATCATCCACACCTACAGACTTTAATGATAGGAATAATCGGCTTGATCGCGCATGTTTAACTGAAATTAAAAGCGCCAGTGCATGAAGAACACTTTCATCCATTCATGTCACGCATTTACAATAGAGGCATCTTCATGCTTCAGTGCAGATGGCGTGGACATATGTTTCTGAAACGAAATTAGCTAAAGCTCTATTTCGCTTTTATTGGTGGTTAACCTTGAAACTATTTTTTCACATTTTTGTTTGTAGAAAAGTTACTGTATAACTGGGCTCTTCATACGTCAACATTGACAATGACTATCCCGGTTTGAAGGATCTATCTAGAAGTTGCTGACAGTTCGTTACTTCATGTTTTATTCTGATTATAAAAAGCACAAGCATAGATATTTTCTCCCAGCTTAATAAAATCAGTTATTAAATTCTTTAATAAGTTTATATAAACATTACATCGAATAAAATTAGTTATAAACTTAATTAATGTTAACTATTAATAAAATAAGTTATTAACTTTCAAAACCATTTTATATTTGATAATATTCTATCATTTTATTGGTAAAATATGTCTGTTTTCAAGAGACTTCAGTATATTTATTCACATTCAAAAGAATCTACAATTCTAGTTACAAAAGTTCCTCCCTAAAGAATGATCTTGTGAAGAGAGATAGCAAAATTCCTTTTGACATTTCCAAAAATGAATATTTTTATTCATCTTCTGAAAAGATTTTCAATTTAATGACGCGAATTGGCGTTTTCTACAATGGTAGAGTAGATAAATGTCTTTCCTTCAACTATAAGGGGATTTAACAGTCATACGAGACTTAGTAACTGGTTGAATTCTGTATCACCCGTTGCTGAAAAATTCTACATCCTCATTACGATTTTTCAGGAGCTTTCAGGTTCATTACAAGTTTCCATCTTTGAACAGAAGAAATCCATCGGAACATATGAAGATACAGATATTATTGGTGAAATAACAAACATTTTATGTCATGAAAACTTACATTATTGGTGGGAACGTTTGAAAATGCGTTTGTTAAATGTGTTGTTGAATGCTTAATTTTGATGAATTTTAGATTTGAGACAAACGCTGACAATTAAAATTTTTTGTTAAACCTTTAGTAGGTAGGTATTTAATTAACGTCGAACTGGAGCAACACGACGGGCTATTGGCGACGATTCGACATCAAACCCGAAGATTAAACCTTTAGAAAAGAATGTAACAATTTTGCTATAGATTTTTTAAAACTCTAATTCTTTCTAGGAGGTTTATATATATATATATTTTTTAATGATTTCAATTCAATAAGTAATCTGCGTCAGTGAATTGTTTTATTTTATCAATAATTTAACTGTGTGTCTTTTTTCTTGCATTTTTTGGAAAGTATATTTTTGTTCTCTACAAATGGAGATTTTCCTTAGACGCAACGTTAAGTAAATAAACATAATTTTAAAATGTAATAGGAGTATTTCTTATATAGATACCTAAATTCGGTGCTAGTTTGTTTAGAAATTTGACATAAATTAAATGAAAACATTATGTGTAAAATTTGAAACTAAGTCTGACGAGAAGTACGTGAAATGATGTTTCAAAATGTGTGTGGCAACGCATTTTCCATTTCATGAGATATTGAATATGGGGAAATTTTGGAGTAGGAATAACTTGAATTTTGTACACATGTTACTTATTAAGAACACAGTATAAACGCAACCATATATAGTTGAACATAAAACATTGAAACAACTGAAGGAATATTGAAAGAATAGAACTTTCAAATAACTGAATAATTAATATTGCAAAACTAAAAATTATTTAAAAACTGAAACATTATGTATATTTTGCTTGGATATCTTAATAGGAACATGCTACAAATTATCAACGCTATAGGAATATTATTTAGGAAGATATCCATAAACGTCAGGGAAACTGATTTAACATTAGGAGCTCTAAACCTTCTGATTCATGAATGATATGAAACTTGGTATTTGAAGTTAAATTATGATATCGATTCAAAATTTTGTGTCAAAATAGGGGGTTGCTATTGGACATTATGAAGTTGGTTCTCAATTTAATATGAATATGGTTCTTATGCAAATTTTATGCATATTTGTAGAAGACGGAATTCCCTGTTGAATGCCATCTTTGAATTCGTTGTGCTGTTCAAATTGTTGGAATGAAGAGGGGTGGTTTCGTTTCTTCCGCGACTTTACATTAAAAATCAAATACTTGAAAGAGATTTCCTTTCTAAGCAATATCCTTTCTTTTATACTAGAGATTTTTGTGTTCATTAAGTAAATTATACGGACACAAAGTGTAATCACACATTAAATATACTCTCTTTTGGAGTAAAGACACGTTTATTGCTCAATTAAAAAAAAACTGTTATCGAATAAGGCATTAATTCTAGCTGTATAAAATTCACACTTGCCAACGCAGCTGGAGAAAAGCATACTAATTAAAACTTTCTCCGTATTTTCGAAAAGCCATACTAGTTGCAACTTCCGAACTAACAGTTGAGTTATAGATGAAATGTAATGAAAGAATAAAGGACTCATGCTGCCATATTGTTGTAAAACTACCACTAGAAGGCCTGTACATATCATCTGCGTTAAAGTTTCTTCATCGTTTTTTATCTTTTGATGGCAGCGTTGTTCTCACATTTGATATCTTAAAAAATTAAATCCATTTGTAATGAGAATAAGCATCAATTTTCACATTTCTTACCTCCAAATGAAATAAAACTAATCAAAATCTAAAACATCATTTCATGCAATTCTTATTGGCGTTAATTCTTATTTCCAACAATAACGGCATGGCAAAAACTGTACACCTCAATCGCGTTACCACAATTAACTTCTGAACGTCATTCATTGCAGCTAATTTACTTATAGTTAGGCAAGTTAATATTTTTGATGCATAAGCCTATTTTCAAGTTCGTTCGCATTTTCTTTTCTGAGCTGATTTGTGTCCCAGAGTTCTCTTTGCCTTCTGTCATCAAACTGAGTACTCAAAGTATGCAAAATTTCATGAACATACTTCAAAATCAACTGTTTGGAAGTGCCGGCACACACGTTTTGGCAAACAGACACGAAACGGGGAAACCACTGGTATTGATTTAAAATGGCCCAAAACGGATGATTAACTTGAAATGGGACGATAATATTCAATGTACAAACATTACATTTTTATCTGTTTAGATAATGCCTCTCTGAGAAAACTACAAAACAGTGACAGAAATTCTTCGTACTCATTCATTGATATTTTTTGCAATGTCATAAATCTTATACATAACATGAAGCTATATTCTCTTGATGGCTTTAATTTTTAATATTTAAAGTATCTAGAGATTCAAACAGCAATCCTTTTAGAAATATTGCAGAAACTTTCACCAGAAGGAATGACAATTTCTTGCATTTAGAGTGAGAATTACAACTATTTTTGAAAGCTGTGTTATTATCAACTGAATATCTTCCGCATATTTCCGTGAGTACGATTTTTACGTTTTCGTAGGTTTTTATTGAAATTTGCAATTGGTTTTAACACCTATTTGTAAATTGAGATTCTGTTTTGGATTCGTATTGAATTTTTGGCTGCTCAATTTTTGGCAAAATAACTTCGTAATTAATTACAACAGTACAAACAATGATAACCAAGACTACGTAAGGTCAACTTTTCTTGACTATACGTATTTTTCCCTTAAAAAGGATCCTTCCTCTACGAAAATATATTCTTGAAACACTAAATTAATCCTAATGAATGCAGAATAAAATTTTTAATTGAATTTGAAATTATAGAATATTCATTTTAAAAATTTTGCTTTAGTATTTTCGTTTTATTTGACTGAATATTATCTTGTCAAAATTTCTTCTACGAATAAAACTAAAAAAGAAGCTGGTTTATTTTCTTTTATATCGATACTATAGAATCGCTGGAGCAGTTTTCTGGATATTCCCCGTCGCCTATTATTTCAGCAGTACGGATGGTTAAGGTAAGTAGGTATTTTAATTAACGTCACACTGGAGCAACACAATGGGCTATTGGTGACGGCCCGGGATCAATCACAAAGAAAAAGATCCGAGGACAACACCACGTAATTTTGAACCGCGGTCAGATGACGAGGCAATACTTGAGCTGGCAGCCCACACTCCACACTTCCACACCACGCCAACGTGAGGATATTTGATGTCATGACGGATTTAACGTGCACCAGCCCTCTTTGTATATGGCCTATGGTTGGTTTTGAACTCTCAACACTCCGGTTTGCTAATCTGTTACTCTTCCAAATGGGCTACCGCGGCCATACGAATGGTTAGGAATGCCTCTCGTAGAGGACTGGTAGATTTGAGGGGTAGTTCGCTTGTGTGTTCTGTTAGCGCAGGGATCGGCAAACTGCTGCTCGCGAGCCACTTGCGGCTCTTTCGTTACGTACATGTGGCTCTGAAGTCAAATTGAAAATGAAAATAAAGCTTGCATAGTTTCATTTATAAACTGTTTAAAGGATTTTATTCACATAATGACGATTTCATTTATAGACTTATAAAAGGCCTACAGAAGGAGAACCCAATGATTTTCAATATTTTGAATAGTTTTCCATGATAGGACTCATGAGTTGAAAAAATATTTCCATTTGGTGTTCTCAGTGTTTTCGGGACTACATATTTATGTGAGCAATCTTTTTCTAATATGAATTTCATTAAATATAAATTGAGAAGTCAAATTTCTGACGCCAACTTGTAATCGTGCCTCAAATTAAAAACTACTAGTTACAAACTGGACATATAGAAACTTTCTAAGTAAATACAAACTCATTGCTCCCACTGATTGAAACCAATGAGAACAATTTTAAAGTGATTTTTTTCTTCATTTAATAAAGAAAAATTTAGCATTATAACTTGTTATAATATCAATTTAAATTTTCCTGATTTGTAAAAATATATTTATGACTAGAATAATTTTTAAATTGTTGTGAGGCACAGGTTGACTCTTCTGTCTTAAAAATTTGCCTAACCCTGTGTTAGCGAATATATAAAAGTTGAAGCCCTAAGAGCGCGCATTAAAGTTAAAAGTAATAAAAACAAACAAACCAAATTTAGCATTTTGGCGATTATAGAGCTGAATATTGCAACCTTAACAACAGAAAGCTCCCTCTATTTCGCGGAATATTTGTAAACCTAGCACTAACTACTTCAAGAAGATTGAAAGCTGACCTAACATTGCTTTTGAAGATTTTAAATGTGATACGTTTATTCATAAGAGTGTGTTAAATAAAATAGCAATTTGAAAATGAACTGTGATAATAAGAATATTAAAGGCTGTTTAAGTTTCAACTTACTCTTTACTGATTAAACTTTTATTTCTCAATTCACCGATTGCAAAAACTCTACGTTGCGACCACAAGCACGAGCAAATGAAAAAATGACAAAAATTTATCTGGCACGTCCCGGTGATTATTTTAATAGCGAAAACAGCGATTAATACAAAGCGGCAACACAAGTCAAGCGTTGCCCCCCTGCGAGAACATTTAAACGAAATTGCCAGCAAATATTGGACTCGCCTGGAATAGCAATGAAGACCAAGTGAACAAGTGCCAAATATTTCCAACCTTGCCCGATCTCCATGGGGAAATTAAAGACGGATTTTCGCTTTCGTAACTGGAACCGGCGCTGAAGAAACTACTTAGTGGAACCTTAAAGAAAACCGCTGAGTTGTCTTTTAAGTTTTCGGATATAAAATATACGATTGAGTGTATCCACAGAGGAGTCGAGGATAGGAATTGTTTTAGCGTGTTTACAAAGTTCGAGTAGTATTTGAGTGATGGTATAACTCTTACGTATTTGTAGAGAGGTCTATTTCAGGAAAAGCAAAGAAATTTATTGAGAGGATTCAGATTTCCACTTCTGTACTTCTGTCTCCAGTACTATATTAGGTGTTGGACGTCTGATGACATTAACCCTGTGAGCGTCACGAAGTTTCAGAGTAGTGCAATATTGTTTTTACCCTACAACACGACTAATGACTAAATAAAACATCTATTGGCTGAGAGAATCACAAGATTTTATTGGCCAAGGAGGTCAAAACGGTTTAAAATTCATGGAGACTGCATGTTGCAGAACGGATATGTGTGTGAACCTCTCAAATAAGTTAGAAATGCAATTTTTTTGTAGCGAATAAAGATCTGAATCTTACTAAATTTTTAGTTTCGCTTTTGAAGTGTTGACTTTACATTAAATCACTAGATAAATATTAAAACACGAGTATAAACAATAAGCTCAAATAGCCATGAGTGCAGAAATGGCATTTACAACGTTTTGTGATCGCCAGATATTTATAATGGCATGAATAGCACTGAACGAATATTCGAATTTTTTTTCCTGAATTAATTTTTTTATCTATCACTTTTTACAATGAATCCTGTTGGTTCTGCGACTCCAGTGCAATTATGAAAGCCGATCATTAATGACTGAGAAGTTATGTCCTGTTGCTGAGACCATCTTCCCTACTAAGTGGTTTGCAAACTCGTGCCTCTACTAGGAGGCAACAAGAAAAATGGATAACATCGCCTTCCCCGTCTTCTGGCATAGGATAAAAAAACATTTTATCTTGTTATAATTGAAGCATTGATGCAATACATAGCATTGATGCGATAGATAGAAATGTGAGTGTGTGAAAAATGGAGTTAGAAGACAAAACAAAGTCAGTCTTCATACTTTCGTGTTTCTGTGACTGATTAATTAAATAGAGTATTAACTAATATAAAAACTATTATTTATAATATTTATTACATACAAAAGTATGCATTTATAATATTTAATTTTAAGCGTTAAAAATATATGAAACCAGTACTTTAGAGTTGAAATCAAGGAGATGGAAATTCTTCCTCCTCATGGAATTTAGTTTAGAAGAATGATCCTGAAGATTGTGCATCTCTGTAGTTTAAGAAAAAGTATCTAATTCCATTTCTGTAGTTAACAATTTTCAACTAAAATCGATTTTACTGAAATCAGACTTTTGATTATTATTCTTTTAACTTTATATACTAAACCAAAGATTTTTTTAAATTTCATACCCCATCCTAGGCCCTATACAGGGGAGAACAAATGGAGCTAGGAAGTTTCTTAAAATGATAGATACTATTAGTTACGAAATGAATTGTACATATTTAAAATGTTCTATATCTTTTGGACATAGTATATTTGGTGTTTCTTTTATTGCTGTTTCCCTAAATTTCTTAAATGCACAGATAGTACAACGATTTTTTTCTAATGCGGCAAAAACTTCCTTCATTTAATGAAGACGTCTACTACTCTCAATGTCAGTATGATAAATAATAAGCAAACAGGGTAATGGGAGAACAATATGAAAGTTCTAATAGGTTTAAATATATTTGGGTATACTTCAAATGTTCTCGTATCTATATGAAGATGTTGACTGGTTCAATGAACAACGAAGCAAGTAAAAAAGTAACTTCAATAAAAATTCATCAAAAATAAAATAAACATAATAAGCTGATTAGTCTACCAGTATAGTCTTTTCTCAAAGTAAAAAGGCTTAACAATTTATTCTAAATATCTAAATCCCCTTCGATCGTAGCAGGCAAACGATATTTTTATTCGCAGAGCGCACACACAGTACGACTGAAAGAAAACGATAATTTAATTTAATCCGTTGCCAGAGCCACGCGACTTATTTTCATACGTAGAATATAGTTATAATCTATAGAATAATGGTATAAAATCAAAATTCTACAAAGAGATTTCGAAAAATGTTTGTATAAGAACCTCTTTCTGAGAGTAATGAAATTTTAACCGCAAGCACAACTGGTATTCCTAACAGGTGTACTTATCGATTAAACTAAAAGTACTTGACCGAATAATAACAGAAAATTCAATTTAATTAATTAGTTTACATCAGTTCATAAAAAGAAGACAAAACATTTGGAGACTGAATGAAACCAAATTCTTTTTTAGAACCTCCATAACTCAGTTGAATTAGATACATGTTGCCAAACTATAGACACTTACTACTACTTAATACCTGTATTTATAACAGAATGATAAAATCAAGTAAATTATCTATAAGTTGATTGTGTTGCTTGTAAAGAGCAGAGGACATAGTAAAGTGTTACTGCTGTTGTTCGATTTAGACCAGCTACTAGATCAAGTCCGTGAGTTTATGCACAATATTAAAGTCCAAGACAAGCGTAGTATTAAAATACAGATCATTCCTAGACTTCCACTTTAGATTGGGGGCCCCAGGTTCTTCCACCAAAAGTCTACTTTCGTCCCTGGATAGCCACCATTCAAGCAAGGAGGTGACCAAGAGAGGGGCTTCCGAAAATTGCAAAAAAGACTGAGACAAGCGTAGGATTAATATATAGATCCTCCCTGTTCTATTCAAGCAATGAGGTGATCAGGAGAATAGATTGCTCTAAATTGTATTTTTGATAGGTTGGGAAAACCTTATACCATGATTAAACTAAATTGATTTCGAATGTCAACTGGTCAGTTTAGAGATGACAGTCTACTGACATCTATCACCCTTAAATTTGAGCCACCTCCGGGATATTTTCTCTCGTACCAGCTATGAGTGAGGGAAATTTTCAAAAGATAGTGTTCTGGTTTCTTTTTTTACAAAAATTTCACAAGAAGTAATTGATTGCAATGACTCTGAGATACCCTACTATGCCAAGTTATCTGCCATTTCACTTCCTCTGCGGCTCACTTGAGAATGGATCCATTGTAAATGTGTCTCATGGACACTGGCAACTTTATGATAAGAATGGTACAATAGACATGTGGTTTTATGTCTAAAAATATTTTTATATCCAAAAACGATTCTTCATCGATTTGTTTATCTCTGACGTAGGTGAACAGCATGATGTGAAAATTAATTTGAAGATAGAATATTGTTTTTATTGAGATTGTCTAAATTAACTCGTGTACTTAATTCTTGTTTATACACAATCTCAAAAATTCCTTTCTTCTTTCTTGTTATCTGACTGTTATTCAAAATTACGAGGTGTTGCACTCGGGTCTTTCCATTCAGTATTGATCCCGGACTGTCGATAACAACCCGTTGTGTAGCTCTAGAGCGATGTTAATACAACTACATTCCCACCTACCTCTTTCCACTATTGGAATCCTCTTTGATATTCAAAATATCTCTTTGAAGCTTCTAGTCTTTTAGTAGTACCAAACATTCGTCTCTTTACAATAGCGACTGAGAGATTGACTTATTGAAATGTTCAAGTGCCATTTCTTATTCATTAATATATGTTATAATTTTCTATCGGATCTCTTATACCAATCGTTTTCAACCTTCAAGACTGTAACTTTCAAATCCCCCTTACAGCTAAATTTGTAATAAAAGTAAACAAACTGCTTGTTTCGCCAATTTGAAAGATTTAAACCTCACCACAAACTGTCCAACCCAAATTAATCTAAACAGCTGTTAAGCCCCCTGTAAGTGGTCTTACTTGACCCTTTGAGAGCTTACCATATATATCGTTTCCAATGAGAAGCTCTATTATAGTATTACCTGTCTCAAAGTCTGAGAACCAATTCTATGCCATTAAAGTTCTTTCAAATGTGGGCCTCTAAGTAAACAATAGAATTTCACTACAAATAATTTCTTGATTTGAAAAGGCGAATTCCAACTCCATGCTGAAAGGAGAGCAAGAAGAACATAACTTTAGGTTATGCTTTTTATAAATCCTTGTTTTTATTTTCGAGCAGTTATTCAAGCGCAAAACTATTGTTTTTCAACAAGTATCGTTTATCGTCACGATCCTTAGTCCCTCATTAGGATTCGTGCTTTCTTACACGTGACCTTCACCCATTGATCTTCAAACCGAGTGATCAGGAGAAATAACATTAAGCTCCCCGTACATACTTCCTCGATTTCATTAACCCTCATGGAGGTTGTCTCGGCGAGGTTTTTCGTCATTAGCAAAACTCACCGATCTTGTTGGATATCTCGTCAAGAAAGAACTATCACAATCATTAGAAGAAAACTGACCTGATCTTGATCTCGTCATCATAAAAAAATGTAACATCTTGATGACAAGATATCTCGTCGTTATTGGCCAGATCTTAATGGGCGAGGTATCTCGTCGAAACCACTTTAAGGGTTGATAGGTCGAGATAATAGTCATTGTAATTTATACTCTATCAAACGATGTTAGCATCCCCGGAGTTACGGTGGGTATATATATATATATATATATATATATATATATATATATCAAATACAGTACCTTACCTACTCGAAATAATCTCCCTCTGAATTAACACACTGTTGCCACTTGTCTGACAAGACCATGGTCCCGGAACGAAAAGAGTCTTGTGACTGGGATGCGAAGAAGTCATCAACTGCACGGTGAACCACCGTATCTTGGGTGAACAGTTTGCCAGACAGAAAGCGATCCAGGTGATGAAACAGATGAAAATCTGTAGACGACAAGTCAGGGGAATAGGGGGATGAGGCATCGCTTCATTGCCCAACTCACGTAGCGTCAGCATCGTCAGTTGTGCGACATGAGGACGGGCATTATCTTGCAAGAGGAGAATGCCATGCCTTTTTAACAAAACTGGTTGTTTCACTGTCAATTTCCGGTACATTTGTCGTAGTTCATCACAATATTGTTGAAGTGATGGTTTGGCCACTTGGCAGGAAACGGCGATGAATTATTCCAGCTGTAGACTACCATACAAGAAGCATAACCTTCCTGGAATGTAAAGGTGGCTTGGGAGGGCGTCCAGAGGCTGTGCCTTGCTCTACCATTGTGCAGATCGTTTCCGATTGTCATAAAGGACCCATTTTTAGTCGCAGGTAACGATTAGCTGCAGTAGAGGTTCTCTTTCATTCCTGGAAAGGAGCGATGCACAGACTTCTAAATGTCTCATCTTGTTGGCAATTGTCAATTCATGAGACACCCAAGAATCCATCTTTTTGACCTTGCCCAGTGAAGCCAGACGGCGAAAAATTGTAGTGTGGTGGACACCTAGCTCGGCCGCTATCTCACGACATGTTTTCCGCGGTTCAGCTCCAACCACACTTAGCAGAACATCGTCAGAAACTGCAACTTCTTGGTGGCCACGTGGTTCGTTTTTCAGGTCCGTATCTCCACTTCGAAACTTTGCAAACCATCGCCGAATGGTTCGTTCATTGGCTGTATTCTCCCCGAATGCTGTGTTTGTTTCGAGCATCAACTGCAGCAGTTATCGAAGTGACTATAGCAGAATGCCTCAGTTCAAATTCGTAAAGGAAGATGACTCTCAAATCTGGGTTTTCCATGTCGAATTTGGAAGCACCTTACGCCCAACCAAATTAAATCTGGAACTTGCACTTCACACGCGTGATAGCTATTTATAGCAGCTCTGGTGACGTAAGATGCCAGAAGCTTGTAGGTAATTACTTTTAGCTCTATGGGGGTCATTCCCAAAGCTATTTCTCATCGGACATTTCATTCGCACCGACCCAATAACTAGTAAGAGTTGCAATTCTGAATTATAAGTTTTATTCACTTACAAAATTGAATACGTAATATATTCTAGAAAGTGCTATTTCGAAGTGACTGTACTATTTTTCTAATGCAAGAAATTTTACACCATTTCAAAACGCAAATCCTTGCATGTTCAAATGACTCAGGTCTCTAAGAATAAACGAAAAATGAATTACTAAACATGAATATTTTCTCAATGTATAAACAATTTTTATTGTATAAAATAAATGAAGACTTCAACAGAAGGGATTCTTGTCAGAATGGAAGTCGACGATGTCCTTGAAGAATTCTATTGTAATATAAGGCTCATTTTTATCTAAGATGGGACTGTCAAAACTTAAAATCGTCGAATTTGGTCATCCGAACAACCCCATGAGTTGAAGAAATCCCATTACATTCATAAAAAATTATTGGTGGGACTTCTCAGCAGATTTAATCGTAAGATCATTCTTACTCCTGCAGGACCTGATCTATAACCGCAGAGACCGTGACAGATTCGTCATTCCGTATGTTAGCAAAGACAATGTCTGAACAAGATCATTTTTATGTAAAATGGAGCACTAACACTCCTCGATCGACACAACTATCGGCTATTTAACTCCATGCGACTTTTGGCTTTGGGTTTACTTGGCCCATCAAGGTCTATCTAGGTCGGGTCCCGAACGTGACTATCTTAATGAACAATGTACTACGGAATCTGATGAATGCACGCTTCAGGATGCTACGTTTGGTCGTAAAGAGGTAATGTGAACCGGATGGTCCTGGTCCACAGGAACGGTGGCCACATTGAAAATTAAATTAAATGGGGTTAAATTAAAAATTAATTAAACCCCATTTAATTAACTTTCCAAGAGGTTAAATTCCCCACGAGAAAGTTAATTTGCTGACTAAAAATTAATGCATCATTTCAGTTTCGTCTTTGTTATTCATTTATTTGTCTGGCCATTTATATATTGCACATTGCTATATTTTCCTGTCTGCGATTGTTGGAACTATAATTTTTTTTTCTCACGGAATCCTTCTTTACATACCTTCATTTGGCATGGTGTCTTAGTTTGGAGAGTTGTGTGACATCTCAGGTGTTGACCTCATCATCTGACCGTGGTTCAAATTCACGTGATGTTTCCATCGGATCTTTCCCTTGGGAATCGATCCCGGACTGTTGCAAATATTCCGTTGTGTTGCTCCAGTGCGATGTTAATTAATTACCACTATACCATTATCCATATCTTTATTAGTCCCCTACCAAATTTTGGGCAATTCCAGTTACTAGATCGAGCAACAGATGACTTTGAATAGTGTCATATGAATTACGGCCACATTGTACAAAAATCAAGAAACTAACAACTAAATTAAATATTTTTCGCGTACTTCTTGGCATGGCTTCACGTACTCCAGGAGGTACGCGTACCACAGGAGTAATGGCACTGATTTAGAAGGTTGAAAGTGTAGATCTGTTGATTTATAGACAAGGTTTGAGCACTACTCCGGCAGAGTACAAAACCAATAACCAACCTGGGTTTTATACCCTTACAAATTTTACGTTGAGTGTTAAACAGAGCAGAGAATTCAGTAGATTCACGTTTTAGCGCATACCGAATCAACGAAATATCCATTAAGAAAATCACGTTGAAATAGTGTTAAAATAATGAATTAAATTCTCAATTTAACGGTCACGTTGACGTGGTGCGAAAGTTTGGAGAGTGAAGTGCCAGCTCAAGTTTTGACCTCTTCATCTGACCGTGGTTTAAAATTGCGAGGTGTTGTCCTCGGAACTTTCCGTTCGGGATTCATCCCGGTCCGTCACCAATAGCCCTTTGTGTTGCTTCAGTGAGAAGCAAATGTAACTACCTACCCATTTTAACGAAGTAATTTTATAAAAAATTTCGTTATAACGAAAAATTTTTCTAGATGATATTCTCAAATTTTATAAAAATAAGACACTTTTCAAATATGTTGCAAGAGATTAAGTGTAGCTTCGACATTTGTGTCTACTAATTATAGATAATGGGATTTCATACATTTGATTGAAAAGTTTGCTTCACCAATTTTTTCACTAAGTTTAATTTAGTTTTGTTGCATCGAAAAATTATTTGGAGCAAGGGTATGAAATGCTTTAGGTGAATATTTTACTTTAAATTAATAACAATTCAATTGTAACGAAAATCTTCTTGCAACTAAATAAATTGGTATTCCGTATGATGTATGATGTATAATATTAATATTTTTCATTCAATTCCTCAATATTATGCCACCATTTGCTAATCTCGTGTTACTATAATACATCCAACACACAGTTTCGGAAACGCTGCGTTAAGTGATACTTTAAAATCTTTGCTTGTCAAAATAAATAGTTCGGGAAAGCTGCAAAATATTATGCAGTGGTTAAAGTGCATTTGCGAATGATACGTTATCGGTTACTTGAGTTTCAATAACTATTTACTGAGTATGAAATCGTAAACTGAAAATCAGAGAGGCTTCTCAGTGTAAATAACTAAAGTGAAGAAAAAATACTTCCCGTCAGAACTAATTTGTTTTATCACTTTTCGACGATGTTTAACTTTAATTTTTAATTGAAGCGTCATACTAAAATTGCATTCGAGGAACATACTAAATTACGCGACGTTACGAAACAGGATACAAAAGCACTAGTCCCTTCTGTTAAAATTTTCACAAGAACTGTTGAAAAAAGATAATTGAACCATGGCATAATAGATGTTTGATTGATGTTTTCTGTAGATTCGTATTTGGAATTTAAAAATACACTCATATCTATATGTTAAGAGATTTACTATCTGGGATGGTTCTGCCTCATGCAATTGTGGGAAACGTAGGCCAAGAGGATGAATATAACATAGACCAAATAAAGCGAAAACAGAAGTTTGGATAATATGACTCAAGAAAATATAAAAAGAAAGGGACACGGATTTCCCAGCGTGACACAACTTGTGTCATGAATGCCACTTTGGTGATCGTGGAAAGATTACTGTGGTACTGTTGATAAGGATGTTCGTCAGTTCCTGGGGAAAGAAATACCATTCCAAGCAGTTCAATGGTTCGTGGTCAAGGGCTGTGTTGCAACCCAGCCGCAAGGGGCGTCCCATACATGTTCAAAGGGATTTAGGCCCGTTGAGTCGGCTGGACATTCCAGACGAGTTTTATCCTCAGATTCCAGGAATTCTTGAACCAGCCTAACCCTGTGAAGATTATAGTCCAGTAAGTGGATCCCAGGCCAAACGCACTCATGAAAGGCCTCACATACTGATGCAGGGTGACAACCCTATAAACCTCAACTTTTTAAGTACTGTTGAACGCATTCAGAGGTGTATGCGACCCTGCAATGATAGCACTACCAACAAGGACTCCACCACCTTCATAACGATCATTTTTGACAGTTTGAATAGTTATAACGAGCCCCAAAGGCTAGTCAGATATCACGCGTAGGGAATTTCTCTATGGGCTTAAGCGGGACTCATCAGTAAACAGTTCACTTTTGTATTGTTGTAGGGTTGGAACAAAGTGCTGTACTACGGATCTGCATGCGCCGCATAGTTAACCCTCCAATTGGTTTCGATGAGATATCTTGTCATTAAGACATTGCCAATTTATTGATGATGACGGGATCAAGATCTGGTCAGTTTTGCTAATGACGAGATGCCTACTTGAGACAACCACCAGGAAACAGTTACCGAGCGTTAAAACAGCTCTTTGCCACCTGATTACTGGCCCAGGCGGTCTACTCGGGTGGCAATCAGTATCCAAAATACTGATTGCTGCTCGAGACAGCTTTGTGCTTTCCCCCAACAGGCGTGATAAGTTGTGTCGTCATTCTGACCTTATCTTGCGATCTCTGTGGATTCGTGGGTATGCTTGGAAGGGTCTGATGCTTTCGCAGCTACTTACTGAAAGGGCCTCGATGACTCTTCAACACTTAACCTTTTACACTCAAAGGGCCCTCGACTTGTCTTCGGTGCCGTTTGTACAGAGATACATAAGGTAACATAAGAGCTGTCTTTAGAGTCGTTCAATCCCGTCTGTTATTTATTTTCCTACATGTAAATAGAAAATGATACTCGAATCACTAGTAAAGAAACCTAGTAACCCAAGGAGAAACGATTAGCGTGGATGGAACCCCAAACGTGAAATATAAGTAGACTGAGCATTGCTATTGAAAGGAATTTCAAAAAGTGTGACCAACATGTCGACTAGTAGTCACGTGATTGCTCTGTAGAAAGATTAATTTGGTTAGCCGATTCGGCATCTTGTCACCTCGTTTGGCGATATAACACATCTTACGTCAGAGTAAATGCATAAATGCGAATTTGTATAGTGACGATAAAAACGATGAACTGGCCAAAGTGTATTATTATATCGCGCGGACCAATCAGATGATGAATCAATGAATGAGCGTCTTCATCCGTCCAGTGGACAAATCAAACTATGAATATTGATTTCCATCTGTCTGCCGAACTCGGTCCAGCCAAAGACCGTCGTACACACTGGAACTGGCGCGCGTTAAATCTGTCGTGGCCTCAAATGTCTTCACGTTGGCGTGCTGTGGAAGTTAGGAAATGAGTGCCAGCTCAGGTGGTATTGACCTCATCAAATGACCTTGGTACAAAATGACGAGGCGTTGTCCTTGTATCTTTCCCTTAGGGATTGATCCAGAACCGTCGCCAATAGCCCGTTGTGGTGCTCCAGTACGACGTTAATTAACTACCTATCTACCCATCTGACAAAAGTAGTTTAATGGTCACGTTACTACTAGGTTTGGTCACATGATCCTGGTCACATAAAAAAGTTACCATTGCTCATTCTATTTTATATTTCCTCTATGGTATAGACTAAGGGCTTGTACCTTATCTCCCTATCATCGGAGACGAGGATTTCAAAATCTCTTTGTCGCTTGAAAAAGAGGGAGGAGGAAACCCAAATTCTGGTCGTCTCGTCCGGATTTATGAGTTACACAACAATCTAACCCACCCGTAACGAAAGGAAGGTAGAATCTTGAGTGTTTGGACCTTTATCATCAGTAACCAGAGGATTAAGGAAATGCATACAGTGGATCACCTTACATACAGCCCTATCTCATTTAGCCGTCGAATCTCGTCTAAAAATCATTTGCCTGGGGTTTGTAATCGCTGAGGCTATCGACAGGTATCTAAATAATGTATTTGTTATACTGGTTAGGTGACATCGGGCTCTTTTGGACACAACTTAGTTGATCACCCTCAATAACTTAAATCAGTGCAATAATGGTTTAGATTTTGGTTTCAAATGTAGTAATCAAAGATCAAATTCTCTTTAACAATGTATTTTTTACTAATGAATAACATCCTTGCACTTGTGGGGGGGGAATTGCTGTGGACATTAACAACAGTAGAAATCTTTGAATAATTGGAAACGAAACGACCATATTTCCCATCTCAGATTGGAATAATTAAGATCGTCCTGTAATAGCACGCTCCTTCTTATCACAACTCGACCCTGGATAGAAATTCCCGGAAAGTTAGATAAATGAAATGTAATGAAAGGTAGACCTTGTGTGGACATTTTCCCTTACAAATTTTCTTTCTGCCTTCGTGCTCTGATCTAAACAATCTTGATCCCCTTTAGATCCATTATTTATAATACCTATCATCTGTACAAATAAAGCAGAGTTGGCATCTGTCTGTTCTCTATACAAATCTACACCGTTTGACCAATCCACACCAAATTTGGTACACTTATTCTTTGGAACCCTACGGGTAACGTAGTCTACATATTAACCCCCATTTTATTTGTTTTGAGTGTGCAGAGGGGTGTAACGTCCCGTCATCCTGGACAGAGCACTTGCTAGGGGGCGCTCTCCTGGTCTGTTTGTGCAGATGACGTCAGAGTTAACATTTACAGGAGTCGCTTCTCAAGATGACCTTGGAGATTTTTAGAATCTTAGAGTATGGTGCATAGAGATGGATACTATATCTTTATTATTGGAATGTAAATTTTTTTAGGATAATGTAACATTATTTTTGTAGAAAACTGTCTTTTTTTATCATCCATAGGGTAAAGGGGGCTAAAGACAATTCGAAATCCTCATAGGAAAAACACTGCGTTTTTATATGATCAATGCCAGACCAATGCACGCTAATTTGGTACATTCATCCTGTAGAATTCTGCTGGACACATAGGGTATATATTAACTCCGTTCGATTTGTCCTGGGTCTGCAGGGAGGCTAAAAGCAATTCGAAATCTCTATAGGAATAATATTGAGTGTATTAGATGAATTATAAACAATTCAACCAGAGCAACTCCGGGTAATTCAGCTTTATAAATTGAAATTTAGATTTGAATATAGAAACCATTTTGAAGCCAGAGAAGACACAAAACCTTTTTAGAAAGCATTTTTATAAGAAAAACAGGGGACTAATATTTTTGAAATTACGTCCCTTTAGACACTGGCACCTGGGGCCACTGCTCCCATTGTCCCCTTAGCTACGCCACTGATTAAGTTATAAGTTATATTAAGTTAATATATAGCCCTCTCTCTCTACTCTCTAGCTGGATTTACCCTGCGCTGCTAGGGTTTAGTTGGTTAAACTTCGATTGAAAGTGATCCAAAAAAATCCCTTTTCTGTCATAGAAAATGCAAATATAGAGAAAAATTAAGCGAGCGAGCGCAAAATAATTTTTAAAACTGAGATTTTTATAGCTTTTACAATTTACTTTAGATTTATTTCACATACTATAGGTAAGACAAACCTACAAAAACTGATACTGAGATTATTATATACAAAAGTCGATTTTGAGTTTCGGAGTGATTGTGAATGCCCTTTAAGTTCATTTTCTAAAAAAAATGACATGCATCGTATTATTGCAGTCAGTTTTTTCTTATCAATATTTTTTTTTATTTGTGGCAGCTTTTAATGCGAATTTCGGAATTCCACCATCATTATGAAAGGCTGACAAATCATATTGATACGATATCATGATCAACGTTTCAAGCAATTACACTTTATGCTTGAAATTTCATCCCACGTTTTATAGACGGGATACATAAACGATATGATACTGAGCGATTTTCAGCGCAACCGCACCCACTCTGTGATTGCACCACACTCTATGATTCTAAAAACCTCCAAGGTCATCTAGAGAGGCGACTCCTGTAGATGTTAACTCTGACGTTATCTGCACAGCCAGACCAGGAGAGAGCGCCCTCTAGCAAGTGCTCTGTCCAGGATGACGGGACGTTACATCCCTCTGCACACCCAAGACAAATAGAACGGGGGTTAATATGTAGCCTACGTTACCCGCAGGGTTCCAAAGAATAAGTGTACCAAATTTGGAGTGGTTTGGTCAAACGGTAGATTTGTGTAGAGAACGGACAGACAGATGGCAACTCTGCTTTATATGTAAAGATTTGATGAAGTATTAGCTTATTTTTTCATTAACCCTCTGACTGTCACGAGATTTCCTAGTGTAGTATTACTCTTACGCCACAGCACATATAATGACTAAATAACTGCAGCTATTGGTTAAAGGGATACTAGTAATGTTTCTATTTGTCTAGAATCCAAAACTGGTTTGAAGTCACGTAGGAAAAGTTGCAGATAGCGTGGTGGAGTAATGCGTGTAAGATTAAGTTCTAAGTTTCACAATGTTTTTTATTAAGCTTTAAGTTCGTTTATTAACTTAATTGTTGGTTCCGATTTTGAGTAGCTTTCATCGAGAGAAACTCTGTAGTAAAATTCTTATCGCCGCCATCATTATTCAAACCAGATATCAACATCAAATACTAGATCTTAGTTTGTATAGGTCATGTTGAACGCAAAAAAATATTCAGGAGAACTATTTGTTCTCCTTTTTAAAACAAAACTGTTGTTCTACAGTTATTTTACTTTTTCTATCAAATAAACAATTAAATTCCAGTTGCAAATATAACTAAAAACAATTTCGTATTTCAAACTATAGCCATTCTATCCGATTAAATTGCAGACGGTACTACTTTCGGTGTTAGTTCATCAATCTTTCTGGGAAAACTTCAGAAGAAAAGTGGTGTAAGTCAGGTCTTACGTTATGATTCTAAGCGATTTGTCTATAGTTAAGATCATAAAATAGGAGTTTATATTTGGTGAGAAATATTTATGACAGAATTTGGAACAGTATAGTGAAAATAAAGAAGGTTGTAATTTGGAATCACGTTTAAAACAAAAATTTACAGATTTGACACTAACATTTAAAAACTTAATTATCCTACTTAAATATAATTCTACAAGAACTTATTCGAAACTATTTCCTATGTTCTTTTGCTTGTTTTAATGCGATCTTATTAAATTCAATGGTTTAATATTTCTTAATAGGAAAAAATATTTCTCTTAACGAAATAAAATTTTATGACTAAACAAAATGGAATCCATAAAATGGATTTTTTTGCTTTCTTTGTATTTTTTTTACTGTAGTTGTATTTTTTACTGTAAACTCAATTTTTAATTTTTGTGACTTTTCATTTATTCCTCGGTCATCCGCAAATCAATTTTCAGTGAAAAATTAAACTTATTAAGTGAGCAACATTGTTTTTTCAGAACAAAAACGGTAGAAAAGAACCAATGTCCATTTTCCAAGGTTTTGATAACACCGAATTTAGTATGCATACATCTTCAATTTTTAATACGAGCACAAAATTATTTTTCTAATGTTTTGATTGTTTCGTTAAGTATTGACAGGAGTACATTTACTTTTTTCTATTATAATTTTCATTACCTTGAAATGATTTGTGGTCATAACTCCATCAGCAAAATTTAGACATTGGTGCTTTTCCTACCCGATTTAATCTCTCTCTTTTCTGTTTTTAAATGCACTTGTATCCATTACGATCCTAAGGCAGTTTATGGAAACAAAAACAATAAATTATCTCACCTAACGGATGTTTCTTCCGCCGGATGCGCTAAACCAAGCAAACCGGATTTATGAAGAGAAGCTTTGTAAGTTCGCATATAAAAAAGATAACACGGGGAATAAAAGCGAAATCTGTCTCTTCCTATCAAAACAAGCGCAGAAAGAGTCAGGGAAAAACGTGCGCTCACATTTTGTCCGGCACTGGAAAAAAGTTTCCTTTGCGCATGCGCAGACCAGCTGTCATTGATCACGGTCTAATCTCCAAGGCCGCTGTAATAAAATTTAAGGAAAACCTCATCTCCATAAGCACGACAGGGAAAGATAAATGCCGAGGAATAAAATAACTCTATCGTATTCGACATTTTCGTCTTCAAACGAGGTAAAGTTCACTTCAGAAGGCCCAGGAAGTGAAATACGACGCGAACTACTTAAAGCATTACTTTCTATTGTTCGAAATATTGACAAAGAAACTACGGAGGAGTGTTTGAGGAGAGACGAAGTATAAAACATTGCATTATTTTGCAATAAAAGCATTGAAAAATCATTTTCTGCTGCCATTCTAAACTTACAGTAGAGTTTTAAGTGAAACTGGACAACTCGTAACCAGAAAAACAACATACCTCTGTGACAACTAATTTAGAAACTGGAAAAAAATTCTTATAAAAGTGAAGGAGAATACTTTTCATTATATAGTTTCTATATAAGAGCACAAATACTTATATATAAATAATCTATAAGGCCGAGGTAGCACATCTGGAATAGCAACGGATTAGCAACTGGAGGATTGCGAGTTCGAAAATAGGTCCAGTCAATCGTGTACAAGGGGGCTAGTGCACATTAAATCTGTCGTGGCCTCAAATATCCTCAATTTGGCATGGAGTAGAAGTTTGGAGAGTAGAGTGCCAGCTCAGGTGTTGTTCTCACCATCTGACTGTGGTTCAAAATTACAATTACGCTGTCCTTGATCTTTCCCTTCGGGACTGATCCCGGACCGTCGCCAATAGCCCGTTGGATTGCTCCAGCGCGACGTTAATTAACTATCTAATCCAGGGGTAGTCAACCTTTTTATACCTACCGCCCACTTTTGTATTTTTGTTGGTAGTAAAATTTTCTTACCGCCCACCGGTTCCGCATTAACTTAATTTAGCGTAATATTTGAGTGGAGGTTTAGTAAAAATATGTAATTAAATTTATCTTTCTATTTATACTTTGCATATGTTTATAATACACAGAAAATTTAATTTGATGCTGCTTTTATGCATCTCCATCGATAATGCGGAAGCTGCTTAAATTGAAGAAAAAGAAAATTAAATATAAAAACTATAAAAGTAGTCTTAAATTACCTTTAATTAATTATTAATGAGATCCCTGAGGCTGATGCTGTGAAACTAAGTATTTGATATCTGGTTCAATTTTCGTAAGGACCAAACGAAGGTGTCTTCTTTCGGAAATATTCAGACGGTTTCTCTGGTGATAATATGATTAACAGCACTAAAGCCTGATTCTACAAGATATGATGTAGGGAAAGGTATCAATAAATAGAATATGATTTTCCACATATTTGGATATAACGCAGGCATTTTTTTATTTAGCCATAGGTTTTTATATCCACCACTATCGAAATTATATTTACTCTCTTCATCATATCTAAGTTCTGACAGTTCTTGGCAAATTGTACCAGCCTCCTCAATATTTGCAGTAAAATGATTTTCATCCAGTCATATACCTTCAAGTTCAAAATATCTTCAAATCGCTTTTCCATATCCAATTTAAGTTCGTTAAGGTGGCTACGGAATCTTTCAATCTCCTCTGGAGTTACATCATCTTTTATAGATGATAATTCGGGAAACTGATAAAATTCTCTCTTCAGTAGATTATAACGAAGATCAAGTTTGACGATAAATAATGACACAATATATTGGCATTTGATAAGAGTTTTATTAGCTCCTTGAAGCTGCAAATTGATTTCATTAAATCTCTTGAAAATATGTGCCAAAAAAAGACATAATTCTTTACTGTTTTTAATTGTTGAGAGACTGGTCTCATTACTACTTTCAAAAAAATGTATGACACTATCATATAATGCTACAAAACGAGACAAACATGTACCCTTTGACAGTCACCGATAATATACCTCAAAACCAAAAAAAAATTTCCTCTATTGCAACTAATTTATAAACTGATAAAGATGATATTTGTAAATGTGAAGAGAATACTTTTCGCTATAAAGTTTCTAGGAACACAAATACTTATTCAAATAATCTATATGCTTAGGACTATTAAGTGTAAGAGAAACCAAGAATAAAAAGTATATGTTGAAATAAAAGCATAGAAATATCATTTTATACTGCCATTCTGAATTTACAGTAGAGTTTAAACCCTCCTGAGTAGTTTTCTCGACGATATATCCCCTCATTAGCAAAACTCATCGATCTTGATGGACAAAATACCTCGTCATTAGAAGAAAACCGACAAGATCTTGATCTCGCCATCATAAAAAAATTAGCAATATCTTGATGGCCAGATACCTCGTCGCTGGCAAAATTGGTCAGATCTTGTTGGACGAGATATCTCGTCGAAACCACTTGGAGGGTCAAGAGAAACTGGAAAACACCTCAAAACTAGGAGAAACAATATATCTCAATGACAGCTAATTTAGAAACCGATAATTTTTTTTAAGTGAAGGCAAGAATAATTTTCGTCGCCTATTTTATAAGAAACAATCTATATGCTTAGAATTATCAATATTATTCTATGAACAGCATAGTAAGTAGCCTTCTACAGACGGGATTAGATTATAAATACAGCTACTCATCTTTTGTTGTAAAAATGTGAGTGGCAAATCTTGATACCTGCAATTGCAGAAATCTCTTGAATTTAACTGAATTTGGAAACGAAAGTTGAAGGAACTATTGTACAATTGTTTCCTGTAGCTTCGGTTGCAACAGGTGAAACAAATAAAGTTATTAAGGTTCAATAAGCGGCTTTATATTTTCGAAATTGCATGCATATATTTTATGTAATTTTCATAATTTTTCTAGTTTCCTCAGGCTTTTAAAATTTACTACTGATAATTGGCGTCTATTGTTCACCATTTAATATGTTTAATTGATATAAACCAAACCTTTCCCAAACGTTTTTGGCCCCCGATTCCATTTTCGTAAACGTACATTTTTATCGGCTCCTTTGTACGAAAAGTTGCATTATGTTTTCGTGAATTGAAAACTCGTTTGTAAAGGAACTCTATTCTTTAATTTAACATATAAGGGACACAGATCACACATGAACATCTAAAGTGAAGACCGAGCGGAAACTAAATTTATATGACCGCCGCCTGATTAGACACTTATTCTTACCTTTCTTCCAGTTCCAGTTAAAGAATTAAATGACATTAAATTCTGACCACGTTTAATACAATTTCGACAGTTTCGGAATCAAACTTCGCAACCCGTTGCATTTGGAAAGTGAAAAAGTCTAACAAGTTGCATCAATTTAATCTTGAAAATGAATGATAGTTTAGTTCTTAAAGCTTACATTTGAAAATTTTAAAATTTCATTTTGAAGCACACACAGTAAATGTTTCGGTTATTTTCGAGGTAGGTAGAAAATTAACGTCTCACTAGAGCAACATAATGGGCTACTTGTGATGATCAAGTATCTAACCTGAAGAGAAAGATCCTAGGACACCTTGTAATTTTGAACCACAGTAAGATGACGTTTATTTTTTAAGAGTTCTTCAGATAGGGGGGGGGGATGTGTTTGGAAGCTGCAACTGAATTTTTTTCTCGAACGTTACTTACGATTATGAACACAGTTGTCATGACTGTGTTCATAATCGTTGCTGAAAACCCTGCCTCACATCACAAGTAGACGTTGAAGATTCAACCAAAACTCAAACCATCTTCAGTTCCAGGTAAGAGCCTCAGACGTATTTGGTTAGGATTATTCACAGTGATATCAACGAATGATATTATTTTCATAGCCAATTTATAAAATTAGTGTTCTATAGCAACCGTTTTATTTTGTGTAGATTTTATATCACGGAACATCAGATATCATTTTTCGGGACATCGAAGCTATCAGAACTCTGACAAAGTTCCACGGCTTTCTTGGTTTTTCAACACAAACAGTTTGAAAAACTTTATCTAAATGAATGGTAATGTGTTTTGTCTCGCCAAAATAACGATATATTCATTTTGGGACACCAGATATCGCTCATTAATCGTAATTTTGATTCTTTTGATTTCTGACTAGTTAGACCAGATGGTTTACAAACTGTGTGTCGCGGCTCCCAACGGAACAGCGGAACTTCGTGTCAGAGTTCTGATAGTCTTAATAGCAACATAATAAAAGACCAGCGTAACAGGAAAATTATTTCGAAACATACGAATGAAAGAGACTGAGAAATTAATTTAACATTAGCTCAAAACGTTTCATGCTCGCAATCCAGAAACAATGAACCAAATGACTTGAAACTCTGTATCGGACATTAAATTTGACAACGATAAGAAATTTGACCTCAAAATCGTATATTAGTTTTGGAGTTGAAGTTTAAGTAGTTTGATTTGAAGAAGATCCTTATGCAAACTATGCATAGCAACTTATAAATGTTACTCCCTATTCAAAGGGGGTTCACGGTGCCCGGGTTGGAAGATTTCGGAACTCGATTCAACCAAAGACCGTCTTATACGTGGGGGCTAGTGTACGCTAAATCTGTCATGGTCACAAATGTCCTCACGTTGGCGTGGTGTGGTAGTTTGGAAAGTGGGGTTCCAGCTCAGGTTTTGACCTCGTCCTCTGACCATGGTTCAGAATTTCGGGATGTTGTCCTTGGATCTTTTCCTTCGGGATTGATCTCGGACCGTCGCAAATAGTCAGTTGTGTTGCTCCAGTGCGACATTAAATCAACAACTACCCTATATAATTACCCTAATCAATGGTGTCTTTGGATTGACTTTATTGCGAACTATGTACCAGAGAAAATGTTGGTTTTCTGTAGGCATGCTGAATTGGTTATTTTCATTCTTTTAGGCCCCATCTCCCTTGGGAGCTGCTACAGTTTGTAAACCTTTGTCTTAAACGATGTTTCGTATTTTGTCACACCAAAATGTCACCTCATTTTTGGATTCCCGACATCACTTGTTAATTGTATAGGAGTTGTTAAATTAATTGTTAATTGTTAATTGTAATTGTTAATTGTTAATTGTATATACCCATAGGAGTCGCTTGCTTTCTGCAAGGGAGCCCTTGGAATTTAGAGTCTGATAACGCCTATAATCCACAAGATAATATTGAACTTTTCATAATAAAATCAAGAAAAAGTCATAAATCCTTTGTTATTGCAGAAACTCATTGGATGACATCATTATCAGAATAATCCTTTATGTATCATCGTACAACTGTCAATTTTTATATTATATGAGCTCCTGAGAGACATATATTACTGTTTCGATAAAAACAATTTTGTATCTGAAATTGTTCACGAACGTTATTTCTATTTCTTTTTGGAAAGGTTTTCGTTTTTTTAAAACAACTCATTCACATTTTCTTTTGTTTTCGCCGAGTATTTCCAATTTGTTTATTTCATATTCTACATTAAAATGACAAATCTTAAGACATTAAAATACAACTAAATTAAAAATATTCATTCACTTGGAATTAATTAAATTATTCAATAAGTAATTCAATAAGTTTAAAGATTTTATTTTACTGAAATACTCCCACACGTAATTTAATATAATCAAAATCCGATTAATTCAAAACGCAATTTTTTATCTCACTTATCACCACTCAAAGTTCGAAAAAGACTGATTTAAGACCAGAATAACCACGAGTGGAAAATGTAGCTTGAATAAGTTTAAATAAGAAATAAACTTCCTCCATTCGGTGTTGACATTATTGAAGTATTGTTAACAATAGAACCGTCAGTCTAGCACGAGAACTGTTCCCGCCATAAAGTCTGTGCTTGTCACTTGCCGTTCACGGATCTTATCTCATTTTCTAAAGATAGTAGAAAAAATGTATTCAAGTTTGTCACATTGGTGCATTTTATGACAAATTGGACGAACATTTGCTTATGAATTTTTATTTGTTGCAAGACCTACCTCTTTCCACGCCATTATTCGCCAAAAACAAAATAAAATTAAGAAAATCCACCAGAGTCACTTCAACTCAAAATGAATGATCGCTGTTCCTATATCGATCGCCACCATGCAGACTTTGTGGTGGGAGTAATTCTAGTGGTAGACAGACACGCCTTAGGCTTCTCCCCATCTACACGTAGCAAGGATGGACTTAGTTATCAAAACAGGCTGACTGCATCGAAAAAGGAAGACTTTTAACACTCCTGGTGGTTGTCGATTAGCAAAACGATCATGTCTTGGACGAGATATCTCGTATTTTTATTTTTGATGAAAGAGTGATGAAGAAAAGATCTAAAATTTCTCATTATCATACAAAAAGTTCTGAATCGATTTCCGTGAAAATATATATTAAAGTTTCCATTCATATTTTTTCGACCATTAATTTCATAATTATGGTGTATCGAAATTTATTTAAAAAATGGAGCATTACATAGGCATTATTTTGATTCGCAATAAAAAATCAGGGTAATGGGAAATTATTTCAGAACATGCGAATAAAAGAGACTGGGAACTAAATTTAAGATTAGCTTTTTATGCTCACAATCGAGAAACGGTGGACCATTTGAAACTGTGTATCTAAGATTAAATTTGACAAACGTTTTTATTTAAATTTGATTACTGAATCAATAAAATTTTGCCTTGAAAATATACTCTAAACCTTTCATGTTTACAATCCAGAAAGGGTGGACCAAATTATTTGAAACTGTGTAACCGAGATAAAATTTAACAAAATTCAATTTAATTATGAATTAAATTTGATGACTGAATTAATAAAATTTAACAAAGAAATTATGCATTGATCTTGGAGTTGGATGAAGTTTTCGCAGTTTGATAAGACGATCTCCTATGTAAATTTTATGCATATGAATTTATAGATGTTACTCTCTATTCAATGGAATCTTTGAATTGACTTTACTGATTCTTTTCCTTTGCGTTCCATGGGTTCATTTTCTTTACTTATGCTAAATTTCCCTCATTCATTTTAGTTTAAGAAGGAAAGATCAGTTTTTGAACACACACATCAAGTGAATTAGAAATTTTTTCTTTTATTTCTACAAGAATTGTTTCGTTGACTTATTGCGTTATCATCGTAGAATTATTCATCGAAATAGTATACAGATATTTCAAACTACTTTTTTCGTGATTCCTTAGAATTTTGTATTGTAAAATTTTGTTTCTCTTTAAAACAAGAATCTTTTATTAAAATTTCGTATATTCAGACACAAATATCAACTTCAAAAGCATATTTATTTAATGCAGTTCAAGACAAACTAGTCAACTCACGCAGAACATCTGCTCTGAAGGTTCTATAATTGCATTGCCTACATTTTTTTATCTTTTGTATATAAGGTAGTTTTAGATTTAGTTAAAAGAGCAATAGAAATCAATCATTTATGACTGTATTGCTACCATTTTGTTTATTATTATATTAATAAACTATAAAAACAGTTTTTATTGCCTGTTAATCTCTAAATTTCAAAACAATCTTATGATAAAGACAACTTTTGCACCAGGACAAATAATAGGTAAAATAAACATTAAAGTAATAGAAATAAAAATAAACAATTAATTAAAAATAAACAGAGCAAATTTTAATCTATACCTACATAGACAGTTGATTACAACCCATATTCTAATACCCTAACCATTTATAACTGATTCAAGTATCTTTTTATTTTGAATTTCAAATTTCCTATTGATATAAAATTGATCAAAAACAGTATTTTGAACTCGATTAATACTTTGTTTCCATAACTCAATCCAATCCACATTCCTACAAAGCAACAGGACTGACAATAAATAATTTTATTTATTTATAACGTTTGTTGCCATGCGACAATATATAAATAACGTCGGTTTATATGCCACGTATGTAGGTGGAACATATATATTTCGATTGTCTTTGCAGTGAAGAGCAGACCAGTGTCGCAGTTAGGGGAATATTTCCCCTTCTTCGAATGTATACCGAGTTTCTCTCACATTGCTAAGAGCACTGGCAAAAGATGTCCAAGAAACCGGTACAATTCCCGTAAGTGTAAGTGCTACTTGTGCAGTAGTGCTTGCATCCTGCTGGGTTGTGAGGACAACTGTGTATGAAACCAACTGCAACTGTAACTAAAGAAAAAGTTGAAAATGAATTCTTGGAATGAAAAAATCATATAGAGTGGTCAGAATCGAGACAATAATCATACCACCCGATACCTTGTAGAAAACCAATCCGACGAGTTCGTTTCGACGTAACATTGCAGATATATTTGAGTCAAAAGTTTTATGACGTACTTTTGGTCGTTCCTATGAACTTTTACTATGAATAACTCCTGGTGTTCCTTGATTGTTCCTATAAACGACCAGAAGTGTCAGTACCTTCTAATGAAATAGACGGCAGGTAAATAGACGAATTAACGTCGCACTGAAGCAACACGAAGGGCAACTGTTGGAGGTCCGGGATCCATTCCGAAGGGAAAGATTCGAGGTCAACACCTCGCAATGGCCATCAGATGGCGTGGTATGAAATGGACGGAGCATGCGCGCGCACTATTTCTCCGGGTCGTTCGGTTTGAAGATCTCCAGTAGAAAGTCACGTGATATTGGAAAAAGCACGGATCCTGATGTAAAACTAATTGACATTGACGAGCGTGATAAAAACCACACTCAGATAGCCAAAGTCGATGTCCAAACCTATGTAACCTAAGCCTGAGCCTACCACGCCTACGACAATGACTCCGCTCACTTACTCCGTGAAGGTCAAAACTGATTAGAAGTCGTGCAGGAAAAGCGGCAGATTGCAAAACAAATATATGCGTGTGAACACATAATTCAGGCCCACTGTAGCCCTGTTCGAAGAGTGACGGATTACCAACCGCAGGGTTGCGAGTTCGAATCCGACCAAAGACGTATACAAAGAGGGCTGGTGCACGTTAAATTTGCCGTGGCCTCAGATGTCCTCACGTTGGAGTGGTGTGGAAGTTTGGAGAGAGAGAGGTGCCGGCTCAGGTGTTTACCTCGCCGTCTGACCGTGGTTCAGAATTACGAGGTGTTGTCCTCGATCTTTCCCTTCATCCAGGTCTCTCTCTGTGTTGCTCCAGTGCAACGTTAATTCAACTACCTACTTGACCTCCTTTACTTGATGTTATCTATCTTGTGTTTGCCGCAGCTGGGCCAAATAGGACTTGAGAACACCTAGTAATTTTAAACCACGGTCAGATGACGAGGTCAACACCTGAATAGAAAAGGGAAATAATGACTTTTAACACTAAGGTTGATTGTTTTTTGGAGGGTTTTACGGCTCAATGGCTATATTTCACAAAGCTGCGCCATACACAAGACACACAACATCCATAAACACAGGAAATTCTTCGCAAAGTTTCAGTTTTAACTTTGTAAATGCAGTAAAACTTTCAAAATTATCCTAAAAGGGAAAGATAAAAATTAACAGAATGCGAAAATTCGAAATCTGGGTCCTAGCTAAGAATTGACCTATTTCAAAATACATTCATTTACAATTCAGAATATGAAATTTAATATAATCTTGAGATTCATTTCAATCTGAATTTTAAAAATAAAATTATAATACGAGTAAAACTACTCATTTCTTTATTGAAATAACTGGTTTTTACATGACTTTTAATATTAAAGAACTGAACTCTTGTTCTACTGATATCCAAACAAATATGATTTGTCTTCATGGTAAAACGTAACAATTAAATGTAAAGTAGTATCAAAAGTAATATTTTTTTTGATAAACATTTGTACAATATCCCTCCAGTTAAAATAGCCAGTTGTGTTGCTCCAGTGCGACGTTAATTAAAATTCTTACCTCTCTACCTCTACCCCCCCCCCCCCAGTTAATTCTTAATTCCAGGTTTATCGCAGAAAAAAGTATTTTTCTGCAAATTCCTATATTAATAAATTAGTGGCGCCATCTATCGGGAAACAATGCATTCTTTTCTAGTATTACACACACTATCTCTTAAAAGACAAATTATTTGTTTCCTATGTTCCCGAACAAAAATGCTTCCATGGATTTTGTACAAGTTTTTACTAGTGCTGGATGTTTGACCTTAACTTTAAAACCATCCTGAAGAAATCTTTCATTTCTTGACCATTGGTAATTTTTAACGTTTTGTTTCATTTTCAACATACGAATACGTTCGATTTTATCTGCAGTAAAATCAGTATCAGTAAAATCTTTCTTGTGTATGTATACACCCTTTGACGTTGTCTCTCGTGTTTGGCACAGCTTGGAGAAACATGCACCATAAAAACAACCAATCAAATATACTGAAATATAAGATTTTATCACTAAAATATAAAACGACAGTGGATCGAATGAGGAACTAATTTGAAAAAGACACAGATTAGAAATATTTTCTACCAATCTATGAATCTCAGTCCACACACACACATATTGATGAAGGAACAACATTAATTTTGCTTTGAATTTTGTGGCATTATCTGAACGTCAATAATAGACAAAATATTATCAGGTCCATTAAGAAAACATGTAGGTGAAAGTCGAGATAAAGTTAGGAACTCTAAAATAAAAATATGCACTTAAACTCTTCCAGTTGAGAGACTAATAACATTATTAACTTTGAATAAAGTTTATCTCGGTATTGAAAGGGTCTTCATCAACATGTATCAAAAACCTATGAAAAATTCACTTTTCCTACCATACCACAGCCGAGTTAATTTATGGTCAGTATTTGAATACTTTACAGTTCAGAAATAAGAACTTAACTTGCCAAGACAAGTTACTGATGAACAATAGAATTCGGAAATGGCTTGTTAGGTTCTTAAAGTGTTCGACAAGATTTGCTTAATACAGGAAAATTATCTTCTTATATGGGACTTATTAATCTTTCAATGCGTCTTGCAATCCTGACTCAGAAAAATATGAATCAAATGTGACACTCATCTGAAATATTTATTTCGAAAAAGATTATCTGTGTGTGCATTCTTAATAAATGTGTTCTCAACAGACAGCGAACAATTAAATATTATTAAACTATTTTGTGCTGACGCAGTCGTAATTAGGAGTCAAACAATAAGGAATTGGACAAAAGCCACAAACGCTCAACAATTCAAGTCTTATAATTCGGAAACTGAAGACTCAAAATATACAAGTTGATAAAGATATCCTTGAAAAGTGATACTGAACTGAGTGTTTGGATGATAGTACTGATTTTGTAGATAACAGTCGATCTTACACTGACAGTAGAAACATAAGAAAATTCTAGAGAAAGTCAATAAGGGTGTACTTTTGGCATCATTGAAGTTCATAGATTAAAAATAGGATATAAGAATACACACACAATTCTCCTTGCGCGAATTCTAACGTAGCTATTTGAGAAATAACGCTAGGTTCCAATTTGTTGCTTTTGAAATGTTTATTTTTTATGGATGAGTATCTTCTCTCTCTCTCTCTCTCTCTCTCTCTCTCTCTCTCTCTCTCTCTCTCTCTCTCTCTCTCTCTCTCTCTCTCTCTCTCTCTCTCTCTCTCTCTCTAGGACAGTGGTTCTTAACCTGGGGTGTGTGCACCCCTGGGGTGCGAGAAAGCATTTCCAGGGGTGCAAGAAAGCATTTCCAGGGGTGCAAGAAAGCATTTCCAGGGGTGCGAGAAAAGTTTCGATAGACGATAGCGATTTAATAAAAGACGATCATTGAAATACGATGCACATATTCAAATGGAATTTGAAAAACTGAACTTAGAACAATTCTGGTATACACAGAACTTTATCCACAGCTGGCAAAAGCAGCATTGCAGACACTTTTACCATTTGCCACCACCTACCTGTGTGAAATGGGATTTTCATCACTTTTGCACTTAAAAACAAAAGCCAGAAATCGCTTAAATGCGTGATGACTAACGCTTGGTTCTTTCAAGAAAGAAGCCTCGTTTTAAAAGTATTATTAATAAACAACAACGTAGCCATTAAAAATTGAGATATTGTTTTGTGTGTATATGTAAATGAATGTGTTTATTTTTCAATAAATAAATTATTGAATAGAAGTAATTTCCTACATAAAATAATAGTAGAAACACATTTTTCAAGGGGGTGCGAGAACTTGTTTTTAGATTCAAGGGGGTCCGATCACTAAAAGGGTTAAGAACCACTGCTCTAGGAATATCTGGTATCCGTATCAAGCTGACCTTTGCTTGAGACGAGCAGGATTCACCGGAATGCGTACTTATCAGATTGTTCTTCAGTGATGATCTTCGTCTGAATTATGTTGTTGCAGAGCTCTGCCACAACCAACCTCGTTGATTTGCAGAATCCTTCTGACTCATCTAAATTGCACCGCAGCAAGATGATAATGTTCTAAGTTCCAGTTCATGCGGTGGAAAATCGGAAATGTCAATGGAGTTGAACAATTGGAGCGCTCCTACTGGCAGGTTCTAGACTGAATCGAAACTTCGATAGACTTTGTAGACTCCTGGTCGATGATCTCTGCGTTGATCTTACTTGTGTGTTTGTAGAAGCGGCATTTCAAGCATTCATTCTTGTTGACTTTTCTCGTACCTCCTTCAAATGTGCTCGGATGAGTAAACCGTGGTCATTTTGTAGTTTTTTAAAGATTTATTGATTAAGAGGTCAATTAAACAGAAATTAATTAATTAACTATAAATTAAGGTCTATTTACAGGTCGGTTATATATTCAGACAAGTTTTAAAAGGACTAGGTAATTTAAACTTAAGAATTAACAGGTAAATTATTGTCGAACCAAAGCGTCCTCAAAAGGCCTCTGGTCACACTCCTAAAAAAACAGTTGGTTCTTCGGCACCCCTCCGAGGGGTCGCACACAAATTGTCAGCTGTCTATGTCTTAAAGTGTTCCTTGGGACTGGACTGTACATCATGCACCCCACATCTTTCAGCTCTCAGCACGGATTATGAATCATCCACTTCTGCACTAGTTCTCACAGCTCGAAATTATCGGGAATTTCAGCTGAGATCAGGACGTCGTGAATTTCTGGATTATGGATATTGTCTTCGGGGCTCATGATCATCAGCAGGTGCATATGTGAGAGACCTCGATGGAATTTTATTGTGTTAACGTAAGAGACCTGGTGCCGATGCCTAAAGGTGCAAGAGATGTTGCCTGTTTTCTAAAATATAAAAATATTTGAGTTGTTTTTACAATAAAGCTGAAAACAAAGTTGTATAAGAAATGAGCATTTTTTTAACATTTGTATAAATAAAAATTGAGTTCTTGGTATACATATTTTGACTTTTCTTAAGGGGACTCCATCGTCTAATACGATACTAGGGCCCACATCTGCATTCCAGCAACCAGTTAGGTGTCGGGTCTCTGTACTATGACGGGTCTAGAATAGTCAGTAACAGAAACGGAAATATCCCAATGTACAAGGTTGTATCAAAAAGTAAGATGAATTTTCTCTAAAACTCAGAGTTTTGTGCAGCTAATTAATTTTTTTATATGTTGCAAGTACCAAGGTGATAGAAGTGTGACGGCTTGTAGAAACTTCTACGTCAACCCGTCTGGTGCTTAGAGCAAATCAAAGATGGCGCATCGACTTGAGCATTACTCCAAGGAGGAGGTGCGCGGTGTCATTCGTTTTTTATGGGCCAAGGGAAAAAAACATGTGATATTCATCGAGAATTGTTGGAAGTCTATGGAGAGAGTGTTATGTCGCAGAAACAAGTGTACGTGTGGTGTAATGACACGAATGCGGCTGTCGTCGATGCCATGATTCGTGAAGACAGAAGAGTGAGGTTGCATGATATTGCAAATGCATTGAATAGCTCATATGGTTCAGTGAGCAGTATCGAAGTGGGAAATTCTTGACCATCCTACGTATAGCCCTGATTTAGCCCCTTCGGATTACCATTTGTTTGGCCCCCTGAAGAAACACCTCCGATGGCAGCATTTCCATACACTGGAAGAGACACAACAGGCTACACTTACCTGGTTAGAGAACCTGGAGCAAGATTTCTTTGAAAAGGGCATGGATGATTTGGTGCCATGTTGGAATAAATGTTTAGAACATTATGATTCCTTTGTCGAATGATGGTGTGATACGATTTGTCAAACATAATAAATTTTCATATATTTATCTCTGCACGTTTTTCTGTCAATCAAAAATTCACCCACTTTTTGACACTGCTTTGTATAACTTGCTCAACTTAGAATTTTTTCTTTTTCTTTATACACATGTGCACCTTTATTATAATAAAAGCTGGTAAAGATTTATAATGTTTTGAACCTAAACAAAACTCGGACATTTAGTGAGGAGTGCTTGGAGACAATTTTGGTAGAGCTCATGATTTATGTTTAGCCATGAAAGTTTCTTTGTTTAAGTCATTAAGTCATGTTTCGTGGGTCTGATCCTGAGATCATCAATGAATTTTTCTTTAATTAAGCTAAATGCTCTATGGTTTGGTTTGTTCCTCTAAGCTCTTATGGTTTCTACATTAGGGCCTAAAATTTCTACGATATGAATCCTTTCAACCGCGATAAAGCTTCTGAATATAATTTTTTCTAAAAAATCTACATAACTCTTTTCGTAATTATTTATAAGGATCACCGAGCACCATGAGATTTGTTTGAGGAGAGTTTGTAAAACCGCTTTAAATGAGGAAGGTCGGTTAGTCAGATTTTTTATTTTAGATTTTAATTAAAGTTTTGCTTTTTCACACAGCATTTCCTGGAGTTTTGAATTTAAAGAAATGTAAGTTGACATTTTCTATTTCTTTTTTGTTTGAAGTGATTGGATGGTAGTTGAATTAACGTCGCACTGAAGCAACACATTTCGTTTGATGTGTTTCAAGATGAGTCGTCAATAATGTTATGCAAAATCCTTTAAAAATATGATTTTTTACGTTGGTGTACTTAAGACAATAACAGGCCCTATCTTCCAAACAAGGAACATTATCAGTAAAAATGTAATACTGCCAAAAAAAATTGACAAAAGAAAATTAAAAATCCCATAAAAAAATCGTCAGTGGCCGTTTCCGTAGAGCGAAACGTACACCATCATCAGAACAGCATTTCTGTCCTTGTTTTCTATAGGTTTTTAATTTTTAGTACTCATTTTTAAAATTTTACCTTTCAGCTATCAGTTTGACTAACGTTTTCATCTGTTTATAGTACATTATTCTGTGACAAATGAAACAATTGACTTTGAAGCTATATTAATCGAATTATAATTACATATTTCTAGAGTAAAAAAATGTTTTAATATCATATTGAGTTTTCAACAATTTTAAGTCGAATTTTCTTCAGATTCTTTATTGTATTCATTTAGTCAAAGCTGTAAAAATAACAAAAATAAACTGGCTAGTAAGCAGTTTGAACATGGCTGCATTTCTGTCAAATGTCTTTGTCAAAATTTAAAATACCAAATTGTTTTTAAACATTTTTTGTAAATTTTCTTGTGCGTCTTTCTCCTTCAATTCATGTGTAAGGTGTTAAATTGCTTGAAAATGCATGTTTTATGCTTGAATTTTTATCCGGTCCATTTTCCAGTCCGGTTCAACAAGCCAGTCCATCATTGATGACGTGCACCATTTTCTTATTGCTGTATAAATTAATAGTTTTTATTTTTAAAAACAGGATGTTCAAAATTTCTATAGCATTGTAAAAATTCAGTCTTCTGATCAGATATGATTTGTTTTTTTTTATACAATTGTAGAAATTGAAATTTGTAATTATCCAAATTCAGACGAGATAGTGCTAAATGAAATTCTTATTCACGCCATGAAGGGACCAAATGCCCGCTGGCTAATTCCCACCTACATGACTATGGACTTGGTCGCTGGAATATTCCATACTTTTTAAAGAGACTGTATGAGGCAACTATAAAAAAAATTACCATGGCTATTTACTCGAGATACTGGGTATGAGTCACGTCCTTTATCCACAGTACGCTGCGAAAGGTTTGGGAACTAGATACACGATTGTTAATGCACGGGGGAATAATTTTGGTGAAGCGATCGCCCCATTGGCGCTCATGTAGCTAGCCAAATTAACTGTACTCCAACCACACCACACACTGAAAAATTACTAAATATTTCTTAGTCGTTATTTATCCTTATGGAAAATATAAGAGCACTACGTGTGGCGCCATCTATCGTTATTATTTTATACTAAAATATTGCATATTAATTCCAACGCAATTTACGTCATATTTTTAAGCTGGAGTGAAAAGTCTATTTACCATATTTTGTTTTTTAAATCACTTTTAAATTTTTATGTAAAGATATGTTACATTACCAAATGGAACTAAGCTCAGTTCTTTAGATTTGAAATGTGCATGCACATCATACATGCTAAGTTTCATGTCGATCAAACATTGTTTTCGGTTCTTTTGGCAGAGTGTATTTATCTAAAATCTAGTTTCAATTGTTTACATGAGAAATTCCATTCTAATGTATTCCGCACCTGTCCGCGTAAACTCCCACCTGTAAAATTAAAATCGAAGTAGAAGAGTTTTGCAATGTTTCTTTTTACAAAAAGAACGGAGAACAAGTTTTTGTGAAAAGTGGGAACAGGTTGTTCTCTTTCCCCCATCCCTACGTATAACAAACTGAAAATACTATTTGAATACTCAAGTAATTATTGACAATTAAAATGGTACACACAGGAAGTCAACTAAAGACAGGTTATCGTACGAATTTAATCGTGGAGTGTGCAATGAATGGGTCACGTACGCCACTAAATTCACGGAAACGACACGGCGATCGTCTGTTGTAGTGGCAGTGGACGATAGCAACACGACTATCCTACAGTGACGTGTGTAGATCGAACCTTGTGCAAACTCTTATGCTTCTCTTCGTTCCACTAAAATTTGTGAATTTGATCGTACGATATCGTACGTTATTTAAGAGTACGATAACGATCGAAATCGATGTGTGTGCAACTAGCCTTACGCAACCAAGTTCAGTCACTAAATGAATGTAAGAACTCACAGTATGCAAAGTTTCATGAAAATATATTCAACCGTTTGGACGTAGGATGGGCACACACATACAGACGGACAGACAGATGGACAGACAGACACCAAACGCGCAAGTGACGGATTTTGCATCAGAAGGGTCCAAAACGGATAGAAAACTTGAAATGAGTCGAAAATATTCAATGCACAAACAAACACTCCACTCTTATTTATATAGATGACTAAGTGCATTTTTTCATATCCTATTGATAACTTTCTGTTGATTCATGATGACTACAACTTTTAAAAAGAAATTCAACTGGTATTATAAAGGAATATATCGTGCTAGTAAATGTTTTCAGCAATTAATTACTATTGCCACGTTTACTTAAAATGCAGCCAACTATTGCAAATTTCTGTAGGGAATAAAAAAATCTGAAACTTTACAGAGCTGTTTTCATATGACTAAGTGCATTTTCATATCAAATTTGAAATAATTTGTTGATTCAGGAGGATTATATTTTTTAAGAACAGCGTCTCGTATATGAAGAGGAGATATCTCTTTCTATGTGCACTCTAGGATCGTGACAAGATATGTTGTTAAGTTTCCTTTGAATTCATTCCTAAGCTAACTTGTCTTGGTAAGTGAAATTCTTATGACAAATTCGTAATATTTTATAATATTTACAAACTAATTCGACTAAGATATTGTGCGAAAATGAATCTTTTACGGGATTTGAAACACTATAATGAAGAATATTTTCTCAAGGAAAATTTCTCTGTTCTTAGAAATGTAAATAATGCTTTTAATCTCTCAACTCTGTAACTTTAAGTGCATATTTTATTATAAAGTTGCTGATTTTTATTTCGAACTGGGACCTACGCGTTTTCTTAATTGACATGATAATATTTGTATATCTATTATAATATCGACGTTCAGGGAATGCTACAAATTCAAAATGATATTCAGTTTTTTCAACATAGACAAGAAGTGTAATTTATAGGTTAAGGTATCCGACTACCTTTAAAACGCGATTTTCGGCGGAAATTGCGATTTTCCAAATTTGATATAATATGAAAGCCCGATTTCTTATCTTTCCAAATCTGTTTAAATTTTGTTCCTACCATGCATAGAACGTAAGATACAGGTCTTTTAATACTACATAGTCGACACTTTTTAAAACCGGAAGTGCCTTTCTGCAAACAGGAAGTGAACGTAAAAGTTTGTTTACATTCTTATTTTAACAAATTAAAGCGTTAAAATTTGCTCTGAAGTGTGGATTTTTTTTTATTAATTAAAAAACTACTTTTTACACAAAAATACATCTGGCAATCATGTTTAACTTCACAATCTGGCATCAAACTTGAGTTTCAGTTTGTACACAATTTGAACTCGTGATTTTCGATCGTGCGTTCAAAAAGTTCTACAACTTGATAATTCTTCTTGCATAAAGTGATTTTTCTTTACAAAATGGGAAAGAGTATTGCCAGGAAGAAGAAACACCACTTCAAAGGTAATCAACACTCTAAAACACTGAAGACTAACAGTCTTGAAGATCCAGTGTGCACAGCCAGTGCTTCAAAACTGCAAGCATCTAGCTCTTCCAAATTCGAAGTTTTGAATGAGGAACTGTGTGGTAATCGGATTTTCGACCTGGAAACTTTAATAAATATATTTTTGGTGCTTCCATGTCCCAAATGCTTTGCTTCTGGTTTGCATTTAGTTGAAGACTCCAGGTATGGATTGTGCTCACACTTCTCTTTGAAATGTCACAATTGTGATTTTGTAAAAGGCTTTGCCTCCTCCAAAAAGAACAAAAATGTACCTGAAGTGAACTCTAGAATAGTTTATGGGATGAGGCAGATTGGAAAGGGATTTTCTTCAGCGTATAAACTGTGCACCACGCTGAATTTGCCACCAATTTCTAAAGCTGCGTATAACATCCATGAAGAGAAACTCTTGAAAGTTGTGTCCGAGGTTGCTGAATCTTCAATGTTAAAAGCAGCTGATGAAGTTGGTTCAAAGGGAGAAGACAGTGAATGCGGCGTGTCTGTAGATGGAACGTGGCAGCGTAGAGGGTACACTTCTTTGAATGGTTGTGTTGCTGCCATTTCAATTGACACGGGAAAGGTTCTCGATTTAGAAGTCATGTCCTCATACTGCAGAATTTGCAAAAGATTACAGAAACTGAAGAGAAACCCGTCATTTGAATCACAGGAAGCTGACCATATATGCCAGTGCAATTTTAAAGGGTCATCAGCAAAGATGGAAACTGTTGGTGTCGACAGAATTTTCAAGAGGTCAGTGAGCACTCGGAAGCTGAAGTACACGAAATACTACGGTGATGGGGATTCTAAAGGCTATTTGTGCGTCCAAAACACATATGGCGAAAAAAGTGTTTCAAAACTGGAATGCATTGGGCACATTCAAAAACGGGTGGGTACACGTCTGCGAAAATTGAAAAGCAAAACCAAAGGTCTGTCTGGTAAAGGCAAGTTATCAGATGTCTTTATCGACAGACTACAAAATTATTATGGCATTGCGATTCGCTCTAACGTGGGCAACTTACAAATGATGCAGCAAAATGTAATTGCAGCTTTGTTTCATTGTGCTTCATCACCAAAGAAACCGATGCATGGCCAGTGCCCTATTGGTGTAGACAGTTGGTGCTATTACCAGCGAGCTGTAAGCGAAGGGAAAGAACCAGAAAAGCTCAAGCATTCTGGTTTGCCCAACAATATTTTAAATGTAGTCAAACCAGTGTATTTAGAGCTTTGCACCAGAGAACTTTTGAATAAGTGTCTGCATGGCAAAACTCAAAATGCCAATGAAAGTTTCAATGGTGTTATTTGGCAGAGAGTTCCGAAGGAGGTTTTCGTCAGCCTAAAAACTGTAAAATTAGGGGCTTATGATGCAGTAATACAATATAATGATGGATTTGAGGGTTGCACCAGTGTTTTAAGCAAGATGAACATTGAAAATCTTGGTTACTTCACATTAAAAGGTTACCAAAGTTTGGATCGCATTAGAATCAGTGATTCCAAGCGCCATACAACACCCGTTTCAAAGAAGCGCAGGAAGGTTTTGAGGGCAATTAGGAAAAAAAAAGTAGTTGATTTAACTTCTATAGAAGGTGATCTTTATAAATCAGGATCATTTTAGAGCTACATTTTCCATTTAAAGGTAAGATTCATTATTGAATTTTGTTTTTAGCTTTTTCTTGAAATTGACATTTTAGAATTTTGCTTTTACGCAAAACATGAAAACTCAAAAAGTTATGCTTCAAATGTTATGAAATTTGGTAGGAATACTTTCAAAGAGTTTATAAAGGGAATGTACCACTTCTGTAATTGTGCATTAATTAGTTTTTTTATTTTTAATTATAAAAGTTATGCGTTGCTATAATTTATGGAAGATTTTCTTCTTGGTTGTACTTGAACCTCTCCAGTTTTTAAAAGAACTGGTTTACAATGATGTGAGAGGTACATTCCCTAAAGGAGGTTTCAATCTTCAAAATAAAATTTACAAAATAAGAATATCTTAATTTAAATTTAAGTTATCATGTTTTGCGGTGGTGCTAGTTTTTGTCTATTTTTCACCCCTTTTTGGGGTTTAAATTTTAAAAAAATTATTAATTATTTTTTTTATATGTTATTCTCTAAGTTTTTAACCATATTCTATAATATAATGCACAAAAAAAGTCAAATTTCAAATTATTTCAAAAAATCCTTTCCGAAGGTAGTCGGACACCTTAAGATAAAATATTTTTTGTATCCTTTTACTTTGAAAATCGTAAGTCTTAGAAAATAATAATTTGCGTGTTGAACAACACATTCTTACTGAGAATCATCTTAATTTAATACTTTTAATTCCTTGGAATATCTATAACATTATTTTTATTAATAACTTCATTAAAAATAGTACTTTGATTCTAGAACACTTTTATTTTGAATCACTGGTCGTAAAAATCAATATTTGATGGAAAACAAATTTGAGTGAGCAAAACTGATTACTTTGAGCATTAAACAGTATCGAGCGTCTGAGACATTCGAAACTTTACATGAGTATGTGTACCATTGGCAATCACTCCATACCTTCTTATTAGTTATTAATGCGAAGAGAGGAAATTGTAATTTAAAGAATTTGCTTTCGAATGGAAGTAAATTTGGCATAAGAGTGAAATTTAATCATAACTTTATCATATTGATCTTTTTAAATCCATTTCAGCATCTCATGAAATTACTTAATGACAAACTATTGTTACGGCCAATGAGAATTTGAGCAAAAGAGGGCGCTGTGCGCGCCTCTGAAGTTTTGAAGTGTGTAGAGAATTGGCCGGCGCTGTTGTGCTGAGAGAGAGATCATGAAATGATGATGTAACAAGTTAACTGTAAATGTCTTAATGTCTATCCTTGTTTTGTGGTAATAAATGTTGTGGCTGTAAAATTCGAATGCTGATCTTTCCAAATGAATCCACATCAAATAATAATTTGAGAAGACGTCAATTTTGGAGCGTCACAACTATCATCGTTTTATTTATGTACAGGCTTCCTTTAGGAGGCACAATAAATTGTATAAGCAAAATAAATAAACCTATAGATCCAGTATCGTTTAGGGCTACCGTTAAGAGCGATAATTAATTGACTACATGTGGTAGAATCTTATTTTATTCACTCTTGTGTCCTAACATGTGCTATGGTTTTTAGCTCATTCGCGTTTAATATACTATTACGGAAACGTTAGCTACGATTAAATTCTACCCTGATTTCTGAATCTAAATATGTTTCTATTTCCCCTCATTTGAGAATTAAATATTTCCTGTATAAGAGAAGATAAATATTTCTGATTCATGATAACCAGTAAGTGCATTTTAAGGTATCACCGATTATTTTAAGGGAAGACAAATCTTGCAATATGAAAATATTCATTGACTCAGTCATATTAATAACAATTTATTCTTGGCTACCTTTAGTGGTTGTATGTTAGTAAATCACGGCAGTAATGAGTTTTACCACATGAATTAATTTTTTACATTCCTAACTGTAGAGAAATATACAAGAAAGAAGTTTCCAGCCTAGAATCAAAAAGAGGATACAAAATAATCCCCTAGATAGTTCTATCTTGTTTGAAAACTCAAAAACCTTTTGTCACAAAGAACAAAATGGAATTCTGGAAAGTAAAAGAACGAAACCTTGGCATATTAGAAGGTTGAAAACGTAGCTTCCATGAAATCAATTTTTGAGCCAATTATTATTTCTATGACCTAGTTGACATTTTAAATCCACCTCTAGACCTCATAAAACTGGTAGTCTTAATTCCAAATATCTAGGTTGAATTTATTGTAAGAATTAGTTTTTAGAAGATTCTACACAAACCTAATTGTAGGATAACAGATTTATTCTGATTCGAGTCTTGGAAATAATTTTATTCCATTAAATTAAAAAATTAATTATTGAATTTTTAATACGACAAAACATTGTAATTAATAGTAGAATTGAATTACCTCCTTAAGAAAAGGAATACATTTGGTGTACAAATGTTACATCAGTGACAAACTAGCACAGCACGTAACCATAGAGAAACTTTGAAACATTAAAAGTAAAATAATTTAATTTTTTTAGGATGGGGGCCTTAAAGAACCAAGGATATTTTCCTTGTAAATAAGTCAAGGAATGTCAACATTTATTCAAGGAAATGACGCATTTTTTGTCCTCGGAAGAAAGATATTTTGCTTGTTTGCTAAAAATTGTAATATAAATATTGGTAGGAAATTTTTATTTTAATCTTGTTATGATTCAATATGTCTTCGTTAGTAATCTTGATTAAAAATAATTTTATGCATTCAATTAAGTTAGGTTAGGTAGTTAAGTAACGTCGCACTGGAGCAATACAACGGGCTATTTACACATTAGGGAATAATTCCAAACTTCCATGTGAGGGGCTATTTCATGTCACTAGTCTGTTATTTTCCAACTTACTTTTTAGACCGAGGGCTCTAAGTTTCCTCTAACATCACTTGTGATCGCTTAATTCAACCATAATAATAGAGGCATTTTATTTCAAGTCAAATATACGTGTGGGGGGGTATGTTTTTGTAGCGATTCGTGTTTCCTGTACACATATTCTGAGTGACGTCAGTTGACTTGTGTTTCGAATACGATTTCAGCACGTCGCCAATAAAAATTGCAAAGAATAAATTACGAATTGATAAGTGATAATAGATTAGTTAACGTCAATTATATTAAACACCAAACGTTTCTAAAAAAAACGCTAAATCACATTGTAAGGTTACCCGGATTTCATTCGACAATTCATTCAGGACCAAAGAAATAAAATCTTTGCACAATGTCTGGTTTTGTTTGTTTCCAGCGAAAATCTCACTTAAAGTGGATGTATCCGGTCCAAGGAAATAACAAAAATTGACCACAATATCGATGCTTTTTTATTAATTTAAAATATTTTTCACCTCCTTAGCTTTCAAACGATACCCAAGATCTTGTAAATATTCGAAATAGTTTTCATGTTACAAGGGTTTTCTTTAGGTAATGTCACCATGTAGTCTCGGAAAAAGAAACGAACCACCCCTTTATTTCGAGCACCATTCATAGTAGAGCAAATTCAAAGACATCATTCAATAGGGAATAACGTCCTCTACAAATTCAAATGCAAACAAATTGCACACGGGGAAGTCTTCATATCAAATTTTGCATACACAACAAAATTTCAAATAGAAACACCCTTTTTTGATGTCATAATCAGATTTCGCATCGTTAAATTAGTCTAAATATGAAAATTTTATGGCTTTACTGTATTTATATCCGGAGATATTCAAAGTTAAAGCCGTTATCAATTTCAGGGATCATCTCACACATAAAATGGTTATTCGTGGATCGAGATTAATTGCAGTTATAACTTACCGAATTTCGAATTTGAACACCATTTCAAACGTATTTGTTATCGCGTACAAACTATCCCAGAATTATATTTATTATGCAAGTGCAAACAATCTTAGAATTATTATATTTATTATACGAGCTCAAACGATAATATTGTGAATTGAAACCATGATTAAAATGTGATAAAAAGGACTGGGAATTGAGAACAATTCGAAACGCAGAATGTTAATCGATGTACTGTATAAGTTTGTATCGGCTTTAGTGTTCTTAATAAATGTTAATTTTTTTTAATCAGCGTTCGTATCCATAAGATGCAACCAAAAAGACTGCCTGCAATTATTTGAGGTGTACGTATACACTGGAAGATTTTTTTTAATTTTGAATTTAAAAATGCAGTTTTTTCCAACGAGTCATTGGCTTATGCTTAAAATAATTTCAGTGAGAAAAAGTCAGATTAATCTAATGATTAATTATGTAATTTAGATATAATCACCTAATTAGTATATTTTTGAACAGTGATATCTCAAATTCTAATTAGTTCAGAAAGACAATTCCTGTTGGAAATTATTCCTTATATTATTCTCCATGTTTTGACCCTCCATCAAGTTGCTTAAAAGAATAGGTTTTTTAACACAATGTTTTTCACAAAGGAAGTCTAAAATATCAAGATTTATTCAGGAATTTCAACATTTAAAAATGAAATAAAAATTAATTTCTTAACTAAAAACACTGATTGAGATTCAAAACATGCACTGTATTATATAGATTATAATGATATAAAAATAATTTTAATATATAAATTCATTGTTGAGTTATCACTTCGAACAAACCACTGTATTGTAAAAACATAGTTCTTTAGAAATTGAGTTTAATGTTTTGGAAATATGACCCGTCAAAAACCAATTAAGATTGCGGTCAGTGACGAGGATATTTTGATTAACCTCCGGCATGGGTATAATTTTAACTGGAGGCCTTTAGGATAGTTATTGTTGTGTTCCTGCTACTTCTTCATGATATAATCCTTAAGAGATTTTTAAAAGTGAGATGCTGGATGTAACATCAAGTTCCTCACCACAGCAAGAGGCAAGCTTGGCAAAATGGTCTACCAACTCATTGCCGGCAAGCCCCTCAAGGGCCCGAACCAAGCTCAGGCCAAAATTATTAATAAAAGGCACTATTGCTAATTTTATTGTATTTAAATAGTGATTTATTATTTGAAGATTTAAGAGTTGCCAGGGCTCTGAACCCAGTTGTCTGGCAAAACGGTTCCTCTGCGGCCACGCAGTTATCGCCATCTATCGGTCTTGCCGAGCGGTTGTTACCCTTGGCCGACCTGGTACTGGTCGTCGGGTAACATCTCCAGTGGTTTGAAACCTCTGCCACAATCTGGAGATTATACACCGAGGAAAATTTTCAGAATTCGAGACGCTTGGGTTTGGGATCCACAGGATTCCAGCATTCCAATAATTCGTTCCTTCACAAACATCTCCAGTTGGCATCTTTGGGACACCTTTCGTCCTTGTTGATTGCTAGCAACGCTCCGTACCACAGCAATTGCGAAATTTCTGTCTGAACTGGCCATGCCGCTCGATGCCGTTTTATACTCATTCCGATGTGTGCCGGTGCTTTGCGTATGGCGACGTCGACTGAACTGTTTTGCATATACACAATGTTTTACCTTCTTCCCACGATTCTCCACAAGTGATTTTGAACCATTGTATCCATATTTACTCCGATTTTTTCGCATTTTACGAATTCTGCTTAACTTTTGGACATGAGTGTATAGTTTATGCATCATTTAAACTTTTACTGCATAAAATAATATTTGTGAATTGTTGAACTTTACTGAAGCATTTCATTCAATTATACACACGATAATCGTTTCAAGAAAACATTTTTATTGGAGCAACTTTATGTTTGTGAGGGACGAAGAAGAATGAATGATTCTTTATATTTTTCTTTCGTTATCTACTTATCCTTTCTTCTCAAATCACGTTCTACAAAGTCCTGTGGTTAACTGCTTATGCGTGTTTGAATAATTTATTTCAAAGTTTTAAATTTAAAAACCTGTCCGCTTTCTTTGCAGAAAAATTACACATCAAAACGTTTTTCTTTTCTTAATGCCTTCTAATTACAAGCTAATATTTTTTGGAAAATATTCCATTTCTACGGATTAAGTTCTCTCAAATATGATTCATCATTCATCACGAAAAAATTATTGATGCAATCAAATAGTAATCAAACTAAATTTATCGTGAGATCCAAGATTTAATAATGCTGATTTAAGTTGCTAAATTTTTAGAAAGCCACGTACGCCATTACTCTTAGAAAATGAATAGAACGGTTTTTTATTAAAAAATTTTTTCACACAGAATTTGTTCTTGAGAATAAACTTTACTTACTATTTAAATTAAAGAATTTTCCATTCATCAGTTTACAAATATATCAATACATAATGAAATAAGAAGGATACGATCATATGGTTGCACGTTCCTAACGTGCAACTTTAATTACTTTAATTAACCTTAGCAAGGTGTTACGCAATTTAAAATTAGATTATTGAATGAGTGTTTCGCCCAAAATGGAATGAATAAACACATGAATATATCGAATAGATTTAGTTTTCTCATGATTGATACATGATAATACATTGTTCAGAGCAAAAACAATAGATTTTTTACATGTGTAATGTTCCCGGGATTATTTACAAAGTATTTTCAACTTGATCCGTTCAGATTGTTACTAAATATGTTCTTCCAATTTTCAATTCGCTTTTTTTATTTTCTCTACCAACGACGTCATGTAGCCACAAGCACGACATTCTAATGAAATGGACAGAAAATGTGGGCAATGTTGCTGTCGTAAGTTCTCGAAAGGTTAAGTCACGTTGGTTTACGAATCGACTTGGAACGGTTTGCTATCGAAGCACAGACTAGTGTATTGAATCACTTTAACAAAGCAATAATTTGATCCACATTAGGACTCATACTTTTTCCCACAACCACATGACAAATCTACAAGCCGAGCTAAGGGAAGAAATAACATGAAGCTGCGTACACATACTCCTCCTATATCATTAAAAGATCAATAGCCACAAGTATCATAAATCAAGAGCAAACTCATCTTCGATATAAATACTTGAACAGCATAATCACGATAGTAAATGTTTCAACTTTAATTTTCTATCTCAACTACTTATTAAGAAAAAATACTAAAATTAATGCTAAGTTTTCTTCTATGCATGTCTTATATTCCAGAGTTCAATTATATATCTTGTAACGCAGTACTTGAACTTCAACAAAAACATCGAAACACGTAAAGTTTATCTGAAAGTACCACACTTAAAATCAATTCCTTTCATGTTCGTCTTTAGTCAACAGAGGAATTTGCTTTATTCGAAAAAAACGTTTTTGAATTACGAACAAAACAAAAAGGTTGTTACTTTTTATGTTATTATTTAAAAATATTTTTTATTTTTTCCTATCGTTATTAATTATACTTTTCTTATTCTATTGTCATCTATATTCAAGTACTTTTGTAATACATTTTCTGGTACATGTCTTAATTTTATTTTGTTTTTAGCCACTGTTAACGGCGAGAAGAAATAGTTACTAGTACAGATCTCAGCAACAAGTAAAAACCATTACAAATATATTTCCAGTTTGTCGTGAATTCGGCTTATGTTACAAATTTGAAAGTACTTTTTTAAGCATCCCCTGTGGAAAATGGGATAAGGTTCCTTTCTACGTCATCAGATATATACAGACAGCGGTAAAGTCAGTTTTAGTGGTAGACAGACAGTAAATAGGAACGAACGATGAAATATATTTTAAAATGTTTATTGTGTTGAATATTTGTTCTGTTGCTTGTTACCACGATCGTGAGCCTTGTTTCATTTCGTAGGTTTGTTTATTGGGGTTTTAAGGCGCAAGGGCCATTTCATTCCGAAGGTAAAAAAAATGAAATACAAATGTTTAGAGAAAATTAAATATGAAACAGAGAACGCACAAATAAAAACATAAGAGATGGAGGTAAAAAAATTTATTGAAAATAAGGATAATTGAAGTAGAATTCAGAAAAGAAATATTTTCATGGTGGATGATGAACAAAAGTTATTGTAAAAGAGAAGGGTGTGAAACAATTCCAGATGATTAATATATTTTGAACATTTTCATTTTTATCCAGTTCCTTTCAACTGTCCGAAACATTCCAAGTTCTTCTAAACATCTTAAACTGACCAGTCAACAGAAGACCCTTTTCTTTTCTGCAACTCACACGTTTTCTTTAAAATTTAGAGAGGGAGAGGAGTAAAGATTGGTGCTAATAGTTACGTAAATTATAACATCATGAGCTGCAGAACTGTCAAAACATCTAATGTGCTCCAGTTAGTTCTGATGGTGAAAAACCTCATCCTCTCTCTCTATTCCGGACAGACGGTTCCTCCTAAATACTTCTTGAACCATTCGATGTCTTCTTTCACACTAGTAAAATAAGCAATAGGTAAAGTTAGAAATCATATTCTATTTTATGAGCTATTAATACAATAAATGTATCAACAAAATAATTGTAACTTGAAAGATTTGTTTGGAAATTATTTTAAGAGTTCGTGTGTTAAAAAATTGCATTTAACTTACAAAGCATTCAAAACACAGAACAATTTACATAAAAATAATTTGATTTGTTTGCAGCAACAAAAAACATTAAATATTTTAGGAACTTTTACATTATTAATAAGGGCGTTCCTGAGGAATGACCTACTGTGCAAATCTCACCAAGCAGCCTCTCTTCTCAAAAACATTATATTTTCTAACAGAACGTCTAACATCAACCACGTATTCGGAAAATAATTTCGATGATGACGTGAAAAAAATCTGGTGAGTTTTCTTCTGACGAGAGATCCCGTCCATTTAGATCTGGTTAATTTTGCTAATGACGAGATACCTCGTGGAGACAAACACCATGAGGGTAAATGAGCATTGCGTTTGATGATTTTTTGGCGACCTGTAATTATTGATTTTTACGACGACAAATTATTGCCGAATTTAGACTTATATTTTATCTTAAATGTACAAAGTTTTCGTTCGTATTTTTGATAGTTTTTAAATCTAAAATCATTTCAGGAAATATTCTATCCCCGTAAAGTGGGCTCTCCCTTCAAAATATTCATACTCTTGATGAGTGCTTTTTGACTATACTAATTTAAGATAAGAACTAACTATGTAGATTCAAAAGTGTCTTTTACTACAATCGCAAAAAGAACATACAGAGGTCGAATGAGTATAAAATTAATAGTACTGGAAAATTCCCACCACTCAGGAACAGCCCTGACTGTCAGCATAATATTCATTGTTGTGAAACTATAAGATCATGTGTACAGTAATGGATATAAGTTTAAGAGTATCATATTGTACGAATTCTGTTTAGTATGAATGGAAACAAACAGTATGCTCTAAGAGTACAACAGACGCATACTTAAGACTGAAAGAGAAATAGATATCTTACCTGTGACGAAACATCCATCCTTTGGGGAGTTTGATCTTACGTGGTGGCGATTGTGGCTCCAGTTCGAGTGATGCACTGCAAATAACATTTCAAAATTAGCATCCACATGCAATATTTAACTACTTGAAAAAGTGTTTTCAGGTAGATATATCCGTACATGAAGATAATGGCTCTATAAACAGTAACAATTTTGTGTCTCCCATTAACGATTTTACCCAGAATGGTACACGTATGTAACCACCAATAGTCTAGATTACCCTTAAAAGTTTTTCTTATTCTTCAATATATTTTTTTCCGGGTGGTTCTGATAAAACAAAATATTTTGCAGTTTATGTTACCGTTTCTTACCTGAATGTGGTTGCAACTTTAATTAACCATAACAAGGTGTAACACAATTCACACAATTAAATTATTTAAATAGTGTTTCGCCTAAAATCGAATGAATAAACACAGAAGATATTGAATGTACTTGGTTTTCTCATGATTTATGCATGGAGTTAATGGATTTTTCAAAGCAAAAATACAAAACATTTTATCAACCAACAAAAATAAATTCTTTGACTTTGTGAAGTTGATTAAGCAATCGTTAAAAACATTTATCAGACAAATTTTGAGCATTGCGTTTAGGGAAATCAATGGGAAAATTGTTTCGACAAAATACCTGTCTGTTTCTTCAATACGAATAAAGCGTTAGATTTAACAAAATCAAATTCAAGTGGATTAAGTAGAATTTGTTTTGATTTTAGTCGCATTTTCCCACACTAAAAGATAGATACCACACCAATACCCTAATGATGCACATATGTTCTATACTCCCCGGCAATCCCACCAAATAGTTCTATTTTTATAGCAAACATCTCTATTTTAAAACCGAAGTTAATAAAGAATTTGTTACTTATGATCCTACCAAAAAATTATATTCAGGGACGAAAGTCATTACACTAGTAATTACCTGTAGTTGACACTATCCGTGACTTTTAGCACTTCTTTGTTCATAACCATTGGTTCCAAATAGTGCTGAATATGTGGCAACACTTTTAGATCGTAGTGGGACCTTTGGAACCTAGCCACCTCGTTCAGCACCCTGAAAAGCTTTGTCAGGCGAAGGCTGTTATCGATCTCTTGAAGAGGATGGGCAGTGTCGATCATCACGATGTCCTTCGTGTACAGGCCTGGAAGGAAACAAGAAAAGATGTCATGATACGGAGCATTCCACTTTTGGTAGGTGGATTGGTTTGAGTTTTATGGGCCATATTTGGCCAGTCTGCGTTATGCAACGTCAAGTAAACGGACATCAAACACAAGAAACACTGGAGAGAGAAATACACCCAGGAGGGAATTAACTCTGATAGGAATCGAACCTATTCTTACGTTTTTTTGCACATCACTGGGATTTAAATCATAAATGTAAAATATAAGTAGATTGACAGGCTATTAAGAGGAGTTTTAAAAAGTTTGATCAAAATCGACTAAAGTCACGTGATTGCTCTGTGTAAGTTAACAAGTTTGGTCTCTTTGCCATCCTATCGCCTCGTTTGAAGATACAAAATATTACGAGATGGGTCGATGTTTGATGCGTATTCTATAGCGTGGTGACAAAAATGGTGAAATAGCCAAAGTCTACTACTGTGTCGCGCGGACCAATCAGGTGATGAATTAATGGATGGGCGTCTGCCGTAGCTTGGACCAATCAGATGATGGATGTTCGTTTCCACTCGGTAGATGAAAGTTGTCTAAGGTTAACTACTAGTTTTGGTCACATGATCCTGGGCGTATAAAAAGGTTACATTACTTACTCTACTTTTATATTTCATCTATTATTTAAACAATCGGTTGCGTTTACAATAAGATATTATTTTTGTTTTTATAAATGCTAAATTCCAATAGCACCAATTTGGAGAAACTATTGGTAGGTAAGTATTTGAATTTACTTCTCACTGAAACAGCAAAACGGGCTATTGGGGACGATCTCGTATCCATCTCTAAGGAAAAATTTATTGGAGATGGGATGGAAGGCAAGAAAGCCACCAATTATTTCTTATGTATATGTGAATAAGTTTTGGAAAAAAATTATTCTGTATATACATCTCACTGCCCACGTTATCTGCATCTTTTGTACTAACTATGCAATCTTAACGAATATAGAATTAGGTGGAAGAAATGCATGGAATTCGATGTGTTTTTCGTAATTTGAAATTGTAATATAATTAAATATAACGATATTGAAAAACTAAATTCTTTAGAATTTTTGTCGAAATGAAATTAATAAAATCTGTTTGTTTGAATTTAAAATTCTTATCTTACATCCAGCACACATACTCATTCGGTAAGAATTTACGCCAAACTAGACTTACCAAAAAATGGAATGCAAGATCCTGTTGCTTTCTGTATATATTCACGAAGAGAGTTGAAGTTCCTTTCGGGATCGAAGAGGTCAGACATTTTTCCGAAGGACTTTTTCTTGTCTTTTGGTACTTTCTGGAATAGAATAAATGCATCAATTTTATATTTGCCCTGATTAAAAAAATGCACCAGGATATGTTACTAGGGTACCTAGGTATAACACCTAGAATTAGAAATTTGTGATATAAAATGCATTAAAATAACGGATTCGTTGACATTTGAAGAATGGATGTTTTATAAGGAAAGTGAAAGTTTTCAGATAAAAAGATGCAAATTCAAGGAAAGACAAAGAAAATACCATTTGTATTACTACTTACCGACCACGACTTTTTTAGCCTGAAAACAGCCGCATTTTTCAAGGCACAAATAATAGCAAATTCAGAATGCAAGTTGTTAAGCTTCTGAAGTTCTTCAGCTACCTTTATAAGGTGTGTCACAATGAACGACCGTCTTCGGTATGTCATGCCTTTCAGAACCTCTCTTATGGCCCAATAGCTGACCTGAAAAGATCAGTTAAAATAAATGTTTGAACATTTTGTTAATTCGATAAATCTTTTTCATAGTGGTCATAAATCTGATACATTATATATGATGAATCGTGATTAATGTATACTTACAAAATTAAAACGATTTGTCAATTCAGTGACGTGAGGTGCAGATTTCTCAGTGAAAGGAGCACTCATCAATTCCTGGAAAAGAAAAATAATTTTTTATCTTGACTTTATTTCTATTTTCATAGGAGAGTACTTATTAGATTCCACAGCACTCTCGAATTAAAAATTTAAATTATTTTATTAAATTTCGACTGTATTTGTATTAGCTTTAGTTTTAACATTAATACTTGAAGAAAATAAACTATACTACATCGCTTTGAATTCATTCTTCCAAATGAATATTCATAAAGAAATTTGTATTGTTAGGCTATACTAAAGTTTTCAATGACATAAAAATTAGTTACATCAGGTTTGATTGCCTTTAATACTTCCATGTCCAGGAGTGTCAACTGAGTCTGCAAAATAGAATTAAGAAAGGATTACTAAAAATAAAAATATTATGTTATGAAAAATAAATTTCTTGAGTCACTAACGAGAATAGTTACTTTATTTGGTACAGCTGTATCTAACTCCTCGTCTGGTGGCAACGCCCTTGATGCGTATTTTGAAGCACTTTAATATTAAGTTATGGAAGGTGAAGGTAACCCATCTTTATTAGGGTTATTATAATTTTTATAGCAACATCGGCAAGCGGATAGATTAAAAAGATATATTTGTAAAGATAAAATAAATATTTTTTCTGAGATTTCTTTAATTAGCGACCTAAAAAGTGCGCCAAGAGCGTTGCCACCAGACGAGGCGCTATATAAAGCCGAACCCTTTATTTATATGAAGTATACTTACTGCATAATCCTTAGGTGAAACGTTGGTAAAGTTGGAAGCGTCCGTGATGGTTAAGGACGAGGTGCAAAATCTGAAAAAATGAACATTTTTATATTTATTAGTTACATATTTCGAAATCATAAATACTTATCTTGTATTTATTTCATTGTGTTTAGATTTCATAAAATTCAGAAATATTGTTAATATTTCTGATTTGGTGTTTTGTGCTGCAATGAGATATATATCGAAATTAATTTCGTTTTATCATTATCCATTAAATGTACCGTCACAATTTATAAGGTGTATATATATGGATAATTGTAAAACGAAATTAATTTCAATACTTATTTCATTGCAGTACACAGACCAAATCAGAATTATTAACAAAACTTCTGAGTTTTATGAAATCTAAACACAATGAAATAAATACATGTACACTTCTGCTTTCTGGCTTCTGTTTGACTATTTTGATACCCCGGTATTTTGGCTTTTTGCTTGTCTGCATTTTGGACCTTTTGACGTTTTACTGGTCTGCATTTCTGTTACTTTACGTTTTAATATTTTGTAAGTTTGATAGTTTATTATTATGTATATATATAATTACTAAGTCCCAAAATAGAAAATATTCAATACTTTAACATTTTTTAAGTTTTAAAATGTACTCACATTCGCTTCATGGCAAAGCAATTTCTTGACTTTTCAACAATTAAATAGCTGATCAAATCCAAAAAGATAAGTTATAAAGCACTTTTGGAAAATTCTTGTTCAATTTCAGTGTCTTTGAACTAAGAAAATTAACGCTTTAGTAAAAGTCAAGTGAAAACGCAGCAAAACTTTCAATTCTTTCTCATATACTAAACAATACGTATAGATGAAATAGTGTGATTTAACAATTACTTGCAATTCATTTTATTGTTTGACTTGAAATATTGTTTAAAACATTTTGAACAATTTATTATGCTCCTATCAACAATGCTATACAAAAATTTAGATGCCTTTTATTTGTTTATTGTTGCAACTGTAAAATAACCAATAAAATTAAAATATAATGTATTTGGGCATTTATAAAAATTTACATGTACATTAATGTTTAAATTATGATATACATATAAAAATTATGCTTCATTTGAAGTGCCTTTACAGGGAGCTAGGTAAGGGGTGAAATGTAAATGGGTTACCAGGTATTTTAAGAGAGAAATATTCTCGAATTGCGTATTGTGTGTGCACACTATACATGTAATTCGAAAAATAAAAATGGAATTTGGATAGAATTTTCAAATAAATATCAGCAACTATCTTGACTGCGGAAAAGGTGCCAACTGAAAGCCGTTGGTAAAAGGCTAAGCGCATATAAGCATTAGGAATAGTGTTTACTGTCCAAAATATAGTTTTAATTTACGAAGAACTTGTCGCCGTAGTTTAAAATTACGAGGTATTGTCCTCGGATCTTTCCTTTCAGTATTGATCACGGATCGCCGCCAATAGTCCGTTGTGTGACGTTAGTTCAACTAACTACAAAGAACTTGCTCTTGAACTTACTCTCTAATTCTGTAGAATACATTAAAATATTTTTAAATAAAAATAGTGCTAATCTTTGTGAATCTTGTATATAAATTCTTTCAAGACATTCTTACAAACGGGCATTTTTAACAAGAGAAAAACTGAGGCATGAATCCCCTGAGCCCTCTCTCTTGTAGAACTCGCCAATACCCTGTTTAGTAACTTGTTCGTGTAATCCAGATTTGTATTCTACCATAAAATTTTTCATTACAATGTGGTCTATTTTCTATTTGTACCGGCATAAATTTTATTCCTTACGAGGAATAAACTTTATTTAAATCTGTGCAGGAAATCTTCAAAGTTAAAGATAATAAAGAATCGACCATTAAAAAATAAATAAGGTAAAGGGACCAATAAAGGTAAATCGTTTCTTTTAGTGGTTTTCTTTGTCTCTCCATCTGATTCCCAATACAGACCTCCGAAAAAGCACATTTTACCTGTCCCAACGCCAGTTTGATATACTGCAACACTCTTTCTAAATGGCCAGGTCCCCTAAGGCAGAATCGAAGCTAGAACTTTTGGGACCTGGGCAAATGAGTCTGATTCCACCTTCTGCGCAACACCAAATTTGTATACTGCAAATGAATATTAAGTATAATTATTTCAATAATTAGGATAAAATATATTAATAAGTATCAAAGGAATTTTGTTAATCAATTTGTTGCTCATAATTTTAATTTTAATTCATTATTCACTATGCATCAAAACCAGGAAAAAGCTGGGGTTTGTTAACGGCTCCTGTTGATGTGTTTCCAGGGCGAAAATCAGAAAAGGCACCCCTGTCCTGTTTTGTGCTCTCCAGACGTCTATAAGAGAATTCTTTAGCTTTGTCTCAGCTCGTTTTTGAATAATATTGCAATTGCAAGGGACTACAGAAATAAAAAAATTTACTTTTAAATGTTGTATTTCAATAATAAAGAGCACAAAGTATTAACTTCATTCTCATAGCACTGGAAAACATTTGTAACACGGACAAAATTCTGGTAAAATTTATGTAATACTTTTTTAAATGTTCTTACCAAGAAAACCCTTTTTAAATAAACTTCCAGTTAAACACTGACGCTAGGGTTCCTGTCGTCCTCTTTAGCTCCGCCACTGCCCTTTGAGAGTTTACTTTCTTCAAGAAAACATGGAGCTGTCTTTCTGAACAAAATAGAATTTTCGATATCATTGTACAAAATACACTCTAATTAGCTAATTATATCTAAATTAGCTAATTCCTTATTAGCTTAATCTAAAGTTTTAATACTGAAATTAGTTTAAGCACAAACCAATGACCTATTGTAAAAAATTGTATTTTTAAAGTCAAAATTTAAAAAAAATCTTCTAGTGTATACGTATATCTTAAGAATATAGAATCAATGTTGTGGTCGGAATGCGATTTATCGAGTTCGTATTTACTTTCATTAAAGTTTATTCTTTGGGAATAAATAAAAAGAATTCTGTTTAAAATAAATGTTTACACAACATTATTTTTTCAGATAAATTTACGGATGTCTCCACTTCTAGAAACATCGGTCTCTTGGAAAGTTCCCGATTTCTCGGAAGGTCTGATCATTACAGTGTTAGATTATAATCACGAGAAACTAATGTGAATCAGTTTTTAAAACTATTTGTTGACAACAAAAAATTAGAATAAACATTTATTTAATATTTATTTAACACAAAATGAACGTGAAAAAAATTAAGCGACTTTCCATCAATTCAAAACAATTTAGAGTTGTCACAGAACACGGAAAAGATTTAAATATATTAAATTGTATACTTATTTCTTACGTATACTTCATTATTTTACCACATTATTGTGCTTATTGAATTTGTTTATAGATTATATACGAGAGGCACTTTCTATTAAGCTAAATGCAGATGGCGGTAGTGTTTCTGTGGCGATGTGTATATCCTGTACATATACTGAGCGTAACGTCAGTTGGCTAGGTTTTCGAATACGATTCTAGCATTTCGTCAATAAGAATTCCAAAGAAAGAATTTCGGATTGATATATAGTAGTTGATTGGGAAACACCAAATAGATTAAATGCTAAACACTATTAAAATGGCGATTAACTGCATTTTAAGGTAACCCTGATATTTATCAGGCGTGAGCATTTGGACAACAGAAGTGAAATTTTCGCAGACCCTCCGGTTTGTTTGTTAGCATTTAAAATCCTTGTCATAATTTTATATATTTATACGAATTATTTATTACCGTGTAGATTCTATAAATCCAATTTATAGGAGCTACATATGATACTATACTAAAATCTACCTTAACTTTCACTGTCATATTTACCCTACGATATCGATTTTACATTTTTCCTACCAAGGTTTACTAGTTGATCATATTCATGGTAAAGTTGGCGAAAGCCATGAATTTTTTATGCGTTTTCAATCTCGGTAATTAAAGTTTTTTATTTGCTCTTTGTGTGTATAAATGCTTATTTACTTTATATTTAATTAACTGTTTATTTACCATTGAATCATTATAAGAAAAATATCTCTCCTCCTCTTCCCTTGGTATCGATCGCCAACATGTCAAAGTAGGAAATAAATTATTTTCCCTGCACCAAATGTTTGTGAATTGCTTTGATAAATGAGAAAAAATCATGGAATATAATTTACTAACTGTAGAAACAAGTTTTCAAATTACTCACTTTGGATCTTCATGTTTACATGATCCCAAACGTCTTTCCTTGTTGTGGATTCAACCATTTGTCTTGAAACCGTGAGAGAGAGCAACGAGTGAATCACAGGGTGTAAATCATTCTAATCAGGATACATTTTTATTTGATTTTTGAATTTTAAATTTGACTGTCTAATGACCCTCTTCGGAGTTCACACTCATAATCCCACCTTGGAACAGGCAGTCTTCCCCACACGATTTTAACCAGTTATGACCTTCTTCACAAATATAATCTTTCCTTCGATTCTTTCAGCCAATACATGTGGTTATCACGGGTTTGTGATGAACATTTCAGAATTGTTCTTTACTCTTGGAAAGAATGTTGTGCCCAAGATCTAATTCCTGGTGCACTAGAATGGGTCATATTGAACCGGGTTGATTTAAGCAACGAGGAAGTGATTCCAGACCCATCTCCTCCCAACTCACCATTAGGGGTAGAGTTTTTCTTGGGAGGAGGAGGAGACCTCCAGCCAACGCACGAAAGAGGAACAGCGGGAAACCCCGCACCAACGGACCAGCATTTATTTTACAATTAAAAGAAAATACAGCACAAGGGCCAACAGGGCCCAAATAAAGAACATATAAAGGACGACCGGCACACCACCGCTTTACAGGGACGATAGGGGAACACTTCTCAACACAATATGAAACATATCAACAAAACAAAATACATAAGATATAAACACACTAAATATACATAGAATGAAATATACATAAAACAAAAATAAATACATGAATACAATACATTAAAAGGATGAATGGAAATATTCATGATGTCCATAGATGATATAAATAAATACATGAAGATTAAAACAATACTCGTCCATAAAATCAAGAAATATGAAAGGTTAAAAGTTTATAATTTTCAATGTCTAAAAAAGTTAAAAAATTTAAATATTAAAATTGGGTCGGACCTAGTCTTAGACCCATTACTGGCCAGGGAGAACCAAGGGTCAGGACCATAGGATTAATTGCGGGGAGGGGAGGCCTCAGTCACCTCCCCGGCCGCCAACACGCATCGTCCAATTCTATAAGATGAGATATTATTTAGTACGATGACACACCACAATGGAAAGTTGTCATTCGTTGGTTTTTGATGTGGTGAGCGGGCAGTCGAAGATATAGTGATCTGCATCCCCCACCTCTCCGCAGGATCACAGATTTGAGTCTATTATGTGGAACCTGTGGAGGTAGGCAGCAAACGGGCCATGGCCTGTCAAGAACCAAGTAAGGTGTTTATTTGCTACAAGGCTTGATTTATTGTAATTGCTTGATTTATTGTAATGCTCCTGCCATTTATTTAATATGTATTTTTTAATGTTTCTCTTTAAGTAAGATATTGGGGCAGGAGCATCTAAACCCTCGCCGCCTATTGAGGCCAGCTTAGCACACGTGTCGGCCAATTCATTCCCGGCATCCCTCACGTGGGCCCGAACCCAGTCCAGGCCAAAGAGGTTAGTATTTTGAGCTATTTTACTTTTTTTTTCATTTACAAAATTGGATTTTATATTTGGAGATTCAAGGGCCTGGATAGAGCTCAGACCGTCAGTATATATATATATATATATATATATATATATATATATAATTCAAAATTACAAACCAAAACAAAGAGAAATCCAAAAATTTTAAAATCAAGAAATTTAAGAAAATTTTGAAAAAAATGCTGGAAGTGTTGGTGGATGAGGGCGTCATCAGGGAGGAGCCTCACCCAGTCAACACAATATGGTGTTTTCTGCATGTGAGCGGCAGTATACCAAAAGTAGCTCACACACCCCTCCAAACACCATTATTCTTGTTCTTGTTCTTGTTAATTTTCGCATTTTGTTTTTGTTTTTATTTGTTTTCTCCTTCTTGATTTGTGGTGATGGTCTATATAAAGTAACAACAATAATATTGGCCCTTTAGATGAACAGCGCTGAAAGCCACAGAGAACAAATAAAGGGAAATAATAAGTAAAACAACTACCCTAAGAATAGAATAGATTTCCCCGAGAAACAAGATGAAATAAAATATGTAAATGTTAAGTGAGCCTGCCTACTTTTTCAAGGGGAGCAAGGCCAGTTTGTCACTTAAAAATGCGATGCTTTAAGTTTTTTCTGTACTTATGTAAGGCCAGGCCGAAGATATCAACATAAGTTACCCCCCGAAAATTCAAAGTACTACCAGAGAGAAAAAAATCATAAAAATAATACCTGTTACCAAGGTTAGGAATCAAAAGAACTTAGCCAAAGTAATACCTTACCGAAAGTTGCCGCGCAAGCCAGGAGAGCAAAACGTTGCCAGATCCGTATTATGTAGAATAACGGATTTAAAAAAGAAAGAGGGTGGCTTGGAGATAATGTGAACAATTTAGTGCAAATGAAAGGGAGGGAAGAAAGGTAAATTTTAACAAGAAAATAAAATTGTGACAAGGAGTAAAGATGGTGGGCAGTGATGAAATTGAAAGAAAAAAACGAGGGCAAAAGTGAAAAAAATAATTATATAATTATGTTTTGGCTCCATCTGTCTGTGGAGAAAGAAAGTAAAGTCAAGAAGAAGAAAATCATTTTTAAAGAAAAAACTTTTTAAGAAAATTGTTGGGGAAGTTGTTATTTAAGAGGGTGGTTTTAAGAGTTTTGAGCTGATTATCAATAGTAGTTTGGTCCCTGCAAATATGACGAATTCTATAGATTTGATTATAAATTAAGTTTCTGTAGATGTTGATAGATATATTAGAATTCCAGGGAACAAGTCTGTTAATATTAAATTGAAAGTCATTTCTTTTGTCATAGATATCGGTTGAAGATTTAGAACTGACATCAATATGAATGTCAAGGAAGTTAGTAGATAAAGGTGAGCTATTTGTTTTTTTGAGGATGAGTTCAGTGGGATAAATACTTTTCCAAAAATCAGTGAACTTTGGTGAGTTAAAAATGATTAAATCATCTATGTAGCGATAGGAGTTAATAAATTTAGAAGTGTGTGATCTTTCATAGAAATGGAGGTAGAGGTTAGCAAGAATACTGGAGAAAGTGGTACCTTGTGGTATTCCTTGTACTTGTTGGAAAAGATGTTCACCATTAAAGATAAAAATATTGAGGACACAGAGATTGATAAGACTATTCCAATATTGTTGAGAAATATTAAGAAGAAGGTTAAATTCAGTGTAGTAGGAGTTGAGAACATCTATAAGGTTATGGAGCGGGATGCTAGTGAAGAGGTCTTTAAAATCGAAAGAGTCAATTTGTGAGATATTGTTATTAGAGGAAAGAAAATTAAGAACTGTAGTGTTATTATTAATGATCCAACAGCTTTCTTTAACCGTGATAGCTTTAAGAATGATTTTTAAAAATTTAAAAAAGATTTTGCCTGGTTTATGCATATAATTTTGGCTAGTGCCACAAGTGATGAATCTAAAAGCTATGGGGGTTTTGTGAAATTTAGGGGTGATGGTAATGTAGGGGAAGAGTATATTGTAGTTCTTAAGCTTAAGAATTTTGTTGAATGCAATGATTTTTTTAACAATAATATTATGAGTAGCATGTGGTTTTTTTTGTAGGTGATGGAATTTTTAAGATCTGAATCAAGTAGGTTAAGATATAGTTTTTTGCAGAAGAAGCCGAAATTGCTGTTGGCTTTGTCAATTGGAGCAATAATAAAAATAGATTGTAGGTTTTTAATAGAATTTTTAATTTCTGCCAAATTGAAAGTGCTAGTTTTAAAAGAAGTAGAGGAGATGAATTTTTTAAAGAAACTGTAGAGGCACCACTTCCATTCAGTGAAAAAATCCAGGGCTAAAGAAAATTTGTTTGAAATTTTGAGGCAGAAGAGGTCTATGTCGTTAAGAAAAGATTTGAGTGCAAAGGATTTTTTAATTTTAATCAGAGGTCGGAATTTAGTGCCTTTTGCCATGAGTTGTCTAAGTGAAGCACTTTTGACAATATCGAGGTTACCAGTGATTATGTGTTTATAGTGGGAATCGATAAAATTAGAGTAGTTTTGGTCTTCACAGATACAGATGGAGGTGTCTCGGAAAATATTGGTGGAGTTGCAAAATTTGTTGTAATTACAACAAATTTGTTGTAATTCTATGAAAGATCTATGAAAGATCACACACTTCTAAATTTATTAACTCCTATCGCTACATAGATGATTTAATCATTTTTAACTCGCCAGAGTTCACTGATTTTTGGAAAAGTATTTATCCCACTGAACTCATCCTCAAAAAAACAAATAGCTCACCTTTATCTACTAACTTCCTTGACATTCATATTGATGTCAGTTCTAAATCTTCAACCGATATCTATGACAAAAGAAATGACTTTCAATTTAATATTAACAGACTTGTTCCCTGGAATTCTAATATATCTATCAACATCTACAGAAACTTAATTTATAATCAAATCTATAGAATTCGTCATATTTGCAGGGACCAAACTACTATTGATAATCAGCTCAAAACTCTTAAAACCACCCTCTTAAATAACAACTTCCCCAACAATTTTCTTAAAAAGTTTTTTCTTTAAAAATGATTTTCTTCTTCTTGACTTTACTTTCTTTCTCCACAGACAGATGGAGCCAAAACATAATTATATAATTATTTTTTTCACTTTTGCCCTCGTTTTTTCTTTCAATTTCATCACTGCCCACAATCTTTACTCCTTGTCACAATTTTATTTTAAAATTTACCTTTCTTCCCTCCCTTTCATTTACACTAAATTGTTCACATTATCTCCAAGCCACCCTCTTTCTTTTTTAAATCCGTTATTCTACATAATACGGATCTGGCAACGTTTTGCTCTCCTGGCTTGCGCGGCAACTTTCGGTAAGGTATTACTTTGGCTAAGTTCTTTTGATTCCTAACCTTGGTAACAGGTATTATTTTTATGATTTTTTTTCTCTCTGGTAGTACTTTGAGTTTTCGGGGGGTATCTTATGATGATATCTTCGGCCTGGCCTCACATAAGTACAGAAAAAACTCAAAGCATCGCATTTTTAAGTGACAACCTGGCCTTGCTCCCCTTGAAAAAGTAGGCAGGCTCACTTAACATTTACATAATTTATTTCATCTTGTTTCTCGGGGAAATCTATTCTATTCTTAGGGTAGTTTTACTTATTATATATATATATATATATATATATATATATATATATATAAGTATATTATCGTTTTCAGCTGCGTACATTATTGCTTTGTAAATCGCTAATAACTCCGCCTGAAAGACGGAGTTATAGCTTTTTAGTTTATATTTGAATATTTTTACTGTTTTATTATTTTGGAGGATGCACACCGAGGCACCGATACAATCCTCCATACCTGAGCCATCGGTGTATACCTCATAGTCTGCATTATCAATTCTTGCCTTAAAGTTAATAATCAAATTCTGGATATCAATTGAAATAATAGGTATATTAAAGTCAAGATTTTCTACTGCCAGCCTGATCTCAGGATCGGGCTGCCGCCTTTTAGCTATTTTATATGTTAAGTATAACAACTCTAGAGTCAGTTGGAGATGTTCGATAGGTCACACCCAGCAGACCCAGCAGAAAAACTCTTTGCAGAGAATGAAGCTTTTGTCTCTGCTGGAGTGTGAGGAAACCGCCCCAAATGCCAGTTCGTAGGTAATAATTTTTTCTATTACCGTTGTATACCATATCTTTTGGAGCAGGCTACTGACCCCCCAGCCCCCGCCTCTAACTCTACGCAGGGACCCCCCCCCCCATCGCCTTACATTTAGATGTTAAAGAGGCGATATGATCACTCCACGTGAGTCTATCGTCAATTATAATGCCTAAGTATTTCAGTTGTTTATTTATTTTAAGGGTTTGTGCATTAAGTTTAAATATCGGATTTCTTTGAAGCTTTGAGTTTTAGTTATTATGATGGACCGGCACTTGTCAATGGACAGTTTAAGTTTCAGTTCCTGTATTTAGATGATATTGCATTTAAAGCTAGGTTAGTATTAAACTCCAGGATCCCCTCCGCGTACTACAACCCGACGTAACCAGCGCCAGGTCATCCGCGATGGCCTGGAGATAAATTGTTTCTGAATTTAAATGAAGAATGCTATTAAAGTATAAGTTCCACAGGGTTGGTGCAAGCACCAATCCCTGTGGACACCCTCTGATTATATTCCTCTTAATGATCTGTCCATTTAAGTTATAGATGATGGTTCTATTGGTTAAATATGTTTTAATGGAATTTATCATGTAGTTTGTAATTTTAAATTTATATAAAACGTCCATCAACAAGGATCATGTTGTCGAAGGCACATTGATTGTCGTGAGGGCTGAATGACAGACTTCATGGGTCGAGTTCAATTTAGTAATAAACGAGAAAACGGCGTCCTCACAGGACGAATGCTCTCGAAAGCATATTGCAGTTGGTGTAATGAATGCTGCGAGTGAAGCCAGGAATTTAATTTCCTGGCAAACACTCGCTCTATTATTTTTCCCAAGGCAGGTAAAAGGCAACTAAGTCTAAAGGAGTAACAGGAGGAGGGGTCCCTCCCCGGTTTTGACAGGAAGCGGACAACCCCACCCCTGAGGCTCTTCGGGAAATGTGATAGTTTAAGTGATAAATTAATCGGATTTAGTAATAGATTATGATATTCTTTGAAAACATACTTCCATATATTATAGTCGATGATATCAGGCCCCGGGGCCTTACCGTCTTTTAATCTAGAGAAGACAAGCTCGAGTTCCTGTTGCGTTAAATTATAATTATGCTGTTTAGAGTCTATTATATTTAAATTGGGTGAAATTTGATTTACAGAACTAAAATAATAATCCATTAAAATATTAATTTTACTCAATTGATCTAAATTAGGTGCATCTGGGAAGAAAATGCTTAAGTCACTATTGCTGTTTAATTTATTAAATGCTAATTTAAAAATAGAACCGAATTTGGTATTATGGCTCGAGCAATGTCCCCTCCAGGCCGCCTTCTTAGAATTGTTGAGATGTTTCTTGAAGGCGGCTCTAACGGATTTATAGGATATTTCCAGGGCCCGAACTTCATCGATAGATGCATTATTATTCCTTAAATTTTTTACTCTTATAGAGAGCAGTGGATTGCTCGGCTCTCCTAATCCCCGAAACTCTTCCGAAGTCGGACTATATAGCTGAAAGCCACATAGGTGTAACAGTGTCCGCCTACGGCGTCCAGTAAAATACAATAGAGAGCAGTGGTCCTGTTACGCATGTACGCCAATTCTTTTGTCCACCAATGAATCCTCTTGGTTTTATTCATTCCGGGTTTTTCAAAGAGTTTTAAGAGCATCGTTAGTTATAGAGTTTGTTAATTTTTCGAAATAATAATCGAGGACATTGGTGGTGTTAATATTATTTGCTATTTCAGAAAGATGGTTTGTTAATTTATGGAAACTCCCAGGGAATCCCCCAAGTCCAGATTTTGTTCTGAGGAAAAACCCCGGGGTGTTAGTCATTTTAGTATTAAACTGCACAGTGACGTACCTATGGTCACTGCAAGAGTCTGTGTCTAAAATGGTCCAATTAAATGCCAGGTCCCGGATATCAGAACTAATTAAAGTTAAATCAGGTCACCCCCTTCCCAGTAGAGGCAACGAAGGTAGGCCCTTTATCCGGTATGTTTAGAATATTTAAAAAGAGGGTGTTGCAGAGGTCAAGTACGCGCCTGCCCCTGATATCTTCAAACCCGTATCCCAGGAAGGGATTATAGACCCTCCCGAAATGGTCAGCCGAGTTTAAACGTGGCCGTGAAAGCGTCCAAGATGATCCACGTGAAGGACGTTCGAAAAGTGCATCCACACCGGAAATCATCGAAAAAGTGCACGATCTGATTTTGAAAGATGGGAGTACGAAGGTGCGTGAAATTGCTAATACTGTAGGGATGTCAAAAGAACGCGTTGGTTACATTTTGCACGAGGAATTGCACATGAAAAAGTTTTGCGCAAGATGGGTGCCGCGCGTGCTCACTGAAGATCAAAAACGCATTCGCACGACACTCTCCGAACAGTGCTTGGCGCGTTTAACGAAAAACAAGAGTGATTTTCTGCGTCGATATGTGACAATGGATGAAACATGGATTCACCATTACACACCAGGATCGAAACAACAGTCCAAGCAGTGGACAGAAGCCGGTTCTTCAGCTCCGAAAAAGGCGAAGACGGTGCCATCGGCGGGAAAGGTCATGTCGTCGGTGTTTTGGGATGCGAAAGGAATTCTGTTGATCGACTATCTTGAGAAAGGTAAACTGGGAAAGGTGAACTGGAACAGTAAGAATAACTGGGGAATACTATTCTAACCTTCTAACGAAAGTGGACGCAAAAATTCATGAAAACAGACCCGGCTTGTAGAAGAAAAAACTCATCTTCCATCAAGACAATGCACCTGCCCACAAAAGTGTCTTGACGATGGGAAAATTGAGAGAGTTGCACAATGAAGTGCTGGAACATCCACGCTATTCACCTGATTTGGCTCCCTCGGACTTCCATCTCTTCCCAAAACTCAAAATCTTCCTTGCTGGTCAACGTTTTTCGTCCAATCAAGAAACGATTGCTGCTGTAGATGGGTACTTTGCAGCACTTCCGAAGGAACACTACAGAGAAGGGATAATGGCACTGGAACACCGCTGGATGAAATGTATTAATATTAAAGGAGATTATGTTGAAAAATAAAAAGATTTTGAAAACATAAATTGTCATTTTCACTATCAGGCCGAGAACTTTTCAGACCACCCTCGTAAGTAAAAGGTTCAGTTCAGCTTCGTCTTTGTTATCCATTTGTCTGTCCTTTGTAACTCTTTTATACATTGAACAGCGCCATATTTTCCAATATCGTCGACTTTTGGAACTACTTGTCTTCGCAGAATCCTTCTTCCCATGTCTTTATTAGTTCCCCAACCAAATTTAGTGTTATTTTGGTTGTCAAATCGTACTATAGAAGGCTTTGAGTATTGCCAACTTTGTATGTATAATTGCAAAATTCTTTGGAGTTATTACTAGATCATACTGTCCGATGTTGAAGTAACATGTCAAACTGAAAACAAAGATAAGAGTTATTAAGTTTTATTAGAGGCTGAATATATCTAAAGTTTAATTGGAGGTCCATTATATAAAAGTTTATACACGGAGAAGTATATCGCATTTCTTACGTTGGAGATACGGCCGATATATGTCAAGTATTTTATCGGTTGATCATTCCCGAAATTTTTGCAATTGTTTTATGAAATTTCTCTATTATAAGTTATTACATCTTTAATAATTTGCATTATATATTGAAGTACGGAATTTTTAAAGCCTTGAATGATCTTAGTCCCTATTGTCTTCCATAAAGCAGATGAATAATCCTATTTCCAATCTCTTACCAGTATGCATTAATAGAACAATCTTGGTACATTAATGCTTATTTGAAAGTGAGATGCATTCAGACATGAAATATGTAGGGTCTAGAATTATTCTTAAATTCTATAAATAATAGCAGCTTCAATTTCCTTACAACTGTGAAGTTTGATTTTCAGGTTTGCAATAATATCGATAGTAAAACTATATGTGCATTAGAAAATTGAGTAAAATTGTTACGATTCTAAGAAAATTCATTTAGAATCTGCTCTTTTTCAGAATTATGAGGGCTATTCGAGTATGGTTTTTCTTTGTCTTGAGCCTCTGTGCCTTAGGTAAGGTTCTTTGAAACTATCTTTAAATTTCAATACTGCTATAGAAGGTCTATACTGTAGTAAAAGGCATTCTATAAAGAGCTACACATTTATATTTAATGGGCTTGATGACGGAACTGGGAATGAACATGGAACTGGGAAGCATATACATATATCTCAGATTGAAATGTTTTCTCCATAAATAATAAATAAAAAAATTAAAGCAAACAAATATGCTTAAAACTTAATTCAATATTGAATTAGATATTACGACACGTTGCATAAGGTACAGTACTGTATCTTTTCATTACAATTTTTAAACTTTTTAAAAAAGTGATGTAAAGCAAATAAACTTTTTCTCTTTTACGATAAATTACAATAGAAAATGTGCGTGCTCTTTTATTTCCTTTTCCAAAAATTAAATAAGTTATTTTTATATAGCTATAAGAATAAATAGCATAACTTCTTTTTAATATCATGCAGGCACAAAATAATTAATGTATAGCATAATGTATTAATGTAATAATTAATATATAGAGTCCAGATTTAATGCTCTATTTACTTTTGGATTGTTTCGAGATTTGGGGTACTTTTTCTGGAGCCCTTATATATATAGATGTGTTTTACCTTTAACATACATTAATATTTACTAATGAAAGAAAAGCATTCCATATAACAACTACTTTTCTAAACTTTTTGTTAAAATTACTCATACAAAAAGTATGGGTTAAGGGATTCGTCGAAGTATACCAAGTGCTTATAGTTCAAGTTAACCTACTCTAAACAGTATACAGCCAAAATCACTTATCAGTGTTGCCAAAATTTCAGTTCTTAATGAGGCCTCGCAAAATTAGTGGAAATCATCATCACCAGGGAGCATTTCTTGGCTTGTATGATATCATATGCAAATTTCCCCTAACAAGTCTTCTTTCTTATCAGTATTAATCAATGTCCTCAGAAGCTTTTTTTTTTTCATTTTATCTTAAACTCAGGATCACGTTAAATTTACCTCAAAGGACGTTACTGGTAAATTGTTTTACCAAAGTGCGAATTCAGTACCAGAAGCTTAGCGGTGACTTACGTTGTCGATAAGTCTGATTTTGAGAGGACGAAAGCCTGTCGCCGCGCAAGTAGTTGAAGATGTAGAGACCAAAGTAGAAGTAAACTACACGTCAAATGTCATGGGTAGCATCAGTGCGCTGCACAATCGACGGAAAAGTCTATTGCCACAATTCACAAAATTGTTTGGAACGTTCTGCTCTACTATACTTACAAGATTTTTAATATTCAACTACTGCTTACTGATCCACTTGCACGACATACCTTCGTGGTACAGTTCTTAGCTTGAATCTAGGTTGACAGTGAAAGGCACTGGAGCGTTCTATGAACGGATGTGACACATCTCCATGGTGCAGTTAATACACATAATCGTCGCTTCGGTCTAGAGGAATCCCAATTCCTGCCTGAAAAATTCCTTACATTTCCCAAAGTAGTTGTTAACATATTGAACATGTTTTGAATCAACTACTCAAATTTCTGCTATATTGTATTGAAATGGTCAGACCTCTAGGCGGCTCAGGTACAATTCCTGTCAGGTACATTCCTCCCTGGGTACATTAATCTCTTCTGTGTCAGTGGAACTTTCAATGTGTGTGTATGTTACTTGAAATTGTATGTCTTGTGTCTTGAGCAGCACGGTCATATATGGCCTTTGCTCCATAAAAGCCTCAACACACCGTAGACAAGTCAGATGATGAATGTCAAGTTCGACCCAGCAGAAGAAAGCATTAAGGGTCATGTTACTACTAGTTTTGCTCTTATGATCCTGGAACTTAAAATGGTCACTATTTCTCACTCTGTTTTTCTATTTCCTCTGTGTTAGGGACCTGGTCTAGCACTTATAGATAGGTATAAGCAACAAGATTCCGTATCTCTGCAAATTCACAGTATAGATGATAAAGATATAGAAAAATTGAATATGGAGAATTGTGCATGTTTGGAACTTATTTCCGGTAACTTTGAGAAACGTAACACAATTGCTTTTTTTGGATTAACATATAATATGCTTCCATTTCAATCATATATTTTCGTTCTTTATTACTTACAGCAACAATTTTACTATTTTCATTCATTTCATTACAGTTACAGTTTCCTGTAGCGATTGTTCCGACGAATCTTGCTCAGAATTTTGCATAGAATATATATTCGATGGCGGTTCCTGTGAGTATGGGGTGTGTGAGTGTTTCTATTTTGTTAAGTAATTCGAAACATTGTCGAGAATTCCAAGAGGGAAAAAGATGCTTTCTTAATGTACAACGCTGACTTGTAATAAATTTCCTCAAATACTCTCTTGTGTCTTTCAATCACATGTGGTCATCCATGCACGGATGATAATGACATACAGGTTATTAAATTATTCTAGCTTTGTTAAGCATCTGCTTATTATGCAACATAGTGAATAAAATAAAGTGGCTAGAAGCCATCGAATTTAATAAGAGTCAGTACTAATATTCCTTTAAATCAATTTTAACAAATTTATAAACGATCCAATAACATCGTAAAAAGGTATCAAATAGTGTTACAGATGTATACGGAATTACTATTTCAACACGAACAGTATAATACTCCTTTGAAAATTCTACGCAATATGCTAAATTACAGTTCCTACGTCATGTTTTTCCTGTTATTTTTCCCCTTCAAACGGTAGGTAGGTATTTTAATTAACGTCGCACTGGGTGCAACACAACGGGCTATTGGCGTCGGTCCAGGATCAACCCCCAAAGGGAAAAATCCGAGGACAACACCACGTAATTTTCAATCATAATCAGATGACGAGGTCACACCTAAGCTGGCACACCACTTTCCAAACTTCCACACCACGCAACATGAGGACATTTGAGGCCATGGCATATTTAACGTGCCCCAGCCCCTAATGCACACGGCGGTCTTTGGTTGGATTGATACTCACATCCCTCCGGTTGCTAATCCATTACTCTTCCAAACGGGCTACTGCAGTTCCTTCCTTCAAATGAAAACGATCTCGGGTAAGCAAAACGCTGTCACTGTAAAAACATGCAATACAGAAGAACAGTTTTAAAAAAGAGAACCACCACCCTTTATTTCGTGCACTATTAATAATAGAACAAATTCAAAGATTCCGTTCAATAGGGAATAATGTCCTGTACAAATTCAAATGCAGAAACATTATATAAGGGGCCATCTTCATATCAAATTTTGCATAAACAACAAAATTTCCAATAGAAACACCACGTTTTGATGCAAAAGATTAATCAGATTCTTCATCTTCAAATTAATCTAAATATGAAATTTCATGAATTTATAATCGTTATATCCTGATATATTCAATGTGAAAGCCGTTGTCGATTTCAATGATCATCTAACTCCACATTGAAAGTCGCTATTCGTAGATCGAGATTATTTGTAATTGTCAGGAATCGTTCATTTGTTGCTAGACTAAAAGAAGATTAGAAAGAACTTTCACCCTCCTGGTAGTTGTCTCGACGAGGTATCTCGTCATTAGCAAAATTGACTAGATCTTAATGGACGAGACGTTTGGAAAAATAATAATCAATATTTAATTTTACCGTCAACTTCAATTTTTAACAGCTAATGATAACTGTTAAACTTGTCACTAACTGCTATTTTTAGTAATAATTACTAAAAATAGAGCAGTTTAATAATAGATTTAATAATTATTATTAAATAATCTTTTCATGGTAGTTAATACTAACTGCTATTGCACGTTAGCAATAACCGTTAAAATTGTTATCTTAAAAAATAGTTTTGCCCACTCGTATTATTTTAATCTCTAAGCCCGTGTTAAGTTTATTTAATCCGAATTACCCCTGCCATTTATACACCGATGCTTCAGGAGACGCAATTTCAGGAATTTAAAACAAGAATATCCAGATGGTTCATTACATCCAGTTTCCTTTTACTCTAGAAAATTAAGACCTTACGAGAAAAATTACGCGATAATAGAACTCGAATGTTTGGCTACAATAGATTCCGTCGAAACATTTTACTGCTATCTTCATGGAAATCACTTTACTATTTATACCGATCATGCTGCCCTGGTTTGACTCAAAAATATTAAACACCCAACCGGTAAGCTTTTTAGATGGTCATTGAAATTGTCTATGTACAATTTTACAATTAAGTACAAGAAGGATCTACTAATGTAGAAGCTGACCTGCTAACTAGAAACCCCATAAATCATCACGTGCTGCCAAGAGCATAATTATTAACTCATTCTGAGCTCAAAGAAGTCAAGAAAATGATAATGTTTGTAATCGCAAATACAAAAAAATTGGATAATCTTTGGACAATTAGAAAACAAGGTTTGAATAAAGTTGTCCCATTTTCACTACGTTCAAAATTGTTAGAGAAAGCACATATTGAGTATGGGCACCTAGGAGTGTCATCAATGTTAAATTTATTATCGCCACGATATTATTGGCCTGGTATAGCAAATGATGTTAGGAATTATGTCCGACACTGTGAAGTTTGTCAATTGAATAAAAGGAAAAAACAAAATATGGCTTGTTAAAATCCCTTCCCACATGTCATGAGCCTTTCGAATTAATTTTCGTGGATACAGTTGGCGGATTAAGCTACTATGGCTCTCCAAAAAAGTACCTACATATTTTAATAGATCATGCAACGAGATATATTTGGACATTCCCTTCAAAAAGTGTGACATCAGATGCTTATATTAACTGTCTTAAAAAGGTATTCCAAATTCAAGTTCCAAAGAAAATTCTAAGTCACAGATATGCAGCCTTCACGTCACCCAAATTTAAGCATTTCTTGCAAAAATATAACGTCACTCAATTACTAACTTCTGCACACGGACCTCAAACTAATGGTAAAGTTGAGCGCGCCAATCAAACCCTCATAACTAGGTTGAAATGTAAAATTAATGCTCAAACAAATAGTACTCCTTGAACTCAATTACTTAAACAAGTCACGGAAGAATATAACAACACTCCTCATTCGATTACTACATTCCCACCTACTTATTAAATGTATGGAAAACTTCCTTATGAACCTATAGTTGAACCAAATTTGTATCCGCCCATTGAAGAGGCCCGAAAAATTGCCGAAGAAAAACTAAGAAATTCCATGAGATTTTAAAAGAGATATGATACCCATTTTTCTAAAAGTGATTTTAACATTGGAGACTGTAATGTATGAAGCATTTGTTTAGCCCAATAGTCGAAAATTAAATCCAACTTTCACAGGACCATACGTTACCCTGAAGAAACTTTCTGACATAAATTATGAAATAAATAGGCCTAACCCTCTCCACAAAAAGGATTCTGAAGTAGTGCATTCGACTAGATTACGCCATTTTTACCCGGCATCTGATTATCAAATTTCTCCACTTCCAGTTAGAAAAAGTAAAATTCCCATTCGAGTTGCTAATAAAACCAAAGTGTCTGTTTCGAAAATACCAGTTCTTAAGGGAAGTCAGAGTACCCTTGCTTCATATCTTCGAGTAAAACCAAGTAGCCCTCGTTCTCGTTCAAAGAGAATTTAAAGCGCACGGAATTTACGACTTTCACGTCCTTTCGTATAAGCAGGGAGAATTTTCTCCCCTAAAGCTTCGCTTTTCATTCTTTCTTCACCCCAACTGATTGTGACCCCCGTCGAAAGTCTTCCTTATCTCATCCCGTCTCCAATTCAATACAAACGCGTCGTCCAATTATTTTTCCTGTTTGTGCATTGTCGTTACTGACAAAGTTTTGAGAAAATGTTTTGCCATTAATTCTTTACTTTTGTTTTAAAATGATTTTGAAAATCACATGTTAAATGTGGAAGAAAATGTTTTGAGTTAACTTTATATTTTCATCATACAAGAAAATATGATAATGATGTGAAGTAATGACAAACATCATATAAATTATACTATTACATGATGCATGAAATGTATTCAATGAAGAATTAGCAATGTGTAGAATAATGTAAATAATTTATTTTCATGATGATGTGAAGTAATGTAAAATATTTATTTTCATGTTGAATAATGTTTATTATGTACTGCGATTTATTTGAATAACCGTCATTGCTTATTGAATTATTTTATTGTGTTAGTATGGGATGAACCGACTAAAAGTATCTATTTCTCTTTTGTACTTACTTGTAACATGTCCTAATCTTTCTACCTAATAATATGGAAAGTTTTTAGGGTAGTTCTTTAAATTTTTATCGTACGAGAACACTGATGAAAAATACTTTTCCTCAACATTCCAGTCTCTCATTACGTAAATTTTATTTTTGTACTGATTGATAATGAAATTAATGTACTGATAATGATTTTATACTGATGAATGAACGAAATTTCACACACATATTGATCACAAAATACATTGATTTTGAAGTTAACAAATGATTAAACAAAACTTCATTATACAACACGGCACACACATTTTCAACGTTTCAGGATGCTTGACGTGAATTAGTAGCTTACAATGAGCAGTTACTCATTTAGAATATACGGAGCTCATTTCTGGCCTACTTACAGTAACGCTTTCGTAGCTACAGACACCACTGACATGTCGGTACAGCTACGGAGAAGTCGTCACATCTAAGTTCCTGAGTTTTTTCATCTTCCTTTTCACAGATTTTGTTGCGTCAAATTAATGAGTTAGAGATAAAAAGAAAAACGAATGAACATTAGAGTTTTTCCACTGTAACAATAAATTTAGAAATTGTTTAGTGATGTGATTATGATATCGTATATGGTTCATCCCCAAAACTTACAATACTGTATATTTCAGTCACCATGCCTAGAAAATTTTGATAAAATACATGAAAAATGTTTCAATATTTTCTAAAGAGTAAAAATTTGGGAATTGTCACTAAGTAGAGGAATATGGAAGCTTTTATGAAGGTGTAAGGATAAATTTTAGTCCTTACACTAGATGTCTTTTACTTTCATTAATCATCTACTAGTTGAAATTTGTAAATTAATATTGTATTATATGTGTATCAAGTGTTTATGTATCATATTTGTTTTGTAATGTTATATTGTATCTTTGTTATATTGTATGTTTTATGTTGTTGAGAATTTAGTGAAAGCTTTTCGGGAACGGTAAGACTTTCCCTTCTAAATGGGGGATATGAAACGATACCTAAAAATAACCCCCTAAGTACAATTTTCACTACAGATCAGACGGAATTAAATTAAGGAATTTTCCGATCATCAGTTTACAAATATATCGATACATAATGAAATAAGAAGGATACGATCATGTGGTTGCACGTTTCTAACGTGCAACTTTAATTAACTTAGCAAGGTGTTACGCAATTTAAAATTAGATTATTGAATGAGTGTTTCGCCCAAAATGGAATGAATATGTTGAATAGATTTAGTTTTTCATGATTGATACATGATAATACATTGTTCAAAGTAAAAACAATAGATTTCTTACATGTGTAATATACCTGGGATTATTTAAAAAGTGTTTTCAACATGATCCGTTCAGATTGTTACTAAACATGTTCTTCCAATTTTCAATTCGCTATTCAATTGTCTCTACCAACGACGTCATGTAGCCACAAGCATCGACTTTCTAATGAAATAGAACAGAGAATGTGGGCAAAGTTGCTGTCGTAAGATCTCGGAAGATTCAGTCACGTTGGTTTACGAATCGACTTGGAACGATTGGCTATCGAAGCACAGACTAATGTATTGAATCACTTTATCTGAATAATCATTTTAACAAAGCAATAATTTGACCCACATTGGGATTCATACTTTTGCCCACAACCACGTGTCAAATCTACAAGCCGAGCTAAGGGAAGAAATAACATGAAGCTGAGTGCACATACTCCTCCTATTTCATTAAAAGATCAATGGCCACCAGTATCATAAATCTCAGGAACAAAATCATCTTCGATATAAATACTTGAACAGTATAATCACGATAGTACATCTTTCAACTTTAATTTTCTATCTCAACTACTTATTAAGAAAAAATACTAAAATTAATGCTAAGTTTTCTTCTCTGCATGTCTCATATTCCAGACATCAATTATATATCTTGTAACGCAGTACTTAAATTTCAATAAAAACATCGAAACACATAGAGTTTGCCAGAAAGCACCACACTTAAAATCAATTCCTTTCATGTTCGTCTTCAGTCAGCAGAGGAATTTGCTTTATTCGAAAAAAAATGTTTTTGAATAAAGACAAAAAGGTTCAGGAAAGTTCAAAAACGAAGACAAAAAAAGGTTCTTACTTTTTATGTTAAAAATTAGTTAATCATTTTAATTAAAAATATATTATATTTTTTCCTATCGTTATTAATTATACATTTCTTGTTCTATTGTCATCTATATTCAAGTACTTTTGAAATACATTTTCTGGTACATGTCTTAATTTTATTTTGTCTTTAGCCACTGTTGACGGCGAGAAGAAATAGTTACTAGTACAGATCTCAGAAACAAGTAAAAACCCTTACAAATATATTTCCAGTTTGTCGTGAATTGCGCTTATGTTACAAATTTGAAAGTACTTTTTTAAGCATCCTTTGTGGAAAATGGGATAAGGCTCCTTTTTACGTCATCAGATATATGCAGACAGCGGTAAGGCAGTTCTAGTGCTAGACATACAGTATATCGAAACGAATGATGAAATATATTTGAAAATGTTTATTGTGTTGAATATTTGTTCTGTTGCTTGTTACCACCATCGTGAGCCTTGCTTCATTCCGTAGGTTGGTATGTTGGGGTTTTAAGGCGCAAGGGCCATTTCATTCTGAAGGTAAAAGGAATGAAAGACAAATGTTTAGAGAAAATTAAATATGAAACAGAGAACACACAAATAAAAACAATAGAGATGGAGGTAAAAAAATTTATTGAAAATAAGGATAATTGAAGTAGAATTCAGAAAAGAAATATTTTCATGGTGGATGATGAACAAAAGTTATTGTAAAAGAGAAGGGTGTGAAACAATTCCAGATGATTAATATATTTTGAACATTTTCATTTTTATCCAGTTCCTTTCATTTGTCCGAAACATTCCAAATTCTTCAAACATCATAAACTCAGACCGGTCAACAGAAGACCCTTTTCCTTTTCTGCAACTCACACGTTTTCTTTAAAATTTAGAGAGGGAGAGGAGTAAAGATTGGTGCTAATAGTTACGTAAATTATAACATCATGAGCTGCAGAACTGTCAAAAAATCTAATGTGCTCCAATTTGTTCTGATGGTGAAAAACTTCATCCTATTCCGGACAGATAGTTCCTCCTAAATACTTCTTGCACCATTCGATGTCTTCTTTCACACTAGTAAAATAAGCAATAGGTAAAGTTAGAAATCATATTTTATCAGCTATTAATGCAATAAATGTATCAACAAAGTAATTGTAACTTGAAAGATTTGTTTCGAAATTATTTTAAGAGTTCGTGTGTTAAAAAATTCCATTTAACTTAAAAAGCATTCAAAACACAGAACGATTTACATAAAAATAATTTGATTTGTTTGCAGCAACAAAAAACATTAAATATTTTAGGAACTTTTACATTCTTAACAAGGCCGCTCCTGAGGAATGAGCAGCCTGTGCAAATCTCACCAAGCAGCCCCTCTTCTCATAAATATTATATTTTCTAACAGAACGTCTAACATCAACCACGAATTCGGAAAATAATTTCAATGATGACGTGATAAAGATCTGGTCAGTTTTCTTCTGACGAGATATCACGTCCATTTAGATCTGGTTAATTTTGCTAATAACGAGATATCTCGTCGAGACGAACACCAGGAGGGTTAAACGAGCATTCCATTTGATGATTTTTTGGCGACTTGCAATTATTGATTTTTACGACAAATTATTGACGAATTTAGGCCTATATTTTATCTTATGAACAAAGTTTTCGCTCATATTTTTGATAGTTTTTAAATCTAAAATCATTTCAGGAAATATTCTATCCCCGAAAAGTGGGGCTCTCCCCTTCAAAATATTCAAACTCTTGATGAGTGCTTTTTGACTTTTCTAATTTAAGATAAGAACTATGTAGATTCAAAGTATCTTTTATTACAATCGCAAAAAGAACATACAAAGGCCGCGAAAAAGTATAAAATTAATAGTACTGGAAAATTTCCACCACTCAGGAACAGCCCTGACTGTCAGCATAATATACACTGTTGTGAAACTATAAAATCATGTGTACAGTAATGGATATAAGTTTAAGAGTATCATTTAGTACGAATTCTGTTTAGTATGAATGGAAACAAACAGTATGGTTCTAAGAGTGCAACAGACGCATACTTGAGACTAAAAGAGAAATAGATATCTTACCTGTGACGAAACATCCATCTTTTGGGGAGTTTGATCTTACGTGGTGGCGATTGTGGCTCCAGTTCGAGTGATGCACTGCAAATAATATTTCAAAATCAGTATCCACATACAATATTTAACTATTTAAAGAAGTTTTTTCCGGTAGATATATCCGTACATGAAGATAATGGCTCCATAAAGAGTAACAATTTTGTGTCTAATATTAACGCTTTCACCCAGAATGGTACACGTATGTAACCACCAATAGTCTAGATTACCCTTAAAAGCTTTACTTATTCTTCAATATATCTTTTGTGGGTGGTTCTGATAGAACAAATTACTTTTGCAGTTTATGTTACCGTTTCTTTCCTGAATGTGGTTGCACGTTTCTAAAGTGCGACTTTAATTAACATTAGCAAGGTTTTGCACAATTCACAATTAAATTATTTAAATAATGTTTCGCCTAAAATGGAATGAATAAACACAAGATATTGAATGTACTTGTTTTTCTCATGATTTATGCATGGACTTAATATAGATTTTTCAAAGCAAAAATAAAACAATTTATCAACAGACAAAAAATTAGTACTTTTACTTGGTGAAGTTGATTAAACCAATCATACACATTTATCAGACAAATTTTGAGCATTCCCTTTAGTTTATGCAATCGTAGAAACAAAATAGATCGGAAAATTGTTTCGACAAAATACCTGTCTGTTTCTTCAATAGGAATAAAACGTTATAGTTAACAAAATCAATTTCAAGTGAATTAAGCAGAATCTGTTTTGATTTTAGTCGCATTTTTCCACTCTAAGAGATAGATACCAAACCAAAACCCTAATGATACACATATGTTCTATACTCCCCGCCCAACCCACCAAATAGTTCTATTCTTATAGAAAACATCTCTATTTTAACACCGAATTTACTAAAGTATGTGTTACATATGATCCTACAAACAAAATTTATGTTCAGGGACGAAATGTCAACACACTAGTAATTACCTGTAGTTGACACTATCCGTGATCTTTAGCATTTCTTTGTCCATAACCATTGGCTCCAAATAGTGCTGAATATGCGGCAACTCTTTCAGATGGTAGTGCGACCTTTGGAACCGAGCCACCTCGTTCAGCACCCTGTAAAGCTTTGTGAGGCGAAGGCTGTTATCGATCTCCTGAAGAGAATGGACAGTGTCAATCATCACGATGTCCCTCGTATACAATCCTGGAAGAAAACAATAAAATAAGTCATGATACGGAACATTCCACTTTTGGTCGGTGGATTGGTTTGAGTTTTATGGGCCATATTTGGCCAGGCTGCGCTAAGCAACGTCAAGTGAACGGACATAAGACACAACAAACACTGGAGAGAGAAATACACCCAGGAGAGAATTAAATCTGATAGGTATCGAACCTATACTTGTGGTTTTTTGCACATCACTGAGATTTAAATCATAAATGTGAAATATAAGTAGACTGAGTATTGCTATAAAGAGGAGTTTTAAAACGTTTGATCAATATCGACTAAAGTCACGTGATTGCTCTGTGTAAGTTAACAAGTTTGGCCTATTTTCTATCTTATCGCCTCGTTTGATGATATAACATATTACGGGATGGGTCGATGTTTGATGCGTATTCTATAGCGTGGTGACAAAAATGGTGAAATAGCCAAAGTTTACTACTGTGTCGCGCGGACCAATCAGGTGATGAATTAATGGATGGGCGTCTCCCGTAGCTTGGACCAATCAGATGATGAATGTTCGTTTCCACTCCGTAGATAAAAGTTGTCTAAGGGTCACGTTACTACTAGTTTTGGTCACATGATCCTGGGCGTATTAAAAGGTTACCATTACTTACTCTACTTTTATATTTCATCTATTATTTAAACAATAGGTTGCGTTTCCAATAAGCTATTATTTTTGTTTTTATAAATACTAAATTCCAATGGCACCAATTTGGAGAAATTATTGGTAGGTAAGTATTTGAATTTACTTCTCACTGAAACAACACAACGGGCTATTGGGGACGATCTGGTATCCATCTCTAAGGAAGAATTTATTGGAGATGGGATGGAAGACAAGAAAGCCACCAATTGTTTCTTATGTATATGTGAATAAGTTTTGGAAAAAAATTATTCTGTATATACATCTCTCTGCCCTCGTTATCTGCATCTTTTGTACTAACTATGCAATCTTAACGAATATAGAATTTTAGGTGAAATAGATGCATGGAATTCGATGTGTTTTTCATAATTTGAACTTATAATATAATTAACTATAACGATATTGAGAAAGTAAATTCTTTAGAATTTTTGTTGAAATGAAATTTATAAAGTCTGTTTCTTTGAATTTAAAATTCTTATCTTGCATCCAGCACACATATACTTATTCGGTAAGAATTTACGCCAAACTAGACTTACCAAAAAATGGAATGCAAGATCCTGTTGCTTTCTGTATATGTTCTCGCAGAGAGTTGAAGTTCCTTTCGGGATCGAAGAAGTCAGACATTTTTTCGAAGACCTTTTTCTTGTCTTTAGGTACTTTCTGGAAAAGAATACATGCATCATTTTCATACTTGCCCTGACTAAAAAATGCATTAGGATATGTTACTAGGGTACCTAGGTATAACACCTAGAATTAGAAAATTGTAATATCAAATGCATTAAATAACGAATTCGTTGACATTTGAAGAATGGATGTTTTATAAGGAAAGTGAAAGTTTTCAAACAAAAAGATGCAAATTCAAGGTAAGACAAAGAAAAATACCATTTATATTGTTACTTACCGATCACGACTTTTTTAGCCTGAAAACAGCCGCATTTTTCAAGGCACAAATCATAGCAAATTCAGAATGCAAGTTGTTAAGCTTCTGAAGTTCTTCAGCTACCTTTATAAGGTGCGTCACAATGAACGACCGTCTTCGGTATGTCATGCCTTTCAGAACCTTTCTTATGGCCCAATAGCTGACCTGAAAAAGATCGGTTAATAAAAATAAATCTTTGAACATTTTGTTAATTCGATAAATCTTTTGCATAGTGGTTATAAATCTGATACATTATGTATGATGAATCATGATTAATGTATACTTACAAAGTTAAAACGATTTGTCAATTCAGTGACGTGAGGTGCAGATTTCTCGGTGAAGGGAGCACTCATCAATTCCTGGAAAGGAAAGATAATTTTTTATCTTGACTTTATTTCTATTTTCATAGGAGAGTACTTATTAGATTCCACAGCACTCTCGAATTAAAAATTTAAATTATTTTATTAAATTTCGACTGTATTGGTATTAGCTTTAGTTTTAACATTAATACTTGAGGAAAATAAACTATATTACATTGCTTTGAATTCATTTTTCCAAATGAATATTCATTAAGAAATTTGTATTGTTAGGCTATACTAAAGTTTTCAATGACATAAAAATAAGTTACCTCAGGTTTGATGGCCTTGAATACATCCATGTCTAGGTGTGTCAACTGAGTCTGCAAAATAGAAGCAAGAAAGGATTACTAAAAATAAAGATATTATGTCATGAAAAATAAATTTCTTGAGTCACTAACGAGAATAGCTACTTTATTTGATTCAGCTGTATCTAACTCCTCTCTTGGCGCGTATTTTGGCGCACTTTTAGTAGTAAGTTATGGAAGGTGAAGGTAACTCATCTTTATTATGGTTATTCTAATTTTTATTGCAATCTCGGCAAGCAGAAAGATTAGGATGATATATTTGTAAAGATAAAAAAAATTTCAAATTAAAAAAATTCTTTAATTAATCGCTAATTAAAAAAGATTTTTTTAATTAGCGACATAAAAAGTGCGCCAAGAGCGTTGCCACCAGACGAGGTGCTATATAAAGCTGTACACTTTATTTCTATGTAGTATACTTACTGCATAATCCTTAGGTGAAACGTTGGTAAAGTTGGAAGCGTCCGTGATGGTTAAGGACGAGGTGCAAAATCTGAAAAAATGATCATTTTTATATTTATTAGTTACATATTTCGAAAATCACAAATTCTTATCGTGTATTTATTTCATTATGTTTAGATTTCATAAAATTCAGAAATATTGTTAATATTTCTGATTTGGTGTTTTGTGCTGCAATGAGACATATATTGAAATTAATTTCTTTTCATCATTAACCAATAAATGTGCCGTCACAATTTACAAAGTATATAATATATATATATATATTATATGGATAATGGTAATGATAAGGAATTGGATTTTCGTTTTGTTATTTAATGGATAATGATAAAACGAAATTAATTTCAATACTTATTTCATTGCAGCCCAAAGACCAAATCAGAACTATGAACAAAATTTCTGAATTTTATGAAATCTAAACACAATGAAATAAATACATGGACAGTTCTGCTTTCTGGCTTCTGTCTGACTATTTTAATACCCCGATATTTTGGCTTTTTGCTTGTCTGCATTTTGGACCTTTTGACGTTTTACTGGTCTGCATTTCTGTTACTTTACGTTTTAATATTTTGTAAGTTTGATTTTTGAAAGTTTGATTGTTTATTATTATGTGTATATATAATTAATAAGTCTCATAATAGAAAATATTCGATAATTTAACTTTTTTAAGCTAATTTGAAAATGTACTCACATTCGCTTCATGGCAAAGTAATTTCTTGGCTTCTCAACAATTAAATAGCTGATCAAATCCAAAAAGATAAGTTATAAGGCACTTTTGGAAAAATTCTTGTTCAATTTCAATGTCTTTGAACTAAGAAAACTAACGCTTTAGTAAAAGTCAATTCGCAGCAAAACTTTCAATATACTAAGCAATACGTATAAAAGAAATAGTGTAATACCAAAAGAATTAAATTTTTTAACAATTATAAGCAATTCATTTTATTGTTTGACCAGAAATATTGTTTAAAACATTTGGAACAATTTATTATCCTCCTATCAACAATGCTGTACAAAAATTTGGATGCTTTTTATTTGTTTATTATTGCAACTATAAAATAACCCATAAAATTAAATATAATGTACTTGTGCATTTATAAAAATTTAGAAGTAAATTAATATTTAAATTATAATATACATATAAAAGTAATGCCTCATTTAAAGTACCTTTCCGGGGAGCTGGTTAAGGGGTGAAATGTGAAATGGGTTACCAGGTATTTTAAAAGAGAAAATATTCTCGAATTGCGTAATCCGTATGCACACTCTACATGTAATTTAAATTATAGCATTCGAAAAATAAAAATGGAATTTGAATAGAATTTTCAAATAAATATCAGCAACTATCTTGACTGCGGAAAAGGTGCCAACTGAAAGCCGTTGGTAAAAGGCTAAGCGTATTTAAGGATTAGGAATAGTGTTTACTGTCCAAAATATAGTTTTAATTTACGAAGAACTTGTCGCCGTGGTTTAAATTTACGAGGTATTGTCCTCGGATCTTTTCTTTCAGTATTGATCACGGATCGCCACCAATAGTCCGTTGTGTGACGTTAGTCCCCAGTGTGACGTTACTTCAACTAACTACAAAGAACTTGCTCTTGAACTTACTCTCTAATTCTGTAGAGTACATTAAAAGATTTTTAAATAAAAATAGTGCTAATCTTTGTGAATCTTGTATATAAATTCTTTCAAGACATTCTTACAAATGGCATTTTTAACAAGAGAAAAAGAACTGAGGCATGAATCCCCTGAGCCCTCTCCCTTGTAGAACTCGCCAATACCCTGCTTAGTAACCTGTTCGTGTAATCCAGATTTATATTCTACCATATCAAATTTATCATTACGATGTGGTCTATTTTCTATTTGTACCGGCATAAATTTTATTCCTTACGAGGAATAAACTTTATTTAAATCTGTGCAGGAAATCTTCAAAGTTAAAGGTAAAAAAACCATTAAAAAATAAATAAGGTAAAGGGACCACAATAAAGGTAAATCGTTCCTTTTAGTGGTTTTCTTTGTCTCTCCATCCGATTCCCAATACAGACCTCCGAAAAAGCACATTTTACCTGTTCCAACGCCAGTTTGATATACTGCAACACTCTTTCTAAATGGCCAAGTCCCCTCGGGCAGAATCGAAGCAAATGAGTCTGATGCCACCTTCTGCGCAACACCAAATTTGTATACTGCAAATGAATATTAAGTATAATTATTTCAATAATTAGGATAAAATATATTAATAAGTATCAAAGGAATTTTGTTAATCAATTTGTTGCTAATAATATTAATTTTAATTCATTATTCACTATGCATCAAAACCAGGAAAAAGCCGGGTTTTGTTAACGGCTCCTGTTAATGTGTTTCCAGGGCGAAAATCAGAAAAGGCGCTCCTATCCTGCTTTGTGTTCTACAGACGACTGTAAGAAGAGAATTCCTTAGCTTTGTCTCTGCTCTATTTTGAATATTGCAATTGCAAGGGGTTACAGAAATAAAAAATTGTCTTTTAAATGTTGTATTTTAATAATGGAGAGCACTAAGGCATTAACTTCACTCTCATAGAACTGGAAAATATTTGTAACAAGGACAAATATCTGCTAAAAATTATATAATACTTTTTAAACACTTTTACCAAGAAAACCCTTTTTTATAAACTTCCATTTAGACACTGACGGTAGGGTTCCTGTAGTCTTCTTTAGCCACGCCACTTCTTAGTCCACGATGCCCTTTGGGAGTTTACTTTCTTCAAGAAAAAATGGAACTGTTTTACTGAACAAATTAGAATTTTAGATATCACTACAAAATAGTCTAATTAGCTCATTATATCTATATTATATAATTCATTATTAGCTTAATCTAAATTTTTCATATTGAAATGAGTTTAAGCACAAACCAATGACCTATTGTAAAAAATTGTATTTTTAAAGTCAAAATTAAAAAATCTTCTAGTGTATACGTTGTAATGACTTCTCTGCGTAGCGTGGTAAATTCAAATCGACAGAGAACAGTCTAGCTTAAATAACAAACGATAATTTTATTTAGAACAATTTCTTGACTATATTAGAATCTATTTACACGGCACTTTCACAAATTTCTATGCTTCTGCTAACTGGATGCGACAGGTTGTCGAAATCTCAGGTACGTACGAAAGTCTCTGAGTGGGAGAAAAGTCTCTCAATTATCTCGGATTGAGATTCTAAGCGTCGGGTGACGATTACAACAGATCAGCACCGGATCTTCACGGGATGACGGGTCGATTCAGGTTCCCTGCCGGACGAGAAGTCAGCACCGGATTCTTCGCAGGTCGTCGGTTCGGCACAATCAGGGAACGGCTCCACTGGGGTCGTCGGGTCAGCAAAGACGGGAATGGTATCTTTCCGGAACTCCAGTACGTTCCTTCGGTTTCTCAGGGTGAGAAACCAACTCCAAGCTATTCACTGGCTAAGGAGTTAGACCACTTGCAGGGTCGAGCCTCTCGGATGAGACCAAAGCAGGAACTCGAGATGGGCAGCCTACAAGAACGCGTATTCTCAGGGTGAGAGAACCGTCTCCAAAAATAGATTAGCTCCCGAAGGAGTTTGACCGCTCAAAGGGTCGCTGAGTCAAGCCGCTCGAACGAGAACACAAGCAAGAACTCCCGATTCGATTCTCTTCGTTTTCCTCCAAACCTCGGGGCACTCCACCCCCGGTTTCTGATTCGTTGTGGATTCGGAGCCGGTTGTCTGACGTAAAATGGGATTAGCTACTTACCTGGCAGGTGGACTTAATCAATTGGGCGTTCCGGAACGAATTCTCTTTGTCCGTTTTCGGTACAGTCCAGACCGTCTGGTGCCAGAGAGATGGAAACGCATTGTCCGTGTTTTAACGACTCTGTCGGTGAGTTTGCCTTAGGAGGGTTAATTGAGGGGTCCATCACAAAATGAATCCTCACAAGACCAATCTTAATCCTGGTTCGAATCTCGATGTGTTCGTAAAAGCTCGGTATCCGCTTTAAGCAGTAAATCTTGGTCCAATAAGCCCCACGTTGGTAACTATGCTGAATAAGGTTGAGTTCGAATCCAGCCAAACACCGTTGTGTACAAAGGGGGCTGCTGCACGTTAAATCTGTCAAAAGTCCTCACGTTAGTGTGATGTGGAAGTTTGGAGAATGGGATGACAGCTCAGGTGTGGCCTTATTATCTGAACGTGGTTCAAAATTACATGATCTTTCCCTTTGGGATTGATCCCGGACCGTCACCAATAGCCCGTTGTGTTGCTCTAAACTGCGAAGTTAATTAAAAATACCTACCCAAACATAAAAATATTAGAAGGGCCCAAGTGTTTCTGAGTCTTAGTATGCGCTTGTTCACTTGAAACTCAAAGTATCGAAGCTCAAAGTATCGTAGGAAAGATCAAGTTTGGTTCAGTTTGTCATACACTAGGGTCATTATTGCTACACGAATTACATCAGAACCTATGTCATAATAAACTGATTATTTATTTGGTAGTTGTTGAATTAACATCGCAGTGGAGAAACACAGCGGGCTACTGGCAACGATCGGGGATCAGTCCCGAAGAGAGATCCCAGGACACCTCGTCATTTTGAACCATGGTCAGACAACACCTAGCTGGCACCCCACTCTCCAACTTCTACACCAACGTGAGGACATTTGAGGCCACGACAGATTTAATGTGCATCAGCTCCCCACGTACACGACGAACTTTGGTTAGATCGAGTTTCGAACTAGCAACCCTCAGGTTGTTAATGTACTCTACCAATCGTCTTACCGAGGCTCAGAAACTTATATAAGTGGATGGCATATAAAAGCTATCATAGGTAGCTTAAATCCGAATTTTCCACAGTTAAACACTTCCTAAATGCCCTGGGCAGCGGTAGCCCAGTTGGATGTTCGGAATCCGCTTTAACCTCTTTGGTTCCGGTCAAATTAATCTGTGTGTAGCTAAAACCAAACTTTTCCACGGGGAGGACATTTTTTAGAGATGAGCTCTTATAGCGATAGCAGTTAAAATAACACTGTTATTACAAATTAGGTTATAAAGTAACTGTTATCGAAAACTGTTACTCTTCCAACCAGGCTACCACGGCCCTTTTAATACTACGAGTACCATACCTTGAAGGAACCCAGAGAATGTTCAAAGCTCAGAACAGTGACCGTAAAAAAGTTTAATTCTCTATCATCCAGATTATTAAAGAATTCCTCTATATTTTACCTCTTCTGTTCCATGAAAATTCGTAGCACTTCCCCCATAGTTCAACAGGCTCTTGGTTCGAATCCCGGTTCAAGCAATCAATGTTTCATATATCACACATGTAAAATACATGGTCATAAGTCTAGAAATAGCCAAATAATTAATAAGCTAAATGTGCATTCAGCATTACGGCCTTTTGGTTGGAGTAAGAATTCTAAGATTGGTCCTCCTCCGAAATTATATTTTGGATAGTACATGAAGTGTCTATACACAAAAGAACATACCTTGAAACAATCAAGGCTGCAGTAGCCTGGTTGGAACAGTAGCGGATAAGCAACGGGAGGGTTGCGAGTTCGAAATTTGATTCAACTAAACACCGTCGTTCACCTTAAATCTATCGTGGCCTCAAATGTCCTCACATTGGTGTTGAAGTTTGGAGAGTGGGGTGCTGGCTCAGGTGTCCACCTCGTCGTCTGACCGTGATTCAAAATGACGAAGTGTTGTCCACGGTTCTTTCCCTTCGGAATATCCCGTTGAGTTGCTACAGTAGGACGTAAATTCAACTATACTCCTCAAACAAATAATTAGTTTATTATGTCATAAGTCCTGGTGTAATTCGTGTAGCAAAAATGACCAAACTAAATCAATTCATTCAAACTAAGTCATTCCTGATCTTTCCTCTTTCGGAAGTTCCAAGTGAACAAGCGCATACTCCTAAGGGCCAGAAGAACCCTTGGTACCCTTCTAATAATTTTATGTTTGGGAACCCGGTTGTCCCATATATACAGGTAGCGTGGTTCATCAAATATGCAGGGTGGCTCAATCGTATTCAGTATGGTTACCACTTGAACAAATGAGAGACTTATTGGACCGAGGCTTCGTCGCCGCAGACGACCCCCTCATATCCCGCTTCAAAGAGCAGGTGGCCAGGTGGCGAGTGGTTTGATCGGCCGTCCCACGTAAAAATTCAGGTTCGTCAACCCGCCCACAGGGAACGGAGCCTTCTTGGCCCGCTCAACCCGATGTTCTGGGCACCTACCGCTGCCAAGATAGACCGTTTGCAAATTCGAATGCTACAGAGCAAACGAATAAACAAGAAACGTGTCAAGATGAGAGGAAGAGTGGGACCCTCCCATTGTCATACCCTCCAAGTCATGCATAGAACACACAAGTGAACTGCGACCACAGAATCCGGCGGGCCACACACGTCGGGACGCCTTCCACACGAGGTTCGCCGAGTAGGGAGACCACTAGTACGCAACCCTACCGAACCCTGATTCTGACAGGGAGGTACACCGTTAGGCGCCTTCTACGACACGCTGGGCTGCGGTGGGGTTATTCTACTGCCCGCCCCCATACGGGGATTGGACCCCGAGGCTTACAGCTTCAAGTCTTTACCAAGCCTTTACGAACCTTTTCCAAGTCCAGATCGAGATTCGAACCAAGATCAAGATTCGTCACTAAGCCGTGTGAACTCACTTTTTTCAGAATTTTTAAGGTACTAGGTTTTTCGGGAATTAGCTTTACAATTGGACAAACGCCTACTCATAGGGGCTTTCCTTTAGGGATAGATCCCGGACCGTCTCCAATTACCCCGTTGTGTTGCTCCAGTACGACGTTAATTCAACTTCCCAACCTTAAAAAAATTATCCCGTTAACAAAAAGGAATGCCTCTTTCAAACTGAAATTGTGAAAAGATGAACCTCAGAATCAGAGACAAGAGGTTCTTGAATCTAAGCTGTCACCAAAATTCGATTGCATTTTTCTGTCTGCAATCCAGCCGCATTCAAAAATGATGAAGCAGTATTTCTCTCGACCTCTGATCTGACACTTCTCGACGCACCACACCTCCATTCGACGAGAGCGCTGCTGGTATACATAGAAAATGCTGCCCTTGCAGAATTCGGAGGAGGGACACGCAAATTCCCGCCATCGCCGAGATGTTTAGACTAATGTTGCATAGATGTTATTGCATGCAGATGTCTTTTATCAGCGGTTATTATTCAAATGGGGAACGAAAAGTGTTCATTGGCGACTAGGATAATGAATTTGGAGGCGACTGAGAGTTTAAAGTAGACACAACAAGGAATACGACACAGCAGAATATAAATAAAAAGGCAAAATGAAAAAAGTAGCAGCTTATATTGGAAATTTTTAATATTCTTTTTTGCGCACTTCTCCCATTCGATTATGAGAAATGAATGGATTTTGTTAATCGTTGTTCACTGGATTTTTTAAATCATTTGACATTACTTTTCGCAATCGACTCGTAAAAGTTTAAAATTATTTTTGGAATTGGATGGAACGCGATTTTAAAACGGCTAAAGGAAACATTAATACCCTTTTCGACATAATTTATGTATGACTTCTCTCAATCTGTTGGGTCTCGATTTTCAAATTATTGGGGGTTTATTTCCCCATTCTGTGCAAGGAGTTATTCTCTAAGTTAATTTCCAGGGGAAATTTTATGCGTTAATTCTACAGTGCAAATAATCCCAAATATTCTCAATAGGATTATCTTAACAGTGTACTAAAGATATAATAACTGCACAGTAGTATAAGGTCCAATAATCTAATATGGACACTAAGTTGGTTGGTTATCCTGATTAGAGATAAATTTCTAGGCAATAACCTTTGGAATTACATAGTCTTGAGAATATTCTCCAAGAGAGGAGAATTTCCTTCTTAAGGCATAAAAAATAATGCTATGCAATACTTTTTAATCGATGAATGAATACATAAATGAAAAAAATTAAAAATGTAGTACTTCTGTGAGGCTAACATTAAAAATAAAGTAAACATTTCAGTTACTTTCATACTCTGCTCTTTTCAACAATTTTACTCCAGGTGTGAATTATCTACTTTTTGACAATGTATACAGATACATTCGAGTTCATTCAAACATCGCTTTTAAAGAACTCGATTCGTTTTTATTTCTCATTCAAACATCGTTTTTCTCAAACCAATGAGTTTCATGTGTGCGCTGCACAACTAAATGCAGAAAAATGGAGGAATGTGTTGCTTAGCATATAGATCTCCACTTTAACGTGGCAGCAGCATAATCAGTAATATATGAAAAATAAATCAAGGTTTTCAATAAAAACCAACTATATATAATTCCTAAATATCGAGTTACAGAATTCTCGAATCTTGAAAAAATTATATTTTGAAAAGTAAACTTGCATTCAATATTTCAGATATCTCAGATTTTCCACCATTCTAGAGGGAAGTTTTCTAACAACGAAACTCATTGGCGTGGAAGCTTGGAGAGTAGGGTGCTAGCTCAAGTGTTGACCTCGTCATCTGGTAGTGGTTCAAATTACGTGGTGCCGGCCTCGGATCCCTTGGGATTTGTGGGACTGTGCCGGCTTTCCAATATGCTGGAGAACTTCAATGGATTTTCATATCCATATACATGTATAGATTACCAACGAGAGTGACGTTTCTGCATGGGGTTCTTGATTAAATGATTTATTTACATTTGATTACAAATAGATATTACAACACATCTCAGAAAGGACCCTCACACGTCCATACGCCTCTGCATCCGCCGGTCAGTCTCCCCTCTTTTCCTTTCTCTTCTCCCTTCCTTCCACTCCTCTCGGCCCGGATGATCGTTCAAGGGCACACCACCCTCGCCCCCCTCGGGGACCCAATGGTTCCTTCCGGCCAACGTTCCTCCACTTGTTGGACGGAGAACGTCACAGGATTGATCCCAGACTGTCGTCAACAGACAGTCAGCAACAGTATTGCTCATGTGCGACGTTAATTAACTACCTACTTCTAAACATCGAAAGAAATTTTATCCATCGGACCACACTTCCAAACTGAATACTTTAAATTGCTAATTTCTGGTTTAAAGTTCCCAAAATACTTTGACCATATTCACTGGAGGGCCGCGGTGGCCCGGTTGGAAGAGTAACGGACTAGCAACCGAATGGTTGCGAGTTCGAATCCAGCCAAACCCGTCGTGTACAAAGGGGGCTGGTGCACGTTAAATCTGTCGTGGCCTCAAATGTCCTCACGTTGGCGTGGTGTGGAAGTTTGGAGAGTGAGGTGCCAGCTCAGGTGTTGCCTCGTCATCTGACCGTGGTTCAAAATTACGTGGTGTTGTCCTCGGATCTTTCCCTTTGGGATTGATCCCGGACCGTCACCAATAGCCCGTTGTGTTGCTCCAGTGTGACGTTAATTGAAAATACCAAATACCATATTCACTGGATACAAAAGTTTTTATTTTTTGATATTTTAATTTTAGGCTTTACAGTCCTAAAACACTGAATGCAATGAAAAAGCAATTTGGTAACTGATATTTAATTAAATGTTTGAATATCTTGTTGTGCCTCACTTTTTTGAGTCACTATATATAATATTTTGCAACAAAGAGTTGCGCTATATAAACATTTTAGAACTATTACTAAATAGCTCTAAAATTTTTCACTTACTTAATTCCGAGCCCTCCTTTAAAAACTTGAAATGGTTCCAAATCAGAACCATTTTGAACACTGCATAAACGCTTTGAAAAACCATGGACAAAATGAACTTTATGTCGAAATATACCACAAAAGGTTTTCTGCAGATTTCAAGTCATTTTAGGTTTTTTTAGACACTAAAGCCTGTTTTGGATTTTTATTGGTCGTAACCCCAAATTAGGCATTTTTCGGTGTCATAAAATTCGTATGTTTTATTCAAAAGTTATCAAATCATAAAAATAAGGTAATCGTAATTAACGTGCTATTGGTGACGGTTCGGGATCAATCCCCAAGGGAAAGAGATCCGGGACAACACGTAATTTTGAATCACGGTCAGATGACGAGGTCATACTTGAGCAGGCAATCCACTCTCCAAACTTCCACACTATACCAACATGAGAAAGTTTGAGGCCACGACAGGTTTAACGTGCACCAGTCGGCGTGAACACGAGTCTGGCTGAACCGAGCCTGAATTCGAAACCCTCCGGTTGCTAATCCGATGCTCTTCCAACTGGCGGGCCGCGGTGGCCCGGTTGGAAGAGTAACGGACTAGCAACCGAAGGGTTGCGAGTTCGAATCCAGCCAAACACCGTCGTGTACAAAGGGGGCTGGTGCACGTTAAATCTGTCGTGGCCTCAAATGTCCTCACGTTGGCGTGGTGTGGAAGTTTGGAGAGTGGGGTGCCAGCTCAGGTGTTGCCTCGTCATCTGACCGTGGTTCAAAATTACGTGGTGTTGTCCTCGGATCTTTCCCTTTGGGATTGATCCCGGACCGTCACCAATAGCCCGTTGTGTTGCTCCAGTGTGACGTTAATTGAAATAAATAAATAAATAAATAACTTCCAACTGGCTCTGTTTAATAATCGGTAGGTAGGTATTTAATTAGCGTCGCACTGGAGCAACACAAAGGGCTATTGGTGGCGGTCCGGGATCAGATCAGAGAACACTACGTAATTTTGAACCGCGGTCAGATGAATGACGAGTTTAATAATCGGTTGTTTGATTTGAGGGTTTTATGGCGCAAGGGCCATATTTGACCATGCGGCGTCAGACACAACACATCAAGTAATAGACAGACACACAATGAAAATTTTACTGATTTTAAGAGAGAAATACACCCAGGGAGGAATGCACCTGACAGGAATCGGGCCTGCGCAGCCTACAACTCGAAGATTGCTAGTGCAGTGGGAATACCTACTGAGGCTCGACGGCCCCGTTAGATAATCGGAAACTCCCACAAAACATTCCGTTAGCGAATCCAACATTCTTCAAAACGGGAAAAATTGATGTTCTGTTAGGAGCCGATTTGTTTTTCGATCTCTTAACATCGGGGGAAATGTATCAGGCAGACAGCAGGTTAATCTTTCAAGAAAAAGCATTTGGCTCTGTAGCTAGTTGTTCTAGTCAAATTACTTATCCAAATTTTTTATCGTTAATAACATTTCGGGGATGCCCCTCCCCTGACTCAGTTCCTCCCTACAGCGCGGAATTTTTTTCATCGAAAAAAATTGAAAATGTTGAACAGATAAAAGAAAGTAGGACTTCGTGCTTTCAGAAGCGAAGGTTCGAAACTAAAATCAGTAGAATGGCATTATTTAACAAACACGATCTCAGTTGGATTCGGGCCGCGGTAGCCTGGTTGGTTTCTTGGGGTTTTATGGCACAAGGGCCATATTTGGCCATGTTGTGCCAGACACAAGCCATACAATATCAAGTAATAGACATGCACACAAAAGTTTAGACACCCAAGTGAGAAGTACACATAGGGAGCAATTGTTGCTAGCGCAGTGGACATACCCACTGAACCATGACGGCTCCATCCCATTTAATAGCCCGCTGTGTTGCTCCAGCGATAATTAACGATAATTAACTACCTGCGACGATAATTAACTACCTACCTACCTTTTTGAAAGCAAATTGTGGATAGGTCTTAAAATAGCCAAATATTGTATATATATTCGCGAAATACTCATCTAGTATATGGTATATCAATTGGATCCGTTACTAAAGCAAGCGAAATATCCAACAATGCGCTTGGTTGCAGAATAAGGCTTTGTTTGGTTTGTTGGGGCTTTATGGCGTCAGGGTCATGTTTGGCCATGCTGCGCCAGACACGAGACACACAATATCAAGTAATAGACACACACAATGAAAGTTTCACTGACACAGAAAAGAGAAATACACCAAGGGAGGAATGCACATGACAGAATAAGAAGGGTAGGTAGGTATTTTAATTAACATCGCACTGGAGAAATACAACGGACTATTGGCGACAGTCCAAGATCAAACCCGAAAGAAAAGATCCGAGAACACCACATAATTTTGAATCACGGTCAGAAGACGAAGTCACACTTGAGCTGGCACCCGTCTCCAATCTTCCACACCAATGTGAGGACATTTGAGGCCCCGTTAGATTTAGCGTGTACCAGCCCCCTTTGTACACGACGGTCTTTGGTTGGATTCGAACCATTAAGTATAAATATTGCACTTCAACCTTGGGTTTCCTCTGAAATTAATTCCTGGTTATCTGCACAATTAATCAAAAACATACAACCTGAATAAACAAAACTGAAGATTTACCTGCACTGATCCCACAGGTGTCTTGTCTTCGTAGTGCACATCGTAGCGTTGAGACACTTTCACATGTAATACGACGTTAACATTTTCAATTATTCCTCTTGTGGGTTCAGACAAATTTAAATGTTCAACAATCAAGTCTTTCCCGTACAACTGATAACCAGAGTTGACCTTTTGGTTGGTAGGTATTTTGATTAACGTCGGCACTTGAGCAACACAATAGGCTATTGACGACGGTCCGGGATCAAATCCAAATCAAATCCGAGGAAAACACCATGTAATTTTAAACAACGGTCAGATGACGAGGTCACCCTGAACTTCCACACTGCAACAGATTGAACATGCACCAGCCCCCTTGTACACGACGTACAAGGGGGCTGGTAGCTTGTCCACCACAGGTTTTGCAGCATACGCGTACAGCCGGAGGTAGGTGTCCTTGTCATCCCTACTTGAACCCTAATCGTTGCCTTTAAACGGGGGACGGATAGGGCTTTATCCCTATTTATTCGTCCTACTTTTATAGTGTGGCTCGGGCTTAAGTTTGCAAGGCTTGAGGTGAAATTTATACAAATACATCTGTCTTATTTTTGTGACCGTTATGTTTTGACTTACGTGAACCTACACGCTTCGTCATGGTTCTGATACCTGAGCGGGCCGCGGTGGCCCGGTTGGAAGAGTAACGAACTAGCAACCGAAGGGTTGCGAGTTCGAATCCAGCCAAACACCGTCGTGTACAAAGGGGGCTGGTGCACGTTAAATCTGTCGTGGCCTCAAATGTCCTCACGTTGGCGTGGTGTGGAAGTTTGGAGAGTGGGGTGCCAGCTCAGGTGTTGCCTCGTCATCTGACCGTGGTTCAAAATTACGTGGTGTTGTCCTCGGATCTTTCCCTTTGGGATTGATCCCGGACCGTCACCAATAGCCCATTGTGTTGCTCCAGTGTGACGTTAATTGAAATACCCAATACCCAAAAAATCAAGGTCAGTTTAAACATGGCCAATTTTGCCAATGACGAGATATCTCGCCGCCAAGATGTTGCTGATGCTTTGATGATGACGTGGTCGCGATCTGGTCAGTTTTCTTCTCCTGAAGAGATATCTCGTCCACCATGATCTGGTCAGTTTTACTAATGACGAGACATCTCGTCATCAAGCCGATATATATTGCCGATTTTTTTTATGATAACGAGATCAATACCTGGTCACTTTTGCTAATGACGAGATATCTCGTCGAAACCACCACCAGGAGGCTTAAGGATTTAAAGGGGTGTCATCCATTGCCAGGGCACTTTTCTTGACCGCAGCAACAATTGACTTCCAAGTGGGTGAAGCACCAGAGTGTCAATAACCAATTCTCCCCAGCCGTGCCGAGCCTGCAACTCGGAAATCAACATCTGTGTTCTGTCTTGTCACATCCCCACACAGAGGGGATCACCGAAGGGCGGAAGAACTTGTCATCTCCCTCTCCCCGGCAAGTGTCCTCCCCTTACCGCACCATTTTCTTTTTCTAGAATCCACGTTCTTGTTGTCGTGTCCATTTCTGAGTCAGTCAGATGTCGCCGGGTGCAGCTTTGGCAATGTCGATTATTTTCTCGCTGTAAAGCTAGCTGTTCTGTTCTTCAGGATGGTAATCGATGGTTTGAAGAGTAGCTACTATTGCAGGGCAGGTGAATATATGATTAGGGGCGAGTTCAACGCCCAGACAGTTGTTACCATGCCTATAAGTTCTGGTTCCTTCACTGCTCATTTTGATGCCATTAAAATGTCTTGTTCTCAGTCTGGATAGGGTGGTGATTTTTCTATCGATGTTAATTTACCAAATTTATTGTTTTATGTGTAACATACATAAGTTCATGTTCCATTCAGACTTCGGTTTCATTCTGTTGCAAGTGGGAAACAGAATCCAAATGGAATTATCTTGCGAAAAAAGGGACTGCGGTAGCCCGGTTGGATGAGTAGCGGATTAGCAACCGGAGGGTTCGGTCCAACCAAAGATCGTCGTGTACACGGGGCTGGTGCACGTTAAATCCTCATGTCTTCACTTTGGCGTGGAAGTATGGAGAGTGAGGTGCAAGATCGGATGTTGACTTCGTCATCTGACCGTGGTTCAAAATTACGTGATGCTGTCCTCGGAGCTTTCCCTTGGGGATTGATCCCTGGCCGTCGCCAATAGCCGGTTGTGTTGCTCCAGTGAGACGTTAATTAATTTCCAGACTGGAAGCGCAAAATAATCCTTGACGCCTCGTTTTGTTCCATGGTCGGTTCAAATCTTTGCCTCGAGTGACATGAAATCTGTTTCACGACAGACGTCAGCGAATGCTACATGTACGCATTGTGTCCTGGTGTGTGAAGGTAAGTCAAATATCCTTAAGTTAGCATTTATCTGCTATGATTAAAGTAATTATCTAAACTAGAGAATGCTACACGAAATTGCAGGGAGCTTCTTGTTTTTTTATAGAACTGTTTCATCCTAATCAGTACTTTGATTTGTAGTTGATTTTGTATTTGTTTTTCAATTTAACCTTTGCTTATATTAATTTGAAAAATAGTGGTTTTTTTTATTGAATTGTAACCAGCTTAACTTTTATTGATTTTAAAACATTGTAATTTTGTGTGTGTGTTTGTATTGTTGTTTGTCTTTTATGGAACTGTCGTAGCTGGAATTGGTTCTTAGATTTATACACGATTTTGTATTTTTTCCAATTTAATCTGTTTATCATATAAATTCGCTAAACTGTTTTGCCTTGTGAGATGAGTTAGAACTGAACTGATCAGATTAACTTCCGGTCATTAGGTACATTTCTTATTTGGAATTGTTACACTGCTTTAAAATATTGGGGCTCTTAAATGTTTGATTATACACTGCTGGCCACCGTAAATGCAACACCCTGAAGGAAGCATGCAAATAATATGAAATTTACAACATGCATTAGCGGAGGTGAGATATGCAAATGATTAGAATTTCAGCGCAGACGCACATCACGCGCGCCTGTGGCGCCACTTCAAAGCGCTATTTAAGGCTTGGAGATTTCGACGATTTCAAGTACGGCAATTGTGTTTTTCTTGTGGTTTTTTCAAAAAAACGATCAATTATGCCTCGTAGAAAACAGCGATCATCTTTTGATCAAGTATCCGAGTTCGACAGAGGAAGGATAGTGGCCTACCGAGATTGTGGATTGTCTTTCAGGGAAATCGGTAGTCGTGTTGGACGAAACCAAACAACTGTAATGCGGATATGTGATCGTTGGATGCAGGAGGGTACGACGGACCGACGTGTTCGATCGCATCCACCTCAGTGCACCACTTCACGTGATGACAGGCATATTGTGCGTATGGCAGTGACGGATCGCTCAGCCACATCACGAACCATAGCACAGCACATTCAGTCTGTACCGCATCATCCAGTGTCTGAGCGTACCATTCGACGCCGTTTACAGCAGAGTGGTCTGTCCACAAGACGTCCATTGCTTCGTCTACCCTTGACGCAGAACCACAGACGTTTCCGCCGCCAATGGTGCGATGAAAGAAGGATGTGGATGGCAGAATGGAATGAAATTGTCTTTACTGACGAGTCACGCTTCTGTCTGCAACACCACGATGGTCGGATTCGAGTCTGGAGACACCGTGGAGAGAGGATGCTGAACAGCTGCGTTATGCACCGCCACACTGGTCCTGCACCGGGTATTATGGTATGGGGCGGTATTGGATATCACTCTCGCACTCCTCTAGTACGCATTGCCGGTACTTTAAACAGCCAGCGCTACATCTCCGAGGTGTTGGAGCCAGTTGTCCTTCCTTACCTTCAGGGCTTGCCCACAGCCATATTTCAACAGGATAATGCGCGACCACACGTGGCACGCATTGTCCAAGGGTTCTTCGTCAATCGCCAGATTGAATTGCTTCCCTGGCCAGCTCGCTCTCCGGATCTTTCGCCGATAGAAAACATGTGGTCCATGGTTGCTCAACGATTGACCCAGAATACATCCCCAGCTGCCACACCAGATCAACTTTGGCAACGTGTGGAAGCTGCTTGGTCTGCTGTACCCCAAGAACACATCCAAAGTCTCTTTGAATCAATGCCGAGGCGTGTGGCAGCGGTGATCTCCAACAATGGCGGCTACTCTGGCTACTGATTTTGGCAGGAACCACACTTCACAGAAGTCTATAAATTTAATCATTTGATATTTGGTCAACATGTTATCTACAAAATAAATTTTGTTGTGATATCTCTTGTCTTTCTTGGTGTTGCAATTTGGGTGGCCAGCAGTGTATATGTGACAGTCTGTGAAACAAGTATTTTGAAAATCCAAAATGTAAGATATAAATAAAATTTATGGTCACTTTTGTACATTTTTAGGTCAACAAAATCCTGATCCTGATAATAGATTTGTTTTCAACCATAAACGTTTAAAACACCCTTATTTTAACATAATGCCCTTCAATGAGTTAAGGGCATTTTATTAATTTTAAGGGTATGTTTTTTTGTATTTCCTTAGCATTTTGTATAACTTAAGATCCTTGTCCCGGCAGATCCATGTTCAAGTATCGGATGCAGAGCTGTTGGCCAATTAATGCGTTCTCTCTCCTTGAATGATAGTCCTATTTGTATTCTGACAGACTGCCTTTGCCAGCATAGACCAGGCAACTACTTTTTTAGAATTGAGGAAATCAGGCTGGCCTCTAGTCAAATTAAAAGACAGACACCACTTTACAGTGGAACCGAGGCCGTAGTCTAAATTTCGAAACCCGGCCCAACCCGTTGTGTACGCGGGGGCTGGTGCACATTAAATCTGTCGTGGCCTGAAATGTGGCGAGGAAGTTTGGAAAGTGGGGTGCCTCGGGTAGGTAGGTATTTAACGTCGCACTGGAGCAACACAACGGGCCATTGGTGACGGTTCGGGATCAAACCCAAAGGGAAAGATACGAGGGCAACACCACGTAATTTTAAACCGCGGTCAGATGACGATTTCACACCTGACCAGGCATCCCACTCTCCAAACTTCGCTGCTGCCCTCGGATCTCACCCTTCGGGATGGATCCCGTTTCGACGCCAATAGCCCGTTGTGTTGCTCCAGTGCGACGTTAATTAATTACCTAAGTTTAAATTTCACTTTCATGTCTCCAAATGGGATATACATATTTGAGAACAATTGTGAAACAAATTTTGCCAAAAACTACATACTAAACTAAAATTTCGAACTGCTTTGTATGACCTTTTTTCTTAAAATGTAAAGTAGGCATTTTTATTTCGCGAAATAACACCACTCCGCGACGAAATTGTAGTTGGGTGACAACAGTGTGTGTGTTAGTTTTCATATTACATTTGTGAGACGTTTTCCGATTTTGACACTTGTTTTATGTTTTCGAGCGAACTTGTTTTTTGCTTTGTTCTATTGCAATCCGCAGTTGGAAAAAAAGCACGTGACGTTGAAATTTGATCCACACAGAAATAGAATTGGCAGTGTCAGACCTTTTAAAGCCATGGAAAGTTTTTCGAATCGCAGGTGGTGGATTTCTGACCCAAGTGTTCGGCGGCACACCCAATTTTAATATCTTACGTCAGCAAATGTGAATCAGCAGATGTATTCCTGCACATCCCTGTGGATGCTTCGAAATTAACAAATTCTTACTATTTTTTTATTGGTGAATGAATCACATACTCCGGAAAGAGTGAAGGTTATAGGGTTTTTCTCGTCTTGAAAGTAAAGATATCACATACTTTGGAATTTTTGAGTTAATGAAAACTTTTAATAATGCCAGAATTCGAACATAAAGCACTGTTTCTCAGTGATCCGGCTCACACCAGTTCCTAGAATTAATAATGCACCAGAACTCAACGTATACTATATCCTACGATTTACCTCTTTAGATTGGCACTTCAGGACATTAAGTCGATTATATTGCATTTATTTATGTCCAAAGTAGGTTCAAAAATGCACTTTATTCACAGGCAATTAGGGAACATCATTTTCAATAATTTTTAGATCATTTTAGGTCCTCTATTGGTCAATTTTATATTTTCTAAATTAACAAAATCCGTACCCCAGTGAACACAGAAAAAACAATTTTAGGTTTCTCTGTTTGAAAAGAAAGATTTTCATCCTCCTTTTAATGGCTGTAAAATTAAAACCCAGTTGATTTTAGGGGCGACTAAATACCTTATTCAAGTGACGTCTCTTTAAAAACAAGGCAATACTTTTGTTTACGCTTAGTATAAAAGGAATATCTGCGAAAAGATTAGTTGCGACTATTGAAAAAAATAATTCTTTTAAAGAAAATCATGTTTTTGGTATCGATCTGACGTCGACCTTCTGCTTTTTGAAAAAAATTTATATATTCAGTTTAATTTGTCTACACCGATTACACTTATTTCTAACCCAAACACCGTTATTCCGAAAAGCACAAACGAAAAACTCATTGATCATAAAAGCGTAATTTTGCTACTCGGTATCTGACAGCACCAGAATTAATGTTTTATTATTTTATAAATTTTATTTAGATTCCCGTGTTTGTCTATTTGAGTTAACACAGCGAAATGTTGCAGTCATAGTTGAGCATTACTAAATTTCATAAATCATTATCGTCTAAATCAATATTTTTCAAATGTCCTTTTTCGAATTGTTCTATTTCAGAATACACTCAGGCAGTCGAAATTCGACACTTTGCGCATCTTTCGTTTTTTAAAATTCTGCATTTTTTCGTCGGAATTTCGTTTGTGTTTGTATTTAAGTCTTAATCTTTTACATATTGGAATATATTCAGGAATTAAATGTATAAATTTCGTCCGAAGTATATTGTAGAAGCTATGAAAAAGTTAAAACGTATTTACCGTACAACTTAAATGATTGCATTTTTCTGTGAAAAAAAAGTGATTATTATTCACTTTTCAAGCAACATTTAACCATTTCAACCTTTCAACCCGAGCAACGCCGGGTAATTCAGCCAGTGTATTTATAAAACTAAAATTATTTTTTTTTACCGGAAACTTGCCAGCCCTCTCTGACTAGTTTTCCAATATCTGGATTCAAAGACTGAGAACAGACAATCTTCATTATGGCAGATAGATGTTTATCAGTTAATCTTGATCTGTAGGCCGTTTTATTTAATTTCATGGACGAAAATAGTTGCTCACACAAGTACGGTACTCCCCAAATAGCATAAAATTTGTGCAACAAACTTTTTAATTTGTGGATATTTTTCACCTAAATAAGAATATGTTTTGGGAATTCCTACTTCTCGATATTTGTCTTTTAAAACCGAATCGTTCTGGGAATCAATTAATTCCAGTTGTATAGAAGTGCGAGCATTTTCAACTTCAAAGGAAAAAGCCTAATAAAAAGAGAAAATTTTTTTGTAACTCTGAAATTATTAAAACGTTTATAGAATTCGTTTTTGATTTCTTCAATTTTACCACAATATTATGAAAATGAGCAACTTTGATATTGTGCTTTTAACTGCTCATATCTCCCTCGATCTCCCCTAAGTACTATTTTCTTCGTAACATATTGTCGTGCTTTCTTTTTATTTCAGAGGCCACAAAAAATTAACTTTGGAGTCGCATGCGGCCCGCCAGTTTGACACCCCTGCTCTAGACCAAGTTTCTATCTTCGCGATCGTTAAAAATCAGAGTGAAAATTTCAACGGATTTGAAATCTGCGGAAAATTTTACACTAGATCCATACCTAAAGAGTGATTTTCTTTAAATAAATAATTTTTCAACTGTAACTTTAATATTTTCGCCATACGGATTTGACGAATATATTCATTACGAACACAAAACGGAGTATTCATCTCGTTTTTATAGAAAAGATACAACTTGATTGACTTGAGTATTTTGTCATAATCCACTGCTTTATATTTATGGCCATTAAAATAGGATGACAAAATTTAATCGTATTCGATTCATTGAAGAAATTTACCCTGCTTTCACACTCAAAACTTGTAAAAATGTGATAGTTTACTACTAAAGGGAATATTAAGCAATTTTATTTCTGAGATAACGTATACCGACAAACTGTTCGTTTTAGTCATGTGCGGCAAACATCTTTAAAATAAAGCTGAAATTAAATATTCAATTTTAATCTAAACTTTAAAGTTATTATTTTTATTTTGTCCTCAACCGAAATGCGTAAGATAAGTTTCAATTTTCATTAATTTTTAACATCCTCGTGTTACATTGAACTCGATATCACTTTTGAAAATTTTCACTTCTGATTTACTGAACTTAATTTACAGTAAGCTAATTTTTTTTTCATAGAATTTATATTTTAATCTTGCAGTTAGTGTTATTACTACTTTAATTGAAATTTTTTTATGTACGTGTAGACGCAAATTCTATTAGCAATCTCCTGGTTTTCGATATGTTCTGTTTTTTGGTTTTCCATTGAGATTTTTTTAGTTTTAGCATAATTTTTTCGTTTCATCGTGGGTTTTAATCAAATTTTAGTTGAAATATTTCCCAGTCGTTATTTCATTCGTGCAGCAAAACGCCTGAAGAGGGTAGGTTGGAGGGTTAGTTTTCGTTCGGAAATTGTGTTTAAAATTAAGAAATTAATTATTGTTATATATGTTATTTATGCTGATACATTAAAATGTTTAGAATAGGTTTTAAAAAATATAGAGATTTATTTGAAGGAAAATTAGATGAAAATTAGTTATAGATCGTAGGAAACACGATAAAATTTGAAAAAATAACAAAAAAGAAAGGTTATCACCAGTGCCGAATTTTGTTTGCGTATCATCTTTTTGATAGTACTTCGTAGACAATGGAATATAAACAGAAATTTCGTTTCAAATTTCCTGTTTCTAGAAATGTAGATGTTTGTGGCATATATTTTTATTTTACACTGTCAATTTAAAATTTTAAGGAAATTGCTTGGTCATTTTCCAGTTAGTTTCGTTTTAATCAAAGTTTTACAGAAATATTCCAATTTTTCATGCGCAGTTTCGCTTTTATGATAAAACACATTACAAATGACTCATCTGCTTGCTTCTTGAACCCAAAAAAATCCGTGATCACCCCTTAACACAAAACAAATCCTTCCTATTTTTTATAGGTGGGTGAATCATCGACACTGGAGAGTGAAGGTTATATGGTTTTTTCCTCGAGTCTTGACAGTAAAAAACGAATACTTCAGGTTTTTAGAGTTAATGAAAATGATTAATAATGCCACACTTTGAACTACATAAAACACTGTTTCTCAGTGATCCGCTGGCTCATACCATTACTAGGTCCAAAATAATACCGTTATTCGAAAAATTTTGAAAAACGTACGAAAGGCTAACGTGCAAAAATTTACAACCGAGGTTGATGGCATAGGCATTGCACTGAAACGCATCGTATACTATGTATATGTTACGAAAGATTTACCTGTTTAGTTTGTCACTTCTGGTTAGCAAGTCGATTATATTGAATTTATTTATGTATAAAGGTTTAAGTTTAAAAACATTTTATTCACAGGCAAATAGGGAACGGATGTTTTACAAATCGAAAGAATATCAAATTTCTACGTCGTTTAGAATATTTTTAGATTATTTTAGGCATTTATTGTCTCATTATACATTTCTAAGTTAACCAAATCCAGGCTCTTGTGAACACAGAGAAATCAATTCTAGGTGGGGAAAGAAAGATTTTCATCCTATTTTTAATGGCTGTAAGATTAAAACAGCTGATAAGGGGCAACAAAATATCTTATTAAAGTGACATTCTCTTTAGAAGCAAGGCAATACTTCCGCTTACACGTAGTATAAAAGGAAATCTGCAAAAAGATTACTTGCGACTATTGACAAAAAAATAATATATTGAAAGAAAATCATGATTTTGGTATCGATTTAACGTAAAATTTTACGCTGATTCGAAATCCGTTGAAATTTTGACTCTATCTTTACCCATTCAAAAAATAGAAACTTGGATAAAGGGAATAAAAAACAATTTAAGGCATAACGGAATTGACCTTGAAAAACTTCCAAGAGGTGTTCACTTGATAGCACTCGAAAATTCCCAATGGAAAAAGTCCATGGAATAGCAGAATGTTTAGACTACCACAATGCAGATGTTATTAGCATGCAGATCGGCAATAATTATTCAAATTCAATGAAAGGGGGAATGATTGGCGACTCACAATTTGAATGTAGATGCTACTGGGGTTCTGAATGTTGAGATTCGATGTTTTGGCTTTCATAGAAAGAAACGAGCAGATTAATCATGCATTGTAAGAAAAAGGAACCTAGCGAGGCTAAGGCCCCGTTCACATGAGGCGTTTTCCAACGCGCGTTTTACGTCTAAACAAAACGCGGGTAGCCAAAGTACATAGAGTTCTACTGGAGTGTTCACATGCAGAAATCGCGAGAATCCAAGCGCTAGACTGCTTCGGCGCTTCAACAATCTCCGGTCGTTCTCGCGATTTGAAGGCGTTCGAAGAAGCATAGGTTTCTTCTGCTGCGTTCACATGACACGCGTTTTGACGGGCGTTAGGGCTTTTTTATTCCTCTAGTTCAAGTTTCTATCTTCGCGATCGTTAAAGATAGAGTGAAAATTTCAACGGATTTGAAATCTGCGGAAAATTTTACACCAGATCGATACCTTAAATTTGATTTTCTTTAAATAAATACTTTTTCAACTGTAATTTTACTATTTTCGCGATACGGATTTGACGAATATATTCATTACGAACACAAAAGGGAGTATTCATCTCGTTTTTATAGAAAAGATATAACTTGATTGGAGTATTTTGTCTTAATCCACTGCTTTATGTTTATGGCCATTAAAAATAGGATGAGAAAATTTAATCGCATTCGACTTATTGAAGAAATTTTCCCTGCTTTCACACAAAACTTGTAAAAAGGTGACAGTTTATAACTAAAGGGTATAGTGGGTAATTTTATTTCTGAGAATAACGAATACTGACAACTGCCCGTTCTAGTTTTCATGTGCGGTAAACGTCTTTAAAATAAAGCTTAAATTAAATATTCAATTTAAAAGCTAAACTTTAGTTATTTTTTATTTGTCCTCAACGGGTGAAATGCGTAATATAAATTTCAATTTTCATTCATTTTTCACATCCTCGTGTTACAGTGAACTTGATATCACTTTTGAAAATGAACTTAAGTTACTGTGAGCTTATTTTCATAGAATTTATATTTTAATCTTGCAGTTAGTGTTATTACTACTTTAATCGAAATTTTTATATTATATATACGTGTAGACGCAAATTCTATTAGCAATCTCCTGGTTTTCGATATGTATACTGCTTTTTGTTTTTCTTTGAGATTTTTTTAGTTTCAACATAATTTTCTCGTTTCATCGTGGGGTTTAATCAAATTTTAGTTGAAATATTTCCCAGTCATTCTATTCGTGGTTCCATTTGGCTACAAAACCCCTGAAAGAGGGTAGGTTGGAGGGTTAGTTTTCGTTTCGGATAGTCGGAACTCAGGGAAAATTGTGTTTAAAAAATAAAAACTAATTATTGTTATATATGTGTTATTTAAGCTGATACATTAAAATGTTTAGAGATAGTTTTTAAAGAAGTATAGAGATTTATTTGAAGGAAAATTAAATAAAAATTAGCTATAGATCGTAGGAAACACGATAAAACTTGCAAAAATAGCATAAAAAATGAAAGGTTATCATCAGTGCTGGATTTTGTTTGCGTGTCATCTTTTGATATTACTTCGTAGACAATGCCATATGAACAGAAATTCCGTTTCCAATTTCCTGGTTCTAAAAGTAAAGTTTTTTGGGGACATATTTTTACTTTACACTGTCAATTTTAAAATTTTAAGGAAATTGTTTGGTCATTTTCCAGTTAGTTTCGTTCTTAATCAAAGTTTTACAGAAATATTCCAATTTTTCTTACGCAGTTTCGCTTTTACGATAAAACGCATTACAAATAACTCATCTGCTAGCTTCTTGAGCCCAAAATATCCGTGATCACCCCTTAACACAAAACAAATCCTACTGTTTTTATTGGTGGGTGAATCATCGACACTGGAGAGTGAAGGTATAGGGTTTCTTTCTCTAGTCTTGACAGTAAAAAACGAATACTTTAAGATTTTAGAGTTAATGAAAATGTTTAATAATGCCACAATTTGAACTACATAAAACACTGATTCTCTGATCCGCTGGCTCTTACCGGTTCCTAGGTCCAAAATATCCCGTCATTCGAAAAATTTGGAAAAACGTACGAAAAGCTAACGTTCAAAAATTTACAACCGAGGTTGATGGCATTGGCACCGTATACTATACGTTACTAAAGATTTACCTGTTTAGGTTGTCACTTCTGGTCAGCAAGTCGATTATATTGCATTTATTTATGTATAAAGGTTGAAGTTCAAAAACATTTTATTCACAGGCAATTAGGGAACGGATGTTTTACAAAGCGAAAGAATATCAAATTTTTACGTCGCTTTGAATATTTTTTAGATTATTTTAGGCATTTTATTGCTCATTATACATTTCTAAGTTAACCAAATACAGGCTCTTGTGAATACAGAGAAATCAATTTTAGGTTGGGAAAGAAAGATTTTCATCCTACTTTTAATGGATGTAAAATTAAAACAGTTGATAAGGGGCAACAAAATATCTTATTAAAGTGTCATTCCCTTTAAAAACAAGGCAATACTTCCTCTTACGCTTAGTATAAAAGGAATATCTGAAAAAAGATTAGTTGCGACTATTGACAAAAAAATAATTTTTTCAAAGAAAATTATGATTTTAGTATCGATCTAACGTAAAATTTTACGCTGATTTGAAATCCGTTGAAATTTTGACTCTATCTCTAACCATTCAAAAGATAGCAACTTGGATTAAGGGAATAAAAAAAACAATTTAAGGCATAACGGAAACCGACCTTGAAAAGCGCCCAAGTGCTGTTCACATGGTAACGCTCGAAAATTCTTATCTAACGCGCGTTGCAAAAAGTCCATGTGAACGGGGCCTAAGGCCCCGTTCACATGAGGCGTTTTCCAACGCGCGTTTTACGTCTAAACAAAACGCGGGTAGCCAAAGTACATAGAATTCTACTGGAGTGTTCACATGCAGAAATCGCGAGAATCCAAGCGCTAGATTGCTTCGGCGCTTCAACAATCTCCGGTCGTTCTCGCGATTTGAAGGCGTTTTGAGAAGCATAGGTTTCTTCTGCAGCGTTCACATGACACGCGTTTTGACGGGCGTTAGGCTTTTTAATTCCTCTAATCCAAGTTTCTATCTTCGCGATCGTTAAAGATAGAGTGAAAATTTCAACGGATTTGAAATCTGCGGAAAATTTTACACCAGATCGATACCTGAAATGTGATTTTCTTTAAATAAATAATTTTTCAACTGTAACTTTAATATTTTCGCGATACTCATTTGACGAATATATCCATTACGAACACAAAAGGGAGTATTAATCTCGTTTTTATAGAAAAGATATAACTTGATTGGAGTATTTTGTCTTAATCCACTGATTTATATTTATGGCCATTAAAAATAGGATGAGAAAATTGAATCGTATTCGATTTATTGAAGAAATTTAGCCTGCTTTCACACAAAACTTGCAAAAATTTGATAGTTTATAACTAAAGAGGATAGTGGGTAATTTTATTTCTGAGAATAACGTATACCGACAACTGTCCGTTCTAGTTTTCATGTGCGGCAAACGTCTTTAAAATAAAGCTTAAATAAAATATTCAGTTTAAAAGAGCTAAACTTTAGTTATTTTTTTATTTTTCCTCAACGTGTGAAATGCGTAAGATAAGTTTCAATTTTCATTCATTTTTCACATCCTCGTGTTACATTGAACTCGATATCACTTTTGAAAATCAACTTAATTTACTGTGAGCTTATTTTTCATAGAATTTATATTTTAATCTTGCAGTTAGTGTTATTACTACTTTAATCAAAATTTCTATATTATATATACGTGTAGACGCAAATTCTATTAGCAATCTCCTGATTTTCGATATATACTGCTTTTTGGTTTTTCTTTGAGATTTTTTAGTTTTAACAAAATTTTCTCGTTTCATCGTGGGGTTTAATCAAATTTTAGTTAAAATATTTCCCAGTCATTATTCCATTCGTGGTTCCATTTGTGCTACAAAACCCCTGAAAGAGGGTAGGTTGGAGGGTTAGTATTCGTTTCGGATAGTTGGAAATCTGGGAAAATTGTGTTTAAAAATTAAAAAACTAATTATTGTTATATGTGTTATTTGTGCTGATACATTAAAATGTTTAGAGATAGGTTTTAAAGAAGTATAGAGATTTATTTGAAGGAAAATTAAATAAAAATTAGCTATAGATCGTAGGAAACACGATAAAACCTGCAAAAATAGCATAAAAAAGAAAGGTTATCACCAGTGCCGGATTTTGTTTGCGTGTCATCTTTTGATAGTACTTCGTAGACAATGCCATATAAACAGAAATTCCGTTTCCAATTTCCTGGTTCTAGAAATAACGTTTTTTGGGGATATATTTTTATTTTACACTGTCAATTTTAAAATTTTAAGGAAATTCTTTGGTCATTTTCTAATTAGTTTCGTTTTTTATCAAAGTTTTACAGAAATATTCCAATTTTTCTTACGCAGTTTCGCTTTTACGATAAAACGCATTACAAATGACTCATCTGCTAGCTTCTTGAGCCCAAAAAATCCGTGATCACCCCTTAACACAAAACAAATCCTACTTTTTATTGGTGGGTGAATCATCGACACTGGAGAGTGAAGATTATAGGGTTTCTTCCTCTAGTCTTGACAGTAAAAAACGAATACTTTAAGATTTTAGAGTTAATGAAAATGTTTAATAATGCCACAATTTGAACTACATAAAGCACTGCTTCTCCGTGATCCGCTGGCTCTTACCGGTTCCTAGGTCCAAAATATCCCGTCATTCGAAAAATTTTGAAAAACGTACGAAAAGCTAACGTTCAAAAATTTACAACCGAGGTTGATGGTATTGGAATCGTATACTACACGCTACGAAAGATTTACCTGTTTAGGTTGTCATTTCTGGTCAGCAAGTCGATTATATTGCATTTATTTATGTATAAAGGTTGAAGTTCAAAAACACTTTATTCACAGGCAATTAGGGAACGGATGTTTTACAAATCGAAAGAATATCAAATTTTTACGTCGTTTTGAATATTTTTTAGATTATTTTAGGCATTTTATTGCTCATTATACATTTCTAAGTTAACCAAATACAGGCTCTTGTGAATACAGAGAAATTAATTTTAGGTTGGGAAAGAAAGATTTTCATCCTACTTTTAAAGGCTGTAAAATTAAAACAGTTGATAAGGGGCATTATCAACTGTTAATCGTATTAAAGTGACATTCCCTTTAAAAATAAGGCAATACTTCCACTTCCGCTTAGTATAACAGGAATATCTGAAAAAAGATTAGTTGCGACTATTGACAAAAAAATAATTTTTTCAAAGAAAAGCATGATTTTGGTATCGATCTATCGTAAAATTTTACGCTGATTTGAAATCCGTTGAAATTTTGGCTCTATCTTTAACCATTCAAAAGATAGAAAGTTGGATTAAGGGAATAAAAAAACATTTTAATGCATACCGGAAACTGACCTTGAAAAGCGCCCAAGTGCTGTTCACATGGTAACGCTCGAAAATTCTTTTCAAACGCGCGTTGCAAAAAGTCCATGTGAACGGGGCCTAAGTTTGATTTGATTGTCATCTTTTGGCTACACGAGGGGAACGTAAGTAGACCCACACCTACTGCTTGGAGTAGACATAACAAGTACAGTGCAGAAAAGTAAGTAACAGGCGAAATCCATGAAATCCTGTTTGGGCGGTTGGTAGCTGAGTTTTACAGTGCCAAGGGCTATATTTAACCAAACATATGACAACGTCAAGTAATGGTCATAACACACAAAGAAAGTTTACAGAAGAGAGAAAATACACCCAGGGAAGAATCGAACTTTCGCCACGGCGGCCCACTTTTGGAAAACTGGAGATTAATAGATTTATTGTTTTCCCACTCCATAGCAACCGGAGGGCCGCGGTGGCCCGGTTGGAAGAGTAACACTAGCAACCGAAGGGTTGCGAGTTCGAATCCAGCCAAACACCGTCGTGTACAAAGGGGGCTGGTGCACGTTAAATCTGTCGTGGCCTCAAATGTCCTCGCGTCGGCGTGGTGTGGAAGTTTGGAGAGTGGGGTGCCAGCTCAGGTGTTGCCTCGTCATCTGACCGTGGTTCAAAATTATGTGTTGTCCTCGGACCTTTTCCTCTGGGATTGGTCCCGGACCGTCACCAATAACCCGTTGTGTTGCTCCAGTGCGACGTTAGTTAAAATACCCTTCTTATTCTGTCATGTGCATTCCACCTTAGTGTATTTCTCTCTTCTGTGTCAGTGAAACTTTCATTGTGTGTATCTATTACTTGATATTGTGTGTCTCGTGTCTGGCGCAGCATGGCCAAACATGGACCTGGCGCCATAAAACCCCAACAAACCAAACCAACCCTTATTCTGTAACCAAGCGCATTGTTGGATCTTTCGCTTGCTTTAGTAACGGATCCAATTGATATACCGTATACTAGATGAGTATTTCGCGAACACATATACAATATTTGGCTATTTTAAGACCTATCCACAATTTGTTTTCAAAAAGGTAGGTAGTTAATTATCGTCGCAATGGAGCAACACAACGGGCTACTGACGACGTTCCGGGATCAATCCTAAAGGGAAAGATCCAAGGACAATAATTTTGAACCAAGATCAGATGACAAGAACAACACCTGAGCTGGCACCCCATTCTCCAAACTTCCACACCACACCAACGTGAAGATATTGGAAGTAACGACAGATTGAACGTGCTCCAACCCCCCATGTATACAACGTGTACATGGGGGGTTGGATATATTAAAAATAACGTAAAAATTTGATATTCTTTCGATCTGTAAAGCATCCGTTCCCTAACGCCTGTGAATAAAGTGTTTCTGAACTTAAATCTTTACACATAAATAAATGCAATATAATCGACTTGCTGACCAGAAGTAACAACCTAAACAGGTAAATCTTTCGGAACGTATAGTATACGATGCTTTTCGGTGCAATGCCATCTACCTCGATTGTAAATTTTTACATGTTAGCTTTTCGTACGTTTTCCAAAGTTTTTGGAATGACGGGATTATTTTGAACCTAGGAACCGGTATGAGCCAGCGGATCACAGAGAAATAGTTTAAATTGTGGCATTAAACATTTTCATTAACTCTAAAATAGTATTTAAATATTCGTTTTTTTTTACTGTTAAGACTAGAGAAAAAAACCCCGATAACCTTCACTCTCCAGTGTCGATGATTCATCCACCAATAAAAAGTATTAAGACGGACTTGTTTCGTGTTAAGGGGTGATGACGGAATTTTTTGGGCTCAAGAAGCTAGCAGTGAGTCATTTGTAATGTGTTTTATCGTAAAAGCGAAACTGCGTGTGAAAAATTGAAATATTTCTATAAAACTTTGATTAAAACGAAACTAACTAGAAAATGACCACAATTTCCTTAACGTCATCTGACCGTGGTTCAAAATTACGTGGTGTTGTCCTCGGATCTTTCCCTTGGGAATTGATCCCGGACCGTCACCAATAGCCCGTTGTGTTGCTCCAGTGTGACGTTAGTTGAAATACCCCCCCCCCCCAATTTCCTTAAAATTTTAAAATTGACAGTGTAAAATAAAAATATATCCCCCAAAAATCTACATTTCTAGAACCAGGAAATTGGGAACGGAATTTCTGTTTATATTCTATTTTTCTACGAAGTACTATTAAAAAGATGATACGCAAACAAAATTCGACACTCGTGATAACCTTTCTTTTTTTTTTTTTATCTTACGTGGTGTTGTCCTCGGATCTTTCCCTTTGGGATTGATCCCGGACCGTCACCAATAGCCCATTGTGTTGCTCCAGTGTGACGTTAATTGAAATACCCCCCCCCCAACCCCATCTTTTTTTATGTTAGTTTTGCAGGTTTTATCGTGTTTCCTACGATCTACAACTAATTTTTATCCAATTTTCCTTCAAATAAATCTCTATATTTTTTAAATATTGAAATATTTCTTGTTTGTTCTTGAAATTATCTATCCGAGGTTGCTCGGTTGGAAGAGTAACGGATTAGCAACTGGAGTGTTGCGAGTTCGAATACAAAGGAGGCTAGTGCGGGGGTATTTCAATTAACGTCACACTGGAGCAACACAACGGGCTATTGGGAGGGTAGTGCGCGTTAAATATGTCGTGGACTCAAATGTCCTCACGTTGGCGTGGTGTGGAAATTAGGAGAGTGGGGTGATGTTCTCGTCATCTGACCATGGTTCAAAATGACGAGGCGTTGTCCTCGGATCTTTCCCTTCAGGGGTTAATCCCGGACCGTCGCTAATAGCCCGTTGTGTTGCTCCAGTGCGACGTTGATTAAATATCTACCACACTACTTTACCTATTAAATTTATTTACTACCTACTAAATAATAGCCCGTTGTGTTGTTCCAGTGTGACGTTGATTGAAATAACTACCTCCTACCAACCGATTTTGGTATTGGTATTTTCAATTGACGTCACACTGGAGCAACACAACGGGCTATTGGTGACGGTCCGGGATCAATCCCAAAGGGAAAGATCCGAGGACAACACCACGTCATTTTGAACCACGGTCAGATGACGAACCAACCGATTTTGGCATCCGCAGTCATCAACGTTATGCTATGTCTAACGCTAGATTTTGACCGTCGACTCCTACAAGAGTTTCTTGACTTCTTATCGACCCTTTCTATTTTATTATTACGTAATTATAATAGGACAAGCAAGAGACCTTATGTGAGTTTTTAGATTTTTTATTTTATAGTTAGTGTTTAATGTATATATCATATAGTATTTTTTTTATTGGCTTAACCTCAAAGGGATAGTTTTTGACGTCCTTCTTGACATTACCTATTTGATAGAAGGGATAAATAATATAAAATATGATTTCGATAACAAAATAACAATAATACAATCTTCCTTATATACAAATGAAAATAAGTCTTGTTAACTTAGTATACAATTTACTAAGGTTGTCAATGTGAAGGGTGACCCTTGACAAGATTAGTAACGCTGGGATAAAAATGAGTAAGTTAAATCGCCTCGGAATTCAATATCTAGCTTAATTCTTTGTTTTGTTAAATGGAATTAACGTGGTTGAAAGCAGCTTGAAACATGTACGAGCTTGGAAATGCCGGCAAAAAGGAGAGTATCACTTCAGAAAGTCTGATATTTTTCTACATTTATATTCGTCCAAAAGTAACATAAAGTCCTATTTTTAAAAAGCGTCTTAGTTTCAAGATCCACTGACGATTCAATAAGTTCATCTTGTAAGTTACATTCGATGTTTTCAATATCTGATTCGAATGTTCTATCGATTCCCGAGCCCGAATGGACTCCTAACAAGTGGTCGATTCGGCGACCACTGGTTTAACGTATTAACATCGTACTGAAGCAACAACATGCTATTGCGACTGTCCTGAATCATTCCCGATCTGAAGACACCTCGTCATTTTGAATCCCAACACTTTCAACGCGAGGACATTTGAGGCCACGATAGATTTAACGTGCACCCCGCATTCACGACGGTCTGGTTGGACCTAGTTTCGAACTCGTAACCTTCCGGTTGCTAAGCCGTTGCTATTCCAACTGTGCTATCGCGGCCCTCCAATTTGAAACCAGCGCAAAATTCTTCAACCGGATGAACCTTTTTTCAATCCGCTGTCTTTATCCTTAACTGACTCAATATTAGCATACATTAAATTTACGTTTGTTCATTAGCAGTAAATGCAAAAAATATTAACGCTATTGTACTAGGGTAAAAGTTGAGATTCCTCTTGTAGCATTAAAAGACCGTAGAATGACAAACCAAACGTGAGCAGCAATTAACGCTCACGTTAATGTAACTTAATCAATTAATGTAAATGAATCTTTAATTTTATATTGCAACTTTGTCACATGGAACACAATTTATCATTTCTCAAAAAACCATTATCCGGAGTCGTAAATAAAAATGAGCGCAAAAGCTAAAAATCGCAAGGAAAAAATACGGGTTTAGAGCAGGAATGGGTGAGAAAGTTTGGAAAAAGCTGGAACGAGAGGAGGGTTGTGGCAGCTGAATTTTTTTAAACTGCAGTTTGTCAAGTGTTTTGAATATTCGGTTTTTAATGAGCTTTTTCCGCGGTGAGTAATCAGTACACAAATCCACATCGAAAACGCCATAACATGAGGGAATTGCGAACCAATCGGACTTGACACGTGCGGATCGTAGCCCCGCCTCTTTCGACTTGAGCATTTTAAAGTGGGGCGATAAATACTTGCCAATGGCACTTCACAGATCGCCAATTCTTGGTTGACCAAATAACTTTATGTTGGATGTTGCACGTCCTATGCGGATCGGCAGGCAATCCTACAGAGGGAATAAAGAGGGGGGGGGACTTGGGGTTGGTGGCTAATGGTGATGCAACCCGAAAGAAAAGATCCGAGGGCAACTCGTCGTTTTGAAACACCTCGGCCTTTGGTAGGTAATTGAATTAACATTGCACTGCAGCAAACACGGGCTATTGGCGACGGTGCGAGATCTATCCGGAAGAGAAAGATTCTAGGACATCTCGTAATTTGGAATCACGTTTAGAAATACAGAGTGGGAGAACGGTAAAAAACATGACAGGATCGGTGTCGTCATCAGGAGAGGGCTCAAGGGGAAGAGGGGCTGCTTTTCTGGGATATTTTAGTATCATGAAGGGCGTTCACTTTGAATTTCCTGATAGGATCGAGAAAATTCCGGTTTTCTTCTAAAACGCGGAAAAGTTTAAAATGCACTTGCTTCTAGAGCAACATGAAGGATTAACCATACTGCCTTATTTAATACGTCGTGTTTTGGGGATAGGTACAACTTCGGGTAGGTAATTAAATAACTTTGCTCTGGAGCAGCACTACGGGCTATTGGCGACGGTCCGGGATCAATCCCGAAAGGAAAGATGCGAGGACAACACTACGTAATTTTGAACCGCGGTCAGATGACGAGGCAACACCTGAGCTGGCACCCCACTCTCCAAACTTCCACACCACGCCAACGTGAGGGCATTCGAGGCCACGGCCGATTTAACGTGCATCAGCCCCCTTTGTACACGGTGTTTGGTTGGATTCGAAATCGCAACCCTCCAATTGCTAATCCGTTACCCTTCCAACTGGGCTACCGCGGCCCTCCTAACTGGATGCTCCGGGACGCTGAATTCTAGTTATGCTAGAATAAAGGAAAGCTGAAAAATTATTGTTTGATTCCTTTGCAGCATTATGAAGAGAATGAATGAGTTGGAATTAAGGATTCGGATTTTAGTCCTTTGGTTGTTTGGGGGTTTTTTAAGGCGCAAGGGCAATATTTGACCAAACGGCGTCTTCTGACTTCACAAGACAATTTCAAGCAAAAAATGTCGTGAAAGGGGAAGAAAAGGAGGATTGGGGAATAGAATAATGGGATGAAAGCAGGAAAAGCTTGCTTGAGTGTCCCGGGAGCGGGAACCCAGTGTTTACTAGACATTAAACCCCGTGGGAAAAGAAAAGATCACTCAGGTACCTCGGATTCATGAAGCCCGTATACGCATGGAGATGTGCCTCAGAGCAATTAAGGATTCGGGAAAAGTATAATGGAAATGCTAGGCTCGATTCTAGTTCAGGGACGGAATCAGCCGCGTTAACTGAAAATTTCACGACTGAGGTCTAAATAACTGGGGATAACCCAAAGAGGAGTTATTTGAGGGATGGCTTAAATTTTCTAAGGGAATGAGAGGTTTCGCTCTGGAGCGAATGATGAAAGGGCCGGAAAACAGTACTGATTCTACCCAAGACCATTCTAGAATGATCTTGTCTGACCCCAAATCGCAGTACCCTCCAAGTGGTTACGACGAGATATCCCTTCTATCGAGATCTGACCAATTTTGCTAATGACCAGATGTCTCTTCAAGACATTGCCGATTTTTGTGATGACGAGATCAAGATCTGGTCAGTTTTCTTCTAATGACGAGATGCCTCGTCAAAACAACCACCTGGAGCGTTCAGGTAGGCATTTTAATTAACGTCACACTTGGAGCAACACAGCGGGCTATTCGCGACGGTAAATCCCTAAGAGAAAGATCCGAGGAAGCCAAAATGAGGACATTTGAAGTGCACCAGCCCCCTGGTAGAATGTGATTTGGAACAGCATTTTTAATCACAGTTCTTTTTAATTTCCATGCTTTTGTTTCTCGTGGCTAGCTAAAAGACATTAATATGTCGGGCCATAACGGGACCGTTCCTATTTTAGAGGAATGATCTTCGCAAGTTTTCAAGAAAGGAAATAGAATTTGTTAACTGCTGATTAATATGCAACTATAACTTTCCACCTGCGCGGGACTTCTTTGGAAACCGAAAACGTTGGCGACCGTCCTGTGGCGCCGTCCAGCAAGCGACTCTGATTGGCTTAGAAGTGATGAGCTAGGCACTTTTCGCATTAATTGTAACTTTGCGCTCTTTTCTTTGTTTCGCGTTCATTATCAGTGTGATTAGGCTCAGTCTTATTTCTGATCGCTTTCGGAGTGTTTCTTTATTTGATTTGTTCTCAAACTTTTGGCCAGAACTATGGATAAATTGCGAAGATATAAAAGTATGGTGACGAGAAGCATGAACCGTAAAACGGTGAGTTCATTTCACTTGCAGTTTATATTCTGGTTTTCTTTTTTTCTAATATTTTATGCATTTAAAATTGTTTCAAGTTACGTCATGGCGGTAAGTTTCAGTTTCAAGTCCGCCATTGTGAAAAGCTAAGACTCCCAAACGGAAATTTCTTTAAACGACCGGACTTTTCTGTGATTTCTTAATTTTATTCAGTAGCATGAGATTTTAAACGATATCTGTATTGAAATAGTTCTCAACCTCCTGTTAAATACATTTTGAGTATCGTACGTACTTCAGACCGACCGACAGTTGATGTCTGCCAAAAGCTTTAATTCAGCAATTCATATATAAATTTTTGTCAATCATTGTTATTTCCTCTTATCTGTTTGCTGTTTCTAATACCAATCAAAGTAGAATTTAGATTTTAAAAGATGAAAGAATGCTATCAAGAGGCTACCTTTTGTACCTATAAAAGTACTGTTAAAATTATTTAAATAATTTTCAGAGTATTTTAATTAACTCAAACTCGTAATTAACTCATCAAAATCTGTCAAAAAATTACCCCCAGTTTTACTACATACTTTAAACGCATGCATTACATAAGTGATAAATAGCAATTATACTACCATAGTATAATTAATATACTAAATTTTAAGACTATATGTAAAAAATTTGTCATTAAAGAATATTTTATGAGCATTTTGTAACACCGCATAAAGTTGGACAAATATTACCGTTACAATTTGGTTAAAATTTAAAAATTCCTTTTTTCGTGGGGGAAGCCATTTTTAGTGTTATATATAAAGTGAGTAAAATCTTAATCTGGGTGCGACCTTGGCGCAATTTTATTTTTTTCTCGCTAAGCTGATGCCAAATGTTAATAGTATTTACATTGTCGGCAGCACGCCAACTTAGCGAAACTTGGCGATTGCACATGCAACTAAGTCCTTGCAACTCACATGCAACTTAAAATGAATTTGAACTTGGTATGCCCAGAACTAGGATTGAAACATTTTGCTCAATATTTCATAGCTATGTAAAATTATAAATTGCACTTCAATTTTCCAGTCTTTCAAATTTTTAGCAAATACTTAAATTAATTTTTCTGGATTCCTAATGCACTATTTTTTGATAGGGTGAACCAGTCAGTAAATGTGGTACCAGTAATGCTAATTTTGAATGAAAAAATTTCGCTTGAGGTGTTTTGTAATTGTACTTGAAAGATTTTTGTACTTGTGTATGGAAGGTGATTTAAATGAACTGTAGTCCCCAAATTTTAAAATTTCATAGCTTAATGCAATTTTTATCTCTTAGTTCAGGATTGCTACAAGACTTATTTGACCCTCACCAATCTACTAGTTCATCACTATTTTTCAAATAAAATTTAAATTGAAGCATAAGAGCAAATAGTATTTTAGGAATCACAAAGACGTTTCAATCAAATATAGCTTGGCGAAACATTTTTTACTTGATATTTTAAGTAAAACTGTTTAGTAAAAGTATAAACTATTGAATCTTAAACAAGTAAATATGATAATTGTTAGTACTAATATAAAACAAGTAAAGGGGTAGCTAAAATATGTAAATAACTAATCGCAAGTTAATGTAGCAATAATATTAAAGAATTGTTTGGCATTAATTATAACAAAAGTCAGTGACTGCAATCTATCAGTTTCCCACTCCAAAATACATATAACCCAAAAAATTTATCGTCTTCCCACTCTTGCATTACAATTTCAGCTAATTTTTCTCCTTTATCGTCTTGAATTTTTTGAGACTACTGGCATTTTATATAAATTCCAGTAATTTATCACCTTTTCCATTAATTGACCACCTCTCCCAGTATAATTGACCACTTGGTCAAATGCTAGATACAGGCTCATTTTTATCAACAAAGCAATTGCAAGCACTTAGTTATCAATATCAAACCTCAACTTGAAAATTAGTTTAATTGACCAATTTGATCAATTACTGGAATATGTGCAATTTTGTTCAATCAATGGATCGACTATGTTCATGAAGAAAAACTAAATATGTATCACAGTTAGATATATTTATTTATCTGCGAAATTTTATTTCAATATGAGAAATAGAATTGGGAGATTGAGACATTCCTCAGATCAAATCTATACTATACTCTAATTTCAGATCCCAATGATTGGACTCCTGATTTTTTTCTTCAATTCAATAAAAAGAGATGAATGAAGTTCAGATTGGTTACCATTTATTTTAATAGTCCACTGGCTGCAAGAATATTAATTTTATTTAACATGATTGACTGTTTTCATGTTTAGGGTGAACCAGACAGTTCCTGACCACGTACCAGGAATCGATCATTTTCTTAAATTTCTCATTGAAACAAGCAAACTAGTTTATTTCACAAAAAAATTCATATAGCCAAAGGATACTATTGGAATAAATTGTTGCCAATCTGAAGTTCATTAATTTGTCGTTTTATTGATAAAAGTAAAGTTATGAAATGACTGGGATCTATGAAATCACAGTAGGTAATGAACTTGTTCTGAGAAGTGATGTCTATCTTAATTCGTCTCAATTCTATTTCTTGTTTTGAACTGAACTTTGACATAAAGGTAAATAAATATATCTAATTTTAATGTAGTATTTTTCATATCTTAAATTAATTTAACATTTAGCATTTAGCATTGTTAAAATCTATATTAGCATATTTGTACTTTTGAGGGAGAAACATTTATCAGTTAAAGAATTTGCAAGTGTTTCAAAGCAAAACCCAAGTTCCTGCATTGCAAAGGGAATTTTATGAGTGTTTCTTCATCCCTAAAATTATCTTTCATTTTGCAGCCTTACCCTCTCTGGACACTGGAAAGTATCCAGAAGGGTAAGAAGATGAAGGGTGGGAGGACCCATACCAACAGGGTGCCTCCCACAGCTCCACCAACAGTGGTGCTGCCACCACCACCTACGCTGCCACCGCCACCACCACCACCACCTATGCAGCCTTTAAGAGTCTGCATACAAAGGCTCCCAACACAGGGGTATGTTGTCTAAAATTCTTGTGATTATTCATGCCCTTCAATACACCCTTGTGGTATCTCATTTTCTGCATGCGATTCTCAATTCAAACAAATATTATGTCAGTTTGACCAGAAGCAACCAGACAAGTATTGATCCTTTGAGGGCATCAGGATGTCTTGTGTCCCACTCTTTCAAAATGGTCAAAACCAGGTATATAGTCATGGGCAGGAGTGGGGAAGCTTTGTTACAAGGCCTCATTAATTTAGCTGTAATCAAATAAGGCCACATTCAATATACTTTAAAATTAAAATTTTTTGTAAAAATCTTAACTACTAGGTACTTAATTAAAAAAATGAAAACTATTTTATAATTTCAAAGTGATCTAATCTTTTAAGGACTTTGTTGTCTACTTTTTGGAAAACATTTGAATATTCGATTGATTTCAACTTGGAGATTTGCAGTTTTATTTGATGCTCTAGATGGGCTATCTGTCAATGACCTTAAGGGCGTCTTGATTTGAATTTGGTAGGAGAATGTAAATTTGGAGCAATAAATGGGGTTGAAAAACAAGAAAGCATTTTTTGGGCATATTGCTAAGGCATGGATATTTTGCATTTTTCCATATTTCAATTGGATCTTATCATCAAACAATGACTTTAAACTCATCTACTGAGTTCAATCAGTTCTGTAGTTCTCTAGGTGCCATGGTGTCATCCACTAGGTGAGACTGAAATAATGAGGGTATAGCAGCCATTAATTTAGCTCTTATGGGGTACTAATGTTCATTCTTTGTTTTTTAATATGTTCCTTTTTATAAATAGAATTTTTCAATAAGACTTAAAAATTTATTAAACATAATAAAAGGATTTGTTCTGTAAAATTTAGATCCAGTCAAAAGGGGCTACACTTACGGACCTAGAAGGTCTCGGTTATTTTCATGAACAGGTTCCCCACCCCTAATTCAGGAAAATAGCTCTCTGAGAGATTCACACACATTTTTAAGTGTTCTTTAGCATCTTCCCTGCATGATGTCTAACCAAAGTTTTCCCCTGATTTTCAACCAATAGATATGGTTAAGTCTATGTGTGTTCTATGTAAAAACCCACTACACTATTTAGAAATGATGTTATGCCCAGAGTTAAGGCTGCTTAAGTATGTAATTTTTTGTTTGTAAAATACATTAATGTAAGGTTGTAGGTCTTGTATTTTGCTTTCACTGGATCATATGATAGATGTTGACCTTTCAACATCCTTTTAATTTTGGGAATAACCGGAAGTCGTACAGTGTCAATTCTGGGCTGAGAAGGGTGTGGAACAAGAATAGATACAAGGCTTGTTACTGTTTCCATCATTTGTCATCTGCAATGTGGCCTTATATTGTGATGGAAAAGAAAAATCCTATTTTCAAGCCCGATTCTCAAAAAAGTGTTAAATTCTATTGCTGACCACTGCTTTACACAAAACAGGGAGACAGCATTCATGACTTACCTACGCTGACTCGAAGACAACAAAACAGTGAACTGGAAATAGGCTTGTTTGTACTGCACAGCATCCGCTACTGGACACTTGTGATGTTTTGATATTTCAACTACTTGAGACATGTGGTAGACTACTTATCAGTCAACTTTCGTATAATTGTTTCCTTTTTACTTAACTGAAAACAAACATTTAATACTTGTGTTGTGAATGGCTTCACCAAGTCTGGCTAATTATTCCATGTGAATAATTCACTGCAAACATTGTAAATTAAGTACATAACCAATTGTATGTTTTTCTACTCGTTTATGTTTAACTCTGAGAAACTTTCATTTGGGTGAATTGACATGAGTCATGATATTCATTGAGTATTTATTAAATTAACCTTATGGCTATTGTCTATCACAATACAAGGCTCAGATTCTGCCTTACGTTTATCGTTTGATGCCATAAGCCATAGCAGGGAGTTGGCAAAGCAAATAACCATGTAAAATATTTTGAGTTTGAGAACTCTTCCTCCTGTGAGCTTAACCAACTTTTAACTAATGGACTTGTTCTAGATCATCTGCTTTCTCACTAGAGCACCATACCGTGCAGCATCTAACAAAGAGTTGAGAAATTCATATCTTATGGCACTGAGAAATAAAACAAATATATAAAATAAATTGCAGCAATTTCCAGTAAAAGTGAAAAAATGTAAATACAAACCAATACTTTTCCAATCAGTAATAAAAGTGAAAATAGGCTGTTCAGGGACCTAAGATGATTCCATCATTTCCCCAAATGGGACCCACACTCCAAGAAGCCTCTTGAATGAGTGAGAAAAGATTCACTTGTTACTAAATTTTATCCCTAAATTATTTAATGGCACCTAAACAATTTTTACTTTTATAAATGGTTTCTACTGTTAACTACTCAATTCACTTCATTACAAAACCCATCAAATTAAATTTATTTCTTTTTAATATTTCATGGGGGCCCCTCAGATTAATCTAAATGGGACTGCACTTTGTAAGGCCAGCCCTGTGACGTTTTTATGACTTATTCAATATTTCCACCATTTCTCCATCAAATTGAAAACATTTATACTTGAATATTTTAAAATTGTAGTCTAATATTTTTTCTGTTTCACAGCCTCCTGCAGCACCTGCCACAGTGCAGGGTAATACTTAACCGACTCCCTTCCGACCGGTGAGTTTCTTTCATTTTCTTATCTGCATTTGATTCTCAGTTTTCTTCTGTTCATTTGTGTCATGTAGTTATTGCTTCAAAGAGGTTAAAATTCATTTAAAAGCTAATAAAAGAGTGGGATGTTTATTCACCCTTTTTGAGTCTACCCTCTTTTCTAGGGCTAAACAAAAAAAATTCAAATTAGACGATGCCTTTGTTTATCCATTCTTATTAATTCTTTTACTAAAAGTTATCTATTCATTAACACAATGAAGCTCAACCAAAATGAACATCCTATGAATTTCGCTAATCTTTAATTTCGCTGAAATATGTTTACATTGAAAAACCGAAATAAACAACATTTTCTGCTTAATACTCGCATTCCAAATCAATTATCCTTTGTTCTAGTTGTGGGAAAAGTTACAAGAACAAAGAGCATTACCCAAAACTAGGTAGGAAAAAATGCTGAAAAATAGTTACAAAGATTGTAGACGAAGCATTAGCAACAAGAATTAGAAAAAATCAATATCGTGCTGGCATCTACTGGGAAAAAAGACAAATAAAATAGTTAAGAGTTCGGGACAAGACTAGTCATAAATTTCCTGTGGGAGGTGGTGATGGTCAAAATCCTTTTGCTTTTCCACAATGTAGGCATTAACTCCTTATATTGGGAGATCAGGAGAAAATGGTAATCCTTTGACATCTGAACATCTCATCCTAGTACAGTAGTACCCTAGTACCCCACTTACGCTACCCTGACTTATGCAAACTCTGAGTTACGCGGTTCTTGATTTTTTTTGTTTGAAGATATCGGGTGGCAGTGTTGTGCCAGTGTTTCTCTTCCTGTGATATCATTGGATGCGTTTCGCGGGAACTCTACATACACAATTACGATTCTACGGTCGACGAAAGTTAAAGACTGTTTTGTTATACTTTTTCTAAACCCGTAAAAACGATGTCATCCAAACAAAGTAAATCTGATTCTCCTTCATGTAGTAAGAAAAGGAAAACAATATCTTTGGAATGTAAACTTAACATTATCAAGAATTTTGATAGCAGAATGAAAATTTGTGAATTGGCAAAGAAGTTTGAGCTACCGGAATCCACAGTAAGAAAAATCATAAAAGATAAAGAAAGAATTCTCGATGCGGTGAAAATAAAAAATTATTAGCTTGCTACGAATAAATTCTGCATGAAAAAGAAGGCATTGTGTTGTCAGACGAATTTGGTAGATTTTATGAAGCCATCAACAATGAAATAACTTTTTTACGTAACTCATTTATTTTTTAATATTTTGTATTAATAGGAATAAAGAACTGCAATTTTGTAAAATATTTTTTTCTAAACTAGTGTTTTTATTAGTCCTTGGTCCAATTAAACAAAATTTATATGTATTTATATGCAAAGTTGTACCTCGACTTAAGCGATTTTCGTCGAACCCACCTATAGCGTACTTTCGGGGTATTACTGTACCTATGTGATACCTATCAATTATCGTCAATGAATTTTAAATATGTGACTGCTACGTGAGATTTAAAATTAAAATACACTGGCTATGCACACTTGGATGGGGATGAAGAAAACAAAATCCTCGAATGAATTTTTAATCATTAAAAAAAAAGTTTGGTTGTCCACTTCAGACGAACATATTTGTTTGCTTTTTCGAAATTAAAAATATCTTTGAAAGGTGTGGAAGTCAAAGTTCTTGAATGCTGGCTTTTTGGAAATCATGCAAGATCCTGCCTGAAATTACTCCTCTAGGATATATTCATATGTGCACAGTTCAAGTGACCTCAAACAATCATTTTCAATTGTAGTCACTCACAGAAAACATAGGAAGTTCAATTTGTGACAAACATTAAACTCAAAGTTGCTCAATTTCTGTATCAATGACTGCATATGGTGTTTGCCATAGGACAACTTAGCAGGACTAATATGTGTATGGAAGTTTCTACCCAGTTTACTTTAAATTACATACTACTAAAGTGCAATATGGAATTCAAACTTGCTCTGGTCCTTTTGGTTGGTTGATTTGGGTTTTATGGTGCAAGGTCTGGTCCTTTTGGAAACAATCCAGGATATAAAATGGAGAAATGGCTAGATTTCTACTCATTTCCTCTCATCAATTTTTGGAATGCAAGAAGTTAATTGTCTAGTTTGGATTTTTCAGCCCACCCTAAGTGCACAATAAATCTGTTGGTCTGTAAACCCATGACATGTGACTCTTGTGAGGGAGCATGAGTTCTCAGCATACCCCTATGAGCCTTAATCTAAATTTAAATTGGCAATGCCTCTCTGATCATGTCTCTGTCCAAACAGATAAAATCTCAATTGGAACTGGGGCATGTACTGGTCTGATGTAAGATTTGTCTTTAAGAACTTTGACTAATAGCATTTTTGCATCCTTTCAGGAAGAGGAGCTCGGAAGATGAATTGCCTGGACCTCCAAGCAAGAGGTTTGCAGCAGACACATTGCAAGCTGGGTAGGTATACATTTTGTGTACAATTCTTATTGCTTTTAAGAAGCGATACAATCATGATGAACTAGAAATTATATTGATGCAGTTTTATTGCTCATAAACAAAAGTTGTAGCAACTTTTCAATTGGCTGATTTTGTAGAATTTTCTCATTTAGTTCATTGCTAAAATCTTCCAAATAACCTGCCACTGGGCCGCGATAGCCCGGTTGGAAGAGTAACAGATTAGCAACCAGAGTTGCGAGTTCCAATCCAACCAAAGTCCATCATATACAAAGGGGGCTGGTGCACATTAAATTTAGCATGGCCTCAAATGTCCTTGTGTTGGCATGATGTGGAAGTTTGGGGAGTGAGGTGCCAACTCCAGGTGTGACCTTGTCATCTGACCATGTTCAAAATTACCTCATGTCCTCGGACCTTTCCCCTCGAGTTTTTATCTTGCACAGTAGCCATTAGCCCATTGTGTTGCTCCATTGCGACATGAATTAATTACCTACCTACCATCTCAACCCCAGATCGACTTGGGGAGAAATCTGAAAATATTTGCTCAAGATTGTGGGAAAAAAGAATTGTATGTCATCGACTGAATCAAGAAAATGTAACGTTAAAAACCAAATTTATTTTTGACAAATCTTATAGCAGACATCAGTTTTGATTTATAATGTGCATTTATGCCTCTATGTTGGCTACTTGTCACTGAACATCGCGACTGATGCTTGATGGTCTCGACATTTGATGATTTGCCATAGGTAGTCCTAGCACCACCCTTCCCCATGTGTCCCATAGATTTAAGCCTCAGCCCAGCTGATAATGCAGTTTGTCCAAGCTCATGATCAAAATTCAGCTTCACGACAGCATGCTGGCTTCTTCTATCTGCTGCATTTAAAAATAAATTCCATTATCATTTGCTATGTATTTTGTTGAGTTGCAAACAATACTTTATACTCCTTATTTTATCCTGTTATATCTAATGTTTTGGTATTGCTTTTTTCGTGAGTGATATTTTGGTACTGGTAGAAAATGTATAAGGTTTTATGACAATTTTTGTTCGCCTATTATCGTACAAATAATTGTTTAAAACTTAGTGGTGTAGGCCAAAGTAGGGGTCTTGGAGTCAGCTCACTCCTGAAAGTGTTAGTTATATATCAAAGCCCATGTTAAAATATCTTACAATGATATAAGGCCACATGCTAAGATGGCTTGATTCATGGGACCATCCATTGAATATTTAATATATCTCAGTTTTATGAATTCCATCTTTCTTTAGTATTAAATTGAGCCATCAATGTGTAACTATCTCCACAGCTCAGCCAGTCTTGCTGATGAGTTCCAGTTACCACCACCAACTGAACAGGAGGAAGAGGCTTTGTCGGAGAGGTAATTGATTTTGTTTTATCAATAATAAACATTTGAAGTATACATTATTGTTGTATGAAATTCATGTAAGTGATTTTAGACAAATTTCAATTGGGATGGATTTGACAAACTAGGGAGGTGGATGAGCTTACCAGTTCGATGTTTCTGTTGGATAACTTTCAATTGTATTGATTTAATCAATAAGCTTTCAAAAAATTATTTCCTCATTGTTTTTCAAGTCAGTTTCAATCCAGCTGTAACTTCTAGTGCAGATTTCTCACTATGTCATTGACAAGTCACACCTGCATAATAATTTTTTTCCAATTCATGTCCAATAAATCGAACATTTTTATCATGGCACTAAAATGCACCAATCATCGATACATAAATTTATTGCGGCATCATTTACGCCGTCTTTAAAAGGTCTTGGGAAAGTGCTGTGCTTTCTGTATCTTGAACCTGTGACAATCTGCCAGGTTCACAAAGTAAATATATTTAACGATGTTTTGATGATGCAATGCCCACCTATAAAATATGTTTTTGGGGATCTATCAGATATTACATCTAGAGTAGTCTACCACTGCTTAAGGTGCTAATTTGCTTATTCCTATAAAAAGGATCTATATTTTTAAAGTTAAGAAACTTTTAATACAAAGAATTTGTACTAGAAGGGGGGACAAATTGTGTAAGTTATCAACAAACTTAATCCAAGACGGCACCCTTAATTGTCCTTTTCAAATGGTTTGTTTACATTCATGTGAAGATTATACATCTTTTCTGAATACACATTTTTGTGTGCACTCATACTTGCTATACTGTATTTATTAGTTATTTTATTTAATTAAATTGAGTGCTGTTTAAGTATTTCTTTACTACTGTTGTCCTTTTATATATATATATATGTAAATTATTGTGTTCAAGTATACTTCAACTAAGAAATTTATACCAATATATATATAATATAAAAAGCTCCTATTTAAAAATTCTCTACCTGTCTGCACAATATGCCTATGTATATGTAAAATAAAAATAGTTCAATTTAAATTGAGTGATTTTAGATTTAGAAAATCAATTAACAATTTAAATTACTCCTTTTCCTTATAAAATTTAATGACAACATTAAAATTGAAGAATCTGGGACAGAATGCATAATATTTTATACAATTAAGTGAAATTTGTTTCTACTTAACTGCTCATCATGGACCATCCCTCAGAGACATAACTAGGCTAGTTTCCTCCAGAGCAAGAACTCGCCTTGGTGCTCTCACCAACCAAACCAAAACCCTCCCCGACAACATCTGATATAGCCCCACCACATTAATTCCACTAGTCCAGATTTTTTTTATCCAACTTAGATGGTAAATGCTGGATTTCAAAGGTAAATGGATTAATTTGCAGTAATTTGAATTTTAGTACAAGATTAAATGCCTAATCAATTCATTGACATACCTAATATTTCATTGACAAATAATCTAAAAGTAGCATGTTTGGTATATTCTTTCACACTTAAAACCTTTTAATTTCATTTGCAGTGATTATATCAAATGATAACGGGATATGTGTGGGCTGCATCAAAATCAACAGACTTGCTTTAGAATAGGATATTTAATTATGATAAATACAGAAGCTGTTCGGACACTTTTTGAATGATTTTGATGAGCTGTAAAAAAATTGTATGCTATGAAATAATTTTATTTTCGCAGCAGTTAAATAGTTAAAGTATAACTTATCGTCTGCTAACTCGGAGTTTTGTTTACTTTCAAAATGGCGCTTTTAAATAAGCAATGGATGGAAGGCTATGTTTCCGCTCTTTCCGAAGAGAATTATGCTTATTCGATTATTCAAAAATGCTGTAAAAGTCATGGTTCTTCGATATCAAAAGGTACAATAAGTAATATTATTGAGAAAGGAAAAAACGTAAAATTGGAAAAATCCTTCCAAATACATATCCAAAAAAGAAAAGAATTTCTGAGAATATTTGTAAGGTAAGATCTCTCTAATTTTAAAAGAGAATCCGCCAAGTCAAAGGACTATTACAAAGTCATTAAAATGTTCAGTTTCAACTGTAAATAAAATAATTAACAGTGATTTGAACCCTAAAAAGGCCAAAAAATACAATGTTTATCGTCTATCTCCACGACATTGCAGAATGCAGAACTCGCTGCAGAATTCTGCATGAAAAGCATTTAGCTGGAGACAGATGGAAAAATGTTGTGACAATAGACGTGGGTGTATTTAAATGATTGCAATAAAAAAGAACAATTTATTATCATAAAAGAGGAGAAAAATCTTAAAATGTGGTTCAACTTGGTAACTTTAACATGAGAACTTTCTCTGAGATTTATCGCCAGTTTTGCATATAATGGAAAGTTAAAAGTAAAAAGAGGGAAAAAATGTAAAAAAATCAACTCCCACAATTATCAAGACCATATTTTATCCCTAATATTAAAAAAGAAATACTAAATCTTTTACCCAGTGTCAGCAATCAGCAGAACTACATCAGGGTAAAGCAAGCAGCCACGCATCTAAATCCACTAATAAATTCTTAGAAAAAATGGAACAAGAAACTGTTATCAAGTCAATAAATACCCTTTCTGATAGTCCTGCTAAATCTCCAGATGTCTCACCCATGGACTTTGTGCTTTTGGACTTTTAAAAGGAGAATTATCGAAATGTCGATCGAAAACCATTCAAGGATTTTGGAAAACTGGAACAAGAATTAGGAATAACAGATTTTGCTCAAGTTATTATCTTGAGTATTGTATTTAGACATTTTTCACAATCTCTTAATCTATTGACAAAATGTGAAAAAAATTAATTTAAACACAGAAAGCTTGAACTAAAATTTAACTTTACGGGCTTTTTCGGCTGCAAACATTTTTACAATGTCCTCAAAAGATAGCTTTGAAGCTAACTTGTGCTCTATTGATATGATGCTCAGGTTGGTTTGTCGTTATCGTCCTGTTAAGTTTCTGAGGTAATTTTTTATGATCTTTAGTTTGCTAAAATTCCTTTTTGAGGCGACTGAGACTGGGATTATGAGGAAAATTCTTAACGCTGTTGTTATGTTGGTGGATGCATCTTCAAGTCTGTTCTTGTATATTAACGTCAGGAGACCTAATGGTGTAGCCATTTTCATATTAGGGCTTAAATCGAAAGCATGATACTTAAAACTCTCCACTTCTATCGCCAGCTAGTCCCTGTCTTCTTTATATGGTAGCTAACTCAAGTGCCTTGTTCTTCAATTTTTCTCCATTCATTGTTTCAAACCAAGCTCCATTGAAGAAACCAAATAAACTATTCATGTTTTGAATGACTTGAAACCTTTGCCTCAGTTCATTCAGAATCAGATCTATTATTTGTATAATCAATAATCTGAACTTCTGAGATTCATAGCTTTCAACTTCGCCCTTCTCATCAAACATCTGCTTCTTCCTCCTCTGTATTTCTTTAAAATGAGGATCTAGGTAAGATTCTAGATATTTCTTCACACATTCTGCATTTAGCTCCTTTTATAGTTTTTGTTTTTGTAGTGTACTAATAAGATTTTCCTTTTCATTTTTATCAGACGTAAATATCTAGTAAAAAAAATACTCAGCCAATTTAACGCTCCTCCAATCCGGCTCACGGGGCACATGCCCAGTCTGCCCCCTCTAGTTACATCCCTGCCATCCCTTAAAGTGAGCACTGTCTGGAATTTGTTGGAAGTATCTTTTGGCTTGTTTGAAAGCACAGTGCATACTGGAAATGGGTTACACTGTAATTTATATTGTATTATAAATTTATTTTTTGGTAGTGGTGGCTAAGTTCTCCAAAGAAATTCCAATTTATCCAATGATAATGTTTTTCATTTAGCTAAAACACAAAACTTAAATAAGATTGGTTTAATATTTATGAATAATGACGTCAGCTCTAGTCAAAGACTAAATTAAATGGAAAGTTTACTTTTTGGATTGCCTTCAATCAGTTTTTATTTACTCTATGAGTTGCCCAAAATAAAAGCTACTGAATTATTTTTTCAGGGAACAGTTTTGAAGAGAGCATAGCTATCGTTAAATTATTTATCAAGCTATGTAATGACTTTTTCATTATGACTGAAGATAGGATGTCAAAATATTACGGATTGTGTCTGAACACTGTCGAGGGCAGAGGTTATTTGAAACTGATAAATCTGAACTAAAGGTTGTCATCGTGTTTTTCAATTCCCTTTTTTTCCCCAGGACCCAGACCTCCCCAATATTATTGATGACATGAAAACAAATGTCTCCGATGCAATTCAGGATGTGTAAGGGGAAGGCTTGTAATAAGCTGCACTTTGTACAGGTGGGAAAGGATTTCTGGCCATCTTTTTCAAATGGCTTGGCAAGCATAGAGAAAGTTTTCCAGGGCAAATTGAAGGCAAGCAGCTCTCCTTTGTTCCACTGAGATATCAGTGATGAAAGGGTACTGGAAATGATCTGCGCAATTTCTTTTTAAGTACTGACATCTGATCGTTCTGAGAGCAGGATGGTACTTTCTCCTGTGCCATGTTTATTCCAGCCTTTGCCAATGTCAGCTCTCATTTCACAGAATCCCATTGTGATTGGAGGATCCATTGAAAATTTATTTTAGAATTTTCATTGAAACAATATTAGAAGAGGATCAAACCTGGTGAAGCATTTTTTAATTGTTAGTTTTACTGCCTATGAATCAATGTAAATATTTATTTTAAGGAGCTAAATTTTTAGGGACTTCTTTTAGTGCTTCATAGACAGCCATTAATTCTGCTTTAAAAACAGGGAGGTTTGAGTTATTCTTGATTCGAATTTCTTTTGTACCGAATTCATCTGTAATGAAGACAGCACTTCCGGATGAACCTTCTTCAAAAAGGCTACCATCTGTAAGAATATTTAGATCGTTTGTTTCTATTGTTTACAGGCCTATTAGAAGTTTGGGTTGGTCCTTTTTTGGAGCATTAAGATATTAGTTGGGTTTTAAGTGTCACTGTAGGTCATTGTTCATGTGGAGGGGCATGTGCTTGGATGAGAGTTGATAGCGATATCAGTTAGCCTGTCAGTAGTTGCTGTATGGAGAAGTGAGGTTCTTTTTAATCTTACATGAAATTTCCATCCCTTGATAAATTCTCCTGTCCTGTGTCCTTCTGGCACATTAATTCTTTTAAAGATAAACTGTATGAATGATTTTTCTATGGTTTGATATTCATATGCATTTGCTAGGCAAGAGAAACAAATTCCACAAATGATTCGGGTGGCACTAGTCTGAATTCTGTCAATCTTTCGGACGTTGGTTTTGCAGGTTGAGATCCAGATGAGAAGAGATTTTACCAGATTTTACTTATTAAGACCTCATCCCCAAGTTACATGCCTGCATGAACCAATTATTATTTATTTCCAATTCCTGGCCAATTATTTGAACATGCACATGTTCACCTGCATCATAGCACAACAATGGCACCAATCATCGATAGATAGGGCTGCTGTAGCCCAGTTGGAAGAGCAACAGATCAGTAATCTTAGGGTTGTGAAACTTGGTCCAGCCAAAGACCATCATGTGCATGGGACTGGGACACAGTAAATCTATCATGGACTCCAGTGCCCTCATGTTGGGATGGTGTGGAAGTTTGGAGATAGGGGTGCCATCTCAAGTGTTGAACTCGTCATCTTTCAAAATTGCGAGGTGTGTTGCATTGGAGCTTCCTCTGAAGGATTGATCCAGGATCTTCAATAGTCTGTTGTGTTCCAGTGTGAAGTTAATTTACTACTTACTCTGAATATGTACCTGAATGTTCACAAATTGTGTAATGCATGTTGGGAGAGCAGTGTAACTTGACTTGTGTTATATGATGTTTTGTTTATATTTAGGTGCAGTCTGATTCCCGAGACTCTATTCCTACCTTTCCAGGTAATATTCATTTTCTTTCTAATTGATGCAATATATTACACACTATTCATGTGCCAGTAAAGGTTAGCAAGGATGCATGTACAGTCGTGGGAAAAAAAACGAACCACCTCACCTTAAGGGACCCATAATTTAGAAATGAGGCTGGTTTCCATTAGTCTCATGCATCTTAAATGTGGTGGGAAGTAGATATAAAAATAGCTACTTGATTAACAGGTCTGTTTGAAGCCATGGTTATTGTGGTGGGAAAGGAAATAAAATAAATGATATAAGATAGATAAAACTTTCATAATTTTGGGAGGCCCTCACAAGTCGTAGTGAATCCATGTGGCCCTTTGCTTAAGAAGTCTGCATCCCTAGTGTAAATGAAGTAAACATGCATTGGGGACCAGATGACTACTTGTGCGACCGACTAGTGTGGGGAAAAGGTAGTTATTCTGAAACATCTGTGAAGAATGTCACATTTTAGGGGGTTAATTTTGGAATGTTTCATTTTTGTGTAATATGTGCACGCTGTTAAGATCTAAGGATAATCCAATCCTCCTAAGGTGTGGGTAGCAGCCATCTGGGGTCCTGAGTGCATATGATATGACACCACATTCTTTTTCCATCTGCTTGTTTCATCTTGTTCTTTTTCTTGTATTCGCAGATGGATGTTGTGGAAGAGTCGGAGGAGGAAGGCATGCCCCTCGAAGATGAAGCAGAGGAGGAGCAGCAGGACCGGCCGATGGCCCTCGAAGATGGAGGAGCTGCTGTGGAAGAGAATGAAGGATTTGATTTTTTGGTAGGTGATTTTGTTCTGTTTTGATTGAACTTATATTGAGGAAGGTCTGAGCATAGGTTGGTGCATGTTAAATCTGTCATTGTCTCAAATTTCCTCACATTGGCATGATGTGGAAGTTTGGAGAGTGGGTGCCAGCTTAGGTGTTGACCTTGTCATCTGACCATGGTTCAAACTTAAGAGGGGTTGTTCTCAGATATTTTTCTCTTCGGGATTGATCCCAGATTGTTGCCAATAGCCTGTTTTGCTCCAATGCAACATTAATTAACTATCTACCTACCTGGGACACAGGTCCCAATTCTTCAGGGCCAGAACCCCTTTTTGGAACCCAGAGGGCTTATGCTTATGCAATTTTGGTGAGATTTGTACCTTTCTGAAGGTGACTTCATGCAAGATCTGTCCTCCCAGAACTGTTTTTACACATAATATGCACAGTGAAATATATGAACAGAAGTTAAGAATAAGTTCCTTAAATACCCTGATCTACAAATAAAACTACTGCCTTGCTCAGCCTCTTCCAATAACTCTTGGAGCCTCTAGCCTAATTGGAAGAGTAACAAATTAGGAATCAGGAATGTGAGTTTGAATCCATTGTGGGGGTCCTTTCTTGGATTATCAAAGGGGACTGGTGCATGTTAAATCATTGGCATGGTTTGGAAGTTAGGAGAGGGATGCCAGCTCAGGTGTTTACCTCTTAACCTGACCATGGTTCAAAATTACGAGGTGATGTCCTCGTATCTTTCCTTTAGGAATTGATCCATCCCAAACCTTTGGCAATAGCTCATGTTCCAGTGCGACATTAATTAATTACCTTAAAAGAACGATTTTGATGATCCATGCCTATTATTTGCACAGACAATATCCACAAATATTTAGTTTAGATCTGTTGAAAGTTTCATTTTGAGAAAAAGATGACTGATGAAAATATTTTGTTTTAGTTCCCAGCACTTTATGAGGGATTGAGGAGAGGTCGGAGGTTCTTGCGGGAAAGGGAACAGCGAAGGTGAGTAACTTGTGTTTTGCGATTTTGTTTTCGGTGATACAGGCCATCTTAAGAGCAAGAAAGGCCTTGTAAATAATAGTGCACTGTGGCCTCTGCTCAACCATTCACAGGAATAAATATACATTTTATTAAATAAGAAAATTTGTATGAAGCAGCAAAACATCCTGAATGCTCAGCTATCCAGAAATTTACACAGCTTATTCTGTCTGGAATTTCCAGGTCACTGATTAGTAGTTTACTACCCAAAGTATAAGGCACCTGTTGTCTATTATCTAATTGGGGTCTTGATTAGGTCATTATTAGAAGTATCATGCATTGCCTTTGATCAATTTCTGAGAAGCCCTCTAAAATGCCAATATGTTAGAATTGTCATCCATGATTGGTCCAAAAGTGTTTCAGTATAATTCAAATATATGATTTCAGTGCCTTATCCAACAAATTTAAACTAGTGGAGGATACAAATAAATCAAAATCTTAAAAATCCAATTTAAATTTGAAATCTGATTTAAATAAAATCTGATTTTATTGATTTTTTTTAAAAATCACATATTTTTTAGAATGTGAATTTTGATTGAGCTGGAAATAAATTTTGTTTCATTTCCTTTCAAATACAATTATAATTTTTTAGATTTCTTTCTTTGGAAACTAGAATAATTTTTCATGGGCAAATTCAAACCAATTGTCTCAATATTTCCACTGGGCCCTTCAATAGTAGAACCCCGGAAACTGCCCATGGGTTAATATAGTATTTATTCAATAGACTTGTTCAATATATGGTATAGTTGTCATTTTATTAAGATTATGTTGCCATTTCCCATCCAACCCTGCAAGTGCATGCCCCGCACACTACTCGGGAACAGAAATACTAAGTAAGAACTACTAAGAATTAAATACACACACATTGCAATGCAATGGTAATTTTAGTTTATTTGAAACATTGAGGTTTCCTTCACAAAATATCATAATTTTCAAGCGCTTTTTCTAGTAATATTCCTTTCAAGTGTTTTGCATTGACTATGTAGCCATGGAAAAATTTTGTATTGCTTTAGAAAAATGAAATAAACCCAATTAGTTCATCTTGAATGGGATACCGTTCCTAATTTTTTAAATTAAAATTTGGCAACCCAAAAAATTGACAAAACCTGAAGGAAAAACGGATTTTTTAAATGTTCATTTGAGCAAGCTGTCAGTTTCTATTTTAACTTCCTTGATTTTTACAAGAGAATTGTGAACACCTGATATTTCAGCTTCAAATCGTTTCATACTATGATTGGTCAGTGGTGTTTGTCATTTGCAATGGGCACCTTCCCCTACCACATGCCTCCAATTGATGCTAGTATCTGGATAATTTGTGCATTTAGTCCTACAATTCCTGCCTTTGGAAAAGACTACCTCACTTTTTTAAGACCACATCATCCATAGGGTTCCAAGTTTGAGCAAAGCTACATCTTTTGGGCTCCTTTTTAACATGCAGGAAAGAAACAATGTCAAATGGTGTTTGCTTATAAGCTAAGCATAAGATTAATCTTTTGTGTTTGATCTAATCTCTGTCCTCCCAGTTATCAATATTACACTATACTCATTTAACTTGTTAGGTCAAATGCTGAGTGTGTTTTGATGAATGATTGTCACTGAATTTGTCATTCCCTCCATTCCAGGCTCCAAGAGCTCCAAAATCGTTAGCGGTCTCCCAATTTGTGAAAGTGCATCTGGGCGAGCCTAGACTCGAGGAAGAGCAGCAGGTAAGTCTTTCAATTTCTGTGTTCTTCCATGTTGCTACACCAGTGCCATTGTCCATGCCAACACAATGTTGAGGTCGCTCGTTGTTGCACCCATGTTGCACTCTGAAAGAACATTTAAAATCTCTAAATGGGCAGATCATCACTCCGCTTGAAAGCTCTGACACTGAACACCAACCATACAGCAAGATGGCTTGACTATATAACAATGTTTGTGAAATGAAAATAAGCAAAATTTTCAGATATTTAATGGGATCACTGAAGCAGAACGACAAAAAAACATCTCGAAAACATTTATTACTTCATGTATTCGCTCCCATCTTGAATACAAAATATTTGGAATCGAATACGATTTTGCCTGGCTGTCACAGCTGTCAAGGTAACAGCATGGCTTATCCTGACCACGTACTGCAGTGTTTCAGGGGGCTATTAATGATAATCCAAGACTTTTCTCTTCACACTATTTGTTTTAAATAAGTTTTATATCTTGAGGCTTGGAGTTGCTTGACATTTATAGTACCATTGAAAAGAATATTTAAGTCTGAAAGTTCTTATAAAAATTATAGTAGTTATGTTTTAAAATGGCTTAGACATCTAAATAAAATGTGTTTAGTGTATTAACTATCACTTTTTCGTAGTTTGAATTTGATAGTTTTTCAGATAGAATAGTAATTTTTTGCTCCAATTTTGCAAGTATGTAATTTGTTTCTTTTTCAAAATATTTGAGTTATTAATTTGCAGAATTTTAAAATAAGTAATTGTGTCATTTATAAATTACAGGCACAGATTTTTTTTTCAAATTTTACTCCATTTATTGTATATAGAAGGTATTTCTGTCAAGCTTATTGTAGGTAGTGATATGTGGTGGAACATGCTTCCTGACCATATTTCTTCCCTTAGGTTACTTTCCCAAAACATCACTTTAATAGAATTTATAATTAGTTGTAATTTTATTCAACTCACAGTTTAGTATCGAGGTCAGCTTTTAATTTAATGAAGTGATTGTTCATGGTTGAATCTTTTAAATGATAGAAAGAACAATCATGATACGAAAAGAATTTGATGAAAAATTCTAAAGAATGAATTTATGTATGGTAGTTAATTGGTTAATTGCTATTATTAAATGCCAAATGCTGTCAAAACAACTACAAATTACATTTTAAGATAAAATCCTGATTTGTATCATGAAGAGTATTTGAGCAATCCCTATCATGTTTGTTTTTTATATGTATAATCAATAACTCAATCAATTATTAATTTTGTCAATAATTGAATTAAGATTAATAAAATTCTAGTTAGAATAACTTGTGCCCCGAACGAAGTCCCAGGTGTTCCACTGATCGAATCAAGCTTTTCTCAAGTTTGGCATCTGCTCATGTTCTCATGGTCAAAAATATCTGTTTCCAAGTCTGCAATGCCAGATTGTAGTTCATGTTACCAGTAACTACACAATAAAATAACCTAGTCATGAACTCTAGGGGCACTATTTGGAAAGTGAGCAAGGTAATAGTTCCTGCTGTTTTTACGGGGCTACTTCACTTACCTCTTGTACCAGTGACTTGAAAACTGTCCTGGAAACATACCATTACAAAAACGTTTAGGCCAAATAAATTAACCCATAATGCTACTATGTTCCAGCATTCGTGTAATTTGTAACTCATGTGAAAGGATTTGACATGTGGTTTACATACACATACAATAACCATTGTATGCTACTTTATTCTTATATATTTACGTTATATGTTGGGATCAATAGAAATTATCTGAATTTTGATTCAAAACTATTAACAATGCAATGGGAAATTGCAAGAAATAATTTTGCAATTCCTAATTTGGGGTTCACTACTTATGCTCACAAAATTAGCTATATAAGCCTACAATTAACAATTTCTGTAGAGATGGAATTTTACTCAATCCCATTTCTTTTTGCAACTTGATTTTGCATTCAAACTGGTGAAATTATTACTGCTAGGAATCTGAAAGGCTGAATATAGATTCATTCAAAAGATTTGAATATTTGAAATATTTACTTAGACAGGAAGTGAATCTTGGAATTGTTTTCTGATACACTCTAATTAGATTAAAATTAATTCATATTCAAAGTTCTCATATTGACTTTGGCAGATTTAAATCGTTCAATTTATCCATCAATATTACTCATGGTTGTAATTGCTGTTGCAGAACTGCATTTGATTCGTCCCTTTAGTGCTTGTTTCATCTACCCTATAACTAATTGCTTTGAGTTAATTTTTTTCCAATTTTCATTCCAAATATAAAAACGGCCAAATTTGTCCTAGAATTTCTTTTTTCCATTAAATGTTTCCAAGTGTAAAATCGGATTGCATGAAAATTCCATGCATACAAAATAAAAACTGGTATTGTGTTTTAAAGATAATTGGGACCTAAAAACATGTTCTGTACATTATTTTAAAATTGGATTTCAATCATGTGAATTATTGAAAAAATTTGCTTCCAGTTAACGAATGTTTTTTTAAGTACATAAATTTCTAAGGTAGATCTAGCTGTAAGCTATAGCTCGATGCATAACAATTTTTCTCAGTATAAAACTACGAAATTAAATTTTCATTTGATAAGTTTACGATTAATATTAGTGGTTTTTAAATTTAAAGTTAAGTGGAAAACATTACAATTATTCTATACCTAGCAAATAAGTTTCCAACTGCTATAATAAAATATGAAAAATTATTTTTTATGTAAAAATTTCCAAGAGCTGGTTTGCAGCTTTAGATAAGAGGATACTCAAAATGGATTGGTAAATGTGCCAAATTCCGCATGCAAAATTTGAATGAAGAGTTCAAATCTAGCATTCAACTGAAGCAAACTAGTGTAAATATCCCTGTGATTTTAGTACTGCATATTTAAAAAATATTTTATAATTTTTACCATGTTAGCAAACCATCTAACTTAAAATTTACCTGCAGAATCAGTCCTTAATTTCTCCGAAGCATTTCATTAATTAACCTAAAAAATTATAATCCTCAACTGAATTTTTTTCCCCATTTCATTCACTTTGACTGTCTGAGATGACTGAAAATAGTGATTCTCTTAAAAAATTGCAGAATATGTAATGCAGTGTTTGTTATTCAGCTTAAAAATGAACATGCCATTGAATGAATATGCACTGAAAATGTTTCTTTTAACTAACATTTAACAATGAATCACAATTAAATAATTAAAAGGTTTATTTTAAATGATTGACTTGATTGACTATTTGAAATAATCTTAAAGGTATAATTAAAGTTGGTAGAGCACTAGTTAGTTATTCCACTGAACAGTTTTCCAATAATTTTTATGTTTATTATGGTAAATGAAAATGTTGGATAACTAGAGCCTAAAGCCGTATTTTAAGGAGGTGGCATTGTTATATGTTGAAGTTGTCTGATAATTGTTTTTCTCATGTATGTTTAACAAAAAGAAAAAGCCATATAACAAAGCTGAAAATCCTGTCTAAAGTATGTGGTTGCTAATGCTAATGTTTTGATAAAGATGGATGAGAGCGACTTACGCATGCCTCATGGAAGTATAGAAGGAAGCATATATTTATGAAATTTTTATAGACTGAAACAGTGAAACTGACTTATTAAATTTTTTTTTAATTACTGTATGGAACTATTTTAGCTCTTCTGTCATAAAGATCTGCTGCATTCAGTTTGTTGACTTTTTAGACTTCTCTACAACCTCCTTCAAATGACTATTCTGTAGCAGTTGAAACTGTCTGCAATAATAAACTGAGAGAAACGATATAAAAGCAATGAACTGATTGAAGTTTTTATTAATTTTGAACAATTAAAACAGCTGCATATCTGCACCTGTACGTACAATAAAAAATCAGCAGATAACCCAATTTGTATTCAGATATTCATTTGGATTGGCATATCCAGAAATGCTCATCTACTTCAAGTGAAGCTTAGAGGCAAACCTGTGGACTCTTCCCTTTCACAACCACCATTTGAGAGAAGTATCAGCCTATGAACATGAGCCAATGTCATTTGCATTGCCAATATCATCAATGTGCTTGCATTCCTCATAATGATTCTAAAAATTGAAAAATAAGGACATGACATTACAAAGACCTGTCCATCTGTTGTCTACAAAAACCCTGATAATCCTGTCCGACCATGCTGTGCTACAAGTGCTCTTGTAAGAACTATCCTATTTAAAATGGATGCGAAATAAATCGATTAACGATGTCTGCGACTGGACAAATCCAGAAGTACATCCCTGCAAGAACATTCATTTCTGAATCTGCAACAATCTTCAAGACAGTGCTTAAAATGCCCTCTCTTAACTGGTGTCTCCTGAAAGAATATTTCTTCAGTCATCCAAAAGACTCAATGTACAGAACTATTTCCACAAAGCTGAAGTCGCCTTCTGAGAATCACTAACCCTGGAGTCTATCTACACTGACAAGGTTACCACACGTTACTTCAGGATTGCATTTTGTCCTGACTTGAACACAGTGCATCTGATGGAAGGGAAGAAAGATTTGGTACAGACAAAATGGATGCAATGTGTGCTGTTGCTAGATAAAAACATCGAGAAGTACCTCTGCAAGGACATTTGTCTCTAACTGCAATAATCTGCAGTTGTAAGACGAAGTGCATGAAATACCCTCTCTAAGCTGAATTGCATCTCCTGGAGAAATAGTTCTTCACTCATCCAAAAGACTCCATGGCTGTGATTGCAGCATATAAGAACTGATTTCTGCAAAGCTGGTAACTTGCATTCTGTGACAATCATAATCTGCACATCAACCACTTACTCCATCTTCCACCTAAATTGACAAGATTGCCACACTTCACATCAAGATTGCATTCTCCTGTTCTGAATGCATCTTGGACACTGATAGATGGAAATATTGGACACTTGAGCATATTCCTGATTGTAAATAAAAGAAAATTAAACGAGTCCAGACCAGAGACCATTGCAACAGATAAAAGTGGTCAGATAAAATGTGATGTGCTACAAGTGCTCTTGTAAGAACTATCCTACTTAAAATGGATGCGAAATAAATTGATTAACGATGTCTGCGACTGGACAAATCCTGAAGTACATCCCTGCAAGAACATTCATTTCTGAATCTGCAACAATCTTCAAGACAGTGCTTAAAATGCCCTCTCTTAACTGGTGTCTCCTGAAAGAATATTTCTTCAGTCATCCAAAAGACTCAATGTACAGAACTATTTCCACAAAGCTGAAGTCGCCTTCTGAGAATCACTAACCCTGGAGTCTATCTACACTGACAAGGTTACCACACGTTACTTCAGGATTGCATTTTGTCCTGACTTGAACACAGTGCATCTGATGGAAGGGAAGAAGGATTTGGTACAGACAAAATGGATGCAATGTGCTGTTGCTAGACAAAAACATTGAGAAGTACCTCTGCAAGGACATTTGTCTCTAACTGCAATAATCTGCAGTTGTAAGACGAAGTGCATGAAATACCCTCTCTAAGCTGAATTGCATCTCCTGGAGAAATAGTTCTTCACTCATCCAAAAGACTCCATGGCTGTGATTGCAGCATATAAGAATTGATTTCTGCAAAGCTGGTAACTTGCATTCTGTGACAATCATAATCTGCACATCAACCACTTACACCATCTTCCACCTACATTGACAAGATTGCCACACTTCACTTCAAGATTGCATTCTCCTGTTTTGAATGCATCTTGGACACTTGAGCATATTCCTGATGCAAATAAAAGAAAATTCAGTGACAATCCTTCCTGAAAGACCAGAGATCATTGCAACATTAAAGTGGCCAGGCTCTACAGAAACATCAAAAGACTGCAACATTAAACAAATCTAAAACTCTGAAGAATGTCATGAAAGTTCATGAGCTTCCACCGATACTGCAATGCATTTCACTGAAGAACATTCAGTACATTCAACAGACTTTGATTCACAATATTACAATACTAGATTTCGTGGGAATGACAATTTCCATCCTAAGGCAAGGACGCTGCTCTAAGAGGAATCTTTCTGTTCCAACTTCTATTGTTGACAGATTGATGAACTTGAAATTGAAAGTCCTGATATTGAATACTTTGTGTAACCAGTGCACCTGATGGAACTTGAAAAGAGACCCCCGTGTAGAACACTGACTGTAGAGCATTAAACCACTGAGTTCAACATCAAAGAAAGTTCATTTTGCAAAAGACGACTCTAGTTCGACGTTTCTAGTTCTAGTAAAAGACGGCATATAATTCTCATCTGAACACATTTTGAGCACTAAAAGTTGGTGATGAAACTTACAGCAAATAAACTTGGACATGCATAAGAATCTTGTAGGAAATGAAAGAAAATTCAATGACAAACCTACCTGGATTATCCCAGGCCACAGCAGCAGATAAAAAAAGTAGCAATCCAAGTATCATTTCATGAGCTAGTGTCCATGCACTTTATAGGCAGTCTCGTTATAATAACCCAAAAGGGCACCTATGTGTGAAGGAAAGCACGAGAAGTTAATGCTAAATGCACTTATGCTTAAAAATGGTTTCTTAGTTATTAAGTCAAAAGGATTTCAAATTTTGAGAAAAGGTATTGAACAATAACCTAGAAATCCTTTTTTTAAATAATTTATATCTTAAATTATGTTAAATGCTGCATTAAAAATACATAAGAGCATTAGATTAATTTTAATTGTATAATGGATTTCACTATTTTAAAACATTTAAACAAAATTTTTGTAAACATTGCTTTTTACTCGAAAATATATTTTATGCATCTTAAGTGCAGTATTTTGAAAAATGGATTAAAAATATACTTAACATTTTAATAAACCAATGGGTTTCTTAATATTTTTATTTGATATGTTTCTGTTCTAATGCTAGATCTCTAAAAGTGTCAGTCAAAATATTAAGAATTTTGGGTTCTATATTATTTTTCATGTGCTATGTTTCATAGCTTACAAAATATTTCTCGAACAGAGATAATTTTCATCTGAATATGAATTAAATCCTAAAGTTTGAAGACTAATGACTACATCCAGTCATTTAGTGGTATAAAAGCAGAGCCTCTCTGAACAAAGAGGAAAGCTCTTCCCTCTTCAAGCATATGCAAAAATGAAATATTATATTCAAGAATAAATATTAAACTTTTAAAATGAGTTGATTATTCAAATAAATGCAAGAACTTGTTGATAGAGTTGACTTCTGTTATAAATGAAAACTAATCTTTTCGATACCCTTCACAAAATTTCAAAATATTTTATTCATTCAATATATAAAATTTATATTTAAAAAATGATTACAAACATTCATGCATACCATTGGCTTGTAAAAATGATTAATTCCTATGTACAAAAATACCGTAACACGCTTTTAATAAGTACTGCACCTATTGTTAAATGATTGCTCACCTGTCAGGTTGACACTGGGTTGTAGAACGGTGAATTCTCCATATGAAAAAATAAATGATGAATTACCTTTTCAACCATTTATTTCAAAATTTGAAAGCTAGTATTTATTAATAAATGCTACACCTATTTTAAAAATGATTGTTCACCTGGCAGGTTGACAGGTGGTTGTAGAAAGGTAAATTCTCCGTATGAAAAAAAAAAAAGAAATGGAGAATTACCTTTTCAACCCTTTGCTTCAAAATTTGAAAGCTAGTATTTATTAATAAATGCTACACCTATTTTAAAAATGATTGTTCACCTGGCAGGTTGACACTGGGTTGTAGAAAGGTAAGTTTTCCATATGAAAAAAAAAAGAAAGTGAGAACTACCTTTTCAACCCTTTGCTTCGAAATTTGAAAGCTAGTATTTATTAATAAATGCTACACCTATTTTAAAAATGATTGCTCACCTGGCAGGTTGACACTGGGTTGTAGAACGGTGAATTCTCCATATGAAAAAATAAATGATGAATTACCTTTTCAACCATTTATTTCAAAATTTGAAAGCTAGTATTTATTAATAAATGCTACACCTATTTTAAAAATGATTGTTCACCTGGCAGGTTGACAGGTGGTTGTAGAAAGGTAAATTCTCCGTATGAAAAAAAAAAGAAATGGAGAATTACCTTTTCAACCCTTTGCTTCAAAATTTGAAAGCTAGTATTTATTAATAAATGCTACACCTATTTTAAAAATGATTGTTCACCTGGCAGGTTGACACTGGGTTGTAGAAGGGTAAGTTTTCCATATGAAAAAAAAAAGAAAGTGAGAACTACCTTTTCAACCCTTTGCTTCGAAATTTGAAAGCTAGTATTTATTAATAAATGCTACACCTATTTTAAAAATGATTGTTCACCTGTCAGGTTGACAGGTGGTTGTAGAAAGGTAAATTCTCTGTATGAAAAAAAAAAAAAAATGGAGAATTACCTTTTCAACCCTTTGCTTCGAAATTTGAAAGCTAGTATTTATTAATAAATGCTACACTTATTTTAAAAATGACTGTTCACCTGGCAGGTTGACACTGGGTTGTAGAAAGGTAAATTCTCCATATAAAAAAAAGAAATGGAGAACTACCTTTTCAACCCTTTGCTTAGAAATTTGAAAGCTAGTATTTATTAATAAATGCTACACCTATTTTAAAAATGATTGTTCACCTGGCAGGTTGACAGGTGGGTAGAAAGGTAAATTCTCCATATAAAAAAAAGAAATGGAGAATTACCTTTTCAACCCTTTGCTTCGAAATTTGAAAGCTAGTATTTATTAATAAATGCTACACTTATTTTAAAAATGACTGTTCACCTGGCAGGTTGACAGGTGGTTGTAGAAAGGTAAATTCTCTATGAAAAAAAAAAAGAAATGGAGAACTACCTTTTCAACCCTTTGCTTCGAAATTTGAAAGCTAGTATTTATTAATAAATGCTACACTTATTTTAAAAATGACTGTTCACCTGGCAGGTTGACACTGGGTTGTAGAACGGTGAATTCTCCATATGAAAAAAATAAATGAATAATTACCTTTTCAACCATTTATTTCAAAATTTGAAAGCTAGTATTTATTAATAAATGCTACACCTATTTTAAAAATGATTGTTCACCTGGCAGGTTGACAGGTGGTTGTAGAAAGGTAAATTCTCCGTATGAAAAAAAAGAAATGGAGAATTACCTTTCAACCCTTTGCTTCAAAATTTGAAAGCTAGTATTTATTATATTAATAAATGCTACACCTATTTTAAAAATGATTGCTCACCTGGCAGGTTGACACTGGGTTGTAGAAAGGTAAATTCTCCATATAAAAAAAAGAAATGGGGAACTACCTTTTCAACCCTTTGCTTCAAAATTTGAAAGCTAGTATTTATTAATAAATGCTACACCTATTGTAAAAATGATTGCTCACCTGGCAGGTTGACACTGGGTTGTGGAACGGTGAATTCTCCATATGAAAAAAATAAATGAAGAATTACCTTTTCAACCATTTATTTCAAAATTTGAAAGCTAGTATTTATTAAAAGATGCTTCACCTATTTTAAAAATGATTGCTCACCTGGCAGGTTGACACTGGGTTGTAGAACGGTGAATTCTCCATATGAAAAAAATAAATGAAGAATTACCTTTTCAACCATTTATTTCAAAATTTGAAAGCTAGTATTTATTAATAAATGCTTCACCTATTTTAAAAATGATTGCTCACCTGGCAGGTTGACACTGGGTTGTAGAAAGGTAAATTCTCTGTATGAAAAAAAAAAGAAATGGAGAACTACCTTTTCAACCCTTTGCTTCGAAATTTGAAAGCTAGTATTTATTAATAAATGCTACACCTATATTAAAAATGATTGCTCACCTGGCAGGTTGACACTGGGTTGTAGAACGGTGAATTCTCCATATGAAAAAATAAATGATGAATTACCTTTTCAACCATTTATTTCAAAATTTGAAAGCTAGTATTTATTAATAAATGCTACACCTATTTTAAAAATGATTGCTCACCTGGCAGGTTGACACTGGGTTGTAGAACGGTGAATTCTCCATATGAAAAAAATAAATGAAGAATTACCTTTTCAACCATTTATTTCAAAATTTGAAAGCTAGTATTTATTAATAAATGCTACACCTATTTTAAAAATGATTGCTCACCTGGCAGGTTGACACTGGGTTGTAGAATGGCAAATTCTCCATATGAAAAAAAAAGAAATGGAGAATTACCTTTTCAACCATTTATTTCAAAATTTGAATGCTAGTATTTATTAATAAATGCTTCACCTATTTTAAAAATGATTGCTCACCTGGCAGGTTGACACTGCGTTGTAGAAAGGTAAATTCTCTGTATGAAAAAAAATGGAGAATTACTTTTTCAACCCTTTGCTTCAAAATTTGAAAGCTAGTATTTATTAATAAATGCTACACCTATTTTAAAAATGATTGTTCACCTGGCAGGTTGACACTAGGTTGTAGAAAGGTAAGTTTTCCATATGAAAAAAAAAAAAAGAAATGGAGAATTTACCTTTCAACCCTTTGCTTCAAAATTTGAAAGCTAGTATTTATTAATAAATGCTACACCTATTTTAAAAATGATTGTTCACCTGGCAGGTTGACACTAGGTTGTAGAAAGGTAAGTTTTCCATATGAAAAAAAAAGAAATGGAGAATTACCTTTCAACCCTTTGCTTAGAAATTTGAAAGCTAGTATTTATTAATAAATGCTACACCTATTTTAAAAATGATTGTTCACCTGGCAGGTTGACAGGTGGTTGTAGAAAGGTAAATTCTCTGTATGAAAAAAAAAGAAATGGAGAATTACCTTTCAACCCTTTGCTTCAAAATTTGAAAGCTAGTATTTATTATATTAATAAATGCTACACCTATTTTAAAAATGATTGCTCACCTGGCAGGTTGACACTGGGTTGTAGAAAGGTAAATTCTCCATATAAAAAAAAAGAAATGGGGAACTACCTTTTCAACCCTTTGCTTCAAAATTTGAAAGCTAGTATTTATTAATAAATGCTACACCTATTGTAAAAATGATTGCTCACCTGGCAGGTTGACACTGGGTTGTGGAACGGTGAATTCTCCATATGAAAAAAATAAATGAAGAATTACCTTTTCAACCATTTATTTCAAAATTTGAAAGCTAGTATTTATTAAAAGATGCTTCACCTATTTTAAAAATGATTGCTCACCTGGCAGGTTGATAGTGGGTTGTAGAAAGGTAAATTCTCCATATGAAAAAAATAAATGAAGAATTGCCTTTTCAACCATTTGCTTCGAAATTCGATAGCTAGTATTTATAAATGCTAGTATAAAAATTAGACTAGAATTATAAAAAATCGTGTTGCTGAATATTTGTGCAAGTTAGAATGTTCTTGAATGACTACTGAAAGTAATGGGCAGAGGCTTTTTCAAATAAAAAGGGGATGACATTTTCAATGGCCTTTGCTTCTAAATTAAAGTCGCAGTCTTTAATGGTCTTGGACCTTTCGGTTGATTTCCACTGTGTTCTCTGTTCCAGAAATATGAATTTGATATTGAATCCTTAAATAAATTTCCTTCACACTAATCTGAGTGTAACAATTATCAGACAACTTTATCTCAAATGTAAAGAATTGTGAATTTTTAAAAATTTTATGGACTTCGGAATATTTGAAACTTATTGTTACATGGGGAAAGATTTCCTTTCTATGTATTTAATTGGTCTCCACCTATAAGGACATGAATTAAACTTGAAATCCAATAAATGTAAAAAATACTTTACTGCTCAACCTTAAAATGTGCCTGTCAAATTATTTTATATTTTTTTGGTTCTTTTAAAATATTTAAAAGAAAAAAAATTCAAAAGGATTTGTTACTGAAAGAAAGGCATGATGAATTTGTATTGTTTATATGGCTTACTATTATAGATTCCTGATATAGCTGTATAACATTAATAGTACTAAAATATGACAATCAAAAAGCAATTTCGATTACTTATTAAACTGTTTAAAATAAATGAAATTGCTTTTTAATTTTTGTTCTTAACTTCAGTTGTACACATTTGTAATCTTATCTGAATATTCTGCAATTTTTCTTATAGAGCAATCATGTTAAATTTCAATGTTTCATTATTTTATTTAAATGCTTAGATGGTCTGCATATATTTAAAATTGTTTTGATGGAATGTCAGTATCTTTAAATATTGTGGATATCTTACTAGTTTGCTTCATTTTAGTGCAACAATTTTTACGTGTTTCGTCAACACAACATCGATTTTAACGAAATAATGTATAGAATATGGTCCAAAAATAGCTTGTTCTTTTGCCCATCCCTATAAAAAGCACTTGGACATGACAGTAACAGCTGTGTAATTCTCCAACTGCTCTTAAATTTCAACTTTAGAGGTTCCATTTTCAAATTTGATTTAAACCTGTTTATGTAGAAGTCAATGTGAGAACTGGTATATTTTATTACCTGCACACTGAAAAACTTAATTGGGAGGTGAGAACAACATGTGACAAAAAATATTTCGTCTGACAACTTGTAGAATTTTTTTTTAAAATTCATTTTTGTAATTAATTTTCTTCCATCAGGTTTGCATGGATATATTTGAATGAATTGAATCCCATTCGATAAATGAGCAAAGAAAATAGTTCAATTTCCCATGGTATTAAAAAATTAAAGGGTTTTACAAATTGCAATTTCTAAGTGAAAAAAACTCGAAATTGGGAGTAAACCATATGTCAACTATTCACATTAAATTTAATCAACATAAATCCACCCCTGTGTTAATTTCTGCATGTAAATGCGAAATATGAATTCTGTGAATTTCACCCAAATTTCAGTAATTCTATCATTTTGTAATACAAAATGTTGCTGACAATATTTAAACAATTTTCACTATACATTTACACTTTAAAATGGTGAAATGATTTCCTGGCATCTTAAGAATGCAGACAGATCTTTTTGAAGTTTGTAGTGACGATTGATTTTGTATAATATAAATTGAAAACTAGCAAAGTTGAGAGTGACATCCTAGGTGCTTTGTTTTTAAAGCGGGCCGTGGCAGCTCAGTTGGTAGAGCGACCAGAGGGTTGTGAGTTTTAATCAAACCAAAGACCATTGTGTACAAATGGGAGCTGATATATGTTCAATCTGTTGTGGCTACCAATGTCCTCGTTGGCATGGTGTGAAAGTTTGTAGAGGGGTACCAGCTCATGTGACTTCGTCATCTGACCTGGTTCAAAATCACGTGGTGTTCACGATCCTTCCCTTTGTGGTTTGATCCCGGACCGCTACCTGTCGCCCGTTGTGTTGCTCCAGCGTGACGTTAATTAAAATACCTACCTATTTTTTAAAGCATGACTATAGAACTATGAACTGTACCCACTAGTGTCTACAGTGCTGACCATTTACTAAATTGTGAATTGTATTAATTTCTTTGCTATTACATTTCAAAACAAATTGACTATTATCAGAAATACCTTTTAATCATTGTTCAAATCTGGATATTTGTTAAAAAAACATTTTGCATAGTATGGAGCAGTATAACCCAGTTTTCTGCCTGATCTATTTCATGAATTACCAGTTACAATTGGTATCAATTATTAAAACAGGTGGTTAAAAATTAAAATGTTGAAACTGAAAACATTTAAAAAAATTTAATTGAAATGGATTCAGAAATACAAGCTAGGAGGAAAACTGATATGCTTGTTGAAATCAATATATTTTTACTTTCAATGGTACTATAGTTTTCAAAACGGCTTTGCTTTTGAAGGATTCGAGATGAAATTATGGTGATTTGGGGTAGATGCCAATCAAAGTCACTTAAAATCAAAGTTTATTAACATAATAAATTAACAAACTACATATATGCCAACTTGGCAGATTTGCAATAGAGTTGCATGACAATTTAGTTTTTACTTACAGAAAAGCCCAACTCTGAAGAAAAGTATACATATAAATCAGATGGATGAATTCCTATACAAAAGTATTCATGCACTTGATAATTAAAACCATACTTTGTACTCGATCCTTGTATTCGAATACAGTAGTATTCATCAAAAGTATTTTAATACCAAAATATTTACATATTCATCCAATTTATATTTTATAAAATAGCCTTATATCGCAGTTGGCTGATTTTTCCATCAATTAGTCGTTTTTTTGGATATGTATTCGAATTCTTGTTTGACACTTGCAAGGCTTCGAATACTAAGTATATGATTCTAAAAAGTTCTTGATTCTCCATATCCCTGAAACACTTGCATAGTAATGGGAAGCAGTCACTGTTTACAGGTAAAAGAGTTTTCATTCGATGATCTTAAACGAACGTAAAATATCGACATTAAACCGATGATCTTCCATTATATTTGTAAAAGTAGAACAATCAATGGATACCATATCGTAAGCAACATTTCATTTCAATGTACTGTGGAACCCTGGATAAATGCCATTGTCTGCCTTGTTTGGTGCAGCTTTGTCAGATATGGCCGTCAACCAATCTGGGTAATTTAATTGTCTAAATGAAAATCGATGTTTCCCGTTCCTAATTGAGTGGAATGTTTGGGAAATCAAACTGTTTTAGTGATCGGGCAGTCATCAGTGTTTGGCTTCATTAATTTCTATTTCTCAATTTACCAGTTTCTTGTCCAACTTTTAAAATCTAGTATTTGTCAAGCCGAATGGGAGCCGTTTTGGATGAAGTATCGTAGGCAAAGTTTTTAGAAAACAATTTCGGAGAGGTACTATGTCATTAAGTCTGCAAAAAAAGGTTCTGGACAATGACAGATGGGTCCTTAAAAATGTCTTCAAATGGCCAGATCGAAGCCTGGCAAGCATAAAGTTTTCAGGGACAAATTTAAGACAAGCAGCTGGTGTTTTTAGTTAGGTACCACTGATGAAAAGGTACTGGAAATAATCTGCGCTACTGCTTTTTAAGTACGGACAGGTGTTTTCCTCTAAGAGTACATGCAAACGTACGAGAGAAGCGTGTCACGTTTTTACGAGGTAGTTCGACGTGAGAAGCTCAGATGGCTATTTGAATTGAATCCAAAACGATATGTGCTCTTAGCCCCATTAAATACCTGTCAAGCTTTCAATAATAGTCATTTTAAAAATAACCCATATACAACCAGTCAAACTCGAAATCGATTTGAAAATTTTGACCTTTTTTCGATTATTTTACTAAACATAATAAAACTGCTGTTTTATCGCTAGCATTTCGGGAGCTGCGAGACCCCCTCCCCTATGATAACGTTCCTTGCATACTGTGTCCAGAAGCTTGCAATGCACCATTTCAAACTCGCATCAAATGCACTGATCAGATATGTTTTAATTCTTATTTATCGACTGAAGTGGTAAATTTTTTTTCTGTTCTGCTTCAGTGATTCTGGTAAACTGTTCAGGTGCATCCAGGATATCAATCTGGATGAAGCTACATTGCTTACGCATGTTCTGCATTCAAGGGCCTGTAATTCGAGATTCACATATAGCGAAGCACAGCACAATTGCAGGGGATCTAGATTTTAAAATCTTGTAAATGAAATTTAAAAATAATGAAGTGTTCGTTGTGTGAAGCGTGTCTTTGTACACAATTAAAAACTTTTTAGGATATCTTTACTTTTTCTAGGTCAGCGGCTTTAGCTCCTCCCCATGGGTACGCCTCATCATTTTTTAAACTGAAATGTTTCCTAAAATGAAGAACTCATTAAAAATTCATTTTGTGGCGAAAGTGTTGCATAATATGTTGATATCTGGACTAAATTTTGCATCGATATTTAAGTTGACATCTGAATAAAGTTGATACCGATATGCAAGTTAATATTTTAGTTTTTATCAGGCAGAGATTGGCCTTTCTATGAATGATAAATATGTAATGTGATCAAAATGTTATTGCTTCAATTTTTATATAGAAGGTACCGTTATCTCGGGATTCTGGGGACATAACATCCTTCTTAGACTCTTATTCTATCGTTAGTGTTTAATTCTATTCTCATTACACTTAGTATTGTACCAATACCATAAAAAGTCATCCCTAACAGCAGGTTTGAGTCCTGCACATTGGTCTTTGAATTGTTCCCGCGATCTCCTAATTATTTCAACGACATACTTTTTACAATTTTGTGGGAAAGATAAATATATTTCTACTGGATCAATATCTCGTTAATATCTTCCTCTACTGGTAAGACATCGTTAGTGACATGGTTCACCGAATCTCCGTAGTACGGATGGATGCACGGAGAGGAAGGGTGGTGCATGCTAAACGATACTTGGTTATTAGTTGCCTAGTTATTAGCTAACAATTTAACTTTAACTTTAACAGGTTCACGTATCATCCCTAATTTCATCTTCCAATCTGTTTTCAGATTTTACAAAGTGGTTAAGTTTATTAAGGTTTCTGGAATAACTACCGTTCTCAAAACTGTTAAATGTTATTTTCCCCTATCAATCCTAAAAGAGAAATCACACCCAGTCCATGTTTAGTATTTCTATGGTATACCTTTGAAATCTATGCTTGTGCTAGGGTAAAAGACAAATTATTTGGCAAAATCCTGCTCCATTATTGTTTAATGAAATTTCTTTTCGCCGAGTAATTAGATTTTACTATTAGGAAGATAAAAATCTGCAAAATAATTTAAAGCTGAGTTTGTTTTGGTAAATGTAACCAAACATCAAATGGAATACTAACGATAGAAATACATTTTAGATTTTTTAGAAATGCTGAGAGGTCTGTTGAAATAACTGCGATTAATGTAGTAATCAAGCGCTTCCAAATCAATAAAATGTTTAAATTCCGGTTTTCCGATAAACTTAAAAGTTTTCTGAGCACGAAGCAAGTACAAGATACATACCTAAAAAGTTTCCTCGGTACCTCAGTGCCCGTAGATTATACATAAAATACTGGTCCGTGGAGAATATTTGTCTTGTATTCCGATTGGTTCGTTCTTAGAAGCACAAGCGAAGAAATAAACAAGCGATAAGGGAAATATTTACTACAAAAATGTTAAGAACTGATACGAATGGATTTAATGAATATATTACTCAGTACCTCAGATCCACTAATTGCAAGTTTAAGAGCAAGTTCTACAACTAAACGCAGCCAAATGCTTCCAAAAAGGTTGAATTTGTTTGAACCTTCCCTTCAATACATCAGTAGATTACTTAGGTACTTGGGATTCCAAATACATAATTTTGTAATATTTTTGAATTAAAGATTTTCCCTTTTAGTTTTTCTATTATATTATACATTTACTTTATTTTTCAATGGAACTGTTATGGGTATATCTGACCATTATTCAGGTGTATATTAATATAAAATTGCAAAAAATTTGGTTAATTATTGATCGAAATATATTTTATTATGGAGGAAAGTTGACAAATTTCTTTAAATTTAGCATATTTCTACATTCAAATAGTAACTAAAAATCGCTAAATATGTACCAAACCAGTATTTAATCACTCACAACCTCTTTTAAACATCCAAACCCAGCGTATTTTGATGCAATAATTTTATCCACCTAGATTGTTAAAATAACACTACGTCGCCAATGGCCCCTGTCTTGCTCCAGTGCGACGTTAATTAAAATACCTATCGAGACCAGGGAGATCTGCACAGAAGCGTCTGCTAACAGACGAACGATACCGCGTAAACTAACTGCCACGTTCCATGATGAATTAAGTACTTTGGTCAAATTGAACAGGTCATTGACAAGAAATAGCTATGTTCAGTTGCTTGGTGTCCATTTGCAGCCCTTTATGGATTCCGCCGACTAGTTGAGTCCATGCCACGTTTTGATGCACTTTGCCGAGCTAAGGAGATCCCACACGATATTCTATAGGTATCCCATGACTTGGCATTTCAGTATATTTTGAGTGATTAAAATAAAACTTATGTTTTAATGATGTGGTCCGATTGTAAACAAATTCGAAACATTTTCTTTCAATTTATTCATAAGATCATCAATTACAATTAGTTCCGAGTTTTTAAATGCATCCAGTTATCCTCTTTCAATATTAATCAGCGGTTCCTCTAAGAACCATTTTAGATGTACAGCATAACACCACTTTATAGATATCAATTTCTTATGTATTTCCATGAATTATGTTTCGAATTAAAGTGGTTTTCCTCTTAGCGTAGGACCACACACAATGAGAGGATGGATGTTTGAATGACATCTTTTTTTAATGTAACTAACCTACTGACTGTCAAAATACATCCCGCTCTTTTGAAACACCATTTAAAATATCACATGTTATGTAGCCCATCTTTTTCTGAAACAAAACTAATTAATTTATTTTTAATAAAATCACTAAAAGTCTATTCCATAAACCAATGCTGATGGTCAAAGATCAAACTTTAAAGCGATCTTAAAATGAATGGGGAATGTTGCAGTGTTATCTTTAACGGAAACTAACATTACTACCTTTTAAAATCTTCATTCAAGAAAATCTTTCTCATTATTTTTTCATTTCCTATTTGTATGCTCAGAAAATATGTTATCTAAATGCATCCTTTGTGAGGATAGTAAGCAGTAAAATAATGGGATCAATTCATTTACTCCTGCTAAAGGAATGAGTGAGTTACCGTAGTGTGGTCTGTTCATTCAGGTTCTGAAAACCCATACAAAAATGACAAAATACATAACTCACTTCCAAATTTTATTTGTTCACAACAAAGTTTTACAAGCAACTAGGCATATTCATAGATCAACCAATCTTTTGAATATAGAAATCAAAACACTTATGTATCTTGTGAAAATTTGTTGAAGAAATAAGACTTTTAAAAGTGGTATCGATTACTCTCCAAGATACCCGTTTTGAGGGGTACTACATCCAGGTATCTTATCAATGAGTGGTTATAAACCTTGGAGATGGTCCTTAGTTTTTAAAAACTTCATCTCAACCAACCAACCATTCAATTGTGGACGACAACTTTAGGTACTTTAATACCAGTAGCATCGAAATGATCGACTTGATCAAAAACAAAATAGTTATCCAACATGTGATACCTTGAAATTACCTTCCAATCGATTTTATCTTTGAATTTGAGAATAAATTGTGGAGACACTGGTACTGTGGCACAATTTCCCAGGCAATCAATACTTACTGGCAAATAATATCCCAATTCGCATGTTCTTAAAATTCTAACGTAAATAAAAGGGATTGATCGTGTGATAGAAGGTAACAATCAACCTTTTTCTGCAATCTTCTAATGACGTCTTCAGTAAGCCTATTATTATCTCTTGGAAAGGATTTCCAATCTGTATCAGAATTTAACCTTATCTTGAATCTTGAGCGTAAATAATTTGTTTCTAGATCAATCTCCTATACGTTATGTTAGAACTAATCTATGATAGGAATGTTTACATACTTTTTCATTTAAAAGTACCGATAACTGTATTAGCAAAAGTGCTATGCTTAATCTGTAAAAATATGCATATACGTATGTTTGGTTCAGAATCTTAGAAGAAACTTCACTGTAAAAAAATCAAGACAGGATGTAATTACAAACGTTCTTAGAAATCCCAATCCCAAGATTTATGTTCTGTCAATACCTAGAATCAACTGGCATATCGGTATCAACTTTAATCCAGATGTCAACAACTTAAATATCGATGCAAAATTTAGTCCAGATGTCACCATATACTACTCACAAGCAACTTTTAAGACTTTCTGTCCATATTTATTCTTAGATTTGCTGTCCAAAATGCGTTTATATATTTTTTACTAAAAATGTATATTAAATTGTTATGATCAATTAACAAATGCTATTTATTACTATAATTATGAATACTAAGTAAACGTTAATGGTGTAACGAGAGAAATTTTCCTACAAATCTGTTAAGTAGAAGAAAAACAAGCATTCCAATAAGTCTTGTTTCGATACATTGTCTCAGTTAAAATATACACAAATTTATCGTGATTAGCACCGAGTGTTTTTAACTATCACTGATTAAAAAAAAATTTCGTTGCGAAATTGCCATAAAATGTCCGCTCATTCGAAATGGTCAATTTTTGATATTGTAAGCAAATCCTCAACCTGTTATGCAAAAAATGAAAAAGCTGAATCCACTATTTTAATTCTAATCCTATTTTGATAGTTAAATTTAAAAAAAATCAGATTATGGATCTATTGGAACTCACGCAATTGTGGCTCTCGTGCAGAAAAATATCATAGGTTCGAGCCTAGTGCGAAATCCGTCACTGGGTGGGTTGTTACCACCTAACCCCTATCCTAGTTGCGCCACTGATGTAAATGCCTGCCAAATCGTGTGATGTGACTACAATGGGCGGATTTGGGCTGGACTGTACGGTTATGTGGGCATATCCCAAGATCGTACGATTTTCTTGCAAAATTTACTAATAAATCTGATTTCAAGAGATTCGATGCATGTTTGCTGACGATAATGTAAAATTGCCGATTCTTCGTAATTTTTACAAGCAAGTATTCTTTGTACTACGGAAATCAAATTCTTCGTTTTCAAAGTTATTTTACCCTAAAACTGACTACAACGTCATTTTTTAGAAAATGATTATATCTTCGCTTTATTAATACTTTGTTTTTCAGAAATACAAAAAATCCTTATACTTTTTACCGTTATGAGCCTGAAAAATTTTCAAAACTCGTGTATGTTGGCAGGTATGAAATACGTACTATATCAGTGGTGTAATATCCAGTGTAAATATTACAAGGCAAATCTATGTTGAGCTATTCTTTGTCTGTCAGTGTTCTAGAGCTAGTGGTTGTGATGATCTGCAGAAAGACTCATTCTTGTATATACATGTTTCAATTTTACACAGATCGATAAGTTGTGCTTAGAAGTTGTGCTTATTGTGTTGTTCCTAGGGATCATGTTCCTATAAAAAGGTTACCAGCCATATTTACGATTGACTCATTGAAGAAATTCTGATTCCCTATGTGCCCTATCACTTGGAGACACGAGTTGCTCTTTTTAATGTTTACCTATGGCCGGATACATTTCACTCACCCACAAGAACAATGTTTCCCAATACAACTTTATACATCCTAACATTTCTATACAAAACTACCTTGAAGCTTGTTATTTTGCCTATTCTGATTTAGCTCCCGGTCTAATTAGTCCTCGCGCATATAATGACTAGAGCGACAAAACAAACCACACTTAATCAAAACTGTTTCTATGAAGTTGACTCAAGAACTAAAGCAGCTTGACTAGGATTTCATTTCGAAGGTGCCCCATATTGAAAAAAGTTATATGCAAACTGAGCACTTATTTTAAGGACTGGTGTGGGTATAAGACCTAAATTTCCATTAAACACTCAAAATGCATTAAGAAAGAATTGACATTTTCAGTCATGTGGTTTCGAACCAGTCTTAGATTAGGAACAGGTTAAACGTAAACAATGCTTTTCCTAAATTCTACCCTCCGTATCATTATGAACAGCCCATGGTGTGTATTACAGAAATACCAAAATAAGATAATAACTAGGAATTTTAGATCCCCAGATATGACCATCGTCTACCAATTAATAAAAACAGACCAGGAGTCATTTTGAATTATGCTAAAGATGTAAACAATAACTTAAATTTATACTTTTGATTTAAAATTCAAATTAGTTAAAAATATTAATCTAATTCCCCTTTGAAAAATCATGTAGTCTTCCAAGCCTTCTGATTAATTGATATTTTTAATACTACTTTTAACCGCAGTAGTCACAGGTATTCTGAACTCTGATATATTTTGAGATCTCACTGGAGTCATTGTAACGCCTTCTACCGCCCAACTGTAAACTTTTGATAACTTAAAACTAAACTGATAACCTGACACCCAAGACTTTGTTATACGTTGAAAGTTTCTGATGACCTAAACGTATTCAGAACACAAGGGCTGTTATCTGGAGACGGAGGGCCTTTTTCCCAGGAGCTCCATGGAAAATTCACTCTGAAATGTTTTTCTTCAATTGGCGCTTAAGCACGAATTCTGGTTCCGACTTTCAATCTACCTTAAGCGGTAGTACAGATTACGAGTTGTCCGAAAATGCCAATCTCAAGGACTGCCCTAAAATTCCTGACAATAGAATTGCAAATACTATTGATTACGAAATACTTTCTCTTCAACCGATGTCTACGTGATTGAAACCTTTTTGAAGTTTTATTCAATGGTTTTTATTGGATAATTAAGGTCCCAATGGTGATGAAACCAAAATTTTGAAAAGTATTTAACTTACCAGAACGTCAAATTCTGCAAAAGAATTTTATTGAATTAAAAGCTTCTAAAGATCAATTTTGGAAAATATGCAAATTTATAAAATACGCATTTGATTTTGAGCTTTTGACACCAGAAGTCTGAAAAAAATTTTCTTTGGCCAATTTATTACAAGTGATAATAAGAAAAACGAGTTTCACAAATTAAATTTTCACTTAAATATTGAAACTGCATGATATTTTTTTTGCATAAAAAGAGAAACAGTAGTCTTCATTTTTTATCGTTTCGCTTACGAAAAATTTCACAAATTAAGTTTTGTTTAGAGAAAACTTCCACGAAAATATTTCTACAACCAGTACAGATAATCTTATTTTTCATCACTAAACCTACTTTACGTTATCGTATATTGGAACATTCAATTGTCTACCATTAGTTCTTTCAAGTTTTCTGGTTCTTATGAATCTTCGTATTTAGTGGAGAATTCTGCTAATTGAAACAAAATCTTTTAAAAGAAATTGTATAACTGGATAAAAAATACAAAATAAATTTTCGTTCGGTGTCATCAAAATATTTACTCCAAATTTACAATTCGTCCAAGAACAATGTGAAATAAAAAAATAATAAATTTCCAAAAATGTCACAATGGCCAAATAATTTACATCAATCACCCACAATAAACTAACAATGCGTCACAAAATGCTGCATAATTATGAAAACGAGAGAAAATTCCAAGATATTTTGATAAGTATATTACTATTAAAAATAACTAACAGAATTATAAAAACGGATTATTAAAAATACATTACTCTACAGAATTATTACAATATTAAAAAAACTTTCCAACTGGTTTAAATGACCGGTCGGTATATTAAAATGTTCCACATCTCTGAGAAACGGAAGTAGAGGATCAAAATTATTTATATTCATATCAATGGAAAACGTCATGTCATCAAAAATTATGAAATGAAATTTTAAGTAAAATTTTGTGAACAGCTGTTGAGAAAGCGGTTATTTTAGTACTTCTGGTGTCACACAAACTTATTTAATCTCCAGTACACGAGGATTCAATTTTTGCGACTGCTGTTGTAGGATTTACTGCCACCAATTCAGAATATGTATAGATTTTTTTTAAACCCAACCAAAAATATATATTTTGGTTTGTAAATGTAGCAATACAAAAACTGATTTGGTTATTTTTTAATTTTATAAAGTAGAGATCTTATAAAACACAAGAGCTAAACTGATGTTGGCATTGTGAAAAATTCATTATGATAAACATAATATTGGGGCTCTTTCATTAAATCAATTCCCCTCGCTTCGGTTACATCAGCTTTGAAATGTAACACCTAACTTTATTTGCATCAGTTGCAGTACTACTCGATTCTTAAGTGGCCATTCCTTGTTATTTTATAAACTTACAATTATAAAAGGAATACCTAATAAATCACGTACGAAAAGGAACAGACGTATAAATTACGGAATATCTTGCTGTTTACAGCTTACCACGTCATAATTAATGAAAGAATTAAAAAAATCTCTAAAGGAGGAAATGTGTCATTAAGCACAATAAAAAAAGGAATAAAAAAAGGAATATAAATAGGAAAAATGATAGAATTTAGAGTAATTGTTTGGCATTAAAATTAGTTATATCTGGAAAGCTTTAGGTTTAGTACTTCCTCTCAAATTGTTGGTTTCAATTGAGCTTGACGTATATTTGAATACGTGTTTCAACCTATTTAAAAATTGAAAATTTGCTACTTTTTAAGCCTGTTTCTTAGGTATTCGGTATCAGCGGCTATGTTAAGTGAAAACCCTAGGTCTGCTGTTTGTAATTTGTTTCTCAACCTAATGCCTTCTAAATGTCCCGGAATTAGTGCTAAAATTGTGTTACTGCATTCATTCAACCAAATCGCAGTCGCTTTTCAAATCACAACGGCAACAATGCGCTGAGTCATGAAAACTGAGTTTATATCTAGGTACTTAAATTTAAGTTTCCTCTCTCCCATGGCCACGCGGCTGACTGAACGCGCAGTGGTCTCAAATGTAGTTATTTTCACTTCATCTACATCCTTGAACATGTTTGGAGCTCTGATGTTGACGAAAAGTTATAAAAATATTGCTTTTTAACGATAAGAGCGGCCTTTAAAACTAAAAATTAAAACTAAAATACCCTTGAAATTTAAATAGAAATCCGCTAAAAGAGTGACATTTTTACAAAATAAATTAAAACCCAGACAATTCAAGAACTAGAATTTTTTCTCTTAAAATGCTCCCCAGTATCTCAGGTTCACCCTCTCCCCGTTTACTCACCATCTAGAAATCTTTGAATTGTGAGGTTTCTTTTCCAGTTTTCAAAGAGTCAACAGGAGCAATTTTTCTATGTTCCATTTGACATCTGTCATTCTTGATTTTATGTGTTGCAATTCGAAAGCCGTAATCCCATATGAAAATTTGACCCCCTAATAAAATGACCGGATACAGAAATGAAAACACCCAACAAAATAAAATATGGAAATGTACCGCAAAATATTAAAAATTCATAAAAGTGCCGGGCCCGGTTGGAAGAGCAACGGATTAGCAACCGGAGGGTTGCGAGTTCGAATCCAGCCAAATACCGTCGTACAAAGGGGGCTGGTGCACGTTAAATCTGTCGTAGCCTCAAATGTCCTCACGTGGCGTGATGTGGAAGTTTGAAGAGTGCGGTGTCAGCTCAGGTGTTGCCTCTTCGTCTGACCGTGGTGCTGTCCTCGGATCTTTCCCTTTGGGATTGATTCTGGACCGTCGCCAATAGCCCGTTGTGTTGCTGCAGTGTGACGTTAATTAAAATACCTCACGAAAGTGCTAATTTAATAGAACAAAGCCCCAAAACTCAACGTTCAAGTTAGAATCCTAGTTAGTACAATATTGCAACAATTAGCACTGACCTAGCTAGACTAGAAGAAATGTCCCTCATCCTACCCAAAATGCGTGTTTAGGAAATGTTAAAAAATGATAAATATAAAAAGTACTGTATTAACCTCCATTAATCAGTTATTCATAATGTTAATCGACAGCGGTTGATTACTAAATAATTATTTTAAGTATATCTCTCTCCAATTACAAATAGATTACGTTAGCTAAACCGTGTTCACCTTCACACACAACTCTAAAAATAACAGGACACGAGCCAGTTTGGGTCAAGTTAATTAACCGCGATTCCTTCAATTAATTAGATTTAGTTTCAGGTGAAGTTACTCCTTTACAGTTGAATCATAAGTAGGCCTCTGTTACATAGTGCATCTTACTGCGTCAACTTAAAAGTATGATGAACTGATGAATCCCCACACATGATTTATGAATTCGGAAAAGCATAAAATGTTCTCACAAGAAAAAGCACAAGATAATAAATATTTCTGAAACGTCGCCCATCTAGATATTGACACCCCGCAGTCCCCATTACTCCATCTGTCAATTGTCTCACTGTGTGGCACAAGAATTCCATTAACTCCAACATCACAATTCTATCCCGAACTGGAAGCACTTATGATATTTTAGTACTGAAACGTGCAAGCATTTTGAAATTAAATTGGAGCGTAGCTTAGGGAGATCCAAAACATTCTAGCTATCATAGTAAGTGTTCCTTTTAAAAGCAGAAAAACGTTTTTCAATTTGAAAATCGAATGTCGAACACTCGTTGAAAGGCTCTGGGCAACATGTTGCTTCTCCGTTGTGCCTTTCGCACATCGATTCACGACACCTGGATCGTGCTGCCCTCCAGCGGTGATGGCTTCAATCGCCTCGTTCGAAAGCGTTCGTCACATTTGTAACTTACTGATTTTCCTTGAAGTTCGTGTCGAAAAGGCAACACGAATCTTCGAAACACGCAGCTCCAAAATGTTTGCTCCAAAACTACACTTGCTCCATCAAAATAACTGCTCTGAAGAGTGCTCCCAAAACAAACCTTAGCAATGTTAACGCCAGGGGTGCCCTTCCCCCTCAAGCCCAATAGCGCAAATCCCCCGAAAAATTTTCTTAACCGCCCCCCTCAAATCCAGTTAACCATATTACTTTTACTGAAATCTCAAATTTCCAACTGAATCCACACAAAGCTCTACATTTTGTAAATCAGAGAAATAAAATTAAGAGAAATATGGATGAGATAAATAAAACCAGAACAGCTAGGAAAATGATCAGTTTATATTTATAACAGCAATTTCATATATTTATAACAGCAATGTTATTACTTACACTTTGCAAATGAAAATAACTAATATAGTAAAAACAGTTGTTTTGAAAGATTCTGAATGTTATATGAATAAAACAAGTATTTTACCTTGACCTTTTGTATAAGAATAATTTTTGTATTCATAAAAAACCCTCTAAAATTGAGTGAATGGAAGAATAGAATATAAAAAATGGAACACATCAATGAAGATCAATAATTTAATAATCAGATATAGAAAAAACATACTAAATGTGTAAAAACTAATGGATATGAATATTATCGTAATGTTTACATGAGTTGCGTAAGTATTCATAAAACCTTAAAAACTAAGCTGTTTTTGTCATTACTCTAAAACAATTATCTAATGCGGAGGGAAGAGAAAACATTCGAACACTCTAGGTTAACAAAAATTTGTAGTATGACCAGAAAATAAATTCTTTAAGCACAGGGATTTATGTATTATTTATAAGATTTTAACAGATGCTTTTCTCTCTGTGCACTTGATATGGCAAACTTCGATAATTTCTTCATTTGTGATTTTCTTGAGAATGTCATTCTCAGATGATAGTATCAATAAGCTTGACAACCAATCGTCCCCTAAGCTGCTTCTTAACCTGTTTACAATCTTTAAACGGTTCATCGTCCTTTCCGCTGAGCAACTTGTGACAGGTAACGATAAAAGGATACGATACAGCATGGTGAGTTGAGGAAATGATGACATATACTGCAGGCATCTGTAAGGCCTAATAAAGCCTCTTTACCCACTGATCAACAGACAAAAGCAACTCATCATGGTCTGAATCTTCCTCCTCATTTCCCTCTTTACAGACTTCAACTTCATTTCCACTTTCACCTCCTGAAACGTCAGGTTCCCTGTCTAGTGTCCAATTTTTACGCTTTTCTTTCTCTAAAAGCAGGTCGGAAATGTCGATTTCTGAGTGAGTAACCTTATACACATTTGCAAAAGTTTCTAGTTCCTCTATTATTTGGTCACTTTCAAGATCGTAAAAACCACACAAGTATTTCACTCTTTGGTTTCAGCAACAATTTTTGACACACTGCTATAATTACTTATTTTTGGTTGTAGAACAATTGTGATTGGTGACACTGAAAATAGCTGAGGCAACATGTATTGAGCAAATGTTTTCAAAATCGGTCATTTATTTCCACAAGCCAGTTGCCAGTGCCTTCGATTCATTAGCAGCTTTTTTGTCAATGGACAAACTATGCAACGTCTCCTTTATTGTGTCATAGCAGGTGACAACTGTTTACAGTGCATCATTTCTGCTTGACCATCTTGTAGTTTGCACTCTTTTCAGTCTCCTTATTTTGATTGGACCCTTGTAGTTTGTAGTAAGAAGATCATGCCTTGTATGACTTAACATGAAGACATAATTCCTCTAAAAGAGAATAGATTTTTATTTGGGGGCATATGTCCATAGATTTCTCCACAATTAACGTAAATCTAAGCGAAGAACACCATATATAGAGCGCTTTGGGACATTCTCTCTGGATTAGCGCTTTTACACCACTGAATTTTCCTCATATTACCAGCCCCATCCATACTTTGATCAACAATTCCACTTGGGTCAAGACCAAGTAAATTAAGGCATTTCATTATTTCTTTAAAAAGATTTTGCCCTGTGATATCTCCACTAATGAAAATCTTAATTGGGATGGACTAACTGATCTGATTGTTCAGATAAACGTGAATCAATCCTCTTTTGAGAGATCCATTGGATCCTCTCAATTTGTGCTAAGTGGGTTTTAGATTTTTCATGGAGCACAATATCTCGGTCCCCCTATGCTCTGTCAATCCTCTAGCCTTTTTCCCCATATTGACTGTTCGCGTGGGAGGGAAAATAGTACATGACAAGTAAAATACGGTATCTTTTTCTTGGCTATATACCAGCCATTTTCAAACTTTTACACTTTTATTTGGTAAAACTTCATTCTTTATTGATGGGTTGAATTTTCTTCCACCTGTTGAAGGAAAAGTGACAAGACAAATCTTGATTTTCCAAATATAGTACTTTATTTCCTCAGCCGACAGTTTGATGTTGGCATATGATGCTGGATCTCTTGGGTTTTTCAATCTATCATCAGGAGAATCTTCAGTTAGTTTCCTCTTGTTGAATAGGAACTGAAGGTCTCAGTAGATGGATTGCTACATGATTCTACCTCTCCGTGTCCTAATTCAGTTTCATCATCAACTTCTTCCTGACTTTCATTTTCATCAAGGTTTTCAAATTCTACGCCTTGGGTAATACTTGATGAAGAGGGTTGTATTTCTAAATCTTCAATGACGTTTTCAGGAACCAAACAGCACTGAAATAAAATTCCTTTCTTTCTCCGAGACAGACTACACAAAACGTACACGGCTAGACGGCTACCTGCATTCAACTGGTGACTTAACTTTATCTTGTCTATGGGACTAGTAGCGATCCACATGACTTAACGGTGTGTAATTACTTATGAAAAATTATATGACAATAAAAGGTTTCTTATTAAATAATTTTTTGCCCGAAAAATTTCCACCCTGAAAATTCCAAAAAACGCCCTGAAACCTCCCCCCCCCAAAAAAAAAATTATGATGGCGCAACTTGCGCCATGATCCCCCTGTGGGCACCCCTGGTTAACGCCCCTGAATACGTTGGAGAAAGGTATTGTGTCACACAGTACTTCAAAGTGCAACACGAGTGCAACTACAGCGACTCGACGTGTGGTGGCGTGGACAGTGACGCCGGTGTGTCGAGGTGGAATGTGCGCAGAGTGCGAAAGTGAACCGAATGTTCTTCCTCGAGCCCAGGTTCGAACAGGTGTTCCGACACATTTTGAGGGGTCGCTCGGTTGTTTGGACGGGATGGCATTGGTGAGAAGTGTGATTTGTATATATCTATTTTCATTAATATGTTTGACGTGATTTTTTTTAAAATTATTTTATTAAGTGAATATATATCGTGTATTTGATATTTTTATTTTGAATTTATATTAGTGTATTTTTGTGCAATCGTGTATTTTCGTATTTCTTTATCAGTATAAGTATTGCCTTTATTTTTTAATTGAATATATATTGTGTGCATTTAAGATCTATTTTGAATTTATATTAGTGTGTAGTATTTTTGTATCAGTATAAGTATTACAGTCATGTCAAAAGCTGTGTAGAGCTTTTGTAGTTGGCGGTGGTGGTGTGGTGGAACCGTTTGAGTGAAAAGCCTTTTTCAAGGCTGGAAGTGCAGTTAAATTTTTTTAGCTTTATTTTTTGATTGAATATATATTGCATTTTAGATTTATTTTGAATTTATATTAGTGTAGTATTTTTTTGTATTTTTGTATTCTGCATCAATATAAGTATTACAGTCGTGTCAAAAGCTGTTAAGAGCTTTTGTAGTTTGCGGTGGTGGTGTGGTGGAACCGTTTGAGTGAAAAGCCTTTTTCAAGGCTGGAGGGGCAGTTAAATTTTTTGAGCTTTATTTTTTTAATTAATATATATTATGTACTTGAAATATCTATTTTGAATTTATATTTTGTAGTATTTGTATGCATATTCGTATTTTCTTATATATATTTTTGTATTCTGTCTTAGTGTACGTATATTGTAGTTATTGATGAGTCAAAAGCTGTGAAGAGCTTTGGAGGGAGTTGATGGTTGAATCTTTCGAGCTTATAAGCCTGAAAAGCCTTTTTAAAGGCTGAAAGTTCAGTTAAATTTTTTGGGCTTACAAAACTTTGAAAAGCCTTTTTAAAGGCTGTAGACAAATCTTTTGAGCTTATTGGGGAGCCTTTTTACAGGCTTGGACAGACGGGCCAAATTGTGAGCTTATTAGAGCTTACAAAGCTATATGAAGCTTTGAATACAAGAGCTTATCGAATCAGCTCATGTTGAGAACATTCTTTATTTTAACAATGCAATATTTTTTAAAGTTTATTTTTAATTTTTATTTGAAAATTTGTGTTCCCTAGATCTCAAATATTTTAATACTTTGGATGTTCTGATTACTTAGAAATTCCCTTTTTGCATCTTTCATCTCCTTTTGTATCACTGGCCGTGGTAGTCCAGTTGGAAGAGTTGACAAAAATTATTGCTGGGCTTGTTCATTTAAAGTTGAAGAAAAACGGCTTTCGGCCGCCCCTATTTCTATGATCACGTTTAAGTGCTCGGCCAGCAGACCTCTCAGAAGACGGTCGTCAGCGAACTGCTCTGGAGAAGTCTTTCTCATTCACTCGGAACTCTTCGGTGGAAAAGGGCCGCGGTAGCCCGGTTGGATGAGTAACGGATTAGCAACCGGAGGGTTGCGAGTTCGAATCCAACCAAAGACCGTCGTGTACAAAGGGGCTAGTGCACGTTAAATCTGCCGTGGCCTCGCATGTCCTCACATTGGCGTGGTGTGGAAGTTTGGAGAGTGGATTGCCAGCTCAGGTGTTTCCTCGTCATCTGACCGTGGTTCAAAATTACGTGATCATCCTCATATCTTTCCCTTCGGGTTTGATCCCGGTCCGTCGCCAATAGCACGTTGTGTTGCTCCAGTGCGATGTTAATGACCTATCTTCAGTGGAAGAAACCAATACGGAAGTACATAAGGAATTGCATGAGGTGGCTCTGTGCTTAGGGCATATGAGTAGTCCCCTCGATGGATTCTAAGTATACGGCATGCACTTAACCCTCCTGGTGGTTAGTCTTCGAGACGAAAACTGCCCTGTAGTGTCCAGTCTCTTTTGGGAAAAACCTGTTCCAAACTAACCAGATCCAGTTCTCTTTTCATTTGGAATTCCTATTCCTTTGCTCTATCTAGAACTATCTTCAACTTTTTTGTGAAAATTTTCAATCCTACTTTGTTACAAATTCCTTTCGGAAATTCTAATGCAATGATGGTAGACCAAGTTCATAAAACCACTCTTTAAAATGTCCAAAACTATCAAAGGATTCTCAAAAAGTTCATGGAAATTCAAACCGACAACTATGTGAGCCGGGAAGCTTCTTTCTTCGTTCATTTATGACAAATAGGAAAAATTTCATGCCGATTTTAAAATTTCGAAGTATTAGTATGGCCACTTATAATCTTGGCAAAGCCGTCTGATTTTCGATCCCATAACCCCTCTAAATGCATAGCTTGGTCGAGTTCCCTGTACCAATCATAGTAAAGGGAGTTAGTTCTCCATGCGATATAACCGCAGATCTTAGACATGGTGAAAATTTCATTGGACGTTAATTGTTTCAATGACATTTGTCTACAAATTACCTTCTTTAGCCAGCCCGTCTGATTATGTCATTAATGCATGTATGAGAAGTGATCCATTGTGAAAGTGGATATCAGCATATTTCGACATAATTTTGAGCTTAGCCATTTATACTTTAATGTTGGAGAACAACTTTTTTGCTTTATTCGAAGTCAATGTTTTAAGAAAGTTATTGTTTCGTATCATAGGATACGATATTGGTTGATACAAGTTGAAGAAATTTGCAATTAAAATGAAAGTGGAAATAAAAAATATAGAGAGTAACATTGATGATTCTCTTATCGTCTCAGCATTGCTTTGGGTAGAATTTAAGTAGGTTACATTAAACTGAATGGTGTACTGAAAAAACTTTCGTTTCCTATTGGGAGTATAAAGTTAATAAGTGGAAATATTTAACTGTAATTGAAGTATAGTTTTTAAAACCTGAATAAAGGTTTCTCTTGATCCTGTATAGTCATTTGGTTTATTTCTTAATAGTTTTGTCTCAGAAAGAATTTTTTGCCACCAATTTAAAAAAAAAAAGCCACCTGGAAAACTTGTCTGAAACAATTTCCTCTCAAAATACGATTGAATTTATTAATTCTAAAATCCAGTTACTGATATTGAAGCGTCAGTATTCCTCTGGATAACTAAAGAATTTGTCTTAAAAATATAGTACGCATCTACGATATACCAACCAACGGATTTACATTACGAATAAGAAAATTATTGTACAAATTTTAATTGCATGTTTAATTTTTAATTTTAAACTTTTAATTTCTTGGAGAGATAAACGTTTGTTTCATATTTGACACGTTTTGCACTTTAGCCGATTGATTTTTATCCTCAGCAACTAAAATTGCTCCTTAAATACGGTTTAGAGACTTTTTTGCTATTTTTCAAAATTTATGCCATTTAACAAATTCTTTGACTAACAAAGCTGAATATTTGGCGCAATTGTGGCTTTTTGGTTTCTTTTTTGACTTACGGCTAAAAATTATTTGTATTGCATTGTCTGAAGAAAAGAAACAGAACTTGGTTGTCTAAAGCCAAGATAAAGAACTTTGTTGCTTTCTATTAATTCTTTGTATCCCAACTTTATCAATATTAGCCACATTATTGATAGCATAAAATTGAAGAAAATTAGTAAATTATCCCGCATTTCCTCGAGAATTGGACCTCCTTTTTTTACTTTTAGATATTCAATTATAAAATGTGCAGTACAACCAATACTGGCCTTGAATTCACAAATGTGCTTTTGTACAAAACCCCCCCCCCTCGTGTAACTTTCCGTGTTTCTCTCTTCTGTGCCAGTAAAACTTTCCTTCTGTGTGTGCGTTTATTTTTTTTCACCGAAAAAACGTCAGTTTGACCAAAATCTGGCCATTGCACCTTGAAAAATCCCAACCTAACCTCGTTTTCATGCATATCATATCTGAATCGCATTTAAGTGTTATAGCAAAACTAGTTTCTAAGTTTTGGTGAATGATGCAGCCCTTCACCGATTAGGATAGCAGGTTTTCTATCGACCGAAATAGTAAGGAGTCTTGCATGTAGATTGTTGGAGAAAGGAGAGGAGATTCAAGAGGTCTTAAACTCGAGGAAATACGGAAACAATCACAGAAACATGCCTGTTAGTAACTTTTCGGATTCGTGAAACATCCAATAGGAGGTCGACATCTCCGGAGATACATACGATGGCGATACTTAGGATGCTTTCCAGAATTGATGTTCCAGTCCCCTGGTTTGTGTTTCTACAGGCTCCAACTATAATTTCCATTGGGCGGCCTACGTTTGGCTCTTTCAGTGTGCTCTGGGAGACGTCCTAGAAGAAACGATTAAGACTCGTGGTTGATGTGGACTGCCGATGGCTAGTGGTCCTTCTATGTTTATGACGCCTGAAAGCCTATTGTCTTTGTAAGTATATTACTTATAATTGTCATTCTCATTGCCTGATGGAACGTAACCATGAACGGTGTTCCCACTTTCCTTAAAAAGGAGGGATTTTTAATTATGGATTTTAAACGCGCCTTGAATAGCCTTAAATGTTTTCTATAAGTCCTTACAAATTAAAAAAAACCGTCTTGGGTTTTACAAGTGCTTTCGTTTAGCCTGCATTCCAAAACCAAAGTCATTTTGTGATACTCGTCTAATTTTTCGCTATCAAAATCGATGGCATAGTATGTATAGGTTAGCTAAAATTTGATGTTTTTGGAACTTCGTCCACCCATACCGCGTTAAAGTTTTTTCGCCTTTGCGGCCACGGCTTAATCTATTTCGATCTGTGTGAAATGTAGCCTTAAAAATGAAAGATGGTCTTGAAAAGGACCTAATTTTTCTTTTGCTTGGAAGAGGAAAACCTGATAAAGTAGAAAATGTGCTACAAGCAATCGCAAACTTAAATTTGTCGCTTGTTATAACTTAAGTATGTTGAAATTAAACGTATAAAAGGTATATTGTTTGTAATTTATTAAATGCTAAGAAATTTTTATTGAAAATTTTGGAATTAGCGGTGGGGTAATGTCAGTTATTAAAGTAGACTACGACCTGTTTGCAAGAGTCCTATGGTATTAGTTCACCTCTAGAGGGCTGCAATTTCTACAGGCGCCCAAGAACATGAATGAAATTATACATGCCCTTCCCCACTCACAATACATTACATTGCCCGCACGAAAGCAGTAAATAGTATGATTCACTTGCCACTTTGGTGCGAATGCTGCCCCATAAAATTGCATCGGAAGTTAAAACAAAGTAAACACATCAGTAACGGATCTGAAAGTATGGTAAAAATATGCAATTAAATGAATTCGGGACAATAATTGGTTGACTAAAAACTACGAAGATTTGTGGTCCACCTCACTCTAATTTTTTTTAAACTTTAATATTTTATTTAGTGTTGGTTGAAAAATGCTTTGTTGTGTTAAGTAGTTTATTTTAGCTTTGGATTCATTTAATGTCAGAAAAGGGAAAGATTTGAAAGTGCAATTTTGCTAAACTGTTTATTTTCTAAATTTTTAAAAACAGCAATTGCTGAAATTTTGTTTCCTGATTAATATTATTTTCTTGCTCTTTTATCCATTCCGTCAATGAGCTCTTACTAAAACAAATTAGTGAGATTCAACTCAAAATTGATTCCTGTGGGCCGCGATAGCCCGGTTGGAAGAGTAACGGATTAGCAGCCAGAGGGATGAATTCGAAACTCGATCCAACCAAAGACCACCGCGTTTGTGAGGGCTGGTGCACGTTAAATCTGGCCTCCAAGGTGTAATTCTGGCCTTGGCGAGGTGTGGAAGTTTGATGAGTGGGGTGCCAGCTCATGTAGGGACTCAACTCCACCGTGGGATACTTACTCCACTAAGAATTTGCGGTAAAACCAATTCCCACAAAGTGTAAGATGACAAGATGAGGACGAGGAATAATTTCTTTTGTGATGCAAAGCAGAAATTTTGAATTATTAAGTGGACACTACCCTAAAAATGACTAAAATGTCGAAATTTTTTTATCTTACATTAATTTTATAACTTTTAAGAATATGTGTGAAACATTTCATAGCTGTAGCTGGCAATATTTAGCGAGTTATGAATTTTTCTATTAAATATAAGTAAACCGAAAGTAGACGGTGTTTTGTCTGCATCTGATATATACACTGTCGAGTGAGCCTCAACCTTTTCGTGTTATTTAATTTCTCGAGACTTTCTAATGCTTGCCTTTTCAGTTTGAAGTGAATTGCTACACACGTGTTTATTCACGAGAAATTGTTATACTGCCCAATTCTGCTTGTTTTATTATTTCAATTCTTGCGAGATCAGTGGTGTTTCTACCAGGCAGCTTTAGCTCGTGGGGATACACCACGATCTCGTGTAGATAACATAAGAACACCATTCAACGAGAGCCATTTGGCCAATATATCAGACTTGCCTCGAATGAGCTCCTTGTTCCAACTTGGGATGAAAATCCCCAAGAGGGAAAAAGGTGAAAGGATTTCCCCTCCCCGAGGGAGAGATTAGATTAAGAACGGATATTGGAGGGTAAGGATGTGCCTTACCATTGATCCGGCGACCAGCCGTGTATTTCTTTGTGTTGTTGTGTGTTCGTAATAAATGTTTGTAACGTAAAATTTGGATGGATTTTTCCCTGATGAAAACACACATTTTGGCACACTCCTAGAGCGTCGTGTGAGATGCATCACATAAAATGCAATGAAAGCCTTCATAGCATTATTTGGAGCAATTGTTCCAAAGAAACGTCAGCCACTCTACGCCGAGTCAGCACTGCGGTATGTGATGCAATATCAGAATTTAATGTTGGCACATTTAAATGATTGGAAAATTTGCAAAAAGAAAGCGGACTCCGTTTAAACAAGCAGTCTAGAATTTTAGCTGCTTGGTGAGATTTTCGTAAGATTTATCAGAGGAAGAGAAGACTGGCAGTCACACGCAATTGTAATGAAAAAAAATTGCGCTTGCCAAAAAACGCTGAAATGCCTTATTAATGAAAAAGGAAGGCATTACCTATCAGGCTGGTGGTTTTTGAAGATTTATAATGTAATTAACATTCTTTATAACAGTATCAACTCTTCCCTAATTTTTAAAATAGAAAAATGCAAAAAAATAAATTCCTGCTTATTATTTATTAGGTCTTTTTTTCTTATGATTTAGACATGTTTATTTACCAATGTAATTAGAAATTATAATGGATTTTACTTTAAATTAACTTATGACTTGAACAATAATATTTATATCAATGAACAGTATAAGTTAATTCTTTCATTTATTTAGCTGCCATTTGAAACTTTAAAGTGCTTTTTCTCAGCTTTTTATTTTTCATGACTACTGTGTATTTAAAATGCTAAGGCTTTTTTTTCTAATTGTAGAGTTTTGAAACTTTTTGTGGTTTACTGATACATTTAATAATTTTGTGCATGGAATAAGGATTTGGAAGAATAGTTATTTTTTTCAAATATTGATGAAATCAACTATGATGGTTTTTTTGCTGCTTTTCAGTGTTACAAAAATATCTGAAAAAGTAAATAGCAGTGATACACACAAAATCCCATGCACAAAATTGTAGGGAACACTTCATGGAAGGTCAGTAAAGAAATATTTGAAAAAAAAAATTAAAATTTGTAGACGGAGTAGGAATTTTAAAATATTGAGATATTTTTATAGAAATTTAATTTTTTAGTTAGTGTAAATGTAAAAATGATTTCTTTCATTTGTAATGTGTATTGGAACAAGGTACACAAAAACATTTTGTGAATATGAAAACAAAAAATGTTCAAAGGGTACCGTGTCCCCTTAAATGCAGCGCTGGCTCTAAATGAATTTTTTCTGTGTGGGTTTTTAGAGGCAGACTGAATTTAAGTATGATTATTTTTAAGTTAAAAGAGTGTAACGAAAAGGCAGTTTTGCTCATAAAAGACGACTGAATTTAAACGGAATGTTTCCCTTCGGGATGTATTCCTGACCTTCGCCAATAGCCCGATGTGTTGCTCCAGTGCGACGTAATTTCAACAACCTACCTTAATTCTATAAGATAGGTCGTTTAGAGTAGCGATGTATCGCACAATAGGCTATATCGTTCTTTGCTTGTCCTCTGAATTTTCGAGCAGCGGAGGAAATATCGATCTGTTTCTCTTGGATTTGGAATTCAAAGGCGGCTCGTTTCGAGCAGTCTGTCTCAACTGAAGTGGTCGAGAGATTTGGGCGTCGTGAAAGTGCGCACGGGAAGGACTTTCTCTTTTCAAAACTATTCTACCCGATTTAGTGTTAGTTCAATCCTCTGAGTCGCGAGATTTCCTAGAAATGCAGTTTCCTTTCCCCACAACAGACATGGCGAGTAAACAAGTACATTTATCGGTTGAAAGAATCATAGAAAGGATTGTGTGGGTCAAAAAGGTTGTAGCTGCTCAAGACTCATGCAGAGAGGAGTGCAGGCTGCGGATAGGATATATGCGTGTGAACCCCTCGGGGGGGTTAACGTAATTTTAAACGAGCATAATTTAAACGTAAATTAACGAGCTTTGGGTAATTTTAAATTAAAAGTCTAGATGGGGGTGATGCATAATTTGTATCCGTTTGCTTTAGCGATATGTCGAGGAGTGCTGTACTTGAGCTCTGCGCCTTAAAAGAATTCGTGTCACCTCCATTTTCGCATCCCTCGGCAACGTACCGCCAATCGTCCGCAGTAGCCCGGTTGGAAGAGTAACGGATTAGCAACCGGAGGGTTGCGAGTTCTGAACTCGGTCCTGCGAAAGAACATCGTGTTCACGGGGACTGATGCACGTTAAATCTCGTGGCCTCAAGTGTCCTCACGTTGGCGTGGTGTGGAAGTTTGGAGAGTAGGGTGTCAGCTCAGGTTTGACCTCGTCATCTGACCGTGGTTCAAAATTACGAGGCTTTGTCTTTCGATTCATCCCGGACCGTCGAGTGTGCGGGCTCCATTCAATTAAGGCTGACCCCCTGCGAGTCGTAGAGAAGAGTTACTTTTGATTGTTTTAAATCTCGCTTTTTCTGTCTAGCTAGGACCTGGGATAATGAGTTCTAGCTGGTATAGAGATCATAGCGCTTGTCTGCCGGCCAGTATGTCGCTGGTTGGAATCCCGGTTTTGTAAGATCATGGATGCTAGTGATTGTCCTTGTTAGGAGTAGCGATGGCTCAATCATTGTGAAGGGTGCTCCTTTACTAGTAACATTTTTTCCCTTATTGTGCCGAATCGTTAGTAATCGGGGGGAATTTCTCATGCCGGAGGAAGATATCAAACGCATAATTTGATATAAAGATGTTCTCCGATGGTTGAGCCCTTGGCTTCTCAACTTCTCGCAATAAGTTCAGTAGCCTCAAAAGTAAAAACACATTTTTTTGCTTCAAGGAGTGATTTGAAACACAATGCAAATAGGTACGAGGATCTCACTAATAATTTTTGGTGTGAGATAGTTTTACGGCTTGGCTATGGAGAGCTGGTCCAGATGTGACAGGTGTGATTGCAGCTTATTACTGGTAGGGCAGTCCCTGAAGTAAGTATACACGTAGGGACCCCTAGAGTGAAACTCTCATCACCTCTTCTCAAAAACATTTTAATTTAAGAAAAAAAAAACACCCTTGATCAAACACATTCAGAAAATAATACTATGGCCCAGTCTTTCTCATTTCCCTAAATGCCGTAGGGTCGCGAGTTCGAAGCTGGATCCAACTAAAGGACCGGCATGTGCACGGGGGCTGGTGCACGTTAAATCTGTCGTGTCCCCAACGGACCGTCACCAGTAGCCAGTGCTGCTGCAGTGTGGCGTTAATTAACTGCATAAACGCGTAATGTTAAATAAGCATTGCGTTTAATAATTTTTTCGACTGTTTTCAGTCACGACGCATTCAGACGTGGCGACCGTTCCAAGCGAATTAAAAATAAATTTGAAGCTAGATTAATTCTGGTTTGTTCCTCAATGACTAAAGCAGTTGATACACAAAACCCCAACGTCATTTCGGGAAGGATTCGAGCACGTGGATTCCCCTTCAAAACACCTTTGATGAGTGCTTTTTGAATTATCTAATGTAGACATGTGCAGATTCAAAAGTATTTTATTACCTTTTCACGAACGTACAAAGCCCGAATAAGTTCAAAATTATTAATATTGAAAAAAATTATTGCTGGGCTTGTTTATATTTGAAGATGAAGAAAAACGTCGCCAATCTTTCGGCCGCCCCTATTCTTCTGAACACGTTTAAGTGCTCGTCCCGCACACCTCTCGGAAGAGGGTCGCCAGCGAACTGCTCTGGAGAAGTCTTTCTCATTCCCTCAGAACTCTTCGGTGAAAAAGGGCCGCAGTAGCCCGGTTGGAAGAGTAACGGATTAGCAACCGGAGGGTTGCGAGTTCGAATCCAACCAAAGATCGTCGTGTACAAAGGGGCTGGTGTACGTTAAATCTGCCGTGGCCTCAGATGTCCTCACGTTGGCGTGGTGTGAAAGTTTGGAAAGTGGGGTGCCAGCTCAGGTGTTTCTTCGTCATATGACCGTGGTTCAAAATTACGTGGTGGTCATCCTTATCCTTCCCTTCGGGTTTTATTCCGGACCGTCGTCAATAGCACGTTGTGTTGCTCCAGTGCGATGTTAATTAAAATACCTATCTTCAGTGGAAGAAAACAAGACGGTAGTACAGTAAATTATCCCGTATTTCCTCGAAAATTAGACTCCCTTTTTTATTTTTACGAAGACTCGGCCAATTTCTTATAAAATGTGCAGTACAACCGATACTGGCGTTGAATTCACAGATGTGCTTTTGTACAACCTCCCTCGTGCAACTTTCTGTGTTTCTCTCTTCTGTGCCAGTAAAATTTTCCTACTGTGTATACTTTTATTTATTTCACCGAAAAAAACGTCAGTTGGACAGAAATCTGGCCATTACGCCTTGAGAAATCCCAACCAGCCCTCGTTTTCATGCATACGATATCTGAAACTCATTTAAGTGTTAGTTATAGCAAAACTAGTTTCTAAGTTTTGGTGAATGATGCAGCCCTTCACCGATTAGGATAGCAGGTTTTCTATCGACCGAAATAGTAAGGAGTCTTGCATGCAGATTGTTGGAGAAAGGAGAGGAGATTCAAGAGGTCTTAAACTCGAGGAAATACGGAAACAATCACAGAAACATGCCTGTTAGTAACTTTTCGGATTCGTGAAACATCCAATAGGAGGTCGACATCTCCGGAGATACATACGATGGCGATACTTAGGATGCTTTCCAGAATTGATGTTCCAGTCCCCTGGTTTGTGTTTCTACAGGCTCCAACTATAATTTCCATTGGGCGGCCTACGTTTGGCCCTTTTTCAGTGTGCTCTGGGAGACGTCCTAGAAGAAACGATTAAGACTCGTGGTTGATGTGGACTGCCGATGGCTAGTGGTCCTTCTATGTTTATGACGCCTGAAAGCCTATTGTCTTTGTAAGTATATTACTTATAATTGTCATTCTCATTGCCTGATGGAACGTAACCATGAACGGTGTTCCCACTTTCCTTAAAAAGGAGGGATTTTTAATTATGGATTTTAAACGCCCCTTGAATAGCCTTAAATGTTTTCTATAAGTCCTTACAAATTAAAAAAAACCGTCTTGGGTTTTACAAGTGCTTTCGTTTAGCCTGCATTCCAAAACCAAAGTCATTTTGTGATACTCGTCTAATTTTTCGCTATCAAAATCGATGGCATAGTATGTATAGGTTAGCTAAAATTTGATGTTTTTGGAACTTCGTCCACCCATACCGCGTTAAAGTTTTTTCGCCTGTGCGGCCACGGATTAATCTATTTCGATCTGTGTGAAATGTAGCCTTAAAAATGAAAGATGGTCTTGAAAAGGACCTAATTTTTCTTTTGCTTGGAAGAGGAAAACCTGATAAAGTAGAAAATGTGCTACAAGCAATCGCAAACTTAAATTTGTCGCTTGTTATAACTTAAGTATGTTGAAATTAAACGTATAAAAGGTATATTGTTTGTAATTTATTAAATGCTAAGAAATTTTTATTGAAAATTTTGGAATTAGCGGTGGGGTAATGTCAGTTATTAAAGTAGACTACGACCTGTTTGCAAGAGTCCTATGGTATTAGTTCACCTCTAGAGGGCTGCAATTTCTACAGGCGCCCAAGAACATGAATGAAATTATACATGCCCTTCCCCACTCACAATACATTACATTGCCCGCACGAAAGCAGTAAATAGTATGATTCACTTGCCACTTTGGTGCGAATGCTGCCCCATAAAATTGCATCGGAAGTTAAAACAAAGTAAACACATCAGTAACGGATCTGAAAGTATGGTAAAAATATGCAATTAAATGAATTCGGGACAATAATTGGTTGACTAAAAACTACGAAGATTTGTGGTCCACCTCACTCTAATTTTTTTTAAACTTTAATATTTTAT